>CM042907.1:11162500-14117500 GCA_023653625.1 Triadica sebifera | reverse complement strand
TGTCATTCGCAAGTTGAACAAGCGCCTCATGAGGTGCACTTTGTTTGAAGCTGAAGGCTTCTCATACATACTAAAGAGAGCCATCATAAGACCTGCCGTGGTCTTTTCCTTTGCTATGTTGAAAGCAACATTACGAGATAATGTCAATCGGATAACTCCGAGAGCTTGTCAGTCGAGAAGACTCAAGTCTTCTTCCTTCATAGCCTCTGGCTTCTTCCCTGAGAGAGGTTGATACAGATTTCTCTGATACAAATAATCTTCTATTTGCATTTTCCAAAAGCCAAAGTCCGTTCCATCGAACTTCTCAATTTTTACCTTTCCTTCATCTGTGGCCATCGCTCCCACTCGAATCTGACTTCCTTTGGATCGTTTCTGACAATTCTTGTGAACCTCTGTGTATTAGAACACCTCCGTGGATAATTTGGTACAACTGACCAAATTTCACTATTCACAAAAATTTACTATTCATATAAATAGTAATCGCCCGAAAAAGGACAGAAAAAACGCAACCAATGCTCTGATACCAGTTGTTGGGAAATGACGCCAATTTCCCTATAGTCAGATTTATGAGAAAGCGAAGAAAATGCGAACTAATAAGACAGACAAGTTGATAACGGAGTTCGGCCAATTATGCCTACGTCTCCGGACTGCTGCAGATCTTTTACTGAAAGAAGAGAAATTTACCGAGTGTTTACAAACACTCACAACTCACAACCTCTCACTAATGCTACTCTCTCACTTTTTGATGGAATGCATTACAAATGAATTTCTAAGGCTATATATAGGCCTACACCTCCTCAATGGACGGTCAAGATTAATTCTCACCTACTTTGATGGATGGTTGAGATTATTTCTCACCTACCGTCTCACCTACCAAATGTATGGTCAAGATTAATCTTCACTTACCATCTTACCAACCAAATAGATGGTCAAGATTAATCCCCACCCACCAAATGGATGGTCAAGATTAATCTTCACCTACCATCTTACCTACCAAATATTTTGTCAACAAAAGATGCACCGTCCATCTTTATTGTCATTTATTTTATGGTGCATGTGTAGTTTGACCAACAAGTTGTCTGATACAATAAAACATTACATACCATAGACTTCATCCCATCGTAACATAACTCCTTCACTGCGTCCAAAAAATCACAATCAGCTTAAGCTCTCTTAATCAGAGTAGTTGCCATCTTCAAAAAAGCTTAAAAATGTTTAATTGAAAAAAAAAGCTTAAAAATGGAAAATAAAATACATAAAGGGAGTTTTTTTTGGGATTTTTAAAATTTGCGTCTTTATGGCATAACCCGGAAAGACTTTTCTTAGTCTTTCTCCCGCACCCTTTACGCTACCGCACAACTAACCGTTGTTTGGTTAGTCGGATGCGAGAACCAAATAATTTTCTGTGGTGGAACAAAATATCTCTCATTTCCCCCTCGAATATACTCTTCTTTTTTATTTCCAAGGGAATCTTGTTATCTTCAGATAGATCGAAATTCGCGGTCGGGTGTGAATTGGTAGCTCACAATCTCTGAATTCACATCGCCAGAAGGCTTAGAAAGGATAGACAATTCCTTGGGTGACCGGGGGGCTAGCTGGCAAGTATAAGCATATCCAGACGGTACATAAGTCTATCTCCCTACTCGTGGGCGAATCAGAAAATTCAGATCAGAATAGAATAAAATAATCGGAGGAAGGGCCTGTAGTGTTGGTGCTAGGGGCATGGCTTAAAGAAGCGAGTGAGCGAATGCGCTGCACTGGTCCTAAGAATTTAAATTCCACTTCTGCCCTTCCCCGTTTCTTGAAAGAGCTATTTCGCATTTTAAGATTTCTTCTCTGGTTTCCTGCAGTGTCCATTTTTATTAATTTTTGTCCTTATCCCTATTGTATTTTCTTTCATTGGCCCATAGCCCTTTGCTTTGTATTGTTACCTCTTATGATACCAAATGGGTTATGGTCCATTGTACATATTTTATAGTATTATCTTAAGTGATATCAAATGGGTTCAGTGGCCTATTGTTCATGCTTTGTAGGGATATCTTTAGTGATATCAAATGGAATCATGGCCCATTTGACAATGAGCCTTCACCAAACTTGACATGGCAAGATGTAATTTATCTAGTATAAAAAGAGAGTTATTATATCATGAACTTAGGTTCATATTATGAACCTCATTTTTTTATACGTGTGAAATAAAAATAAAGCGCCCATTCAAAATTAGATTTTGGTAAACTAATGAATATAACACAAGTTTATTAGTTATAATTTATAAGTTCATCGTTTTTAAACTTATAGATTTATCAGTTATAACTTATAGATTTATTGTTTTGAACTTACAGATTCATTATTTATAACTTACAGATTCATCATTTTAGATTAAAAAAAATTATTGTTTAGAAATTACAAGTTCGTTTATAAGCTATAAGTTTATCATTTACAACTTGCAGATTCATCATTTGAACTTACAAATTTATTGTTTGGATTACAACTTACATTTTCATCCTTTTGAACTTGCTATGGTTCATCATCTTACACGTGTGAAACAAGACAATACTATAGGTTCATCATTCAGAATTTGCAGATCCATCTTTTTACACTTGTAGGTTTATCATTTTGAACTTATAGATTCATTATTTTGAACTTGTAGGTTCATCTTTTTGAACTTACAGATTTATCATTTATAAACTATATGTTCATCATTTTGAATGTGCAAATTCATCATTTTAAGCTTATAGGTTTATCGTCTATAACTTATAGGTTCAATAGGTTCACCGTTTAGAATATACATATTCATCATTTACAACTTGTAGATTCATGACTTACAAATTCATCATTTTTACCAAATTTATCGTTTTCAACATTCAACAACTCAATTTTCTTTTCCTATATTACTCATTTTTATTTTAAATATCTTTATTTTCAATCATTTGCCTCCACAAATATATCAAAACTAATATTTTTTTATTATAAACAATAATACAATCATTAAAACAATAAAAAAAAATGCTAAAATTAAAATCAAATATACAAATTAAAAAAATTTCTCTCTCTAAAAAAGATTTAGAATATACATATTTTTTTTTTCTTTTCTCTCTTTGAAAAAGAAGGAGAAAAGAAGAAGAAGAAGAAGAAGAAGAAGAAGATTAAGAATATTAAAAATACAATAAAACAAACCACACTAACAGTAAAAATATTGTCTTACAAATAAATAGAACACGTGTGAAATATTAAAACACTAGTTAAAAATATTATCATTTAAATTAATGATACACAAAGCATAATGCACCTGGATGTATGATATAATTTACAATAAGAGGAGGTGGGCAAATTAAAAATCTTTTACTCAATTAAGGTTTTGATTGAATTCCTAAAATGAATAGCAATGCAAGTGATAAAAAGGGCAAAAATAAAGCATTTTATTAGCATAAAGACTGTTGGTTTAAATTAAAAAAAAAAAAGGAAAATAGTTAAAACTTTAGAATTCATGATAAATTGAAAAAAATATTCTCCTATAAATTTAGGAAAAAATTATATAAGTCTCACTCAGTAAATATTATAAAAAGCAAAGAACTGCTAATTCATTTACAGATAAAATCAAAATTTTAAAATTTTATTTTAATTATTTGAAACAAATAAAATGCATAAAAATAATTAAAACTTTGGAGTTCAAAGTAAAATGCTATTTTTTTCTCACAGTTTTATTTTCTTTTTGTTTTTCAATTATATATATATATATATATATTTCAAAATTATTTTTGAGTGGTGTCTAACTATTTATATAATATATGCTTATGGTTATTTGCAAATAACATGTTATACCTACAAAAAATATTATTCATAATACATATTCATCTATTTTTACAGACATTTTAAACTAAGCATATGTTATATAAATAGTTAGACACCACTCAAAAATAATTTTTGACAAAATCTCGCTTAATAGTATGCTTATTCCTAAAGATTGACTAATAAAATGAATGATTATGGATAAGGCAAACAACATCAGGAAAGTAAAACAACAAAAATTGTAATTTTCACCCCAGAACGTTGAATGAGAAAGGAAGAAAACAATGAGAAAAAAGAGATATTCTTTTGTGGTTACCGCTAGTCATTTTTTAATATTAACAACTAAATTTTTGACAATAATAAGAAGCAAAGTACCCAATAAAAAATATATTTCATAGCCAAATGCAAAACCAAAACCACTAAAACTATTTGTAAATAATATGGTAGAATCATTTAATACATTATTTGAAAATATAACCCAAAACATACTTATACGAGTACAAAATGTTGCCCATAATGCATATTTATCTATGTTTGCAAATATTTAAAACTGAGCGTATGCTATATAAACAGCTATACACCACTCAAAATTATTTTTTGACAAAATTCTGTTTTGTTGTATTCTTATCCCTTGATATTAACTAATAAAATGAATAATCGAGCATAAAACAAGAGGTATCAGGAAAGCAAAATGTCAAAATTTTTTATTTTCACCAAGAAGATTGAATGAGAAAATAAGAAAATAGTGAGCAAAAGGGATGTTCTTTTGTGGTTATCCTTAGCCATTTTCTAAAAGTTAACAACTGAATTTTTTGAAATAATAAGAAGCAAGATACCCAATAGACAACATATTTCATATCCAAATGCAAAACAAAAACCACTAAGAATATCTACAAATAATATGGTAGGACCATTTAATGAATTGTTTGAAAATATAGTCCACAAAATACATGTTATACCTATACAAAATGTAGCCCAAAATACATATTCATCTATTTTTGCAGACATTTTAAATTAACTATATGCTATATAAGAAGTTAGACACCACTCAAAAATACTTTTTGACAAAATTTCTTACAGTAGTGTTCTTATCCCACAAGATTGACTAATAAAAAGAATGATTGTAGATAAAACAAGATGTATCAGAAAAGTAAAAAGACAAAAATAGTGATTTTCACCCTTAAGGTTGAATGGGAAAGGAAGAAAATAGTGAGCAAAAGGAGATGTTCTTTTGTGGTTATCCCTAACCATTTTTTAATTTTAACAACTGAGTTTTTAACAATAATAAGAAGCAATGTATCTAATAAATAATATATTTTATATCCAAATTCAAAACCAAAACCACTAAAACTATTTATAAATAATATGGTAGGACCATTTTATGCATTGCTTGCAAATCAATGGAACATATGTGAAGCATTAAAGCCCAAATTAAAAAAAACATTATCATTCAAATTAATAACTCACAAAGCATAATGCATTTGGGTGTATGATATAATTTGCAATAAAAGGAGGTGAGCAGATTAAAAATCTTTTACTCAATTGAGTTTGTGATTGAATTCTTAAAATGAATAGCAATGTAAGTGATAAAAGGGTAAAAATAAAGCATTTTATTAACATAAAAACAATGTTGGTTTTTATTTTAGTTATTTGGAAAGGAGAAAATTAAAAAAAATAAAGATAATAGATAAAACTTTAGAATTCATGATAAATTGAAAAAAACAATAGGAAAAAATTATATAAGTTTGGCTCAGTAAATATTATAAAAAGCAAAGAACTGTTAATTATTGACAGATAAAATCATAATTTAAAATTTTTGTTTTAATTATTTGAAACAAATAAAATGCATAAAAAATAATTAAAACTTTGGAATTCAAAGTAAAATGATATTTTTTTCTCAACAGTTATGTTTTCTTTTTCTTTTTCTTTTTTCAATTTTTCAAATATATATATATATATATATATATATATATATATATATATATATATATTATGACATGTGTTATTTGTTTCATCTTCAAATATTGTATGTCTTATTGATTTATGGATCATTTGTAGCATTCTTCATCATTGTGTTGGTGAAGTTTAAATAATTATTATTGTGTTTTGATCTCAAAGTACTAATAGTTCTGCTTTCTTTTAAAATGAAAGTAATGGAAAGATAAAAAGAAATATAACTGGTAAAAACTAGAACGTAACTAGCTATGCAATGATATATAGAAATGTAAACCAGAACATAAAAAAAATACATAATATTCCACCATTAATATTCTTCAAAAATTCATTTTAAGCTCAAAATGAAAAGAAACAACATTCCAGCCATGATTCTATTTTAGCTTCTCCAAAATATTTAAAATCTGAAGAGGAAGAAAAATATTAATTTTTAGAATGATATAAATTTAAAAAAAAAAACATATGTAGGAAATCAACAAAGAGAAAAGGTTATATCATGTAAATTTAACTATTTTACTTTTCCACCACAACCTAAATGCCATCCATCTAGTGTGGATGTTCATTTGTGGTTATTCCTAGTCATATTATAATGTTAACAATTGACTTTTTGGCAATAATAAAAAAAAAGTATCCAAGAGATAATATATTTCATATCTAAATAAAAAATCAGTACCACTAACTATTTGCAAATAACATAGTAGGACCATTTAATTTCAACATTGTCCCATGGTTCTGCTTTCTTTTAAAATGAAAGTAATTGAATGAGATAAAAAAATGTAATCGGTAAGAACTAAAACTTAACTAACTATGCAATATTATATAATAATATAAACCAAATCATCCAAAAAGCCAAACAAATGATAAACAAATTATCATAATATTCTACCATTAATATTCTTCAAAAATTCATTTCAAGTTTCAAAATGAAAAGAAACAATATTCCAACCATGGTCTTACTTCAACTTCTCCAAAATATTCAAAATCTGAAGAGGAAGAAAAATATTAATTGTTAGATTGATATAAAAGTTTTTTAAAAAAATGATGTAGGCAATCAACAAAGAGAAAACTTCTATTAAGTAAATGTAACAATTTTATCTTTCCACCGCAATCTAAATGTCTTCTACCTATTGTGGATGTCCTTTTGTAGTTATTTCTAGCCATTTTGTATTGTTAACAACTAATTTTTTTGTCAATAATAAGAAGCAATGTATCCAATAGACAACTAATTGGTTAAAAAATATTTTTGAGTGGTGTCTAACTGTTTATATAGCATATGCTTAGTTTAAAATGTCAACAAAAATAAATGAATATATATTATGGACAATATTTTGTATAAGCATAACATGTAATTCATGGAATATATTTTCAAGCAATGAATTAAATGGTACTACCATATTATTTGCAAATAATCTTATTGGTTTTGATTTTGCAATTGGATATGAAATATATCGTCTATTGGATAACTTGTTTCTTATTATTGCCAAAAATTCAGTTATTAAAATTAAAAAATGGCAGGGATAACCACAAAAGAACAACTCATTTTGCTCACTACTTTCTTCCTTTCTTATTCAACCTTCAAGGGTGAAAATCACTATTTTTGTCATTTTACTTCCCCAATATCTCTTGTTTTATCTACAATCATTCATTTTATTAGTCAATCTTACAAGATAAGAATACTACTAAATGATATTTATTCAAAAATTATTTTTGAGTGATGTCTAACTTCTTATATAACATATGTTTAATTTAAAATGTCTATAAAAATAAATTAATATGTATTTTGTGCTACTTTTTATGCATAACATGTAATTCATGGGCTATATTTTCAAATAATGCATTATATGGTCTTATCATATTATTTGCAAATATTCTTAGTAGTTTTGGTTTTGCATTTGGATAAGAAATATGTTGTATATTAGGTATCTTTCTTCTTATTATATCCAAAAATTTAGCTAACTTTTAAAAATGGCTAAGGATAACCACAAAAGAATATCCTTTTTTGCTCATTATTTTATTCTTTTCTCATTCAATCTTCTAAGGTGAAATCAAAATTTTTATCATTTTACTTTCCTGTTACCTCTTGTTTTATTCCCAATTATTCATTTTATTAGTTAATCTCGAGAGATAAGAATACTACTAAATGAGATTTTGTCAAAAAATAAAATTGAGTGGTATTTAACTACTTATATAGCGTATGCTCAATTTTAAATGTCTGCAAACATAGTTGAATATGTATTATGGGCAATATTTTGTACATGTATAAGTACATTTTGGTCTATATTTTTAAATAATGCATTAAATGATCATACCATGTTATTTGCAAATAGTCTTAGTAATTTTGGTTTTGTATTTGGTTATAAAATATATTGTTTATTAGATACCTTGCCTCATATTATTGCCAAAAATTCAGTTGTTAACATTTAAAAATGGCTAGAGATAACCACAAACCATTTTTTTCACTGATATTTTCCTTTCTCGTTTAAACCTATGGGGTAAAAATTACAATTTTTGTCATTTTACTTTCTTGATACCTTTTGCTTTATCTATAATCATTCATTTTATTAATCAATTTTGAAGGATAAACATACAACTATATGAGATTTTTTCAAAAAGTATTTTTGAGTGGAGTCTAACTACTTATATAACATATGCTTAGTTTAAAATGTTTGCAAAAATATATGAATATGTATTATGGATAATATTTTGTGTAGGTATAACATATAATTCATGGAATATATTTTCAAGCAGTTCATTAAATGGTCCTACTATATTATTTGCAAATAGTAGTGTTCTTACCCCTCGAGATTGACTAATAAAATGAATGATTGTGGAAAAAGCAAGAGGTATCAAGAAAATAAATGACAAAAATTATGATTTACACCCCATAAAATTGAATGAGAATGGAAGAAAATAGTGAGCAAAAGGTGATGTTCTTTTGTTGTTATCCATAGCTATTTTTTAATTTTAACAATTGAATTTTTGACAATAATTAAAATCAAGATACCCATTGGAAAACATATTTCAAATGCAAATGCAAAACGAAAACCACTAAGATTATTTGTAAATAACATGGTAAAACCATTTAATGCATTTCTTAAAAATATAGCTCACAAATTACATATTGTACTAGCACAAAATGTTAATTATAATACATATTCATCTATTTTATAGACATTTTAAACTGAGCAAAAGCTATATAAGCAGTTAGACAACACTCAATTTTTTTTGACATGATCTAGTTTAGTAGTATTCTTATCCATCAATATTTACTAATAAAAGGAATGATTGTAGATAAAGCAAGAGGTATCAAGAAAGTAAAATGACAAAAATTGTGATTTTCATCCTATAATGTTGAATGAGAAAGGAAGAAAGTCGTGACTAATAAGAGATATTCTTTTGTGGTAATCTCTAGTTATTTTTTAATGTTAGTAACTCAGTTTTTGATAATAATAAGAAGCAATATACTCAATCGACAAACATATTTCATATCCAAATACAAAACTAAAGCTACTAGGACAATTTGAAAATAATATGGTAGAACCATTTAATTCATTACTTAAAAATATAGCCCACTAATTACATGTTATACATGAACAAAATATTACACATAATATACATTCATCTATTTTTGCAAACATTTTAAACCGAGCATATGATATATAAGCAGTTAGACATTACTCAAAAATATTTTTTGACAGAATCTCATCTAGTAGTGTTTTTATCCATTATGGATAAAATAAGAGGTATCAAGAAAGTAAAACGACAAAAATTGTGATTTTTACCCACAAAGGTTAAATGAGAAAAGAAGAAAGCAATGATAAAAATGTGGTGTTCGTTTGTTGTTATCTCTAGCCATTTTTTAATATTAACAACTAAGTTTTTGACAATAAAAAGAACCTAAGTATCCAAAAGACAACAAATTTCATTTCCAAATGCAAAACCAAAACCACTAAAAATATTTTCAAATAACATGGTAGGACCATTTAATGTATTGATATAAAATATAGCACATAATTATGTTATACCTTGAGGGGTATTTCCGTCATTTTGATGATAACAAATAAAATAGCAATATTGTATTTAACATACTAGTTTTCTAAGTCTATTAAACAGGACAAGGAATAAAATAGCAAGAATGGAGATTGGAAGAATAATCCTTGAAAGACAAAATTAAGGAAGTAGAATGTTCACGCCCGTGACTCCATGTGTCACGCCCGTGAAAGAGCTAACCGTTACTAAAACCAACATTTGAAGTTCACGACCATGAAGGAAGAACAAATCGTGAAATTGACATTTAGGTCACGCCCGTGAATCAAAATGTCACGCCCGTGAATGATCATGACATTTTCATCCAGAGAGCTTCACGGCCAAAGTCACCACTTGAATCACGGATGGGAAGTTTGTCACGTCCGTGAAGATGTATGTCACGTCCATGACCCAATGTTTCAAAATATTCCAGAGAGCTTCACGACCAAGGTCACCACTTCAGTCACGGCTTGGGAAGAAATGTCACGCCTGTGATAAACATAGTCACGCCCGTGAATGATGAAAGAGAAAAATGTCAGGCGCAATTATTTGGTTGGTACAACGGCTAGTTTCATATTTAATGCACCCTAACGGCTATAATCAGCCAATGAAGTATAAATGGAAGTCATTTATGCATTTAGTACAAGAGGATAACATATACTTTGAATCAAAATCTTATTACAAGCTATTTGTACATTCAATATTTTGAGAACCAAGATCTATTCTCTGTAAAAATCTTTTTGCTCTTCATTTATTGAGCAATTAAGATTTGTGAGTGTTTCTCTCTATAATTATTACTCAAGTGAGCTTTGGGTATTTTTGGGTTAAGAGTAGAACACTTGTAAGGGTTAGTTATGAGAGCCTCTAAAACAAAAATTAAAAGGTTGTTTGTGTGAGCTTGTAAAACACAAGGAATTGGTTATTGTGTGAGCCATTAAAACACAAGGGATTTCTGGGTTAGGTGTGAGCCATTATGAGAAACACCATAGTTGGGAGTGAGTTCGTAAAACTCCATTGTAACACTTAGTGTGTTAGTGAAACTCCCAATTGCGATTGGGGAGAGGAGTAGAGTTTGTTAACACCCGAACCTCTATAAAAATCCTTGTGTCAAATTTCTCTATCCCTCCTAAAATTAATTGTTTATTTCCGCACTTTAAAGTTTAATAATTGAAACTTCAATTCAACCCCCCTTCTTGGCTTAATATCTGGGCTACAATTGGTATCAGAGCTTAGTCTAGCATCAAAGCCTAAAAAGCGCTAGTAAAGATTAAGATATGGCCAATGAAGGATTCCAAAGTCTCAAACCTTACTTTGATGGAGCAAATTATGCCCATTGGAAGTTTTGGATGGAGACATATCTGGATAGTGAAGGAATTAAAGTCTGGGATAGTGTACGAAAAGAATGGACACCACCAACCAGAAGAGGAGCTGATGGTGAAGAAGAAATCCTATCAAGATATGATTGGACAGAGCTTCAAAGAAGAGCAAATTTCTAAAACAAGAAGGCAATGAAAATCCTATCAAGCTCATTATCTATTGAAGAATGTGGGAGAATACAACATTGCCCAACAGCATACAACTTGTGGAATACATTGGAAAACTATCATGAAGGAACTAAGCAAGTCAAATCCAAGAAGATTCAACTTCTGACCTCAGAATATGAGCTATTCAAGATGAAATCCAATGAGTCAATCACTGACATGACCAATCGTCTTCTAGCCATTATAAATGGAATGAGGAAACTTGGGAAGCATATGAGTTTGAAGGATGTAAACAACAAAATCCTGAGAAGTCTTCCTCTTAAAGACTATGGCTCAAGAGTTGCTGGTATAGAAGAAGCAAATGAAGATATGAGCATCATGAATACTGATGTGCTGATTGGCAAACTTCTCACACATGAAATGACAGTGAAAAGAGATAGAGAGCTTGAAGCAGAATCAGAGAAAAGAAAGCCCTTAGCACTAAAAGCCTCTACTTCAAAATCTCAAGAAAAAAGTGAAGATGATGAAGAAATGAGTGATGATGAAAATGAGGACATTGCTATGCTTTTAAGAAGATTAAAAAGAATCATTGAGAAGAAAATGAGCAACTCTAGAAAATTCAGGCAAAGAAACCTCAAACAAACTACTAATGATGCACAAAGAAGTAAGGAAGAGGTGAAGTGCTATGAGTGTGGAAAGAAAGGACATATCAAACCAGAATGTCCAAGGCTCAAGAAGCATAAGAGCAAATATCAAAGAGACAATGGGGAGAAAGGTCACAAAGCCACATGGGATGACGAAAGCTCTTCAAGTGAAAAAGATGATAATGAAAGCCAGGAGGTCAACCTATGCTTCATGGCTATTGAAGATTATGTCTCGAATAAGGTAAGATCACTACACTCATACTCTTTGAACAATGATAGTAGTGATAATGATAGTGATGATGATGATGATGATGATGATGAGCAAAGCCTAATAGAAGAATTAAATCTAGAATTTGAGAAATATAGAAGTAAATTTAGTACTTATAGAAATAACATCTCTAATTTAAAAAATAAGATAGATGGTTTAGAAAAGGAAAACATAAAGCTTAAATCATCTAATGAAACTCTCCAAAACTCATTAGATGAATACTCATCAAGACCCTCAACTGCTTCCTTACTAAAAGAAAATAATGCTTTGAAAAATGAAGTTGAGGAACTTAGAAATTCCATTTCTAAATTTCACAAAGGTAAAGAGAGCTTAGATAATCTCATTGTATCTCAAAGATCACCCTTCATTAGATATGGTCTAGGATTTAAGGACACATCATCATCCTCTCATAAAACCATCTTTGTTAAGTCTAGAGAACCTCACATCTCCACACCTGTTAGAACAAAACCAAAAAAATAAGCATATTAAACCCTCTATGCATAAACAGAATAATCATGTCTTTATATATAGGAAGCATGCATATAGAAAATCTATAATTAATCAAAACTGTGTATGTCATCATTCTCAAAATAAATTTGATAGAAAAATGGTATTCAAAAATATTGAAAGACCAGAAAATAAATTTAGACCAAAACAATGTAATTATTGTATGAAAATGGGTCACATAAATAAATATTGTTGGATAAGGAAGGCTCATTGGGAACCTTCATGTGCTAACCCTCAAGGAGCCAAACTCATTTGGGTACCTAAAAATCATACTTGAATTGTGATTCTATAGGTATGCCTCAAGTCCACAATAAACAAAAATGCTTGGCTAGTAGACAGTGGATGCTCAAGGCATATGACAGGAGACAACAAACTCTTCAATGAAATCAAAAGTATTGATGGAGGTAAAGTTACCTTTGGAAATAATGCAAAGGGTAAGGTAATTGGCATTGGTTCTATTGGTATTAATGGTACTACTTTTATTAAAGATGTCTTACTTGTTGATGGCTTAGAACATAACTTGTTAAGTGTAAGTCAATTATGTGATAAAGGAAACAAAGTAATCTTTACTTCAAATGAATGTCTTGTGATCTCTATCGATGGTCAAAAGATATTTAAAGGAAATAGAGATGTAAATACATACATAATAAACTTACATGAACTATCTAACCATTCCTCTAAATGTCTTGTGACTACTAGTGATGAATCTTGGTTGTGGCATAGAAGGCTTGGTCATGCTAACATGGACTTAATACAAAGTCTCAGCACAGGAGAACTAGTAAAAGGACTGCCAAGAGTTAAATATGAAAAAGGCAAGACATGTTAACCTTGCCAAAGAGGAAAGCAACACAAGTCATCATTCAAAGCCAAAAACATAGTAAGTACCTCAAAACCTTTTCAACTCCTGCATTTAGACTTATTTGGACCTACTAGAATTGCTAGCTTAGGAGGAAAACATTATGCATTTGTCATCGTAGATGACTATTCTAGGTTTACTTGGGTAATTATCTTAGCTCAAAAGAGTGATGCTTTTGAAAATTTCAAAAACTTTGCTAAAAGAGTTCAAAATGAAAAAGGGTACTGTATTTCAAAAATAAGAAGTGATAATGAGAAAGAATTTGAAAATGAAAACTTTGAAAGCTTTTGTCTTGAACATGGAATTTCACATAATTTCTCATCTCCTAGGACACCTTAACAAAATGGGGTAGTTGAAAGGAAAAATCAAACTTTTAATTGAAATGGCTAGAACAATGCTCAATGAATATGATTTACCAACTTATTTTTGGGCAGAAGCCACAAACATTGCATGTTATATTTCAAATCGAGTTTTCAAAAGACCTCTTTTAAACAAAACCTCATTTGAGCTATGGAATGGAAGAAAACCCTTGATATCATACTTTAGAGTATTTGGATGCAAGTGTTTTATATTGAACACCAAGGACAATCTTGGAAAATTTGCCTCTAAATCCGATGAAGGTATCTTTTTAGGATACTTTACGACCAGCAAAGCATATAGAGTATTTAATAAAAAATCATTAACTGTTGAAGAATCCATGCATGTTGTCTTTAATGAATCTAGTATATTTGATCTTGTGGAAGGTAGTGTTCTTGATGATGTTGTAGGTAATATGGAAAGACTTGATCTTGAAAATGGGAAATAAGAAAATGATCAAAAAGATTCACCATAAAATGATTCTCTACCTCAAACTCAAGAAGTAAACGAACAAGAACTCCCAAAAGAATGGAGAATGACGAAAGATCATCCAAAAGAGCAAATCATTGGTGATCTCTCAAGGGGAGTAAGTACTAGATCTCATTTCAAACAGTTAGTCACTGACATTGCTTTTATTTCTCAAATTGAACCTAAAAATGTTGATAAGGTACTTAATGATGAAAGTTGGGTAATTGCCATGCAAGAGGAACTCAACCATTTTGAGAGAAGTAAGGTATGGATCCTAGTACCTAGACCCAAAGATAATCAAATTATAGGTAGAAAATGGGTATTTAGAAACAAACTAGATGAACAAGGTTTAATAACTAGGAATAAGGCTAGATTAGTTGCAAAAGGATATAATCAGGATGAAGGTATAGATTATGACGAAACATATGCACCTGTAGCTAGATTAGAAGCCATAAGAATACTTTTAGCATACGCATGTCACATGAATTTCAAACATTTCCAAATGGATGTGAAAAGTGCATTTCTAAATGGTTATATAGAAGAAGAAGTGTATGTAGAACAACCATCAGGCTTTGAAAGCTATGATTTGCCAAATCATGTTTTTAAACTCTCAAAAGCTTTGTATGGTTTGAAATAAGCCCCAAGAGCTTGGTATGAGTGGCTAAGTTCTTTTCTATTAGAAAATAGATTTACAAAGGGAAATGTTGACACCACATTATTCATTAAAAAGCATAAGCATGATATACTAATTGTTCAAATTTATGTTGATGATATAATATTTGGTTCTACTAATGAGTTGCTTTGTCAAGAATTTGTTAAGTGTATGACTAGGGAATTTGAAATGAGCATGATAGGAGAGCTTAAGTATTTCCTTGGTCTACAAATAAAGCAAAGCAATGAGGGCATATTCATCAACCAATCCAAATATGCCAAAGATTTAATTAAGAAATTTGGTATGGAAGAATGCAAGAATGCCAAGACTCCTATGAGCACATCAACAAAATTGGACAAGGATGAAAAGGGTAAGAGCATTAATGAAAAGCTTTATAGAGGTATGATCGGATCACTTTTATATCTTACTGCTTCTAGACCCGATATAATGTATAGTATTTGCTTGTGTGCACGATTTCAATCATGTCCTAAAGAATTTCATTTAAATGCAGTAAAAAGAATTCTAAAATATTTACGTGGATCTTTGCATCTAGGTTTATGGTATCCTAGAAATGCATCCTTTTATATTATAGGATATTCAGATGCAGACTATGCTGGTAGTCTTTTAGATAGAAAAAGTACTTCAGGTACTTGTCACTTTATTGGAGAATGCTTAGTTTCTTGGTTTAGCAAGAAACAAGTTTCAGTTGCTCTCTCAACTACTGAAGCAGAGTATGTAGCAGCTGGATGTTGTTGTACTCAAATTCTTTGGATGAAACAACAACTTAAGGACTATGGTCATGAAATGAACCATATACTTATTAAATGTGACAATTCAAGTGCTATAAATCTGTCAAAGAATCCTATTCAACACTCAAGAAGAAAGCATATTGACATTAGACACCACTTTATTAGAGATCATGTTCAATATGGAGATGTTGCATTAGAATTTATAAGCACAGAAAATCAATTAGCAGATATTTTCACTAAGTCTCTAAATGAGGAAAGATTTAATTTCATTAGAAGAGAACTTGGTGTGATTGATGGATTAACCTTGTGATTGCTAAATTATGAAATCTTAATTGATGATCTTATTTTTGTATCATATCACTAGATATAAGGTAAAAATTTTGATGAAAATTTATGATTTAAGGGATAGAATCTTTATTGAAATGATTTAGTCTTGTTTTTAGGACTTAATTTTATTTGATGAAAGTTTAAGGGGAGTCACGCCTATGACATATGTTCACGCCCGTGACTTAAATAGCCAAAAGAGGCAGTGTCGTTCACGACTTGATTCACGACATGGTTCACGGCTTCAAGTGGTGAAGCTTATTTTCACAGCTTCATTCACTCCCGTGAAAAGAGGTTCTCACGCCCATGAATCTTTACACCCCAAAACTCACAAAGGCGTTCACGCCTTGAGTCATGGCTTGCTTCACGAGCATAAGTAGTGAAATTCAACCATTCACGTCCGTGACTAGTTATTCACCCCCGTGACAGTTCATCATTCACGCCTGTGACATTCAAAGGTCACGACCGTGAACATATTCACGCCTTCATTCATGGGTGGAACACTCCTTCAGCAAACTGTGACCACGACCATTCACGCCTGTGAACACACGTTTCACGCCCGTGAATGTATTGAGTATATAAAAGAAGTACCGATTATTTTCTCATTTCAACTCTTCAACTCCCTAAAACCGCTCTCATTTACACACATTCAATGAAACATTGAAGATTCTGGCCCCCAAGTCACAAACTTTTCCTATAAATACCATCAAAAGTTCAATTCTTCATCAAAAATCATACATTCTTAGGGTTTCATTAAATTTTTCTGTTAAAAATTTTCTCAATCCATCACAAGTCTATTTCTTCAAATCAAATGGAGACTACCTCATCAAAGGGAAAGAGAAAGAAGTCTCATGCTCCTAGGAGGTATGTAGATTATCTCATGAACCGAATTTCGGAGCAATGCCATCCCCGGTACTCCACTTTGAAGAAAAGGCCTCTACTGTCATCGAGGTCCTTCGAATGGAAAACGGTCCGAAGTCTCGAGCTTGAAACGGCTATGACAGAGCAACTCCAAGCCTGTCATTTGAAAGAATTTGTGGAGATTCACCAGCCGACATTGAGGGAGCCAACACTGGAATTCCTTAGCACTTTGTAAATGTCACCTACTGGAGTGGTGAAATTCCAACTCTGCTACAATCCCAACACCCTCAGTGCCATTGAATTTGGGGAATTATTTAATCTACCATCAGATGGAATCCTAAATGACAGTGAATTAGAATTCTCTGCCCCTCGAGCTTGGACTCATTTTGGCACCGATTGCAGTTGGGATGTCAAGAAGACCAAGAGCACTCATCTCAGGTCCCCAGTGCACAAGTATTTTCATAGGTTCCTAACCTATAGCATATTCGCTAGTGGAGAAAGCAATGGGACCATCAGGAAATCGGAGCTCTTCCTACTTGAGATGGCTCGAAGAGGACTTACCGTGGCACTCTCTAGATGGTTTGCAAACCATCTTCTGTCCATTGCCACCAAACCTACAGGAGATATACTGATCGGTGGATATGTCACCCACATAGCCTTGAAGCTTGGCTATTTGAAATTGGATGAGCATCATTTCAACCTCATCCCTGGGCATCCTCGAGATTGCTTGGATGTCGAGTCCTTCATAAAGATGGGAGCGGCTGTCAGAATCATTTTCGAGAATGACATTTTCAACCGCTTTACAGACACTGCTGGGGAGATCATTTGGGAAGACAATGACACGGAGGATTTAAAAGTAGGCCTCCAAGGAATCCAACAGAAGAAAAGGGCTCGGGTTGAGGAAGCACCTCCAGTGGCTGAGCAGGACATCGGACAGTCCTCGGCTTCCACACCGACTTTAGCGCAGCAAGTGGATGACCTCTTGGCACCACGTTTTGAGCAGCTGCAGGCTTTGATGGATGAGAGGTTGGAGAACCTCAAAGACTTTATGGAGTCTCGGATGGACAGTCTTGAGGTTGAAGTTGCTAGGCTTCGAGATAGGATGTTCGGCTAGGAGTTAGGGTAGATTGTAGCCTAAATTTGTTTGTTTTGCTTCTTTATTTACTTGTTTGTTGTTGTGTGTAGGAAATTTTAAATTTCCTTTCTGAACTTTATTTAACTTTGTTTGGATTTTCCTTTATTCAATATATTTTCTTTTGTTTATCTTATTGATATATTTATATCATTTTTTGATTGATGACAAAAGGGGGAGAATGGTATCAAACTAGCAATATAGGAAAAACTAGCAACATATTAAGGTAAATGAATTTTGAATCAAAAATTAGAATTGAATTATGAATTGACATTGAAATAGATTAAAAGGGATTAGAAACTTTGATTCAAAATTAATATGCAAAGTATAAAATTAAGAAATTGAGCTTTATACACATTAGATATAACTTAAGTATCCTTTGCATATACCTTCATGCAAGTTACAAAAATAAATATGTCATGATATACCTTAAGTATACCTTACATATACTTCATGTCTTAAAAAGGAATTATGGTATATATTGGATATACTTCACATATAACTTGCATATACTTAAAAACTAGTAAGTTTATTTCAATGCTACATCATTATTTACAATTCTTGCATTTTATAAATTTTTTATCCTAAGTATCTTTTGAGGGGGAGACTTCTCAAAAGCACATATTGCTAGACTATTTGTCACTATTAAAAGGAGGAGATTCTTAAACCTTGAGGGGTATTTCCATCATTTTGATGATAACAAATAAAATAGCAATATTGTTTTTAACATACTTGTTTTCTAAGTCTATTAAACAGGACATGGAATAAAATAGCAAGAATGGAGATTGGAAGAATAATCATTGAAAGACAAAATTAAGGAAGTAGCATGTTCACGCCAGTGACTCTATGTGTCACGCCCGTGAAACAGCTAACCATTACTAAAACCAACATTTGAAGTTCACGACCATGAAGAAAGAACAAACCGTGAAATGGACATTTAGGTCACGCCCGTGAATCAAAATGTCATGCTCGTGAATGATCTTGACATTTTCATCCAGAGAGCTTCACGACCAAAGTCACCACTTGAATCACGGCTGGGAAGTTTGTCACACCCGTGAAGATGTATGTCACGCCTGTGATCCAATGTTTCAAAAAATTCCAGAGAGATTCACGACCAAGGTCACCACTTCAGTCACGACTTGGGAAAAAATGTCACGCCCGTGACAAACATAGTCACGCCCATTAATGATGAAAGAGAAAAATGTCAGGCGCGATTATTTAGTTGATACAATGGCTAGTTTCATATTTAATGCACCCTAACGTCTATAATAAGCCAAGGGAGTATAAATGAAAGTCATTTATGCATTCAGTACAAGAGGATATCATATACTTTGAATCAAAATCTTATTACAAGCTATTTGTACATTCAATATTTTGAGAACCAAAATCTATTATCTGTAAAAATCTTTTTGCTCTTCATTTATTGAGCAATTAAGATTTGTGAGTGTTTCTCTCTGTAATCATTACTCAAGTGAGCTTTGGGTATTTTTGGGTTAAGAGTAAAACACTTGTAAGGGTTAGTTGTGAGAGCCTCTAAAACACAAATTAAAAGGTTGTTTGTGTGAGCCTGTAAAAACACAAAGTGAAGGTTGTTTGTGTGAGCCTGTAAAACACAAGGAATTAGTTATTGTGTGAGTCATTAAAACATAAGGGATTTCTGGGTTAGGAGTGAGCCATTATGAGAAATATCATAGTTGTGAGTGAGCTTGTAAAACTCCATTGTAACACTTAGTGTGTTAGTGAAACTCCCAATTGCGATTGGAGAGAGGAATAGGGTTTGTTAACACCCGAACCTCTATAAAAATCCTTGTGTCAAATTTCTCTATCCCTCTTAAAATTATTTGTTTATTTCCGCACTTTAAAGTTTAATAATTGAAACTCCAATTCAACTCCCCTTCTTGGCTTAATATCTGTGCTACTAATTACTTGTTATACCGGCACAAAATGTTGCCCTTAATAAAAATTCATTTAATTTTACAGATATTTTAAACTGAGCATATATTATATAAGCAGTTAGACACCACTCAAAAATAATTTTTTGATAAAATTTCATTTAATAGCATTTTTATCTCTCGCAATTGAATAATTAAGAGGAATGATTGTGGATAAAAAAGATGTATCAAGAAAACAAAACGACAAAAAAAGTGATTTTGACCTCAGATGGTTGAATGAGAAAGGAAAAAAACAGCGATAAAAAAATGAATGTTCTTTTGTGGTTATCTCTAGCCAGTTTTTAATATTAACAACTAAGTTTTTAGCAATAATAAGAAATAATATATCCAATAGACTGCATATCTAACACCCCTTACTTTTTTGTATGCCCTTTCATATACCGATGGATAAGAAGTGTTATAGGAAATAAAACGTTTTTTTTCGAAAATATTCTTTTAATTTTGAACCTATCATATATAGGAAATCTAAGATATGTATATAAAATATAATATTATGTATACACTCCCTAATCACAACCCCATTTTTATATATGTATGAACATGTCATAATGAAATTCAAAAGCTTATATATATATATATATATATATATATATATATATATATATATATATATTGCTCGAGGTGGCTACCGCTGCTACTGCTAGGCTCCATCATGTGGGTCCACTATGTAGAGTCTCTTATCTACAAGTCCAGATATTGTCAGCTACTCCTGTAGCCTAGATAAGAGAAAACAAACTCTCGTACTGAGTATATAACTCAGTGGTCCAAAAGCCTTATAATAATAACAATTGGATTAACACATGAATTTAAAGTTAAAACAATTCAAAAATTTAAATATATTTTCTTAAAGGTAATAATATAATATCATTTTCATTTATCCATTTGAATTCATGATACATAATATCTCTAATTTCTTTATAATATATTTTTCATCTACTTACATATTATAACATCCTATATTGCTCCTAAAGAATCAAAGAAGTCTCATATCACATATCAACACAAGATCCACAGAAAATGCACAGGATCCAAATATATTATTATTCAGTCCACAGAAATGCACATGACTAAAAAATGTATCAGGTGATTCACATAAATACACAGGATTACAATATCTTATCGATCCATATAAATGCATAAGATCGTAATTTCTACCCTATTAGCATGCCAACAATACTCTAATTCATGTCCAGGCTAACATGTGGGTAAAATTTCTTATATTTATAATTCAATTTCCATAAAATCAATAAATATTCTTTCCATGCCAAAATAAAATCATCATACAGTATATTTAACATTAAAATTCTCTCCAAAAAATAAATAAAAAATATTCCAAATTCAATAATTGTAAAAACTCCAATTTTTCACATAAAATATATTTTATGCAATATCATAAAACATTTGAACATAAGAATTTTCTTATTACTTCATAATTTACTGATTTTCTCTAATTACTTATATATATATATATATATATATATATATATATATTATAAGGACAATCGCACTAATTTCTTTATGTTTTGCCGGTGTCTGCCGGCTCTTTTCCTTTATCTCCGATTGATGTCTGTTTCAACATCGTGCCTAATAAAAAGATAATTTCAATTAACTACTGACCCTCACATGATATAAAATTTAGCAAGATTTAAATCTCTATTATCTCCCGCTCTTACATATATCGAGATCCTATAAGTAATTATGCGTGTTTAATGCATAATTTACAGTTATGGTCGTTAACACACTTTCCGATATGACCAAAAATTCAAATATTAAATTTCTTTTATAATATCTTATTTTTTTTATTTTTCCACCTCCAAAATTATTTTTCTCCATTTATTTCTTTTATTCCTCTAATTTTCATTTCTAAGTAAAAAATTCTCATTAATTCAATAAATACTCTAAAAATTCCAAATAAATTTATATAATCATTTTAACTCATTTTCTTTCATTTTCCATCATCAATTTCACCAAAATAATATTCAACAACTCCCAATAAATTTTTCCATAATTAGGCTAAAAATCTAAAAATTTACCAAAAATCCTATTAAATATTTCTTATATTCCAAAAGTTATTTTCCACTTCTAAATACTCCAATTAACTCCATTATCTTCAATTTAAGGCAAAATTCCTTCAACATAATTTTTTTAAAATTTAACCATAATTATGGAAATTCTCTAAAAATTCAACAAAAATTCCTAAAAATTATTTCCATCAATTTTCCACTAGATTCTTCATCCTCAAACCTTGTTCTTCTCATTTCATGTTTTTATCTATTTTTTTCCCTAACTCAACTTTTTTACTAAATTAATTTTCATCATAACACAACTTCAATTTCTACTTTAAACAACCATCAAATCCAACATAAATCCATATAAATTTGAAAAAAAAGTGAATAAAAACTTACCTCCAATTTTTCTTGAAATATTTTGCCAAAGAAAGAATTTTTCTCTAAATTTTGTTTATTTTCTTCACCCACAAATTAATTTCTCTTGCTCCAAATACTTGATTATTGGTAATCTTGTGAACTTAAAGTGAAGGAAGAGCTTAATCAAGCTCTCATGGTGCACAGCCAAATAAGAAGAAGAAGAGAGATATATTTTCATATTTTGGTAGATTTTTGTCTTATTTATACCCAAATTAAACTTAATCAATCATAATTAACTTTTAGAGAATATCCCTATCTTTGAACTGGTCAAAGAGATCATCAATCTGTGGTAACAAATACCTATTCTTAATGGTCACCCTATTCAATTGTCTATAGTCTATGCATAACCTTATTGACCCATCTTTCTTTTTGACAAACAATATCGGTGCATCTTATGGAGATACACTCGGTCTGATGAAGCCCTTATCTAACAATTTCTGTAACTATGCCTTTAACTGCTTCATGTTTGATGGAGCCATCCGATATGGTACCGTTGATATAGAAGTTATACCTAGAATAAGCTCAATTTAGAACTCTATCTCTCTTTATAGAGGTAGCCCTGGTAACTCATCCGGGAATACATCTGAAAATTCTACCACTGTCGGAATATCCCTAAGATCTAGGCTCTCCTTTCTACTGTCAATCACGTGAGCCAAATAGGCCTCACACCCCTTAATGATCATCTTTTGTGCTTTCATCATGGAGATGATCCTCGTTTGCTGTGAAGATGCCTCCCCTTGCATAACCACTATCTCCTTTTCTGATGTTCTCAATTCTATTATCTTTATCCTATAGTCTACTACTGCACCATACTGAGATAGCCAATCCATACCCAAGATAACGTCGTACTCATGAAAGGGCAACTCTATAAAGTTTGCTACAAATTTTTTCCTTAGAATCATAATCAGACAATTCTTTTACACATGGTTTACCACTATGTTATGCCCCAAAGGCTAGTCACCTCTATCTCATTATCTAATCTCTCCACTAACATGTTATACTTCTCAGCTATATTGGTACATATATAAGAATGTGTAAAATTTGGATCTATCAAATAAATTAAAACTGAGTCAAATAGAAGAAATGTACCAACAATCACATCCGATGCACTAAGATCCTCTTTAGCTCTTATAGCATAGGCCCTTACTGGTGCTCTACTAGGTCCTAGCTTGTTCATTGTCCCTAATACAGCCAGTTTAGATCCACCTCTGCCAGAACTGATCTGTCCCCAACCCTGACCTATGTTGGCATTGAACCCTAAGTCTAAGTGGAAGGCTCCACCATGTGTAATGGACAGTCTCTCTTAAAATGATCTCGGGACCCACACCTGTAACAAGACTTAGTGCATCCCCAACATTCTCCTCTATGAATCCTCCCACACTATGTATAATATATTAATGTCTCTCTCAATGTCTAGGGCTAACTACTGGTAGCAGTAGAAACTATCACTGAAGATGTTACCTATTTGGTGTACCCCGTCTGACCCTACCATCCACATCCTCTAGATTGGAAGGATCCAGAACTAGTGCGAACCTTCTAGCTCGATGATTGTGTAACACTGTATACTACCCTCTGAAGTCTTTTTTGGAAGACTCATATGTCTTATTCAACTTTACCCTCTTCTTTATAGCAATGGAAGAAGATACCAACCTTGCGAAGTCCTCATACTGCAGTGAGATCATATGGAACCGAATCTCATCTCTTAAACTGTTGACACTTGTCTGCCTCATCCCCAATGATACCGGTCATATACCTGCTCAACTGGGTAAACTCTCTCTCATATACTGTCATAGTCATGTTTCCCTATCTCAAGTTGAGAAACTCTAGTTTCTTCTCATTTGTATATGCCCTCAGCACATATTGTTTCTTAAAAGCGGCTATGAAGAAATCCCAAGTAATCGGCTCTAGAATCTGCAATTTCTGCAATACTAACTTCTACCAATCATAGGCATGCTCCTAGAAAAGTGAAATAACATACCTAACCTTATGCTTCTTAGCACAATCCAGCTCCTTGAAGACCCTCTTGATCCTCTCTAACTAGAACTCAGTAGCTGCCAGATCAACCTCAATACCACTTGTGAAGTCCATAGCCCCATACTTCCTCAGCCTGTTAATTTGAACTCTATGTCTCAGCGGTGACTGAGAAGGTGGTGGTGATAGAGGAGGAGGTGGCAGCGACATAGCCTATACTAACCATTGCAACAAAACAACAATATTCTGCAATAACAAATCCTGTGTCTGATCTGACTGACTAGCCATCGACTGCTGTAAAGGAGGTGTGCCAGCTGGTCCTTGTACACTATTCTGGCTCAGCTAATTCTGAGCCTGTCGTGTCATATGGTTCAATCTCCATACTCATCTTTAGCCTACACATTGACAAAGGATAGCCCACATCAGAGTCATGAGATGTGATATACCCATCCCACCCAGGTTCAATTCAGAACTGCCAAAACCTAGGCTCTTATACCACTAAATGTAACACCCTTTGATATAATTAAGATCTAAATCCAATTATACCAAAGGATGCTACTATGTATTTGAGTTAAAATGTCATAAATTTAAAACATTCATGCACCATGGCTATGATGACTTAACAAAATAAAAGCATTCTTAAAATCATGAAATCGAGCTCAAAATAAAAAAAATTTAATTATAAATCATACGGGCGTACACAAGCCCAAAGTTTGACAAAATGAGTCGTTATAAAACTACGTGTCTCTGAAATACAACATGTAAAGTTATAACTACCCAACCCATAACATAATAATCGACATAAGATACATAGTGTATCACCCACCCCAAATGTGTATTCTTGGCTCTAGTCACTAGGTGCTCTTCTCTATCAAACCTCCCCTAAGCTCTAAACCTGCTCATAGAGAAATTCATACACTAAGCAACTCGTGCCTAGTGGTATATAACAACGTGCAAGGCATACAACAACATATAATATAATATGCATGATACACTCACCGAGCTACTAGGACGACTTACTTAGAAGTCTACATATGCATTAGCTCATATACTATATGACATGCCATCAAAATTATATAAATATAATGCACAACACCACATGGCATCATAAACAATCTCTTAGTGTCATACATTTGTTTATTACATATAGAATTTATTAATTATCTTACGTTTGCCCACCTACTCATAACTAGACTAAAATGGATATAGGTAATTGAACCCACCAAGGCACTTTGTCATCTAACCTCTAGGCATTCACAATATATAACTCATCGAGGTGCTTCGTCCGCTAACCTCTAGGATTTCTCAATACGTGACCAATATAGGTCACTTGGTACCCAACTCTCCCCTCAATGGTATGCCATATATCCTAGCTCTAGTCCTAGTCAGAGTATTGGGCTTAACATGTTACCATGCACATATTCATATTATCCATTGCTATATTTTATTAATATCTCATGATTTCCACAATCATTTTCACAACATATATTTCCATACCATGCTATAAGCATGCAACCGAGGCCTACCGCCTCACAACAAATTAATTTTTATTTACAAATAAAGACATAAAATTTTCATCATAAACAGTTTCATAGCCGTGAAACACCACTTCATGGGTAGTCCCTCTTGTAAAATAAGCCATTATTCAACCCATAAATTAGCACACATTCATGACCATGATCATCCCTTCACAGACGTAAATCCAACCATGCAATTGTCCTTGAATAAGTATACTTCAGCAACAAGAATGCATCTCACGATATTCATGCTTGTGAATCCACCCTTCACAACCGTGAATCTGGAAATTTTTCTAGAAAAACAGAGCATCACAAATCATGACATTTTCACGTGCAATACTCACTACGGTTGACTAATGTCAGCCATCCTATCTACATTCCAACATGCATTTAAGATATTTATCATGACTATATCATCTGTAATCATCAATGTTAATCAAAATTGTTTCTCAAACATGTCAATCTAACCATTTTCATAAGATTTCCCATCATGCATATTAATCCCATATTTCACCATTTATCTACTCATTTATCATCTAAGTCATGCATTTGAAGCAAATAACATAGAAAACACAAAGTAATTGCCTTAATGTTGTTATATATAAACCTTACACCTAGGATGGAGATTGGCTAAAGCTTGATCTCTTCAAGCTTGTCCTCTTTATTAAGATGGACTTCCATCACTCTATCCAGGTCCTAACATGATAAAGAAACATCTTTTTAGCCTTTTGGAAAGTGAATCAAGGTCCATAAAAGAAAAATCAAGCTTTTCTCTAAACTATCAACCTCCATCTTCTCCCTATTCTTTCTCATTTTTTCCTTATGAAATACTGATCTTCCAAGTTTCTCCAATGGAAGAAGATGGAGTCTGAAGGAAGAAAAAGATAAAATTTGCATGTTTAGTTAGTTAACAAGCAGTGGGGAATGAATTTAAAGGGAATTGCAGAGAGAAAAATGTGACTGCCTCACATACTCTATCTGCCTAGACTTCATAGCTGTGACTCATCTATCACGGGTGTGATCCTCATCTATCACGGGTGTGATCCTCTCCTTCACGGTCGTGAAGAATCTTACCATGTCTGTGTACTAAAACCTAATATTCACAACCATGACACCCACTGTCACAAGCATGAAATATCAAATTTTAGAAACTCTCAACTTTCTAAAACTCCACATAATCACCAACTTCTCACTAACCAATAACATAACTTATAAGCCCTAATTACAGGTGTTACAATATGTATATAATTTACACACATATGTTTTGGCATGAATGATTGAGATACAATATAGTATGATTACATGTTTTTTTAGCAATGTTTATGCATTTGGTGCTCTGCATTACAGAATGATATGTGATGATTAAGTGGAACAATGAAATGTGACATAAATGGCATTGATAACCAAAATATATTTAAATATGTCTATTCTCTATTCAAAGACTAGCTATGATAGGTGGCATGCTATTGATGGGCTTACGGTACTGTAGAATATTATATTTATATTTTGTTAGGGTGGCTTAAGCTCGAGTAAGAGCACTCTGACTATTCAGGGACAAAGTGGCTTAAACTCACGTAATAAGGCCCTTGTACCCATATGCATGTAGATATTATGTTTACTCATTAGAGTGGCTTAAGCTTGGGTAAGAATGCTCCTAATTTGAGTTGCAGAATTTGCAATACAGTTAGATATCGATAGTGAGTAAGGTAGCTTAAGCTCGAGTAAGAATGCTCTTGCTTCATAACCCGCATCTGTATAGTTCGAGTCTAGAATATTAGGTTAAGAAACCAGAAATTTGTAATACAATACATATAATTTGGTAATATTGAAATTGATTATACATTATACAGAAAGCAGTGATTCAAAATATAGATACATCCTGGACAAGGAATGTGAAAACTAGAAATCAGATTTATATAAGAAACCTATAATTTGAATACGTGATATAAATGATGAAATTTATGATGCCTATAATGATATAGAAATGTTATGAGTGAAATGGGTTATACTATAATATAATGTAACATGAATATGATGATATGAATTATTTATTCCTTATATGCCATGAATATATTGAAATCAATCCAATTTAGTATGAATGAGTTTCTTTGTAAATATCTATATGTATATGACGATGTGATCAGGCACGTAGGTATGTTTAGATTATGAATATTGTATCAATATGTGAATACATATTAGAATTTAAATGCTTATATATATAATTAAGCTTTCAGTGGGTTAGCGTGTGGGTTTCCCTACATGTAGGTTTGGAGTCATTAGATTATTGAGTTAACAAGAAGAGAAGACCAAGCCAGTCAGAGTTGACCCGTGTTGGGGTCTATTTTTATTATTTTATTCATCTCATTTATCTATATCTCATGTCATGGGATAGAGATAGGTAAATTGGGATTTGTTTGATAAGGTTGATTTTGTAATAAGGATGGTAATTTTCCAAACATGTTATTGATTCAGTTTATGATTATTATCCAGATACAAGAAAAAGTTTTAAGCAATACATTGTAAATGGATGTTTTATTTGCATGTAACATACAAATATGTGAAGTAAGTTAAAAAAAAGTTTTGGTTGTGTGGTATCCATTTGTACAGTAAGGTTTTTTCTAGTTGTATAGAAGGGTGTTATAGTTAGAGTCTTTCAACTCAAAGCGTCGACCACAGCATAAGCCTTTCTAGGCTGATAGTCAATAAGACTCATAGTTTTTAATAAGTTCCGACCACTGCTGCTGTCTCAAAAGGTAAATATTTCAAACTCTTGTGATTTGTATAGATGTAACACCTTTCTCCATACAAATAGTGTTACCAGATTTTTGAAGCAAAGATAATAATTGCCAACTCCAGATCATGCATAGGATAATTCCTATCATGCGGCTTCAATTATCTAGAGGCATAATGTAACACCTCTTACCCTTCAGTATACCCCTCCATACACTGAAAATTATGGATGTGACACATAGGCCATCACTTTACCCTCTTGCATCAATACACAACCTAAACCATTCAATAAAGTGTTGTTGTATACCATATACTTTTGTCTTATCGTAGGTTGTGTCAAAACTAGTGTCTCTGTCAACATAGCCTTCAACCAATTGAAACTTGCTTAGCATTTGTCTGTCCATTCAAATTTAACATCCTTGCAAAGTAATTGTGTTATAAGAGTGGTTATAGAAGAGAAACATTTCACAAAATGTCTATAGTAGCATACTAACCCAAGAAAACTTCATATCTCAGTTATATTTCGAGGCAGCTTCCAATTGAGAATGACTTCAACCTTACTAGGGTCAACGTTGATCCCATCTACTGATACCATATAACCCAGAAATCTAACTTCCTCAATCAAGAACTCATACTTGGATAACTTAGCATATAACTGCTTCTTACGTAGCTTCTGAAGCATAATTCAAAGATGTTGGTCATGCTCCTCTCTATCCCTAGAATATACTAGAATATCATTAATGAAGACTACCATAAAATGGTCCAAATATGGCCTGAAGATTCGATTCATCAAATCCATAAATGTTGTCAGCATGTTTGTCAATCCAAATGGCATGACTAGGAACTCGTAGTGGCCATACCGAGTCCTAAAGATAGTTGTGGGTATATCACTCTCCTTGAACTTTAACTAATGATATTCTAATCTTAGATCAATCTTGGAGAATACTTTTGCATTTTTCAACTGATCAAATAGGTCATCTATCCGTGGCAATAGGTATTTATTCTTCACTGTCACCTTATTCGACTGTTTATAATTATTACACAATCGCAGGTATCATCCTTTTTCATCATGAACAACATAGGCATACCCCAAGGTGACATACTAGGTCTAATAAACCCTTTGTCTAAAACTCTTGTAAATGCTTTTTCAACTCTTTAAGCTCTAGTAGTGCCATTCGGTACAGTGTGATGGATATGGGTGCAGTACTAGGTAGCAAGTCAATGGTAAATGCTATGTCTCTGTTAGGAGGCAATCCTAAAAAATTCTCAGAAAACTCATTAGAAAACTCACAAACTGTAAGAATGTCTTGAAGTTTGGACTTTCCTTTCTGGTATCCACCACAAATGTTAAACAAGCTTTATTGCCCTTTATGATAAATTTTTAAGCCTTTATAGCAAAGATAACATTAGATGCACCTTCATTTTGATATCTTGTACCATTCTATCCTTGCACTAAGGCTTCTTAAAGATTACCTCTCTAGCAACACAATCTACTACTACTTCATGTCGAGCTAACCAATCCATCCCTAATATGATATCGTATTCATGACATGGTAGCTCAATCAGATCCGTGGGATATAGCTCACCCTAACTCATTAATGGTAGTTGTCGGTGCACTTTGTTAACCCTAGCACTATGACCCAGGGGATTTGTCACCATTATATCATAATCTAAGGTCTCTGTCTCTAAATGTTCCCTAATCAATAATGTAATGCTAATGTAAGAATGTATAGACCCAAGATCTATTAAAGCATATATATCAAAGCCAAGTAAAGAAAATTTATAATGATAACATCTGGAGCATCTTGCTCATCTTGTGCTCTCATAGTATATGCTTGAGCAAGTGTGGTGTGGCTACCCCCTAGCCTACTTGCAATCTCTGCCCCAACTTACACTGGTCTTATCCGACCTCCCCTAATCTGACCTCTACCTCGGCCTCTAGTAGGTAAGGATCCTTGAGTCAAACCTGGTCTCATCCCTGTAGGCTCTGCACTTTAATCTCGGTATGGGTAATCCCTTTTGAAGTGGCCTATTAACTCACAAATGAAACAGGCTCTAGATGTTAGCCAACACTCACTAGTAAGATACTTGCCACACTGCTGGCATATTGTAGATACAACGGGTCTTCCCCCAACTGTGCCTGGAATACTGGCAACCGATGGTGCATATCTTGTGAGCTAGCTTAGCCTAGCTAGTGCACCATAACCTTTAGATGCACTATGAAATTGGCCACTAGAAAACCTAGCTTTCTTACTAGCTAAAACAATTGCACCTTGCTCATAAAAAAATCTCTTACTCTGGCTACTATCTTTAACCCTACAACAATTGCCTCCTCTACAGCCTCAGTAGCTGTCACTAAGCTATGGAATCTTTAATCTGAGAACCCATAACCCTAGCTCTGATAGGAGGTTAAAGTATCTTCTTGAATCTCCCACATCTGTCGATCTCATCACTAATGACACACTCTGCATACTTACTAAGGTAGGTGTACTCCTTCTTATACTTGGTCACATACATATCACCCTGTTAGAGATCGAGAAACTTCTGCCTCTTCTGATCAGTATAGGCTCTAAGAATGTATTTCTCCCTAAACTGCTCTAAAAAGAATTTCTATGAAGGAGAGTTGGGTGTCTAAGAGTATTGTAGTATTGTCTTCCACTAGTCATAAAATCCCACTCTTATAGTAGAGACTCTACATATCTATATTTCAGCAAAGGCATGCAATCCATCTATCAGAACACTATCTCTACCCTTCCTAGCCAATCCTTTTGTAATTGCTGCATTATCCTTCTTGCGACCATAAAAATCTAGAGCTCCCAACTTTTGGAGCCTCTCAAACTTCATCTCAATAGTGGCTAGTCTTGCAAAATGCCATCAGATCTCTACATATCCTCTAACAGCTCCTCTCTGGTTGAACTCGGAATTGAATGTTGTTTATCAGATCTACGGGTGGATGCATTTCCCTCCACTGTCCTCTCTCGGGATAAAGGGTATGAGGCATCTGTGCTGAGTGGCTTGTAAGTATCTAAAGTCTCTTCTCTAACCCATCGAAATAACTTATGTTCCTCGGGAATATCTTCTCTAACTCTCTGCAATTGGAATCTACCACTTTATCAAATGAAATAGTGGGTCACGTTAAGTAGCAACAACATTTTAATTTATGTATTCAAAACATATTTCAAAAAACCAATGCATGAGACAATCTCAATTCTACCCCTTGTTATCCTAAAACCGCCTAAACCTTGCTTTGATACTAATAAAATTGTAGCACCCCTTACACTTCCGTATACCCCTCTGTATACTAGATGAATAAGAAGTGCTATAGGAAATAAAACCATTTTCAAAAATATTCTTTTAAAACATATCACATATGAGAAATTTGAAATATATAAAATAAAATAGTATGCATACACTCCCTAATCACGTCCCATTTTTTTCTTATATACATGCCAAAATGAAATTTAAAAGCATATATACACCTCAGTATATTAGAATAACAAAATACAATAAGAAGACTAACCCGTTCGGGATAGCTACCGCTGCTATTGCTAAACTCCATCATATGGGTCCACTAATCATCGTCTCTTATCTAAAAGTCCAGACACTATCGACTACTCCTGTAACCTATACGAAAGAAAGCAAACTCCTATGCTGGGTATATAATTCAATAGTACAAAAGACTTATAATAACAATCATTTGAATAAAACATATATTTAAAATGAAAATAATTCAAAATTTCAAATCTCTTTTCGTAATGACAATAATATAATTTTTCTTATCCATTTGAATTCATAATACATTATATCTCGGATTTTTTTATAATATCTTTTCATCCACCCACATATTATAACATTCTAGACTTACTCCTAAAGAATCAAAAGGGTATCATGTCACATATCAACACATGTTCCATAGAAATATACATAATCCAAATATAATATTACTTAATTCATAGAAATGCACGTGACTGATAAATGTATAAGGTGATCCATAGAAATACACAGGATTACAATATCTGATCAATTCACAGAATATACAGGACCGTGATTTCTACCTTATTAGCATGTCAGCAATACCCTAGTTCACGTCTAGGTTAACATATGAGTAAAATTTTTCATAATCATAAATCAATTTGTTTTTACATTTCATGGCATAAAAATAATATAAATATTTTATGCCATAAGGAACATTTCTTAAAATTTTCCTAATATATTTAACATTTAAATTTTCTCAAAAAAAATAAAAAAAATTTCAAATTCAATAAATGTAAAAACCTCAAAATTTTCACTTAAAATATATTTTATGTAATATCATAAATCATTTGAATCTAAGAATTTTCTTATTACTTACTAATTTACCGAAAATAAATTACAAACAATAACAACCAATATTATATGGACAATTGTACTAATCTCTTTATGATTTGTTGGTGTTTGCCAGCTCTTTTCCGTTATCTTGGGTTAACATCTGTCCAGACGTCACACCTAATAAAAAATAATTTTCAACTAATTACCGATCTACACAAAATATTAAATTTAGCTAAATTAAAGTCTCTCAACTATCTCCCCTTCTCATATATATCGAAATGCTATAACAGAAATTTTCGTTATTACGCACGCTTTTACGCACACTTCTGATGCGATAAAACATTTTAAATATTATTTTCTTTTATAACAATTAATTTTTCTTATTTTTCGTCTTCCATAACAATTTTTTTTGATTATTTTGATTTTTTCCTTAATTTTTATTTCCCACCCAAAATCTCTCATCAATTTAATAAATATTCTAAAAATTCAAAATAAATTCCTATAATCCATTTAACTCATTTTCTTTCATTTTCCATCATCAATTTCACCAAAATAATATTCAATGATTCCCAATAAATTTTTCCACAATTAGGTTAAAAATCAAAAAAATTACCAAAAATTCTATTAAATATTTGTTCCTCTCAAAAAGGTATTTTTCAATTTCAAACACTCCAATTAACTCCATTCTCTTTAATATAAGGCAAAATTTCTCCAAAATAATTATTCAAAAATTTTACCATAATTATAGAAATTCTCTAAATATTCCATAAAAATTCTTAAAAAATATTCTCTTAAAAGTTTCACCATATCTATCATCATCAAGGCTCATTCTACTCATTTTTTATTTTTATCTAATTTTTCCATAATTTTTCACAAAACTCTAACTCAACTTTTTCACCAAATTAATTTTCATCACATCACATCACAACACAACTTCAATTTCTACTTTAAACAATCATCAAATCAACTTAAATCCATAGAAATTTGAAGAAAAAGTGAATAAAAATCGTACTCAAATTTTCTTGAAATGTTTTTGCCACAAAAGAAGTTTTTCTCCAAAAATTGTTTTTCTCTTCACTGTGATTAATTCTCCTTGCTTCAATAACTTGAGTAATAATATTTTGAGGATTTGAAAATCAAAGAGAAGCTTCAAAAATCATCTATGGTTGTTGGCCTTGTGAAGAAGAAGAAGATGCATATTGTTTTGTTTGAAATATTGAATATTTGGCCATTTTTGACTTTTATAGTCAAATTAATGGCTAATTAATTTTAATTATGCTTAATCCTTGTTAGTATTGGTTAATTCAAGTTAATCAAGAAGATATTTTTAAAATATCTAATTAAATCCAAAAGAAAATTTGACTTTTGAGTAATTCTACTAATTTCTCCACTTTTCAATTTAATCATTGAATAAATTTAATTTCTCTAATTTCATATCCCATATGATGTTATCTTCTTATATTGAATATACCAATATTATCAAAAAAAATTCTCTTCGAAGTGGTCTCTACAATTTTGCAAAATGAAATTTGATCCAAAAATCTCATTTTATCATTTAATCTTTTTTCTTAATTTGACATATAAAAATTTATTCGTCATCCGATTTTTAAATTATCAGTTTTAAAATATTAGAATACAATTGTGATCACATCGGTACTATTGCAATTGTGAATGCATATCTCCAACTTTTGGTTAGAAAATCGGACCGTAAATCCTCACTGGAAATAGTATTTGGAAAAATCAGAGCTCATAACCTTAAAATCTCACATTTTAAATCCACATACGACTTTAAAAATAATATCATCTATGCTTTGGCATTCTTAAATTATATTTTTTACCATCGAGTGAAAAATCCCAAATTCCAGCCGGTCTGTTGCCTCGATTTGGGTGCATACCACAAAATCGCAACGTTTCACCAAATAAATTCAATATTCATATTAGAATTTATTAATATTAAATTAAATTTTTACATTTATTTTTTCTTATTTAGACTCTTATTAGCACACCTTTATACTATAGTATAGATGATCGAAATACAAATATATAGTCAGAGTCTAAATTGCGGACGTGAAAATTGCTTTGCCTTTTGTTCATTCTTCCTTCAAATATATCTTCCATGGTATATCAACTGTGTTGATGGTTAAAATAAAAATTGGGACTTTTTATTTTTTATTTTTTGGGACTCAGTTATAATTCCTTATTAGGATCAGTGGGGACATCAATTTGAGGTTGGGTATATCAAAACCGGTGTTGAGGAGTAGAAAATGAATAGACTAGACTTGTAGCATTGAGGAAAGGCCAAATTGGGTTTCATGTTTTCGAACTAGCTATTACAATTATTTTTATATTTTGTGATGGATTTTCAAATTTAATTTGATTCATGATTATTTGTTTATAAAATTAGGATTTTTAATTCACGATCTGAATCTTGACTTAACTACTGTGATTAGTGTTTTCATGGGAACTAATGCTTGTTTTATTATCTTTCATTCTTATTTGAATGTGATCTTAATAGTCTATAGGTTTTGAAGAGTTATGGACTTATTCATGTAATGGAAATATCAATCTTATGGTGATATTTCTTTGGAGTTTGACTTTAACACTGGCAAAATCCCAAATATGAGGATCTTTTGAGCTTATTTAACCAATTTGCAGGCTTTGTGTAAAGTAAATAGATATGATTTTTAAGTTCTATTAAGTAAAGTTTGCCATAATGTTATTTTCTTTGATATATTTGTCAATGGCCAACCTGATTATGATGATGAACTCAATGGTTTATATTTTGTAACTTTGTAAAATTATATAATCAATTGACATACAGATAGATTTGAGGATAAAAGTTAGCTTTTAGGGGTTTACATTTGTTAAGGTTTAGATGGTAAGATGTTGATGTGGGATTTATATGCCAATAACAAAGATCATAACTTAGAGCATTAGAATTCCTTCACCCAAAGGGGAGGGACTGTAGAATAGATAAATACAAGATCATGCAATGCAATGCAAAATACCAAATTCATGTGTTTGTGTCTCTCACTCTAGCGACACTAACATTACAAGTTTAAGGCTTTTATGACATTAACTTGCTGTCATCTTTTGTCTTTTAGAAACTAGGCAATTTGTTCTTTCTAGCTAGTCTTTACCTTTTAGCTTTAGTAATTTTCAGCTCTTAGTTGCAAATAACAGAAATATCTTAGACAAATCTATCATCTCTATATAATGTTAGCAGCTATCTACAACTCCTCATTAATGCTTGCACCTTGTGTTGCATCACTCATTGTTTAGTTTCACATCTAGATAGACATCAACATATTGTCTAGTATCATTTTCTTTTATATTTATTTATTTTCCAGTGATCTCCATAAAAAATTTTAACTGAAAAATTTCATTTCCTAGAAATTCTTCCATTTAATTGACTGGTACAAAAAGCATTTTTCTTGTTAAACTTAAATTAGTGTTGAGAAAGAATAATATCAGCCTCAAAATATTATTCTTCACAGGCTAACTTAGGCAACAAATCAAGGTAGCCTCAAATTCATAGCTGTCAAGCTATAATTAATACCCAGTTGGATTCTTGTAATTAGGTAATAATTAGGATGTAATTAGGCAACATATCTAGCCAATACAAAATAGGAAGTAGCCAAATGATTAGTTTTCTCTACACATGTATATAGGCTTATATGTATCTATGTACAAAATATATAAACATAAGAAAAAAGAAAAACAAGAACAGTTTTTCATAATTTTTTCTACTCTTTAATTTTTCTCATGGTATTAGAGCAGGACAAATCCTGACTCAACAAAATCCAGCTGTAGATAACAAAGAACTGCAAGCAAACCATAAAATACATAGCTCTCAATTTTTAAGTAACGGTATCTCTAGCCAAACAAATTGATGGGTTACCTGGTGCATTTAACTTCACATCATTGAGCTAGCCAAATTCTCATAAACCAGTAAGTATCTATTTATATCTACAAAAACCAGCAAAGCATCATTCAGAAACCAGCAACTCGAAATCTATACTAGTATCCATAAAATGATGTCACAACAGTTTGATAACACCAAACTTACAACTATAATCCTCAATGGCAACAAGAATTACATCCCTTAGTCCAGATCAGTTGTAATAGATCTTGGTGGCAAAGGGAAACTACACTTTGTCATTGGAACCAAAGAAAGACCCAAACCAGACAAACCAAATGAGGCAACAGCTGTAGAAATAGCACAAATTGAAGAATGGGACATCAACGATCAAATGATTATGTCTTGGATCCTCAGTACAATGGATCTAAAAATCTCAAATGTGTTAATGTATTCCAAATCCGCAAAAGAAATATGGGACAAGGAAAGAAGAAGGTATGGTCAAACCCAAAATTTTGCTCACATTTTTAGTCTTAAACAAGAACTATCCAAAATCAGACAAGGTAATCTTAGTAACAATTAACTAGTAACTGAAATTATGTCAAAAAGGGAGGAACTTAATATATACCTTCCACCAACCACTGACCCGAATGAAACCCAAAAAAGAGCCAAGCAAGACCTGATTTTTACCTATCTCAGAGTCCTTGAACCCAACAATGAAGCAATCCGATCTCAAGTCTTGGCATCAGTCGCAATGCCAAGCTTTGACGATGTCGTTGCGAGAATCGAGCAAGAGCAGTCTTTCATGAACTCGCATCAGTTTGAAACCACTGAAAACCATGCCCTTAAAACATATTACAACCCTAGAAGACCGGCCAAGACAAAGGGAGCCATAGCGACTGACTGGTGCGACCACTGCAATCATGTAGGCACAACTGAGAAGGGTGCTGGGAGCTACACCCTCATCTCAGGCCGGTGCTCAACAAAGAAGGGAGGGGTGATGAAAAAATAGAGGTCTTCAGCGGATTGAGTAAGAGGCCGGACCAAATAATTGAATGGGGTGAACCAACTGGAATGAGATTCGAACCAACAAAAAATTAAGGGGCAGAACTGGCTGGATCTTCCATGGCGCCAATTGCATAGTTAGCACACCTTATGACTCAACTGAGCAGCTTATTATAGCAACATGTTGTAGTTACATGTAAACTTTCTATTTTTTGTACTAAATCTTTTGAAAGTTGTTGGAAAATTGTGCTCTAAAACTTGCCAATCTCTGTCAACATAAAAAAAATTGGATTGTAGACTCCAATGCCACTAATCATATGACTTGCAACTCAAATAAATTACCAAATTTTACCAAATTAAATGAATCACAATATGTAACTATTGCTAATGGCAACAAAACTCAAATCCTTGGAATTGGCACCACTAATCTCCTTAACGAGAATGTTAAAAATGTTCTGTATTTACCAAATTTTAATTATAATTTATTATTAGTTTGGAAAATAACCCAAGACCTAAACTGTGATGTCATTTTCTCACCAAATAAAGTGACCTTTCACGACCGAGTCATAGGGAAGAAGATTGGTGAGGGAATTTTTAAAAACAGTCTATATTACCTTGAAGACACTATCAATAAATGCTTTGTGTTAATGAGTCGAGTAGATCGTGACAAGTTACTACACTGGAGATTTGGTCATCCATCTGATCAAGTTTTAAACAAACTTTTTTGTTATAAATTAGACTCAAGTAATTGTGATATTTGTAAGCTTGCTAAACAAACTAGATTGCCTTTTCCCTCTTTTATTAGAGTATCGGAAAAATGTTTCAATTTAATTCACTCCGATGTTTGGGGACCTGCTCCTGTTGATTCATATAATGATTTTAAGTATTTTATAACTTTTATTGATGATTATTCTTGAACTACTTAGATTTATCTTTTAAAAGAAAAAAAGCGAAGTATTTTCTTGCTTTCAAGAATTTTTCAATTTTATTGTAAATTAGTATAGTGCTAAAGTAAAGATTTTTCGATTAGATAATGGGACATAATATGTCAACAAAAAGTTTGCTGATTTTTTTCAAACAAAAAGGTATTCTACATCAAACCACATGTGTTAATACTCCTCAACAAAACAAAGTCTCAAAAAGAAAAAAATCATCATCTCCTTGAAGTCACTAGGTCACTGCTTTTTCAAAATAATGTCCCAAAGATTTATTGGTCAGATGCAGTGTTAATAGCGATTTATCTTATAAATAGGTTGCCAAGTATGAAACTAAAAAACATGAGTCCCTTAGAAATTGTCAAAAGAAGGAAATTAGACCTGACCATATTCGAGTTTTTGGGTGTACATGCTTTGTACACATAAAAAGAAATGACAAATTGGATAGGAATTCGGTTAAAACTATATTTCTAGGGTATTCTTCAGAAAAGAAAGGTTAAAAATGTTATGATCCAAAAAACCACAAACTTTACATCTTAAGAGATGTGTTGTTCATTGAAAGTGAATCATATTACCAACCAAATAGACAAGAAAGCACCCAACCAACCATATTGTCTCCAAATAATTTTATGTTTCCTGAAGTGATGAATCAAGAACAGGTTGAGACTATAGAGGAAGAACAAATCAGTGAATCAAACGCAATTTCTTCAGGAGGAGAAGAGGAAAGAGAATCAAATGAAGAGCTTTCTCAAGAAGAGTGGTAAGCCAACTCAAGAAGAAACTGCGTTGAGAAAAATATTCACATGACAGACTCGGCCTTTTGCAAAATAAAGGGATTATGTATCCCATCAGGTAACGTATCCAATTCAAGAGCAAACACGACCTCTTACAAAATCCCATCAGGTAATGTATCCAATTCAAAACTTTATTTGTTATGAAAAGGTATCTCCTAAATATCAGGCCTATTTGAGTAACATAACTAGCCAAATTGAACCAATCAGTTTTGATGAAGCCAATTTGGATCCACTCTGGTGTAAGGCCATGAAAGAAGAACTTCATGCCTTGGAAAAAAATGGCACATGGGACATTGTCCACTTACCAAAGGAAAAAAAACCTATAGGTTGTAAATGGGTATACAAGATTAAATACAACAGTGATGGTATAATAGAAAGGTATAAGGCTAGATTAGTGTTCAAAGGATTCACCCAAACTTATGGCATTGACTACCAAGAAACTTTTGCACTAGTAGCTAAGATGAGTACAATTAGAATCCTGTTATCAGTAGCTACCAACTTAGGATGGAGCTTATTCCAAATGGATGTAAAAAATGCATTTCTTCAAGGCAACCTGCAAGAAGAAGTCTATATGACTCTTCCTCCATGCCACAAAATTACATCAGATCCATCACTGGTGTGTAAGCTAAGGAAGGCAATCTATGGGCTAAAACAATATCCAAGAGCATGGTATGCCAAGCTAAGCTTTTTCCTTCTAAAAAAGTTTTTTGTTAAAAGCACAACTGATTATTCCATGTTTATTAACCATTCTGAAAAATCAACCACCATTATCCTTGTCTATGTAGATGACATTATCATCACTGGAAATGATAATGAAGAAATAAAAAAAGTTAAACAATCATTGAAAAATGAGTTTGATATCAAGGATCTTGGTACACTCTCATATTTTCTTAGAACAAAAATAGCTCACTCAAGCAAAGGATTATTTCTATCCTAAAGAAAATATGTCATTGACTTGTTAAAAAAGACTGGTAAGTTAGGAGCAAAACCAGCCGGTACCCCAATGGAAACCAATATTAAACTTGGACTATAAGATGGTGAACCACTTCCTGACATAGGACAATATCAGAGGTTGGTAGGAAAATTGATATATATTACAGTTACTAGACCTGATATTGCATTAGCAATTAGTGTTGTAAGTCAATTTATGCATGCTCTGCAGACCAGTCATTTGAGTACCATTGATATAATAGTGAGATATCTCAAAGGTACTCCAGGTCAAGGAATCTGGATGAAGAAAAATGTTACTAACAATGTGGTTGGTTATTGTGATGCAGATTGGGCCGGAAGCCGTGACAAAAAATCAACCACAAGGTTTTGTACATTTGTAGGTGGAAACTTAGTGACATGGAAAAGCAAGAAGCAGAATGTTGTGGCACAATCAAGCGCAGAGGCAAAATATCAAACCATGGCATCCACAACAAGTGAGCTTACTTGGATCAAACACTTACTTCACGATATGAAGATAGAGTGCAAAGGAACTATGCAGATGTACTGTGACAATCAAGCAGCATGACACATTGCCTCCAATCCCATCTTTCATGAAAGAAGGAAGCATATTGAAGTTGATTACCATTTTGTTCGAGACAAGGTGCAATTAGGAGAAATTGAGACACTAAGCCAAGAGCAATTAGCAGACATATTCACCAAAGCACTCGACAAACCAACATTTGACAATATACTTAGCAAGTTGGGCTCAATCAATTTATTCGAGTTCAACTTGGGTGGCAGTGTTGAGAAAGAATAATATCAGCCTCAGAATATTATTCTTCATAGGCTTACTTAGGCAACAAATTAAGCTAGCCTCAAATTGATAGCTGTCAAGCTATAATTAGTACCTAACTGGATTCTTGTAATTAGGTAATACTTAGGATATAATTAGGCAACATATCCAGCCAATGCAAAATAGGAAGTAGCCAAACGGCTAGTTTTCTCTACACATATAATATAGGCTTATATATATCCATGTATAGAATATATAAACATAAGAAAAAACAAAAACAAAAACAGTTTTTCATCATTTTTTTTGCTCTTTAATTTTTCTCAATAAGGACAATATTAATAATCATTTAAGCATTTTAATCAATCAATAATGGCATTAGAAAAGCTTTCATAAAAACTTTAAAATTTTGTATCAATCGCTCAAGAGATTATGGTTATCTTAAATTTCATTTGACCAAATTCACTGGCTCCAACACAAGCTCATCCATATTTGATAAATATATATATATGAATAATTAGTTTTTTTTTTTTTTTTCATATAGTCAAGTAAGAAATCAGCTTTTGACCTTTACAACATGTTCTATATTGTAGGCTTAGAGCTGGATGATGTTTAAGTCAGCACATAAATAATTATATAATGCAAATAAAATAAGAAAGCTTGAATAGTTGGCCTCGTGAATCCATAATATCATATTCGATAAAGAAAGGCACTTATAATGTTGGCAATCTTTTCCATCTTTTATTTTTTAGCTCATCATTTTAGTGTGTGGATGCCTTTTCGATTTCAAGCATAAAATGGTCTTGAGTCTTATCATATTTTCCTTTTGCTTGCTTTCTTAGATCTTTGTTTTTCTATTATGTCGGCGCCATAACAAGTTATGTTGTCTTCTTCTGAATTATATTATTTTTTTCTTCAACTAATTTAGCGAATATGTTTCATGACAAAAACATTTGCCATACCTTGTGTTCAATAATTGAGCCATTCATTTGATGTTGATTTTTCCAGTTACATAAATGAAGATGATTTATATAACTTGCTCTAATTAATTAATTCAATATTAAAATTTTAGTTGATCAACTACTATCAATTTTTTTATTTGATTTTTTGTTTTTGAATTTGTTCTTATCTAGACCAAGATCAATGAATGGATTGAATTTAAAAGGAGAAAAAAAAAGATAAGATTTGAATTATCTTTTATACAATATCATTAAATAGGCTTTATAATATGATCAAATTTGACTCTCAAACTTATAACAAATTAAGGGAACTTTCAAGAAAGTTTCAATAGAGTTTCTAAATTAATATAAAGCTAGAGAGAATATATACCAGTCTCTGAAGCAAAAGGAAAAATAAATAAAAAAAATTACATGATTATGTGTATAAATGTGTAATAAGAGAATATTTGTATTCAGAAGTCGTTTGGGTGCCAATTAAATTCTTCACATGATATTAAACTTTTATAAATGTGTAAATTAAATTTTGCTGTAGAAAATAATAATTGTTAAATAAAGTCCTTCCTTCCTTCTCCTATCCATGATTTTTTGATAGGGATTCGTGGTAGAAGTGGATAAAAAAAACTGCATGTTTCATTCCAAATTAATTAAAGAAAAATAAATATTTAAATAGTAATTATAATAGTAAGCACAAAATGAGCTTGTTCTTTTGAACTTCTCTAGCACTATTTTTTCTAATTTTTCTGTTTATTTTTCATTATTTTTATGTAATACTGATTCAATTTTTTTTAATTTTTTTGTTATTTTAATTTTACTATATTGCTTTAATTATTGTCTTTGGTATGTATTAATCAAACTCGAAGTATGTGTTTCATCATAAAGCTAATTTAATTTTTATTGAATTTCATGCTTAGATATATCTTTAAAATGGTTTTTTTCTTTGTTCTTTTGTTCTTTTTTTTTTATATATATATTTTTTAAACAAGGCACTTAATTATGGATAAGACTTGGATTACTACAAAAAAAAGTTTACACAAAATATGTGGAGGGAGTCAAATCTTTTATAAAATTTAGTGAAAAACACTTGGGTAAAGAATGTGAAATTCGATGCCCTTGCATAGATTGTTTGAATTTCTACATCAAAAGCTATGATGTAGTTTACAATCATTTGCAAATTTGTAGTGTTGATAGTGGTTATACTCGAAGGATCTTTCATGGTGAACCTATTGAGAATGAAGTTCATTGTAGTACTATTGAGGAAAAGGATACAGATCATTGTAGTACTATTGAGGAAAAGGATACAGATGGGGATGGAACAACATTCAATCTTAATGAAGATAATAAGGATGGGATCTTTGAGATTTTAGATGACTTAAGAAATTTTAAGGAAAATATTTTAGCTCATGCTAATAATGGTGAGGTTCATAGTACTTCTACTAATGGTCAATTTAATAATTTTGCAAAGTTGTTGAATGAGGTTGAATGTGATCTTTACCTAGGTTGAAAAAAGTTCTCAACTTTATTTTTTCTTATTAAATTGCTTTATTTGAAGTTGTATTGTAGATGGAGCAATAAATTATTTGATATATTGCTTGAGCTTTTAAAAGAGGTTCTACTTGAAGGTGCGACACTTTCAAAATCATTGAAGGGTTTGGGCATGGGACATGTGTCTATTCATAGATGCAGGTATGATTGCATATTATTCTATAAGGAGTTTGTAGATTATCAAAATTGTCCTAGTCGTGGTACTTCAAGATGGAAAGTTAACGACGGTAGAGGAAAAAAGGAACCGCATAAGGTTTTACTGTACTTCCCTCTAACATCTACACTTCAAAAGTTATTTATGTCAAGAAAAACATATGTTGATATAGGGTGGCATAAGGAGAAGCGTGTTGATGAAGGAAACTATTTGAGGCACCCACCGATTATTTAGCTTAGAAAGATTTTGAAAAACAATACCCATGGTTTGTAGAAGACTCATGTAATACTACAAAAAAAAAATACAAAAATAACGACCATTAAATGTGGTCACTAAAATAATTTAGTGACCACTTAGTGACCATAAAATATGGTCTAAAAAAACCTCGTCGCTAACCTATTTTAGTAATTATATTAAAAGTGTGGTCACAAATTGCAACTATAATATATTGTGGACTCTAAAATTAGCTACCACAACTGTAGTCTCTATTTTATGACCACATTATTGGTTATAAAATTTTCTTCTTATGGTCGATAATAGTAAAAAGAAAAGACCATAGTGGATAAAATAGCGACCACTTAATGTGGTCTCTAAATAGTGGTCATTAATGTGGTCACAATTTAAAAATCACTTATTGTAGTCACAGTTTAATGACCACTTCTATGGTCGCAATTTAGAGACAACTTCTTGTAGTCATAGTTTGGTAACCACACTTGCGGTCACAGATTAGGAACTCGTATAATAGAGACCACTGTTTGCGGTCCCAAGTTAGAGACCACTATTGTGGTCATAATTTAGCGATCACGATTATGGTCACAAATTAAGGAATCGTAAAATAGAGACCACTCATGTAGTAACAAATTAGTGACCACAACTATGGTCATAATGTAGCGACCACTTATGTGGTCTCTAAATAGCGACCAATTATTTTATGTGGTCACAAAGTGGTCACTATTATTATTATTATTATTATTATTATTATTATTATTATTATTAATGATGATAATAATTATTAAATTATTATTATTATTATTAATTTAAATTAGTAAATAACAAATTTATAATTATTAATAAATAGTTAAGTAATTATTATTTAAATGTAAAATCTACAATCCATTAAAATATTAAAAGTGCAAATACAATGAAATATTTAAAATATATTATATGTCTATCATAAAAATAATAAGCATAAAATATAATCTCAAGAATGAGGATTTGGTGGCGGTTGAGTGCAATCTCCGCTAGGACCATCTGGTAGCGGCCGATTGTCGTGAATCCTCTCTCTCCCCTCTAACATTTGCATCTGCATTACATTGCGGCGCATCATCTCATTAGAGTTATGAACAATACTACCTAGATCATGTACCTCATCCTGTAACTGAGAGTGTGATTCCTCAAGCTCTTTAATACGTTGATGAGTTGCCTCAAGGAGGGGTGCACAGGATGTAGAGGCTTCGGATGTAAAGTTGGATGATTTATTTCGGCTTGTTCCATACATGTATCTGCTTTGCGATGAAGCCTCAATCGCTTCTAAGAATATTCAATCCTCATCGTCCTGTGTTAGATCAATTTGATTTCCAGATTCATCCTGGGATGCTATAGAAATGAGCTCATGAATTCGCTCTTGAAAAAAAAGTCATATCAAATAAGAAGTTGTCTTAATTAAAAACATAAGTTAGGTTTTTCGATAACTTACCCCAACTTATCTTGCATGCTGATCAAAGTACTCCTTCGACCCGTGTAAAGCTCTCCTCGTATAGATTTCATTGAAGAGTCGAACCTTACTAGGTGGGGCACCCTCTTTCATCTCCTGAAAGTAACAAATTAGATATTGGATATGCAAAAATTGTAATAATTTATTAAACATAAAAAAATAAGGATCCTTACAATCCGTCTAGCATGTTAAGCTATCGATATAGACTCACATGTGTATCGTGATGGCCCCAATCTGATATTGCCAATCTCACTCTAACGATTTCTTAACTTACGCTCTCTCATCGATTGGAATGAGACATCAATCCACTTATGTTGCCAACTATGCCACACTTCATTTGACACAAATGGTGGCTTTCCTCTAACTCTCTAGCAGTAGAGCATCTCTGAGTATCTCTTACTTGCGAGTTGCTCCCATAACGCCTTAACCACTCCATTCCAACCATCCTCCCATTCATAGTATCTACCAAAAAAAATGTAGACAAAAAAAGTTAGTGAAAATATATAAAAAATTTTAAAAAAATTCGACGGAGTCCCCTCTAAAAAGTGGATAATCCAAAAATTTTCTGCAAGACATTTCAATATGCATTCACAATTCTCAATTAATTATACTAATTCACATCAACTCACAGTCACATTATTTGAAAATTCTCAATTTGTACAACTTACAAAGCATTTTCCAAACATTAATTTGAAATTGTCTCTCATTTTCAATCATATCAACATTCAAGCAATTTTAAATACAATTATGATGCAATTTCACTTTTATTTGAATTTTTACAACAATTTAAACATAAAAATTTGATCAACCTTTAGTTTTATTTGCCTGAAATTAACCCCAATATAGATCTTGCACATCCCGTGGCACTGCTTGCCACCTGTATCCCTCTGGATCTAGTCTCTCCTGAAAGATGTGAGAGATCCGAGCAGACATATCATGTGACTCAACAAACTTGCAGTTATATAAATGCACAAGTATTAGAAACCAACACAAAGCGCAATTAACATATAAAACAAACAAGTATGAAATGGTGCACCTCCCATCATGTAATCGTAGTCTCTTACGAATGCCCAGGTAATTACTCCCTACAATGGTGTCTGAACTGGGTGTGTTAGGGGTATGTGGCTGTGACTCAATCTCTGCTCATGAAGATGCATGAGGTACCCTTGTGGATGGTACATGAGAGCTGGATGGACCTGATGAATATGGGTCAACTGATGTGGATGGGTCTGCGCTAGCTAATATGAATGGGTCTGTGCCAGCTATTGTGGCGGTGCCAAATGTCTCTATGCCAGCTACTGTAGAGGTGGCTCCAAATGGTGATGATGTAGAAGCAGCAAATGAGGATGCAATATGACCCCTATCAATGGGTCGTCCTCGGCCTCCCTCGTAGGGCCATCTCCAGCACGACCTCGACCCCTCATATACTAAATTAAAACAAAAAGTTGAATCATGTTAATGATAGTTAATAGATATACCACAATTTACTCAGTTAGAACAACCTCTATTCACTATCATTTTCTGTCATATCATTTATGTCATCATCATCTGAATCAGATGAACTTTCTGTTAATAATTATGGTTCTTCATATTCATCTTTTTCTTCATCATCATCATCATCGATAATATATTCTGTGTCACCTATTGGATCATTCAATGTTTTGTGTTGATCCTTTTCAATAATTTCAACATTATGGATGTCAATTGTCTCCTCTTGAAATGGAGGAGGTTCTTGGATACGTGTGCTTTGGGAATAGCTTTTTGGCATCTCAACAACTCCTCTTAGTTTGATTTTTGAAATGACCCACTAGTCACTTTTTTCCCTTCGTAAGCTTGGATACAAACAATAATACACTTGAGCTATTTGCATTGCTAAGACAAAAAGCTTATACTCATCGTATCGTCTTCTATGGTTGACCTCAATAATGTTGTAATGCTCATGAACCTTGGAACCCACATTAGGAGTTGGATCAAACCAATCGCACATGAATAAAACTATTAGCTTAATTGGCCAATTAGGATATTTTAGTTGCACTACTTTTCTTTACTGATCGTACCAATCATTCGCATTATAGTTATAGTTCTGACCCTTTATGCAAACCCCACTATTCATTGACATTGTGCTTGTACCATGCTTAACTGTGTGAAACTTATATCCGTTGAAAAAATAGCCATTGTATGTTGTAACAATTCCCAATGGACCTTTTGTGAGATTTTTGAGGAAGTCATTGTGAATACCAGAATTTGGATCATGTGCCTGAAACAATATCATATTGTGTTTACACATTTTAAAAATATGAATATTAAATGACATGTATGAGAAACAAAGGCTCACATAGGCTTTGAACCATATAGTAAAGTCCACCTCAAGTTTAGCATTGACTTCTGCGTTAGTAATATTCAAATTAAGGTGTTGCAATATATCAGTGTAAATCCTACCATTTCATTGAGTTATGAATAAACTAATTAATATATAATATATTGAGTTGTTAATAGTATCATATAAAGGAGACATTTGACTCAAAAGAATACTAACCTTACATATGGTTCAACTTCTTGATAGTTAAGCAAAACATAGGAATGAGCAGCCTTGTATTCTTGAGAAGTCATATGTCTATTTTTGGAATGACCAAGTGGTCTACCACTGTATTTGAAAATGGATAGGTTTAAAGGATTTTTTTGAGGGAATATAATCCCCACCACTTTCATAATTTTGAGGCATGGTCCTTATTTTTGTTTGCACGTGATCCTCAAAATAGTATGAACAAAATGTTGATGCTTCCTCAACTAGATATGCATTGCATATTGAGCTTTCTACATATGCCTTGTTCTTGACATTGAGCTTCAATTTTCGAAGATACCTTTACAGTAATAGGTTGAATAAGATATATGCACTAATGAAATGTTAAGACTTCAAATGATGACTTATAAGGTAGATTTTACTAACCTTTCAAATGGATACATCCATCGGAACTGTACTGGCCCAACAATGCATGCCTCATGAGGCAAGTGGATCGGAAGATGTTCTATAGAATTGAAAAAACTTGGAGGGAATATTCTCTCCAACTTACATAAAATAATTGGGATGTCTGATTCAAGTCTGGCCATGTCTTCATTTGTAATTACTATTGTAGTTAGACTTTTAAAGAACAAGCTAAGCTCGATGATATCCTTCCACACATTAGCAGGTAGTAGTTCCCAAATGCAATAGGCATCAATCTCTGCATGAAGACATGACAGTCGTGATTTTTCATGCCAAATAGCCTCAATCTCTGTTTATCCACACATCTGCCCATATTTGAGATGTATCCATCAAGAAATTTCAGATTTGATACCCATTCAAATAACACTTTCTTAGCCCTACTGTCTAGGGTGTAACAAACCTTTGGGTATTTATCAGTTGAATCCAACTTATCAAGTTCTGGCCTCCGATAATGCGTATTGAGCTCTTGCCTTGACTTAAAAGTGTCCTTTGTTTTGCCAGGGATATTCAACACCGTATTGAATAAATTATTGAATATATTTTTCTCAATGTGCATGACATCAAGGTTGTGTCGAATCAGATTAGAGCTCCAATAAGGCAAATCCCAGAATATGATGCATTTTCTCCACCCATTTGATTGACTAACCATTTCGTTAATCTTAGCAGCATTGACTTCTGTTACTTTCTTTAAACCCAGATGTTCAATTATGCTTAATATCTTTGAACCTGATCTACTTGGAGGTGTGTCATCTATTATAATTTTTCTTCAAAAATGCATTCTTGTTACATCTAAATGGATGATCAGGCTCCAAGAACTTTCTATGATTGTCAAACTAGGATTGTTTACGCTTCTACTTAGTCTGAAGGCATCAGAGTCATCCATGAAATAAGGACAAATCAATCGTCCTGTTGTTGACCATCCAAACAACATTGCATAAGTAGGAAAGTCATTGATAGTCCACATTAATGCTGATCATAGCTGAAAATTTTGATTGAGAGATATGTCATATGCTTCAACCCCATAATCCCACAATAGCTTCAACTCATGTATCAACGGCTGCAAGTACACATCTAGCTTGTTTTTAGGATTTCGAGGCCCCGGAACAATGACAGTTAAGAATATGGATGTCTCTTTCATACTGTTAAACCTTGAGGGGTATTTTCGTCATTTTGATGATAAAAAATAATATAGCAATATTGTATTAAACATACTTGTTTTTGTAAGTATAATATACAGGACATGGATTAAAATAGCAAGAATGGAGAATTGGAAGAACAATCCTTGAGAGACAAAATTCAAGTAGTAGCATGTTCACTGCCGTGACTCTAGGAGTCACTCCTATAAAGGAAGCTAACCGTTACCAAAACCAACATTTGAAGTTCATGGCCATGAAGGAAAAACAAACCGTGAAGTAAGCATTTCAGTCACCCTTGTGAATGAGAATGTCACGCCCATGACTCAATATGTCAAAACATTCCAGAGAGCTTCACGACCAAGGTCACCACTTCAGTCACGGCTTGGGAAGAAATGTCACCCCCGTGACAAGCATAGTCACGCCCGTGAACAATGAGAGAGAAAAATGTCAGGCGCGATTTTTGGTTGGTACAACGGCTAGTTTCTTATTTAATGCACCCCAACGACTATATTCAGCCATGAGAGTATAAATGGAAGTCGTTTATGGATTAAGGAACAAGAGAATGATAAGAAAAACAAAAGAATAACATATACTTCGAATTTAATTCTTATTACAAGCTATTTGTACTTTCATACTTTGAGAAAAATCTATTCTCTATAAAAATATTTTTGCTCCTCATATTTGAGCAATTAATATTTATAAGTGGTTCTCTCTGTAATCATTACTCAAGTGAGCTTTGGGTATTTCTGGGTTAAGAGTAGAACACTTGTAAGGGTTAGTTATGTGAACCTCCAAAACACAAATTAAAAGGTTATTTGTGTGAGCCTGTAAAACACAAGGAATTGGTTATTATGTGAGCCATTAAAACACAAGGGATTTCTGGGTTAGGTGTGAGCCATTGTGAGAAACACCATAGTTGGGAGTGAGCTTGTAAAACTCCATTGTAACACTTAATGTGTTAGTGAAACTCCCAATTGCGATTGGGGAGAGGAGTAGGGTTTGTTAACACCCGAACCTCTATAAATCTGTGTGTCAAATTTTCTCTATCCCTCCTAAAATTAATTATTTATTTCCGAACCTTAAAGTTTAATTTTTAAAACTCCAATTCAACCCCCCTTCTTGGCTTAATATCTGGGCAACAATTGGTATCAGAGCTTTGTCTAGCATCAAAGCTTAAAAAGCGCTAGTAAAGATCAAGATATGGCCAGTGAAGGATTCCAAAGTCTTAAACCTTACTTTGATGGAGCAAATTATGCCCATTGGAAGTTTCAGATGGAGACATATCTAGATAATGAAGGAATTGAAGTTTGGGATAGTATTCGAAAAGAATGGACACCACCAATTAGAAGAGGAGTTAATGGTAAAGAAGAAACCCTGTCAAGAGATGATTGGACAGAGCCTCAAAGAAGAGCAAATTTCAAAAATAAGAAGGCAATGACAATTCTCTCAAGTTCATTATCTATTGAAGAATGTGGCAGGATACAACACTGTTCAATTGCATATAGCATGTGGAAAATATTAGAAAACTAACATGAAGGCCACAAAGCCACATGGGATGACGAAAGCTCTTCAAGTAAAAAAGGTGACAATGAAAGCGAAGAGGTCAACCTATGCTTCATGGCTATTGAGGATCATGTCTCGGACAAAGTAAGATCACTACACTCATACTCTTTCAATAATGATAGTAGTGATAATGATAGTAATAGTGATAGTGATGATGATGATGATGAGCAAAGCCTAATAGAAGAATTAAATATAGAATTAGAGAAATATAAAACTAAATTTAGTACCTATAGAAATAATATCTCTAATTTGAAAAATAAGATAGATGGTTTAGAAAAAGAGAACATAAAGCTTAAATCATCTAATGAATCTCTTCAAAAGTCATTAGATGAATATTCATCAAGACCCTCAATAGCTTCATTGATAAAAGAAAATAATACTTTGAAAAATGAAGTTGAGGAACTTAGAAATTCCATTTCTAAATTTCACAAAGGTAAAAAGAGCTTAGATACTCTCATTGTGTCTCAAAGATCACCCTTAATTAGACATGGTCTAGGATTTAAGGACACATCATCTTCTCACAAAACTATATTTGTTAAATCTAAAAAATCTCACATCTCCACACATGTTACAACTGCACCAAGAAATAAGAATGTTAAACCTTCTATATAGAAAAAGAATAATCATGCCTTTATATATAAAAAGCAAGCATCTAGAAGAATGCAAATTAATCATGATTGTGCATGCCATTACTTTCAAAATCAGTCTAATAAAATTATGGCATTTAAATACAGTGTAAGACCAAAAAGCAAGTTTAGACCTAAATAATGTAATTATTGTATGAAAATGGGTCACATAAATAAACATTGCTGGATAAGGAAGGCTCATTGGGAACCTTCATGTGTTAACCCCTAAGGACCCAAACTCATTTGGGTACCTAAAAATCATACTTGATTTGTGAGTCTATAGGTATGCCTCAAGTCCACAATAAATAAAAATGCTTGGCTAGTAGACAGTGGATGCTCAAGGCATATGACAGGAGACAAAGTACTTTTCAATGAAATCAAAAGTATTTATGGAGGTAAAGTTACCTTTGGAAACAATGCAAAGGGTAAGGTAATTGGCATTGGTTCTATTGGTGTTAATGGTACTACTTTTATTAAGGATGTCTTACTTGTTGATGGCATGAAACATAACTTGTTAAGTGTAAGTCAATTATGTGATAAAGGAAACAAAGTAATCTTTACTTCAAATGAATGTCTTGTAATCTCTATCGATGGTCAAGAAATATTTAAAGGAAATAGAGATATCAATACGTACATAATAAACTTACATGAACTATCTAACCATTCCTCTAAGTGTCTTGTGACTACTACTGATGAATCTTGGCTGTAGCATAGAAGACTTGGTCATGCTAACGTGGACTTAATACAAAGTCTCAGCACAGGAGAGCTAGTAAAAGGATTACCAAAAGTTAAATATGAAAAAGGCAAGACATATGATCCTTGTGAGAGAGGAAAACAACACAAGTCATCTTTCAAAGCCAAAAACATAGTAAGTACTTCAAAACCTCTTCAACTCCTGCATTTAGACTTGTTTGGACCTACTAGAATTGCTAGCTTAGGAGGAAAATATTATGCATTTGTCATCGTAGATGATTACTCTAGATTTACTTGGGTAATTTTCTTAGCTCAAAAGCGTGATGCTTTTGAAAATTTCAAAAACTTTGCTAAAAGAGTTCAAAATGAAAAAGGGTACTGCATTTCAAAAATAATAAGTGATCATGGGAAACAATTTGAAAATGAAAACTTTGAAAGCTTTTGTCTTGAACATGACATTTCACATAATTTATCATCTCCTACGACACCTCAACAAAATGGGGTAGTTGAAAGGAAAATTCGAACTTTAATTGAAATGGCTAGAACAATGCTTAATGAATATGAATTACCAACTTATTTTTGGGCAGAAGCCACAAACATTGCTTGTAATATTTCAAATTGAGTTTTCAAAAGACCCCTATTAAACAAAACCTCATTTGAACTATGGAATGGAAGAAAGCCCTTGATATCATACTTTAGAGTATTTGGATGCAAGTGTTTTATATTGAACACCAAGGACAATCTTGGAAAATGTTAAACCTTGAGGGGTATTTCCGTCATTTTGATAATAACAAATAATATAGCAATATTGTATTTAACATACTTGTTTTTGTAAGTATATTATACATGACATGAATTAAAATAGCAACAATGGAGAATTGGAAGAATAATCTTTGAGAGACAAAATTCAAGGAGTAGCATGTTCACTGCCGTGACTCTAGGAGTCACTCCCATGAAGGAAGCTAACCGTTACCAAAACCAACATTTGATGTTCACGGCTATGAAAGAAAAACAAACTGTGAAGTGGGAATTTCAGTCACCTCAGTGAATCAAGGTGTCACCACAGTGAAGATTCATGCAATTTCATCCAGAGAGCTTCACGACCAGAGTCACCACTTGGATCACGGCTGGGAAGCTTGTCACGCCCGTGACTGAGTATGTCACACCCGTGACTCTATATGTCAAAAACATTCCAGAGAGCTTCATGACCAAGGTCACCACCTCAGTCACGGCTTGGGAAAAACTGTCACCCCCGTGACAAGTATAGTCACGCCCGTGAACAATGAAAGAGAAAAATGTCAGGCGCGATTTTTTGGTTGGTACAACGGCTAGTTTCTTATTTAATGCACCCCAACGGCTATATTCAGCCATGGGAGTATAAATGGAAGTCATTTATGCATTAAGAAGAAGTGAATGAAGAGAATAACAAAAGAATAGCATATACTTCGAATTTAATTTTTGATTACAAGCTATTTGCACTTTCATACTTTGAGAACAAATCTATTCTCTGTAAAAATCTTTTTGCTCCTCTTATTTGAGCAAATTAAGATTTATAAGTGGTTTTCTCTGTAATCATTACTCAAGTGAGCTTTGGGTATTTCTGGGTTAAGAGTAGAACACTTGTAAGGGTTGTTTGTGTGAGCCTGTAAAACACAAAGTGAAGGTTGTTTGTGTGAGCCTGTAAAACACAAGGAATTGGTTATTGTGTAAGCCATTAAAACACAAGAGATTTCTGGGTTAGGTGTGAGCCATTGTGAGAAACACCATAGTTGGGAGTGAGCTTGTAAAACTCCATTGTAACACTTAGTGTGTTAGTGAAACTCCCAATTGCGATTGGGGAGAGGAGTAGGGTTTGTTAACACCCGAACCTCTATAAATCTGTGTGTCAAATTTTCTCTATCCCTTCTAAAATTAATTGTTTATTTCCGCACCTTAAAGTTTAATTTTTTAAAACTCCAATTCAACCCCCCCTTCTTGGCTTAATATCTGGGCAACAATTGGTATCAAAGCATTGTCTAGCATCGAAGCCTAAAAAATGCTAGTAAAGAGTAAGATATGGCTAGTGAAGGATTACAAAGTCTCAAACCTTACTTTGATGGAGCAAATTATGCCCATTGGAAGTTTAGGATGGAGACATACATGGATAGTGAAGGAATTGAAGTCTGGGATAGTGTACGAAAAGGATGGACACCACCAACCAGAAGAGGAGCTGATGGTGAAGAGGAAATCCTATCAAGAGATGATTGGACAAAGCCTCAAAGAAGAGCAAATTTCAAAAACAAGAAGGCAATGACAATCCTATCAAGCTCATTATCTATTGAAGAATGTGGGAGAATACAACATTGCTCAACAGCATATAGCATGTGGAAGACATTGGAGAACTATCATGAGGGAACTAAGCAAGTCAAATCCAAGAAGATTCAACTTCTAACCTCAGAATATGAGCTCTTCAAGATGAAATCCAATGAGTCAATCACTGACATGACCAACCGACTTCTATCCATTATAAATGGAATGAGGAAACTTGGGAAGCATATGAGTTTGGAAGATGTAAACAATAAAATCCTGAGAAGTCTTCCTCTTAAAGACTATGGTTCAAGAGTTGCTGGCATAGAAGAAGCAAATGAAGATATGAGCATCATGAATACTGATGTGCTGATTGGCAAACTTCTCACACATGAGATGGCAGTAAAGAGAGATAGAGAGCTTGAAGCAGAGCCAGAGAAAAGAAAGCCCTTAGCACTCAAAGCCTCTACTTCAAAATCTCAAGAAGAAAGTGAAGATGATGAAGAAATGAGTGATGATGAAAATGAGGACATCGCTATGCTTTCAAGGAGATTAAAAAGAATCATTGAGAAGAAAATGAGCAATTCTAGAAAACTCAGGCAAATAAACCTCAAACAAACTTCTAATGACACACATAGAAGTAAAGAAGAGGTAAAATGCTATGAATGTGGAAAGAAATGACATACCAATCCAGAATGTCCAAGGCTCAAGAAGCATAAGAGCAAATACCAAAGAGACAATGGGGAGAAAGGTCATAAAGCCACATGGGATGACGAAAGCTCTTCAAGTGAAAAAGATGATAATGAAAGTGAAGAGGTCAACCTATGCTTCATGGCTATTGAGGATCACGTCTCGGACAAAGTAAGATCACTACACTCATACTCTTTCAATAATGATAGTAGTGATAATGATAGTAATAGTGATAGTGATGATGATGATGATGATGAGCAAAGCCTAATAGAAGAATTAAATATAGAATTAGAGAAATATAGAACTAATTTAGTACTTATAGAAATAATATCTCTAATTTGAAAAATAAGAGAGATGGTTTAGAAAAAGAGAACATAAAGCTTAAATTATCTAATGAATATCTTCAAAAGTCATTAGATGAATATTCATCAAGACCCTCAACAACTTCATTGTTAAAAGAAAATAATACTTTAAAAAATGAAGTTGAGGAACTTAGGAATTCCATTTCTAAATTTCACAAAGGTAAAGAAAGCTTAGATACTCTCATTGTGTCTCAAAGATCACCCTTAATTAGACATGGTCCAGGATTTAAGGACACATCATCATCTTCTAACAAAACTGCATTTGTTAAGTCTAAAGAACCTAACATCTCCACACCTGTTAAGAAAGCACCAAGAAATAAGTATATTAATCCCTCTATACAGAAAAAGAATAATCATGCCTCTATGTATAAAAAGTATGCATCTAGAAAACGTAAATTAATCATGATTGTGCATGCCATTGTTCTCAAAATCAGTCTAATAGAATTATGGCATTTAAATACAGTGTAAGACCAAAAAGCAAGTTTAGACCTAAACAATGTAATTATTGTATGAAAATGGGTCACATAAATAAACATTGCTGGATAAGGAAGGCTCATTGGGAACCTTCATGTGATAACCCCCAAGGACCCAAACTCATTTGGGTACCTAAAAATCATACTTGATTTGTGATTCTATAGGTATGCCTCAAGTCCACAATAAACAAAAATGCGTGGCTAGTAGACAGTGGATGCTCAAGGCATATGACAGGAGACAAATAACTTTTCAATAAAATCAAAAGTATTGATGGAGGTAAAGTTACCTTTGGAAACAATGCAAAGGGTAAGGTAATTGGTATTGGTTCTATTGATGTTAATGGTACTACTTTTATTAAGGATGTCTTACTTGTTGATGGCTTGAAACATAACTTACTAAGTGTAAGTCAATTATGTGATAAAGGAAAAAAAGTAATTTTTACTTCAAATAAATGTCTTGTAATCTCTATCGATGGTCAAGAAATATTTAAAGGAAATAGAGATATCAATACGTACATAATAAACTTACATGAACTATCTAACCATTCCTCTAAGTGTTTTGTGACTACTAGTGATGAATCTTGGTTGTGGCATAGAAGACTTGGTCATGCTAACATGGACTTAATACAAAGTCTTAGCACGGGAGAGCTAGTAAAAGGATTACCAAAAGTTAAATATGAAAAAGGTAAGACATGTGATTCTTGTCAGAGAGGAAAGCAACACAAGTCATCTTTAAAAGTCAAAAACATAGTAAGTACTTCAAAACCTCTTCAACTCCTGCATTTTGACTTGTTTGGACCTACTAGAATTGCTAGCTTAGGAGGAAAATATTATGCATTTGTCATCGTAGATGATTACTTTAGATTTACTTGGGTAATTTTCTTAGCTCAAAAGGGTGATGCTTTTGAAAATTTCAATAACTTTGCTAAAAGAGTTCAAAATGAAAAAGGGTATTGCATTTCAAAAATAAGAAGTGATTATGGGAAACAATTTGAAAATGAAAACTTTGAAAGCTTTTATCTTGAACATGGCATTTCACATAATTTCTCATCTCCTAAGACACCTCAACAAAATGGGGTAGTTGAAAGGAAAAATCGAACTTTAATTGAAATGGCTAGAACAATGCTTAATGAATATGAATTACCAACTTATTTTTGGGCAGAAGCCACAAACACTGCATGTTATATTTCAAATCGAGTTTTCAAAAGACCTCTTTTAAACAAAACCTCATTTGAGCTATGGAATGGAAGAAAGCCCTTGATATCATACTTTAGAGTATTTGGATGCAAGTATTTTATATTGAACACCAAGGACAATCTTGGAAAATTTGCCTCTAAGTCTGATGAAGGTATCTTTTTAGGATACTCTACAACCAACAAAGCATATGGAGTATTTAAGAAAAGATCTTTAATGGATGAAGAATCTATGCATGTTGTTTTTAATGAATCTAGTAAACTTGATATTGTGAAAGGTAGTGCTCTTGATGATGTTGTAGGTAATATGGAAAAACTTGTTATTGAAAATGGAAAAGAAGAAAATGATCAAGAAAATTTACTACCTCAAAATCAAGAACAAATGGAGCAAGAACTTCCAAAAGAATGGAGAATGACGAAAGATCATCCAAAAGAGCAAATAATTGGTGATCTATCAAGGGGAGTAAGTACTAGATCTCATTTCAAGCATTTAGTCACTGACATTACTTTTATTTCACAAATTGAGCCTAAAAATATTGATGAGGCTCTTAATGATGAAAGTTGGGTGATTGCCATGCAAGAGGAACTCAATCAATTTGAGAGAAATAAGGTATGGAATCTAGTACCTAGTCCCAAGAGTCGTCAAATCATAGGTAGCAAATGGGTATTTAGAAACAAATTAGACGAACAAGGGTTAATAACCAGGAATAAGGCAAGACAAGTCGCAAAAGGATATAATTAGGAAGAGGGTATAATTAGGAAGAGGGTATAGATTATGATGAAACATATGAACCTGTAGCTAGATTAGAAGCTATAAGAATACTTTTAGCATATGCATGTCACATGAATTTCAAACTTTTTCAAATGGATGTGAAAAGTGCATTTCTAAATGGTTATATTGATGAAGAAGTGTATGTAGAACAACCACCAGGTTTTGAAAGCTAAGATTTGCCAAATCAAGTTTTTAAACTTTCAAAAGCTTTGTATGGTTTAAAACAGGCTCCAAGAGCTTGGTATGAGAGACTAAGTTCTTTTTTATTTGAAAATAACTTTACAAAAGGAAATGTTGACACTACACTATTCATCAAAAAGCATAAGAATGATATACTAATTGTTCAAATTTATGTTGATGATGTAATATTTGGTTCTACTAATGAGTTGCTTTGTCAAGAATTTGCTAAGTGCATGACTAGGGAATTTGAAATGAGCATGATGGGAGAATTTAAGTATTTCCTTGGTCTACAAATAAAGCAAAACAATGAGGGCATATTCATTAACCAATCCAAATATGCCAAAGACTTAATCAAAAAATTTGGTATGGAAGGATACAAAAATGCCAAGACTCCTATGAGCACATCAACAAAATTGGATAAAGATAAAAAGGGTAAGAGCATTAATGAAAAGCTTTATAGAGGTATGATCGGATCACTTTTATATCTTACTGCTTATAGACCCGATATTATGTATAGTGTTTGCTTGTGTGCACGATTTCAATCATGTCCTAAAGAATCTCATTTAAATGCTGTAAAAAGAATTTTAAGATATTTACATGGATCATTGCATCTAGGTTTATGGTATCCTAGGAATTCATATTTTTATATTATAGGATATTCAGATGCAGACTATGCTGGTAGTCTTTTGGATAGGAAAAGTACTTCAAGTACTTGTCACTTCATTGGAGAATGTTTGGTTTCTTGGTTTAGCAAGAAACAAGTTTCAGTTGCTCTCTCAACTGCTGAAACTGAATATGTAGCAGTTGGATGTTGTTGTACACAAATTCTTTGGATGAAACAACAACTTAAGGACTATGGTCATGAGATGAACCATATACCTATAAAATGTGACAACACAAGTGCTATAAATCTTTCAAAGAATCCTATTCAACACTCTAGAAGCAAACATATTGACATTAGATACCACTTCATTAGAGATCATGTTCAATATGGAAATGTTGCATTAGAATTTATAAGCACATAAAATCAATTAGCAGATATTTTCACTAAGTCTCTAAATGAGGAAAGATTTAATTTCATTAGAAGAGAACTTGGTATGATTGATGGATTAACCTTGTGATTGCAAAAATATGAAATTTTAATTGTTGATCTTAAATCATATCACAAGTTATAAGATAGAATTTTTGATGAGAATTCATGTTTTAAGAAGTAGAATATTTGTTGAAATGATTTAGTCTCGTTGTAGAACTTAATTTTAATTTGATAAAAATTTTAGAGGAGTCACGCCCGTGACATATATTCACAACCGTGACTTAAATGGCCCAAAGAGGCAATGTCGTTCACGACTTGGTTCACGACATGGTTCACTGCTTCAAGTGGTGAAACTTATTTTCATGGCTTGTGTCACGCCCGTGAAAATGGACTTTCACGCCTGTGACGCTTTTTCACTCCCGTGAACAATTACACCCCAAAACTCACAGAAGCTTTCACGCCTTGTGTCACGGCTTGCTTCACGGGCATAAGTAGTGAAATTCAACAGTTCACGCCTGTGACCATTGATGCACCCCCATGACAGATGATCATTCACGACAGTGATGTTCACACATCACGCCCGTGAACATATTCACGCCCTTATTCACGGGTGAAACACTCTTTCAGCAAACCGTGAACACGACCATTGACGCTCGTGAAACCATAATTTACGCCCATGAATGTATCGAATATATAAGAGAACAGCCGGTTACAACCTTCATTTCAACTCCTCATCTCCCAAAACTGCTCTCATTTACTCTCATTCATTGAGACATTGATGATTCCGACCCCAAAGACTTGAAATGTCACTATAAATACCACCAAAAGTTCGAATCTTCAATAGAAATCATACATTTATAGGGTTTTACATCAAATTTTCTGTCAAAATTATTTTCAACTCCATCAACAACAAATTTCTTCAAATATGGAGTCTGCTTCATCCAAGGGAAAGAGAAAAAAGTCCCATGCACCTAAGAGGTATGCAGATTACCTAATGAACCGCATTCCGGAGAATTGCCATCCTCGGTATGCAACTTTGAAAAAGAGACCTCTTTTGTCATCAAGGTCTTTCGATTGGCAGAAAATCCATATTCTCAGGCTTGCGACGGCTATGATAGAGCAACTACAAGCCTGTCATCTCAAAGAGTTTGTTGAAATTCATTAGCTGACTCTGAGGGAGCCAACACTGGAATGTCTCAGCACTTTGCAGGTTTCACCTACTGGAGTGGTGAAATTCCAACTCTGCAACAATCCTAACACCCTCAGTGCCATTAAGTTTGGGGAATTATTCAGCCTACCATCGAAGGACATCCTAAATGATACTGAGGTAGAATTCTTTGCTCCTCCATCCTAGACACATTTTGGCACTGGTTGCAGATGGGATGTCAAGAAAACTAAGAGCACACATCTCAGGACCCCAGTACACAGGTATTTGCATAGGTTCCTAACCTATAACATTTTTGCTAGGGGAGAAAGTAATGGAACTATTAGGAAGTCAGAACTCTTCCTACTTGAGATGGCTTGCAAGGGAGTCACAGTGGCACTTTCCAGATGGTTTGCTAACCATCTTCTCTCCATTTCCACCAATCCTAGAGGAGATATTTTGATTGGATGACCATCACTTCAACATCATTCCTGCACATCCTCGAGATAGCTTGGATGTCGAGTCGTTCATCAAGATGGGAGTGGCTGTCATAATCATTTTTTAGAACGATATCTTCTACCGCTTTACTGACACTGCTGGGGAGATTATCTAGGAAGATAATGACACGGAGGATTTTAAAGCAGGCCTCCAGGGAGTCCAGCAGAACAAGAGGGCTCGGGTTGAGGAAGCACCTCCAGCAGTCGAGCAGGACATTGGACAATCCTCAGCTTCCACACCATCCTTAACGCAGCAGGTGGTCGACCTCTTGGCACCACATTTTGAGCAGCTGCAGACTTCGATGGATGAGAGGTTGGAGAACCTCAAGGACTTCATGGAGTCTCGGATGGATAGCCTTGAGGCTGAAGTAGCTAGGCTTCGTGATAGGATGTCTGGCTAGGAGATAGGCTAGAGAGTAGCCTAAATTTGATTATTTTTAGCTTGTTTGTTATTTTTATGTTTGCTTCTGTAGGAAATTTTACATTTCCTTTCTTAGTTTGTATCCTTTCCTTTATGATATATATATTTGCTTTTGTTTACTTCAATCTTCATATCCTTTTTGATTGATGACAAAAAGGGGAGAAAACTAGCAATATATGATAGGCAATATATGATAAGGGAGAATGGTATCAAACTAGCAATTATAAGAATTTTGAATCACAAAAAGTGAATTGACTTTGAAATGGATTAAAAATCTTGATTAAAAATTTCATATGCAAAGTATAAAAATTGAGCTTTATATATCTTAGATACAAATTAAGTATGCTTTGCATATACCTTAAAGCAAGTTACAAATAAAAATATGCCATGATATACCTTAAATATACCTTACATATACTTCATGTCTTAAAAAAGGAATTATGGTATATATTGAAAATACTTCACATATAACTTGCATAACTTACATATACTTAAAATCTAGTTCAATGCTACATCATTATTTACTATTCTTGCACATTATAATTTTTATCCTAAGTATATCTTGAGGGGGAGACTTCTCAAAATCACATATTACTAGATTATTTGTCACCATCAAAAAGGGGGAGATTGTTAAACCTTTAGGGGTATTTCTGTCATTTTGATAATAAGAAATAATATAGCAATATTGTATTTAACATACTTGTTTTTGTAAGTATATTATACAGGACATGAATTAAAATAGCAAGAATGAAGAATTGGAAGAATAATCCTTGAGAGACAAAATTCAAGGAGTAGCATGTTCACTGCCGTGACTCTAGGAGTCACTCCCGTGAAGTAAGCCAACCGTTACCAAAACCAAGATTTGAAGTTCACGGCCATGAAAGAAAAACAAACCATGAAGGGGGAATTTCAGTCACCCCCGTGAAGATTCATGCAATTTCATCCAGAGAGCTTCACGACTAGAGTCACCACTTGGATCACAGCTAGGAAGCTTGTCACGCCCGTGACTGAGTATGTCACGCCCGTGACTCTATATGTCAAAAACATTCCAGAGAGCTTCACGACTAAGGTCACCACCTCAGTCACGGCTTGGGAAGAACTATCACCCCCGTGACAAGCATAGTCACGCCCGTGAACAATGAAAGAGAAAAATATCAGGCGCGATTTTTTGGTTGGTACAACGGCTAGTTTCTTATTTAATGCACCCCAACGGCTATATTCAGCCATGGGAGTATAAATGGAAGTCATTTATGCATTAAGAAGAAGTGAATGAAGAAAATAACAAAAGAATAGCATATACTTCGAATTTAATTTTTGATTACAAGCTATTTGTACTTTCATACTTTGAGAACAAATCTATTCTCTGTAAAAATCTTTTTGCCCCTCATATTTGAGCAAATTAAGATTTATAAGTGGTTCTCTCTGTAATCATTACTCAAGTGAGCTTTGGGTATTTCTGGGTTAAGAGTAAAACACATGTAAGGGTTGTTTGTGTGAGCCTGTAAAACACAAAGTGAAGGTTGTTTGTGTGAGCCTGTAAAACATAAGGAATTGGTTATTGTGTAAGCCATTAAAACACAAGAGATTTCTGGGTTAGGTGTGAGCCATTGTGAGAAACACCATAGTTGGGAGTGAGCTTGTAAAACTCCATTGTAACACTTAGTGTGTTAGTGAAACTCCCAATTGCGATTGGGGAGAGGAGTAGGGTTTGTTAACACCCGAACCTCTATAAATCTGTGTGTCAAATTTTCTCTATCCCTTCTAAAATTAATTGTTTATTTCCGCACCTTAAAGTTTAATTTTTTAAAACTCCAATTCAACCCCCCCTTTTTGGCTTAATATTTGGGCAACAGAAAATTTGCCTCTAAGTCTGATGAATGTATCTTTTTAGGATACTCTACAACCAACAAAGCATATAGAGTATTTAATAAAAGATCATTAACGGTTGAAGAATCCATGCATGTTATTTTTAATGAATCTAGTAGACTTGATCTTGTGAAAGGTAGTGCTCTTGATGATGTTGTAGGTAATATGGAAAAACTTGATATTGGAAATGGAAAAGAAGAAAATGATCAAGAAAATTTACTGCAAAATGACACTCTACCTCAAAATCAAGAACAAATGGAACAAGAACTTCCAAAAGAATGGAGAATGACGAAAGATCATCCAAAAGAGCAAATAATTGGTGATCTATCAAGGGGAGTAAGTACTAGATCTCATTTCAAGCATTTAGTCACTGACATTGCTTTTATTTCACAAATTGAGCTTAAAAATATTGATGAGGCTCTTAATGATGAAAGTTGGGTAATTGTCATGCAAGAGAAACTCAACCAATTTGAGAGAAATAAGGTATGAAACCTAGTACCTAGACCCAATGATCATCAAATCATAGGTAGCAAATGGGTATTTAGAAACAAATTAGATGAACAAGGGTTAATAACCAGGAATAAAGCAAGACTAGTTGCAAAAGGATATAATCAGGAAGAAGGTATAGATTATGATGAAACATATGCACCTGTAGCTAGATTAGAAGTTATAAGAATACTCTTAGCATATGCATGTCACATGAATTTCAAACTTTTTCAAATGGATGTGAAAAGTGCATTTCTAAATGGTTATATAGATGAAGAAGTGTATGTAGAACAACCACCAGGTTTTGAAAGCTATGATTTGCCAAATCATGTTTTTAAACTTTCAAAAGCTTTGTATGGTTTAAAACAGGCTTCAAGAGCTTGGTATGAGAGATTAAGTTCTTTTTTATTAGAAAATAGCTTCACAAAGGGAAATGTTGACACTACACTATTCATCAAAAAACATAAGCATGATTTACTAATTGTTCAAATTTATGTTGATGATATAATATTTGGTTCTACTAATGAGTTGCTTTGTCAAGAATTTGCTAAGTGCATGACTAGGGAATTTGAAATGAGCATGATGGGAGAACTTAAGTATTTCCTTGGTCTACAAATAAAGCAAAGCAATAAGGGCATATTCATCAACCAACCCAAATATGCCAAAGATCTAATCAAGAAATTTGGTATGGAAGGATGCAAAAATGCCAAGACTCCTATGAGCACATCAACAAAATTGGATAAAGATGAAAAGGGTAAGAGCATTAATAAAAAGCTTTATAGAGGTATGATCGGATTACTTTTATATCTTACTGCTTATAGACCCTATATTATGTATAGTGTCTGCTTATGTGCACGATTTCAATCATGTCCTAAAGAATCTCATTTAAATGCTGTAAAAAGAATTTTAAGATATTTACATGGATCATTGCATCTAGGTTTATGGTATCCTAGGAATTCATCTTTTTATATTATAGGATATTCAGATGCAGACTATGCTGGTAGTCTTTTGGATAGGAAAAGTACTTCAGGTACTTGTCACTTCATTGGAGAATGTTTGGTTTCTTGGTTTAGCAAGAAACAAGTTTCAGTTGCTCTCTCAACTGCTGAAGCTGAATATGTAGCAGTTGGATGTTGTTGTACACAAATTCTTTGGATGAAACAACAATTTAAGGACTATGGTCATGAGATGAACCATATACCTATAAAATGTGACAACACAAGTGCTATAAATCTTTCAAAGAATCCTATTCAACACTCTAGAAGCAAACATATTGACATTAGACACCACTTTATTAGAGATCATGTTTAATATGGAAATGTTGCATTATAATTTATAAGCACAGAAAATCAATTAGCAGATATTTTCACTAAGTCTCTAAATGAGGAAAGATTTAATTTTATTAGAAGAGAACTTGGTATGATTGATGGATTAACCTTGTGATTGCAAAAATATGAAATTTTAATTGTTGATCTTAAATCATATCACAAGTTATAAGATAGAAATTTTGATGAGAATTCATGTTTTAAGGAGTAAAATCTGTGTGGAAATGATTTAGTCTCGTTGTAGGACTTAATTTTAATTTGATGAAAATTTTAGGGGAGTCACGCCCGTGACATATATTCACAACCGTGACTTAAATGGCCCAAAGAGGCAGTGTCGTTCACGACATGGTTCACGGCTTCAAGTGGTGAAACTTATTTTCACGGCTTGAGTCACGCCCGTGACTAATTTTCACTCCCGTGAACAATTACACCCCAAAACTCACAAAAGCTTTCACGCCTTGATTCACGGCTTGCTTCACGGGCATAAGTGGTGTAATTCAATATTTCACGCCCGTGACAATTGGTTCACCCCCGTTACGGATGATCATTCACGCCCGTGATGTTCAAACATCACACCCGTGAACGTATTCACTCCTTTATTCACGGGTGAAACACTCATTCAGCAAACCGTGAACACAACTATTCACGCCCGTGAAACCATAATTGACGCCCGTGAATGTATCGAATATATAAGAGAACAGCCGGTTACAACCTTCATTTCAACTCCTCATCTCCCAAAACTGCTCTCATTTACTCTCATTCATTGAGACATTGATGATTCCGACCCCAAAGACTTGAAATGTCACTATAAATACCACCAAAAGTTCAAATCTTCATCAGAAATCATACATTTCTAGGGTTTTACATCAAATTTTCTATCAAAATTATTTTCAACTCCATCAACAACAAATTTCTTCAAATATGGAGTCTGCTTCATCCAAGGGAAAGAGAAAGAAGTCTCATGCACCTAAGAGGTATGCAGATTACCTCATGAACCGCTTTCTGGAGAATTGCCATCCTCGGTATGCAACTTTGAAGAAGTGACCTCTTTTGTCATCAAGGTCCTTCAATTGGCAGACAGTTTGAAGTCTCGAGCTTGAGACGGCTATGACAGAGCAACTACAAGCGTGTCATCTCAAAGATTTTGTTGAAATTCATCAGCCGACTCTGAGGGAGCCAACACTGGAATTCTTCAGCACCTTGCAGGTTTCACCTACTGGAGTGGTGAAATTCTAACTCTGCAACAATCCTAGCACCCTCAGTGCCATTGAGTTTGGGGAATTGTTCAGCCTACCATCTGAGGGCATCCTAAATGATACTGAGGTAGAATTCTTTGCCCTTCCAGCCTGGACACGTTTTGGCACAGGTTGCAGCTGGGATGTCAAGAAAACCAAGAGCACACATCTCAGGGCCCCAGTGCATAGATATTTGCATAGGTTCCTAACCTACAACATTTTTGCTAGGGGAGAAAGTAATGGAACAATCAGGAAGTCAGAACTCGTCCTCCTTGAGATGGGTCGTAGGGGAGTCACAGTGGCACTTTCCAGTTGGTTTGCTAACCATCTTCTCTCCATTGCCACCAAGCCCACAGGAGATTTTTTGATTGGGGCATATGTCACCCATATTGTTGTGAAGCTAAATTATTTGAAACTGGATGACCATCACTTCAACATCATTCCTGCACATCCTCGAGATAGCTTGGATGACGAGTCATTCATCAAGATGGGAGCGGCTGTCAGAATCGTTTTTCAGAATGATATCTTCTACTGCTTCACCGAAACTGCTGGGGAGATTATCTGGGAAGATAATAACATGGAGGATTTTAAAGCAGGCCTCCAGGGAGTCCAGCAGAAAAAAGGGCTCGGGTTGAGGAGCACCTCCAGCAGCCGAGCAGGACATCGGACAGTCCTTAACTTCCACACCGTCCTTAGCGCAGCAGGTGGTTGACCTCTTGGCACCACGTTTTGAGCAGCTGCAGACTTCGATAGATGAGAGATTGGAGAACCTCAAAGACTTCATGGAGTCTCGGATAGACAGCCTTAAGGCTGAAGTAGCTAGGCTTCGTGATAGGATGTCTGGCTAGGAGATAGGCTAGAGTGTAGCCTAAATTTGATTGTTTTTAGCTTGTTTGTTATTTTTATGTTTGCTTGTGTAGGAAATTCTTAAATTTCCTTTCTGAATATTTTAACTTAGTTTGTATCCTTTCCTTTATGCAATATATATTTGCTTTTGTTTACTTCAATCTTCATATCCTTTTTGATTGATGACAAAAGGGGGAGAAAACTAGCAATATATGATAGGTAATATATGATAGGGAGAATGGTATCAAACTAGCAATATATATTAAGGTAAATGAATTTTGAATCAAATAATTAAAATTGAATTGACTTTGAAATGGTTTAAAAATCTTGATTCAACATTTCATATGCAAAGTATATAATTGGAAAATTGAGTTTTATATACCTTAGATATACCTTAAGTATACCTTGCAGCAAGTTACAAATATAAATATGCCATGATATACCTTAAATATACCTTACATATACTTCATGTCTTAAAAATGAATTATGGTATGTATTGGATATACTTCTCATATAACTTGTATATACTTAAAATCTAGTTTAATGCTACAACATTATTTACTATTCTTGCACATTATAATTTTTATCCTAAGTATATTTTGAGGGGGAGACTTCTCAAAATCATTATTTGTTAAATTATTTGTCACCATCAAAAAGGGGGAGATTGTTAAACCTTGAGGGGTATTTCCGTCATTTTGATGATAACAAATAATATAGCAATATTGTATTTAACATACCTATTTTTGTAAGTATATTATACAGGACATGGATTAAAATAACAAGAATGGAGAATTGGAAGAACAATCCTTGAGAGACAAAATTCAAGTAGTAGCATGTTCACTGCCGTGACTCTAGGAGTCACTCCCGTGAAGGAAGCTAACCGTTATCAAAACCAACATTTGAAGTTCACGACCATGAAGAAAAAACAAACCGTGAAGTAAGCATTTCAGTCACCCCCGTGAATGAGTATGTCACGCCCGTGACTCAATATGTCAAAACATTCTAGAGAACTTCACGACCAAGGTCACCACTTCAGTCACGGCTTGGGAAGAAATGTCACCCCCATGACAAGCATAGTCAGACCCGTAAACAATGAGAGAGAAAAATGTCAGGTGCGATTTTTGGTTGGTACAATGGCTAGTTTCTTATTTAATGCACCCCAACGGCTATATTCAACCATGAGAGTATAAATGGAAGTCATTTATGCATTAAGGAACAAGAGAATGATAAGAAAAACAAAAGAATAGCATATACTTCGAATTTAATTCTTATTACAAGCTATTTGTACTTTCATACTTTGAGAACAAATTCATTCTCTGTAAAAATCTTTTTGCTCCTCATATTTGAGCAATTAAGATTTATAAGTGGTTCTCTCTGTAATCTTTACTCAAGTGAGCTTTGGGTATTTCTGGGTTAAGAGTAGAACACTTGTAAGGGTTAGTTGTGTGAACCTCCAAAACACAAATTAAAAGGTTGTTTGTGTGAGTCTGTAAAACACAAAGTGAAGGTTGTTTGTATGAGCCTGTAAAACACAAAGTGAAGGTTGTTTGTGTGAGCCTGTAAAACACAAGAAATTGGTTATTGTGTGAGCCATTAAAACACAAGGGATTTCTGGGTTAGGTGTGAGCCATTGTGAGAAACACCATAGTTGGGAGTGAGCTTGTAAAACTCCATTGTAACAATTAGTGTGTTAGTGAAACTCCCAATTGCGATTGGGGAGAGGAGTAGGGTTTGTTAACACCCGAACCTGTATAAATCTGTGTGTCAAATTTTCTCTATCCCTCCTAAAATTAATTGTTTATTTCCGCACCTTAATGTTTAATTTTTAAAACTCCAATTCAACCCCCCCTTCTTGGCTTAATATCTGGGCAGCACATACAAATCCAGGGGGTAGATTATACACAGTCACAATAACCGGCCAACAAGAGTATTGTTGCCCAAACTGACCGAAAGGTTGAAAACCATCCGTGCATAGGCCGAGATGAACATTTCTAATTTCCATTGCAGAATCAGGGTGAACATCATTGAAATGCTTCTAAGCTATTGAATCGGAAGGATGCTGGATTACATCATCGTCAGCCTCATGTTCTACATGCCACCTCATATCATTAGCAGTGGCTTTAGATGCATATAATCGGAGGAGACGCGGTGTCAACTAGAAGTAATACATTTTCTTGAAAGGAACATTGCTTTTCCTTCTCCCTCTTCCATTAGTATTGCCATTTCCCTTGTAACGTGGATGGTTACAAAACTTACACAAAGTTATTTTCATATCTTCTCCCCAAAAATCATGTATCCTTTAGGACAACAATATATTTTATCCACAAGTAAACCCAAACTCTGAACCAAACATTTTGTTTCATAAAAGCTTTCAGCAACAAGATTTTCTTTCGGCACAACCTCTTTGATCATTTGAGAAATTGCATCGAATGCACACTTAGATAGATGGTGCTCGGCCTTAATATTCAACATTCTAGCAACCAGCAATAACTGTGAATGATTTTCACATCCAAGCCATAACGATTTATTAGCAGCATCTAACATATTATAAAATTGTTTGGCCATTGGATTAGGATTCTCCTCATACTCAAAATTTTGATTGAAGTAAGGATGAGAGACATCCATAACCATTGTATGGTAATCGTTCACGGCATTGGAAGGACCCACTAAATTCATACCATGTTACTCATGTATTACTTGATCTATTTTCCTATGCATATTCCACACAAAATATCCCGGTTTGAAATCATATTTTAGTAGATGATATTTTACTGTCTCTACATCAAGGAACTGATGATTCTGACACTTGTTTCTAGGATAATGACACTTTATTTTTTCTTCGTCCAGCCATTCTGGATAACCATTCGTAAATTCTATGAACTTATCAACTCCAGAAATAAACTTCGGATTAAGAAGACCATCTATCAATCTTTGGTACATCTATTTTTTATCCTCAGTCATTATTGACAACTGCAATAATGACTCCTAACATTAGGGACATAATACAACTCCATACTTATAATATACACTTATATTTTCAAGTGAAAATTTGTAGGTAGCCACATTAATTCTGATACTTGTGCTTTTTTACTTCATTTAGTTAAAGACTTATTTTTAATTCATAAAACATATATTATGAATAATTTAAGCTAGGTGGTTAGCATATTATTGGATTATAAAGGAAAATCTTAGTTTAAGAATCTCAATTTCTAAATAAAATTTAATTATGTTAAACAAAAATGTGAAGGGTTGAATATTTCTCTACAAGAATTTGAGAAGGGTATAAATATGCAATGTGAAAATGCCTTCAATTAGATTGATGAATAACTTACCAAATAATAACATTAATTGTATAGTTCACATATGATATTCCAAAAACGTATGAAATAATGAAACAAATATAATGAAATTATTAAAGCCAAATATCCTCAGTAATTTCAAGATTAGACTTTGACATCTAATTCTATTTTGGATGTGTTCATCAGAGAAATAAAATTTATGTCTTTCAATAAAAAAAAAACACACACACACATGTACACATTTAGATTAGTTGCCTAAATAAGACCAAAATCCTGTCAACATTAACCTCTGCAAAATCATCTTAAATTAATGTAGTTTGTTCATTGATTCAACCAACATAGTCCAAATGCATTTTAAGGAAATTCCCTTCTTTCATATCCCCACATACCATTGCACCAATTCCATGAAATGTGACATCATCATCATCAAATGTTGAACTCGTAATAAGAAAAAATGGTTAACAAATCACCGTTAAATGGGTTTCACATAATAGTAATAATATCATAAGACTTGAAAAAAACAAGTTATTATCTAAATGGAGTGAAAATTTAAAAAGCCATTCATAGTTCTTATACATCAAAAAAATGTTCATGAATTTCCAACAAAACCATTCACTTATAATAACAATAGTTACAATATATCAAGCTAAACACAAAGATTCCAAGATCCACATGAAGCTAATATACTATTTACTAATTACTGATAATAATATTTTAATTAAAGCCCAAACCTAGGCATCTTAATTATGGATTCTCCCCCAATGATATCAAATATCAAGTTAACACAACCTTCAAATACTAAACAATTACACCCACTTGCTTTATTAAGAAATTGGAATACAACTAATGTACTTCAATTATTTGGAAGCCAAATGGTTATCAAGTATCGTCTAATAATGACTTTTGTAATCATAAAGACAATTTAAAAATGAAAAAGAAAAAAAATTAAGCCTTTATAATTATTAACAAAAAAAATGAAATAGTTGACTGTCATTTCTGAGAGATGGATAATTAGATAGATTTGGGTTTCAAATGGTAAATTTTCTTAATCCAAACTTTCACATTTTCATATTTTTAGAAAATTCAAACTAACAGAAAATTCAAACTTTCAGATTTTCAGTTTTTTTAATATATACATAGCAAAAAAAATTGTGAACAATTAAAAAAATAAAATTCATAGCAAAAAAAAAACTGTAAACAATTCAAAAAAAAAACTCACCTTCATCAGAGTACCAATAGTGGTGCGGAAGAATAGAGACGACCGGTGTGGAGGAGAAGAAAGGACGACCGACAGGAAGGAGAGGAAAAATAGGGGACGACCGGAGCAGTGGAGCGGGATGCAGCATAAGAGCAGGAGATGCGAACGGTGGAGGAACGGAAGACACGAACAGCAAAGGCAAGGAACACACGACCGGCCGAAGGATGGGATAGACCGGAGGAGTAGTGGAGCCAACTGATGAATGGCTAGATCTAGATGTTGGCATTGCAAAGAAGGGACACTATGTGACAAGGAAAAAAATTTCTGAGCAATGTAAAATGAAATAAAAGTTTCTATGAAAAATTTCTGAGCAATGTGAGAGGAAAACAATTTATGAGCAATGTGATCATGAGATAAGATCAAATTTGAGTTTTGTTTGTGACTTTGTGTTCCTTATAAATTGGTTTATATATATATATATATATATATATATATATATACCCCTTGAATCAATTTAAAGAAAATAAAAATATTGGTGAGATTTTGACATATTCTTTTAATTATTTGCTTATTTAGCTGAAACATTAAAGTTTTAGCAATTAGCTGTTACTGAGTGGGAAATGAATGACAACCTTACTCTACCTGATCACCTCATTTTTAATATCAAACATGGTTGCCTTGTTAGGCTGTCCATCCAAAGATGTACCGGTGGGTTATTTCCATCATACCATAAATGCATTTTTCAATATAGCTCCTCAATTAAATTTTTGTTTAGTTGAATCTTTAAATCTGAATTTTTATTTCATCGAGAATTTATTTGACAAAAAAAAAATTCTATAGCTCATGAATGAATAGTGCATGAAGTCCGAGAAAAAGTATATTTTCAAAAGTTAAATTGAATTAAATTAAAATTTTAAGAGTTTAATAAAATTTGGTGGTTGAAATAAGCAATTTTTTTAGTTTTTGAATATTTTATTTTGCTATACTTACTAATAAATTTTAATTTATTTTTTTCGGTTAAATAAAAACTCTATAAGAAAAATTAAACATTCAGAAGTAGGAAGAAAAAAAATATTTGAGTCAATAAATACAAAACATTGCATTTGGCCTTTTACGTGATACAAATAATTTTCTTTATTTTTTCTTTTTTGGAAATAGCATATTTGATCATTAAATTTAAATTTATGTTCTTAAATTTCTCAATTTAATTGAAATTTGTTTAATTATTTTTTTTGATAATTGATTTTTTACTTAGATAATTCTTATGTATAAAATATTTATTATTTAATTAATGACAATTATTTAAATAAATTTTAATTAAAAATTAAATTATTTTAAAATTAATAATTACGATAAAAGTAACGTAATTGCCGAAACCTAAAAAGTTCAGAAAGCGAAATATGTTTTTTCTTTTCTCTTTTATCTTTGACAACCTAAGTGTGTATATATATATATAACAAATTGCATAAAATTCCTCCAAACAAATTATAATTAAAAATAAACTTTTAAAAAATTAACAAATTTTTTTATCATTTAATGAAAATGTTGTTTGAGATAATAATTAGAAAGACTTGGGCATTGACAATAAGAAAAATTCTAAACTCTTATAAAATATCATTAGATTGTATATGAAACTTTAAAGAATTCACATAAAATTATTTTAAATATAAAAAAATTATGTAATATATTAGACTGCAATATTTGAAATTTATACTGCATCAAATAAATAAATATTATTTCAAATGGTAGGAGATAAATTGTTAGATATTTAAAATTTATTTATGACTATAGTTTCAAAATTTTTTATGTAATTTGTTATATATATTCTTGGTTGGAGTCAGTCTACAAATTTAATCGAATAATGATACATTTAATTATTTTATTTATAATTAATATAAATACTATATATACTGTGATTAGATTAGTTGGAACTAAATTTATCTAAAAATTAAACTAAATGGTACTGCCTGGAAACAGCTCAGAATTTTTTAAATCCCACGAGCCAATAGAAAAACAAGAAGTAAGTCTTCCATCTCTCCATTAAAGAAAGAAAAGAAATAAAGTATTCCACAAAAATATAGAATGAAGGAGAGCAAGGCAAAAAAAAAATCAACTTCGTATTTATTTCCTTCTAAATTACAACTTGGATTCTAATAAAACCTAAAAATTAATCTTCTTTTCTTTTGAAGAAACTAGGAAGATTAAAAGAGACAAAAAAAAAAAAAAAGAAGTTAGATGAAGTTTCTATGAAAATTTTTCATTTTACATTTAAATCATATTTAAAATATCACTTTTTTGTTTTAATATTATATGATTTTTCATAGAAACTTCAATTTTTGCATAAGAAGATTATCTATATTGGAATTTATAATGATTTGTAAATATATTTATAAATTGATCTCACTAAATTTTTTAATTAGTCTTTTTAGCTTAAACAAAAACTCACACCAAAATTGAAAAATAAAATTAGTAAAAAAAAGATTTACAATATAATTGATCTTATATGTCAATCAAACTGATTAAATTGAAAAAAATTGGTTTAATTTAATTGGTTCAATTTTTAATTAAAGGAGAAGACTAATTGGAAAATAAAGGAAAGGGATTTAATTGAAAAAATTGAAAAAAAAAAAGAAAGGATTAAAGATTGAAGTTTAAAAGAAAAGAAAGAGAGTTAATTAAAAATATATTAAAGAAGAAATTAAAAAAGGAAATAAATTTTACTTAATAAAATTAATTAAAGAAGGTAATTGAAAAAAAATGAAAGAAGTTTAATAGAATAAACTGAAAAACAAATAAAGAAAAACAAGTCAAGTGGAAAAACAAAACAAAATAATTTAAATGAAAAAAAATTAGAGATGAAAATTAAAAACATAAAATGAATTTAAATGAAGAAAATTAAATCAATTAAATTTTTTCAGTTTCTTTTGCTAAATTAAATGAATCGCTTCAAACTGATAATCAAATCAAGTTAACTATATACAAATTGATTTATTAATTTTTTATCAATTCAATCGATTAAATCCAACTTTGCTAACCCCGGATCCCTTTTATGCGGTTACTTTTCATTAAGAAATTAATATTTTTTTTAAATTTCAACACAAGAAAAAAGAGTTTGATTATTGATTACAATTAAAAAGGTGATTAAAGTTGCTAATTAACATGATGTATAATTTAGTATCTAATCTATACATAGTTTGCATAAAAACATTGAGAATAAAAATGACAAGTGAATATTGTGTGGGATTAATAATTAATTATAACAAATGGATCAAATTAATAAAATACACAATAATTTAAAAAAAAACTTTCAAACTAAGAAATCATCATAATTGAGTACTTTTAGCTACGACACTCGACCAATATAATAAAATGGTCCATCTACCAAGTGATTGAGACACCGCCATTACACTAACTTACAACTAAAATTTCATATTTTTTGCTGATACATAACACATTTATGATATAAGAATATGTTATAATAAAAATATTTATAATTTTTATTTATATTTTTAATAGTTCAGTATTAATTTAAAACTTCAACTGAATTTTAATATATTAAATTTGATATATTAATTATTTTATTAACACAATGTGGTAGTAAGTGGTCATTATGTGGTTTTTATTTTAATAAATTAATATTGGTTTTTGTTTTGTCACAATGTGGTTGTAAATTAGTCTCTATTTAGTAACCATATTTATGTGGTCACTAATTGTGGTCGCTATTTTATTATTTTTTTTGTAGTGTAATGTTAGAACGTGGCTAATAGTTGATGGTTTCAATCCATTTGGTAGTATGAGTAATGGTTATAGCATGTGGCTAGTTATTTTTATTCCTTACAACCTTCCACCTTGGTTATGTATGAAAGAGCCATTTCTCATGCTATCATTACTTATTCCAGGCCTAAAAGAACCATCTAAGGATATTGATGTATATATGCAGCCATTAATAGATGAGTTAAAAATTTTATGGGAAAATGGTTACCAAACTTTTGACGCATCTTGTGGAAAAAATTTCAACCTCCATGTTGCTATTATATGGACAATTAATGATTTTACATCATATAGAAATCTATCTAGATGGAGCACTAAAGGATATATGGCATGCCCAGTATGTAACAAGCATACATGTTCCTATAAGTTAAGAAGTAAGATAGTTTATATGGGAGATCGCCGATACTTGCCAAAAGATTATATGTGGAAAAAGAGTAGGAAGTTTGATGGAAGTGTTGAATCTCAATATGCTCCTCCTGAATTATTTGGAGAGATATTTTCCAAAAATTGAATCATTTAAAAAACCTCACCTATGGGAAACATCCAATTAATAGAAAGAGAAAACAAACTCTTTTAGAGTTAAATTGGACCAAATGGAGCATTCTTTTTTATTTGTCTTATTGACAAAAGTTGAAGTTAAGACATAATCTTGATGTTATGCACAGAAGAGAATATATGTGATAACATCTTAGGTACGTTATTGAACATAGATGGAAAAACAAAAGACACATTAGAGGCAAGACTTGACTTGGAATACATGAGAATAAGAAAGAAATTGCTCTTGAAAAGAACAAGTGAAGGATCTTTCATAGTGCCTTCGACATCATAGGTGTTGTCAAAGAAGGAGAAACAAGACTTTTATGAATTCTTGAAATTTTATGATGGATATGCTTCTAATGTTTCCTGTTGTGTTAATATGGATGAAAGGAAGATAACTAGGTTAAAAAGTCATGATTGTCATATACTCCTACAAAGGATACTCCTTATTGGTCTTTATGGATGTGTGCCTAAGGATCTATTTGTTGCATTGGTAGAACTGGAATACTTTTTCCAACAACTTTGTTGTAAGGTATTAAAATTGCAAGATTTAGAGATTGTGGAAAGAGATATCGCCTTAATAATTTGTAAGTTGGAAATGATATTTCCACCCTTTTTTTTTGTTGATATTATGGTCCATTTGGCAATTCATTTGCCATGCGAGGCTATGCTTGGTGGATATGTACAATTTAGATGGATATTTCCTATTAAAAGGTAACTCTATTTGTAGTCCATTCAATCTTTGTTCAATAAATTAATGTTATTTTAATGAACATTTTTTCTAATGTTAAATTGCACACTTTAGGTGCTAGGCTCTTATAAGGAACTTGTGAGGAATAGAGCTCGATCTGAAGGTTCGATTGTGGAAGCATATGTTGTCAAAGAATCTATAACTTTTTGTTCAATGTACCTGAGTGGGATTGAGACCAATTTCAAGAGAAAAGAGCGAAATTATGATGTAGTAAATGATGGTGGATTATCTGTCTCTTCACAAATGATTAAACCTTTTAAGGCAGCAAAGTATATAGAGATACCGAAGGATGAGCTTGATATCGCTCATTGATATGTCCTTAATAATTGTGAGGAAGTAACACCATATTTGGAGTAAGTATATTGAATTCATTTTTAAAATTGTGTTACTTAGGATTTGAATGTATTTTTAACCGTTAGATGTTACTTTTATCTTTTAATAGTGAACATATAAAGGAGCTTGAGAAAGAAAGAGTTTTAGATATTGAGAAGAAACACAAAGAAAAAATTCCTTTGTGGTTTCAAAATCGTGTAAGTATCTTGTTGTACTTTTAAATTTGAATATGTATCAGTTAAATTTCAGTGTTAATGCATTAACTTTCCCTTTTTTTAATTTGTAGATGGCAAGACTATATACTAGTAAAGCTTCAAAATATATTGAGGCATTATTTTCTATAACATGTGGGCCTCACTTTTGTGTAAGAAAGTATATAGGCTTCCTTGCAAATGGAGTTAGGTTTCACACTAAAGATCGTGACTCTCATCATAGAAATCAAAATTGTAGTGTTATTGTTGAAGGGAACCATGGTGATGATGTCATTGATTTTTATGGACTTATCATTGATATCATTGAGCTAGAATATGTGAAAGATAAACGAGTGATTCTCTTTAAATGTGAATGCTTTAATCTTGATAATAAAAAATCAAGGATCAAAATAGATGGCAATATCACAAGCATAAATGTTAATGGAAAGTGGTATGAAAATGATCCTTTTGTGTTGGCATGTCAAGCAAAACAGGTGTTTTATGTTGATGACACAAAACTGGGGAAGCATTATAGAGTAGTGAAAAAATTTAGGCATTTGTTTGACATACCGGAGATGCAACCTACCCATGATGAAGTGTATCAAGATGATAATTCTTTAGAGTCTAACATGTCAATACGAGTTGAAGATAAAAAAAATAAAATAAAATAACAGTGTTTCACAAAGAGGATGCTGACTTTAGTGTGGTTGAAGCTAATGTGGTACAGATCAACATGAGAATTGAATAAGAAGAGGATAATTTCATCTTAGATTCTAGTGATGAAGAAGATAACACTTTAATCAACTATTGTATTGATGAGAAAGAAATTATTTATAGAGATGATGATATTGACAAACATAAATGATATTAATTGTTTACTTGTTTAAAGGTTTGTGCTCACTATATTTTGTTTATCTATGAGCTACCTATTTGATAGTAGAAAATTCATTATTGATGGTAGGTCTATTTAAGTAATTTCCCCTGGAAAGGCTCAACGTACTAGATCCACCACTCGTGCAATAACTCATAACTCAAGTGCTACACTAGAGCAATCAATTGACCATTCTTCATCACATCAAATAGGTCTAGCAACCCTAGATCAAGAGGTGGACAACAATTCATCCACTTCTCAAAATGGTCCAACTCTTCAATTGAATCAAGATGATAACAACACTCCAATACAAACAACTTCAGCGGTGATCACATACTTATTTATTCATATATATATATATGAACAAAATAAATTTAAGATGCATCCTTACTATACATATGTTAAATGCTAATAATAATTTTTTCCTTAAATGCATATAATATTTCTATTAGAAAAGTTAGGGGTCCTACACAAGGCAAAGGGTTGGCATCATTAAATAAAACAATTGGAAAGAAATTACCAGTTGAAATTTCACTTGATCTTAGCAGGCCTGTTGATAGGGTGCAATCTGCCAAGTTATCTAGTGAACTGGGGATGATTTCTAGAGAATTTATGTGAGTACCAATGAGGTGGACAAAGCTTCACGAATCAGATAAAAATATTGTGTATGCTCATCTTGATGAAAGTAAACAAGTGTTTGTTGGAATACTATTCCCTATTCTTGATGTACATCTTTTAATTTAGTCTAGTTAGGAATAATTTTGTTTTTCCATTTTGGAATATTCATTTTTTAGAACCATATTGACCTTGCTAATCGAAGTGATAAAGTTATTTTAAGAAGGGTGGATGAAATATTGAAGCATAGGAGCAAGGCTGCCAGATATAAGTGGCGCTAACATTTTCTGAAATTTGCTGATGTTGAGGAAGCTCTTAATAACAAGCCAAGAAGCTGTAAAAGTGATAAAGATTGGGAGGACCTTTGCACTTATTGGTCTGATCCAACAGTCAAGGTTTGATAAGTTAGTGTTGTAATTATCTACATATCTCCTTAACTATAAAAATTATACCTTTATAACATGGTTGCCTTATTGTTTCTGAACTCATTGTAGGCAAGGTGTGCAACAAATGCCAACAATCGATCAAAGATGAAAATCTACCATAACCAAGGTTTAATGGCTTTTGTTGCTGTTCGACATGAAATTGTACACATATATCATTTAAGATTAGTAATTATAATCTTGTCTTTGTTACATTAATTGTCTTTATTACATGTGAACTAATTAAATATACTTTCGTAGGAGCAAAAAGAACTCAATGGAGAACAAGGTGATCAAATTACTTTTTTCAAGCGCACTCATTACAAGGAAGGAAAAGGCTGGACATGTGAACAGTCTGAGAAAATTTTTTAAGTTACTTAGTCATTATATTCATATTGCCCTTGCCATGATCTTTCAAGGTTGCTCCAAATTTAGAGCTTCAAAATAAGAGTGCTAAATATAATAATCTTATATATTATCAGTTCCTCAATTATGGTTTTTGTTCTATGTAATTTGCTAGAATGAGATGCAAGCTTTGTGATAGGGTTCTTGGTTATGGTATCTCTTTAACTGCGGATGAGATTTGTGATACAGTTCTTGGCACTAGATAAGGATATATTAAAGGTTTGGGATATGGACCAAAGCCTAAAAAATCTTATGACTTCAAATTCAAGGATTTAAGAACTTGAGGAACCATTGAAGGAATCCCAAACTGAATGTGGTGAATTGAGGAATCTTTACACAGATCTGAAGGCCCAATTAGAGTAACAACGAAAATTGATTGAAGGCTTAATTGGAGCACGAAATCAGCCACCAACCCCATGATTTTATCATAAGGTATGCTTTTGTTTCCTTTATGTTACTTACAAAATTATAATATTGTGACTTAGATAATGCATTTGTTTCCTTTATGTTACTTACCAGAGTTCTATTGATATTTGGTATACTTGGGAGTCTTCAACATATTATTGAGAGTATTGCATCATGCATTGCATTTTTTAAATTGTTTCATAGGTCTCAAGTCAGTAATGTATCTTGCATTCATTCAATGATATACTGCTTTCCCCCCCGTCTAATATAGGTTTTTCCTCCCCAATTTTTTTTTCTCGGAATGTGTAATATTTTGATCAATCTCTGCTTGTGGAGAACAACTATATTAAAATGTCATTATCCGTGTTGACATTGTAAGGATTGGATGGAAAATTGAACAACACAAAGTAAAAGAGGCAGTGAAATTTATTCATTGTAAGTATTTTGCTGTTATATCTTGAAAAGGAACAAGATTTGGATTTTTGTATTAGAGTTTTGTTCCACTTATATCTGTTATAGTGGTAGAGATTGAGAGCCTTTTGGGGTTACATTTGCTATTTGATTCTTGGATTCTGTGTTGTTTGAAAGTATTACGTTCATTTTAATCCTTTCAGAAATAATTGTTATAATAAATTATTTAATATATTTGAAACATACGTGTTGAGGCACGATGCTGATATTCTACTAGGTTTTGAAGTTAGTATTTACAATAATGATGTCAAGAGCCAAATGTATCAAGTTAATTAAGGATTTACAAACATGGCATAATGTGTGAAAAGTTGAAAACACAGCAACAAAAATTTTATATTACCATGTCCACTTTCGAGCTTGAAAGCACAAAAGAAACCAAAAGAGAGCTAAGTGGCCTCGGTCTCCTTATTCTTTATGCAATTTGTTCCAGTGGTATTATTTTTTAGAAACCTAGAATTATAGAAAGCTCTCTAAGCAAAAAAGAAATGATACCTGCAAATGACAGTACCAATTAGGCACATTTTCATGTGGTAGCATTTCATGGGTTATATCTAGATATGACTTTGCATACACTATTCTTCAACCAGCTGCTAACCAAAATCCTTCCCCTCCAATTCAACTACATTATATTATTTTCTTTTCTATGATAAAGGAAGGAGAACAATGAATGCTTCTAAATTCCAATTAGTCACTTCTACTCATAGATTATTTTACATTTTATCATTTCTCATTCCACGTGTTAATCATTTTATTATTTCGGTTTTTATTATTCCCATTATTTAACTCAAGATATTTATGGCTTGTAGGTTATGTATGGTACAACCAGGTTCGTGGGTATTTTATCGAGACTTTTTGGCATATAGCACCCGTGATATCTTTTTGGTATATATAGCACCCTTAACAACTTTTTGGCACAATTGATACTTTTTTGGTACAGCTGATACTTTTTTGGTAGAAGAAGATCCGTAGAAATACATTTTTTGCAGAAATCTTCACTAGATTTGTTTCAAGACACTGACCAAACTTCAATAGAACATTTAAGGGTATAATTAAAAATTACTTTGTTACAAAACTTGATGACAATGAATGCAACATCTGTTATGCTAATATGATGTGTCTCTCTATTTTCACTAATTTTCCAGTGCTATCTCTTTATTTGCCTTTTACAATGTGATTTGAGTGATGCTTTTAATAATAATGTAAAATAATTTATGTTAGAGAAGGAAAAGGAAAAAAAATTAAACAATATAAACAAATTAATGAATAAAATATTATATATGTGTTTTTTTCGATGAAATATATTAAAAATTGTCCCTGAAAGTAAAAAATTGAATTTATTTTTTTTATTTCGCCAATAAAATTTAAAAATCGGCGCCTATAACGTTACACAGGGCAAATATTTTTGTTATAAATATCTTAAGATTTAGTGACCAAACAACAATTTTCGTCTCTAAACACTGAACCAATTAGAAACAAAATTCATATATCGTCCCTATAAAAAAGACTTATTGTGGACGAAAACTTTCCTCCTTAATTATTTAATAATTTCTGACAAAAACTATTTTTTTCCTTAAATACTACAATATTTAGAGACAAAATACATATATCATCCCAAAAACATGGAATAATTTGTGACGATCAATAGGAAATAGGGACAATTTTTTAAATTTTTGGTGACCAAACATATCATTGCCTATTGTCAAGATATTTAAGAATGATAGTTGGTTTCATCGTAAATAATTAAAATTTTAGGACGAAATCAGAATTTCGTCTCTCTTAGTCTTTAGCGACCCAATTTCTGCAATGAAGGGGGCCATGAAATATTTTCGTCATAGTCTAGATTTAGTGACGAAAGTTTGCATTTTAGGGACGAAAATATTTGTCCTTACTACCCAGTTTTGTTGTAGTGACTATAAATCAAAGAAACAAGTTGTAGATATTTTTACCAAGCTATTACCAACAAGAAGATTTGAAGAATTAAGGGGAAGACTTGGTATTTGCAGTTCCTAAAAAAGAGAAGTGTTAGCTGAAGTGTTTAGAACTGCTGAGTTCACATGTCATCTTTTGTTTAGTTGCTTATTATGTTTGTTAGTTTAGATTTTTAGGAAGTAATTCATTTTTCTGTTTTAGTCATGGTATGATTCTTGGACCTTGATCTTAGTGATTCACTTTCAGTATTGATATGCATGTTTTATTTGAGAAATTAATGAATGAATTTCATTCTGGTTCTGCACGTTTAAGCTGCAAATTCTCTCTTCTTTTCTTTCAAATTGTAACACTCCCTCAACCAAACCATGCATGTTATGTTTTTTCTTTTCTTTTCTTTTGGCTTAAATCATGTGTAGCCCTTATATTTAGCATGTTTGCCACTTTATTCTCTTTACTTTTTAATTTCTTTGGCACAAGTTGATATCTACAGTTCCATTTTTGTTCAATCAGCCACTAAATTATAGAAATCACGCTCACATAGCTATGATATTCATACATGACAATAACAAGGATCAATCTGATTACTGTTGTTGGGTGATTACAATTTCTTTAATTTAGAGGGCTGATTGAACTAAAAATGCAAATATAAAAGTCAATATGTACGAAGAAAAAATACAGAGGCCAAAATGACAAAATCTACTAAATACAAGGCATTTCCTACCTTCCTTTTTTAGCATAAGTTGTTAATCTAACATTTCATACCCTTCACCTTCTCTTCAATGGACCACAGTTTTTATATATTTTACATATAAATAAATTAATAATACATATAGAGAGATTCTTTTCAAGTGATTGCCACAAATTCCTTACCAAATACCAAAGAAGGATTATTTTATGTTGTTTGTGACCTCACAGCAACGACCAACGTCTTACAGAGTCCTAAAGATTTCTCTACCTGCTAATATTAATAGTTTGCATTATTACATTATTATTATAAATAAGATTTTGTAATTCCATTACTTTTCTAGAAGACAATGACATGAATGGACTGTGGCTCTTTTGTTCATATTCGACAATGGTACGCAGGTGGAATTCATAGTTTCATATAATCAAATGACTAGATATAATTAATGAATGTCTCGAAAAAGAAAGATAGTTAGATGAATTGGAAAAATAGTATTCAAATAACAAATAGGGTGCTGTTATTATGCACATAACTAAAAATAATTAATTGGTACTTAAGTAAATAATAATCTTCTTCCTACAATATCTGCAGTTTGCACCATTAATTAATATATTGAAGTTTCTTAATTTGATTGATTGACCCAATAAAATAAGAATTTTAGTCAATGAGGACATGAAAATAAAGATTGCAATTCATATTTGATTAAATATGTAGAACTATTGTTTCCCAAAACAATATATACATATAGAAGTACTAACGTTTGAAATAAAATAAAAAAAATTCTATTTTAGGGATTAAATATGATTTAATTAATCAATCATTGCAAGACAACAAATAAGACATTTTAGATAAATAAATTGAAAGATTGAAAATTAGGGATATTAATTTAAAAATCCGGTTATAGCAAGATAATATATCAAGGCATGTCAATTAAAGATTAGAATTATTATATGATTAAATTGTGACACAGAAATTAGATTTTAAAATGAAATTTGGGGATTGATTTTAATGCAATTGATTGATCCTCAGAGCATATGTTAAATGGGAATTCGATATTTAATTAAATTGATAGAAAAATAGAATTACAAACCAAGGACTTTTAGTTTCAGGTCAAGCTCACTCACATCTGCAAAAATTTCAGCTCAAGATTGAATTAATTAAATAATTAATTCTTTTAAAAATAAAATCAAGCTTTATCAAATGGATATTGCAGTTATTATTCGATCAAAATAAACTAAATATTAATTCTAAAATTAAGAATTATAATTTCTGAATTAAAAGCTTTAATTATGATTCAGAATCAACGTAATTTTATTACATGTCAATTCCCTTAAAAAATGTATTTAAGAGATTAGAAAAATAAAATTTGAGATATATTAAGCTGGGATATTGAAAAAGTTTGAAAATCATGATAACAAAAGTTTTTAAATTCAGAGCCAATTGATTCTTATTTTGATAATGACTTTGCTAAGTAACTTAATCTGAGCTACTCAATTACATTAATTAAGCCCCAGAAAATTAATTGTATTAATTGAGTTGAATTGCTAATATTCCCTTGATGCTCATCTCCATGGCTTAAGTCAAGGACGTGTTTATTTGTTCAATTATTTTGTTTTCTGTTTTTTCTATAAAATTTATTATCATTATTATAAGGTTTTGTAATTTTTGAACAATGATTGAACATATGATCAACTGTAGGTAAGCCGAATCCAACCTGAACATATCAAGATAAGAGTCAATGTATATGATCTGAATTTTAAATTTTTAAATTTTTATGAGATAATAATAGATAATATCATTAATTCATAATATTATACCAATATTATAATATTAACTAAATAATAAATTAATCCATTAAGTCATGGACTCATTATTTGATTACTATAAATAAATTTATATAAATCTTAATACTTATGCATTTTATATTAATCCTCTAAATTTATATGATAAAGAGTTCAATTTAATTTTAACTAGTTTACTAAAAAAATTATATTATTTTAGTTAAGTGATTGTTTTTAAAAAGTTAATGGGAAACTAATTTAATTTGTAATTTTTTAATCTGAATTTTAAAAAAAAGTATGAAACAATAATATGAACAAATGAAAGTCAATTTGACCTGAGGACACCCAACCTGATCTGAAACCTGAAATAAGTCAAACATAGAATGATCCTAAATTAGTGATCCGGGAATGACCCAACCTCAGTAACCTGACCTGAAGATGACTCGATTGGAATTCACCCGATCCGTCTAACAAGTCCAAGTACAAATATAACTTCAAATTGTTCAGATTCAAATAACCCTATCAGAAATATTTCAAGTTGTTTGGGTTTGGGTTTCCTAAAAAATAAGTATGGCTTAAATTTCGTACAAAAATTTTAGGTTTGAATGATTTGGGTCTGATCGATTTTTGACCTGAGCAAACTGTTACACATCTGTAATTATTTTAGTGAGCAAATGCATATATGTATTAATTAATCAATAGAAGTACATAACTAACAATTTTAAATTTTAGTTCCTAAATGCATATCGAAATATTTATTGGAACAATGACAATACATTTCAATCCCAATCTAATATAACAAACAAATATATATTTTTGGATAAACTACTCCGAGTTCTCTGAAATTTTGTTAAATACACTAATTCGTCTATTCATTTTTTGAAATACATTATGAAGTATCCAAAGTTTGGTTCCGTTAACTAAAAAAACTCTTTATTACTTTTGAATGAATTATATTATGTAAATCAACTATAATTTTGCTAAAAATAGTTAAAATTAACTTAAAAATACCAAAAATACTATTTGACAAATTTGATATTTTATTGACTTAAAAAATACATTTAAAAAGAAGGAAATAGCATCAAGTTGATAACATTAAAATTTTTTGGTATTTTTTGATATTTTTAATACAAAAAGGATAAATTTCACATTTTTCTGGTCTATAACAATAAAAATAAATGGAAAAACTATATAATATATTCAATCAAATTTTAATAACATCATAATATATTTTTAAAAATTGACCGACGAACTAGATCACAATTTTCTTCATTGCAACATCAACCAATCAATGAAACCCAAAATATAAAGTTATTTTAGTGACCAAATGCATAGTTATGGCTCATGCAATATTACTAATTCATTAAATTGTCTTTTTATACTTACAGGTCTATATTTTCATTTCTATTTTATCTTTCAAATAAAATGTCTATATTTTAAAACTATTTACAAGTTTGTAAGTAAGGCATATATTTTTCTAAAATAGATAATTGTAGTTCAATATTTGAGAAGAATAGTAACGGTTGTTCAATAGGATCCAAATAGTTAGGGGGAATATCTTTGATTGCTTTGAACAAAGAACAATAAGTTAAATTCATGTATTTCTTTACATTATTTCAATAAATAAAATTTGTATAGTTCTTTACATTATTTCAATAATCACATATATTTTCAATTGACATGGACTAAATATATTTATATAAATAATTACAAGTAATAAATATTTGCACATATTGATTAATTTAATATAATCTATTTTCATCACTATCAAATTGGATATGTGATATAATAAATGTGAGATATTAGGTGATAAATTGTAGTTTCAAAATATTGGAAATCAAAGATAATAAATGTGTTGTTCACTTTAAATTTGGCTCCATGAATAATCTGTGAATAATCTGTCCACAAGTTACGAGTTAATGTCAAATTAGTCATTGAACTATTACTTAAAATTACGAGTTGGACTCTAAATTTTGAATCAATACTATCAATCCCTTTATATTTTAGTTCAATACAAATAACCCTCCAAACTACTATATCGTTTATCCCATTTAACGGTTTATATTGAGTTAACTCAGTTCTTATTACCTAATAGAATATTGACACATGTAATCATTTTTTTTTAATTTAAAAAATGTCTAATGGTCAAATTAATCATTGAACTATATCTAAAAGTAATCTTGTATTTTGACTCAGTACAATCAAATCATTTATGTTTTAGCCAAGTATAAATAAGCTCTTAAATTATCCAACCGTTTATCACTCTGATAGAAAACTTTGAGTTAACTAAGTTGTGTCTCATAACCGATAGAATAATGATATGTGTCATCTTTTTTTTTGAAAAATAAAAATAATAATTAAAAAAATTTGACACTAGAATAAAAAAAAGGTTATATATGTCTGTTGTTTTAGACTTTGTGCATTTATTAAATGGTAGACATATACAAAGGAGACACATATGATTTGATTTTATATGTTTATTGTTTTGATAGACGTATATAACATGTTTATATGCATTTGTTTTTAGTAATAACATACATATATAATCTAGTTATATGTGTTTACTATTACTTAATGACATATGTGTATAATCAAGTTATATGCATATGTCTGAACAAATTGACAGACATCTATTGTTTTTTTAATATAACTTATATTATGCAGCAACCATTAATTATTCATAACTTACTTCAACAGTTAACAATCCACAAAAATATTCATAAGACAATAGAAGCAAATAGAAGCCACAAAAATTCGAGAGATCAAAGCAATACAACATGCATAAAAACAATTCAAAGACAACAATTAATCCACAAGTTCTTCAAAATTAATTAATTTCAAATTACACTTTCCATTAATATGATATTTTATAAAAGTAAATTAAAAAAAATTACATACACTCTCTTATAAAGTAATTGGACTATAAATATTGAATTTCATCTATTTTATCTTGATTATATGGTCCATTTTCAAAAACCTATATTACAAATCAAACACAGAATAGAACACATATTAAAAGTTAATAAACTAATAACTATGTATCATACCTGTAATAAATTAACTCACTAGTACTTAAAATAACATACCTTAAGCAATGTTCTCTCATTACTATGATGTATGACAATTTTATACATATACCTCATGACATAATATCAACATTTTATATCTTCTTGTTGTTAAGAGTATTTAAAATAGAAAAAAATGACAAAAAAAAAGCCAAATAAGGGATTATAAACTCATAAAAAAAATTTCAATCTAACTAGTAATTAGGAATATAAAATTCTTACTGAAATATCGTTCCATTTTAGCTTATCACCTTTTATTTTTCTCACCTTCTATAGAATAAGTTATATAGGTTTTGGAAAATAAATATATATCAAAATAAACATTAATGTATTGAAAGCTTTACAAAACTATAAAAAAACTACTAACTAGTATTATAACTTACAGGTTAAGGTGAGGTTTCAAACTTATATAATTATTATCATGAGTAAGAGGATCCATGAAAAATGTCTCATTCCATTCACAGAAAAATACGATCAACATCCAATGGTTACTAGAGATATACAATTATATTGAAGTTAGTAAAAATGCTGAGAATAAAAGTTAAGCAAACATTAATGTAAATATTCTCTTACTCTTGAAAGTATAGTAGTAGAATGAATTCCTTTTCTTTATGTTCCTTCATAGCTTCTATAATATATCTTTTCACTGCATCGGTCTCTACAATCATCAAACAAAGCATTTCTTGACACATAAATCCGATTAACGATATAGAGAATTGAGTACACAAATCATGAAGGTATTTGTATATATGAATTACAAAACATGCATACGTTATTATTTTTCAATATGATAGTTCGATCTTACAATATTAGTAATAAATAGTATAATCTTACTTCATAAATATACAAATGATTGAGATATCAAGTCATTCTATGGAGAGGAGTTGAGTGATGTCTTCCATGTCAACATGAATTTTAAGATCATCTATTGGATACCTAAACACTTAGTGTCTGTAGGAACTTCAAACATATACCCATGAGGTAATTTAGAAACAATGTCTTGCATAAATCGCATGTCACCACTCAAACTTGTCAAAATAGTATCATTAACTAAAGACCCATGTTGCTTTATAGCTTATTCTTTGAATAAACCGCTACCTTATTTATTATTTAGAACTTTCTTCAATGGATTTGAATTGGGTTCCTATTAATTAACAATACATTTTGACATATGATGACATATGAAAAGTGATAATTTGAATTGTAGTGTTTTATAATATGATGAATTGTTACCTCTTTAAGAACCATAAGATGTTGTGGGTATTGAATGGAGCTACCTTCTGCTTCCCCAACTATAGTGAGGTATTTAGTATGCATAGGAAAATGGGCTTTATGGTAACCAAAAAAATTTCATCTATAGACACCTTGACATGATTAGCAATGATGGGTTAGTTGTGCACCATACCATCAGTTAGGGATGGATAAACCATTCCCCTTGCCATAACCATCAGTTGATTTTCATGAATAGTAAAAAGTCTACACAATGTAGGCATCTGTAAAATCATCAAAAATCAATATTAGCTATTTAAAAGTAGAAGTGAAAGTGGAAGTAGAAGTGGTGGTAATGAAATTTAAAATTTTTACCTATAATTCTACTATTGAAAATGGTGGGTCCACAGAGTGGCAACTACAAGGTATTGAATGAGCATATATAGAGCCCATCTCCACCTCTATCTCAGGGTCAAATTAAGAGGCCTTACTTGTCCTCTGTTGTATCATGCTTTAAAGCTAAGCGATCTATTCCTAGAATTTGGCAACTAATTTGGACTCTATTTTGGCCTCAAATGCTTCCATGACTTCCGATGAGATAGACGTTGATGGTTTCTTCTTGTCAAGGTTACCATAAATTTTTTTGATGGTCACAACACTTTTAACACCCCTTGTAAAACCTGGATGTTTGAGTTTTTCAAGCGCACGTGACAATATGTCAACATGCCTCTCTAAAACTCAGCTGGCTTGGGCTATTTCTTCTTATAATGCCATAAGTTCACTAGGTAAACAATATATTAATAAGCAATCATGTAATACCCCTTCACATAATTAGGAACCTTCCTAATTACATGAAAGAATATTACAATGCATGCGTTAAAACCTGTTCAATTTAAAATTGAATTTGTACCATGACCATGAGAACTAAAATAAAAACATAAAGTAAAGAGCAATGCTTGTAATAAAATTTCAAATTTCAAATAATAGAATTAGGGCTAACACTTGTCCAAAAATAATATGACTAGTTATAATATTACATGTTCTTACAAAAATCTTAAAAGCATCTCATGACATACTTTTAACCATGTCATGCATAAATCCTATGTCACCGCTCAAACTTGCCAAAATATTATCATTAACTAAAGACCCATGATGCTTTGTAGCTGATTCTTTGGATAAATCACTATCTTATTTATTCTTTAAAGCCTTCTTTAATGGTTTTGAATTGGGTTCCTATCAATTAACAATACATTATGACATATTTTGACATATGAAAAAGCAATAATCTAAAATGTAGTGTTCTATAATATGATGAATTTTTACCTCTCCAGGAACCATAATATGTTGTGGCCATTGAATGAAGTTATCCTCTGCTTCCCTAACTACAGTGAGGTATTCAATAGGCACAAAAATTTTGGCTTTATGACTACCAAAAAATACTTCATCTATAGACACCTTGACGTGATTAGGCATGATGAATTAGTTGTGCACCATACCATTAGTTAAGGATGGATAAACAGTGACAAGTCTGGATAATGTAGTCGTTTGTAAAATCATTAAAAATCAACATTAGCTACTTTAAAGTAGAAGTGGAAGTGGAAGTGGTGGTAATGAAATTCAAAACTTTTACCTGTAATTCTAATATTGAAAATGGTGGATCAACAAAGTGGCAACTACTAGGTATTGGATGAGCATATGTAAAGCCCATCTCTACCTATATCTCACGACCAAATTGAGAGGCCTTGCTTGTCCTCTGCTATATCATACTTTAAAGTTGAGTGATCTATGCTGATAATATGGAAACTAATTTAGCCTCTATTTTGGCCTCAAGCGCTTTCATGACTTTCGATGAGATGGATGTTGATGGTTTTTTCTTGCTAAGGTTACTATAAAATTTCTTGATGGTCATGAGACTTTTAACACCATTCATAAAGCCTGAATGTTTGAGATTTTCAAACATACGTGATAATATGCCTTTTTAATACTCAGTTCTTCCCATAACACCACATGTTTATCAGTAAACAATATATTAATAAGCAATCATGTAACACCCCTTCGCATAATTAGGAACCTTCCCAATAATATGAAAGTACATGACAATGCATGACATAAAACACGTTCAATTCAAAATCAAATTTGAATCATTGCTATGATGATTGAAATAAAAATATAAAATAAAGAGCAATGCTTGTAATAAATTTCAAATCTCAAATAATAAAATTGGGGCTAACACTTGTCCAAAAGTTTACAAAATATTATGACTACTTACAAGATATATGTCATTACAAAAAATCTTAAAAACATGTACACATGTAACTATTCTCATTCCAAAAAAAATAAAAAAATAAAACGAATAAGATTAAAAGTGGTATATCACCATCCCATTAAAGTTTTTTTTTTTTTTGATTTTGCTCTTCCCTTGAGCATATTCTCTTTTTAGCTTTATACTTGGCTCGAAATTATGAGTGAGAGAAAAAAACACACACACACACAAAAAACTTATTCTGCTTAGTGATACATAATAACATGCAAAATATAATACAACGTGTATGTATTATTGAATCTTGAAGGATATTTCCTGTCATTTTGATGATCATAAATAATTAAGCAATAAAAAATTTAAACATATGTTATGTTCTAAATGTTTTAGACAGGTTAAAAATTCCTAAAACTTTGAAGCAAACATGTTTAAGTCAATTGAAGTTCAAAAGATTGAAAATCAGCAAAGATTCATGCCTATGACAAATGTCATCATGCCCGTGGTCAATACTCACCGCCACTGTGAAAAATCCATTTCATGCCCATGTCTATTATCCAAGCCTATGAAAGCCTTAGTGCCAATTTTCTCATATTCAACTGTCCACGGCTATGAAGCATTGGTCAAATTGTGAAGCAAGAATTTGTCATGGCCACGAAGAAATAATCGCGCCTATGAAAGATCGTACACTATTGGATAGAAGCTTTCACGACTAATCTCACCACTTTAGTCACAGGTTCACTAAGAACAGTCACACCTATGAAGCCTTAGTCACGCTCATGAACCTACGCATTTAATATTGATAAGCGTGACAAAAAAAGTGGTTGAACTATTAGTTTTGCATTGAATGCATCCCAAATGACATTATTTCTTAGAGGAAGTATAAATACAATAATTTATGAACTTTTAAGGACTAGACAACAAGTTATCAAGCATCTAATATTTGTAAAGTTATTTGAGCATTAATTCAAATTTTATTTTTTATAATCTCTGTTGTGAAAACCATTTGTGCATTATTTTTTATGAGCTATTTTGGTTATTAAGTGCTTTCATTCCTGTAATCAAATACTCATTAGTGGGTTTGAATCATTTGGGTAGTGAGTGAAATACTTGTAAGGATTTTTGTGTGAGCCATAAAATATACAAAAATTTGGTTATTGTGTTAGCCATTAAAATACAAGATTTTTTTTATTGGGTTAGGTGTTAGCCAAGAGAGTAAAACACCATAGTTTTTGCTTATTTAGTAAGTTTTATTATGATATTAAATTAATAAAACCTAAGGTTTTCTTGTAAGATGGATTATTTTAATAGTTAGTGCTTATATGTTTCATTCTTTTGTATTTTAATTATCCTTTAGGAATTGGGGTTGAATGCAAAGTATAAGGGAATAAGTGATCTATCAATCATCTTCTATAGAATGAAAGTAAAAAAAATTCTCATCAGTCGACAAATCTCAATAGCTTTGACTTCATTTTTCTTCTTTCTCCTAAGTTTTCTTGTGGAAAAATATGAACTATCATTCTCTCTTTTTGTTTTTTATTGGGATTTTGTTCGAGGACCTGTTATTCCTATCAAGCTACTGCTTTCAAATTCCAACCATTTAGGAGCAAGCTTAATAACAACTCCTTTCTCATTTTTGGTCTAAAATACTATCTTGGAGAAGTTATAACAGCAAAAAAAAAAAGGAAAATGCAGACTTGAGATCAGAGTTGTGTTATACCATCTGTTGAAATGTGCTAATAATCCCATATTTATATAGCAATACAACATTCAACATGCCTAAATATTTGTTGTTGTACCATATAAGCAAATTACATACATGGTATTTATTGGGTTTTATGGGTTCGGGCTGCCCATGTAAGCTTGACATAGTCCAAAACTAATTAATTATATAAATTAATTAAAAAAAAGGAAAAAAATTATTTATAAAAAATATAATTGCTCTTATCTACAGAACATGAAATATAGAAACTGTAGATATTTTTTTTCTTTTTTTTTTTCTTTCCCCTCTACCAAAAATTTCTATAATTTCTTCTCTCCTAATTCATTCAAGAGGATCAATAAACATTCGTATTAATTTAATATGGTTTTAGTAATCCGACTCTACTGAAATATTGAAAATATACTATAAATGCTCAACAAGTATTTATTGCCCTAATCATCTTTCATTGGTATCAGAGCCATCGTTATGTATTTTTGTGCTTAAATTGACGATTGGAATGTATTTTGAGGAATTAACTGTGAAAATCTGAATTTTATTCTATTTTTTGAAAATAATTGCTTTTGTTTCATGATTCGAATTTGGTATTATTGGAAAGATCTGTTCATAAGCTTTTCAACGAGTATTTTTTTAAATTTTTGTGATTACTGGTTGATTTACTATAAATTTTTAAAGATTCTGATTGAAAATTAGAGTTTTTTAATTTTTGGAAATTATTTTAATACAATTCCCACTCTCGAATGCAATTTGTGTTGTCCAAACATGATATAAATGAACATAAAACGGTCAAACTAGGTTTAAAATCCTTAAAAATGTGTAAATATTGAAAAATGGGCTAAAATCACCTCTGGAAGATGGTGTGTGGACCAATTATGCCTTCTTATATAAGAGACATGCACCTAGAAAAACACCCACTATACATGCTTGTTTATGTTCTTATGCACATGCTACCTCAAGAAAGGTTGTGAGGCTTAAATCTCTTGCAAAGTGGCAAAATCAATTTAAATCTAAAAAAAGCCACTATTATATGAAGCTTGGACACATAAGCATTCACTGTTTTGTGAGAAATGCTCATTTGGACCTTCTAATGCTAACCCCCAAGGACCTAAGTTCCTTTGGGTACCTAAGAACCAAACATAAATTGTTGTTTTGTAGGTGTGCCTTATGTCCACATCAAAAGAAAATATTTGACTAGTGGATAATGAATGCTTTAGGCATATAACTGGAAATATAAATATTTTCACTCAAAAGGATTGATGGCGGTAAGACAACCTTTAGAAATAATTCCAAGGGTAAGGTAATTAGCGTTGGTTTAATTAGATTAAATAATGTTTCTCTTATTGAAGATATTTTACTTGTTGATGGTTTAAAATATAATCTTTTAAGTGTGAGTCAATTATATGATAAGAGAAACCAAGTCACCTTTAGCTCTAATGGATGTTTAGTGACCATCCTAAGTGGCCAATAGATATTCAAAGGAGATAGAGATGACAATACTTAAATAATTGATTTACACAAGTTGACTAACCTTTACTCTAAGTGTCTTATGCCTTTTACTGATGAATCTTGGCTATGACATAGAAGGCTTAAACATGTAAGTATGGACTTAATTCAAAGCCTTAGCAAAGAAGAGCTAGTGGATGGGCTACCCAAAGTTAAATTCATCAAAAATAAGATATATGAGCCTTGTCAAAAGGAAAAGCAACATAAAACATCTTTCAAGCCTAAGAATGTTGTAAGTACTACTAGGCCTCTACAATTTTTATATCTAGATCTTTTTGGACTTGCTAGAGTTACTAGTTTAGGAGGTAAAAACTATGCTTTTATTATTGTTGATGATTACTTTAGTTTTACTCGAGTAATTTTCTTAGCTCATAAAAGTGATGCTTTTGAATCTTTTAAAAACTTTGCGAAAAGAATTCAAAATGAAAAAGGTTATTTTATTTCTAAAATAAGAAGTTATCATGAAAAAGAATTTGAAAATGACTATTTTGAAAACTTATGTTTAGAATATGGTATTTCTCATAATTTTTCAACTCTAGAACACCTTAACAAAATGACATCGTTGAAAAGAAAAATATAATATTGTTAGTGATGGCTAGAACAATGCTCAATGAGTATGATTTGCCAACTAACTTTTGGGTCGAAGCCACCAATACCACGTGCTATATTTCTAATAGTATTTTCAAAAGGCCTATTTTAACTGAACCTCTTTTGAGCCATGGAATGGAAGAAAATTCAAGATCTCATAATTTAGAGTATTTGGATGCAATTGTTTTATATTGAATATCAAGGACAACCTTAGAAAAGTTTCTTCTAAGTCCAATGAAGGTATCTTCTGAGGATACTCCACAACTAGCAAAGCTTATAGAGTTTTAATAAAAGATCATTAGTTATAGAAGAGATCATGCATGTTGTTTTTGATGAATCTAGTAAACTTGATTCTGAAAAAGGTATTATTTTTGATGATGTTATAGGATCAATGGAAAAACTTGATTTTAATCATGAAAAGGATGGTGAGACCTCAAAGAAAAATAACAATGATGATCAAGAAGAGCATTAAGAGGAACAAATACCAAATGAGTGGAAATTCATAAGAAGCCACCTCATGGAGCAAATCATTAGTGATCCCATCAAGGGTGTAAGTATTCGATCTCATCTTAAGTTTTTAGATTCTAATCTTACTTTAGTATCTCAAATTGAGCTAAAGACTATTGAGAAGGCTTTTAGTGATGAGAGTTGGATAATTGCTATGCAAGAGAGACTCAACCAATTTGAGAAAAATAAGGTTTGAACTTTAGTTCCAAGACCTAAGAATTACCCAATTATTGGTAGTAAATGGATATTTAGGAACAAGTTGGATGAGCAAGGTCAAATCACTAGAAACAAAGCTAGATTAGTTGCCAAAGGGTACAATCAAGTGGAAGACATAAATTATGATGAGACCTATGCTCCAGTTGCAAGATTAGAAGCCATAAGAATTCTTTTAGCATTTTCATGTCATATGAATTTTAAACTTTTTCAAATGAATGTTAAAAGTGCATTTCTAAATGGTTTTATAGAGGAGAAAGTTTATATTGAGCAACCTCTCGATTTTGAAAGTCATGCAATGTGAAATCATGTGTTTAAGCTCACTAAGGCCCTATATGGTTTGAAACAAGCTCTAAGAGCTTAGTATGAAAGGCTTAGTGCATTTCTTTGAGATAATGGTTTCTTAAAAAACATGTAGATACAACTCTTTTTATCAAAAAACACAAGCATGACATTTTACTTGTTCAAATTTATGTTCATGATATTATCTTTGCCAAAAAATTTTTGAGTGTATGACTAGGGAGTTTGAAATGAGCATGATGGGAAAGCTTAAATTCTTCTTTAGTATTCAATTCATACAAAGCAAAGTAGGCATCTTCATCAAACAATCCAAGTACACCAAAAAGCTACTGAAAAATCTTGTATGTGATATCTCTCCCTCCTTACTTTATTTAATTTATTCCACACTTTCGAATTAAGCAATTTGTATTTGCTAACCAATTCAACTCCCTTCTTAGTTCATTTTTTGGGCAACAATTGGTATCCGAGTTTGTCAAGCAACAAAGCCTAAAAAGCGCTAGCAAAGATCAAGAAATGGCCAGTGAAGGATTTCAAAGTCTCAAGCCTTACTTTGATGGAGCAAACTATGCTTATTGGAAATTCTGGATGGAGACATATCTTGATAGTGAAGGAATTGAAGTTTGGGATAGTGTTTGAAAAGAATGGACGCCACCAACTAAGAGAAGAGTTGATGGTGAAGAAGAAATTCTTTTAAGAAATGACTGGACAGAGCGTCAATTTCAAAAATAAAAAGGCAATGACAATCCTGCAAGCTCTTTATGTATTGAAGAATATGGAAAAATCCAATATTGTCCTACTGGATATAGCATATGGAAAACATTGGAGAATTATCATGAAGGAACCAAATAAGTAAAATCTAAAAAGATTCAACTTCTTATTTTGGAATATGAACTCTTCAATATGAAATCCAATGAATCTATCACCAACATGACGAATCATCTTCTAACCCTCATCAATGGTATACGCAAGTTTGGAAAGCACTTGAGCTTGGAAGATGTGAACAACAAAATTTTAAGAAGCCTTCCTTTCAAAGACTATGGTTCAAGAGTTATGGGTATAGAAGAGGCCAATGAGGATATGAGCATCATGCCTATCGATGTTCTTATTGTCAAACTTCTAATGCACTAAATGGTGGTAAAAAGCGATAGAGAACTTGAAGTCGAACCAGAAAAGAGAAAGCCTCTAGCACTCAAAGCCCCTACTTCAAAATCTCAAGAGGTAAATGAAGATGATGAAGAAAAGAGTGATGATGTAAATGAAGACATTGTCATGCTTTTAAGAAGAATAAAAAGAATAATTGAAAAGAGACTTGGAAATTCTCAAAACTTTAAAAAAAAGAACCTTCAAACAGTCCTCAAATGACTCTCGAAGAAATAAAGAGGAGGTAAAATGTTATGAATGTGGGAAGAAATGACATATCAAACTAGAATGTCTAAAGCTCAAGAAACTCCAAAAAAGATTTCAAAAAGATGATGGGGCGAAAGGTCACAAAGCCACATAGGATGACGAAAGCTCTTTAAACGATAAAGATGATAATGAAAGAGAAGAGGTCAACCTATGCTTCATGGCTTTAGAGGATCACTTCATGGATGTGGTAGGTCCTTCTTACTCATACTCTTTTAATGATAATAATAATGATAGTGAAGATGATGATGAGTTTAGTATAAGTATTGAACCTAGAGTTAGAAAAATATAGAAGTAGATTTAACACTTATAAAAATAATATTTTAGATTTGAAAAACAAAATGGAAGTTTTACAAAAAAAGAATTTTGATTTTAAAACTTGTAATGAAACTCTTCAAAAATCATTAAATGAGTATTCCTCTAGACCCTCAACTAAATATTTGCTTAAAGAAAATAATATTTTGAAAAATAAAGTTGAGGAACTTAGAAACTCAGTTTCAAGGTTTCATAAAGGGAAAAAGAGTTTAAATACTCTCATAGTTTCTCAAAGGCTACCTTTAATAAGACATAGTCTAGGATTTAATGAAACATCATCCTCATCTTACAAGACTACATTTGTTAAGTCTAGTGCATCACAAACCTCCACAATTGAGGTAAGAACCCCAAGGGCTACGAGTATAACACACACAAAAGCCCCAATTCAAAAGAAGAATGGTCAAAGGTTACTTAGTTTAAGAGGGAAACCTCAAAAGGCCAATCATGTTTTCATGTATAAGAGGCATGCATCTAGAAAAGAACCTATTCATCATGCATGTATATGTCATTGCACATAAACTTCTTTTAAAAGGATGTTGAGACCTAAAAGCATGTCAAAACTGAAAAATATATTTATAGCTAAACAATGCTATTATTGCATGAAATATTGTCATATCGACAAACATTGTTGGGTAAGGAAGGCTTATTGGGAACCTTCAAGTGCTAACCCCCAAGGACCCAAGTTTGTTTGGGTACTTAAAATCAAACTTGAATTATGGCTTTATAGGTATGCCTCAAGTCCACCATAAAGGAAAATGTTTGGCTTATGGATAGTGGTTGCTCAAGGCATAAGACCAGAAACAAAGAACTCTTTAATCACATGAAAAGAATTGATGGTGGTAAGGTAACCTTTGGGAACAATGCTAAGGGTAAGGTAATTGGTATTGACTCTATTGGTATTAATAATACTACTTTTATTGAAGATGTTTTGCTTGTTGATGGTTTGAAAAATAATTTGTTAAGTGTAAGTCAATTATGTGATAAAGGAAACCAAGTTATCTTTACCTCAAATGAATGTCTTGTAACCTCTTTAAGTGGCCAAGAGATATTCAAGGGAGAAAGAGATGTCAATGCTTACAAAATAGACTTACACAAAATATCTAACATTTCCTCTAAGTGTCTTATGACTATTAGTGATGAATCTTGGCTATGGCATAACATGGAATTAATTCAAAGGCTTTGCAAAGGAGAGCTAGTAAGTGGACTTCCAAAAGTTATATTTGAAAAGGATAAAACATGTGAACCTTACTAAAGAGGAAAATAACACAAGTCATCCTTCAAATCCAAAAAAGTTGTAAGTACCTTTAAGCCTCTACAACTTTTGTATTTAGATCTTTTTGGACCTACTAGAGTTGCTAGTTTATGAGGTAAACACTATGTTTTTGTCATTGTTGATGATTATTCTAGATTCACTTAGGTAATTTTCTTAGCTCAACAGAGTGATGCTTTTGAATCTTTCAAAAATTTTGCTAAAAGAGTTCAAAATGAAAAAGATTATTTTATTTCTAAAATAAGAAGCGATCATGGAAAGAATTTGAAAATGAAAATTTTGAAAACTTTTGTTTAGAATATGGTATTTCACACAATTTTTCAACTCCTAGGACACCTCAACAAAATGAGGTAGTAGAAAGGAAAAATAGAATTTTAATTGAAATGGCTCGAACAATGCTCAATGAGTATGGGTTACTAACCTACTTTTGGGCCGAAGCCACTAATACCGTGTGTTATATTTCAAATCGAGTTTTCAAAAGACCACTTTTAAACAAAACTTCTTTTGAGCTATGGAATGGAAGAAAACTCATGATATCCTACTTTAAAGTATTTAGATACAAATATTTTATATTAAACACCAAAGACAACCTTGGAAATTTTACCTCAAAATCCGATAAAGGTATCTTCTTAGGATACTCTACAACTAGCAAAGCTTATAGAGTCTTTAATAAAAGATCTTTAGTTGTTGAAGAGTCTATGCATGTTATTTTTATGAATCTAGTAAGCTTGATCTTGTGAAAGGTAATGTTCTTGATGACATTGTAGGCATAATGGAGAAGCTTGATCTTGATCATGAGAAAGATGATGACAATTAAGAGAAATAACAATAAGATGTCTCTCTACCTTAAGCTTAAGAGCAAGACAACTAAGAGCTTCCAAAGGAATGGAAAATGATAAAGAATCACTCTAAGGAACAAATCATTGGTGATCCTAATAAGGGTGTAAGTACTAGATCTTATCTCAAACTCTTAGATTCTAACCTTGCTTTTGTCTCTCAAATTGAGCCTAAGAATATTGATGAAGGTTTTAATGATGAAAGTTTGGTAATTGCTATGCAAGAGGAACTCAACCAATTCGAGAGAAGTAAGGTATGGATCTTAGTTCCTAAATCTAAAGACCATCAAATCATTAGTAGTAAATGGGTGTTTAGAAATAAGGCTAGGTTAGTTACAAAGGGTTATAATCAAGAATAAGGTATAGATTATGATGAAACCTATGCTCCGGTAGCTAGATTAGAAGTCATAAGAATACTTTTAGCATTTGCATGCCATATGAATTTCAAAAGCGCTTTCTTAAATGGTTTTATATAAAAGGAAATTTATGTAGAATAACCTCCGGGTTTTGAAAGCCATAATTTGCCTAATCATGTTTTTAAACTTTCAAAAGCCTTGTATGGATTAAAACAAGCTCCAAGAACTTGGTATGAACGACTAAGTTCTTTTCTTTTATAAAATAATTTTTCAAAAGGACATGTTGATACAACTTTGTCTATTAAAAAGCATAAGCATGACATTTTAATTGTTTTAATCCATACAAGGCTTATGTGTTAGATTTCAATCTTGTCCTAAAGAATCACATTTGAATGCTATAAAAAGGATTTTAAAATACTTACATGGCATATTGCATATAGGCTTATGGTATCCTAGAAATTTATCTTTTCATATCATAGGATATTCGGATGCAGATTATACTGGTAGTCTGTTGGATAGAAAGAGTACCTCAGACACTTGTGTCTAGTTTCTTGGTTTAGCAAGAAACAAGTTTTGATTGCCTTATTTATTGCTAGAATATGTGGTAGTAGGGTGTTGTTCCACTAAAATCCTATGGATGAGACACAACTTAAGGATTATGGTCATTATTTGAACCGTATACCCATCAAATGTGACAATACTAGTGTCATCAACCTATCTAAAAATCCCATTCAACACTTTAGAAGTAAGCATATTGAAATTAGATATCATTTTCTTAGGGATCATGTTCAATATGGAGATGTTGTGTTAGACTTTATCGATACAAATAATCAATTGACAAATATTTTTTCCAAACCACTTAATGAAGAAAGTTTTTGTTTTATAAGAAGAGAGCTTGGTATGATTGACGGATCATCATTGTCTTGATAAATGTTTTTCCAATTGTATGTTTTGTGAACCTTGAATGTTAATTCCTTCATATGATGCATTTTACTTGACTGATTTTATGTTATGAAGTGGTTAACATGATAAAAAAATTATGTTTTAAGGCATAAAAACTTTTTTAGAAATCTTCTAGTCTTGTTTTAAACTTAGTTTTATTTTTTGAAGATTTGAGGTGGTTCACTCCCATAACATATATTCACGGTTGTGAACTTAATAGCAAAAAGTTATAGTAGCTTTCGCACTTTGCTTCACGATGTGTTTCATGGGTAGAAGTAGTGAAAACTAAGTTTCATGCCTGTTACTCTATTTTTCACACCTGTTAAAAGCTTTCATCACACCCTGACATATGTTCATGACCGTGAACATAAACAGCAAAAAAATTCCAGAACTGTTCACTCTTTGTTTCATGCCTTGCATCACAGGTGGAAGTAATGACAACTAAGTTTCACACTTGTGACAATATTTGTCACTCCTATGAAAAGCCTGATTCACGCTCGTGACTGTTTAATGTCATGACTGTAACTCGATTCATCTTATTCTTTTTGATTAGAACTCCCCTTCAACAAACTGTGACCCCAATTATTCACGCCCGTGACTGGGTATTCATGATTGTGAATCTATCGACTATAAAATGAAATTTTCTATCTTTTCTCATTTCCATCTCTATAAATTCTATTATTTAACACTCTCATTCAATATTTCTCAAAAATTTCGGCCTCCTCACTTACATTTCCATCCATAAAACCCTTTAAAACCCCTTTCTCTTTGAAGAATCACAAGTTTCTAAAGGGTTTTCAACCTTATTTTGAAAATTTCTTCTCTTTCCTTTGTTCAAAGCTATCAAATGGAATACGGTTCTTCTAAAGGCACTAGGAAAAAATCACATGCTTCAAAATGCCACACCGATTACCTACTCAATGTCATTCAGGACCATTTCCATCCGCGCTATGTCGTTCTCAAAAAATGACCTCTACTCTCACCACGATCCTTTGAGTAGAATTCTATCAAGGCACTTGGTCTTGAAATGAGCATGATTGAACAATTACAAGCATGTCACTTCAGAGAGTTCGTAGACATATATCGATCAACGCTAAGGGAACCAACTCTCGAGTTCCTTAACACGTTGCAAGTCTTACCCACCGGAACCGTCTAATTCCAGCTTTGTAAGCATCCTAGCACTCTCACTGTAGCAAAATTTGGCACTATTTTCAAGCTCCCTTCAGATGGCATCCTCAATGAAAGTGGTAGAATTTTATGCTAATCTAGCTTAGACACATTTTGGCTTGAAATGCAGTTGGGATGTGAAAAAGACAAAGGAGCACCCACCTTCAGTCTCCTATGCATAGGTTTCTCACCTATAATATATTTGCTCGAGGAGATAGCAACGGGGCAATAAGAAAATTAGAGCTCTTTTTGTTAGAAATGGCACGAAAGGACTATCCGTAGCATTGTCACGATGGTTCGCAAATCATCTCCTTTCCATTGCAACGAAGCCATCAAGAGATATTTTGATTGGTGGGTATGTGACACACTGTGCCATTAAGCTAGAGTATTTGAACCTCGACATACACATTTACACTATCATTCTAGCTCATCGATGAGATTGACTCGATGTCAAGTCCTTTATAAAGATGGGAGCAACTGTCCATATTATTTATGAAGGAAATGTCTACTACCGTTTCACCACTCCAACTAGTGAAATTGATTGGGAGGACAATGATTTTGACGCTTTCAAAGCTAGCCTCCAGTCTGTCCAACAATGGAAGTGAGCCTGTGATGAAACACCGGCAGTAGCTAAGGATGTTGGTCAATCATTGGCCTTTACCACATCCACTTTGGCATAGCAGGTTGCTGATCTTATAGCATCTTGCCTCGACATGATGTAGGCTTCCATCGATGAGAGGTTGGAAAATCTCAAAGACTTTATAAAGTCTCGTATGGACAACCTTGAGGTGGAGGTAGCATGTCTTAGGGATGATTTGTTAGGCTTGAAGCCTACTTAGAGTCTTAGTTTTCTTATAAGAGCTTTACTTTTGTTGTTATAGGACTTTATTTTTTATGCATTCTAATTTCAATGTAGTCCTTCTCCTTTAATTTTAATGAAATCATCTTATTGATATTTCGACTTTTTGCTGATGACAAAAAGGGGGATAACCTAGCGATATATGTGATATATACATTACTATGATTATGCAATATGCAATGTGTGGTATGAATTAAGTAAACTTTGTTTTAATTGATAAATATGCATATGCCATAACTCACATAAACCTCACATATACTTTGCAACTTGAACTTATTTGAACTCATTTTAATGCATAAGATATACTTAACATATATCTCACATATACTTTGAATACACATGATTATACATGTGTTAATTAATGAGATATACTCAAGATATACCTTGCATATACCTTATTAGTTTGCAAATACCTTTGCTATATTTCTTTCAAATCTTGCACTCTATTATTTTATCTTCAGCACTTTTTGAGGGGGAGACTTCTCAAAAGCACATATTGCTAGATTATTTGTTAACATCAAAAAGGGGGAGATTGTTGAACTTTGAGGGGTATTTCTATCATTTTGATGATAACAAATAAAATAGCAATAATGTATTTAACAATACTTGTGTTCTAAGTGTGTTAAACAGGATATACCTTAATTAGAACATGATGCAATATTGAAAGACAACTTTTGAAGATTAAAATCAAAGAAATAGCGAAGTTACGCATGTGACTACAAATGTCACGCCCGTGAATATAGCTTAGTGCCAACTCTCCAATATTCAAATTTCATGGCCATAAAGGATCAAACCAACCGTGAATGATCAAACATTCATGCCCATAAAAGACAGTCAAGCCTGTGACCAAACATGTCAAATTCTTCTAGAGAGCTTCACGGCTAGAGTCACCACCTAGACCATAGCTTGATTGAATATTCACACCCATGATCAAACACTTCCAATTATTCTAGAGAGCTTCACGACTAGAGTTACCACTTGGACCACAGCTTGGAAGAACATTCATGACCATGACACATATATTCACGCCTACAAGGACAGAGAAACATGTCAAGCGCGAAATTAAGAGTTAGTTCATTGTCTATTTTTACATTAAATGCACCCAAACGACTATAATTCACAAAGGGAGTATAAATACAAGTCATTTATGAATCCCAATAAGAAGAACAACAATTACTTTACATCTTTAATCTTGTTGTAGCCTTGTGCATTAATTATTTTCTCAACAAACCTCTATTCTTTGTGAAAACCTAATTATTCATAATTTCTGAGCATTGTAGATTGGTGAGTGTTTTCATTGTAATCATTTACTCAAAAGTAAGTTTGGGTATATTGAGTTAAGAGTGAAACACTTGTAAGGGTTTATTGTGTGAGCCATAAAACACAATGAATTGGTTTTTTTGTGTGAGCCATTGAAAAAAAAAACACAAGTGAATTTCTGGGTTAGGTGTTAGCCATTGAAAGAAATTCCATAGTTGGGAGCGAGCTTGAAAAATTCCACTGTAACACTTAGTGTGTTAGTGAAACACCCAATCAAGATTGGGGAGAGGAGTGGAGTTTGTTAATACCTAAACCTCTATAAATCTTGTGTGTGATATCTCTCATTTCTTACTCTATTTAATTTATTATGTACTTTCAAATTAAGCAATTTTTATTTGCTAACCAATTCAACCACCTTTGTGGTTCATTGTCTGGGCAATAGAGACTATCATGCCCCTCTATTGCAGATTTAGGAATTCCCTTCTTTTCTCATCTATGTAGACTCGAGGCATATATTCTTTCTTAAACTTTGCAACAAAATACTCTGAAGTTAAAAGCTGTGGAGTTTATGCCTTCTTCAGAACTAATTTCTACCACTTGTATGCATGTTCTTAAAGCAATGATACTGCATATTTGGCCTTATGCACCTCAGTACACTTTAACTCTATGAAAACTTTCTCGGTCTTCTCTACCCAAAACTCGAAGGCGAAGGGATCATCCTCACCTGTACTATGAAAATTAGTAGCCCTATACTTTTGGAGCCTATCTATCTTCATCTTTGGTACCTCCGATGGTGGTTGTGGTGTTAGCTAGGGCGATGTCTATGGTATGGCCTGTGCCAACTGTTGCAAAATACCAGCCATATGTTACATGATCGGTATAACACCTAGATCCACTTGCCCAACAAGTGGCTAATGAGGGACTGTGGTAGCACCTGGACCTCGTATACTTGAAGCACTAGGTTGATTAGCAGCCCTCAGATCAGAAGAACAGTTGCTTTTGGCAATATCATATTCTTCTAGCTCCATATATACCTTATACTCCTATAAGTCAATAGAGAAAACCCACATTAGAGACATATGAGATGTACTATGTATGCATGATAACCTTTAACCCACTTAGGTTTAGAAACACTTAAACCTAAGCTCTGATACCACTAAATGTAGCACCCTCTTGCCTAACCAAGATTAGCCTTACTAAATGAGCTGGTGCCACACTACCTATATGCTAAAAACCTCTAAAAATTTAAAAATTTTTCTTTGCACTATGGCCATGATGACTTGCATAAAACATAAAGTAAAAATAACGATTGACTTAACATTTAAATCTCAATTTCATAAAAAATTTGACTAACCTTTCCTTCCATTTAGTAGCACCTTAGGATGGCATAGCCTTAAAGTTAAGGGTGAGGTTCAAATGAGAAAGGCTTACGTTTCAAACCCCGGTTCAAACAGGAGAAGTATTCCATGCTAATGTGCCTTGGATGATCCACATCTTAGGGTCAGGCGTTGATGAGCACATTGAACTCTGAATCATTCTCTTTAAGCTCATCCTCTTCATGATAAATGATCCACTTGCCCCGAAATGACCTATTGGGCTAGGTCATTTCGGGACAGAAAGAGAATGAACGTTCATTTGGTCTTGATCCTTGTGTAGTAAAAAAGGAACTATACTGGATCTGCACAAACTTCCTGATAATATCCATTGAAATATTTTTTTGATTAAAAGGGTATTATTCATATATTATTCGTATTATTCATATATTATTCATATAATACATTACTTCACTCGAATCTAATATAGAATTTGCAAATGAAGATATATGCCTTTGACATAGATTACATAATTCTTTCATTTACAAACATGTATACAATTAAACAACTCCCTCACTATGACATATACAAAAATGAAAAAGTGTGACATGTGATATCTCCAACCTTTGTAGGGTCTGATATGTTGTCTCTGATGTTAGACTAGATTCTCTTGATTAACTTCTATCTTTATCTACTAGGTTCCGACCTTTATGGAAAAAACACCAGCATGCTAAGCTAATGAAAGCTTAGTAGTACATAAAGGCATATAAATTCAACATGCAATTCAAATGCATGGTAATATAATATCATATAGAATATCATGGCATGGAAATGAATATGTCAAATCATATGAAACATCCTATCTTATGAGATTTGATAACGGCATTAAGCATATTACTATAATCATAACGTATAAATCTTAACAATGTAATCGTGTATACTTATGTTTTTGAACCTTTCTCCATTTATTTTTATCCCTTAATCACTTTACATTCATTGTCTAACAACTCTCAACATAGACTATTCAGATGTGGGTTGTGAACAGGGGCACTCCTCTGAGCTTAAGCCACCCAGCCACTATTTATAATCAAGTGTGCCAATCCAGACTCCTCTAGTCAATGATGCTCTTCAAGATTAAGCCATATTGACTAAGTAAATATTTAAATTTTGTATGCAATATTATGGATAATCATGTGTGCTAGTCCAGGCTCCTCAAGTCAATGGCATTCTCCGAGCTTAAACCATATTGACTAAGTAAATATATAACTATGGTACGGTAAACCCCCTTAATGACATGCCACATATCCTACTTTTAGTCTTAGTATCGAGTCTAGACTTTATTTGTTCATATTATCTTTATTATACTTAATTGTGACATTTATATTTTATAACATATATACTTGATCAAATGTAACTTATCATGTAACATTCATGTACTGACCCCTAGAAGCATGCTTTAAACATATCATCATGAAGACATGTGCATAGCCATTGAATTAGAACCATTTAAAAAAACAACATATATCATTTTAACAGGCTTCACAGACGTGAACTATGTGGTCATGGTCGTGAATGCCTTAGTCACAGGTAACTCTACCCATGAATCAAACCATGAACGAAGTTGTGAAAGCTTATGTTCGTTTTGTGCACTTACTTCACGTGTATGAAGAAAGAGTCATAGGCATGACATTGTTCTTCTAATGAGATTCAAGGTTGTGAACACCTAGTTTTGAGTGTGAATATGAGTTTTCCAGTAGTTAACAACATTAAAACATGCATTTATTACAAGTCACATGCAAGGCTCTATGGATTGTCCCATGATAACCTTTTCCTATCAACATTCACATCACATCATTCATTAAAACATGTTAAAGATTCATTTAAACACATCTTCATTCCATTTACTCTTTTTGTTCTCATAAAACATCCTATCAAAACATTTATATTCCATATACATTTAACCATTTCTTACTTACCACTTTTACCCATTAGGGCATCATTAATCATTACTCCATTAAATACATCTTTAGGCACATTTATTGCATATAATACTACAAACATCATCAATGCTCATTCAAGGCATACTTGCATTTATGGCACTTCTTATTCAATATCATATCTTATGGCATTAATTACATCATTTGAACTTTGCACTTAGCATATAAAGCATACAATTCAATTATCACATAATTAACTCATAACATGCCATATTTTGGGAATTTGAATGCATATATGTACATATCTCTAATCGAGCCTAAAAAACCAAGCTTTTCTCAAGCTTGCTTATCCCTTTGGTAGGTTTCACTACCTCCTCTTTCAACTCCTATCACATATAACATATCCATATCAAAATTTATAACCCTTAAACTTAGTTTTTAACGCCATAAAGATGAAAACCCTAACTTTAACCCTTCTTACAACTTTAGTTTCATATAACTTCTTACTAACACATGCTATAACCTTTAACAACTTAGAGAGGGGTCTTAAATTATGAAAATTCATTGATTACTCGAAACCCTAACTCATTTGGAAATATGTTTCTACCATAATGAACTAAACATGATTAAAGTTATGAAAGCTTACAAAAACAAAAGGAAGTTCAGGCTCTTTAAGAGCACCACTTCTTTATGCTATCTTTTCTTTAAGAACTTGTTTAAACCTTGATCTTGCATTTTAGCTTAGGTGTTTAGGGCTAGGAATCAAAGAAAAACATAAGGAATTGGTCTTTGGTCTAAGGAACCTTCGAATTCTAGGGTTCCTTTTCAATTTTAGTTCACGAGAGAAAGATAAAACAATTGATGGAATTTTATATCTAATGAGTTCACGGGTATGACAACTACTGTCACAACCATGAATCTTCTTAAACTCAGAATTTCATCTCGCTATGATTCACAGTCATGAAAGTATTGTCATGGGAATGAACCCTATGACATTTCACATTCTTGTCTTTTTTCAACTATTTTCCCATAACCCTTAATCACATACTTATATCTTTTAATTCGTATTAATTACTAAGCCTTAATTATGGGCATTACATTTTTCTCCCCTTTAAAAGAATTTTGTCCTTGAAATTACTTGTAATGTTGTATTGACTAATGGTACTTGTTTGTTTCTAAGCTCTTAAATCTCTTGAGCCAATATCTCAATCGACCTTTTCTCATATGTAAGATACGGTCTCACCTTTATGTTTTCAGCTGTAATAACATGTGAAAGATTGGACATGTACCTTCTCAATATGGAGACATGAAAAATATTATGAATCTTACTTAACTCTGGCGGTAAAGCAATTCTATAGGCAACTGGCCCAATCCGCTCTGAGATCTCATATGGTCCAATGAGTTTAGGACTTAACTTGCCTTTCTTTCCAAACCTTAGGACCTTCTTCCATGGAGAAACTTTAAGAAACACTTTGTCTCCCAATTCATATTCTATATCTCTTCTCTTGAGATCTGCATCCAATTTATGTCTATCTTAAGCTACCTTAGCCTTTCTCATATCATATTCACTTCTTCCTCTGTCTCTTATACAACCTTTGGCCCTACTAGCTTTCATTCACTGAGCTTTGTTCAATATAACTGTGTTCGAAATTTTCTATCATATAGTACCTTATAAGGAGCCATTTGAATGCTAGACTGGTAGCTATTATTGTAGGAAAAGTCCATTAATGGTAGATATTTCTCCCAATTTCCCTCAAACTCAATAACACAACTTATCATTATGTCTTCTAAAATATGTATCAACCTTTCCAACCAACCGTTCATTTTTGGCTGGACAGTCGTGCTGAAACTAAGCTTGATGCCCAAAGCTCACTATAAAATTCTTTAAAACTAAGTTGTATGGAGATTGGAACTCCATGTAGCCATACTATCTCATTCATATAAAGCTCTACTAGCTTATTTAGAGGATAATCTCTCTCGATAGGTTGAATTGTGTTGACTTCGTTAGCCTATCCACTATGATCCAAACAACGTTGAACTTCCTTAAAGACATAGGCAATCTAATCACAATGTCCATCTTGGTTTGTTCCAATTTCCTTTTCGGTATTGTAATCGATTGCATCAAACTTGAAGGTACCTTATTTTATGCCTTGACTTGTTGACATGTTAAGCATTTTTCATAAACTTCGTAATGTCATTCTTCATTCTTGCCCACCAATACCTTCCTTTTAGATTATGGTACATCCTGTTACTTCATCACAAATTTGGTTTCATGAACTTACTTTAAAATCCTTTGCCTCAACTCTATAACATTAGCCATGCATAAGAAGCCTTAATAAAATAAACTGTCATCTGACTCAATTGTGTACTCCAGCCTTTCCCCCTTGGAGACCAACTTGGTGATCTCAACTAGCTTGTTATCTTATATCTGTGCATCTGTAATCTCCTGGTTGAGAGTAGGTCAAGTATGCAACTTCGGTATGGTCTTCCTGCTCAAAGAGTCAACCATGACATTGGTCTTGCCTAGATCATAGATGACATAGTTATAGTCCTTAATCAATTCTAACCATTCTCTCTGTCTCAAATTGAGTTCCTTCTATGTCAAAAGATACCTTAAACTTTTATGATCGGTGTAGATAAAACACCTTTCCCCATATAGGTAGTGATGCCATATCTTTATAGCAAACACTATGGCTGCCAACTCAAGATCATGTGTGGGGTAATTCTTTTCATAAGGTTTCGATTATCTGGAAGCATAAAAAATGACATTTCCTTCTTCCATCAAAACACATCCCAAACCATTGTGAAAAGCATCACTATAAATGACATAATCTTTATCAAAAACTAGTTGTGTAAAAATTGGCTTCTATCATCATACTCTTAAGCTTGTCGAAACTAGCTTGACATTTGTCATTCCAATCAAAAATTCACATATTTTCTCAAAAGATTGGTTAAAGGAGAAGCAATCAAAGAAAAATCTTTCACAAACCTCCAATAGTAGCCTGATTCTTCATCTGTTTCAGATTCAGAATCTGAGAATTCAGCTGTAAATAGTGCTCTTGAGTCTAATTCATCATCCAGGGAAAACAATGTTTTCTTAATTTTTGTCACATTACAGGGAGGTTTCCAACTCAATATTGCATCAACCTTACTGAAATATGCTTTGATGCCATCTAATGACACGATGTGTCCAAAGAAAGTTACTTCATCAAGCCAAAACTCCTATTTTGAAAGCTTAGCATAATGCTTATGATATCTAAGGATCTACAACATTGTTCTCAAATGTTGATTATGTTGTGCTGACTAGATGTGCTCATGGAAACATAAGAATGTGCAAAGACTAAGTCTATCAAAGCACATAAAATTGAGTCATTTAAAGAAAATATACCCACTATCACGTTTGTAGCTCCCTGGTCCTCACGGACCTTCATAACATATGCCCTATCTAGAGCTCTACTGGGTCCTTGCCTATTTACTATCTCAAAAATAGCCTAGCTAGGACCTGCGCGACCTCCTCATGTCTAGTTCCTATTCTGAACCAGTGCTGATACTGTTATCTGTATGGGTGTAACATTTGCCAACAAAAGGCAATCCCTTCTTATATGGTCTAGGTTTTGCACCTAAAGCAAGCCTCTTAAGCTAACTTCAATTGAAGGAAACATAATTGAAATAAAGATTTGATTCCTCTTTTCCTTCTTAGGTTCGAGGTCTTTAAAAACACCACTTCCTTATACTCTCTTTTTCCTATGAACTAGTTTAAACCTTGATCTTTTGCTTTACTTAGGTGTTTAGGGCTATAAGTCAAAGAAAAATATAAGGAATTGGTCTTTGGTGTGAGAAACCTTCGAATTCTCGGGTTTTTTTTTCCCGATTTTAGGTCATGAGAGAAAGAAAGAACAACTGATAGGATTTTAGATATGACAATATTCACGAGGGGGACAACTTTTGTCATGACCAAATTTTTTTTGCAACTTGTTATTTTATTTCTAGGGATTCACGCCCATGATTAGTTAGTCACGACCATGAAGGTTTTTGAACTAAACATTCCAGAATCATTCACGTTTTAGTTCACACTTAGAGTCACGACTTTAAAACACTGAAAGTCCATGTTCACACCCGTGAATAAATATTCACTGTCATGACACATATGAGCCTTTGAATCCAATTTTGTTCACACTTTTAATCACAATTAGAGACATTCTCTTCCATGCCCATGAACATTGAGTATTCAGGCCTATGAACTCTTACTCACAGCCATGAATCGATAGTATAAAAACTAATTTTCACTTTTTTCTCTCAGGTTTCTCTCTTCTCTCACCGGTAGTCATAATTCTCTTTATTTTCCAGCTATATCCAACCTTTTGAACACCTTTTCACACCAAATCATTACTGGTTTCACCCTCCAAACACCAGTTTTACCAATTTTTTCATCAAGGTTTCATTTTTTTAAGCCTCATTCCAAACCTTAGGTTTCATTGTTCTTTTACTTTGATTTTCCTCTTGATTCTGACCTCAGCAATGACATCCGAAGATGGTTCTTCTAAAAGGAAGAAGAAAAGTACAGTCCCTGAGCTCTATATAGATTATATGTTCAATGTTTTGCCTTGACACTTTCATCAAAAGTACTTCTCCATCAAGAAATGACCTATTTTGTCTATAAGAACTTTCGATTGGGACTGTATCCGACTGGAATCTGATATGAGAGTTTGTCTTCAGAAGTGTGGCCTCCTCAAGTTTGTTGACTTATACAAGCCTACATTCAAAGAGCCAACACTGGAGTTTTTTAGTAGCCTACAAGTGTCTCCAATTTGCAAGGTTTCTTCCTAGCTTTACAAGCAAGAAAAGACTCTCACAGTCGCTAAATTTGTAGAGATTTTCAAGTTAGCACACAAAGGTCTAATCAATAAAAGTGAGGCAAAAGATTTTTGGCCTTTTTCGGTATAGGGCACTTTTGGTAGCAATTGCAGTTGGGATGTCAAGAAGACGAAGAACACCCATTTGAAAAATCCGATTCATCACTACAATCACCGATTTTTGACATACTCTATTTTTGCCTGATATGGTAGTAATGGCTCAATTTAGAAGTCTGAATTATTTTTATTTGAGTGGGCTAGAAATAATCAACCAGTTGTTTTGTCTAGATGGTTTAGTGTCATCTCCAGTTAATCGTGACAAAGCCTTCGAGTGACATCCTCATTGGGAGCTACATCATTCATTTGGTGGTGGAACTAGGAATGTTGGATCTTGAGGATCATATTATACCATTGTTCCGACTTCCCCCAAAGATCAACTTGACGTTGAGTCCTTTATCAAGATAGGAGCCACTATTAGAATCAGCTACTAGGATGATATTTTCTATTGATTCATCATAATTAAAGGAGAAATAACATAGGAGCTAGAGGAGTCTGAGGCATTCAAAGCTGGTCTTCAATGGACCCAAGATAGGAAGAGGGCTAGAATTAAGCCTCCTGTAGCTTTAATAGATATCTTGAATGCCCCAACAACTGGCAAGGCATCTTTAGCATCTTAGCCAGACTTGGTTCAACAACTTATGGCTTTGATCACTCCTCAGTTCAACATGTTTCAAACGAGCATGGATTCCTTTGAGTAGTCGATTAATCAGAAGTTAGAGGACATCAAAGACTTCATAGAGTCTAGAGTTGATAGCCCAGATGAAGAGATGGCTAGTCTTCATGAGCACTATTTGGCTTTAAGCCATGACCTCTCCTAGCTTTAGTCTTTTTGCATTAGGATCCTTAGGATAGGAAAACATTTCTTGCTTGTAATCAAACTTTTTCTTGTAACTTTTTGATTAAGTAATGAATATGAGATTTGCTTTTATCTTATTTATTGTCTTGTTTCTTTTTTTATTATGACAAAGTGGGAGAAGAAATAATAAACATATCTTGTTATATGCTTATGTATACTAGTTGCATATTGTGTTATATGCTTATGTATACTACTTGTTATTTGCTTATGTATATGCTTACATATACTACTTGCCTTTCAACATAACATATATTTTCCATATACTTGGCATATATGTTGTGATCAATGTTTAATTGAATATCTTTTGAACCTCTTCCTTTATATGCTTATAGTTTAAAATGTGGCATTCTTATGCCCTTAATTTTTTTACTTTTTGATAAGCATCTTTTGAGGGGGAGAAATTTATTTCTCCTTAGCCATATATTGCATGATTATTTATCACCATAAAAAGGGAGAGATTGTTAAAACTTGAGGGGTATTTCTATCATTTTGATGATTACAAATAATTGAGCAATAAGGAATTTAACCATATGTTGTATTCTAAGTGTTTTAGATAAGTTAAAAATTTCTAAGACCTTGAAGAAAGTTGATTCAAGTTAATTGAAGCTCCAAAGATTGAAAATCAGCAAAAATTCATGCCCATGACAAATGTCATCAAGCCCATGGTCAATAATCACCACCATTGTGAGAAATCTGTTTCACGCCCATGTCTGTTATAGACACACCCGTGAAAGCCTTAGCACCAATTTTTTTAGATTCAAATGTTTATGGCTATGAAATATTGGCCAAACCATGAAGCAAGAATTAGTCACATCCATCAAAAAATAATCACGCCCATGAAAGATCATGTACTATTGGATAGAAGATTTCACAGCTAACCTCACCACTTCAGTCATGACTTCACTAAGAGCAGTCATTCCCACAAACTTGATCATTTAATATTGATAGGCGCAAACAAAAAAATGGTTGAATGACTAGTTTTTCATTGAATACATCCCAAATGACATTATTTCTTAGATGAAGTATAAATATAGTCATTTATGAACTTCTAAGGGTTAGACAACAAGTTATCAAGCATCTAATCTTTGTAAATCCATTTGTACATTAATTCAAATTTCATTTTTTAGAATCTATATTGTGAAAACCATTATTCCTCAATTTGTTGAGCTCTTTTGGTTATTTAAGTGCTTTTATTCTTGTAATCAAATATTCATTAGTGGGTTTGAGTAATTTGGGTAGTGAGTGAAACGCTTGTAAGGGTTTTTGTGTAAGACATAAAAAACACAAGAATTTGGTTATTGTGTTATCCATTAAAATACAAGGTTTTTTATTGGGTTAGATGTTAGCTAATAGAGTAAAACACCATAGCTAATACAGTAAAACTCCATTGTAACTCTTTGAGTGTTAGTGAAATACCCAATTGATATTTGGGAGAGGAGTAGAGTTTTCTAACACTCAAACCTCTATAAAATCTTGTGTCTCCATCTCTCTACTTCTCCTTTACTTGTTCTTAGTTTTTTGCTTTAAGCAAAATTTTATTTATCTACTGATTTAACCCCTTATTGGTTATTTTTTTGGGAACATGTATGTCCTATAAAACCTATGCCAATAGATATATGTATGGACATGTGAGTCTCATCTTATATTTTATAATTTACCACATTAAATAGTTCATGCCTTAAACATAAAATATTATCAATCTCAATCTCATGCTTATCACAATTATAACATAAACATCATATAGAACCATACAAAGTTTATCTCATGTTAAAACATTTATAACAACCATGCCCAATAATTCTAAACCTTTCTAAAATGGATATGGGTATAATAGATCTTAAGCTCTCACCCAAGCCACTTATACCTGAGAGAATAAAAGTATGCATAAATATTGTCTCCAAAGGAGCTCACCTGAGCTTTAACCCTAAAATATAAATCTTATATCTGTATTAGCCAATCTAAGCCTCTTGGTACCGAATCCCCTTAATGGTATGTCATTTATTCTAACTTTAGTCTTAAGCATAGTGTTGGGCATAATGAATCTCCCATTCTCAATTTTGAATATCGTGATTCTTAAATCATTCACTTGCCATATGTATTTATAATCACAATTTATTCTATTTACAATTAAACCTTAAATGTGTTCCACATATATTAAAATCAACCATGGTTCATTGAACCAAAAATATAAAAAATCATCATACAGGTGATTCACGGTAGTGAAAGGTATCTTTCATGCTCGTGAATCACTCATTCATGACTTGTCTGGCCGTGATCCATGCCATGACACCTCCCGTGAATGAATCTACCAAAATTAACATACAAATGGTTCATGATCGTGAAAGAATTTTCATGCCCATGAACTGCTCATTCACAACTTGTCTAAATGTGAACCAAGTGTTGACTTATTCTATAAATGAATATGCTTATGACCATAAAACTTGGAATTTTAGCAAATTATGATTCAAGCATGCCATATGCCATTCCACACATAAAATTCTAAGGTTTACTAATGTAAACCATATCACCAACACTCATTCAATAATGAAATATGACATTTGACTTACCAATCATTCAAAAACATGCATAAGAGTAAATTAAATCCCTTAATTATACCAAAAACATCTCTCAATATATTTTCACATCAATATGCAATAATTCATAGGAATTATTGTTTATAGGGCATTTTCCTATCGTAAGCACATCATCAATCTTTCAACATACCAAAGTTCATTAAATATGTTGCAAAATACCATTAAATACATTGTTTTACATTTATGGCATACTTAAACCCATTAATGCATCAGTTAATTCCATAACATGCCACCCTTCAAAAAACATGCATTAACTCATTTTAACAATCATAAATTTAGCAATTTAAATATACAAATGCAATCAAGTATATTTTGGATATGGTTATGTACAAACCTCAATCAAAAGAGAGATTCAAAGACACCTCTCAAGCCTCATTCAAGCTTTTTCCCTCTCTTAAAGGGGAACTTCTTCACCAACACTAGTTCCTATCACGCAATAACAACCAAAACAACATAAAAATAAGGATTTCTTAAAGGATTCACCTCTCCATACTCAACATTCATAAAAAAAGGGTTTTCCTAATCCAAACCCTAGATTAACCATACCAAACCTCAAATCAACAAAAAAAAAAACCATAAATTGAAAATTAAAATGGAGGAAATGAGCTACTTAATTGAACCTACGAGTTATGGTGGTTAAGATCTCAAAAATTTAGCTCCAAGCTCTACTTTATTTTCTTTCCAAGCTATATTCATAAATAATCCTCTTTTTTCTACGATTCTCCCATAAGATTATTTGTTTTTATCTTGGTCTTTGTTGGGTTTGAGTGAGAGAATGGATAGGAAAAGGTTCTGATCTCTTAAAGGAAAAAAAAGGATAAGTTTTATTCTATCAAAAAATTAAGAAGACAAAGGAATTTTTCTTATCACGGTTGTGACGTGATTCATTGGAATGAATCACCTGTTGCATTTCTCCCTTTCATCTAACCCATGATTCATGCCTGTGACTCACCTTTCACGGGCGTAAATCACATGTTGTCTCACTTTTATCTGATTTCATGTTCTAACTTCCTAAGGCATCAACTCCATTTGCCCATTCACTTGTTAATGAACAACTATGTAACCATAATAACATCTAGACCCTATGTTATGAGTGCGACAAATCATGAACAAATAAAGGTAATTGCAATTAATGTTTGTTTAGAAGGTTATACATACTTTTTTAGGTCACATTTTTTGTCTTTTTACCGGAATCATATAATTTCCTTCCACTATCTTTTCATTCTAGCTCTTATCCTATCGAGTCTCCAATCATATGATGAGGTAATAGCGGAGCTCATATGTTATGATGATGAAAAAGAAGAGATAGGATCTTCAACGATCCATTGGGCCTTTTTTCTGACATAGCCTAAATGACCCAAGAAATATGGATGCACATTCATTTCTTGTTTTGCCTTCACCTTAGCACATATTTTTTGTTAATAAAACATAAATAAGGAAGAAGTCAGTATCATGATATTGAATAAATATGGGTGTAAATTACATTCTACTAAATAATTAGTACCTTATATTTTTGGGATTCATGTGATTGTTTAAACTCCTCTTAATCTTTCTCAATGATGAAGTCGTATAATTCCAATGGTGACTTCTTATTGAAATTATTCTTTATATACTTAGCCACCAAATGGTTTTTAAAATCCTTCCACCACATCCCCACAAATTTTAGTACAATCTTCTTCTTATCATCCATAATATTGAACTCTATGCAAAATAATATTTTAGATTCATTTATTTTAATCACATATTAATTCTTTTTTATTAAATTTATTAATAATTTTGAAGGAAAAATACATTAATATCTTGACCTTTATTGACCATATCCTAGATTTTAATTGTGATGTTCACATGGGAACATGCTACAAGGCTAACGTAGGACCTAAATATGTCAACATATGTTCCTACTAGGTGATCAAAATCATTTAACTCTATTGTCTTTTGTTCATCCCTTTTTATCTTCATTTTTTTGCATGAGGTAGCTCCCCTAATCTTTCTAGACTTAATGCTACTTGATGGCTCTAAATCTTCTTATTGGTTTGGCATTATTTCCTACAATGTAAGCATAAAAAGAAATATATTAATATAATCCATAATAAAAACAATTTATTTGAATGGGAAAAAAACAATAAATTTATTTAATAAACAATAACAAAGATTTGGTAATTATTAGTATACATCATATTAAACATATTGCACATCTAAAATTATATTTATAATTTTACTTACCATGGAATTGTGTGCATTAATTATTGAATATTTTCGATCCATAAGCTTTCAGTATGATCAAATAAATGTAATTTGTATCTAAAATCTCTTCTCTAATTGGCATAGCTAGCCTGATAGAAAATGGAAGAGCCTTATCAAAATGATCATACTCTTCCTCATGTACCACATCATTGATGCCAACAATACGACTCTTAACTTCAAGAACAATAGAGCACTTACTATCATTAAGGTCAATAATGTAAAGTACTTGTTTGGCATGTGAAGCAAGAATGAACGTACCACCTAAATAATCCAATCTACTAAAATCGACCAATATGATTCCTAACTCATTCATATGAACATCGCAATGGTTTTCAATCCATTTACAAAGGAGTAGAGGAATCCTGAATTCCTTGTAATCAAGCTTCCAAATGTCTTCAACTATATCATAATATGACATCGTAACATCTATTGGCATGATGTCTTTAGCACTAGAAAATTCTCTTGATAAAGCTATTAAAGTAACTCCATTATTTTGCATTGTGCTTCTGTCATCTTGACATTTAGTGTAAAAGGTTTATTCATTGATGTCATGTCCTTTATAAGACATACATTCAACTCAAGGCCATAAGCTAACCATTTTATAGTCTGACACTTTTGACAACTGATGCATTACCTAGTCTTTAAACCATCTAATAAAATAATGATTGTGTTCAATTGTCAACCATATTTCACATTTGGAAGGATTTAAACACCTTAAAATGGCCATGTGCTCTTTTAACTATGGATGAACCTCTATAAAGCGGTGCAACATAAGAAGGTGTGCTTTCTCACGCATCTGAGCACTAGGTAATACCATTTTAAATCTAATTGTTCATTTACCTCTGAGTCTTTCCTCATGATGAGACTTATGAATGTCAATAGGTTTAACACATGATAAGGAGTTAGTGCAAAACTTGATACCCTTCTCAATCGAGTGACATTCAATAATACTACCTTATGATTGATATTGGTTCGTTATATACCCTTTTAAGATACTTATGAATCTCTCAAAAAGATATATATTTCTCAAATACATTGGACTAGATAATTTAATTTATCTCACAAGATGAAAAACCGAATGTACCATTATGTCCAAAAAGGAAGGTGGAAAATACATTTCAAGTTGACATAGACTAACAACAACATTAGTTTGCAACTCATCCAAAGTCTTAGGATCAACCACCTTACAACATATTGTGTTGAAGAAAAAACAAAGTCTTGTAATAACTTTCCTCGTATGATTTGGTAGTATACCTTGAATTGCAATGATAAGAATTGTTGCATTAAAACATGACAATCATGAGACTTTATACCTACCAACTTCAATTCTTTCATTAACACTAGACTTTTATATTTGATGAATATCCATGTGCAACCCTTAATACCATAAAAACACTTACAAAAGTTGTTTTCTCTTTTTTAGGCAACATATAACAAGCAAGAGAAAGATATGTCTTGTGGCGCTAACTCTAGCTATATGCCCATTTATAACATGTCTTTTCTAACTTCGATATCATCTTTTATTTTTCCCAATATGTTCAACAATGTCTCTATTATAACATCACAAATATTTTTCTCTATGTGCATCACATCAATACAATGATGAACCGGTAAGTATTCCTAATATGGAAGATCTCATAATACAAATCTCTTCTTCAAATGGCCCTTTTGAGCAAGCTAAAAAGGTTTACAAAATACATTATCAATATCTCTAACCTGTTCATAAACCTCCTTTTTAATTAATGGAAAATGAGCTGTTCGCATCTCGGTATATCTGTTGAAAGATTTTTTTTCTTACGATAAGGGTGGTTAGGAGGGAGAAATGTTTGATGACTCGTACACATATTTTTTGGCTATGATTTAAACATAGGTCCATTGTGTTATCTTCATAAATTGGACACACTTTTGCTCCTTTTACAATGTACCAAGATAAGCTATCACAAGCTAAAAAATCTTTTATAGTGCAAAATATCATGACATATAAGGTAAACATACTTTCACTATATGCATCATACACAAACACTCTTTCATCCTACAACAATTTCAAATCATCAATAAGTGGTGCAATGTAAATATCAATGTCATTTCCCAATTTTTTGGGCCCTAATTTCAACAATGACAACATAATATACTTACACTTCATAGTCAACCAAAGAGGTAGATTGTAAATCACAATAATAACTGACCATGTGATATGTTGACTACTAAGTGTACCATGATGGTTGATTCCATATGTACAGAGTCCAAGCCTAAGATTTCTAACTTCACCGTCAAATTCAAGAAACATTTTATCAATTGTTTTCCACTGTGGATAATCCACAGGATGTTTTAGTTTTCCATTATGTTGCATGCCTTTCGCATGTCATTTTTTTTTGCATCTTTTCCATTTGCAAACAAGCATTTGAATCTTGGTATTATAGATATATACCATAACACTTTAACTGGAGGCCATTTCTTATCCTCAGAAGAAACTTTTCCACATTTGTAGTGTGATGGCCTACATCTTAAACACTTATGCAAGTCTTTATATTCATTTCAATATAATGCACAATCATTTGGACATTTTGTATCTTCTTATATTCCATCATACACAACAATTTCTTAGCCTTATAAATAGATGGGGGAAGCTTATTTCCCTCTGGAAGCATGTATTGAAAAGTTCTAATAAAGCCGTGAAACTCTTATCACTCATTGACTTTCAAATACATTATTATTAGATCTTGTTCATTTTTTGCTTTCATATTGTAAAGTTTAAACATGACGAACAATGTTGTGAACTGAGCACAACCGGGATACAAAGGTTTTTCATCATTTCTTAACAATCTCTTAAGGTCTTTCGGTCTTTCCATAAAATATTTTGTATCATGTATCATCTCATTTGCATGATCATTCTCCAAATCATTCTCTTCATCATCAAGATTATTTTCTCCTTAACTTTCAAATTCATTATTATTAGAACTTGTTCTAAGAAATATATTCTCATCATGTCATATCCATCATGTGTAACCTTCCTTAAAACCACATCTTATTGTATGATATTTTACTATCTAAACATTAAAAAATTTTCTCATGTTCTTACAATCAACACAAGGATATACAATCATTTATTCTTTTTCCCTCATTTGCTTTTCCTTCGCAATTCTAACGAATTCCTTAACTCCATTCAAAAATTCAACTGTAGTGCATCTACCATGCATTCGACTTCGATCCATATCTAATCATACAAAAAAAGGTTCAATACAAACCTCATTGCTCTAATCATGATAAACAATATATATAGGGTCTTTATCACACCAAACTAACTCATCCTTAAATATCCAATCTCACTAGTGAATACTTTTCTAGTTTCTATCACAAAAAAATTCGACAGCATTTTCCCTTAGTTCTCCAAGCACACAATGTAAATAGAATGATCCATTTACATATATACACCTAAAGAACATTAGGAATATGACAACAAATTTTTTTTGGAACCAAAAACTATATATGCATTCACATCCTAAGTGACATTTGACGTTTAAGAATATTTTCAAATTGGAGACTATTCAAGACTTATTTCTAATGAGTAAATCTTGAATGGGTATCTAGGCTCATTAGTAATAAAGATTAAATAAATTTTAACACAAATACCAAATAAATTAACATACAAATAGGAAAGAAATACTACATTAACAAGATTGAGATTGATTTATGAATAAGTTTGACCTAAATCTTATATATATATATATATATATATATATATATATATATATATATATATATATATATATTGAATTTGAAATTATGGTTGAGATTTAAAATTGGAATTGACATTTTTAAATCAGTTTTGACTTTTCATTATAATTAAATATTTAAAATTATTCTATTTTGATCTATCTTTGATGTTCATTCTTTCTGATTAACTTATATCTTTTAACTTAATTTCACCTTGATTAGGCTAATTAACTTCTCAATTAAATAATTTTTGTCTTAATTTTATTTAGGCCCATCTTAGTGTTTTTTACCGCAATCAATTCAAGATCCTCAAATTTGGCATAATTGACTCAATTACTACCCCTATTAGCAAGCCAATAATCTCTAACCTTAGTCAAAAACTTAGTATTTAGGCTTAACTATTTAGTTTCGATTAATATGGAATTCTTAAAAAATACTACTAATTATTTCATAACAAATTCCTTTCCTAACTTAATCCACCACTATTTATAATATCTCATTCCATAAATCATCAATTATATCAACTCTTAATCCCATGCTAATAACCAACAACTAAAACGAAAGAAATTTTCATGGATAATTTTTCAATGATACAATATCCAACAACCTCATCAATATTAATTACATTCAACAATTCATTAACTTATACAAAGGAAAAAATGGGATTTTCCATGTGACAAAATTATTAGGATTAATTTAATGGTATTTTTACTATTAATTATGGTATCTGTTAACAAGTGAAACATAAAATAAAATTTTGCTCTTAGCTTTGCATTTGAAACAAAAAAATAGCTCCTTTTTTTTTTCCTTTCATGTATATGTTTTTGTCTTCTAGCTTTGTTTTGAATAGTTACTTTGACTAAAGGCAACATCTCTACTTAATTAAATCCATTACAAAAGACATATTTTCTCATTATATGCTTTATCACCTATGGGTCTTAACTACCACATAAGCTTTACAAATTTTCACTACAATTAATCAGAAAATTATTTGAGTTGTAAATTGGAAAGAGAAACAGAGAACCTACCTTTGGAGTTTCAAAGTTTAATTTATTAATATCAAGAAATGTAAGGACATACAACTATTGAGGCTAGTGTGCCACCACTATCGAAGTAAAATTCCGATTATGATCTCCTAATTAAAACATAAAGAAAGGCAAAAGAAAAACCCAGTTTACGGTCTCCATTTTGAAGAAAACCAATGAAGAAGATGAAGCAATGGAAAATGAAGTCTCGCATTTATGTTTATTAAATGAAGTCTCGCATTTATGAACTTTATGTATTTTTCTGAGCAAATTCAGACATATTTAGATTTTATAGTCTCATAAAAATTATAGCTCTTAGCTTTTAGTTCCAATAAAGAACATACAAAACGGATTTTCAGAACTCAAGTTATAATTAAAATAGTTAAGACTGTTCTAGAATCCCTACAGCAGGGTCATCAATTAGCATCACTCTATACACTACTTACTTTTATCATATGCATTCATTTTTATGTCCAAGTTTTCAGAACACAATTACATTCACATATCTTAATGATTTCACACCATTTGGTCTCATTACCAAATAACACATTTAAAACCAACATTTAGCCACATTATAACAAACCACATTCATATCACACACATTAAACATTATTTCATACCATTAAATCACATGTAAGATTTTTATCAATGAAGCACATACCTAATCAGCCTTAGATCTTCCCTTAATCCTTTTTTTCCTCCCCTTATTAGTTAGTTTTCTCTTTGCCTTTGTCACCTTCTTGAGGGCCTCTCATTTTTTCATTTGATTTTCCCACACAACCATACCATATCTTAATTCTAATATTTATTTTCAAAGCTTTTCATGTCTACATAATATTCTAATGCTCCTAATATATTTTATACCTTAATTTAGCCAAAATGTACTAAGGTTAAACTTCCCTCTTAATATGTCATGGCTGCCCAAAAACCTTACCATAGTTCCCAATTCATTTTCTTCAAATCAACACTCAATTCACATTTCACTTATCACCAATTGTGGTGTTTCTATGTTAATTTCAATTTCTCCTAAATTACTTTAAATATGGTAGCCCCTCATTCCTCCATTAAAGCTACCTTTCTCTAGTTTTTAAGTCATAAAATAATTAACTAACATCAATTATCATTAATTCAAAGTTTAACTATACTTCTATCAACTAGTTGCAAACTTTAAATTTTTAAGTTCAATCTTGCAACATAAGCTCAATCTACCAAATCTAATCACATCTAGCATCATTATGGGTCTTAAATAAAAGGAAAAATGTTGAATTTTAGAAAAATAAACTCACCTTAAGGGTTCCCAAAGTGGGCCGAAATTCCCCCTAACAAATCTCCATTTCCTTTCTTCTTTCTTCCTTCTTTCTTGCTCCTTTGTTCCCTTTGTAGTAAGAACTCTTAAATTCTGATTTTTCCTCTCTCAAAACTAATTTCTTTCCTCACTTTTTCAAGCTTGATTTGAGGAAAATGGTGGTTATGGAAGGAAGAGATGGGTGGCCAAGGTGGGAGAAGGAAGAAGAAGAGTTAGACTTATGGAAGAATGTAGAAATTCTTCTTCCTTTTTGACTTTTATACCTAAATTAAGGAGTAGGTCCCACTAATTAAAATTAATCCTAATTCTCATTGGTTCATTAAGTTAATTAATCTTGATTAACATTTAAACTTTGAGAAATTCCTTATTTGTCACATCTTCCTCCATATTCACACTTTTTCCCCAACAATTGCCATAATACCAATTTTGTCCATAGAAAATTTTATTTTTTTCTAATTCTAGCACTAATCTTTTTCATTCCCAAATAATAATATCCTTAATTACTTTTCCTTATTATTAGTCACTTTTTATAGGTTCAAATTTAGACTCTGATTGACCTTATGTACCATACTATGGTCATGCGAAATCGGGGCCTAAACCACCGGATGTTACAACTATAAAAGTCAAATTTCACTTTTTGCCTTTATTCTTCTTCTTCCTCATCTTAAAAAAAAATGAAATTATCTTTCTTTTTTTTCCCTTTTGCCTATGACCTCCTTCCCCCATTTGTTCTTTTTTTTTTCTTAATCAAAGCTAAGGTTAGATGAAAAAAGTTGGATTAAAGCAAGATCAACAAGAAAGTTAAGCTAAGTGAGCAAAAACAAAGGAAGAGGATAAAAGGAAAAAAAAGAGAAGGAAGATTTTAGTTATTTTGAGGTTAGATTTTCCATCTTCTCACTTTTCTTCTTCTCTTTTCTTTTATTTTGTGGTTAGTTACTATTAAGATTGGTAATTTAGGATTATTAGTATATTAATGGTGATTAAGGGATGATTAGTGTGTTTAGTGCTTGATTAGTTTGAAATTTGTTGTTAGGCCAAGGAGATGAACAATCTTTGAACCAAAATCAAAGAGTAAGTAAGGGCTAGGAGAAAGCTAACTAGGAGGAAGAGAAAAGTAAAGTGAAGTAGACTTTTTGAGGTATGTACATTTGGCAAAAATTCAATATGAAAAATGTTGATTTTTGATTTTGTGATATTATGTGTAATTGTGTATGTAATTCTTGATATTTTGATTGAGTGATGAGTTGGTGATTAAATGATGCCATGAATGTGAAAATAAAAATTTGAATATAAGGTTTATGCATGAAGATGGAAATTGTAGGAATTAATTGAAGTACTGAAAAATACATCTTATAAATAGTGTCTACTTTTAGGGTTATAACTTGAGTGTTGGAAATGCTTTTTTAGTGTTTCTTATTGGGTTGGAAAGTTAAGACATAGGAATTCAACTTTTATTTAGATCGTTAGACCTAAATATGCCTGGAATTAGGTGTAAATTGGACTCAAAAGTGTGTATGTAACTGTGCATGTAATTTTTGATATTTTGATTGAGCAATGAGTTGGTGATTAAATGATTCCATGAATATGAAAATAAAAATTTGAATATGAGGTTGATGCATGAAGATGAAAATTGTAGGAATTAATTAAAGTGTTGGAAAATTCATCTTATGAACAGTGTCTACTTTTCTGTTCATAACTTGAGTTCTAGAAATATTTTTTGAGTGTTTCTTATTGGGTTAGAAATTTAAGACATAGGGCTTCAACTTTCATTTTAACTGTTAGACCTGAATATCCTGGAATTAGGTGTAAAATGGACTCAAAAGTTGAACTAGAAATCTATCCAGTAAAATACTGGGTAGAATAGAATAAATGTAGGTTAGAGAAAAATTCATAACATTTGCTACAAAACTCGATTTAATGTGATTCTAGTTAAAAATTAAAGATAAGTCATGTACTTACATTTTGTTAGTTGATCACTTATCCAAATTCCATCTAAAAATAGATGAAAAATGCAGGACAATATAAAGATAAAAATGTTATCTAGAATAGGGCAGTTTGTATGTATGTATTGATTATGGAATTTTGTGATAGAAAAATATATTATTTGACTTTTCTTATAGTTATAATGATTAAATGAGCAAGTATGGTGTTATAAAATATTTAATGGAGATTAATGCATTTATGTGAAATTATATTAGTATTATATACATAATTTATGTAAATAATAATAAAAGTAACAAATATAATTAAGCCTTATAACATATAGTCGAGAACTAGAAATTAGGATAAGTTGGCATCCCAATAAAAGAGTAGAAATGTAGACACTAGAAAATAGTGCTGATATTTAATTTACGTAGGCACTTAGGCACTAAGAAATAGTGCTGAGTTGAAATTACGTATGTACTAAGAAATAGTGTTAAGTTTGAAATTATGTAAGCACCAAAAATGTATTGAGTTATTGTTGAAAATGTAGACGTTAAAAGTTGAGTTATAAAATTATTAAGCAGGCACCAAGTATAATGCTGAAGAGTAGAAACCCTGTATTCAGTTTTTAGTTTCGGTCTAAAATGTTGTGGGCTATCAAATAAATGTAAAAAAATTGTAAAATATTAAATTGATAGTCTAAATAATATGTCTTGTATTGTTAAAGAATTTCAAGCATGCTTAATGAATGAAATGTTATAATTGATGAATTGTATATTTTTGCATGACGTAAATAGTTTTGATATTATTTGAATGTTTTGGCTTGCTTAGTAAATTAATTGTAGTCTCTAAAATTTTACTTTAGAAATATTTATATAATTATTGGATAGTTGTCAAACGTACCACTAAGCTAGTAGCTTAGAGCATGTGTTTCACGTGCAGATAAATAGACGTAGTGTTGTGTTAGGGCAACCGAAGAAAAGGGGAACCCCAAGATTAAATTTCAGCAGATTATTTTCTTTTTGTATGTTTTGGAAATTGTATTGTAAAAATTGAATTTTAAGAATTTCTTTAATGTAAAATTTATGAGTAAATTTTGTAATTTATATATTGGGTATTATTTGTAAATGTATTTCTAAATATTATGGATTAATGAATGAGTTCTTTTAACTCAAAATATTTTCATCACTAATTACATATTTAAATGATAAAAAAAGAAAATAAATATAGAAATAAATATTTTGCTAATAACAACTCAAAAATTTTAAAAAAAATTATATAATAATTTGAGCATTGGTTTTTACAAAAAAATGAGTTTAGTGGCACTTCCATACACTATTATTGACTAATAGGGTAAGAAAATGCTACATTTAGTGGTATCAGAGCTCAGACTAATTGATTCTTGAACAGTGGATGTAAAATAGAAAGTGTCTCATGCATATGCATAAAATGCTGCAACTATCTGATTTGGGTCCCTTCTTCTGGTTTATAGGTAGATATGGATTCGGGATCAGAACAAGATTTCTCAGAAGATGAACTGAGTAACAGTCATTCAGACTCAGCCGATCTTGGACAACCTCCATCAGTGAGAGATTCTGGGCCGAGTGTAGTAGCTATGCCTAGAGCAAAGGGACAGGCTAATTTAGAACAAGAACCTCTTATGGAGCATATAGAAAATTTGTTGCAACGGATAGTACAAGCAGTTCCACAACTAGCTCTGCCTCAACCAAAATCCCATATTGGTAAGCTGAGAAAATATGAGGCCACAGATTTTATGGGAATGAGAGAGGATGACCTAGTAGTATAAAAGTTTTGGATGGAATCAACAGAAAGGGTGTTTGAGGAACTCAAGTGTCCAAAAGAACAAAAAGTCAGGTTTGCAGTGTTCCTTTTAAAAGATCATGCCTATGATTGGTGGAAATTAATCTTATCAAAGTCCTAGACACCAAAACCACCTTCATAGAATTTCTTCAAGGCAGAATTTAGCAATAAATATGTTCCTAGAGTTTATGTTAATGGAAAGAAAAAGGAGTTTCAAGACCTGACACAAGGAAGCATGTTAGTGGCAGAATACGAGATGGAATTCACCAGACTGAGTAAATATGCAATTGGAATCATTGCTGATGAGGAAGATAGATATCGTAGATTTAAGGATGGGCTTAATGATGATATTTGAAATATGGTTACCGCCCTTCAGCTTGAGCATTTTGCTACTCTAGTATCTTTAGCCATCAGTGTGGAAAAATGGTCAAAGAAAAAGAGGATATAAGAGCCACCTCAAAGATCGACAATTAGCATGGTCTAGACATCAAGTAAAGGGGGGCTGACAGTGCCTAGGTTTTTCCAGTCACAGGATTTTGGACCAACCTTTTCAGCTATGCAACACCAACAGTCGAGGCCAAAAGGGTCTACAACTGCACCAGCTTTGGGTAACATGAGATTTATATCTGTCACATGTCAGCATTGTGAAAGATCATATGTAGTTGATTTCTGGTGGATTACTGGAGCATACTTATGATGCGGATCTACTGAGCATAAATAAAAGGATTGCCCCAGAGGAAGAGGTACAGGTGGTGTAGTATCATTTCAAGTTTAGAATGTCACTCGAGGTAGAGGTAGGAGACATGGATAGTCTAGAAGCGGCAGGATTGGGCAAAGCATATCAGAATCAGTGAATAGAAGGTAGTTGAGCTCCAGCCCAAACATACACCATGAGAGGCCGTGAGGAGCAGGATGCCTCGGATGTCATTATCAATAAATTTTCTCTTTATGATACTGATTTATTTGCATTGATAGATCTGTGTTCTATGCATTCATATTTATGTATGCCACCACCTAATCAGGGTAATATGGTAGCAAAGGAATTAGATTATGATATATCAGTGACAAATCCTTTGGGTCGTGGAGTGAAAGTTAGTCGAGTTTATAAAAACAGTCTAGTTAAAGCTCAGAATGTAGAATTCCCAGTTGACCTGATAGAGTTGTCATTCCATGAGTTTGATGCAATCTTGGGGATGGATTGGTTAATTTAGCATAGTGCAGTGGTGGATTGTCAGTATAGGAGAGTGACTTTCAAGAATTCAGGGCAGGATGATGTGATTGTCTTGGGTGAGAATTGACCTTACTTGACTAATGTCATTTCTGTAACGAAGACATGTAAGCTTATCAAAAAGGGATGTGAAGCATTTTTGGCACATATTGTAGATACCAAGAAAAGGAGTCTAGATCTTAGAAAGATTCCTACAGTATGTGAATCTCCAGATATCTTGCCTGAGGACTTGCCAGGGTTACCATCTGTCAAGGAGATAGAGTTTTCTTACATGTTTTGCCAGGCACAGCCTCGATATCGATCACTCCCTACAGAATGGCACCTGTTGAACTAAAGGAATTAAAAATACAGATGCAAGAGTTGTTAGAGAAAGGTTTTATCAGACCTGTGCCTCACCATGGGGTGCTCCAGTTTTATTTATGAAAAAGAAGGATGACACCTTTCGTTTGTGCATTGATTATCATCAGTTGAAGAAGATGACAATTAAGAACAAGATGACAACTAAGAACATATATCCATTGCCGATAATAGATGACTTATTTGATCAGTTGAAAAGAACATGAGTATTTTCTAAAATTGACCTCAGATCAAGTTATCACCAATTGAGAATTAGAGAATCAGACATTTCAAAAATAGCATTTAGGACTCGATATGGTCATTACGAGTTTTTAGTAATGCCTTTTGGCCTAACGAATGCCCCATTAGCATTTATAGATCTAATGAATAGAATATTTAGGCCTTATTTGAACCAGTTCGTGGTGGTGTTCATAGATGATATCCTGGTGTACTCCAGAAGCAGAGAAGAGCATGATCAACATCTTCGTATTGTCTTCAAGAGAATCAATTATATGCAAAGTTGTCAACATGTGCATTCTGATTAGATGAAGTGGTCTTTCTAGGGCATATTGTCTCAGCTAATGGGATTAGAGTCGACTCCAGCAAGGTAGAGGAAATCCTCAACTAGAAACTGCCTCAGAATGTGACAGAGGTGAGAATTTTTCTTGGTTGTGCTGGTTATTATCAGAGATTCGTGAAAGGATTTTCAATGATAGACTCACCACTGAAAATATTGATAGAAAGGAGACCGGATTTGAGTGGATAGATTGATGTCATACTAGTTTTGATAAGTTGAAGAAAATATTGATAGATGCACCAGTGTTGACATAGCCTACTGTGGAAAAATATTATGTGGTGTACAGTGATGCTTCCCTTAATGGTTTGGGCTGTGTACTAATGCAAGAAGGCAAAGTGATCGCTTATACTTCCAGACAACTGAAGCCTCATGAGAGAAATTATCCGACACGTGATCTGAAACTAGCAGTCATTGTGTTTGCATTGAAAATATGGCAACACTACCTGTATGGCAAGCAATATTATATCTATACAAATCATAACAGTCTGAAATATTTTCCTTCACAAAAGGAACTCAATTTGAGATAGAGGCGATGACTAGAACTAATTAAAGACTAAAATTGTATCATTGATTATCAGTGAGGTAAGGCCAATATGGTAGCTCACGCTCTGAATAGAAAAACTCTGGCAGGTAAACGTTAAAGCTTAAATTTATTAAGTGAACAAGATTAAATAACTAAAAATGAAATAATAAGTAATTTATATATTATTTTGGTAGAATTGCGGATTCAACCCACATTGATCCAACAAGTAAAGGACAATCAGAAGTAAGACATGAAATTAAAAGAAATCTTTAAAATGGTGAAAAACCAGAATTTACTATTGAAGCAAATGGGAGTTTAAGGCATAAGGGCTAGTTATGTGTGTCAGACATACTAGAATTGAAATAAGATATTTTGAAAGAGGCTCACAATGTTGTTTATGCAATGCACCCGAGAAGCAACAAAATGTATCATGACTTGAAGGCATATTACTGGTGCCTAGGGATGAAAAGAGATATCATAGAGTATACTACTAGATGTTTAACTTGTCAGCAAGTGAAGGCTGAGCATCAAGTACCAAGTGGATTATTGCAGTCAATTTCAATTCCGGAGTGAAAATGGAAAAGAGTTATAATGGATTTTGTCTCTGGGTTGTCTTTGACACAAAAGAGGCATGATGCAGTATGGGTAGTGTAACACCCTTTTACCCCACTATAGTTCAACAAGGTAAGTGAGCATTACCCGTCTTACTGTTTTATAAAATTAATGAAGTGAAATAAATATTTTTTTTTGAAAATATTGCATAAACTAAAATAAAATTTCATACAAGCCCAAATATTAAAAATTTTATTTATTTATAAAGTACATTAATTTACATTCAAATCAAGTTCTTTTACATGGTGACTCACATATTTAATACACATGATATAAAATAAAAATGATACTTTAATTTACAAAACTTTTAACAAAATATACCAAAAATAAAACCCAAAGCTTTTTGCTGCTTTCCTCCGGTTACCCTTCTTCTTCTGACAGTCTATTTTCTATTGCTATCCTTCTAAACCTGCGCGAGAGGAAACCATCTACGCTAAGCTACTAGCTTAGTGGTACTTTAATGATAAAATTTTACATACATATATATTTTCTCACATATTAAATACCCATTTAATAAATAAGGAATAAAATAAAGAATTATATAAAATTAATAAATTTCTTCAAACACTCAATATCTAACAACTTTAATTTATATAACATTTATAAAAATCACGTACTTCGATATTATTATTATTATTATTATTATTATTATTATTATTATTATTATTATTATTATTATTATTATTATTATTATTATTATTTACCTGTGTCCATAATACCTATAACCGAACTAACTAATAAGAATAACGGGGTTGTAATTTCCGGCTTTCATAATATAGCGCCGAGCGCATTTATAAATTGTCATTACCGGCTTTTATATTTGGCACCGAGTGCCTTAAATCCCCTGATTGACATGCCAAACTATTCTCTATTCTAGTTCTAGACTATGTATTTTTGGGCTTAACTATTTTTATATTAATTCACTATATTTCAAAAATGTCAACATTATTTAACTATCATAATTATGCTTATTTATTTTTGTTCTTTATTTTCATTATTATTGAAATAAAATCTCATACATAAATAATTTTCTAAACATTTATAATTATCATCAAAGTAAATATTTGCATGGATTATTACATATAGTTATAACAACACATGCAAAAAGCCCAATATTGTATATTTTTACCTATAACAGATTTCAGACTTATTTCGGGCTTCATTTTTAGCCTATATATAATTCGAATTTGAAGTTCTATCCTTCTAACCATTTTTAGAATATTGTCTTAGCTTTCAGATGCATCATGAATCATGTAAATTCCAATTTTCTATCAAAAGTTATGATTAATTCACTACTGCATCATCACAGAATTTTCTGCCCATAATTTTCTGGACAGATTATAGGTTTAAACTTCATGCATTTAACTGGGAAAATCTAGACATAATTAGATATTATAGTCTACATAAAAATTAAATCTCTGTGTCTTAGCTTTTATTTCCAACAAAGAACATATAAAACGGAGTTACATAACTCAAGTTATCATCAAAATAGATAGAGTTGTTCCTAGAATTCTGTACCCGAGCCATCAATTGGCATCAATCCATATTTCAACCACATTCATCATTTGTATTCATTTTAATAATAAAATTTCCAGAATTATAAATAAATTCATATGTCTCAATTATTTCACACTATTTGGTCCCGTTTCCATATATAATATCAAAAGTCACAACAAAACACATAACATCTCAAAAACACAAACATAAGAAACCTTAACATATAATTCCATACATATTAATAACATGCAAAATTTTTATCAATGAAGCACATACCTAATCAGCCTTGATTATTCCCTTAATCCTTCTTTTTCTTCTCTTATTAGCTAGCTTTCTCCTTGCCTTTGTCACCCTCTTGAGGGTCTCTCACTTGTTCACTTATTTTTCCTACACAACCATACCATAACTCAATTCCAACATTCAATTTCAATGCTTCTCATGTTTACATAATATTCTAATGCTTCTAATATATTTTACACCTTAATTGAGCTAAAATGTACTAAGGTTAAACTTCCTTCTTCACATGTCATGGCTGTCCAAAAATCATATCCTAGTTCCCAATTTATTTTCTTCAATTCAACACTCAATTCACCCTTAATCTATCACCAATTGTGGTGTTTCTATGTTAATTTCAATTTCTCCCAAATTTATTTAACTATGGCAGCCCCTCATTCATCCTTCAACATTATATTTTCTTCAGTTTTTAAGCCATAAAATAATTACCTAACATCAAATATCATTAATTCAAAGTTTAATTACACTTCCATCAACTAATAACAAACTTAAATTTCTACTTCCAATCATGCAACATAAGCTCAATCTACCAAACCTAATCACATCTATCATCATTACGGGTCTCAAATAGAAGGAAAAATATTGAATTTAAGAAGAATAAACTCACCTTAAGTGTTCTTCAAAGCAGGCCAAAATTCCCCTTAATATTTCTCTCTGTCCTTTTTTTTTCTTCCTTCTTTCTTGCTCTTTTAGTACCTTTTATGATAAGAACTCTTAAATTCTGATTTTTTTCTCTCACAAAACTTATTTCTTTCCTCACTTTTTCAAGCTTGATTTGAAGATAAATGGAGATTTTTGGGAGAGCTATGGTGGACGGCAAAGAGATGAGAGAAGATGAGAGAAATGGGTTTTAATTGGTGGAGAAAATGAGGTATTTATCTTTCTTTTTTTTTAGGTGAGTATTTGGTGGTTCCATGACTACATTAAACTCTTCATCCATTGGTCCAAAATATAAATTAATTTTAATGAAATTTTAAACTTTAAGAAATTTCTTATTTGCCACATCTTGCTCCATATTCACACTTTTTCCCCAAACAATTGTCATAATACCGATTTTGTCCATAGGAAGTTTTATTTTTTTCTAATTCTACCCCAAATCTTTTTAATTCCAAAATAATAAAACCCTTAATTATTTTCTCTTATTATTAGTTATTTTTTTGGGTTTAAATTTAGACTCCGATTGAACCAGTGGACCCCATTATGGTCACGCGCAATCGGGTCTAAATCGTTGAATGTTACAATTCTCTCCCCCTAAGAAAATTTCGTCCGCGAAATTTACCTCATTAGGCGGAGTTGAATAACTGAGGATGTTGAGTTCTCATCATTTCTTCATTCTCTCAGGTGGCTTCTTCTACTTCATGATTGCGCCATAGGAACTTTACCAGTGGTACATTCTTGTTCCGTAGTTATTTGACTTCTCGAGCTATGATTTTCACTGGCTCTTCACCATATGTCAAGTCTAGTTGTACCTCTATTGATTCCACAGGTATTACATGTATCGGATCCAATCTATATCTTCTTAACATTGAGACATGAAACACATTGTGGATCTTATCCAATTCTGGTGGTAAGGCCAACCTGTAAGCCACTGGACCCACACGTTCAAGTATTTCGTATGGTCCAATAAATCTAGGACTCAGTTTTCTCTTTTTACCAAAATGAAGTACTTTTTTCCAAGGTGAGACTTTCAAAAATACCTTGTCTCCGACAACATACTCAATGTCCTTCCTTTTCAAATCGACATAGGATTTTTGTCGATCAGTTGCAGCTTTTAACCGATCTTGAATTAATTTCACCTTCTCTTCTGTCTGCTGCACTAATTCTGGCCCCATTAATTTCTTTTCACCAAGTTCTGTCCAACATAGCGGTGTTCTACATCTCCTTCCATACAAAGCTTCGTATGGTGCCATGGCGAGACTAGTTTGATAGTTGTTGTTGTATGCAAATTCCATTAATGGTAAATGTTTATCCCAGCTACCCTCAAAATCAATTACGCAGATTCTTAGCATATCTTCCAACAATTGAATCACTCGTTCAGATTGCCCATTTGTTTGTGGATGAAATGTTGTACTAAAAGCAAGTCGGGTCCCCAATGCTTGCTGTAGACTTTTCCAAAATTTTGATGTGAACCGTGGGTCTCGATCAGAAATAATAGATACTGGCACCCCATGTAGTCGAATTATCTCATTGACATATAATTCTGCTAACCGGCTCAATGAATAATCCATCCGAACTGGCAGAAAGTGAGCCGACTTGGTAAGCCTGTCAACAATTATCCATATTGCATCATGCTTCTTTTGTGTCAAAAGCAACCCCGATACAAAATCCATTGTAATTCTTTCCCACTTCCATTCTGGAATTGCAATAGGTTGCAACAATCCAGATGGTACTTGGTGCTCTGCTTTCACTTGTTGACATGTCAAGCATCTTGTAGTGTATTTGACGATATCCTTCTTCATTCCTGGCCACCAATAATGAGTCTTCAGGTCTTGATACATTTTATTGCTCCCTGGATGCATGGAATAAGTTGTATTATGTGCCTCTTTTAGAATTATTTGCTTTAATCCGCTGTCATTTGGCACGCACAATCTTCCTCTGTAACTTATGCTTCCATCATCTTCAATCTTAAATTCAGGTCTCTCCCCCTTTTTAACTGCCTCAGTAATTATCATCAATTTCTGATCTTGCTTCTGAGCTTTTCTCACTTGTTGCCTTAAAGTAGGTTGGACCCGTAACTCTGCCAAAATAAATTATGAGTCTAATTTTTTTTTTAATTTTACTATTACTTTATATATATTATATTATAATTGAGGAAAATTTAAACTATACCTGCCAGTGTTTTTCTACTTAAGGCATCCGCTACTACATTGGCTTTGCCTGACTAATAATCAATAATACAATTATAATCCTTAATTAACTCCAACCAGCATCTTTGCCTTAATTTCAATTCCTTTTGTGTGGGTAAATATTTGAGGCTCTTATGATTTGTATATATGTAGCACCGCTCGCCATACAAATAATGTCGCCAGATTTTCAAAGCAAACACTATTGCTGCCTACTCCAAATTATGAGTAGGATAATTTAACTCATGAGGCTTCAATTTCCTAGATGCATAAGCAACTACTTTACCCTCTTGCATTAATATATACCCTAGCCCATTATGAGAGGCATCATTGTATATCACAAAGTCTTTCCCTGGAGTAGGTTGGGTCAAAACAGGTGCTTCAGTTAGCATGAATTTTAGCTTCTCAAAGCTTGTCTGACACTGATTTGTCCACTCGAACTTAGTTTCTTTTCTGAGCAACTTGGTAAGTGGTGCAGCTATGCTTAAAAATCCCTTCACAAACCTTCTGTAGTAGCCAGCTAATCCAAGAAAACTTCAGACTTCTGTTACATTGCGGGGCGGCTTCCAATTTAGAATGGCTTCTATTTTGTTAGGATCCACACGAATTCCTTCAACTGAAATAACATGCCCTAAGAATCCCACTTCTTCCAACCAAAACTCACATTTTGACAGTTTTGCATACAATTAATTTTCCCTCAACGTCTGCAGTACTATTCTGAGATGCCTGTCATGTTCTCCCTTGTCCCTCGAATACAACAGAATATCATCTATAAAAACTACCACAAACTAATCAAGGTAAGGCCTAAAAATTCTGTTCATCATATCCATAAAGGCAGCTGGTGCATTCGTTAAGCCAAAAGGCATAACCAGGAACTCATAGTGGCCATATCGAGTTCTGAAGGCTATTTTGGACACATCTGATTCTTTGATTTTCAGTTGGTGATACCCGGATCTGAGATCAATCTTAGAGAATACTCCTGCTCCCTTCAATTGATCAAACAAATCATCAATTCTAGGTAGTGGGTATTTATTTTTAATTGTCACCTTATTCAATTGTCGGTAATCAATACATAACCGAAGGGTGCCATCCTTCTTTTTCACAAACAACACCGGAGCGCCCCATGGTGACACACTGGGCCTTATGAACCCTTTGTTGAGCAATTCCTGCAATTGAACCTTTAACTCTCTCTCAATTCTGCAGGTGCCATTCTAAGGAGTAATTGATATCGGGGTTGTACCAGGAATCACATCAATAGCAAATTCTATCTCCCTATCTAGTGGTAACCCCGGCAAATCTTCAGGAAATACATCTGGGAACTCACACACTATAGGGATGTCCTTGAGTTCCGGGCTCCCCTTCCTGGTATCTATCACATGGGCCAAATATGCCTCACATCCCTTCCTAATATATTTCTGAGCTTTTAATGCTGAAATAACATTGGTCAAACATGTTTGACCTACACCGTGAATGATGGTGTCATCTTGCTCGGGAATTTTAAGTACAAATTTTCTAGATTGGCAGTCGACTATGGCTTCATGCTTTGTCAACCAATCCATACCCAAAATAGCATCGAATTCATGAAAAGGTAGTTCTATTAAGTCTGCTGGAAATTCTCTACCCTGAATAATTATTAAACTGTTTCTATAAATCTTGTTGACTTTCACACTATGTCCCAGCATATTGGTCACAACTATCTCATATTCTAAGGTCTCATGTATCATGTTCCCTTGTCTAAGTGCAGCTGTACTTATGTATGAATGCTTGGAACCAGGGTCTATCAATGCATGTAAATCAAAGTCAAATAAAGAAAGTTTACCAACTATGACGTCTGGTGCATCCTGGTCCTCACGAGCTCTCATCACATATGCCCGAGCTGGGGCCCTACTACCTCCGGGTTTGTCAACTGTCTCAGATACCCCCTGACTTTGTTCGGTATGAACACCTCTAAACTGCCTTCGACCTCTACCACGGCTCTTTACCGGTGCCATAGTCTATGCTGGTGCCATACTGCCTGTACCGAGTCTGGGACAATCTTTCTTCATATGGTCAGTAGCTCCACATCTCATACATGCCCCAGTCAACCACCAACACTCTCCTGTATGAACTTTACCACAATGCTGACACAAAGCCGGAGCTGGTCTTTTGGGAAATGATGTTGGTGAACTAGCAGATGATGCTGCAGGTCTAAATTGCTGACCCCGCCTTTCAGAAAATGTTTGTCTAGCCACCCTTGACTGAAATGGTCTGGGTACTATTCGTCCTTTCCTACCCGATGTCTGGGCCACACTAGCTGTTGAATTTTTATAATGCTCTTCTGTCTTCAGCTTTTTCCTTCTTTCAACACTAATAGCAGAGGACACTAGCGTAGCAAAATCTGTATGCTGGTGGGAAGCCACTAAATACCCAATCTCCTCATTGAGACCGTCTTCAAATCTACGACATTTATCAGCTTCATCTCCAATAATCCCAGTAGCATACTTGCTCAACCTGGTGAACTCCATCTCGTACTCAGCTACTGTCATACACCTCTGCCTCAAATTCAGGAATTCTCGCTTTTTCTCATCAACATAGATTCTTGGCACATATTTCTTTTTAAACTCTGTCATAAAGAAATTCCATGTCTGAGGGGTCGGAGTCTGGAGTTTTGCTAATAATAATTTCCACCAATCATAGGCATGCTCCTGAATGAGAGATACTGCATATCTAACCTTGTACTCCTCTGGACATTGCAGCTCTTCAAAAACCCTTTCTGTCTTTTCCAACCAAAATTATGCTGCTGCTGGGTCATCCTTTTTCTTACCCATAAAATTTGTGGCCCCGTATTTTCTTAATTTATCAATATGGGGTTTTGGTTGAGGTGGGGGAGCTGGTGGAGCTGGTGGCGGCACAACTTGTGCTATCTGCTGTAACAAAGTAGCCATTTGTTGCATAAGGGGTACCTGACCTGGGTTAACCTGTTCTTCAGCATGTTGTGGAGCTATAACGCTAGGCTGTGAGGCTCTAATTGATGTTGACTGTTTATAAGAAGCCGAGTCAGCTATACTATCACCCTCATGTTCTTCACGACTTTGTCTTGATTCCGAAACCATTAAAACCTATATTGTCAGAAGAAGGGTCCCTTATTAGAATATAGCAGCTTAAAAACAATGCAAATGCTAAAAACATGCATTTATCTTCCCATTCCCACTAAGTTAGAATCATCTAAACCTATAGCTCTGATACCAAAAATTGTAACACCCTTTTACCCCACTATAGTTCAGCAAGATAAGTGAGCATTAACTGTCTTACTGTTTTATAAAATTAATGAAGTGAAGTAAATATTTTTTTTGAAAATATTGCATAAACTAAAATAAAATTTCATACAAGCCCAAATATTAAAAATTTTATTTATTTATAAAGTACATTAATTTACATTCAAATCATGTTCTTTTACATGATGACTCACATATTTAATACACATGATATGAAATAAAAAAGATACTTTAATTTACAAAGCTTTTAACAAAATATACCAAAAATAAAACCCAAAGCTTTTTGCTGCTTTCCTCCGGTTACCCTTCTTCTTCTGATAGCCTATTTTCTATGGCAACCCTTCTAAACATGCGTGAGAGGAAACCACCCGTGCTAAGCTACTAGCTTAGTGGTGCTTCAATGATAAAAATTTTACATACATATATATTTTCTCACATATTAATTACCCATTTAATAAATAAGGAATAAAATAAAGAATGATATAAAATCAATAAATTTCTTCAAACACTCAATATCTAACAACTTTAATTTATATGACATTTATAAAAATCACATACTTCGATATTATTATTATTATTATTATTATTATTATTATTATTATTATTATTATTATTATTATTATTATTATTTACCTGTGCCCATAACACCTATAACCGAACTAACTAATAAGAATAACGGGGTTGTCATTCCCGGCTTTCATAATATAGCACCGAGAGCTTTTATAATAATGTCATTACCGGCTTTTGTAATATTGTCATTACCGGCTTAATAATTTTGCGCCGATCGCATTTATAAATTGTCATTACCGACATTTATATTTGGCACCGAGTGACTTAAATCCCCTGATTGGCATGCCAAACTATTCTCTATTCTAGTTATAGACTAGGTGTTTTTGGGCTTAACTATTTTTATATTAATTCACTATATTTCAAAAATGTCAACATTATTTAACTATCATAATTATGCTTATTTATTTTTGTTCTTTATTTTCATTATTATTGAAATAAAATCTCATACATAAATAATTTTTTAAACATTTATAATTACCATCAAAGTAAATATTTGCATGGATTATTACATATAGTTATAACAACACATGCAAAAAGCCCAATATTGTATATTTTTACCTATAGCAGATTTCAGACTTATTCGGGGCTTCATTGTTAGCCTATATATAATTCGAATTTGAAGTTCTATCCTTCTAACCATTTTTAGCTTATTGTCTTAGCTTTCAGATTCATCAAGAATCATGAAAATCCAAATTTTCTATCAAAAGTTATGATTAATTCACTACTTCATCATCACAAAATTTTCTGCCCAGAATTTTCTGGACAGATTATAGGTTTAAACTTCGTGCATTTAACTGGGAAAAGCTAGACATAATTAGATATTATAGTCTAAATAAAAATTAAATCCCTGTGTCTTAGCTTTTATTTCCAATAAAGAACATACAAAACGGAGTTACATAACTCAAGTTATCATCAAAATAGACAGAGTTGTTCCTGGAATTATGTACCCGAGCCATCAATTGGCATCAATCCATATTTCAACCACATTCATCATTTGTATTCATTTTAATAATAAAATTTCCATAATTACAAATACATTCATATGTCTTAATTATTTCACACCATTTGGTCCCGTTTCCATATATAATATCAAAAGTCACAACAAAACACATAACATCTCAAAAACACAAAAATAACAAACCTTAACATATAATTCCATACATATTAACAACATGCAAATTTTTTATCAATGAAGCACATACCTAATCAGCCTTGGTTGTTCCCTTAATCCTTCTTTTTCTTCTCTTATTAGCTAGCTTTCTCCTTGCCTTTGTCACCCTCTTGAGGGCCTCTCACTTGTTCACTTATTTTTCCTACATAACCATACCATAACTCAATTTCAACATTCAATTTCAATGCTTTTCATGTCTACATAATATTCTAATGCTCCTAATATGTTTTACACCTTAATTGAGCTAAAATGTACTAAGGTTAAACTTCCTTCTTCACATGTCATGGCTGCCCAAAAATCATATCATAGTTCCCAATTTATTTTCTTCAATTCAACACTCAATTCACCCTTAATCTATCACCAATTGTGGTGTTTCTATGTTAATTTCAATTTCTCCCAAATTTATTTAACAATGGCAGCCTCTCATTCATCCTTCAACATTATATTTTCTTCAGTTTTTAAGCCATAAAATAATTACCTAACCTCAAATATCATTAATTCAAAGTTTAATTACACTTCCATCAACTAATCACAAACTTAAATTTCTACTTCCAATCTTGCAACATAAGCTCAATCTATCAAACCTAATCACATATATCATCATTATGGTTCTCAAATAGAAGGAAAAATGTTGAATTTAAGAAGAATAAACTCACCTTAAGTGTTCTTCAAAGTGGGCCGAAATTCCCCTTAATATTTCTCTCTTTCCTTTTTTTTTTCTTCCTTCCTTCTTGCTCCTTTGGTACCTTTTATGGTAAGAACTCTTAAATTCTGATTTTTTTTCTCTCACAAAACTTATTTCTTTCCTCACTTTTTCAAACTTGATTTGAAGAGAAATGGAGATTTTTGGGAGAGCTATGGTGGACGGCAAAGAGATGAGAGAAGATGAGAGAAATGGGTTTTAATTGGTGGAGAAAATGAGGTATTTATCTTTTTTTTTTAGGTGAGTATATGGTGGTTCCATGACTACATTAAGCTCTTCATCCATTGGTCCAAAATATAAATTAATTTTAATGAAATTTTAAACTTTAAGAAATTTCTTATTTTCACATCTTGCTCCATGTTCACACTTTTTCCCTAAACAATTGTCATAATACCGATTTTGTCCATAGGAAGTTTTATTTTTTTCTAATTCTGCCCCAAATCTTTTTAATTCCAAAATAATAAAACCCTTAATTATTTTCTCTTATTATTAGTTATTTTTTTGGGTTTAAATTTCGACTCTGATTGAACCAGTGGACCCCACTATGGTCACGCGCAATCGGGGTCTAAATCACTAAATATTACAGGTAGTGGTGGACTGGCTCACCAAATCAGTTCACTTTCTACCGATCAAGATGGATTATCCACTTAACTGTTTGGTAGAGATCTATGTTAATGAGATAATCCGTTTACATGGTGTGCCAGTTTCAATCATTTCAGATCGAGACCCGAGGTTCACTTCACAATTCTGGAAAAGTTTGCATCAAGCAATGGGTATTTGACTCAATTTTAGCGAAATTTTTCACCCATAAACAGATGGACAATCAAAGAGGCTCATATAAATATTGGAAGATATGTTGAGTTGTGTGATTGAATTTGAAGGCAGTTGGAACAAATATCTTCCATTAATAGAATTTGCCTATAATAATCGTCACCAAGCCAGTATCGGTATGGCAACATATGAAACCTTGTATGGGAGGAAATGTAGAATGCCTCTATATGTGACCAAGCTTAGTGGAAAAAAAATAGTGGGTCCAGATTTAGTGCAGCAGATAGAAGAAAAAGTGAGAGTAATAAGAGAGGCTGAAAGCTGCTACTGATAGACAGAAATCATACGTAGATTTGAAGAAGATAGACATTGAGTATACAGTTGGTGACAAAGTATTATTAAAAGTCTCACCTTGGAAAATGATTTTTCGATTTGGAAAGAAGGGAAAGTTGAGTCCTAGGTTCATTGGACCATATGAAGTACTTGAATGTATAGGTTTCGTGGCATATAAATTAGCTCTACCACTAGAGTTAGACAAGATTCACAACGTATTTCATGTGTTCATGTTGAGAAGATATCGATCGGATCCATCTCATATCATATCAGTAGAACCTATAGAGATATGACCAGATCTAACTTATGAAGAAGAGCCAGTGTAAATTCTAGCTCGAGAAATGAAAGAGCTATGGAACAAGAACGTACCATTGGTTAAGGTTCTGCAGAAAAATTATAATTCAGATGAGGTGACTTAGGAAAATGAAGAGATGATAAAGGCTCAGTATCCACAATTATTCCACTCCAGTTAAAAAGGCAAATTTCTAGGACGAATTTATTTTTAAGAAAGGGAAAATTGTAATGCTCGATAATTTAGGCTATAATCGCGGTTGATCAAAATTCGAAGCGTCGAACCAATCGAGGTATAAATTCGGATATGAAAGAAAAAAATTAAAATAATAATAAAATATGAGAAAAATATTTTTGATATTAGTAATTGAGAATTTTGAAGTTCAGAATTAAAATTTAGAAAAAAATAAATTTTCACTAAATGAAATTGGAAATTACGGTGTTTTTGACACATATTTTAAGAAGGTATAAAAATGAAATATTCTCTATCTAAGAAAAGAAATATTTCTTGGATGAAAATAAAGTAAGAGTGATTTAAATTAATGGACCAATAAGAGACAAGATTATCTAATTAATCCTGACCACCCACCTAATCCAACTATAAAAAGTCAAATTTCACTTTTTGCCTTTATTCTTCTTCCTCATCTTAAACAAACCAAATTCTCTCTTTTTTTCTTCCCTTTTTCTATGACCTCTTTCCCCCATTTGTTTTTTTTTTCTTAATCAAAGCTAGGGTTAGATAAAAAAAATTTGGATTAAAGCAACATCAGCAAGAAAGTGAAGCTAAGTGAGCAAAAACAAAGGAAAAGGAAAGAAGAAAATAAGAGAAAATGAGAAGGAAGAATTTGGTTATTTTGAGGATCTATAAAGGTGAGGTTAGATTTTCCATCTTCTCACTTTTCTTCTTCTCTTTTCTTTGATTTTGGGGTTAGTTACCATTAAGGTTGGTAATTTAGGGTTATTAGTATATTAATGGTGATTAAGGGTTGATTAGTGTATTTAGTGCTTGATTAGTGTGAAATTTGATATTAAGCCAAGCAGGTGAACAATATTTGAACCAAAATCAAAGAGGAAGTAAGGGTAAGGAGAAAGCTAACTAGGAGGAAGAGAAAAGTAAAGTGAAGTCGACTTTTTGAGGTATGTACATTTGGCAAAACTTCAATATGAAAAATGTTGATTTTTGATTTTGTGATATTATGTGTAATTGTGTATGTAATTCTTGATATTTTGATTGAGTGATGAGTTGGTGATTAAATGATGTCATAAATATGCAAATAAAAATTTGAATATGAGGTTCATGCATGGAGATGGAAATTGTAGAAATTAATTGAAGTACTGAAAAATTCGTCTTATGAATAGTGTCTACTTTTCTGGTTATAACTTGAGTGTTGGAAATGTTTTTTTAGTGTTTCTTATTGGATTGAAAAGTTAAGACATAAGGATTCAACTTTTATTTAGACTATTTGACTTGAGTATGCTTGGAATTATGTGTAAAATGGATTCAAAATTCGAACTAGAAATCTGTTCAGTAAAATACTGGGCATAATGGAATAAATGTAGTTTAGAGAAAAATTCATAATTTTTGCGAAAAAATTTGATTTATTGTGATTATAGTTGGAAATTAAAGATAAGACAAGTGCATACATTTGGTTAATTGATCACTTGTTCAAATTCTGTCTAAAAATGGATGAAAAATGCAGCGCAATATAAGGTAGAAATGCTGTCCAGAATAGGACAACTTATATGTATGTGTTGATTGTGGAATTTTGCGATAGAAAAATATATTATTTAACTTTTTTATAATTATAATGATTAAATGAGCAAGTATGATGTTATAAAATATTTAATGGAGATTAATGCATTTATGTAAAATTATATTAGTGTTACATAATTTATATAAATAATAATAATGATAACAAATATAATTAAGCCCTATAACATTTAGTCGAGAATTAGAAATTAGGATAAGTTGACATGCCAATAAAAATGTGAAAATGTAGGCACTAGAAAATAGTGCTAAGATTTAATTTACGTAGACACTAAGAAATAGTGTTGAGTTCAAAATTATGTAGGTACCAAAAAGGTGTTGAATTATTATTAAAAATATATGCATTAAATACCGAGTTATAAAATTATTAAGTAGGCGCTGAGTATATTGCCAGAGAGCAGAAACCCTGCATTTAGTGTTTAGTTCCAATCTAAAATATTGTGGGCTATCAAATAAATATAAAAAAAATTTTAAAGTATTAAATTGATATTCTAAATAATGTCTTGTATTGTTAAAGAATTTTAAGCATACTTAATGAAGGAAATGTTATAATTGATAAATTGTACATTTTTGCATGACGTAAATAGTTTTGATATTGTTTGAAAGTTTTGGCATGCTTAGTAAATTAATTGTAGTTTCTAAACTTTTACTTTAGAAATATTTATATAATTATTGGATTATTGTCAAACGTACCACTAAGCTAATAGTTTAACGCGTGTGTTTTAGGCTCAGATAAATATACATAGCTATTGCATTAGGGCAACCGAAGAAAATGGGAACCCCAAGATCAATTTATAGCAGATTATTTTCTTTTGTATGTTTTGGAAATTGTATTGAAAAATTAAATTTTAAGAATTTCTTTGATGTAAATTTGTGACATGTAAGATTTATAATGAGTGAATTTTGTAATTTATATATTGGGTATTATTTGTAAATGTATTTCTAAATATTATGGCTTAATGAATGAGTTCTTTTAACTCAAAATATTTTCATTACTAGTTACATATTTAAATGATAGAAAAAAAAGAAATATAGAAATAAATATTCTGCTAATAATAAACTTTTAAATTTAAAAAATAATTATATAATAACTTGATCATTGGTTTTCACAAAAAAGAATGAGTTTAGTAGCACTTTCATACAATATTAATGACTAGTAGGGTAAGGGAGCACTACAATATGTTCATTTGCAAAGAGTATGTCTTTCTCATCTCAGAAGAGGCTTAGATTGGGAAACAAAAAGTAAGTGTCACATTTTATTTATTTATTTTATTGTTTGGATTCTTAGAACTCCCAATTTCCATTGAAATTTCATTTTGATGATTAATGTTAGAAGTAGTGAGTAAACTTTTATTATTCTTACTAACTATTTTAGTTGTTTATGCATTATCATTATTATGTAATTGAACTTTTTATCTTATTATTAATATTAATCAATGTACACATAAGTCCCAAATATGCATTATGTTACAATTAATATTGATAATCTTATATGTTAATATTAATATCTTTAACAATGTATATATAGGTTTGTAAAGAGTCATAATATGGCTACCCGAATATCTCATATCTTGAAGAAGCATTTGGACAAGGGTGGATCTACAAGGAGGGGCGCGTCCCAAAACACTAGAAACTTCTAGTTTGGAGAGTTTCAGGCAAATGAGAGCAAATATTTGTTTATTAGGAAAAATAACTTTTGAATCCATAAGAAAAGGAATGTGTATATTTGTTAATGTGTTGAATGGACTTGATGAAATTGTTATTACATGTTGTTAAACCTTAAGGGGTATTTCAGTCATTTTGATGCTAACAAATAAAATAGCAATAATGTATTTAACATACTTGTTTTCTAAGTTTATTGAACAGGGTATGAAACATGATAGTAAGAATGGAGAATGGAAGACTAACTTTAAAAAGACAAAAATTGAAGAATAACATTATTCACGCCCGTTACCTTTTATGTCACGCCCGTGATGAAGCATAGCGACAACTACCAAATATTTAAAGTTCACGGCCATGAAGAATGATAACAACCATGAATGATCATATCAGTCACGCCCGTGAAAGAAAGTCACGCTCATGAGAAAACATGTCAAATTCCTCTAGAGAGCTTCACGGCTAGAGTCACTACTTGGACCACGACTATGAAGGATGTCGCGCCCGTGAAAGAATAATGTCACGCCCATGATAAATCATTTCAAATCCTTCAAGAATGCTTCATGGCTGAAGTCACCACTCAAGTCACGGCTTAGAGGAATAGTCACGACCGTGACACACTTATTCACAATCGTAAAAGAGGAAAGAGAAACATGTCAGACGCGAAATTAAGAGTTGGTGCAATGGCTATTTTCACATTAAATGCAACCAAACAACTATAATTTTCCATGGAAGTATAAATGCAAGTCATTTATGAATCCAGAACAAGAGAATAGCAAATACTTCGAATCTCAATCTTGTTGTAGCCATTTGTGCATTTACCGCTTTAAAACAAACATTAATTCTCTGTAAAAATATTTTTGCTCATTGTTTTATGAGCATTATAGATTTGTGAGTGTTTCTCTTTGTAATCTACTACTCAAGTGAGTTTGGGTATATTGGGTTAAGAGTAGAACACTTGTAAGGGTTATTTGTGTGAGCCTTTGAAACACAAGGAATTGGTTTATTGTGTGAGCTATTAAAACACAAGGGATTTCTGAGTTAGGTGTGATCCATTGTTAGAAACACTATAGTTGAGAGTGAGCTTGTAAAACTCCATTGTAACACTTAGTGTATTAGTGAAACTTCCAATTGAGATTGGGGAGAGGAGTAGGGTTTATTAACACCCGAACCTCTATAAAAATTTCTGTGTGATATCTTTCTATCCCTACTCAACTTAACTTTTCTTTCCGCACTTGAAAGTTAAGAAATTTTAATATCCAATTCAACCCCCCTTCTTAGTACAATATCTAGGCAACAATTGGTATTAGAGCTTAGTCTAGCATCGAAGCCTAAACAGCACTAGCAAAGATCAAGATATGGCCAATGAAGGATTCCAAAGTCTTAAGCCTTACTTTGATGGAGCAAATTATGCTCATTGGAAGTTTCGGATGGAGACATATATGGATAATGAAGGAATTGAAGACTGGGATAGTGTTCGGAAAGAATGGACACCACCAACTAGAAGAGGAGTTGATGGTGAAGAAAAAATCCTTTCAAGAGATGATTGGACAGAGCCTCAAAGAAGAGAAAACTTCAAAAACAAGAAGGCAATGATAATTCTCTCAAGCTCATTATCCATTGAAGAATGTGGCAGAATACAACACTGACCAACTGCATACAACATGTGGAAAACATTGGAAAACTATCATGAAGGAACAAAGCAAGTTAAATCCAAGAAGATTCAACTTCTTACTTCAGAGTATGAACTCTTCAAGATGAAATCCAATGAATCAATTACTGACATGACAAACCATCTTCTAGCCATCATAAATAGCATGAGAAAGCTTGGGAAACACTTGAGCTTAGAAGATGTAAATAACAAAATTCTAAGAAGTCTTCCTCTCAAAGATTATGATTCAAGAGTTGCCGGTATGGAAGAGGCAAATGAAGACATGAGCATCATGAATACCGATGTGCTTATTGGAAAACTTCTTACACATGAAATGACAGTGAAAAGAGATAGAAAGCTTGAAGCATAGCCAAGAAAAAAAGAAAGCCTTTAGCACTAAAAGCCTCTATTTCAAAATCTCAAGAGGAAGTTGAAGATGATGATGAAAAGAGTGATGATGCAAATGAGGACATTGCCATGCTCTCAAGAAGGCTGAAAAGAATTATTGAGAAGAGAGTGGGCAACTCTAGAAAATTTAGGCAAAGAAACCTCTAATGACTCACAAAGAAGTAAAGAGGAGGTAAAATGCTATGAATGGGGGAAGAAAGGGAATATTAAACCGGAATGTCCAAGGCTCAATAAGCATAAGAGCAAATACCAAAGAGACAATGGGGAGAAAGGCCACAAAGCCACATGAGATGACGAAAGCTCTTCCAGTGAAAAAGATGATAATGAAAGTGAAGAGATCAACCTATGCTTCATGGCTATAGAGGATCACGTCTCGGATAAGGTAGAATCACTTCACTCATACTTTTTCAATAATGATAGTAGTGATAATGATAGTTATAGTGAAGATGATGATGAGCAAAGCCTAATAGAAGTATTGAATCTAGAACTAGAAAAATATAGAAGTAAATTCAATACTTATAAAAACAACATTTCTAATTTGAAAATCAAAATGGATGTTTTAGAAAAGGAGAACTTTAGGCTTAAATCATCTAATGAATCTCTTCAAAAGTCATTAGATGAGTATTCTTCAAGACCCTCAACTAAATCCTTGCTTAAAGAAAACAATATTTTGAAAATTGAATTGAGGAACTTAGAAACTCCATTTCAAAATTTCACAAGGGAAAAGAGAGTTTAGATACTATCATTGTGTCTCAAAGACCACCCTTAATTAGACATGATCTAGAATTTAAGGGTACATCATCATTTTCTCATAAGACTACTTTTGTTAAGTCAAGTGAACCCCACATCTCCACATTTGTTGTAACAGCCCCAAGGGCTAAGCACACAAAATACACTAAATATTCTATACATAAGAGGGATGATCAAGGGTTGGTAAGCCTAAGAAGGAAACCTCAAAAGGCTAATCATGCTTTTATGTATAAGAAGCATGCACCTAGAAAAGCACCAATTCATCATGCTTGTGAATGTCATTGCTCTCAAACTCAACCTAATAGAAATATGGCATTCAAAAGCATTGTAAGACCAAAAAGCATATTTAGAGCTAAATAATGTAATTGTTGTATGTAATTTGGTCACATAAATAAACATTACTGGATAAGGAAGGCTCATTAGGAACATTCATGTGTTAACCCCCAAGGACCCAAGCTCATTTGGGTACCTAAAAACCATACTTGAATTGTGAATGGTACTACTTTCATTAAAGATGTCTTACTTGTTGATGACTTGAAACATAACTTGTTAAGTGTAAGTCAATTATGTGATAAGGGAAACAAAGTAATATTTACTTCCAATGAATGTTTTGTAATCTCTATTAATGGCCAAGAGATATTTAAAGGAAATAGAGATGTCAATACCTACATAATAGACTTACACAAAATATCTAACCATTCCTCTAAGTGTCTTGTGACTACTAGTGATGAATCTTGGCTGTGGCATAGAAGGCTTGGTCATTCAAGCATGAATTTAATTTAAAGCCTCAGCATAGGAGAGCTGGTAAAGGGATTGCCAAAAGTCAAATTTGAAAAAGACAAGAAATGTAAACCTTGCCAAAGAGGAAAACAACACAAGTCATCTTTCAAATCCAAAAACATTGTAAGTACCTCAAAACCTCTACAACTCTTGCATCTAGATCTTTTTGGACCTACTACAATTGCAAGCTTAGGAGGTAAATACTATGCCTTTTTCATCGTCAATGACTACTCTAGATTTACTTGGGTAATTTTCTTAGCTCAAAAGAGTGATGCCTTTGAAAATTTCAGAAACTCTGCTAAAATAGTTCAAAATGAAAAAGGATATTGTATTTCAAAAATATAAAGTGATCATGGCAAAGAATTTGAAAATGAAAACTTTGAAAATTTTTGTCTAGAACATGACATTTTGCAGCATTTTTCATCTCCTAGGACACCTTAACAAAATGGGGTAGTCGAAAGGAAAAATCGAACTTTAATTGAAATGGCTCGAACAATGCTCAATGAGTATGGTTTACCAACTTACTTTTGGGCCGAAGCCACAAATACTGCATGTTATATTTCAAATCGAGTTTTCAAAAGACCTCTCTTAAACAAAACTTCATTTGAGCTATGGAATGGAAAAAAGCCCATGATATCATACTTTAGAGTATTTGGATGCAAGTGTTTCATATTGAATACCAAGGACAACCTTGGAAAAATTGCTTCTAAATCTGATGAGGGTATCTTTTTAGGATACTCTACAACTAGCAAAGCATATAGAGTATTTAATAAAAAGTCATTAACTATTGAAGAATCTATGCATGTTGTTTTTGATGAATCTAGTATGCTTGATCTTGTGAAAGGTAGTGTTCTTGATGATGTTGTAGGTACCATGGAAAGACTTGATCTTGAAAATGAAAGAGAAGAAAATGATCAAGAAAATTCACATCAAGATGATTCTCTACCTCCATCTCAAGAGGAAAACAGGCAAGAGCTCCCAAAGGAATGGAGATTGACAAAAGATCACCCCCAAAGAGCAAATCATTGGTGATCCTACAAGGGGAGTAAGTACTAGATCTCATCTCAAACATTTAGTTTCTGATCTTGCCTTTGTTTCTCAAATTGAGCTTAAAAATATTGATGAGGCTCTTAATGATGAAAGTTGGGCGATTGCTATGCAAGAGGAACTCAACCAATTTTAGAGAAGTAAGGTATGGACCTTAGTACTTAGACCTAAGGAGCATCAAATCATTGAAAGCAAATGGGTATTTAGAAATAAACTAGATGAACAAGGTTCAATAACTAGAAATAAGGGTAGGTTGGTTGCAAAAGGATATAATTAGGAAGAAGGAATAGATTATGATGAGACATATGCTATTGTAGCTAGATTAGAAGCCATAAGAATACTTTTAGCATATGTATGTCATATGAATTTCAAACTCTTTCAAATGGATGTAAAAAGTACATTTTAAAATGGCTTTATAGAAGAAGAAGTTTATGTAGAACAACCACCAGGTTTTGAAAGGTATGATTTTCCCAACCATGTATTTAAATTTTCAAAAGCTTTATATGGTTTGAAACAAGCCCCAATAGCTTAGTATAAAAGACTAAGTTCTTTTCTATTAGAAAATAATTTTACAAAGGGGAATGTTGACTCTACATTATTCATTAAAAAAACATAAGCATGATACTCTAATTGTTCAAATTTATGTTGATGACATCATATTTGGGTCTACTAATGAATTGCTTTGCCAAGAATTTGCTAAGTGTATGACTAGGGAATTCAAAATGAGCATGATGGGTGAGCTAAAATTCTTCATTGGTCTACAAATAAAACAAGGCAATGAGGGTATATTCATTAACCAATCCAAATATGCCAAAGACCTACTTAAGAAATTTGGAATGGAAGGATGCAAAAATGCCAAGACTCCAATGAGCACATCAACAAAATTGGACAAGGATGAAAAGGGTAAGAGGATTAATGAAAAGCTCTATAAAGGTATGATCAGATCAATTTTATATCTTACTGCCTCTAGGCCCGATATAATGTATAGTGTATACTTATGTACTCGCTTTCAATCATGTCATAAAGAGTCACATTTAAATGCAGTAAAAAGAATTTTAAAATATTTACATGGCTCATTGCATCTAGGTTTATGGTATCCTAGAAATTCATCCTTTCACATAATAGGCTATTCAGATGCTGATTATGCTGGAAGTCTTTTAGATAGAAAAAGTACTTCAGGTACTTGTCACTTTATTGGAGAATGCTTAGTTTTTTGGTTTAGCAAAAAACAAGTTTCAATTGCTCTTTCTACCGCTGAAGCAAAGTATGTGGCAGCAGGATGTTGTACACAAATTCTTTGGATGAAACAACAATTTAAGGATTATGGTCATAGTATGGACCATATACCTATTAGATGTGACAATACAAGTGCTATAAATCTGTCTAAGAATCTCATTCAACACTCTAGAAGTAAGCATATTGACATAAAACATCATTTTATTAGAGATCATGTTCAATATGGAGATGTTGTATTGGAATTTATAAGGACAGACAATCAATTGGTAGATATTTTCACTAAGTCTCTAAATGAGGAAAGATTTAATTTCATAAGAAGAGAGTTTGGTATGATTGATGGATTAACTCTATAATTGTTAAAATTGTCAAACCTTGATTGATAATCTTGTATTTTTGTCTCATCTTTTTAGATATGAAGTAGCTAACTTGATAGAAATATATGTTATAGGGGATAAAACCACCAATCTTGTTTTAGACTTAGTTTTATTTAATGAGGATTTTAGGCAATTCATGCTCGTCACATATATTCACGGCCGTGATCATAATCGCCAAAAGCTCCAGTAGCTTTCACGCCTTGCTTCACGACATGCTTCATGGTTGAAGGTAGTGAAGACTATGTTTCATGCCCATAACCTTTTGCTATCACCACCGTGAAACCCTTTGTTCACACCCGTGACACTTATTCACGACCGTGAACATTTCCACCAAAAACTTACATAAGCATTAACGCTTTGTGTCACGCTCTGTCTCACGATCACAAGTAGTGAAGATTGTACTTCACAATCGTGACTTATTTTTCACCACCATGATATTTCATCATTCACACCTGAGATCTTTAATTGTCACGACCGTGAATAGTTTCACATCCCTTATCATGGGTAGAGCGTCGCTTCAGCAAACCGTGAACACGACATTTCATGCCCATGACTTACCATTCACGACCGTGAATATGTCGGCTATAAAATGTTTTCTGCCGTTATTTCTCTCATTTCCAACTCTCCAACTTCTCTCATTTATCACCATTCAATACCATTTCATAGATTCTGGCCCCCTAGTAACTCATTCCATCTATAAATACCTTCAAAAACTATTTCCATCATCAGAAATCAAAACACTATAGGTTCTATTCCAAAATTCCATCAGATTTTCTCTCTTCAAAAATATATTTCTCAATCAAAAATGGAACTTGGATCCACCAAAGGCATTAGAAAGAAGTCTCATGCTCCAAGAAGGTACACGGACAACCTTCTCAATATCATCCCGGAGCACTGTCATCCAAGGTACACGGCTCTTAAGAAAAGACCACTTCTTTCCTCTCGATCATTTGAGTGGCAAACTATCAAAACACGTGGTCTCGAGACAAGCATGACAGAACAACTCCAAGCTTGTCATCTGAAAGATTTTGTTGATATCCATCAACCGACGCTAAGGGAACCAACTCTCGAGTTCCTTAGCACCCTGGAAGTATCTCCTACCGGCACGGTAAAATTTTAACTTTGCAAGCATCCGAACACCCTCACTGCCACAGAATTTGGTGACATGTTCAACCTTCCCTCTGATAGTATCCTTAATGAGAGTGAGGTGGAGTTCTATGCTACTCAGGCATGGACTCATTTCAGGCTTGACTGCAGCTGGGACGTCAAGAAGATGAAAAGCACACACCTTCGATCCCCAGTGCACAAATACTTGCATAGGTTTCTAACCTATATCATTTTTGCTAGAGGAGACAACAACCGATCGATTCGGAAATCCAAGCTCTTTCTCCTGGAGATGGCCTGAAGAGGCCTAACAGTGGCTTTATCTCGATGGTTTGCAAACCATCTACTGTCTATTGCCATGAAGCCCTCCGGAGACATTTTGATTAATGGGTATGTGACTCACCTTGCTTTAAAGCTTGGGTATTTAAAGCTAGCGAAGCACCACTTCAATCTTGTACTAGCACATCCTTAAGATCGACTAGACGTCGAGTCATTTATCAAAGTAGGAACAGAAGTTCACATAGTTCATGAGAAAAATATCTACTACCGCTTCACCAACACATCTAGTGAGATTATTTGGGAGGACAATGATTCGGACGACTTCAAAGCTGGCCTTTAAGGAATCCAGCAGAGGAAGAGAGTTCGAGTTGAGTCAGCAACCCCAGAGGTTGAACAGGAAATTGGACAATCCTCGGCCTCCACACCAAACTTGGCTCAGTAGGTGGCTGACCTATTAGCACCGTGTTTTGACCAATTACATGCTTCGATGGATGAGAGGTTAGAGAACCTCATGGATTTCATAGAGTCTCACATGAAGAGCCTCGAGGCGGAAGTAGCTCGCCTTAGAGAGGGGATGCCCGACTCTAAATCTAGCCAGACTATATTTTCGCTATGTTACTTTCTAGCATTTTCGATGTTGAACTTTAAATCACTTTTCAAAAACCTTGTACTTTTCTTTTAATATTAATATAATTGCATTAGTTTTCCCTTATGATTTATCTTTTATCTTGTTATTCTTTTTGTTGATGACAAAAGGGGTAAAACCTAGCAATATATTATATTTAAATTTAAATGCAATATATTTGAAATACTTATTTGAATCAAATGAATACGCAAGTATGCAAATATGACATACTTTGAATATACCTTAAGTATACTTTGCATATACCTTGATGCAAGTTACATGAATGAATATGCACTTGATATACTTTGAATATACCTTAAATATATTTTGCACATACTTAACTAGTCTTAAGTAAAAATTTGGTATACATTGGATATATCTTGCATATAACTTGTATATACCTAAACTAGGAAGCATACATCCATGCTATACTTCATCATTCTTTACAATTCTTGCACTTCAGTAATTTTTTTTTATCTTAAGTATCTTTTGAGGGCACATATTGCTAGATTATTTGTCACCATCAAAAAGGGGGAGATTGTTGAACATTGAGGGGTATTTCTATCATTTTGATGCTAACAAATAAAATAGCAATAATGTATTTAACATACTTGTTTTCTAAGTTTATTGAACAGGGTATGAAACATGATAGCAAGAATGGAGAATGGAAGACTAACCTTAAAAAGACAAAAATTGAAGAAATAACATTATTCACGCCCGTGACCTTTTATGTCACGCCCATGATGAAGCTTAGCGCCAACTACCAAATATTTAAAGTTCACAGCCATGAAGAATGATAGCAACAGTGAATGATTATATCAATCATGCCCGTGAAAGAAAGTCACGCCCGTGAGAAAACATGTCAAATTCCTCCAAAAAGCTTCACAACCACAGTCACTACTTAGACCACAGCTAGGAAATATGTTCATGCCCGTGAAAGAATAATGTCACGCCCGTGATAAATCATTTCAAATCCTTCCAGAATGCTTCACGGCTGAAGTCACCACTCAAGTCACTGCTTAAAAGAATAGTCACGACCGTGACACACTTATTTACGACCGTGAAAGAGAAAAGAGAAATATGTCAAGCGCGAAATTAAGAGTTGGTGCAAAGACTATTTTTGCATTAAACGCAATAAATGACTATAATTTTCCATGGAAATATAAATACAAGTCATTTATGAATCAAGAACAAGAGAATAGATAATACTTCAAATCTCAATCTTGTTATAGCCATTTGTGCATTTACCACTTTAAAATAAACATTAATTCTCTGTAAAAATCTTTGTGCTCATTGTTTGCTGAGTATTATAGATTTGTGAGTGTTTCTCTTTGTAATCTACTACTTAAGTGAGTTTGGGTATATTAGGTTAAGAGTAGAACACTTGTAAGGGTTATTTGTGTGAGCCTTTAAAACACAAGGAATTAGTTTATTATGTGAGCCATTAAAACACAAAGGATTTCTGGGTTAGGTGTGATCCATTGTTAGAAACACCATAGTTGGGAGTGAGCTTGTAAAACTCCATTGTAACACTTAGTGTGTTAGTGAAACTCCCAATTGAAATTGGGGAGAGGAGTAGGGTTTGTTAACACCTGAACCTCTATAAAAATTTCTGTGTGATATCTTCCTATCTCTACTCAACTTAACTTTTCTTTCCGCACTTAAAAGTTAAGAAATTTTAATATCCAATTCAACCCCCTTCTTGGTACAATATATAGGCAACACATGTCTATGCCACTAAATGGAGGAATTAAAGTTTATATAGATAAAGAATTCAAAGACTATATAGCTAGTATATAAACAAATATGTATTTTCATGTTTTCCCAACTTAATTATGATTTTTATTTGGGGAGGGGGTGATAAGAATTATAATTCAAGGTACATGACATGTGTTATAATATTTGAATTTGATTGATGTGTGGATTGTGACAGTAATTCACTTTTTTCTTATGTAGAACCACTTTAAGTGGGATGTTTCCCTTAATGACATCGTAAGAGTGGCTTAGGAGGTGATCTGACAACACTAGATTGTGCAATGGAGTATTCCAGAATATCATGCGCTGTTTGCAAGAGCTAGCATAAATCGACTAATTGAGAAAGCCGGTCTAGGAACAAGTCCCACTCAGCACACTGCAAGATCCATTTTTATTGAGGAGCATAAATACATAATAGTAAGCAAAAATTCACAATCTTGATGTTATACAATTTACCTAAGATACTTATTTTTTTTATTCATTTGTCAAATTGAGAAGGAAATAGGAATTTAGGACTAATTTGGTTTTTCCAAAAGTGCCACATGAAGAAAGGTGATGGATGTTCAAAGCTTGTTCACAAAAAATTAGAGTAACAATTTCCATGCATTTTCATTAATTGTAAAGTTATATAATATTTGAGTGTTATTTCATAGTCACATGTTTATTAACTGCAGGAATGTGTTCAGGAGATCATTGCTAAGTCGGCATAGCCTATTGAAGAAGGATCAGAGACTACAATTGTCCCAACCGAACTTTTGCCTGGAAATAGTCAGTGTATGTTAGTAAAAGCTATAGGAGCCAAGCCTAATGATTGACGTGTTTATGGATTGTGAATCAAACCTTTAGTTTTGTTCTCCGACCAAGTCAACTCATCTCAATCACCTGTTAACTCCACTATAGATCTCAAAAAATATTCGCAATTAGATCAAGAAGGAGATAGAGAAGATGTTTAATAAGTGAGTTGAGCAGCTAGTTCAGCATAGGGAGTTGCAAACTGAGCAATGACTATAAACTATGATGAAGGAGCATATGCAAATTTGGTACATGATTTGACACAAAATACACCGTCCTAATTCACAGATACTATTCATCAGTCTCTCGCTTAGAGATGCTCCATCTACAACGTGATCTACTTTGTTTTCCTTATGTTGGGATTTCTTCTTGTATTGACTTTTTTAAACATATTGTTGATTAAAACTTTGATTTAATGTTTTAATTTAATTTATTTTGAAAGTTTATTGAAATAATTAATTTTGGATTGTGATGAATGTTGAATAGTGTATTTATGATAAATAGTGTGATATTCAAATCAATTGTATTGCTTTATAAGTTGGTCAATTATTTTTTATTTAAAACATTTGAAACAAAGGCATCTCTAATTAGTGACGCTTTTGATTACGTGTCACTAAATTACCTTTGCAACGAGATTTTTGAGACCTCATTTTGGTATTGCCAAGGCGTCACTAGACCTTTTTAGTGACTCCTCTTTACATTATGGTGTCATTTTGGTATTTTCCATCCATTTTGATACAAGGTTGTTGTTTTTCATGGTAAACCAAAACATTTAACTCAACTTTTTTCATTAGATGGACAAACAATAAGGTAGTTTAGACATTTACTTGTACCAAACTAAAATATAAATGACTTAATGCTATTGAGTCAAAGTGCGTAGTCTGAGTTATACTTTTGGGTATAATTCAGTGTCTGATTTGACTCTTTTACCTAAAAAATAACTCATAATATGCGTCAACATCTTATTGGATAATATGGACAATTGAGTTAATTCAACAGAAATTGTCAAACATGACAAACAACGTGATAATTTAAGAGTTTATTCGTATCGAACTAAAATATAAAGTATTTGACTGTACTGAGTTAAATCTCAACGTCCAACTCATATTTTTAGATATAGAAACTAATTTGACCTTTTAAAGTTTTGATAAAAGAGTTTAGCTTATTCTTGACCTCAATGTCAGCACACTTGTTGGGCTCAGCTAAAATGAACCGAAACAAAAGTCAATATATTGAGACTCATTGCTCGTATTGATGAGTTCGGTGAGTGGATAAAATGAAGAGAGAAAATGAAGTTAATTCTCAAAATAAAACTTTTCATATTATATTCATCCATTAAAAATAAAATTATTTTTATTTTTATATTTATATTTATTAAGAAATTTTAGTTAATAGAATTAAAATTGTACTTACATTTTTCTTAATTTATTTATATATTAATTAGAAATATATTTAAAAATTATATTGTATAAATAGAATTGAGAGCATATTGAAAACTAATAAATCAATTACATTCTAAAAAAAAAGTCAAACAAAAAACAAGTATTTCTATTTTTATATATACAACGAAGGGAATATTATAATTTTATAAGATTAAACTTGTTAATTCAAAATATTACAAAAATAATATTATCACCCTCTATCTCAAAAAATATGTGCACCTAATCTTTACTTTTTCAAATTATAGGAAGGTTATTTTTAATTTATTATTATAACTGATATAGAAAAAAAAATGTAATTACAAAACAAACCTTCAGTACTCTTGACTCAGTTTCACTTTAACCTCCAACGTTTTTTCATATTAATTGTGTTTATAACGTTTTCCTAAAATCAATTAGATTTATTTGTTAGCTTTTCCATCCAAATTAACAGTTTTCAATTAGCCGAAGGCGCGGTTAGAAAAGAGTTGGATACCCCATCAAAGTTTACGGTTCAGCTTTTTGCGACAGATTTTTCTCTTCATATCGCTATTTATTATTGGATGTTATTTTTTATTTTTAATTGTAATTTTTGTTTTAATTTATATATTTTTTTAATTCATCATAATTAACTTATAATTTATAAATTATAATTACAGAAAAATTATTATAATTATAAATAATAATTTATTGTAATTGAAAATATAATTAAAGATAGACTGTATTCATAATATAGTGAAGTTGGTAATAGTTTATCAGCATAAGCAACATTGTTAAACAAAGTCATGGTTTGAAGGTTCTATAATCATTATTTTAAAAAACATAAAAAATTAATTTATTTATGATAATTGTAAATTATAATTTAAAAATTATGGATTTAAGATAATAAATTAAAATTTTATTATTAAATAAAATATCAATAAAAAAATTAAAATAAATAGCAAGAAAAAAAAACACTACCCTGGAACTAAAAACTACTAATTTGAATGAAAAAACTAATGGAGAGATCTAATTGAAATTTTAGGGAAACATCATGGGCCTAATTGGTCTGAAAAATATTAGAGATTAAATTAAAAAAAAAATCAAAAAAGGCAAGCATTTTTATCGGATTGAAGATAATAATTTCTTACTAATATTCTACAGATTGCAATCACCCATATAATGGAGTTTGCAAAGAACTGGTGGTATGCGGCAACTGACCTGCATATATAGCTCTAGTCAGGCTATCAAAGACTTCCCCCAAAATTGAAGATCCTGTCTGCTTGTTATTTTCTTAATAATAGTCTAGCACTAGAATACTCAATTTGATAGTGCAAAGTGCCCACAAATTCAGTAGTTTTGTCATTCCATCCTTTTGAAGGTATTTCTTGCACACACACTAGCATGTTAATTGCTCAGGTTTTGTTCAAAGAAAAAACATACATTTAAGTTATTCTATAATGTCTCTCTGCTTCTAGACAAATTGGTGTATGAAAGCATGTACTCATGCTGACCTGCAAAAGAATAATTAGCCAATGAAAAAGAAAAACAAAAATTAATGGGTATATGCATTGACCAACAGAAAAAAAATGCTTTCTTATCCCTTAACCTAATCCAACTACTGTTATTATTGTTCTCTTTTTAATAATGTGGATACCCTCTGCAATTTCCGATAAGGACCGGCGACTGGGAAAGTGGACAAACCTAATATCTGCCAAATTCTCATGTTTGTGTCATTTTTAGATTATATTTTCAACAATGGGAAGGTCCACATTAAGTATGTAATTAAGTCTCTTTCGATCAGAATTTTAAAGCTTCATATTTTCTATGCAAATAATTTCTTTTCTTAATGTCTTTGAATGATTGTGACAAGCTTCCATTAGCTTTCATGATTCAGAATATAAAATCTTCAAACAATTATTGCATGGGAAAATGATGTTATTTTTTTATTGATTAAAATAGGACCTAATACGTAATTTTCTTCAAATTTGGCATGAAGCTTGGATGCAGTGGTTATTTACACTTCTCAATTAGTTAAAAGTGACACTTTTGTATCCTCTATTTCGCATTTATACACAACTTGCCATATGTAACTTCCATCAATATTCAAATTTAATTCATGTGATATTTATCAAAGAAAAAAATAAAAAATTTATCTTCTTTTTCCTTTGCCCAACCCATTTTCTTCAGATGCTTATTGATAACACAGAGCAATTAATAGAGCAACTGATGACATAGAGCGACTAATGAAATAGAGAGATAGAATAAAGCAATTTATAACACATAGCAATTAATAATAAAATAAATTTAGGGTAAAGAAGAAGAAGAAAACGAAAAACGAAGAAAAATATAAATAGAAGAGTGAAACTCAAATGGTAATAGAAAGAGAAGAGTGATTTTAGGGATTTTGAACTTTGATTTTCTTTTGCAATAATAGAGAGAATTGAAAGAGAGAGTTTTTGGGCAATGATAGAAAAAAGTGATGAGAGAAAAGAGAATTTTCAAATACAAATGAGAGTGAGTGTAAGAGAGAAAAAAAGAATGGGAAGGGGAAGAAGGCAATAAAGAAGAAAATAAAACTAATAGTTGAAAAAAATGAAAAGAAGAAAAAGGATCATTGTGCATAACAGGTATAACAATAAATTAAATAAGGAATAAAATAATCTATAAAAATTAATAATAAAAATTTTGGTATGCTATCTCCACATGACAAATTTCAAAAAAAATTTCATCAACTAATAAAAATTAGTCTTCCCTATTGACAAAGAGAGTTTTTGGGCAATGATAGAAAAAAGTGACGAGAGAAAAAGAGAATTTTCAAATACAAATAAGAGTGAGTGTAAGAGATAAAAAAAAAAAAAAAAAAGAATGGGAAGGGGAAGATGGTAATAAAGAAGAAAATAAAACTAATAGGTAAAAAAAATGAAAAGAAGAAAAAGGATCATTGTGCACAATATGTATAACAATAAATTAAATGAGGAATAAAATAATCAATAAAAATTAATACTAAAAATTTAACGTATGCTATCTCCACATGACAAATTTTAAAAAATATTTCTTCAATTAATAAAATTTAGTCTTTCCTCTTGACAAAGAGAGTTTTTAGGCAATGATAGAAAGAGAGAAAAAGAGAACTTTCAAATACAAATGAGAGTGAGTGTAAGAGAAAAAAAAAATGGGAAGGGGAAGAAGAAAATAAAACTAATAGATAAAAAAATGAAAAGAAGAAAAGGATCATTGTGCACAATAGGTATAACAATAAATTAAATGATGAATAAAATAATTAGTAAAAATTAATACTAAAAATTTAATGTTTGCTATCTCCACATGACAAATTTCGAAAAATATTTCTTCAACTAATAAAAATTAGTCTTTCCTATATAAAGGCTAAAGATAATACAATAATATGGAATTAACCCAAAAATAGTGATTCTAAAGTGTTTTCAAAAAATACGCAAAATATTGTTTATACTATTTTTTCCACCACCCTTTTAGAAAAATTCCCTAAAAGCACAAATCTCTTACACACTCATCAAAGGAATATTTTCCTCTAGATATTCCTTTCATTGCCTTTATCAAATTTTATAGTGCTTCTTGTTAAATTTTGAAATGCAAAAGATTGTGTCTTTTATAGGCATATGTGAGTGCCAAAGGTCCAAAATCTTGGCCTATCGGTGGAAAATTTTTCAAACAAAATTTTGGTATTTTTTTTAAATTATTGGTGGTGGACCCTACATGTGGAGGAGTCCACACTAAATTTTCAACCCACATAAACCAACAAATCTCCCATTTTCGACTACATAGAAGGCTCCACCATTCCAACAACAAGACAGAACTCAAAATATGATATTTGTTAAATCTTTGTCAATATGTCTAATCCATAATTCTTTATATGGATCTTTTTAGGTTGTAGTAGTGTTTTCTCCTTCATATTTCTTATCTAGTGATACCTCACATTAATATATTTTCGTCTCGAGTAAAATGAGATATTTTTTCTAAGATGAATAGCACTTTAGCTATCATAAAATAATTGATATCTTTCTTGCTACAACCCAAATTCTTTCAATAACTTTTTATTCCATAACAATTTTTTGCATGCTTGTGTTGCTGCAATAAAATATGTGTCGATAATGTTAGATTTTGAATATGTAACTCATACATATGACAGTAAAAATTTAAAAATTAAATAAATCCAAAAGCTATGGAACATCCTATGTAATATTCATTGGATCATTAACCATCTAATATGAGAAGTAAATTACCTTTTGATTGTAACTTCAATTTTTAAGTTGTGAGCTTTCCTTCTTATTGGATTGTAGCAAACTACAACAATCTATAAGTTTTGGATTGTTGTGGACATGAGTTATCAAAGCATTAAGGTGCTAGCAATGGTGATTCAACTTGAGAGAGAAAAATAAGAGATAATAACTTTTATTTTCTCAAGGTGGTAGCTCTCTTTTGGAGCTATTATGAGGGTATTTATATGTTCTCTAATCATAATTAGGGTTGAACACTTAAAAACCTACATTTAGCTTCCCATTCAGAGTGAAATTTTGCATAATTTCATATTGTTGCGCGTGTGAGGGGTGGTCGCGCCTGTCATGGGCATGACAGCAAGGCTTCATTCTGTCGCATGCACAAGATGCATCCTTGCGCATGTGATATAATGGCACCATGCACAAGAGGTCATATGTATGTTCTTTTTCTATCAGGAATAGTGGATCCTTCATTGACTACTCAACTACCTTCGAATACCTCATGCTATACCCAATCACTTCCTTATAAGTGACCTCTAAGAGACAACAAGAAATAGAGTCAAACTATAGGATTTAGTATCTAAGATAATTGTTGTCTAGATATTGAACCAAGAAGGGAGGTTGAATTGGATATTAAAAATTTAACTTTTAAGTGCCAAAAGAAAAGTTAAGTTGAGTAGAGTAGAAACATATGACACAAGAATTTTTATAGAGGTTCGGGTATTAACAAACTCTACTTCTCTCCCCAATCTCAATTGGGAGTTTCACTAACACTCTAAGTTTTACAATGGAGTTTTACAAGCTCACTCCTAACTATGGTGTTTCTAACAATGGATCACACCTAACCCAGAAATCCCTTGTATTTTAATGGCTCACTCAATAAACCAATTCCTTGTGTTTTAAAGGCTCACACAAATAACTCTTACAAGTGTTCTACTCTTAACCCCAAAATACCCAAACTCACTTGAGTAGATGATTACAGAGAGAAACACTTACAAATCTATAATGCTCAGAGAATGATGAGCAAAAATTTTTTCACAAAGAATAAATGTTTGTTTTGAAAATATCAAATGCACAAATGGCTTACAACAAGATTTTGATTCAAATTATTAGCTATTCTCTTATTCTGGATTCATAAATGACTTGCATTTATACTTCCATGGTGAATTATAGTCGTTTGATTGCATTTAATGCAGAAATAATTGTTGCACCAACTCTTATTTTCGCGCCTAACATGTTTCTCTTTCCTCTTTCATGATCGTGAGTATGATTGTCATAGTCGTGACTGTTCTTTCAAGCCGTGACTTGAGTGGTGACTTTGGTCGTGAAGATTCTGAAAGGATTTGAAGTGTTTGATCACGGGTGTGATATTATATCTTCACAGGCATGAACATCCTTCCTAGCCGTGGTCCAGGTGGTGACTCTGGCCGTGAAGCTCTCTGAAAGAATTTGTCATGTCTTCTCACGGGCGTGACTTTCTTTCACTATTGTGACTGATATGATCATTCACGGTTGCTATCATTCTTCATGGTTGTGAACTTTAAATGTTGGATAGTTGGTGCTAAGTGTCATCATAGGCGTGACATATAAGGTCACGGGCATGAACATGCTATTTCCTCATTTTTTGTCTTTTTAAGATTAGTCTTTCATTCTTCATTCTTACTATCATATTCCATACCCTGTTCAATAAACTTAGAAAAAAAGTATGTTAAATACATTATTGATATTTTATTTGTTATCATCAAAATGACAGAAATACCCCTCAAGGTTCAACAATCTCCCCATTTTTTATGGTGACAAATAATCTAGCAATATGTGCTTTTGAGAAGTCTCCCCCTCAAAAGATGCTTAGGATAAAAAATGCTTAAATGCAAGAATTGTAAAGAATGATGAAGTGTAGCATCAAAATATCTTTCCTAGTTTTAAGTATGTGCAAGTTATATGCAAGGTATATCCAATGTATACCAAAATTTTTCCTTAAAGCAAGTTATATTTATGCTAAGTATATTTAAGGTGTATTCAGAGTATATCAAGTGCATATTCATTCATGTAACTTGCATCAAGGTATATGCAAAGTATACTTAAGGTATATTTAAGGTATATGAAGCTCATTTGCATACTTGCATATTCATTTGATTCAAAATAAGTATTGCTTTTAACTTTAAACACAATATATTGCTAGGTTCTCCCCCTTTTGTCATCAACAAAAAGAATAAAAAAAAGATAAAACATAATGGAAAACAAAAGAAAATATATTAATATAGAAAAACAAATACAAAAGAAATTGAAATTCTGAAAGGAAATGGAAATTCCAACAGCAAACAAGCTAGAAAATAACATAGCTAACATAAAGTCTAGTCGGACATCCTATCTCTAAGGTGAGCTACTTCCACCACGAGGCTCTCCATGCGAGACTCCATGAAATCCTTGAGGTTCTCTAACCTCTCATCCATCGAAGTCTGCAATTGCTCAAATTGTGGTGCCAAGAGGTCAGCCACTTGCTGAGCCAAGTTTGGTGTGGAGGTAGAGGATTGTCCAATTTCCTACTCAACCTCTAGAGGTGCCATCTCAACTCGAACTCTCTTCCTCTACTGGATTCCTTGGAGGCCAGCTTTGAAGTCATCCGAGTCATTGTCCTCCCAAATAATCTCACCAGCAGTGTTGGTGAAGCGGTAGTAGATGTTGTTCTCAAATACTATACTAACAGCCGCTCCCATTTTGATGAAGGACTCGACGTCTGGTCGGTCTCAAGGATGTGCTAGTATGAGGTTGAAGTGGTGTTCCTCCAGCTTCAAGTATCCCATCTTAATGGCGAGGTGAGTCACCTACCCACTAATTAGAATGTCTCCGGAGGGCTTGGTGGCAATTGACAAAAGATGGTTTGTAAACCATCGAGATAAAACCACTGCTAGGCCTCTTCGGGAGATCTCCAGAAGAAAGAGCTCTAACTTCCTAATCGATCCATTGCTATCTCATTTAGCAAAAATGCTATAGGTTAGAAACCTATGCAGGTACTTGTGCACTAGGGATGGAAGGTGGGTGTTTTTCGTCTTCTTGACGTCCCAGCTGCAATCAAGCCCGAAGTGAGTTCATGCCTGAGTAGCATAGAACTTCACCTCACTCTCATTCAGAATATCGTCAAAGGGAAGTTGAACATGTCTCTAAACTTTGTAGCATTGATGCTTGCAAAGTTAGAATTTTACCGTGTCGGTAGGAGAGACTTGCAGGGTGCTCAGGAATTCTAGAGTTGGTTCCCTCAGTGTCGATTGATGGATATCAACGAAGTCTTTCAGATGACAAGCCTGGAGTTGTTCCGTCATGCTTGTCTCGAGGCCGAGTGTTCGGATGGTTTGCCACTCAAATGATCAAGAGAAAATGAGTGGCCTTTGTTTGAGAACTGAGTATCTAGGATGATAATGCTCCGAAAAAAATGTTTAGAAGGTAATCCGTGTACCTTTTTAGAGCATGAGACTTCTTTCTTGTACTCTTAGAGAAGCCAGTTTCCATTTTGATTAAAAAATGAACTTTTGAAGAGTGAAAAATTTGATGAAATTTTTGGAGTAAATCTTAAAATGTTTGATTTCTAATGATGGAAATGGTTTTTGATGATATTTATAGATGGAATGAGTTGCGAGGGGGCCGGAATCTTCAAAATGTTATTCAATGGTGATAAATGAGAGAAGTTGGAGAGTTGGAATGAGAGAAATAACGACAGAAATGTTTTATAGCTGACATCTTCACGGGCGTGAAAAACAAAGTCACGGGCGTGAAATGTCATGTTCACGGTTTGTTGAAGAGACGCTGTACTCGTGAAGAGAGAGGTGAAATTATTCACGGTCGTGAAAATTAAATGTGACGGGCGTGAATGATGAACTATCATGATGGTGACAGACTAGTCACGGGCGTGAAGTACAATCTTCACTACTAGTGATCGTGAAATAGAGCGTGACACAAATCGTGAATGCTTCTGTAAGTTTTGGTGGAAATGTTCACGGGCATGAATAAAGGGTTTCACGGGTGTGATAGAAAAAGGTTATGATCGTGAAACATAGTCTTCACTACCTTCATCCGTGAAGCAAGTCGTGAAAGCTACTGGTTCTTTTGGCGATTTAGATCACGGCCGTGAATATATGTCACAGGCGTGAATTGCCTAAAATCCTCATTAAATAAAATTAAGTCTAAAATAAGACTAAAGCATTTCTAAGGAGCTTCTATCCCCTATAACATATATTTCCATCAAGTTAGCTACCTTATATCTAATAAGATGAGAAAAAAAAAACACAAGATTATCAATCAAGGTTTGACAATTTTAGAAATCATAAAGTTAATCCATCAATCATACCAAGCTCTCTTCTTATGAAATTAAATCTTTCCTCATTTAGAGACTTAGTGAAGATATCTGCCAATTGATTGTCTGTGCTTATAAATTCCAATACAACATCTCAATATTGAACATGATCTCTAATAAAATGGTGTCTAATGTCAATATGCTTACTTCTAGAGTGTTGAATGGAATTTTTAGATAGATTAATGGCACTTTTATTGTAACATCTAATAGGTATATGGTTTATATTATGATCATAATCCTTAAGTTGTTGTTTCATCCAAAGGATTTGTGTACAACATCCTACTGCCACATATTCCGCTTCAGCGGTGGAAAGTGCAACTGGAACTTGTTTCTTGCTAAACCAATAAACTAAGCATTCTCCAATAAAGTGACAAGTACCTGAAGTACTTTTTCTATCTAAAAGATTTCCAGCATGATCAGCATCTGAATATCCTATAATGTAGAAGGATGAATTTCTAGGATACCACAAACCTAGATGCAATGAGCCATGTAAATATTTAAAAATTCTTTTTACTGCATTTAAATGAGACTCTTTAGGACATGATTGAAAGAGAGCACATAAGCATACACTATACATTATGTCGGGTCTAGAGGCAGTAAGATATAAAAGTGATCTGATCATACCTTTATAGAGTTTTTCATTAATGCTCTTACCCTTTTCATCCTTGTCCAATTTTGTTGATGAGCTCATTGGAGTCTTGGCATTCTTGCATCCTTCCATTCCAAATTTCTTAAGTAAGTCTTTGGCATATTTGGATTGGTTGATGAATCTGCCCTCATTGCCTTGTTTTATTTGTAGATCGAGGAAGAATTTTAGCTCACCCATCATGCTCATTTCAAATTCCCTAGTCATACCCTCAGCAAATTCTTGACAAAGCAATTCATTAGTAGACCCAAATATGATATCATCAACATAAATTTGAACAATTAGAGTATCATGCTTATGCTTTTTAATGAATAATGTAGTGTCAACATTCCCCTTTGTAAAGTTATTTTCTAAAAGAAAAGAACTTAGTCTTCCATACCAAGCTCTTGGGGCTTGTTTCAAACCATATAAAGCTTTTGAAAGTTTAAATGCATGATTGGGCAAATCATAGCTTTCAATACCTGGTGGTTGTTCTATATAAACTTCTTCTTTTATAAAACCATTTAAAAAGGAAATTTTTACATCCATTTGAAAGAGTTTGAAATTCATATGACATGCATATGGTAAAAGTATTCTTATGGCTTCTAATCTAGCTACAGGAGCATAGGTCTCATCATAATCTATTCCTTCTTCCTGATTACACCCTTTTGCAACCAATCTAGCCTTATTCCTAGTTATTAAACCTTATTCATCTAGTTTATTTCTAAATATCCATTTGCTTCCTATAATTTGATGCTCATTGGGTCTAGGTACTAAGGTCTATACCTTAATTCTCTCAAATTGGTTGAGTTCCTTTTACATGACAATCACCCAACTTTCATCATTAAGAGCCTCATCAATATTTTTAGGCTCAATTTGAGAAACAAAAGCAAGGTCAAAAACTAAATGTTTGAGATGAGATCTAGTACTAACTCCCCTTGTATGATCACCAATGATTTGCTCTTTGGGGGTGATCTTTTGTCAATCTCCATTCCTTTAGGAGCTCTTGCTTGTTTTCCTTTTGAGCTTGAGGTAGAAAATTATCTTAAAGTAAATCTTCTTGATCATTTTCTTCTCTTCCATTTTCAAGATCAAGTCTTTCCATGGTACCTACAACATCATCAAAAACACTGCCTTTCACAAGATCAAGTATACTAGATTCATCAAAAATAATATGCATAGATTCTTCAACAGTTAATGACTTTTTATTAAATACTCTATATGCTTTACTAGTTGTAGAGTATCCTAAAAAAATACCCTCATCATATTTAGAGGCAAATTTTCCAAGGTTGTCCTTGGTATTCAATATGAAGCACTTGTATCCAAATACTCTAAAGTATGATATCAAGGGCTTTCTTCCATTTCATAGCTCAAATGAAGTTTTGTTTAAGAGAGGTCTTTTAAAAAGTCGATTTGAAATATAACAAGCAGTATTTATGGTTTCTGCCCAAAAGTAAGTCGGTAAGCCATACTCATTAAGCATTGTTCTAGCCATTTCAATTAAAGCTCGATTTTTCCTTTCAACTACCCCATTTTTTTGAGGTGTCCTAGGAGATGAAAAATTATGTGAAATGTCATGTTCAAGACAAAAGCTTTCAAAGTTTTCATTCTCAAATTCTTTACCATGGTCACATCTTATTTTTGAAATACAATACCCTTTTTCATTTTGAACTATTTTAGCAAAATTTTTTAAAGTTTCAAAGGCATCACTCTTTTGAGCTAAAAAAATTACCCAAGTAAATCTAGAGTAATCATCTACGATGACAAAGGAATAGTGTTTACCTTCTAAGCTTGCAATTGTAGTAGGTCCAAATAAATCTAGATGCAGGAGTTGCAGAGGTTTTGAGGTACTTACTATGTTTTTGGATTTGAAGGATGACTTGTGTTGCTTCCCTCTTTAGCAAGGTTCACATGTCTTGTCTTTTTTAAATTTGACTTTTGGCAGTCCCTTTACCAGCTCTCCTGTGCTGAGGCTTTGAATTAAATCCATATTTGCATGACTAAGCCTTCTATGCCACAGCCAAGATTCATCACTAGTAATCACAAGAAACTTAGAGGAATGGTTAGATATTTTGTGTAAGTCTATTATGTAGGTATTGACATCTCTATTTCCTTTAAATATCTCTTGACCATCAATAGAGGTTACAAGACATTCGTTGGAAGTAAAGGTTACTTTGTTTCCTTTATCACATAATTGACTTACACTTAACAAGTTGTGTTTCAAGCCATCAACAAGTAAGACATCTTTAATAAAAGTAGTACCATTAATACCAATAGAGTCAATGCCAATTATCTTACCCTTAGCATTGTTTCCAAATGTAACTTTACCTTCATCAATACTTTTGATTTTATTGAAAAGTTCTTTGTCTCCTGTCATATGCCTTGAGCATCCACTGTCTACTAGCCAAGCATTTTTGTTTATTGTGGACTTAAGGCATACCTATAGAATCATAATTCAAGTATGGTTTTTAGGTACCCAAATGAGTTTAGGTCCTTGGGGGTTAGCACATGAAGCTTCCCAATGAGCCTTCCTTATCCAGTAATGTTTATTTATATGACCAAATTTCATACAATAATTACATTGTTTAGGTCTAAAAATGCTTTTTGGTCTTACAATGCTTTTGAATGCCATATTTCTATTAGACTGAGTTTGAGAACAATGACATGCATAATCATGATTAATTGGTGTTTTTCTAAATGCATGCTTCTTATACATAAAGGCATGATTAGCCTTTTGAGGTTTCTTTCTTAGGCTTACCAATCCTTGAACATCCCTCTTATGTATAAAAGGTTTAGTGTATTTTGTGCATTTATCCCTTGGTGTTGTTCCAGCAAATGTGGAGATGTGAGGTTCACTTGACTTAACAAAAGTAGTCTTGTGAGAAGATGATGATGTACCCTCAAATCCTAGATTATGTCTAATTAAGGGTGGTCTTTGAGACATAATGAGCGTATCTAAGCTCTCCTTTCCTTTGTGAAATTTTGCAATGGAGTTTCTAAGTTCCTTAACTTTATTTTTCAAAGTATTGTTTTCTTTAAGCAAGGATTTAGTTAAGGGTCTTGAAGAGTATTCATCTAATGACTTTTGAAGAGATTCATTAGATGATTTAAGCTTAAAGTTATCCTTTTCTAAAGCATCCATTTTGATTTTCAAATTAGAAATGTTATTCTTATAAGTATTAAATTTACTTCTATATTTTTCTAGTTCTAGATTCAATACTTCTATTAGGCTTTGCTCATCATCATCATCTTCACTATTACTATCATTATCACTACTATCATTATTGAAAGAGTATGAGTGAAGTGATCTTACCTTATCCAAGACGTGATCCTCTATAGCCATGAAGCATAGATTGACCTCTTCACTTTCATTGTCATCTTTTTCACTTGAAGAGCTTTCGTCATCCCATGTGGCTTTGTGACCTTTCTCCCCATTGTCTTTTTGGTATTTGCTCTTGTGTTTCTTGAGCCTTAGACATTCCGGTTTAATATGCCCTTTCTTTCCACATTCATAGCACTTTACCTCTTCTTTACTTCTTTGTGCATCATTATAAGTCTATTTGAGGTTTATTTGCCTGAATTTTCTATAGTTGCTCATTCTTTTCTCAATGATTCTTTTCATCCTTCTTGAGAGCATAGCAATGTCCTCATTTGCATCATTACTCTTTTCTTCATCATCTTCAACTTCCTCTTGAGATTTTGAAGTAGAGGCATTTAGTGCTAGGAGCTTTCTTTTTTTTCTGGCTTTGCTTCAAGCTCTCTATCTCTTTTCACTGCCATTTCATGTGTGAGAAGTTTTCCAATAAGCATGTTAGTATTCATGATGCTCATGTCTTCATTTGCCTCTTCTATACCGGCAACTCTTGAACCTTCATCTTTGAGAGGAAGACTTTTCAGGATTTTGTTATTTACATATTCCAAGCTCAGGTGTTTCCCAAGTTTTCTCATGCCATTTATGATGGCTAGAAGACGGTTGGTGATGTTAGTAATTGACTCATTGGATTTCATCTTGAAGAGCTCATACTCTGAAGTAAGAAGTTGAATCTTCTTGGATTTAATTGCTTAGTTCCTTTATGATAGTTTTCCAATGTTTTCCACATGCTGTAAGCTATTGGGTAGTGTTGTATTCTACCACATTCTTCAATGGATAATGAGCTTGAGAGAGTTATCATTGCCTTTTTATTTTTGAAGTTTGATCTTCTTTAAGGCTCTGTCCAATCATCTCTTGAGAAGATTTCTTATTCACCATCAACTCCTCTTCTAGTTGGTGGTGTCCATTCTTTTCGAACACTATCTCATACTTCAATTCCTTCACTATCCAGATATGTCTCCATTCGAAACTTCCAATGAGCATAATTTTCTCCATTAAAGTAAGGCTTGAGACTTTGGAATCCTTCATTGGCCATATCTTGATCTTTACTAGTGCTGTTTAGGTTTCGATGCTAGACTTAGCTCTAATACCAATTGTTGTCCAGATATTGAACCAAGAAAGGGGTTGAATTGGATATTAAAAATTTAACTTTTAAGTACGAAAAGAAAAGTTAAGTTGAGTAGAGATAGAAAGATATGACACAAGAATTTTTATAGAGGTTCGGGTGTTAACAAACACTACTTCTCCCCAATCTCAATTGGGAGTTTCACTAACACTCTAAGTGTTACAATGGAGTTTTACAAGCTTACTCCCAACTATGGTGTTTCTAACAATATATCACACCTAACCCAGAAATCCCTTGTGTTTTAATGGCTCACTCAATAAACCAATTCCTTGTGTTTTAAAGGCTCACACAAATAACTCTTACAAGTGTTCTACTTTTAACCCCAAAATACCCAAACTCACTTGAGTAGATGATTACAGAGAGAAACACTTACAAATCTATAATGCTCAGAGAATGATGAGCAAAAAGATTTTCACAGAGAATAAATGTTTGTTTTGAAAATATCAAATGCACAAATGGCGTACAACAAGATTTTGCTTTGAAGTATTAGCTATTCTCTTGTTTTGGATTCATAAATGACTTGCATTTATACTTCAATAGCGAATTATAGTCGTTTGATTGCATTTAATGAGAAAATAACCGTTGCACCAACTTTTATTTTCGCGCTTGACATGTTTCTCTTTCCTTTTTCATGGTCATGAATATGATTGTCACCGTCGTGACTGTTCTTTCAAGCCGTGACTTGAGTGATGACTTTGGTCATGAAGCTTTTTGGAAGGATTTGAAGTGTTTGATCATGGGCGTGATATTATATCTTCACAGATGTGAATATCCTTCCTAGCCGTGGTCCAAGTGGTGACTTTGGCCGTGAAGCTCTCTGAAAGAATTTGTCATGTATTCTCACGGTCATGACTGATATGATCATTCACGGTTGCTATCATTCTTCATGGCTGTGAACTTTAAATGTTCGATAGTTGGCGTTAGGCTTCATCACGGGTGTGACATATAAGGTCACGGGCGTGAACATGCTATTTCTTCATTTTTTGTCTTTTTAAGATTAGTCTTCCATTCTGCATTCTTGCTATCATATTTCATACCCTGTTCAATAAACTTAGAAAATAAGTATGTTAAATACATTATTGCTATTTTATTTGTTAGCATCAAAATGACGGAAATACCCCTCAAGGTTCAACAATAACCTTGACTATCTCAAGTCAAAGAATACTTGCACTATTGTTATGATGAGACTATCACTAACATTGAATATGCATTCATGTGATTGTCTCATAACAGGTCATCCAATGTACTTGACTACTCTAGCAAGCATCCACACGTTAACTCTAAACATCTCATGTCTTTAGCTTATGAGATTATCTGTTTAACTTAATCAAAAAGTATAATATGTGTTAGTGTATCCAAATTAACAATGTATCAAAATACAAGTGCACATGATAGGAATCTCTCCATCACGATCTCATCATTATTTCCTTCATGTTGTGTTACATACCAATTGTTTCATTAAACGATCTAAGATCTAAATCAAATTCATATGTGAATGAGCACCAATATAATGAAAATGCATTTTATTAATTATAAATAAGTACATCAAGTGCCTAAAGTGATTGCCTTTAGGGCACCTCTCTAATAAGTAGTAGATAGTGCAACATACTTCTATAACTTTAATTGTCATGGCACAATTCTCCCTATAAAAGTAATCAGGTAACTTGAAGTAGATTTTCTCGAGTTTACATTGCCAACAATATTTGTATATGTGTGTCCAACCAACACTTATTTAGTATCTCCAAAACATAAGCATATTCTGGAAGTACCTTAACGATACTTGAAAATCCACTTTACTGCATCCCAATGTTTATTTCTAGAATTTGAAAGGAATTTTAGCAGTATTCGATCATGTGCACACCATGACATACATCAAACTTGTAACTATTGAAGCTTATGGAACCTTGTCCACATAAAGCAAAAGAGCAATGAAATTTTCATCAAAAAAATTTTGCAAGAAAAACACAATGGTCCGAAGTAATCTTTTTGTAACCTTACTCCCCCATAACAAATTCAAACTTCTAGTACAATTATCTCGGTGTATGCTTCAAGCCATAGAGGCTATTATTCAATTTGCAAATATAGTTTTTTTTTTCTTATGCTTGAAACCATCTAGTTGCTCCATATTCCAAGTCACCGTGTAGGAAGATAGTTTTGACATCCATTTGCTCAACCTTCAAGTCAAGACTTGCTATTAATCCCAACACTATATGGATGAATGTCATTTTCATAATTGGCAAGAAAATTTCATTAAAATCAATCCCTTTCTTTTTCGTTAAATCCTTTAACAACCAATCTAGCTTTGAATCTTAAATGAGAACTATTCTCTTCATGCATGATTATGAATACCCATTTAATTTTCAAAGCTCTCTTACCTTTTGGTAGCTTCAATAGTTCAAAAGTCTTATAATCATTCAAGGATCATCATAGAAAATATCTTTTCCTGACCATACTTTCTCTAAAACTTCTAGCCTTAGGACAAAAGGTAAAATATTCAACATGTGCATAACCATGAGAAACGTTTCTCCATAAATTGATTTTTGCAACTTTGCATGTGAGAGTAAACATCTAACTATCTCAATCAAAGTCATCCTATCAGTCAAACCATTAATTGTAGTATTTTTGGAGGCATTGATTGATGCCGAATACCATACTCTTTACAGTAAGCATCAAACGGTCTACTGTATTCTCTACAGTTGTTTGTTTGGATACAATTCAACTTCTTCCTAGTCTATTTTTCAACTGAGGTATAAAATTCTTTAAAGACATTCAACACCTGATCTTTTATCTTTAAAGCATATTGTAACATTCATAAGTTAGGGCTTATAAGTTGCATGCGTTTATGAAAGAGAGAGGATGGATACTTGATGTTTAAAAAGGTTAAGTTTTTGTGATGTGGGTGCTTTCAAGCAAATGACTATAGGTTCACACTCATGAAAATCGAGCTAAGGTTTAAAAACAACAGGATTTAGAATGTGGAGGGTAATTTTTCAAGTAGAAAGGACATTTACGACTGTGAATAGGTTAGTCAAGGTCAAGAATGGCAATTCACGCCCATGAAGATTGATTCATACACATGAACATAGGTCTAATTACTGATTTCCATAGTTTTTTCTAGGATATAATTGTATTCAAATTTTATAATTCTGATTTACGTTATGTATTACTGGTTTATAATGGTATTGTTTGCTACATTGCACTTTACTGTGTTCTGCCTTACCATTTATGTATATTGTATTACAATTTTCTATAACATGCATTACCATAATTCATTGCATTCAACATTACATTTTTTTTGCCCAATATTTTAGACCCAGACTACCCGGATGCGGGTTGTGAAATAGATGTGTTTTAACTCGAGCTTAAGTTACTTTGCTCACTAATTGTATCAAGAGTACTCTAAGCCAAACTTAACTCACCCTGGTGAGTAAATATAATATCTGATGAGTAAATATAAGATTAAGCCATATCATGATGAATAACAAATGAATGAAATAAATGAAATAAAGGAACATACCTAACATAAGTCAACTCTAACTGGTTTGATTTTCTTTTCATGTCAACTCAATTGTCAACTAGCTCCAAACCTGTGCAGAAAAATTCATACGCTAAACTATTGAAAATTTAATGGTACATATAAACATTAAAATTCTAGCATGGATTCATAGATTAACACATCATTTATATTTAGTATTTACTTGTGCGATTACAATGTCGTCTCATAATATCATGCTTAATTCATGCTAACTTGGTACAATAATGACATATATTACATAAGTATTATCACATCATAATCATTTGTATATAATAATTCTAACATATAAGACAAGTACCCAATAACTAGTTCCATATGCATGATTACTGGCTTTCATATTTTTTTTCTAGGATATAACTGTATTTAGATTCCATAATTTTGATTTACTTTCTATATTACTAGTTTATAATAACATTGTCTGCTACATTACACTTTATTATGTTCTACCTTACGATTTTTGTATATTGTATTACAATTTGCTGTAACATGCACTACCATAATTCATTGCATTCAACATTACCATTTACTGTTTTCTTTGCCTAATATTCTAGACCTGGACTACCCAGATGCAGGTTGTGAAATAGGAGCGCTCTAATTCGAGCTTAAGCCACACTGCCCACTAATTGTATTTGTCTATATTGCTACTATCGAGCTTTTCAAATCATAAGTGCTCTAACCCAAGGTTAAGCCACCCTGATAACTAAATATAATATCTACATGCATATGGGTATAAAAGCGCTCTAACCCAGCTTAATGTCACGACCCTAGAGTTTAACTAGCAATCGTGCGGCACTTAGCACGGTCCGTTGCACTAAGCCTGCCTTCCAAACCGATAAAAGCACTCCAAAGAGAATAGAGCGGAACTTAGAGATCGAGAAGATTCAATAGCAAAACAAGAACACAAGAGAGTTTGAGAGAAAAGCTTTGTATTACTTGAAATGCTTCAATTGATTGAATTGAGTGAATGATTACAAATGAATTTACATAAGGTATATATAGGCCTCCACCTCCTCAATGGATGGCCGAGATCAATTCCCACCTACCAGATGGATGGTTAGGATTAACTCCCACCTACCAAATGAATGGCTAGGATTGATTCCCACCTACCAAATGAATGGTTAAGATCAACTCCCACCTACCAAAATGGATGGCTAGGATTGACTCCCACCTAACAAATGGAGGGCTAGGATTAATTCCTACCTACCGAAATGGACGGCCACGATCCATTTAATCTAACGGTTTACAATGGCCTTCTAGAATATTACATGTATGTGCCAAAATGTAATTGTGCGGGAAATCCCGTATGAACCTTTGCGGGGCGTGACACTCTCCCCCACTCAAGTTCGCGATGCCCTCGTCGCGCCTTCAAGCTTGAACCTTTCTATGTCATCTTTGAACTGCCACAAGGTGTCTTCAGGTTCCCAGCTTGCCTCTATGTCCGGGGCATTCTTCCATTTGACCAAGTATTCCCGATAACTTGGTACACCTCTACGCCGAATTAAGCGGTCTGCCAGAATGGAATCCACTCCTCTATCAAAGGAGGTTACTACCGCAGTGGGTGCCCTTTTCGATTCTCCTCGACTTGCATCTTCCTCGTCTCCATGATAAGGCTTCAACATACTTACATGAAAGACTGGATAGATTTTAAGCTTGGGAGGTAGTTGTAGCTTGTAAGACACCTTTCCAACTTGCTTAAGGACAGGAAATGGCCCTTCGTATTTCCGTACCAACCCCTTGTGAACTTTCCGCAAGGACTTGAACTGTTGTGGTAATAATTTGACAAGGACCAAATCTCCTTCCCGAAATTCAACCATTCTTCTTTTCTTGTCAGCCCACTTCTTCATCTTTTTGGATGCCTTGTTCAAATAGGCCCGGGCTAACTCAGCTTGCTCATGCCATGCCTTAGCAAATTTGAAAGCTGCAGGACTCCTTCCTTCATAGCTTGTAGCCAAAGCATGAGGAGTCATAGGTTGTTGTCCCGTAATGATCTCGAAGGGACTCTTGCCAGTGGATTCACTTTGCTGCAAGTTATAAGAGAATTGGGCTACATCCAGCAACTTAGCCCAATCATGTTGGTTGGCACTAACAAAGTGCCTCAGATACAACTCCAGTAGTGCATTGGCACGTTCCGTCTGCCCATCGCTTTGCGGATGAAAACTGGTGGAGAAGTTCAAGTCTGATCCCAGCAGCTTGAACAATTCTGTCCAGAACTTCCCAGTAAATCGTGGGTCTCGATCACTCACGATATTGGATGGAATTCCCCAATGCTTCACAACATGCTTAAGGAACAACCGTGCAGTCTCATCAGCAGTGCAATCCGTCGAGGCAGGTATGAATGTTGCATACTTACTGAAGCGATCAATTACCACTATTATACTGCCAAAGCCTTCTGATTTTGGCAAGCAAGTGATGAAGTCCATCGAGACACTCTCTCATGGTCTCTCTGGAATAGGCAGCGGTTCTAGCAAGCCACCGGGTGCACGCTGCTCTATTTTGTCTTGTTGGCAAACAAGACAAGTTCTAACATAGGCTTCAACATCATCCCGCAGTTGAGGCCAATAGTAAATAGATTTGATCAAGGCAAGGGTGCGTTTCATGCCTGGGTGTCCAGCCCATAGTGAATCATGGCATTCCTTGATCAGTTCTTTTCTCAAGTTCCCCCACTTAGGAACATATATGCGATTTTTCTTGCCATAGAGTAGTCCATCACTCTGCCAAAATCGCCTTGTCTTTCCTTCCTTGATGAGGACAAGGAGGTTTTGAGCCAGGGCATCATGCTCCAACCCTTCTTTGATCTTTTCCAGCAAGGGGCTGCTTGGTCTACTTAAAGCTGCCAACTCCGCTTTTCGACTTAGTGCATCAGCCACCACATTGGCCTTACCGGGCTTGTATTCAAGTTTGTAGTCAAATTCTGCCAAAAAGTCTTGCCACCGAGCTTGTTTGGGACTCAACTTCTTTTGAGTTTGGAAGTAGCTAGTTGCTACATTATCTGTCATGATCATAAAGTGAGAACCCAACAAGTAGTGTCGCCACACCCTTAGACAATGGATGATAGTTGTCATCTCCTTTTCTTGCACCGTGTAGCGGCGTTCAGTTTCATTGAGCTTGCGGCTCTTATATGCTATGGGGTGGCCATCTTGCATCAATACTCCACCAATGGCAAAGTCTGAAGCATCTGTATGCAACTCGTACATCTTACAGGGATCTGGCAAGTAAAGCACTGGTTCTTCGGTAATGGCCTTTTTCAAGTCATCAAATGAGGCTTGACACTTGTTTGTCCACTCCCAAGTATTGTTCTTCTTGAGTAGGTCTGTTAGTGGAGCTGCTCTTGCTGAATATGACTTGATGAATCTCCGGTAGTAGTTCACAAGTCCAAGGAAAGACCGTAACTCGGGGACCTTAGTAAGAGGTTCCCATTCTTGGATGGCTTTCACCTTGTCTCCATCCATCATCAGCTTCCCATCTTTTATCCCATGACCCAAGAACATCACCTCATCTTGGGCAAAGGAACATTTCTCCCTTTTAACATATAGCTCATTTTCTCTGAGGACCTCGAACACCTTCTTCAAATGCTCAAGATGTTCTTCCATAGTCCGGCTATATATTACAATATCATCAAGATATACTACCACGAACCGATCGAGGTAGGGATGGAAGAGTTTATTCATGAGAGTGCAAAAGGTAGCAGGTGCATTGGTGAGACCAAATGGCATAACAAGGAACTCATAAGCACCGTACCTTGTTACACATGTAGTTTTTGGCTCATCCCCTTTTGCTATGCGCACCTGGTAGTATCCCGACCGCAAATCCAACTTTGAGAAGTATCTTGCGTTCCCCAATTGATCAAACAAATCAGCAATGAGTGGGATAGGATACTTGTTCTTTACCGTGATTTTGTTTAGAGCACGATAGTCAATGCACATTCTCAGTGAACCATCCTTCTTTTTCTGAAAAAGTACCGGGGCACCAAATGGGGCTTTGGATGGTCTAATGAAGCCAGCATCCAACAGCTCGTTGAGTTGCTTCCGCAATTCTGCCAACTCCGAGTTTGCCATCCGGTAAGGACTCATTGCTGGTGGTCTTGTGCCAGGCTCCAGCTCAATTTCATGGTCCACCTCCCTCCTTGGGGGTAATTGTTTTGGCAACGCCTCCGGCATCACATCTTGGAACTCATCCAAGACAACTTGCACCTCCGTCGGCAAGTTTAGTTGTGGTGATGCTTCATCATCATCATACTCTTTTAGAATGGCCAAGTAACTCTCTTCTTCCCTCTTCAATCCCTTCTTGAATTGAAGTGCTGAGAGAGCTTGGGTAGTAGGCTTGGTGGTTCTCTCCGTCGGTACTAGACAAGCCTTTGGTCCATCCATAATGCACATAGAGTTTGAACATGGAACAAGAAAAGCTCTAACCTGATCCAAGAACTCCATGCCGAATACCACCGAGAAATCATCCATGGGTGCCACAGATAAATCCACTTGGCCAGTCCATGCACCGAGACTGACCTTCACTCCGCGGGCAATTCCTTGGAGAGGTTGTGCCGCTGAGTTAACTGCTTTGAGGGAGCCACCTCCGTTGGTAACCTTGAGACCGAGTCTCTTAGCTTCCTCTAATGAAACAAAGTTGTGGGATGCACCTGTGTCGACCAGGGCTTTGGCGACTTTCCCATTGATGGATGCATCCACAAACATGAGTCCCTTGGGGGACGTCGGGGCACTTTGCAATGCACTAAGCAACCGCAAAGATCCCATCTTCGCACCTTCATCTGCCTCACTTCTGTCTTGGTCATGAGTGGAGGCAACTAAAGCATTCAATGTCTTTCTTTTGGGACATTCTCGTGCCCAATGCGGTCCGTCGCATATGAAACACGTCACACGGGGCTTTGAGGCACCACGTTCTTCCCTTTCCTTCCCCTTGTCTCGTGGCTTGAATGAGGAGCTTTCTCTGTGATTTTTGTAGCTTTGACTCTTAGCATGGCCTCCCCCATTTCTTGCTCCAACAAACTTTCTATCAACTGGCCTCTAGCCTTCTTTGTTTGAGGAGTAATCGATAAGACTTTCAGCAATGGCAATGGCCGAAGATAAGTCTTGGACACCACGTCATTTGAGCTCAAGGTTAGCCCATGATTGGAGACCATCCATGAACAAGAATAATGCATCTTTGTCCGATGTGTCAGGAACTTCTAGCAGCAAGGTTGTGAACTCCTTCACATATTCCCTTATGCTACCCATCTGTTTTAGTCGTCGAAGCCGGCCTCTCGCCTCTTCCTCAGCATTTACGGGGAAGAATTGGCTTTTGAACTCCCTTTTGAAGTCCTCAAAAGTGTCAATTGTGCACACCCCACGTTGCACATCTCCATGTCTTCATCTCCACCACAGCATAACAGTGTCGGTCAAGTACATGGCAGTAGTTCGGATTTTACTGGCATGGTCCGTTACGCCAGTAGCCTCAAAGTATTGATCCAGTCCCCATAGGAAGTTCTCAACTTCCCTAGCATTCCGAGCACCATTGAAAGTCTTTGGCTTGGGAACTTCCACTTTCTTAGCCTCGATGATAGTGGTTGTATTGGTTCCCGAGGCCATAGCCCGTTTGCATAGTGCTAGATCACCACCCATATCCTCAACTCTAAGCAACACATTGGAAATTTCTCTTTGGAAGAGATCACGTACCTTGGCAAGTTCGGATTTCAGCCCATCAATCTCTTGCCTTAATCCACCGTCTAGCTCGTTGAGTGACATCTTGACCGCTGCATGGATCTCCGCATCCTCGGCCTCCAAGCCGCTGCAACGTTCCTCCAAGTTATCTACTCGGTCGAACAACTCCCCCAAGTTGTCCTGAGCACTCACAACACGTGCTTCCAAGCTAGAAAGCATGTCTTTCGACTTGGCTCGAGATTCTTTAGATGGTTTTCGAGCTTCCTCACGACCACGTTCCATTGATGGAACTTCCACGTTAGGTGTAGCTGGGGCAGTAGCCTTCATTATGCCAAGCGTAGTAAAGCTTCCAAACCTTGGCTCTGATACCAACTGTCACGACCCTAGAGTTTAACTAGCAATCGTGCGGCACTTAGCACGGTCCGTTGCACTAAGCCTGCCTTCCAAACCGATAAAAGCACTCCAAAGAGAATAGAGCGGAACTTAGAGATCGAGAAGATTCAATAGCAAAACAAGAACACAAGAGAGTTTGAGAGAAAAGCTTTGTATTACTTGAAATGCTTCAATTGATTGAATTGAGTGAATGATTACAAATGAATTTACATAAGGTATATATAGGCCTCCACCTCCTCAATGGATGACCGAGATCAATTCCCACCTACCAGATGGATGGTTAGGATTAACTCCCACCTACCAAATGAATGGCTAGGATTGATCCCACCTACCAAAATGGACGGCCACGATCCATTTAATCTAACGGTTTACAATGGCCTTCTAGAATATTACATGTATGTGCCAAAATGTAATTGTGCGGGAAATCCCGTATGAACCTTTGCGGGGCGTGACATTAAGCTACCTTATCCCTAAATAATCAGGAGCCCAAACTTAAGCCACTTTGATTTAAACATAATAATATTCTACGATATTGTAACCCCTCTAACTGGCATGCCACTTATCCTAAGCTAGTCCTCGAATAGAGAATGGGCATACATAATCATATATATATATATATATATATATATATATATATATATATATATATATATATATATTTTTTTTTTTTTTTTTTTTTTTTGAAAAATTCAGCGACGGATTGCCAACCATCGCTAAATAGTGACCGAAAAAATCTATCACTAACATAAGCAATAGTGACAGATCATTTTCTATTGCTAAATTAGCGACGAAAATGTCATCTCTAATCCTTTGCCATCTATTGCATTGGTCACTACCTCGCAAATGAAATTAGTGACGGACATGTACATTTAATTATGAAATTTTTCGTCATTAAATATAACTATGGATGAATAATTCATCACTAAGCATATTTAGTGACAAAAAATCATGCTTTAGCAATGGAATTTTCCATCGTTAAAGCGTAACTTTTTTTTTTATAGTGTTTTCGCTTCTTGCAATGTTAGACTTCACCAGTAGAGAAGATTGTTCGACTACAAATAGAAAAATTATATGTTTTAGATATTAAGTTGGAAAGAAATGTAAACAAGAAAACTATTTATGAATTAATGTCTCTTGATGTGCATATTGATAAGGTAACTATCGAATCAAACACAAACATAAGCCACTCTTCTACAATTCTAAAGATAAATATACTTTACCACTACTAATTACCAAAATTTATAGAATGGAATAAAATTTTCAAATTGTTATAAACAACCATGTTGAAAATCTTTACAATTTGACTTTCAAAGTTATACACATTTTTAAGGATCAAAGACTATCGAACTTAAGATGCAAGCAAATTGTCTAGTTGTCAGATTTAGGTCATGTTTTACTTAGAAAACTCTCCTTATCAGAATCAAAACCAACATCCTTTCCTCACACATATGTTTCAAAGTCATCTAACCTTCAAAATTATAGCCAAACATAACATATAATAGAGAAAACACCCGTGAAGAAAATATGTATCAGGTAACATGATATATATTACATACAATCTCATATATTATGTAGAATATATGATAATAAATTTCTATAGAAGATAAAATCAATGTGTTTTTTAAAATTTGGTTAGGTTAGAACATACATCATCAAAAAAAAGTTGATTGATTATATTGCGACAATTTTACAAGTATATAAAATAAATTTCACATATCTTTTTACTTATTTAAACAATCTAAATATCGTAATTAATAATTTATTTATAATTTTACATGATTGCTAACGCTTGTACACTACTTGCAAATCTTGTTGTCCAGATTTTTTTTTTGTGTTTCTTTATAAAACTTTGTTACCGCTTACACAATATGTAAATTTTTTGATAATACTATGTACTACTTTCTTTATTATGCAAATTAATATTAACAATTCTATTATTAATTTTGAATCTATTGTACTATTAATCTTTAACTTATCTTTGTAAAAATTCATATATTTTCCATCCATCCCGGCACAACACGATGATTATATATATATATATATATATATATATATATATATATATATATATATATATATATATATATATCGAAGAAAAATGGATCCAAATACTCATTGTTTCGTGGGCCCTAAAACTCGAATGTAACTGCTGGCGTCATGTTTTCTACATTCCACTTCTCAACTTCTTATAACATTTTGGAGAAGCCTAGAAGGCACCAATCAATTTGATTTTTTAAATATTTTTATCATGATTAATTTATTCTAAAACAAATTTTAAATCTAATTCTTTAATAATTTTTTTCTATAATCATTTTAAATAATTTAAATTTAATTCCTATTTTAGTTATAAAAAATTAATGCATAATTATGTATAAAATATAAATTACAATAAAAGCTTATAATAAGTGAGGATTTTGAAAAAAAATTGTGAAGTAAAAATTTTAAAATAAAATAAAGTAAAATGGACGAAATTAAAGAGATGGAAGGCGCAAAATGCTACTGGAATGAGACCCCAAGCTCAATTTATTATGTTTAATTTTTTTAATTCGTAGCTCTACAATTAATTTTCAAATGGTTCAAAAATGTCTCTCTATACAATCGGAATCAAAATAAATAATTAAATAAATCAAAATAAATAAAGAGTATCTCTTTTTTTTATAACTCTGTTAAATTTGACTGTTATTTATTTATTTTTTATTGTTAAAGTTTGTGTTTGATATTGTATTTAGAAAAAAAAAATTTATTTTTAATTTTTTTAAGTTAGAGAAACTGCTTTTAAAGAGAAAAAAATAAATAGATATTTTTTTTTAAAATATATTTTAAAAAATAGTTTATAAATAATAAAAAAAATAGTTAATTAAATTAAAAAAATTATAACGACCGAACAATAATTCCGACTACTCCAAAGTGGTTATTATGGGTAAGATGCAAAAAAGCCATTGAATTGGAGCTCTTAATATTTTTTATATAATTTTGACCTTAATATTTTTTTTTGTTTGAACCCATGCATTATTGTTATAAAATCATTAAAAAATGCACTATTTTTGGGATTCATTAAATTCCTTTTTAATCACTAAAAAGGCAAAATTATCTGTCTAACATTTGATATGATAAATTTATTTTGGAAAAAAATATATATACAAAAAAAGAAAAACTAATAGACTATCACGATAAGATCTTGATAATTTTTTTAATAAAAAAATCGAGATAGCTTATTAATTTTTTATTTTTCTATACATCATTATAAATTTCATATAATCAAAACCAAATAAATCAAAATATAGTATTAAAAATCAAATTGATATAATGGAAGCTCAATCTAAATCTAGCTAGGAAATAATCAACAAAACATATTTAATACTGAACTAGTAAATTGAATCAATACAGTAAATGAATAAAATTTTTGTAGATATAAATCAGCATCTATCATTTTTTTTAAATTATTAATATTTTATGGATTATGAAATAGCCATAACAAATATGCACATTACCTAGTTAAAATCATATTAATATATTAGTATTTTGCTAAAATGAAATTGCCACATCAGCAATTAAAAAATTAATAAAGGGTCAAATTTATTTGTGTTAAAAAATAAATTGACATTTTCTCCTTTCTATATGATCAAAATTGTAATGGGCTTAAAAAAAAAAAGAAAGCAAAATCAAACCTAAAGCTCTAATTTAAGGTCATTTTTCACTTTCTTTTTGAACTTAACTTATTATTTTTTTTTAAAAAAAAAACAAAATAAAAATTGATCCAAATCGACTTTTTAAAAAAAAAAAAATTATCAAGGAAAAGAAAACCTCAATGACAAAAAAACTTGATGGTGATATGAAAACATGGAGAATTAGTGTAATAATAATTAAAATTCATTTGTCAAGCTTGACAATTTAGACTTTTCTATTTTGTCTTTATTTGCTTGTCCATTCAGCTGTCGCCAGTCAATTAAGAAATTGCCTTACTAATACTATGAGTGCTTAGTTTTATTTTTCTTATTCTGTATGATTAAATTGAATATCGGGGTTTCTTGTCGAGTCTGACAATCGAGACTCTGTTTATTGAGGCTGTGTTTTGTCTTTTGTGTTTGTAACGCATTTGAATTCGGTCTATAAGTTCTCATCTTTCATGTTTAGAATATAGAACTTCATCAAACTTATTTGCAATCTTTTTTTTTTTAAGTTAGAAGTTCAAAATGAATTTTTTTGTATTTTAAAAAGTTCAATTTCTAAATGATTTTTTTTTTCCATTTTGCAACAAGGTTGTAGTACTTGCTGATTCCCTAAAAGATAACGAGCTAGTATTGAACAATTCTTACTGAAATTATTTAATAATTTGAGTTTGAAAATTGATTGAATTAAGAATTGCCCAATCAAATTCAATAAGTCGGAAGAATTGACCCATAATTGAACTTTTTATTGATTTACATTATGATGCATTGTTTTTTAATTGATATGCTTAGTGAAGCATTATCTGAAAATCAGGCAACTATATGGTAAACTTTTGCTGTGTTTCTTGTGGTTATCTGCTTCTGCTGTATTTGAGCTGCAGGAAAAGAGTTGTGATGGTTTTTGTTATTTATTTCACAATGTCCACCAAGTGTTCGATGCATTGCTTTTAGTCCCTATTGGGGAACTCTGAAAACTTCAGGTAAAAATTTTTTGCTTGTCTTGCGGCGTGCTATACATTGTTGCTTCTTAAAAATATAATAACAACTAATTCCTTTTCTGTCAAAAGATATTCACTAAAAAGCGTATGAAGAACTGTGTTATTGTATGTATGCAGTTATTGTATACGTTATCTCCAGCACTACATGTAGACATCTATGCATAAGTGAATATATATTTCTCTCGCTCTCCCTTTCACTCTTTTTTTTTTTCCATCCTCTTCTTTCTTTGTCCTCATATCATAAGTTAATGCGTTGGACATAGACTTGTATTCATAAATATATAGTATCGTCTCATGGAACATAGAACAACAACATCATGTTGGTCTAACTCTGCTATATATGCAGCTTGTCATACTTGAGGCAATTTTCTGAATCTTGAGTATGGGTTTTACTATGTTTCTCTGCTCTATTTTATTATCCATCCCCAGACTCTCGACTGCACGAGATACTATAGCCCCAGGTCAATCTTTGAAAGATGGTGAGACACTGATTTCGACAGACGGAAGCTTTGAAGTTGGATTCTTCAGCCAAAGTAATTCAAGTAATAGGTTCTTGGGGATTTGGTACAGGAAAATACCAGTTAGGACGGTTGTATGGATAGCCAACAGAGATGCTCCCATTTTTAACACTTCAGGAGTTCTGCAAGTGAATCAGCAAGGAATTATCATCCTTCAAAATGGCACAAACGGTATTGTTTGGTCATCTAATAATACATCCAGGATTCCCCAGAATCCAGTTGCCCAGCTTTTGGATTCAGGAAATTTTGTTCTCAAAGATGGTAATAGTAACAACCCTGAAAATATAGTATGGCAGAGTTTTTGGATTCCTTATGATACCTTGTTACCAGGCATGAGACTTGGATGGAACCTTGATAGAGGTATGAATATGTTTCTATCATCGTGGAAGGGCAAAGATGATCCAACTAGTGGTGACTATTCATGCTTGGTTGATCTCCGAGGAGTTCCTCAGCTTTTTATCATGAAGGGAGATACAATACAGTGTCGAAGTGGCACCTGGAATGGCCTCCAGTTTACAGGAAGTCCTCAGCTGAAACGAAATCCACTATTCAATTTTATATTTGTATCTAATCAGCAAGAGATATATTATTCGTATGACCTTAAAAATACTGCAGTTATTTCAAGGTTATTATTGAGTGAAAAGGGCATTCTAGAGCGACATATCTGGGCTGATAGAACACAGAGCTGGACACTATTCTTTGGAGTGCCAACAGATCAATGTGACAGTTTTGCATTATGTGGTCCATATGCTAGTTGCAATATCAATAACTATCCTGTGTGCGCATGCTTGGAAGGATTTGTACCGAAATCTTCAGCAGATTGGGGCGCATCAGATTGGTCAGATGGCTGTATTAGAAGGATTCAATTAAGCTGCCATAGTGGAGATGGATTTAGGAAGCAGGCAGGAATGAAGTTACCCGACGCATCTTCTTCCTGGATTGATAATAGCATAGGTCTTAAGGAATGTGAGGAGTTGTGTCTAAGAAATTGCTCGTGTGTTGCATATGCAAATTCGGATATTAGAGGATCAGGCTGTCTGCTTTGGTTTGGTGATCTGATTGACATGAGGGAATTCGCTGAAGGAGGGCAAGACCTGTATTTAAGGATGGCTGCGTCAGAACTTGGTAACTTATCTTTTTGTTTTTCCGGGTTGCAATTTTAGCACATGAAGCTATGGCATATCTGCTCACATTAATTGTGTTTTTCAGCAAAAAGGAAATCAAATGAGAAGAACAAGGTTGCAATTATTGTCAGCTGTGTTATTTTAGCCATGGGAGTTCTATCTTTAGGATTACTCTTGTACATACGAAAGCTAAAAAATTTGCAGCAAGGTAAACTAATTTATGTACCTCAGTAGCTGCACTCATTTATTTATTTATGGCAGAGTTCTGCTGAATTCTCTCACCTAATAGATCAATCAGTAGTAATTTTTCTTTTCCTTTGAAAAAGAAAATATGTGGTCTAGTTTCACAGGATCGCCTCAGAATAGGCTTTATAGGTCCTCTGCTTTTACTATTATGATTATCTACAATCCTTCCCTTATATCATTTCAGGCTTGGCTCAACAGACTGATAAGGAAGACATTGAATTATCTTCCTTTGATTTGACCACTATAAAATATGCTACTGATAACTTTTCAATCGACAATAAACTAGGAGAAGGTGGGTTTGGACCTGTATACAAGGTAAGAAATGAACATATTGCAGAAATGAGCTATATTTTCTTAAAAAGCTGTGGTGAAATTCATCATTGATGATTTGCAGGGTACATTGTTGGATGGACGAGAAATAGCAGTGAAAAGACTTTCAGAAACATCTGGACAAGGAAGACAAGAATTCAAAAATGAAGTTGTGTTCATTGCAAAGCTTCAACACAGAAATCTTGTTAAGCTTCTTGGCTGCTGCATCCAAGGGGATGAAAAAATGTTAATCTATGAGTACATGCCCAACAAAAGCTTGGACTCATTTATTTTTGGTTAGTCCTCTTTATTGACATTTTTTTTGTTCTTATTATCATTAATTCCAAGTTTTTTTTCCTTTCATTTTCAAGATTGTGAATCATGAAATGGACTAACTATGTTTAGCAATTGATAGATAAAACAAGGAGCAAGTTGCTAGATTGGCATATGCGCTTCCATATAATTGGTGGGATTGCGCGCGGGCTTCTTTATCTTCATCAAGACTCTAGATTGAGAATTATCCATAGAGATTTGAAGACCAGCAATGTTTTACTAGACAGTGATATGAACCCAAAAATCTCAGACTTTGGATTGGCTAGAATATTTGGGAAAGATCAAAGTGCAGAAAAAACAAAAAGAGTAGTCGGCACATAGTGAGTGTGCAATTTATTGATGACTTTCATTCTCCTTTTGTATTAATCTAACACATGGTTTATCTTGAAAATTTGTTACATGTGACATAAAGGAAGTTGGCCCTGCTAAAAGGACATTGACCTTAATCTAATTACACTACCCATTTTGAGTTGGTCATAGAAAGCTCTTGAATCATTTGAAATTTCTAATCTTAGAAGCTGGAAGTTCATGGTGTTGGCATAAGATATACTTCCTATTTAGTTAGAGTGATTATAGAAAGAATTTAGTTTCCCTACTGCTTGTAAATCCCGTGTAATCTAGTCATAGATTTCCTCCTGCCACTCTTCTCCATTTTTCAACAAACCCCCTCATGCGCACTGGCTTTATCCAGTTGTCACTTGCAGGATAATTGGGTCGATTCCCCTTCTTTGTCCAACTCGTCTCCATCAATCTCACTCCTTCATAAGCCTCAGGCCTTTCTCCTTCAATCTGTGCCTTCCTGGAAATGTGTCTCAGATCTTCATCATCTTCTTGACCCTCCCTATCAGGGGGTCTTAGGGCCTCAGGTCCTTCACCATCTTCCCGGTCTCCCTGTAATTGGACCTCATCACTCAAAGGACACTGGCATTATCCTATTTACATTATAATTGGTTAGTCTTATTTAGGACCTAAAATTCTTTTTGTTAGTCTTATTTAGGACCTAAAATTCTTTTTGCCTCTGAACCTCTATTACTCAGGATAGGAAAGAGATACTCTACAATCTCTGATAGTTCTTAACTATGTATTGAAATTCAAATCACAGATGATGGGTAAGATCTCTTTTATACATTTATAGTGCTGCAAAACAATGTAATTTGCTTATTCCTTTATAATTAATCTAGAATGAAGATTTCAAAGTGCTTAGAGAATTGAAGTGGATATGGATCCTCCTTGGAGTTTTCATTATGTTTATTTGATGTTCGAACTTTGTGAGATACTCTACACAATTCAATCAAATCTCTCCGTTTTCATTTTTATGTTGGCTACAGGACTGAACATTTTGTACAATTTTCCTACTACGATTATATTTCTCCTCTAAATTGCTATGTCAATGGAATTAAGAATTGTTAGTTCTTCCATAATACATAACTAGATGTGATTTAAATATTTAATATTTTCTGATACTTGTTTCATTTATAATTATATTTTGCAGTGGTTATATGTCACCCGAGTATGCAGTTGATGGCCGCTTCTCAAGTAAATCTGACGTTTTTAGTTTTGGTGTTTTAGTACTAGAAATAGTTAGCGGAAAGAGAAACCGAGGATTTTGGCATTCAGATCACGGTCTCAACCTTCTTGGACATGTAAGTAAAATAGAAAAAACTGAAGATAATAATAAAACCTCTTGTTATCTATCATATCCAGTCTCATTGTGGTACAGAATATTAATCAATGTGACCAAACGTGGAATTTTCTTTATCAATGATTTTTCTTAGGCACAAGGTCTCCCGCATAAACACAGATTATTATTTTATTATTTTGTGATAGAAAGTTCTATTCACCATTTAATAATGAGAAACTTTTATATGGATTCCAATTGACTAATATTCGGGACAAATATTTTAGGCATGGAGATTATGGATGGAAGAAAGGGAATTAGAACTATCTGACAATTTTTTGCAAAATTCTTGTCCATCTCAAATTCAACGTTGCATACATGTGAGTCTGCTATGCGTGCAGCGATTGCCGGAAGACCGACCTGACATGTCAGCTGTGGTTGTAATGATGGGGAGTGACAGTTTGCTGCCTCAGCCAAAGCAACCTGGCTTTTATACAGAAAGAAATCCAATTGAACCAGATTCTTCCTCCATTAAGGAAGAAATGTGGTCAAGGAATGAGATCAGCACAACTTTTATAGACCCAAGATAGAATTTTACATCATATTGGTTTTTTTTTTTCCCTTTTCTTTTCTAAGGACATAATTAATTTCACCTTTGGAGCAATAGCGTTATTTAATTGTTATTTTTTTTCACTTATTTATTTAGGATATGATATTTATATGGGTAAGAATTTTAGTACAAATTTTACTAGGAAAGATAGTTTTCTTTTTTAATGGCCTAATAACCCAAATTTAGCATAAAATGCCGCTTGGAACTCTAAACTTATAAATTAGTTAATTATTTTTACCTTTCAACTAGTCATACAATCAGATATCCTTTTTTAACACCTGCCATGCGGGTGGAAGATAAATTTATGGACGACTGGTGTTGGAAATTTTGACATATAAGACAGAAACGTGTTGATTCACGTGGATTGAAAATTTGGTTGTTAGTGGGAGTCATTCCACATATGGCGCCCATCACCAATAATTAAAAAAAACGAAATTTTGTTTGAATAACTTTCTATTGGCAAGCTGGGATTTTGAACATTTGGCACTCATTTGTGCCTATAAAAAGATATAATCTTTTGAACTTCAAAATACAACAAGAAGCATTGCAAAATTTGAGAAATGAGTGAAAATAATAGCCAAAGGAAAATTTTCCTTTAATGAGTGTGCGAGAGAATTGATTTTTTGGAAATTTTTTCAAAAAAGGTGAGTAACAAAAATAATAAAAAAAGCATTTGTGATATTTTTAGAAAATATTTGAGTGTCATTATTTTTGAATTTATCTCAAATTATTATATTAGCTTTAGTCTTTGTCTAGAAAAGACTCACTGTTTTTGTACCTATTAATTTTTATTAGTGAAAAAAATACTTTTCAAAATTTGTCTCATTGATATAATTCAAATTAAATGGCGAACCATATAAAATTTATAGTGTTAATATTTATTGATTATTTTATTCCTTATTTAATTTATTGTTGTACTCATTGTGCCAAACATGTAGTATCAAAATCAGTCTATCAATTTTATAAAATTCTTAGTATATTTTGTGGTTGCATTATTTACTGATTTTTCACATTAGAAAAAAATTTATTTGTATTATAGCTAGCTAACGGATTCTCACGATAGAGATAAAGAACACAAAGATAATCAACTTAAATGGAACGAATTGCATTATTTGGAGAAACAAAATAAATGATTTTCTATTTATGATGAAAATGCATATATTGATGTTTACTACAACTAAACCTAATGATCAGACATATGAGGAATGAGAGTTTGAGCATAAGCAGGTATGCAATTTCATTCGACAGTTCGTCAAAAATAATGTATACAACCACATCTACAATAAGACTCATGAATTGATGCTAAGGAATAATCTTGAATAGTTGCACGCGTAAAAAACAACCATTAATGTATTGTTTTATTTGATAAAATTGACGTAATTAAAACACAAAAAAGAGACTTCTATAGCAGATTATCTAAATGAGATGCAAGGTTTCATGAATTAGTTATCCAGAATGGACATAAATCTTGATAACAAAGTATTTGTCCTGCCAGTATTAGGCTATTTGTTAGAATTGTGAAAGACTTTGAAGGTTTTCATCAATAACACTGCACCTAACAATGTAGTCAATATGAAGTATGTTAAAAGTAGTATTCTGAATGAAGAAACGAGAAGATCTCAAAACTCATCTTCTTCATTACAACTAGATGTTCTGGTTAAAATTCTAGGAGATGGAGCTAGTCTAGGCAACAAAAGCCAAAAAAAAAGAGTATAGAAAAGTCGAACAGATATGCCAACATTAAATGTTATCACCGTAAAAAGAAAAATCACATCAAGAAATATTGTCTAAAAGTTCAAGAATGAACAAAAGACCAGAAAGTGAAGAGAAATGACAACAATGATTCCTTGTCATTTGTGATGATACTATCAATTTTACATCTCATGAGACTAGTTGGAAAATTGATAGTGGTGCTATCATTCATGTCATGCTTAGAAAGAATTTTTCTCATCCTTCATAGCATAAAATTTTGGCACTGTGAAAATAGAAAATGATAATCTATCAAAAGTTGTTGGCATGAGAGATATTTATCTAGAGACTGAGAATGATAACAGATTAGTTCTGAGAGATATCAAACATATTCCAAATATTTGCTTGAGTTTGATCTCTGCAATAAGACTAGATGATGTAGGTTTGTTGCAATACCTTTTTCAATAACTAGTAGAAGCTCACCAAATGTTTATTTGTGGTGGTCAAAGGTACAAGACATGCTAACTTGTATATGATGCATTCATGGTTCTCCAATAACATAATGAGTGTAACTTCATGATCCTTGAACAAATGGAATAGTAACTTCAATTCATCTTTCAACTAAACTTACATTTAATAATCCAAAACAAATCACTAAGATTATGATCCTATGATCATGTCATGATTAAAAACGGAAAACAAAAACAAATTCCACAAAATCTGGAACTAACTTTATATATTCAACACTTAAAATATCTAAGGCAAATTAAAGACACATGGACTTCATATCAGCAATCCTAAACACATCAGCTAACAAGTAAGAGCAAGAAGTTGCTATTTGTTTGATGATGTTATTGAATGCGATAGTGACTTGAATTTTTGATACTTTGATGAATGTTGAAAGCAAAAAAATGGAATTCTCTACTTTCGCGGTTTTCAAAAAAGAGGGGACGAATTGTTTGGGGGAAATTTGAACTTAATGCTTAACATGTAATTGAAAATTCTAGTATTGAATTGTTTACTACATTTCGTGAGAAGCTCTGGCATTGGGCTAGTCAAGAGAAAAGAACTTTAATCAATAAATCTAAGTCTTAATACTTATACAATAAACCAACCTATTTACAAGCTCACAATAAACCAAGCTAAAATAGAAAAATGAATAATTGTTAAATAAAAACCCTAATCTACCTTTATGATCTGTAGCCCTAATCAATCAAATTTCATAATAAACTCTGTAGAGTCGCCCATATGGGAAGCGCTTCTTGTCTTTGAAAGAGCTGGTTCCTGTGGAGTTGGAAAAGACGTCACCTCGTTCCTAAGAAATGAGACAACATCTGACATTGTAGGCCTGTCATTCGCATTTTCTTGAACACAAAGAAGTGCAATTTCAATGTATCTCAACATATTGCTTGAAGAAGTATCTCCTATAGTTGGATCCATCAGATCCAATGGCCTTCTGCATTTCCATAAATCCCATGCCTGAAGATGAAACCAAATATCATGTTAAATAAGCTCTGTGAACTACGCATATACGAGTTTGAACTCCAATTGGAAGCCAACCCTGTAATTAAAAACAGAAAAAGAATATATATTGTATATATACTTTCACTTACATATCCAAGGAGATTAGATCTGTCATTACGAAGATTGTTCTTCTTGCCGCTCAAAATCTCCAATAGCAAAATTCCAAAGCTGAAGACATGCAATTTGTTCGACACCATACCCATGGATGCATACTCCGGAGACATATAGCCACTACAGCTTGTTAAATCAACAAAAGTTTTAATACCTTTCCTCCTTTAATAATAATTATATACTGAAAGATTATGACTTCATTCGTATACTGAACCAGTGATAGAATGTTTTGTAAACAAATCGATAACTAGTTTGCTTATATGTCATTTCATCATAGATCTAGGCAAGAAAAAGATTGCGGCTTCATATTCAATTCCACTTACAAAGTTCCGAACATACGGTTAGTTGCTAGCATTTCTGCAGGGTCGAAAATTTTTGCAATGGAAAAATCAGAAACTTTGGGATTCATATTTTCATCTAACAAAATGTTGCTGACTTTCAAATTTCCATGAATGATTTGTGACCTTGAATGTTCGTGAAGGTAATTAAGTCCTAAAGCAATGCCGTCGATGATGCGAGCGCGAGTTGCCCAGTCTAATGGCATTGTTGGATCTGTTAAGTATAGAAGTATAAGCATATATGATAGAATAATGAAATGGAAAGCTATAATTGAAAGTGAAATTTTTTCTCGAGTACGAACCAAAGAGGAAGAAATCCAAGCTCTTATTTGGAAAATATTCGTAGATGAATATATTTTCATTTCCTTCGAAGCAGCAACCGAGAAGTTTGGCAAGATTGTGGTGTTGGAGTTCAGCTATAAGCGTTGATTCTTCTTTTAATTCCTTCCATCCTTTTCCAGGTATTTTCGAAAGCCTTTTAACGGCTATCTCATCTCCATTAAGTAATGTTCCCTGAATTTAATTAATAGCTTTATTATATTATATAGGGAATTTTGGATGTGGGATTTGAATAATTCTGTATATTAATAGATTCCTAATTAAGATGGTATTATTCAAGTAATTGAATCTTAATTACCTTGTATACGGCTCCAAAACCACCCTTTCCAAGTTTGTTCAGCTGAAAAATCTTCAGTAGCAGCACATACACTTGTAAAATTGAATTGAGGAATCTGATACTCTTCTTTGCCTTTTCCAATTTTGTTTCCTGTTATTTCTCCAGGACTTGAACTAAATCATATGATAACAAGTCCATCCCTGCTTTCACAACAAAATTGATAAAACATGAACGTTCTCATTAATTCAATGCTACTGAATAAAAATCAAAACTATTTGGCAATCGATTTGTTGTCATTTTGATAAACTATGTTTTATATATAATGTCACCCTTAAATCATTATTCATTTATGAAATAAATTAATAATAGATTCTCAGATTGGAAATTTAAGTTTTACTTTATATGTTAATATAAAAACAACTATTTAAATTTTAATAGACCACAATTGGATTCAAATTTTATTTAAAATATTGGTATACTTTCATTCATATGTGCGCAACACTTCGAATTTATCAATTTATCGAACTATTATTCATAAAAAAAAGAAAAAAAAAAGTGGACTTATTTCGTCATGGAATAAAATTTTTAAACTAATTTGTGCCAATATAAAATTTTGAAAACAACTGGGAATAGTGGATTGATTGTTACTTCATTTCTTTTTTCTTCCTATAGAATCAGGATGATTATGCATATAAATAAATAAGCGCATCTGTCACCTTAGTAGTAATACTAAGAACAAACTCATACCTTTTTCTTGTTTAATCTTGTCATGCCACAACCCATAAATGAACAAGGCTGTAGCTAATATTGTAAGACAAATGCCTGATATAGCCATGATCCACAGCTTCCATCCAGTTAGAATTGGTTGATTATAATCTAATTTTTTCATAATTAATTAAACAGCAAATCATTAACACCAGTATTCCAATATAAAAATCAAATTAACATGTAAATAATCCTTTACCTTTTACAATAAACTCAGAAGCTGCAACTTTGATATATATATTCCTTGCAGTAATGTCATTATCAGGAAGCTGTTGCATATTAGTAACATCTCCCGAAAGTATTGCACATTGATTGGCACTGAAAGAAAAACCATCGCAAGAACAGTTGTTCTTGCAAATTGATTTGCAATCATCAATGTCTTGAATTTCAGAAAGGATTAAAGAATGTGCAGGCAATGTTACTTTAGGCACCAGCTTGAACAGATATTCGGTGACGTCGCATTTTAAAGGCGACCTCCTCTTGCATCCCGAATCTAACAGTACGGCGATCATGTTGTTGCTGTTCGACGATGCATTTGTTACCATTATGGAAATTTCGCCTTCTGATATTACAAGGTTTCCGTCTTCCTGGAAAATTAGTCCCGAAGAAGAGGTGGTGAGAGGTTGATCTCGGTTCGACACCCACACCACGGTCCGTGTTAATGCTTTTCTTAAACCAAATTCCCAAATAGAGATTCGTTGAATTTACTGGCGAAAAAAATCCTAGTTCATAGAACCCTTCTGGCGATACAATGGTCTCGGATACCTTAAGCTGTTGTCCTACTGTCATACTACTTGACGCAGCATCACCAATTTGCTCACAATAACATGACAATATTAATACAACCACTGCATAAGTCCACCACCTGCCTGAAGCCCCCATTTTAGCCATACCCTTGAGCAATTCCTATCAGAAGATTATTTAATTTTATATGATTCTGTTCCAATGTATATCATCAAAGAAAAATATATATGAGCAACTAGCAGCCACAAAACAAACATCAAAGTAACATATTTCAAAATGCAAATCAACCATACCTGTAATGCTTTCAATATGATTGCTCAATAATTCATGACGCAAAGCTCCAAATAGAAATTTAAAAAGAATCAAAAGTGAAGAATTTAATAACAGCCAAATTTTATTTTTTATTTTCTTGAAAAAGAAAAAGAAAAAAAAAAGTCAGAGAAGCTATTGATTCTGCGCGTTATAAAAATATAAACTATATATATCAAAAACATATTCTGACGTTTAATTAACTCCTTCACCTTATTTAGAAGAAATTCTTGTATTAATCTAATAATTTCAAAATGTCCATTGAAGAGGTTAGAGGAAGACTCAACAAATGAAACTACCATATCTAAATCAAGAAGTCAAGATGAATTATTTAATTTTTTTTGCAATTGTAATAACATAAATCTATGTTTTTCCTCCATGTATGATTTATGCACGGCGTGTGTTATTTTCAAAACGGCAAGGCTAATCCAATTGGAAACCAAAAGCTCGATTACAATAAGGTGAGTCACCTCTCTATACTCTATAGTACCATAACTATCGAGTTTAGTTTTACCGGCTATGTGAAAAAGAAAGAAAAAAAAGTATTGGTATCATTTCACGAGTAAAAAATCGACCAGTATTACTTGACTCTTTCCGTCTTTGCCTAGCTAGGATTAATAATATAAATGATACCAAAATTTATCACTTTATTACAAATTGATACTATATCTTTTAATTATTGCAGATTAATACCAAAAATTTTGAAAATTTTACAATTTGGTATTCAAAGCTAATTTTTTGTCAGAAAGATGATATGACAGCCGAACAACATGTTACATTAACATGTTATTTCATCAGAAATTGTGTTTTCTAACTATTACATCATATATTGTTTTACTAGAAATTGATCTCATGTACCATATTATAACATTTTTAAAATTTTTGGTACCAATATGTAACAATTAAAAAGTTTAGTACCAAATTATAACAAAATCACAATTTTTAGTAAAATTTATATTATTAACCTGTCTAGATATCTTAATTACTGATCAGAAATATAAAAAAGCCCGCCAGGCAATCGATTCAATGATAAAAAATACTTATTTTCCAAATTAACAATCCTTTCGTGGTTGGACCCATTAAAAGAAAAGCACTAAAGAAACACAAACTATGAATAAAATAAAAGAACCGCTTACTGTATGCACTTAACATATTAAGATTCTAGTGTACTAGAAAATTACTTGGTCCAAGCTCTTATATATTAGGCATATGCTCATTCCTAGATTCTAATTAGGGTTATAAATGAATCAAACCACTCGTAAGTTATTTAGATTTTGGTTTGAAAAAAATTCATTTGAAATCTTTTATTATTGTTAATGAGCCGAGCTCGGGTTCGAGCTTAATACTGTTTGTTCGTCAGCTCGCGAATATATTCATTTATGAGTTCACGAACACATTCACTAATATATTTGTTTAAAAACTCGCAAACGTGTTTGTTTAAAAGCTCACGAACGTGTTCATTTAAAATCTCACGAACGTGTTCATTTAAAAGCTCACGAACATGTTCATTTAAAAGCTCACGAACGTATTCATTTAAAAGCTCACGAACGTGTTCATTTAAAAGTGTACAAATGTATTCATTTAAAAGTGTACAAATGTGTTCATTTAAAAGCTCGAGAACGTGTTCGTTTAAAATCTCACGAATTTAGAGCTCATTTATGTTCTATTTTTTTATCGAGCTCGAGCTTCTGTCATTATTAATTAATGAGCCGAACTCGAGCTTTTATCATTATTAGTTAACGAGTCGAACTCGAGCTTTTGTCATTATTAATTAATGAGTCAAATTGGAGCTTTTATCATTATTAATTAACGAGTCGAATTTGAGCTTCTATTATTATTAGTTAATGAACCGAACTCGAGCTAAACTCGTTAAGCATAATAAACGAGCTTTTTATGAGCCGAGCTCGGGCCTCTCACAAACTTGATAATTTTCAAATGAGTTGAGCTCGAGCTCAAATATAAAAACTCAAATTGAGCTCATAAACTTAAACTAGCCGAGTTCAAGCTTACAAATATTCATCTTGATTCAATTCATTTACAACCCTAATTCTAATACAAATTTTTCAAGAAATAAGGAGAATAAATTAAAGAAAATAAATAGCCCAGAGAAAAAATAGGCTGAATAATTTCATAGAGTGATAGGCATGTCTCAATTTCTTATTTTGAACCGAACATCAGTTGGTTTACCAAAACGAAATTGTGGTAGATATCTTAATCAATTATGAAACCTAATCAACCTAATTTACGAAAAAATTTTAGTCGATTTGGTTAATTTCTCAAAGTAATCAATTTTGATCAAAAAATAAGATCTAAAATTAGTCCAACGGGCACACCCATTTTATAGATCAATGGTTCAACTTCAAATTAATGAAAATTTAGGCATATATTTTTCCATCTATATCCTATACTAGTGCGTGATCTAGTCAATTATAGCAAAAAGAAGAAGCAGAAACCCAGATTTCATGAAAAAGAAAAAGGAAACCAAATTCATGAGCTTTATTAAATCAAAGAATTTCTATTTGTACTCGAGTAAATAAAACACTATCTACAAAATGATAGCATGTATCCCTTTTAATTTTCCACAACTATAAGTTATGAGAGCAAAAAATGCAAGTCTTTTTTGAATAAAAAGACCAAAATAAAACAACCCTTTTTTTATTGTCCAAAATAATATCTTAACCTCATTTGTTATAAGCTTTTAGCGGTCTAACAAACTAAAATTAGAATTAGGTATTTAGCTAGTTCCGTTTTTAGTTTGTTAGACCGCTAAAAGATGAGTTAGCTGCTAGAAATTCCAATTGCTAGTTTTTACTAAAAGCTAAGTTTTTTATAAAAAAAAATTGAAATTTTCAGTTTTTCAAATAAAAAGCTAGCTTTTAGATAATTAATACACAAAATAAATTTTATTTTTTATTTGTACTTAGATAAACTTATAATAATTTTTATTGATTAAAAATTATATTTTCTATTATAGTTTTACGTTTAATTAATTATTTCTTATGTTATATACTATATGCATTATAAACAAATAAAAAAAATAGTATATGTATCACATTAGTAACAAAATAATATTATTGATAGTTATTTTATGAATTATAATTAAATTTCAACACCGAGTTATCAAATACTTTAAAACCAATTATAAATTGTTGACTGCCACAATTACCTATTGACCGTTTAACCTTAAGACTATTTGGTTCATACATTTGTCCAATCATTATTTCATAAATCACAAACACACCTTTTCAATTTTCTAGAAAATGGAGATATTATTGTCATGCTATTGTTGCCTATTGGTTTGATGGTGTATAGTGATGGCGATGACAACGAAGCAATGATGAAGTAATAGTGACATATCGATGAGTGGTAGGCCGACGACAAAAATGGGATGTAGGGAAGAGAAGGGAAAAGGGTAGAAGAGGGAGAGATTCTTCGAATGAGATTTGGGAATGATGAATTAGGTTGAAATCTTAAAATAAGATGTTGCGTAAAAGAACCATAAAATGGGAACACTTAGTTTCTATTAAACCTTAAGGGGTATTTCCGTCATTTTGATGATAACAAATAAAATAGCAATATTGTATTTAACATACTTTTTTTCTAAATCTATTAAACAGGGTATGGAATAAAATAGCAAGAATGGAAAATGGAAAATTAATCCTTGAATGATAAAATTAAGGAAGTAGTATGTTCACTCTCGTGACCCTAGGTATCATGCTCGTGAAGAAGCTAACCGTCAACAAAACCAACATTTGAAGTTCACGGCCATGAAAGAAAACAACAAACTGTGAAATACACATTTAAGTCACGCCCGTGAACCTTCTTGACATATTCATCCAGAGAGCTTCACGACCAAAGTCACCACTTGGATCACGGCCGGGAAGTCTGTGACGCCCGTGAAGATATATGTCACGCCTGTGACCCAATATTTCAAAACCTTCCAGAATGCTTCTTGACCAAGGTCGCCACTTCAGTCACGACTTGGAAGAACAATCATGCCCGTGACAAACATAGTCACGCCCGTGAAAGATAAAAGAGAAAAATGTCAAGTGCGATTATTTGGGTTGGTGTAACAGCTAGTTTCGTCTTAAATGCATTCTAACGACTACAATTTGCCATGGGAGTATAAATACAAGTCATTTATGCATTCAGTACAAGAGGATAGCAAATAATTTGAATCAAAATCTTATTACAAGCTATTTGTACATTTAATACTTTCATAATAAATATCTATTCTCTGGGAAAATCTTTTTGCTCACCATTTGTTGAGTAATAAAGATTTGTAAGTGTTTCTCTCTGTAATCATTTATTACTCAAGTGAGTTTTGGATATTTCTGGGTTAAGAGTAGAACACTTATAAGGGTTAGTTGTGTGAGCCTTTAAAACACAAAGAAATGTTGTTTGTGTGAGCCTGTAAAATACAAGGTAAAGGTTGTTTGTATGAGCCTGTAAAATATAAGATAAAGGTTGTTTGTGTAAGCCTGTAAAACACAAGGAATTGGTTATTATGTGAGTCATTAAAACACAAGAGATTTCTGGGTTAGGTATGAGTCATTGTGAGAAACACCATAGTTGGGAGTGAGCTTGTAAAACTCCATTGTAACACTTAGTGTGTTAGTGAAACTCCCAATTGCGATTGGGGAGAGGAGTAGGGTTTGTTAACACCTGAACCTCTATAAAAATCGTTGTGTCAAATTTCTCTATCCCTCCTAAACGTAACTTTCTATTTCCTCACTTTAAAGTTAAATTTTTAAAACTCCAATTCAACCCCCCCTTCTTGGCTCAATATCTGGGCAATAATTGGTATCAGAGCTTTGTTTAGCATATAAGCCTAAAAAGCGCTAGTAAAGATTAAGATATGGCCAGTGAAGGATTCAAAAGTCTCAAACCTTACTTTGATGGAGAAAATTATGCCCATTGGAAGTTTCGGATGGAGACATACCTGGATAGTGAAGGAATTGAAGTCTGGGATAATGTACGAAAAGAATGGACACCACCAACTAGAAGAGGAGCTGATGGTGAAGAAGAAATCTTATCAAGAGATGATTGGACAGAGCCTCAAAGAAGAGCAAATTTCAAAAATAAGAAGGCAATAGCAATCCTCTCAAGTTCATTATCTATTGAAGAATGTGGAAGAATACAACATTGCCCAAGAGCCTACAGCATGTGGAAGACATTGGAAAATTATCATGAATGAACTAAGCAAGTCAAATCCAAGAAGATTCAACTTCTTACCTCAGAATATGGGCTCTTCAAGATGAAATCCAATGAGTCAATCACTGACGTGACCAACCATCTTCTAGCCATTATAAATGGAATGAGGAAACTTGGGAAGCTTTTGAGCTTGGAAGATGTAAACAACAAAATCCTGAGAAGTCTTCCTCTTAAAGAATATGGCTCAAGAGTTGCTGGCATAGAAGAAGCAAATGAAGACATGAGCATCATGAATACTGATGTGCTTATTGGCAAACTTCTCACACATGAAATGGCAGTGAAAAGAGATAGAGAACTTGAAGCAGAGCCAGAGAAAAGAAAGCCTTTAGCACTCAAAGCCTCTACTTCAAAATCTCAAGAAGAAAGTGAAGATGATGAAGAAATGAGTGATGATGAAAATGAGGATGTTGCTATGCTTTCAAGAAGACTGAAAAGAATCATTGAGAAGAAAATGAGCAACTCCAAAAAATTCAGGCAAAGAAACCTCAAACAAACTTCTAATGATGCACAAAGAAGTAAGGAAGAGGTAAAGTGCTATGAGTGTGGAAAGAAAGGACATATCAAACCAGAATGTCCAAGGCTCAAGAAGCATAAGAGCAGATACCAAAGAGAAAATGGGGAGAAAGGTCACAAAGCCATATGGGATGACGAAAGCTCTTCAAGTGAAAGAGATGATAATGAAAGCGAATAGGTCAACCTATGCTTCATGGCTATTGAGGATCACGTCTCGGATTAGGTAAGATCACTACACTCATACTCTTTCAATAATGATAGTAGTGATAATGATAATAATAGTGATAGTGATGATGATGAGCAAAGCCTTATAGAAGAATTAAATTTAGAACTAGAGAAATATAAGACTAAATTCAGTACTTATAGGAATAACATTTCCAATTTGAAAAACAAAATGTATGTTTTAGAAAAGGATAATCTTAAACTTAAATCATCTAATGAATCTCTTCAAAAGTCATTAGATGAATATTAATCAAGACCCTCAACTGCTTCCTTGCTTAAAGAAAATAATACTTTGAAAAATAAAGTTGAGGAACTTAGAAATTCCATTTCTAAATTTCACAAAGGTAAAGAGAGTTTAGATACTCTCATTGTGTCTCAAACACCATCTTTGATTAGACATGGTCTAGGATTTAAGGACACATAATCATCTTCTCACAAAACCATTTTTGTTAAGTCTAGTGAACCTCACATCTCCATAATTATTGGAACAACACCAAGGAATAAGTATATTAAACCTTCAATACATAAAAATAATAATCATGCTTTTATGTATAAGAAGCATGCATCTAGAAAATCATCAATTAATCATGACTGTGCATACCATTGTTCTCAAAATTAGTTAAATAGAAATATGGCATTCAAATATATTGTAAGACCAAAAAACAATGTTAGACCTAAACAGTGTAATTATTGTATGAAGATTGGTCATATAAATAAACGTTGTTGGATAAGGAAGGCTCATTGGGAACCTTCATGTGCTAACCCCCAAAGACCCAAGCTAATTTGGGTACCTAAAAATCATACTTGAACTGTGATTCTATAGGTATACCTCAAGTCCACAATAAACAAAAATGCTTGACTAGTAGATAGTGGATGCTCAAGGCATATAACAGGAGACAAAGAACTCTTCTATGAAATCAAAAGTATTGATGGAGGTAAAATTACCTTTGGAAACAATGCTAAGGGTAAGGTAATTGGAATTGGTTCTATTTGTATTTAGGTACTACCTTTATTAAAGATGTCTTGTTGATGACTTAAAACATAACTTGTTAAGTGTTAGTCAATTATGTGATAAAGGAAACAAAGTAATCTTTACTTCAAATGAATATCTTGTAACCACTATCGATGGTCAAGAAAGATTTAAAGGAAATAGAGATGTCAACACATACATAATAGACTTACATTAATTATCTAACCATTCCTCTAAGTGTCTTGTGACTACTAGTGATGAATTTTGGTTATGGCATAGAAAGCTTGGTCATGCTAACATAGACTTAATACAAAGCCTCAACATAGGAGAACTAGTAAAAGGACTGCCAAGAGTCAAATTTGAAAAAGACAAGACATGTGAACCTTGCCAAAGAGGAAAACAACACAAGTCATCCTTCAAAGCCAAAAACATAGTAAGTACCTCAAAACCTCTTCAACTCCTGCATTTAGACTTATTTGGACCTACTAGAATTGCTAGCTTATGAGGTAAAAATTATGTCTTTATCATCGTAGATGATTACTCTAGATTTACTTGAGTAATTTTCTTAGCTCAAAAGAGTGATGCTTTTGAAAATTTCAAAAACTTTGCTAAAAGAGTTCAAAATGAAAAAAGATATTGTATTTCAAAGATAAGAAGTGACCATGGCAAAGAATTTGAAAATGAAAACTTTGAAAGTTTTTGCCTTGAACATGGCATTTCACAGAATTTCTCATCTCCTAGGACACCTCAACAAAATGGGGTAGTTGAAAGGAAAAATCGAACTTTAATTGAAATGGCTAGAACAATGCTCAATGAGTATGGTTTACCAACTTACTTTTGGGCAGAAACCATAAACATTGCATGTTATATTTCAAATCGAGTCTTCCAAAGACCTCTTTTAAACAAAACCTCATTTGAGCTATGAAATGGAAGAAAGCCCTTGATATCATACTTTAGAGTATTTGGATGCAAGTGCTTCATATTGAATACCAAGGACAACCTTGGAAAATTTGCCTCTAAATCTGATGAAGTTATCTTTTTAGGGTACTCTACAACTAGCAAGGCATATAGAGTATTTAATAAAAGATCATTAACTATTGAAGAATCTATGCATGTTGTTTTTAATGAATCTAGTAGACTTGATCTTGTGAAAGGTAGTGCTCTTAATGATGTTGTAGGAACTATGGAAAGACTTGATCTTGGAAATGGAAAAAAAGAAAATGATCAAGAAGATTCACATCAAGATGATTCTCTACCTCAAGCTCAAGAAGAAAATGGGCAAGAACTCCCAAAGGAATGGAGAATGACAAAAGATCATCCCAAGGAGCAAATCATTGGTGATCCTTCAAGGGGAGTAAGTACTAGATCTTATTTCAAACATTTAGCCACTGACCTTGCTTTTATTTCTCAAATTGAGCCTAAAAATGTTGATGAGGCTCTTAATGATGAAAGTTGGGTAATTGCCATGCAAGAGGAACTCAACCAATTTGAGAGAAGTAAGGTATGGACCTTAGTACCTAGACCCAAGGATCATCAAATTATAGGTAGCAAATGGATATTTAGAAATAAACTAGATGAACAAGGTTCAATAACTAGGAATAAGGCTAGATTAGTTGCAAAAGTATATAATCAGAAAAAAGGAATAGATTATGATGAGACCTATGCACCTATAGCTAGATTAGAAGCCATAAGAATACTTTTAGCATATGCATGTCACATGAATTTCAAACTCTTTCAAATGGATGTGAAAAGTGCATTTCTAAATGGTTATATAGAAGAAGAAGTTTATGTAGAACAACCACCAGGCTTTGAAAGCTATGATTTGCCAAATCATGTTTTTAAACTTTCAAAAGCTTTATATGGTTTGAAACAAGGCCCAAGAGCTTGGTATGAAAGACTAAGTTCTTTTCTCTTAGAAAATAACTTTACAAAGAGGAATGTTGACACCACATTATTCATTAAAAAACATAAGTATGATATACTAATTGTTCAAATTTATGTTGATGATATAATATTTGGTTCTACTAATGAATTGCTTTGTCAAGAATTTTCCAAGTTTATGACTAGGGAATTTGAAATGAGCATGGTGGGAGAGCTTAAATATTTCCTTGGTCTACAAATAAAACAAGGCAATGAGGGCATATTCATCAACCAATCCAAATATGCCAAAGATTTAATTAAGAAATTTGGAATGGAAGGATGTAAGAATGCTAAGACTCTTATGAGCACATCAACAAAATTGGACAAGGATGAAAATGGTAAGAGCATTAATAAAAAGCTCTATAGAGGTATGATCGGATCACTTTTATATCTTACTGCTTTTAGACCTGACATAATGTATAGTGTTTGCTTGTATGCATGATTTCAATCATGTCCAAAAGAATTTCATTTACATCCAGTAAAAAGAATTCTAAGATATTTACATGGATCATTGCATCTAGGATTGTGGTATCCTAGAAATTCATCATTTTATATTGTAGGATATTCAGATGCAGATTATGCTGGTAGTATTTTAGATAGAAAAAGTACTTCAGGTACTTGTCACTTTATTGGAGAGTGCTTAGTTTCTTGGTTTATCAAGAAACAAGTTTTAGTTGCTCTTTCAACTGCTGTAGCAGAGTATGTAGCAGCAGGATGTTGTTGTACTCAAATCCTTTGGATGAAACAACAACTTAAGGATTATGATCATAATATGAACCATATACCTATTAAATGTGACAATACAAGTGCTATAAATCTTTCAAAGAATCCCATTCAACATTCTAGAAGTAAGCATATTGACATTAGACACCACTTTATTAGAGATCATGTTCAATATGGAGATGTTGCATTGGAATTTATAAGTACAGAAAATCAATTGGTAGATATATTCACTAAATCTCTAAATGAGGAAAGATTTAATTTCATTAGAAGAGAACTTGGTATGATTAATGAGATTAACCTTGTGATTGCCAAATTGTCAAATCTTAAGTGATAATCTTATTTTTGTATCATATTACTAGACATAAGGTAGTAAATTTGATGAAAATTTTATGTTATAAGGGACAGAATCTTCATAGAAATGATTTAGTCTTGTTTTAGGACTTAATTTTATTTGATGGAAATTTTAGGCAATTCACGCCCGTGACATATGTTCATGCCCGTGAATTAAATAGCCAAAAGAACCAGTGTCTTTCACAACTTGATTCACGACATCATTCATGGCTTCAAGTAGTGAAGCTTATGTTCACAACTTCATTCACTCCCGTGAAAAGCCTTGTTCACGTCCGTGACGAATTTTCACACCCATGAACATTTTCACCTAAAACTCACAGAGACGTTCACGCTTTGTTTTACGGGCATAAGTAGTGAAATTCAACCCTTCACGACCGTAACTCGTCTTTCACCACCGTGATAGTTCATCATTCACGCCCGTGACATTCAAATGTCACAACCATGAATCTTTTCATGCCTTTATTCACGGGTAGAGCACCCCTTCAGCAAACCGTAAACACACTCTTCACGACCGTGACTACATATTTCACGCCCGTGAATGCATCAGCTATATAACAATTCTTATAGTTATTCTTCACTTTTCAACCTTTCAGCTCATTGAAACCGCTCTCATTTACACACATTGAATGGTACATTGAAGATTCCGGCCCCTAAGTCACAAATTTCTACTATAAATACCATAAAAAATCCATTCCTTCATCAAAAATCATCTTTCCTTTGGGTTTCCTCAAACTTTCTGTCAAATTTTATCCAAACACTTCAAAGTTCATTTCTTCAATCCACATGGAAACCGGCTCATCAAAGGGTACTAGGAAGAAATCTCATGCTCCCAGGAGGTACTCAGACTACCTAATGAACAGAATCCCGGAGCATTGCCATCCTCGGTACTCAACCCTGAAGAAAAGGCCTCTCATTTCATCAAGATCTTTTGAGTGGCAAACGGTGCGCACTCTCAGGCTTGAAACAACAATGACAAAGCAACTCCAGGCCTGTCATTTGAAGAAGTTTATGGACATTCATCAGCCCACCATAAGGGAGCCAACCTTGGAATTTTTGAGCACTTTGCAAGTGTCTCCCACTGGAGTAGTGAAATTTCAACTCTGTAGCAATCCAAACACTCTCACTGCCATAGAATTCGGGGACTTATTCAACCTACCCTCGGAAGGCGTCCTCAACGACAATGAAGTGGAGTTCTTCGCAACTCGAGCATGGACTCGTTTTAGCACGAATTGCAGGTGGGATGTAAAGAAAACCAAAAGTACTCATCTCCGGTCCCCAGTGCACAAATATCTGCATAGGTTTCTAACCTATAGCATATTTTCCCGAGGAGACAGCAATGGTACCATTTGGAAGTCTGAGCTCTTTCTCTTTGAGATGGCCCAAAGAGGCCTCACAGTGGCACTTTCTTGATGGTTTGCGAACCATCTCCTGTCCATTGCCACCAAGCCCTCCAGAGATATACTTATTAGTGGATATGTGACCCATATGGCCTTGAAGCTTGGATATTTGAAGCTGGATGACTATCACTTTAATCTCAACCCATGGCATCCTCGAGATTGATTGGATGTAGAGTCCTTCATTAAGATGGGAGTGGCTGTTAGAATTGTCCATAAAAACAATATTTACTACCGCTTCACTGACACTGCTGGCAAAATCATATAGGAAGACAATGACTAGGAGGACTTCAAAGTCAGCCTCCAAGGAATGCAACAGAGGAAAAGGGCTGGGGTTGAGGAGGCACCTCCAGCGGTTGAGCAGGACATCAGACAATCCTCGGCTTCCACACCGAATTTGGCGCAGCAGGTGGTTGACCTTCTAGCACCACAATTTGAGCAGCTGCAGGCTTCCATGGATGAGAGGTTGGAGAACTCAAGGACTTCATGGAGTCTAGGATGGACAGCCTTGAGGCTGAAGTTGTTCGTCTTAGGGACAGGATGTTAGGCTAGATGGTAGCCTTGATATGCTTGTTTCTTTGTTTTGTTTGCTTGTTTTGTTTGTGTGTAGAAAATTTTAAATTTCCTTTCTAAATTTTTATTATCTTTAATTGTATTTCATTTTTTTATAATATATTTGCTTTGTTTTTCCATTATGGTTTATTATCTTTATATTCTTTTTGTTGATGACAAAAGGATGAGAAACTAGCAATATATTAAGATAAATGAAAGCAATACTTAATTTTGAATCAAAATGAAGAACCTACAAATATATTGAGTTAAGTAGGGAGAAAAAAGCAATATTTTGAGTTTAAACGCAATACTTAAAATTTGATTCAAAATGAATATTCAAGTATGCAAATTGAGCTTTATACACCTTAAATATATCTTAAGTATACTTTGCATATACCTTAATGCAAGTTACATAAATGAATATGCACTTGATGTACTCTAAACATACCTTACATATATTTCATGACTTAAAAAGAATTTTGGTATATATTGGATATACTTTGCATATAACTTGCATATACTTAAAACTAGAAAATGTATTTCAATGCTACATCATTCTTTACAATTCTTGCATTTCATCAATTTTTATCCTAAGTATCTTTTGAGGGGGAGACTTCTCAAAAGCACATATTGCTAGATTATTTGTCACCATCAAAAAGGGGGAGATTGTTAAACCTTGAGGGGTATTTCCGTTATTTTGATGATAACAAATAAAATAGCAATATTGTATTTAACATACTTGTTTTCTAAGTCTATTAAACAGGGTATGGAATAAAATAGCAAAAATAGAGAATGGAAGATTAATCCTTGAATGATAAAATTAAGGAAGTAGCATGTTCACTCCCGTGACCCTAGGTGTCACGCCCGTGAAGAAGCTAACTGTTAACAAAACCAAGATTTGAAGTTCACGGCCATGAAGGAAGACAACAAACCATGAAATGCACATTTAAGTCACGCCCGTGAATTTAATGTCACGCCCGTGAACCTTCTTGACATATTCATCCAGAGAGCTTCACGACCAAAGTCACCACTTGGATCACGGATGGGAAGTTTATCACACCCATGAAGATATATGTCACGCCCGTGACCCAATATTTCAAAACCTTCCAGAATGCTTCACGACCAAGGTCACCAATTCAGTCACGGCTTGGAAGAACAGTCATGCCCATGACAAACATAGTCACGCTCGTGAAATATGAAAGAGAAAAATGTCAGACGCGATTATTTGGGTTGGTGTAACGGCTAGTTTCGTATTAAATGCATTCTAACGGCTATAATTTGCCATGGGAGTATAAATGCAAGTCATTTATGCATTCAGTACAATAGGATAACAAATACTTTAAATCAAAATCTTATTACAAGTTATTTGTACATTTAATACTTTCATACCAAATATCTATTCTCTGTGAAAATATTTTTGCTCACCATTTATTAAGCAATAAAGATTTGTAAGAGTTTCTCTCTGTAATTATTTATTACTCAAGTTAGTTTTGGGTGTTTTTGGGTTAAGAGTAGAACACTTATAATGGTTAGTTGTGTGAGCCTTTAAAACACAAAGAAAGATTATTTGTGTGAGCCTGTAAAACACAAGGTAAAGGATGTTTATGTGAGCCTGTAAAACATAAGATAAAGGTTGTTTGTGTGAGCCTGTAAAACACAAGGAATTGGTTATTGTGTAAGCCATTAAAACACAAAGGATTTCTGGGTTAGGTGTGAGTCATTGTGAGAAATACCGTAGTTGGGAGTGAGCTTGTAAAACTCCATTGTAACACTTAGTGTGTTAGTGAAACTCCCAATTGCGATTGGGGAGAGGAGTAGGGTTTGCTAACACCTGAACCTCTATAAAAATCCTTGTGTCAAATTTCTCTATCCCTCCTAAACTTAACTTTCTATTTCCGCACTTTAAAGTTAAATTTTTAAAACTCCAATTCAACCCCCCCTTCTTGGCTCAATATCTGGGCAACAGTTTCGATTAAAATAGATCAGTTCATTTTTTACATAAACAAAACCAAATCAAAAACTGAAATATGTCTAAATCTTTAAATATATACCAAATCGCCGATTTGAAGGTAACAAGTAGAATGATATGTCTTATCTTGGTAGCAAGAATGAGGTCGACTTTAATCCGTCCTAATTTGATTCTCCCTTATTTTTATTTATCTTGCATGGCTAATAGAATCTCGATGAGAATTATCAAGGGGGCGTCTAATGGTACAAATTGGTTTTCTTAATGATGCTATTAAGCCACATAGCTTGCACTGTATTATTCTTGAAGAAACTCGGATTAGTGTTTTTAAAGCCGACTAGGTCTTCAGAAGATTGGGTTATTGAAATTTGGCAATCTCACATCGGAAGTGGGTTCGTTTTCCACAATAGCATTAGTCTATCCTCTTAACAAATCATCCTAAAACACCAATCACTTACTTCTAAGATTGCCTGTATTTTCTCTCTCTCTCTCTTGTTTTGAAATAGTGGAATATTATTTTAGTAGTATCCGATGACGTAGGTATAATTGGCCGAATCTCGTTAAATTCTGGTGTTTTCTTTATTGTCTATTTAATATCTATTGTCGAGAAATTTATTTTAGTGATATATTATGCTTTAAATTATCTGAAAAATTTTTTGTCACCAAGACTCTAAGAGTCTAAAGAAGTTAGTTTTTAAGGGAGACCATTTGTGACTCCACCTACTACCTAAGAATTTTTCTTTATCTTAATTTTTGGCACAATTATTCATTTTGGTGGAAACTAACCTGATTACCACAACAATTAGTATTAGAGCCAAGGTTACTTAGTTATATACTCTGTGGTTGCAGCGTAAGCTGATCTTCCATATTATGAAGGTTTTCTTAGATTCTTGGGTATTCCACATTTGAAATCTATTAAATATTCTTGAAGAAAAAATGGCAAGAGACGGACAAAAATCCACGATAGAATCAACAACTTCTACTTCATCAATTTAGATGAAAACTATTGTGGAAAATATGAGAATTGGAGTTGAGATTTTTGATGGTACAGGTCATTTCGGTATGTGGAAAGGCGAAGTTATAAACACCTTATTTTAGTAAGGTTTAGACATTGTCATTGATGGAGAAAAGCTAGAAGGTGCAGATGAGAAAGAATGAAGGACAATCAATTGTTTAACATGTGCTACAATTCAATCGTGCTACAATTCAATCGTGCTTGTTTAGAGAGCATAAGTATGTATTTTGTAAATAAACTTCTACAAGTAAATTGTAGAAGACACTAGAGAAAAAATTATTGAAAAAGAGCAATCAAAATAAGCTTCATATGAAGAAAAGGCTATTTAGATTCGCATATGTTATCGGTACCACGATGAATGATCACATCACCAATTTCAATCAACTTGTAGCAGATATGATGAATTTGGATGTGATTTTTAAAAATGAAGATATGGCCCTAATGTTGTTGGGATCCTTTCCTAAGGAGTTTGAGTTTCTACAAACTACTCTACTATATGAGAAAACTAAGGTGTCTCTTAGTGAAGTATGTGCTACACTATATAGCTATTGAATTGAGGAGAAAAGACAAGAAGGATAACACCAGTGGAGTAGCATAAACTTTGATAGTAAAAGGCCATTCAAAAAATAAGAACAAGGGAAAGAAAGACAGATCAAAGTCCAAAGTAGACAAAGATGAATATGCCTTTTGTCAAGAAAAGGGGCACTGGAAGAAGATTGTCCTAAGTTGAGAAATAAATATGGCAAGGGCAAGGCTATTGCAGATTAAAATATAGTTAAATGTAATGATTCATACTTTTCATTATCATTGATGCCATCAATAAGCAGTTTCTGCTTGGATCCTAGATTTAGGTTATAGCCACCATATGTGTCCTAATCGGGAATGATTTTCTAATTTTAAAAAAATTGAAGGTGGAGTTATCTATACAGCAAATGACATCCCTTGCAAAATAACTGAAATTGGTTTAATCCAGTTGAGGAATCATGATGGATCAATCAGAACTCTGACAGACGTAAGATACGTGCCCAGTCTGACGAAAAACCTTGTTTTTATGGGAGTCCTTGGGAGAAAAAGTTTCACTATAGTCATTAAAAATGAAGTAATGAAGGTCATATCTGAAGCACTTGTAGTGATGAAAAAAGTTCAAATAAGCAACAACTTGTATTACTATGAAGGTAATACAGTCGTTGGAACAACAATAGCAGTTTCTAGTAATGACCATGAGTTAGAAACAACCAGATTGTGGCATATACACTTAGGACATGCAGGTAAAAAATTCTTGAAACTTCTAATGAATCAAAGATTATTCCAAGGAGTACGAACCTACAAATCAGACTTCTGTGAGTATTGCATCAAAGGGAAGCAGACGAGAGTGAAGTTTGGCACTGCAATCCATGATACCAAGGGTATTCTAAATTATGTTCACTCAAATGTATGGGGTCCTTCCAAAATTGCTTCAATGGGAGGTAAACACTACTATGTTACCTTTGTTGATGATTGTTCAAGAAGAGTATGGGTGTATACAATGAAGACAAAAGATGAAGTGTTGGAGTTTTTCTCAATTGCAAGAAGATGGTGGAAACTCAGACGGACAGAAAGATCAGGTGTCTTCAAATAGACAATAGGGGAGAATACACAAGTGATCCCTTCATGAAAGTTTGCATAAATGAATGAATTTGGGTTGAGGCTGTAACATACTCATATCATCTCATTAATCATTTTCCATCAACTGCTATCAATGAAAAAACACCTTTGGAGGTGTGGTATGGAAAATCTGCTATAGATTATAATTCCTTACATGTGTTTAGTTCCACTATATACTATCATGTTAAGGAATCGAAGTTAGATCCAAGGGTAAAGAAAGTTATCTTTATGGGAATATCCTCTGGTATCAAAGGGTTTATGGTGTTTAGAGATGAAGAAAATAATCTTTAGTAGAGATGTTACCTTTGATGAGTCTACCATGTTAAAAAAAGGTAACATATGAGCAGACAAATGGTTCTCCACAGCTGGTGGAGGGAACTCCCAAACAAGTGGAGTTTGATAGAAGAAGAATTGTTAACCCAGCAATTATAAAGTCTGATAAAATTACTCCTATGACAGAAGAAGAATTAATAGTAGAAAATGAATTAGATGAGGAAGCAAAGGTTCCAGCACAAGAACCTCCTTAGTAAGTTGAGCCAATTGCACTACGAAAGATGAAAAGGAATACTAAGAAACCTGCTCGACTTGAAGATAATACTAATTATACATCTTCAGTAAATGATGAGATTCCTTCATTTATTATGAAATTATTCAAAGCTGAGAGAAAGAAAAGTGGAGAAAGGTTATGGAAGAAAACATGCAGTCGATTAAAAAAAATTAGACATGGAAGCTAGTAACTCTGCTAAAGGGAAAGAAAGCAATTGGCTATAAATGGGTTTATGCAAAGAAAGAAAGATTTTCTGACAAGAATGATATCGACTACAAGGCAAGATTGGTAGCTAAAGGCTACTCAAAATGAGAGAATTGATTATAATGAAGTATTTTTTCCAGTTGCAAAACATTCCTCCATTAGAATACTGTTGGCCTTAGTAGCACAATTGGATTTGGAACTAGTTTAGCTAGATGTAAAAACTGCACTTTTACATAGAGACTTAGAAGAAGAAATCTACATGACTCAGCTAGAAGGATTTGAAGTTGCTAGAAAAGAAAATTTGGTATTCAAGTTGAGCAAATCGTTGTATGGATTGAAGCAATCTCTAAGATAGTGGTACAAATAATTTGATAAGTTTATGATAAGGCAGAAATACACAATAAGTAAATATGATCATTGTGAATATTTACGCAAGCTATGGGACGGATCATTTACTTATCTTCTCCTTTATGGTGATGATATGTTAATAGCTTCAAAAGATGAAAAAGAGATCCAGAAGTTCAAAGTTCAACTAAATTAGGAATTTGAAATAAATTATTTAGGAGAAGCTAAGAAGATTCTTGGCATGGAGATATGCAGAGATAGAAAATTGGAGAGACTTTGTTTGACTCAGGAACAATATCTGAGAAATGTACTAAAGCGTTTTGGGATCAATGAGAAGATAAAACCAGTTAGTACTCCACTTGCTCTTCATTTTAAGCTCAGTGCATCTTGATCTCCAAAAAGTGATGAAGAATGAGAATATATGTCAAAGGTTCCTTATGAAAATAAGTTTGGTAGCTTGACGTATGCAATGGTGTGTACGAGGCCCGACATTTCACAAGCAGTTAAAGTTGTGAGCAGGTACATGCATGATCCTGGTAAAAGACATTGGCAAGCTGTGAAATGGATTTTGCGATATATTCAGAATATTGTAGATGTTGGCATAATGTTTGAATGGGTTGGATATTGTGATTCCAACTATGCAAGTGATTTAAATAAACGTCGATCTATTAACGGTTATGTGTTCATACTTGCAAAAGCACTGGTTAGTTGGAAGTCTACCTTACAATCAACAGTTGTTTTGTCTACAATAGAGGCAGAGTACATGGCAGTTTCATAAGTTGTTAAGGATGTAATTTGGCTTCAGGGGTTGCTAAATGACTTCGAAATTGGTCAAAAGCATATCAAAGTGCATTGTGACAGTCAAAGTGTTATTTGTTTAGTAAAGAATCAAGTTTAACATACAAGGATGAAGCACATCGATGTTCGATATCATTTTATACAGGAAATTCTTGAAGATGGTGAGATACTACTTCAGAAGATTTTGACTGCTAAAAATCTCGCAGATATGGCAACAAAAGTTGTGACAGGTGTCAAGTTCCAATATTGTTTGGACTTGATAAATGTTCTTAGAATTTAAAATTGGGCACTTTATAGCGGATATGGAGACATTACTGAAATTTGTAAAGAGAATGTTTGTTTGGAATTGTGAGATTGTCAAGGTGGAGATTTGTTGAAATTTGGCAATCCCACATCGGAAGTGGGTTCTTTTTCTATAATAGCATTAGCCTATAAAAAAGGCTTAACAAATCATCCCAAAACACCAATCCCTTACTTTTAAGATTGGTTGTATTTTCTCTCTCTTATAATATTTCACTTTGTAATATTTCTTTAAAATAGTGGAATATTATTTTAGTAATGTCCGAGAAAGTAGACATAATTGTCTGAATCTCGTTAAATTCTGGTATTCTCTTTATTGTCTATTTAATAATTATTATTGAGTAATTTGTTTTAGTGATATATTTTGTTTTAAATTATCTGAGAAAAATTATGTCACCAAGACTCTAAGAGTCTAAGGAAGTTAGTTTTTAAGCGAGACCATTTGTGACTCCACCAACTATTTGAGAATTGTTCTGTTTTAATTTTTTGAACAATTATTCATTTTGGTGGAAACTAACTTGATTTCCACAAAATCGATTTTTCTCATTCTTTTCGAGTTGAAGTAGAGGGTTTTGCCGGAGGAATATGGGTTCTTTAGAGGGATGATGTCTCCATATAAGTTGTGTCCTTCAATTATTAAAATGATTTATATGAAAATTCGTTCTACAGGGTGTAAAGTTTTCTTTTGTCTACTATTTATGTCGATCCTTCTTTTATTCATAGAAGGAGATTTTGGTGAGAAGTTACTCAGTTTGCCAATTATATTAAGGAGTCGTGGCTTCTTATAGCAGACTTTAATTCCTTTCTTTATGCTTCTGAAAGAATTGAAGGCTCTGACAAGGTAGTCAGCTTTGTTGCTTTTTCCAACAATGTGTGAAGGTTTGTAATTTGGTAGATCTTGGGTTTCAAGGTCCAAGATGGACATGGCAAAGAGGTATAGTGCGGGAAAGGTTAGATTAGGGTGTTTCTAATCTAGAATACGAGTTTATGTTTCTATAAACTGCCATTCAACACCTGCCTTGTATTGCTTTGGATCATATACCAATTTTATTGGTTTTAATGTAGGCTTAACAAATCCAAATAATAGGGCCCTCTTTCGTTTTCTTGCTCCTTGGATTATGCATGAGAATTCTAGGTCCTTTGTATCATAGGCTTGGCAAAATACAAGTGATATTGTCAGTGACATGAGTAAAGCTACAAGATGGAACAAGGATATTTTTGGTAATATATTTAATTGCAAAAAAAGAGTATTGGCTTGGCTTCAGGGATTGAGAGGGCTCTGGATGGAGACATTTTGATTTTATAGTGTTGCTAGAAACTGAAAACCCAAAGTGGATTACATGTGGTGGCCTGAATACCTCTTATTTTCATGCTAAGTATAAGTTAAATAAGAGAAAATACAAGATTGATTGTTTTAAACTTCCCAATGATGACTAGTGCTCAGATATAGTAATTTTAAAGCATCACGCAGTAGAATTTTACAAAGAGTTGTATAGTGAAGATGTGATAGATGTTCCACCTTACCTCATTAGAGGTCATATTGTTGCATTATTAAAACCTGTTTGCAGAGGAAGTGAAGGATGCTCTCTTCGCTATAAAGCCTTTTAAGGCTCCTAGGGCATGATGGTTTGTGTTCCAATTTCTTTTAATCTAGCTGGGAGGTTGTTAAAGGCTCAATCATTGAATTTTTGCAGAATTGTTTGGATGGGAAAGGGATCAACAATGAAGTTTACAGGGCAATTATCACTTTAATTCCTAAAAAGGCCATTCCTTCTTTGATCACCGATCTTCAACCTATAAGCCTCCTTCTAGTAGTCTAAAACATCCTCATGAAGATGATTCCTAACATGATAATGTTAGATCTTACCTTGTTAATTGATTCTTCTCAAGCTAGTTTCGTGCCAAATAGACAAATAGTAGATAATATCATGATTATGGAAGAAGTGGCCCATTCTATGTGGAAGAAGCAAGGTAAAAAAGGTTGGGTCACTTTAAAAATTAATTTTGAGAAAGCCTATCACAGGCTTAGATGGAATTTCATTTATGGTGGTTTTTCATTAGATCTAGTTAAAGTTCTCTTCAATAGCTGGATGGAGGGTTCTATTAGCATTTTGTGGAATGGTTTAGAGACTAGTAGTTTTATGCCTACTTGGGCAGTTAGGAAAGAGACCCACTCTCTTCTTATATCTTCGTTCTCTGAATGGAAAGATTGTCTCAAGGTATTAAAAAGTGATTAATGATGGTAAGTGGTATCTTATTCGTCTTAAGAAGAATGGGTGTCCTATCGATCACCTATTCTTTGCAGAAGACTTGATTATTTTTGTAGAAGCTTTGATTGAGCAAGTTGCAGTGGTACATTCTGTTCTTAGAGATTTCTATATTGGCTGAATTTATAAAATCAATACAGATAAAATGACTATTTGTTCTTCTATAAATGTCAGCCAGCAAGAAATTTCTAGTATTGCCTCCATTTCAGGTTTCAGGTATATTGAGGATTTGGGAAGTTACATTGGAGTTCAGGTCAATTATGGTTGGAAAAGCAAAAAAACAATTAACTATATTGATGAGAAAGTGAAAGAGAGGTTGAGCAACTAGAAATCCAAGACTATCTCTTCGGCAGGTTGTAACATTTTAGTTAATTCGATGATCACAGCTATCCCTTCCTATGCTATGCAAATGGATCTGATTCCTAAATCAGTGATTGCTAGAATTGATTCCCTTTGCATGAATTTTATATGGGATCAGATGGCTCTAATAAGCCAATTCATCTGGCTAATTGAAGTAAAATGTGTCAATCAAAGAATAAGGGGGGAATGGGGATAAAAAATCTTAAGACTTAGAATCTCTCCTTCTTGTCAGACTTTTGTGTGCCTTATGGGTGCAGATTTTGAAAAGTAAATACTGCAATAATGCTAGCAGCTTCTTTGGCTTTAAAGATGGAAGACCGCATGTTAAAGAGTTGGGACTTTATTAAAAGTAGTTTTAGTTAGGTGAATGGTGATGGGAAAATTTACTTGACTGCTTTCCAATAAACTTTCCTTAAATTTAACATAAACCTACTAACAACTCCCACTACATGACTAATGTCTGGTCTCGTATAGACCATAACGTACATCAAACTCCCAATAGCTGAGACATAAGAAACCTTAGCCATGAATTCTCTCTCTTCATGCGTTTGAGCAGGCTGATTGTTGGATAGACAAAAGTGGCTACCCAAGGGTGTGATAACTGGTTTAGCGTCACCTATGTTGAATCTTTGCAAAATATGGTTAATGTACTATGCCTGAGATAACTACAAGAATCTCTTTTGTGATTAGCATTCCAAGAATCTTTTTTTGTTAGACCCAAGTCTTTCATGTCAAACTCTTTTGATAATTGTTGGTTCAATTTTCTAATATCATCTATATCTAAAACTACTACTAACATATCATCAACATAAAATAGTAAAATGATACAAGTAGACATATATCTATTCAAGTAGCAACAATGGTCGTCGTTGCACTTCTGAAAAATTTTCTTGTGTATGAATCCGTCAAACTTTATATATCATTGTCTTGGGACTTGTTTCAGGCCATACAAACTCTTCTTAAGTCTGCACATCATGTTATTTTTTCCTTTTTCTGAGAAACCTTCTGGTTGGTGCATGTATATCTTCTCATCTAAGTCTCTGAAGAAATGCAGTATTTACATTCAACTATTCAATACGAAGATCTTCAATAGTTATAATATTTAACACTGATTTGATAGAATTGAGCTTCACAACGGGAGCAAAAATGTCGGTGTAGTTAACTCCTTCCTTCTGCTGGAATATTTTGACAACTAGTCAGACTTTGTATCTTTTAGAACCATCATGCTCATTTTTTATCCAGTACACCCATTTGTTATGAAGTATTTTCTTCCCCATGGGTAACTCAGCTAGTTCCTATGTATAGTTGGAGATCAGAGACTTCATCTCATCTTCATGGAAAACTTCCACTTACTAGCATCTCCAGTCTAACAAGTTTTATCATCGCATTTAGGCTCCCCTCTATTAGTCAATAACAGACAGTTCATGTTTCTCCTATTAGGCACATAAGGCCAAGAAGGTCTCCTTAATATGGGATCTGGAGTAGGAGGTTGTGGTGTGTCGAACTATTATGCGTTAATTTGTCCAATAAGTTCCTCTGGATGAGGACTTGTTACAATCGATTCCGTCATGGAACTATCTGGGATATCATCTGCATCTGTAAATACCAGCTCATTTTATTATGATTTGCTGGTGACTGTTTTATGCATGTCTTTATATATCACCCTTTTATCAAAAATTATATCTCTGCTATGAATCACCTTCTTATTATCATCATCCCAAAGACAGTAGCCAAACTCATCCTCACCATAACCGATGAGACTGCATTTTTTGGATTTGGGATCACTAATATGCACATATGCTACACAACCAAAAAATTTTAAATGTGATAGTTTTACCTCTTTTTGGCTATATACCTCTTTTGGTATTCTATGCTCTAATGGAACTGAAAGTCTTTGATTGATCAAGTAAGCTGTTGTGTTGATTGTTTCTACCCAGAACTACTTTATGTAGACCTGACTGTATACAAATACTTCTGACTCTTTCTGTTAATGTTCGATTCATATGCTTATCTACACTATTATGTTGAGGCATGCTTGGTACGATTTTTTCCATTATGATCTCGTGCTGATAGCAAAACTTCTTGAATTTGGTGTCTTCATATTCACTACCATTATCAATTATGAGCTTTTTGATCTTCACACCTGTCTCACTTTCAACCATAGCTTTTTATCTTATGAAAGTTTTAAATCATTTGACTTATGCTTTAGAAATTAAACTCATATCTTCTGAGAGTGATCATCTATAAAAGTCATGAAGTAATGTTTTCTACTAATGGATGAGACGGTCGCTGGTCTCCAAAATTAGAGTGAACGAGCTCTAGCCTTTCTTTCTTAAGAGTTATGTTACTTGTCTAAAAGTTGACTCTTTTCTGCTTTCCAAGTATGCAATCTTTACACATGTCTATCTCCACTAACTGTAGACTTGAAAGTTTCCCCTTTGAATGCATAATCTTTATCCCCTTTTTACTCATATGGCCTAATCTTTAGTGCCATATATTGGAATTTTCATTACTAGCTGCAACTATGATCGAACAATGTGTTCTTGTTGTCATGTAAAGAGCGCCACTTTTCTTACCTCGAGCATTTGTCATTACGTCATTTGAAATCATCCAATCATCACCATGGAAAATCTTAATGTAGCCTTAGCTAGCCAACTACCTTACTAAGATTAAGTTATTTCTTAGGTCAAGAATATGTCTGACATCCTTCAACTCCCAAACAGATTTTTTCAACTTAATCTTCATTACATCTTTATCAATAATAGCACACGGTTGATCATCACTAAGGTATTGCTTTCCAAGATTTTTGGGGACATACCTTGTAATGCCTATAATTAGGACCTATAAGTTATGTTGTTGATTAGTGAGAGATGGAGATTAAGTGAAGTTTTAGAAGTTGAGTGTTGCCAAAATCTATTGTTTCACACCTGTGATAATGGGTGTCACATCCGTGAATATCGCGTTTTAGTTAGCAATTGTGATATGGTTCTTCACGACTGTGAATATTTTTTTACGACCGTGAAGAAGAGGTTCACACCCGTGAAAGTTGAGTCACTGCCGTGAAGCCTGGGCAGACAAAACAGGTGAGGTAGTCATATTTTTCTTTTGTCATTCCTTTAAATCTGATCTTGTACCCCTATAAATGACCTAACACGCTACTTTAACATCTCATTTACCTTCAGAAACATTTTCCACCATTGTTGAAGCTCTGAGGGCTAAGTTATGTGTGGTAAAGTGGGAGAGAGAAGTGAGAAAAGAGTTGTGAGCTTGTGTGTGAGAGAGCTCGATTTTGAAGATTTCTAGGTCTTAGTCGGATTCTAGAAGCTAAAAAAATGTTTTTTCTACTTGCAAGAATTTGGAGGTAGAGCTGAAAGTCCATCTTAAGGGAGAGGACAAGCTTGAAAGGCTAGAGTCTTAGCTCACTCTATCCTATGTATAAAGTTTGTACATAACAACACTTAAGGCAATTAATTGACGTTTCTATGTTATTTTCTTTAAATACATGATGTAAATGATCAATGAATAGTTAAATGATAAAATATAGAGTTGATATGCATGATAAAATTTTGTATGAATATGGTTATATTGAGATGTTTGATGAGTTATTCTAGTTAACATTGATGGTTAGAAAGCGTATGGTTGTGATAGATAGCTTAAATACTTGCTAGAATGTTGATAGGGTAGCTGACATTAGTCAACTGTAGAAAATATTGCATGTGAGAATAACATGAAGTTGTGATGCTTTATTTTCTGGAAAATTTTCTAGATTCACAGTCGTAAAAGGGTGGGTTCACGGATGTGAATGTCATGAAAATGAATTTTGTTGCTAAAGCAAACCCATTTATGAGCATCTTCACAATTAAAAATGTCAAATCGGTTGACGTGTCGTGTTCATGTCGTGTCAACCAATTCTGGTGATACAATTATGATCAACGCGAACACGATCCATTTATTAATCGGGTTAATATGAACATGACACGAAAATAAAACGGGTTACATGTATAATACGAATATGACATAATTATACTTTTTATGTCATCCGACATGACTCAACACTACATGATTATGCCTTTTGGATTAATTGATACGACACGAAAATAATACTTAAATATTTATTTTTTTAAAATGACACTATAAGCCTTTATATTTTAACAAATTTACATATGTTATAAATGGATTGGGTTGGATTGGATTGGATTGACATGACACAAAAATTAAATGGGTTGTAACGGATTCAGGTGTCAATCCGTAACACGACCCACTTTGAACCATGTCATAATTGGGTTGACCTGTTTATGATACAAATCTATTTATGCTCAATACTAACACTCTAATTTTGCGTGTTACACATATCAGGTTTGCATGTCATGACCCATTTTGATACTCTTATTCATGATTTTGGTTCATGTCCATGAATGTGTGCTAATTCACAGATTGAATCATAGTTTGGTTCACGTGAAGACTACCTGTGAAGTAGTGCTTCACAATCATGAAAAGCTATTCAAGGGCGTGAAGCTGTGTATGTTGAAAAACTTATATGTTTGTATGTGAATCAGGATTGATTCGTTGTGAGATGGTAGGCCTTGATTGTATGCTTATAGCATGAAATACATGTTGTGGAAATGATTGTGGAAATCATGGTATATTTGTAAAATATGGAAAATGGATAATGTGGAAACATATGTGGCACATGTTGTGAATTTTGAAGCCCAATACTCTGACTAGAATTAGAGCTAGGATAGATGGCATGCAATTAAGGGAGAAGATCGGTATTAGATGATATATATTAGTCACGATTGAGATATTTTGAAAAGTAACGAGATGTTTTGAAGGCTCAGAATCTAGCCATGTGGGCTTCCCTCATAGCTGTTATGTGGTCTCATTTCTCTTTGGTTGATTTATGTTGAGACATTTGAAGGCCTAGAGGTAAGCAATGTGAGCTTCCTTGGTAGGTTATATTTGAAGACCCATAGGTAAGCAATGAGAGTTTCATCGATGGGTTATATTTGAAGGCCCATAGGTAAGCAATGAGAGCTTCCTTGATGGGTTATATTTAAAGACCCAGAGGTAAGCAATGATGGGTTATATTTGGCTCTAGCGAGAACCATAAAGTACCCGTATCTATTTTAGTCTAGTTATGAGTAGGGTAGATAAAGGTAAAATAATTAATTACATTATATATGAAATACACTTGTGTGATATTGGGTGATTGTTTGATATACCATGTTCATAGTGTGCATTATATATATGAGATCCTGATATTATGTCATATAGTATGCAAGTTCGTGGATGTGCATACTTCGAGATAAGTCGTTATAGTAGATTAGTGAGTATATTATGCATATTATATATTTTTCATATGATATGCTTGCATGTTGTTATGTACCACTAGGCACGAGTTGCTTAACGTATGATATTTTCATGCATAGATTTAGAGCTTAGGAGGGAACGATAAAAGATGATGCCCAATGATTAGAGCCAAGGATATACATTTTGGGTGGGTGATACACTGTTGTATTTTTGGTTGGTTTAAAAGTTGGGTAGTTATTGTTTTACATGTATTTTAGAGACATGAAGTTTTATAATTACTTGTTTTGTATAAATTTTGGGCTAGTGCTACTCGTTTAATTTATATATTTAACTTTATTTTTATTCAAGCTTTTAATGATGTTTTATTTTATGTAAGTAATCATAGTCATGATACATGAAAGTTTTTAAATTTGTGAAGTTTTAACTCATGTGCATCGTAACATCTTTTGATATAATTGGGATTATTTTTAATTATATCGAAGGGTATTACATACCTCTAAAAAAAATTTTTGTGAAGTAGCATGGAACGATGCTCCAGATTCTAACACTCAAGACTCCTCTTTGCTTTCCAAAAAGAAAATCAACAAGTCATTGCCTCTTAAGGTGGAAGTAATATTTACCTCTGCCTTTACTTCATGGTCTTTCGGTGCACTTTTACACTAATTTTTGTAATGTCAAGTCTTCATACAATACCAACATTCGACAATCTTCAAGTTATAGGAATTATTGGGATTCCTGGATTTGGACTTCCTATCCTTTAATCTATCTCGGTAGTTCAATTTTTTATGTCCTGTAACACCTAACACCTTATACATCTATATACCGTATATGTCTTTATATTGTATTATCACGTATAAAACAAGATTAAATAAAATTCATAAGGTATTTCGGCATGTGATGATTGTGATGCATGTGCAGGAGCCCTAGCTCCTGGTACTGGTTGATCTCTATGCAAATGAGGCGATGCCTCATGAGGATGCATATCAGCCGGCCTCTCTCTCCTTGGTGAATCATGTCTAATGATGGCCCTAAAATAAATGAAATTATGTCACTACATAATGTTCAACACATATTATGCATATGTTATCATGCTTATATGCATATGCATGTTCCCTTGAAACCTATCCCTACTCTGATACCAAAAATGTAACACCTAACACCTTATACATTTATATACCGTATATGTTGTCTTTATATTATATTATCATGTATGAAACAAGATTAAATAAAATTCATGTTTACAGCGAGAGTAATTTTTGTTTTTTTGAAACTCATCTCATATTATCAACAATAATTTCACAATCAATACGAAAGCTTTAATTATAGCTCATAACATCACATATATTAATAACTTAAATATTACGTTTAAAAAGTTAATAAATATGCAAGTATTCAATTCCCAAATATAAATAACATGTTCTTATGCTTATGTGGAATGCAAGGAGAGAGAGTGATGAGGCTCGGCCGGTGACCTTTGATCCATGACTTTTATATACACCTCAATATGAACTACTAATCTTCTCTACCTGAAAAATGATGCAATTTGGTGAGTTGCGACTCAGTGAGAATAACCATCAAATGAGTTCTAAAGCACCAAGCATTTCATAATAACAAGTATAATTAATACATACTTTATACTCCATTTCATCAGTTAATAACATATAAATATAGATAAAATCAAGTATTCAATAATTGCTATTTACTTATGCTTATGCTTATGCTTGTACATTTTATTTTGTTGTGACCAGGTTAAACGAACATTGCCCCGGGTTTCCATGTGAACATTTGCATTTACATTTGCATTTACTAGCTAGCTTGATCATTTGTTTCATTTGCACATTTGTGGCCTCTTCTTTTGCCTTGTACATTTGTTGGGCCATAGGCCTCTTCTTTTGCTTTGCAATGTCGATTGACTAGTCACAACGCCTTTTAAGTCATTATGCATATGCACTAGTACTTACATATTCAGCAACCATTGTATCTTATCACATATACCATACATATACCACATATATACCTTATATGTCAACACATATACCATACATATACCACATATATACTTCATATGCAACGCATATACCATACATATACCACATATATACTTCATATGCAACACATATATCATACATATACCACATATATACCTCATATGTCAACACATATACCTTGCATATACTATACATATATCATGTATATATATATTATGTCAAACATATACCTCAAATATACCACAAGTACACAAACTTTAAGATTTTTCATAATCAATTTCTAGGGATATTAAAATCAGAATTCAAATCAGTACCTATTAATGAATCTTAGCAACTCAAATCAACCTTATAACAATAAGAATTGATTACTTACCAAGAACGAACTTTCAAGGGATCAATTTGCCTCAAAAACCAAGTGAAACAAGGAAGAATTTGTGGCTAGAACTTGAGAGAAAATAGGTTGAAGAAATTAATAAAAGAAGAAGAAGAAGAAGAAGAAGAAGAAGAAGAAGAAGAAGAAGATAAGAAAAGAAAAGGAAGATAATGGAGCCTAATAGGTTAAAACTCACCTACCCCATTTGCTATATTTCTTTTTTTTTGTCGTCCACTCTTTCCTTTTTTTTTTCTTTTTCTATTTGCTGTATGATTTCTTCTTCTTTTTTTTTTAATTTTTTTTATTTTTATTATCATCATACATACATACATACATATACATATATAAATTTATCCAATTTTACAAACCAATAATAAATAAATATATAATTTAATCACTTATTTTAATTTAATTAAATTAATCATGTCAAAATTTTATTAATTCAATCTAGTGTCTTTATTCACTTAAATATTAATTTCTTGTCATTTTCATCTATATTATAAAACGGACATATATATTTCTATACAATTGTAAAATATTTGAAAATAAACTAATTGTATGACATAAATATATTTAAATAAAAATGCATATTATGCATGTGTTCAATTGATATTTATGCAAAATGCATATGCACAAATGTGATGCTGCAGAAATGCATATGGGAAAAGTCAAGGATGTTACAATTCTCCCATCCTTTTCAAAATTTCGTCCTCGAAATTTAATACCTGGAAATAGGTGTGGATATTGTTTTTTCATATTTTCTTCTGTTACCCATGTTACCTCTTCTTATGAATGATTTCTCCATAATACCTTAACTAAAGGTATTTCTCGGTTCCTCAACTGTTTAGTCTTGTATCCGTTGATTTCCACTGGTTCTTCAACATAACTCATGTCATTTGCAATCTCAATGGCTTGATCTTTAAATACATGTGTAGGATCTGACTTGTATCTTCTAAGCATGCTCACATGAAACACATTATGAATCTGGGTTATATCTGGTGGTAAAGCCAATCTGTATGCCAGTGGACCAACCTTCTCAAGAATTTCGTAAGGCCCTATGTATCTTGGGCTCAATTTACCTTTCTTGCCAAATCGGATTACTCCTTTCTAAGGAGATACTCGTAGAAATACCTTTTTACCCAACTAGTATTCCATCTCCCTTCTATGTTGATCAACATAACTTTTCTGTCTGTCCTGTGCTGCCTTTAGCTTAATCTTGACAACCTTGATTTTATCCACTGTATCTTGTACTATCTCTGGCCCTTCTAATGCACGTGTACCTTCTTCATCCCAGAAGATAGGACTTCTGCACTTTCTGCCATACAATGACTCATATGGAGCCATCTGAATACTGCTATGATATTGGTTATTGTATGCAAACTCCACCAATGCTATATATTCATCGCAAGCTCCCTTGAATTCCATAGCACATGCTATAAGCATTTCTTCTAATGTCTGTATAGTTCTCTCTGATTGTCCATCAGTCTGTGGGTGAAATGCAGTACTGAAATTCAATTTTTCTCCCAATGCATTATGTAAACTCACCCAAAAAAGTGAAGTAAACCGTGGATCTCTATCAGATACAATGGATACTGGAATGTCATGCAATCTGACTATCTCATTCACATATAAATTGGCCAAACTCTCAAGTGTACACCTGCATCTGATAGGTAGAAAAAGTGCAGACTTTGTTAACCTATCAATAATTACCCATATTGCATCATTTTTCCGTGGAGTTCTAGGTAATCCATAAGCAAAATCCATCGTTATCTTTTAAGATTTCCATTCTGGCACTGGTAAAGGATGTAGTTTACCAACTGGTGCCTGATGTTCTATCTTAATCTGCTGACATGTTAAGCATTTGAAAACATATTCTGCTATGTCTTTCTTCATTCTTGGCCACCAGTAATGAGGCCTTAAGCTGTGATACATCTTTGTCATCCCTGGGTGCATTGCATAGGGTGCATTGTGTGCCTCTTCCATTATTTCCTGACGTAAGTTCTCAGTGTTTGGAACACATATGCGTGACTTTAACATCAGTGTATTGTCTTGCAATTGAAAATCTTTACTGTTTCCCTGCCTTACTAATTCAATTTTCTCACACAATTTGGAATCTTTACTCTGTGCAACTTTGATCCTATCCTTCAATATAAGTCTGACCTGAAGAGCAGCAATCAATGATCCACCATCATGCATATTCAATTGGACATTCATGGACCCTAATTGAATCAGATATGGAAAAGATGATGCTTGCAAGTGAGCTACACTGCTACTGACATTCCTACTCAATGCATCTGCTACCACATTGGTTTTCCCTGGATGGTATTCAATTGTACAATCATAATCTTTCAACAATTCTAACCATCGTCTTTGTCTCATGTTTAACTCTTTCTGTGTCATCAAGTAACCCAAGCTTTTATGGTCCGTGAAGATCTGGAATGTCTCATTATACAAATAATGCCTCTAAATCTTCAATACAAATACAACTGCAGCCAATTCTAAATCATGCACTGGATATGAGATCTAATGTGGTCTCAATTGTCTGGATGCATAAGCTATCACCTTACCATGTTGCATCAACACACATCCCAAGCCTTGGTGAGAAGCATCACTATATACTATAAACCCACCTATACCTGTAGGGATGGTTAACACTAGTGCTGAGGTTAGCTTGTGTTTTAGTTCATCGAAACTCCTTTGACATTCAGGAGTCCATTTGAACGGCACATTCTTTCTCAACAATTTGGTCAAAGGGCTAGCAATCAATGAGAACCCATCAACAAATCTACGATAGTATCTGGCTAAACCCAAAAAACTACGCAATTCTGACACATTCTTGGGTGGTTGCCAACTCACTATGGCCATAACTTTATTTAGGTCAACCACTATACCTTTTTCCGATACTATATGTCCAAAAAACACAACATGATCAAGCCAGAATTCACACTTACTAAACTTTGCATACAATTGTTTCTCCTGTAGAGTCTGCAACACTGTTCTTAAATGCATCTCATGTTCCTCTTTACTTTTAGAGTACACCAGAATGTCATCTATGAAGACAATAACAAAATTATCCAGATGAGGCTGAAATACCTTATTCATCAAAGCCATGAAAGCATCTGGTGCATTGGTTAATCCAAATGGCATGACTAGAAATTCATAATGGCCATATCTAGTACGAAATGCAGTTTTAGGAATATCTACCTCAGCTATCTTAAGCTGATAATAGCCCGATTTCATATCAATCTTAGAAAATACTTGAGCTTCATGTAACTGATCAAATAAGTCATCAATTCTAGGTAAAGGATATATATTCTTCACTGTCACTCTATTGAGTTGTCTATAGTCTATACACAATCTCATCATTCCATCTTTCTTTTTTACAAACAACACTGGGGCTCCCCAAGGTGATATGGTAGGTCGAATGTATCCCTTATCAAGTAACTCTTGTAATTGAGTTTTAAGTTCCTTTAACTCAATCGGTGCCATCCTGTAAAGAGATATAGAAATAGGTGCGGCCCCAAGCACCAAATCTATAGTAAATGCTATCTCTCTATCTGGTGGTAATCCAGGCAAATCATCTGGAAATACATTTGGGAACTCACATACTACTGGAATATTCTCTAACATAATATCTTGAGTTCTTGTGTCTTTCACATAGGCTAAGAAAGCCTCACACCCTCCTTTCACCATCTTAAAAGCTTTAACTGCTGAAATCAAACATGCAGGTACCAACTTCCTTTCTCCTTTAAACACAATCTTTTGTTTATCAGAGGACTTTAAAATTACCTCCTTAGAAAAACAATTCACTATGGCATGATGTTTAGTTAACCAGTCGATTCCCAATATTACATCAAATTCATGCAATGATAATAAGATCAAATCAGCTTTCAATTCAACTTTATCAATGAATATCAAACAGTCACGACATATCTCATTCACAACTACTACTGCTCCCAGTGGAGTACCCACATTTATATCAAATCCCAATGACTCATGTTTTTGATGCAGTTTGGATGCCATCTGTGATTATATAAATGAATGTGTGGATCCTGGGTCAATCAATGCAAATGCCAGTATATCATAAATGTAAATATTACCAGTAACCACTTAAGGAGCATCAACTACCTCTTGCCTAGTCATAGCAAATACCCTGGCCCGTGGAAGGGGTCTAGAACACTGTTCCTCATATCTGGTCACTCCTCTGCTTACTGCACCAGTTCTTCCCCTGCCTCTGCCTCTGACATGTGTCCCACTAGTAGTGTTAACCCTTGGTGTTTCAATTGTAGTCTCAGATATTCCTCTGCCTCTGCTGGTTTCTGCTAATTTAGCTCTTTCTGGGCAATCTCTATACATGTGAACTAAGGACCCACAGAAATAACAAGCTCCTGTGAGCCTTCTGCATTCACCGGTGTGTTGCCTACCACAATGAATACAAGTAGGCCACTGTTCTATATACTGGCTTTGTCCTCTGCCTGGGTAAGAGAAATTCATGCATCGACCTCTAGAACTGGAGTACTCACTTCTGTTGCCAGACTGGCTTGAGATATATCTAGCTTTCTTTCCATATCCTCTACTAGACTCTCCAGCAAACACTCGTGTCACCCTTTTTACTTGTTGTTCTCCAGCTTCTTTCACTAACTTTTCAGCTCTAATTGCAGCAGCTCTGAGTCTGGTATAACTATCGAGATCAATAATTGTTATTCTATTTCTGATCTCATACTTGAGGCCCTCTTCAAACTTTCTGCATTTGTCTCTTTCAGTAGAGACCAAAAAGGTGGCATAATGGGAAAGTTTATTAAATTGTACTTCATACTCCGCAAAAGACATGTTTCCATGTTTTAGATTCAGGAATTCCTTTCTCTTCTCATCTTTATATGCCTCAGACATGTAATTATTCTGAAATTCCAGGAGGAAATCATTCCATATCAGAACTGGTGGTTGTGCTTCACTATCGGGAACTGTCTCCCACCATTCATAAGCATTGCCTTGAAGCAAAGATACCGCATAATCAAAATTATCCTCTGGAGTGCATCTCATCATATTCAATACCCTCTGTGTTCTTTTAAGCCATGTTTCTGCTTCAACTGGATCAGTCGAGCCATAGAAATCAACTGAACCCTGTTTTCTTAGCTTATCATATCGTCTTTCCCTATACATCGTAGGACCATGCACTTCATGTTCTGGGTTTTCATAAGGTATTTCAGCATGTGATGATTGTGATGCACGTGCAGGAGCCCTAGCTCCCGGTACTGGTTGATCTCTATGTAAATGAGGCGATGCCTCATGAGGATGCATTTCAACCGGCCTCTCTCTCCTTGGTGAATCATGTCTAATGATGGCCCTAAAATAAATGAAATTATGTCACTACATAATGTTCAACACATATTATGCATATGTTATCATGCTTATATGCATGTTCCCTTGGAACCTATCCCTACTCTGATACCAAAAATGTAACACCTAACACCTTATACATCTATATACCGTATATGTTGTCTTTATATTGTATTATCACGTATGAAACAAGATTAAATAAAATTCATGTTTACAGCGAGAGTAATTTTTTTTTTAAACTCATCTCATATTATCAACAATAATTTCACAATCAATACGAAAGCTTTAATTATAGCTCATAACATCACATATATTAATAAATTAAACATTACGTTTAAAAAGTTAGTAAATATGCAAGTATTCAATCCCCAAATATAAATGACATGTTCTTATGCTTATGTGGAGTGCAAGGAGAGAGAGTGATGAGGCTCGACCGGTGACCTTTGATCCATGACTTTTATATACACCTCAATATGAACTATTAATCTTCTCTACCTGAAAAATACTGCAATTTGGTGAGTTGCGACTCAGTGAGAATAACCATCAAATGAGTTCTAAAGCACCAAGCATTTCATAATAACAAGTATAATTAATACATACTTTATACTCCATTTCATCAGTTAATAACGTATAAATATAGATAAAATCAAGTATTCAATAATTGCTATTTACTTATGCTTATGCTTATGCTTGTACATTTTATTTTGTTGTCACCAGGTTAAATGAATATTTCCCCGGGTTTCCATGTGAACATTTGCATTTACAATTGCATTTGCTAGCTAGCTTGATCATTTGTTTCATTTGCACATTTGTGGCCTCTTCTTTTGCTTTGCACATTTGTTGGGTCATAGGCCTCTTCTTTTTCCTTGTACATTTGTTGGGCCATAGGCCTCTTCTTTTGCTTTGCAATGTCGATTGACTAGTCACAACGCCATTTAAGTCATTATGCATATGCACTTGTACTTACATATTCATCAACCATTGTATCTTATCACATATACCATACATATACCACATATATACCTTATATGTCAACACATATACTATATAAATACCATATATATACTTCATATGCAACACATATACCATACATATAACACCTATATACTTCATATGCAACACATATATCATACATATACCACATATATACCTCATATGTCAACACATATACCTTGCATATACTATACATATACCATGTATATATATATTATGTCAAACATATACCTCAAATATACCACAAGTACACAAACTTTTATGTACCACAATATCACAAATTATTCATCATCATATTTTCAAGGAAAAATCATCACAATCATATAAGTCACATAGCAAGCAACATTTATATGCACTAAAGAATTCAATTGATAATTATACTCACCTTTTTCCTTTGATTCCAACCCTTAACTTATTGTCTACCTCCTTCTTGTATATCTCCAATTTGTCTTGAGTCTAATATTGAAATATAATTGGTCAATTTATGACTATAGAAACTTAATGTGGCTTAAACAAATTAATATACATTAGTCATATCAATAATTAAAAGGTTTCCTATGAGGCAGTGTGACCTTATGGGACTGTTTTGACTATAACTTTTTCCGTATTTGACCAATTAATATATTTCTTGTTCCTAATTAAAATTACCATATTTATATATAACATATTAAATTTCAGTCCAATTGGATTACAGTACAATTTTTGTGGAATTTCTAATCGTGTTCTGATTTCTGCTCTGTTTTCTGCCCTTAGGCAGTTTCAGGGTACTCATTTGGGTTCATCATAACTTATAATCTGTACGTCCTATTTTAAATAAAATTTACATAAACTTATATGGGTTCATATGGAACATTTTTCATGTTTACACCTTTTATCAATTATGTCTCTAAGGTCTTCAAATTATAACAAACATTTCCCTGGTCCAGAATAGAATTGGCTTCCGGACCAGTATGACTTACAAAGGCCATAACTTATTCTTTAAATAATATATTAAGCTCAAATGAGTACCAATATTTCACTAATACATATACCTATAACTTTCATGTTTTGATAATTTACAGAATTGATCTGTAAGAAGCTCAAAATAATGAAACAAGTTTCGGGACCTGTACAGAGCACTCAGTAGGCAGTTCAAAACATGGAACAGTCATGGTTCCATTCACCATAACTCAAAACGTACAAGACCTATGAACCAGAAATTTGGTTTACAGATCCATAACACATATATCTACAAATTTTATGTTTTGAGTTACTTCCAAAATTGATTTTAACATACCCAAAACGAACAAACACAGTAGCTAACTTACTTAAGGTTCTCATCCGGACCAATTTCAGTACGAAGAGAATATCTCATTCTATACACCACATCTTACAAAAATATTTATATATCCATAAATTGAAGACATAAAGGAACAAATTTTATGTTTTAAGATTTTCCAGAATCAATTTCTAGGGATATCAAGATCGGAGTTCAAATCAGTACCTATTAATGAACCTTAGCAACACAAATCAATCTTATAGCAATAAGAATTGATTACTTACCAAGAACGAACTTTCAAGGGATCAATTTGCCTCAAAAACCAAGTGAAACAAGGAAGAATTTGTGGCTGGAATTTGAGAGAAAATAGGTTGAAGAAATGAAGAAAATAAGAAGAAGATCAGAAAAGAAAAGGAAGATAATGGAGCCTAATAGGTTAAAACTCATCTACCCTATTTGCTATATTTCTTTTTTTTGTCGTCCACTCTTTCCTTTTTTTTTTCTTTTTCTTTTTGCTGTATGATTTCTTCTTTTTTTTTTTAATTTTTTTTATTTTTATTATCATCATACATACATACATACATATACATATATAAATTTATCCAATTTTACAAACCAATAATAAATAAATATATAATTTAATCACTTATTTTAATTTAATTAAATTAATCATGTCAAAATTTTATTAATTCAATCTAGTCTCTTTATTCACTTAAATATTAATTTCATGTCATTTTCATCTATATTATAAAACGGACATATATATTTCTATACAATTGTAAAATATTTGAAAATAAACTAATTGTATGTCATAAATATATTTAAATAAAAATGCATATTATGCATGTGTTCAATTGATATTTATGCAAAATGCATATGCACAAATGTGATGCTGCAGAAATGCATATGGGAAAAGTCAAGGATGTTACAATTCTCCCATCCTTTTCAAAATTTCGTCCTCGAAATTTAATACCTGGAAATAAGTGTGGATATTGCTTTTTCATATTTTCTTCTGTTTCCCATGTTACCTCTTCTTATGAATGATTTCTCCATAATACCTTAACTAAAGGTATTTCTCGGTTCCTCAACTGTTTAGTCTTGTATCCGTTGATTTCCACTGGTTCTTCAACATAACTCATGTCATTTGCAATCTCAATGGCTTGATCTTTAAATACATGTGTAGGATCTGACTTGTATCTTCTAAGCATGCTCACATGAAACACATTATGAATCTGGGTCATATCTGGTGGTAAAGCCAATCTGTATGCCAGTGGACCAACCTTCTCAAGAATTTCGTAAGGCCCTATGTATCTTGGGCTCAATTTACCTTTCTTGCCAAATCGGATTACTCCTTTCCAAGAAGATACTCGTAGAAATACCTTTTCACCCAACTCGTATTCCATCTCCCTTCTATGTTGATCAACATAACTTTTCTGTCTGTCCTGTGCTGCCTTTAGCTTAATCTTGACAACCTTGATTTTATCCACTGTATCTTGTACTATCTCTGGTCCTTCTAATGCACGTGTACCTTCTTCATCCCAGATGATAGGACTTCTGCACTTTCTGCCATACAATGACTCATATGGAGCCATCTGAATACTGCTATGATATTGGTTATTGTATGCAAACTCCACCAATGCTTTATATTCATCCCAAGCTCCCTTGAATTCCATAGCACATGCTATAAGCATTTCTTCTAATGTCTGTATAGTTCTCTCTGATTGTCCATCAGTCTGTGGGTGAAATGCAGTACTGAAATTCAATTTTACTCCCAATGCATTATGTAAACTCACCCAAAAAAGTGAAGTAAACCGTGGATCTCTATCAGATATAATGGATACTGGAATGCCATGCAATCTGACTTTCTCATTCACATATAAATTGGCCAAACTCTCAAGTGTACACCCCCATCTGATAGGTAGAAAATGTGCTGACTTTGTTAACCTATCAATAATTACCAATATTGCATCATTTTTCCATGGAGTTCTAGGCAATCTATAAACAAAATCCATCGTTATCTTTTCCCATTTCCATTCTGGCATTGGTAAAGGATGTAGTTTACCAACTGGTGCCTGATGTTCTATCTTAATCTGCTGACATGTTAAGCATTTGAAAACATATTCTGCTATGTCTTTCTTCATTCTTGGCCACTAGTAATGAGGCCTTAGCTGTGATACATCTTTATCATCCCCGGGTGCATTGCATAGGGTGCATTGTGTGCCTCTTCTATTATTTCCTGACGTAAGTTCTCAGTGTTTGGAACACATATGCGTGACTTTAACATCAGTGTATTGTCTTGCAATTGAAAATCTTTACTGTTTCCCTACCTTACTAATTCAATTTTCTCACACAATTTGGAATCTTTACTCTGTGCAACTTTGATCCTATCCTTCAATATAGGTCTAACCTGAAGAGCAGCAATCAATGATCCACCATCATGCATATTCAATTGGACATTCATGGACCGTAATTGAATCATATATGGAAAAGATGATGCTTGCAAGTGAGCTACACTGCTACTGGCATTCCTACTCAATGCATCTGCTACCACATTGGCTTTTCCTGGATGGTATTCAATTGTACAATCATAATCTTTCAACAATTCTAACCATCGTCTTTGTCTCATGTTTAACTCTTTCTGTGTCATCAAGTAACCCAAACTTTTATGGTATGTGAAGATCTGGAATGTCTCACCATACAAATAATGCCTCCAAATCTTCAATGCAAATACAACTGCAGCCAATTCTAAATCATGCACTGGATATGAGATCTCATGTGGTCTCAGTTGTCTGGATGCATAAGCTATCACCTTACCATGTTGCATCAACACACATCTCAAGCCTTGGTGAGAAGCATCACTATATACTGTAAACCCACCTGTACCTGTAGGGATGGTTAACACTAGTGCTGAGGTTAGCCTGTGTTTTAGTTCATCGAAACTCCTTTGACATTCAGGAGTCCACTTGAACGGCATATTCTTTCTCAACAATTTGGTCAAAGGGCTAGAAATCAAAGAGAACCCATCAACAAATCTACGATAGTATCCGGCTAAACCCAAAAAACTACGCAATTCTGACACATTCTTGGGTGGTTGCCAACTCATTATGGCCATATGTCCAAGAAACACAATATGATCAAGCCAGAATTCACACTTACTAAACTTTGCATACAATTGTTTCTCCTGCAGAGTCTGCAACACTATTCTTTAATGCATCTCATGTTCCTCTTTACTTTTAGAGTACACCAGAATGTCATTTATGAAGACAATAACAAAATTATCCAGATGAGGCTGAAATACCTTATTCATCAAAGCCATGAAAGCATCTGGTGCATTGGTTAATCCAAATGGCATGACTAGAAATTCATAATGGTCATATCTAGTACGAAATGCAGTTTTAGGAATATCTACCTCAGCTATCTTAAGCTGATAATAGCCCGATTTCAAATCAATCTTAGAAAATACTTGAGCTCCATGTAACTGATCAAATAAGTCATCAATTCTAGGTAAGGGATATTTATTCTTCACTATCACTCTATTGAGTTTTCTATAATCTATACACAATCTCATCGTTCCATCTTTCTTTTTTACAAACAACACTAGGCTCCCCAAGGTGATATGCTAGGTCGAATGTATCCCTTATCAAGTAACTCTTGCAATTGAGTTTGAAGTTCCTTTAACTCAATCGGAGCCATCCTGTAAGGAGATATAGAAATAGGTGCGGCCCCAGGCACCAAATCTATAGTAAATTCTATCTCTCTATCTGGTGGTAATCCAGGAAAATCATCTGGAAATACATCTGGGAACTCACATACTACTGGAATATTCTCTAACATAATATCCTGAGTTCTTGTGTCTGTCACATAGGCTAAGAAAGCCTCACACCCTCCTTTCACCATCTTAAAAGCTTTAACTGCTGAAATCAAACATGCAGGTACCAACTTCCTTTATCCTTTAAACACAATCCTTTGTTTATCAGAGGACTTTAAAATTACCTCCTTAGAAAAACAATTCACTATGGCATGATGTTTAGTTAACCAGTCCATTCCCAATATTACATCAAATTCATGCAATGATAATAAGATCAAATCAGCTTTCAATTCAACTTTATCAATGAATATCAAACAGTCACGACATATCTCATTCACAACTACTACTGCTCCCAGTGGAGTACTCACATTTATATCAAATCCCAATGACTCATGTTTTTGATGCAGTTTGGATGCCATATATGATGATATAAATGAATGTGTGGATCCTGGGTCAATCAATGCAAATGCCAGTATATCATAAATGTAAATATTACCAGTAACCACTTCAGGAGCATCAACTGCCTCTTGCCTAGTCATAGCAAATACCCTAGCCTGTGGAAGGGGTCTAGAACTCTGTCCCTCAGATCTGGTCACTCCTCTGCTTATTGCACCAGTTCTTCCCCTGCCTCTGCCTCTGACATGTGTCTCACTGGTAGTGTTTACCCTTGGTGTTTCAATTGTAGTCTCAGATATTCCTCTGCCTCTACTGGTTTCTGCTAATTTAGCTCTTTCTGGGCAATCTCTATACATGTGATCTAAGGACCCACAGAAATAACAAGCTCCTGTGAGCCTTCTGCATTCACCGGTGTGTTGCCTACCACAATGAATACAAGTAGGCCACTGTTCTGTATACTGGCTTTGTCCTCTGCCTGGGTAAGAGAAAGTCATGTCTCGACTTCTAGAACTGGAGTACCCACTTCTGTTGCCAGACTGGCTCGGCATATATCTAGCTTTCTTTCCATATCCTCTACTAGACTCTCCAGCAAACACTCGTGTCACCCTTTTTACTTGTTGTTCTCTAACTTCTTTCACTAACTTTTCAGCTCTAATTGCGGCAGCTCTGAGTCTGGTTTAACTATCGAGATCATTAATTGTGATTCTATTTCTGATCTCATACTTGATGCTCTCTTCAAACTTTCTGCATTTGTCTCTTTCAGTAGAGACCATAAAGGTGGCATAATAGGAAAGTTTATTAAATTGTACTTCATACTCCGCAACAGACATGTTTCCCTGTTTTAGATTCAGGAATTCCTTTCTCTTCTCATCTTTATATGCCTCAGGCATGTAATTATTCTGAAATTCCAGGTGGAAATCATTCCATGTCAGAACTGGTGGTTGTGCATCACTATCGGGAACTGTCTCCCACCATTCATAAGCATTGCCTTGAAGCAAAGATACCGCATAATCAAAATTCTCCTCTGGAGTGCATCTCATCATATTCAATACCCTCTATGTTCTTTTAAGCCATGTTTATGCTTCAACTGGATCAGTCGAGCCATAGAAATCAACTACACCCTGTTTTCTTAGCTTATCATATCGTCTTTCCCTATACATCGCAGGACCATGCACTTCATGTTCTGGGTTTTCATAAGGTATTTCGGCATGTGATAATTGTGATGCACGTGCAGGAGCCCTACCTCCTGGTACTGGTTGATCTCTATGCAAATGAGGTGATGCCTCATGAGGATGCATTTCAGTCGGCCTCTCTCTCCTTGGTGAATCATGTCTAATGATGGCCCTAAAATAAATGAAATTATGTCACTACATAATGTTCAACACATATTGTGCATATGTTATCATGCTTATATGCATGTTCTCTTGGAACCTATCCCTACTCTGATACCAAAAATATAACACCTAACACCTTATACATCTATATACCGTATATGTTGTCTTTATATTGTATTATCACGTATGAAACAAGATTAAATAAAATTCATGTTTACAGTGAGAGTAATTTTTTTTAAAACTCATCTCATATTATTAACAATAATTTCACAATCAATACGAAAGCTTTAATTATAGCTCATAACATCACATATATTAATAAATTAAACATTACGTTTAGAAAATTAGTAAATATGCAAGTATTCAATCCCCAAATATAAATTACATGTTCTTATGCTTATGTGGAATGCAAGGAGAGAGAGTGATGAGGCTCGGTCGGTGACCTTTGATCCATGACTTTTATATACACCTCAATATGAACTACTAATCTTCTCTACCTGAAAAATGATGCAATTTGGTGAGTTGCGACTCAGTGAGAATAACCATCAAATGAGTTCTAAAGCACAAAGCATTTCATAATAACAAGTACAATTAATACATACTTTATACTCCATTTCATCAGTTAATAACATATAAATATAGATAAAATCAAGTATTCAATAATTGATATTTACTTATGCTTATGCTTATGCTTGTACATTTTATTTTGTTGTCACCAGGTTAAACAAACATTGCCCTGGGTTTCCATGTGAACATTTGCATTTGCATTTGCATTTGCTAGCTAGCTTGATCATTTGTTTCATTTGCACATTTGTTGGGCCATAGACCTCTTCTTTTGCTTTGCACATTTGTTGGGCCATAGGCCTCTTCTTTTGCCTTGTACATTTGTTGGGCCATAGACCTCTTCTTTTGCTTTGCAATGTCGATTGACTAGTCACAATGCCTTTTAAGTCATTATGCATATGCACTTGTACTTACATATTCATCAACCATTGTATCTTATCACATATACCATACATATACCACATATATACCTTATATGTCAACATATATACCATACATATACCACATATATACTTCATATGCAACACATATACCATACATATACCACATATATACTTCATATGCAACACATATACCATACATATACCACATATATACCTCTTATGTCAACACATATACCTTGCATATACTATACATATACTATGTATATATATATATTATGTCAAACATATACCTCAAATATACCACAAATACACAAACTTATATGTACCACAATATCACAAATTATTCATCATCATATTTTCAAGGAAAAATCATCACAACCATATAAGTTACATAGCAAGCAACATTCATATGCACTAAAGAATTCAATTGATAATTATACTCACCTTTTTCCTTTGATTCCAACCCTTAACTTATTGTCTACCCCCTTCTTGTATATCTCCAATTTGTCTTGAGCCTAATATTGAAATATAATTGGTTAATTTATGACTATAGAAACTTAATGTGGCTTAAACAAATTAATATACATTATTCATATCAATAATTAAAATTTTTCCTATGAGACAGTGTGACCTTATGGGGCTGTTTTGACTATAACTTTTTCTGTATTTGACCAATTAATATGATTCTTATTCCTAATTAAAATTAACATCTTTATATATAACATATTATAATTTCAGACCAATTGGATTACTGTACAAGTTTTGGTGGAATATCTAATCGTGTTCTGATTTTTGCTCTGTTTTCTGCCTTGAGGCAGTTTCAGGGTATTCATTTGGGTTCATCATAACTTATAATCTGTACGTACTATTTTAATGAAGATTTACAGAAACTTATATGGGTTCATATAGAACATTGTTCATGTTTACAAATTTTATCAATTATGTCTCTAAGGGCTTCAAATTATAACAAACATTTTACTGGTCCATAATAGAATTGGCTTCGGGACCAGTATGACTTACAAAGGCCATAACTTATTCTTTACATAATATATTAAGCTAACATTAGTACCAAACTTTCACTAAGACATATACCTATAACTTTCATATTTTGATAATTTACAGAATCGATCTTTAAGAAACTCAAAAGAATTAAACAAATTTCGGGACCTATACAGGGCACTCAGTAGGCAGTTCAAAACATGGAATAATCATGGTTCCATTCACCATAACGCAAAAAGTACCAGACCTATGAACCTGAACTTTGGTTTACAGATCCATAACACATATATCTACAACTTGTATGTTTTGAGTTACTTCCAAAATTGATTTTAACATACCCAAAACTAAAAAACACAGTAGCTAACTTACTTAAGGTTCCCATCCGGACCAATTTTAGTACGAAAAGATATCTCATTCTATACACCACATCTTGCAGAAATATTTACATATCCATAAATGTAAGACATAAAGGAACAACGTTTATGTTTTAAGAGTTTCCAGAATCAATTTCTATGGATATCAAAATCGGAGTTCAAATCAGTACCTATTAATGAACCTTAGCAACTCAAATCAACCTTATAGCAATAAGAATTGATTACTTACCAAGAACGAACTTTCAAGGGGTCAATTTGCCTCAAAAACCAAGTGAAATAAGGAAGAATTTTTGGCTGGAACTTGAGAGAAAATAGATTGAAGAAATGAAGAAAAGAAAAAGAAGAAGAAGATAAGAAAAGAAAAGGAAGATAATGGAGCCTAATAGGTTAAAACTCACCTACCCCATTTGCTATATTTCTTTCTTTTGTGGTCCACTCTTTCCTTTTCTTTTTCTTTTTCTTTTTCTTTTTCTTTTTGCTGTATGATTTCTTCTTTTTTTTTTTAATTATTTTTTTTATTATCATCATACATATATACATATATATACATATATACATATACCCAATTTTACTAACCAATAATAAATAAATATATAATTTAATCACTTATTTTAATTTAATTAAATTAATAATGTCAAATTTTTATTAATTCAATCTAGTTTCTTTATTCACTTAAATATTAATTTCATGTCATTTTCATCTATATTATAAAACGGACATATATATTTCTATACAATTGTAAAATATTTGGAAATAAACTAATTGTATGTCATGAATATATTTAAATAAAAATGCATATTATGCATGTGTTCAAGTGATATTTATGCAAAATGCATATGCACAAATGTGATGCTGCAGAAATGTATATGGAAAAAGTCAAGGATGTTACATGTCCATTCCCTTTAGTTGAATTTCTTACTCTTGAATCTATATGCAAAATTGAAGAGATTGATGATTCACCCGATTCTCTCCGTCAAATCTCTTCATTAAGAACCATATCACGAACATTGTCAAATTTCAACTTATTACTTCTCGACAAGCTACTCACAGCAGTGACAGTAGCATTCCAACTTTTTGATAGAGAAGATAAAATTAATACATGTATTTCTTCATCGAATTCAATTCCAAACGAACTTAATTGAGTTGTGACTATGTTGAGTTCATTAAGATGTTGAGCTATCGATGCATCTTCCGTCATTCGTAAATTGAACAAATGTCTCATTTTGTGCATGTTTGAGGCTGATGACTTCTCATGCATACTAAATAGAGCTGCTATAAGACCAGTTGTGGTCTTTTCTTTTATTAGTTTGAAAGCAATATTGCAAAATAATGTCAATCGGATAACTCCGAAAGCTTGTCTGTCGAGAATATTTCAGTTTTCTTCCTTCATAGCATATGGTTTTTTCCCTCAGAAAGGTTAATACAAACTCATTTGATATAAATAATCTTCTATTTGCATTTTTCAAAAACCAAAATTTACACCATAAAACTTCTCAATTTTTACATTTCTTTCGTTTGCGGCCATCGCTTTCACTCGAATTTGACTTTCTCTGGATCATTTCTCATAATTCCTACGAACCACCTTATATTAGAGCACTTTTACGGACAAATCGGTACCACTAATCAAATTCACTATTTTCATAAAAATATTGTTCATATGAATAGTAATCTCCTAAAAAAGACAGAAGAAATGCAATCAAGCTTTGATACTAGTTATTGGAAAATTACGCAAATTCTCTTATAATCATATTTGTGAGAAAAATGAAATAAATATGAAATAATAAGATACAAAATTAATAACAGAGTTCAACAAATTATATTTATATTTTTACTGAAGAAAATTTATAAATTATTTATAAATATTCACAATTTAATTATACCCTAAAAAATTACTCTCAATTTTCTCTTACTAAAACTTTTTTTCTCTAAATTTGTTTTTCTATCTCACTTGCTCAAATGTTGGTGTATTTAAATGAGAAATTTTATGCGTCTTTTACGGGTACAAGGTTACAAAATTTTCAACAAAAATAAATTTCTTTTTCAATTATTATTTTGGTGGCCAAAATTGTTAGACTTTTAACAAATGGCCACAAGAAAATCTTAGAGACTGAATTCTCTAGTATGTCGGCCATCTTACCAAATTTTAAAGATGATTCTAGATTATGCCCATAGTCGATTAGCCCATGGGAATTCTAATAGCCTCTGGAAAGTCGGTGATGACTTTCAGGGAAAACCCAGAAATTTTTGTGAAAAATATTCAAGGAAAATCCGAAGACCGAAAGTGTTTATTTAACATTAAACTGACCAAAGTACATGTTGGGCACAGGAGATGAAGAAAGAAGAAGAATATCCTGGTTTTGTCTGCAATTCTTAAGGTAGACATAAGGAAGAAGAAGGAGAATAAAAAGGGATTTTCTAATTTTTTTTACTGTTGATTTTCTAAAACGCTTAAAATTATTTTTTTCATCAAGTCTGCTTCTTATGGGTTCTCACTTGCGCAAAAATTTCTCATGGTACACAACTTGCCACATCAGATTATCGTGGCCAGATAAATCCTTAATAAATTGAAAATTAAGGATTGATTTGTAAAAAAATATATATTTAGGGAATAATTTGTACCAAAATTACGTAGAAAAGATAAAGTGATCAAAAGTAATGAGTTAAGCCATATTAAAATAATACAATGTTAAAGAATTATAAATTGTTAAATTGATAATTTATTTCCATGGGTGTGCAATATGTTCAAAATAAATCAAATCAGACGCAATTCTTAACGGTTGATTTGATAAAATAATAAAGGATTTTTATTAAAATGACTACCAAATCATAAAGACATATTAGCCCCTCTAATAATATAAATCGAAACAAAATCTAATCAGATTAGTTTTACTATTGGTTTTCGGTTCGGTTTGCACACACTTTGCCAGATTCATTAGTCACTTCCATTTCAACCAAAAAAAATAGTAATAAATATAAATCAAACAGGAAACAGCATGTGGCCCTTCAGCAGTCCCTCTCTTACTGTTTGGATGGATGATTAAAAAAAAGAGACAAATGAGGAAGGAAAGGACGTGCCCACCTGCATGTGCCCTTCATTAATATTTTCCACCGTTGAAATAGATATCTCCTTTTTTTCCTTTTTAATTTTTTTCATATTTTTAGTGTTTGTATAAATTTTGTATTGTTTTAGTTGATTTTATTATTAATATTGAAAAACAAAAATCAAAACTCAAATTATTTCAATGTGGTTTTCAGTATTTAGATTAGTTCTGAAGTTTAATTTATTCGGTTTTGAATACCTTATCTTAAAATTATCATCCGATAAATCCCAATAAAATATTATTTTGAGGGATAGAGGCAAAACTGATTGCACATTTGGGTCCTTGGACAATGGGACGATCGATAATAAAGTGAGAGTTGATAGCGGTCGCTACTACCAACAAATACCATATTAAAATGAATAAATGCTCAAATTAAATTGCATAATGTAAAATAATAGAAAATAAATCTTGTAAAACACTCGACTTATATTAGGGCAGTAAAACATTCAGCCGAGATGAAGTTAATCTCGTTTAAATTTATTACAAATTCAAATTTAATTTATAAAAAATTTATTTATCATGAATTTAATTCGAATTTGACTGATTAACTAATAATGATTAAAAATCGAGATAATAAATTATAATATAAGCAAATTTTAAATGAATATGTTCGCGATATTTTAAACAAATTCGTTCACAAAATTTTAAATAAATACGTTCGCAAATTCATGTATGAACATATTCGCGAATTTTTAAACGAATATATTTTTAATCTCGTAAATAAATATATTTATAATCTCGTAAATGAACATATTCGCGAGTTCGTAAAATAATATATTCACGAACTTTTAAATTAACATGTTTGCGAGCTCATAAATAAATATGTTTTCGAAATTCGAGTTTAAAACTTAACTCGTTAATAATAATAAACAAAATTGTTTTCGAACTAAAATATAAATAACTCGTAAGTGACTTAATTTATTTACAATCTTACTTATATTAAAATATATACTACAAAGAGAACAAATATAATTATTTTTTCAAAAGATGGTAAGAAGACCTCATTATCATAAATGTTATCCAATTTATAGTACATGTACCCAATATAAACCTAGAACGGCTTTTATGACCAATAAAAATATTTTTATAATATATTATTTACACTAAAATAACTATTTACCAAAATGTTGCTGAGTTTTTATGAGATGGTGGAGTTGTTTATAATTACAGCAACCCAATCTAAAATTGTTTCCTTCTTTGCACTAGGTAATGGATCTACACTCTAGCTAGTTGGACCAGTACAAACACCTGTTATCAATTCTTCCTTTTCCAAAATTATTTACATAACAACATGATTCAATTTACTAATTAATTAGTAAATTCCTTATAATCATATGTTCACTTATTATTATAATAAGAACAGGAATGAAAAGGCTAGGATTATGATTAATAGAGAAATGATTTTTGTGATTTAGACAATATTACCATTTATATTAATTGATTATAAGTCAAATTAAAAATCTAATCAAGTAAATTCAACTTAAGCCAAAATTTTGAATTTATTTATTTTCCTTTGAGAAAAAAAACTTATCTAATAAAAAATCCACCAATATTATATGCGAAACTTCACAAACTAAACCATCAAATTATGGTACATTGAAAAGATTGAACACCCAGCAAGCAAAAACAACTAAGCAGGGACCATCCTAGGCCAAGAAACAACAACATCATGAAGATGGTTCAAGATCTCAGGAGGATGAGCAAACTCAGTAACACCTCTATCCATCAAAAGCGTCATATTGGACAGCTGGTCTGCCACACAGTTGCCTTACCTATAAGCATGCTGAACCAGTAATCTTCCAATGGCAGTAATAACTCACGACAGGAATTAATCAAATTAGCACAAGGGCCATCATAAACTCCACTAGAGGATAGCCAATTAACCACATTTTGGGAAATTATTAAGCGAAAAATTAAAATATGATATCCTGAACGTTTCTATTAAAGAAAATAATTTGCTGTTATATGTCGCTGAAGTATAAAAATTGCATCCCAAAAGGGAAAAAAAACATAAAAATTGAAATTTTCTTAATTAATAAAGACTCTCATTTGTGCTTAATGCTTACCTTTTTTAATGTGAAACGAGTATTTTTGAAAGAAATAAAAAAAGAAAACTTTGATCCTTTTTTATAAACATAATATTGTCAAATCAAATCACAGTATTATTCTCACCTGAAAATAGCTGCTCTGCAAATAGCTCCATTAATGACAATTAATATTTATAAGTTTAATATTCACTGGCACTTAAAACTTTTAGTAAAAATTGACATTTAAAACTTTTGCAAACTTTTTAAACATAAAAATTGTCATTGTGAAATCTTTCTCCCTAAACAATCTTAATCATTCATTTCCCTAAACAATCTTATCACGTTTTATGAACACGAGAACATCTTAATCATATTTTAAGAGAATTTCTTCTTGTAGTAAATATTTTTTGGCTATCGAATTAAAAGTTATTTTGCTTTCAAATTTTTTGTATAAAAGGTTAAAGAGATTGATTAATTAAATATAAAAATTTAAATTATGGAAATTAGATAAAATTAATTCCGTTGCTTTTTTCCAAGCAACAGCAGTTTAATGGGATTTGTATTCCGAATTTCACTCCATTAATTAATTTGTGGAGATGAAGTAAAGGGCATATTTCTGTAATGCTCGTGTGTGAGAATGGAAACTGCAGTGAAATTTCCTTTCGCTTGGAGCTATGTAACAAAAGTTCCAATTATGAAAATACATATTTCTTCATTCATCACCATCACTTCTCCCTCCTCCATTTTGAAAAAGGTCTTAGTCAAACCTAAAACACATGCTCAGATTTCTTTACATATCCGGCGTGGGTATAAATCAACAGCATCAGCTTATAATATGTCCTCCATCATTTCACATTCATAAGGGTACACAAGCCGAACATACAAAAGGACATTAAGTATATTAAAGTCCAACATCTTTTAATCAACAATCAACTATATTATATAGGTTATAGTAGGGTTTAGGGATGGAAATAAGGATATTTTTTTATGCTTCGATGTTGAAATAGTTAGTGATATTAATCACTAAATAAGTTCACTTTGAATAATTAAAGAAAAAAGACAAATTGCGGTCGCAACATGCAAGTTCGTGATCATAAGAAATATAGTTTTCACGACAAGGTTCGTGATTACAATAGAGACTGGAACCATGCTATTTTTTCGAAACATTTGAAGCAATGAAGAGTGCGGTGGCATTTTGTCTAGTGCAATAGCGAAAAGGTATTCGCGGACAACATCGCGGTCACTATGTATACCGTCGACCACACTGGTTTTCAAGGTCAATTGTCACAATATGTAACGCAGTCCCAACAAAATCGCAAACTATATTGTTCCTGAAGTTAATACGCATCACAGTCGTGATGTGGAAAGCACGGTTGCAAACGTGTTTCAAACGGACTTTAATGGCTAATTTTATGAATATCGCAGTTGTGATATTCAAATTGTGGTTGCGAAACTACTATAGCAGCTAATGAGCAGGTTCATAAACTGTTTTTCTCAATTTCTAAGGTTTGTGACTAATCTGAATAGGAGTTCAAACACTATAAAAGAATATTAGATGATAGCATTCATTAAGAGATATAACTTTTTGTTATTTTAACTTCATTCTTCTTCTTCTTCTTCTTCTTCTTCTTCTTAATCTCTACAACCAAGCATACATTCTGAAACCAATTTTTGGTTGAGTTTAATTAGTATTGTTGTTATCAAACTCAAGTTTATTTCAATATTCTTGGAGAAAATTGCCATAAATCCAACTAGCAATACAGTGGAGGCAAATTTTCTTAAAGAAAATGTCCATACACCATCAAAATAATAATTATAAAGCCTCATTATTCTCATATTATTCTAACATTCTATATGATATGTATCATTTATATAGAGTTTGGATAGTATAGACGAGTTCAAAATGGGTATGATTTTTTTTTCTGCCCATGATAGATTTGGTACGGTGTGGGTTTAATCTTTGATACCCACTACTCGAATCTGATTATATAATTGTCTAATTGTATTAATGTTTACACCAGCCGAGTTGGACTCTAGGAGGTGGGTTCGGCTCAAAGTAGACTTGTTTCAGATAAAGATTATCTCCAGCCGGCTAGGATAAGTCTTGTTGTAGAAGTGTGGGATCAAAAGTCTAATCCATTTTATTTGACTAGGATTGGGACGCTTATATAGCTAGGATTTCTATTCTTATTTGGATTATACTTATTGTACTATAAATATTGTAATCTTTTATTGATAACCAACGCTCAAAATATCAATCGACTCAATTTTTCTTTTTACTTAGCTTTAGCTTCGTAGTTTTAAGTTTTTTTTTTTTTTTTTCTAATTCGTGATCCATTATTTATTGTCCTGCTCTTACTAAATAATTAGCCCCAAGATAATACTAAGTTGCTTGTCACAACCCTTATAAGTATTAATCCCAAGACTTTGTCTTCCCTTGGGAAACCGTAGAGGTGTATATGATCTTATCCAATTCGGTAATGAAAAATCTCCAGTATTTTCTTGAAAAGTCGGAAATATATAAATCCAAATCTTGTATTGTATTGAAGAGAAAAAACTTCCGTATTGTATTAAAAAAACCTTCGTATTGTATTGTTTTAGAAATTCAAGACAATTTGATAAAATTATTCATTTTTTTGGTATTAAACAATATAATACAAAACAATCCAGTAATCTAGTATTTTGAACCAAATAAGAAGTACTTAAAATCTAAACATATTCGACTAAGTTGATACTTAATAGTATTATAAGAAACACACAAGCATCACACAAAAATACTTCTAATAAACGATTAATTTTTTAGGAACAAAAGAATCTACGAGAATATTCTCTCTGAAATATTAAATTAAAATTCAAAAAAAGCAATCTTTTCATATATAGAAGATCTATGAATTAAAATGTTTATTTATCAAATATAAGTATATAAGTTTGTGATTATGTAAAATATATATATATATATATATATATATATATATATATATATATGACTATAGTGTCTACATTAACTATAAAGTATATAATTATATAAGTTTATTAAGTACATCAATTATGTATTTTATTTATTAATATAATTTAGACTAGTATATAAGTTTAATATAATATAATTATTTTAATAAAAAATATTATAATATATATAGTAAGCTATGCATATAATAATATTTAAAATTTAAATTACTAAGTATCTAAACTCGTAAATATAAGTATATAACTATTAGCATATATTTATAAAGTATAAGCATACATGTTTGTGATTATTTAATATATATATATAGTGTACATTAATTATAAAATATATAAATATATAAGTTTATTGAGTATATGATTAGTTATATATATGTTTTATTTATTAATATAATTTAAATTAGTTCATAAGTTTAATATAATACAATTATTTTGATAAAAAAATTATATAATATACATATTAAGGTATGCATATAATAATATTTAAAATTTAAATTATTAAGTATATAAACTCATAGGTATAAAAGTATAGGTATATAATTATAAAGTGAGGTAACTCAAAGTTAACTCGCAAATATATGAGTCAATCGTAAAATGATAAGATACTCCAAAAATTGTTTCCCACGGAATTTTTTGCCTTAAATTTTTAATTAACTATAGATTATCAATAAATACAAAAATTTGAAATTTAAACACTCTAATAAAATTTTATTAAATTCTAATATTAAACAAATTAAAATTAGAAAAATGAGAAAACAATCAAATTTAATAAATTTAAACTAATGAGATTGAACATGTATTTAACTCGCTTTAATTTATAATATATTTTTTTGGTTTAATTAAGCACAGTAAAACAATATTTCAGTGGCTCTTGCCTTAAATCACCAAGTACACTCGTGACATCACTATTCTTCATGACTCATTTTTATCTAAACTTCTAAAATTTGCACAATAGACTTCGCTTCACTTTATTATCACCTGAAAACATAAAAATGAACTAAGTAGCCAATCTCCTCCAAAACCAATACAGAAAATGTGTTGCCCAAATATTAAGCCAAGAAGGGGGGTTGAATTGGAGTTTTAAAAATTGAACTTTAAAGTGCAAAAATAAAAAATTAAGTTTAGGAGGGATAGATAAATTTGATAAAAGGATTTTATAGAGGTTCAGGTGTTAACAAACCCTACTCCTCTCCCCAATCGCAATTGGGAGTTTCACTAACACACTAAGTGTTACAATGGAGTTTTAGAAGCTCACTCCCAATTATGGTGTTTCTCACAATGGCTCATACCTAACCCATAAATCCCTTGTATTTTAATGGGTCACACAATAACCAATTCCTTGTATTTTACAGGCTCACACAAACAACCATTACCTTTTGTTTTACAGGCTCACACAAACAACCTTTACCTTGTGTTTTACAAGCTCACAAAAACAAGCTTTATTTGTGTTTTAAAGGCTCACACAACTAACTCTTACAAGTGTTATACTCTTAACCCAGAAATACCCAAAACTCACTTGAGTAATAAATGATTACAAAGAGAAACACTTACAAATCTTTATTGCTCAATAAATGATGATCAAAAAGATTTTCATAGAGAATAGATATTTGTTATGAAAGTATTAAATATACAAATAGCTTGTAATAAGATTTTGATTCAAAGTATTAGCTATCCTCTTGTACTGAATGCATAAATGACTTGCATTTATACTCCCATAGTGAATTATAGTCGTTAGAATGCATTTAATACAAAACTAGCCGTTACACCAACCCAAATAATCGCGTCTGACATTTTTCTCTTTCATCTTTCATGGACGTGACTATATTTGTCACGGGTGTGACTGTTCTTCCAAGTCATGACTGAAGTGATGACCTTGGTCGTAAAGTATTCTGGAAGGTTTTGAAATATTGGGTCATGGGCATGACATATATCTTCACGGGCGTGACAAACTTCCAAGCCGTGATCCAAGTGGTGACTTTGATCGTGAAGCTATTTGAATGAATTTGTCATGAAGGTTCAAGGGCTTGATATTCAATTCACGGGCGTGACTTAAATGTGCGTTTCATAGTTTGCTGTCTTCCTTCATGGCCGTGAACTTCAAATATTTGTTTTGTTGATGGTTAGCTTCTTCACGGGCGTGACACCTAGGGTCACGGGCGTGAACATGCTACTTCTTTTTATCTTTCAAGGATTGATATTCCATTCTCCATTATTGCTATTTTATTCCTTACCTTGTTTAATAGACTTAAAACAAGTATGTTAAATACATTATTGCTATTTTATTTGTTATCATCAAAATAACAGAAATACCCCTCAAGGTTTAACAATCTCTCCCTTTTTGATGGTGACAAATAATCTAGCAATATGTGCTTTTGAGAAGTCTCCCCCTCAAAAGATGCTTAGGATAAAAATTTATGAAATGCAAGAATTGTAAAGAATGATGAAGTGTAGCATTGAGATAAACTTTCTAGTTTTAAGTATATGCAAGTTATATGCAGAGTATATCCAATATATACCAAAATTCTCTTTAAGTCATGAAGTATATGTAAAGTATATTTAGAGTATATCAAGTGCATATTCATTTATGTAACTTGCATCAAGGTATATGCAAAGTATACTTAAGATATATTTAATGTGTATAAAGCTCAATTTGCATACTTGCATATTCATTTTGAATCAAATTTTAAGTATTGCACTTAAACTCAAAATATTGATATTTTCTCCCTACTTAACTCAATATATTTGTAGTTTCTTCATTTTGATTCAAAATTGCTTGCACTTATCTTAATATATTGCTAGTTTCTCCCCCTTTTGTCATCAACAAAAAGAATAAAGATTAATCATAATAGAAGAACAAAACAATTATATTAATATTGAAAGAGAAGTACAAACTAAAGCAAATAAAAGTCAGAAAGGAAATTTAAAATTTCCTAGAAACACACAAACAAAACAAACAAATAAGAAACAAATATAGCAAGGCTAACATCAAACCTAACACCTAACCGGACATCCTGTCCCTAAGACGAGCAACTTTAGCCTCAAGGTTGTCCATCCTAAACTCTATGTAGTCCTTGAGGTTCTCCAACCTCTCATCTATGGAAGCCTGCAGCTGCTCAAATCGTGGTGCTAGAAGGTTAACCACCTGCTGCGCCAAATTCAGTGTGGAAGCCGAGGATTGTCCGATGTCCTGCTCAACCGCTGGAGGTGCCTCCTCAACCCGAGCCCTTTTTCCTCTGCTGGATTCCTTAGAGGCCGACTTTGAAGTCCTCTGAGTCATTGTTTTCCCATATGATTTTGCTAGCAGTGTCAGTGAAGTGGTAGTAAATATTGTTCTCATGGACAATTCTAACAGTCGCTCCCATCTTAATGAATGACTCTACATCCAATCAATCTCGATGATCCCCTGGGATGAGATTAAAGTGATGGTCATCCAACTTCAAATATCCAAGCTTCAAGGCCATGTGGGTCACATATCCACCAATAAGTATATCTCCAGAAGGCTTGCTAGCAATAGATAGGAGATGGGTCGCAAACCACTGTGAGGCCTCTTCAGGCCATCTCAAAGAGAAAGAGCTCAGACTTTCGAATGGTGCCATTGTTATCTCCTCGGGAAAATATGCTATAGGTTAGAAACCTATGCAGATATTTGTGCACTGGGGACCTGAGATGAGTGTTCTTGGTCTTCTTTACATCCCAGCTGCGATCCATACCAAAGTGAGTCCATGCTCGAGTTGTGAAGAACTCCACTTCGCTGTCGTTGAGGATGCCTTCTGAGGGTAGGTTGAATAAGTCCCCAAATTCTATGGCAATGAGAGTGTTCGGATTGCTGCAGAGTTGAAATTTCACTACTCTAGTGGGAGACACTTGCAAAGTGCTCAAGAATTCCAAGGTTAGCTCCCTCAAGGTGGACTGATGAATGTCCACAAACTCCTTCAAATGACAGGCCTGAATTTGCTCTATCATCGCTGTCTCAAGCCCGAGAGTTCGTACGGTTTTCCACTTAAAAGATCTTGAGGAAATGAGTGGGCTTTTCTTCAGGGTTGAGTACCTAGGATGGTAATGCTCCAGAATTCTGTTCATTAGGTAGTTTGAGTACCTCCTAGGAGCATGAGATTTCTTCCTAGTACCCTTTGATGAGCCGGTTTCCATGTTGATTGAAGAAATGATCTTTGAAGAGTTTGGAAAATTTTGACAGAAGTTGTGAGGAAACCCTAAGAAAAAAAAATGATTTTTGATGATGAAAAGGATTTTTGATGGTATATATAGTAGAAATTTGTGACTAGGGGACCAGAATCTTCAATGTACCATTCAATGAGTGTAAATAAGAGTGGTTTCAAGGAGTTGGAAGGTTGAAATGTGAAAAATAACCGGCAGAATTGTTATATAGCCGATACATTCACTAGCATGAAATATGTAGTCATGGTCGTGAAGAGTCGTGTTTGCTGAAGGGGTACTCTACCCGTGAATGAAGGTGTGAAAAGGTTTACGGTCGTGACATTTGAATGTCATGGGCGTGAATGATGAACTATCACAGTGGTGAAAGATGAGTCATGAGCCTGAAGGGTTGAATTTTACTACTTATGCCTGTGAAACAAAACATGACTCAAAGCGTGAATGTCTCTGTGAGTTTTATTGGTGAAAATGTTCACGGGCGTGAACAAGGCTTTTCACGGGAGTGAATGAAGTTGTGAACATAAGCTTCACTACTTGAAGTCATGAACGATGTCGTGAATGATGTCGTGAAAGACACTGGTTCTTTTGGCTATTTAATTCATTGGCGTGAACATATGGTACGAGCGTGAAATGCCTAAAATTTTCATCAAATAAAATTAAGTCCTAAAACAAGACTAAATCATTTCTATGAAGATTCTATCCCTTATAACATAAAAGTTTCATCAAATTTACTACCTTATATCTAGTGATATGATACAAAAACAAGATTATCACTTAAGATTTGACAATTTGGTAATCACAAGGTTAATCCATCAATCATACTAAGTTCTCTTCTAATGAAATTAAATCTTTCCTTATTTAGAGACTTAGTGAATATATCTACCAATGAATTTTTTGTGCTTATAAATTATAATGCAACATCTCCATATTGAACATGATCTTTAATAAAGTGGTGTCTAATGTCAATATGCTTACTTCTAGAATATTGAATGGGATTCTTTGAAAGATTTATAGAACTAGTATTGTCGCATTTAATAGGTATATGGTTCATATCATGACCATAGTCCTTAAGTTGTTGTTTCATTCAAAGGATTTGAGTACAATAACATCCTGCTGCTACATACTCTGCTTCAGCAGTTGAAAGAGCAACTGAAACTTGTTTTTTGCTAAACCAAGAAACTAAGCACTCTCCAATAAAGTGACAAGTACCTGAAGTACTTTTTCTATTTAAAATACTTCCAGCATAATCTGCATCTGAATATCCTACAATATAAAAGGATGAATTTCTAGGATACCACAAACCTAGATGCAATGATCTATGTAAATATCTTAGAATTCTTTTTACTGCATGTAAATGAGATTCTTTTGGACATGATTGAAATCGTGCACACAAGCAAACACTATACATTATGTCAGGTCTAGACGCAGTAAGATATAAAAGTGATCCGATCATACCTCTATAGAGCTTTTCATTAATGCTCTTACCCTTTTCATCCTTGTCCAATTTTGTTGATGTGCTAATTGGACTCTTGGCATTCTTGCATCCTTCTATTCCAAATTTCTTAATTAAATCTTTGGCATATTTAGATTGGTTTATGAATATGCCCTTATTGCCTTGTTTTATTTGTAGACCAAGGAAATATTTAAGCTCTCCAATCATGCTCATTTCAAATTCCCTAGTCATACACTTGGCAAATTCTTGACAAACCAATTCATTAGTAGAACTAAATATTGTATCATCTATATAAATTTGAACAATTAGTATATCATGCTTATGCTTTTTAATGAATAATGTGGTGTCAACATTCCCCTTTGTAAAATTATTTTCTAAGAGAAAATAACTTAGTCTTTCATACCAAGCTCTTTGGGCTTGTTTCAAACCATATAAAGCTTTTGAAAGTTTAAAAACATGATTTGGCAAATCATAGCTTTCAAAGCTTGGTGGTTATTCTACATAAACGTTTTCTTCTATATAACCATTTAGAAAGGCACTTTTCACATCCATTTGAAAGAGTTTGAAATTCATGTGACATGCATATGCTAAAAGTATTCTTATGGCTTCTAATCTAGCTACAGGTGCATAGGTCTCATCATAATCTATTCCTTCTTCTTGATTATATCCTTTTGCAACTAATCTAGCCTTATTTCTAGTTATTGAACCTTGTTCATCTAGTTTATTTCTAAATACCCATTTGCTACCTATAATTTGATGATTCTTGGGTTTAGGTACTAAGGTCCATACCTTACTTCTCTCAAATTGGTTGAGTTCCTCTTGCATTGCAATGACCCAACTTTCATCATTAAGAGCCTTATCAACATTTTTAGGCTCAATTTGAGAAATAAAAGCAAGGTCAGTGGCTAAATGTTTGAAATGGGATCTAGTACTTACTCCCCTTGAAGGATCACCAATGATTTGCTCATTTGGATGATCTTTTGTCATTCTCCATTCTTTTGGGAGTTTTTGTCTGTTTTCTTCTTGAGCTTGAAGTAGAGAATCATCTTGATGTGAATCTTCTTGATCATTTTCTTCTTTTCCATTTCTAAGATCAAGTCTTTCCATAGTTCTATGTTTTTGGCTTTGAAGGATGACTTGTGTTGCTTCCCTCTTTGGCAAGGTTCACACATCTTGCCTTTTTCAAATTTGACTCTTGACAGTCCTTTTACTAGTTCTCCTATGCTGAGGCTTTCAATTAAGTCCATGTTAGCATGACTAAGCCTTCTATGCCACAACCAAGATTCATTACTAGTAGTCACAAGACACTTAGATGAATGGTTAGATAATTTATGTAAGTCTATTATGTATGTGTTGATATCTCTATTTCCTTTAAATATCTCTTGACCATTGATAGATGTTACAAGACATTCATTTGAAGTAAAGATTACTTTGTTTCCTTTATCACATAATTGACTAACACTTAACAAGTTATGTTTCAAGCCATCAACAAGTAAGACATCTTTAATAAGAGTAGTACCATAAATACTAATAGAACCAATATCAATTACCTTACCCTTAGCATTGTTTCCAAAGGTAACTTTACCTCCATCAATACTTTTAATTTTATAGAAGAGTTATTTGTCTCCTGTCATATGCCTTGAGCATCCACTATCTACTAGCCAAACATTTTTGTTTATTGTGGACTTGAGGCATACCTATAGAATCACAGTTCAGGTATAATTTTTAGGTACCCAAATGAGCTTGGATCTTTGGGGGTTAGTACATGAAGGTTCCCAATGAGCCTTCCTTATCCAACAATGTTTATTTATATGACCAATCTTCATACAATAATTACACTGTTTAGGTCTAACATTGTTTTTTGGTCTTACAATATATTTGAATGCCATATTTCTATTTAACTGATTTTGAGAACAATGGCATGCACGGCTATGATTAATTGATGCTTTTTCTAGATGCATGCTTCTTATACATAAAGGCATGATTATTCTTTTAATGTATAGAAGGTTTAATATACTTATTCCTTGGTGCTATTCTAATAATTGTGGAGGTGTGAGGTTCACTACACTTAACAAAAATAGTTTTGTGAGAAGATGATGATGTGTCATTAAATCCTAGACCATGCCTAATTAAAGATGGTCTTTGAGACACAATGAGAGTATCTAAACTCTCTTTACCTTTGTGAAATTTAGAAATGGAATTTCTAAGTTCCTCAATTTCATTTTTCAAAGTATTATTTTCTTTAAGCAAGGAAGCAGTTGAGGGTCTTGATGAATATTCATCTAATGACTTTTGAAGAGATTCATTAGATTATTTAAGCTTAAGATTCTCCTTTTCTAAAACATCCATTTTGTTTTTCAAATTGGAAATGTTATTCCTATAAGTACTGAATTTAGTCCTATATTTCTCTAGTTCTAAATTTAATTCTTCTATAAGGCTTTGCTCATCATCATCACTATCACTATTATTATCATTATCACTACTATCATTATTGAAAGAGTATGAGTGTACTGATCTTACCTTATCCGAGACGTGATCCTCAATAGCCATGAAGCATAGGTTGACCTCTCCACTTTTATTATCATCTCTTTCACTTGAAGAGCTTTCATCATCCCATGTGGCTTTGTGACCTTTCTCCCCATTGTCTTTTTGGTATTTTCTTTTATGCTTCTTGAGCCTTGGACATTGTGGTTTGATATGTCCTTTCTTTCCACACTCATAACACTTTACCTCTTTCTTACTTCTTTGTGCATCATTAGAAGTTTGTTTGAGGTTTCTTTGCCTGAATTTTCTGGAGTTGCTCATTTTCTTCTCAATGATTCTTCTCAGTCTTCTTGAAAGCATATCAACGTCCTTATTTTCATCATCACTCATTTCTTCATCATCTTCACTTTCTTCTTGAGATTTTGAAGTAGAGGCTTTAAATGCTAAAAGCTTTCTTTTCTGTGGCTCTGCTTCAAGCTCTCTATCTCTTTTCACTGCCATTTCATATGTGAGAAGTTTGCCAATAAGCACATCAGTATTCATGATGCTCATGTCTTCATTTGCTTCTTCCATGCCAGCAACTCTTGAGCCATAGTCTTTAAAAGGAAGACTTCTCAGGATTTTGTTGTTTACATCTTCCAAGCTCATATGCTTCCCAAGTTTCCTCATTCCATTTATAATGGCTAGAAGATGGATTGTCATGTCAGTGATTGACTCATTGGATTTCATCTTGAAGAGCTCATATTATGAGGTAAGAAGTTGAATCTTCTTGGATTTGACTTGCTTAGTTCCTTCATGATAATTTTCCAATGTCTTCCATATGCTGTAGGCTATTGGGCAGTGTTGTATTCTTCCACATTCTTCAATAGATAATGAGCTTGAGAGGATTGTCATTGCCTTCTTGTTTTTGAAATTTTCTCTTCTTTGAGGCTTTGTCCAATCACTTCTTGATAAGATTTCTTCTTCACCATCAGCTCATCTTCTGGTTGGTGGTGTCAATTCTTTTCGTACACTATCCCAGACTTCAATTCCTTCACTATCCAGGTATGTCTCCATCTGAAACTTCGAATGAACATAATTTGCTCCATCAAAGTAAGGTTTGAGACTTTGGAATCCTTCACTGGCCATATCTTAATCTTTACTAGCGTTTTTTAGGCTTAGATGCTAGACAAAGCTCTGATACCAATTGTTGTCCAGATATTAAGCCAATAAGGGGTTGAATTGGAGTTTTAAAAATTTAACTTTAAAGTGCGGAAATAAAAAGTTAAGTTTATGAGGGATAGATAAATTTGATAAAAGGATTTTATAGAGGTTCAGGTGTTAACAAACTCTACTCCTCTCCCCAATCGCAATTGGGAGTTTCACTAACACACTAAGTGTTACAATGGAGTTTTAGAAGCTCACTCCCAATTATGGTGTTTCTCACAATGGCTCACACCTAACCCAGAAATCCCTTGTGTTTTAATGGCTCACACAATAACCAATTCCTTGTGTTTTACAGGCTCACACAAACAACCTTTACCTTGTGTTTTACAGGATCACCCAAACAACCTTTACTTTGTGTTTTACAGGCTCACACAAACATCTTTCTTTGTGTTTTAAAGGCTCACACAACTAACCCTTACAAGTGTTCTACTCTTAACCCAGAAATACCCAAAACTCACTTGAGTAATAAATGATTACAGAGAGAAACACATACAAATCTTTATTGCTCAATAAATGATGAGCAAAAAGATTTTCACATAGAATAGATATTTGTTATGAAAGTATTAAATGTACAAATAGCTTGTAATAAGATTTTGATTCAAAGTATTAGCTATCCTCTTGTACTGAATGCATAAATGACTTGCATTTATACTCTCATGGAGAATTATAGCCGTTAGAATGCATTTAATACGAAACTAGCTGTTACACCAACCCAAATAATCGCGCTTGACATTTTCTTTTTCATCTTTCACGGGCGTGACTATGTTTGTCATGGGCGTGACTGTTCTTCCAAGCCGTGACTGAAGTGGTGACCTTGGTCGTGAACCATTCTGGAAGGGTTTGAAATATTGGGTCAAGGGCGTGACATATATCTTCATAGGCATGACAAACTTCCAAGCCGTGATCCAAGTGGTGACTTTGATCGTGAAGCTCTCTGGATGAATTTGTCATGAAGGTTCACGGGCATGACATTCAATTCACGGGCGTGACTTAAATGTGCATTTCACGGTTTGTTGTCTTCCTTCATGGCTGTGAACTTCAAATGTTGGTTTTGTTGACGGTTAACTTCTTCACGGGCGTAACACCTAGGGTCACAGGTGTGAACATGCTACTTCTTTTTATCTTTCAAGGATTTATCTTTCATTCTCCATTCTTGCTATTTTATTTCTTATCCCTTTAATAGACTTAAAACAAGTATATTAAATACATTATTGCTATTTTATTTGTTATCATCAAAATGACGAAAATACCCCTCAAGGTTTAACAAAACGTAATTCTAAACACAACTTTTACCAAATAAACACTACCAAAATAAGCACATCATAAAGTATGTAAGTTTATGACTATTTAATTTTAAAGTATATATATAACTATAATGTCTTCATTAATTATAAAGTATATAAACATATAAATTTATTAAGTATATCAATTATATATTTTTTATTTAATAATATAATATAGATTAATATTTAAATTTAAAGTAGTACAATTATTTTTTTTAAACAAATCATATAATATAATTAGAACAAATAATAATTTATATTGATTTATCATATAATTATAATGCACTTATTATAAATTAGGTTACTTTATAATTGATTCACTTAAATTAATTCACCAAATAATTAATATAATTTAGATTTATTATATAATACAATTAAAATAAATTATAACTGCTAAAAAAATAATTAGTAATAAAAAAAAGTGTAGTAAAAAATGAAACTTGCAATATATTACAAATATTTTTTATTTGCATATTAATAATAAATATAGTTGATTGACTTGATGATGAGTTTATCTTATACTTATATGGAGGTTATGGAATTTTCTACAACACCATCATAAAATTTATAGCATATAAAATTATTTTTAACATATAAAATTTTTAATTATTTGAATTCATTACTATTATAAATTTTATATAAATTTTGTTAAATAATTAATAAATTTAATTATAATTTAATTTATTCATTAAAATATATATAATTATAAATTTAAGTTATATTATACTTGTATAATAAAACTATAAAAGTTATAAATAATTTTATATATAAATGTTTTCATTCTTATCAGTTATTATATATAGTAAAATTATAAACATTTAAATATCAGATTTTTCAGTACAATTTGGGTTTAAAATAATTTAGCATAGTTTTTAGTCTGGATATCACTAAAAGATTCATATCCATTAAAAATAAATTCAACGGTACAATATATTTCGGTTTTAGTCAAAAAAGTCAATAATACAATTTGGTTTTGAATCTTTTTTTTGTCAATTTGTTGGTTCAAAAAGATTCAGAATTTATGTACAGTCTCAGCGAACCATATAAGTTCAATATTTACTTTAATTTCCTAGGTCGTCTACACAAATTATAAAAAATTTCTAGGCATAAACAATTAAATTTTATTGAGTAATATTTAATTTTAATTCATATTTATTTAAACTTTAATTATATGACTCCATTTAAATATTTATTTAATTTTAAAATTTATAAGATTATATAATTATTAAATTTACATTTCTTTAGTTAAATAAGTAATTATAGGGGTATGGATAAAAAAAAGAATAGAATTAATAGGATTTGGAATGGGTATAGGCAATAAAAGAATAATTATAAATGTAGGTAGAACAATTTTTGCCCGAATATCTTATCACTGTCATCCCTAAATTAAAGTTAATTTCGGATCATATCATTTTAAAATAATAACTCTGCTATTTAGAACCACACAATGTTAATAATATATTACTCCTTTTCTTTGCTAGCTACGGCTCCATTCCATATTTCGGAATATAATGCACTGTTATATCTGTGATGTATATGGATCTAGCTGTGATATCAAGCTGCGTTGTTGATTATAAAATTGGAAAAATGGCCACGTATACGGATATACAGGGATTGATTTAAATGCAATCATGTCAATTTTTTAATAGTAATAAATCTCACTTCAACCTTAAAATCAATGGTCACATGTATCTTGACACTATGGTTCCAAGTTGCTACGTGTGGTATTAGTTTTGTTTTGTTTTTTCTGAACTGAAATATTAATTACTGTTTATTGTCTAAGCAACATGTCATGCGCATGCATTTAAATTATTAATTACAGTAATTAATTGTATCTTAAGCTAAGTCTACTTTAATTTTAAAGACCCTACACAAAAATCCGAAGATCCCATGCAGCTTCCTGGAAGAAGGGTTTTCACGTAATCAAGCAAAAAAAAAATCCACAGCAAATTCACAACTAACCCTTCAAATTTTATCTGCTTATTTTTTGCTATTATTTTAAGTTTTTTTTTTTTTTGTAACTTAGTTGAGATTGGCTTCAATGGCAACTCTTTTTTCTCCTATATAACCCCCTCTCCTTTCTATTTTTTCCATTCATCTCTCTAACTCATATGCGTAGCTCTCAATCTTTCACTGTTCACTTCAATACACAGTTTCTCTTAGTTTTTGCTTCAACAATAATGGCAGTAAACCATCACGCAGTTGATTTTGAGGACTACTTTCCGTCGATGATGGAGAGATTGGGTGCTGAGGGTTTCATTATGGAATTGTGTAATGGGTTTCGGTTACTGATGGATGGCGAGAAGGGATTGATTACGTTCGAGAGCTTGAAGAGAAACAGTGTTCTGTTGGGTTTACAGGATATGAGGGATGATGAGCTAGTGTGCATGTTAATGGAGGGTGATTTGGATGGCGATGGTGCTATTAATCAGATGGAATTTTGCATTCTCATGTGCAGACTGAGTCCAGGTTTAATGGTGGGGCCAAAAATGCACTGGGTCGATGAACTTTATTTAAATGAAATAATGTAGGCATTTAATTTTTACCTAATTATCTTTCTGTGTTCATCTCATCCTTTCTTAATTTTAGTGAAGTGATGTTTCGCTCATGTAATGTGAAAGTTAAGCTTTCTTTAATCATATGTTTATGTCATGTCATGAAATTAGTTAAGAATTCAATGCCTCCTTTGGAATTGAAGAAGAAACCATACGGCCTATAACTTCTAGATTTTTTTCTTATTTATTTATTTATGGGAATCTAATTGAAATTTGAACATACGATAAGCTATATCAAAATTCGTTACTATATATCTACTCTATTATCAAGATAAATTTCTAGGCAGTTGTGCTTACAAATTTATTTGTTACCAAATTGAAATTGATTTGTAGTTTGGTGACCCTGTTAATGAAGTTAAGCTGCATCGTTTTGGTGGTAAATTTTACTTTTAGGTAGGTTGCAGTTTCTAGGAAACTGCCTCATAATTAGTGCAAGTGTAAAATCAATAAAAATGATGACTACTTTTCTGCTCAGTGTAAAGTTTCCGACAAAAGGATAAGCTTATATCAAAGATTTGATTGTTGGTTATAGCTTTCAAGGCTGCTTCACCATTTACGAAAATTTTCTTCATTTTGCCGTCAAAAAAAAAAAAAGAAAGATGATGAAACTTCCAAATTACGATGGAGAAGATGATGAAAATGAAAAAGATAGAATAATTATATTGTAGAGTACATGGAAAATTATATTTTGTATAGTACTATAAAAATAATACAAAATATAATTTATGAAAGAGGCATAAATTATTATAAATATGTATAAATCTTTTTATTAGTATATGATAGTGAGAGCAGATATAAAAACTATCAATTCTGTTGTCGTAAATTTTTACAATAGTTTAACCGTCTTATTGTAACGGTTAAAATTTAAAAATTATCATAATTTTGCTGAGTCAATCTCTTTGTTTATAATTTTAAAATTTTATTGATTATATATTTATGGTACTCTATATGCTTGCTATTTTTTTTTACTTTTTTTCTTTATTTTTCTAATATATATATTTATTAAAGAAAATATCAAATCAAAATTTTAAAGAATATAAAAAAGTTATAATGTTGTTGGAGTTAATTTTAGAATGACTTAAATTATTTTAAAATAATGATAAATTTATAATTATTGAGATCAACACCCTAAGTCCACATAATTATAATATAGTATCAGAGTTGTAAAATAATTAACCGCTACATGATTACAAACTGGATTGTTATATCGTGGACCATGGTCCATGTTGTATTATGTATCTCCATCCTTCACATATGTGAAAAAAAAAAATAAAATGTGTTTTTTCTTAAATAGATTTTGGTCAACTATTGAATATAAATTAATTATAACTTGCAGATTCATTATTTTTAACTTAGAAATTTATTGTTTAAAAAAACTACAGGTTCATCAATCACTTGTTTCATCACTTACATGTTCATCGTTTTAAAATTGAAGATTCATCATTTATAATTTACAGATTCATCATTTACAATTTGTTATTTCATTACTTAATAGTTCATTGTTTACAACTTGAAAATTTATCAATTAAAGCTTGCAGGTTCATCATTTACAACTTGTTGTTTTATCACTTACAGGTTCATCGTTTTGAACATCCGATTTATCGTTTAGAACTTACCGGTTTATCATTTACAACTAGTTGTTTCATCAATTACAGGTTCATCATTTAAAACTTTAAGGTGCATCTTTTTAATGGCATGTTCATCCTTTAAAAGGTACAGATGCATCGTTCAGAACTTATATGTTTATCGTTTAAATCTTGCAAATTCATCATTTACAATTTATAGGTTTATCATTTAAAAATTGCAGATTTATCATTTAAAACTTGCAGGTTCATTACTTACAAATTTATTGTTTCTACCAAAATTCATCGTCTTCAACCTCCAGCAACTTAAATTTATCTCTCTATATTTCTCATTTTTAATTCAAATATCTTCATTTTCAATCATTTTATTCCACAAATATATCAAAACTAATGTTTTTCATTCTAAACAATAATATCAATATCTAAAATATTAAAATAAATACTAAAAATAAAATTAAATATGCAAATTAAAAGTTTTTTCTCATCAAAATAAATCTAAAATACACTAAAAAATTTCAAAAAAATAAATAGAGAAAGAAGAAGTGTCTATAATATAAATAGCGCTACAGACTCTTGAGTAAACATATGATGCCCAATAAGTAAAAATTTCTAAAATTAAAGATTGAATAAGCTTGTAACTCAAGGAAAAGAATAAAAGCCCAAATGTCCAAGCAAAAGAGAAAAAGTTTAGAAAAATAAAAATGTTGGATCAAACAAGTGATAGTGAGCCTATAACACTTGCACTTAAGGGAAAATATTAGAATCTCATATATATTGAAAGTTTTAGGGAAATAAGAAGAACTTATAATGGTGGTGGATCTAACACTTATAATGGTGGTGGATCTAACTTTAGATTGACTTAAGTAAATTTGAAGCCAATGTAAATTCACAATTATCGAACCGACTAACTAATCTCATACAATTCTAATAATATACCTCAATTTTTATGAGACTTATATGGGGGATACATATAACAATAAAATAATGAAAAAGGTAAAAGAGAATATAATACAAAAAAGGAAGATAACACTCTCTTTATTCTTTTATATATGTGTAAAAAATTTTCGTTTAACATATATTTACTTTAGTGAAATAAATATTATATTTTTATCTTTAAGTTGAATAAAATAAATTTTATTGTTAGGAGTTAAATGGCCTTAAAGTCGTATATAATTTCCAATTTTACTCAATTTAAATTTTTAGGCTAATTAAAGATTGAAGTATATATGATGTAATAAGCTTTAAGTTTTGACCTAGTCATACTAGTTTTGTTGAGGTGTGTATTCAGTTAAAATTAAATATAAATGAATCAAAGTTTTAAGAAAATAATAGCTGAAGAAATAACATTTTATTTGATTTGATTCAATTTGACAAAATAACAATAAAATATTTTATAATTGCTCGACCAAATCGAGATAAAATTATGCCACCAATCCTTTCAAAAATATAAATTGAACTAAAATATGATCTGATTAATTTGATTTTCGATTTGTATTTAGTTTTATACACCCTAAATTTGGTGACTCGAATTTTAAGTTATCAAGTCATAGGAATATTTGAGATGTTATTCCTTTTGTACAACTATGCTTTCCAATTGCATTGTGAATAGTTGTACTTGTCTTATTTGTGTTAGATTTCCTCGTGTATCTTGGTAATTAGGGTTTGTCTATGCTGTATATAAACCCCTTCATAATTTGAAAATAAATTAGTGAAGATCAATTTGTTTCATTTTATCAAAACATTGTGACGTTTAATTAATCAATGCCTACATTAATCCATTTGTTCTTTGTTCATCATGACTACTGAAATCTCTCCAGTTACAACTCCTTCTTTGGCTTCTTCTCTCCTTGTTATCATTTCTCCTGCATTGCTTTTTTCTAATGTGTTTGATTGTATCTCTCAAACTCAAATCTTTAAATTTTTTGTTATGAAATGCTCAGCTTATCCCCATGTTGTTATCCAGGACATATCTTATCCCTTTAGCTGTGTATCTTAAAATATTATTGTATTTGTTATTCTCTTCTTATCTCTTGTACTCATATAAATACCATAATACATGTACCATTTAATTAATAGAGAATTCAAAAAAAAATCATGCCATTTATTTTCTCCTAACATGGTATTAGAGCCTTGAAATAAAAATCATCATTGTCAATTATCCATCATACCAAGTAACCAAAATTATGCCCCTCTTCTATCTACCTCCTTTCATTTCTTCTCTATTAAACTTACTCTAATAAATTATTTAGCTTGGAAAATACAATTCATCCTTCTCTTAAAAGTATCAAAATCTCTATGGATTTATTGATGGATCTTCTTCACCACCACCAAAAACCTTACCCAATTCACCTTAACCAAATCCCTATTATGAACAATGGTTCAAAAAGGATCAAATGTTACATTCCTGAATCTTATCATCTCTCACTGAAAAAATATTTTCTTATGTCATTGGTTTGAATTCTTGTTATGAAGTTTGGACTGCATTGGCCAATGTCTTTAGTGTTGAATTTTGGCAATCTCTCAATCCCACGTCGAAAGTGGGAGAGCGAGAAAGAAAAATATTAGCTATAAAAAAAGCTTCATCCCCTCTTAACAATTAATTCCAAACACCAATCCTTTATTTTCTAAGATTGGGTGTATTTTCTCTCTCTTTTAATATTTCACTTTGTAATATTTTTTTGAAATAGTGAAATATTATTTTAGTAGTGTCCGAGGACGTAGACATAATTAGCCGAACCTCATTAAATTCTGGTATTCTCTTTAATATTTATTGTCAGGTTATTTCTTTTAGTGATATATTGTTCTTTAATTTATCTGAGAAACTTTATGTCACCAAGACTCTAAGAGTCTAAGGAAGTTATTTTTTAAGAAAGACCATTTGTGACTCCACTAACTACCTGAGAATTTTTCTTTATCTTACTTTTTGGCACAATTTATTCATTTTAGTGGAAACTAATCCGATTTCCACAACAATTGGTATTAGAGCCAAAGTTACTGAGTTATATGCTCTATGGTTGCGGCATAAGCTGATCTTCCATATCAGAAAGGTTTCCTTGGATTCTTGGGTATTCCACATTTGAAAGCTATTAAATAGTCTTAAATAAGAAATGTCAAGAGATGGACAAAAATCCACGATGGACATAACAGCTTCTACTTCATCAATTTTGGCGAGAACTGTTGTGGCAAATACAAGAATTGCAGTAGAGATTTTTGATGGTACAGGCCATTTCGTCATGTGGCAAGGTGAAGTTCTAGACACCTTATTTCAGCAAGGCTTAGACATTGCCATTGAGGGAGAAAAGCCAGAAGGGGCAAATGAGAAGAAATGGAAGACAATCAATCGTTTGACATGTGGTACAATTCGATCATATTTGTCCAGAAAGTAGAAGTATGCCTTTTGTAAAGAAACTTCTGCAAGTAAATTGTGGAAGGCACTGGAGGAAAAATTCTTGAAAAAGAGCAGTCAAAATAAGCTCCATATGAATAAAAGGTTGTTCAGATTCACATATGTTCCTGGTACCACGATGAATGATCACATCACCAATTTTAATCAACTTGTAGCAAATTTGATAAGTTTGGATGTGACTTTTGAAGATGAAAATCTAGCCCTAATGTTGTTGGGATTCCTTCCTGAGGAGTTTGAGTTTCTAGAAACTACTCTACTCCATGGGAAAGCTGATGTGTCTCTTAATGAAGTATGTGCTACATTATATAGCTGTGAATTGAGGAGAAAAGATAAGAAGGATAGCACCAGTGGAGCAGTAGAAGCTTTGATAGTAAGAGGTCGTTCGAAAAATAAGAACAAAGGAAAAAAAGACAGATCAAAGTAAAAAAAGACAGATCAAAGTCTAGAGTGGGCAAAGATGAATGTGTCTTTTATCGAGAAAAGGGGCACTGGAAGAAAGATTGTCCTAAGTTGAGAAGCAAATCTGGCAAAGGCAAGGCTGTTGCAGATTCAAATGTAGCTAAGTGTGATGATTCAGACTTTTCATTAGCATTGATGCCAACAATAAGCAGTTCAACTGCTTGGATCCTGGATTCAGGCTGTAGCCACCACATGTGTCCTAATCACGAATGATTTTTCAATTTTAAAGAAATTGAAATGGAGTTCTCTATACAACAAATGACAGTCCTTGTAAAACAACTAGAATTGGTTCAGTCCAGTTGATGAATCGTGATGGATCAATCAGAACTTTAACAGACGTAAGATATGTGTCCAGTCTGACGAAAAACCTCATTTCTATGGGAATCCTTGGGAGAAAGGGTTTTACTATAATCATTAAAAATGAAGTAATGACGGTTATATATGGAGCACTTATGGTGATGAAAGGAGTTCAAATGAGCAACAACTTGTATTACTATGAAGGCAATACAGTCGTTGGAACAACAACAGTAGTTTCTAGTGATAACAAAGAGTTAAAAACAACCAGATTATGGCATATGCGCCTGGGGCATGCAGGTAAAAAATCTTTGAAACTACTGGCGAATCAAGGATTATTGCAAGGAGTACGAACCTGCAAATTAGACTTCTGTGAGCATTGCATCAAAAGGAAGCAGACGAGAGTGAAGCTTGGTACTACAATCCATGATACCAAGGGTATTCTGGATTATGTTCACTCATATGTATGAGGTCATTTCAAAACTGCTTCAATGGGAGGTAAACACTACTATGTTACCTTTGTTGATGATTGTTCAAGAAGCGTATGGGTGTATACAATGAAGACAAAGGATGAAGTGTTGAGAGTTTTTCTCATATGGAAAAAGATGGTGGAAACTCAGACAGGTAGAAAGATCAAGTGTCTTTGAACAGACAATGGTGGAGAGTACACAAGTGATCCCTTCATGAAAGTTTGTAGAAATGGAGGAATTGTTCAACATTTCACTGTCAGAAATACACGACAACAGAATGAGGTGGCTGAACGCATGAACCGAACTCTAATGGAGAAAGTTCAGTGTATGTTGTCTAACGCTGGATTAGGCAGACAGTTTTGGGCTGAGGCTATAACATACACATGTTCTCTCATTAATCATTTGCCATCAACTACTATAAATGGAAAAACACATTTGGAGGTGTGGTATGGAAAACCTGCTACAGATTATAATTCCTTACATGTGTTTGGTTCCACTGTATACTATCATGTTAAGGAATCAAAGTTAGATCCAAGGGAAAAGAAAGCTATCTTTATAAGGATATCCTCTAGTATCAAAGGATATCATTTATGTTGCCTAGAGACGAAGAAAATAATCTTTAGTAGAGATGTTACCTTTGATGAGTCTACCGTATTAAAAAAGGTAACAGAGGAGTAGACAAATGGTTCTCCATAGCAAGTGGAAGGAACTCCCAAATAGGTGGAGTTTGATAGAAGAAGAATTGTTGATCCAGCAATTGTAAAAGCCTGATAAAATTACTCCTACGATAGAAGAGAAGATAATTGTAGAAAATGGATCAGATGAGGAAGCAGAGGTTTCAGCACAAGAACCTCCTCAGCAACTTCAATAGATGATGATATTCCTTCCACTTGTTGTGAAGCTATTCAAAGCTCAGAAGAAGAAAAGTGGAAGGCTATAGAAGAAGAGATGCAGTCCCTTGAAAAGAATCAGACATGGAAGCTAGCAAATCTGCCAAAGGAAAAGAAAGCGATTGGCTGTAAATGGGTTTATGCAAAGAAAGAATGATTTCCTGATAAGAATGATATCCGCTAGAAGGCAAGATTGGTAGCTAAAGGCTACTCTCAGAAGGAGGGAATTGAGTATAATGAAGTGTTTTCTCCAGTTGTAAAATGTTCTTCCATTAGAATACTGTTGGCCTTGGTAGCACAATTAGATTTGGAACTAGTTCAGTTGGATGTAAAAACTGCATTTTTACATGGTACCTTGAGGGATATTTTCGTCATTTTAATGCTAACAAATAAAATAGCAATAAAGTATTTAACATACTTGTTTTCTAAATTCATTGAACAGAGTATGGAACATGATAGCAAGAATGGAGAATGGAAGATTAATCTTAAAAAGAAAAAATAAAATGAAGAAATAGCATGTTCACGCCCATGACCTTATATGTCACGCTCGTGATGAAGCTTAGCGCCAACAAAACATTTAAAGTTCATACCCATAAAGAATGATAGCAAACGTGAATGATCATATCAGTCACACCCGTGAATAAACGTCACGCCCGTGAGAAGATATGACAATTTCCTCCAGAGAGCTTCACGGCCAGAGTCACCACTTGGACCACGACTAGGAAGGATGTTCACGCCCGTGAAAATATAATGTCATGCCCATGATAAAACACCTCAAATCCTTCCATAATGCTTCACGACCAAAGTCACCACTCAAGTCACGGCTTGGAAGAACAGTCACGACCATGACAATCATATTCACGACCGTGAAAGAGGAAAGTGAAACATGTCAGGTGCAAAAATAATAGTTGGTGCAACGGCTATTTCTGCATTAAATGCAAATCAAACGGCTATAATTCACCATGAAAGTGTAAATGCAAGTCATTTATAAATCCAGAATAAGAGAATAGCTAATACTTCGAATCAAAATCTTGTTGTAAGCCATTTGTGCATTTGATATTTTCAAAACAAATATTTATTCTCTGCAAAAATATTTTTGCTCATCATTCTCTGAGCATTATAGATTTGTAAGTGTTTCTCTTTGTAATCAACTACTCAAGTGAGTTTGGGTATTCTGGGTTAAGAGTAGAACACTTGTAAGGGTTATTTGTGTGAGCCTTTAAAACATAAAGAATTAGTTTATTGTGTGAGCCATTAAAACACAAGAGATTTCTGGGTTAGGTGTGATCCATTGTTAGAAACACCATAGTTGGGAGTGAGCTTGTAAAACTCAATTCTAACACTTAGAGTGTTAGTGAAACTCCCAATTGAGATTGGGGAGATGAGTAGGGTTTGTTAACAGCCGAACCTCTATAAAAATTCTTATGTCATATCTTCCTATCCCTACTCAACTTAACTTTTCTTTCCGCATTTAAAAGTTAAAATTTTTTAATATCCAATTCAACCCCCCTTCTTGGTTCAATATCTAGGCAACAGTTGGTATTAGAGCTTATTCTAGCATCGAAGCCTAAACAGCGCTAGCAAAGATCAAGATATGGCTAATGACGAATTCCAAAGTCTCAAGCATTACTTTGATGGAGCAAATTATGGTCATTGGAAGTTTTGGATGGAGACATATCTGGATAGTAAAGGAATCGAAGTCAGGAATAGTGTTCAAAAAGAATGGACACCACCAACTAGAAAAAGAGTTGATGGTGAAGAAGAAATCATGTCAAGAGATGATTGGATAAAGCCTCAAAGAAAAGCAAACTTCAAAAATAAGAAGGCAATGAAAATTCTCTCAAACTCATTATCCATTGAAGAATGTGGCAAAATACAATACTGCCCAACTGCTTACAGCATCTGGAAGACATTGGAAAACTATCATGAAGGAACAAAGCAAGTTAAATCCAAGAAGATTCAACTTCTTAGTTTAGAGTATGAACTTTTCAAGATGAAATCCAACGAGTCAATTACTGACATGACTAACTATCTTCTAGCCATCATAAATGGCATGAGAAAGCTTGGGAAACACCTGAGCTTAGAAGATGTTAATAATAAAATCCTGAGAAGTCTTCCTTTCAAAGATTACGGTTTAAGAGTTGTCGGTATAGAAGAGTCAAATGAAGACATGAGCACCATGAATACCAATGTGCTTATTAGCAAACTTCTTACACATGAAATGACAGTGAAAAGAGATAGAGAGCTTGAAGCAGAACCAGAAAAAAGAAAGTCTCTAGCACTAAAAGCCTCTACTTAAAAATCTCAAGAGGAAGTTGAAGATGATGAAGAAACGAGTGATGATGTAAATGAGGACATTGTTATGCTCTCAAGAAGGCTGAAAACAATTATTGAGAAGAGAATGAGCAACTTTAGAAAATTCAGGCAAAGAAACCTTAAACAAACTTCTAATGATGCACAAAGAAGTAAAGAGGAAGTAAAATGTTATGAATGTGGAAATAAAGGGCATATTAAACCGGAATGTCCAAGGCTTAAGAAGCACAAGAGCAAATACCAAAGAGACAATAGGGAGAAAGGTCACAAAGCCACATGCAATGATGAAAACTCTTCAAGTGAAAAAGATGACAATGAAAGTGAAGAGGTGTAACACCGCATCTTATGCATTTAAGTATAACCTATCTTTGTATCAAATAATCACACATAGCATGCTGGAAAAACAAAATATCCTGTTAATAATGATGGAAAATTTTTTTTATTTCCTGTAATATCATTCAATCACTTGCAAGTCTCATATCCTGTAATATTGTTCAATGACTTTGCAAAGTTAACACTGAGGTTTTCACCACAATATAATATATCACATATATCAAAACATAAAATTTACACATAAGTATTTACGAGTTGCTTTCATTTATACATGTTTAAACTCATTCCAAAATGACTATACATATTCAAGCAAGTAAATACAAAACACATATGACATATTTTCATGCTTGTGTGGAATGCAAAGAGAGAGAGTGATGAGGCTCGGTCAGTGACCTGTGCTCCATGTCTTCTATACACTACTCAAAATGACCTATCACTTTTCTTTACCTGAAAAATGATGCAAATTGATGAGTTGCAGCTCAGTGAGAATAATCATCTAATGAGCTCTAAAGTACCAAACAACTCATAACAATAAAACACAAATCCAATATATACCATGTATTCCATTCCATTAATCAGTATCATATAAGTATCAATAAAGTTGACACATATAATCATTACTCTTTATGTATGCAAATGCTTTGCTTATTTCATTTTGTTGTGACCAAGTTAAACAGACATTGCCCCGGGTTTCCATGTGAAAATTTGTCATGCGAACATTTGCATTTGCTAGCTAGCTTGATCATTTGTTTCATTTGCACATTTGTTGGGCTATATGCCTCTTCTTTTGCTTTATAATATCGATTAACTAGTCACAATGCCTTTTTAGTCCATATGCATATGCACTTGTACTTAATCATTCATCAACCGTTGCATCTTATCACCTATAACATACATATACCACATATATGCCTCATATGCCACACATATATCTCGCATATATTATACATATACCCTGTATATATATCACATATGTCAAACATATACCTCAAATATATCACAAGTATACCACTTATGTGTACCACAATGTCACAAATTATCCATCATCATATTATTAGGGGCAAATCATGAAAATCATATGAATCACATAGCAAGCAACAATCATTTGCACTAAAGAATTCAATAAATAATTAGACTCACCTTTCTCCTTTGATTCCGACCCCTAAATTATTGTCTATCCGCTCCTTGTGGGTCTCCAATATGTTGTGAGCCTAATATGAAAATATAATCAATTAACACGTGATTAGGGAGACTTAATGTGGCTTAAACAAATTAATATGCATTGTTCATATCAATAGTTAAGATTTTTCCTGTGAGCCAGTGCGACCTTATGGGACTGTTTAGCCTCTAACGTTTTCTATAATTGACTAATTAATCTGATTCTTATTCCTAATTAAAACTAACATATAATTATATAACATATTAAATTTTGAGATCCATTGGAGCATTTTACAATATTTGGTGGAATTTCTAAATGTGTTATGTTTTCTGCCTTTAGGTAGTTTCAGTGTACCCTTTTTGGTTCATCATAACTTATAATATATAAGTCCTATTTTAATTAAACTTTATAGGAACATATAGGGGTTCAAATGGAACATTTTTCTTGTTTACAACTTTTATCAATTATGTCTCTAAGGTCTTCCAATATAACAAATATTTCACTAGTCTAGAATAGAATTGGCTTCCGGCCCAGTATGAATTCCAAAGGCCATACCTTATCCTATACATAACATATCATGCTGATATTAGTATCAACATTTAGCTACGACATATACCTATAACTTTAAAGTTTTGATAATTTACATAATCAAGCTCTAACTAGCTCAAATGGGCCAAACAAGTTGTTGGATCTGCTCAGGGCACTCAGTTGGCAGTTCAAGTCATGGAATAGTCAAGGTTCCATTCACCATAATTCAACATTTATAAGACCGATGAATCTGAACTTTGGTATAACGATAGTTAACACATATATCTACAACTTTTAGGTTTTTGGATACTTTAAATAATGACTTTATCACATTCAAAACCAAATAATACAGTAGCTATCTTGGCTAGGATTCACACCCTGACCAGTTTCAGTACAAAGAGGATATCTCATTCTATACACAACATCTTGGAATAATGTTTATATATAAATAAATATAAGACATATAGGAACAACCTTTGTGTTTTAAAATTTTCTAGAATCAATTTCTATTAATATCAAAATCGGTGTGCAATTCAGTGCCTATTAATGAACCTTAGCAACTCAAATCAACCCTATAGCAATAAAAATTGATTACTTATCAAGGACGAACTTGCAAAGGATAAATTTGGTGCAAAAACTAGGTGAAACAAGGAAGAATTGAGTTCTGGAATGGAGGAAGATGAAAAAGAAATGGGGCTGAAGTGAGGAGGTAGAAATGGGGGAGGAAGATGAAGCCAACCTTTTGTTTTTTTTGTCTTTTTATCCTTTTTCTCTTCATCTCTTCTCTTTTGTCTTCTCTTTTCTCCTTTCTTTTCTCTTCTCTTTTCTCTTTTCTTTTCTTTTATTTTCCTTTTGTTTTATTTTCATTTTATTTTGTCTATATTATTATTATTTACATATATTTATAATTCCACTAATTCACACAATAATACAACTTAATCATTTGGCCCGATTTAACTTAATTAACAATGTAAATGTTTACTAATATTAATCTAGTCATTTTTTTTTACTTTAATTTGGTCACCTTATTTCATTTATTTTTAATACTTTTTATCCTCATTTACATTATAAATACACATGTACTATGACACGTAGCTAGTGCGTGTCATGGACTTGTTCCTACAAAAATACGTATGAGATGCATATGTACATATTTATATTATAAATACACATGTACGACTCGATACGATTGCAATGTACTATGACACGTAGCTAGTGCGTGTCATGGACTTGTTCCTACAAAAATACGTATGAAATGCATATGTTCAAATGAAATGCATATGGGGAAGGTTGAGGATGTTACAATTCTCCCCTCTTTTTAAAAATTTTATCCTCGAAATTTAATACCTGGAAACATGTGTGGATATTGCTTTTTCATATTTTTTTTCTGTTTACCATGTTGCCTCTTCTAGTAAATGGTTACGCCATAATCCTTAACTAAAGGTATTTCTCGGTTTCGTAGTTGTTTAGTCTTGTATCCTATGATTTCCACTGGTTCCTCAACATAACTCATGTTCTCTGCAATCTCAATGGCTTGATCTTTAAGTATATGTGTAGGATCTGACTTGTATCTTCTAAGCATGCTCACATGAAACACATTACGAATCTGAGTCATCTCTGGTGGTAACGTCAATCTGTATGCTAGTGGACCAACCTTCTCAAGAATTTCATAAGGACCTATATACCTTGGCTCAATTTACCCTTCTTTCCAAATTGGATTATCCCTTTCCATGGAGATACATGAAGAAATACCTTTTCACCCAACTTGTATTCCATTTCTCTTCTATGTTGATCAGCATAACTTTTATGTCTATCTTGTGCTACCTTTAGCTTATTCTTGACAATTTTGATTTTATCTACTGTATCTTGTACTATCTCTAGCCCTTCTAATGTACGTGCACCTTATTCATCCCCTATCATAGGGCTTCGGCACTTTCTGCCATACAATGCTTCATATGGTGCCATCTGGATACTGCTATGATACTGATTGTTGTAAGCAAATTCAATCAATGTTATATATTCATCCCAAGCACCTCTGAATTCCATAACACATGCTCTAATCATATCTTCCAATGTCTGTATAGTTCTTTCTGATTGTCCATCAGTCTGTGAATGAATTGCGGTACTGAAATTCAATTTTGTTCCCAATGCATTATGTAAACTCACCCAAAACCGTGAAGTAAACCGTGGATCTCTATCAGACACAATGGATACTGGAATTCCATGCAATCTGATTATCTCATTCACATATAATTTGGCAAAACTCTCAAGTGTACACCCCCATCTGATAGGTAGAAAATGTGTTGACTTGGTTAATCTGTCTACAATTACCCATACTGCATCATTTTTCTGTGGGATTCTTGGCAATCCATAAACAAAATCAATCGTTATTTTCTCCCATTTCCATTCTGGCACTAGCAATGGATGTAACTTACCAATTGGTGCTTGGTGTTCAATCTTAATCTGCTGACATGTCAAGCATTTGGAAACATATTTTGCTATGTCTTTCTTCATTCTTGGCCACCAATAATGAGGCCTTAAACTGTGATACATCTTTGTCATCCCTGGGTGCATTGCATAAGGTGCATTGTGTGCCTCTTCCATTATTTCCTGACACAAGTTCTCAGTGTTTGGAACATATATGCGTGACTTTAACATTAGTGTATCATTCTACAAATGAAACTATGTATTATTTCCCTACCTTACCATATCAATTTTCTTACATAATTGAGGATCTTTGCTTTGTGCTTCTTTAATTCTCTCCTTTAGTATAGGTCTGACTTGAAGAGTAGCAATCAGTGATCCTCTATCATGCATATTTAATTCAACATTCATGGATCATAATTGAATCAAATATGGAAAAAAAAGGATGTTTGTAAATGAGCTACACTGCTAATGGCCTTCCTACTCAATGCATTTGCTACCACATTGGCTTTCCCTAGATGGTACTAAATTGTACAGTCATAATCTTTCAATAGCTCTAACCATCGTCTTTGCCTCATGTTTAACTCTTTTTGTGTCTACAAATAACCCAAACTTTTATGGTCTGTGAAGATCTGGAATGTCTCACCATATAGATAATGCCTCCAAATCTTCAATGCAAATACAAATGCAGTCAATTCTAAATCATGCACTGGATATGAGATCTCATGTGGTCTCAGTTGTCTGGATGCATAAGCTATAACCTTACCATGTTGCATTAATACACATCCCAAGCCTTGATGAGAAGCATCACTATGTACCGTAAATCCACCTGTACCTGTAGTGATAGTTAACACTGGTGCTGAGGTTAGCCTGTATTTTAGTTCATCAAAATTCCTCTGACATTCTGAAGTCCACTTTTAGATCGGGAAAATCATACGCTTTTATGAAACCATGCGCTATGGCTCGTCCTCCTCTCTTTGAAACAAGGGGCGCTTCTGGTTCTGTCGGTTACATTTTTTCTCAACAATTTAGTCAAAGGGCTAGCAATTAAGTAGAATTCATCAACAAATCTGTGATAGTATCTGGCTAAACCCAAGAAACTATGCATTTTAGAAATATTTTTAGGAGCTTCCCAATTTACCATAGCCTCAATTTTCTTTGGGTCAACCTCTATGCCCTTGCTCGACACCACATGTCCAAGAAACACCAAATGATCTAACCAGAATTCACATTTACTCAATTTGGCATATAATTGTTTCTCCCTCAAAGTTTGCAACACAACTTTTAAATGGTGCTCATGTTCCCCCCTATTCTTTGAGTACACCAATATGTCATCAATAAATATTATCACAAACCTATCCTGATATGGTTGAAACACCTTATTCATTAATGGCATAAATGCAGCTGGAGCATTAGTCAACACAAATGGCATTACTAAAAATTCATAATGTCCATACCTGGTTCGAAAGGCAGTCTTTGGAACATCCGCTTTTGCTACCTTCAGCTGGTAATAGCCTGATTTCATATCAATTTTGGAGAATATTTGGCTCCTTGCAAGTGGTCAAACAGATCATCTATTCTTGGCAACGAATTTTTTTTCTTCACTGTCATTTTATTCAGTTGCCTGTAATCGATGCACAATCTCATTGTTCCATCTTTCTTTTTTACAAATAATACTGGAGCTCCTCATGGTGATACACTAGGTCTAATATACCCTTTCTCAAATAACTCCTGCAATTGGGCCTTCAATTCTTTCAACTCAACTGGGGCCATTTTTTAGGGTGACCTTCATGTTGGTGTTGTTCCTGGTACTAGTTCAATAGTGAATTCTATCTCTCTATCTGGTGGTAAACCAGGTAGATCATCTGGGAATACATCAGCAAATTCCCTTACTACTAGTATATTTTCAAGCAAGCTATCAGTGGTTATAGTATCAGTCACATATGCCAAGTATGCTTCACATCCCCCTTTGATCATTCGAAATGCCTTTATAGTTGAGACTAGACATGTAGGCACAAGTTTTCTTTCACCTAGAAATACTATCCTTGGTTGGTCTGGTGATTCCAAAATTACTTCCTTAGTAAAGAAATTCATTATTGCATGATATCTAGTTAACCAGTCCATTCCCAATATCACATCAAATTCATATATTGGCAATAAAATCAGATCAGCTATTAGCTCAGCTCCATCAATGCATATCAAGCAATCACGACAGACATTATTCACAACTACTATTGTTCCCAATGGAGTACTAACATTTATGTCAATCCCCAAAGGCTCATGTGTTTTATGCAGTTTAGATGCCATATGCAATGATATAAATGAATGAGTGGAGCCTGGGTCAATCAATGCATATGCTAACATACCATAAATGTAAATATTACCGGTAACTACTTCGGAAGCATCCACCGCCTCTTGTCTAGTCAAAGCAAACACCCTGGCCTGAGTAGGGGGTCTAGAACTCTGACCTTCAGATCTGGTTACTCCTCTTCCCATTGTACCAGTCCTGACCCTGCCTCTACCTCTGCCCTGTGTCCCACTAGTAGGGTAGACCCTCGGTGCCTCAACTGTATTCTCAGATACTCCTCTGCCTTTGCTAGTCTCTGCTAGTTTGGCTCTATTTGGACATTCTCTATATATGTGCTCCATCGATCCAAAGAAACAACATGCTCCTGTGAGCCTTCTACATTCGCCCGTATGTTGTCTACCACAATGACTACATGTGGGCCTCTATTCAACATATTGGCTCTGCCCTTTGCCTGGGTAAGAGAAAGTCATACCTCGACCTCTAGAACTGGAGTACCCACTTCTGTTGCCAGACTGTGCAGGCATATATCTACCTCTTTTTCCCGACCTTCTGCTAGACGCACCAAAGAACTCATGTGCTGCCCATTTAATTTGTTGCTCCCTAGCTTCTTTCATTAACCGTTCAGCTCTGATGGCAGCAGCTCTGAGTCTGGCATAATTATCAAGATCATTAGTTGTGATTCTGTTTTTGATCTCATATTTGAGGCCCTCCTCAAACTTCTTGAATTTGTCTCTTTCAGTAGAGACCTTGAAGGTGACATAGTGGGAAAGTTTATTAAACTGTACTTCATACTCCCCAACAAACATGTTCCCCTATTTTAAATTCAGGCATTCCTTTCTTTTCTTATCTTTATATGCCTCAGGCATGTAATTGTTCTGAAATTCCAGGAGGAAATCATTCCATGTCAAAACCGGTGGTTGTGCATCACTGTCGGGGACTGTCTCCCACCATTCATAAGCATTACCTTGAAGCAAGGATACTGCATAATCAAATTTCTCATATGGGGTACATCTCATCATATTCAATACCATCTATGTCATTTTTAGCCATGTCTCAGCTTCTGTTGGGCCTGTTGTGCCATTGAAATCAGTTGCACCATGTTTCCTTAACTTGTCATAACGTCTTTCCTTATACATTTCAGGACCATATACTTCATGTTCTAGGTTTTCATGGGGTACTTCGGCATGTGATGATTGTGATGCACGTGCAGGAGCCCTAGCTCCTGGTACTAGTTGATCTCTATGCAAATGAGGCAATGCCTCATGAGAATGCATTTCAGTCGGCTCCACTCTCATTGGTGAATCATGTCTTACGATGTTTCTAAAATATATATAAAATTATGTCACTACATAATGTTCAACATATATGATGCACATGTTATCATACTTTTATGCATATGCATGTTCCCATGGAACCTATCCCTGCTTTGATACCAAAAATGTAACACCACATCTTATGCATTTAAGTATAACCTATCTCTGCATCACATAATCACACATAGCATGCTGGAAAAACAAAATATCCTGTTAATAGTGATAGTAAATTTTTTTTATATCCTGTAATATCATTCAATCACTTGCAAGTCCCATATCCTGTAATATTGTTCAATGACTTTGCAAAGTTAACACTGAGCTTTTCACCACAATATAATATATGACATATATCAAAACATAAAATTTACACATAAGTATTTACGAGTTGCTTTCATTTATACATTTTTAAACTCATTCCAAAATGACTATACATATTCAAGTAAGTAAATACAAAACACATATGACATATTTTCATGCTTGTGTGGAATGCAAGGAGAGAGAGTGATGAGGCTCGGCCAATGACCTGTTGTCCATGTCTTCTATACATTACTCAAAATGAGCTATCACTTTTCTTTACCTGAAAAATGATGCAAATTGATGAGTTGCAACTCATTGAGAATAATCATCCAATGAGCTCTAAAGTACCAAACAACTCATAGCAATAAATCACAAATCCAGTATATACCATGTATTCCATTCCATTCATCAGTATCATATAAGTATCAATAAAGTTGAAACATATAATCATTACTCTTTATGTATGCAAATGATTTGCTTATTTTATTTTGTTATGACCAAGATAAACAGACATTGCCCTGGGTTTCCATGTGAACATTTGCATTTACTAGCTAGCTTGATCATTTGTTTCATTTGCACATTTGTTGGGCCATAAGCCTATTCTTTTGCTTTATAATATCGATTAACTAGTCACAACGCCTTTTTAGTCCATATGCATATGCACTTGTACTTAATCATTCATCAACCGTTGCATCTTATCACATATAACATACATATACCACATATATGCCTCATACGCCACGCATATACCTCACATAAACTATACATATACCCTGTATATATATCACATATGTCAAACATATACCTCAAATATATCACAAGTATACCCTTATGTGTACCACAATGTCACAAATTATCCATTATCATATTATCAGGGGCAAATCATGACAATCATATGAATCATATAGCAAGCATCAATCATTTGCACTAAAGAATTCAATCGATAATTAAACTCACATTTCTCCTTTGATTCCGACCCCTAACTTATTGTCTATCCACTCATTCTGGGTCTCCAATATGTTGTGAGCCTAATATGAAAATATAATCAATTAACACTTGATTAGGGAGACTTAATGTGGCTTAAACAAATTAATATGCACTGTTCATATCAATAGTTAAGATTGTTCCTATGAGGCAGTGTGACCTTATGGGATTGTTTAGCCTATAACATTTTCTATACTTGTCCAATTAATCTGATTCTTATTCCTAATTAAAACTAACATTTAATTATATAACATATTAAAATTTTAGACCAATTGGATCATTTTACAGTATTTGGTGGAATTGCTAAATGTGTTCTATTTTATGCCTTGTTTTCTGCCTTTAGGCAGTTTTAGGATACCCACTTTGGTTCATCATAACTTATAATATATAAGTCCTATTTTAATTTAAATTTACAGAAACTTATATGGGCTCAAATGGAATATTTTTCATGTTTACAACTTTTATCAATTATGTCTCGAAAGTCTTCAAATATAACAAATATTGCACTGTTCCATAATAGAATTGTCTTGTGGACCAGTATGGCTTCCAAAGGCCATAACGTAGCCTATCCAGAACATATCAAGCTAAAAGTAGTACGAACATTTAGCTAAGACATATACCTATAACTTTCAAGTTTTATCATTTATAGATTCTAGCTCTAAGGAGCTCTAATTAGCCAAACAATATGCTGGATCTGCCCAGGGCACTTAGTTGGCAGTTCAAGTCATGGAACAGTCATGGTTCCATTCACCATAATTCAAACTTTACAAGACCTATGAATCTAAAATTTGGTATAAAGATAGATAACACATATATAAACAACGTTTAGGTTTTTAGATACTTCAAATAATGGCTTTATTGTATTCAAAACTAAAGAACACAGTAGCTATCTTGGCTAGGGTTCACACCCTAACTAGTTTTAGTAGAAAGAGGATATCTCATTATCTACACAACATCTTGCAAAAATATTTACATATAAATACATATAAGACATATAAGAACAACTTTTGTGTTTTAAACATTTCTAGAATCAATTTATATTAATATCAAAATTGGGGTGCAATTCAGTGCCTATTAATGAACCTTAGCAACTCAAATCAACCCTATAGCAATAAGAATTGATTACTTACCAAGGACAAACTTGCAAGGGATCAATTTGGTGCAAAAACTAGGTGAAACAAGAAATAATTGAGTTCTGGAATGGAGGAAGATGAAGAAGAAAACGGGGCTGAAGTGAGGAGGCAGAAATGGGGGAGAAGATAAAGCCAACCTTCTGTTTTTTTGTCTTTTTATCCTTTTTCTCTTCATCTCTTCTCTTTTCTCCTTTATTTTCTCTTCTCTTTTCTCTTATCTTTTCTTTTATTTTCCTTTTGTTTCATTTTCATTTTATTTTGTCTATATTGTTATTATTATTTACATATATTTATAATTTCACTAATTCACACAATAATACAACTTAATCATTTGGCCCGATTTAACTTAATTAACAATGTAAATGTTTACTAATCTTAATCTAGTCATTTTTCTTACTTTAATTTGATCACCTTATTTCATTTATTTTTACTTTTTATCCTCATTTAGATTATAAATACACATGTATGACTCCATACAATTGCAATGTACTAGGACACGTAGCTAGTGCGTGTCATGGACTTGTTCTTACAAAAATACATATGAAATGCATGTGTTCAATTGAATTTTATACAAGATGCATATGTTCAAATGAAATGCATATGGGAAAGGTTGAGGATGTTACAAGAGGTCAACCTATGCTTCATGGCTATAGAGGATCACGTCTCGGATAAGCTAGGATCACTTCACCCATACTCTTTCAATAATGATAGTAGTGATAATGATAGTAATAGTGAAGATGATGATGATGAGCAAAGCCTAACAGAAGTATTGAATCTAGAACTAGAGAAATATAGAAGTAAATTCAATACTTATAAGAATAACATTTGTAATTTGAAAATCAGAATGGATGCTTTAGAAAAGATAACTTTAAGCTTAAATCATCTAATGAATCTCTTCAAAGTCATTAGATGAATACTCTTCAAGACCCTCAAAAAAAATCCTTGCTTAAAGAAAACAATACTTTGAAAAATGAAGTTGAGGAACTTAGAAACTCCATTTCAAAATTTCACATGGGAAAGGAGAGTTTAGATACTCTCATTGTGTCTCAAAGACCACCCTTAATCAGACATGGTCTAGGATTTCAAGGCACATCATCATCTTCTTACAAGACTATTTTTGTTAAGTCAAGTGAACCTCACATCTCTACTTTTGTTGTAATAGCCCCAAGGGCTAAGAGCACAAAATACACTCAATCTTCTATACAAAAGAGGAACAATCAAGGATTGGTAAACCTAAAAGAGAGACCTCAAAAGGCTAATCATGCCTTTATATATAAGAAAAATGCATATAGAAAAGCACCAATTCATCATAATTGTGCATGCCTTTGCTCTCAAACTCAGTCTAATAGAAATATGACATTCAAAAGCATTGTAAGACCAAAAAGTATTTTTATACCTAAACAATGTAATTATTGTATGAAATTTGATCACATAAATAAACATTATTGGATAAGGAAGGCTCATTGGGAACCTTCATATGCTAACCCCAAGGACCCAAGCTCATTTGGGTATCTAAAAATCATACTCTATAGGTATGCCTCAAGTCCATAATAAAAAAAAATGCTTGGCTAGTAGATAGTGGATGCTCAAGGCATATGATAGGAGACAAAGATCTTTTCAATGAAATCAAAAGTATTGATGGAGGAAAAGTTACCTTTGGAAACAATGCTAAGAGTAAGGCAATTGGCATTGGCTCTATTGGTATTAATGGTACTACTTTTATTAAAGATGTCTTTCTTGTTGATGGCTTGAAACATAACTTGTTAAGTGCAAGTCAATTATGTGATAAAGGAAACAAAGTAACCTTTACTTCCAATGAATGTCTTGTAACCTCTATTTATGGTCATGAGATATTTAAAGGAGATAGAGATGTCAATACCTATATAATAGACTTACACAAAATATCTAATCATTCCTCTAAGTGTCTTATGACTACTAGTGATAAATCTTGGCTATGGCATAAAAGGCTTGGTCATGCAAGCATGGATTTAATTCAAAGCCTTAGCATAGGAGAACTGGTAAAGGGACTGCCAAAGGTCAAATTTGAAAAAGTCAAGACATGTGAACCTTGCCAAAGAGGAAAACAACACAAGTCATCCTTCAAATCCAAAAACATAGTAAGTACCTCAAAACCTCTACAACTCCTGCATCTAGATTTATTTGGACCCACTAGACTTGCAATCTTAGGAGGTAAACACTATGCCTTTGTCATCATATATGATTACTCTAGATTTACTTGGGTAATTTTCTTAGCTCAAAAGAGTGATGCCTTTGAAACCTTCAGAAATTTTGCTAAAAGAGTTCAAAATGAAAAAGGATATTGTATTTCAAAAATAAGAAGTGACCATGGCAAAGAATTTGAAAATGAAAACTTTGAAAATTTTTGTCTTGAAAATGGCATTTCGCAGAATGTTTCATCTCTTAGGACACCTCAACAAAATGGGGTAGTTGAAAGGAAAAATCGAACTTTGATAGAAATGGCTAGAATAGTGCTCAATGAATATGGTTTACCAACTTATTTTTGGACAGAAGCCATAAATACTGCTTGTTATATTTCAAATCGATTTTTCAAAAGATCTATCTTAAACAAAACTTCATTTGAGCTATGGAATGGAAGAAAACCCCTGATATCATACATTAGAGTATTTGGATGCAAGTGCTTCATATTGAATACCAAGGACAACTTTGGAAAATTTGCCTCTAAATATGAAGAGAGTATCTTTTTAGGATACTCTACAACTAGCAAAGCATATATAGTATTTAATAAAAGGTCATTAACTGTTGAAGAATCTACGCATGTTTTTTTTGATGAATTTAGTAGACTTGATCTTATGGAAGGTAATGTTCTTGATGATGTTGTAGGTACTATGGAAAGACTTGATCTTGAAAATGGAAAAGAAGAAAATGATCAAAAAGATTCACATCAAGATAACTCTCTACCTCAAACTCAAGAGGAAAACAGGCAAGAGCTTCCAAAGGAATGGAGATTGACAAAAGATCACCCCAAAGAGCAAACCATTGGTGATCCTATAAGGAGAGTAAGTACTAGATCTCATCTCAAACATTTAGTTTCCGACCTTGCTTTTGTTTCTCAAATTGAGCCTAAAAATATTGATAAGACTCTTAATGATGAAAGTTGGGTGATTGCCATGCAAGAGGAACTCAACTAATTTGAGAGAAGTAAGGTATGGACCTTAGTACCTAGACCCAAAGAGCATCCAATCATAGGAAGCAAATGGGTATTTAGAAATAAACTAGATGAACAAGGGTCAAATACTAGGAATAAGGCTAGGTTGGTTGCAAAAGGATATAATCAGGAACAAGGAATAGATTATGATGAGACCTATGCTCCTGTAGCTAGATTAGAAGCCATAAGAATACTTTTAGCATATGCATGCCACATGAATTTCAAACTCTTTCAAATGGATGTAAAAAGTGCCTTTTTAAATGGTTATATAGAAGAAAAAGTTTATGTAGAACAACCACCAGGTTTTGAAAGCTATGATTTGCCCAATCATGTATTTAAATTTTTAAAATCTTTATATGGTTTGAAACAAGCCCCAAGAGCTTGGTATGAAAGACTAAGTTATTTTCTTTTAGAAAATAATTTTACAAAGGGGAATGTTAACACTACATTATTCATTAAAAAGCATAAGCATGATACTCTAATTGTTCAAATTTATATTGATGATATCATATTTGGGTCTATTAATGAATTGCTTTGTCAAGAATTTGCTATGTGTATGACTAGGGAATTCGAAATGAGCATGATGGGTGAGCTAAATTTCTTTCTCGGTTTACAAATAAAATAAGAAAATAAGGGCATATTCATCAACCAATCCAAATATGCCAAAGACTTACTTAAGAAATTTGGAATGGAAGGATGAAAGAATTCTAAGACTCCAATGAGCACATCAACAAAATTGGACAATGATGAAAAGGGTAAGAGCATTAATGAAAAACTCTATGGAGGTATGATCAAATCATTTTTATATCTTACTGTCTTTAGACCCGACATAATGTATAATGTATGCTTATGTTCTCGCTTTCAATCATGTCCTAAAGAGTCTCATTTAAATGCAGTAAAAAGAATATTTAAATACTTACATGGCTCATTGCATCTAGGTTTATGGTATCCTAGAAATTCATCCTTTTACATTATAGGATATTCAGATGCTGATTATGCTGGAAGTCTTTTAGATAGAAAAAATACTTCAGGTACTTGTCACTTTATTGGAGAATGCTTAGTTTCTTGGTTTAGCAAGAAACAAGTTTCAGTTACTCTTTCCACAGTTGAAGTGGAGTATGTGGCAGCAGGATGTTGTACACAAATCCTTTGAATTATGGTCATAGTATGCACCATATACCTATTAGATGTGACAATACAAGTGCTATAAATCTATCTAAGAATCTCATTCAACACTCTAGAAGTAAGCATATTGACATAAGGCATCATTTTATTAGAGATTGTGTTCAATATGGAGATGTTGTATTGGAATTTATAAACACAGACAATTAATTGGCAGATATCTTCACTAAGTCTCTAAATGAGGAAAGATTTAATTTCATAAGAAGAGAGCTTGGTATGATTGATGTGTTAACTTTATGAATGCCAAAATTGTCAAACCTTGATTGATAATCTTGTGTTTTTGTCTCATCTTTTTAGATATGAGGTAGCTAATTTGATAGAAATATATGTTATAAGGGAAAGAAGCTCCTTAGAAATACTTTAATCTTGTTTTAGACTTATTTTTATTTAATAAGGATTTTAGGCAATTCACGTCCGAGACATATATTCACGGTCGTGATCAAAATGGCCAAAAGCTCCAGTAGATTTCACGACTTGCTTCATGACATCCTTCACGGCTGAAGGTAGTGAAGACTATGTTTCACGACCATAACCTTTTCTATCACCCCCGTGAAACCTTTTGTTCATGCTCATGATGCTTTTTCACAAACGTGAACAGTTCCACCAAAAACTCACAGAAGCATTCACGTTTTGTGTCACGCTCTGTTTCACAATATCAAGTAGTGAAGATTGTAATTCACGCCCAAGACTCGTTTGTCACCACCGTGATAGTTCATCATTCACACATGTTATCTTTAATTTTCACGATGGTGAATAATTTCACCTCTCTCTTCATGAGTAGAGCGTATCTTCAGCAAACCGTGAATGCGACATTTCACGCCCGTGACTTAGTTTTTCATGCCCATGAAGATGTCGACTATAAAACATTTATGTCGTTATTTATCTCATTCCAACTCTCCAACTTCTCTTAACTTCTCTCATTTATCACCATTGAATACTATTTTGAAGATTTCGGCCCCCTAGCAACTCATTCCATCTATAAATATCTTCAAAAACTCTTTTCCATCATCAGAAATCAAATACCTTAGGTTCTACTCTAAAATTTCCATCAGATTTTTCACTCTTCAAAAGTTCATTTCTTAATCATAAATGGAAACCGGCTCCTCCAAGGGTATAAGAAGGAAGTCTCATACTCTGAGAAGGTACATGAACTATCTTCTAAATATTACTCTGGAGCATTGTCATCCAAGATACTCAATTCTCAAGAAACGACCACTCTTTTCCTCTCGATCGTTTGAGTGGCAAATCATCCGTACACTCGACCTCGAGACAAGCATGACGGAACAACTCCAGGCTTGTCATCTGAAAGATTTCATCAATATCCATCAACCGACGCTGAAGGAACCAACACTAGAGTTCCTGAGCACTCTACAAGTCTCTCCTACCGGTATAGTGAAATTCCAAATTTGTAAGCATCTGAACTCCCTCTCTGCCACAGAGTTTGGTGACATGTTCAACCTTCCCTCTGATGGTATCCTGAATGAGAGTGAGGTGGAGTTCTATGCTACTCAGGCATGGACTCACTCCGGGCTTGACTGCAGCTGGGATGTCAAAAAGATGAAAAGCACCCACCTTCGATCCCCAATGCACAAGTACTTGCATAGGTTTCTAACCTATAGCATATTTTCCAGAGGAGACAACAATGGATCGATTAGGAAGTCAGAACTCTTTTTCCTGAAGATGGCCCGAAGAGGCCTAACAGCGGTTTTATCTCGACAGTTTGCAAACCATCTTTTGTCAATTGCCACCAAGCCCTCTGGAGACATTCTGATTAGTGGGTACGTGACTCACCTTGCTATCAAGATGGGGTACTTGAAGCTTGAGGAGCACCACTTCAACCTCATACTAGCTCATCCTCGAGATCGACTAGACATTGAGTCATTTATCAAAATGGGAGTGGTTGTTCGTATAGAATTTGAGAACATCTACTACCGTTTCACCAACACTGCTAGTGAGATTATTTGGGAGGACAATGATTCGAATGACTTCAAAGATGGCCTCCAAGTAATCCATTAGAGGAAGAGAGTTCGAGTTGAGGTGGCACCTCTAGAGGTTAAGCAGGAAATTGGACAATCCTCTGCCTCCACACCAAACTTGGCTCAGCAAGTGGCTGACCTCTTGGCACCACGATTTGAGCAATTGCAGGCTTCGATGGATGAGAGGTTAGAGAACCTCAAGGATTTCATGGAGTCTCGCATGGAGAGCCTCGAGGCAGAAGTAGCTCACTAGACTATATGTTAGTTATGTCCGGCTAGACTATATGTTAGTTATGTTATTTCCTAGCTTGCGTGATGTAGGAATTTCAATTTCTTTTCAAATCCTTATATGTCTTTTTATATCAATATAATTTATTTTGTTTTCCATTATGTTTTATCTTTTTATTATTCTTTTTGTTGATGACAAAAGGGGGAGAACCTAGCAATATATTATATTTAAAGTTAAATGCAATACTTATTTGAATCAAATGAATATGGAAGTATGCAAATGAGCTCATATACTTTGAATATACATGAATGAATATGCACTTGATATACTTTGAATATACCTTAAATATACTTAGCATATACTTAACTTGTTTTAAGGAAAACTTTTGATAAACATTGGATATACCTTGCATATAACTTGCATATACCTAAAACTAGGAAGCATTTTTTGATGTTACACTTCATCATTTTTTACAATTCTTGCACTTCAGTAATTTTTTATCTTAAGCATCTTTTGAGGGGGAGACTTCTCAAAAGCACATATTGCTAGATTATTTGTCACCATAAAAAAGGGGGAGATTGTTGAACCTTGAGGGGTATTTCCGTCATTTTGATGCTAACAAATAAAACAGCAATAATGTATTTAACATACTTGTTTTCTAAGTTTGTTGAATAGGGTATGGAACATGATAGCAAGAATGGAGAATGGAAGATTAATCTTAAAAAGATAAAAAAAAATGAAGAAATAACATGTTCACACTCGTGACCTTAAATGTCACGCCCGTGATGAAGCTTAACGCCAACTATCCAACATTTAAAGTTCACGTCCATGAAGAATGATAGCAACCATGAATGATCATATTAGTCACGCCCATGAAAAAACGTCATGCCCGTGAGAAGACATGACAATTTCCTCCAGAGAGCTTTACGGCCAGAGTCACCACTTGGACTACGGCTAGGAAGGATGTTCACGCTCGTGAAGATATAATGTCATGCCCGTGGTAAAACATGTCAAATTCACCGGCTAGGAAGAATGCTTCATGGCCAAAGTCACCACTCAAGTTACGACTTGGAAGAACAATCACGATTGTGGCAATCATATTCACAACCGTGAAAGAGGAAAGAGAAACATGTCAGACGCGAAAATAAAAGTTGGTACAACGGCTATTTCCGCATTAAATGCAAATCAAATGGCTATAATTCACCATGGAAGTATAAATGCAAGTCATTTATGTATCCAGAATAAGAGAATAGCTAATACTTCAAATCAAAATCTTGTTGTAAGCCATTTGTGCATTTGATATTTTCAAAACAAACATTTATTCTCTGTGAAAATATTTTTGCTCATTATTCTCTGAGTATTATAGATTTGTAAGTGTTTCTCTTTATAATCAACTACTCAAGTGAGTTTGGGTATTCTGGGGTTAAGAGTAGAACACTTGTAAGAGTTATTTGTGTAAGCCTTTAAAACACAAGGAATTGGTTTATTGTGTGAGCCATTAAAACACAAGGAATTTTTGGGTTAGGTGCGATCCATTGTTAGAAACACCATAGTTGGGAGTAAGTATATAAAACTCCATTGTAACACTTATAGTGTTAGTGAAACTCCCAATTGAGATTGGGGAGAGGAGTAGGGTTTGTTAACACCCAAACCTCTAAAAATATTCTTATGTCATATCTTCCTATCCCTACTCAACTTAACTTTTCTTTCCGCACTTAAAAGTTAATTTTTTTTTAATATCCAATTCAACCCCCCTTCTTAGTTCAATATCTGGGCAACAAACTTGGAAGAAGAAATCTACATGACTCATCCAGAAGGATTTAAAATTGTTGGAAAAGAAAATTTGGTATGCAAGTTGAGCAAATCGTTATATGGATTGAAGCAATCTCCAAGACAGTGGTACAAACAATTTAACAAGTTTATGATAAGGCAGAAATACACAAGAAGCAAATATGATCATTTTGTATATTTGCACAAGCTACGAGATGTTTCCTTTATCTATCTTCTCCTTTATGTTGATGATATGTTTATAGCTTCGAAAGATGAATGAGAGATTTAGAAGTTAAAAGCTCAACTAAATCAAGAATTTGAAATGAAGGATTTAGAGGAAGCTACGAAGATTTTCGGTATGGAGAATGCATAGACATAAAATTGGGGAGAGTTTGTTTGACTCAGAAACAATATCTAAGAAAGGTACTAACGCGTTTTGGGATAAATGAGAAGACAAAACCAGTTAGTACTCAACTTGCTCCTCATTTTAAGCTCAGTGCATCTTTATCTCCAAAAAGTGATGTAGAGCGAGAATATATGTCAAAGGTTCCATATGCAATTGTTGTTGGTAGCTTGATGTATGCAATGGTGTGTACGAGGCCTGACATTTCACAAGTAGTTGGAGTTGTGAGTAGGTGCATGCATGATCCTAGTAAAGGACATTGGCAAGCTGTGAAATGGATTCTGCAGTATATTCAGAATATTGCAGATATTAGTATAATGTTTGAGCAAGATGAGAAAATTGGTAATTATATAGTTGGATATTGTGATTCCGACTATGTAGGTGATTTAGACAAGCGTCGATCTACTACCGGTTATGTGTTCACACTTGCAAAAGCACCGGTTAGTTGGATGTCCACCTTACAGTTAATAGTTGCTTTGTCTACAACAAAGGCAGAGTACATGACAGTTGCAGAAGCTGTTAAGGAGGCAATTTGGTTTTAGGGGTTGCTAAATGACTTATGAATTAGTTAGAAGCATGTCAAAGTGCATTGTGACAGTCAAAATGCTATTTGTTTAGCAAAGAATCAAATTTATCATACAAGGATGAAGCACATCGATGTTCGATATCATTTTGTACAGAAAATTCTTGAAGATGGTGAGATACTACTTTAGAATATTTTGACTGCTGAAAATCCCGCAGATATGACAATAAAAGTTGCGACAAATGTCAAGTTCCAACATTGTTTGAACTTGATAAATGTTCTCAGAATTTGAAATTGGGTACTTCGAAGCTCATTTGGAGACATTACTGAAATTTGTAATATAAGAGTTTAGAGAATATTTGTTTGGAATTGTGAGATCGCCAAGGTGGAGATTTATTGAATTTTGGCAATCTCCCAATCCCACATCGGAAGTGGGAGATGAAGGAAGAAAAATATTAGCCTATAAAAAAAGTTTCATCCCCTCTTAACAATTCATCCCAAACACCAATCCCTTACTTTTAAAATTGGTTGTACTTTCTCTCTCTTAATATTTCACTTTGTAATATTTCTTTGAAATAGTAAAATATTATTTTAGTAGTGTCCGAGTACGTAGGCATAATTGACATTAAATTCTGGTATTTTTTTATTGTCTATTTAATAGCTATTATCGGGTCATTTCTTTTAGTGATATATTGTGCTTTAAATTATCTGAGAAAAATTCTATCAATAAGACTCTAAGAGTTTAAGGAAGTTGATTTTTCAAGGGAAACCATTTGTGACTCCACCAACTACCCGAAAATTTTTCTTTGTCTTAATGTTTAGCACAATTATTCATTTTGTTGTAAACTAAACCGATTTTCACAATATTTAGATATGTCTGTAACGCTCCCTTACCCTACTAAATGTTAATAGGATATGGAAGTGCTAATAAGCTCATTTGTTTTACAACCAATGTTCAAATCATTGTAATTTTTTTTTCGAGTTTATTATTAGCGAAATATTTATTACTATTTTTTTTCCATTTAAATATGTAACTAATGATGGAAATAGTTTGATTTAAAAGAACTCATGCAATTAAACCATAATATTTAGAAATAATACTAGATTTATAAAATTACAAAATTCATTCCTTATAAATCCTACATACCACAAATTTACATAAAAAAAGAGATTCTTAGAATTTAATTTTTACAACATAATTTTCAAAACATACAAAAAGAACTAGACTACTGCAATCTGATCTTGGGGGTTCCCTCTTATTCGGTTGCCCTATCAGAGTAGCTACTTCTATTTATCTGCGCATGAAATACACGCGCTAAGCTTCTAGCTTAGTGGTATGTTTGACAACTATCCAATAATTACATAAATAATTCTAAAATAAAATTTTTGAAACTACAATTAATTTATTAAGCATGCCAAATATTCAATTAATAATAAAACCATTTTCTTCATGCAAAAATATTTAATTCATCAATTATGACATTTCATTCATTAAGCATGCTTGAAATTTCTTAACAATTCAAGATATAAAATTTACAATATTAATTTCATAATATATTTTTTTATTTAATAGCCCACTACATCTTAGACCGGAACTAAACATTGGATACAGAATTTCTGCTCTCCGGCAGTATACTCAGTGCCTACATAATTATTTTATTACATTTCTAACAACAACTTAACACCTTTTTGGTGCCTACGTAATTTCAAACTCAGCACTATTTCTTAGTGCCTACGTAATTTCAACTCAACACTATTTCTTAGTGCTTACTTAAATTAAATCTCAGCACTATTATTTGTAATGCCTATATTTCTACCCTTTTATTGGCATGCCAACTTATCCTAATTTCTAGTTCTCGACTAGATGTTATAGAGCTTAATTATATTTCTATCTTTATTATTATTTACATAAATTATGTAGGTAACATTAATATAAATTCTACATAAATGCAATAATTCCTATTAAATATTTTATAACCTCAAACTTGCTCATTTAATCATTATAACTATTATAACTATATTTTCTATCACAAAATTTTACAATCAATACATTGTTTTACAAGTTGTCCTATTCTGGATAACATTTCTGCCTTATATTGGTCTGTATTTTTCGTTCATTTTTAGATTGCAATTGGACAAGTGATAAACTAAAAAAATGTAGATACATGTCTTATCTTTACTTTTCAATTGGAATTATATTAAAAAGAATTGGTTAGCAAAAGTTATGAATTTTCTCCTAAGCTACGTTCACTACAATTTGCCCAGTATTTTACTGGACAGAATTTTGCCTTATCTTTATCTATCTTTGTTATCCATTTTTGATAGAATTTGGACAAGTGATCAACTAAAACATATAGGTACACATCTTATATTTAATTTCCAACTAGAATCACATTAAAAAGAATTTGTTAGCAAAGGTTATGAATTGTCTTCTAACCTATGCTCATTGAAATCTGCCCAATTTTTTTTGGACAGATTTCTAGTTCAATTTTAAGTCCATCTAATTCCAGGCATATTCTGGTATAATATTCTGCATGAACGTTTAAGCCCTATGTCTGACTTTCCAACCCAATAAGAATCACTCATAAATGATTTCCAGAACTCAAGTTATGATCAAAACACTAAACACTGTTCATAAGACGAATTTTACAACACATCAAATAATTCATACATTTTCCATTTTCATGCATCAACCTCATTTTCTAGTTTTTATTTTCACATTCATGACATCATTTAATCACTCAATCAAATGTTCATAATTTCATACATAAATTCTCAACATCACAAAATCAAAATCAATACTTTTCTATATTGAAGTTTTGCCAAATGTACATACCTCAAAGTTCTACTTCTCTTCATTTTTCTCTTCCTCTTAGATAGCCTTTTCCTTGCCCTTACTTCCCCTTTGATTTTCGTTCAAAGTTTGTTCATTTCCTTGTCCTTACAACAAATTTTACACTAATCAAACACTAATTACCCTAATCAACCCTTAATCACTATTAACATATTAATAACCCTAAATTACTAACTTTAATGGAAACTAACCCCAAACTCAAAGAAAAGAGAAAAAGAAAGTAAGAAGATGGAAAATCTAAACTCACCTTTGATGATCTTCCAAATGGCTAAAATCTTCTTTCTCTCTTTTTCTTTTCCTTTCTTCATTCCTCTTCCTTAGTTTTGCTCACTTTACTTCACTTTTTTCATGATCTTGCCTAATCCTATCTTTTTTTCTATTTAATCTTAGCTTTATTTGAAGAAAGAAAAGAAGAACAATGGGGGAGGAGGAGTTCACGGAAAAAGAAAAGGGAGAGAAATGAGTTTGGTCAAGATGAAAAAGAAGAAGAATCGTAAAAAAAATGGAAATTTGTCTTTTTATAGTTGGATTAGGTGGGTGGTTAGGATTAGTTGTTAATCTTTTTTCTCATTGGTCCATTAATTTAAATCACTCTTACTTTATTTTAATTAAAAGAATATTCCTTTCCTTAAATAAAGAATATTCCATTTTAATGCCTTCTTATAATTTATGTGCCACAAACACTACAATTTCTAATTTCGTTCAGCGAAAAATTATTTTTTTCTAAATTTTAATTCCAACCTTCAAAATTCTAAATTAATAATATCCAAAATATTTCTCTCACATCTTATTATTATTTAAATTTATTTCTTTCATGTCTGAATTTAGACTCCGATCGGTTCGACGTGCCAGACTTCAGTCAACCGCGACCGTGACCTAAATTATCGGACATTACAATCTTCCCTTCCTTAAAAAAAATCGTCATCGAAATTTACTTTTTTAACTGGAGTGGAATAATTGTGGATACTGAGCCTTCATCACCTCTTCATTTTCCCAAGTCGCCTCTTCTGAATTATGATTTTTCCACAGAACCTTTACCAATGGTACCTTCTTGTTCTGTAGCTCCTTCATTTCTCGAGCTAGAATTTCCACTGGCTCCTCTTCATAAGTTAGATCTGGTTGTATCTCTATAGGTTCTACTGATATGATATGAGATGGATCCGATCGATATCTTCTCAACATAAACACATAAAATACATTATGAATATTGTTTAACTCTTGTGGTAAAGCTAATTTGTACGCCACATGACCTATGCATTCAAGTACCTGATAAGGTCCAATGAACCTAGGACTCAACTTTCCCTTCTTTCCAAATCGGAAAATCTTTTTCCAATGTGAGACTTTTAAGAATACCTTGTCACCAACTGTATACTCAATATCTTTCCTTTTCAAATCTGCATATGATTTCTATCTATCAGCAGCAGCTTTCAGCCTATCTCTTATTACTCTCACTTTTTTCTCTGTCTGTTGTACTAGATTTGGACCCACTACTTTCGTTTCACTAAGCTCAGTCCAACATAGAGGCGTTCTACATTTCCTCCCATACAAGGCTTCATACGGTGTCATGCCGATACTGGCTTGGTGACTATTATTGTAGACAAATTCTATCAATGGAAGATGTTTGTCCCGACTGCCTTCAAATTCTATTACACAACTCCTCAACATATCTTCCAATATCTGTATGACCCTTTCTGATTGTCCATCTATTTGTGGGTGGAAAGCTGTGCTGAAATTGAGTCGAGTACCCATGGCTTGATGCAAACTTTTCCAGAATTTTGAAGTGAACCTCGGGTCTCGATCTGAAATGATTAAAATTGGCACACCATGTAAACGAATTATCTCATCAATATAGATCTCTGCCAAACGGTTAAGTGGATAATCCATCTTGATCGGTAGAAAATGAGCTGATTTAGTGAGCCGGTCCACCACTACCCATATTAAATCATGCTTCTTTTGTGTCAAAGGCAAACTAGAAACAAAATTCGTTGTTACTCTTTCCCATTTCCACTCCGGAATTGAAATTGACTGCAATAATCCACTTGGTACTTGATACTCAGCTTTCACTTGCTAACAAGTTAAACATCTGGTAGTATACTCGGTGATATCTCTTTTCATTCCTGGCCACTAGTAATATGCCTTCAATTCATGATACATTTTGTTGCTTCCTGGGTGCATTGCATAAATAACATTGTGAGCTTCCTTCAAAATATCTTGTTTCAATTCTGGTATGTCTGGCACACATAACCTGCCCTATTGCTTAAACTCCCATCTAATTTAATAGTAAATTTTGGTTTTTCACCCTTTTTCACCATTTCAAAGATTTCCTTTAATTTCATGTCCTGCTTCTGATTGTCCTTTACTTGTTGGATCAATGTGGGTTGAATCCGCAATTCTGCCCAAATAATATATAAATAAATTATTATTTCATTTTTTTTATCTTGTTAACTTAATAAATTTAAGTTTTAACATTTACTTGCCAGAGTTTTTCTACTTAGAGCGTCTGCTACCATATTGGTCTTACCCTGTTGATAATCAATGATACAATTGTAGTCTCTGATTAATTCTAGCCATCGCCTCTATCTCAAATTGAGTTCCTTTTGTGAAGGCAAATATTTCAAACTTTTATGATCAGTATAGATATAACATTGCTCACCATATAGGTAGTGTCGCCATATTTTCAATGCAAACACAATGGCTGCTAGTTCCAGATCATGTGTCGGATAATTTCTCTCATGAGACTTCAGTTGTCTGGAAGCATAAGCGATCGCTTTGCCTTCTTGTATTAATACACAACCCAAACCATTAAGGGAAGCATCATTGTACACCATAAAATCTTTTTCCGCAGTAGGTTGTATCAACACTAGTGCCTCTGTCAATATTTTCTTCAACTTATCAAAACTAGTCTGACACCGGCCTATCCACTCAAATTTCGTCTCCTTTCTAAGAAATTTTGTCAATGGTGAGGCTATCATTGATAATTCTTTCACAAATCTCCGATAATAACCAGCCAAACCAAGAAAACTTCTCACCTCTATCACATTCCGAGGCGGTTTCCAGTTGAGGATTGCCTCTACCTTACTGGTGTCAACTCTGATCCCATCGGTTGAGACAATATACCCTAGAAAGGTGACTTCATCTAACCATAATGCACATTTTGACAACTTCGCATACAATTGATTCTCTCTCAAGGTATGGAAGACAATACGAAGATGTTGATTATGCTCTTCTCTGCTTCTGGAGTACACCAAGATATCATCTATGAACACCACCACAAACTGGTCCAAATAAGGCCTAAATATTCTATTCATTAGATCCATAAATGCTGCTGGGGCATTTGTCAGGCCAAAAGGCATTACTAAGAATTCATAATGACCATACCGAGTCCTAAATGTTGTTTTTGAAATGTCTGATTCTTAAATTCTCAATTGGTGATAACCTGATCTGAGGTCAATTTTAGGAAATACCCCTGCTCCTTTCAACTGATCAAAAAAGTCATCTATTCTCGGAAAGGAATATATGTTCTTATTTGTCATCTTGTTCAATTGACGATAATCAATGCACAAACGAAAGGTATCATCTTTCGTTTTCACAAATAGAACCGGAGCACCCCAAGGTGAGACACTAAGCCTGATAAACCCTTTCTCTAACAACTCTTGCAACTGCACTTTTAATTCTTTTAGTTCAGCAGGTGCAATTCTGTAAGGAGTGATTGATATCGGGGCTGTGCCTAGCAAAACATCTATGGAAAACTCTATCTCCCTGACAGGTGGTAACCCTAGCAAGTCCTTGGGGAAGATATCTGGATATTCACATACTGTAGGAATCTCCCTGAGATCTATACTTTCTTTCTTGGTATCTACAATATGTGCCAAAAACGCTTCACATCCCTTTTTGATGAGCTTATTTGCCTTCATCACATAAATGACATTAGTCAAGTATGGTCGGTTCTCGCCTAGGACAATCACGTCATCCTGCCCTGAATTCTTGAAAGTCACTCTCCTATACTGACAATCCACCACTGCCTTATGCTGAGTTAACCAATCCATCCCCAATAATGCATCAAACTCATGAAATGGCAACTCTATTAGGTCAGCTGGGAATTCTACATTCAGAGCTTTGATTGGACTGTTTTTATAGACTCGACTAACTTTCACTCCATGACCCAAAGGATTTGTCACTAATATATCACAATCTAATTCCTCTGCTACCATATTCCCCTGACTAGGTGGTGACGTGCATAAATATGAATGTGTTGAACCTGGATCTATCAGTACAAATAAATCAGTATCATAAAGAGAAAATTTACCGATAATGACATCTGGGGCATCCTGCTCCTCACAAGCTCTCATGGCATATGCTTGGGCTGGGGCTCGACTACTTCTGATCTATTCACTGATTTTGATATACTATGCCCAATCCTACCGCTTCTAGACTGTCCATGTCCCCTACCTCTGCCTCGAGTGACATTCTGAACCTGCACTGATACTACACCACTTGTACCTCTTCTTCTGGGGCAATCTTTCTATTTGTGCTCTGTAGATCCGTAATGTAAGCATGCTCTATTAATCCACCAGCAATCACCTGCATGTGATCTCCCATAATGTTGACATATGACATATATGAATCTCTTGTTACCCAAAACTGGTGCACTAGCTGTAAACCCCTCTGGTCTCAACTATTGGCTTTGCCTAGCTGAAAAGGTTGATCTAGCACCCTGTGACTGGAAAAACCTAGGCACTATCCATCCCTTTTTACATGATGTCTGGGTCATGCTAATTATCGACCTCCGTGGTGGCTCTTCTATCCTCTTTCTCTTTGACCTCTTTTCCACACTGATGGTTGAGGATACTAGTGTAGCAAAATCCTCAAGCTGAAGGGCAGTCACCATATTCCCAATATCATCATTAAGCCCATCCTCAAATCTACGACATTTGTCTGCCTCATCTGCAATGATTACAGTCGCATATTTACTTAGTCGGGTGAATTCCATCTCATATTCAGCGACTGACATGCTTCCTTGCTTCAAGTCTTGAAACTCCCTTTTTTTCATTCACATAAACTCTAGGAACATACTTCTTACTAAATTATTCCTTGAAGAAATTCCAAGAAGGTGGTTTCGGTGTCTGGGGCTTTGATAAAATTGATTTCCACTAGTCATAGGTATGATCTTTTCAAAGGGACACTGCATATTTGACCTTCTGTTCCTCTGGACACTCAAGTTCCTTAAACACCCTTTTCTATTGACTCCATCCAAAACTCTAAAGCTACCGGGTCATCCTCCCTCCTTCCCATAAAATCTGTGGTCCTATATTTTCTCAGCTTATCAATCCGGGGTTTTGGCTAAGGTGGAGCTGGTTGTGGAACTGCTTGTACTATCCATTGCAACAAGTTTTCTATCTGTTCCATAAGAGGTTCCTGTCCTAAATTAGCCTGTCCCTCTGCTCTCGGTGGAGCTACTACACTCGGCCCAGAATCTCTCACTGATGGAGGTTGTCTGAGATTGGCTGAGTCTGAAAAGCTATTACTCAGTCCTAAATTATATAGGTAACATTAATATAAATTCTACATAAATGCAATAATTCCCATTAAATATTTTACAACCTCAAACTTGCTCATTTAATCATTATAACTATAAGAAAAGTCAATTAATATATTTTATATCACAAAATTTCACAATCAATACATTCTTTTACAAGATGTCCTATTCTGGACAACATTTCTGTCTTATGTTAGTCTGTATTTTTCATCCATGTTTACATGGAAATTGGACAAGTGATAAACTAAAACAATATAGGTACATGTCTTATATTTAATTTCCAATTGGAATTATATTGAAAAAAGGTTTTTAGCAAACGTTATGAATTTTCTCCTAAGCTACGTTCATTGCAATCTGTCCAGTATTTTACTGGATAGAATTCTACCTTATCTTTATTTATCTTTGTCATCCATTTTTAGATAGAATTTGGACAAGTGATCATTTATAACAATGTAGGTACAAATCTTATCTTTCATTTCCAACTAGAATCACATTAAAAAGAATTTGGTAGCAAAGTTATGTATTTTCTTCAAACCTATGCTCACTGCAATCTGCCCAGTTTTTTTTTTCTGGACAGATTTCTAGTTCAACTTTGAGTCCTTTTTTCATCTAATTCTAGGAATATTCAGGTATAATGGTCTCAATGAAAGTTCAAGCCCTATATCGTAACTTTCCAACCCAATAAGAATCACGCATAAATGATTTCCAGAACTCACGTTATGATCAAAACACTAGATACTGTTCATAAGACGAATTTTACAGCACATCAAATAATTCATACATTTTCCATTTTCATGCATCAACCTCATTTTCTAGTTTTTATTTTCACATTCATGGCATCATTTAATCACTCAATCAAATGTTCAGAATTTCATACATAAATTCACAATATCACAAAATCAAAATCAATACTTTTCTATATTGAATTTTTGCCAAATATACGTACCTCAAAGTTCTACTTCTCTTCACTCTTCTCTTCCTCTTAGATAGCCTTTTCCTTGGCCTTACTTCCCCTTTTATTTTCATTCAAAGTTTGTTCATTTCCTTGTCCTAACAACAAATTTTACACTAATCAAACACTAATTACCCTAATCCACTCTTAATCACCATTAACATATTAATAACCCTAAATTACTAACTTTAATGGCGACTAACCCCAAACTCAAAGAAAAGAGAAGAAGAAAGTAAGGAGATGGAAAATCTAAACTCACTTTTGATGATCTTCCAAATGGCTAAAATCTTCTCTCTCTTTTTCTTTTCCTTTCTTCCTTCCTCTTCCTTGGTTTTGCTCACTTTACTTCACTTTCTTCATGATCTTGCCTAATCCTATCTTTTTTTCCATTTAATCTTAGCTTTATTTGAAGAAAGAAAAGAAGAACCATGGGGGAGGAGGAGTTCACGACAAAAGAAGAAGAAAAAGGAGAGAAATGAGTTTGGTCAAGATGAAAAAGAAGAAGAATGGTAAAAAAAATGGAAATTTGATTTTTTATAGTTGGATTAGGTGGGTGGTTATGATTAGTTGTTAATCTTGCTTCTTATTGGTCCATTAATTTAAATCACTCTTACTTTATTTTAATTAAAAGAATATTCCTCTCCTTAAATAAAGAATATTCCATTTTAATGCCTTCTTATAATTTCTGTGCCAAAAACACTGCAATTTTTAATTTCGTTCAGCGCAAAATTATTTTTTTCTAAATTTTAATTCCAACCTTCAAAATTCTAAATTAATAATATCCAAAATATTTTTCTCATATCTTATTATTATTTAAATTTATTTCTTTCATGTCCGAATTTAGACTCCGATCGGTTTGGCGTGCTGGATTTCGGTCAACCGCGATCGCGGTCTAAATTATCGGACATTACACTGTCTCTCACAATAGACAGTTACAATTACACATTGAATTATAGGAATTTAAGAAAAATGATTTGTCTGTTTCACAATACTTGCACAAAGCCAAGACTTTAGCTTATGAACTCCAAGCTGCAAGTAGACCACTGTACAATAGAATTTAATACAATCATCTGCAGGAATATTGGTGCAAAATATCAGAGCATTATCATAGCTCTTAATCTGATCTATATCTTTTACCAAACTCCATGGCCACTTATTAGCACATGAAATGCTTCTAAAAAATCGTCATGAACCAAAGGCTAATGTGGCTCTTAAAAATTCTCCACCTCTATTTACCTTTCCATCACCTCTTACAAATTCTAATCACCGCCCAGATACCCAAAATCGGCCACCACATCCCACTTTTAACAATAATCAATCCCGCCCTCGTGGTCCATATCAAATTGATGGACTGATAAGTCACACAGCTAGCGCTTGTCATCATCATTACCAACCAAATCCGACCACCTCAGACTCGACCACCATACCCACAATAATATCCACTTTCTGCTACAAATTATTCCACTATCACGCCACCCATCATTTGGTTTCCTGACTCTACGATAGATTTTCATGCCACTATTGATATTCAAAAACTTAATGCAGTTAATGAGTTCGTTGGCACTGATCATTTACGTGTTGCTAATGATCAAGGTCTTCCTATAACTTATATCGGTAATACTTCTCTTCTCTCTCCATTTAAATCCCTTTGAATAATATTTGATGTGTTCCAAAATTTATCAAAAATCTTTTATCCAGTTATAAATTCATCAATGAGAATGCTTGTTACTTTGAATTTAGGCCAAGCCACTTTCTTATCAAGGACCAGTGTACCCAATGTAAGATATTTTATTTTAATATCTTATATTTATGGGCTTTTAATTGAGATATCAGGACAAATTACAAATAAAGGGCCTTAAGAATTTGATCAATTCTTTATTTAGGCATGACTTCATTTATTAATTAAGTGTGAGAGAATTAATGTGGGCTCAGATAATAATATGGGTATGATGGATAGCCCATAATTATTATATACCGGTGAGCTAAGTCTCTCTTGTTGCTGACCCTAATGATTAAGCTCCTCTATATAAAGGTGGATAGAGGATAAGGAAAACATAAGATAAGAATTCCATCATTCTGGGGTTAGAAAACGAGAGAAGATCTTGGTGCAAAACTTCTCGGATCGTTTCTAAGACGATGGATTCGGCCAAATCAGGTACACATCTTCCTCTTGCTCAATTAAACTCATGTATTTTGTGTTCTAAATAGCATGTATAAGATCCTAGGGGAGAGATCTGCCAGATTTCCGCTATAGATCTCTCCATCAAGTGGTATCAGAGCCTAAATACATGTTTTTAGAACCATATTTGAGTTTTTCTCATCAGGATCTAGAGAAAAACTGAGTTCAATTGAGTTTTTGAGGAATTTTTGATTTGGTTAATCACATGCTTGATTCTCTGATTTTATTGATTTTTGGTAAATTTTGCTTAATAAAATCAGAATAATATGTTGTTGCATGTTGATTTAAAGCAAAAATTTGAAGAAATTTCGGGTTTTGGAGTGAATTGAATTTTTTAGGAAAATTACAGAAGAAAAAATTGCAGGTCGGGGGAGGAAGACGACTGGCGCGTGTGGTACACGCGCCAGAATCGCGCGTGTCGCGCCGTGGAGCTGGGAAGAACTGTGTCTGGCGCGTGTATCACACGCGCAAGAGGCGCGTGTTGGGGCGTCGGAGTTGAAAAAAAGGGCGCTGTCAGGCGCGTGTATCACACGCGCCAGAGTGACATCTGCTGGCGCGTGTGATTCACGCGCGTGGCGCGTCAGGCGCGTGTGATGCACGCGCGCGCCGCTGCTCCCTCTTTCCAGTTTTCTGATTTGACCCCTGAACTTTCTGATTTTTTCAATTAAGTCCCTAATTCATGATTTTTCACTCCATAAGGCTATTTTGACCCGATTTCTTTTGGAATTAATTTAGATTTTCTAAATTAATTTTTAAAAGCCATAATTGAGAAATTTTGTGACATTTGTTGAGATAAATTGTTATCTCATTATTTATTTTAATTTATGCATTGGCATAAAATGTCACATATGGAATTAATTTTTCTCAAGTAAAATTGACGATGTAATTTTATTTTGTGATCATAATTTTTCGAGACATTTAAGCCCCATGTCCATAAGGAATGAAAATTATATTTTGCAAGACAATAAATAAGGTGTATCCCGATATAAGTATTTCTTTTAAAATTGGCTAAAATGTAGTTGCCAAAGTGACCTTTTTAGCTGAGATTTTAAGAAATATACAGACTTATATGGTTTAGGGATGTCTCAGATTTGGTTTATAATTATTCAGCCCAAAGGTGTTTATTATAAATTCAAATTTTGAGATGATAATATAAGACATTTGATTGGGAATGAACTGGTCTGAGTGATTTATTCTGCCCAAAGGTGTTTAAATTTACAAAGACTGTGTAAATTTCTAGATCGTTCTTATATTGAAGAATTATCTATTGCATGTTATATTTTCTGCCCAAAGGTGATTATATAATGATGTGCTGAAATTCTTCTGATTAATACTCTTTTATGGCTTTGAGTATTATTATTGTCTTGAACTAAAGTATTACATTGTTGATTTTTCAGTCACCTTCTCAATTAATAACTGCACTGTTACAGTTCAGACATTAACAACTTTTAATTTCAAGGAGTGGAAAAGAGATGTTGAAATGACTATGGAGTTGGCAGATATTGATCTTGCCATGACTACTCCTAAACCAGCTGACTTGACTCCTGAGAGTACTGATGTGGAAAAAGAGTTATACTCAACCTGGTATAAGATGAACCGCATGTGCTATTTGACCCTTAAAAGGTCAATTCCAGAGCATCTGTTGAGCGGTCTTCCTGAAACTCATATAGCAAAAGAGTTTCTTACAGTTTTGTCTCAGCGTTATAAAGTGTCAATCAATGCTGAGATTGGTACCCTTCTGAAACAGTTATACTCCATGAAGTATAACGGACTTAGAGGTGTTAGGGAGTACATTTTAAAGATGGTCCACATACATAATGAGTTAAAGGGTTTTGACATTATTCTCCCTGATGCTTGTATTGTGCATCAAGCTCTCAATACTCTGCCTCCTGAGTTTGAGATGCTTATTACGGCTTACAATTCAAGGGAGGATCCTTGGACTGTCAATGCTTTCATTGCTGTTTGCGTAGTTGAGGAAGAGAAGCTAAAGGCGAGACAATCCAGTGTCGCGCTTCTTGTATCCGGACCTCAGCATAAAGGTAAACTGAAAGGTAAGAAAGCTAAGACTAATGCTTCTTCTTCTGTTCAGGGATATGAGTCTTCCTGATCTAGTGCTGTGGGTGATCTTAAAGGCATAGAGAAAAAGAAATTTAAATGTTTCTTTTGCAAAAAGAAAGGTCATAAAAAGGCGGATTGTCTTAAATATAAAGCTTGGTTAGAAAAGCGTGAGCCTACAGGTAACTCTTTTGGTTTTGTTATTTGTGAATCTAATTTGGCTGATGTCACATCCAGTTCCTGGTGGCTTGATAGTGGAGCGACTAAACATGTTGCCTTCACATTACAAGGATTCACAAACATGAGGAAGCCAAATAAAGAAGAGTTAATGCTCACAGTTGGCAATAATACTACAGTTGATGTTCAACTAGTTAGAAATGTTTGTTTGAACTTAGATAGTGGTTATGAACTATTTTTATCTAATGTATTGTTCATACCAACTTTTAGACGAAACTTGGTATCTGTATCTGAATTAGACAAAATTGGCTATGCTTTTGTATTTAAAGATGGAGTTGTTAATATAACTCTTAATTCAAAGGCAGTTGGCCGGTGTATTTTGTCATATGGTTTGTATCAAGTTTCTTTAAGTTCAAATGAAATATATTCTACATCATGTAATGTTGAACATATTGTTGCCAAAAGACCCTTAATAAAGGAAAAGTCATCCATGTTGTGGCATAAAAGACTTGACCACATTTCTAGGGAAAAGGTAGATAGGCTAATTAAAGACAATATTTTGCCTGCCCTTGATTTCAGTGACCTAGAAACATGTGTTGACTGTTGTAGGGGTAAGCTAACCAAAATTAAGAAAAAGGGATCTATCAGGAGTTCAGATCTCTTAGAGATAATCCATACAGATATATGCGGACCTTATTCACCCACAATATGCAATAATAAATATTTTATAACATTTATTGATGATTTTTCCCGATATGGCTACCTGTACTTGATTAAGGAAAAGTCTGAATCTCTTGAGAAATTCAAGATTTTTAAGACTGAAGTCGAGAAACAGCAGGGAAAAGTTATCAAGATTGTTAGGTCTGATCGGGGTGGTGAGTATTATGGAAAATACGGTATAGCAGGACAATTAAAAGGTCCTTTTGCCAAATACTTGGAGGACTGTGGAATAGTAGCTCAGTTTACTATGCCAGGAAGTCCTGAACAGAATGGTGTGGTTGAAAGGCGGAATCGCACCCTAAATGAAATGGTTAGAAGCATGATGTCAAGATCTAATCTCCCAGAATTTTTATGGGGTGAGGCTATTAAAACGACATTATATATCCTCAATAGAGTACCCAGTAAGTCTGTGGCTAAAACGCCGTTTGAACTGTGGACTAATAGGAAACCTAGCTTGAGTCACCTCCGTGTTTGGGGTTGTCCTTCAGAAGTACGCCTTTATAATCCTACTGAAGGTAAATTGCAATCTAGATCTACTCATTGCTATTTTATAGGATACCCAGATCATTCTAAAGGCTACAAATTTTATTGTAGAGAAGGGGGTTCTAGAATTGTAGAATCACAGACAGCTAAATTTTTAGAATTTGATATAGCTGATCAGTATGAACACTCTGAGATCACTAGTAAGGAACAGCAGACTAAGGTTATACATATACCTGTTCCCAAACAACCTGCAATGTTGGATCCTACACCTGTGATTAATCTAGTATTAAGGGATGAGCCTATACAGTTTAATGAGGCTTCATCATCACAGGGTGCAGTTGCACAGATTCCTCTCAGGAGGTCTACTAGGGAAAGGAAATCTGCTATTTTATCTGATTATGTGGTCTATTTAGGAGAGAGTGATTATGACATTGGTCATGTTTCTGATCCTATATCATTTGAGGAAGCTGTTTCTAGTACCCAATCAGATCTGTGGAGGAAAGCAATGAGAGATGAAATGCAATCTATGGATTGTAATGGCGTGTGGGAGCTTGTTGAATTACCTGAAGGTTGTAGACCTATTGGCTGTAAATGGGTCTATAAGACCAAGAAATACTCCAAAGGGAATATTGAGAGGTTTAAAGCCAGATTAGTTGCCAAAGGATTTACTCAGAGAGGAGGAATTGATTACAGTGAAACATTTTCTCCTGTATCCTCTAAGGATACATTTAGAGTAATCATGGCACTAGTAGCTCATTTTGATTTAGAGCTACATCAGATGGATGTTAAAACCGCATTCCTGAATGGAGAATTAAACGAGCAGGTCTATATGGAACAACCTAAGGGTTTTCATGAAAATGGTAAAGACCATCTTGTCTGTAGACTTAAAAAGTCTATTTATGGTTTGAAACAAGCCTCACGACAGTGGTACTTAAAGTTTGATGATGTAATCACTTCTTTAGGCTTTGTTGAAAGCAAAGTTGATAGATGCATATATCTCAAGATCAGTGGGAGCAAATATATCTTTCTGATATTATATGTAGATGATATTTTGCTTGCATGTAATAATTTAGGTACACTGCATGAGGTTAAGCAGTTGTTATCTAAATATTTTGATATGAAAGATCTTGGAGAAGCATCTTTTGTCCTGGGAATTGAAATCTTAAGGGATAGATCTCAAAACCTTTTAGGTCTCTTTCAGAAGGCATACATAGAGAGGATATTGAAGAAATTCAATATGCATGAATGTAAATCTTGGGATGTGCCAATTGCTAAAGGTGATAAATTAAGCTTGGCACAGTGTCCTAAGAATGAGGTTGAGAGAGAATCAATGAAAGCAGTGCCATATGCTAGTGTAGTAGGAAGCTTGATGTATGCTCAAGTCTGCACTAGGCCGGACATTGCATTTGCAGTTGGTATTCTGGGTAGATATCAATCTAATCCTGGAATGGACCATTGGACTGCGGCTAAAAGAGTTTTGAGATACCTTAAGGAGACTAGTGATTATATCTTAACATACAGAAAGGTTGAGCATCTGGAGTTAACTGACTATACAAATTCAGATTTTGCTGGTTGCTCAGATGATAGAAAATCCACATCAGGTTATATTTTTATGCTGGCTGGTGGGGCTGTATCTTGGAAAAGTGTTAAACAGTCCTTAATCTCTTCTTCCACGATGTAGGCTGAGTTTGTAGCATGTTATGGTGCAGCCACACAGGCTGTATGGCTACGAAATCTCATTGCGAAAATGTCAATTATTGATTCCATTGACAGGCCCATAAAGTTGTATTGTGATAATCTTCCAGCTGTGTTGTTTGCTAAAAACAACAAGAATATCACAGGGTCTAAGCATATGGAAGTCAAATATTTGACATTGAAAGAGCTGATAAAGAAAGGTGACGTTGAGGTGGATCATATCAGTACAGAAGATATGATAACAGATCCTCTTACCAAGGGATTTCGGCCCAATATTTATGTGAGACATGTCATAAGTATGGGTCTAAAGTCTGGTTTTGATCCCTTGGATTAGTGGGAGGATTTTATATTACTTTATGTAATGTTTGTTCGTACTTTATACATTGGTATAAATGTACATTATTGTAATTCTGATGATTATCAATACATTGTTATATTTTCATTGGAAAATATTATGTGATATATCAGATTAAATGTTTGAAAGTCTTAAGATTAGTGTCATCTTAAGCGAAGGCTTGGGGCATTGCTGTTTATAGCCTTGGTGTATGTCTTGTGACACATAAAGTATCTCGAGATATAAAGTTTAAGACATACAGACTTCAATTTGAAGTAATAAAGGATTTCTTATGAAGTAACTGTGTTACATAAAGATAAGAAATCTGGATGATAAGAAAATCAACACATAAAGTTTTGATCATAAAGTTAGTGTTGAATAATTCTTACCACATTATCACACTGATGCTCATTACGATTGATAGGGTTATTGGCATGTGTGACTATGGAAGGTGTCATGTTCTTGATTATGTGGTTTCCGCCATGATCCTATGTTGATAATCTTATTGAATCGAGCGGGAATGTGAAGTCTTTTTGTAATACGTTATTAATTAATACGCCCAAGTGGGAGAATGTAAGATATTTTATTTTAATATCTTATATTTATGGGCTTTTAATTGAGATATCAGGACAAATTACAAATAAAGGGCCTTAAGAATTTGATCAATTCTTTATTTAGGCATGACTTCATTTATTAATTAAGTGTGAGAGAATTAATGTGGGCTCAGATAATAATATGGGTATGATGGATAACCCATAATTATTATATACCGGTAAGCTAAGTCTCTCTTGTTGCTGACCCTAATGATTAAGCTCCTCTATATAAAGGTGGATAGAGGATAAGGAAAACATAAGATAAGAATTCCATCATTCTGGGGTTAGAAAACGAGAGAAGATCTTGGTGCAAAACTTCTCGGATCGTTTCTAAAACGATCGATTCGGTCAAATCAGGTACACATCTTCCTCTTGCTCAATTAAATTCATGTATTTTGTGTTCTAAATAGCATGTATAGGATCCTAAGGGAGAGATCTGCCAGATTTCCGCTATAGATCTCTCCATCACCCAAAGGTTCTACTTTAGGGTCTATGTGAGAATGGGATCTACACTTTGTGCCAGACGCCCAAGGTAGCTCACACAACCACCACACCAACTCTTGATGAATGGCATCAGCAGCTTGGTCATTCTAATATCAAAAAATTAAAATCTCTTGCTAAAAATCAGCTTTCGTCTAGTTCTACAAATAATGTTAGTCCATGTTCTAGTTGCTTGTTAGGTAAACTATCGCATCTTCCTTTAGCTTCAATTGAGCATTCTAGTGTTGCTGCTTTTGATATTGTTCATTCAGACATTTGGGGACCAACCTCTATTCAATCCTGTCTTGGTCATCAAAAATATGTAATTTTTGTGGATGATTTTATGCGTTTTTGTTGGATTTATTTCGTTTGTAATAAAAGTGATCATTATCATATTTTTCTTCAATTTGAAAAAATGGTTGAAAAATAGTTTCAAGTAAAAATTACGTACATTTCATTTTGATTAAGGTGATGAATACCATAAACTACATTCTTATTTTCAAAATACTGGTATTATACATCATATAGCATGTCCCTATATGCATGAACAAGATGACACTTTAGAGTGCAAAATTTCATCTTGTCATCTTGTTTACACTAGTCTGACATTAATGGCTCTTGCAAAATACATTTTAAATATTGGAATTTTTCCTTAGAAAATAGTTCCTTACTAATTAACGTTCTTCCTTCCGATGTTTAAAAAAAAAAATCACTATTCCAATTTCTATCCAACAAAAATCAAAATTTTCTCTGTTTCAAACCTTTGGCCATATAATAAAAATAAGTTTCAATTTAGGTTAAGTCCCTGCGTCTGCTTTAGGTCTCAATCCTAATCATTGCTCCTATTACTGTCTAGAAAAGAGCACCAGCCCCATTTATCTAGCTAGGCAGGCAAGGTTCATAGAAACTGTTTTTCCATTTCATGACACTATTGCCATTCCTTCAACCAAAATTATTAGTGGCACCTAGTTGCACATTAATTCAATGGTCACATCTCACTTGACTCTCATTCTCCATCGGGTACAATGCGTAATGGAAATTCTCCATCGGCTAAGACATCTTTTTCACCTACAACTTTATCTAAATCACCTACTTTAACCACATCCTTAGTCAACCCTATCTCACCATCTCTCTCATCCTCGTTTTTACGTACTCCTACTACACATCAATCTTTGTCCTCATCTCCTCCATCACATCAACAACCTAATCCTAATTTCTCTCATTCACCAGGTCTATCTCCACCTGATCCTCACTCTTTATTATCCTTACCTAAAAATCACTCAACACTATCCCCATCCAACATTAGTCTCTCCCCGTAGTTGATTGGTGTGTTGTTATTTAGTATAGTTTTTATTTATATTTTTAATATTTAATTATAAATTTTTAAAGTATTTTAGATTTTTAGTTGTTTATTTCTTATGTTTACAGGCTGTAGAGGAATTGTGCAGGCGTGAAGAACACTATCACGTGCATAACAATATGTCACATTTATGAGGATGCTTACCAGACTGACCCTCTATCGTAGATATGAGACTCTATTGCAGGCATGAAGCCTTGATGCGAGCGAGATGATTGTGAAGCCAACTCTCTGTCATGGGCATGTGGTTGCAGCGCAGACGTGTTGAGGCTATGGTTTTAATTCGTTGTCGTGAGCATGTTGGAGTGATGGAGCATGTCATTGTTGTGTTGTGCCAACCTGTCACATGCATGCTACATTGTCACTGGTGCGACAATCAACGATGCTCAGAGTCCATTGTACAGCAAAATTCTTTCTTTGAGCAATTTGGCCCATTATGGAAGATTAATTCTGATTAATTGAGAGTTATTTTTAGGGATTTTGTTAATATTTTTAGGAGAAAATTTGTATTTTTAGAATTACAAAAAATTCAAGCAACCATAAAAAATGGTCTCTAAATAGTCGCTAAATAACTTTAGCCACCACACAATGACAGAGACAATAGTCAATAAAAATTCAGTCGCTAAGTGAATTTAGGGACCTTATTTTTCTTCTAATCGTTATTTAGAGACCATGGTCATTGTAGTTGCCAACTAGTTTTGGTTTAGCAACCACTATTATGGTTACTATACGATTGTACTTTTACAAGATCAAGTGACCAATTTGTGACCATATATCGACCACGTTGTAAGAGTTTATAAATGTAGTCATATAACACCCCTTCGTCCCAGCAGCACATGCACGGATAAGGAAGCACTATGCCGACTTTTTCAAATTGTTACTTTGTAAATATTGAAACACAATGCACATATATCTATCTATTTATTTATTTTCATCCAAGAGATATAAGAGAACATATTATACAATTTCTTTACATAATATAGTATTACAAAACTATAAAGTTAATTTTACAAATCCATAAGTGTATAATATGAAATACAAAAGTTCAAAAGATGATGACATACGGTTTCAAGATCAGCTGCTTTACTTGATTGGAATCACCGCTAGCTTTATCAACAAACATTAGTTACTTTGCTATATATGCGCGAGATAAACTCTCATGCTAAGCTCTATGCTTAGTGGTGCATATAATTAAGGCAATATATTATGTCATACAACAAGCATTATCATATGTTATTTTATGCGCAAACATCTTTTCATGCAATTCTATTCCTCATATCTCTATTTCATACTAATTATGAGCATTATATATAAAGTTATATACATTTTATCTTCAATCATAAATTGTACATTTTATTTTTTTTGGTATACTACATTATTTTTATTATACCGTACATTATCTTTCAACTTAAACTCTAGTGGTTCACGCATATCACTCTAAATTAGACTAACTGGATACGAGTTATGCATCAGGGGCAATTCCAGAGCTAAAGTCACCATGTCCGCTATCTGGCTCAATTGAGCTTCTCAAATTAATGACACTCCTAGAGCTAAAGCCTCATTGATTGAGTAATATATTACTATATATGAATTACCGGACTAAGAGCACTCTCAGAGCTAAAGTCATCTTGTCCTCAATTTGTATATGCTCAACTGAGCATCTTAAGCCAATGGCGCTCCCAGAGCTAAAGCCACATTGACTAAGTAATACATCTTATATTTTACAGTACTGTTCGCCCCCATAATGACATGTCATCTATCCCATTTCTAGTCCTAGATTAGAGTAATAGATATATCTGTTTCAAATATTAATTACATATCTTTTCTTTTTATTCATGAATATTCAAATCATATAATATATTAAGCAACATCTCATTCGTCCTTGTTTAGACACATAAACATTCATATCACTGAGTATCTAATATCTCTTGATATTTACTAATCAAATCACTTTATTGCATATCAGTAATATATTTAATGGAAACAGAACATTCACGGTCGTGATTCTTTTATTAACTCCCATGAACAACTAGTTTCATGCTTGTGGTCAATATGTTAACGCCTGTGGTCTAAACCATGACTCGAACCATGAGCTCTTCTGTCCCATTTTCAAGAAAAAATTACACATGTGACCATATCATCATGATCATGACTTTAGCTGGAAATATGCATATTCATATTAATTCCTTTCCCATTTCAAGCTTTCTAAAGTCATACCAATACCTTATTATGCATTTCTAAAGTCCTTTACTTAATTTATCATATTTTAATTCATATAAATTCCTTTAATCAACATTCAATTCTCTAATATACATTACTTGCATCACATATCATGAAATCTTATTTTTTTTTATATCTAAACCAATGGTTTCATGGTATAAATCATAATAAATGCAACTTATTCATTAACTAGCATATTATACATGCATATCATGCCATTTACAAGCAAATTATAGGCTATTGCCTTAAATTATACACAAACTTTAATCTTTTCTCCTTCACTTACTCTAAGTAACTTTCTCATTTCCTTTACTAGCCTGAACTTGTAAAACTCTACATTTATCAAGCTTCCAAATCCTTATTGAAAAACCCTAATCTCTCATTCTCTCTCTCTCTCTCTCTCTCTCTTATCCTTCATAAACTTTACAAGAGCTCACAACTAGAACTTCCTTAAGAAAAGATAAAAGAGAAGATGGAGAGCATTTTACGTATACTTTTTTCTCCTCTTGATCATCACCTTGGAGATTTCTCTCTCCTTAAAACTCGCTTGTTTGCCTTATTTCTTACTCTTCTTAGCTTCCACAAGCTTTGTTGTATATGAAAATGACTTTATCTTGTTCTTTCCTCTCTCTTATTTTCCTTTCTCTCTCTTGAAGAAGTTCTTGGCTATGAAGTTTATAAGAGGCTGGCATGAATGGTTCTAGAACCAGAAAAGAAGACTAAATATAATGAGAAATAATAAGAAAATAAACCAAAAGTCTTATTGTGGGTCCCACTATCTTGACCAAAACTTGATACTTAGCATAATTAACATGGTAATCTCGCTCTCTTTCTTTTAATACTCAACCAACATATATAATCATGTCCAAAAATCATGTTTATTTAACAACATCTCATATAATCCTTCAATTTTTGGTAAATTACAAATTGACCCCAAAACTTGTCAAATTTTACAATTTAATCATTTACCCTTTTTAACATCTTTTAAGCATTTTAAATACTTTATTAGGCATATATCATCATAATTAATCATTACTTTGATTAATTTCTATCAAAATTCGAATTTAGACTTCGGTCGGTCAAATGTGTCAACTTTGCAACATGTGTAACGCAGGACCTAAATTAACAGATATGACATTCTCTCCCACTTAAAATAAATTTCATCCTCAAAATTTTTTTGTTCATTCTGGGTTGAACAATTGAGGATACTGTCTTTTAATAATTTGTTCACTTTCCCACGTGACTTTTTTCCTTGCATGGTTCTGCTATAAAACTTTAACTAACGGAACACTCTCATTTCGGAGAATTTTCTCTTCACGTGTCATTATAGCCATCGGTTCCTCTTCATACATCATATTGGTTTGAACTTTTATCTCCTCAATTGGTATAACATGAGTCAGATCTGAAAGATATCTTCAAAGCATCAAAATATGGAACATATTGTGAATTCGATCCAACTCTAGTGGAAGGGCTAACCGATAAGCCACTGATTCAATTTTTTCCAAAATCTCATAAGGACTAATGAACCTCGGACTCAACTTCCCTTTAACCTCAGCACCTTCTTCCAAGGTGAAACCTTGAGAAAAACTTTATCACCTACAACGTACTCAATGTCTCAGCTCTTAAGGTCAATATATGACTTATGTCGATCTTGTACTACTTTCAATCTTTCCTTGATCACTCTTACTTTCTCTTCAATTTGCTGCACTAGCTCTAGTCCAATCAACTTCTTTTCATATATCTTGATCTAACAAACTGATATCCTACACTTCCTTCCATACAAAGTCTCATAAGGAGCCAAGCTAATACTTGTCTGATGACTATTCTTATAGGCAAACTCTATAAGAGGTAAATATCGATCCCAACTCCCCTCAAAATTGAACACACAACTTTTCATCATGTCTTCTAACAACAGGATAACTCATTTTGACTGTTCATCCATCTGTGGATGGAAAGTCGTACTAAATTTAAGTCAAGTTCCCAAAGCCTACTGTAAACTCTTCTAAAACTGTGATGTGAACTTAGAATCTCTATCAGAGATGACAGATACTAGCACTCCATGAAGTCTTATTATCTTATTCACATAAATCTCGATCAACTTTTTAATGTATAATCCATCCAAACTGGTAGAAAATGTGTCGACTTTATCAGTCGATCCATTATCACCCACACTGCATCATGCTTCCTCCGCGTCATTGGTAAATCAGACACAAAATCCATCGTGATCCTTTTTCATTTCCATTTTGGTATTAGTATCGGTTGTAACAATCCTGTGGGTAGTTGATTTTCAACTTTCACCTGTTGGAAAGTTAAACATTTGGCCACATACTCTATAACACCCCCTCAACCAAACAGCACGTGCTCGGATGTGGTGGCGCTACTGCCTATCTTCTTTACTTCTTTAAATCGCTATTAATTTTTTTAATAAATAATGTATATTTTATTTACATAAGATAGTATTTATAAATACCAATTTACTAAGTAACAAACTTTGAAAACTAATTTAAAACTTATAAGTATATATAATGCGGAAAACAAAATACAAGAGTTCAAAAATTTGTGACCCACTATTTCAAGATCGACTGCTTTAATTTGAATAGGATCACCGCTTGCTTTATCTACCACCTTTAGCTACCTTTCTATATCTGCGCGAAAAGAAACTCCCACACTAAACTCTAAACTTAGTGGTGCATATAAATAAGGCAATATACTATAACATGCAACAAGCATTAACATGTATCATTTTATGCATTAAAATCTTTACATGCTATTCCTATCAACAAGTTCCTATTTCATACAAGAATAAATATCATGCTCACATATACAATGTTATTTTTCATTTATCTTTGATGGTAAGTTACTCTGTTAATCTCTTTATTATTATATCACAATCTCATATCGTTATCATTTTTTTCTATTTTCTGACTTAACTTCATTATCTTGCCCACATCATTCTAAATTTGGACTGACTGGATACGGGTTATGGATCAAGAGCGCTCCCAGAGCAATAGCCACCCTATCCACTATCTGGCTCAACAGAGCTTCTCAAATCAATGGTGCTCTCTAAGCTTAAACCACATTGTCCTCAATTTATATGTGCTCCATAGAGCTTCTCAAGTCAATGGCGCTCTACGAGCTTAAGCCAAATTCATCGAGCATCTCAGATCAATGGCGCTCTCCGAGCTTAAGCCACATTGATCGAGGAATATCTCATATAGAGTAATGGGCATCTTCGTATTTTCACATTAATCATATATCTTTATTAAATTTTTAATTTACATCCATTTTATCATCCTCATATTATACATGACATCATCGTTATTCTTAAATTTTGACACATCAATAGTCTCATGTATCAACATCTCAATTTTCTTATTTCACAAACATCTTTTCATGCTCATACATACTGGATAACATCTTTTTATTTGTTTAACTAAATACATCAGTAGATAATCATATTCATAATTTATTTGAAAACGGAGCATTCATGGTTGTGACTACTAATTCATGCCTGTGAATTAGTTGTGAATTAGTTCACGCCCGTAATCCAAAGCCGTGAATGCTACTGGAATGAATCATGCCAAAAACATTCATGGTCGTGAATACTCATTCGTGCCTGTGAATGAGTTCATGTTCGTGATTCCAAACCGTGAATGCTTCTAGAATGAATAGTACCTTTTCCACACCCAAGTCACAACCGTGATACAAATCAGTTACAATCGTGAACCATCAGGTTCACGCCCGTGACCCGATAGTCACGCCCATGACTTTCAATAGGAAATTTGCATATTCACAATTCATTCATTCTAATTACACCAAATCATATGAAAACACAACTCATGCATTTCTGAAGTCCTTTATTCAACATATCATGACTAATACATATAAATGCCTTAATCATAATTAACTTCTCTAACATGCATCACTTAATTTAACAAATCATAAGAAAACTCATTCTGTATCTCTAACATATGGTTTCATGCGATAGTCATCCTTAATGCATTTCAATCATCAATTATCATACTAACATGCATTATTTCAAACAAAGATAGGCTATTGTCTTAAGTTATGCACAAACCTTAATCTTTCTCCTTCACTCTTTTAGGTAGCTTTCTCTTTTCCTTTGCTCCTTAGTGTTTGTTCCTTGTCACTTGGAACTCCTACAACATCATAGATAATTGTGATCATCTGATTTTCTCAAGACCCTAACCTCTCTTATTCTGTGTCAAAACCCTAATTTCTCTCTCTTTCCATATGAGTCTTGGATGAGTTCAAAAATTCAAATTCCTTTAAGAAAAGATGAAGAAGAAGAAGAAGAATCACTTCTTACCTTACTCTTTTCTTCACTTGATTAAAATTTTGGAGATTTTCTCTTTCCACCAAACTTTATTTTTCTTCCTCTTTCTTGCTCTTCCCAGCTTCCTTAAGAGTTATAAACCATGAAAATCACTTGCTCTTGATCTTTTCCCCATCTTCTCTTCCTTTCTCTCTCTAAACTTCTGGTTTGGCTATGGAGGAAATGAGGCTGGCGTAGCTGGATGGAAAAGAGAGAAAGAAGAGAGCAGAAAATAAGGAGAAGAAGAAAAGAAAGGAAAATATAAAAGTCCTCATATGGGACCCACAATATTTGACAAATTCTTGACATTAGGCTTAATCACATTTAATTCTTGTTTTTCCCCATGCTATGGCTGGCCAAACCAATTTAAAATGTCCCATATCTGATGTTAATTAACAAACAATCTTATTGATCCTCCAACTTTTTAGTATATTGCAATTTGACCCCAAAACTTATCAAAATTTATAATTTAATCATATACCGTAAATCAACTTCTTTAAACTTTATAATCACTCAATTAGGCATATATCATTTAATTTAGTCATTACTTGATTAATTTCGATCAAAAATCTGAATTTAAACTCCGATCGATCAAACGCGTCAATTTCGCGAAACGTGCGACTCGGTGTCTAAATTAGCAGATATTACATACTCAGTGACATCCGTCTTCATTCCTGGCCACCAATATTTTGCCCTTAGATCTTGATACATTTTGTTCCCTCTTAAATGCATTGTATATACTGTCTCGGAGCTTCTTTTATGATATTAGATTTTAACGTTTCTACTTCTGGCACACAAATCTTATTCTTGAAATACACGATACCATCGTCTGTCAAAGAAAACTCAGACTTTTCTCTCTTTTTCACTGTCTCAACTATCTTTACCAATTTTTCATCTTGCTGCTGAGCTTCTTTAATCCTCTGCATCAAGGTAGACTCCACTCGCATCTCATCTATCATCTTTTTTCTTAAGCTCACTACAACAATTTGGCAAATAGGGGTCGATTGTTTTTTTATTAAATTAATTTTGTCTCTATTAGTAGATTTTAGACAATGATTTATAGAAATCGTAGCAAAATTTGTTTCATTAAGCAAAACTGATTCATGGGATGACCTTATCATGCGCGCCAATTTTGGGCTTAAAATTTGCCACATATTTGATTTTTAAGCGACAAAAACAATTGTGGGCTAAAATTGTATTAATTAGGGACAACAAAAAATGTAGTAAATATTTTACCCACAAAACATTTTTGTCCCTAATATGTTTATTGAAGAAAAAAATAAAAAATAAAAATATATATATAATTCCACTACTGCTTTTCATTCAACGGGTGTAAAATAAAAGACCCTAACTATGTACCTTAAGGTCACATCTTTACACTTTAATGGCAGATAATTAACAAAAAAATTTGGGTAAACAATAAATCTCTCTTCTCTGTATTTTCTTTTTCTTTCTTATACATGATTTCTTTTTCTTTCTCTATCAATTTGTAGGTTGAAAGCTATTGATTTTGCTTTCTTATAGACGAGATATTTATGCTATATTCCCAATTCATTTCTTTGGATTTGAGTTCAGGTAATTAGCATTATTTTCTTTTTCTTTGATCTCTTTGATGATTTTTCAAGTTTTATGTGTTAGCTTCATATTCTATATGTTATTTGTTGTGATTATTTGGGTTCTATGTGTTATTTATTGTGATCATTTTATTTTTTTTATCTCTCTCGTTATTACCGCTTTCCCATATGAAGATTTCTATTGTTTTTTATTAATGAAATGATATGTACCAAAACTCCTTTTTATGCCAACCACATAGCCATATTCGTAGTAGATATAAGGCAATGAGAACTCCATCCAAAAGGTGCTACAAGACAACCTCATTTCTTCTTTTTTTTTTCCATTTTTTTCTTTCTTATTTTCTATTGTTTAATACTAAGTTTAGTTTTCACTTATCCTTCAAAGGATGTTGATGATAGTGATTTCTATTATTCTAGTTCAGATTTGGGGGTTTTTTGTTTCTGGGTCTTTAATTTCTCAAATCATTTATATGTAAATATAAAAAACAACATTGGGTTTATTAATTATTCAACTTGTGGGGTCAATTCGAATATATATATATATATATATATATATATATATATATATATATATATATATATATATATATATATATATATATCTAAATAAGTGTGCATAATTTGGGGCCATTTGCATTTCTTTCACGTGTATGGAAATCCAGTAGGTGTTGGATTTTGTTCATTTCTCCTTCTTGTCCATCGCTACTACCTACTTAAACCCCTCTCCCCCCCCCACCTCTTTATACTACATTCATGCTTTCTCTCTTCAATTTATTTCCTTTCTTTATTTTCTTCCCTGTAAGAATTATAAAGAAGTTCATGATAAAATCATCAATATTTTCAAATCTTTAATTTTTTCTTCATTCGTTTCATCCATCTCTTCTCTCTTGTACTATGCTATGTAGTTTTCCTAATACTGACCAAAGTCTATTGTTTTTCCTTGTTTATTAGGTCATTTCTCCATCTCTATCAGTATGTATGTGTGCAGAATAGATTATAAGTGTGGAACAAGGTAATTATATTGATTCATTCATGATCCAGCCCATTGGCATTATTATTAGGTTATTTTATAAGTTTTTGTTTTCTTAAGAAAAGAAGCAAAACTTATCAAATTCGGTGCAGATAGAGTGTTTTTAATGAAATAAAGAAAATAATAATAACTATAATAAAATATGTGAAAACTAATGTACAGTTGTGAAAATAGTAATTGATAAAAAATGAAGTCAAATATGAATAATATTCGGTATTCATATGATAAACCATGATTTATGTAGTTTGTCATTTGTCTTTGAAGGTATTTTTGACTAATACTTTATATGGAATTTGATAAGACAATTTCTAGAAGTTTGCTCTCTTTGGATGAGTTGAATCCTACCATGCCCCCTATTTCACTTATTTTTATTATTTCATATAATAATTATATATTTAGTTTTTATCATGAAAAAATATATATTTTATATCCTAAACTATTTTTATTTTGTCTATTGCATTTTGTAACTTTTGTTTATTCTCTTGTTGACTATAAGTAAATTTAAAATAATTAAAATTAAAAAATTTAATTTTTAACAAAATCAAAATTAGAGTTCTTACTTTGATAAATAAAAGTTAGAATGTTTAATTTGAGTAAATGAAAATTCAAGAACCAAATATGTAGAGCATATATAATTCAGGAACCTAAATATGTATATTTGAACATTGTTTCTTATTCAACTATTATTATTGTTTAAAAAAAGTAAGAAAAATAAATTAATTGTTATTAATGATATACATTATGACTTGTTTCAACCAACATTAGATAGTGTATGTCAAATCAAAGAAGTTTTGCTTCAACCACATCTGTTTTGTTTATTGGTGTAACAGTTGTAGGGCCAAGGCAACTGTTAAGGAATAAATATGCCCAACAGAAGAAGAATGTGGAATTTATGCTAAAAATAAAATTCAAACAGAGAAGTTGAAGTAAAATATATGACCATGAACATGATATTATATTAGGCATCTAGAGTTTTCATTAGTGCATGCTAGTTGAATTATGTCAATATTTTTTTTTATATTGTATTGCTCATTTATAATTTTAATGATCATAAATGATTTTTATATCTTTGAGTTTTGAACTACATGAAAAAAGATAGTAAATAAAAAAAAAATAAAAAATACACATTAATTTGATGGTAACATATATATATATATATATATATATATATATATATATATATATATATATATTATTTAATGTAAATGCAATATATATGGGATTCAGTGGAGCAAACTTAAATTCTCTGAAGGCCATTGCTATCACCTTTTTCTTGAGAAATCAAAGTGATCGGAAATTGTATCCAAAATGGTACTAATGATCCACTAACTAATCTTTTTTTTTTGGTTGCTAATCTATTTAGTTCAATGCACTCCTCATATTCCCTTTGTATGGGGGTCATCATTAAGAATTGTACTTAGATGAGATATTTAACCATTGGATATATTTGTTTATATAAGTATTTTCTTTTTGATATGTTTCTTTATATCTTTGTTTTTTTCTCAAAAAAATAAAAGAAAAAAAGGGCAAAATTGTCAAGGCATGGACTTAATTAAAAGTAACTTACAATAATTTGGTCATGAAAAGTAGTTTTGCAACTATGGGTGAAAGAGGATAGCCTATTAGCATAAGGTAGTAATATGAATATCATGTGGGATGGTGTTGATTACCAATAAATTATTTTTGTTTGTCTCATTTTTTATGTGCTTTATGTGTTTTATTTTGGTATAACTCATTCTTTTATATACTTTAGTAGGTATATATGATGGATAAGACTTGGATGAATTGTAAAAGATTTTCTAATGAATATGTTCGCAAAGTTCATTCCTTCATGAAATTTGTAGAAGATCACATGAGCAAAGAATGTCAAATTAGATGTCCTTGTATGGATTGCCTAAATTTGTTTATCCATAGCCAAAATCTTTCTCGAGAAAGAAGTGGGCTATTTCTTTGCAAAATTGTGCTCAATTATGATCATTTGCAAATCATTGGGATAAATACTAGTTATACTAAGTGGATGGTGAAAATTTTGAGTTTAGGTCTTTTAGCAATCCTCATAACAATGTTAATGAGGAATAAAATGTAGGCGATGACGGAGCAATATTCAACGACGAGGTAGAGGATGATGGGATCTATGAGATGTTACAAGATATGGGAAATTGCATATCAAACCATCTTGATGGTGCTAATGATGGTGATATTCGATATAGTGAGATGGGAGAAGCAGTTAAGAATTTCACTACACAATTGAATGAAGCTCAACGAGAGTTGTACCCAGGCTGTGCGAAATTCTCAACTTTGCCTTTCCTTGTTAAGTTGCTCCATTTGAAAGTGTATAATAAATGGAGCAATAAATCATTTGATATATTGCTTGAGTTGTTAAAAGAAGCATTTCCTAAAGGTGAGACACTTCCAAAATCTCATTATAAATCTAAAAACTTATTGCAGAGATTACGGTTGGGATAAGATTCTATTCCTGCATGTAAATATGATTGCGCATTATTCTGGAAGTATTTTGAGAATTGTCAAGAGTGTCCTACTTGTGGTACTTCAAGGTGGAAGATTAATGACTTAAAAGGGAAAAAAGTACCACAAAAGATTTTGCAATACTTTCCCTTGACACCAAGGTTGCAAAGGCTATTTATGTCAAAGAAAATAGCTAAAGAAATGAGGTGGCACAATGATAGACGTATTAATGACAATGTCTTAAGGCATCCAGCTGATTCTATTGCATGGAAAGAATTTGACAAAGAGTACCCTTGGTTTGCTAAGGATTCCTATAATGTTAGGCTTGGTTTAGCTACTGATGGCTTTAATCCTTTTGGTACAATGAGCAACTTATACAACACGTGGCCAGTAATTCTTATGCCATATAATTTGCCAGCATGGTTATGCATGAAGGAGCCTTTTTTATTTTTATCCCTACTTATTCCAGGACCAAAAGCATTGGGGAGGGATATTGACGTCTATCTACAACCATTAATAGAAGAATTGAAAGATTTATGGAAAACTGGTGTTCATACATATGATGCTTATAGTGGAAAACGTTTTCAATTGCATGCATCTGTTTTATGGAAAATTAAATGATTTTCTAGCATATGGTAATTTATCTGGATAGAGCACTAAAGGATACATGGCATGGCCTTCATGTAATCAACATACATGCTCTAAGAAATTAAGGAGTAAAATATGTTATATGGGGCATAATCGGTACTTACCACTTGATCATAGTTAGAGGAGGAGCAAAAAGCTTAACAATTAAGTATAGTACCGATTAGCACCATTGGAACTATTTGGGGATGATGTGTTACAACAATTGGACCATTTGAAAAACTATAGCTATGGGAAACATTCAAGTAATAAAAAGAGAAAACAAACTGTAGAAAAGTTAAATTGGACTAAAAGGAGCATTCTTTTTTATTTGCCTTATTAGCGAAAACTAAAGCTAAGGAGAAATCTTGATGTAATGCACTTTGAAAAAAATATTTGTGACAACATCTTAGGAACATTACTAGATTTGGATGGGAAAACAAAGGACACAGTGAAGGATAGGCTTGATTTAGAGGATATGAAAATAAGAAAGGAATTACATTTGAAGAGAAGTGATGGCTCATATATAATTCCACATGCTTGTTATACTTTATCTAAAGAAGAAAAACATGCCTTTTGTGAATTCATGAAATCAGTGAAGTTACCAGATGGGTAAGCTTCTAATATCTCTAGATGTGTTAATATGAGTGATGGAAAAATATCTGGATTGAAAGGTCATGATTGCCATGTATTGCTACAAAGGTTGCTCCCTATTGGCATCCGTGGACTTTTACATAAGGAAGTATTGACTATATTGATTGACCTTGGATATTTCTTTCAATAATTATGTCGTAAGGCATTAAAGGTGGAAGAATTAGAAAACATTGAAAATGACATTGTTTTGATACTTTGTAAGCTTAAAATGACTTACATTCCTACTTTTTTTGATGTGATGGTGCATTTGGCAATTCACTTACCATGTGAAGCCATACTTGGTGGACCTGTACAATATCGTTGGATGTTCCCTATTGAGAGGTAACAATATAAGTATTAAAACACTTAGAAGTTTTTAGTAACTAGTACTAGTTATGTTATGTTAACATGTCTTCCAACTAATTTTATATTTTTAAACATATGATAGAAACCTAGGCCTCTCAAATGTCTAATGAGGAATAAAGCTTGGCTCGAAGGTTCAATTGCTAAAGATTATGTTGTCAAAGAAAGTTTAACATTTGTTCCATATACCTACATGGAGTTGAGACTCAGTTTAATAGAGAAGATCAAAATTTTAATTCAATAAGCGATGGTGGCTTATCTATTTTTTCTCAAAAGGTTCAACCGTTTGGAGCTGTAAAATATGTTGATATTTCCAAGGATGAGCTTGATATGGCTCATTGGTATGTCATAAACAATTGTGAGGAAATAACACCATATATGGAGTAAGTTTAGGTTTCATATTTTTTAAAACTATATATCAGTTTGGTAAATAGTTAGCTAAATCTGAAATAATAATTTATATTTTACATAGTAAGCATATAAAGGCTATTGGATGTAAAGAGGAGACACAAACAACAATTTCCTATTTGGTTTAGAGAGCATGTAAGTTCAAAATTGTTTTGTGAACTATATTAGGAACATAATGAATTAGAACTGATTAAACAAGATTTAATGACTTTTTTTGTGTTGATAACTTTTTAGATATCACAGTTGTATAGTGCTAAATCGCAGGAAGCTTCTAACTCATTATATGCTATAGCCCGTGGGCCAAACATTTGTGTGAGAAAGTATATAGGTTGCATTGTTAATGGAGTTAGATTCCACACTAAAGATTGTGATAGTCGTCGTAGAACTCAAAATAGTGGAGTTATGGTTAAAGGAAACCATGGAGATGATGTTATTAACTTTTATAGCATTCTTAATGATGTCATTGAGTTAGAATATGTTAAAGATAAATGCGTTGTGCTTTTTAAGTGTGAATGGTATGATCTTAGCAATAAGAAATCAGGGATACAAATTGATGGCATTATTACAAGCATAAATATTGTGGGTAGATGGTACAAGAATGACCCTTTTGTGTTGGCAAGTCAAGTGAGACAAATTTTTTATTTAAATGACACAAAATTAGGGAAAAATTGGCAAGTAGTGCAACACTTTCAACATAGGCATACATTGATGTATCGGAGCAAGCACCAACACAATATGAGGTTTACCAAAATGATGAGTCAATGGAGATGGAAACAGTCTTAGTTGAAACTCAAGAAATGATGTGGATATGAGTGTTCTTGATGAGAATGTCATATTAAGCAATATGAGAGTAGAGGAAGAAGATGACGACTTCATTTGGGATGGTAGCGATGAAGAAGATGATACATTGTCTAATTATTGTAGTGATGATGAGGAGATTGTTTGCTTTAGTGATGATAGTGATATATATTCTTAAGCTTTCTTCATTTGCTAGTGATGTAAAAGCTTTCAAATTCATTTATATTTTGTAAGTGAAAATATTAATGTAGTATCTTACTTCTTTCTATATCTATTGTTCCATATGTTTAAAATGTGTAAATGTTGCAAATTTAAATGATGTGGATTTTGTTATAGGTGCACATAATGGTTTCTGGACTAAGAAAACTCACTAGGTCTGCAACAAGTTTACATGCACAACCTGTTCAAAATTCACCAATGCAATCTAATGATGTGTCACCATCAATTCCAGCAACATCAACTGCTCCACCAAACAATGATGGTAGGAGTAAAATTTTATACTCAAATCCTCTTAGTTTAATCGATTACATATAAATGTAAGAAAGTTAAAAGTATTGCTTTTCTTGATTTATTCATATGTGCAATTCAGGTTTGACAAACTTTTCACCCTTCCAATTCAGTTTTTGGACTTCCAATGTGATAAAATAATAATATATATCTTTCATTTTATAGATGGTTTATCCAATAAGAGGGGTCGAGGTCCGACTCAAGGCAAAGGACTTACTAAGCTGGATAAAGCCATTAGGAAAAAATTGTCAGTTGACATATCTCTTGATCATGGAAGACCCCTGAATAGAGTTCAATATTCAAAGTTGTCTAGCCAACTAGGAATGATTGCTCGAGAATTTGTGCCCATGTTACATACTGATTGGAGAAAGTATAAGCAAAGTGAAAGGATATTGCTTATTCTCATCCTGAGGTAAGTAAACTTGAGTTTTTATCAAATATAGTGGAACATTGTGTGAATAGTTGATTCAAGTAATTATGAATAGTTGTTACTATGCATGTGTTGGTTTTGAGTGCATAATCATAGTGCATAGTCACACTTAAGTAAGTCATGGAGCATAGTCACAATTAATGGACCTCAAAATTTTGATTCTTGTTTAATTTAATTTAAAGCTTCTAACTTTTTTCTTAAACTCTAACTTGAGATTCTTTCCAACACAAAATAGATTATAATTAAATTGGATCATGAAGTTTTCATGGATTTGATCCATATAAAAAGTAATATACCATTGAAGAAGAATATGGGTAAATCTTTAACAATTAAATAAAATTTGAATCTATAAAAGCCAAAAACCCTTAGCTGCACCCAAATAAAAAATTGGAGTAATTTGATGCTTGTACATTACAAATTGTAGGTGATAATGTGTGACCCATAAGTACCATGGGAGATCTTGAAATGTTTCCTTTGATTTAGTCATATACATGCAGATCAAATCAGATTAGAAATTAATTTAGAGTATGAGATGGTGAATATCATGAAGATCATCATCTTACATATATATTTTTGCAGTTTTTTTACAATCTATATATGCAAAAACTAACCAAACATTGTATGACTTAATATCATATCACGAAATTAAAACATTGAAAGGTCAAGTATGTACTAATTAATGTCAGTTTCTACCTTTTGTTATTTGCCTGATACAAAACCACTTTAATTAAGCTTCTTACTTTTTTCTGAAAATATATATATAAATTATAATAAGAATCAGGTTTGATATCTTAAATAGTATTTTAATGTAGGTATCTTTAGCTCAGTTTTGTTCTTGGCTTCTTGGAGTTTCTCTAGTATAATTTGGTATGTCAGTTTGTGAGTAACGGGACACTATTTGTCTAATCTTTCATGTTAGCTACTTAATTAATCCTATTTCAGAAATGTCAACTAAAATTATGGGCATGTACTTCCTGCAACATATGAAATTTTTTGCTCTCTAAATTGTAGCAATCTCTTATTTAATTTTCTTTGCAACTGAGTACTTGGAGATCAGAAATCATTCCTGAAGTTTATTACTTGTTTCCTTGCAATTAAGTATCTTGCTTGCTTGTTTCTCAAATAGGAATCTTGGTATAAATCATCACATAAGTTGGTCAAATAGGGGTTTCATTCCTAAAAGCAAAGTATAGTTCTTTCTTGTTAATTTTAGTTAGTTTAACTTAATTTGATTTGTTAAATATAACTTTTAACCTTTACATCAGTATTAGTGGTTTAACAGTAAAGAGTATTCCAAAAGAATATCAATTTATGCCATGTTAATTTATAGATGCACTTGGATGTTACAAATTTGAGAGATGAAGTTGTATTGGACAAGGTTGATGGTATTTTGAAGGGTAGAACCAAGGATACACGTTATTTATGGCATCAACATTTTTTGAGGTATGCTATTGTTGAGGAAGCTTGTATGAACAAACCTAGAAGAGCAACTGATAAGGAATGGGAGGACCTTTGTGATTATTGGTCTAATCCAAAAGTTTAGGTTTGAATCCAAATACTTTCTAATGAGCAATGCAAACTGATTAATTACATAACTTATGTTTGATTTTTTTTTATTTTTTTTTTTGTCAATTCTATATAGGAAAGATGTGCTAAAAATGCTAAGAATCGATCAATGCTAAAAATCTTGCACAACCAAGGATCAGTGGCATTTGTTGCACTTCGTTATGAAATTGTATATGACCATTTTGCATGCTTTCATTTTTCCTAACTATCAAATTTATTTGTCTAAATTAATAAGTTTATAAAAATTATATTTAACTTACATAGGGGTGAAAGGAACTTAATGGTGAAAAATGTGATAGAATTATTTTCTTTAAGTGCACTCATTACAAAGAAGGAAAGGGTTGGACAATAATGGAGGCATAACAAAAATTTGTAAGTTATGGGTTCTTTATGGCATATGTTTTCATAGTAGTTCAAGTAATATGCTTCATTCATATTGCTTAACCTCACATTTATTCTCCCTTGTTATTACATGTATTTTTTAATAAAAGAATGAAATGCAACAATTTGTAGAAGAATCAAGCACGAGTAATGCTCCATTAACTATGGATGAGATATGTGATAAAGTACTTGGTACTAGATCAGGATATATCAAAGGTTTGGGATATGGCCCAAAGCCTGAAAAGGTTGCACCTTCCAACTCTAGGATGCAGGAGCTTGAGGAGTCACTCAAAGAGTCTCAAGTGGAGTGCATAGAATTAAAAAGCTTATATTCAGATTTAAAAGCTTAAGTTGAACGTTAGACTAAGTTGATTAATCGTTTAGTTACATCTAGTGCATCTGGATTTCATACAACATTTTGCTGCAACTTAATATGTAATTAAAGAATTTTTTTGGTTAAAAATACAGCTTGGTGATTCTTATTTTATGATGCTATTTGAAATGGATCTTAAATTGTAGATTTAGCAATTGAAGATGATTTTTGCCCATGCTAATTGAAGTGGATGCTAATTAGGTATGCTTCTTATTTGACTTATTTTCAAATTTTAAATTTCATATGGAATTAGTTTGGGTAACTTTAGGTGGTGATTTTTTGAAACTTAAGTTGTTCGGTCAATTGTGATATTAATCTGAATATATAATCACTAGTATTTTTGTTGATTGCATTCTTGTTCTCTTTCAAGTTTTTTTTTTTGCATTTTTTTTAATTCCTCTCTTTATGTGATAAAACTTTAATTTAATGGCTATAGAAGTAGTGAAAAAGCTTTTCCAAAAAGGAATAGTAATGATATATATGTTTACCAAATTCATTATTACATTATGGCTTTCTAGGTTGTGTTATCTGCTATAATCTAATTTGTTTCGATGCCATTTTTTAAGATAAAAAAGTTAGTTCATTTTAGCAAGACCACTAGCAATATTCAATAATTAGTGAATTCACAGTATTTTCTCAATTAAAGAATTAAAAGCAAGAGGAATTTTCATTATTTTTGGTATAAAATGCAATTATTATTTAAGATATGTTTATTGGCTTGTGAGAGAACTATTGATAAATTGAAGTTCATTATATGGGGTAAAAAATAATTTTTAGGTTTATTATTTGGGATAGTTGAGAGTTTTGGAATTGACTTTTGCAGCTTTTCTTTTCCAAGTTTTTTGGCACTTGATTTTTGATATGCATGGCTCTTTTTGTAGAGATTTCTTAATGTGGAAAGGCACAACAAAACATCTTTGGTATAGTTCTTTTTGGTGTGCGCACATATAACAAGACATAGTTGGTGTTATCCTTTGTAGGTATATTAGATAAAATAGTGAATATGTAAATGGTTGAAATACAATGCTTAAACTTGCTTATAATGGAAAGTGAAAAACACATTTTCAAGTTAAAAGGTGGTTTTTGTGTCAAGTATAGATTTAATCTAGTTGATATAAAATCATATATTAATATTAATGATTGTTTAACCTAGCCACATAGTGTTTGACAAGTAACAATCTATAATTCTTATATTTTATGTCAATCAAAATATTAGATGACAATTTCCAGCTTGCTAGTACTATAAATGTGTCTTTATATATATTATTTCATATTTTTGGATATGATAATCATTATGATTTTTCTTATCCAATTAAGTTTATATTTTAATGGTGTATGATAATAGCTACAATTACATATAATGAACAAAATAAAAATGAATCATTCAAATTTAAAGAAATTGCAATTCTACAAGTCAAGCAATTCATTTAATTAAAAACAATAGAGAGGAAAGTTATTATAGGGAAATGTTTGAGACAATTTGCCATAAAAATATTTGTAGCATATACTAAAAGTTTTGGCAACGATAACTTTCGTCGTTAAAACATTTTCACGACAAAGATTTACAATTGTCGTTATAAGTTAACCAATTTGTGATGAATACTTTCTTCCCAAAAATTTTTACAGTAGTTGTTAACACTTAATTACAAGAATTTTCAGTAATTGTTTTTGCGATGAATAACATATTTTTGCAATAATAATTTGTATAGTTATGTGATGAAATTTTCGTGTCCCACAATACACATAATAGGGGACCGTTTTAATTTTTGTCACTAAAATGTTTACTTTTGGCGATGATTGAGTTAACTTGTCGCAAATATCTTTTAGCCACGAAGCCTTTGCTACAAATACAACTACGATTATTTTTCGTCGCTATAACTTGTAGGCGACGATTTACCTATTTTTTAGGATGAAATACTTCGTCACCTATAAGCTTTTTTATTATAGTGAAGGCATCAACCAACACATTTGCTTTTCTTGGCTAGTAGTCAATCACACTGTCATAGTCTTTAATTAACTCCAACCACCTTTGTTGTCTCAAGTTTAACTCTTTATGTCAAGGCAAATACTTAAGACTCTTATTTTCTCTATAGATATAACATTTTTCTCTATATAGGTAATGTCTCAAACTCTAAATCATACATTAGATAGTTAAGCTCATGAGACTTAAGCTGTCTGAAGTCATAAGGAACCACTTTTCCCTCTTCTATAAGAACACAACCTAGCCCATTCTAACTTGCATCATTGTACATAACATAATATTTTCCTAGGACTGAGTCTAGACTAGTGTTTCAGTCAACATTATCTTGAGTCTATCAAAACTCTTTTGGCATTTATTTGTCCATTCAAATCAGACATCTTTTCATAGTAACCGAGTTAAAAACTCACTAAGGATGAAAATCCCTTCACGAATCTCTTATAATATCTGGCTAATCCAATGAAACTCCTCACTTCTATCATATTCCAAGGTGGTTTCCAATTTAGAATAGTCTCAATCTTACTAGGGTCAACTCAAATGTCTTTTGCTGATACCACATGACCTAAAAACTGATCGCTTTTAGCTAAAACTAACACTTTGATAACTTATCATATAGTTGTTTTTTCCTCAACATTTGTAGTATCATTCTTAGATGCTGATTATGTTTTTCCCTGTCTCTGTAGTATACCACAATATCATCGATGAATACCACTATAAACTGATCAAGATATGGCTTCAACGCTTGATTCATCAGGTCTATAAAAAATGTTGGTGCATTTGTCAAGCCAAATGGCATTACTAGGAACTCATAATGACCATAACGAGTTTTTGAATGTTGTATTCGGTACATCTAACTCCTTAATCTTCAGTTGATGATACCCTGATCAAAGATCTATTTTTGAGAATACACCTGCTCCTTTCAGCTGATCAAAAAGGTCGTCGATTCTATGCAACGTGTACTTATTCTTAATAGTCATATTGTTAAGTTACTGGTAATTGATGCACAACCGTAAGATGCCATCTTTCTTCTTTACAAACAACACAAAAGTTCCCCACGGTGATACAATGGGTCGTATGAAACCCTTATCGAGCAGCTATTGATACTCACTTTTAACTCTACAGGTGCCATCATATATGGTGTAATAGATATAGGAGCAATGCTAGGTACCAACTCGATAGTAAACTCTATCTCTTGATCAGGTGGTATACCTGACAACTCTTTTAAAAAAACATCCAAAAATTCACAAACAGTAGCGATGTCGGCCAAATTCGGACTACACTTTTTTGTATCAATCATATACGCCAAATAGGCTTCACATCCCTTATTGATGAGTTTTTAAGCATTCATCATCAATATCACCTTATCTAGATAACCTATGTTCTCACCTTTCACTACTATCTCTTCTTGTTCCAAAACTCTAATCCTCATCTTCCTCTTTCGGCAGTCTATTATCACCTTGTGATGCGCTAACTAATCCATTTCCAAGATCACATCAAACTCATAGAATGGTAACTGTATCAAATTTGCAGGGAATTGCCTATCTTGTATCTCAACAAGGCAACCCTTGAACACATTTCTAACCCGCACACTGTGCCCCAATGGGTTAGTCATAAGGATCTCATATTCAAGAGCCCCAAGTTCTAAACCCACTCGATCTGGTGGTGGTGTGCATATGTATGAATGCGTCGACCCAAGATCTATCAATGCATAAATAAAAGAGCCAAAGAGAAAGAATTTACCCACTATGACATTGAGTACATCTTGCTATTCTCGGCCTTATATAGCATAAGCTCTTATGGGTGCAGCTCTATTGTCCTCTGGCCTCTCAATAGTCTTTGACCTATAATGGGTAGGCCCTGCTCGACCACCTCTACCTTGTCCTCGAACTTGGCCTCTGCCTTGACCTGAAGTTTGTATTTGTACTAGCTCAACACTTTCTGAACCTCTACCATATTGTAACAATGAACAATCTCTTCTGAGATGGTCCTTGGAGCTGCATCACAAGCATGCTCCCTTCGTCCACCAACATTCTCCTAGATGAGGGTGACCATAGTGAGAACACATTGGTAAAAGGGTAAATATGTGAGATACCATGTTCGTGTACTGGCTTCTAGTGAAACAAATCTTATGGGTTGTCCCCCGCTTATAGAAATGAGGTCTGCTGGAACCCCTAGCCTGAAATCGACCACCGAAGGATCTAGCTCTCTTGCCACTCAAATGTCCTTCACATGACTGTGGTACAAGTCTACTAACCCCACTCACTTATGCTGGCTATTGTGCCGCCAAAACCCTCTCAACTATTCTAGCAGGTGCTAGTAAATTGGGGAAGCTCATCAAGTGTAGGGATAAAACCTGTAGTTTGATCAGATCCCTCAACCCATCTTCAAATCTCTGGCACTTGTCAACCTCTTTAGATATAATACCCTCAGTATACTTGCATAGATGTGTGAATTCTCTTTCATACTCTGTCACTAACATATCTCCCTACCTTAGTGTCAGAAACTCTCTCTTCTTGTCATCTATGTAGATAGGGGGTATGTACTTCTCTTTGAACTTCTCTAAAAAGAACTCCCACATCGTAGGATCATGAACTTTTGAACCTTGTGACACTGATCACCACCAATCATAAGCATGATCCTACAGTAAGGATACTACATATTCATACTTCTGTTTGTTGGTACAATGCAGCTGCTCAAAGACTCTTTCTGACAGTTCCAACTAGAACTCTACCACAGAGGGGTCATCCTCCCATTTACCATAAAAATACGGTGCCCCCAACTTCCTTTACCTACCAAACTGTAGCCCAGATAAAGTTGGATGCAATGCTCTTTATACCAAATATACCATATTTCTTAGAAGACCTGTCTATCCTGAATCGGCGATAGACTGCTTACATGATGAGCTGGCACCATATTTCAGTGCTGCAGCTCGACGATGACTCGACTGCGATGAAGCTCTTGTTCTTTCAGGCTCATTACTTTTAGCTTTTTCAGCCACTATCTGATGTGATCCCGAAGCCATAACCTACCTATATAATGATCCTAATCAATAAGCAACGACTTATAAATACAAATGTGGGTGCACACGTATCAAAAATATTTTGAAAACTACTTTTTAGGAAACCTAAAACTGCCTAACTAGACTCTGATACTAAAAATTGTAACATCCCCTCATCTAAGCAGCACATGCTCGGATAAGAGATCGTTATGCAGACTTCTTCAAATTGTTACTTGATAAATATTGAAACACAATGCATATATATTTTTTTCCACCCAAAAGATATAAGAGACCATACTGTACAATTTATTTACATAATATAGTATTAAAAAACTATAAAGTTAATTTTACAAATCCAGAAGTATATAATATGAAAAACAAAAGTTCAAAAGATTGTGACCCACGGTTTCAAGATCAGCTGCTTTACTTGACTAGGATCACCGCTAGTTTTATCAATAAACTTTGGCTACCTTGTTATATCTATGTAAGATAAACTCCCACACTAAGTTGTATGCTTAGTGGTGCATATAGTTAAGGCAATATACTGTGTCATACAACAAGCATTATCATATGTTATTTTATGCACAAACATTTTTTCATGCAATTATATTCCTCACATCTCTATTTCATACTAATTATGAGCATTATACATATATATACACACACACACACACACACACACACACACACATTTTATCTTCAATCATAAATTATACATTTCATTTCTTTGGTATACTACATTATTTTTATCATACATTACATTTTCTTTCAACTTAAACTCTAGTGGTTCCCCCATATCACTCTAAATTGGGCTAACTAGATACGGGTTATGGATTAGGTGTGATCCCAGAGCTAAAGTTACCCTGTCCACAATATGGCTCATCTGAGCTTCTAAAATCAATGGCGCTCCCAGAGCTAAAGCCTCATTGATATAGTAATATATCATTATATATGAATTACCGGATTGAAGGTGCTCCTAAAGTTAAAACCACATTGTCCTCAATTTGTATATGCTCAACAGAGCATCTCAACCCAATGGCACTCCTAGAGCTAAAGCCATATTGATTGAGGAATGCATCTCATATTTTACGATACCATTCGCCTCCATAATGATATGTCATCTATTCTATTTTTAGTCCTAGATTAGAGTAATGAGCATATCCATTTCATAAATTAATTACATATCTTTTCTTTTCATTCATGAATGTTCAAATCACATAATATATCAAACAACATCTCACTCGTCCTTATTTAAACACATAAACAGTCATTTCATTAAGTATTAAATATCTCTTGATCTTTACTAACCGAATCACTTTAGTGCATATCAATAATACATTTAATACAAATAGAGCATTCACAGTCATGATTCCTTATTCACGCCCGTGAACAACTAATTTTATGGGCATAGTCGGTTTATGCCTGTGAATAGGTTCACGCTCATGGTCTAAACCATTACCCAAATGATGAGTGCTTTTGTCCCATTTCTAAGCAAAATTCACTCCTGTGACCAAATCATCACGCTCATGACTTTAGCGGGAAATCTACATATTTATATTTTTTTCCCATTTCAAGCTTCCTAAAGTCATACCAATACCCTATTATGCATTTCTAAAGTCCTTTACTTAATTTATCATATTTTAATTCATATAAATTTCTTTAATCAATATTCAATTATCTAATATGCATTACTTGCATCACATATCATGAAATCTTATTTTCTTACATCTAAACCTATGGTTTCATGGTATAAATCATCATCAATGCAATTTATTCATTGCGTAACATATAATACATATGTATCATGCCATTTATAAGCAAATTATAGGCTATTGTCTTAAATTATGCACAAACCTTAATCTTTTCTCCTTCACTTGCTCCAAGTAGCTTTCTCCTTTCCTTTACTAGCATGAACTTGTTCCTTGCCACTTGGAACTCCTACAACATCATAAGATTACCATTAAAACTCTACCTTTATGAAGCTTCCAAATCCTTTCTGAAACCCTAAACTCTCTCTCTCTCTCTCTCATCCTTTATAAGCTCAAGAAGAGCTCAAAACTAGAATTTCCTTAAGAAATGATAAAATAGGAGATGGAGAGCTTTTTACCTATACTCTTTTCTCCTCTTAATCACCACTCTGGAGATTTCTCTCTCTTCAAAACTGGTTTGTTTTCCTTTCTTCTTGATCTCCTTAGCTTCTACAAACTTTGTTGTACATGAAAATCACTTTATCTTTTTTTTTTCTCTTGTTCTTCCTTTCTCTCTCTTGAAGAAGTTATTGGCTATGGAGTTTATAAGAGGCTGGTGTGATTGGTTCTAGAACCAAAAAAAAAAGACCAAATATAATGAGATAGAAGAAGAAAAGAGAAAAGAAGAAAAGAAACTAAAAGTCTTATTGTGGGTCCCACTATCTTGACCAAAACTTGATACTTTGCATAATTAACATATTAATCTCACTCTCTTTCTTTTAACACCTGGCCAACATATATAATCGTGTTTAATTAACAACATCATATATAATCCTTCAATTTTCTGTAAATTATAAATTGACCTCAAAACTTGTCAAAATTTGTAATTTAATCGTTTATTAGCTTTTAACATCTTTTAAGCATTTTAAATATCATCATAATTAATCATTACTTTGATTAATTTCTATTAAAATCTGAATTTAGACTTCGGACCGTCAAATGCGTAAACTTTACGATACGTGCGATGCGAGTCCTAAATTAACGGATATGACAAGTCGCTAATGTTGTTTCAATTTAGAAACCACAGTCATGTAATATCAATTTATGTGGTCACTAAATAGAGACCACAACTGTGGTAGCAAGTTAACGACCACATATAAAGACTACAAGCTCTGTGGCTGCTAAAGATTCATATTGCAACTACGTATTTGGTCGCTAAATAGAGACCCCAACAAAGTGGTCATTTTATATGTTTTATATTAATATTAATATTATTATTATTATTAAGATTATTATTAAATTTAATTAATTTTTTAATATGTAAGTAATTATTATTATTATTATATTAATATTAATAATAATAATATATTATTATTATTATTATTAAATTTAATTAATTAATTTAATATGTAAATAATTTTTAATTATTTATATTGTTAATTAATAATTATTTTTATATTATTATTAATTTATTTTATAAAAAATAAGTATAATTTATATTAATATAAAATTTAAAATACAATAAAATTTTAGAGATATGAAAAGTGTGGTGCTTGTAAAAAATAAAAAATAAAATAAAATAAGATAAAATGAAAGCACGGATATTGACTGATGATCATCTGGAGACAATTGATCATCGAGAGATTATTGGGGGTTGTTGTCCATGTGTGGATGATGGTGAGGGCACCTGTTTTGCGTTATGCTAATGAGTAGTCCCAATCTGGGGTGTGTAGGTCGGTGTATCGGATTTAGAACTAAAGGACTTGTTCTAGCTTATCCTATACAAGTACTTGCTCTATAAAGAAGCATCAATAACTTGCAGGAAGATTTGGTCCTAATCCTCCTAGGTCAGATCAACCTAATTCCCATATTCATCTCAAGATGCCTGAGTAATAAGCTCATCAATCCATCCCTGCAACAAATGATTGTCAAATAAGTGCAACTAAGAATTATACCTCATGTAAAGAAAACGAAAGCACTTACCCCAACTTGTCTGTTGCCCATATATTGAGCCAAGAAGGGGGGTTGAATTGGATATTAAAAATTTAACTTTTAAGTGCGGAATGAAAAGTTAAGTTTATGAGGGATAGAGAAATTTGACACAAGAATTGTTATAAAGGTTTGGGTGTTAACAAACCCTACTCCTTTCCCCAATCGCAATTGGGAGTTTCACTAACACACTAAGTGTTACAATGGAGTTTTACAAGCTCACTCCCAACTATGGTGTTTCTCACAATGGCTCACACCTAACCCAGAAATCCCTTGTGTTTTGATGGCTCACATAATAACCAATTCCTTATGTTTTACAAGATTACACAAACAACCTTTACCTTGTATTTTACAGGCTCACACAAATAACCTTTCTTTGTGTTTTAGAGGCTCACACAACTAACCCTTATAAGTGTTATACTTTTAACCCAGATATACCCAAAACTCACCTGAGTAAATGATTACAGAGAGAAATACTTACAAATCTAATTTGCTCAATAAATGATGAGCAAAAGGTTTTTACAGAGAATAAATATCAAATGCATAAAATAGCTTACAACAGGGTTTTGATTCAAAATATTTGCAATTCTCTGGTTCTTTTGTTCTCCTTGTTCACTCTCTTGTTCTGGATGCATAAATGACATGCATTTATACTTCCATATCAGATTATAGCTGTTAGAATGCATTTAATATGAAATTAGCCATTGCACCAACCCTAATAATCGCGCCTGACATTTTTCTCTTTCATCTTTCACGGTCGTGACTGTTCTTCCAAGCCGTGACTGAAGTAGTGACCTTGGTCGTGAAGCATTCTGGAAGGTTTTGAAATACTTGTTCACGGGTGTGACATTTTATCTTCACGTGCGTGACAACCTTCCTAGCCGTGGTCCAAGTGGTGACTTTGGTCGTGAATCTCTCTGGAAGAATTTGTCATGTTTTTTCACGGGCGTGACTGAAATATTCATTCACGGTTGCTATCTTCCTTCATGGCCGTGAACTTTAAATGTTGGTTTGTTGGCGCTAGGCTTTATCATGGGCATGACACATAAGGTCACGGGCGTGAACATGCTACTTCTTTAATTTTATCTTTTGAACATTAATCTTCCATTCTCCATTCTTGCTATCATATTCCATACCTTGTTCAATAGACTTAGAAAACAAGTATGTTAAATACATTATTACTATTTTATTTGTTAGCATCAAAATGACAGAAATACCCCTCAAGGTTCAATAATCTCCCCCTTTTTGATGGTGACAAATAATCTAGCAATATGTGCTTTTGAGAAGTCTCCCTCTCAAAAGATGCTTAGGATAAAAAAATGCTGAAGTGCAAGAATTGTAAAGAATGATGAAATTTAACATCAAAATAAACTTTCTAGTTTTAAGTATATGCAAGTTATATGCAAAGTATATCCAATGTATACCAAAATTTTCTTTAAAGCATGAAGTATATTTAAGGTATATTCAGAGTATATCAAGTGCATATTCATTTATGTAACTTGCATCAAGGTATATGCAAAGTATACTTAAGATATATTTAAGTTTTATATAGCTCATTTGCATATTCATTTTGATTCAAAATTAAGTACTGCACTTAACTTAATATATTGCTTGGTTCTCCCCTGCACTAAACTTTGCATACTTATATTGCCTAGTTCTTATCCTTTTGTCATCATCAAAGAGAATATCAAAAAGATAAACATAAGGGAAAACAAAAGCAGTCATATTAATTTTGAAAGAAAAGTACAAAAGATATTAAAAATTCTGAAAGGAAATTAAAATTTCCTACAAAAAACAAGCATAACAGGCTAACATAAATATCTAGCCTAACATCTAACCGGACATTCTATCTCTAAGTCGAACAACTTTTGCCTTAAGGATGTTCATCCGATACTCCATGAAGTCTTTGAGGTTCTCTAACCTCTCATCCATCGAAGCCTGCAGCTACTCAAATCGTGGTGCCAGGAGGTCAACCACTTGCTAAGCTAAATTTGGTGTGGGAGCCGAGGATTGTCCGATGTCCTGCTCAACCTCAGGAGGTGCCACCTCAACTTGAGCCCTTTTTCTTCTGCTGGATTCCTTAGAAGCCAGCTTTGAAGTCTTCTGTATCATTGTCTTCCCAAATGATTTCTCCCGCAGTGTCGATGAAGTGGTAGTAGATGTTGTTCTCAAATACAATTCGAACAACCACTCCCATCTTAATGAAAGACTAGACATCCAATCGGTCTCGAGGATGCCCTAGGATAAGGTTGTAGTGATGTGCATCCAACTTCAGGTATTCGAGCTTCAAGGCAATATGGGTCACATACCCACCAATCAGTATGTCTCCAGAGGGCTTGTGGGCAATTGACAGGGGATGGTTCTCAAACGATCGAGATAATGCCACTGTGAGGCCTCTTCGGGCCATCTCCATGAGAAAAAGCTCAAATTTCCAAATTGTACCATTGTTGTCTCCTCTGGTAAAGATGTTATAGGTTAGAAACCTATACAAATATTTGTGCACTAGGGATCGAAGGTGAGTGCTCTTCGTCTTTTTAACATCCCAGCTGAAATCCAGACCAAAGTGAGTCCATACCTGAGTGGCATAGAACTCCACTTCACTGTCGTTCAGGATGCCATCAGATGGAAGGTTGAATAAATCTCTAAATTATGTGGCAGACGGGGTGTTTGGATTCTTACACAATTGGAATTTAACCGTGCCAGTGGGAGATACTTGCATAGTGCTCAAAAAATCTAAGGTTGGCTCCCTCAAAGTTGGTTGATGAATGTTAACAAATTCCTTCAAATGACAGGCCTGGAGTTGCTCTATCATGGCTGTCTCGAGGCCTAATGTACGAACAGTTTGCCACTCAAATGATCTTGAGGAAAGGAGTGGCCCTTTCTTTAGCATAGAGTACCTAGGATGACAATGCTATGGAATGATGTTTATAAGTTAATCCGTGTACCTTCTGGGAGCATGTGATTTCTTTCTAGTACCCTTAGATGAACCGGTTTCCATTTTGATTTGAATAATGAAACTTTTGAAGTGTGGAAAAGTTTGACATAAATGTGAGGAAACCCTAAGGAAATATGATTTGTGAAGATGGAAGAAGTTTTTAATGGTATTTATAGATGAAATTTGTGGCTAGGGGGCTGGAATCTTCAATGTGACATTCAATGTTGATAAATGAGAGTAGTTGAGAGAAGTTGGAGAGGTGAAATGTGAAAAATAACCGGCATAAATGTTATATAGCCGACCTCTTCACAGGCGTGCAAAATGTAGTCACAAGCGTGAAGTGTCGTGTTCATGATTTGCTGAAGAGATGCTCTACCCATGAAGAAAGGCGTGAACTTGATCACGGTCATGACATTTGAAGATCACGGGCATGAATGATGAACTATCACAGTGGTGAAAAAATGAGTCACGGACGTGAAGTGTTGAATTTTACTACTTATGACCGTGAAATAAAGCGTGAACGCTTCTGTAAGTTTTTGGTGAAAATGGTCACGGTCGTGAAAAAGTGTCACGGGCATGAACGAAGAGTTTCACGGGGGTGAATGAAGAGTTTCACGAGGGTGAAACATAGTCTTCACTACTTTAAGTCGTGAACCATGTCGTGAATCAAGTCGGGAAAGTTACTGGTTCTTTTGGCGACTTAGTTCACAGTCGTGAGCTTATGTCACGGGCGTGAATTGCCTAAAATTTTCATTAAGTAAAATTAAGTCATAAAACAAGACTAAAGCATTTCTATGAAGTTTCTATCCCTTATAAAATAATTTTCCATCAAATTAACTACCTTATATCTAGTAAGATGAGACAAAAACAAGATTATCAATTAAGGTTTGGCAATTTGGCAATCACAAAGTTAATCCATTAATCATACCAAGCTCTCTTCTTGTGAAATTAAATCTTTCCTCATTTAGAGACTTAGTGAAGATATCTGCCAATTGATTGTTTGTGCTTATAAATTCCAATGCAACATCCCCATATTGAACATGATCTCTAATAAAATGGTGTCTAATGTCAATATGCTTACTTCTAGAATGTTGAATGGGATTCTTAGAGAGATTTATTGCACTTGTATTGTCTCATATAATATGTATATGGTTCATACTATGACCATAATCTTTAAGTTGTTGTTTCATCCAAAGGATTTGTGTACAACAACATCCTGCTATTACATACTCTGCTTCAGCAGTAGAAAGAGCAACTGAAACTTGTTTCTTGCTAAACCAAGAAACTAAGCACTTTCCAATAAAGTGACAAGTTCCTGAAGTACTTTTTCTATCTAAAAGACTACCAGGATAATTAGCATCTGAATATCCTACAATGTAAAAGGATGAATTCTAGGATACCACAAACCTAGATGCAATGAGCCATATAAATATCTTTGAATTCTTTTTACTGCATTTAAATGAGACTCTTTTAGACATGATTGAAATCATGCACATAAGCATACACTATACATTATGTCAGGTCTAGAAGCAGTAAGATATAAAAGTGATCCGATCATACCTCTATAGAGCTTTTCATTTATGCTCTTACCCTTTTCATATTTGTCCAATTTAGTTGATGTGCTCATTGGAGTCTTGGAATTCTTGCATCCTTCCATTCCAAATTTCTTAAATAAGTCTTTGGCATATTTGGATTGGTTGATGAATATGCCCTCATTGCCTTGTTTTATTTGTAGACCAAGGAAATATTTAAGCTCACCCATCATTCTCATTTCGAATTCCCTAGTCATACACTTAGTAAATTCTTGACAAATCAATTCATTAGTAAACCCAAATATGATATCATCAAAATAAATTTGAACAATTAGAATATCATGCTTATGCTTTTTAATGAATAACGTAGTGTCAACATTCCCCTTTGTAAAGTTATTTTCTAAGAGAAAAGAACTTAGCCTTTCATACCAAGCTCTTGGGGCTTGTTTCAAACCATATAAAGCTTTTGAAAGTTTAAAAACATGATTTGACAAATCATAACTTTCAAAACCTGGTGGTTGTTCTACATAAACTTCTTCTTCTATATAACCATTTAAAAAGGAACTTTTTACATCCATTTGAAAGAGTTTGAAATTCATATGGCATGCATATGCTAAAAGTATTCTTATGGCTTCTAATCTAGCTACAGGAGCATAGGTCTCATCATAATCTATTCCTTCTTCCTAATTATACCCTTTTGCAACCAATCTACCCTTATTCCTAGTTATTGAACCTTGTTCATCTAGTTTATTTCTAAATACCCATTTTCTACCTATAATTTGATGATCCTTGGGTCTAGGTACTAAGGTCCATACCTTTCTTCTCTCAAATTGGTTGAGTTCTTCCTGCATTGCAATCACCCAATTTCATCATTAAGAGCCTCATCAATGTTTTGTGGCTCAATTTGAGAAATAAAAGGAAGGTTAGAGGCTAAATGTTTGAAATAAGATCTAGTAATTACTTGTAACACCACATCTTATGCATTTGAGTATAACATATCCTTGTATCAAGTAATCATACATGGCATACGGGAAAGGTAAAATACCCTGTTAACAATAGTAGTAAATTTTTTTTTTCATATCATATCCTGTAAAATCAACTAATGACTTTACAAGTCTTATATCCTGTAATATCACTCAATGACTTTTCAGGTCAACATTAAAAACCACAATACGATATATCACATATATTAAAACATAAACTTCACATATGAAGGATTACAGGTTGTCTCCATTTATACATTTCAAAACTAATCTATAGTGATAATACATATTCAAGCATATAAGTCCAAAATACAGATGACATGTTTTCATGCTTGTGTGGAATGCAAGGAGAGAGAGAGTGATGAGGCTCGGCCAATGACCTGTGCTCCATGTCTTCTATACACTACTCAAAATGAGCTATCACTTTTCTTTACCTAAAAAATGATGCAAATTTATGAGTTACAGCTCAGAGAGAATAATCATCCAATGAGCTCTAAAGTACCAAACAACTTATAGTAATAAATCACAAATCCAATATATACCATATATCCATTCCATTCATCAGCATCATATATCTATCAATAAAGTTGAAACATGTAATCATTACTCTTTATGTATGCAAATGCTTTGCTTATTTCATTTTGTTGTGACCAAGTTAAACAGACATTGTCCCGGGTTTCCATGTGAACATTTGTCATGTGAACATTTGCATTTGCATTTGCTAGCTAGCTTAATAATTTGTTTCATTAGCACATTTGTTGGGCCATAAGCCTCTTCTTTTGCTTTACAATATCGATTAACTAGTCACAACGCCTTTTTAGCCGATATGCATATGCACTTGTATTTAAGCATTCATCAACCATTGCATCTTTATCATATACAACACATATATTCCATATATACCTCATATGTCAAGCATATACCTTGCATATACTATACATATACCATGTATATATACCACATTTGTCAAACATATACCTCAAATATACCACACGTATACCATTTATATGTACCACAATGTCACAAAATTATCCATCATTATATTATCAAGGACTAATCATGATAATCATATGAATCACATAGCAAGCAACATTCATTTGCACTAAAGAATTCAATCGATAATTAGACTCACCATTCTCCTTTGATTCCGACCCCTAACTTATTGTCTATCCACTCCTTGTGGGTCTTCAATATGTTGCGAGCCTAATATGAAAACATAATAGATTAACTCATGATTACAGAGACTTAATGTGGCTTCAACAAATTAATATGCATTGTTCATGTCAATAGTTAAGATTTTTCCTATGAGGCAGTGTGACCATATGGGACTGTTTAGCCTATAACTTTTCCTATACTTTACCAATTAATCTGATTCATGTTCCTAATTAAAACTAACATATAATTATAGAACATATTAAAATTTCAAACCAACTAGATCATTGTACAATATTTAGTGGAATTTCTAAGAGTGTTCTATTTTCTGCCTTGTTTTCTTCTATTAGGCAGTTTCAGGGTACTCATTTGGGTTCATCATAACTTATAATCTATAAATCCTATTTTACTAAAACTTTACTGAAACATATATGGGGTCATATGGAACATGTTTCGTGTTTACAAATTTTACCCATTATGTCGCTAAGGTCATCTAATTATACCAAACATTTTACTGGTCCAGAACAAGCTCACTCACAACTATGGTGTTTCTCACAATGGCTCACACCTAACCCAAAAATCCTTTGTGTTTTGATGGCTCACACAATAACCAATTCCTTGTATTTTACAGGCTCACACAAATAGCCTTTACCTTATGTTTTATAAACTCACACAAACAACATTTCTTTGTGTTTTACAGGCTCCCACAAATAACCTTTCTTTGTGTTTTATAGGCTCACACAACTAACCCTTACAAGTGTTTTACTCTTAACCCAGATATACCCAAAACTCACTTGAGTAAATGATTACAAAGAGAAATACTTACAAATTTAATTTTCTCAATAAATTATGAGCAAAAAGATTTTTACAGAGAATAAATATCAAATGCATAAAATGGCTTACAACAAGGTTTTGATTCAACATATTTGCAATTCTCTTGTTTTTTGTTCTCCTTGTTCACTCTCTTGTTCTGGATGCATAAATGACTTGAATTTATACTTCCATAGAAAATTATTGCCATTAGAATGCATTTAATATGAAACTAGTCGTTTCACCAACCCTAATAATCGCGCCTGACATTTTTCTCTTTCATCTTTCACGGTCGTGACTCTGTATGTCACGGTCGTGACTGTTCTTCCAAGCCGTTATGAAGTAGTTACCTTGACCATGAAGCATTCTGGTAGGTTTTGAAATGTTTGTTGATGGGCATGATATTTTATCTTCATGGGCATGACAACCTTCCAAGCCGTGGTCCAAGTGGTGACTTTGGTCGTGAAGCTCTCTGGATGAATTTGTCATATTTTTTCACGGGCGTGACTGAAATATTCATTCACAGTTGCTATCTTTCTTCATGGCCGTGAACTTTAAATGTTGTTTTGTTGGTGCTAGGCTTTATCACGGGCATGACACATAGGGTCACGGGCGTGACACATAGGGTCACGGGCGTGACACATAGAGTCACGGGCGTGAACATGCTACTTCTTTAATTTTATCTTTTGAAGTTTAATCTTCCATTCTCCATTTTTCCTATCATATTCCATACCCTGTTCAATAGACTTAGAAAAAAAGTATCTTAAATACATTATTACTATTTTATTTGTTAGCACCTAAATGACGGAAATACCCCTTAAGGTTCAACATTGTCTCACATGCTAGTTCACGTATTATTTGAACCTCTTAGTAGCTCTACGTATATGTGTCTCATTGAAAAGACGTGCCTTACTATGAGGGGCACCTTCTGCCATCTCTTAAAATAAACATGTATATTAGATATGTAAAAGTGATATTTTATTGAAGTGTTAAAAAAATTAGATTTCTTACGAATCTGTCTGCCATGCTCAGTAATAACAATAAATCCGCAAGTGAGGTGTGATGGCCTGAATCCTGGACCACCAGTCTCACTCTAATGATTTCTTGCTTAACGCTCCCTTACTATCTGGAATGCATGATTAGCCCACTTCTACTGCCAACTATCCCACATGTCATCTAACACATATGGGGTCATCCATATCATCTCTAGTGGTATAGCATATTTGTGTATCTTTTATCCATAAGTTGCTCCTATGTTGGCTTCATCATCACAGTCATCGCCTCCTCCCAAATATAGTATTTCTAAAAAAAATAGATTTAGACAAATTTAGTTTATATATACAAGAGTTGTAAAAAAAATGGACATAGTCTCCCCTATATTAGGCATAATATAAAATTTACCTATAAGTTTTATAAATAACAACTCACAATTCTCAAGCAAATCTATCAATTCCAATCATTTCTCATAATGAGTTATTTGAGAAAGACCAATCAATCTATATTTTTCAACTGTTCTTAATCATTTGAAGCATTCTCAAACTTTTTCAAGCATTCTAAGAATTTAAAGAAAAATTCCAAATATGTAAAACAATCAATCAATCATTTTCATTTTTTTCATTTACAATATTTTACATCAAAATTTAAATTTATTTTACTTGGAACTCCCCTAATAGAAATCATGCAGCTCTTATGGTACCAACTTCCATTTATATCCCTTTGGATGTAATTGCTCCTGAAATATTCGAGATATCAAAGCAGTCATGTCATGGGACTCAACAAACCTACAATTATTAAAATAACTATGTCAGTTGTATAAATAAATAATTATTACAATCAACTCAACTTGACAAAAGGTAAAATAAACATGAATGAAATGTCTCAACTCCCATTATGTAATCGAAGTCTCTTACTACTGCAACTATAATTGCTCCCAATGATGGTATCTCAACTAGGAGTACCAAGGGTATGCAAATGTGAATGTGCAAAACCGGATGTTGGATGTGACTTTAGGCTTTCTATTCAAGAATGTGAAGTCACAAGTATCCCTGTGGATGGTCCTACAGAGATAGATGGACGACCGAATGGGCTTGCTGATATGGATGGCCCTACTGGTGTGGATAGGATAGCTGATGTGGATATGTTTGTTGTCTCTATGCCAGATGTTGTAGAGGTGGCACCAGATGATGTTGATGTAGAAGCATCTTTTGTGCATAAAAGAGCACCCTTTCTGGTGCCTCGTCCTTTGCCACCTCTAGTGGGGGCATCTCTAACATGACCTCGACCTCTCATACTGGAGCAAAAAATACATAACTAAGCACAATTAATAGTTAACTCTATCATACATGAAAATAATAACCATCTACAACAACCTTTATTCAGTGTCATTTCATTGATATGATTAAAATCAAAAATTCCCTTTGAATCATATGAACTATCTGTCTGTAATTTTGATTCTTCTTATTTTACAATAATATCATCATCATTTGTAATATCTTTCAGGTCACCTATTGGATCATTCAATGTTTTTTATTGACATTCTTTAGTAATTTCAACATTGTGGATTTCGATTGACTCTTCTTGAAATAAAATAGGTTTATGCACACACATACTTTGAGAAGAACTTTTTAGCATCTCAACAACTCCTCTTGGTTTGACTTTGGATATGAACCACCAATTGCATTTTTCCCTTCGCAAGTTTAGGTATGGACAATAATAAACTTGAGTTACTTTCATTAATAAGACAAAGGGTTTGTACTTGCTACATCGTCCTCGATGGTTTATCGCAACAATATTGTACTACTCATGAACCCTTATTTCCACATTAGGAGTAGAATAAAATCAATTGTACATAAAGAGAAATGTTCGCTTAATTGGGCAATTAGGATATTCCAGCAATACACTTTATTTAATTCATTGGACCAATCATTCACATTATGACTATAGTTTTGGCTCTTTATGTAAACCCCACTATTCATTGACATTGTGCTTGCACCATGTCCAATTGTGTAGAACTTATATTCGTTGACAAAATAGCCATTTAATAGTGTAATAGTTCTCAAAGGAAACTTTTGCGATATCTTTGAACCAAATAGCAAAGTCCACCTCAAGTTTAGCATCCACTTATGCATTAGAAATGTTAAGATATATGTGTTGCAACATATCATAGTAAATCCTACCATTTGATGGAGGTATGGACATATTAATCAAGATACTATTGAGTTGTAAAAAGCATCATAAAAAGGAGATGTTCAACTTAGAAAAATACTAACCTAACATATGGTTCAACTTCTTCACAGTTAAGTAAAATGTATGAATAAGCAACTTTGTATTCTTGAGAAGTCATATGTCTTGTTATGGAATGGCCAAATGGCATCCCATTGTATTTGAAAAAGGATAGGTTTAGTGGGTCATCTGATGAAATATAAAGCCACCACCTTTGTAATTTTGAGGCACAATTCTTGCTTTTGTTTATATGTTATCCTCGAAATGGTATGAATAGAATGTCAATGTTTATATATGCATTGAATATCGAGATTTCCATATGTGCTTTGTTCTTGACATTGGGGTTCAATTTTCAAAGATAACTATACAATGATATGCTTGATCAAATATTTGCAATAATGAAATGTTATTACATCATTATGATTGATAAGTTAGTTTTATACAATTTTTCAAATGGATACATGCATCTAAACTGCACTGGCCTAACAATGTGTGCCTAATTAAGCAAGTAAACTAGAAGATGTTCCATAGAATTGAAAAAACTTGAAGAGAACATTCTTTCTAGCTTTTATAAAATAATTGGGATGTATGATTCAAGTCTCATCATGTCTTCATTTGTAAATACAATTATAGTTAGAGTTCTAAAAACCAAGCTAAGCTCGATGATAGCCTTCTACACATTAGTAGGAAGGAGTTCTCGAAATGCAATAAACATTAACCACTCCATGAATGACAATCATGACCTTTCATGCCAAATAGCTCCAATCTCCGTTTATGCACACATCTACCCATGTTCGGAATGTAATTGTCAAAAAATTCCATCTTTGTTACCCATTCAAGCAACATCTTTTTTGTCTCATTGTTTAGGGTGTAGCAAGCCTTAGGTTATTTGTTAGTTGAATCCAAATACTGCATGCAATAAGGACTAACAACTAAGGCTTGCTAAAAATTTTTAGCTGTAACCAACATTAATGTGGACTAACAACTATTTTTCTGCTTATGCCAACAATCCTACTATTGCATAAGCAGAAAAATAGTTGATAGTCCACATTAATGTTGGTCACAGCTGAAAATTTTTATTTCAAGAAATGTCATATACTTAAATCCCATAATATGTTCAATTCATTTATCAACGGCTGTAAGTACACTTCTAGTTTATCTTTAGGATTTCGAGGAATTGGACAAGAATAATAAAGAACATGGATGTGTCCATCATACACAACTAATAAGGTAGATGATATACAGTCACAATAATCGGCCAGCATGAGTACTGTTGCCCAGATGTTGAACCAAGAAGGGGGGTTGAATTGGATATTAAAAGTTGAACCTTGAGGGGTATTTCCATCATTTTGATGCTAACAAATAAAATAGCAATAATGTATTTAACATACTTGTTTTCTAAGTCTATTGAACAGGGTATGGAATATGATAGCAAGAATGGAGAATGGAAGATTAATCTTAAAAAGATAAAATTGAAGCAATAGTATGTTCACGCACGTGACCTTATATGTCACGTCCGTGATGAAGCTTAGCGCCAACAATCCAACATTTAAACTTTACGTCCATGAAGAATGATAGCAATTATGAATGAACATTTCAGTCACGCCGTGAGAAGACATGAAAAATTCTTCCAGAGAGCCTCACGATCAGAGTCACCACTTGGACCACGGCTTGGAAGGATGTCATGCCCATGAAGATAAAATGTCACGCCCATGATCAAACATTTCAAAACCTTCCAGAATACTTCACGGCCAAGGTCACCACTCAATTTATGACTTGGAAGAAGACTCACGACCGTGACACACATATTCATGACCGTGAAAGATAAAAGAGAAACATGTTAGGCGAGATAATAAGGGTTGGTGCAATGGCTAGTTCCATATTAAATGCATTCTAACAGCTACAATTTGCTATGGAAGTATAAATGCAAGTCATTCATGCATCCAGAACAAGAGAGGAGAAGAGGAGAACAAGAAAATAACTAATATTTTGAATCAAAATCTTGTTGTAAGCCATTTTGTGTATTTGATATTTTCAAAACAAACATTTATTCTCTGTGAAAATCTTTTTGCTCATCATTCATTAAGCAATATAGATTTGTAAGCGTTTCTCTTTGTAATCATCTACTCAAGTGAGTTTTGGGTATTTCGGGGTTAAGAGTAGAACACTTGTAAGGGTTATTTGTGTGAGCCTCTAAAACACAATGAAAGGTTATTTGTGTGAGCCTTTAAAACACAAGGTAAAGGTTATTTGTGTGAGCCTTTAAAACAAAAGGAATTGTTTATTGTGTGAGCAATCAAAACACAATGGATTTCTGGGTTAGGTGTGATCTATTGTTAGAAACACCATAGTTGGGAGTGAGCTTGTAAAACTCCATTGTAACACTTAGTGTGTTAATAAAACTCCCAATTGAGATTGGGGAGAGAAGTAGGGTTTGTTAACACCTGAACCTCTATAAAAATTCTTGTGTCATATTTTTCTATTCCTTCTAAACTTAACTTTTATTTCCACACTTAAAAGTTAAATTTTTATTATCCAATTTAACCCCCCTTCTTGGTTCAATATTTGGGCAACAATTAGTATCAGAGCTAAATCTAGCATCGAAGCCTAAACAGTGCTAGTAAAGATCAAGATATGGCCAACGAAGGATTCCAAAGTCTCAAGCCTTACTTTGATGGAGCAAATTGTGCTCATTGGAAGTTTTGGATAGAGACATATCTGGATAGTGAAGGAATTGAAGTATGGGATAGTATTCGAAAAGAATGGATACTGCCAACTAGAAGAGAAGCTAATGGTGAAGAAGAAATCTTGTCAAGAGATGATTAGACAGAGCCTCAAAAAAGAGCAAACTTCAAAAACAAGAAGGCAATGACAATTCTCTCAAGCTCGTTATCCATTCAAAAATGTGGTAGAATACAACATTGCCCAACAGCTTACAACATGTGGAAAACATTAGAAAACTATCATGAAGTAACGAAGCAATTTAAATCCAAAAAGATTTAACTTCTTACTTCAGAATATGAGCTCTTCAAGATGAAATCCAATGAGTCAATCACTGACATGACCAACCGTCTTCTAGCTATCATAAATGGAATGAGAAAACTTGGGAAGCACCTGAGCTTGGAAGATGTAAATAATAAAATCCTGAGAAGTCTTCCTCTTAAAAGTTACGGTTCAAGAGTTGTCGGTATAGAAGAAGCAAATGAAGATATGAGCATCATGAATACTGATGTGCTTATTGGAAAACTTCTCACACATGAAATGGCAGTGAAAAAAGATAGAGAGCTTGAAGCAGAGCCAAAAAAAGAAAGCCTCTACTTCAAAATCTCAAGAAGAAGTTGAAGATGGTGAAAAAATGAGTGATGATGCAAATGAGGACATTGTTATGCTCTCAAAAAGGTTGAAAAGAATTATTGAGAAGAAAATGAGCAACTCTAGAAAATTCAGGCAAAGAAACCTCAAACAGACTTCTAATGATGCACAGAGAAGTAAAAAAGAGGTAAAATGCTATCAATGTGGAAAGAAATGACATATTAAATCGGAATGTCCAAGGCTCAAGAAGCATAAAAGCAAATACCAAAGAGACAATGAAGAGAAAGGTTACAAAGCCACATAGGATGACAAAAGCTCTTCAAGTGAAAAAGATGACAATGAAAGCGAAGAGGTCAACCTATGTTTCATGGCTATAGAGGATCACGTCTCGGATAAGGTAAGATCACTTCACTCATACTCTTTCAATAATGATAGTAATGGTAATAATAGTAATAGTGATGATGATGATGATGATGATGAGCAAAGGCTAATAGAAGAATTGAATCTAGAACTAGAGAAATATATGAGTAAATTCAATACTTATAAGAATAACATTTCTAAATTAAAAATCAAAATGGATGTTTTAGAAAAAGAGAACTTTAAGATTAAATCATCTAATGAATCTCTTCAAAAGTCATTAGATGAATACTCTTCAAGACCCTCAACTAAATCCTTGCTTAAAGAGAATAATACTTTAAAAAATGAAGTTGAGGAACTTAGAAACTCTATTTCAAAATTTCACAAAGGAAAAGAGAGCTTAGATACTCTCATTGTGTCTCAAAACTATTTTTGTTAAGTCAAGTGAACCTCACATCTCCACCCTTGCTGGAACAGCACCAAGGATTAAGTACACTAAACCTTCTATACATAAAAGGAATAATCAAGGATTGGTAAGCCTAAGAAAGAAACCTCAAAAGGCTAATCATGCCTTTATATATAAGAAGCATGCATCTAGAAAAGCACCAATTAATCATGACTGTGCATGCCATTGCTCTCAAACTCAGTCTAATAGAAATATGACATTCAAAAATATTGTAAGACCAAAAAGCATTTTTAGACCTAAACAGTGTAACTATTGTATGAAAATTGGTCACATAAAGAAACATTGTTGGATAAGGAAGGCTCATTGGGAACCTTCATGTGCTAACCCCCAATGACCCAAGCTCATTTGGGTATCTAAAAATCATACTCTATAGGTATGCCTCAAGTCCATAATAAACAAAAATGCTTGGCTAGTAGACAGTGGATGCTCAAGGCATATGACAGAAGACAAAGAACTCTTCAATGAAATCAAAAGTATTGATGGAGGTAAAGTTACCTTTGGAAACAATGATAAGGATAAGGTAATTGGCATTGGTTTTATTGGTATTAATGGTACTACTTTTATTAAAGATGTCTTACTTGTTGATGGTTTGAAACATAACTTGTTAAGTGTAAGTCAATTATGTGATAAAGGAAATAAAGTGACCTTTACTTCCAACGAATGTCTTGTAACCTCTATTGATGGTTAAGAGATATTTAAAGGAAATAGAGATATCACTAGTGTCTTGTGACTTCTAGTGATGAATCTTGGCTGTGGCATAAAAGGCTTGGTCATGCGAACATGGACTTAATTCAAAGCCTCAGCACAGGAGAACTAGTAAAGGGACTTCCAAAAGTCAATTTTGAAAAAGACAAGATATGTGAACCTTGCCAAAGAGGGAAGCAACACAAGTCATCCTTCAAATCCAAAAACATAGTAAGTACCTCAAAACCTCTACAACTCCTACATCTAGATTTATTTGGACCTACTAGAATTGCAAGCTTAGGAGGTAAACATTATGCCTTTGTCATCGTAGATGATTACTCTAGATTTACTTGGGTAATTTTCTTTGCTCAAAAGAGTGATACTTTTGAAAATTTCAAAACTTTTGCTAAAAGAGTACAAAATGAAAAAGGATATTGCATTTCAAAAATAAGAAGTGACCATGGCAAAGAATTTGAAAATGAAAACTTTGAAGGTTTTTGTCTTGAACATGGCATTTCGCAGAATTTTTCATCTCTTAAGACACCTGAACAAAATGGGGTAGTTGAAAGGAAAAATTGAACTTTAATTGAAATGGCTAGAACAATGCTCAATGAGTATGGTTTACTAACTTACTTTTGGACAGAAGCCACAAATACTGCTTGTTATATTTCAAATCGAGTTTTCAAAAGACCTCTCCTAAACAAAACTTCATTTCATCCATGGAATGGAAGAAAGCCCTTAATATCATACTTTAGAATATTTGGATGCAAGTGCTTCATATTGAATACCAAGGACAACCTTGGAAAATTTGGCTCCAAATCTGATGAGGGTATCTTTTTAGGATACTCTACAACTAGCAAAACATATAGAGTATTTAATAAAAAGTCATTAACTATTGAAGAATCTATGCATATTGTTTTTGATGAATCTAGTAGACTTAATCTTGTGAAAGGTAGTGTTCTTGATGATGTTGTAGGTACCATGGAAAGACTTGATCTTGAAAATGGAGAACAAGAAAATGATCAAGAAGATTCACATTAAGATCATTCTCTACCTCAAGCTCAAGAGGAAAATAGGCAAGAGCTCCCAAAGGAATGGAGATTGACAAAAGATCACCACAAGGAGCAAATCATTGGTGATCCTTCTACGGGAGTAAGTACTAGATCTCATCTCAAACATTTAGCTTATGACCTTACTTTTATTTCTCAAATAGAGCCTAAACATATTGAGGAGGCTCTTAATGATGAAAGTTGGGTGATTGCAATGCAAGAGGAACTCAACCAATTTGAGAGAAGTAAGGTATGGACCTTAGTACCTAGACCCAAGGATCATCAAATTATAGGTGGCAAATGGGTGTTTAGAAATAAACTAGATGAACAAGGTTCAATAACTAGGAATAAGGCTAGATTGGTTGCAAAAGGGTATAATTAGGAAGAAGGAATAGATTATGATGAGACCTATGCTCCTGTAGCTAGATTAGAAGCCATAAGAATACTTTTAGCATATGCATGCCATATGAATTTCAAATTCTTTCAAATGGATGTAAAAAGTTCCTTTTTAAATGGTTATATAGAAGAAGAAGTTTATGTAAAACAACCACCAGGTATTGAAAGCTATGATTTGCCTAATCATGTTTTTAAACTTTCAAAAGCTTTATATGGTTTGAAACAAGCCCTAAGAGCTTGGTATGAAAGACTAAGTTCTTTTCTTTTAGAAAATAACTTTACAAAGGGGAATGTTAACACTACATTATTCACTAAAAAGTATAAGAATGATATTTTAATTGTTCAAATTTATGTTGATGATATCATATTTGGGTCTACTAATGAATTGCTTTGTCAAGAATTTGCTAAGTGTATGACTAGGGAATTCGAAATGAGCATGATGGGTGAGTTTAAATATTTCCTTGGTCTGCAAATAAAATAAGGCAATGAGGGATATTCATCAACCAATCCAAATATGCCAAAGACTTACTTAAGAAATTTGGAATGGAAGGATGCAAGAATGCCAAGACTCCAATGAGCACATCAACAAAATTGGACATGGATGAAAAGGGTAAGAGCATTAATGAAAAGCTCTATAGAGGTATGATCAGATCACTTTTATATCTTACTGCTTCTAGACCCGACATAATGTATAATGCATGCTTATGGGCACGCTTTCAATCATGTCCAAAAGAGTCTCATTTAAATGCAGTAAAAAAAATTCTAAAATATTTACATGGCTCATTGCATCTAGGTTTGTGGTATCCTAGAAATTCATCCTTTTACATTATAGGATATTCAGATGCTGATTATGTTAGTAGTCTTTTAGATAGAAAAAGTACTTCAGATACTTGTCACTTTATTGGAGAGTGCTTAGTTTCTTGGTTTAGCAAGAAACAAGTTTCAGTTGCTCTTTTTACTGCTGAAGCGGAGTATGTAGCAGCAAGATGTTGTTGTACACAAATCCTTTGGATGAAACAACAACTTAAGGATTATGGTCATAGTATGAACTATATACCTATTAGATGTGACAATACAAGTACTATAAAATCTATCTAAGAATCCCATTCAACATTGTAGAAGTAAGCATATTGACATTAGACACCATTTTATTAGAGATCATGTTCAATATGGAGATGTTGTATTGGAATTTATAAGCACAGACAATCAATTGGCAGATATCTTCACTAAGTCTCCAAATGAGGAATGATTTAACTTCATAAGAAGAGAGCTTGGTATGATTGATGGATTAACTTTGTTGTTGAACCTTGAGAGGTATTTCTGCCATTTTGATGCTAACAAATAAAATAGCAATAATGTATTTAATATACTTGTTTTCTAAGTCTATTGAACAGGGTATAGAATATGATAGCAAGAATGGAGAATGGAAGATAAATCTTAAAAAGATAAAATTGAAGAAGTAGCATGTTCACGCCCGTGATAAATTCTAGCGCCAACAAACCAACATTTAAAGTTCACGGCCATGAAGAAAAACAGCAATCGTGAATGAACATTTCAGTCACGCCTGTGAAGAAATGTCACGCTCGTGAGAAGACATGACAAATTCTTCCAGAGAGCTTCACGACCAAAGTCACCACGTGGACCACGACTTGGAAGGATGTCACGCCCGTTAAGATAAAATGTCACGCCCATGAACAAACATTTCAAAACCTTCTAGAATGCTTCATGGCCAAGGTCACCACTCAAGTCACGGCTTGGAAGAACAGTCACGACCGTGAAAGATGAAAGAGAAACATGTCATACGTGATTATTAGGGTTGGTGCAATGGCTAGTTTCATATTAAATGCACTCTAACGACTATAATTTGCTATGGAAGTATAAATGCAAGTCATTTATGCATCTAGAATAAGAGAGACAACAAGGAGAACAAAAGAACAAGAGAATAGCAAATATTTTGAATCAAAATCTTTTTGTAAGCCATTTTGTGCATTTCATATTTATTCTCTATGAAAATCTTTTTGCTCATCATTTATTGAGTAATAAAGATTTGTAAGTGCTTCTCTCTGTAATCATTTACTCCAGTGAGTTTTGGGTATTTCTGGATTAAGAGTATAACACTTGTAAGGGTTAGTTGAGTGAGCCTCTAAAACACAAAGAAATGTTATTTTTGTGAGCCTGTAAAACACAAGATAAAGGTTATTTGTGTGAGCCTGTAAAACACAAGGAATTAGTTATTGTGTGAGCCATCAAAACATAAGGGATTTCTGGGTTAGGTGTGAGCCATTGTTAGAAACACCATAGTTGGGAGTGAGCTTGTAAAACTCCATTGTAACACTTAGTATGTTAGTGAAACTCCCAATTGCGATTGGGGAGAGGAGTAGGGTTTGTTAACACCCGAACCTCTATAAAAATCTTTATGTCATATTCTTCTATCCCTACTAAACTTAATTTTTATTTCCACACTTGAAAGTTAATTTTTTAATCTTCAATTCAACCCTTCTTCTTGGCTCAATATCTGGGCAATATTTTGTGATTGCCAAATTGCCAAACCTTGATTGATAATCTTGTTTTTGTCTTATCTTACTAAAAATAAGGTAGCTAATTTGATGGAAATATATGTTATAAGGGATAGAAACTCCTAGAAATATTTGATTTAGTCTTGTTTTAGGCTTAATTTTATTTAATGAGAATTTTAGGCAATTCACGCCCGTGACATATATTCACGACCGTGAACTAAATCGCCAAAAGAACCAGTAGCTTTCACGACTTGCTTCACGACATGATTCATGGCTTAAGGTAGTGAAGACTATGTTTCACGACTACAACCTTTTTCATTCACCTCCGTGAAATCCTTTGTTCATGCCCGTGATGTTTTTTCACGACCGTAAATAATTTCACGCCTCTCTTCACGGGTAAAGTGTCTCTTCAGCAAACTGTGAACACGACACTTCACGTCTGTGACTTAGTTTTTCACACCCGTGAAGATGTCGGCTATATAACGTTTCTGCAGTTATTTCTCTCATTCCAACTCTCCAACTTTTCTCAGCTTCTCTCATTTATCACCATTGAATACCATTTGGAAGATTGCGCCCCTCTAGCAACTCATTCCATCTATAAATATCTTCAAAAACTATTTCCATCATCAGAAATCACATCACCCTAGGTTTTACTCCAAAATTTCTATCAAAATTTTCGCTTTTCAGAGTTTATTCTTTCAATCAAATGGAAACCGGTTCTTCCAAGGGTACAAGGAAGAAGTCTCATGCTCCCATAAGGTACACAAATTACCTTATAAACATCATTCCGGAGCATTGTCATCCTAGATACTCAGTGCTCAAGAAAAGACCACTCATTTCCTCTAGATCATTTGAGTGGAAAACCATCTGTACACTCGGCCTCGAGACAAGCATGATGGAACAACTCCAGGCTTATCATCTGAAAGAATTCGTTGATATCCATCAACCAACTCTGAGGGAGCCAACCTTAGAATTTCTGAGCACCTTGCAAGTCTCTCCTACCGGTACGGTGAAGTTCCAAATTTGCAAGCATCCAAACACCCTCTCTGCCATAGAGTTTGGAGACTTATTCAATCTTCCCTTTGAAGGCATCCTGAATGACAGTGAAGTGGAGTTCTATGCTACTCAGGCATGGACTCACTTCGGTCTTGATTGCAGCTGGGACGTCAAAAAGATGAAGAGCACCCACCTTCAATCCCCAGTGCACAAGTATTTGCATAGGTTTCTAACCTATAGCGTATTTGCCATAGGAGACAGCAATGGCACAATTAGGAAGTCAGAGCTCTTTCTCCTGGAGATGGCCCAATGAGGCCTCACAATGGCTTTATCTCGATGGTTTGCAAACCATCTTTTGTTAATTGCCACCAAGCCCTCTAGAGACATTCTGATTAGTGGGTACGTGACTCACATCACCTTGAAGCTCGGATATTTGAAGCTAGATGAACATCACTTCAACCTCATACTAGGGCATCCTCCAAACCGATTAGACGTCGAGTCTTTCATCAAAATGGGAGTGGTTGTTTGTATAGTGTTTGAGAACAATATCTACTACGCTTCACCAACACTACTGGTGAAATCATTTGGGAGGACAATGACTCGGATGACTTCAAAGCTAGCCTTCAAGGAATCCAGCAGAGGAAGAGAGTTCGAGTTGAGATGGCACCTCTAGAGGTTGAGCAGGAAATGGGACAATCCTCTGCCTCTACACCAAACTTAGCTCAGTAAGTGGTTGACCTCTTAGCACCATGGTTTGAGCAATTGCAGACTTCAATGGATGAGAGGTTAGAGAACCTCAAGGATTACATGGAGTCTCGCATGGACAGCCTCGAGGCAGAAGTATATTTTGATGCTACACTTCATCATTCTTTACAATTCTTGCACTTCGGCATTATTTATCCTAAGCATCTTTTGAGGGGGAGACTTATCAAAAGCACAGATTGCTAGATTATTTGTCACCATCAAAAAATGGGAGATTGTTGAACCTTGAGGGGTATTTCCATCATTTTGATGCTAATAAATAAAATAGCAATAATGTATTTAACATACTTGTTTTCTAAGTCTATTGAACAGGGTATGGAATATGATAGCAAGAATGGATAATGGAAGATTAATCTTAAAAAGATAAAATTGAAGAAATAACATGTTCACCCCCGTGACCTTATATGTCGCGCCCATGATGAAGCTTAGCGCCAACAATCCAACATTTAAAGTTCATGGCCACGAAGAATGATAGCAACCGTAAATGAACATTTCAGTCACAACCGTGAGAAGACATTTCTTCCAGAGAGCTTCACGACCAGAGTCACCACTTGGACCACGGCTTGGAAGGATGTCACACCTGTGAAGATAAAATGTCACGCCATGATCAAACACTTCAAAACCTTCCAGAATGCTTCACAGCCAAGGTCACGATTCAAGTCACGGCTTGAACGAATAGTCACGACCGGGACACATTATTCACGACCATGAAAGATGAAAGCGAAACATGTCAGGCACGATAATAAGGGTTGGTGCAATGGCTAGTTCCATATTAAATGCATTCTAATGGCTACAATTTGCTATGGAAGTATAAATGCAAGTCATTCATGCATCCAGAACAAGAGAGGAGAAGAGGACAACAAGAAAACAAGAGAATAGCTAATATTTTGAATCAAAATCTTGTTGTAAGACATTTTGTGCATTTGATATTTTCAAAACAAATATTTATTCTCTGTGAAAATCTTTTTGCTCATCATTAATTGAGCAATATAGATTTGTAAGTGTTTCTCTTTGTAATCATCTACTCAAGTGGGTTTTGGGTATTTCGGGGTTAAGAGTAAAACAGTTGTAAGGGTTATTTGTGTGAGCCTCTAAAACACAAAGAAAGGTTATTTATGTGAGCCTTTAAAACACAAGGTAAAGGTTATTTATGTGAGCTTTTAAAACACAAGTAATTGGTTATTGTGTGAGCCATCAAAACACAAGGGATTTCTGGGTTAGGTGTGATCCATTGTTAGAAACACCATAATTGGGAGTGAGCTTGTAAAACTCTATTGTAACACTTAGTGTGTTAGTAAAACTCCCAATTGAGATTGGGGAGAGGAGTAGGGTTTGTTAACATCCGAACCTCTATAAAAATTCTTGTGTCATATTTTTCTATCCCTACTAAACTTAACTTTTCTTTCTGCAATTAAAAGTTAAATTTTTAATATCCAATTCAACCTCCCTTCTTGGTTCAATATCTAGGCAACAAGTATTATTGCTTAGATTGACCAAAAGGTTAAAAACCATCTCGTGCATAGGTTGAGATGCATATTTCTAATTTCCATTGCAAAATCAAGGTGAACATCATTGAAATGCTTCAAAGCAATTGGATCAGAAGGATGCTGCATTACACTATCATCAACCTCTTATTCTACATGTTATCTCATATCATTAGAAGTGGCTTTTTTTAGATGTATATAATCCTAGAAGTAGCAGCGCCAATGGAAAATAATACATTTTCTTGAAAGACACTTCAATTTTTCTCCTTCATCTTCTCTAAATGGCCCAACTTCCCTTGAAATGTGCATTATTATAGAATTTTCACAAAGTCATGTTCATATCTTCCCCCCTATAAATCATGCATTCATTAAGACAACAATGTATCTTATTGACTAATAAACCCAAATCCCAAACCATACACTTCGTTTCATAAAATCTCTCAGTGATATAATTTTCTTCCAGCACAACCTCTTTCATCAGTTGAGCCATTGGATCGAATGCACGCTTAGACATATGGTGTTCAGCCATGATATTAAGCGTTCTCACAACCATTGATAATTGTGAATTATTTTCAGACTCAGGCCACAATGCTTTATTATAAGCATTTAACATATTATAAAATTGTTGCACTGCTGGAATTATGATTCTCTTCATACTTATAATTTTGATTGAATGAAAGACCAACAACATCCATAATCATTGTTTGGTAATAATTGATTGGTTGAGAAAGATTGGCCAAATACATATTTTGTTGCTCATATATCACTTGTCTATTTTTCCATGTCTATTCCACACAAAATATCTAGGTTTGAAACCATATCTCAATAGATGATATTTCATCATCTCCACATCAAGGAACTGACAATTGTGACACTTGTTTCTCAGACACAAATACTTTATTTTTCCCCGTCCATCCACAACTGATGACCATATGCAAATTCTACAAATTTCTCAACCTTATAAACAAACTCCAAACTGCAAAGACCATATATCAATTTTTGGTACATCCAATTTCTATCCTCATTCATGATTGACAATTGCAATGAGTATCTCATAACATTAGGGACATAACACAACTGCATACTTATAGGTTCATATGTCTTTTTTGTTATTCATTAATTTATTTATTTTATATCATTCTTATCACTCATGTATTCATTATAAAATTAGAAACCTGTTCCATTCAAGAATGCATTGCCTATATGCCACAACTGTACATGTTATATATATACATATGCAAAAATTTCAACAACATATCCACTTAGTTCTTCAATTGCATGAAATGGACAATTCCTTTGTACAATTGAAGAACAAAAGAATATACTACTGAATTTATACTATGTATAACATATAACGTGTTATAAGTCATATGTGAATACATAGATAAGTATTCTCAAATTGTCCACACTAGACCTTTCAGTGAAGACATCGAACGGATTTCTATAAATAAAATGTACAAAAATGTATATTTATTTTTTTATTCATTTAGTTATCTTAATATTAAAAATTTACCAAAATTTCAGCAAATGTTTCCTAAAACTAGACACTTTCCAATTTTTAATGTATTCACCTATGAGTTGTCAAACAAAATAACAAACTCAAAAACTAGATCCAAGACAATCACAATTCAGTTAATTCTTCATTATTTAGTGAGTTCTCACAATCACAAGCACAATACAAATTCAATGAATTCTTAAAAACTTTTAAGGTTACCCTTATTCCTACAGACATTTTCATTCAATCAGAAAATCAGAAATGAAGATAGAGAGATAAAAAAAAAATAGAGAGATAACTTCTACCTTCATATACAAAAACAAAAATGGCTCCAACCTAGAAACGACTCTCCTTGCAAAAAAAAAAAAACTTGTACGTGGAGACAAACAGATATTGGTTACAAAATTGTTATTTTATATTTAAATTTTGTTTGGTTTTTGAATCTACATTAAAGATTATAACAAAATAAAGCATTTATAATAATATAACTCAAATCAATAGATAATTACCGATCCAATTTGATGTGAATTCAAATTGCTATTTGCCACTAACTCATACCTATAGGCTAGTTGGTTTCTCAATTTCAAGATGCTAGTGGCTTCTTTTTTTTTTTTTTTTTGAATGGATCCATTTTGAAGCACTAACAAAACTTTTTATAGGATTCCGTACCAACTTATTTAGTTAAAATTAATAGCGATCTCATAATTAAGTCGAACAACTAAGTTATTCCATATAATTTTTTTTAAGTATATGGGAAAGTTATATAATTAGGTCGAACAACTAAGAAATTTATCCACACCTTATTTTCATGTGTTGTACTTGAACTCTCAAAAACTCCAAAATTACTTTGGAGACTTGGCAAAAACGCAGAGATTATACAAACATTTTATTCTACATAGCAACTATTCTTTTTCATATTTCTTGCGATCTATACATTTACTTGATTGTTGGTGCAAGGACTCTAGATTTTACAAAAAATAGAATAATGGCTTTAATGTATAATCATTGTACTTAAGTAAACTATATACCTACTATTTTGCTATTGGATTTGCCGCAAATCCCTCTAGAATTAACAAAGCAAAAAAAAATATAAATACAAGATAGTGATCATGAATTTCTGCCAAGAACGTGATATGAATTTCTGCCTCACGATTGGAATCAATTCCACCTATTATAGATCGATTTTTATTGGTGTTTGTGGGTAGATATGGGATAATTCTAAGCCAAAAAAAAAAAAAAAGCAATAACAATTCCATCATAATAAGTGCATATCCAAACCCTTGAGCGGTGACGAACTGAATAACCTTGTTTGTGGATAGTTTGAGGAAAGAACTAGTGACAGGCTTTTTATTGAGAACTTAGGTAGAAAAATGATTTACAAGATAATAGGCTGTAAGAATGGAATCATCCAAAAAGATTTATTAGGAGTTTTATTAGCAATCATAATAGACTGAGCTGCTTGTAAGAGGTGTTTGGTTTTATGCATCTTTGGAAATTGTTTGGACTTTTTCTTGTTTTTCCAATGCCCCATGAGTTTAACACTTCTTGTTAAACTTTTCCAGGGGTGGCAAATAAATGATATACTATAATTTTTGCTTTTGGAATTCATAAGGACATGGGTGTCCACATCCATGGAATCTAAATTTCTATTCATTCACCTATTTAGCAGAAAATTTAATATTGTAACAATCCTATGGTCAAATTTTTCTTCCCTCTAACAAATACTCAATTTGTTGATTATTGGACATCACAATGATCAATGATAAGTTATTAGGTATAAAAAAAACATTTTTCTTTGGCGTTATACAGCTTCTTAGTATTTCTACCGTGGCCATTGCTTTTTATTGTTGACGAAACATTTGCTGCTAATGTGGAATAGGTGCTCCTAAAAGGTTTGTTGTTCTTTCAGTTGCTATTATTAACTCGTAACAAAAAACTAAAAGCTTTGAAATACTTCTTGTTGTATATCTTTCAACTCATGAAAAATAAGCATATTGTGAAATCTATTATCAGAGTGCTGGTGTAAAATTTCCTCAAAGGCCTTGTGAAACACAAACTAATAATTACAATTCACAAGCAAAAAAAAAACACACTTAATGGAGAACTCACTGCCTCTAGACATGAAGAGACTGCTCAAGCTGAACCTAATTTAGGTACATTTTTCTGAATGTTTTCTTTCATTATCACGCCCATTGTTTATATAGTTATCATCTACTTATTTCCTACCAGGAATTGTTGTTTTCTGTAATAATCTTATCTGTCCTATATTTGGAAAATATCCAAGTATCTGTGTCCATTTTAAATGCCAATTACGTATTGGACATGGTTGTAGAAGGATAGAGTCCAAAATTGGAGCCATAAATTTCTTAGCTAACATAGGTTTCAAATTGCAAAGAGATAATGTAATAGACCTTTAATTTTAGAATCTACACTTTTCTCCAGTTATATTGTTCAATTTTGGAGCATAATAAATATGAAAAATAAATAAATCAGTGATTAAAATTAATTGTGGAGGATCATGCAAAGTTGAGATTCTATTTTGAAGGAGAAATAGATAAGAGTCATTTTAACTTCACCAGCATATATAAACACTGGTCCCAATTCTCAGAAGTCAAACCTTTATAGTTTCTAGTTTCACAAACTCAGAAGTCATTTTCCTCAATGTTGCCATTAGTACAAAACAAAATTGAACCTAAAGATTGTTGGTGCAAATATGAATTTAAATTAAATATAGATAAGTGTAAGCCCTGAATTAGATAAAAAGGGGTGAATTGAGATTTTAAAATTTTTTGAACTCTTATAAAATGACTTATATTTTTAAAGTATTATAATAGTATGCTAATATTGGAATGATAACACATATAAGAATAATTTAAAATTTTTTTCCACAAAATCAAAGTTTATGAAGTGAAATATTTATCAACCGCTAATGGCAACATTCAGTTTTTTATCAAATAAATCAGTTTTTTGATTTGCAACGAAACTTTAAACTGATTTAAACACAAATGAATTTTTGGAAAAATATTTTCAAACACTTTTTCAAGTAAAAATCGGATAAAACATTTTCAACAAATCAAAATATCATACTTGAAAATAAGAGAAAGGGGAAAAGGTTAACACACTTGAATTTATAGTGGTTTGGTTCCTTTTGCCTATCCACTCCTCAAGATTGAGAGTTTCTCTCAACTAATTTATAAAGTAAAACTTAAAAACAGTTGATTAACTTTTATTCCAAATATGTTAAACAATTCAACAACCAAGTTTTTCAAACTTAATTTGGAAACTAACCTAAAAATAAATCACTCACAAAACTCATAAATGAATTATATAGTTAAAGAACTAGAATCAAGATGAAAAATATCTAAAAACGAAGTTTAAATTAAAGGAAAACATTTCTAAGGAATGAAAAGCAAGTTTCTCTTATTTGCTTTTCAAATATTTTTTTTGAACAAGTATTTATTGTTTTGAAGTGAAAAAGTAGAAAATAGAGACAAATTTACGTATTTCAAAAAGTAATCGCTATTTTATTTTTTAGTAAATAACTATCAGTTATAAAATTAAAATATTCTATTAGAATACTTATTAGAATACTTTATTATAAAACTACTTTTCTCATTTGAGAAAAATATTTAATCCGATTTATACTTTGAGCTTTACCTTTAAACACACATCATAATAACTTTACATTAATACCTTAATGTACCTCTTTGTTCCACATGTGCCTCTTTTCTTAAATATATGTCTTTCACCTCAAATTCTTATATAGCATAAACTGAAATTCAAGTACATATATGATAAATTCTAATTCTCAAATTATGATTTTAGAATCATTAAAATTAGGAATACAAGTATTACAGCTTTGAGCCAACAATAAGGAGATGAAGTGAATTTATGGGGTTGTGTATTCAATGTTAATTACTCCTCTTTAAATATATTTATATATATCATTTAATCGCAGTTATTCCACGATCAGAACATCATGTCTTTTCTCAAGAGGTAATTTTCAAATGAGTTTAAACTACCTCTATTGCGTTTAATAATAATGCAACTTCTTGTGATCCACCATAAGTATAATGAGGTTCATCGGTAGTAACTTAATTTAGTTTACTACAATCTCTTAAAGTCCACCACTAATGATATATGCTTCATCGCACGTGACCTACATTTTAAAAAATAATATATTTTTGTAATCTACCTAATGAGTTTCGTAGTCTACCACTACTTTTTTCTTACGATTTACCTCAAGAACCTTAAGGTACACAAATTTAGAATTTCTTTATTTTGGAAAATTCTCTCACATCTAAAACATATGACAATTAATATGATATGGAATAACACAAAATTATATCATTTTCACACATACATTCCAACAATTTCACCGAGTCAGAAGCCTTAGTATCATTTGTCTTTCAATATTTGTTAGAGTGTCTAAAGCTCAACTTAATTGAATTGAATTAATTAAAATTTAAGTTATGAAAATTGTTTTTTTTTTCAAAATCAAATAATAAAGAAAATTATCAATTCCAACTAAACGCTAAATGTGACAATTATCTTTCAAATGTCTAACTCAAACCTAACAGAATAATCAAAATAAAAAACATAGATTGTTTGAATTTTGGAGTTGGTTGGATTTTTAATAAAAGTTTGATCAATTGACTAGGTTTCTTCCAACATATTATTGCACAATTAATTGATTAAGAGATTGTGTTTATTGCTTTCGGTTAAGTTCTCTCGCGAGGTTGTTTATTATCCCTCTTTAAATTTAGTACAATGTTGTCAAACAACCTGAGCAATTTCCACTCTGCTTAATGGCCCTAATCTCTCTTAACAATTTATACAGGTATCTTTTCAGTGCAGATTACTATATATCTTTTTTATTTTTATGTTTTTCTGTTATGCGCATATTAATTTAGTTGCGGCGGTTTTTTTTTAATTTTAAATTGCTCTTTAGCTTTTAAATCAGTTAGAAAACAATTGAACACATAACTAGTTTTTTTTTAAAAAAAAAAAAAAACAAATATGTCCATGTAAATTAGAAAAAAAAAAAAAAGGTCTATAGCCTCATATAAGAACTTAATTACGAAAAAACGATTATCTCATATATATATATATATATATATATATATGAGCGCATCTTGAATTAACATCTTATGCACAATATGCTTATAATCATCGACTGACAATTTTTTTAAATAAAAATAAAAAATGATTCATTCAATGATATAAAAACTTGCATATACTCTCAACTTAGTATCGAGTTATTAACATTGAAGGTAGTGTTTGAAAAATTATAAAATGTAAGAATTCAACATAATTAAATTGCTTTTAGCCAAATTTTGATACATAAAAAATATGAAATTCATTAAATTCATTTTATTTAAGTAAACAAAATTTTGAAAGAATTTTTTTTACTAGAACACAATTTATTACTTTTACATATTAAAAATTCAAAAATGTCTATTTGAAATAAATTTTGTTTCTTTGAAAAAATAAATGGAAAAATCAGTATATTCATTTTACTTTTCTCTCTTTTTTTTATATAATATATTCAGTTGCTCTAAATAAATTAAGCAAAAAATGCATATATATTATTAGGCTATTGAATTTTTATTTGATAACTTTAAGCCCTTTAATTGTTATTGTTTTAAGATTAAGCGCTCCAACTTTAAGTTTGTTCAAGCTCTCTGATTTTGATTTTCTCTAAAATTAATTTTTTATTTTTTGTGTGTTTATTTTCAGTCAATAAGGGCTCAAAGTTGACAAAATAAAAACTTTAGAGGGCTTAAGTTATATAAATAAAATTGCATGAGCTCATTAGATAAAACATGCATAAAATTTAAAGGCCAAATATGCGTTTTTCTAATAATCAATTTCAATTATAATTCTATCATTTGAAAGTTTAATTATTTCAAACTCATAAAAATTCAACCTATTGACAATAGCATAGAAGCACTTAGGAGAGAGCTGATGAGTGAAGATTTTCAAGGGCCAGGTAAATATATATATATATATATATATATATATATATATATATATATATATATATATATTTTAAATTAAGTCCATCTCTTTAGATTCTTGCTATTTTTGAAGATTTTATTAGTGGAATATTGATGTACAGCTATATGTTCATCATATGTTGGTTTGCAACTTATAAACTTGAATATTTGATTATTTATATACACATCATTTCTGTTTAATTTTCAATTAATGTATATTGTTTAGGTAGTATGATGTTGTAGGAGAAAATCAGAGAGCAAAATAAAGATAAAGCAAATGGCAAATGATCAAAACATTCTAAATCATTTTGAGAAAGAAAAATTTTAATGAATCATATCATTTTGGCTACATTATAATCTCAGAAGGAATAATTAATTTTACGTTAGAAAGAATTTATATTTTCTTTAAATAAAATTTGATGTAATATTATTTGAATTAATAATATTTTCATATCAGGTACAAACAAGTGTTCGGGTGAAATGGCACAAAAGGCTATGGATCAGACGATAGGAATAGTTGGGGCATTTTTTAACATTGATGACATTGAGATAAGACGAACTCTGAAAACAAAAGTGCAAGAACTGGAAGGCCACGAAGCGGACAAAACTAAACAACTTAGACGTGAAAAGTCATCTGGTGGGTATGTACTTGATCATGTAGATGAGACTTGCAAAGTGCCATTCCCAACAACAGAATTAATTAGTGAGTCAAGCTTTCAAAAATAACAAGCTAAAGATTTTGGATTGCTTAAAGAAGGATGATGTCTTAAGCATTGGCATTTATGGGATGGGAGGAATCGGTAAAACCACTCTCATGAAACATGTCCGTAATCAGCTTCTTGAAAGTTTCACTGTTTATTGGATTACTGTATTGCAAGATTCTGGAACTTACAACTTGCAGAATTTCATTGCGAACAAAATTGGCTTGGATCTCTCTCGTGAAGGTGATTGTATTGAAAGAGCTGCAAAGCTGTCAAATGCATTAGAGAAAATACAAAAGTGTGTTCTAATTTTGGATAACTTGTGGGATTATTTTGATTTAAATGAAGTGGGTATACCTGTTAGAGTAAATGGACGCAAGTTCATTCTTACAACTCGTTCATTAGATGTATGTAAGAAGATGCTTTGCCAGGAAATTATAGTAGTAAATCCACTTAAAGATAAAGAAGCATGGAGGTTGTTCCAAACAACACTAGGGAAACCTCTTTCTTCAGGTGTTATTGAGATTGCAAAATTCATCACAAGGGAATGTGATGGTTTGCTACTTGGAATTGTAACGATGGCTGGAAGCATGAGGGGAGCGGATGATGCAGTGGATGATATTTGTGAGTGGAGGAATGCTTTGAGGCAATTGAAAGAAGCAGAAGTTAGGGAAGGTGACATGGAAGAGAAGGTGTTTTGAGTATTGAGATTCAGTTATAATCGTTTGATGACTGATTCAGCATTGCAACAATGCTTCTTATATTGTGCGTTATTTCCAGAAGATGAGGAGATCAAAAGAGAGGAGTTGATAGAGTATTTGATTGATGAGGAAATAATAAAAGCAGAAAGCAGGCAAGCAAAATTTGATAAGGGGCATACCATGCTCAATAGACTCGAAAAGGTTTGTTTGTTGGAAGAAGGTGTTGTATATAATAATTTGAGATATGTGAAGATGCATGACTTGATTAGGGATATGGCCATCCGAATAATGAAAAGGAATGGAGGAGTGATGATTAAGGCTAGTGCTCAATTGGTAGAAATTCCAGATGTTGAGGAATGGGGAGTGAATCCTGTCAAAGTTTCATTAATGAAGAATAAAATAGAAGGAATTCCCTCCGGCCATTCACCAAGGTGTCCGAATCTTTCAACCCTACTGTTGTGTGGGAATTTCAAATTGAAACGGATAGCAGATTCCTTTTTTTAGCAATTGAATGGACTCAAGATTCTATATCTTTCAGATAGGAATATCAAAAAATTACCAGGTTGCATCTCTCATTTGGTGAACCTAAATGCATTCGTGCTCCGTCGTTGTTACTTGTTAAAGCAAGTGCCATCATTTGCGCTGCTTAAAATGTTGAAGAAATTAGATCTCTTTTGTTGTCCTGAAGTTGAAAATGTGCCTCAAGGCATGGAAATGCTATCCAATCTAAGGTATTTAGATCTCCGTGGAATAAATATAAAGGAGTTACCCATTGATATGTTTGCAAATCTTTCCCATCTACGAGTCCTCTTGCTTGACAATCGGTTAAATGTAAAAGGAAAGGAATTAGAATCTTTGAGAAAGTTGGAAATTTTGAAATGGCCTTTCTCTGACATTTGTGTGAGCCTTTAAAACACAAGAAATTGGTTATTTGTGTGAGCCATTAAAACACAAGAGATTTTTGGATTAGGTGTGATCCATTGTTAGAAACATCATAGTTGGGAGTGAGCTTGTAAAACTCCATTGTAACACTTAGAGTGTTAGTGAAACTCCCAATTGAGATTGAGGAGAGGAGTAGAGTTTGTTAACACCCGAACCTCTATAAAAATTCTCGTGTCTCATTTTTCTATCCCTACTAAACTTAACTTTTCTTTCCGCACTTAAAGTTAAATTTTTAATATCCAATTCAACCCCCTTTTTTGGTTCAATATCTGGGCAACAAGGTTTTCAATGAATATACCGAAATGCGAGTAGCTCGTTTGCCACTAACAGGAAATGAGGTTTTTGAACGAGTTAGAGATATTGATAATGCATTTGGTAAACCTTTTAAACCTGCTCAAAAAGGTCCTTGGAAAAAGAAATCTATATTTTGGGATCTTCCATATTGGGAATATTTACCGGTTCATCATTGTATTGATGTTATGCACATGAAGAAAAATGTTTGTGATGCTATAATAAGAACATTGTCGAATATATCGGGAAAAACAAAAGATGGTATCAAAGTAAGAAAGGACATGTTAGAAATGGGCATACGGATGGAGTTAGTGCCTCAAGATATAGGGAAACGAACATATCTTCCCCCAGCTTGTTATACATTGTCTAAAAAAAGAGAAAACTAGCTTTTGTGAGTGTCTTTATGGTGCTAAAATTCTATATGGATTTTCATCAAATATAAAAAGTCTTGTGTCAATGAAAGAATTGAAGTTGATAGGTATGAAGTATCATGATTGTCATGTTTTGATGCAACAATTTTTACCAATAGCAATTCGAGGCATGCTACCAAATCATGTGAGGAATGTTATTACAAGACTTTGTTTTTTCTTCAACACAATTTGTTGTAAGGTCGTTGATCCAGAGAATTTGGATGAGTTGCAAGCCAATATTGTTGTTACTCTATGTCAAATTGAAATGTATTTTCCACCTTCCTTTTTTGACATAATGGTGCATTTGGTTGTTCATCTTGTGAGAGACATTAAATTGTGCTGTTCGGTTGTATATGTATCCTTTTGAGAGATTCATAGGTATTTTAAAAGGGTATGTGAGGAACCGATATCAACCTGAAGGTAGTATTATTAAAGGTTACCCAGTTGATGAAGGTATTGAATTTTGCACAGACTACTTATTAGGTGTTGAACCTATTGGCATTCCTAAGTCTCATCACGATGGAAGACTTGGAGGTACAGGAACAATTGGATTTAAAATGGTATTACCCGGTGCTCAGATGAGTGAGAAAACACATCTCCTTGTGTTGCACCACCTTACACAAGTTCATCCATATTTAGAAGAGCATATGTCCATTTTAAGGCGTCTGAATCCATCCAAAGGTGAAATATGGTTGACAAATGAACATAATGGTTCTTTTATTGGATGGTTTAAAGACTGAGTGATGCGTCAGTTATCAGAAGTGTCAGAAGATGTAACTGATACCATAAAATGGTTAGCATATGGCCTTGGGTTGATATACGGTCTTATGAAGGATATGACATCAACAGATATACCTTTTACACTAAACGTCAGGATGACAAAGCACAATGCAAAATAGTGGAGTTACTTTGATATCTTCATCATGAGAATTTTCTAGTGCTAAAGACACCATGCCAATAGATGTTACGATGTCATATTATGGTGTAGTTGAAGACATTTGGGAGCTTGATTACAGGGAATTTATGATTCCTCTCTTTTGATGTAAATGGGTTCAAAACCGACGCGATGTTAGAGTGGATAAGTTAGGAATCACTTTGGTCGATTTTAGTCGATTGGGTTATCAAGATGATCCATTCATTCTTGCTTCACAGGCTAAACAAGTATTTTATATTGTTGACCCTAATGATAGTAAGTGGTCTATTATTTTTCAAGGTAAGAGGCATATTGTTGGTATCGATGATGTGGTAGATGAGGAAGAATATGATCAGTTTGATGAGACTCCCCCGTTTTCTATCGGGTTACCTATGCCAGTTGGGGAAGATATTTTAGATTCAAATTACATGTGTGATGATCATACTGAAGGCTTATGGATTGAAAATCGCCAATAATTGATTCATATATGTTTATTGTAAGTTTATTTAGAAATTGTAATATGATTAATGTGGTTTATACTCATAATTACCAACTTTTGTTATTGTTTATCAAATAAATCTATTGTTTTTATTTTCCTTTGAAAGAAAGTGTTACTATTGTGGATTATACTAACATGTTTATTTGTTATGCTTGTGTTACAGGAAATCATGTTGAATGAACAACCAAATTATGAGCCATCAAGTATCATGACAAAAAGGAAAACTAAGGGAGCCACCACGTGCAAAAAATTGAAAAAGCAAGGGAATGAACAAAAGACAATAGATTTCGATGAGTTTGATCGCCCAATAAGAACATACGCTGATATTTTTAGTTCCTACATTGGCCTTGTAGCACGTTCCTATGTGAACATCACGATAAAAAGTTGGGATCTGGTCGATAAGGGTCTTAAAAATATAATTTGGGAAGATATCAAGGTAACTTTCCTTCAAATTTATTAACAACTTTGATTTTAAGGAATTAAAACTAATTAATCTAAAATATTATTTTGCAGAAAGAGTTCAACATTCCGAATGATAAGAAAAATATTGTACTAAAAATTGTTGGAATGCGATGGAAGGATTTTAAGTATCGATTGGTGGTTAAGTACATAAAAAATAAATCAGTGCAAAAGTCACCATTGGAATTATATGACTTCATCACTGAGAAAGATTGGGAGGAGTTTAAACAAGCACATGAATCTGAAGAATATGAGGTATCAATTATGAAGTAGATTAATGCAATTTACATTTACATTTATGCAAGACATGATAATGGGATCTTCGTTATTTTTTTTAAACAGCAAATCAGTTCCAAGGTGAAGGCAAAGCAAGCAAAGAATGTGCATCCACATTTCTTGGGTCATGTAGGTTATTCTGGGAAAAGGACTCAGTGGATTACTGAAGATCCCATCTCTTCTTTTTCATCATCAACATCTATGAGCTCTGATGTTACATCATCATATGATCGAAACCTCGATTGGGTAAGAGCTAGAACAAAAAAGACAGAAGAAGGAAATTATATAATCCAAGTAGAAAATACAAAAAAGGTGGCAAAAAAAATCGTAAGTATAACTTGCTAAACAAATAATGATATCAAGGTATTCTTTTTTATCTGCGATTGCTTATAACATATTGTTTATATGGTGAATAGGAGATATTACAGAAAGAAGTCGTCCAAGATAGCTGGGTACCAGAGAGGCATAATGACATATTGTCACGTGCACTTGAAAAGCCCGAACATTCTAGCTATGTGAGAGGTGTTGAAAGTGTTGTGACCATCAAGAAATTTTATGGTAATTCTGGAAAAAGGAAACTAGCAACGTCCGTCTCACCTAATATCAAGGTATCTTTTTTTTTTATCTGTGATTGCTTATAACATATTGTTTATATGGTGAATAGGAGATATTACGGGAAGAAGTCGTCCAAGGTAGCTGGGTACCAGAGAGGCATGATGACATATTGTCATGTGCACTTGAAAAGCCTGAACATTCTGGATATGTGAGAGGTGTTGGAAGTGTTGTGACCATCAAGAAATTTTATGGTAATCCTGGAAAAAGGAAACTAGCAACATTCGTCTCACCTAAAGTTATAGAAGAGCTTGAGACTAAAATAGAGGCCAAATTACTTGCTAAATTCTTGGCACAAATTGCACATATTGAGACTATGATAGAGGAAAAGACTAGGAAGTCATCTCAAATTGGCCCTGATATGGAGGTGGAGATGGGTCCTTCATTTGCTCGCCCAACTCGTAGTAGTTATCACTCTGTGGACCCACCATTTCCAATATCAGAATTACAAGTGAAAATTTTAAATTTAATTACTTCCACTTCCACTTTAATCTAGCTAATATTGATTTTTTGTATTTTTGCAGACACCTACATCATGCAGACTTGCTACCATTAATGAAGGTAAGCAAGTGATTGTGGCAGGGGGGATGGTTTATCCATCCTTTATTGATGCTATGGTGCACAATCGACCTATCATGCCCAATCACGTCAAGATATCTGTAGATGAAGTATTATTCGATTGTCATGAAGCCCAACTTCCTGTGCCTACTGAATACTTAACTACAGTTGGAAAAGCATAAGGTAGTTTTGTTCAATGGCCACAACATCTCGTGGTTCTTGGAGAGGTAATAATTTCTAAACTTATAAAATAATAAAATATAGAATATTGCATTTCATATATCATAATATATCATAATTTATTATTAATTGATAGGAACTTAAATCCAACCGATTAAAGAAGGCTCCAAAGAATAAACAAGGTAGCTGTTTATCGAAAGAATCAGCTACAAAGCAGCATGGATCTTTAGTTAATGAGAAAATTTTGGCAATTTTGAGTGGTGATATGAGGTTGTTGCATGAGATGGTTGCTAAATTGCCTACTGGGTATATTTTTGAAGTTTCTGCAGACATTACAGTATTTAAGTATCCAGTAGATAATCTAATGATTCATATCGGTATGAAAGACATCTCTCAACTATTCTCCATGGAATGGCTTGATGTCTCGATCATTCATATATTTATGATGTAAGATTATACTATTTATTTCTAATATTATAAGATCGATTTAAAAAATACAAAAATAATACTTATTTATGTATTGTGATTCATCCATGTAGGTATCTTCATAACTTGTGCGATACATTCTTTATATTGTCGATCGGATTTCTTTGTCTAGCAATGCTTCGTTTGATGTTCACAGAGACTAACGCAGCAGAAAGATATATTATAGAAGCTTTGAATGAACAAAGAGATTCATTCTACTACCATACTTCCAGGAGTAAGAAACATTTACATTCATGTTTGCATAATTTTTATTCTCAACATTTTTACTAACTTAAACATATTTGTGTATCTCTAGTAACCATTGGATGTTGATTGTATTTTACTGTGAACGGAGTGAGGCATTTTTCATGGATCCTCTAGCTTGTGGCAGTCGCGATATAAGTCTGAAATCTCATATTAACTTGTAAGTTCTAATATTACTAGCTAATAGTTTCTACAATGTTTGTAACGTTTTCAATATTAATGCCGATTTTGATATACACTTATTTTTCAGAGCTTATAGAACTTAGCTATAGAAGGTGGAAAAAATAAAGTTGTCAGGTTAAAATGGAATGACATTTCGGTGAAAATTTTATATTTTGAATTACTAGTTAGATTGAAGTTTTTATGATTTTATAATCCTTTATTTGGCATGGGCCTTTGTTTTTTTTTTTTTTTTAAGTGCCCTCAACAACAAGGAGGTGTTGAATGCGGATATTACGTCATGAGGTACATGTACAAAATTATCATATATCATAACACTGATACAACATTGCTTAAAGTATGTTCTTTCAAATACTAGTTAATTTATATTACAAGTATGATACATAACTAGCTATTAATTTATTCATTTTTAACATATTTTCTATTCTTTGTTTGATTTGTCTTGTAGGCTTTTGAAAATGGATCATATAATCAAGATCAAATAGATGAAATTCGACATATGTGGTCAAATTACTTTATGAGAGAGTGTATGTAATTTTTTTATTTACTTTTGTAAAATATTTCATATTAATGAGAAATACAATTTTAAATTAAAGAATTTTGAAGAACTTGTGGATTAATTATTTTTATGTGAATTGTTTTAGGCATGATGTTGTATTGCTTTGATTTATTTTATTTTTTTAGTTTGTGTTGTTTTGTGAATTCTTGATTATTGAGTATTTGTGACTTGAATATTGGATGTTTATTGTGGCTTATTGAAGAAGATTTATTATGAATTTTGAAGCAGATTATATATGAATAGTAGCAGTATAATATGAGCTTTAATTTAAAGAAAACAATAGACATCTATCGTTTAGTAATGACAGACACATATAATCAGTTATACGTATCTCTCGTTAAAAATAGTAAAAGCGTATAACCTGATTATATGTGTCTGTTATTAATAAACGACAGACGCGTATAACTGATTATATGCGTCTGTCGTTTAGTAATAGCAGACGCATATAACCTGATTATATGCGTCTGCTATTATTATACGACAGACGCGTATAATATGATTATATACGTCTGTCATAACGACAGACACATAAAATTTATATCATATGCATCTCCTATATATATATCTACTATTTGACAGACGCATAAAATACAAAATAACAAACACATATAACTCTATTATGTACTAGTGTAAGCAAAATAAAGTGTCTGCTAGACATGTCAGATGGGTTGCTTACTTGGAGCAATTTACTTTTGTGGTAAAGCATAAAGCTGGAGTCACTAATAAAGTAGCAGATGCACTGAATCGCGTGAACAACTTACTTACCAAAATGAGGGTTGAGGTACCTGGCATAGACTCTTTTCATGATTTATTTGTTACTGACCCTTACTTTTCTATGATTGTACAAGCTATTGAGGCAGGGGATAAAACATACTTTATGTTGCATGATGGGTTATTGTTTAAGGGCAGCCAACTTCGTATTTCGGATTGCAACCTGCAATTGCAAATAATTAAGCAGTTGCATGATGAAAGTCATGTGGGCATTAATAGAACTTTGCAATTAATTCAGGCTTCCTATTTTTGGCCTACCATTCGCATAGAAGTTGAAAAATATGTGCAAAGGTGTTAAGTTTGTCGAGTATCTAAAGGGCTTGCTACTAATGCAGGATTGTACATGCTTTTAGTAGTTCTTTCTCAACCTTGGGTCGATATCAGTATGAAATTTGTGCTAAGGTTACCACATACTCAACGAGGTAATGACTCCATCTTTGTTGTGGTGGACCATTTCTCTAAGATGGTTCATTTTATTCCTTACAAGAAAATGACAGATGTTGTCAATGTGGCACAATTATTCTTTAGAGAGATACACTGCTTGCATGGGCTACTTATATCTATTGTTTCTGACAGAGTCATGCAGTTTCGTAGCCATTTTTGGCATAACATATGGCAGATGGTGAATACACAACTTAATTTCAGTAATGGATATCACCCACAAACGAATGGGCAGACTGCGGTTGTTAATTGGTCTTTTAGTAATTTTTGTGCTGTTTGTTTAGTGATCATGTCAAGAGCTTGGATGAAAAGTTGTGTTAAGCTAAGTTTGCTCATAACCATGCAATTAATCGGAGCACTGGGTTCAATCCATTCTAAGTGATGCACTTTGTTTAGTCTAGGGGACCACTTGATCTGATTCCATTACCTAGCAAGACACAGGTTCAAAGAAAACAACAGACTTTTGTCGCTAATATGCAGGATATCCACTAAAAGGTGCATGAAAATATGAATTTGGTCAACTCCAAATACAAATGCAATGCAAATTAAAAATGCAGGCATATGGAATTTGATGTTTGGGATTTTGTTTGGGCTACCTTGACTAACGATCGTTTTTCTGCTAGTTAATACAACAAACTTTCTAGTAAAAAGATTGGCCCCGTTGAGATTATTGGGAAAGATCATTCCCAATGCTTTTTGTCTCGAGCTTCCTAGCCATATTTGCACTTCTAATGTTATTAATGTGAAACATCTAATTCCTTTCCATGGAGATTTTTCAGATGAGGATGTTGCTGCAAATTCGAGGGTGAATTTCCTCTACCTAAAGGAGAATGATACGGATTGAGTTGAAGAGCAGCCTTTGGAATACTTGCAAAGCGAGGATAGGAAAATGAGTGTCACGGGCATGTAGAAGCCTCATGTGCGTGACACTTCAGAATGCCCATGACACAAATGTGACTGATGTTACTGTCGCGAGAGTGCTGAAGGAGTGCAGACGTGACGCTGTTGGTGGCTGATGTTATTGTTGTAGGCATGCTGAAGGAGCATGGGTGTGAGGCATTGGTATCTAGAGGACAAAAGTGTCGCACTCACGACGCGATGAGTTGTTGATGCTTCTGTCACGAGTGTGACACATTGTCATGCTCGTGATGCACTGATTTTGGTAGACTTACGATTTTTCTCATTCTGTTTGATTTTTAATTTTTTTATTTAGGAATAGTTTTTGAAACACTATAAATTTGTTCTTTTTATTCTTGTTGATCAATTTTGATGTCATTAAATAAAAAATCCTAATTTTATTTCAAACTTCAATATTTTCTAGTAATTAAAATCAATGAATTTTGATGTCTAATTCCTAATAATTATAGAATCAACATATTTTAGAGTATCATCTTCGGTATTCATATGTGAATCAACAAATTCATAGTTTCTGCTGCATCAACACCTTTAGTTTTTACTGCATCTACACCTCTTTCATTAAGTTCAAGCAGTGTTTGAAGTTGAGTTATTATAATAATTAAGTTTGGCTATTTGGAGAAAATTGAGAGAAATTTTATAATTTTTTATGCAAATGACATGACTTCTTAGCTTTTCCAAATTGTAAGAATTGAAATGTGCTTTAGAATTTCACTATACTTTCTTACCACAAAAACTACTTATTTCAAGTTCTATAAATGGGTTGGTTTGTGTTTATTTTTATGTGTGAAGCAAAATTAAGTAATATATAAAAAGTTGTGAAAACTCGTTATGAAGAGCACAACACTTAGCTTTTTGTGGCGAGTTCATTAAGAAAATTTTGTGTGAGGAAATAAAAGCCTTTCGTGTGAATTAAAATAGAACAGTTTGTCATTAGTAGATTTACTGCTTTATTGGTTCGTAAATGTAAGCTTAACAACATAAATTTTACATTACTGAGTTTGATATGAATATACATTGCAAGGAATAAATTACTTTTAATAAATTTACGTATTTTACATTTAAATATATTCTTATAATTAATAGACATTTTATGTTATTTTAATAAATATTTAATGCTTCTCAAAAAAGGTATTATTGAATATTATTTTAAAAAATTTTATTGCTATAAAAAATTAATATATAACATATAAAAGATTTTAATATATATCAAAAATATGATATTAAAATTATATATTATTATGTGCTAAATATGAACATAAAAAAAATAATACCATGGATGAACATTTTGAAAAATAAAATAATAAATAACTTCTTATTATATTTTTAAAATATTATTTTTAGATGATGAAATTACTATTACGTTTTTTATGGCATTTTTAAGATGATTCACTTTAATTAATAATATTTAGAGTCCTATTAATTTGAATTTTTTAAAATATATTAATTCCTCCTTACTATTTAGAACTTATTTATTTTATTATATATTTTTTATTTAGACATCAATAATAATTTTCTTCCTTTCCTCTTATACTAATGGTTTTATAATAATTTTTCTTAGTATTGTTTCCTATACTTCCTTAAAATAAAAAATAGTCTTTGAGTCTTTAAAAAAGTAAATCTACAAGAGCATTGGAGTCTAAAATTTTTTTCCTACATCGGTACTTCTATAGACAATGTAAACATTCTTACACTACGATTTTCCCAACAACTATAATATATGATTGTATAATTTTTTTTTCAAAAAATAAATACTTAAATATCATCTTAATTAATCTAAAAATTGGCATTCCACACAAAACCGTAACAATTTTGGAAGATAAAAAGAATGGCATGCAGGTTTGAGAAACTAACGAAAAAAAAGGCTCCATTCTTATATTCAAAACTAAATGAAAAATAGAGAATGACATAGTTATGGTCACTTATGACCACTCAACCTTATCAATTAGGACAAACAGTCAAATTTGACTTTGAATTTCCTATTTGCCCAAATGAAATTCTAACCGTGTACATGTATTGTGGCTGTAAGAATATCAAGTAGCTATATGAACAAGTTGATCACTCTCTCATTTGGTAGATATGACATCATAATTTCTGGCTTTGAATATGCAAAAATCATCCCGTTGAATCATAAACATTGATATTCTTAAATATGCACATTAATATGAAACTACACTTAAAGCTAAAAATAAAAAAGGATTGCGATATTAATACAATACTCCCTTCCATCCAAAAAAAAAAAAAAAATTGTTCAACTTTTTCTTTTTTCACACGATTAAGAAAAGTTAGATATTGTAGTTATACCCTTTATTTATATTAGATAAAAGATGGAAAATCTAAATTGACATCAATAAATTTGATAAATGAAAAATAGCATGTTTGAGAGTTGCAAATTTTAGAATTCACTTTCTATGATATTGGTGAGTTCAACACCTTAGTGACTTCAATTTCTTCCTTTAATCTAAACCATTACTGTTTCATGTGGCACCTGATGGATTTGATATATTTCAGTGCCTATCGATAGTTGAGAAAACAGTAACGTTTCATGAAATTGATTTTTGTGAAGGTGAAGATGCCCTACTTCTCCTAAAAAAATGCAAATGTTCTAAAATTAGTAGGTTGCAACATTGAAAAAGTTGGCTTAAGTTTGAAAGATGATGCTCATGACTGAAGTGTCTTGTTATTAATGAGTGTGATGGGATAGAAGATTTGTTTTCTTTGTCCTTATTTCCAATCCTTGAGAAAATATATAGTTCAAAAGTGAAGGCTCGGTTTTTCTATTTTAGGGAGGAGGAGACGCCATACCGCCACCAACAATACCATTGTCATTCTCACCATCTCATTCTACCTTTTCCCTTCTTAAATAACGTACGTAGGATAAGATCTTGTCCAAGAATAAAGAAATTGTACCTTCTGGCTTGGTTTTAAACGTTCAGAACCTGAAAACACTTGAAGTAGAGGACTGTGAAGAAATGGAGAAGATTATAGCGATTGAAGAAGAATAAGAAAACCGATGCGGACCAGATGATATACAAACAGGCGGGCTTCGTGCACAAAACAACTTTGAAAGGTCATAATTTTTGAATCTGGTCTACATCAGTTATATATATATATATATCCATCAAATCAAATTAAAACTCAATCAGACATCCACACACATAATCAGATTTACCCATCACCACCAGCTTTCGGGTCCAAATTTGACTATTTAAACTATTTCGGAGGCCTCAAAATTTTTTGGTTCATATTTATTATCTTTTTCATGTTTTTTTTTTTGGATTCTTTTTAGACTTCTTGTTGGGCCTTATTTTAGCCTTTATTAGATGCCGTTTTGTCATGAATCATATAAATTTGTTTTATTCGCATGTTTAGACAGTTTTTTATGTTTGCAAAATAATAAATTTTTCCAAATTTTAGTATTGAAATCAACGATCTTTGATGTCTATTTACTGGTATTTCTAAAATCAATAGATTATAAAAGATTACTTTTTGGCATTTGTGTGCGAATCAACGGATTAAGACAAGTTTTCTTTAATTTCTACTGCTTGCTCTTTAATTTCTACTGCTTGCAAAATAATAGAGACCCTAATTTTTCCAAGTATTGAAATCAATGATCTTTGATGTCTATTTGCTGGTATTCCTAAAATTAATAGATAATAGAAGATGACTTTTTGGCATTTGTGAGTGAATCAACGGATTGCGGTAAGTTTTCCTTAATTTCTACTACTCCGCTATGTCAAAAAACCATCACTTTGATTACGACATTCAATTCACTCTTCCAAATTTGCAATCTTTAAGATTAGTAGACTTACCAAAACTGAAAAGCATTTGTAGAGGACATATTATTCACAATTCCCTCAAAGAAATAGAAGTGATGTTAACGACACAAATCCCATATCGGGAATTCAACAAAAATATGAGCAATTTATAAAATTCAAGTGAGCCAAACTAGGATGCCTTCGGGTATTTTAATGCAAAGACCTCCATAACAATTTTCAAGCCCAGAAAATTAACATTCTCTCTATTTGCAATGGATCAGTCCATAAATTTCAACATGGTATTAGAGTCAATTGTCAAACGGCCTATGGAGATCCATCAAATTGATTTAAGAGTACACGCCTAGACAAAGCAAAAATGGAGACCTAAGACTCTAATTTGATCTACAGCCTTTGAGATTCAAAGAGTATAAGCTCAAGCAAAAGCAAAATGGAGACTTAAAGCCTCTGAAATTCGGATGAATACAAGCCCAAACGTAAAAATGATAGCAAGTTACAACTGAACCAATACAGTTAGACTTGAAAGAGAGTGTTAGATATCCCATAAATCCCACATAAGGAATTCAACAAAAATATGGACAATTTATAAGATTTAAGTGGGCCAATCCAGGATGCCTTCGGACATTTTGGTGAAAATGCCTCCACAACAATTTTCAAGCCCGCAATAGAGATCTCATAAATCCCACATAAGGAATTCAACAAAAATATGGACAATTTATAAGATTTAAGTGGGCCAAACAAAGATGTCTTCGAACATTTTGGTGAAAAGACCTCCACAACAATTTTCAAACCCATAAAATTAACATTCTCCCTATTTACAATGAACTGGCCCATAAATTTCAACAGTCAGTTGTAAAAAACTTAGTAGGATTCTCTCCCACATGTTGATGGAGAATGAACAACCATATCCTCTACCTTCATTCAAAATAATCCGAATGTTTTCTAGAGAATGGTGGGAGTCAATTGAGTTTGTTCATTCTAATGCTAACTGACCATTCTATTTTTCTATTTTACCACTTTACATTTTGCCATAACTTCTTATCCTTTAAGTTAATAGACTCACCATGTTGTTTTGAATTATGTAGAGTGAAGACAATCGATTCAAGACAATGACTAGCTGAAATTATTTGTTGGTCGATGAACAAGTGAAAATAACAAGACAAAATCAAAAGGTCACTTGCAGTTGAAACATAATGCATTTCTCTTAAAATTATATGCTTCTACTTTACATTATGCCTTCTCTGCCGTGAAATTATCTACTTATGTGATTCTCTGCTTCTACTTTACATAATTCTTGCTTTTATGCCTTCCTGGATTTGTGTCAAACCTTCATAACCTGGAATCAATTAAAGTAGCATATTGTGATGGAATAAAGGAGACTATAGCAATGAAAAAAGGACAAGAAAGCCACAACAACAATTGCACCAGTCAATTAGCTTTTCTAAAATTACAGAACATAAATAAAATTGAGAGTTTCTAAAACTAAAGAGCATTTGCAGGGGAAACATTACTTGCATTTCTAAAACTAAAGCCCTCATAAATGTACAAGTAGTTGATTGTGAAAACCTGAGGAGGATGCCACTATCTCTTGTGTTGATGGAGAATGACCAAGCATCTCCTGCGATCACTTGGAATAATTTATATATCTCCTAAGAAATGGTGGGAGTCGGTTGAGTTTATGCATACTGTTTGGGAAATGACATTCAAACAACTCTCAAACACTGCAAAAGAGAAAATATAACCAACAAATTAAAAAAAATAGAAAAGGAATTTAATCAAACACTTGATGGGCAAAAATATGTTGAATCATTTTTTGTTGTATGCTCATTATTCATAACCCAAGAAGCTATTATATAGACATTACATGTCAAAGAAACACAACAAATAAACCGAAATATATGACATTAACAAACTTGCTTGCAACTGAATAAAGAAACATGATCCCAATTATAATAAACTTAGACTAAGTCAATAACAATAAAAAATAGAAAATAAACTACTGTCAATTTTGAATCATAGTTCCAACACTCCCTTTGATTTGAAATTGAAAACACCAAGCAATGATCTAAATTAGATATACCTTTGACAATGAAGTGCTTTTGTGAATATATTTGTTGCCTGTTGGTCAGTGTTGTAAAACTTCAGTATAATCTCTCCTTCGTCCTTCCATGAAATGCAGGACTTTTAGCCATTTCAATTGTGGACTTATTGTCACAAACAATTTCAGTTGCCTCCTCTTACTTTTGACAAAGATGAGCAAGAATTCTTCTAACTCATATGCATTAACAAGCTAAGAAAGTAACTACCACATATTTTGCATCTACAGATGACAATGTCATTGTGACTTGCTCTCTCGAACTCCCTGTTATTGCACCTGATCCAAGGCTGAAAATATTTCTTGAAGTGCTTTTTCTATCATTTAGTGTGTGCCCAATCATTATCGGTAAATCCAAATAATATGAAATTTGAAACATGAGAACACCAAATACTATAGTCCAAAATTTCAACAACATAATGTAAAATCTTTTTTGCAACTCCAAATTGATGTTTTCAAGGATTGCTCATAAACCGTGAAATAAGACCAACCGATAATGAAATAACTAGCTGTGTATGAGCCAAATAAATCAAACCTCCAACTAGATTTTTGAAATTTTTTTCATCTACCTTCTCAATACCATATTCAAACTGCAATTTTTTATTCACATTCATAGGTGTAGTTGTCACAAACTTAACTTTTTCCATATGCATTTCTGCAGCATCTCATTTGTGCATATACATTTTGCATATATATATATATATATATATATATATATATATCACTTGAACACATGCATAATATATTAGTCACCGAAATCTTTGAAAACTTTTGGTGTAGGTCCCTCCACATGTGGGTACCACCACATATAAAATAAAATAAAAAAGTCAAAAGTTATGGTAATTCAATTTCAAATTGAATTCATTCAGCCAATATTTTTGAATTTTTTGTTAAGTGTTCACACTTAATAGTTTTCCTATAAATAGGCAGATATCATTTCATTTGAATTACAACAATCTCAATTCATTTGAGAGAATCTGAGAGAGAGTTAGAGTTTTGGAATATTTCTAAAAATTAGGGAGTGACAAAAATAGTAAGAAAAATATTTTGAGGTGTTTTTGGAAAACACTTATGTGCCACTATTTTTGGGTTTATCTCTAAATTGTTGTATTACCTCTAGCCTGTGTCTAGGGAAAGCTCTTTTCTTGTACCAATTAATTTTTATTAGTGGAAGAAAAATATTTGAAGTGTTGTCCGTAGACGTAGCCCAAATTAAAAGGTGAACCACGTTAAATTATCAGTGTTATTTTTTCTGATTATTTTATTTCATATTTATTTGTGTTATTTTATCCGTTGTGCCCAAACAAGTGGTATCAGAGCCAGCCTGTCAGTCTTATAAAATTCTTAGTATGCTCTGTGGTTGCAGTATTGACTGATCTTCCACATCATAAAAGATTTTATTAGTTTACTGCCAACTGAAGAAGTCTCATTTTGTTTTAAAATGGAGACAAAAGGCACCAAGATGATCAGCTTAAATGGCACAAATTACCACATATGGAGAAGCAAAATGAAGGATCTCCTATTTGTGATGAAAATGCATCTGCCGGTGTTTACTACAACTAAACCCGAAGGCAAGACAGATGAGGAATGGGAGTTTGAGCACGAGCAGGTATGCGGTTACATCCGACAAGTTGTCGAAGACAACGTGTACAACCACATCTGCAATGAGACTCATGCTCGGACGTTATGGAACAAGCTTGAACAACTTTACGCGTTAAAGACAGGTAACAATAAATTGTTTTATTTGACAAAGTTGATGCAGTCGAAATACAAGGAAGGAACTTCCATAGCAGATCATCTGAATGAGATGCAAGGGATCATGGACCAGCTATCCAGAATGAGCATAAAGCTGGATGATGAAGTATTTGCACTGCTAGTATTGGGCTCTCTGCCAGAGTCATGGGAGACTTTGAAGATTTCAATAACCAACACTGCACCTAACGGTGTAGTCAATATGGAGTCTGTAAAAAGCAGTATCCTGAATGAATAAATGAGAAGGAGATCACAAAATTCATCTTCTTCATAACAATCAGATGTTCTGGTTACTAACTACAGAGGAAGGAGCCAGTCTAGACAACAAATGTCTAGAGGAAATAACAGAGGAAAATCAAGCAAATATGGCAATATTGAATACCATTACTGTAAAAAGAATGGTCATATCAAGAAATACTGCCGAAAGTTCAAAAAGGACCAGAAAGGCAAGGAAGTAAAACGAGATGACAATAGTGATGATGACATAACAAATACCATGAACGAATTCAATATCGTTTGTGATGATACTATCAATTTCACATCCCATGAGACCAATTGGGTAATTGATAGTGGCGTTACCATTCATACCACGTCTCAGAAGAAATTCTTCTCATCTTATACAACAGGAGATTTTGGCGCTGTGAAGATGGGAAATGATAATCTGTCAAAAGTTGTTGGAATAGAAGATGTTTATCTGGAGACTGTGAATTGTACCAGATTAGTCCTGAGAGATGTCAGACATATTCCAGATATTTGTCTGAATTTGATCTCTGCAGGAAAACTCGATGATGCAGGTTTCTGCAGTACCTTCTCAAATAACCAATAGAAACTTACCAAAGGTTCCATGGTGGTGGCTAGAGGCACAAGGCATGCTACCTTGTATGTGATGCATGCAAACCTCTCCAATGACACTGTGAGTGCTATAGAGAAAAATAGTGCTATTGAATTATGGCAGACGACTCAGCCACATGAGTGAGAAAGGGATGACTACCCTTGTCAAAATGAAGATGTTGCCTGGAATGGATGAAGTACTTTTGGAGAAATATGCTGACTGTTTAGCAGGAAAGCAAAACAGAGTTGCTTTCAAGAGTTCCCCTCCTTCCAAAATGAAGAATGTGTTAGATCTTATTCATTCAGATTTATGTGGGCCAATGCCAAAGTCACTAGGTGGTGCTCAGTACTTTGTGACTTTTATTGATGACCATTCGAGAAAAACATGGGTGTATACTTTAAAGACAAAAGATCAGGTGCTAAATGTCTTTAAAGAATTTCATGCCTCAGTTGAGAGACAGACAGGGAAGAAGTTGAAATGCATCCGAACAGACAACGGTGGAGAATACATTGGACCATTTGATGCCTACTGTAAAGAACATGGTATTTGGCATCAGACAACGCCTCCAAAAATACTATAGTTGAATGGCCTGGCTGAGAGGATGAATAAACTTTGATGGAGAGAGTCAGATGTTTGCTCTCACATGCAAAGTTACCTAAAACTTTTTGGGATGAAGCTTTACTCACAGTTGTGTACGTGTTAAATCTTTCACCTTGTATCCCTCTAAAGCTAAATGTTCCAGAGAAAGCGTGATTAGGAAAGGATGTTTCCTATGATCATCTGCGGGTATTTGGTTGCAAAGCCTTTGTGCATATTCCAAAAGATGAGAGGTCCAAGCTCGATGTCAAAACACGACAGTGTGTTTTTATTGGCTATGGCAGAGATCAGTTTGGCTACAGATTTTATGATCCAATAGGAAAGAAACTTGTCAAAAGTCGTGATGCTGTTTTTGTTGAGAATGAGACCATGGAAGATATTGTCAGGACAAAGAAAGGTGTTCCTAATTCCAATGGTGACTCAACAGATTTAAAATTGATTTCTCCAATACCGGTGCCAATACAAGTTGGGGATGAAGATCATGTTGATCTGCCTGAAGAAAATAATACTCCCACCGAGAATCCAGAATATGATGTTGAAGATGATGATGTTCATCATCAACCATCACCTGTGCACTCCCTAGCTCCTATAAGAAGGAGCAATAGAACAAGACAACCGTCTACGAGATATCCAGAAAATGAGTATGTGTTACTCACTGATGGGGGAGAACCAGAAAGCTTTGAAAAAGCAACGACTGATGAGCACAGACAAAAATGGATTGAAGTCATGCAATATGAAATGAAATCCTTGCATGAGAACAATACTTTTGAACTGGTGAAACTGCCAAAAGGCAAGAGAGCTTTGAAAAATAAATAGGTGTTCAGAATCAAGCATGAAGAGAACAGTTCCCATCCGAGATTCAAATCCAGATTGGTCGTCAAAGGATTCAATCAAAGAAAAGGAATTGACTTTGATAAAATTTTCTCACAAGTTGTGAAAATGACATCCATCCGTACAGTGCTGGGGTTAGCAACAAGTTTTAATCTGGAGGTTGAGCAAATTGATGTCAAAACTGCCTTCCTACATGGTGATTTGGAAGAGGAGATATATATGGAGCAACCAGAGGGTTTCAAACATAATGAAAAAGAGGAATATATTTGCAAATTGAAAAAAAGCCTTTACGGCTTGAAGCAGGCACCGAGAAAATGGTACAAGAAGTTTGAGTGTGTTATGGGGGAGCAACGATACCATAAGACTACTTCAGATCATTGTGTTTTTGTACAGAATTTCTCTGATGAAGATTTCATTACTCTTCTGCTCTATGTGGATGATATGCTGATTGTTGGTCGAAATGTTTCCAGAATTAACAACTTGAAAAAACAGTTGAGCAAGTCTTTTGCTATGAAAGACTTGGGGTCAGCAAAGCAGATTTTTGGCATGAAGATTATCAGAGATAGGAATGCCAAGAAATTATGGTTGTCACAGGAGAAGTACATTGAGAAAGTACTTTAGAGATTTCAAATGGACCAAGCTAAAATGGTTAGTTGTCCTCTTGCTAATCACTTTAAGTTGAGTTCCAGACAGAGCCCTTCTACAGACGAAGAGAAGGATGAGATGAACAAGATTCCATATGCTTCAGCAGTTGGAAGTTTGATGTATGTCATGGTATGCACATGACCTGATATCGCTCATGCAGTTGGAGTAGTGAGCAGATTCCTTTCAAATCCTAGAAAGGAACATTGGACTGCAGTAAAGTGGATTTTCAGGTATCTTTGAGGTACTTTAAAATTATGTTTATGTTTTGGAGATACCAAACCTGTGCTGGTTGGATACACAGATGCAAATATGGCTGGTGATGTTGACTTCAGAAAGTCAACATCAGGTTACCTGATCACTTTTGCAGGGGGAGCTGTGTCATGGCAATCAAAGTTACAGAAGTGCGTTGCACTATCTACAACAGAAGCAGAGTTTATTGCAGCAACAGAAACATGTAAAGAGTTGTTGTGGATGAAGAGGTTCTTGAAATAACTTGGATTGCAACAAGACAGATATCAATTATTTTGTGATAGTGAGAGTGCTATCCATCTTGGAAAGAACGCCTCCTTTCACTCAAGATCAAAGCATATTGATGTGAGATATCACTAGATCAGAGATGTGATGGAGAAGAAGCTACTACAGCTTGAGAAGATCCATACAGAAGAAAATGGATCAGACATGTTAACGAAAATTCTACCGAGATCATATTTTGAATACTGTCGATTAGCTGCTGGAATGGTCGAGCTCCCATATTATCGGGAGGGGGAGATTTGTTAGGCACCAAAATCTTTGAAAACTTTTGGTGTGGGTCCCTCCACATGTGGGTCCCACCACATATAAAATAAAATAAAAAAGTCAAAAGTTGTGGTAATTCAATTTCAAATTGAATTCCTTCAGCCAATATTTTTGACTTTTTTGTTAAGTGTTCACACTTAATATTTTTCCTATAAATAGGCAGATATCCTTTCATTTGAATTATAACAAACTCAATTCATTTGAGAGAATCTGAGAGAGAGTTAGAGTTTTGGAATATTTTCAAAAATTAGGGAGTGACAAAAATAGTGAGAAAAATATTATGAGGTGTTTTTGGAAAACACTTGTATGCCACTATTTTTGGGTTTATCTCTAAATTGTTGTATTACCTCTAGCCTATGTCTAGGGAAGACTCTCTTCTTGTACCCATTAATTTTTATTAGTGGAAGAAAAATATTCGAAGTGTTATCCGTGGACGTAGCCCAAATTAAAAGGTGAACCACGTTAAATTGTCAGTGTTATTTTTTTTTTGCTGATTATTTTATTTCACATTTATTTGTGTTATTTTATCCGTTGTGCCCAAACAAGATAATATGCATTTTTATTTAAATATATTCATGACATACAATTAGTTTATTTTCAAATATTTTACAATTGTATAGAAATGCATATGTCTGTTTTATAATATAAATGAAAATAACATGAAATTAATATTTAAATGAATAAAAAGACTATATTGAATTAATGAAAATTTGACATGATTAATTTAATTAAATTAAAATAAGTAATTAAATTATATATTTATTTATTATTGGTTAGTAAAATTGGGTAAATGTATATATGTATACATGAATATATGTATGTATGTATGTATGTATGTATGATGATAATAAAAATAAAAAAATAATAAAAATTAAAAAAACATACAGCAAAAGAAAAAGAAAAAGAAAAAGAAAGGTAAAAAAAAGGAGTCAAAAAGAAGAAGAAAAAGGGACAGGTGAAAGAAAAAGAGAAAGGAAGACAATTTTTAACTTATATTAAGTTTCTTCTTCCTCCTCCTCTTCTTCTTTCTCTTTGCTTCATTCCATTTTTTTAAATTCCAGCAATATTTTCTTCTCTTTTTACTCCAGAAATTACACTAACAAGGTTAGCCAAGAGTTATTATAGGTGAGTAAACAATTAATTTGTGTTAAGCTTGATTATGTTGATTAGGGTTCATAAATAGGCAGTATTTTGTACAACGGTTTTGATATTCTTAGAGGTCGACTCTGGAGAAGTGTAAAACACAAAAGTTGTTCCTTTATTTCTTAAATTTATGGATATATAAATAGTTTTGCAAAATGTGGTGTATAGAATGTGATATCCTCTTCGTACTGAAACTGGTCCGGATGTGAACCTTAAGTAAGTTAGCTACTATGTTTGGTAGTTTTGGGTATGTTAAAACCAATATGTGAAGAACTCAAAATATCAAAGTTATAGATATATGTGTTATGGATTTGTATACCAAATTTTAGGTTCATAGGTCTTGTAATTTTTGAGTTATGGTGAATGGAACCATGATTTGCACTGCCTACTGAGTGCACTGTACAGGTCTTGAAACTTGTTTAAGTATTTTGAGCTTCTTATAGATCGATTCTGTAAATTATCAAAACAGGAACATTATAGGTATATATCGTAGATAAATTTGGGTACTAATTGCAGCTTAATATGTTATTTATATACTAAGTTATGGCCTTTGGAAGTCATACTAGTCTGGAAGCCAATTCTATTCTGGATCAGTAAAATATTTGTTATAATTGGAAGACATTAGAGACATAATTGATAAAATTTGTAAACATAAAACATGTTCCATATGAACCCATATAAGTATTTGTAAATTTTTATTAATATAGGACATATATATTATAAGTTATGATGAACCACAATGAGTATCCTGAAACTGCATAAGGGTAAAAAATAGGGTAGAAATCATAATATGTTTAAAAATTCCACCAAAATTTGTACAGTAATCTAATTGGTCTGAAATTTTAATATATTATATATAAATATGTTAATTTTAATTAGAAATAAGAATCAGATTAATTGGTTAAGTACAGAAAAAGTTAGAGTCAAAACAGTCTCATAAGGTCACACTGCCTCATAGGAAAAATTTTAATTATTGATATGAATAATGTATATTAATTTGTTTAAGTCACATTAAGTTTCTCTAGTCATAAATTAACCAATTATATTTCAATATTAGGCTCAAGAAAAATTGGAGATATACAAGTAGGGGGTAGACAATAAGTTAAGGGTTGGAATCAAAGAAAAAATGTGAGTCTAATTATCAATTGAATTCTTTAGTGCATATGAATGTTGTTTGCTATGTGATTGTGATGATTTTTCCTTGAAAATATGATGATTAATAATTTGTGACATTTGTGGTACATATAAGTTTGTGTACTTGTGGTATATTTGAGGTATATGTTTGACATAATATATATATATATATATATATATATATATATATATATATATATATATATATATATATATATAGTATATGCAAGGTATATGTGTTGACATATGAGGTATATATGTGGTATATGTATGGTATATGTGATAAGATACAATGGTTGATGAATATGTAAGTATAAATGCATATACATAATGACTTAAAAGGCGTTGTAACTAGTTAATCGACATTGCAAAGCAAAAGAAGATGCCTATGGCCCAACAAATGTGCAAATGAAACAAATGATCAAGCAAGCTAGCAAATGCAAATTCAAATGACAAATGTTCACATGACAAATGTTCACATGGAAACCCGGGGCAATGTTCGCTTAACCTGGTCAACAAAATAAAATGAATAAGCATAAGCATAAGTAAAGAGAAATTATTGAATACTTGATTTTATCTATATTTATATGTTATTGAATGATGAAATGTAGTATAAAGTATGTATTAATTATACTTGTTATTTGCTATTATGAAATGTTTGGTGCTTTAGGACTCATTTGATGGTTATTCTCACTGAGTCATAACTCACCAAATTGCATCATTTTTTAGGTAGAGAAGATTAGTAGTTCATATTGAGGTGCATATAAAAGTCATGGATCAAAGGTCACCGGTCGAGCCTCCCCACTTTCTCTCCTTGCATTCCACATAAGCATAAGAACATTTCATTTATGTTTGGGGGTTGAATACTTGCATATGCATAATTATAATGAATGTGTACTAAGATATATATATATATATATATATATATATATATATATATATATATATATATATATATATATATATAAATGGATTCAACTTAATGTTTCATTTATTAATATATGTGATGTTATAGGCTATAATTAAAGCTTCCATATTGATTGTGAAATTATTGTTGATAATAGAGATGAGTTAAAAAAAAAATTACTTTCGCTGTAAACTTGAATTTTATTTAATCTTGTTCCATACGTGATAACAATATAACATCAGTATATACAGTATATAGATGTATAAGGTGTTAGGTATTACAGTAGCAGCAACCTTGCAATTAACCATGATAAACCTTTTGAGTAAGTCTGAAACATAATTATTTTGCAAAACAAACACTCCATCTTCTCCTTGATTCACTTCAAGCCTAAGAAAATAATGCAACAAACCCAAATTTGTCATCTCAAACCTACTCATCATACTAGTCTTGAATTCAGCAACAATAGAGTGAGATAAGCCCATATAAATTATATCCTCAACAAATATTTGTTACCTTGTTGTCTTAAGTAAATAGTACTCATTTTTCACTTCTTTCAAAACCATTTTAGAAAAAATAGGAATTGATTTTGTTGTAACGCGTGACGCTTGCTTTAACCCATAAAGTGCCTTATTCAATTTGTACACCTTTTTTTGTTCTCTATTGATCACAAAACCTTCAGGTTGAATCATATACACATCTTCTTCTATATCACTGTTTAAGAAGGCTGACTTGACATTAGGTTGATAAATTGATCATTTTAATTGAGCAGCCAAGGTTAGGAGTGCTCGCACCGTTTCAACTTGAGCAACGAGAGAAAACATCTTTTCAAAATTGACTACTTGCTGCTGTGAATATCCTTTTGCTACAAGACACACCTTGTGCTTTTGTACATTTCCATCCGCATGATAATATTTTTTGAATATCCACTTCAAGCCAATAATATTTGTTTTCTATCAAGCAAGTTTTTTGCAGCTCCCAAGTTTCATTTCTTTGTATTTCCATCAGCTCTTCCTTCATTGCATTATGTCATTTCTTCATTTTTGTTGCTTCTTTATATTTTAGGATATAAAACAACCAAAGCATATGAACAAGATTCATAAATTTCTTGTAAAGATCTGAATTTTGTCAGGTTCTGATCCTGAAACCATGACTGGCGCTAGAGAATGGGTAGGCTTAAGGCTACCGAAACTCGTAGCAAGCCTAAACTCATTCATATATCTTATTTATTGTCTATAAAACATAATAATAATAACATGACTAACATTATCCAAGTGTGTATATATATATATATATATATACACACACACACACACACACACACACATGATTAACTCCATCATAATATATATAATGTACTGAACATACATAACAATATAATGGGAAAATATCCTTATCCCGATATATCTATATAATATATTATTCTAACACCACTAGAAATAGTATTGCGAAAGTATATAATATTAAATATAATCTGACTACACAATATAAATATTTTATATCAAAGCCCTAAATAGGATGTAGGGCAGTCCAAACAAGTAGTATAAAATGAATCTACTATCTGAAATAATAGTTGAGATAGGGGGTCAATTTGCACTGAGTGAATTAATATTATATAACTTTAAAACATACAATCACACAATAATATAATGGTACTATATTTATACATGCAAAGGGATCCTCATCATATATCATTAATAATCATAGCAGATGAGAGAGAAACTTAAGCAGAATCCTAAACCTCAATGATACTAGCCATTAGGCTCTTTTAATTCCAATGGACCAACACCCTGAGAGCAAAGCATCAACTAAGGTCCTCTATCTGGTCAATATCCAAATGGTGTCAGTGCCCTGAGAGCAAGCTCTACAGGGTTATCATCTCGACAATTATATACCATATCAGTCAATGCCCTGAGAGCAAGCTCCATTAGGGTTATCACCTCAATCTATCATAATCATATGATCATCACCGATTTACACACAATCCTTATGTGACCCATTAGGTAGCACGTTCTGCTATAGTTCTCAACCCACAATCACGTCATCATAACACAATCTCACTTAATCACATATACAACAATAATCAAACATAAATATATTTACATATAAAATAATATTATAACAATAATAATAACATTATATAGCATGCCAGAGAAGATATAGAGGAGAGAGGTAGCATATTATAAAATTATATGATATTAACACCACTGATATGTAGACTCTTCAATTGTTGCTTTTAAGACTCTAGTGTAACTAATGGGGCCTTTGGAGAATCTAAAAAATTTAATGAAAATTAATATATTTCAAGAATAAATATTGTGTCTAGACTCTTCTAGGAATCACTTGAGGAAACCTTTGTCTAGACTTTTAACATAAATTCTATTGAAATATTCGGTAGAACTTCTCATTAAACTGACATAACCTACCATATAAACGGTCGATATCCGATAAACCACTTTATGACCATCTCAACATAATTCCATACTATTCAGATTTCCAAATATATAATACTTCCGATCAATATACAAAATAACTCAATAATTAATAACCCTCAGTTATTAATTTAATTACTTAATTTATTAATATTCTAACTTAACTAATAATCACCTCAATTTACTAAAAAAATCATTTTATTCACCAAATAATCTCCCATAAACTCCAATATTTATGCAATTGTTCATATAACTCAATTAAATTAATTAATCACTCTAATAAAAAAAATAATACATCTAAACTTCACAAATAAATTCATATCTCACTATCTAAAAATATCTAGAAGGTGTGGTTGGTAATAGATGACTCGATTTAATGAGCTAAAGACTTTGTCTAAAATACCTGATCAGTAGTTGTTGTTCTCTAGTGACTAGAAAATTTTCGATGGCGGTGGATTAATAATCGAATGGTATCAAAAGAAAACTTGAGGTGTGAGGAGTCAAAATATATAAGTTTCTTGTCTTAAAACTAGCTAGAAATATCTCGATCTACAAAATTTTGCAGCAGCTTTAACGAGAGAATATGACTCTGATCAGCCCTTAAATGACAGTTCTCGAAGTTCAAACTATCCATCCTAATATTTTTCAATGTCTTGAATTCATTTTTGGTGTTAGAATTGAGAAAAGAAGCCGAAAAGTGTGAAAAATGAGAGGGCAAACCATCACTCAATTTTCTTCTTGTCGATCTTGAAAAATTCAACACAACATTTGTGGGAGAGATATTCAACAAATACACTGAAGTAGCAACTGCTTCTACCTAATACTGATTTGGATGTCCCTTGCCTTTTTAGTAAACTTCTTGCCATCTTAACAATGGTATAGTTCTTTTGTTTAGCAACATTGTTTTGCTCCAATGTTCAAGGGGTTGTTAGTTACTTGCGAATTCCATTTCTTCACAAAAAGATATTGAATTCATTTGATGTGGACTCACCATCTCTACCTAATCAAAGAGTTTTAATGCATAGTCCACTTTACTTCTCAACTAAAGCTTTGAATTTTTTGAAATTTTCTAAGGTTTTTATCACATCCGTTAATTTAGGTACTAAGTCGCATGTGTCACTAAATTGACGTGTTTGACCAATCGAAGTCTAATATCAAAGTTTTTGGATCAAATGGTGGACCCCATATTGAGACTTTCTTTTCCTTTTCTTTTCTTCTTTTTTTCTTCTTCTTTATCTCATTTAAACCTTCATTCTCTACTGTAAAACCAATCTCCATGCAAACCTCTATAGCCAAGCGTGATCCAAGATAGAGAAAGGAAGAGAAGAGAAAGAAAAAGACAAAGCAAACCATTGGCATGCATAATAAGACTTGGAGAAGCTAAAGGAAGAAGGGAGGAAGAAAAGCAAGAGAAAATGAGAAAGAAAATATTCAAGTGTTGATCAAGAAGAGAAATAAGTAAGAATTTTTCATCTCCTCTTTAACTTTTATTATATGAAAATATGGTTTTGATCTCATTTAGAGCTTGTTTATATAGAGAGAGTTTAGGATTTTAGGAGAAAGAGGTTAGGGTTTAGAGATTTTGATGAAGTAAGGTTGTGATGATTGTTTTATGATGTTATAGGAGCTCAAAGTGACAAAGATCAAGCTCAATGGAGTAAAGACAAATAAAAAAGAAACATAGAGAAGTGAATAAGAGCAAAAAAGAGGTTTGTGCATAATTTAAGGCAATAACATATTCTTTAATATAAATTGCATAACTTGTATGTTTAACATGTTAAAAAATAGCTAAAATGTATTCAATTATGAAAAATTGCACGAAACATATCTACTTACATGTAAAAGATGATACTTTTGTGTACGTTTGGTTGATAAACATATGTTAGGATTGGAGATTGACAAAGGCATGAAAATGTAGATGAAACTGTTGTATATTATGATAAAAACCTATAAATGAATGATAGTTGTATTTAAATGACATGAAAAAACCTAAAATGAAGAATGAAAGTGAAACTACATAATTTCTGCAGTTAGTCACGGGCGTGACAATTTATTCACAAGAATGAATTTTTGCATAGAAATAACATTATTCCTTCTAGAATCATTCACAGCTTGAGTAACAATTTGGGTAATGGGTGTGAGCTTATTCACGAGTGTGAACTAGTATACCACGACCATGAGTCAGTGTGTCTGGCATGGTTCACGGGCGTGAATAAGGAGTTACGGCAGTGAATACCCTGTTTTTCATGTGTTTATTTGGAAGGTATATGAAAATATTGAATAGAAAGAATGTGATATGCTATGTATAGTAGTATATGAAAAAAATTGTGAAATGGTCAAAAAGAGATAGTATATAATGAATGGTATGAATAAAGTATAATGAGATTGATAAAGAAATGAAATGAAAACTTAATGGCAACTTAAATTAAGTCTTTGAACACCTAACTTAAAACTATAATTTTGGATAGTTTGACATGTCAATCAGAAAATCAATTAAAGTTGGTAATGACACTATTAATTAAAGTCGGTGATGACACTATTATTAAAGTCGATAATGACATTATTATAAATATCGGTGATGACACAAATGTATAAATGTTGAAGATGATACTTGTACGCGCATACCATAATGCCTGGATGATACTCATATAATACTTGGATGGAAACCATGTTATCCTAATTAGTGATTCCTGGTGTTACGGGTATAAATGAGATGAAAATAAATAAAAAGGAATTGAGTGTGAATTAGTCAATTACTTGTTTGTATATAAGAAAATATAAAAGAGAAAGTAATTGTACAATTGATTGTATGATAAGTGTATAAATAAAAGAGAACCATGTGTGACAAAGGAATAAATATTTTAAATTTTAGAATAAATAGAATATTTGAACGATGGTATAAAATTGCATGTTACATAAAATAGTATATTATCTTAATTATATGCACCACTAACTTCAAACTTAGCGTGAGAATTCTCTCTCATGCAAAAATAGAGAAAAGTGTGTGGAAACCACTGGATAAATCCAACGGTGACCTGACCCAGTAAAGCTACTGATTTAGAAAATAATGGGTCATGTTATTTTGTACTTTTATTTCTTGTAACTTAATTCTATGTTTTGTAAATGATTTGCTTATAAATAAAATGTGTTATTTCTTTTATATTTTAGGAGTAAAAAAATGTATTACTTATTTATATTTATTAAATAATAATTTGAAGAAGACAGCATAACGCTCCCTTGTTCGAGCACTGCTGCAAAGATGAGGGAATGTTACAGTTTTTGACTTGAATTTCAAAAAATACACCAAGCTCATGCAACTGAAATCATTTATAAAAAATAGAAAATATCATTTGCCACCAAAGGATTATGTGTTCAATAGACCACACAAGTCAATATGTATTAACTCAAGACAAATAGATGCTCTTCAAGCCTTTTCCAATAGGAAATGAATTTCTACTTTGTTTCCCATAAATGCAACCCTCGTATAAATAAAAAGAATCAATTTTTGGAAAACCAAGAACCATACCTTTTTTACTCAACAACTGGAGTCCTAAATGCCTATAACTTAATTACCATAATTCAAAGTCATTTATTGTACCAGCAACCAAAGCAAATTCTCCACATTTGAGACTTCAAGTGGAAACATTTTGTTTCTGGTCATATGGACATTAACTGTCGTTTCATTAGTCTTTTTATCTTTAATAACACAAGCTTCATCATTGAACAAAATTAAATAGTCACTAGCCATCAATTGCCAATATTTAATAGATTATGTGCCAAGTTGGGAACATATTGAAGATCATGGAGAAGTTTTAATTTACCATGGATGGTTTTGATTATTATTATGCCTTTTCCTTCAACTTGAATGTCTTTGTTATCACCAAGCTTGATAGTCATTTTTTGTGTCTCATCAAATTCTTTAAATATTGCCTTCATGCTTGACATATAGTTGGAGTAGCCACTGTCTACAAACCACACATCATTTGCAACTTCATTAGTATTATAATAAGCCATGAACAATGTACTTTCTTCATCATTTGTCTCTATATAATTCACTTGCTTCTTCTTATACCAACAATTTGATTTGACATGCCCAAACTTTTTGCAATTATAACATTGGATGCCATTCTTGTTGTCCTTTTGCTCATTGGTGGAATGCATTTGCTCTAAACCTTAGCCTCTTACTCTACCACAACTCTTTCCACGAAATGCACCTTTGTTCCATCCTGTTCTTGCTACTTCCTTGTCAAATTCTCTTGAATTGGATGCCTTCCACTTTCACTTGAAATGCTTTCTCTTCATGTTTTTCAGAAGATCTATTTAACCTTGCCCTATGAACTTGCAAAGAACCCATCATTCATCGTATAAGAAGTTAAACAAGTATTTAGACTCCTTAATTGCAGCTACAACATGATCAAACTTGGGAGTTCAACTCTTCAAAATTTTTGCAACAACAATTTGATCAATTATTTGATTTCCATATGATTTCATTTGACTGATTATTGTCATTGCTCTAGACAAATAATCTTATACTAATTCATTTCTTTTCTTGATTAAAGTTTCAAATTCATGCCAAAGAGTTTAGAGTTTCATGGCTATCACCTTTGATGAGCCTTGAAACTCAGTTAGCAAAATCGTTTATGCATGCTTCAAAGTTGGAACTATTGCAATTCTTGAGAAAACCGACTTATGGATTGCTTGTTGGATGAAGAACAATTCCTTGAAGTCCTTTCTATTTTCCTTCAACTGATTCTTTTCATGTGGATCAACAAACCCATTCTCTATTAAGTCCCAAAGGTCTTGAGACTTAAATAGAGTCGTTGTTTTGATGCTCCAAAACTTGTAACTCTCTTCTTTAAAAATGGGGATGGTTAGTTATGCAATACTCAATGAATTCCTATTTGAAGCTATGGTGTTTCTTTTTTTCTCATAAGGCCTCTTGACTCTCAACCTGCTCTGCTACCATAATAGTTAGAGAAATGACACACAAACAACTCTCAAACACTACAAAAGAGAGAATATAACAGCCAACAAATAATAAAAAATTTAGAAGAGGAATTTAATCAAACACTTGGTGGGCAGAAATATGTTGAATCATTTTTTTTTGTATGCTTATTATTCATAACCCAACAAACCTTTAAATAGGCATTGCATACCAATAAAACACAATATATATATATATTTGGTGCTAAAAAACTTGCAACTAAATAGAGAAACATAGACCTAATGATCACAAACTTAGACTAAATCAATAACAGTAAAAAATAAAAAATAAACTACTGTCAATTTTGAATCACACTTCCAACACATACTAATGTTTAGATTCTTCTCTCACCATCTATCACTTATTTTTGAAGGCTCACATTTCTAAGTAAGCATATCATATACATTACTTATAATTCAATTTTCTAAGAACCTTTTCTATGTTAGAAAATTATGCAAATTTTCAATAATCAAATTTGTGAGAAAGCAAGAAAAATGTAGAATAATAAGACACAAAATTGATAAAAGAGTTCGACCAATTATGTCTACGTCTTTAAATTACTGCATATCTTTTATTGAAAAAAGAAAAAATTTACAAAATTTTTACAAACACTCACAACTCACAATACAATTATCCCTAAAATTTTGCTCTCAATTTTCTCTCACTAATTTTTTTTTATCTGAGCTTTTCTTTTTTTCTCTAACCTGGATCAATATTAAGCACCTATTGGGATGTTCTATTTTTAAATACAAAGACTCTCATTCTACATGATTTTTCCAACTAATTCTTAATTGTTTTTCCTTCTTTTTCAACAAATGATGTACTGTTCATTTTTTTTTCAACAAAAAATGCATTGTCCATCTTTTTTCAACAAAAGATGCACCATCTATTTTTTTTTTATTTATTGCATTTTTTGGTGCATGTGCAATTTGACCAACAATCTTTCACTTGAAGACTAATTTCAATTTGTCTTTACAACTCGATCAATGTAGTAGCCTTTCAGTCTTGTTACTTTAGCAAGTCAACTGAAGTTGAATACAACTTTAGTTTGTCAATAGTCACCACCTTTGTCAACATATCCGCTAGATTTTTACTTTATTGAATCTTCTCCACCATATCATCTTTCATTAGAGATCTGATGAAGTAGTAATGAAGCCCGATATGCTTGGTTCTGAAATAAAATGCTAAATTATTTACCAAGTGTATCGCAATCTGACAACCATTATGCAAAACATTCTTCTTCTATTTGAATCCCAACTCAGTTAACAAACCTTGAAGTTATATCATCTCTTTACTAGCTTCAATCACTGCTACATACTTAGCCTTTGTAGTGGATAGAGTGACAATCTTCTATATCTGTGACATCTGACTAACAACTATAATTCAATAGTGAATATATAATCGGTGGTGCTTCTTCGATGATGGATTTCACCTTTAAACTATGCATTTACGTAGCCTTGTTCTTTTAACTCTTATTTACCAAAGTACAAACTCTTTTTTACAGTGCCTTATAGATACATCAAAATCTACTTGACTACTTCCCAATGAGCTTTCTCTGGATTTGATATAAACATACTAACAACTCCCACTGCATGACCAATATTTAGTATCGTATAAACCATAACGTACATCAAACTCTTAATAGTTGAGGCATAAGAAATCTTAGCCATAAATTCTTTACCTTCCCCTATTTGAGAAGATTGATCCTTCGATAGGCAAAAGTTGCTGGCCAAGGGTGTGCTACTGGCTTAGCATCGCCCATGTTGAATCTCTATAAAACACGATTGATGTACTCTACTTGAGATAACTACAATAACCCTCTCTGCTTATCTCTTATAATTTGTATTCCAATAATCTTCTTTGTTGGATCCAAGTCTTTTATGTCAAAATCTTTTCACAATTGCTACTTTAACCTTATGATCTCATCCATATTTGAATCTGCTACTAACATCTTATCGATATAAAGTAGTAAAATGATATAACTAAACTTATATCTTTTGAAGTAGCAATAGTGGTCGACATTGCATTTCTGGACACTTTTCTTGTGTATGAAGTCGTCAAACTTTCTGTACCACTATCTTCTAGCTTGTTTTAAGCTATACAAACTCTTTTTAAATTTGCACACCATGTTCTTCTTCCCTTTTCTGAGAAACCTTCTGGTTAGTGCATGTATATCTCTTCATCTAAGTCTTTATGAAGAAATGCAGTTTTCAGGTCCAACTATTCAAGATGAAGATCTTCAACAGCCACAATACTTAATACTATTCTGATAGTATTGAGCTTCACAATGGGAGCAAAAATATAATTGTAGTCAACTCATTTCTTCTACTATAAACTTTTCACAACTAGTCAAGATTTGTATCTTTTGGAACCATCATGATTTTGTTTTACCCTGTACACTCATTTGTTATGAATTGCCTTCTTCCCTATGGGTAACTTAATTAGTTCCCATGTATAGTTAGAGATCAGAGACTTCATCTCATCTTTCATGGCAAGCTCCCATTTACTAGCATCTCTAGTCTGACAAGCTTCATCATAGCATTCAGACTCCCTTCCATCAATCAACAATAGATAGTTCATATATCTCGTGTTAGGCACATAAGGCTGAGAAAACCTTCTCAATATAGAAGTTAGAGTAGGAGGTTGTAGTGTGTCGGACTGTTATGTTCTGTTTTTTCCAACGAGTTCCTCTGGCTGAGGACTTGCTATAATCAATTCCATCATGGAACCATTTATGGCTCATTCTGTTCTGAGTTAATAACGAATGTTTTATGCATGTCCTTGTATATCACCCTTTCATCGAAAATAACATCTCTGCAATGGATCAATTTATTATTTTCGTCATCCCAAATACGGTAGTCAAACTCATCCTTGACATAACTGATGAGGGTGCATTTCTTGGATCTGGAATCAAGCTTATTCCTTCCTTAATCAATGATATGCACATATGTTATACAACCAAAAACTTTTAGAGTTAGCTCCATACCTCTTATGGTATTATATGATCCAATGGAACTGATGGTCATCAATTGATCAAGTAAGTTATTATGTTGACTGTTTCTGCCTTAAACTGTTTTAGTAAACCTAACTGTATATAAATGCTTCTGGTTCTTTTTGTCAATATTTGGTTCATATGCTCAACTAATCCATTGTGTTGGGGCGTGTTTTATACAGTTCTCTCCATTCTGATCCATACTCATAGCAGAAGTTCTTGAATGTGGTGTCTTCATATTCACTACCACTGTCAGTTTTGAGTTTTTTGATTTTCAGACCAGTCTCATTTTCAACCATAGTCTTCCATTTACTAAAGCCTCAAACACTTCAGACTTATGTTTTAGAAAGTAAACTCATACCTTTCTAAAGTGATCATCGATGAAAGTCATGAATTAGTATTTTCCACTAATGGATGAAACCGTCATTGGTCTACAAACATCAAAGTGAACAAGCTCTAGACTTTCTTTCTTTACGGTTATGCCACTTTGTCTAAAAGCTTACCCTTTTCTTCTTTCTAAGTATGCAATCTTCATACGTGTCTATCTCTACTAACTATAAACTTGAAAGTTTCCCCTTTGAATGAATAATCTTCATCCATTTTTTACTCATATGGCCTAGTCTCTGGTGCCACATATTGAGATTTTCATTGTCAAGTGTAACTATGATTGAATAATATGCTCCTACTGTCATGTAAAGAGTGCCACTCTTTTTTCCTCGAGCAACCATCATTACACCCTTTGAAATCTTCCAATCATCACCATGGAAGATCATAGTGTAGCCTTCACTAGCTAATTTCCCTATTGAGATTAAGTTCTTTCTCAGGTCGAGAATATGTTTCACATCCTTCAGCTCCCAAATAGATATGTTCAATTTAATTTTTACTACATATTTACTAACAATAGCATAAGGTTGATCATTACCAAGGTATACATTTCTAAGATCTCCAGGAACATACATTTCGAATAATTCTTTATGCGAATTAGCATTGAACGATGCTCCAGAGTCTAACATCTAAGACTCTTATTTGCTCTCCAAAGAGCATATCAATGTATCATTGCCTCCTAAGGTGGAAGTAACATTTGCCTCTATCTTTGCTTCCTGATCTTTCGATGCATTCTTGCATTGATTTTTGTAATGTTCAGTCTTCCCACAATTCCAACATTCAACAGTCTTTGAGCTGTGAAAATTTTTGAGATTCTTGGATTTGGACCTCATTCCTTTGATCTACCTCAGTAGTTCGATTTTCCACATCCATTCCCTCTGGTTGAATTTTTTTCTCTTAATACTGTATCAAAACTGAAGAGTTTGATGATTCGCCCAACTCTTTTGGCCAGATCTATTCACTGAGAACTAGATCACAAACAACATCAAATTTTAACTTATTTCTTCTCGATGAGCTACTTACAACCGTGACAGTAGCATTTTAGTTTTCTTACAAGGAATACAAAAGTATCAATGCTCATATTTCTTCATTGTATTCAATTCTAACCAAACTTAATTTGTTCGTCACTGTGTTGAGTTCATTGAGATATTAAGCTACCAACGTGCCTTTCGTCATTCGCAAATTAAACAAACACCTTATCATGTGTACTTTTGTTTAAGGCCAATGGCTTCTCATACATACTGGAGAGAGCCGTTATAAGACCCGTCATGGTCTTTTCCTTTGTTATGTTGAAAGTAACATTGCAGGATAACATCAATCAGATAACTTTGAGGGCTTGTTTGTCAAGAAGATTCTAGTTTTCTTCCTTCACAGCTTCTGGCTTCTTCCCTGAGAGAGATGGATACATACTTTTTGATACAAATAATCCTCTATTTGTATTTTCTAAAAGCCAAAGTCCACACTTTTAAACTTCTCAAATTTCACATTTCTTTCGTCTGCGGCTATCACTCCTAATAGAATCTGACTTTATCTGGATCATTTTCTCACAATTTCTGTGAACTATCATGTATTATAACATATCTATGAATAAGTTGGCACCATCGACCAAATTTTACTATTCACAAAATTAATATTTATGTGAATAGTTATCGCCAGAAAAAAAAAACAAAAAAATGCAATCAAGGCTCTGATACCAATTGTTGGAAAATTATACAAAATTCCTATAATCAAATTTGTGAGAAAGTAAAGAAAATGCTAAATAATAAGATAAAATTGATAACGGAATTCGGTCAATTATATCTACGTCTCTGGTCTGCTGCAGATTTTTTTATTAAAAAAAAATTACAAAATATTTATAAACACTTACATCTCACAACTCAATTATACCTTGAAAAATTGCTCTCAATTTTCTCACTAAATTTTTTGCTCTAAGTTATTTTTTTCTCTCATTTGGATTAATACTAAACATCTATTGGAATGCTCTATTTATAGATATAGAAACTCATATTCTACATGTTTTGCCAACTAATTGTTAATTGATTTTTTTCTTTTTTCAACAAAAGATGCATCGTATATTCCTTTTTTAATAAAAGATGAATCATCCATATTTTTTTTAACAAAAGATGCACGTCCATCTTTTTTCAACAAAAGATTCATGTCCATTTTTTTCATTTATTGCACCTTTTGGTACATGTGCAGTTTGACCAACATTCTCATCGTATATCTTTTTTGAATAATTTTTAAAAAGAGCAGTCTGAATAAAGAGAAATGTTTAGGTAAATTCAGTTTATCACGTTATCTATAAACTAAACTAATCACATAATGATATGTATTTAACTATTTTATTTTCATTAGTTGATGTAAATATAATATACATACATGTTATAATGTGATTGGTTTATAACGTAATAGACTAATTCTACCTAAGAATTTATCCTAAATGAAATTGTCAGCATCGCATCTATAGGCATTCAAGTCATATTTATTTATTTGCTTCATAATGTCAGTTAGAACAAACCATTCTATTTCACCGCTTTACATTTGACCATAAATTAGTGTTCATTATTCCAATCTTTGTGTTTAACGTTAACTGTTTCTGTTTATCAGAGAAGATGATTCAAGACCACGACTCACCGAGAAATTAACTGTTAGGCAATGAAGACTGAAAAGAATAGATGCAGTTGATCAAGATTGCTTTTCTTTTAAAATTCTCTTCTTCTACTTCACCCAATACGTTCTCTGCTTTAAAATTGATACTGTTGATCTTTCATATAGCCTTATGTTAGTCAATCTCGACTTCCCTTCTTTATTTTGTAGAATTTCTTTGATTTCAGAATATATTAATTAGCATATTAGCTGTGTAAGTATCTTTTTCCTTTGAAAATTACTTTGAATATGTAATAACATTCTTATTCTTATTGTCGGGGTAACCATCGTTTTTCATTTTGAAAATATAGTACTCTGGTATAAAGCCTATCCATAAATGGGGCAGGCCGCCATTTCTTGTATTTTAGATTTTACTGTATCCATCCTCATAATTTGCCATTTCTTGCTTACAGCTTGTATACCGTGGGGCAGGTAACCCCTGTCAACGGTGTGACAACTGGAGGAGTGAGTAAACCTCAATTAGCAACTTCAAGTGCATTAGTGAGTTCATCGCAATTTGGAAAGGAGTTATGATTTCTCCTAGTTAACACAAGGCATGTGCTCAAAACATTGAGTTTGCTGGTGGGAGTGACTGTTTCAGACGGTCCCGATACCAAAAATAGTTGTATTACATAGAAATCATTCTATGGAAGAGTGCACCGCTAAATCTCCAAGGAGAGGAATACGAACAGAAGCAGGAGGACTCTGATGTCAAGCAAAACGCTCACTCGGATTAAAGGCCGGGTTAGCTAAACAATCCGCCATCGCATTCGCTTCTCCGTCGATGTGAAGCACACTAACTTCCCAATTCTGATTCAGCAGCAAACGAATACGTAAGACAAGGTCTAAATATATTATGGGCAGAGGAAACACTAGAAGAATGGCACACTGAAACTGCAGCTCTCGCCACCCATTATCCCAAGCTAGCTGAATTCCCGCTAACAAACCCCATAGTTCAGCTTTAAACTAAAAGCACTACAGTTGCCCAATTTCTTGGAGAATTCACTGATCCACTCACCAGAGAAGAATCGCGAAATATAAATGCAGTATTCGAATAATTATTATAAACGACATAAAAATAATAATAATAATCGAAAGACTTAAAAAGAGGGATTTTTACTTATTAAATAAGAAAAATAAGGTAAATATTTACGCATATAGTTAGATTTGGCAAATATTTTCTTATATATGTTTATTTATGACACGTGCAAGAGTTAGAAAAGTCCGACTTGAAATCATCGACACTATAATCATTATTTTACCCTAAGATCGACACGACCAAACTGTGAAAATGTTTATATTTCTTTTCCTTCTTCAATGGGAATTCGGAACACTTTATCTTAAAAGTAAAACTAGCTATTTTTTCCTATTTTTTCCTTTTTTTCCCTTTTTATGTTAAGAATTAGTGTAAAAAGTAGATTTATAATTTTTTTTAATTTAATTAACTGATTTTTTTAATTTATTATAAATTATTTTTTCAAATTTGTTTCTGAAAAAAATATTTATTTACATGTTTATCTCCAAAAGCAATTTTCAAAATTCAAAAAAATTAAAAATAAAATTTTTTCTTCTAAAAATGCTTTTGTCAAACTCAATACCAAACGGGCTTTTAGTCATTTCAATAGAAATTCTGCTTATTGCATTATTTTGATGTTTCAACTCACATATAATATTTTTATTATTTTATATATAACTATAAATTTTCAACAATAATAGATATTCATTAATGTTTTCAAACAGTATTTGATTGTTCTACCGACAAAATAGTATTAAATTTTCATACATATCTATTTTCTATGAGAATATTATTTAAATATTTAAAATTAAAAATATTTTAAAGGTAAATTTCACATATGATATTTATAACATTCTAGCCCTTAAACTTCAATTTGTAATTAAAAAAATATAAATTTAACGTAAATGTAACGTTAAAATTTTATTAGCAACGTACAAGTAAAATTGTTATCTAAATATGATTTATTAATTTTTTTCTTGTATTTCCATGTCAGCATTTTTTTATAAAAATTCTCTTTTTCTCTATTTTTCCCTTTCCACCCATTAAGAAAAAACGAATTATAAACTTCAATATAATTTACCAAAAGAAAAAAATTGTATTAAGAAAAATCAAATAAAGAAAAAAATAAAAGAAGGAAAATATTTGTGTAAATTAATTTTATTAATAATATATATTTCTTAGGTTATTTAAAATAAAAAATCTAACATTTAAATATTTTTAAACTTTCCAATTCAATATAGAATGTGAAAATATTTTTATATATTAAGATAACATAAAATTCTATTTACGTTTTTAATGTGGGTTAATTGGATAAATTTAAGAGAGAAAATAGAGAGAAAAGATAAATTAAAAAAGTTGATATTTCAATATGAGAAAGAAAAAAATGTCATATTAAATTTAGATAATAATTTACTTGTAACTTGTTAATAGGATATTAATGTCACATTTATGTTAAGTTTAGTTTTTTTTTTTATTACAACTTTAAATTTAAGTATCAAAATATTATAAGTATAAAAGTTCAGGAACCATGGTTGCAATTTACCCAAGATTTAAATCATAGTTATCCGGAATGATTGGGCGTAAAGCGTCTGTAGATGGCTTTTTAAGTCCGCCGTCAAATCTCAGGGCTCAACCCTGGACAAGCGGTGGAGATTTTTGGAATGGAAAAACATATGTTTTTTTGCAAATAAACGAAATCCTAGTTAATTAGGAAGACAAACATTAAAATTCTATAATTGAATTTTTTATATATCTAAATTTTAATTGAAGTTTTAAAAAAAATATATTTCAAGACTTTTTTTCCAAAATTTTTTATTTTAAAAAATTAATTTAAACCAACATTGCATGAATTTTGCGGCAACACTTAATCACCAGTAAATAAAGGTTTTATGCAATTGCTGACCTATTATTGGAGAAGTGCAGCTGTTTGTAATACTTGGACGAGTCCAACGTGCTTTTAGCGACCTTTATGAAATTCGACGGTCTAAGTGTCGACCATAATCGTACAGTTGAATTTCCATTGCTCTCCACCTGTCAAAAAAAAAAAAGCATACATAGGAAATATTGCTTCAATCCACCTGTATACCTAATTATTTTTTTTCCTTCTACTTAATCAAGAAAAAAGCCCTAAAAAGAGTTAACCCGTGACTAGTGAAGTAGTTTCCAGGAACCTTCTTGCAGGTGATTGAATATTGTTTTCCAATCAAAACTACTCTGAATATCAAAGCCACAACACTCTTTCATTTGCTCTTTCTCACATATTTCCCTCAAAAGATTTAGATCATCATTTTGTTCTTGTTCTAGTTCATCAGTTCCTTTGTGGATAGCTTCTTCTTCTTCTTTTTGGGCCAGGTAAACAATTTCTGTTGTTATTTTTATTTCTAAAGTTGATTTCTTTAGGTTCTTCCTATTTTGAATATTGATGTATGAGGAGATGTAGATCACACGCTCGTTTGCAATATGTATAGATTTGACTTATTTGATAACAAGATGGTTAAAGAGGTATATTCATGCTGTGTTTTAATAAAAAAAAAATTGCATGATTTTCCGAGTTATCATTTGTTTCTGTTGTTGAAATTACAGTATTATGCTAATTAATGTTTTCCAAGATCCGGAGTTTGTAGATCATAGCAGATGAGGCCTGTTGATATAGCAATAATTTTTCATTAATAAATAATTATTATTTTTCCGACAAAGATCTAAGAATATTAAATATTACATGAGTTAAAATAAATTTCTCTTGAAAAAGTCAATAAATTAAATAAAAATTTGTTGATTATAAGGCAATCAAATAGAAGCATCAAAAACAATTTTTACCATCTGATTTATGTTTTGTTATTTAATTTTTTTTATCAGTATAAAGTAGAATATACCTCTTTAATATTACAAATATTTAACATCCAAAAAAAACTTGTTTTATTTATTTTTTTTATTGAATGAGAATATCTTGGATTTATGATAATTAATACACCTTTAAGTAAGTGGGGAAGTGATACCTTGTTGTAGGAGAAATCAGAGAGCAAAATAAAAGATAACTGAGCAAAGAATTTTAAATCATTTTGAGAATAAGGAAAATAAATGGATCAGATCATTTTAGCTGACATTGTAATCTTAGCCGGAAATATCTAATCTAACGTTGAAACTTGAAATATTTGATCTATTTGCTTTAAAAAAATCTCAACTATTATAAATTGTTATTTAAAATTATGATATTTTGATGTCAGGTATGGACCTGTTGAGGGAAATAGCTGGACCAATTATTGAACGCATATGGAATTTTGATGAGAAAATACAAACTCTGAAAAGAAAATTGCAACAACTTGAAGCCCGAGAAGCTGACATAGACCAACACCTTAAATATGCAGAGTCATTCTCCTATAAGAAGATAAAGAATGAAGTTCGAAATTGGTTGGGCAATGTAGCTCTAGTTAAAAATCAATTTTTAAGCTTAGAACAGAGTAGATGGAAGACAATGTTGGGGGATCCAGTTGAGAAAATGAGCAAAGAAGTGATGGAGTTGATTGAGAATGGTAGATTTGAAGGTGGGCTTGTACTTGATCATGTAGATGAGACTTGCAGAGAGCCATTCCTAACAACTGAATTAGTGGGTGAAGCTTTCCAAATAAACAAGCTAAAGCTTTGGGAATGTCTGATGAAGGACGAGGTCCTAAGCGTTGGCATTTATGGGATGGGAGGAATCGGTAAAACCACTCTCATTACACATATCCATAATCAGCTTCTTGAAAGTCATATTGCTGTTTATTGGATTACTGTATCGCAAGATTTTAACACTTATAGATTGCAAAATTTTCTCGCCAACAAAATTGACTTGGATCTCTCTCGTGAAGGTGATAGTATTGAAAGAGCTGCAAAGTTGTCCAAAGCATTGAAGAAAAAACAAAAATGTGTTCTAATTTTGGATGACTTGTGGGATTATTTTGATTTAAATGAAGTGGGTATACCTGTTAGAGCTAATGGATGCAAGTTGATTCTTACAACTCGTTCTTTGGATGTATGTAAGAAGATGCATTGTCAAGAAATGATTGCAATAAATCCTCTTACTGAAGAAGAAGCATGGAGATTGTTCCAAACAACACATGGGGAACCTCTTTCTTCAGGTGTTATTGAGATTGCAAAGTCCATCACAAGGGAATGTGATGGATTGCCAGTTGGAATTGTAACGATGGCTGGAAGCATGAGGGGAGTGGATGATGTTTGTGAGTGGAGGAATGCTTTGAGGGAACTGCAACAATCAGAAGTAAAGGAAGGTGACATGGAAGAGAAGGTGTTTCGAGTATTGAGATTCAGTTATGATCGCATGATGACTGATTCAAAACAATGTTTTTTATATTGTGCATTATTTCCAGAAGATTGCAATATCGATAGAGAAAGGTTGATACAATTTTTGATTGATGATGAAGTAATAGAAGGAGAAAGTAGGCAAGCAAAACTTGATAAAGGGCATACCATGCTCAATAGACTTGAAAAGGTTTGCTTGTTGGAAGGTTTTACATATGAAATTGGTATTAGATGTGTGAAGATGCATGACTTGATTAGAGATATGGCCATCCAAATAATGAAAAGGAATGGAGGAGTGATGGTTAAGGCTGGTGCACAACTGGCAGAAATTCCAGATGATGACAAATGGGGAGAGGATCTTGTCCAAGTTTCATTAATGTGCAATAACATAGAAGAAATTTCGTTTGGCCATTCACCAAGGTGTCCAAATCTTTCAACCCTATTGTTGTGTCAAAATCGGAAATTGACAAGGATATCAGCTTCTTTTTTTGAGCAATTGAATGGGCTCGAGATTCTTGATCTTTCAGATACGAATATTAATGAATTACCAGCTTCCATCTCTCATTTGGTGAACCTAAATGCATTAGTGCTCCGTCGTTGTTACTTCTTAAAGCAGGTGCCATCATTAGCACTGCTTAAAATATTGAAGAAATTAGATCTCTTTGGTTGCGAAGTTGAAAATGTGCCTCAAGGCATGGAAATGCTATCCAATCTAAGGTATTTAGATCTTCGTGGAACAAATATAAATGAGTTACCCATTGGTACATTTGCAAATCTTTCCTATCTACAAATCCTCTTGCTTAAAGAAGTTAAAGCAAACGAATTAGAATCTTTAAGGAAATTGGAAATTTTGGAATGTACTTTCCCTGATATTGGTGAGTTCAACATTTTCACCACTTCAACACCTTCCTCTAATCTAAACCATTACATTTTCTATGTAGGACGCCATACATTATTTGAAGATAGTCAACTTCATCAATGTATAGTTGAGAGAATAGTATACTTTCTATCTCAAGATTTCTGTGAAGATGCCCTACTTCTCCCACAAAATGTAGAAATTCTAGAATTTTTTAATTGCAACATCAAAAAAAGCAGCCTGTGTTTGAAAAATGCTACTAAATTGAAGCATCTTGATATTAAGAATTGCAATGGGATAGAATGTTTGCTTAGTTTGTCCTCCTCCTCATCTATATTTCAAAGCCTTGAGGAAATTCGTATTGAACAATTGATAGACTTGTGTTTCCTATTTAGTGCAAAAGATGATGTTGCACCATCACCGCCAACAATACCATTGTCAGTGTCACCTCCTCATTCTACCTTTTCCCTTCTCAAAGAATTTAGGATAAGATATTGTCCAAGAATAAAGAATTTGTTCCCTCCTGGCTTGGTCTCAAACCTTCAAAACCTGGAAACACTTGAAGTGAAATACTGTGATGAAATAGAGGAGATATTTGCCATGGAAGAAGGACAAGAAAGTCATGACAGCAACTGGGACACTCAATTCTCTCTTCCAAAATTGAAATGCTTTGAATTGAGACAATTGCCACAATTGAAGAGTATTTGTAGGGGGAATATAACTTGTAATTCCCTCAGGCAAATTATAGTGGTCCATTGTGAGAAGCTGAAAAAGATGTCACTCTCTCTTATGTTGATGGAGAATGACCAACTTTCTCCTCTACCTTCACTTGAAACTGTCCAACTATTTCCCGAAGAATGGTGGTGGGAGTCGATTGAGTTGGTGCATCCTAATGCTAAGAACCTCCTCTCATCATTTATCGATTTTTCTTATTTTTACGACTCATTTTGCTAGGTAAGCATTTCATATGCATTACTTGTTATTTATTTTAATTCAATTTTGTAAGAACCTTCTCTCACCGTATATCACTTTTGAATAGCCTTTAACGTGAGCAATCTGAATGAAATGGCCAGCATTAATAGGTATGCATATCATATCTTTACTTATTTACTTTATAATTCAAAGTTCCAACTAACCATTCTATTTCATCACAGCAATTGGTCATAAATTAGCTTTTTATTATTATAATCGTTATGCTTAACAATAACAGAGAAGATGATTCAAGACTAGGACTAACTGAAATTAAATGTTAGGTGATGAGGACTTACAAGAACAAAGGAAAAATCTAAAGGTGACGTGCAGTTGAACAGGTTTGCGTTTCTTTTAGAATTCTTTGCTTATATTTCTCCACTTTGAAATTAATGATATCCTCTTCATCTTTTATCAATCTCAACTTCCCTTCTTTATTTTGTAAAATTACTTTGATATCAGAATATCTATATTAGAATATTCTTACTCTTTGAAAATTACTTAGATGTGTAACACAGTAAAAAAAATCAATTTTCTAATAGATTTTACCAATTGATAAAATTTATTGATAATTACCAACGGATTAGCGATCGAAATGATTCCAATGGAGTATTAACGAAAATTTATTAATGGAATTTAACAACAAATATGAATTCATTGATAAAATATGATAGAGATTGATATGATATTTATTTTCTTTGCATTTACCATTGAAGTTTTTTTTGTTTGTAATTACCAACGGATAATAGTAATGAAACTTATCCATTCGTAAATACTAATAGAATTATTCAATGATAAATGCCAATGGATTATGTTCTATTGATAATTACTAATGAAAATAATTTTTAATTTTTAAAACAAATGTGAATCGATGTTGTTTATAGTGTGCCCAAAACTACATTATATTCTAACAGTAAACAATTTTTTACTACTGTATTTTTTTTGATAATGGGGTTTTTGGGTGAGTCAAGCTTCGATTAAAAACAGTGAGATCAATGTCACTACTTCATATTCTACACAGATGGTGGTAGAACTATGTAGATAAATACACTTTACATGACTACTGTAGATAAATACACTTCACAATTTACATGAATTACAAGTATATTATAATTACTAACTGAAATAGGTTGAGTTAAAATCATGAAAATTCAATTTCAAGTGCACTTGTTTAGTATATAAAATGAACTTTTGATAAAGTATTGTATTGTGGAATTATTGAGGGACCCAGATTGGATGGCTAGATCTAGATTAGAATATGCTTTAATTATTGTATTGCTATGAAATTTTTAAGTGTTCTTTATTTCATGTGATTATGTACGTTGGACAAGAAAATTAAAAAAGAAAATTATCATTGCATTAATTTTTATGAAAAAAATCATTAATTACTCCTTTTGTTGTATGACGAGAAATATTTAGAAATTACAATAGGGCAAAAAAAAAATGAAAAAGGGATATGCTTAATGTTATGAATATATGGATTAAATGCTAAGAAAATGAAAATAGAGTTGCATCTTTCACATGATAAAATAGCAATTTAAAACGAGCAATAATTATTTCAATGAAATGTTAGTGGTGTCGACTTTAATCATAACTGTGCGTGTTGATATAAAATGGTAGACAATTTTTTTACGTGTTATATTATGCTTCTAAGAAATATACATTCTATAATTTTTTTAAAATTTTTTGGAATGCAGAAAATTCCTCCTTAATTGTTCAATTTGCGGTGGTTCGTTGGTATTAATTGTTAGTTTTACTTTTCTAGTTATTTCAGTTAGAGGAAGTTAAACTATATATGCGTAACTAACATCTGAATTATTTTGTAAATAAATAAACTCACCACAAACCCATATAGGAATTGTTCGACATGAAAAAAATATTTTTCATGAAAATTAAATTTATTTTTAATGTATTTTTAGTTTTGAAAATTATTTTTGAAAAAATGCATAAATAAATATTTTTCTCAAAAATAATTTATAAAATATTAAAATAGTCAATTAAATTAAAAAAATTTATGAACCTATTTTTTTAACACCAACAACAATCTTAATCACCACTATATTACATTAGTTATTATTTACTATATTGTTAAAAAAAGTAAAAACTAATGTTAAATGGTCTCAGCATAAAAACCCATAATCTCACAATATCAATGTTTCCACCAATCAAAAGTCAATATAATATGAATATCTAACTGCCATTAATCTAATCCAACTCTACACATAAATTGCCATCCAATGGTTACCAACACCACCTCTCTCTCTCTCTCTCTCTCTATAAAATTATACCCTCACTCCATTTCCCATTTACGCAAGCTCACATTAAAACAATCAAATTAATGAAATCAAAGAGATCTAGTAGAGATAAAATAAAAAATAAAAAATGCCATGTTGAGGAAAGGAAAAGAAAGCCAAGAGGTACGAGAAGATTTTGAGAGATAACATTCAGGGCGTCACGAAGCCGACAATTTGGTAGTTGGTGAGGAGTGGCAGCGTCAAGTGCATCAGCGGTCTCATCGATCTGCAAAGAGATTAGAGGCGTCCTCAATATCTTCCTCAAGAATGTCATTCGTGATGTCGTTACCTACATCGAGCATGCTCGCCCTAAGACTGTTGCTACCATGGATGTTTTCTATGTCTTGAAGAGGCAACGTAGGACCCTATACGGATTTGGCGGTTAGAGATGTGTTAGGGTTAGATTTAATCAACGAAAGTTAGGTTTTTTAAATTGATGTTGTTATGCTTAATATTTGATCTAAATGTTAGGTTTAATTACTTTTGTTTAGTTTGGATGATGATAAGCTAGTAGAAATTTGTCAATCTAGAATGCATCCAAAAATTGTGTAAGATTTGATACGTTTTAGTAAATCTTGGAAGGAAGGAAGAATTATTTGAATGTTCAACCCAATTTTATTAATGAATTATCATAGCTTACCATTGGATTATCAATGATGTCCATTGGTAAAATACAACGAACTTTATACAAAAAAAAAAACAAAAATATCAAATTCACGATATATTAGTAACGGATTTTTTCATTGGTAATATTTTTTTCTGTAGATAATCTGTTAATAAAATTACCAAAAGAATTTTTTTATTAGTAATCAATTGGTAAACTGATTTTTCAATGGATTTTTCTGGTTACCATTGATAAATCTATATTTTCTTGTAGTGAGAACAACATTTTTATTCTTATATTCAGCGCAAAGCCTATAGATAAATGGGGCAAATAAAAAATATGGGTGACCCATGGGCCCAATTAAGGAATATTCAACAGGAGCTAACTAAACCATTTCTTTAGCTAATAATGGTTTTCAGTTACACTTTCATTTTTCTAAAGGTCTCCTTGTAATCATTTGATAAACAAACAACAATTGAGAGATGAAAAATTTATAAATAAAAGTTATATCATTTTATATGCAAACATATTATCTGATTCCAGGATTGGAATTTGGAAATTTACTAAGCATCAAAACTAACTAACTTATTTGTTAATCGTAGCACAATTATTGGTATACATATAAACACACTCCCAAAAGGGTTATTGGATTTTGGGCTAAATGATCCCCAACAAATAATCTGAAAGTTCAATTTTATTTTTTAAATTGCACATCTTTAAAAACTTTTTAGTGTTAATTCAAATTAATACTGTAGCCTCCTTGAACCATTACCACTATCTCTGAGGCTGATATCAAAAGTAAATATTGTCATCCATCTAAATTTAGTAGAGAGTGAAATAAACAATATAGCACCAGATGATCATGGTAAGGAAATTCATTTGTTCTGTGTAAAAATTAATCATAAGAAAATAGGTTGGTTTGTGCTTATTTGTGTGTATGAGAAGCAAAATTAAGCAATCTAGAGGGAAGGTTTTGTGAGAGCTCATTTTGTGGGAGCCCATTATGAGAATTTAAAATAAAACAATTTTGTAGCATTTGTGTAAGGTTATATTTTATAAGATCACAAGGCTTTTTGGTGCAATTAGATTTTAAAAGTTAAAGTGATATTCTCTTCTTTAATTTATATCCATTTCAATTTTATTAGTGAATTTGATGCTCTCCTTCATCTTTCGATATAATTAAGTTTATGCTAAATCATGTAAATCTTGTGTCATTTTTGTCCTATAATATTTTGCTTATTGTATCCATTGAACCCAAATAAAATGGAACTTTTGCAATTAACATCCTTGAGGGCAAGGATAATGTTGAGGGGGGAGGGTATTATTATCTATGTTCATTTGGAATATGTGATTTATGTGTATTAATTAGTTACTTTGTAATAAAAAGGGCCAAATGTATGAGATGGGGAATCAATTAAGAAATTGTTTCTCTCTCAATTTGCAGCTCAGCTTCTTCACTTCATCAGTTAAAAATTTGAACCCATATATGTTGAAAGAGACCATTAAAGTCTTGTCCCCTTTTTAATGAGTAGGATACTGTTTTTGTTTCTAAATCTCCATCTGGATGCAGAGAACCTTATTTGTTTCTATTTCTTCCCCCTCCACCACATACTCTTTTCTCTCTCTTCTTCTTGCTCCAAGCCTCCTATCATCCATTAAAATCCAGCATTAATTCCCCCTTCCCCTCCATTTGCCACCATGGACGTTTTTCACATTATGCATATCTGATTATGAATTTCGTTATATAAAGTAATGTAGAATAGAAAAAAAAAATTTATGAAAAAAAAGGTTATCCAAATAGCATCATCAGACAGGGGGGAATGGCTAATCATATCCTGCCCATACGCCACACTATAATACAAAAAAGATCAAATACAGCTGCGCTGGTGACCCGTCCCATTCAATTTCTAAAATTTTATGTCCGTAAGGCCTTGGAATTTGATTGTGAAACTCTTTTTTTTAACTTAGCATCCGTTTGGTTTAAAGGTGGAAATGAAAGGAATAAAAATGAGAATGATTGATTTTATTATGTTGTTTTATTTATTTTTATTTATTAAAAAATAATAATAAAATTCTACTTACTTATATTTGGTTAAATATTAGAATGAGAATGAGAATCAATTTCATGTTTTATTTTTATTTTTAATATGTATACTTTTATTTTAAAACTACAATTAAAATAATAATTAAAAAAAGTATATTATTTTTTTATCTTTTTTATGGAAAATTCTTATCTAATCTAGATTTTAATTGCAATTTAATAGTAAATTATACATTTAGTTCCACATTTAAAATAAAAAAATAAATGTAAAAAAATATTTATAAAGATAAAATAAGTTAATTTATTTATAAATAAAATTTGAATTTCAAATATATTAAAAAATGTATTTTTGTGTATATAACTCATGATTTATAGAAAAAATAGAAACTTTACCATTTTTGAACTAGTTTGAGTTGATTTTAATGATAATGAAATATATATTCCCTAGGCTCGGAAATAGGTGATTTTTATTACTTTTTTTTTTCTAACCAAATAAGAATCACTTATCCTCATTTTCATTCCCACTTTTTTTTTATCAACCAAACACCCCCTTAGTTATTAGAAAATTAATAGATTTCTGAATTTCCATTGGATATGTGTTCCTATATGTTTCAACATCTGAAAACTAATATGAAAACTAACTTCAAAACAGAATGAAAAATTTGGGAATATTTTTTTTTATGTTTCGGCTTCTGAAAACAACTCCTCATCATTTTCCCATTCATTTCTCAACTTTTTTTCACTGTAATAATTCAAACCATCTACCTATAAATTTTCATTTAGTAATGCTAACTATTTTTTTATTTAGTGGATCATAAATTCAAATTACAATTATAACTTTGTAAATCAAAAGATAATTCAAGTCATTTAATTAATATTGATTAATCATGAAAGATGTATTAAAAATTATTTATAATTATTTATAAAATTTAAAGTTAAATATGAGAAACAAATTGATAAATCATACAAAATATATATGTTGAACATACTTTTAGGAAAAAAAAAGTATTATTTATTAGGATTGAAATCTTCTCAAGTTTGGTTATTGATTTGATATTTAACATTAATTATTAATTAATAGTCAAAATAAAATATTAAATGTTTATTTTAAAAAATAAATAATATTTCTTTAATTATAATATTTAATTTTAATTATTCATTAGTAGTAAACAATAAAAATTATTGCTAAAAAAACAGTAGAAATTAGATGAATATAAACCATCTTCTAAATTGGAATCTCAATCCTATTGTGTGATAATGACTGATTGGTGGTTAAGGGAGGCGGTAAGGGATGGGGAAAGCAGGATGGATAAACGTGCAAAGCTGGGTCCCATAGGACACGTAGAGCGAGAGTCAGGTGATCATCACGTGGGTGCAGATCCTGTTATGGACCAAATTAGTCCACGTAGGACAGAGAGGAATCTGCAGTTGCCAGTTAATACTGACACGTTATCATTCAATCGAAGATAAATATCTTGGTCACGAACGTAATTGCAACCTAAAGAACGGCATGTCATTGGCTCCATAATTTAGGGGCAACGTGACACCCAAATCACCGTTATATAATTAATTTAAAAGATAAAATTGAAAAAATTTTTATATACATTTATCACTTTAAATTAATTTAATTATATAATAATATATAAAAATTTATTAATTATTAATTAATATAAATAAAATAATTAAACATATATGAATGTATAATTAGATTAGCCGATATATTTGATTTACTTAAAAATTTCAAAGTAAAACCGACAGAGTCACATACCCCATTATCCACTTTGGGCATACGCACACAGTTTTGTTATATTACTAATTTTCTTTTATCATTTAATTAGTGTGAAATTATATTAAAATTAAATTTACTATTTTTGGTTGTTAAGTTTATTATAATTGTAATTAAAATATTATGAATTAAAAGATAAAATTAAAAGGTTGACGAATTGAAAAAATATGCTAAAATGCTCTGGAGCTTTGGCCCCTAATGAGAAGTCTTAAATTTGAGACTTCACATTATTTGCAGTAGGTGGAAATAACTCTTTCTCAGAAAAAATAAAAAAAATAAAATAATTACTGAATTTTGATAAATCCCGGTAGGTTTATCAGGAAACAGAATAAAAATGGTATAGATTAGTGATTTTATTGCCCATGGAAAAGAGCAGCCGATATTAGAACAAATTGATTTTAATAAATTATAATTAAAAATAATTTTTAAAAATAATAATTTGTTTCATATCACTTAAAATAATATTTAAATATTACTATACAATATACTGTATTATTTTTCTATATTAATATATAAATTTTTTAAAATTTTATATATAATATAATAACATTTTATATAAAAATTTAAAATTTATATTCGTTATTATCAATTGTTACGGAACGACAATCAATATATATAAGTCTTAATTTATTTAATTATTATTTTAAATGGACATTTTTATTAAATGACTAAATATAAACTATTAATTTTTTAAAATTTTATTTTTAATTATAATTTATTAAATTTTAAAAATAAACATAAATTTGTTCTAAAATATTATTTTTTTGAAAATTTATTTGTTACGGATAGATATAAATTTACAAAATCACCCTTCATCAACCGCAAAGGCAACCACTCATATCTAACAAGAAATGAAAAAAAAAATATCACGTAATTAGATGCGGAAAATTAGGGTTCTTTCCGTAAATCCCTGCAAGATGCTGCTTTCCTCTTCTTCTTTACCTTCTCAACTTAAAGCCTCTGCCTTTTCTTCCTCAAAAACAAAAACAGAGAATTAAAACAAGAAGAACAGAGAGGAAAATAAACAAGAAAGAAATGAAAGGGTGCGAGCTCTGTAATGGCGTAGCAAGAATATATTGTGAATCAGACCAAGCTAGCTTGTGCTGGGACTGCGATGAGAAGGTCCACTGCGCTAACTTTCTTGTTGCTAAGCATTGTAGATGTCTTCTCTGCCAAATTTGTCAATCTGCGACGCAGTGGATAGCCTCCGGTCCTAAGCTTGGTCCTACAGTTTCCATCTGTGAGTCTTGCTTTTCTTTGCATGATGGAAAGAAGGAAGAAATCGGTGAAGATCGGGCTGAGAGTCACGCTGGAGATGAGCGGGAAGATGATGATTATGTGGGCGGAGATAGTGATGATTATGATGATGACGATGATGGCCATGAGGATGAGGGGTCTGAAGAGGAGGATGGAGAGAATCAGGTTGTGCCTTGGTCGATAACGTCGCCGTCAGCTCCCGTGGCGAGTTCTTCGAGCAGCGAAGTAGAGATTTCGGATAGATTTTCAAGTGGCGGTGAAGCGGATGCGAGAGAATAATGCAGGTTTTGATTCTGATGTATGTATTTTCTCCTCTTCTTGCTTTGTTTTTATTTTTTTTTTCATGTTCTCGAGACGAATTGCTGGATCTAAGACATAAAATTCAAATGATTTTTCTTCCAATTCTGCAATTTGTTAATTTTTTTTAATGTGAAATTTCTATATAAATGCAGGATGAGATTGGATGCTCTTCTTATCATACTGGATATGGAAGATTAAACAATGAGGAAGGGAATTCATTGGCTTCAATTAGACCTTTGAAGCAAGCAAGAACAGGTGAAGTAGAAGATGATGGCGATCATCATCATAATCAGAATAATCATAATGGTCAATCAGAGTCAAGATTGACGGCCATTGTTGACTCTCTAAAGAGACTCCAAGGAGAAATGGTCATCAACAGAGAAAACGCGTCTGAAACCATTATTGGGATTTGCAGATTGAGCAGATATAATCACAGCCGTTGATTTCAATTCAACTAGCTTCTCTTTCACCATTTGAGAACCATACCTTTGGCGATTAGTTTTTTATTTGCTATTTTCATATTGCTAATTCAACTCTTCTTTTTCTCTGAAAATACTTGGTGTAAAATGGGGTGTAAATCAAAATGGTGTGATTAATATTGCCATCAATTGTCGGTGCCGTTCACCTTTTTCTAATTCTTTTGATTCCATTTAATCACAATCTGACAAATGTAAATAGTAAATCGTAATTGAATTAGTATTGGAATTTAATTAATCTCTTGGGGAATCTTAAACATACCCAAAGTCAAGTAATGGGGCCTCTAGCCAAGGAGGGTATGAAATCATGTTCCACAAATTCTTTCATGGCTATCAAATTAAGGTCACTACTCACATATAAAATTATAATTTTTATTTGATAAAGTTGATTATCTAAAAAAGAAAAGTTAGATTAGAATCTCTTATAACAAAAAAAGAAATTAGTAATTAATTCAACACTTCTAAATAATTATACATAATATATTGGATTGATGCATTTAATATAATTTTATATTATTTAATATAAATATATATTATATAATTCATTTGAATAAATTTTATATATAATTTTTAATTAATATAAATATATTATTTTATATTATTCAGTTTTTATTGTAGGCTACTAAATTATGAAATATAAACCAGGGAAGGAGGCCAAAAGAGGGAGGAAACGTGTGAGTTGATTAATTGAATTCAATGGACCCAAAAAAAAAAATTGCAGTTAAAATATGTGGTTTTTGTTTACAGCACGCAACGCAAGGAACGGGGAAATTGTGAGCGTATGGCTGATAGAGAACAAAACCCCACAACAAGAATTTAGTATTAAAATATGGGAAGAGGTGAAAACAAGTCCCACCTGCATCAGTCCCATGCGGTTTTGGTACAGCTTATTTTCCTTCGCTCTCTATCAAGACATTTGATGGTTTATATATTTTGATGATTCGGACATATCTTTGATTTCCACTCTTCATTTGCTTTTCCAACATATTTTTCTATTTTCATTATTATCGGATTAGAACCAATAATAATATCTACTCTTTCTTAAAGATTAAACCATTTATCTAATTTGGATATATAATTAAAGAGGTGAAGAAGAGTGTATATCACCCATCACTATCAAATTGTTTTCAGAAGATTAGGTTTTCATTTCTTTTCTTTTCTTTTCTTTTCTTTTCCCTCCCATACTGTCCAGGAATATCGGTAAAAAAAAAAATTAAAATTGTTTCTGGATTATTTGCTCAGTAAGGCATCGGAGTGCTAACCGCGGGGAGTCCACTTTTGTTCTTCTAAACTTTTTCTTTTTGCAGCGCAAGGGCCACATCTTAATCAAAGATCGAAGAGGAGGGAAGATTCCTTTCTAGATCAACAAATTTATGACCACCAATAAATAATTTTAAGTAATTAGTCATTTATAGTTGTCTAATTATATTTGAATTTGATCCGTTTCGATTTTGAACAAATTAATTGATACTATAATTTTTTATTTTCAATAAAAGAAGTTTTGTAAAGCAACCAAACAAGAAACATTAAGCTTGCACAGCAAGTTCAGCAGACACAGTAACCTCCTCCATAAGGAGAACAGCATTAGAAATAGATAAAGTCCAATTTACAATGGCATGTGCAACCTTATTAGAAGACCTACTAACAAAAGAAAAGGACAACATGAAAACTACGGCTTTTCTAAGTTATATTATCGAAGACAACTCTAACTTCATTGGAAATAGAGTCCGGCCTCTGGATCGCTTGAACAGCATATAAGGATCCCAAGCTGCCAAGATTCCAAAAATGATGGCGTGGGCCTCTCTAATTTCCACATCCATAGTTCCTTGAAGAAACTTACCACCCGAGATGAGAACGTCCCCAACCTCATTTATGATGACGAAACCAAAACTAGCTCTCTTCCAAGCTTTATCAACCTAACATGTAATACTCTCTCATCTAACTAAGAAATTTTCAACTAAAGTCAAAATCTGGTTCAAATAAAAATTTGTTTCCTTAATTCTGAAAGTCTTATCTTATCTTAGTCTATATCTTACTTATTCCATAACATGTACTGGATTAATAAATAATATTCATATAACAAAATATAGGTTTGGACTTCTACAAACCCTGCGTTTACGAAATATTACATATTCCAAAAGTAATAAAAATTACACGTTCTCATAATTAAAGATCGTGTACAAACTTTTGAATCAATAACTAAATTTATATCCCTATGACATATGAATAAAAGCAAAAGTACGTCACGTTTAACCAATCATTTGATGTGGGTTTGTACAGTAATCTCTGTATGGATTTTACTTCTAATCTTATCAACTATCTACAAAACTGTGAATCTAAATATAGAAAAATATTCATACGCGAAGCAATACAATATTTAGCAGTACATATGTGCATATAAATTCATACATATATTCATAAAAATATCATATCATATTTCCAGGCTCATGTCAATGTAACGATGATTATGCATGTGGTTATACATACATAGTGATATTTGTATTTCTAATCATATTAGCATACATAGTTCGTACCTGAGTCACCATATGATATAAGCATGCATCAATAATCACTGTCATATTTAACATGTAAAGTTCTCGTGTACAAGTCATACTTTTCAAATATTGTCTCGTATCCAATTTTTTATATCCTTTTTATTTTGTCCAAAACTCTAGATTCATACTATCTAGATACTGGTTATGAAATACAAGTGTTTTCACCCAAGTTTAAGTCATTTTGCTCACTAATTGTCTATATATGTGCCCATTTGAGATCTTCAAGTCAATAGCGTTCTCACTCGAGTTTAAGTCACATTAACTATATATATATATATATATATATATATATATATATATATTCATTTAGGATCAAGAGCGCTCTTATCCAAGTTTAAGTCAATTTGTCCTCAAAAATAAATTTTAGTTCCTTATATAATCTTATAGTATCGTAAACTTATTAATGACATATCATTTATCCTATTTCTTATCCTAGATTAGAAAATTAGGTTTTATTAGTGTTATCCTTTATCCCTTGCTTATTATGTAATCCACAATCATTACACATAGTCATATGTATGTCTCAATGTTCCATATCCTTATGATATTAATTCGTACATAATCATGTCTTATATAAAAATGGCATATCCATGTTGCTTTACATCTTACATTTTAAATTCAAGTCACATGTCATCGCATTTAACATAGAATTGCACATATGGGAGAATTCCTTGGGTGTTATACCTTTTAAGAGTATATATCATGTAAAAACTTACTTTTTTGGGACTTACAAACTTTATACAATTATTAAGAATTATGATAAATATGTTTGAGGGTCGTTTGAATCAATATGAGGGATAATGTGCTTGTCGCGCTCAAGACAAATCGTTGCACCTGTGATAGTGCATGACTAGCTACTATCACGGACTTGATAGTAGTTAAGCTACTGCCCACTTTGCGCTCGCATGGCCAGTCACGCATATGTGATGGCTGCAACAAGCCCTGTCTCACGCACGACAAGCTTGTCATGCTTGCGACAATGTCATTCTCTGCACCCATTGTGCATTAAGCCATTTTTTTGTTCATAAATTCATCCAAAACCTAGATTTTTAATAAGTGGGCTCCAACCTAAATAGGCCTTCTTTTTCTCCCTTTTTTCTATTATACAACCATGAAAAAGTGTTTTCTTTAGTTTTTAGGGGATTTTTGTTCATATGAAGGTAGAAGATGAGGAATGGAAGATGGAGATGAAGGTTGCTCTACATGTTTTTGGAGAGAAGAAATAGGGTTTGAGTGCTGATTTGAATAAAGAAGAAGGAAGAATAAGAAATTTTATACTATTGGCAAAAATATAACTTTAATCCTTCCTTAGTTTTGTCAAATACCCACTTAAATTCTTGATTTTTACCTCTTTCTTTTTAACTTTATGCAAATTTTTTATCTTTTTTATAAAACACCTATAACTTAATAAAATCCATTTACATATCGCTTTTATTATCTTTTAAATCTCAAATTTAGACGCCAATAATTTTAATTGTTACTATAAGGTATGTTAATTGTTTAGGCCTAAATTGACAAGTATTACATAATACGTCCAGCTGATAGAGGCTTTTAACATTGCCCATCAAAAAAACCAATTCAACTAGATTGGCTCCTTGAGTTTTAAAACTCATAACAATAGTCTACAACAAATTAGGCAATCGAAACCTGATTTTAACTTGGCTTCTCGTGAATGAGATGATTTTAATCATTACAAATTTTCCACATTGTATAGCAGAACAAAGAGAATAAATTCAATATAAAAATTTTAAACATTTCGGTAAACTAATCAAAGATAGAATAACAATTCATATTACCATTCCTGAACCTGAAAATACAGTAAAACCAAACACACTGAACCCGAGAACAATCATTAAATAAATATAGATGAGTTTCCATTTCATTATGACACCAAGGGCACTATAGATCACACAATCAACATTATAAAGACATAGTTGAAATTGTGGGCAGGGAACAATTCAATAATCTCCAATAAAAGTGTTTTTATTTAGGTGGAACCAATCCATTCCAAATATAATTCAATTAAAAGCATTATAGTTGGAGGAACTTTGGCCACTGAAGGATATAGTAATTTTAATTATGAAGCTAGGCCAGATTTAACTGCATAATTACCTTTCTTCTTAAAAGTCCAAAAGTTCACATCTTTAGGAAGTCACCAGTAATGGGAATTCTCAAAATACTTTCAGCTTTAAAAGGCAAAAATAGTCTCATGAATAAGGTTGTTTTTCTAGTAATGAAACTCACTATCAATTAGATTACTAACTCGAGTATCAGAAGAAAAAATTCTAGGGATAAGTAGTTTCTTCAAAGGACAATCCAACATCCAATTGTCTTGTCATATCCTCACATCTGCAACATTCACAATATGCCACCTCATACCATTTTTTATCATCACCTTAGCTTCATTTAACCCATGCTAAAATGAACTCGACTTATAGCTCACTTTTGCCTTTAACAACTCTGAACTTGAAAAATATTTTACCTTGATAATTATAGCAAAAAGAGAGGAGATATTTTGAAGAATTCTCCAAATAATTTTGGCTATGAGAACAAGGTTGAAACAATGTAAATTGAGAAAACAAAGTTCACTTAATTTGTTTTCCTTAAACAAAGATTGTCCTAACTTGCCCAATAAACTTTTTTCCTTCTCAAAACTACCCCGTCAAAACCTCCCTATCAAATTTTGAATTTCATCACAAAATGTTTTAGGAAGGACAAAACAAATCATAATATTAGTAGGAATATATTAAGTTATAGCTTTAATAAGGACTTCTTTACCTGCTCACAAAAGAGCCTTTCTCTTTCCATCTTTTTATTTTCTTCCAAATTTGTTCTTTTAGAAAACCAAAAATTTACTTATTTCTAATGAGCATAGTTGGCTCTATCAAAGTAAGGCTTAAAATTTTGAAATCCTTCATTGGTCATTTCTTGATCTTTACTAGCGTTTTTTAGACTTTGTTGCTAGGCAAGCTCTGATACCAATTGTTGCTCAGACAATGAACCAAGAAGGGGGTTGAATTGGCTATGAAATAAAAAAAAATTTAACTTTAAGTGCAGAATAAAAATAAATAGAGTAAGAAAGAAAAGATATTATACACAAGATTTATAGAGATTCGGGTATTAATAAATCATATTCCTCTCCCCAATGTCAATTGAGTGTTTTACTAATACACTAAGTGTTACAAGCTCACTCCCAACTATGGTGTTTCTCTGAATGGTTAACACTTAATCCAAAAATTCCCTTGTGTTTTAATGACTCACACAATAAACCAATTCCTTGTGTTTTATGGCTCACACAATAAACCCTTATAATTATTTCAATCTTAATCCAATATACTCAAACTCACTTAAGTAATTGTTTACAATGAAAACACTCACCAACCTACAATACTCAGAAATTATGAGCAATTAGGTTTTTACAAAGAATAAAGGTTTTGCTGAAAATAATTAATGCATAAGGCTACAACAAGATTAAAGATTCAAAGTAATTGTTGTTCTTTTTTTTTTAGGATTCATAAATGACTTTCATTTATACTTTCTCTGCTAATTATAGACGTTTGTGTGCATTTAATGCGAAAATAACCGTTGAACCAACTCTTAAGTTCGTGTCTGACATGTTTCTCTGTTCTCATTCACGGGCGTGAATATATGTGTCACAGTTGTGAATATTCTTCCAAATCGTGGTTCAAGTTGTGACTCTGGGCGTGAATCTCTCTGGAAGAAATTGAAGTGTTTGATCACGGACGTAACTTTATACTTTCAAGGGTGTGAATATTTTTCCAAGCCGTGGTCCAAGTGGTGACTCTGGGCGTGAAACTCTTTGGAAGAATTTGACATGTTATCTCACGAGCATGACTATCTTTCATGGGCATAACTGATTTGATTATTTACGGTTGGTATGATCCTTTATGGCCGTGAACTTTAAATGGTGGAAAGTTGGTGCTAAGCTATATTTACGGGTGTGACTTTGCTATTTCTTCTGATTTTGATCTTCAAATGTTGTCTTTCAATCTTGTATCATATTCTAATCAAGATATATTCTGTTCAACACATCTATAACACAAGCATTGTTAAATACATTATTGCTATTTTATTTGTTAATATCAAAATAACGGAAGTACCCCTCAAAGTTCAATACTTATTGCACTCTAAATGCTATGAATAGCGAAAGGCTTCTCTAAAAGGATATGAGCAACCAAGCACAATTCATTGTTTTTTTTCTTCCCCATCCCCCATTTCCTCTCCCAAATTGACTCCCTCATCCTCCCTATCCGTTAGTGTAAAATTTTTCCAGAGAGTCTCAAGCTCTTTTGTCATTCCACCTTGATCTGTATTGAACAATTATTTGACCAAAACAAAAAGTCATTTGCATGAAATGAGGAAAAAGACTTACCAAAGAAAGAAACAAAAGAGAGTCAAAATAAAATAAAAACACAACAAAGCATGAAGGCGAGACTGACACAAACTAGAAAACAAAACTGGATGAAAGAATCAACACAAAAGGAAGAGAAAACCTAGATCTAGAATTTGCAAATATCCTAGACAGGAGACAAAATTTACATATTTCAGGCGAGAGAGAAAATGACAATAACTTTAAATTAATAGTTTAATACTATCTTATAATTTTAATTTTTATACTATTAAACATATTATTTTTTTATTTCATGTGACAACCCATAAAAATTAAAGTATTTCCAATAATATTTTTTAATTTAAAGGACATTTTTAGTAAAATAAAGAGCATCTTAAAGTATTTTTAAATATATAAAACAATTTACAAGACCAATAGACTTTTTATATTTTTTACTCTTAATTTTTCTTTATTTCGTACAAATTAATAATTAGCAAAAGAAAAAAATAAATAATTTTATTATAAAAAAAATATTTTTAAAGAAACAGACCAATTAAAAGAAAAAATATGCATAGAAAATAAAGATGTATTAATTATAATTAAAATATAAAGTAAAATTTGATCAAATTCACTTTCTATTCTAAATTTTAAAGATAAAGAGTTTATTGAAAAAAAAATTTATGAAATAATTTTTTAAAATAAATAAAAAAATCTAAATAAAAAGTTTGTTGGATATGCTATTATCTTTGTAAATTTTTAAATAAATTAATCATTATATTTTGCGCATAACACATCCATTTAACTATATGTTTATTTTTAATTTAAATATTAAATTAATTAAGGTTTTAAATATTTTTAATTTACTTTTAACTATATTATTATATTCCGCTCAAAGTCTGGGAGGTTGACTAGTTTCATGAGTTTTTTACGCAATAATAGAGATTTGTGTGATTTATTAGCAAAACATATACTTGAACTCTCTAAAGTTTCCCAAATTCTTGAATGGTGACTTAGTGAGTGAGTCATCAATACGCCAAAACAAATAGTGTCTGAAAAAGCAAAGGACTGAGTTCCTCATAAGACTTCATTGACAATTACACAATTTGAGTAGGCCAAAAATTTGAATGACCTTTTACGAAATTCTTATGGGCAATTTTTTTTTTAACAGCCTAATAAATTGAATATTTAGTTAGTACTGGTTTAATAAAAGTAAAAATGAATGGTTGAAAATTTCAAGCACCAATTTTATAAATTATACTAAAAACTGACTTTTTATGAGAAACTGAAATTTTAAATTTTTCATATCATTTTTTTATTTGTATTTAGATTAATTTATAATAATTATTTATTAATTAAAAATTAAAAATTATATATGGTTATGTGTTTAATTAATTATTTTTATATTATAAAATATATACATTATAAAAGAACAAAAATTTAATATATGTATCATATTAATATAATATAATTATTAATTGTTTATTTTTTAAATTATAATTAATTTTCAATAGTTGAATTACTAAATACTTCAAAATAATTTATGAATCATTAATCAATGGACAGCTGACCGCTAATGCTGATTATTAATAGTTGATCGGCACCGTTAATTCAAAAAGACCTTTAATGCTCATTTGGTTAAGGTTTTGTGACTAGCTTTCAATAGTCTAATAAATTAAAAATTAAGTGATGTTTAGTTAATTCAATCTCTAACAAATCAAAAACTGAATTAAAAAATAAAATTAAATTAAAAGTTAACTGTTAAATATTTTAAAATTAATTATGAATGATCAACCATTATAACATATTAGCTAATAATTGACTGTTAATACTTTAAAATTAATTATTACTGATAATAATTAATCATTATGTTTTACCGGCTGTACCATGCTAAACTAAAAAGGCTCTAAATTTTTACCCTTGATATGTTTTTTCAAAATTTTCACTTCTCATATTATAAAATATTGTATAATTTTCTACTTTTTGAACGGTGCCGATGCGACCACAAGGCATTTAACTTTGACGAAAAAGAAAATTTATCAAAACTTTATTTGAAGTGCAGACAGTTGAGGATATGGGAACTGAAGTCCAACAGGACCAGCAATGTGTATATGGATGGGAATTGAGAATCTCTTTAACAAAAAAAAAAAAAAAAATCCAAAGATTGGACACCATGCATTGAATAATTTGATAGTCTATTCATCTCTTCTTTCTTATTTTTTGAAAGATCAAAGCTGTCAATTGTCAAACATGTTTGGAAACTTGTATTTTTCAAACTTATACATCAATAATCTGACCATTTCCCAACCCCCCGTTATTATCATTAATTGATAATTTGATGAGTAACCCTAACTTAGATATTTTATAGGCTTTGCTCCCTGTTGGTTGAACAATAATATAAAAGAGAAAAATTATTGATAAATAATGAACTTGTATAGTTATATAAAAAAAATTATTAAGCATATATTTTTGTCTGCTCAAGTATTCCTTCTATCCGTGATTATATATAAATATTATTAATGCTTAGAATTATGGATGATGATTTTTAATCCAACCTAATCGGTTCAATTCAAAAATTATTTGAGAATTTTTCATTTCAGACTGATAAAAAAACCCTAATCGTTAAAAAAAATCCTATTCGTTATTTTTCAAATTATATTCTTATAGTAAAAAAAAAGAAAAAAGATTACCATTGCATTAATAGCTGAGTTTGATTAAAATATTTGAAGGAACTACATACATATTTTGAAAATTATTTGAAAATTTTTCATTTTAGACTGATAAAAGAAAAAACCCAATTCGTTATTTTTCAAATTATATTCTTATAGTAAAAAAAAAAAAAAGAAGAAGAAGAAAAAGATTACTCTTGCATTAGTAGCTGAGTTTGATTAAAATATTTGAAGTAACTACATACATATTTTGGAGACACTTCTCTAAAGAATTTTTTTTAGGAGGTCATGACTCCATGTGCCAACATAAAAGATCAGCCACTAATCACATGCTTGATAGTTGATATACTCCTCCGTTTTCTTCTTCAAAGCATGACATGGACTTAATCTATCAGCCACAGTCTATGAGAAAATAATTAAATAAATAAAAAGTCCAACATAGCCGTTCATATATAAAAGAAATATGGATTAGTTGGTTCAGTTAGATATTTATTATATAATTCTTGTTTTGCGGTTGGAAGGAAAAAAATTTAAAAATTAAATATAAAAAAATAATATGAAATTATAGAATATATAGCTTCATAAAAAATATATAATTAAAAAATTAAATATGCATCAATTTAATATAATAAGAGAGCTAAAGAAATTAATAATGTATTTATTTGAATATTAATATAATACCTTTTAATGTATTTTCTTTCATGTACATATAAAAGCCCAATTTTTAAAAACGGCCCATAAACTGAAACAGCTGAACTACAATTCTTATTGGACCGCCCGAAAAGACCAATTAGAGGACTGTTTATTTGGGGGAAAAAAAAAAGGCAAATTATACAAACTGCGTTAAAAAAATAGTTTTTTTTTTAAAAAAAAATCCAACAACCTAATTAGAAATGGAATAAGATGCATTAAAAACAGAGACGGTGGAAACATGCAAAACATCAAAAATATAGAAATTAAAAAAAGAGGAAATAAAAATAACAGTAATTAATCGAAAATTAGAAAATTAAAAAAGGGAAAAGCAAGTAGGCATAACACATTTTATATTAATATTAAAAGTACTAAATTACATATTAATTAAATCAATTAAGTATAAATTAAAATTTATTTTAATTATTAAAATATTTTATTATTTAATTATTAACTTATTATATTACATTAATTAAACACATATAGTGATATAGATATATTACTTTGATATATATATATATATGTTTAAAAAAAAGTAAATAAATGATAAATAAATAAATAAACAATACAAATCCAGCAGATGGATTTGAAAAAACAGAGACTATAAATAATGAAAAAATAGAAAAAAATTTAAAAATAAAAATAAAAACGTAAAATAGAAATAAAAAAGGGGAATAATGATAGGATTATGCATTTGGTACTGGCTAAAGAGAAAAAAAGGACATTGTGGAGGTGAAAGACGGGAAAGGACTTGGTGAGAGAAAAAATCAAATGAAGGGCATTATCGTAAATAAATGGATTAATTAATTCTTTTGTGTGACAGATAGTCGTTGGAATGAATTTTCTGCCCCAGCTACCATTAACGGGAAAGATGCCCGCGCAAGAGACAATTTAATTGGCCGGCTCAGTTAGTGTGGGAAGGATATGGGCAGACAAAAAAGAACGACACCGTTTTGTGCGATGGTAAAATTGCTGCAGTGATTTTATTACAGCGTAGGTTAGCAAGTTTATAATTTATTGATATATAATTATAATTAAAGTTCCCGTTTCAATTTTTCATCTTAACAATTGACAAATTAATTAGTCACACCTAATTCATGCGTTATTTCCTTTTCATAAACAGTAAACTTCAAAAAATATAATAGGAACTAATCAATTTTTTTGGTTTTATGTGAGCAGCTGTGTTTGAACTAAAAAATAAATAAATAAATAAAGTTTGTAAGTATAATAGATAAAATTTTTATGAAACTTAATGAAAATTAAAAGCACACAATATTCCATTCATAAGAAAAATTTTGACAAAAAAAATTATAAAACATAACTCAAATCCAAATTAAAAATTAGAATACACAACACTTACACTAATCATCATTTTTTTCTTTCCAAAACGGTTTCAAACCTCTTCAATAAGTCGGTTTGTAGCTATTGATTTATTATACTATTTCAAATTCATATATGATTCTAAATATACTCTTTTATAGACAAGAAGACGAGTTTGAAATTTTGGAGGTATGGATATATTGAAACTCACGTCATCATCTCGTATAATCAAAATTCAGTATATAAATCTTGTTCATTATAGACAATCATATTGTGCAAGATTGTACATATTTTCACAATTTTTCCAATTATCTCCTTACACTAAATGCGTAATGGACAATAATGATAGCTAATCGTGTTTGGAGCATCCCGAATGCTTTCTCGATGTTTTTCCTGGTACCCTTTATTTTTTTGAAAATAATTTGTGTTTTGGTTATTGAAGTAATATGATTGACTTGAGGAAGGTCATCCAATTAGAGTATATGCCGTTTGTGATCAAGTAGTATCCAAAATTGTAATTATCTCTGTTGCCCAAATAATGAACTAAGAAGAAGGGTTTAATTTGTTATAAAATAAAAATTTCTTAACTGTAAATGCATAATAAAATTAAATAGAGTAGGGATGAAGAGATATCACATACTAGATTTATAGAAGTTCGCGTATTAACAAATCATACTTGTTTCTCCAATTTCAATTGAGAGTTTTACTAACACACTAATTGTTACAATGAAGTTTTACAAGCTTATTCCTAACTATGGTATTTCTCTCAATGACTAACACCTAACCCAGAAATTTCCTTGTGTTTTATGGCTCACACAATAAATCAATTTCTTGTTTTTTATGACTCACATAATAAACTTTTACAAGTGTTTCAATTATAACCCAATATACTCAAACTCACTTGAGTAATAAATTACAATGAAAATACTCACTAACCTATAATGCTCATAAATTATAAGCAAATAGGTTTTTACAAAGAATAAAGGATTTGTTGAAAGTAATTAATGTACAATGGCTACAACAAGATTTCAGATTTAAAGTAATTGTTATTCTCTTTTGTTTAGGATTTATAAATGATTTACATTTATACTTCTTCAGCGAATTATAGCTGTTTGAGTGCATTTAATATGAAAATAGTCGTTGAACCAACTCTTAACTTCGCGTCTGATATGTTTCTTTGTCCTCATTCACAGACGTGACTACATGTGTCACGGTCGTGAATATTTTTCCAAGTCGTGGTCCAAGTGGTGACTTTGGTCTTGAAGATTTCTGGAAGAACTTGAAGTTTTCTAGAAGAACTTGAAGTTTTCTGGAAGAACTTGAAGTGTTTGATCACCGGCGTGACTTTATACTTTCACGGGCGTGAACATTATTCCAAGACGTGGTTCAAGTGGTGACTCTGGACGTGAAGATCTTTGGAAGAACTTGATATGTTGTTTCACGGGAGTGTCTTTATTTCACGGGCGTGACTGATTTGATCATTCACGATTGGTATAATCCTTCATGGCCGTGAATTTTGAATGTTGAAGAGTTAGCGCTAAACTGTATCACTAGCGTGACATAAATAGTCATGAGCGTGAACATGTTATTTCTTCTTATTTTGATATTCAAAAATTGTCTTTCATTCTTCCATCATATTTTGTTGAAGAGATATCCTTTTCAACAAACTTAAAACACAGATTGTTAAATACAGTATTGTTATTTTTTTTATTAGCATTAAAATGACAAAAAATACCCCTCAAGGTTCAACAATTTCCATTAATAAAGAAGTTGATATACATTGATATCATTCAATATACTTGGATGACCAAAAATAAATGTCATATTTACATATCTTGTGAAACAACAACTTCAAGCATAATGATTTTGAACCATATTAACACCAAATGCCAAAATTGCAGTCCCAATTTATATTATCACGGTTGCTATTTCAATATGCGAATAAAATGCATATTCTTCTGAATGGCTATCGACAAGTCGTGATCATCATCTAGGTGTCGTGATTGCACTTCATCACTTGCAAGAAAATCTCAAAATTGGGCTTCCCGTTGCAAAATATTTTATGCTGAAATGAAGTTTTGTGTTTGGTTGAAATTGCGGGCACCATGTTTAATAACATAATCGCAATAGTTAAGAACACAGTTACGAAATTTATATCTCTCTTAATTTTTTTTGACACATAACTAGCTTGGATTTGTTTCTTTTAAACAATATTTAGTTTTCAAATATCATGATTACTAATTCTATATCACGGTTACAAAACATCTATCGCGACCGAATTTGCGGTTGCACTAAAAATCATATTCCTAACTTATTGATTTCATATAAAGCATGGTCGCGGTATTTAAATTGCATTCGCAAAATATATATTAATTATATTTATTTTAATTAATATACAAATTATATTATCAATTATTTTTTATTAATTAATATTAATTATATTAATAATTATATTCATATATTTACATTAATTTTACATTAATTTTATGTTTATTATTAATTATATATTAATTAATATTAAGTATATTAATTAATAAAATTATATTATTTATTTATTTTATTCATACTTATTATAAAATAATAAAAATGAATCCATTAGAATATTTTATTCAATTAAAATTGTCTATCTCCTATTTTTAATATTGTATACTTATTAATTTGCTGGTAATCACCTTATACATGCAATTGTAACTGTCATAGATATTTGCAATTTCATTTGCAAGTGATAAAAATGCTTTGATCTAGCAATTAAAATAACCATGGTTAATAATTTTTTTTATTTAAATAAAAATAATAATAAATGGAAATTGGTAAAGTTAAACTCAGCCATCGGATTTATAAAAAAAATTTTACCTCTAAAATATTTTTTATTATAACAATGATGCTCTTCATTATATCAAAAGAAAAAAAATAATTTTAATTGTAAAAAAAATATATTTTTAGAGAAATATACTAATAAAAAAAATAAAATATGCATAGAAAGTAGAAGTATATTAATTATAATTAAACTAGATAAGAAGTTTAGTTCTCTAAATGCACTATTTTAACTATAATTAATATATTTTCACTTTTTATGCATGTTGTATTTTTTGTTATTGATATATATGGTTTTCTAAAAATATTTTTCCTTTTCTTATAATAAAACTAAATAGTCAAAACTTCATTATATATTCTCATTGTAATTAATGTATTTTTACTTTCTATGTATATTGTATCTTTTTAGTATGTTTTTCTAAAAATATTTTTTTACTTACTATAAAAGTGATTTATTTTTTCCTTTTGATAAATATTAATTTGTATAGGATAAACCAAAATATAAAGTAAAAATATAAAGAGTTTATTGTACTTGTAAATTTTTTCACTTTCTATATTTAAAGATATTCTAAAATATTTTTCTTTATACTAAAAATGCTATTTATAATGAAGAGCACTATTACATATGCTCTTAGAGAGTTTTTTTTTCTTAATTTATGTTATCTTATTTATAGAAAAAAAAGACATATGTTGACTTCTTTAGAAAACCTAGCTTTAGAGGTGTTTATGGTTCGATTTGGTCAGTTTAGTTTAAAAATTTATAACTAAATCAATAACATCAGTTTTTAAATATTTCAAGCATTTATCAAACCAAGTATTACAAAAAATATTAGAACCAATATTATTTGAATTTAGTTTAGAAAATTGATTTGGTCGATTTGATAAATAAATTAATGAACAGAATAACAAAAATTTAAAATATCGAAAAATTCAACAAACATTAAGTTAAAATCATAATCGAAATAACAATATGAATATCATCCAAAATATAAAAATTCAGCACATCATTTTAACTTTTTGAAAATTCAAAATATAATTTGTAAATTATTAAAGTAAATTTTTGCTAAATCATGTTATTCCAAAATATTCATCCATCAAAAGTAACTTGCTCCAAATTGGATTTAACACTTGACCCTCAAAAATTCTACAAGAAAAAAATAATTTAATTATATATATATATATATATATAGACACACACGTGTGTGTACATAATTCTTATGCATAATTTATTGTATGTATATATTATTGATTCAATTCAGTTTTATTAATTTTTTTCCATAACCAAACTAAAAAAACCAATTTATAAAATTTTCAAAACTATAACTATCCATAAAATTATTTAAATCATGATTTTTGGTTTGGATAAAATTAAATCAATTTAATTTGGTCGGTTTGATTAATTTATGTGGAGCCCTAAAGCTATATGAAAGTAATTTTTTTTCTTTTTATGAAAAATTAATTAGATCCATAACACATTTAATAAATACTACATAGATTTCTATATATATATATATATATATATAAAATCAATAGAAAAGTATGGCTAGCATTTGTGTTATATATAAATATCACTTAAAAAATATATTTAAAAATACACTTCCTTATTTATTCTATTTTAATATATATATATATATATATATATATATATATATATATATATATATATATATATATATATATATATATATATATATATATATATAAATTTTGCTATTTCAAAAATATCTTTTTTTATTAGAATATATATATACATACAGTAATGTAGTATACTTTCCTTTTACTCATACAATCTTTAATCTAAAACATCATTTTAGTGTAACTTTTACACTAAAATTGTGCAATTACAACCAATTTATCTCCAACTTATAACACTATTTGTTTCTCCCAAAAAATATTATGTATATGTTCTTATTTATATTTCATTTATATTTTTATTACTTTCATACTATTTAATTATTTTAGAAAATAAATCCTAATTTTTTTAACATATTTATCCAATACAATACATTTTACATTTAAATTTTTTATTAAAATTATATTCAGTTAAGTAGAAAAATTAAAATTAGGGTGTATTTAATTATTGAAAATTAATTAGATATGGGCTCAAAATTAGAAGAATTAAAATTAGAGTGTAGATTAATTGGAAAAGAGAAAAGAAAGGGGCCAAATTAAAACTTTAAGCATAAATAATATTAAGCAATTATTGATTAAACTAATTAAATATCAATTAACAAATAAATCCATCATGCATGCAAGGAAAACAACAAGCCTTATATGAGCCACTCTTCTTATGTACCAAAACAAAATGCCACTCTTCTTTCAAAAAAAAAAAAAAAGTGTTCCTGAGAATGACTTCTAACAGGGCAAGCCAAGAGAGAACTCAAGTTGAGATTGTCCTTATGATTCAGCTACTTTTGAATAACATTCTGGTATGAGAATTTTTATTTTCTCTATTTTTTGTGATTGTAAAAAAAAAAAGAAAAAAAAGAGAAAAGATGTAGTTATAGTGCCATATTAAATATGACGTGTTACTGAATCGATGCTATTTTTTGAGTTAAAATAGAATCCAATTGGAAATCATCATTCTTTACACTATTTTTATTTTTTCTATTTTTTACACTAAAATGGTACAGTCTTGTAGATGGACTAAGGACAGCTCTGGGTTCTAAAGATTCAAACGAATTTATAAGGAGCCCAGCATATTAAAAAAACAAAAAAAGGAAGAAACACTGGAAGAATTAGAATTGGATGTATTTCTCAATTGAATTTGAAATACTTGACTATCTGAAAATCTTTCTGCTTGAATCTACACGTTCATAAATTGCCTTATTCTCAATGCTCCAATCAAGAATCACCTTATAGCACCCGATTGAGCGAAGCATGACTCGCGAGGAACCCAATAATTTTCTTTCCCAACTTTTGCCCGCGGGCAGTGGAGTCAACCATTACATCTCCAATGTGCCCAATGATAACACTATCCCCAAATTTTCATTTCAATTTCTGTTTCAACTATCCATTTTCTGATGGTTTATCCATTTTTATTTAAAAAAATTACAAAAAATATCTATAAAATTTAACAAATTATAATAAAAAATAAATTTTTAAAAAATTAATAATTTATCTCCATATCATTTGATAAAAATATTGTTTAAAATAATAATTAGAAAGATTATGATTTAAATAAACGGGCTGCTCTATAATTACAGTCGTTAATATTAATCAGAAATTCTAAACTTTTATAAAAAATTATTAGATTTTACACGAAATTCTAAAAGATTCACAAAAAAACATCTCAAATAATAAAAATAATGAAATATATTAAATTGAAATATTTGAAATTCATACAGTATTAAATAAATATGCATTATCTCAAATAGTAAGAGATAAATTATTAATTTTTTAAAAGTTTGTTTTGACTGTAATTTGTTAAAAATTTGAGAGAATTTTCTGCAATTTGTTAAAATTTTAAGATAATTTTTTATAATATGTTATTTTTATTTTAACTATTTTCTTGAACGTTAGCAAGTTATATACCCCATTCCTCTAGGATTTTCTTCCAATGCTGATATAGCTGGAAAATAAACTACAATCTTTTGATTACATACTGCGTATGATTAGCAAATTGCTTGATGTATGATTGACATACTGCTCTGAATTTTCTTCAGAGGCCTTAATTCTCAATGCAGATAAACAATAAGAAATGAATTTTTTTGACGATGCCCTGGTAGATGCAAATGGGGGCAAAATCCAGTGGAAATCTTATTCTAGATCTGAGGTGATAGTGGAGATGCGATGTTGGCGGTGAGCGTGAGCAACTGGTGATGGGGATGTGAACGGCGTCGACTGGGCAGCAAGAAATGCGAGATTTGCAGCGTAGAGGATCGTGGTGTTGTGCCTGTTCTGCCAATATTTTGCATAGAACCTCTTGTATCAGTGATATAGAGAAACAAACTTGTGGGATTAAAAAAGGGACCATTTTTTAAATTAATTTTTTTTAAGAAAAAAACATTTTTTAAAGATAAAAAGTTTAAAATGAAACATTTTTGAAAATTTTCAAAAATATTAGAACTTTTTTTTTGGATAAAATCATACAATTTCCTAAAAAAAAAAAAATATTAATTTAGGCGGACCATCTATTTTGGGCAAACTTGCTTTATATCTAATGATACCGCCATCAGATTCCAACTTTGACTTTGTAGACCCTATTAGAGTCAATTGCCTTTTTTGGCAAAGGCGTGGGGTTCCTATGTTTTATTAGTATTTTTAAGTTGTGCTGCATGGCTTGAATCCACTCATCGTGAAGATTATAACGCACTGGCTTCGGAATAATATGCATGTTAGCTAAAAGTCCATATGTCACGGAGAAAAGAATATGGGAATGCAGGAGGCGTATAGGCCGAAAGAGGAGGGAAAGGAATTAGACACATAATCACTCAACTAGGTTTTCTGTAACAGGGTTAGTGGTTGATGTATAGGAGGTTGTTGTATTTGAGTGGCACTGTCTAGTAAGGAATGGCAAATCAGTACATATAGAAGCCTAGAGAAATGCTACCAACCCACGCTTTTTTTTTTAATAATTTCTTTTATATTTGTATTATAAATTTTAATTTACAAGATTTGTTATTTTATTTAATAAATTTGTGATATAATTATAAAACGTCTAAAAAATATTAAAAAAAGAAAGTGTTGGTATTTGTAAGATTAAGTCTCCCTATGTGTGCCTGGCCATTTTGAGTCGGTGCATGTGCTCCTTTTCCACCATCAATTGTGGTTAATAATAATATGATAATTGTGTGAAATATTAAGGGTATTTTTACTCTTTATCCCAAAATAAAATTTGAATTTTCAATACCATATCAGCATGGCTTATGCTTACTGCCTAGTACTGGACCATGACCGGCAAAGGAGAGGATTAACTGATGTGGCTTTCGAAATAAACACATATATCAATCAAAAGGAATTGCAGTTTTTAAACATATACTCGATACATTTTCTTCTCGAGAGCTCAAGTAGAGGATGCAAATTGCTTGCAGATTTGAAACTTGTTTACAGCTAAAAATATAATTTCGTATTGATCTTCCATTTAAGAGTTTCTTTTTTCTTACTTTTTATTTTTTCAGAAGAGCACTTTCCCATAGTTTTTACTGTCCACTTCCCTTAAGAACCGAGGGTCAAAATGTATAAATCACAGTGACACAAGCCCGTAGAGAGAAGCAATCATAGAGATAGAAAAATGATGTACATGACAACCCAGTAAAGAAATCTTTCTAAAGGTCTAACAGAAACTCTGTAAATCTTACATCCATCAGCAATTTAAATGATATAAATATCCCCACAAGTCCTCTCAAGAGTTTCATGCGTGAGAAAACATTGACGAGAGTTGGATCGCAAAGGAAGGGCAGCATTCTACAATCTTCTACTTTTGCAATTACTCCGACAAAGAACATCTTGTCCCTAAAGCGTCTCACCTAATCTCTGCTGATTGCGACATATTTATCTACAAGACAAAAAAGACAGCCAAGGCATAAATTGCTGACGATACTGAAAAACTAAAGGCCCCCCAAAAATAATTGCCCCACCCAGAAACCTGAGAGACCTCAATCTCTCCTGGTAAGGAATTCCTTTAATATTTACAATAATTCATTTCCAATTTATCAGGCAGATATCAACCATTCTCCAGTTTAACGAGAAAAGGAGTATCATTTGAATGGGATAATAAAAAAAAATAGAGAAAAGCACATGGTTAGCAATTGGAATGCATAAATATACAAGCAATAAAACATGTTTGTGCTTAATGTACAAAGAAACAGAACTTTGAGAAGCATGAGTAGCAAAAGACGGCACCCCACACGCACAATAAAATCATCAAAGGACAAAACCAACAAAATGCAGAACAGCATTGCACAAAGGAACAGCACGCCTGATAAGGAGAGGAGCCAGCCATGGTGTGGAAGGCCAGACTATGCATCTGTCACATGAGATAATAATGTCATTTAGCACACTACCATATACAAACCCACTATTTAAAATGCAATTTAATTCAAATAACAAAAACAAACCCTCAGCAGCTGAGTGTTAGACCAAAAACACTGATCATTTCTCACTGAGAATCAAAATTCGCAGAAATAAAAGGATGATCAATTACAAACTGCAGTTAAAATTGATTGCATTCAAATTCCAAGAAAAAAATTTGTTGTCTTCACTCATGCATAGTCATAGAGCAAATAAAATTCCCTAAAGTATTAAATTGATGAAAAATTTTTTTTTTCCCCTAAAAAAGAGTTAGATTACAATCTCATACTTTCTCCCATGAAGTTCACTCATAATCTTAAACCTGCTTTCTCACTTTACATCCACTAAGATACAAATAACCTCAGCAAAAAGGCAAAAAAGGAGTCGGGGCAAAAAGGATAAATACTGCTAATCTTATTGTAGATGCATCATATACACCACGCCATCAAAGAACAGTATTTCTATAGAGGAAAAAGGACTGTCAAAGCACACGAGTTTAGAGTGTATTTCTTTTTCAACCAGAGTTTTGAAACATGGGCATACACATAAGTCATCCCTGAAATGAGGTGAAGATAGAACGGGCAGAGTAGAGTGCAAGAACTTTCAAAAGTGATTTGCAAAGTCAAACTGTATTTTATTCATCAATAATCCATGCAAGCCTAGAAAAACCTATCACCAGTCACAACAATGAACAACTATTCCAGCAAAGCAGTTAAGAAACTACGTATACATGCTAAGTAAGAATACCCTACATCAGATTACAGTGGCAAGAACAATACAAATTCGAAAACCCCTAAAGGTGCATTATGAAACAACTTATAATGGTAACCACCCACCAAAATATCCTATGGCATTCCATAGATGCATATCATATTTCAGTCAGAAAATATAATGTTTAGTTTTGCACAAGTAAAACATGCTAACACAAATGTTAATATAGTTGTTCCTCAAATTACACTTCAACTAATTGATCTCTTCCAATATCAACTGGAATATCCAAATTGAATTCCTCCACTACTTTCCAGCTAGATCCAGTCCATTTATATCATTATTTCCAAAAATAAAATAAGCAAGTGCCTCGCATCATATGTTGTTGAATGCATATGTGATGAAAGAATTAGAAAATCTAGATATACATCACTGACTATAATTATTCCTCAGATGCATTTCAAAAATTAATTTTTAAGTAAAGAATAATACTATTGGAAGGAGGGCATCAGTATTTAGTGACACTGCTTTAGATTAACTTAGGCACAAGCAATTAAACAAAAACCCCCAATCTTGTCAGGTATGTGCCAAGAGCATACCTTTGTTGTTTCTAGAAGCAACACTGTAGAGCCATTAACAAAAATTTACTCCAGTAATAACCAAGCATGGAGTTGCTTATCTACAAACTTAGATCCAAAACAATTGGCATTGAAAGCTGTTGAGTCAGGTCTAAGCTAGTTAGTATGCAGTCAATAATTTGGAAAGAAAGAAGAATAGGAAGCGGAAAAAAGGGGAACTGTCCTCAAAAACACAAAGAGGCAGCTTGTTTGGCAAGACTAGTGACCACCAAGAAACAAGCGCTCTTGTTATCAGCAAGAGATGCTTCACTCATCTCATAAGAACTATGTGATATATTAGATTTGTGATACATCAGTTTTGACAGGAAAAGGAATAAACAAGGCCATTTGACACTCAAGGTTTCCATATTAGACATAACCAAGCATACTGAAAACCTAGACCATAAAGAAATAATTACAGACATACTTTACCATCCAATCAGGCTATTTGCACGTTGCACCTTCAACTAGCTTCACTATGATCAATTCTATACAATCTAACTTTTTTTATTGGTAATAATATGCACTTTTTTCATCCGTCATGAGCTACTATCTGTCCACCTCAACGTGCAGATTAGAACAAAAAAAGTATAAAATCAGCTCTCTAGAGAGAACTTAAAAAAAATTCATTAACTTTGCTCATCATGACAAGCAACACTTGGTTTTCATACACGCTGCGCTTAGATGACATGCCAAAGCAACTAGGCCAGCTTGCAACCGTAACAAAACTCACATGTGCAATTATGTCAGTTTTTATTGAGATTACCATTAACATGATCATAAGCAGCAGCTCCAAAAAAACCCAAGTGTGCTAACAAATCATTTTCAATAGAGACATCTTCTATGAATCCAAAAAATAAAATTATGCTCAAGACAATTTAAAGAATCAAGTTAACCTAAGTTCATATTGATGTAATACTTTGAAAACCATAATCAAAATGGTTCATCACCAACCTAAACCATATCATTAGAATCAAGAGTAGAAGCAAAATCTAACCTTTGGGATTGGGTTGCTCCTCATCCTCCTCGACAGGCACATTGATGACAGCCTCAACTTCACCATTTCCACCAGCATCCTTGTCATCTGGATGTCTAACCACAACCACGGGGCACACACAATGATGCACGCAGTAATCACTCACACTACCCAACCTTCCATCACTTCCTTTTTTGACAGCTCCGAACCCTCTACTCCCCATGATCACTGCACTCAATCCCAACCTCTCAACCTCCAAACACAGTCTCTCCTTCATGTCATGATCCTTCACAATGTGGATCTTATAAGGAATTTGCGCCTCCTTGATCGGCTTGGCAAGATCGGCGACTTTCGAAGCAGTAAACGCATCAAAATCATCCTCAAGCTTCTGCTGTTTTTGAGTATTATTATCATTGCAGTGTTCATCGTGGGATGAATGCGAATTATTTTTATTAGCGTCAGGCTGAGGAGAATGTGTAGGGGATTGAGAGGGGAGAGGGAGTGGACCCCAATCAGCACCAAAAAGCACGGAGGTGAGGCTTACATGGAGGAGAATAACAGCATCGCCGGGGCGGATGTAGTGGTGGACTGCCCAGAGGACGGCGTAGGCGCTCTCGGATGAGAGGTCGACGGCGACACCGATCTTGCGGCGGGCGCCGGCGGTGGGGGTGGGAGTGGCGGGGGGGTGGCGAGGGGAGGAAGGGTGGTGGATCTTGATGGTGGGGAGCTGAGGCTGGTCGGGATCTATGGGGTTTTGATTAGGATTCATGATTGAAGGAATTTGAGAATGAGAAACGGGCGGTGGGTTTAGCAGAGAAAGAAATATGGACAAAAGGAAAGAAGTGTACAAGGGAGGTAGCCAAGACAGACACAAGCAAAGCAAGGAATATAAGACAAATACATCTGCTGCGATAGAGATACGAATAAGAATGATAAAACCCGCAACAATTGTACTGTTCTATTAAGAGTATTGGTGAATTGACGTAAACATCCTTGGTTATGCTTTTGTTAACCTCTAAAAGCTTAACAAAACAACTTTTTAACGAGCCTCATTTGTCATTCACTCGTTTTCAAAACGGTGTCGTTTCATCTACATATAAAGAGAAAAACCCTAGCTATCTTTGCCTCTCTCATTCCTCACATCTGTGCCTCTCTTCCTCTTCTCCCAACTGTTCTTTGTTCCTTCGCTACTCTTTTCCACTTCTCCTAGCCGTTTTTTCAACAATTTTGTTGATCTAGTTTCTAAAAGTCATGAATTTCGTTCTAGATATTGGCTTTTTCTTTTGGGTATCGAGAATCTTCATGGATTTTCGTTTGTTCTCTCTTCCGGGTTTCCACGATTTAACTGATTCTATCTTTAAAACTCATGGATTTCGTTCTAGGTATTCACTTTTTCTTCTGAGTTTCAGGGTCTTCATGGATTTTCATTTGTTCTTCCTTCTGGGTTTCCACAATTTTACTGATTCTGTCTTTAAAACTCATGGATTTCGTTCAAGTTTTGATTTTTGTTCTGGGTATAGAGGATTTTAACGGATTTTGTTTGTTCTCCTTACGGATCATTTTCCACACCCGTTTAGCTTTTTCAGAACTCATGGATTTCGTTCAAGGGTTTTGATTTTTGTTTTGGGTTTGGTTCAAGAGCTTCGATCTTTCTTCTTATATTTCAATTTCCATAATCTCAATTCATTTTGTTTCTTCAAAACTCAAAGGGTTTGGATATGTCTTCTACATTTAGAATAGAAGGCAAAAGGTATGGATATCCCTTAGGGATTTTGACAAGCAGACCGAAAGGTAAAATTATTATGACTTTTCTATATAAATTATTGTTAGGTTGTGATGTCTTGGTTTGGATGAGTTTGTGCATTGTGATTGGTTGGTTTCATGCATCTCTTTGCGGACTTTGGGTCAACCACTTCCGAATATGCTTTTGTGTCTGCTATTCATTTTGGCGGGCTTGCACCAAATAGTCAAAGCTTACGATTTTTGCACCAGGTTTATACTCCTTTCATACTTAATCTTATGTTTTTCCCTGTAATAATTTATCAAGCATTATTGTGTTGGTTTCCTTCTTAAAGTATTCTCTATGTGTAACTCTTCATTCCCATTTCATTTTAATTTGCATGGTATCTTCAAAATTTTATTTTTATAGTAGTAGCTTAAACTCTAGTATTGTATGATTAGATATTACTTTGACTTTGCTTTTATCAATCATTATGAAATTGAAAAGAAATGGTTTGGTTTAAATTATTTGTAATTCTATGGCTTTCACTTTAATCATATGTTAGAGCTCTAAGGCATGAAACAAGCTATTATTGAGAACCTATTGTATTAATATTCATTATATTCCGATGTACAAATGCATTTTTGGATTTACATACATTTTTTGTTTGCTTTTCTACCATACATTGGTTCTAATATATTTTATTTCCCGTTTATGTCTCATTATTTACTTTATTATATTAAGTGGTAGGAAATGCCTCGGCTTTATGTTCTATAAATTGAGCATAATTTTTTCTATACTGCAAAGGCTCTATTTAGTGTTTGGTCACATTTTGACCAAATCCTTGGAGATGGAAAGTTGTTGAATTCTATTAATATGAAACCATCTTTAATCTTTCATCCTTGGCTTCTTTCAAATAAAATGTAATGCCCGTAATTGAGGTTTATAACTTAGGTTGGTAATTAGCGAAAGTTGAGATTTTAAATGGAGCTTTAAGAGTTTTCATGTTGCTAAAATCAATTGTTTCACTGACATGACACCCATTCTCATGGGCCGTGAATATCAGGATCCAATTATTAGTCGCAATGAGATTTTTTACAGTCGTGAAGAGTTTCTTCACGACTGTAAAGGAGCGGTTCACGCCTGTAAAATATGGGTAGTATGGGTAGGTGAGCAACCACGATTTCTACCCTACCAAATCCCTTTTAAATCTACTCCCATGGTCTTATAACTGACCTAACACGCCACATTTTCATCTCATTCACCATCAGAAACCAGTTTCCTCAATTGTAAAAGCTTTTAAGATCAAGTTTTGTGAAGGGTAAGTGAGAGAGAGGAGTGAGATTAGAAGTTGTGAGCTTGTGGGTGAGAGCTCAGTTTTAACGTTTTTCGAGTTTTGTTTCGGTACCAAAGGCTAAAGGAACTTTTTCTTTTTATTAGGAGCTAGAAGCAGAGGCGAGAATCCTCTAAAAGCTAGGCAAGCTTGAAGAGTTTGAAAGGTTTAGGCTCTATTTTCAAAGGTTAGTACATATATGCATATGAATTCCAAATCTTGTGTGTTTGCTATGTTTTATGCCATAAAATGAATGAGAAATGTGATAAGAACATGAAAGTGCCTTTGATTATGTATATGCATTTTAGTCATGAGAAAAACATGTTATAATGACATGAAATGAGTTAGGAAGATTATGATGTTCAAGATGTATTTTGGCATGAAATGTGTTGTGAATGCTCCATTTTATGATTAAGACATGTTACTAGCATGAAATGTTGTTAAATGACAATATGAGTGATTAACATTGGTCAATTTTAGAGACCCTTGCATGATTATGTTGATATGCTCTGTTTTCGGGTCCGTAAAACCCATAAATTTATGTCGGTGACATGGTAGTCATGCTCGTGAACGATGAGCATAGGCAGTTTCACGTTAGTGACAAGGTATATCATGCCCGTGAAACATGAATCTAGAAAATGCCCAAAATAAGCAGAAGCTTTCACGATTTGTGTTACGATTAATGAAGTTGTGAATGCTAGGGTTCACGCTCATGAAAAAATAGTCACGACCATAAACATCGAATTCTAGAATTATGCCTTAGCTTCACGGTTTGGTTCATAGGTAAAAGGATACCCATGAAGGTCTTTCACCCTCGTGAACAAGTACACGTATGTGAATGGTCTGTATGCAGTTTTTAAATTATGATGCTATGTGATTATTTGTTTAAACGTGCTATAAAAAAGGGTATATGAATATGGTAAATCACATGTGGATGATGTTTATGAGGCAATGTGTTAATAGTAAATGCTTAATAGCATGAATATGTGATAATGACTAATATGTGATATGACATTTATGCATTGGTATGAGAATGCATAAATGGTAGATGTTGGTAATTAGCATGTGTTTAAAAGGAAATGAAAAATAAGGTTAAGACTTTAAAAAACTATTTTCTCTAATCTACTACTATTAATGGGTAGGTGGTATACCATTGAGCGGGTTATGATACCGTATAATATTTTTATATGACACATTGGTAGCTGAAACTCTAAGAGTGCCTTTGGTCCTCAGGTTCCCGATGATATAAGAATAAGGTGGCTGAAGCTCTGAAAACGCCCTTGATCCGGTTTATATTCAGTCAAAGTGGCCGAAGCTCCGAGCGCACCCTTGACTTAAAGAGCTCATTTGAGCTATTATAGATAGTAGGCAGAGTGATTGAATCTACGTGAGTGCTTCTGTTCCATAACATTTATCTTGATAGTCCGACTTAGAGTTTTGGGCGAAAGAAAGAAAAGTAAGATAAAAGGATAAAGAAAAGAAAAATAAGATAAAAGGCTAAGGAAAAGAAAAATAAAATGGAATTTATGGTAAGTTTTGGGTAAAACAAACCTATGGTAGCAAGTAAATGGAATCGAAGGCAAAACTATGGTTGTTATGTGTAATGTTGATGTGAATTATGATGATGGGATGACCATGCATTAGAATAGTATTGATGATATAATGGTATAACATGAACATATATAATATGCCATGATTTAACTTGTATGTTTGTATACTTGAATTTTTATATATATATGTACTACTAAGTTTTCAGTAGTTTAGCATGTGAGTTTCTTACATGCAGGTTGGAGTCTAAGGGATATCAGAAGTTGACTTAAAAGAAGCACTCATTTTGAAGAGTCAGTGATACATGTCGTATTTATTTTTGTTGTACATGACATGATTTTTAGGCTTTACATTTTGTACAAAAGTTATATTTTTTTGTAAACAGTGGCTAGTAAAGGCTAAGTTTTTTTTATATATATGAAAGTGATCCGGATGGATCAACATTTTTATGATTTATGGTATGAATTTAAATGCAAAAGTTTAATAATGTGTTACCAAGAAAGATTAAAGTTTTTAATCGGATTTCAATAGGAAAAGCGCGTAGGACTCATCCATATATTCGGTGTGACATCCAATGTGTCGGCATGTGTTATATTTATTTGTATCAGAACTTAGGTTTAGACATTTCTAGATCTAAATAGGGTAAAGGGGTTTGTCATGCATGCATGATTCATCTTATTTGACTCTAACATGGGCTGCTTCTCTATCAACTATAGGATAAGAGTGAGAGGGTTATGGAGATAGAACCGCATGACATTGCTGAAGGCAATAGACTTCCGAATGATAGGGCTCAAGCTCAACCTAGTGATGTGAGCATTCATGGCCCAAGTGTTGCACCAGTTCCTCCACAACAACGAATGGTTGGCCTAGTGGGTCAGGCTCAAGATTTGTTAGAGCAAAACCTAATAGCTCTTTTAGAGAGGTTGGCTCAAGCAGCGCCATAACCAGTTCCACCGCCGGTGCCACTACCAGAAGAACATAAGATAAAAATCAACAAGCTTCAGAAGTATGGGCTACAGATTTTTTTGGTAATGGCGAGGATGATCCTACTGTTGCCGAATATTGATTGGAAACTGAAGGCAATAGACTTCTGAATGATAAGGCTCAAGCTCAACCTAGTGATGTGAGCATTCATGGCCCAAGTGTGGCACCAGTTCCTCCACAACAACGAATGGCTGACCTAGTGGGTCAGGCTCAAGATTTGTTAGAGCAAAACCTAATAGCTCTTTTAGAGAGGTTGGCTCAAGCAGCGCCATAACCAGTTCCACCGCTGGTGCCACCACCAGAAGCACATAAGATAAAAATCAACAAGCTTTAGAAGTATGGGCTACAAAATTTTCAAACCCAACAAACAACATGCAAAATCGAGTTCCAGAAATTAAGTTATAACAGTTTAAGTGAACACTGCTCAACAATTTCCAGCAAGGAACATACAAGCACATTCAATTTTTACCAAATTAAATCATAAGTCTAGCAAACATGCATTCCCAAGATTTTCATCACAAAATAATATCAATTCAGAATCATCAACATGCCAAATAATTAAATCATGCAAATAAAAAAAATAAAATAGATTATTGCCTTAGGTTATGCACAAACCTCTTTTTTCCTCTCATTTTCTTTCTCTTTACTTCTCTTTCTCCTTTCCTTTGCTTTTTTGAGCTAAATCCTTATCACTTTGAGTTCCTAAAGTTCATAAACAAATTATTAAAACTTTATAATCTATTCTCTCTCTTTCTTCTTACTCTTTTAAGCTTTCTTAAGCATGAAATTGAAATTTTCCATGCATTTCTCTCTTTTTTCTCACTTTCTTTCACTAGAATCAAGCTTTGGATATGACTGTCCAAGGGAAGAATGTGGGCTGGTTTGAAAGGCATAATTTTCCTCAGTGAAAATGGATAAGGAAGAAAAAGAAACAATCAAGAACAAAATGACAAAAGTCATTATGATGGGGGACACCTAAACTTCATCTGGAAACTCTAGTTAATGTTTAATTCATGCACCTCACTTGGCTAATTATTGTATGTCATATGGTGTGTGGTGTTTCAAGGAATGTGGGAGACACTTAATTGATAGGAAATTATGGATATGAAGAGATAAGGAAGAAGAATAATTAAGAGAATAAAGACAACTCCATAATTATGGGACACCTAAGCATATTATAGATGTTTTAATTAATTTCCAATTCATGCATGTCAATTGTCCACTTAATGTATGCCACTTGGTGTGGTCAGCCCTTTCCCATGTGTTTAATATCCCAATCATGCATTTAATTGATGATTATCCCAATAAATTTTCAAATTTTTGGTAAATTGCAAATTGACCTCTAAACTTTTCAAAATTTATAATTTAGTCATTTATCGAAATTTAATATCTTAAAATATTTTGAACACTTTATTAGATATTTTTCATATTTAATTGCCATTATTTTCATTATTTTATAAAAATCCAATTTTAGACTTCGGTCAAACCGACGAGTCGATTAAATAACTTGCATGTCTTAGGTCTAAATTGGCGGATATGACAAGTAGAGCTCATGAAAGTGGCATAGTGGGAAAGTTTTTTGAACTATACTTCATACTCAGCAACAGACATGTTATCCTGTTTTAGATTCAGGAATTCCTTTCTCTTTTAGTCTTTATATGCCTCAGGCATATAATTATTTTGAAATTCCCAAAAGAAATCATTTCACATCAGGATTGGTGGTTGTGCATCACTATCTGGGATTGTCTCCCACCATTTATAGGCATTACCCTGAAGCAAGGACACTGCATAATCAAACTTCTCCTCTGAAGTACATCTCATCATATTCAGTACCCTCTGTATCCTTTTAAGTCATGTCTCTGCTTCTGCTGGGTCTATTGTACCATTGAAATCAACTGCACCTTATTTTCATTAACTAGTTATAATGTCTTTCCCTATATATTTCAGACCCCAGTACTTACTATTATGGGTTTTCATAGGATACCTCTGCATGTGATGATTGAGATGCATGTATTGGAGCCTTAGCTCCTAGTACTGGTTTATCTCTATGCAAATGAGGTGATGACTCATGAGAATACATTTCTGCCGACCTCTCCCTCTATGGTGAATCATGTCTTATGATGACCCTAAAATACATAAAATTATGTCACTACATAATGTTAAATACATAGGATGCATATGTTATCATGGTCTTATGCAAATGCATGTTCCCAGGGAACCTGTCCATGCTCTGATACCAAAAATGTAACATTATACTTTATGCATTTTAGTAAAACCTATCCATGTGTCTAGTAATCACATATGACATACAGATAAGTTAAACGAACCTGTTAACATTGATAGTAATTTTTTTAATCATCACATCCATATTATCATTCAATAAATCTGCAAATCAACATTCGTTTAAGGTTTATTAGTTGCATCAATTTACATATCATTATACAACTCCGAGTAAATATAAATGTATATTGTCATAAATCCAAAATGTAAATGATATGATTCCATATTCGTATAGAATGGAAGGAGAAAGAGTGGTGAGACTCGGCCGGTGACTTGTGTTCCATGTCTTCTATATGTCACTCAAAATAAGCTATCACTTTTCTTCACCTGCAAATTGATGAGTTGTGGCTCAGTAAAAGTAATAATTAAACAAACTCTAAAGTACCAAACAACTCATATTAACAAATCACAAATCCAACGAATACCACGTATTCCATTTCATTCATCAGTATTATATAGTTACCAATAAAATTAAAACATATAATCATTACTCTTTACATATGCACATACTTTGCTTATTTTATTTTGTTGTGACCAAGTTAAATAGATATTGCCCTGAGTTTCCATATGAACATTTGTTATGTGAACATTTGCATTTGCTAGCTAGCTTGATTATTTGGGCATTTGTTGGGGCATAGGTCTCTTCTTTTGCTTTACAATATCGATTAACTAGTCATAACACTTTTTTAGTCCATATGCATATGCATTTGTAACTAAACATTCATCAACCATTGCATCTTTATCACATATACCATATATATATATATATATATATCACATTTATACCACATATGTCACACATATACTTCATATATACTATACATAAACCATATATATATCACGTATGCCAAACATATATCTCAAATATACTACACATATACCATTTATGTGTATCACATATGTCACGAATTATCCATCTTCTCATTGTCAAGATCAAATCATGAAAATCATATGAATTACATAACCATAATCATCTCACATATCATATAGTAAGCAATATTCATGTGCACTAAAGAAATCGTTTGATAACTATACTCATCTTTCTCCTTTGATTCTGACCCTTAACTTATTATTTATCCCCTCCTTGGAGATTTCCAATTTGTCTCGAGCCTAATATGAAAATATAATTGATTAACTAATGATTAGAGAAGGTTTATGTGGCTTAAGCAAATTAATATGCATAGTTCATATCAATAGTTATGATTTTTCTTATGAGACGATGTGACCTTATGAGACTAATTATCCTATGACTTTTTCTAATTTTCCAATTTATGTGATTATTATTTATAATTAAATTTAATATATAATTATATAATATATTAAAATTTCAGAGCAATTGGAGCGTTGTACAATATTTGGTGGAATTTCCAATTATGTTATATTTTCTGCCTTATGACAGTTTTAGAGTATCAATTTTGATCATTCCTAAATTTCAATATATAAGTCATATTACAATAAAACTTTACTGAAATCTATATGGATCAAAATGAAACATTTTTCATGTTTACTAGTTTTATCCATTATGTCTCTAAAGTCCTCCAATTATAAGAAATATTTCATTGATTTAGAATATAATTGGCTTCCAGACTAGTATGACTTCTGAAAGCCATTTCTTATTCTATACATATCATATTAATTTTAAATTAGTACAAAATGTTATCTAAGACATATACCTATAATTTTAATATTTTGATAATTTACAGAATTTCTCTCTAAGGAGCTCAAAATAGCCAAATAAATTATTGAATTTGCGCAGGGTACTAAGCAGGTAGCTCAAACTATGGAACAATCATAATTCCATTTACTATAACTCAACATCCAGACGAGATATAAACCTAAAATTTGGTATACGTATAAATAACATATGTATTTATAATTTTCATATTTTTATATTCCTAAAATACGAGTTCTATCATATTCAAAACTAATGAATACAATAGCTAATTCAGATAGGGTTCATACCCTGATCAGTTCCAATAAAATGTCAATATATTTTCATATACTCTAAATCTTAAAAAAATATATTTATATATCTATAAACCTAAGACATAAAGGAACAATTTTCATGTTTTAAATTTTTCCAGAATAAGTTTCTATTAGTATCAAAATCGGGGTGCAAAATACTGCTACAACTCAACCCTAATAATTCAAACAACACTAGAACAATAAAGAGAATATTATTTACCAAGAATGAACTTGAAAGAGATTAATTTCCTGCAAAAGTTAAGTGAAATAAAAAAGAAAAGAAGATTGAAATGGGGAAAGAAGAAGAAAAAACGAATCTGAAGTGAGGGAGGCAAAATGGTGAGCATGAAAATAAGATCCACCTCTCACCTACTCACTTTTGTCATCTTCTCTCTTTTGTTTTTTTTCCCTTCCTTTCCTTTTTATTTTTGTTTTGTTTCTTTTCATTTTTCTTCATTAATTTGATATAATAATTTTATTTACATAAATTCTAATTTCATATCATCCTTAACTAAATTATAAAATGAACATGTGCAATTCAACACAATTGTAAAATACTCAGACACGTAGTAGTTCGTGTTGTGAACTTATTCCTATAAAATTACAAATAAAATGCACGTGTTCAAGTGAAATATATGCAAATGCATATGTCCAAATGAAATGCATGTAAAAATACATATGTGAAAAGTTAAGGATATTACATATATTCTATATTATGATTGAAGAGAATTAATGGTTTCAAATGTGGCTTATTAGTAACAGCAAAGACATTTTTTATTTGATTGAGGATTGTTAAAAAATTGCATGTAAAGTCAAAATGAAATATTATAAATTTGAATGACAATTCGCCAATACTTAGAAAAAAAAAATATTATAAATAAAATGAGGAGACAATTAACTATTTAAATATTGTAAAAAAAAATATGACTCTTGCTTACACTGATTGTCTAAACGTAATATACTCTGATTGTGACTTCCGTTAATGATATCTTCAATATAGTTTAGGTAGTTACTAGGATATAGACTTAAGATAATAACATCCAAATATCAGATATCAATTTAGAAACAAGAATAAAATCAACTTAAAATGATTTTAACGTTATCTAACGGAAAAAAAAAAGATTTTGACGACAATTTAAAAAATTGGACTGCTTTAATGCTTTTTTTTAAATGTTCTAAAAATATCAAAATAGTAAAATTTGGTTCAGAAAACAATTTGTTAGCTTTTAATTTTCCTTTAATACTTTATCAATTAATTAAACTTATATTATTATTGACAGAAAAGTGCTAACATTAAAAAAAAAAGAATAATTTATTGGAAATTAAAGTTATTACTCAAATAAAGCAACTTGATGTATAAATAGTTTCCTTTCCCACAATAATCCCTCATCTCTAAATCCATTAACAATTCGACCAGCAATTGGACAAGATTTTACCATTATCTAAAAAGATGATAAACTTTTGATAGAGTATATATATATATATATATATATATATATATATATATATATATATATATTAAAAAGTATACTTTAATTTTTTTTTTCAACAAGTTGTTCTAATCATGTAAAAATTATATAGTTTGGCTTAGCAAACAATTTGTTGCTTTTAATTTTCCTTTAATATTTATCGATAAATTTAACATATATTTTTATAAACATCGTAATGCTAATATTAAAAAAATGAGTGATTGAAAATTAAGTTTAGAAAAATATAAAAATTTCTAGATATAAAAATTTTCAAATTGCAAACAATAATTATTCAATTATATAGTCATATATCAAAATTTTGTTCGTTCTTTTTGAAACTTCCTTTTAATTTTTTTTATTTGGTTTAATTAACATAACTTTATGCTAATGAAAGTTGCTTCAATTTTTATCCAAAAATATACCTTCAAAAATTATATTAAATGGTTTAAAAAAATCTTTATTATCTTTAAATTTGTTTGTAATATTTTAATATTAAATTAATGCAATAAATCTTTTATATGTTTTGTAGGTGTTGTGACCATTATCTTCTCGGTCTTTGCAGTAGCTTCCGATCAGTTTATATATACAAACTACTTTCAGGTTTGGCTTTTATACTTTCTGCTATGTAAGATTACTTTTATTCAATGGTTAATTTTTATCCTTTATGCATATATAGTGAATTTTTAAATATTTTTTTTTCCAAATTACGTTGCACAATAATGTTGATTTACTCATTTGTTTTTATTCAATACATGCATAATTAACCTATTATCTATTATTAGGTTCTTTTTCCACCCCTTTGGTCATATTTTTTTTTTTTCTCAACATACATGAAGCAGTCAAGATGGTTTGTTTTTTTAGTACACTAGACAAAAAAAAACAACGTTTTGATTTTGTTGTGGGATAGATTAATCAAGAATGCAACGACACTTTGAAGTAAAATTTTGATTAGAGGTAGTCATTTGTTACAGTAATATATTGTTGATGCATTTTTGTACGTTGAAAATAGAAAGATTAGACTATATTAGATGAAATAAAACAAAAAAAAAGTCTCAGTTTTATATGATATTAGAAATGTTGTTTTTAATGATGATGTTAATATTGGAAAATCAATAATTGTACTCCTCTCAAGCTACACAGGAAGCCCACATTATATAATAGAACATTACCACGATACTATAACAATTTGTAAATTTTATGGATATCCTAATCTATTTATTGATAACATGAATAGAAAACAATATATTCACTTATTGATTACCAGCATTTGCAAATATATATATCCTAATCTATTTATTGATAACATGAATAGAAAACAATATATTCACTTATTGATTACCAGCATTTGCAAATATATATATATATATATATATATATATATATATATATATATATATATATATATATATATATATATATATATATATATATATATATATATAAGAAATACAAAGATGTTGATAAGAGTTATCTAGTGAGATAAGTAAACAATATTTGAGTGATGAGTTATCCTAACAAACTACACAACAAATTGCTTAGAGATAATCCTTATCATCCTCCCGCAAGTGGTGCGGATCGAGAAAGAACACAAAACTTAGATTTGAGTATCTGAAATTGTGGTTTAGGCAGCGATTTTGTGAGTATATCAGCTAACTGGTCCTTTGACGAGATGTAGTGGACGAATAATTCCTTTGAGCAACTTTATCTTGTACAAAGTGAAAGTCAATTTCGAGATGTTTGGATCGTGAGTGGAAAATAGGAGTAGTGGTAAGGTAAGTTGCACTCAAATTATTACACCAAAGTGTAGGGGTGGATGTATTGGGGATGCCAAGTTCTTTCATAAGAGATTGAACCCATTGTAATTCTGTAACAGCAGCAGCAAGTGCTCGTTATTCCACCTCCATGGAGGAGCGGGCTACGATTCTTTGCTTATGAGATGCCCAGGTAATGAGGTTATTGCCAACATAGATACTATAACCTGTTGTTGATTTACGGTCATCAATGCTACCACCCCAGTCGGCATCACTATAAACTGAAATATTAAAATGAGAAGATGGATGAATGAGCAGGCCATGTTGAACAGTAAGTTGGAGATATCTTAAGATGCGTTTTACCACTGCCCAATGATCATTGGTTGGAGCATGCATGAACTGTGATACTTCGTTAACAACATAACAAATATCTGGTCTTGTGAAACATAAATATTGTAAACCACCTACAATGCTACAATATAGCTTTGGGTCGTGAAATGAGTCTCCTATGCAAGTCAAGTTGGCTTTTGTACATGTAGGAGTGGACATCCCATTTGATCCTTCCATCTTGGCTTTAGCCAATAAATCTTGAATATATTTTGTCTGAGATAAGAATAATGACCCAAAACACCACAAAGCTTCAACACCAAGAAAGTAATGAAGAATTCCAAGATCTTTGACAGCAAAGTTTTGTTAGAGTGAAGTAACAATGTGATCAATGAAATTGGAATTATTGCCCGTTAACAAGATATCATCGACATATATGAGACAGTAGGCCTGTAATGTACCATCTTTGTAGTAGTATAGCGAACTATCAGTTTTGAAACCAATAAATCCCAGAGAGTTTAATGCGGTGGTGAGACACTTATACCATTGTCGTGGTGCTTGTTTGACGCCATAGATGGACTTGTTTAATTTGCACACATAATTTGGGTATATGGGATGGACAAATCCTTGAGGTTGATCCATAAATATATCTTCATCAAGTTGGCCGTGTAGAAAAGCATTGGAAACATCCAATTGTCTTAGTTTAGATACTGCTAGAGAAAGGATCAAATGTACAACAGCAGGTGTTACCACAGAGCTAAAAGTCTCGATATAATCAATTCCCGGACATTGGTGAAAACCTTTTGCAACAAGTCGGGCTTTGTACCGTTCAAATGAGCCATCTGATTTTCGCTTGATGCGATAGACCCATTTGCAACCCACTACATTATGGGCACAGGAACGTGGGACCAATTTCCTGGTATTGTTTTTAATCATGGCATTAAATTCATCATCATATCTTGCTTCCACGCAGGAGATTTGATAGCTTTACTGAAGCATGAAGGTTCAATCTCTTTAATGGTGTGACTGACCATTGATCTTGGTTTTATAGAGCCTGTTTGTAACGGGTAATCATAGAATGACTCTGTTGAGATGGTGGACCAGTGTATTGGGTGAGATCAATCGTGAGGTTGAGGCCAGGTTGGTTGACAGTGTTTTGGGTTTAGACATCATTAGAGGAAATGGTATTAGAAGGTGGAGTTGATGGTATAGTGGGACTAACTGGTGTACCCATAGGAAGTAGAGATGGTAAAAGGATTGTGGTTGGTGTTGTATTATGAAGAGTGGACTATGGCAGCACATCACTTGAAGCAAATGGAAAAACCTGATCATGAAAAAAAACATGTTGTGAGACAATAATTTTTAGAGAATGAAAATTAAGACAATAATAGCCTTTATGGAGTTTACTGTAACCCAAAAATACACATTATTGAGAACGAGGTTCAAGTTTGTGAGAACTGTAGGGACGTAACCAAGGGTAACAAAGACAACCAAAGGTATGAAGGGCATGATAATCAGGCGTTGTGCCAAATAACTTGAGGAATGGTGTGAGATTGGTGAGATTGGGGGTGGGTAGCCTATTGATGGTATAAACTGCAGTAGCAAATGCATATGTCCAATATGAGGTTGGAATTTTTGAATGTTGAAGTAAAGATAAACTAGTTTCAACTATATGTCTATGTTTTCTTTCTGCACAACCATTTCGTTCCAGTGTTTTTGGACAAGAACTGTGCTGTGTGAGTCCATTTGCAAGTAAATATGTGGTTAAGGCCTGAAACTCTCCCCCCCAATCTGCTTGGAAGACTTTAATGGTTGTTGTAATATATTTTTCAACATGTCGAAATTTGATAAAAACATTTAGAACCTAAGATTTTCACTTAATAAAATAGATTCAGGTATATTTGCTGAAGTGATCGTAAAATATAACATCGTAACGATAACCATCAATGGAATTGACAGGGGAATGACCCTATAAATTAGAACAAATTAACTCTAAAGGTTTGTGTGCTTGAAATGAAGACAATGGAAAAGATAACTTATGACTTTTGCTGACACTACAAGCGTGACAGACATCAGATTCATTATTTGACAAAAAAGAAATATTATTTTGACGTAGAACTTGTCGAACAGTACGAAAATTGGCATGTGCAAGTTTGGAATGCCATTGTGAGAGTGAACAGGTCATAGCACGTGGTGGAAATGACAGAGATGGAGGTGAGCTGTATGGAATATATGCCATTTTCACTTGGCCCTTTGTGGATAATAGTCCTCGTGTGGATATCCTTAATAAGAAAATGATCAGGGAAAAATTCAATTGAGACATTGTTAGCTTGAGTAAAAGAGTATACTGATAATAAATTACAATAAGAATGAGGGACATGTAAAATATCTAGTAAATGAAAACAATGATTGGAATAATTGAAAAGAGAAGATCCATAATGTGAAATGGGAAGTGTTTTACCATTGCCGATTTTCACTTCATCAGGGCCATGATATTCAGAATGTAGAGACAAATTTTCCAATTCAGGCGTCAAGTGATGTGTCGCACCAGTGTCAAGAATCCAGCGTTGAGGATGAGAAGATGAGGCATAGTTGGAAATTAAGTTGACATGTGAGGGAGAGAAGGTTCTGAAGGAGTTGAGTTTCTGGCGTGGTGTGGAACAATTTTTTGCAAGATGACAAAATCTAGAGCAATTATGGCATTTAAAAGTAGTGAAGTTAGAAGCATAGTGCTGTAGATGGTCATCTGTGGGAAAATGAGGTGAAGGGGTGGATGAACGAAAGGAAGAACGACCTCTATCCCTATGATATCTTCTAGCCCCACGTCCTTTAAATGAGTTTTTAGATCTAGAGTTGGAGGATATATGAAATGTTGTGGGAGAGACTGAATCTTTGGAAGTATCATTTTCCAAGTTTGCCTCTTCAGACAATAGTAAACCATATAAGTCATCAAATGATACAGCCTCAAGTCTGTTTTCTAATGATCTCACAAATGGTCTATAATCTGAGCCCAATCCATTAACTATGACCTGTACAAGATCATCCTCTGAGACGGGACTGTTTAGTGCAGCAAGTTGGTCATGCATTCCTTTTGCTCGTTGAGTGTAATGGCCAATTATTTCAGTTGTTTGTTTCGTGAGGCGAAAAAAACGTGATTTTATGTGGCAGATTTGGGCTTTTGATCCATAAGCATATGTGTTTGCTAGTTTTTTCCAAGCTATTCGAGCTGTCTTTGCTCCTATAACCTGTGGAACAAATTCTTCAGTGATGGAATCAATGATCCAGCTAAGGACCAATTAGTCTTGACAAAACCATGTAGTGTATGTAGGGTTGGGTAAATTGTCACCAGTGTAGGTAGGCGGAGGTTTAATACTACCATCAACGTATTTTGCTAAATCATAGCTGTAAAGTAAGGGAAGTAATTGGGCCTGCCACAGTAGATAATTTGTAGAGTTAAGTTTGATAGGTAGATGGTGTGCTACATTGGGTAGGGAAATAATGGATGGTGTAGAGAAAGAAGAAACTATTTGAGAAGAAGAGTTGGTCATAAAGAGCTGGTGGTTGTTAAACCCTTAGTGGCTCTGATACCATGATAACATGAATAGAAAACAATATATTCACTTATTGATTACCAACATTTGCAGATATATATATATATATATACACACACACACACAAAGATATTGATAAGAGTTATCTAGTGAGATAAGTAAACAATATTTGAGTGATGAGTTGTCCTAACAAACTACACAACAAATTGCTTAGAGATAATCCTTATCATTTATAATATTTACATGTAATCATTTTTAGTCTTAAATTCAACATAATTGGATTGAGATTCCATCAAAACTTATGCTTAATAATATTATTGAACTTTTAGATCAAATTATATATCAAAACTTATCCTTTATTTACATCTAAATATTGTGACTCTTCTTACATAAAAGATCGTGTCATTATTATACCTACAAATAAAATAGTCAATTTAGTTAATATCAACATGATTGAACGATTACCTGAACTGGCAAAAACATATAACAACTTTGATTCAATATATAAAACATCATGTAATATTAAGTCATTAGAAGTTCTTTACCCGATCGATTTCTTAAATTTTTTAAATTTTAATGGATTTCCGCAGCATGTGTCAAAATTAAAAAAAATTTACAGTTATTTTGCTACGAAATATAAATCTAAGTATTGGTATTTGCAATGATACTACATTAATGGCTATCGGTCTAGAAAAAAAATATAAAAACTCAAATTCTAACTAGAATACACAGTAGTGAAAGAGTATTTATTTCTCAATTCGTATTATCGATTAATAAAGAAAAGTGGTCTTTTATATTAAAAATGAGACAATTCCTAATTAGAATATACTATTGTATGTCGATAAATAAAAGTCAATAACAAAATTTAAAAGAGATTGGACTTTATTTATGTAACTTTATTTTTTGTCATGAACAATTATATGTTGCACTTTCTAGAGTTATGTCGCATAAAAGTATATTGTCATAATAAATAATAAAAATTCTACAAAAAATCATGATCTTATGAAATATACAAAAAAAATTGTTTATCATGAAATATTTAATGATTTATACAATTGTCTTCAATAGAATGTATATTTAATCATTTCATGTACTTGATTGTTGTTATTATTTTAACAAACAGTTTTTTTTAATAAAAAATATCACATGTGTTTATATCAGAAATTGATAACTGCAGTAGAAACATTCAACTATAGAAACATTCAACTAAAAGTTTGAATTACAAGGGTTTGAAATTTCAATAATATTTATAATCCTTATGAGCTATACCGTCTCAAATTTTTTATGCTTAACAAAAAAAATATTATTATTAAAATCATTTTAACATACCCATTCTACACTTTCTATATATATATATATATATATATATATATATATATATATATATATATATATATATATATATATATATACTAATAAAAAAAATGATAGAGTGACATAATGCATGGTACGATTCCAAAACAACTAACAGATTATTTTAGGCATTTTTTTTATTGAAGACAAATTGTACTACATTTCTGATTTTATTGTAATTTCTACCCAACGAAATTATAGGATAAGTCATCACTCGTTTAAGCTCCCAAAAAAATGTACTTATCAAAGTAATAGATGACGATGATCTATTAATTCCTTTTGATAGATTTGATTTTGTAGAATTTGATAATATTATGGCTAGAGCAGGTGACAAGATACACACAATATGTATTGTTGTAGCTTTCATTATATGTTTTCCCATATATATTAATTTCAATTGCTAATATAAATATAAATTTTTAACAATTTTTTTCTAGATGTAATTAGACATATTACTTTGATTGGATGAATCGAACAAATCAATGTCCTAGGTAGAGTTGGTAACAAACACAGAATTCAAATCAATAATAAAAAATGAGCATGAGGTTATGTTAATTATATTTTGTATCATCATTTTATTGTTTTCTATTAAACTGTTTGGATAAACTGCAATAATTGCAAATTGGATATCACCCTCTGAAATGAAGTGGTCATTGATTTTCCTAGTGATGAAATTTTTACTCAAAAAATAAATGGTCCAATCGTAGTTGTATTTCTTACTATGATCGTAAAAAAATATTTAGGTAAAAAAAATCACATAATCATAAAATTTTTAACCAATTTTTTTAGCCTTCATCATTTTAAATTAATTAGTTATATGTTAAAATTATTTTTATTATATGTTTTTATGGAAAATGCATCAATCAATAGTACAACTGGGAGGCGAATGTATTTTTTTCAATTAATATGTTCATTTTTCATGTTCATTTACTAACTTCGACTGAAGCATGCTCCTTCAACCAATTGAAAAATTGTTTATTTGCAAGTTGAAAAAAACCAATTAAAGATATTGAGTTAGAAAAGAGCAATAATAGGAAAACAATTGCAGAACTATTGAGTCTCAACATTCATACGGATAAGACAAGTTGTTTAACTATTATATGTATATATTTGTTTTTATTTAAAAAAAAAGAATATTGACACTTATTTATTAACATAATTGCATTATTAAGGATATAAAATTCACTTGCAAAGCAATAATTTCTTATATTGATCCAACTACTGAATGGTGGTACCGAGTTTACCCCCAATATAAAAAGTAGTTTTTAAAATTATAGTGAACAAATACAATACAATAACTACGACATTCATAATGAACCAATTATATATTAATAGCCAATTATATATTTAACAACCTAATCGGTGTATAATCTTTTAAAATAGATATACATTGAGCATTGTTGTTGAGGATAGTACTAGAATAGCTACATTTATCATTTTTGAAAGGTTAGCTGCAGAGTTAATTGGGTTGTTAGCAAGCAATTTGATACATGGTCTGAAGGATAGGTATATACTCCCACTATTGATTAGTAGGATTTACAGTATGAGAAAAAAAAATTTCAACTGGTGATTAGCAATCAAGTTAAAAACCCTTATAATTTGTCATTTAAAGTAACACACATTTTCAAGGACAAAACCAATTTGCATCCAATGAATACCTTTCAGCCACTCAGTCCAAACCAAACAACTCTTACAATAGAAGGAGATGGACATCTTGAGAAATTACTAATAAAAAAACCGTGTATTAGATAATTATAGATTATTCATAAATCAAACACAAATATTTATTAATCAATCTTTTTTTTTTGAAAAAAGTTATCACTTTCTTTTACAAAAACAAATCTAACAAATGTTTCTACAAATATGCAGAGTTGATAATTCATCTTCCAGTAAGAAAAAGATTAAATGATGTTGCATTTTTCTACGTCCCATACTTTGTATTAATTATTACTTTAAATAATTTAAGTTTATGTTAACTTTTTCAACTATTTATATTTTACTAAATATCACATTTATTATGTTAATTATTAATAGCATAATTATTTATCCAATATTGCTAATAATAACACAATAATCTTTCCGATGCGAAGCTAGGATATTCTGCTCATATATATCCATCATACGTACACTGTTCTATCAATAGTGCATTTCCAAAAACACATCCTTAACAATGTGATGTTGTTTTCATCTTCACACACCTTTAAGCCTTTTTCTGTCTTTACAAAAATCCTTATGAGAAACCCTATCATAATCTTCCTTCACATATCCTTTCCACCACCCTTTTCTCCTTCTGCTTTCAATCTATCTATCCTTCTTGTTCCATTTTTTAGACCAAAAAATTAACGAAAGCTCTATCCAAACCAATCTTTGGCACATTTTAGTGCCAAAGGGTAAAACTGTCAGTAAATACATAGATGCGATCACACTTGAGGAGGAAGAGGAAAAAATATTGTCACTGGGCTCTGGGTTGGCTTTGGGATCCAATAGAAGTGATACAGTACTATAGAAAAAATTATATTAGTTTCCTCAGTTTAGTAGTGTTTTCATCCGATTTGTGTTTTTTTGTTCTTGAGTAATTAAGTTTTCTGGGAGTTTTTCTGGGCTGATATGTTCTTATTTATTTTATGCCATCTACAATTTCAATTGATGATCTGGACAATCAGATCTTATAGCTCATGCAGTGCAACCCACTCTCTGAGATGTAGATTTTATCTCAGTTTCTATTTAGTTTTCAAAGAGACATTATAGAAAAAAATATATCAGTTTCTTTTGTTTATGTAATGTTTTTCATCCAATTTCTGGAGCTCAGGGCCGGCCGGGTGGAAATGGTTTTGAAGCTACTTGAAAGACGAGCCTTAGAAAACTCATCTGGGTTGTCACTCGCATACAACTCTGGAGATATAGCTGCTTTTACTTAATCATTTTCCCCCGGAAATGCAACTTGCCCTGTAACTGTTGTCAATGATTCAAGTATTCATGGGTTCTGTTTCACATTGTGAATCTCATGTTGCAATTGTTATATATTCTCTATCTTTCTACTTGCCAACTTTGTAATGTGGATATGACTGGGGTTTTCTGCCTAAGTTTAAGGTTGTCTTAATTGTATAATTTGATATTTCTAAGTGTAATATTCTATGATTTATTTCATCAATTTCAAACCAAAATTTATTGAATTTTAGGTGCATAAAGAAGAAGGAAGGTCATATGGGTTGCAACATGATATTCATATGGCTTAGATGAGAATAACCAATTAAGAAAAGTAATATATAAGAGTCAATATTTTGCATTTAACACGTTTCCTTAAATGGTTTAGCATAAGTTGATGTTGCATATTAATGATAAAAATTCACGGAGAGAATTGAAAAAAAAAAAGGAGAAAATCAGCTAACAATTAAAAATTTCTTGGCAAATCACCAACCAACGACAATGTTTATATGTTGAATAGAAAATTAGATTTGAATTCCATTTAGTTAGAGATTGTTTGAGTTGAGATTTTGGTGTTCACATTTGTTGAATATCTTAAAAAATATGAACAAATTATAAAAAAAATCCCCTAAGATTTTAACAAATTAGAGACAAAAATAAACTTTTAAAAACTAATAGTTTATCCATTGTCGTTTATGATAATATTCATTCATTTGATATTGTATGAATTTCAAATATTGTATTCCATATGAATTTTCTATAATTAAGATATTTTTGTGTAACTTTTTTAAAATTTTATATACAATCTAATAACTTTTTATAAAAGTTTAGAGTTTTTATTCGTTACCAATTACTGTAACTACAAAGCAATCGGTATATTCAAGTCATAATCTTCTTTATTGTTATCTCAAACAATATTGTTATCAAAAGACATAGGGGTACTTTTAAAATTTTATTTATAGTTGTAATTTGTTAAATCTTAGGAGATTTTTTATAATTTGATCTAAAAATATATGATTCTCAAGTATTGGCCACAAAGAGTATTTTGTTTTGGAATTTTTAATTGTTAGAAATTATATTTGAAATTATTTTAGATTTTCTTTATGTTAGTTTTTAGATTTTACAATTAACATATATGACTTACCCTACATAAAATATATTAGCCACTAGGATCGCTTAATTCCAATTGACCGACACTCCGAGAGCAAAATATCGACTAGAGTTTTTTGTCTGATTGGTCACTTATCCAAATGGTATCGGTGCCCTGAGAACAAGCTCAACAAGGGTTATCATCATGGCAACTATATACAATATCAGTTGGTGCTCAAAGAGCAAGCTCGACCAGATTTATCACATCAATTCATCCATAATCATATCGTCATTACCAGTATACACATGGTCTTGATGTGACCCATCAGGTGACATGTTCCACTATAGTACTCAACTCACAATCACATCATCATAACACATCATATCATATCACAATCTCACTCCATCACACCTACAACAAGAGTTAAACATAAATATATTTACCTATAAAATAATATTATAACAACTATAATAGTAGTATATAATATGCGAGAGAAAATATGGAGGATAGGAGTTTCATAAAATTATATGATATTAATTTACAAATATGTAGATTCCACAATTACAGCTTTTAAGACTCAATTGCAGCTATAAGGCCTCTGGAGTATCTAGAAAAATAGAATGAAAATTAATATAATCTCAAAAATAAATATTATATCTAGACTCTTATAGGAACCACTTGATGAAACCCTTATCTAAACTTTTAACATAAATCTTATCAAAATATTTTGTAGAACCTATCATTAAACTAGGCATAACCTCCCATATAAAGGGTCAAAATCCTATAAACCACTTTATCATCATCTTAATATAATTTAATACAATTCAAGTCTCCAAATATATAATACATTCGATCAACATATAAAATAACTCAATAATTAATAATCCTCAACTTATTAATTTAATTATTTAATTTATTAATAATCCAACTTAACTAATAATATCCTCAATTTACTAATATAATATCTAGTTATTCACCAATAATCTCCAATAATTTTGCAATTGATCATTTAACTCAGTTAAATTAATTAATCACCTTAATTAAAAATAGTATATCTAAACTTTTACATATAAATTCATTTTTCACTATCTAAAAAATAACTAGAAGGTGTGGTTGGTACCGGATGACTCAGTTTAATGAGTTGACGATTCTATCCAAAATCGTCCGATTAGTGATCATTGAACTTCGATGACGAGACAATTTCCATTGGTGGCGGAATGATGATCTGGTATGAGGACTCTAAATATATGACTTTTGTGGCTTATAAGTGGCAATAATTGTCTAGATCTATAAGATTTTGCGCCTTCAGCGAAAGAATTCGATTTTGATCAGCCCTTAAACAATGATGTTCAAAGTTCAATCAGTCCAACCCATGGTGTTTTTTTGTCTTGACTCCATTTCTAGTGGAAAATTGAGAAAAGAAACCTGAAAATGTGAGAAACAATAGGGCAATCTTGACACTCAAATTTTCCACTTATTGATCTTGAAAATCCGATAAGTTTTTTGGAAAATGTTGATATTTTCGAAATGATAAAAGCGTGGAAAACTACTTATGGTTCAAATTTGACAAAGATTAGAGATCATTTGGATGATGAACGAAGATGGTGGTAATGTAGGGAAAAAGAGAGAAAGAAAGAGAAGAGAGGAGAGAGACAATGAGTTTTACCACTTTGATCCGTGCAACCTTTATATTTATATCCATAGGAAATTTTGTAATTTTCCATAAATTTTAGATATTTAATGAAATTTTACTCAAATAAAATTATTAAGTCATAAAATAAATTAAAAAAATAATAATTGAGAAAAATTAAAAATATGAGGTATTACATTCTCCTTCTCTTAAGAAAATACGTCTTCAAATTTTAGAAAGCATAAAATCTTAAGATTGAAAAAGATGTGGATAGGATCTCGCATCTCTTGCTCTGTCTCTCATGTACACTCCTCATATGAGTGATTCTGTCACTTAACCATCACCATCGATATACTCTTACATTGAAGTTGTCTAATCTGAGTATCTATGATTTTCACTGGTTGCTCTTCATATGACAAGTCTTCATTCACTTCTACACTCTGAAGTTGTAACACATGAGAAGGATCTAGAACATAAGGATTTGGAACATACTTCTTTAACATGGAAATATGAAAAATAGGATAGATATGAGATAAGTTTGGAGGTAATGCTAGTTGATAGGCTACCACACCAATCCTATTTAGGATCTTAAAAGGTCCTATGTAATGAGGAGTCAACTTTCCTTTCTTACCAAACCTCATTATTCCTCTTATTGGTGACACCTTTAAAAACACATATTCACCAATTTAAAATTCCACATATTTCCTTTTGGAATCTGTATGACTCTTCTACTTATTGAAAGTCGTCTTTAAAGTCTCACAAATGATAGAAATTTTCTTTATCATAATTTGAATCAATTCAGGATCTGCTAATTTCCTTTCACCAACTTCTTCCTAAGATATTAGGGATCTATACTTCCATATAATCCTTCATATGGTGTCATCTCAATACTAGCATGACAACTATTATTATAAGCAAACTCAATTAAAGATAAATGTCAATCTCATTGTCCTTCAAAATCCATAACACACATCCTTAACATATCCTCCAAGATTCAAATTGATCATCAGTCTATGGATGAAAAGCTATACTAAATTCCAATCTAATACCAAGCTTTTCTTGTAACTTCCTCCAAAATCTCAAAGTAGATTGTGGTCCTCTATATGATACTATAGAAATCGGAACTCCGTGAAGGCATACAATCCCCTCAATGTACAATATTGCATACTTGGATACAGAATATGTAGTTTTCACAGGTAAAAAGTGTGTTGACTTAGTCAACTGATCCACAATTACCCATTTAGAATGATAACTTGTAGATGTCTTAGGAAATCCTTACACAAAATTCATAGTAATTTTATGACACTCTTATAACACTTCTTTCAATATGTACGTTACGTGAGTTAGTACGATTATAGCCGATGTGTCCCAAAAAAATTTACTTAACTTAATTTAATAACCATAATATTATTAGTACTTAATTAATTTTTTTCATTTTTTAAAAAATTTCGGCAGTATAACAGTTATAAATTAATTATCACATCTGCAATAATACTAATATATAATACAAAATAGTCTACATTAATTCACAAGTCAATATTCTATTCTTTTCATATATAATAATTCACAAATATTCTTTATCATAATTTGTACAACATTTAATTCTTACAACTCCATATACATACATATATATACATGTCATTTTTAATACTAACCTACTAATATTTTATTTTTCTGTCTGCTCTTAAAATTTGTACGCTTACTCCTGACTTTTTCGCTACTACCTGCATGCAGTTAAATAACTACGTGTACAACATTAATATGCCAAGTGGTAATTATTAATTTAAGAATTTCCATTGATCTATATTTGCATGCATTCATACAATATTATATTTACTACACTATTCAAAATTTCTCTTTAATATGTTTATTATTTTTTATCAATATTTTAATATTATTTTTCCTTAATTTACTATTTAATATCTTCATTCAATTAATCATATTTCTCAATAAATATTTTAGTTTTTTTTACTCCTAGACTTTCATTTTAGTCCATTTACTCACCTTACCATTCTAATTAACTTTTTTTTTCTTCTTCTTTTGTTTATTTATTTATTATTTATTTATTTTTTCAATCTTTTATTTAATTACACAAATTTCACTTTGGTTACTAAAATTCTATTTATTTACAATTTTGCTATTACTTTACATTTATTTACACTTTTGCCACTAACATCTTTATTTTTTATTTTTTTTTCTTTTTAACTACATAATTTAGCATTTTATTTCATTTTATTCCACTTATTTCTCATTTTTCAATTTTACTATATTTTTTCCTATATCACAATTACCACTTTTATCATTATTATTATTATACTATTTTATTATTCTTATCACTTTTATCATATTTATCAAATTTATCACTTATGTCATTTTTCTCAAATTTTTCATATTTTTCATATTTTTTATATTTTATATTTTTATCATTTTTCTCGTATTTTTCACTTATATATTTTCTTATCATATTTTTCACTTAAATCATTTTTATCACATTATTCATTTTTACTAATTTTATTCACATTTGCCCCTATTTTTCATCCAATAGAAATTTTTCGGACCAGATACATAAGATGTAAACCCGAAAGTCTACTGCACTGAAAAGTAATCCTAGAGGATCATCCGAGCATTTCACTGTACACTGTTCACTGAATCACTATCACTGTAGTAGACCATCATTTGCCTACATAAGCGAGTCGTTATGACCTACACCGCGATAAAGGTGTCCCTTTGGCTAGCCAATTATATTCTGAACTAGATTTAAACATCGGAAAAATAACTAAGGACATTATTTTATTCATTTAATTCATTTAATTCAATTTCCATTAAATTCATGCATTCCATTTTTTTACATTATTAATCACTTAATATTTTATTCATTCATAGCAAATTTATCACTAACATAATTGTTTCATACTTTCCATTCTAATATATCAAAATTTCTTCATGAATATTCAATTAAGCTATTAAGCATCACTAAACATACTTTATTCATGATTTTTCATTTCATGCATAATATAATCAATAATTAGAAAAAAATATATTCAATATTTCATTTAAAAATTTCCAATAAATTTTTACACACTCAAAATCATAACTTCTTGCATTTCATGTCTTAATTTTTATTTAATTAGCAAGGAAAATAATAATTTTTCTTTCTTCAAATTTCGACCTAATATTAATTTTTATCATTAAAATTTTTCTTTCACCTTATAATTATTCATTTCACTGATTTATACAATCATTATTCCATATGTATCATAATATTACAATAAAATGGATTTATTCCTTAATATTCATTTTTCACATAATAAGGTCATATTTCACAATTTCAACTAATTAGTTTTTTAAATTGAAATTAACCATTCTATTTCATAATCCCTTAATCATGTTTTAAGTATTAATTAGCAATTACATGCAAAACACATAAAATTCCTAATTTTCCATAACCCTAAATCATGCTTAATTAATGAAAATAGATAGATTTTGAAATCACTAACCTTAATTTCTTGCTTTAGCCTTCCTAGGCTTCCCTTTCCTTAGTCTTTCCCTTGGAAGCACCTTCACTTTCTCTTGAACCTACCATGACCAAAATTTTTCTTTCATTAATCCACCATTATTTTACTTACTTAACTCAAATAAACTTCATAGTTATCATCTACATACCTTAAACTACTTATTTGAATCGTTAAACTAATTTAAAACTATTAATTTCACTTACCTCAAATTGGTATCCTAACTTTTCTCTTTTGATTTTCTTCCATTCTAGCCCTCCAATTTAAGATTAAAAACTTCTATTAGCTATTAGATATGCTAAAATTATTTTTGAGTGATTGATTTTGGTGTAAAAATTAAAGAAAATTTGGAGAAGAATAAAGGAGGAGGGTTCGGCCAAGCAAGGGAGGAGAGAAAGGAGATGAAGCATAATTCTCTCTTGAGAATTCTAATAATTTGGGTCTATTTATAGTGGTCTAAGTTGGGTGGGCTTGGGCTAAATGAAGCCCAACTCATTTAGACTCAATTATGCAGTATAAATTATTTTTCTCACTTTCCAAACTCAACTTTATCTAAACTTGATTCTATAATTCATAAAATATTTTTATATATTTACAAAAAAAAATTTCAACTCAATCAGAGTCTATTTTTTGTCCAGCTCACTCAAACTGGACTGATAATTTAATTTTTTGTGTTACCGTAAAATTTATTTTTCACTGTCAAAAATCTTAAATATTATTTAGAGTCTATTCATGTCTTAAAATAAAATTTTGGATGTTGTTTTCTATTTTTCATAGTCCGATCAAAGTACGGTCAACCAACTATTTAATTAAACTGAGTCACGTTTTTTCTTAGTTTTGACTTTTGACGACTTATTTGATCTCATTTTCACTCCAAAATTTTCCATCGGACTAGTCATAATCTATATTTTTCGATAATCAAATAAAATATTTTTTACATACAGGTGTATTTTTAACTCCTGGATATGCAAATCAATTTTGGAAATTACAGTTTACAACTAACCTACTATTTGGGTCATTACAAATTCTCTCCTACTTCCACTCTAGAATCGGAAGGGGATGTAATAATTCTTATAGCTTATGATGCTCAAGCTTCACTTGTTAACAAGTCAAACATCTAGATGCAAACTTTGCCACATTTCTCTTTATACCATTCCACTAATAAATATTTTTCAAATCATGGTACATTTTGGTGGAATTTTGATGAACACTATAAGCAGTGTAATGAGCCTCCTCCATAATTTCTTTTCTAAGAATATCTATATCAAGAACACACAATATAGTTCCAATTCTAGGAATCCCATTGGTGTTTATGACAAAATCTTCAGATTGACCAAGTTGTATTTCATATAAAATTATTAGATGTTAAAACTAACAAAAATAAATTACCTACTCTTCTAAATATAAAATTATAGTAGCGATGAGTATGATAGAATCTCAAAGAATTGATGAATTTATTTCTTCAAAACAAGTGATAAAAAGATGGGGGTTTTAAAATTGAAATTAAAATAATTTTCAATAATAAGTAAATAGCCTAAAAATCAAATGAGATTAAACAATATGAGAAAGACTCAAGTCAAAGGTATAATCAACTTTGGAGAAATTTAACTGATCATCGATACAAATAAAGTCAATTCTATTTTAAATACACTGGTTCTTGTCACTAACATGCTTTAGAGACCAATCTTTCCCTTAGATAATTAGTAATAAAAATAGACTATTTAATTATTCTTTTGTTATTAAGCAATCTTAAACAAGTTCTTAGGATTCAACTTAGCAGCAATATTATAAATAAGGAAGATAACCAATGCAAACCAATAAATACATAAGCTTAATTTATTCAAGTTTTATTATATATTGTCACAACATAAATCGAAAGCTTGTCCACAATTAACTATATTGTTTGTTACTGATTTGACAATCTAATTAACAAGTAATTATAATAACAAATCAAATAATAGTTATCTTATTCAATTTATCAAGCAACTATATCAACATTAGTTCAAAGAATATATAAATACTTGAAATAGAAAAAATAAAAGAAATAAGCATAGATCTCACGATAAAAATTCTAAGAACTTGATTAACCTTCAACTAGAAATAAGAGTTTAGTTCTACATGAATTGGAGATTATAGCCAAAAGAAAAAGATTCAAGTTTGAAAAATATGAAGGTGGCTTATCAAAAGATAGTTTACATCCATAGAAAAAGAATACTTATAACCCTCATTAACCCAAAACAAAGAGTCATAATTAAGAAATAATTCAGAATAAAAATGTGTCCACGTTTTAATTGACATCATCTCCAATTTTCTTTCAGAATTAAATAGGGAGTCTGACTTAAGACGTGTCTTTGCTTTATCTTCCCTTAGCTTTGAGACACAAATTTCCACATTTTAGATATTCTAATTAAACTTGCAAATGCTACAAAATTAAGCTCAAATAAAATACATATCTCATAATCAACCATTAGATATAAAGAAAGAAAAAAATCACCAATTTAAGCAAATCAAACCTAAGAAACTCAGAAAAATAACAAAAATAAAAGTGCAAAATATTTATCTAACAAATTCTCCCACATTTGACTTTTGATTGTCCTCAAGCGAATACAAAACAAACTCATCATTCCAATAAATCATTTTCCATTACCACAAGTTTTAATCAATACACATTATAAAACAAAATCAAGACAATCAAGAAAGCATAAGTATCTCATAACAAAAGTTACATATATCACCTAAGCATTTCATCCTCTTCAACAATATCAACAATATCAAAGCATAATTGAATCCAATACCCTTTTATTAATGTATTTCAATTCACTTAATGTGTTTAGGTAATATTTCAATAAAACACTCATATTCAAATAAGCAAGCACTTTTATAAGTTTTAATTCTAATTCAATCTCCACTGCCTACAAATATTATCAAAACACAAATCAAGAGGTCTTTAATTGGATTGTAATGGGGCTTGGGTAAAAGCATAGGGAAAAGAAACAAAATGGTATAATGATCATACGAGACAAATAAACAACGTAAAGACTTAAATTCAGTTCAATTTTCTACAATAATAATGATGAACCAAACACTTATATAGCAAAAAAATCCTTTCAAAAATTTTGCACTTGAACACGCATGTTCACTGCTTCATTCTTTTTTTTTTTCTTTTCTCATAATGAAACTATTGAAATGAATTTTCTTACTAATACTGTAACTCTTTTCATACTTAGCTTATCATGATTCACCCTTTTTGGATTGTAGACATCAATCTATATAAAATATTAATAGTCTCTACTTATTCATTATCACTTATGATCAAGGGTAACAAAGTGTATGGTGAGGCAAAAACAAAAATTAAGTTTAATGTGGGTACTTGTAATGAGGTGAAATCAAGAAAGAAAAGATAAGACTCAAATTGGTTGACTAAAGGATAAATAAAAGGGTGGGGTATTTTATAGAAAGCTAAAATGGGTTAATCCTAATGTATCTATTATTTTAAGTGTCTTGATAATATATACATGCAGTCTAAATCAGCATTTTAATGCAAATTCTAGAGTAATCTTGTAATGTTTGAATTCACACACATGAAAGAAAAAATTTTAGAGCTTAAAGATGATAAATGCTTTTCAAGGGCTTAAAAGCTCGTGAAAGAAAATTAGGTAAATGTATTGAATCGAACACACTCATCTAACACCAAAAAGTCACACCATATGACAAATATATATAATATGCATGCTATACTCATCGAGTTATTATAATGACTTACTTCGAAATCCGCACATGCACTAGATCGTATACATGACGTACCATAAGAATCTCACATATATAATGCACACCACGAATATGGTATATCAATAATCATGCAGTATCATACAAGTACATGTCACACATGATATATTTCATTAATTACCTGACCTTTGCCCACCTTACTCATTTACGGCTCTCATTAGAGCCAAAATAATCCACCGAGGAAGCTTTCACTGCTTACCTCTTGGCCTTCAAGGATAACCCACCGAGGAAGCTCTCATTGCTAATCTCTGGGCTTTCAAATATAACCCACCGAGGAAGCTCTCATTGCTAACCTTTGGGCTTTCAAAGATAACCTACTGTGGAAGCTCTCATTGCTAACATCTGGACCTTCAAAGATCTCAACATAAATCAATCGAAGAAAAACAAGAGCAGAAAACAACTACGAGAGAAGCCAACCTGGTCAAATCTCAAGCCTTTTAAACATCTTTTTAATCTTCAAAATATATCAATCATGACCAATATATGTCATAAGATACTGATCTCCCCCTTTAATGGCATATCATCTATTCTAGATATAGTTCTAGTCAGAGTATTGGGTTTACAATTTCACCTCGCATATCACATATATTTTCATATTATCCATTTTTTCATATTTTATACAAATATACCATGATATCTCACAATCACATTCACCATATGTAATTCCATATCATGCCATAAGCATACAATCGAAGTCTATTGCCTCACAACAAATCAATCTTGATTCATATGCAAACATACAAATTTTTAACATAAATAGCTTAACGCCCGTGAATAACCCTTCACGGCTGTGAAGCACTACTTCACGAGTAGTCTCCCCATGAACCAGGTTGTGATTCAACCCGCGAATCAGCACACATTCATGGCCATGATCACCTCTTCATGGGAGTGAAACAAACCGTGAAGCTGCCGGTGAATGGGTCTGCTTCAGCAATAAAATAAAATTTTTATAACCTTCACGCCCGTGAACCCACAATTCACGACTGGGAATTTGGATATTTTTCCAGAAAATATAGCATCACAATTTCATGTCATTCTCACAAGGAATATTCTCTACGGTTGACCAATGTTAGCCACCCTATCAACATTCTAGCATGTATTTAAGCCATCTATCACAACCATATCCTTCCTAACTATCCATATTAATCAGAATAACTCATCAAATATCTCAATCTAACAATGTTCATACAAATTTTCCATCATGCATATCAACCCCACATTTTATCATTTAACAACTCACTTATCATATAAATAATGTATTTAAAGCAAATAATATAGAAATATCAATTAATTGCCTTAAATGTTGTTATCTACAAACTTTACACCTAGGATAAAGATTAACTAAAGCTTTAGCTCTTCGAGCTTGTCTTCTCTCTTGGGATGGACTTCCAACTCTCTCTCCAAGTCCTAGAAAAATGAAGAATGCTTTCTTAGTCTCTAGAAAATGACCAACACCCAGAAACTGAAAAATCTACTGCTTACCTTTAAGCTCACAAGCTTCCTTTCTCACTCTTCCCTCTCATTTTACTCTCTTAAAACTTAGTTTTTCCAGATTCAACCATGAAGGAAGAGAGTTTCTGAAGGCGAAGGAGATGAAGGTATGGCATGTTAAGTTGGTTATAAGAGTATGGGAGCGGATTTAAAAGGAATGGTAGAGAGAAAAATGTGACTGCCTCACTTGCTCTGTTTGCCCAGGCTTCACGGTCATGACTCATCTTTCATGGGCGTGAGCCTCTCTTTCATGGTCGTGAAGTTTCTTCATAACCGTGAAGAACTTTATTACGACTATTAACTAAAATATGATATTCACGATCATAACACCCATGTCATGGACGTGAAACATATGATTTTAGCCACTCTCAAACTTTCAAAGACTTCACTTAATCTCTCATTTTTCACTAACCAATAACATAACTTATAGACCCTAATTATGGGCATTACAAAACTAATATTTTGTGCATTTGAAAGTAAAACTAAGTCCTATAGGTCCCTAACTTTTTCCCCCACACTTAAAAGCACACATTGTCCTCAATTGTGAAAAATTACTGCTCAACAAAAACAAAATTGGGAGAAAAATAAAAGATTGAGTGAAAGGTACTTTCTCAAATACCATCTTATCATGAAATAATTTGGTTTTTTCTTTGTAAATTTTTGAATTTTCATAGGCTTCATTACAAATTTCTTATAGCTCCTATAATTATAGCTTTCTATTATCCCAACATCTTCCAAACTCATGTTACATTACTTAATCATCTAGTATGCCTTATGCTCCAATTCTATAGGTAAATGACAAGATTTTCCATATATCAATTGATAAAGAGACATACCTATTAGAGTTTTATAAGTTGTACAGTAAGCCCAAAGTGCATCGTCTAGATGTAAAATCCAATCCTTGCAGTTAGGATTCACTATCTTTTTAAGGATTGATTTAATTTTTTTTGTTTGATATTTTAGATTGTCCACTTGTCTGCGGGTGGTATGCAGTGGAGATTTTATGAGTAACATGATACTTCTTTAGCAAAGCTTTGAACACTTTATTGCAAAAAAAAAATCATTTATCACTGATTATCGCCTTTGGCATTCCATACCTGGAAAAAATGTAAGTCCTGAAAAAATTGACCACATATTTAGCATCATCAATTCGAGTAGCCTTAACTTCAACCCACTTTGAAACATAGTCTACTGTAAGTAAAATGTAAATACTACCATATGAAGATGGGAATGGATATATAAAATTGATACCCCAAACATCAAATATTTCACATACAAGTATAGGGGTCAATGGCATTTGGTCTCTATGGCTTAAGTTACCTATCTTTTGGCAATTACTACAAGTCTTACAAAACATGTGAGAATCAAAAAATACATTTGGCCCAAATATCCACACTAAAGTACCTTCATAATAGTTCTTTTGGGACTAAAGTGGCCTTCTCATGCATATGAATGACAAAAAGCAAAAATGGAAGGAATTGTAGTTTTAGTTATGCAGCTTCTTATGATTTGATTAGAGCAATGCTTCCATAAATATGGTTCATCCCAAACATAATATTTATCATCAATATTGATCTTATCCCTTTAATCTTTATTTAATTCATCAGGTAAATAATGAGTAACCAAATAATTAACAATGTTTACATACTAGGGAGTAATATTATGTATTGCAAAGAGTTGTTCATCAATGAATGAATCTTCCAAAGATAAAGCTTCTTCTTGATTACTGAATCTACTCAAGTGGTCACATCTTTTTGTAGAATTTTGCATAGAGGTTGAGCTATTTTTGAAAAATCCTTGATAAATCTCTTGTAAAACCTTGTATTTGTAAGGAAAGAACGCATTTCCCGCACGCATGTGGGGTACGTGGAGTAAGGTAAGCATTTTATTATTTCAATCTTAGCTTTATCTACCTTTATGCCTTTGGAAGATACAACACGTCTAAATACAATACCCTAATCTAACATAAAATGACATTTTTTCATAATTTAACTCTTTTTCTATACATTTTTAAAGCACTTTAGTAAGGTTAGTTAAACAGGAATCATATGAGTCTTCATAAATGGTGAATTCATTCATAAAGACTTTTATAATATCCTCTATATAATCAGAAAATATAACAACATCATGTAAGTGAACAACATATTCTGGGCAAAGCTCCTTATTTGCTTAAGATTTGGACCTTTGAAGGTTGATGAATAAGAGGCGGTGTGTACAGTGGTTGATGTGAAATAGGGAGGTGTAGGGAAGTAAACATCCCTAGAGGATATGTGAGTGAAGGGGACTTGAGATAATCCTGCTTGAGATCTTGCTTTAATGAAGCAATCTCTCTTTCAAGTTTCTGCAATCTGACAGCTTTTGCATCGAAGGTTGAGTCATACGATCTAGTAGAGATCATAGTGGCTAGTGCTTACAAAGTCCAAAGGGAATCCTCCTATAAGCCAAAGTTCCAAAGAGGCATGTGAACATGGTCTTTTCCTGGTCTTCTAGTGCAACAGGGATCTGATTAAAACCTAAATAAACATGAAGAAAATAGTAGTGAGATCGACTAGCTAACCTTTCAATCATTTGATCAATAAAAGGCAAAGGGAAGTGGTCTTTGTGAGTAAAAACATTTAATTTGTGATACTCAATACAAACCCTCCATCCATTTTGAACTCGAGTAGGAATCAACTCACTATTTTGATTTTTCACCACTGTAATACCTATTTTTTTGGTACAACCTGAACCAAATTTACCCATTTATTGCCTGAGATGAGATAAATTATACTCGTGTATAAAAGTTTTAGCACCTCTTTATTTACTACCATTATTGGTGGGTTCAATCAGCACTAAGTTTCCCTTGACAACATGACATTCTCTTCCAATAAAATCCTATGCATGCAAGTTGAGGGGTTAATACCTTTTATGTCTTTTATTGTCCATCCTATCCAAGTTGAGGGGTTTTGTTTACCAAAGCTCATCCACTAGCTACTTCTAACATGTAATTATCCTAAAGATTAAGTCCTTCATAGAAGTACTAAATAAGTAGATTCTCTGTTATTTGGTGATGTGGATAGTTAGCACAAAATTGCTTTAAGTACTTCCAATACTCATAGAAGGTATCGTCTTGGTATTGACGGATTCAACTTATCTCATTTCTAATGATTGTAGCATAAGATGCAGGGAAAAACTTCTCCAAAAATTGTTTCTTCGTCTCATTCCATATAGTAATTGAACCGATGGTAGGTAATATAACCAATCCTTAGCTTTAGTAGCCAAAGAAAATGGAAAAACATGTAACTTGATTTGTTTATCGCTTACCTCTTGTGGTCTTATACTAGAGCACACCATATGAAATTCTTTAAGGTGCTTGTGAGGATCTTCACCTGCAAGTCCATGAAAAGTAGAAAGTAAGTGGGATATTGTATGCAAAGTAGTTGTTGATTTAAGTCAGGTGTGACCATCTCTCTTAAGGTGAGCTCTCTAGCAGCCATAATGTCTTAATCTTTAACTTCAGAATCAAAAGCGTGGACAACTTTTTTAGTCTCCTTCCTTAGGCAGCAAACAATCTTTTCAATCTTAGGATCGTATAACAATGAATCTATAGGAGTGAAACGGGTCATAAAAATAAAAAATAACAAAAGAAATAAATCTATGGACAGTAGTCCCCGACAACGAGGTCAAAATTTGTTGGGTATTGAAACCAACAAAAATAAATTACCTACTCTTCTAAATATAAAATTGTAGTAGCAATGAGTGAGGACGAATGCCAAAAAAATGATGAATTTATTTCCTTAAAACAAGTAATAAAATATTAGGGTATTAAAACTAAAATTAAAATAATTTTCAATAATAAGTAAATAACATAAAAAATCAAATGAGATTAAACAATATGAGAAAAACTCTAGTCAAAGATATAAGCAGCGTTGGAGAAATTCAATTGATCATTGATACAAATAAAATTAATTCTATTTCAAATACACCGATTCTAGTTACTAACACGCTTTAGCGACCAATTTTTTTCTTAGATAATTGATAATCAAAACAAGCTTTTTAATTATTCTCTTGTTATTAAGCAGTCATAAACAAGCTCTTAGGATTTAACTTAACAACAACATTATAAAGACAACTAATGCAAACCAATAAATACATAAGTTTGGTTTATTTAAGTTTGATTATATATTCCCACAACATAAATCAAAAACTTATCCATAATCAACTATATCGCTTGTTACTAATATTAGTTAAATCAAACGATTACGGATTTGACAATCTAATTAACAAGTGATTACAATAACAAATCAAATAATAAGCCTCTTATTCAATTTATCAAGCAACTATATCAACATCAATTTAGATAATATATAAATACTTGAAATAGAAAAGATAAAAGAAATAAGCATAGATCTCACAATTGGAGATTACAATTTATAAAGCATAAATCTCTTATTCAATTTATCGAACAACTATATCAACATCAATTTAGATAATATATAAATACTTGAAATAGAAAAGATAAAAAAAATAAGCATATATCTCACAATGAAAACTCCAAAAACTTGATTAACCTTCAAGTAGAAATAAGAGTTTAGTTCTCCATGAATTGGAGATTATAACCAAAAGAAAAAAAATTCAAGTATGAAAAATATGAAAGTGGCTTATCAAAAGATAGTTTACAGCCTTAGAAAATAATCTTTGTAACTCTCACTAACCCTAAACAAAGAGTCCTAATTAAAAAGCAATTCAGAATAAAAATGTGTTCGCACTTTAATTGAAATCATCTTCGATTTCATTTCAGAATTAAATAGTGGATATGACTTAAAATGTGCTTTCACTTTATCTTCTCTTAGCTTCCAGATACAAATTTCTCCATTCCAATCAAATAAATAAAATCTCTTATAATCAACAATAAAATATAAAGAAACAAAAATCACTAATTTAATCAAATCAAACCCAAGAAACTTAGGAAAATAACAAGAATAAAAGTGCAAAATATGTTATCTAACGATAATTTTCTTCAACTATGGATCTTGACCATGTGCTACTTTAATCCTATCAACAATAACATATCAAACTCTAAAATGAGCTAAAAGCACTCCAAAATCCAACACTTCCAATTGTAACCCTTAACCATACAACTCATGCAATTCTTTAGTCATCAATATTTTCTTCACACTAAGATGAGCAAAGCTACTTGAGGATTTTCTTCTCAAAGCATCTACCACAACATTACCTTTACTCGGATGGTAAGAAATAATACAATCACAATCCCTAAGAAGTTCCAACTATCTCCTTTACCTTAAGTTCAACTCTTTCTACTGGAAGATGGACTTTCAGCCTCCTGTGATCTGTATAGATCTCACATATCTCACTATATAAATAGTGTCTCTAAATCGTAGATGCTAATATCACAACTGTCACTTTCAAGTCATGGGTGGAATAATTTTGCTCATGTTTCTTCAATTGCCTAGAAGCAATACATTTATTGTGTCAACTCCATGAGCGGATTTATATGGTGGGCACTGGAAGTAGTTGCCCCTATTGACCAATTAAAATTTAGATGAAATTATATATTATATATATTTCTTGTCCTCATACTTAAATTTATCTTTCCCTCCATATATTTAATATGTCAAATATTTTCTTCAATTAATTAAGTTTATAAACTAATATAAAATATAAAATTAAGTTTATATAATTAATTATATGATTTTTACTATGTTATTTCATATAATTACTAGCAGTTATATATCACATTCTATATTTATATTATTGTTAGGAATTATATAGTTTGTATTATGTTTCTCATTTAATTGCTTTATTTAATTACTGACAATTCAGTTATATATTATTTCTATATTTTTTTATATAATTGTTGACAATTATACAATTTTTATTTTGTTTCTTCGTGTAATTGCAAATTTATAAATTTTATTATATTAATCATATACTTGCTGATAGTTATATTTTATTTTTAATGTATTATTATTTAATTACTAATATTTTAATTGTTAATAATAAATATAATATATTAAAATATTAGTCGGATCCCACATTAAAATTAATATCAATTATAGAAATAAAAATATATTTAAAAGTGTAATTAAAATTTTGTTTATATGACAATTTGTGAGCCGTTGAATTTAATTCCTAGATTCGCCCTAGTCAGCTCTACTTCTAGGGATTTTGCTTGATCGGATCTTTGTCCCTCTAGTGCCGATACAATGGACTGAAATTGGGCCGACAGCAGAGATCTTGCTACTCTTCGAATCCTCGACATCCATTTTGCACTTGTTGGAACCCGAATTACAGGTACATGGGGTTGTAATGGCAAAATCCTCAACTCGATCTCACTTGGCGTTGACAGGAACAGTGGCATCAATGGATTTGCTAGGGATTCCTTCAAGAGTGGCGCTAGCGGTGGAGAGATTCTCATTGTCAGTTGCCATTGATAGGGAAATAGAGAGGAGCGAAATGGTATTGGAGAGCGGAGGTGTCGTGAGAAAGAGTGGAGAGAAGGAATGAACAAGAACATGTATAGAGGCCTGAAGATAACGGAGGAGAGCTCTCTAGAGAAAATGACGGAGACAAGGTAGAGGAGAGAAACTAAGTAATATACAAATGAGATTTAGATTTTTTTAATATAAGAAAAACGTTTTTGAATTTTTTTTTTAATTTTAGCGTCAAAATGTCACATTTAGTACTATAGGCGTAATTGTCTTTATCGCTATTATATATCCTAATGGATGTGGCTGGGCCCTCACACACATTTACGCTTTAAACCTTATATATATATATATATATATATATATATATATATATTATTTTACATTATCTTTTTCAATTTGTTGTAGGAACAAATAGATTATTTTATAATATTATGAATTAATTTCATAGGTAACAATATGCAAAAATAATAACCTATTTGTTAATAGGTAAAAACAAATTTATGATTAACCAAACTGTTATTAGCAATTAACCGATTAAAAATGCGTGAAACTCTATTAATTAGACCCAACTTAGTAGACTAGATTTTTAAAAATAAAAATGACCCAATCCACGGACAATTCTATATATAGCGAGTAACATCCCACCGAAAATGGATATAGTGAAAGTCAATTCCCAATCATTGACAATTGTCTGTGCTAACCAATGGAAGTCGAAAAATTGCACCGAAGAAAAATTCGAGATACAGTAGAGTAGGGGTGTGAAAGAGGCACCAATAGCGCTAGAAGTTAATGTTGTAAATTTCCAACTAAACAATCTTCCACGAGATTTGCTTGAAAAGGATATTTAGGCTTAAATGATAACTCTCAGCGGCCCTGAAAGTATACTCCTAGCTGATATATCCCATCACATTCATCAGCTAATCTGATAAAATTACTGGCATCACAATCATTTTCTTGCATTATTATCAGCTTTCATCCCAATTTAATTCTGAAAAATTGAGATACAAAAACATAAATAATTTTCCACTCATTGGAAACCAAAGTTACCAAAAGGTTGAGTAGGAGAATTTCAAGAGCATTCCCGACTAGCCACTGACAATAAACAAAAAAAAAAAATTCAGCAATTAACCTCAGAAAGCCTTCATTTCTATTTCTTGTAGAAAACTGATTAGCCTATCGACCATGACAAAGAAAATACCTCACCATTGCAAGCACTCTGTACTAGATGGGACTGAGATAATTAGCAAATCTACCTGTCATCAAGAAAGAGAATGTATAAATCCTTCACTGAATGCTTCATGTTAATAAAAATGGTACCACTGCTCAGAATGTCAAAAAGCCAATGTTGATGATTTTTATGTTTCCTGCTCTTTGCAAATACTGCTTCATCCATTTGGGTAAATATTTATTTCCAACTATTCAAAAAATATCACTCAGCAAGTTAGCATACCAAAATAGAGGTAATACATAAATTAATGCAAACAGAGTGCCACCACTTACACTTGTTTTGGATACCTAACCATAAACTAAGTGGCCTTATCTTTAAGTTGGTAAGTTATTATCTTTCTCCATAAACTTACAGTACTTGCCTAACTGTTAACAGATGAGATCACGTGTAAGAGGAAGGGAGGGTTAATGTCTCCACTGATTCATGAAGTGAATTATCCTACAAATAGTAATTTCCTCGCACAAACAGTGACCAAATTTCAGAGATGGGAGATTCCAATAAGCTGCTATTTTCTACGGCCCTTCCCCTCTCTTCCTCTAAACCCCCTTATGAGGCAATTTTTCATAAGAGAGAGAAGTAACACATTGTAGAGATATTTTTTTCCCATTAAATTCTGTCAGCATTTTAAGTAATTAGGTGTTTTTCATAGTGCTCCAGTTCCTTGATACATAGCAATGATTGCCTACACATGTCTGCTCTTTATCTATTTAGCTTTTATCATTTTATGCTATGTTACTCTCACACTTCATTTTTAAAGAAGTACTCATACCTTTGAGTATAACATTGGTATAAGTATGAAATCAACACTGGATTCTTCACGTCATAATCCTAGTCTCATTTAAATTACAGGTGTAGATCAAATGAACTTGAAAAAAATGATTTTGTAAAATTAGAAAAATTATCTATTAATGACCAACAATTGAAAATTATGATTTGTGGTGGTAACAAAAATTAAAATAGATTATATGGCAAACTTGAGATGATTTACAATTTAAATGGACTATAAAATCATCATTTTATTATTTGTTTGTGGTTTGAATTTTATACTTTAAATTTGTAATTTAAAATATTTTATCTAATTTTATTTTATTTAGCAATTTAATGTTATAATTTGATATATCTTTTAGTTTAAATTATTATATATAAAAATTAAATATTTATATATATATATATATATATATATATATATATATATATATATATATATATATATATATATATATATATATATATATATATATATATATATATATATATATATTTAGACGTATCTCCGTACCAGTATCTTAATTTTTGGTACTTTTTAGTTATATTCATATATCTTAAAATTTAAAAAATAAAAAAACTGGATTTTTAAATATGTACATGTATCGGGTACTCATACCCGAGTCTAAGCAATATAGATTCAAGGGCAACTAGATGACCATTCGAGATACCCAATAACCAAACATTGTGTCTAGGCTAAATCAACATCAAGTAATAAGATCCTGCCTAAACTACCTTGTTGAATGGAGTTAGACAAGTTATAAGGACATCAAATTGTGTTGGAAAAGGTCCTTCTGAACTAGCAGCAATCTCAAATTTAGATCTCAACAAGGAAGAATCCAGTGCATGAAAGAAACTAGGAAGACCCAATAAATATAATCTTCATCAGCTTAATTAAGAGTCAATTTGATTTCACAAAAACTGGAGCCTGAAGATAGAAACTTCTCTTTTCCTCTTCTTTCTTGGTAAAGAAACTGAATTAGTAGAATGCAGTACTCAATACGTTTGCAAAAACATCCATCTTCTACCTTGTAATCAAATAGTAAGCATAGCTTTCAAACGTGCTAGATGAGTTTGGTGCAGTAGCAGTTCTCCATGTAGCACGAATTAATTTAGAGGTGGATCTTCCCGCAATTGCACAAGAAGCCATTTCTGTTTTTCGCCGTTTCTCTATGAACCCTAAAACCTCTATTAAACCTCAGTTCCAAAAACGGCATCGGTTTATGGGCCATTGGATTTTCCGGCCCAATTTGATAATGTAACAAAAGCGTACTAAATTATTATTTTATAAAATAGTATAATCACAAGTTTAACATAAAGTGGACGTGCAGGAGTGGTTATCGGGCATGACTAGAAATCATGTGGGCTATGCCCGCGCAGATTCGAATCCTGCCGTTCACGAATTTTGTATTTGGTTTACCATTATTTTTTTTTTTTATTTTCTAACTACAATAATGTTTACCATGGAAATTATAAAAGAAAATCACATAAATAGCATTACTCATATTGATTATACCTTATTGAGTAATCATCATATTATTTTCATGATTTTCACATATATAAAATAAAATATGTTGGATATAAATGCATTTTGTAAATAATATGTATAATTTATTTTAATACTATTTTGTTTTTCCTTTTTAAATCTTAATCCCATTCACCTATATATATACAGAAGGTGATGAAGAGGAGAATCCAAGATTAAAAAGATGGGAAATTATCTGATTCAGAAGTTTAATAGACAATAAAAACATTTAAAAAAATTGTTTAGAGACAAATCTCATGATTAATTATAGGTAAATGTTGTAATTAACCTTAAACTATACCACAGACAGAGCCATGGGAGAGGTTTTGCCAAAAATAAAATAACAAGAAAGAAGCAGAACAAAAAGGTAAAATTGAAAATAAGTAAGACAAATTTATCTTACTTTACTGATACTGAAGCCAACACAGACTAACAGTCTCTCTCTTTCTTTCTCTCTCTCTCTGCATATGCAAATACTTATTGCAGATTTGTAATGCGGTAATGTGTTGTAGCCCTGAGTCTGTACTGAGGAGCAGATGGGTAGCAGCAGCCTCACTCAGAACCCCCATATACATGTATATATATACACACACAGACACTGTGGCCACCCAGTGAGCCCTCAGTGTCTGTTAAGAATTTAACCTACCAGCTTTTGTGTCTTTACTGCCTTGCTTTTTATCCATCTTTCTTCACATTTTTTAAAGCATTCCTTATAAAGATTGCTTCCCCCCTCCCATATTCAGTAATCCAGAGATGCTCTTCTTGTGTTTCAGCACTTAGAATTTGTAATCTAGTTCTATAACAGAAACCCAACTGATCTCTTATTCAATGTATTTAATTCCACCCCAAATCAAGAGTGAGACCTTGCTAGGGTTTTGAGCTTTCTATCTAGCCAAGCTTCTTTGGTTCAGGCTCTATTCAAGTCTCATTTTTTATTTTTATTTTATGGCACTTCTTATAAATCAATTGCATCTCAGCAGACCAAATATTTAAAAGTTTATTACTGTAATATTCTGCATGACTACATTTAGTGTCTGTTTCTTTTTTTTTTTTTATGTGAAAACTACATGTACACTATAATTCATATATTGTCGTCTGACCTAATTTTTGAAATCATTTCTACAAACTAATACAATTCCCTTCTTTGATAGCATTAGACATATTAATATGTTTTGCACTAAGGTTAAAACTTATAAACTACTTTGAAAAAAAATACTCCTTTGGATATTAATAATTAGTTATTTTTGGTGTTTTATGATTAAAATTAAATGTCAAATTTACCTCAAAAAAGTTTTTTTCTGTGCATCCTCTAATCAAGATATCCAGGATGATGTTTAATCTTCTCATAATCAGCTTCACTGGTAATACCAAATAGACCCTACATATATATGTATAATTATACAAATAACCACCTATTTAATGCAGCTAAAGTTGAAGGTTTACTAAGTTAGTAAGAGTGAGGTAGTTACTGTCATCATTAATTATATCAAGTGGGACTAGATAAAACCATTTTTCAAAACTGAATTGTACAGCATGAAACTGAATTTGATGTTTAGATATGTTTGTTGTACTAGTACAGCACCAACCTGGGTAGCCATTAAATTTTTGTCACTTGTATATCTGAATCTCAAAGATCACACATAAATATGATATCTATCTATATCTTCCACATATAACTCTACTCTTCTTTGTACATCTATTTAACAAGATTAACTTTTCAAAGAATAGATTATAAGATAAGTAATGGTAATTAAGATGATGCATATATATAAGAACTGACAATCAAACTGTGATCAAAAGGTGTAATAGAAGCTGAGCAAAATATATAGAAGCCAAAAGGTATAGTATAGGTAATCTTGCTTCCTAATCACATTTAGATAAAATTAATTAAAGAGTATCATCAAATTAACAATATAGATTATTGTTTGTCTCTAATACTAAAGCTTGAGGGTCAAATCAATAGAATTAGAAGCTGAACTATCTGCAAGGGTTTGGAATTCCATCTCCTTGAAAAATGTGATGTTTTTACCATTTTCAGCTTTTCCTGGAAAAAACTCATATTCCATGAAAATATTTTCTCTCCTTGGGTTAGCCTTCGTCGCCATCACCTCTGCACCCTTCAAAAACCCACATAAATTACACAATCAATATTCATTCAGAAGCCAATAAAATAAAAATAAACAAAAGAAAGAAACTTATTTGATATATAATTTACCTCACTGTGATATAAGGCACTTTTGGCAGCTCTAGCACCAAATCCTTGAAAATCAGAACCATTGGCTGGAAATATAATTTCTGAAAACTTCTCTCTCCTTCCATTATATCCTATATTTTGATCTCGGTTTATGAACTTCTTCTTCTGCATCAAGTATTGATATTAGCATTATTAGGTTATAAAATTTGAAAATATTTATATGAACAATACGGGTAACCAAATAAGAAAAAAATCAAAGCTTAAGCAGGCATCAGGGAAATTTCACCCAAGATCAAATCGCTCAGAAAAAATGTCAGCATAAAAAAAAATTCTTTCCGCTTATGGATCCCACAAAATACTTATATTTCTTAAGAAACAAACAGGAAAGAGTAATAGCAACCCTCGAACACAAACCTTGCTGCAGGCATCACAGGGTGTTTTGTCATAATGCTGAGTCATCTTTGGATTTGAAGAGAGCTCTTCGAAAGAGCTGTCAAACGCAGAAACTTGAGTTCTAGCCCGAACCCTCAAATCTGAAGCTCCAAAAACATATGGGTTTATCAAAAAAGGGCCCGAACATGGATTCCCAATAAACTCAGCAAACCCACCATTCTCAGACCTTTTAACTACTATACCCTGATCAAAACTCAAAAATCCACCAGCATTAATCATGGGTATACCACAGTTCACTGAGTCAAACTGAACTACAACACTGGGAATCGGGTCGGATGCAGTTAACTGAGTAGGTTGAATGGGTTGAAGATTAGAAGACCCAAGCTGCTGGTTGGTTTCAGTCATCTGCTTCCACCTTTCTTGGAGCCGTAATTTCTCCAGCTGAGCCACACCCATGCCTCTTTGAGGTTGTTTCTTACGAGCAGGAGGAGTTTTGCTGGGTTTTCTGCCCGGCCGGTTACTTGCTACCGGTTCAGGTTTGGTTGAATCTGATTGAATGTGGATTCTAGTGGGATTTTTGGTTTGCACTACTGCCTCCTTGAGAAGCAATGGACAGGGTGCAGCCATTGTTACTGAGAAAAATGGCAAATGGGTTCTTTGAGACTGAGAGACGAAAGGGTGCGTTTTATGTACTTTTTAACAGTGTCTATATATATCCAGAAGTAGAAAGAGAAAGAAAGAGAGGCTAAAGCTAGCACAAGTAGACAATTTTGCTATTTCCAGATCAGAAATTTTCATCCCAAAGTGGTCTATATAAAAAGAGAGTTGCCTTGCAACCAAATAAAAAAAAAAAGAGAGAGTTGCCTGGAAATAGCTCATTAGCTGTGGCCTTACATTGTAGAAAGGCTAAACCGATTCTCATCCAGAGAACGTGTATTTGAGTCGCTAGTAACAAATTACAATGAACTTGTCTGAAATGAGGATGGTAGAACACGTGCCCATAAAGTGTAAAGATAAAAGAGTTTTTCTTTTTTCTTAAAAAAGGGACCCAGTGACACGTGTTAAGATCCGAGACAACTTAGCCAATTGTAACAGGCACCGCCGGAGCCATACTGGTAGTGTCTTGTGGGGAAGATGTTAAAAACAAGAAAGCAGCATGTTCATTAATACACTGTATCAGTCTTGTCCAAAATGGCTAAATATCATTAGCTTTCCTCTTCTTTTTTTTTTTTTTTTCAAATATTGCCTCCTAATTTTTTTTACTTAAATTGAGCTAAAAAAATTTAATACCATTTTAATTAGAAATAAATAAAAAATTTTAATGAATTTTATGTAACCAAATTGTTGGATAGCAATGGTGGTGGTGAATTAGGGTTTGGACTCATAGTAATATATGTGTTTTTTTAATTAATTTAAATTATTGGCCTAAAACTGAAAGACAAAAAAGAGAAGAGACTTTTGGGCAATCATATAGAGTGAGATTTGGTATATGAAATGAATATGCCTAGTTTATAGGGTAGCAATGATCCCTTCTCACATTTGGAAACATCAAAAAGCTGACTCCATGTGGTCACTTCTAATATGGTAACCTATTCTTTGAACTAACTTAATCATATCTATTTTTCAGGAATCTATAGACTGACTTCTTTTTTTTTTTATAAATTCAATATGTTGTTTTTGGTTCATTCACAATATTTTCTTTTTTCCAATTTGTAACACTGTGGATTAATATTATCTCATCCTCCTCTCCCCTCAATTACCAAACCATAAATAAAGAAATTAAAAGAATAAACCATGATTATAACTAAAACGAATTTTTGTGATTAAGTGCAGAGTATCAACCTGTATATTTCTTTTTTCTTAAAATATTATACTATCTAATAATTCTTTTATAGAAATTGAGCATTAAACTCATGATCTCTCACTTATTTTCATAATTATTTTCATAGTATATGTAACAATTATATGGTCTTAATTTGTTATTGTATGGATTAATTGACCTGATGTACATTAAAAAAATAGCTATAGATTTGTTTTTTGAATATAGTAACAAATACCTATAAATATAACCAATTTGTTAATTAGTAATTAATCTATATGAAACAAAAGTCATTAGAATCACTATATACGCATATAGATATCCATGCTTATATTTATTAACTTAATCAAACGTCTCTCTCCAATCATCATTGCTGAAATCCCTTCTCTTTTCTCGAGTAGTACTCTTACCTTCATCATTATTTGACTTTAATGCTACAATTAATTTCATTATGAACAACTTTCAATCTTTATTGTACCCTAAATTCCTATAATCTTAAGTTCCAAAAATTGGTCTCTTATTGAGTCACATAGTATTAAGATAACAAAACAAGAATACAACAAAGGTCTAAAACTAGTATATGCAACAAATCATTTCATTCTAAATTTGTTCTTACCTTTGTTTTGTCTTGTATCTTAGAAAAATTGCAGTAGAACCAGTCGAGAGCAGTTGAAATTTACAAAACCATCATCATTCAAAACAAATCCCACAAATAGCATATATTTATCGCTATCATCTCCATCACACACATCCTCAAAGATAAGCCACAAGCTCTCTCTATCAAAAACAAAGCATGTTCCCAATTCCCATCATGAGCTACAACGTGCTAGGTTGATGGTAATAATTAAACATCGACTGGATAATACTTATATAAATGTTTAGATCACTAATTTAATCATAATTTATCATAATTGTTATTCATATATGTCAGATGTTGTGACTAGATTAATTCATAAATTTGTTTATGAATCATATCAAGACAAGAAAGATCATTAAAAACAGGATCTAATCTTATTGAATATATAATTAAATTATTGTTAATGAGGTAAAAACCCAATATGTGAATATAGAAGATGCGCCCTAATATAATTATAATTATCAAAAAGAATTGATTTAAATTAAGAAAAATTTGTACCAAGATTCAACAAAACCAAAACAAGATCACACAAATAATACATCAAAAAGTATATTAATTCCTTGAGAATAATCATATATTACATGCATGCTTGTGATGAGAAAAATAATTCAAACCGCGTGATTAACCAAAGAGTTTTTTTAACACGATTCTGCTGAAGATTTCGCACACTAGCTAGGACAGGGACCCCAGCCGTCCTCGGAATTCCGCAAAACGAATTATATAATGCCACGTAAGATTTTTTGAGGGTGGAGGGACCCATTATATTTATTTATAGATGCAAAACTAAAACCTGTGGTTTCTCTTCCATCTGAGACGACCAAAAGCCCATCACAGAAGATCAGGACCATTGATGAAAAATCCAGGGCTGTGGACCCTTTTTGGAAGGTAGGGTATAATGTAATTGTTGTAGATTAGAAAAAACGCAGTACTTGTTCGTTGGTTGAGATGAGACTAGAGAGAATAGGCGGCTGGAGAAGGAGAGAGGTGGCACGTGTAAAGGAATTTGCTGGGTTTAGGCAGACATGGTGGATTCTTGGGCTCTGGGAAGCAGATTGTGCTCTGCAATGGCATTATGCTTAGGGATCTGTGCATATATTATATTTTAATATATTATAATTTATATGCAAAAACCATACTACAGGTAGGAATAGATACATTCATGTGGGCTTGGCTTTTGATTCCATGAGCATTGGAGGGGACCATTTCCCACGTGCCAATAAAACTTGTCCTTGATATCAGAATTAGACGATGTTCTTGTTGCTTTTTTTTTTTTTTTTTTTTTGCATTTGGGATGTGAATTGGTGAATGCAAACTTCATGACCAGGGGATCGATTAAATTTCATTTTCTATATGATATTATCTCATATAATTTTCTATTCAATATGCTTATATTTCCACAAATTAGAATAACGCAATAAAACATAAATGTATATATAAAAAAATAGGGTTAAATTAATCACAACTATAATCCAGTTGGACTCAAAAACTTATTCAAACTAAAAAAACACAAAACCAAAAATTAATTCATTTAGTTTTATAATATGTGTTTTGTTTAGTATGAATCATTTAATTAATTTATGCTAAAATTAAAATTATAGGTTAAGGTTTTTGATATATGATATCAAAGATTGGATCCACGCTGGATCATAGGTTTAGGAGTGGCTCAATCCGGAAATGACACTAAGAGATAGGGCTAGCAGAGTTGGTATGAGGCTTTTAGGCTTATGATAACAACACTCATATATTATATTATGCATCTGAATGCATTACATTTTATGTGACATTAATTTGAACGACAATATTTTTTAACTATGGTATTAATATTTTACATGTATTTTATTTATTTATAACACAATATTTTTAATGTTATTATATTTTATTATATTATTCTTCTTCTTCTTCTTGCTCACATAAACAATTAAAAAATTATGTATATTCTAAGTCTATTTTAGAGGAAAAAAATTTATTTGCGTATTTAATTTTATTTTTAATATTTTTGAATGTTTTAGTTATTTTTATTATTGTTTTTGTAATGAAAAATATTAGTTTTAATATATTTGTGGAATAAAATTGTTGAAAATGAAGACATTTGAGCTAAAAATGAGAAATATATAAAGAGAGAAAATCATGTTGTTGGAGGTTAAAAATGATGTATTTGGTAAAAATAATGAACTTATAAGTGATAAAATTGAAAGTTGTAAACAATGAACTAGAACCTATAAGTTTAAAATGATAAACCTGTATTTTCTCTACGATGAATCTACAAGATCTAAATGATGAACTTTAAGTTTTAAATGATGAACATGTAGTTTCAAAAGGATAAATCTGTAAGTTCAAAACGATTAATCTACAAGTTGTAAACGATGAATCTGCAAGTGATAAAGCAGAAAATTGTGAACGATAAACTTGTAAATTCTAAATGATGAACATATATCTTCTAAATAATGAATTTGAAAATTCAAAATGATGGACCTAAAAATTGTAAATGATGAATATGTAGTTTATAAATGATTATCTTGTAACTTCTAAATAATTAACTTCTAAGATCAAAATGATGAATATAGAAGTTATAAATGATAAATCTATAAGTTTAAAATGATGAGCATGTAAGTTATAATTGGTGAACATGTTTTATATTCATTCGTTTATCAAAATCTAATTCTAGAAAAAATGCACACTTTATTTTTATTTCACACGTATAAAAGAAGATGTTCATAATACAACATAAACCTGAATCCATGATATAACAATCTGAGGATGCTAGGGATATGCAAAAACAATAAAAGAAATGGTTAGTTACACAAATGCCATCATTGTTGAATAAAAGAATGACAATTTTTTCAAGATTATCCTTTTTGGTGTTTTACAATTGCAAAAATACTTTTTTATTGGTAGTTAAATTAATATCAGCATTTAAGGGTATAAAATGGTTATAAAAACTGGAAAAATGTCAATTTTCCTTTTTTTCGTAAATGATAGTTTTACTGTTTTTCTTTTACATGGTTCTTTTTTTATGCAAATGCCTAAGCCTATTATTATACTAACTTCTGTAGTAATAGCATACAATTGTCACAATTGTGTGCACCATCTTAAGTGCCTCATAGCCACCACCTATTCTCTCCCTTCTCATATACCTTATCTTCTTATTTTTAGAACAGCTACAAAAATTCTCTTCTCTCATTTACACTTTCTCCTATTTCCATTTCCCTTACAAAATTCCACTCTCTCAAACTTTTCTGCATATTTTTGTTATTTCGTGGGCATTTTTATTTTAAAAATTTTATAGACAGTGTTATGTCAACAACTGAAATAATTGAAAGTTGGAGTGAATCCCTCTAACATGTGGGACTCACCACTATTATTATTAAAAAAATTCAAGTTTGATTTTCCTACCGCTTGTGAATTATGTTCTCATTACCCATTTGCCTATAAATAGGCAAATGATCTTCATTTCAATTACAACAATCTTTTCAAAATTTTGAAAGATTAGTGATAGAGAGTTAAGCTTTTGGAATTTTTTTCCAAAAAGATTGGGGAGTGAGAAAAATATTTTTGTAGTGTTTTTAGGAAACACTTGTGTGCTACTATTTTTGGATTTATCTCAAATTTATTGTATTACCTCTAGCCTGTGTCTACCAGTATTATTATTAAAAAAAAGAATTCAAGTTTGATTTTTCTACCGCCTTTGAATTATGTTCCATTACCCATTTGCCTATAAATAGACAAAGGATGTTCATTTCAATTACAATAATCTCTTCAAAAATTTGAGAGATTAGTGATAGAGAGTTAAGCTTTTGAAATTTTTTCCAAAAAGATTGGGGAGTGACAAAAAATAGTGAGAAAAATATATTTGGGGTGTTTTTGAGAAACACTTATGTGCCACTATTTTTGGATTTATCTCAAATTTATTGTATTACCTCTAACCTGTGTCTAGGAAATGCTCTCTCTTTGTACCGATTAATTTTTATTAGTGGAAGAAAAATTATTCGGAGTGTTGTTTGTGGACGTAGCCTAAATAAAAAGGTGAACCACGTTAAATTACTGATGTTATTTTTTGTTGATTATTTTATTTTATATTTATTTGTGTTATTTTACCTGCTGTGCCCAACAGATAATTGGGTATTTATGGTTTGGCAATGAGATTGGAAATGAGATTTGCTCGAAGAAATGTTATGGGGGAGCAAGGCTAAGAGAAGACTACTTCAAACCATTGCGTTTTTGTATAGAAAATATCTGATGAGGATTTCATTATTCTTTTGTTCTATGTGGATGACATGCTAATTGTTGGCAGGAATATTTCCAAAATTAACAACTTCAAAAAACAGTTGAGCAAGTCTTTTTGCCATGAAAGACTTAGGGTCAGCAAAATAGATTCTTGGCATGAAATTATTAGAGACAGAAGTGCTAAAAAATTATGGTTGTCACAAGAGAAGTACATTGAAAAAGTATTTCATAAATTTCAAATGGACCAAGCTAAAGCGGTTAGTTGTCCTCTTGCTAACCACTTTAAGTTGAGTTCAAAATAGAGCCCTTATACAGACGAATAGAAGAATAAAATGGACAAGGTTCCATATGCTTCAGCAATTGGAAGTTTGATGTATTTCATGGTGTGCACACGACCAGATATCGCTCATGCAAGTGGAGTAATGAGCCAGATTCCTTTCAAATCCTGAAGAAAAGGCAGATTCAAGAAAAGTGATAAATGCTATGTGTGTGGCAAGAGAGGACATTTTGCAAAGAACTGTCCTAATAAACCAAAGAAAGCAGCAAAGATTATCCATAAGATCCACCAAGATTTTCAAGTATCTTCGAGATCCAAACCTATATTAGTTGGATATACAGATGCGGATACAGCTGACCATGTTGACTTGAGAAAGTCTACATCAGAATACCTGTTCTCTTTTGCAGGGGGAGTTGTGGCATGACAATCGAAGTTACAGAATTGCGTTGCACTATCTACAACTGAAGTAGAGTTTATTGCAGCAACAGAAGCGTGTAAAGAGTTGTTATGGATGAAAAAGTTCTTGAAAGTACTTGGGTTGCAACAAAACAGATATCAGTTATTCTATAATAGTCAGAGCGTTATCTATCTTAGAAAGAATGCCTTTTTTCACTCAAGATCAAAACATATTGATGTAAGATATCATTGGATCAGGGATGTGAGAGAGAAGAAACTATTATAGCTTAAGAAGATCCATACATAAGAAAATGGATCAGACATGTTAACGAAAATTCTACTAAAATCGTATTTTGAATACTATAGATTAGCTGCTGGAGTGGTGGAGCCCCCATATTGTCGAAAGGTGGAGAAGAAGATGGTGGCATGTCTGGAAGGATAATGGGTAGGGGGAAATAGGTAAGGGTAAAAAAAGAGGCACAAGAAAGAGAGAAAAAAATGTGGCTTTGCTCACCAACTCTATTGACTACTGTTCACGGGCATGAACACCCCCTATTACAGTCGTGACAAATCTTTCATGATAATGACCATAATCCTCGACATTCACTATCATGACATATCCTTCATGAGATTGAATCCTTCTAAAACTCTTCCTTTTTGCAACTCAACACTTTTACGGGTGTAAATATCCATTCAAGGGCATGAAAGAACCATTTTCCACTTTTTCCATCCTTTAAAACCTTAATCTACCCACTCCCTCTCTTCAATCACCAATATATTATAAGCCTTAATTATCGGGCATTACATGAGTCCTTTTCATTTGGAAGACCAAAATGCCATGAGCTATAATCATTTGAATATAAAAATGCAATGTTCATTTTGAAGATAATGAGGCCACTAGCCCTGATCGTTTTGAAGACAAAAAAATCAGAATCCATGTTCATTTTAAAGATTATAAGGCCACAAGCCTTGATCATTTTGAAGATCAAAAGTCCACAAGTCATGTTCATTTTGAAGATCATAGGGCCTCGAACTTTGATCATTTTAAAGAATAAAGGGCTATGAGCCACATTCATTTTGAAGATCATGAGACCATGAAACCGGATCATTTCAAAGACCAAAAAGTCAAAATTCATGTTCATTTTCTAGATCATGCATTCACAAGCCTTGATCATTTCAATGACCAAAAAGCCACAAAGTCATGTTTATTTTGAAGATCATGCGCCCACAAGCCTTTATCATTTTGAAGATCATGCGCCCACAAGCCTTTATCATTTTGAGGCTCATTTAACCAAGTGTCATATGGCTATCATCAAAAAGACCATTTTCTACCAAAAAAAAAAATCTCAACGATTCAAAGGTCACAAAGACCAATCTCTTAAAGTTCATTCAAAGGCTAGCTCTTGAAGGCTATCATAATAGCACCACATTCATTAAAGATGAGCTCTTATGTGCTATTATAATAGCACCATAGTCATCAAATACTAGCTCTTGAAGGTTCTCATAATATCACAACGATTGTCAAAGACAAACTTTCGAAGGTTGTCCTAATAGCTCAATGGTCGAGAAAGACCAATTTTTTAAAGTTGTCCTAACGATTGAATGGTCATCAAAGACCACATTTGAAAAATTGTTCTAACAGTTATACAAGTTATTTAAATACCAATATCATTTATAATTTTTTATTAACAAATAAGAAAAAGATCATCAACAAAAATGAAACTAACAGCTAAATGATCTCTTTCAAACATAAAATTCAAAAGAATGACCATTAAAGGTTCATGGTTTCAAAAATAAAAGCCAGCTTGACAGTTCATAATAACGACCCTTGAAAGGTCATGATCCTAAAAATAGAGACTATCCTAATAGTTCATTAGGATGACCATCTAGATGTCAAAATTTTAGAAACAAAAATTGCATTAAGTTTTGATCCTCTAAAAAATCATGATCTCAAAATTAAAAAAAAATATATGTTTTAATAGTTTATAGATATGATCAATCAAAGGAGTTCATCTTTGAGATGCATGAAAACTATTTCAATAGCTCATAAGAACGATCGTCATAATTTGTGCAAAAGAAAATTAAAGATCATGACTTGAAAAGAATAAAGCATAACCAATAACTATAACAAAATTGCCTCTGGTTTAAAAAATCACACATAACCAACACAATAAAAGTGATAAAAAGACCATGAAAAAATTGAAGAGACATCATGTCCAAGGCAATAACAAAAAAGGGGAAAATAAACAATTAAAATTTGAAAAATACCTAAGGAAATGAAAAGACTAGGGAGCTAGAAGGACAAAAATAGAAGAGCCCTCACCAAACATGGGTCATGAACAACCCATATTGGTGTGTGGGAGGCCTTTGATATCAAAGATTGGATCCACACTAGAACATGGGCTTAGGAGCAGCCAAATCTATAAATGAGGGTGGGTATGAGGCCTCTAGGCCTATGATGAGAAGGGATTTGCATAAGTAGGAAAAGAAACCAACGGCCATATCACACAAACCCAAAATCCAAAGGAATGATGATATATTTCATCAAAAGGGGAATGATAAACAAAATGGAAAATATCGCAAATTATATTATGGACCCATATTCATGGAGCATCGTGATTCCGATTTCAAAATGACAGTATATTATTTAACGATTGATATGTGTGATGTATTTTTAGTGTTCATTGGATATTTTTTTCATCTTTATTTTTTTCTTTTTCTTCTTCTTTCTCTGTCTATTTATTTTGAATTTTTTTTTAACTATTTTAGATTTGTTTTAGAGAGAAAAAAATTTTAATTTGTATATTTAATTTGTATATTTAGTATTTTTTTAATATTTTAGGTATTGTTATTATTGTTTGAGATGAAAAATTTTAGTTTTGATATATTTGTGAAATAAAATGATTGAAAATGATGATATTTGAACTAAAAATTAGAAATATATAAAGAGAAAATTAAGTTGTTAGATGTTGAATATGATAGATGTTGGTAGAAACAATAAACCTGTAAGTGAGTAAGGAATAAGTTGTAAATAATGAATCTGCAAATTAAAAATGATGAATTTATAGATTTTATACAATAAATCTACAAATTGTAAACGATAAATCTGTAAATGATGGATCTGTAAGATTTAAATGATAAACGATAAACCTGAAATTTTTTTTAAATAATAAACCTCTAAATTTAAAACGATAAATTTATAAGTTATAACTGATGAACTATAAGTTTAAAACGATAAATTTATAAGTTATGACTGATCAATATTCTAAAAAAGAGAATATTTTATTTTTATTTAATAACCCGAAAAAAGTGAAGGAAAAAGGGAAGTTGAAAATGGTAACTGGTGCAACAAATAGATAAAGCTCACATTAATGAAGGAGCACGCTTGGGCAAAAAAACAAAGTTCATGCAACAATAACTAGATAACCTCATCATGAATATAGACCAATGAGAAGACGTCATGTACGCGAGGGAGAGGGAGCTAAAAAAAACTATAAAGAGAAGAGTAAGAGAGGAAGGATGAACCTCAGCACATTATATATATATATATATATATGATATTTTGTTTTGATTAATTTTCAATGTTTTAACTCTAAAACCAATTTGAATTAATATACTAGTTCGGTTTGTATATATATATATATATATGATATTTTGTTTTGATTAATTTTCAATGTTTTAACTCTAAAACCAATTTGAATTAATATACTAGTTCGGTTTGTATCGAATAGTGCTTAATCCTCTTTTTTTTTTTTAATAATGCAATTTAAATTGAATAATTGAATTTGAATTAAAAAAAACTTTTAATAATTATTTATAATAATTCATATGTTTATCAAAACACTAAGAAAAAATGAATTCAAGAAAAAGTCTGAACTTTCCAATGCCCGAAGAAAATTTAGAATTGTAAAAAAAAAAAAAAAGAATATAACTCAAGGAAGATAAAAAACCGGTTATCTTAAAGCTGCAAAAAGTGGTCCCCTACTTTATAATCGACAAAAAGAATTTCTGAAAGGTGGCAATACAAATGAAGGAGGAATACAGAGATAGCCCCCGTTTTACAACAAAATTTCAAACTTGCCATTTGTCCCACTTATCATTAACAATCCCCTCTACTCCTTATAATATTAACCCTAATTATTTTATTTTATTTTATTGAGAAGCAAATATAACAATTGAAAACTCAATTAGCTATAATGTTAATTAATTCAAATTAAAAACATTAAAGCTTAATGGGTTTTATGATTTATCATAAATTTTGCACACCCCACATTGATTAATAATTGGGGAAGAGGAAGAAATAGGTTATATAAAAGAGAAAGTGGGGTAGGTGGTAAGCACTGTTTGTTTGTGAGTGGTTTCCTAGAGATTTGCTACAAGGGAAACCTGAAGTTAGAGTAGCTGTTAGTTTAGGCTTTATGCAACTTGTGAAGGATCTAACCATTTTAGGACAAAATAGCCAAACCTCCTCTCTATCCCAAGAATCAATCTCACATTAATTATCAGGACCACAACAATACATGGAATTGTTTAAGATCTCAATCTCAACTGAGATTTCCCCTCTCTAAATCTTTTTTTTCCATTTTTGCCCTTACCCAACAACCCCACTTGGACCATGTTGTCCTAAAACCTTAGCTCTTATAAGAGTAGATATGACATGGCAAGCCAGGGTAAAATGTCTAAGAAAGATTTGTGTTATGAAGCAGACAAAATCAATGAACACTTAAGTATGGTGGAATAAATCTGGGCCATTCAAAGAAGATAAATCAATACATCTAATATGCTAGGTTCTCTAGCATTTATAGGCATTTTGTTGGGCATTTGATGCATGAAGAAATCGCTATCTTCTGTTAGTTGACTTGTGATTGGAACTGCGAAAAATAAACAAAAGCACACAACAGTACAAAACAAAAACTGAGAGAGAAAAGCAAATTGTCTGAGATGTCTGAAGCTATAGAACAAAGTACACTCCATTGTATCTCATCATATGATCAACAAAATCAGCAAGACAGACCTCAATTTCTTCAAGCTAATTTATCTGTTATTATTAATAGGTGTGGTCCATAGATAAGTGGATATGGAAGAAACCAATTTAATTGCCTTCTACCTTCGCAAGACGACCTATTCATGGGTCCATCACGAAATTATAAAAATAGACCACAAAAACTTCTCACTCATGCTACGAGTTAAACAAAAACAATAAAGCCCTTGGCCACATGATTCTCATCGGATCGTAATGGATTATAATTTCACAACTGAAATGAACAACACCTATATAATTGGGCAAAATTTATACACAACTTTGTCTATTTACGTGGGCAGAGTTTTTGCATGTGCTACACTATGAGGCAGCCTAAATGATGCACACAACATCCATTTTCCAGGTGCAACCAAGCGTACCCTGCGCATTTCCACATTAACAGCCACCTCTCCAAGTGCAATTCTTATCCGCTGCATCGATGTTCACAAAACAAATTACAAGAAAAGGGAAAAATTGGAGGATCAAGAGCACATCAAAGATATAAAACAGAATGTTTATACCAAATCCAGCACAATATCATGGAGAAAGAAATGTAAAAATTAATTGCAACATTCTAGCAACAGACCTCATGAAAATCAAATTCTGGATCTCGGGCTTTGGAGAATCCATAAACATGGATCATTGGCAAAGAAAACTCTCTATTCTTGGGATGATTTTTGTATATCCCCCTGAATGCATCTGTTAATGCAGGCAAAAATATTAAGAATAGAGAAAAGAGAGAGAGAGAGTAGTCACAAAATTCATCTTAAGAAGCTGTCGGGCTTCTAATTTACAGTTGCCCTGGTCATTCTTGGTATAATGAGTTACGGAATTAGAGATCAAATAATAGTACCACTTTTCCAAATGGGTTATACAAAAGAAAAAAAAAACTTCAAAACCCAACTTCCCAATACAGACAATTTCAGGAAATTTACAGTGCATAAATAATTCTCTCAATCCATGCAACCCAAATCATGACTTCATAAACAAAAATACTATAACCTTCAAGAATTGCTTATAAATATGAATGCACGGCATGAAAATTGAAAGCATGTATTCTTGAACAGAGATGATTATATTATGGAATTAAATTTCAAATATGAACTTTGCGAAGAAGAAAAGGGAGAATCAAAATAAGACAATACAATATACCTAGATATTCTGCTGCATCATTTGGCAAATTCATAACCACCTGTGTAATAGTCTGAGCTTTCTCACTTGAGAACATAGCATTAATAAACCTCCTTCCATCCATATTGAAGACCTATAACATGACAATTAAGATCCTCAACACAAAGTATGTTGCTAAGAAATCATTAGAACTAAGGATATATAGAATCTCTGCTATGAAACAGGCTCATATTGGAACTTGGAACAAAGTATTACAGCAAAAGGAACTTCTATTTTCTCCAATCATTTTGTGCTCAATAGTTCCTGACGCTATTTGAATTCTCCTATATTCAATGAGAAGCTACACTTAACAGCTTATTTAATCATCATAGTTGCACAAATCTTCCAAATAACTGAACAGGGAGAAAAAGGAAAACGTTTGAGAGCCCAGCATACCTTAATCTTCCTCTCAAGCTTGTTAAGGACACTATTTCTTTCCAAATAATCAACTGCACAAGGGTTCAAATCATTGGCATAGACACACTTCACTATTTTCGCAGCAGCCAAAGCTATTGGACCAACACCAGAAAATACATCACCTATAGATTGAGAAAAGATAATGAAAGGACACAAGTCAGAATAAATACAGCCTATCCAAATCACAGGCACATTAGGAGCATAAATATAAATGTTTCTAATGATAGTAGTAGGGTATTTGGACACCCCCAGGTCCTATGTTCAATATACAGTTTGCCTTTCAACTTTTGTTAACCTGTAAATCTAATTTTTATCTAATTATCAGACATGACAACCAATAGACTTGCAACTGTAGCAAGACACTGTATTCTGCAGGTAAATAAACAAAAATGAGGTGAGAATTCAGACATACAAATAACATCATTACGTGTAAAGGCACTAAGAAGTTTCTGTCTTTCAGTTGCAAGCCTTGAATTCCAATAACTGCACAAAGGGAAAATGTAAGTCCTTGCTGCACTTGTGTCCTTTTCTCTCTTTTATTTTCACCCTAACTTTGACATGAGATGGACATTAGATTGTGCTGGGAAATGGACAACTCAAAGTTATGCACATATAAAGGTCCTTCAACGACCATGGTCAAACTTTGAGAAATTGAGAAAATAAACAAGATGTAAGTGGAAAGTAGAGGACCAAAACTTCAGCTGAAAGCAAGAGAAATAAATTACAGCAATTAGGGAACCAGGGGGTATGAGCCCACCTTATAATGCAGCCCATGTTACAAGATTCTGCACAACGATATGGTTAAAGCATTCATGCTTGTATGTCATGCAGTAGAACAAACTAAATTTATACCAAATACTGCTAAGGAATCACTTTCAGAGCCATACATTAAAAACTACTCTATTTAAGTACCAATATGCTGGGTCAATATCGATACACTGTGTCAACTAAAGAATGCATGTTTGAGAAAAACTTTCAACTGAGCAAAGAAGCAGAAGAAACATCCTTGTTGGGATGTTAGCATATAACATAAGAAGAAAAAGTATCTGCAAATTTCCACATTCCAATGTAGGTTACAAGCAAAGGAAACATACACTGTTGCTAAATCAAAATGAAATCGCAATCCATTCTCAACAACCATGGTCACAAGGGAGCGATTCCCAGCTAAAACCTCTAGCTGCATTGTTCTGTAGTCATTTTGTATGGCATCAATCTTGTTTACAACAGTTTTTATCTTTGGCTTATTTCTATCCAGTACTACCTGTAAAAGAAAATAGTTTATAAATTGGTTCAGTTCTATGGTAAATTGTAAAAATGATAATAATTATAAGTTTCCAGATATTAGCACCTTTGCTATAAGTTTCCTGTATGGCAGATGCTCATCTCTCAGGTTCAGGTGAGCAATATGCCCAATTGTTTCAAAAGCTGATGGAACAATCACACCTTTTGGTAGCAAGGCCTCCAAGACCTGCAAAACTTATAGTTATTAGAATTCATAGTTAATATTGCCCTTTGGCAATTCTTAGACCAGAAAGACCCTTTAGATTGAAAGTGTGAATGTCAAATACCATTTCGACTTGCTTAAGTTCCTAAATAATCAAGTATAAAGATAAAAGGGAAAAGTGAAAAAAAGTGGCACGCGTTTTTCACAATTTTTAAATAAAGGTACGTGTTATTCTTTTGACAAAAAAAGGTATGTGCTTTAAACCGTTAGCGAAAAAAGGCACGTTGCACATAACACCATTATGATGTCCGACGTGGTGCTGACGTGACACATAATCCTAATGGTGTCATGTGCAATTTACCGTTTTTTGCTAATGGTTTAAAGCACAAACTATTTTACGTCAACAAAAAAATAACATGTACCTTCATGTAAAAATCGCAAAAACCACATGCCACTTTTTTGTACTTTTCCCAAGATAAAATGCCCCAAGGGAGAAGCTTGAACTTTTTTTATTTTTTTTATTTTTCATTTCAGACAAAAAGGTGAACCAATCCCAACCTGTTTGTTAACAGCTAAGTTTGTTTGAAGGTCCACAAAGAGGGCATAAATTTGAGAAAATTTAAGGTCACACACGAACTTAAGGAATTCTGTGAATCGATTTTTTTTAAATATATTACCTTGATACTCCTTTGAGTTTGAAATACAGTAACATCACCCAACTCATGCAGATAAACAATTAAAAATGGGGCAGATACCAGTTAAAACAAGCTCATGATATATTTATGGAGAGACACAAATACCTCATTCATCTGCCAGTAATCATAAAATACAGTCAGTTCGCATCTAACAAGCTCAAAGGAAGAAGTTGAATTTTCTTCCAGAGCTTCTTGTAAAGCAGCCTGAAGAATAGTACACATATATTAGCTGTAATATCATCAATAAGCATAAAGATATATATGTAAATTTATAGTGACAATGCTTAAACATACATACGTAAACTTACAGAAATAACATACTCGAATGACATGTTAAAATATAGAGAAAAATATGAAACAATATTCATGTGGTGGGTGAGAAGTTGCCATCAAGCATGGGTGTGTAGGGTGCCACCAGTCCATCCAAACCCAGTTTTTCCCAAATCAAGATAGCGTGTGATAAAAGAGTGGGGAAAGAAACATTATGAGACACTTTATAGGCATAAAGGCTCACATTAGAAAGTTGAATAACTACAAAAGATTAAAAAGAGCAGCTTGACTATACACAGTGGTTAATTTGCAAGGTGGAGTACAATGGCTAAACAGAAACCCCAATGGCAGACAGTAATGAATTGTTAAGAATCTGATAACTAATAAAACTGAAGTTGTTGGTAAAACATGATGCAGTTAAACAATCTCCACCTTGGTGACAATGCTACAGATGAGATGCTGATGATTCACAAGCAATGACATTACTACACATTATTACATATATTTTATCCATGACATCTATTCACTCACACAACACGAACAGGCAATTAGTCCACTATAAAATCAAAAATTTGACCTGCCACTCAAGGTTACATGATTGATATGTCAATTCCAAAAGTAAACTGCCTTCATTAATTGAAATATGTGACCAACAATTTGGTAACACCATTATTGTACTTCAAAACTTTGATTTGAAACTCATAGCTTCACTGATTATTTGATTGCAAAAACCGATTGAAAAAAAATGCAGTCAGCCAGTTACATAAGTATGGTGTGTCACCCATCTAAGATGAGTCTACAGGCTTGCTTTCAAGCCAAGTGTCAGGGCAGTGGAAGAGTTCTATCATGTAGGTGGCGCTGTTGTCATATCATCACATCCACAGAAATTATATCCCTTCCCTTTAACAGCACCATCCTAAAGCTGATGTGACAGCGAGAAAACATGCTGAAACCTCTCTTAATAAAATTTAAGCATCCTTTTTTGGCCACAGGAACTTTTTTTTGCAAAATAGTACTTAAAATCTATGGGTGGGTGAATGTAGTCATCTTTTAGGAGACCAATTTACTGTCAAGTCTTATATATCATTCTTTTCCAAGTATTTTAGCCTTTTCATAATTTTTCCTTCTTGATGTTTTATAACTTTTGCTACTTGCCAAAACAATGAAAGTTCCCATCATGCTGTACTGATTTGTCCCAAGGAACTTAGAACGTTCTACCAACACAAACCAAAAGCCAAAATTAACAAAAGGCCAATATGGTAACATTATTTTTGAGAAAAAAGTTTATCTGTACAGACCTATAAACTGCAGCAGCTATAAACATAACAAATAAATCAATATATGATAGTCAAAATTATAACTGTATAATACAAGAAGTCAAAATTATACCTGTACAATGCAAGATGTCAAGGAGCAACAACCAGTTAACAACGTTTTTCCTGGACTAGATAACTAAGCGACAACATATAACAGAGAAACAAGGCCCAAACACATCAAAATAACTGCCAAAGGAAAAAATGGATCATGAAAAGTAAGATGGACGGAGGAACTAAAATATCAACGAATACATAATTCCACATAAAACATCACATTGCCGATTTTTATTTTCTAACAATACAGGAAAACTTAATCAGGTTAGTGATTGTTGTCTTATATTTATATAGGAGCACACTATAGATAAAGTAAAACAACAATAATGCTAATTAAAGTACACCAAAATCAAGAGCAATGACTAAAGTACCATGACTGAAATGAAACTTTATGCACAGCTGATAATATAATACTTGTTCAACAGTAATACTGAATCATGACAAGAATCAGAGCAGATAGAAAAGAACAATGAAAATGATATGAGGTAAAATTGAATATTTTAAAATTGACTCACAAAGCATCAAGAATATTTTGGATTAGCCACCTTGATAGCTTGGGGCAAATTCTCTACTCCCTTATCTGTATACCTCTCATCTAAAAGCAACAGCCTTGTTGAACCACTCCATTTCCTCCTTCCCTTAAACTCAGAGCCTAATAAACCTTTCCATTCCTCTCCTTCATCCTCTTCCACAACCTCCACCACAGAAAATTCATCCCTCTTATTTCTCTCTTTCACTTTCTTCTCTCCTTCCCCTTCCTTTTTCTTCCTCCTTGGTGGTCTTGAAATCTTAGCTAAATTCCTAAACTTAACAAAACCCCTCGAATTAAACTCCTTCGCCAATCTTTCCCTATACAAAACAGGACTTAATTGTTCACCATCTCCCTCTGCGCTCCCGTAAATCCTTCGATGCAATGCATCAAGATTTCCTTCTTCATCACTATCACCGTTTTTGGTGTCTCCCAAGAGAGAGACGAGGTCCTTTTCCACTTCATCCCCAGGAACTCTGGCAATGTTGTGAATCCGAGGCCAATTTAACAAATGACCGCGGAGTCTGCTCTCCAGAGCAAAACAATCCTTTGCAGGGACTCGAAGCGCGGCTATATCAAAGACCCGAGTGAATTGCTCCTCATTGATAATACCATCATCATCATTGTCCTCTTTTTTATTCTCTTCCTCGTCTCCACTAAGGAGTTTCGGACCCAATTGGGATTGGCTATACTGCTCTTGTTGCTGCTGTTGTTGTGGGCATTGAAATGGGGTTTTGCCTTTTGAAAGAGAGGGTCCATAGGGGAGTGCTTTTGGTGCTGTTGATTGAGTAGCTGTGGAGAAAAGAGAAACAATGGTGAATTTGTAAAGAGAAGGTTTGGGGAAGAGGAATAAGTGGGTAGGGGAGACAAGGGTAAGAGGGAGAGAGTTAGGTCTGAGAAAAAACTTGGTCACCATTGATGATGTAACTAGTGATCAGCTAACAGACAAACAGTGAGAAGGGTGTTTTCGTTGATGTTCAAAATTGTAAAGAGGGAATTTCCACCTTCATCGTTATGCAAGGTAATGACTCAGGGTTTAAGCTCACAAGGAGTACCCGCCCAGCTCGGCTGTTAACTTCCTGTATTCTGCTAAATCTGCTCAATCACATCAAAGGGATAGGATAAGATATTTTAGGATAAAAAAACACTTTCCTCACATTTTATTTTATGATTTTTCTTAATTTAGTTTTTAAATTTTTACTTTATGTATAATTTAACAAAAAATAGCCATTTAAGAAAATAATTATCTCATTTTATCATTTAAAATCCTGAGAAAAGAAATTATATATAAATATTTGATGACTGAATGGTAAAATGGGAATTTAAGCGATCAAACTGAGAAAAAGGGTGTTATTTTTCAAAACAATAAATATTAAATATGAATATAATATAAATAGTTATTTTTCTGACCAATTATATCAATTCAATATGATAAATTCTAAAATTCATTTGTAATAATATTTTTTATAAAATATTTTATCCATGCAAAAATTTATATTTTTATGTGACAAAAACAATAGTAAATTATGCATTTAATTCTTAAATAAATATATAGATTATAGAGTGAATTTAAGTGCACACGTATATGACTAGTGTTTAATATATAACCGAAAGATGAGTGGTAATATTATTTAACTGTAACTTATGAAATTACATTTTAAAGTTAATGACAAATTTATTTTAGATCTTTTTTCAAACTTTTAATATATCTCATAAGATCATAAGTGCACTTGTAATTACTGAAACAACTTATTGAAATGGAGTTGTTACTTGTCAATTCAAAATTTTGTTGGATCTGCCTATTTGGTTATTTCCTTCTTCAAGGGAGGTGAAAATTTTGCTTGAAAATAAAAATAAAATTATCCTTTGTTTGCAAGCTATATAAAACTATTGATTATTCCTGAGTTAACAACAGTTAAAGTTTAAAATTGATTAGTGATTTTTTTTTTTTATAAATTATCTGATTGGATATTTGAACTTGGCCATTAATTAGTGATTTTAAATTTCTAATTGATAAAACTTATTAGTAGATTTTCTGCAGTTGAAGGTGTAATTTTCTGCACTTGAAATTTTTTACTTTTTATAAATGTTTTGCAAAATTTTTTCCAAAATTTATTACTTTGTCAAATTAGCACATAATTTTTAGATTATGGTCATTTTGCTTCATTTCATCCTAAAATTTACTCTTTTCATCTTCTTTTTTCCTATGCTTTTACACCATTCACTATTATATTACATAAAATGAATTAAATTTTTTAAAGAAAAAACTATAACAAAATTATTTTTAGAAATAGAATGATAAGAAAGATAATAAATTAAAAATTACATATAAATTTAATTTTTAAAGAGACCATAGTAAGAAATTCAATTGCCAAAATAATTTTCTGCACTTTGGTCTAGAGTTCAAATCATAGCCAAGCAAAGTTGAACCTAGGTGAGGAAACTGGTAAGACCATGAAACATCTATAGTAGGATAGTTGTTCAATGAGTTTACTCTCTACAGTCTACGTTATCTAGTTAGAACTCATAGAACTCAAATTATAAAAAGGAAAGAAAACAAAACAAAACAAAACAAAATAAATTGTTGGTTGGTACATGTCATATAAAAGCAAGCACAAAACCATTTACTTACACTAGCTAGGTTTATTGAGAAATTTATGAAATAAATTATAATTTGTTATGCATATAAATTTTTTAATTTATGAAAAATTTCACATACTAGCTGGATTTTTTCCAAGTAACTTCCAAACAAAATAACAAAGCCACCAATTCCCATTATTTAGATTCTAAATATGGCCAAACAATAGTTCATTATAAAGTTGCATGAATAGGTTGTCCTTAGTGATTATAGGATTTTCAAGTATCCTATCATGCCGCCTGAGCAACACCACCATATTAATGAAGTGAAATTATGTTTAGAGATCAAGAAAAGAATTTCTAATGAATATCAATCTTATATCTTGAAGAAGAGAAATGCAGAATCCTTATATACAAGAAAAAGAAAAAAAATAATTGTCTAACTAATTTTTCCTCCAAAAACTTTACAACTAATAAATACTAAAGGCTAGCTAACTTAGTACAAAATGATGTGTTTTTTGCATCTGATATAAATAAGAATTAAACTTCTTTATCCCCCTCAAGTTGGAGCAAGTTGCAAGATCAACAGGCCAAACTTGGAATAAAGTCCATCAAAATGGGGTGTTGCCAATGCCTTAGTAAAGATGTCTACCCATTAAAGTTGTGAGGGAAAATGTTTAGGAGAAATGAACCTTGCTTTAAACTAATCCCATACAAGGTGTCACGGGTTTGGTCTTTTGCTACCAACGACTGCGCGACACTAGCAAACTTCTCTCGAACGGATGCTAGTCAGCCTCTCCCACGAATGCTAGATGAAACTAGCAAATAAGCAAAGATGCTAAGAACACAAAATAAAGAAGAGAGCTAGGAGAATGCTTAAGAAAGATTATATTACTCAAAATGCTTGGATTGCTTGGATTGGTTACAAATGAGCTTTACTCACCTATTTATAGGCCTCCACCTCCTCAATGGACGACCAGGATCGTTTTAATCTAACGGTCTACATTAACCTTCTAGATTATTCTACTCAATTCTATATACATCAAGAAATATCTCACATGTTCTACACATATCTACAATGTTCTAGAAAAATCTAGAATAATCCACACACTTCTTGAATATGGTGGAGAATTGTAGAAGAACCTCTCGTAGTGCGTGACATTCTCCCCCACTCAATCTGGCGACACCCTCGTCGCATCCCTTTCTTTAAGCTTCGAACGCCTCTTTTTAGCTTCGACCCATTTCTTCCTATTCTTGTCGGCCTTAGCTTGGTGTGCTTGTGCCATGGTTGGCCTCTCATGCCCACCTTTGGCAAACTTGACGGTGCTTGGAACCTTGTGATGTTCCTTGGTGAGCTCCCCACCTCTAAGCCAATTTTGGCGAGTCTTCCCACGATTTGCCAATTCCCTCGATCTTTTGGCTTGAGGATCTTGCTCCCCCAATGAAATCCTTGGGCTTATGGCAATAGCCCTTGATTTCCTCCTCAATTCTTCAAACTCGGGAGGCACCATTCTATTGGCAGTTACACCGGAACTCATCTCAATCTTCTCATCCACCTCACCCTTGGGTGGAAGTCTCTTAGGAAATTCAGGGAGCATCTCTTCCTTGGAGAGTTGCATGGATGATATCTGTTTGGCTTTCGAACTTGCTTCCCTTACTAATGGCACCATGCAAGCATTGCCTCCATATAATATGCACATCGTGTCGGTACAAGGCATGAGCATGACCTTAACTTGATCTATGAACTCCATGCCCAACACGATAGCATAATCATCCATTGGCACTATGGAAAAGTCCACTAAGCCATACCATCCACCAAGGTTTACCTTTACTCCACGGGCAATTCCGAATGTGGCCTTGGCTTCGGAATTTACGGATTTAAGCCATCCTTTCTCGCCATCATATTTGATGCCTGGCCGATCCGCTTCTTTTACTTCGAGGAAGTTATGGCTGGCTCCCGTGTCTACTAATGCTTTCACGATTTGTTGGCCAACTTTGGCTTCCACGAACAAACGTCCCTTCCTATCGGACTTTGGCATCTCATTGTTGGTCTTCATGGCATTGAGGAGTTTTAGGGATCCCACCCTTGTCTCCTCGCATCGCTCATGCTCCTCCTTTTCTTCCACAAGGGCGGATAGTTTGGCCTTCTTCGAGCATTCCCTTGCCTTATGTGGCCCATCACAAAAGAAACATTGGATAGTTGGCCTACCTCCGCCTTTGTCATCCTTGATGCTCTTCCCCTTGTCGTACTTATGGGAGCTCTCTTTGCTATGATGGTTGTCTCCCCCACTCCTTCCATTGTCACCATTGCTTGTGTGAAACTTTGGCTTTTCATTCCTCTTAAACTCGATAAGAGATTCAGCAATGGAAATGGCAGTGGCAAGATCTTGGGCACCACGTCTCTCTTTCTCTAGCTTGGCCCAATGTTGCAAGCCATTCATGAAAGCAAATAGTACTTCCTTATCGGGATAATCGGGGATCTCCAAGAGCACTTCGGAAAACTCTTTCACATAGTTCTGTATGCTCCCCTCATGAGTGAGTCGCCTTAGCTTGGCTCTCGCCTCATGTTCCGCATTCACATGGTAGAACTGCCTCTTGAGTTCCCTCTTGAACTCGTCCCATGTATTGATGGTACAAGTTCCTCTCTCGATGTCGCTACACCTCCTCCTCCACCATACCATTGCGGTATCCACAAGGTAGAGGGAGGCATGATCGACCTTTCTCCCTTCATCAAGGCCAAGTGCCTTGAAGTATTGCTCCAAGCTCCACAAGAAGTTGTCAATCTCCTTCATGTTCCTCGAACCATGGTACTTCTTTGGCTTAGGAACATCCACCCTCGAAGGAGTAGAGGCAACCACGGGGTTAGCAACACCACCCCCTTGTGCAATGGCCCTCTTGCAAAGGATCAACTCATCCATTGCATCGCCTAGCTCCACTACAACTCTAGCAATCTCCTCTTTGAGCCCTACAATCTCGGCACGAAGGGACTCCTCCAAGGCCTTTACTTGGTCAAGACATGTCATTACGGCAATGTTCACGACATCTTGCATCTCCCCTTGAAGCTCTTCTCTCCCCGTTTCGAGCTCCATGATGCGTTGGTCTGCCTCCTCGAACTTCTCTTGCCCCTCAATGACAGCAAGCTCCACTCTAGCGAGCCTTGCATTCATGTCTACCAAGGCATGTCTCGACTTTGATCTCCCCTTCCTTGATTGTTGGCTCTCCTCTATTGCCATCTTCGTGATCTCACTTGATCCTGCCATCTTTGCTTGAACCTTAGGCTCTGATACCAACTGTCACGGGCTTGGTCTTTTGCTACCAACAACCACGCGGTACTAGCAAACTTCCCTCGAACGAATGTTAGTCAACCTCTCCCACGAATGCTAGATGAAACTAGCAAGTAAGCAAAGATGCTAAGAATACAAAATAAAGAAGAGAGCTAGGAGAATGCTTAAGAAAGCTTATATTACTCAAAATGCTTTGATTGCTTGGATTGGTTACAAATGAGCTCTACTCACCTATTTATAGGCCTCCACCTCTTCAATGGATGGCCAGGATTGTTTTAATCTAACGGTCTACATTAACCTTCTAGATTATTCTACTCAATTCTATATACATCAAGAAATATCTCACATGTTCTACACATATCTACAATGTTCTAGAAAAATCTAGAATAATCCACACTTCTTGAATATGGTGGAGAATTGTAGAACCTCTCGCGGTGCGTGACAAAGGTCACAGTAAATGTTAAGGTATTTGTTTCTCTTATTAAAAACCGAATGGGTTATAATGTGTATGGCAGCTTGATTGTCACACAAAAGTATGATTGGTAACTGAGCTGACAATTGAAAATTCTTAAGCAAATAGCTTATCCATTGAGTCTCATGGACTATACTTGCCATGCTTCGATACTTAGCCTTTGTTGAGCTTCTAGAAACAATAGTTTACTTCTTTGTTTTCTAGGAGACTAAAGATGGTCCCAAAAAGATGCAATATCCAATGAGTGACCCTTTGGTGTCTCTACAAACCACCCAATCAGTATCACTATATGCTTATACTTGAAGAGCATTCTCACTTAGATAACACAAACCCTTTCTTGATATGCCTTTAAATATCTCAAAACCTGTAATGCTGCATTTCAGTGAGAGATTCATGGGGATTGAACGTACTGACTTAACTGTTGAACTATGAAAGTTACATTTGGCATTGAAAAACTGATGTACGACAGTCTACCAATTAGTTATCTATATTGTTGAGGATCTGTTAGCAAAACTCCTTCATCTGCTGAAAAAAGTGTACCTTTAACCCTAGGTAAGAAAAATCTTCTTATTTTTTTTTTCATTTTTTTCTTTATTTTTTTTCCTATGTCAGGGTAGTAACTTAACTTTTCAATAACTTCAGATGGCAAGTCGTGCGAAAATTAATTCACCTTCATTGAAGAACATGATGAGCAGCCTCCTTAGGGTATGCTTCCTCTGCATAAAATTTCACTATGATTAGCCAGAATGTGTTCTTGAACGTATAGTACTCTCTGCAAATAAAGCTTTATTCAACAAAACCTCAATTTGAACGAGTCTGAGACCTAATAAAAGATCTTGCCAGATAGCTTTAGAAGAAGGCCTAAAGCATATTCAGCCCATCGTATTTGGGATAATTTATCAGTGTGACTCCTATATTCATATTTAGATCTCATAGGCAGTACATGGCCTTTGGTGTACTAAACAATGTTCCTCCATATGAATGAACATGTTTGGCATTAGAACATCGCAAGTGTATGTGTTCAATTATAGAAGAACTCCATTTGCATGTATCCATAAGGTCTAACAATGAGTACGACTAGAAAATTGATAAATCATAACAAACACTCACATATGTTTCCATTTACCAAACCTGTTGCTACTGCTTATGTGTATAATGTTAGGGTGTCGAAAATGGAGGTCCAATTTAATTACTTGGCATATACATGTGTTAACCTTGACGGGTATTTCCATCATTTTGATGATAATAAATAATATAGCAATATTGTATTTAACATACTTGTTTTTGAAAGTATATTATACAGGACATGAATTAAAATAGCAAGAATGGAGAATTGGAAGAATAATCCTTGAGAAACAAAAAACAAGAAGTAGCATGTTCACTGCCGTGACTCTAGGAGTCACCCCCGTGAAGAAAGCTAACCATTACCAAAACCAACATTTGAAGTTCACGGCCATGAAGGAAAACCAAACCGTGAAGTAAGTATTTCAGTCACCCCTGTGACTAAAGGTGTCACCCCTGTGAAGAGTTGTGTATTTTCAACCAGAGAGCTTCACGACCAGAGTCACCACTTAGGTCACGGCTGTGAAGATTGTCACCCCCGTGAATGAAGGTGTCACCCCCGTGAAGGATTCATTCAATTTCATCCAGAGAGTTTCACGACCTGAGTCACCACTTGTCTCACGGTTGGGAAGAGTGTCACGCCCGTGACTAATTAATGTCACACCCGTGACTCTATATGTCAAAACATTCCAGAGAGCTTCACGACCAAGGTCACCACTTCAGTCACGGCTTGGGAAGAACTGTCACCCCCGTGACAAGAATATTCATGCCCGTGACCAATGAAAGAGAAAAATGTCAGGCGCGATTTTTTGATTGGTATAACGGCTAGTTTCTTATTTAATGCACCCCAACGGCTATATCTAGCCATGAGAGTATAAATGGAAATCATTTATGCATTAAGAAATAAAAGGATGATAAGAGAATGATAAGAAAAACAAAATATTAGTATATACTTCAAATCACAAGCTATCTTGTACTTTTATACTTTGAGAACAAATCTATTCTCTGTAAAAATCTTTTTGCTCCTCATATTTGAGCAATAAAGATTTATAAGTGGTTCTCTCTGTAATCTTCACTCAAGCGAGCATTGGGTAGTTATGGGTTAAGAGAAGAACACTTGTAAGGGTTAGTTGTGTGAACCTCCAAAACACAAATTAAAAGGTTGTTTGTGTGAGCCTGTAAAACACAAGTGTAGGTTGTTTGTGTGAGCCTGTAAAACACAAAGTATAGGTTGTTTATGTGAGCCTGTAAAACACAAAGTGTAGGTTGTTTGTATGAGCCATTAAAACACAAGGGATTTCTGGGTTAGGTGTGAGCCATTGTGAGAAACACCATAGTTGGGAGTGAGCTTGTAAAACTCCATTGTAACACTTAGTGTGTTAGTGAAACTCCCAATTGCGATTGGGGATAGGAGTAGGGTTTGTTAACACCCAAACCTCTATAAATCTGTGTGTCAAATTTTCTCTATCATTCCTAAAATTAATTATTTATTTCCGCACCTTAAAGTTTAATTTTTTAAAACTCCAATTCAACTCCCCTTCTTGGCTTAATATCTGGGCAACAATTGGTATCAGAGCTTTGTCTAGCATCGAAGCCTAATAAGCGCTAGTAAAGATTAAGATATGGCCAGTGAAGGATTCCAAAGTCTCAAACCTTACTTTGATGGAGCAAACTATGCCCATTGGAAGTTTAGGATGGAGACATACTTGGATAGTGAAGGAATTGAAGTATAGGATAGTGTACGAAAAGAATGGACACCACCAACCAGAAGATGAGCTGATGGTGAAGAAGAAATCCTATCAAGAGATGATTGGATAGAGCATCAAAGAAGAGCAAATTTCAAAAACAAGAAGGCAATGACAATCTTATCAATCTCATTATCTATTGAAGAATATGGGAGAATACAACACTGCTCAACAGCATATAGTATGTGGAAGACATTGGAGAACTATCATGAGGGAACTAAGCAAGTCAAATCCAAGAAGATTCAACTTCTAACCTCAGAATATGAGCTTTTCAAGATGAAATCCAATGAGTCAATCACTGACATGACAAAACCGTCTTCTATCCATTATAAATGGAATGAGGAAACTTGGAAAGCATCTGAGTTTGGAAGATGTAAACAATAAAATCCTGAGAAGTCTTCCTCTTAAAGACTATGGTTCAAGAGTTGCTGGCATAGAAGAAGTAAATGAAGATATGAGTATCATGAACACTGATGTGCTGATTGGCAAGCTTCTCACACATGAGATGGCAGTTAAGAGAGATAGAGAGCTTGAGGCAGAGCCAGAGAAAAGAAAACCATTAGCACTCAAAGCCTCTACTTCAAAATCTCAAGAAGAAAGTGAAGATGATGAAGAGATGAGTGATGATGAAAATGAGGACATCGCTATGCTTTCAAGAAGATTAAAAAGAATCATTGAGAAGAAAATGAGCAATTCCAGAAAATTCAGGCAAATAAACCTCAAACAAACTTCAAATGATACACACAGAAGTAAAGAACAGGTAAAATGCTATGAATGTGGAAAGAAATGACATATCAAACCTGAATGTCCAAAGCTCAAGAAGCATAAGAGCAAATTCCAAAGAGACAATGGGGAGAAAGGTCACAAAGCCACATGGGATGACGAAAGCTCTTCAAGCGAAAAAGATGATAATGAAAGTGAAGAGGTCAACCTATGTTTCATGGCTATTGAGGATCACGTCTCGGACAAAGTAAGATCACTACACTCATACTCTTTCAATAATGATAGTAGTGATAATGATAGTGATAGTGATGATGATGATGATGAGCAAAGCCTAATAGAAGAATTAAATATAGAATTAGAGAAATATAGAAGTAAATTTAGTACTTATAGAAATAATATCTCTAATTTGAAAAATAAGATAGATGGCTTAGAAAAGGAGAACATAAAGCTTAAATCATCTAATGAATCTCTTCAAAAGTCATTAGATGAATACTCATCAAGACCCTCAACAGCTTCACTTTTAAAAGAAAATAATACTTTGAAAAATGAAGTTGAAGAACTTAGAAATTCCATTTCTAAATTTCACAAGGGTAAAGAGAGCTTAGATACTCTCATTGTGTCTCAAAGACCACCTTTAGTAAGACATGGTCTAGGGTTTAAGGACACATCATCATCTTCTAACAAAACAGTATTTGTTAAAGAACATAACATCTCCACACCTGTTAGAACTACACCAAGAAATAAGAATGCTAAAACCTCTTTACCGAAAAAGAATCATGCTTTTATATATAGGAAGAATGTGTCTAGAAAAATGCAAATTGATTGTGCATGCCATTGTTCTCAAAATCAGTCTAATCAAATTATGACATTTAAATACAGTACAAGACCAAAAAGCAAGTTTAGACCTAAACAATGTAATTATTGTATGAAAATGGGTCACATAAATAAACATTGTTGGATAAGGAAGACTCATTGGGAACCTTCATGTGCTAACCCCCAAGGACCCAAACTCATTTGGGTACCTAAATATCATACTTGATTTCTAACTTTTTAGGTATGCCTCAAGTCCACAATAAACAGAAATGCATGGCTAGTAGACAGTGGATGCTCAAGGCATATGACAGGAGACAAGGAACTCTTCAATGAAATCAAAAGTATTGATGGAGGTAAAGTTACCTTTGGAAACAATGTAAAGGGTAAGGTAATTGGCATTGGTTCCATTGGTGTTAATAGTACTACTTTTATTAAGGATGTTTTACTTGTTGATGGCTTGAAACATAACTTGTTAAGTGTAAGTCAATTATGTGATAAAGGAAACAAAGTAATTTTCACTTCAAATGAATGTCTTGTAATCTCTATTGATGGTCAAGAAATATTTAAAGGAAATAGAGATATCAATACATACATAATAAACTTACATGAACTATCTAACCATTCCTCTAAGTGTCTTGTGACTACTAGTGATGAATCTTGGCTGTGGCATAGAAGACTTGGTCATGCTAACATGGACTTAATACAAAGTCTCAGCACAGGAGAGCTAGTAAAAGGATTACCAAGAGTTAAACATGAAAAAGGCAAGACATGTGATCCTTGTCAAAGAGGAAAGCAACACAAGTCATCTTTCAAAGCCAAAAACATAGTAAGTACTTCAAAACCTCTTCAACTCTTACATTTAGACTTATTTGGACCTACTAGGGTTGCTAGCTTAAGAGGAAAACATTATGCATTTGTCATCGTAGATGATTACTCTAGATTTACTTGGGTAATTTTCTTAGCTCAAAAGAGTGATGCTTTTGAAAATTTCAAAAACTTTGCTAAAAGAGTTCAAAATGAAAAAGGGTACTGCATTTCAAAGATAAGAAGTGATCATGGGAAAGAATTTGAAAATGAAAACTTTGAAAATTTTTGTCTTGAACATGGCATTTCACATAATTTCTCATCTCCTAGAACACCTCAACAAAATGAAGTAGTTGAAAGGAAAAATCGAACATTAATTGAAATGGCAAGAATAATGCTTAATGAATATGAATTACCAACTTATTTTTGGGCAGAAGCCACAAACACTGCATGTTATATTTCAAATCAAGTTTTCAAAAGATCTCTTTTAAACAAAACCTCATTTGAGCTATGGAATGGAAGAAAGCCATTGGTATCATACTTTAGAGTATTTGGATGCAAGTGTTTTATATTGAACACCAAGGACAATCTTGGAAAATTTTCCTCTAAGTCTGATGAAGTTATCTTTTTAGGATACTCTACAACCAGCAAAGCATATAGAATATTTAATAAAAGATCATTAACAGTGGAAGAATCCATGCATGTTGTTTTTAATGAATCTAGTAGACTTGATCTTGTGAAAGGTAGTGCTCTTGATGATGTTGTAGATAATATGGAAAAACTTGTCATTGAAAATGGAAAAGAAGAAAATGATCAAGAAAATCTACTACCTCAAAATCAAGAACAAATGAAGCAAGAACTTCCAAAAGAATGGAGAATGAACAGAAATCATCCAAAAGAGCAAATAATTGGTGATCTATCAAAGGGAGTAAGTACTAGATCTCATTTCAAGCATTTAGTCACTGACATAGCTTTTATTTCACAAATTGAGCCTAAAAACATTGATGAGGCTCTTAATGATGAAAGTTGGGTAATTGCCATGCAAGAGGAACTCAACCAATTTGAGAGAAATAAGGTATGGAACCTAGTACCAAGACCTAAGAATCATCCAATCATAGGCAGAAAATGGGTATTTAGAAATAAGTTAGATAAACAAGGGTTAATAACCAGGAATAAAACAAGACTTGTTGCAAAAGGATATAATCAGGAAGAAGGTATAGACTATGATGAAACATATGCACCTGTAGCTAGATTAGAAGCTATAAGAATACTCTTAGCATATGCATGTCACATGAATTTCAAACTTTTTCAAATGGATGTGAAAAGTGCATTTCTAAATGGTTATATAGGTGAAGAAGTGTATGTAGAACAACCACCAGGTTTTGAAAGCTATGATTTGCCAAATCATGTTTTTAAACTTTCAAAAGCTTTGTATGGTTTAAAACAGGCTCCAAAAGCTTGGTATGAAAGACTAAGTTCTTTTTTATTAGAAAATAGTTTCACAAAGGGAAATGTTGACACTACACTGTTCATCAAAAAGCATAAGCATGAGACACTAATTGTTCAAGTTTATGTTGATGATATAATATTTGGTTCTACTAATGAGCTGCTTTGTCAAGAATTTGCTAAGTGCATGACTAGGGAATTTGAAATGAGCATGATAGGAGAACTTAAGTATTTCCTTGGTCTACAAATCAAACAAAGCAATGATGGCATATTCATCAACCAATCCAAATATGCCAAAGACTTAATCAAAAAATTTGGTATGGAAGGATGCAAAAATGCCAAGACTTCTATAAGCACATCAACAAAATTGGACAAAGATGAAAAGGGTAAAAGCATTAATGAAAAGCTTTATAGAGGTATGATCGGATCACTTTTATATCTCACTGCTTCTAGACCTGATATTATGTATAGTGTTTGCTTATGTGCACGATTTCAATCATGTCCTAAAGAATCTCATCTAAATGCTGTAAAAAGGATTTTAAGATATTTACATGGTACATTGCATCTAGGTTTATGGTATCCTAGAAAATCATCTTTTTATATTATAGGATATTCAGATGCAGACTATGCTGGTAGTCTTTTAGATAGAAAAAGTACTTCAGGTACTTATCACTTCATTGTAGAATGTTTGGTTTCTTTGTTTAGCAAGAAACAAGTTTCAGTTGCTCTCTCAACTGCTGAAGCTGAATATGTAGCAGTTGGATGTTGTTGTACACAAATTCTTTGGATGAAACAACAACTTAAGGACTATGGTCATGAGATGAACCATATACCTATAAAATGTGACAACACCAGTGCTATAAATCTTTCAAAGAATCCTATTCAACACTCTAGAAGTAAACATATTGACATTAGACATCATTTTATTAGAGATCATGTTCAATATGGAGATGTTGAATTAGAATTTGTATGCACAGAAAAGCAATTAGCATACATTTTCACTAAGTCTCTAAATGAGAAAAGATTTAATTTCATTAGAAGAGAACTAGGTATGATTGATGAATTAACCTTGTGATTACAAGAATAAGAAATTTTAATTGTTGTTATTAAAACATATCACAAGTTATAGGATAAAATTTTTGATGAGAATTTATGCTTTATGAAGTAAAATTTTTGTTGAAATGATTTAGTATTGTTGCAGAACTTAATTTCAATCTGATGAAAATTATAGGAGAGTCACGCCCGTGACTTATCCTCACGCCTGTGACTCAAGTGGCCCAAAGAGGCATTGTCATTCACGGCTTCGGGTCACGGCATGTTTCACGTCTTCAAGTGGTGAAACATAGTTTCACGGCTTGAGTCACGCCCGTGGCAAAGAACCTTCACGCCCGTGACACAGTTTCACTCCTGTGACCAATTACGCCCCAAACTAACAGAAGCTTTCATGCCTTGTGTCACGGCTTGCTTCACGGGTATAAGTGGTGAAATTCAACATTTCACGCCCGTGACAACATGTTCACCCCCGTGACCTATGATCATTCATGCCCGTGATGTTCATCTATCACGCCCGTGAACTTATTCACACTTTCATTCACGGGTGGAACTCTGCTTCAGCAAACCGTGAACACGACTATTCACGCCCGTGAACAATTAAGTCACGCCCGTGAATGTATCGAATATATAAGAAAACAGCCGGTTACACTTTTCATTTCAACTCTCCAACTCCCAAAACCGCTCTCATTTACTCTCATTCATTAAGACATTGATGACTCCTACCCTAAAGACTTGAAATTTCACTATAAATACCATCAAAAGTTCGAATCTTCAGCAGAAATCATACATTTCTAGGGTTTTTCATCACATTTTCATTCAATTTCTTTTCTCCTTTAAATTCCATCAACTACTAAATCTTCAAATATGGAGTCTGCTTCATCAAAGGGAAAGAGAAATAAGTCCCATGCACCAAAGAGGTATTCAGATTACCTCATGAACATCATTCCAGAAAGTTGCCATCCTCGGTATGCAACTTTGAAGAAAAGACCTATTTTATCTTCAAGGTCCTTTGAATGGCAAGCAGTCCGGAATCTCGGGCTCGAGATGGCTATGACAGTGCAACTTCAAGTCTGTCATCTAAAGGAATTTGCTGACATTCATCTGCCAACTCTACGGGAGCCAACGCTGGAATTTCTCAGCACCTTGCAGGTTGCACCAACTGGAGTGGTTAAATTCCAACTCTGCAATAATGCAACCACCCTCAGCGCCATTGCATTTGGAGAATTGTTCAACCTACCATCTGATGGCGTTCTGAATGAGACTGAGGTAGAATTCTCTGCCCCTGCAGCATGGACACATTTTGGCACGGATTGCAGCTGGGATGTCAAGAAAACTAAGAGCACACATCGCAGGACCGCAGTACACAGGTATTTGCATAGGTTTTTAACCTATAGCATTTTTGCTCGGGGAGAGAGCAATGGAACTATTAGGAAGTCAGAACTCTTCCTATTCGAGATGGCTCGTAGGGGAGTCACAGTGGCACTTTCCAGATGGTTTGCAAACCATCTTCTCTCCATCGCCACCAAGCCCACAGGAGATATATTGATTGGGGCTTATGTCACTCATATGGCAATGAAGCTCAATTACTTGAAGCTGGATAACCACCACTTCAACATCATTCTTGCACACCTACGAGATAGGCTGGATGTAGAGTCATTCATCAAGATGGGAGCAGCTGTCCGAATCATTTTTCAAAACGATATCTTCTACTGCTTCACTGATACTGCTGGAGAGATTATATGGGAAGATCATGACACGGAGGATTTTAAAGCAGACCTCCAGGGAGTCCAGCAGAAAAAGAGGGCTAGGATTGAGGAAACAACTCCAGCCATCAAGCAGGACATTGGACAGTCCTCAGCCTCCACACCGTCTTTAGCGCAGCAGGTGGTCGACCTCTTGGCACCACGTTTCGAGCAGCTGCAGACTTCCATGGATGAGAGGTTGGAAAACCTCAAGGACTTCATGGAGTCTCGGATAGACAGCCTTGAGGCTGAAGTAGCTAGGCTTCGTGATAGGATGTCTGGCTAGGATATAGGCTAGAGTGTAGCCTAAATTTGCTATGTTTGATCATTTTTTCTTTGATTGTTTGTTATGTTTGCATAGGAAATCTTAAATTTCCTTTCTTAGTTTGTATCCTTTCCTTCATAATATATATTTGCTTTTGTTTACTTCAATCTACATATTCTTTTTGATTGATGACAAAAGGGGGAGAAAACTAGAAATATGCAATATGATATGATAAGGGAAAGTAGTATCAAACTAGCAATATAAGAATTGTGAATCAAAAAGTAAACAGATTTTGAATTGATCTAAAAATCTTGATACAAAGTAGATAATTGAAAAACTGAGCCTCTACATACTTTAAGTATACTTTGCATACACCTTAAAAGCAAGTTACAACGTGCCATGATATATCTTAAATACACCTTACATACACTTTATGTCTTGAAAAGGAATTATGGTATGTATTGGATATACTTCTCATATAACTTGCATATACTTAAAATCTAGTTAAATGCTACATCTTTATTTACTATTCTTGCACATTATAATTTTTTATCCTAAGTATATTTTGAGGGTGAGACTTCTCAAAATCACATATTGCTAGATTATTTGTCACCATCAAAAAGGGGGAGATTGTTAACCTTAAGGGGTATTTTCGTCATTTTGATGATAATAAATAATATTGCAATATTGTATTTAACATACTTGTTTTTGAAAGTATATTATACAGGACATGAATTAAAATAGCAAAAATGGAGAATTGGAAGAATAATCCTTGAGAAACAAAAAGCAAGAAGTAGCATGTTCACTGTCGTGACTCTAGGAGTCACCCCCATGAAGAAAGCTAATCGTTACCAAAACCAACATTTGAAGTTCACGGCCATGAAGGAAAACCAAACCGTGAAGTAAGTATTTCAGTCACCCCTGTGACTAAAGGTGTCACCCCCGTGAAGAGTTGTGTATTTTCAACCAGAGAGCTTCATGACCAGATTCACCACTTAGGTCACGGCTGTGAAAATTGTCATCCCCGTGAATGAAGGTGTCACCCCCGTGAAGGATTCATTCAATTTCATCCAGAGAGCTTCACGACCTGAGTCACCACTTGTCTCACGGCTGGGAAGAGTGTCACGCCCGTGACTAATTAATGTCACGCCCGTGACTCTATATGTCAAAACATTCCAGAGAGCTTCACGACCAAGGTCACCACTTCAGTCACGGCTTGGGAAGAACTGTCACCCCCGTGACAAGAATATTCACGCCCGTGACCAATGAAAGAGAAAAATGTCAGGCGCGATTTTTTGGTTGGTATAACGGCTAGTTTCTTATTTAATGCACCCCAACGGCTATATTTAGCCATGAGAGTATAAATGGAAATCATTTATGCATTAAGAAACAAGAGGATGATAAGAGAATGATAAGAAAAACAAAAGATTAGCATATACTTCAAATCACAAGCTATCTTGTACTTTTATACTTTGAGAACAAATCTATTCTCTGTAAAAATCTTTTTGCTCCTCATATTTGAGCAATAAATATTTATAAGTGGTTCTCTCTATAATCTTCACTCAAGGGAGCATTGGGTAGTTCTGGGTTAAGAGAAGAACACTTGTAAGGGTTAGTTGTGTGAACCTCCAAAACACAAATTAAAAGGTTGTTTGTGTGAGCCTGTAAAACACAAGTGTAGGTTGTTTGTGTGAGCCTGTAAAACACAAAGTATAGGTTGTTTGTGTGAGCCTGTAAAACACAAAGTGTAGGTTGTTTGTGTGAGCCTGTAAAACACAAAGGAATTGGTTATTGTGTGAGCCATTAAAACACAAGGGATTTCTGGGTTAGGTGTGAGCCATTGTGAGAAACACCATAGTTGGGAGTGAGCTTGTAAAACTCCATTGTAACACTTAGTGTGTTAGTGAAACTCCCAATTGCGATTGGGGAGAGGAGTAGGGTTTGTTAATACCTGAACCTCTATAAATCTTTGTGTCTGATTTTCTCTATCCCTTCTAAAATTAGCAATTTTATTTCCGCACTTTAAAGTTTAATTTTTGAAACTCCAATTCAACCCCCCTTCTTGGTCTAATATCTGGGCAACAACATGCATCTACTCGGCCATGAGAATTGAAATCACCTTAGTTGGCATCTCCATCACTAATAAATATGATTCCCATAATACTAATAGACGAGTATATTTTGGTTTTTATGAGGGTTATGCTACAACTCGGTTGCACATCGCCTCCAATGCAATCAAGACAAATTGTCCCATGTCAGTGTGCATCAAGATTGCCAAACAACTACAGGATGATAAAAAAAAAATTATACCTAGCTATTTTAGAGCAGCCATATAAGTCATAGGAGATTAAAATATTATGCCCATGAGATTGAATGCTCAATAGAAAATGAATGGTTGATTTCTCACGGGGGCTGAAAAATTTGGATTGTCTATACTTTAATTAGAATCTATCTCGTGATAATGTTCACGAGACATATTTTAGAATTAGTTGACCTATCCAATGTATAGGATGAAAGAAAAAGTCATTTTGTGAAGAGCTTTTGCTCAAAATTTTGCTTATTATTGTTGACTAAAAATAAATAAATAAGAAAAAGGCAAAGATGTAATATTGTCATTGCATCTCAAATTATTGGCCAAGCTTGTTTAAGTATAGAACTAATTACAAGTATTGAAGACTACCCTTGGTAGTGGATGCAAAGTGTTGAACCTTGGGGGTATTTCCGTCATTTTGATGCTAACAAATAAAATAACAATAATGTATTTAACATACTTGTTTTCTAAGTCTATTAAATAAGGTATGGAATATGATAGCAAAAATGGAGAATGAAAGATTAATCTTAAAAAGATAAAATCGAAGAAATAACATGTTCACGCTCGTGACCTTATGTGTCATGCCCGTGATGAAGCTTAGCCTCAACAATCCAACATTTAAAGTTCACGGCCATGAAGAATGATAGAAACCGTGAATGAACATTTCAGTCACGCTCGTGAATAAATGTCACGCCCGTGAGAAGACATGACAAATTCTTCCAGAGAGCTTCACGACCAAAGTCACCACTTGGACCACGGCTTGGAAGGATGTCGCGCCCGTGAAGATAAAATGTCACGCCCTTGAACAAACACCTCAAAACCTTCTAGAATGCTTTACGGCCAAGGTCACCACTCAAGTCACGACTTGGAAGAACAGTCACGACCGTGATACACATAGTCATGACTGTGAAAGATGAAAGAGAAACATGTCAGGCGCAATTATAAGGATTGGTGCAACGGCTAGTCCCATATTAAATGCATTCTAACGGCTATAATTTGCTATGGAAGTATAAATGCAAGTCATTTATGCATCCATAATAAGAGAGATAACAAGGAGAACAAGAGAATAACTAATATTTTGAATCAAAATCTTGTTGTAAGCCATTTTGTGCATTTGATACTTTCAAAAAAAACATTCTCTGTGAAAATCTTTTTGCTCTTCATTTATTGAGCAATATAGATTTGTAAGTGTTTCTCTCTGTAATCATCTACTTAAGTGAGTTTTGGGTATTTCGGGGTTAAGAGTAGAACACTTATAAGGGTTAGTTGTGTGAGCCTCTAAAACACAAAGAAAGGTTATTTGTGTGAGCCTTTAAAACACAAGGTAAAGGTTATTTATGTGACCTTTAAAACACAAGGAATTGGTTATTGTGTGAGTCATCAAAACACAAGGGATTTCTGGATTATGTGTGATTCATTGTTAGAAACACCATAGTTGGGAGTGAGCTTGTAAAACTCCATTGTAACACTTAGTGTGTTAGTGAAACTCCCAATTGAGATTGGGGAGAGGAGTAGGGTTTGTTAACACCCAAACCTCTATAAAAAATCTTGTGTCATATTTTTCTATCCCTACCAAACTTAACTTTTCTTTCCGCACTTAAAAGTTAAATATTTAATATCCAATTCAACCCCCCTTCTTGGTTCAGTATCTGGGCAACACAAAGGAATTCTAACCCATTATGAGTTCTTAAGTTTTAATCTTGTTATGGAATTGAGTTTTAACCATTTTAAAGAACTTGGTAAGTACTTGCAAGATTTGTGATTTATTATTTAATAGAAATATCCATATTGCTCTTTTGTAATCATCAACAAGGGTTAGGAAATAATGGGCTCCACTCAATGAAGTTTGTCTATTTGGTCCCCATATGGTAGCATACAACAAGCTAAAAGGTTGATCAACTTTAGTAGTACCGGTAGGAAAAACAGTTCAAACTTGTTTTGCTTAAGGACATAGTTCAAAAATAGGTAAATGCAAGTTTTTAGTTTTATTTATAAAGTGCAAATGAGAAAGCACTACATCTGAAGGATGTCCCATTTTGCTATACCAGACATTAACATCAACAAATGAGACTTGATTTACATTGTGAATAGGAAAATAAGTATTTACAGAAGTTGAGATTTTATTTGACCTATTACAATTCCTAACAAAAGATGTGAAATCCAGCTCATAAAGATTGATAACTATTCTTCCAATTGCAATATGAAGAACACTCAGATCTTGTAAAAGACAACAATTATGAGTAAAAGTATTTTTGATGTTATTTTGTTTAAAGAGTTTGGTTACTAAAATGAGATTGTGACTAAACAATGATATATATAGTGTAACATTTGCTAGTTAGAGTTTATAAATAACATATATTAAGTGTATATGGGTGGTATATAAGTGTTATGGGTTTTAGGACATAAAAATTGTTAAGAAACATGAAAAAGTGATGTATCACAAGGTTCACCCCCGTGACCTGTTCCATAGAGCCCTATGGTTTAAATTGAATAATGTCATCTTTTTATCAGACAATCGTGTTTTTCCATACACCAAACCCTAGAAACATACTAGAAACATTTTCTCTTTAATCCCCTTTCAATTTTTGACATTTATAAAATGAAATTCTTATCATTAATAAGATCAAAGTGTAAAAATCAAGGATTGGTGTTCTTCCATAGATGGCGGAATTTGGGAGAATGAAGGAATCAAAAATTGAACTCTTACCGGTTCTGTTTGTTTAAAATTCTAGTAAGGAATAATGATTTCCTTAGTCTCTTATTTAGTTTAATTCAGTTTTAGATGGGAAAACATGATAAATGACCTATATTATGAAATTAAGTTAGGGTTTGCATTGTTAATGACATATATACAGTTTATATTCATTTAGATAGTGATATTAGGTTTTGATTACATGTTACGAAGAAAAAAGAAAGGTGGGGAAATCCATCAGAGGAATTAGAGACATTAGAGAGGTTAATAGTAGAGGCTTGAATTCAAATTTGTACATATATGCGTTTAAATTCAAATTATGGTATGCTTGTATGATTAATTGTGTAATTGGCTTGTTTTATGGCATAAACTGGTATATTAGATGCAAGAAATGAGTTTATGTGATATGTTAAACTTGGTATACACAAGGAATAATGATAATTGAAGCTTATTGATGTTATGGTTTGACAATTGAAGCAATGAATCTAGTTTGATGGGTTAAATGTAGGATTATGTATTTTATTTGTTAACATTAAAATGATGGAAATACCCATCAAGGTTCAACACCTTATTATTCATTTCATAATCCTTTTCATGTTTTCCATATGATATCCATATAATACTTCATGAATTATGAGTAAAAGCATTTTTGTGTTCATGTTCATGTAATATTATATTCAAACATATTTCATCATTTTAGATGTGTGTGGTTAAGCCACCTCATCCCTAAAATAATAAATCTATGTGATAAAATCTACAATACCATAACCATCTCAATGGCATGCCATTTATCATATGTTAGTCCTCATATAGAGAAAGTTCAATAAAAGTTCATAACCTGATTATTCATTTCATTTCATAATCCGTTTCATGTTTTCCATGTGATATCCATATAATACTTTATGAATTAGAGAATATAAAGCATTTTTGTGTTCATGTTCATGTTATACTATATTCAAACATATCTCATCATTTTGGATGTGTGCATACAAATTTCATGTCCTTTCATCATAAAAAATAATTTTTATAAATTTGTATCAGGGATTCATGAGCATGAATGTCCATTCACAATCATGAAAACCTCTTTCACAAATAGTTTACTTGTGACTTAAGCTGTGAATAATTTTGTCATTTTATGAGGCATCATTCACGGATGAGAACACAGTGTCACGATCGTGAATCTGGGTATTTCAATAGTTTTCAGCATAAATTAGTCCCAAAATAGAAACACCATACACAATGGGTCTAAGGCTAACTAGTATTAGCCACTTATATCAATATTCTCAATATAATACAATAAAAAATAAGATATAGTAGCTTAAGCTCTGGGAATAGTACTCTTGCTTCACAACTTGCATCTGGGTAGTTCAGAGTTTAGAGTATTGGTCAATAGAAAATGAGAAACAAGGTTAAGAAAAATATATACATAGAAAATCAGCAACCAGGTATATGGAACCAGAAAATGGAAATTTAAATTTATGTTATATGTCCAAAATGTTATATGGATATGGATTTACCTTTGTGTATATGATATGTATGTGTTAAACCAGTAGATCATGTATGCATATCTTTATATTGATAATGATGGCATGATCGAATTTATAAGACATGTATGAAGTTTGTGTGTTATGACATGTATGATTGTTTGTTAGAATTTTTATTCCTATTTGTACCACTAAACTTTCAATAGCTTAGTATATAAGTTTCTTGCATATAGGTTTAGAGCCGATAAATAGTTGAGTAGACTAGAAAGGGAGTTGAGCCTATCAAAGCAGTCAGAGCATACCTATATTTGGATTGGTGTTATTTCATTCATTTTCATTTTGTTTTGTTCTCATGACATGAGACAAATATATTTATTTTATTTATTTCTTTTTATTAATAAGGACATGTAATTGATTTGATTATTTTTAAATAAGGATTGTTTTGTAATAAAATGGCTAGTGTATGTAAAATCTAGATATTTTGAGAATACTGATTTGAATTTTTATTCAGATACAGGAAATTATTTTAATCAGTATTTGGATTATGGAATGTTTTAATTATACATGTTTTATAGATTATGAAGAATATACATATATAGTTTATAAAATAAGAAAAGTTTTTAAATGGAATAGGTTTATATGAATCTAGACATGTAGTATCCTTTTTTACAGTGGGATTATATCCTACTATATGGGTGTGTGTTACATTTAGTGGTATCAGAGCTTAAGTTTAGGCATTTCTATACCTAAGTAGGAAAAAAGTTTATCATGCATGCATAAATGTGTCTCATCTAACTCTAACTTTGTCAACTTGTAGGACTATGTGAGATGGTGTCTGAATCAAATGATGTGGATGAGAACAATAGTCCTCCAGTTATTGGGGCATTGAACTAGTCCAGTGCAACTAGTGTTCAAGGTTCGGATGTTGTACTAGTCCAAACCCAACAATCTCCTAGACAGGCTAATCAGGGTTAGATTGTTTTAATATGGAAAATGGTAGGCTTGCTGTCAGAGCTATACCACTGTCCATTCTAGCTCCTTAATCTTTTCCACTTAAGCCAAAAATGCATATTGACAAGCTTTAGAAGTATAAAGCCATATATTTTCTATGTGTAAAATATGATGACACTGCTACTGCAGAATACTGGATAAAGAAGATTGAAAGGGTTTGTGATGAGCGAGAGGGTGCAATTGACTAAAAGGAGAAATATGTTATATCTATATTACAAGAGAAGGCTTATAACTTGTGGAAATCATTCCTACTGAAAGCAGAGGTTCCTCTGCCAATAACATGAAACTTCTTCATTGTTAAGTTTAAGGAGCGGTATGTCCCCTAAATTTATATAGATGAGAAAAAGAGAGAATTTTTGAGCCTCAAATAGGGAAAGATAAAACAAGTATCATAGGGAATTTAATCAACTGAGTAAATGTGTAGTTGGGTTGATTTCTAATGAGATAGACAAGTGATGAAGGCTTGAGAATGACTTCAATACAAAGATTAGGGACTATGTGTCTACACTTCAGTATGACAACTTCTTTAAGCTGGTCGCATCCATCATTAGTGTGGAGAAGAGCAAGAGAAAGAGAGTAGAGAAAGCTTCCAGATAGATAGCAACTTCAGTAGCCTGGACTATAGGCAAGAAGGGTTGGTACTACTCAAGGCAGTCACAAGGCAAAAGTCAGGGACAAGGCATGAACTATTCATAGGGTGCATCCTATAGGAGGGAGTAGCCTTCTAAAGCTACATCTGCAGCATATAACACTCAGACATAGGCTACCATAAAGATTGCTCCAGTTTGTGGCACTTGCCATAAAAGTCATATAGGAGAGTGTTGAATGACCACAAATGTTTACTTTAAATGCAAGTCCAGGAACCATATGAAAAGGGGTTGTCCTCTTATTACTGGCAGTGCACTTACTCTGATTATACGGTCAGCTCTAGCTCATATCTCAGACTAAAGAAGGTCATTTAGGATCTATCCAGGCTGCCTTAGAGACAATTAACAGACTAAGGCTAGATTGAGTTCCAACTAGAGCTTAAATTATGAGGGCTAGAGAGGACCAGTAAGCTACTAATGTGATTATGGAAATGTTTTCCTTACACGACTCAAATATTTATGTTTTAATTGATTCTGATTCCACACATTATTATATATGCATAAGCACAACTAGACAACATAATATGATTAGTGAAAAATTTGAATATGAGATTGAGGTCACAATTCCCCTAGGTCATAGTGTGATAATGAATTGGATAAACAGAGGGTGTCCATTGATTGTTCATGGGATAGAGTTTTCTGTAGACTTGATAACGTGCCTTTTCATGAGTATGATTCCATTTTAGGCATGGATTAACTGTCATAACATGAGACAGTAGTAGATTATAAGACAAAGGATGTGATTTTCCCTTTAATTCCCCTTCAATTTTTGACATTTATAACACAAAATTCTTATTATTTATAAGATTAAACTGTAAGAATCAAGAATTGGTGTTCTTTCATAGAGGGCAGAATTCGAGAGAAGGAAGGAATCAAAAATTGAACCCTAACCAGTTTTATTTCTTCAAAATGGAATCAAGATTTTCTTAGTCTCTTAATTAGTTTAATTCGGTTTTAGATGGGGAATCATGAAAATGGACTTATATTGTGATATTAAGTTATGATTTGCATTGTTAATGCCATATAAATGGTTTATATTAATTTAGAGAGTGATATTTAGTTCTTATTGCATGTTAGGAGATGAAAAGGAAGGTGGAGAAATCCACTAGAGGGATTAGAGATGCTAAAGAAGTTGACAATAGAGGCTCCAATTCAGATTTGTACATATATGAATTTAAATTTGAAGTATAGTACGCTTATATGATGAATTGTGTAATTGACTTGTTCTTTGGCATAAACTGGTATATTATATGCAAGAAATGAGTTTTTTTTTATATGTTAAACTTGGTATACACAAAGAATAATGATAATTGAAGCTTATTGATGTTATGGTTTGAAAATTGAAGCAATGAATCTAGTTTGATGGTTAAATGTAGGATTATGTATGTTTATACCTTATTTATTATTGTATTATGCTAAGAATATTGATAAGAGTGGCTAACATTGGTTAGCCTTAGGGACTTTGTATACAGTGTGTAACATCTTTGACCTTCTCCACATGCATATGTACATACATTTCATTTGAACATATGCATTTTACATAAATTTTACTTGAACACGTGCATTCCATGTATATTTTTATAGAAACAAGTTCATGACACGCACTAGCTATGTGTTCTAGTATGCTGCAATTGTATCGAGTTGCACGTGTGTTCTTATAACCTAAATAAGGGTAACAAGATATTAAAAATAAATTGAATAAAGTGACTAAATTAAAGTAAGTAAAATTACTAGATTAAGATTAGTAAAATATTGCTTATAATTTGAGGGCCTTAGAGATATAATTGATAATAGTTGTAAATATAAAAAATGTTCCATTTGAACCCATATAAGTTTTAGTAAATTTTAATTACAATATGAATTATATATCGTAAGTTATGATGAACCTAAGTTAGTACCCAGAAACTGCCTAAAGGCAGAAAACAAGGCTGAAAACATAACACAATTGGAAATTTCACCAAAAATTGTAGAATACTTCAATTACTTTGAAATTTTAATATGTTACATAATTATATGTTAATTCTAATTATGAACAAGAATCAGATTAATTGGTCATGTATATAAAAATATATAGGCTAAATAGTTCCATAAGGTCACACTATCTCATAAGAAAAATTCTAACTATTGATATGAACAATTTATTTTAATTTGTTTAAGCCACATTAATTTTCTCTAGTCATAAATTAACCAATTATATTTCAATATTAGACTCAAGATAAATTGTAGATACACAAGAAAGGGGTATACAATAAGTTAAGAGCCAGAATCAAAGGAAAAAAGTGAGTCTAATTATCAATTGAATTCTTTAGTGCATATGAATGTTGCTTGCTATGTGTTTCATATGATTGTCATGTTTTGTCCTTGATAATATGATGATGGATAATTTGTGACATTTTTGGTACATATAAGTGGTATACTTGTGGTATATTTGAGGTATATGTTTGACATATGTGATATATACATATGGTATATGTATAGTATATGCAAGTATATGTGTGGCATATGAGGTATATATATGGTATATGTATGGTATATATGATAAGATACAAGTGCACATATGGACTGAAAAGACATTGTGACTAGTTAATCGATATTGCAAAGTAAAAGAAGAGGCCTATGGCCTTACAAATGTACAAATGAAACAAATGATCAAGCTAGCTAGAAAATGCAAATGTTCATATGGCAAATGTTCACATGGAAACCCGGGGTAATGTCAGTTTAACTGGTCACAACAAAATCAAATAAGCAAAGCATGAACATAAGTAAAGAATAGTGATTATATTTTTAAATTTCATTTGTGATTATATGATAAAGGTAAATGGAATGGAATATATGGTATGCATTGGATTTATGATTTGTTACTATGAGTTGCTTGGTATTTTAGAGCTCATTTGATGATTATTCTCACTGAGCCGTAACTCATTAGTTTGCATAATTTTTTAGATAAAGAAAAGTGTTAGCTCTTTTTCATTGCCATATAGAAGACATGGATGAAAGGTCATCGGCCGAGACTCACTACTCTCTCTTCTTGCATTCCATACGAGCATGAAAATATGTCATATGTATTTTAAATTTATGTGTTTGAACATGTATAATCACTCTAGATTGGTTTTTAAAATTTATAAATGAAAGCAACTCATAAATATTTATATGCAAAGTTTATGTTTTAATATATGTGATATATTATATTATGGCGAAAACCTCAAAGTTGACGTGCAAAGTTTTTGAATGATATTACAAGATATATAAAAAAAAATTACTACCACTATTAACAAGGTATTTTTCCTTTACAGTATGCTATGTGTGATTATTTGATACATGGATAGGTGGTACTCAAATGTATAAGATGTGGTGTTACATTTTTGGTATCAGAGCATGGATAGGTTCCATGAGAACATGCATATGCATAAAATCATGATAACATATGTATCATATGTGTTGAACATTATGTAGTGACATAATTCCATGTGTTTTAGGACCATTATAAGACATGATTCACCAAGGAGAGAAGGGCCGTCTGAAATGCATTCTCATGAGGCATCACCTCATTTGCATAGAGAGCAACTAGAACTAGGAGTTAGAGCTCCAACATATGTATCATAGTCATCTTGTAACACCCCATCACCCCAGCAGCTCGTGTCTGGATAAGGGTGTGCTACCCTCACCCCAGCAGCTTGTGCCTGAATAAGGGTGTGCTACCCTCACCCCAGCAGCTTGTGCCTGAATAAGGGTCTACTACATTGACTTTATCAGTTAAAATATTATTTTTAAAATTTGTATGAATGAACATCATTCCTATATTTTTTTCCATTTATTGTTTATTTACTTTGCATTTATAAAAGAAATACAACATAAAAGTTAGACTATATTTTTATATAGTAACATGTTCTTTACAAAACATACTATTTATTTTACAAATACTACAAAATAAAATTTACAATATAATAGACAAAAGTTGTGTAACCCACGATGTGTGCAACAAGCTGCTTTACTGGATTAGGTCACCGCTGGCTTTGTGTACTATCTTCTATTTATTCTTTACTAAATCTATGTGAGAAAACTCTCACGCTAAGCTCATGGCTTAGTGGTGCATATAGATAAGGCAATAAACTATTCTATGCAATCATGCATTATCATATATCAACTCATGCTTAATCATATTCTCATGCAAATATACACCTTATTGTATAACACTAAATCTTCTTTTATCTCATACTTATTATATTCTCATGCATTATCATGGTATTCTAGCATGTATAGACATCAAATTATATTATTTTATCTCATACTTATTTATTTTATTACCATATTATTGTATAACACTAAATCTTCTTTTTATCCATGCCATAATTCATAATTCCATTTTTATTATCCATGTCACAATTCATAATTCCAGTTTTATTTTCAATAATTTTTTTATGTTCCATAACTTCTTTATTTATATTTTCATTTATGCCCAGGACACCTATGAACCACTGACTAGGATAATAGAGTTGCCATCAAAGCATTTAGGAGTGTCACCCGGGCAATATGATATGCGCATATAAGTGTCAAACCCGGTGTAGATAACCATGTCAAACTCGACGTAGATAATAATATCATACTCGGCATAAATAACAATGTCAAACTCGACGTAGATAACAATGTCAAATTTGGCATAGATAACAATGTCAAACCCGACATAGATAATCATACCATTAATGGTTTTCATTTTCATCATACTCCCCCCTATTTGGCATGCCAAACTATCCTAAGTTGGTTCTAGTTAGGTGTTCTGGGGCTTATACAATTTCAGTAAAATTCATAACAATTAATTTTATACTTTTCATGCTTGTAATATCTCAAAATAATCATATAATCACTCAATTAAAATAATATTTATATAATATAACAAAGTTCTCATCATTTTTCTCACTTCATTCCTCAACTCACATGCTGCCTTGTCACTGACAGATTTTATTCTCTGTCTTGGACCATAATTTTGGTCCTATTTCGTTCTGAATTTAGTTACATGATCTTCATAACAATTTTACATATGGGTCTTAGCTTTAATATACAACTTGAATGACTTAATTATAAGTTATGTATCAAAATATATGATAAAATGAACATTGACTGGTCACTATCAATTCTGCCCAGAATTTTCTGGACAGATTCTAAGTCTAAACTTTATGAATTTTTTTGGCCAATTACAAACATATTCAGATGTTATGTCTAAATAAAAATTATATCCCTATGTCTTAGCTTTCAAAAAAAAAATAACACACAAATTCAAGCTCCATAATTCAAGTTATAACAGTTTAAGTACTTACTGCTCATTACTAACAATTATGCCCAGAATTTCTGGACAGATTCTATGTCCAAACTTTTTGAATTGTTCTGGACAATTACAGACATATTCATTATTTATGGTCTATATGAACGTTATAGCTTCATATCTTATCTTTCAAACCCAACAAAAAACATGCAAAACCGAGTTCTATAAATTAAATTATAACAGTTTAAGTGCTCACTACTCATCCATTTCCAGCACAGAATACATACATGAACTATATTTAATTTTTATCAAAATAATCCTAAGTCTAGCAAAGATGCATCCCTAAGATTTTTCATTACAAATAATATTAATTCAGAATTATAAACATGCCAAATAATTAATTTATATAATTAAAAAAATTAAAATAGGCTATTGCCTTAGATTATGCACAAACCTCTCTTTTTCTCTTTTCTTTCTCTTTACTTTTCTTTCTCCTTTCCTTTGCTCCCTTGATCTAGTTTATTGTTAACTTGAGTTCCTAAAATTTAAAATCAGATTATTAAAACTTCATAAACCCTAATTTTTCTCTTTTTCCTTCCTCTCCTAAGCTTCCTTAGGCATGAAAATGGAATTTTCCATGCCTTTCTCTCTTTTTTTTTTCTCACTTTTTCTTCTTAGAACAAGGTTTGGTTATGGTTGTCCAAGGGAAAAATGTGGCTGGTGTGGAGAACAGAATTTTCCTCAATGAAAAATGGATAAGGAAGAGGAAGAAACAATCAAGAAGAAGATGACAAAAGTCATTAAGATGGGGAGACACCTAAGCTCAATTTAGAAGTTTATATTAATGCTAAATGCATGTATGTTACTTGGCTTCTTAAAATTTTCCACGTGGTGTGGCTGGCTTCCACATGCAATTTATGTCTCAATTCATGCATTTAATTTATGATTATCCCGATTAATCCTCAAATTTTCGGTAAATTGCAAATTGACCCCTAAACTTTTTAAAATTTGCAAATTAGTCCTTTACCGAAATTTAACATCTTACAATATTTTGAACACTTTATTAGATATTTTTCGTACTTGATTGCCATTATTTTCATTATTTTTTGATAAAAATCCAATTTTAGACTTTGGATCAAATTGACGAGTCGATTTAACAACTCACGCGACTTAGGTCTAAATTAGCATATATGACATTCTCTCCCCCTTAAAATAAATTTCATCCTCGAAATTTACCTGTTAATTTTGTGAACAACTGAGGATATTTCTTCTTCATTACTTCTTCGTTCTCCCATATGGCTTCTTCAGTAGCATGATTATGCCATAACACTTTAACTAATGGAACTTTCTTGTTTCGTAAAACTTTTTCTTCATGTGCTAATATAGCCACCGGTTTCTCTTCATAAGTCAAGTCAGTATGCACTTCTATCTCCTTAGTTGGTATAATATGAGTCGGATCAGACTTATATCTCCTTAGCATAGATACATGGAAAACATTATGGATTTTATCCAACTTTGATGGAAGTGCTAACCGATATGCCACTGGTCCGATTCTTTCCAAGATCTCATAAGGACCAATGAATCTCGGACGTAACTTTCCCTTTTTACCAAATCTCAACACTTTCTTCTAAGGTGAAACTTTAAGAAACACTTTATCACCTACATCATATTTAATGTTTTGCCTATTGAGGTCAGCGTATGATTTCTATCAATCTTGAGCTGCTTTCAATCTTTCTTGGATAATTCTAACCTTTGCTTCTATTTGTTGCACAAACTCTGGTCCTATCAACTTTTTTTTCACTCAATTCAGTCCAACAGACTGGTGTCCTGCATTTTCTTCCATGCAATGCCTCATACGGAGCCATGCCTAGGCTTGTCTGATAACTATTGTTGTAGGCAAACTCCATAAGAGGTAGATATCTATCCCAACTTCCTTCAAACTCAAGCACATAGCTTCTCATCATATCCTCTAGCAATTGAATAACTCTCTCCGATTGTCCATCCGTCTGCGGATGAAAGGCCGTGCTAAAATTGAGTCGAGTCCCCAAAGCGTGTTGTAGACTCTTTTAGAATTGTGAAGTAAATCTAGGATCTATATCAGATATGATGGACATTGGCACTCCATGAAGTCTCACTATCTCACTTACATAAATTTCGGCTAGTTTGTTTAATGAGTAGTCCATTCTAACAGGTAAGAAGTGTGCCGACTTCGTTAATCGATCCATTATCACCCATACTGCATCATGCTTCTTTGAGTCATCGGTAACCCAGACACAAAATCCATTTTGATTCTTTCTCATTTCCATTCTGGAATAGGTATTGGTTGCAGCAATCCTGTGGGCAACTGGTTTTCCGCTTTCACTTGTTGACAAGTTAGACATTTAGCAACATATTCAATGATATCCTTTTTCATCCCTGGCCACCAATATTGAGTTTTCAAATCTTGATACATCTTGTTCCTGCCTAAATGCATGGTATTTACTGTTTCATATGCTTCTTTTAAAATATCGGATTTCATCTCTTTTACATTAGGAACGCAAATCCTATTCTTGAAGTATACTGTGCCATCCTCTGTCAATGAAAAATCAGGCTTTTCTCCCTTTTTCACTGCCTCCACTATCTTTACTAACTTCTCATATGGCTTCTGAGCATCTTTGATCCTCTGCATCAAAGTAGATTTTATTCGCATCTCAGCTAAAATATTCCTGCTTAGTGCATCTGCAACCACATTAGCTTTGCTTGGCTGGTAGTCGATCACACAGTCATAATCTTTAATCAACTCCAACCATCTTTGTTGTCTCAGATTCAACTCTTTCTGTGAGGGAAGATATTTAAGACTTTTGTGATCTGTATAGATATAACATCTTTCCCCATACAGATAATGTCTCCAGATCTTAAGAGCAAAACTATCGCAGCTAACTCCAAATCATGTGTCAGATAGTTAAGCTCATGAGGCTTAAGTTGTCTTGAGGCGTAAGCAATCACCTTTCCTTCTTGGATAAGAACACAGCCCAGACCATTATGACTAGCATCACTGTACACAATAAAATCTTTTTCTGGAGTAGGTTGAGTCAAAATTGGTGCTTCAGTCAGCATTGCCTTCAGTCGATCAAAGCTTGCTTGACATTTTTCTGTCCACTCAAATGGTCCTCTTTTCGTAGCAGTCGTGTCAAAGGAGTCACTAAGGATGAAAATTCCTTCACGAACCTCCTATAATATCCGGCTAATCCGAGGAAACTTCTCACTTCTGTTACATTTCGTGGTGGTTTCCAATTAAGAATAGCCTCAATTTTACTAGGGTCAACTCAAATACCTTTTGCTGAAATTACATGACCCAGAAAACTGACTGATTTAAGCCAAAACTTGCACTTAGATAGCTTTGCATACAAATGCTTCTCCCTCAATGTTTGTAGCATTATTCTGAGATGTTGATCATGTTTTACTCAATCTCTAGAGCAGACAAGAATGTCATCAATAAACACCACTACAAATTGATCAAGGTATGGCCTAAACACTCAGTTCATCAGGTCCATAAAAGCTACTGGTGCATTTGTCAATCCAAAGGGCATAACTAGGAACTTATAATGACCATAACGAGTCCTAAATACCATCTTAGGTACATCTTATTCTTTTATCTTCAGTTGATGATACCCCGATCAAAGATCTATCTTTGAAAATATGGTTGTACCTTTCAATTGATCAAACAAGTCATCAATTCTAGGCAGCAGATATTTATTCTTGATAGTCACCTTATTAAGCTGCCTGTAATCGATGCAAAGACGTAAGGTACCGTATTTCTTCTTCACAAATAATACTGGAGCACCCCATGGTGATACACTGGGTCATATAAAACCCTTATCTAATAACTCCTACAACTGTACCTTCAGCTCTTTCAACTCTGCTGGTGCCATCCTATATGGTGTAATGGAAATAGGGGTGGTGTCGGGTACCAAATCGATAGCAAATTCGATTTCTCTATCCAGCGGTAACCCTGGCAACTCCTTTGGAAATACATCGGGAAACTCACTAATACTAGGAATATCCACTAACTTCGGACTTGCTTTTTCCATATCAACTACATATGCTAAGTATGCTTCGCATCCCTTACTGAGGAGTTCTGAGCTTTTAACATTGATATCACATTGTTTGAGTATCTTTTATTCTCACCCATCACCACTATCTCATCTTGTTCTGGAATTCTGATGATCATCTGTTTTCTTCCACAATCCACTACCACTTCATAACAAGCTAACCAATCCATTCCCAAGATCACATCGAACTCATGGAATGGTAACTCTATCAAGTCTACTGGGAATTGCCTACCTTGAATTTCAACTGGGCAACCCCTAAACACCTTTCTAACCCTCACACTGTGCCCTAACGGGTTAGTCACAATAATCTCAAATTCTAGAGTCTGTGGTTCTAAACCCTATTGACCCGGTGGTGGTGTGCATATGTATGAATGCATTGACCCCGGATCTATTAATGCATGTATGTCAGAGCCAAAGAGAAGGAATTTACCAATTAAGACATCTGATGCATCCTGCTCCTCTCGGCCTCGCATGACATATGCCCTGGCTGGGGCAGCTCTACTACCTTCTGGCCTCTCAACTGTCTCTGATCTGAACTGACTGGACCATGATCAGCCTCCTCTACCTTGCCCTCAACCTCGGCCTCTACCTTGCCCAGAAGCCTATATCTATATCGGCTCAGTGCTTTCTAAACCTCTGTCATACTGTTAACAAGGGACAATCTCTCCTCATATGGTCTTTAGAGTCACATCTAAAACATGCTTATGTCATCCACTAACACTCTCCGAGATGAGCACGGCCACAATGCTGGCATTCTGGTAGGGGTAGAGATCTATATGGTGTCTGTGTTGGTGCACTGGCTGCCAAAGAAACAGATCTCACTGGTTGTCCTCACCTAAAAGAAGAAGGCCTATTGGAACCCCCAACCTGAAACCGGCCACTGAAAGATCTAGCTCTTTTGCCACTTGACTGTACTCTACTCAGTTGTGATATGGCCCTCTTGAACCCTCTATTTTGTGTTGACTGTTGTGCCACTAGAACTCTTTCAAATGTTCTGGCAGATGCCAGCAAACTAGGAAAACTCATCAAGCGTAGAGCTGAGACTTGTAGATTGATTAGGTCTCTCAATCCATCTTCAAATCGTCAGCACTTATCTGCCTCAGTGGATACATTGCCTCCATCATACTTGCAGAGATGTGTCAATTCTCTTTCATATTCTGTTACAGATAATTTTCCTTGTTTCAGCATCAAAAACTCTTTTTTTTTGTCGTCTGTGTAGATAGGAGGGATATACTGCTCCTTAAACTTCTCTAGAAAAAACTGCCATGTCATAGGGTCAGGAGCCTCTGTGCTCTGTGACTCAGTTCTCCACTAGTCATATGCATGCTCATGTAGTAAAGATACTGCATACTCATATTTATGTTCGTCTGTGCAATGCAGCTGATCAAAAACTCTCTTTGCCCGTTCTAGCTAAAACTCTGCCACTGAGGGGTCATCTTCCCATTTACTGTTGAAATCGGGTGCCCCTAGCTTTCTCAGTCTCTCAAATTGTAATCCTGATGAGGCTGGTTGTGATGCTCTTTGTAGCAAATCTATCATGTTCCTCATAAGCTCTGTTTGTCCTGTGCCAGCAATAGACTGCCCTTTTGATAGGCTAGCACTGGATCTAGATACAATAGCTCGGCTACGACTGGGTCGCGATGAAACCTCAGTTTCAGTAACCTCCTTACTTTCGCCTCCTTCGGCCACAATATGTCATGCTTCTGAAGTCATACTCTCCCTATGTCATAAAATAACGGCCCCAATCAGTAAGCAGCAACTTTAATACTTAATTATGGGTACACACATATCACATTTATTTTTTTGAAAACCATTTTAAAATCCCAAAACCGCCCAAACTGGGCTTTAATACCAAAATCCAGAAACACCCACCTTGCTCTGATACCAAAAACTGTAACACCCCCTCACCTCAGCAGCTCGTGCCTGGATAAGGGTGTGCTACCCTCACCCCAGTAACTCGTGCCTGGATAAGGGTGTGCTACACTGACTTCATCGGTTAAAATATTATTTTTAAAATTTGTATGCATGAACATCATTCCTATATTTTTTTTCCATTTACTATTTATTTACTTTGCATTTATAAAAGAAATATAACATAAAAGTTAGACTATATTTTTATATAGTAACATGTTCTTTACAAAACATACTATTTATTTTACAAATACTACAAAATAAAATTTACAATATAATATACAAAAGTTGTGTAACCCACGATGTGTACAACAGGCTACTTTACTCTCACGCTAAGCTCTTGGCTTAGTGGTGCATATAAATAAGGCAATAAACTATTTTATGCAATCATGCATTATCATATATCAACTCATGCTTAATCATATTCATATGCAAAGATACATATCATGATATTATAACATGTATCGACATCAAATGATATTATTTTATCTGATACTTATTTATTTTATTACCATCTTATTGTATAACACTAAATCTTCTTTTTATCCATGCCACAATTCATAATTCCATTATTATTATCCATGTCACAATTCATAATTCCAGTTTTATTTTCAATAATTCTTTTATGTTCCATAATTTCTTTACTTATGTTTTCATTTATGCCCAGGACACCTATGAACCACTGACTAGGATAACAGAGTTATCATCCAGACACTTAGGAGTGCCACCCGAGCAATATGATGTGCGCATATAAGTGTCAAACCCGGCGTAGATAACCGTGCCAAACTCGACATAGGTAATAATGTCATACCCGGTATAAATAACAATGTCAAACCTGGCGTAGATACCAATGTCAAATCCGACGTAGATAACAATTCCAAACCCGATGTAGATAATCATACCATTAATGGGTTTCATTTTCATCATACTCCCCCCTATTTGGCATGCCAAACTATCCTAAGTTGGTTATAGTTAGGTGTTATAGGGCTTATACAATTTCATTAAAATTCATAATAATTAATTTCATACTTTTCATGTAAGAAATATCTCAAAATAATCACATAATCACTCAATTAAAATAATATTTACATAATATAACAAAGTTCTCATCATTTTATTCATTTCATTCCTCAACTCACATGTTTCCCTGTCACTGGAAAATTATGTTCTCTGTCTTGGACCTTAACTTTGGTCCTGTTTCGTTCTGAATTTAGTTACATAATCTTCATAAAATTATATATGATCTTAGATTTAATATGCAAATTGAATCACTTAATTATAAGTTATGTATCAAAAGATATGATAAAAAGAACACTGACTGGTTACTAGCAATTCTGCCCAGAATTTTCTAGACAGATTCTAAGTTTGAAATTTATGAATTTTTCTGGCCAATTAAAAATTTATTCAGATGTTATGGTCTAAATACAAATTATAGCATTATGTCTTAGCTTTCAAATCGAATAAATAACACACAAATTCAAGCTCCATAACTCAAATTATAGCAGTTTAAGTACTTACTACTCATTACTAACAATTCTGTCCAGAATTTCTGGACAGATTCTATGTCCGAACTTTATGAATTGTTATGGATAATTACAGATATATTCAGGATTTATGGTCTAAATGAAAATTATAGTTCCATGTCTTATCGTTCAAACCCAACAAAGAACATGCAAAACTGAGTTCCAGAAATTAATTTATAACAGTTTAAGTGCTTACTGCTCATCCATTTTCAGCACAGAATACATACATGAAACTATCTTCAATTTTTATCAAAATAATCCTAAGTCTAGCAAACATGCATCCCCAAGGTTTTTCATCACAAATAATATTAATTCAGAATCATAAAAATGCCAAATAATTAATTTATGTAATTGAAAAAAAATTAAAATAGGCTATTGCCTTAGGTTATGCACAAACCTCTCTTTTTCTCTTTTCTTTCTCTTTACTTCTCTTTCTCCTTTCCTTTGCTCCCTTGATCTAGTTTCATGTTAAATTGAGTTCCTAAAATTTAAAATCAGATTATTAAAACTTTATAAACCCTAATTTTTCTCTTTTTCCTTACTCTCCTAAGCTTCCTTAGGCATGAAAATGGAGTTTCCCATGCCTTTCTCTCTTTTTTTCTCACTTTCTCTTCTTAGAACAAGGTTTGGTTATGGCTATTCAAGGGAAAAACGTGGCTGGTGTGGAGAACATAATTTTCCTCAATGAAAAATTGATAAGGAAGAGGTAGAAACAATCAAGAAGAAGATGACAAAAGTCATCAAGATGGGGGGACACCTAAGCTCAATCTAGAAGTTTATATTAATGCTAAATGCATGTATGTTACTTGGCTTCTTAAAATTTTCCACTTGGTGTGGTTGGCCTCAACATGCAATTTATGTCTCAATTCATGCATTTAATCTATGATTATCCCAATCAATCCTCAAATTTTTGGTAAATTACAAATTGACCCCTAAACTTTTTAAAATTTGCAATTTAGTCCTTTACCAAAATTTAACATCTTACAATATTTTGAACACTTTATTAGATATTTTCCATACTTAATTGCCATTATTTTCATTATTTTTTGATAAAAATCCAATTTTAGACTTTGAGTCAAACTAACGAGTGGATTTAACAACTCACGTGACTTAGGTCTAAATTAGCGGATATGACACATCTCATGTAGAGGTACTCCATGAAAACCTAGAACAAGAAGTGCATGGTCTTGGAATGTACAGGGAAAGACGATATAACAAGTTGAGAAAACAAGGTGCAATTGATTTTAATGGCACTACAGACCTCACAAAAAGAACACAGATGGTACTTAATATGATGAGACGCACCCCCAGAGGAAAATTTTGATTATGCAGTATCTTTTCTTCAAGGCAATGCCTATAAATGATGGGAGACAATCTCTGACAGTGACGCATAACCACCGGTTCTGACATGGAATGATTTTCTCTGGGAATTTTAAAACTATTACATGCCCGAGGCATATAAAGATGAGAAGAGAAAGGAATTTCTGAATCTGAAACAAATGAACATATCTGTTGTTGAGTATGAAGTGCAGTTTAACAAACTTTTCCACTATGCCACATTCATGGTCTCTACTGAAAGGGACAAATGCAAAAAGTTTGAGGAGGGCCTCAAAAATGAGATCAGAAATAGAATCACAACTACTGATCTTGATAGTTATGCTCGACTCAGAGCTGCTGTAATTAGAGCTGAACGATTAATGAAAGAAGCTGGGGAACAACAAATTAAAAAGGCAAAACGTGAGTTCTCTGGTGAGTCTAGTATAAGGTCAGGAAAGAGAGGTAGATATATGCCAACACAGTTTGGTAACAAAGGTGGATATTCGAGCTCTAGAGGTCGTGCTATAATTTCCTTTTACCCAGGCAGAGGGCAAAGCCAATATGTTGAACAAAGGTATACATGTACTTATTATGGTAGAAAACATACATGTGAATGTAGAAGGCTCACAGGAGCTAGTTATTCTATGGGTAGTTGGATCACATATATAGGGAATGCCCAAAAGAGCCAGATTTGTAACATTCTTGACTTTTCTCATATGTATTTTTGCGGCATCTCATTTGGGCATATGCATTTTGCATATACATCACTTGAACACATGCATAATATTCATTTTTATTTAAATAAATTTATGATATACACTTAGTTTATTTTTAAGTATTTTACAATTGTATAGAAATGCACATGTCTGTTTTATAATATAGATGAAAATAATATGAAATTAATATTTAAGTGAATAAAAAGATTAAATTGAATTAATAAAAATTTGACATGATTAATTTAATTAAATTAAAATAAATGATTAAATTATATTTTTGCATTGGTTAGTAAAATGGGATAAATGTATATATGTATACATAGATGTATGTATATGTATGATGATGATGATGATGATGATGATGATAATAATAATAATAATAATAATAATAATAATAATAATAATAATAACAATAATAATAATAATAATAATAATAATAATAATAATAATAATAATAATAATAATAATAATAATAATAATAATAATAATAAGGGAAAGAGAGACAGCAAAAAAAAGAAAGAAAGAAAGAAAGAAAGTTGGCTTAGTCAAAGTCCAAGTTTCTTATTTTCTACCAACACTTCTTCTTTTTGTTCTTCTTCTTATTTGCATCATTCTTTCAGTCCATTTTTTTGAAGTTTCAACCACCTTTTCTTCTCTCTTTCACTTCAGAAATTACAGCAACAAGCTTAGTCAAGGGTGATTATAGGTGAGTAAACATTTATTTTGTGTTAATCTTGATTATGATGTTTAGGGTTCATAAATAGGCAAAGTTTCGTACCATGGTTTTGATGATATTCGAGATCGAATATGAAGAAGTGTTTCAAATAACACTTTATGTCTTAGATTTACGAACATATAAACAGTTTTGCAAGATATGGTGCATATGAAGAGAACCCCTATCTTGATTGAAACTGGTCCGGATGTAAACCCTAACTGAGTTAACTGCTGTGTTTATTAGTTTCGAATATAATAAAGTCATTATTTAAAGTATCTCAAAACATAAATATTGTAGATATATGTGTTATGTATTCGTATACCAAATTTTAGATTCATATATCTTGTGGATTTGGAGTTATTATGAATAAAACCACGACTGTTCCATATTTTGAGCTGACTGCTTAGTACCCTAAGCAGATCTAGCAATTTATTTGGAAATTTTAAGCTCCTTAGAGATAGATTCTAAATATTATCAAAATATAAAAGTTATAGTTTTAAGTCTTATCTAATTTAGGAACTAATTTTAGCTTAATATTTTATGTATAGAGTAAGTTATGACATTTACAAGTCATACTAGCTTGGAAGCCAATTCTGTTATAGACCATTAAAATATTGCTTATAATTTGAGGACTTTAGAGATATAATTGATAAAAGTTGTAAAAATAAAAAATGTTCCATTTGAATCCATATAAGTGTCTGTAAATTTTTATTGCAATATGAATTATATATCGTAAGTTGGTACCCTAAAACTGCTTTAAGGTAGAAAACAGGGCAGAAAACAAAACACAATTGGAAATTCCACCAAAAATTGTACAATGCTCCAATGGTTCTGAAATTTTAATATGTTACATAACTATATGTTTTATTTTAATTAAGAATAAGAATCAAATTAATTAGTCAAGTATATAAAAAGTTATAGACTAAACAGTTCCATAAGGTCACACTGTCTCATAAGAAAAATCTTAACTATTGATATGAACAATGCATATTAATTTGTTTAAGCCACATTAAGTTTTTTTAATCATAAATTAACCAATTATATTTCAATATTAGGCTCAAGACAAATTAGAGATATACAAGAAGGGGGTAGACAATAAGTTAAGGGTTAGAATCAAAGGAAAAATGTGAGTCTAATTATCAATTGAATTCTTTAGTACATATGAATGTTGCTTGCTATATGATTGTAATGATTTGTCCTTAATAATATGATGATGGATAATTTGTGACATTTGTGATACATATAAGTGATATACTTGTGGTATATTTGAGGTATATGTTTGACATATGTGATATATATATATATATATACATGGTATATGTATAGTATATGCAAGGTATATGTGTGGCATATAAGGTATATATGCGGTATATGTAATAAGAACACAATGGATGATGAATGCTTAGTTACAAATGCATATGCATAATGACTTAAAAGGCGTTGTGACTAGTTAATCGACATTGCAAAACAAAAGAAGAGGCCTATGGCCTAACAAGTGAGCAAATGAAACAATGATCAAACTAGCTAGCAAATGCAAATGTTCACATGACAAATATTCACATGGAAATCTGGGGCAATGTCTGTTTAACATGATCACAACAAAATAAAATGAATAAGCATAAGCATAAGTAAAGAACAATTATTGAATACTTGATTTTATCTACATTTATATGTTATTGACTGATGAAATGGAATATAAAATGTGTATTAAGTATACTTGTTATTTGCTATTATGAAATGCTTGGTAATTTAGAACTCATTTAATGGTTATTCTTACTGAGTCGCAACTCACCAAATTGCATCATTTTTTAGGTAGAGAAGAGTAGTAATTCATATTGAGGTGCATATAAAAGTCATGGATCAAAGGTCATCGGCCGAGCCTCCTCACTCTCTCTCTTTGCATTCCACACAAGCATAAGAACATATCATATCATTTATATTTGGGGGCTGAATACTTGCATATATATAATTACAATGAATATGTAATAAGATATATATATATATACGGATTTGACTTATAAATTTACTAACTTTTAAATGTAATGTTTAAATTATTAATATATGTGATGTTATAGGCTATGATTAAAGCATCCGTATTGATTGTGAAATTATTGTTGATAATATAAGATGAGTTAAAAAAAATTTACTCTCGCTGTAAACATGAATTTTATTTTATTTTTGTTCCATACGTGATAACTTAATATATAAACAACATATATGGTATATAGAAGTATAAGGTGTTAGGTGTTACAAGATTAGTGGAGACCAACAGAGATATAAAGTATTTGAGACTACAGTTGAGGCACCGAGGGTCTATCCTGCCAATGGAACACAAGACAAAGGCAGAGGTAGAGGAAAAATTGGTACAACAGGCAGAAAAGTGACTAGATTTAAAGGTAAGAGTTCTAGACCCCTTACACAGGCTAGGGTGTTTACCATGACTAGGCAAGAGGCAGTTGATGCTCCCGAAGTAGTCCTTGGTAATATTTATATTTATGATATGTTAGCATATGCATTGATTGACCCAGGCTCCACGCATTCATTTATATCATTGCATATGGCATCCAAATTGCATCAAAAGCATGAGCCTTTGGGGATTGACATAACTGTGAGTACTCCATTGGGAACAGTAGTAGTTGTGAATAATGTCTGTTGTGATTGCTTGATATGCATTGATAAAGCTGAGTTGATAACTGATATGATTTTATTGCCAATATATGAATTTGATGTGATACTGGGAATGAACTGGTTAACTAAACATCATTCAATAATGAATTGCTTTACTAAGGAAGTAATTTTGGAATCACCAAACCAGCCAAGGGTAGTACTTCTAGGTGAAAGAAAACTTGTGCCTACATGTCTAGTCTCAACTGTAAAGGCATTTCAAATGATCAAAGAAGGATGTGAGACATATTTGGCATATGTGACTGATACTAGAACCACTGATAGCTTGCTTGAAAATATACTAGTGGTAAGAGAATTTTCTGATGTATTCCCAAATGATCTACCTGGTTTACCACCTGATAAAGAAATAGAAATTACTATTCAACTGGTACTAGGGACAATGCCAATATCAATGTCACCCTATAGAATGGCTCTAATTGATTTGAAAGAACTGAAAACCCACTTACGAGAGTTGCTGGATAAAGGGTATATCAGACCTAGTGTATCGCCATGGGGAGCTCTAGTATTATTTGTTAAAAAGAAGGATGAGACAATGAGATTGTGTATTGATTACAGAAAACTTAACAAATGATAGTCAAGAACAAATATCCATTGCTCAAAATAGATGATTTGTTTGACCAATTACGGGGATCCCAAATATTTTTCAAGATTGATTTGAAATTAGGTTATTACCAGCTAAAGGTAGCAGAAGCGTATGTTCCAAAGATTGTCTTTCGAACCAAGTATGGACACTATGAATTTTTAGTAATGCCGTTTGGATTAACTAATGCTCCAGCTGCATTTATGACATTAATGAATAAATTTTTTCAACCGTATCTGGATAAATTTGTGATAGTATTTATTGATGACATATTGGTGTACTCAAAGAATAAGGGAGAACATAAACAACATTTAAGAATTGTGTTGCAAACTTTGAGGAAGAAACAATTATATGTCAAACTAAGTAAATGCGAGTTTTGGTTAGATCATTTGGTGTTTCTTAGACATGTGGTATTGGGCAAGGGCATGAAGTAGAACCAAAGAAAATTGAAGTCATAGTAAATTGGAAAGCTCCTAAAAATGTTACATAAGTGTGTAGATTTTTGGGTTTAGCCGGATACTACCGTAGGTTTATTGATAGGTTCTCATTGATTACTAGCCCTTTGACTAAATTTTTGAGAAAGAATGTGTCTTTCAAGTGGACTCCATAATGTCAAAAGAGTTTCGATAAACTAAAACACAAGCTAACCTCAGCACCAGTGTTAACTATTCCTACAGGTACAGGTGGGTTTACACTATATAATGATGCTTCTCACCAAGGCTTGGGATATGTATTAATGCAACATGGTAAGGTGATTGCTTATGCATCCAGGCAACTGAGACCACATGAGATCTCATATCCAGTGCCTGATTTAGAATTGGTTGCAGTTGTATTTGCATTGAAGATTTAGAGACATTATCTGTATGGTGAGACATTCCAGATCTTCACAGACCATAAAAGCTTGGGTTATTTGTTGACACGGAAAGAATTAAACATGAGGCAGAGATGATGGTTAGAACTATTAAAAGATTATGACTGTACAATTGAATACCATCCGAGGAAAGCCAATGTGGTAGCAGATGCATTGAGGAGGAAGGCCAACAGCAGTGTAGCTCACTTGCAAGCATCATCTTTTTCATATTTGATTCAATTACGATCTATGAGTGTCAAATTAAATATGCATGATGGAGGATCACTGATTGCTACTTTTCAGATCAGACCTATACTAAAAGAGAGAATCAAAGAAGCACAAGACAAATATCCTCAATTATGTGAGAAAATTGATATGGTAAGGCTGGAAAATAGTACAGAGTTTCATTTCAGAATGATACACTGATATTAAAGTCACGCATATGTGTTCCAGACACTGAGAACTTGCATTAGAAAATAATGGAAGAGGCACATGATGCACCCTATGCAATGCACCCAAGGATGACAAATATGTATCACATTTTAAGGCCTCGTTATTGGTGGCCAAGAATGAAGAAAGACATAACATAATATGTTTCTCAATGCCTAATATGTCAGCAGATTAAAATTGAACACTAGACACCAGTTGGTAAGCTATATCCATTGTCAGTGCCAAAATGAAAATAGGAGAAAATAATGATGGATTTTGTTTATGGATTGTCAAAAACTCCATGGAAAAATGATGCAATATGGGTGATTGTTGACAGATTAACCAAGTCATCACATTTTCTACCTATTAGACGGGGATGTACACTTGAGATTTTGACAAAGTTATATGTGAATAAGATAGTCAGATTACATGGTACTCCACTGTCCATTGTGTCTAATAGAGATCCACGGTTCACTTCACATTTTTGGGTGAGTTTACAAGATGCATTAAGAACAAAATTGAACTTCCGTACTGCATTCCACCCACAAACTGATGGACAATCAAAAAGGACCATATAGACATTAGAAGAAATGCTTAAAGCATGTTCAATGGAATTCATAGGTGCTTGAGATGAAAATATAGCATTGATTGAATTTGCTTACAATAACCAGTATCATAGCAGTATCCAGATGGCACCATAAGAGGCATTGTATGGCAGAAAATGTAAAAGGCCTATAATTTGGGATAAAGAAGGAGCACGTGCATTAGAAGGACTAGAGATAGTACAAGACATTGTGGATAAAATAAAGATTGTCAAGAACAAGCTAAAAGCAGCACAAGACAGACAGAAAAGTTATGAAGGGAGATGAAATATGAGTTAGGTGAAAAGGTATTTCTTCGTGTTTCTCTATGGAAAGAGATAATTTGATTTGGCAAGAAGGGTAAATTGAGCCCAAGGTACATAGGGCCTTATAAAATTATTGATAAGGTTGGTCCATTGGCATATAGGATGGCTTTACCATAAGAGATGACTAAGATTCATAATGTGTTTTATGTGAGCATGCTTAGAAGATACATGTCAGATCCTACAAGTGTACTTAAAGATCAAGCCATCGAGATTGCAGATGACATGAGTTATGTAGAAGAACAAGTGAAAATCACCTGATACAAGACTAAACAATTGAGAAACTGAGAAATACCTTTAGTTAAGGTATTATGGAGAAACCATTCACAAGAAAAGGCAACATGGGAAACAGAAGAAAATACAAAAAAACAATATCCACACCTGTTTCCAAGTATTAAATTTTGAGGACAAAATTTTTAAAAGGAGGGGAGAATTGTAACATCATTGACCTTATCCACATGCATATGTACATGCATTTCATTTGAACATATGCATTTTACATATATTTCACTTAAACACATGCATTCCATGTATATTTTTATAGGAACAAGTTCATGATATGCACTAGCTACGTGTTCTAGTATATTGCAATTTTATCGAGTTGCACGTATGTTCTTATAACCTAAATGAGGGTAACAAGATATTAAGAATAAATTGAATAAAGTGACTAAATTAAAGTAAGTAAAATGACTAGATTAAGATTAGTAAAATATTGCTTATAATTTGAAGGCCTTAGAGACAATTGATAAAGCTTATAAAGATAAAAAAAAAAAATGTTCCATTTGAACCCATATAAGTGTCTATAAATTTTAATTGCAATATGAATTATATATCATAATTTATGATGAATCTAAGTTGGTACCCTGAAACTGCCTAAAGGCAGAAAACAGAACACAATTGAAAATTTCACCAAAAATTGTACAATACTCCAATTGCTCTGAAATTTTAATATATTACATAATTATATGTTAATTTTAATCAGGAACAAAAATTAGATTAATTGGTCATGTATAAAAATATAGGCTAAACAGTTTCATAAGGTCACACTGTCTCATAAGAAAAATCTTAACTATTGATATGAACAATGTATATTAATTTGTTTAAGTCATATTAAGTTTCTCTAGTCATAAATTAACCAATTATATTTCAATATTAGGCTTAAGACAAATTAGAGATACACAAGAAGAGGGTAGACAATAAGTTAAGGGTCTGAATCAAAGGAAAAATGTGAGTCTAATTATCAATTGAATTCTTTAGTGCATATGAATGTTGCTTGCTATGTGATTCATATGATTGTCATGATTTTTCCTTGATAATATGATGATGGATAATTTGTGACATTTGTGATACATATAAGTGGTATACTTGTGGTATATTTGAGGTATATATTTGACATATGTGATATATATACATGGTATATGTATAGTATATGCAAGGTATATGTCTGACATATGAGGTATATATACGATATATGTATGATATATATGATAAAATACAATGGTTAATGAATGCCTAAGTACAAGTGCATATGCATATGGACATAAAAGTGCAAAGCAAAAGAAGAGGCCTATGACCCAACAAATGTGCAAATGAAACAAATGATCAAGCTAGCTAGCAAATGCAAATGTTCATATGGCAAATGTTCACATAGAAACCCGGGGCAATGTCAGTTTAACTGGATCACAGCAAAATCAAATGAGCAAAGCATGAGCATAAGTAAAAAATAGTGATTATATTTTTAAATTTCATTTGTGATTATATGATAATGGTGAATGGAATGGAATATATATGGTATGCATTGGATTTATAATTTGTTACTATAAGTTTCTTGGTACTTTAGAGCTTATTTGATGATTATTCGCACTGAACCTTAACTCATTAGTTTGCATAATTTTTCAGAAAAAGAAAAGTGTTAGCTCTTTTTCATTTCCATATAGAAGACATGGATGAAAAGTCACCGGCCGAGCCTTACTACTCTCTCTCATTGCATTCCACACGAGCATGAAAATATGTCATTTGCATTTTGGATTTATGTGTTTAAACATGTATAGTCACTCTAAATTGGTTTTTAAAATGTATAAATGAAAGCAACTCATTAATATTTATGTACAAAGTTTATGTTTTAATATATGTGATATATTATATTATGGCAAAAACCTCAAAGTTGAATTGCAAAGTTTTTGAATGATATTACAAGATATAAAAAAAAGATTTACTACCACTATTAACAGGGTATTTTGTCTTTTCAGTATTCTATGTGTGATTATTTGATACAAGGATAGGTGGTACTCAAATATATAAGATGTGGTGTTACACAGTATGCTATTTTAGGACTGATTTATGCTGAAATACCCAAATTCACGGTCGTGACACTATATTCATGCATGTGAATAATACCTCAGAAAATGATAGAGTTATTCACGACTTAAGTCACAAGTAGACCACCAGTGAAAGGGGTATTCATAGTTGTAGATGAACATTCACACACATGAAACCTTGATACAAATTTATAAATTTATTTTTATGTTGATATGACATGGAATTTGTATGCACACACAACTAAAATGAAGAGATATATTTAAATATAGTATGATTACATAAATATGGAAATGTTTTATATGCTCTAATTCATGAAGTATTATATGGATATCACATGGAAAACATGAAAAGACTATGAAATAAAATGAATAATCAGGTTATGAACTTTTAATGAACTTTCTCTATATGAGGACTAGCATAAGGTAAGTGACATGTTATTGAAGGAATTATAGTACTATAGATTTATCATGTAGATTTATCATATAGATTTTTTATTTTAGGAACAATATAACTTAAACTCAAGTGAGAGTACCCTTAATCCCATATGCATGTAGTTATTATTTGTACTCAGTTAAGGTGACTTAAGTTCATGTGAGAGCACTCTTGACTTAAGAAGCTTGGTTAAACACTTATGCAGACCGAAATAATTAGTGAGCAGTGTGGCTTAAACTTAAGTGAAAATGCTTCTATTCACAACCAGAATCCTGGTAGTCTGAGTTTAAAGTAATGGACAATACAAACTAAGAAACAAGATTAATAAAAACAGATACATGGAAACCAGTGACTAGGTATATGGAACTAGAAAATGGAAATTTATGTTATATATCCAAAATATTATATGCATATGAATATGCATATGAATTTACCTTTGTGCATATGATATGTTTGAGTTAAACTAGTAGACCAAGTATGCTTATTTCTATATTGATAATGATGACATGATCAAATTTATAAGGTATGTATGAAGTTTGTATGCTATGATATATATGATTACTTGTTAGAATTTTTGTACTTGTCAGTACCGCTAAACTTTTAGCAGTTTAGCATGTGAATTCTCTTGCATGCAGATTTAGTGCCAATAAATAGTTGAGTTGACCAAAAGATGAGTCGAGCCCATCAAAGTAGACCCGTGTGTGTGTCAGTATTATTTCATTCATTTTCATTTTTTTTTGTTCTCATGTTATGAGACATGAATATTTATTTTATTTATGTTTTTATCAATAAAGACATGTAATTGATTTGGTTGTTTTTAAATATGAATTTTTTTGTAATAAAATAGTTAGTGTAAGACCAAATTAAATGTTTTGAGAATTTGGATTTGGATTTTTATTCAAATATAAGAAAATTTTTTATTTAGTATTTGTTTGTGAAATGTTTTAATTATACATGTTATAGAGATTATGAGGAATATACAGATATAGTTTAAAAGATAGAAATTTTTTTAAATGAAACATGTTTACATGGATCCAAGCATATGACATCCTCCTCTAAGGTGGGCTTATATCCTATTGTATTGGTGGGTGTTACATAAAGTTACAATGTCAATTTGTGTAACTTTGACACTCGAGCCATTTGGTAGATGCACTATTATAGGTTTTGTGGCAGAATTATTGGGCACAATTGATAAAATAACACAAATAAATGTGAAATAAAATAATTAGCAAAAATAACACCGACAATTTAATGTGGTTCACCCTTTAATTTGGGTTACGTCCATGGATAACACCCTGAATATTTTTCTTCCACTAATAAAAATTAATGGGTACAAAGAAGAAAGTCTTCCCTAGATACAGGCTAGAGGTAATACAACAATTTTGAGATAAACCCAAAAATAGTGGCACACAAGTGTTTTCCAAAAACACCCCAAAATATTTTTCTCACTATTTTTGTCACTCCTTAATTTTTGGAAAAAATTCCAAAAATCTAACTCTCTCAAATTCTCTCAAATGAATTGAGATTGTTGTGATTCAAATGAAAGGAGATCTACCTATTTATAGAAAAATATTCAATGTGAACACAAATTAAAAAAGTAAAAAATATTGGCTGAACGAATTAAATTTGAAATTGAATTGTTGGCTAGAGGAATTCAATTGGAAATTGAATTGCCGCAACTTTTAATTTTTTTTTATTTTATATGTGGTGGGACCCACATGTGGAGGGACCCACACAAAATTTATTCAAAAAATTCGGCTACCAACAAATCTCCCTCTCCCGACAATGTGGGGGCTCCACCATTTCAGCAGCTAATCGACAGTATTCAAAATATGATCTTGGTAGAATCTTTGTTAACATGTCTGATCCATTTTCTTCTGTATGGATCTTCTCAAGCTGTAGTAGCTTCTTCTCTATCACATCTCTAATCCAGTGATATCTCACATCAATATGCTTTGATCTTGAGTGAAAGAAGGCATTCTTTCCAACATGGATAGCACTCTGACTATCACAAAATAATTGATATTTGTCTTGCTGCAATCCATATTCTTTGAAGAACTTCTTCATCCATAACAACTCTTTACATGCTTCTGTTGCTGTAATAAACTTTGCTTCAGTTGTAGATAGTGCAACGCATTTCTGTAACTTCGATTGTCATGACACAGATCCCCCTGCAAAAGTGATCAGGTAACCTGACGTTGACTTTCTAGAGTCAACATCGCTAGCCATATCTGCATCTGTGTTTCCAACCAACACAGGTTTGGTATCTCCAAAATATAAACATATTTTCGAAGTACCTCGAAGATACCTGAAAATCCATTTTACTGCAGTCCAATGTTCCTTTCCAAGATTTGAAAGGAATATGCTCACTACTCCAACTGCATGAGCGATATCAGGTCGTGTGGACACCATGACATACATCAAACTTCCAACTGCTAAAGCATATGGAATCTTGTCCATCTCATCCTTCTCTTCGTCTATAGAAGGGTTCTGTTTGGAACTCAGCTTAAAGTGATTAGCAAGAGGATAACTAACCATTTTAGCTTGGTCCATTTGAAATTTCTTAAGTACTTTCTCAATGTACTTCTCCTGTGACAGCCATAATTTCTTAGCATCCCTATCTCTGATAGTCTTCATGCCAAGAATCTGTTTTATTGGCCCTAAGTCTTTCATAGCAAAAGACTTACGCAACTAATTTTTCAAGTTGTTAATTCTGGAAACATTCCGGCCAACAATCAGCATGTCATCCACATAGAGCAGAAGAATGATGAAATCTTCATCAGAGAATTTTTGTACAAAAACACAATGGTCTGAAGTAGTCTTATGGTATCCTTGCTCTCCCATAACAGACTCAAACTTCTTGTACCATTGTCTCGGTGTCTGCTTCAAGCCGAGTCACCATTGGAATCAGGAACATCTTTCTTTGTCTTGACAATATCTTCAATGGTCTCCTTCTCAATGAAAACAGCATCACGGCTTCTGATAAGTTTCTTCTCCACTAGATCATAAAATCTATAGCCAAACTGACATTTTCCATAGCCAATAAAAACACACTGTCGTGTTTTGACATCGAGCTTGGACCTCTCATCTTTTGGAATATGCACAAAGGATTTGCAACCAAATATTCACATATGATCATAGGAAACATCCTTTCCTAACCACACTTTCTCTAGAACATCTAGCTTTAGAGGGATACAAGGTGAAAGCTTTAACACATACACAGTCGTGAGTAAAGCTTCACCCCAAAAAGTTTTAGGTAACTTTGCATGTGAGAGCAAACATCTGACTCTCTCCATCAAAGTTCTATTCATCCTCTCAGTCAGGTCATTCAACTGCAGTGTTTTTAGAGGCGTTGTCTGATGCCGAATACCATGTTCTTTGCAGTATGCATCAAACAATCCAATGTATTCTCCACCGTTATCTGTCCGAATGCATTTCAAATTCTTCCTGGTCTGTCTCTCAAATGAGGTATGAAATTCTTTAAAGACATTTAGCACCTGATCTTTTATCTTTAAAGTATACACTCATGTCTTCCTCGAATGGTCATCAATGAAAGTCACAAAGTACTGAGCACCACCCAGTGACTTTGACATTGGCCCACATAAATCTGAATGGATCAGATCTAACACATTCTTCATTCTGGAAGGAGGGGAACTCTTGAAAACAACTCTATTTTGCTTTCATGCTAAACACAGTTAGTACATTTCTCCAAATGCACTTCATCCATTTCGGGCAACATCTTCCTTCTGACAAGGGTAGTCATCCCTTTCTCACTCATATAGCCGAGTCGTCTGTGCCATAATTCAATAGCACAGTTTTTCTTCATAACACTCATAGTGTCTTTGCAGAACTTTGCATGCATCACATACAAGGTAGCATGCCTTGTGCCTCTAGCCACCACCATGGAACCTTTGGTAAGCTTCCATTGGTTATTTGAGAAGGTACTGCAGAAACCTGCATCATCGAGTTTTCCTGCAGATATCAAATTCAAATGAATATATGGAATATTTCTGACATCTCTCAGGACTAATCTGATACCATTCATAGTCTCCAAACAAATATCTCCTCTGCCAATAACTTTTGACAGATTGTCATTTTCCATCTTCACAGCGGCAAAATCTCCTGCTGTATAAGATGAGAAGAATTTCTTCTGAGACGTGGCATGAATGGTAACACGTGGTAATTTGTGGTAATTTAAGCTGATCATCTTGGTGCCCTTTGTCTCCATTTTAAAACAAAATGAGACTCCTTCAGTTGACAATAAATTAATAAAATCTTTTTTGATGTGAAAGATCAGTCAATACTGCAACCACAGAGCAAACATACTAAGAATTTTATAAGACTGACAGACTGACTCTGATACCACTTGTTGGGCACAACGGATAAAATAATACAAATAAATGTGAAATAAAATAATCAGCAAAAATAACACCGACAATTTAACGTGATTCACCCTTTAATTTTGGTTACGTCCACAGACAACACCCCGAATATTTTTCTTCCACTAATAAAAATTAATGGGTACAAAGAAAATAGTCTTCCCTAGATACAGGTTAGATGTAATACAACAATTTTGAGATAAATCCAAAAATAGTGGCACACAAGTGTTTTCTAAAAACACCCCAAAATATTTTTCTCACTATTTTTGTCACTCCCTAATTTTTGGAAAAAATTCCAAAAATTTAACTATCTCTCAAATGAATTGAGATTGTTGTGATTCAAATGAAAGGAGATCTGCCTATTTTTAGAAAAAATATTTGAATGAATGCAATTCGAAATTGAATTGTTGGCTGGAGGAATTTAATTCGAAATTGAATTGCTGCAACTTTTGACTTTTTTATTTTATATGTGGAGGGATCCACACTAAATTTATTCAAAAAATTCGGCTACCAACAAGAATGAAGATTAGTGAATAATCTGCACATATATGATTACTAGCACCACTATCTACAATCACAAACATTATTCATAATACCAATGTTGCAAATTGTACTTGCAAACTCCTCAAGTTGTGCAAAATTTATGCTTCCCTCTTCCATTTGTTGTTTGCCTTTCATGTATTTTGAAATTTCTTACTTAATCAACTCTGTAATATCTTGTCGGTGCTTAATCCTTTTTATCACTGTCAACTGCCATATTAGCTTATAACTTGCCTTGTCCTTTCCGTCTCTTTTGCTTAAGATCTTGATACTACTTGGCACTCCATTCAGCTTAAAACAGGTTTCTCTAATATGCCCCGGCTTTTTGCAAGTCACAAAATTTCTCTTCATTTTTGCCATATTATTTCTTTTTATATTGCGACTTTCCTAAATATTGTCCTGACTTTGCAAACATAATGCTCCCTTGTGTATTTCTTGATTCATGTGAATTGATATTTGTCTCTTAATTCTCAATATCATGCAGTGAGTCATACTCACAGTTGGAAGACGATCTAAGAGAGAAATTTGATTCAATGCATTCTCGAAATTGTCATTAAGTCCCCTAAGAAACTGCATTAATTTGTCTAAAGAGCTGAACTCTTCCATGTGTTTTCCAGCTCCACACTCACTTTTTCCACAAGTTCAATGAGGTGGAGGACTAAGACAATTCAGTTCATCCCACAATTTTTTGACCTTTGTATAATATCCATTAACAATCATATCACCTGCTTTATGGAAACCAATTCTCTTTGCAACGGGTATATTTGCGTTCAATTGACTTCTCCATAATTTTCTTCCAATTCTCTGCATAAATCCCTAGCTAAAGACGTGTAAATGAAAGATTCCACCATCTCCTTAGTCATCGAGTTTAACAACCAAGATATCACCATAGAATCAGCCCTAATCCACTGTTCATAATCTTTAGATTCTTCGTCAGGCTCTTCTCCATCATATTCAATGAAACCGAACTTATTTTTGGCCTTGAGAGCAATTTTTATGGAGCGACTCCATATAAGATAATTGTTTCCATCCAGTGGATTAGAAAACCAGAATCATTCTTAGATTATTTGAGCTTTGAAGCATGAAAGAATCTCCATTCACATGTTGCAATTCCTTTGTTACTCGATTTGCATTGCTTTGAATTTTTGCCATAGCCAGAATTTCTTCTCTAAGCTCAATCAGTATGGGTAAAAAATAAAACTAAGTTATGAATCAATTGAGATACCTATCTCTAGTCTCAATCACAAGGCTTTCATACCATGTTCAAAGATTAAAAAGAGAAGAATTTCTGATGAATATCAATCGTATATCTTGAAGAAGAGATATGCATAATCCTTATATACAATAAAAGGAAAAATAATAATTGCCTACTAATTTTTCCTCCAAAAACTCTACTACTAACAAAGACTAAAGGCTTATCTTTAGACAGAAAAAGGACTTTAGACTCCATCAAAGTGAGTGTTATTGCCAGTTCGGCTATGGCTAGTACTTCAGCTTTTGTTGCCCTTTCCAAGGTCGGAGAAGTTAACAAACATCGGGTGGAAGAAATGATTAGTTGGGTATCACCTTCCTTGGGTTTCATTTCTTTGAACATAGATGTCTCCTTTCGTAAAAGCATCTCTGAGGCTAGTGCTGGTGGTGCAATGCATGATGATTGTGGTAGGTGAATTAGGATTTCTCGATTAAGTTAGGGAAGTGTTCCTCTATTAGAGCTGAACTTTGGGGTTTGTTTCTTTGGTTTGCAACAAGCTTGAAAAAAGGGTTGGAGGAAAATTATTGTTCAAACTGATAATCTAATGGTGGCGTGACTGCTTGCATCGAATTATTCTTCCTCTTTGCATAACAGAGACTTAAAACTCGTATAATATACTTCTTCGTTAAGGCTGGGAAGTGAAGATCTGTCATGTTTACAGGAAAACTAACATGCTTGCAGATTTTCTTGCTAATTTTGCCTTAAATCAAGTGGAGCGGTTTGTCTGGCATGTTTCTCCTTCTCCCGGCGCTGATCTGATTCCCTTCGGAGATGCAAGTGGGGCTGCTTATAGTCGTTGTATTATTCACTAGTTCGGTTTGTTTTTTTATTCCCTTATATATATATATTAAAGACTAAAGGCTAGCTAACTCAGTACAAAACGAAGCGTTTTTTTGCATATGATATAAATATATAACATATAAACTTCTTCAAATTACCAAAGGATTTACGAATAAGACAAAATAGGAATTTCATTATTTGTTGATAGGTAATATGGAAAGCATACCGTAGTTTTTTCATACCATGTAATTGTCAGTCTTCTCAACCAATAGAAAAAAAAAAAACATAATATCCTCACTATACGAAACCTGGAAACTCATCATCCAATCGATCAATGGCTAAAACCTTAACAAAATTTTTTTTTATACATAAAATCTTAATAATTTTTAAGTGGGATAAATCTCCACCTTTTTGTTTATGGTAAAAAAAAAATCTCGGCCTTTTTGTTCGTGGTGATAAATGGCACTCATTGGTCTCCCTCTCCGGCAAGAAACCGTCTTTCTCATCAGCCACTAATGGCATTATTCAAAGTTGTAAAGCATCCATCAACTAAATTAAGACATGTTCTCTATCCTTATTTTCACTTAAACAAGAGCTTAGGTTTTAAATTGAAATTAAGGGAAAAAATCAAATAGTTCATTAATATTTATTAAAAATGAATCTTATACTTATTGCAAAAGTTGATTGGAAAAAAAAAATTAAAATTCTTATAAGAAGCATTTATATCATATAATCAGCCAATGTAGGATAATATCTTAATAATATTTATATTGAAAATTTGAATAGTTATTGTATATGTGTAATTTTAGCTTTTGGGAAAAAAAAATTTCATTATTAAACAAATCGGAGTACATAGAACACTAAAATCAATGCCTAAAATGGCCAGAAAATTAAGCATTACAAAACAATGAGAGGCATTAGCCTTCAACATTACTCCAAATAGCCTTCCATGACATACTTATGTACACTTAAATTGTAGTATAAACTTCAAAAATTTATTTCCATCTTCCCCACTGTCTTTTAGGCAGGGGTGAGACACAGTTAGTTACCTCTACTAATCATAATCATTATAGCAGTTAATTACGGTTCCTGCCTAGTAATCCCTCCATAATTTTCTTCTTCTTGTACTCCTCCCTATCCATTGACTGAGATTCAACAGTACTTTTCGGTAATTTCTTCCCTGAATTCCAATTCGGCACGAAGAAAAGCCATGTGGATGTGCATAAGATAGCAAGTATCTTACCCCATATGACCAAAAATAACAGAGCTACAAGAAGCAAGAACAGCCCTGTATTAGATTTATAATTCCCTTTTTCATTCTCATCAACTGCAGTTTCCTCCTTATTTATAATTTTCTCCAATACTGGATGTGATTTTTTGCCGTGCAGATTTCCCCTGTCTGCGAATCGCTGCGAATTGGAAGTTACTGATGATGCAGTTGAAGACACAGTTTTTGTAGAAGGAGTAGCAGAGATCATCCTTTCTTGATTTTTCTTGGCAAATTTTTTATATAATGACGTTGCCTTAATTGGGTATAAATCCTTGTTGTCAATTTTTGCTGATGAATCTCCACTAGTGCATTGCTTCTTCTTCTTTGCCGATGTTCTTTGCTTTATCTTCCTGGCCTGTAGCAATAATTAATCATTTTGAATTTTTTATTAACTTAAATTGCACGCAAGTGTGTGGACAGAGTCAAAGCAATTGGAAACCTTAAAAAACAATTGAAAAGTAGAAACAGAGCATCAATCACAAACAAGAAGAAAAAAATTACTAAATACTAACCAATGATGTCTCAAATAGAACAGCTTTCATTAAACGCAAAAGTTTCTTTTTACTCTTCTTTTTGCATTGACCGGCGGCATCTTTCTCCGGTGCCAATGACGGCTGCAAAGTATGGTAAATCCGAGGGAAAACAACACCATCAATACTTTCCACCCTAATATGTTTATAGAAGGGCTTTCCCCTGCCACCATTAGCACCACCACCTCCACCACCTAAACTCTCCGTAACCACCGGCCTTAGACATAAGAAAATACCCTTTTTTAGTTTATCATCTTTTTTCGTATCTCCTTCTTCCTTCTTAATTGAGTTTTTTATACAATGCATGGCTTTTTTGTGGTAAATGGGGAAAAGGGTAATCAGTGGTTGAAGACTTCCTGCGGTATATGCGGGGATTTAGGGAGTGTTTGTGGGTCGAGAAAATTGTGGGATAATCTGAGAAAACGAAGGAAAGAGTGGCTTATTCGTGTTGATTTTCATACAAGGAGTAACCTTTTCAGGAGAAGGCGGTTTTTAATGGCCGTTGGTGCTTTTGCCACTTTGTATAATCCGCTAATCAGGAAATTAATTATGCTAAAAACTGAATTAGGAATAAATACATACAGTAGTTTATATGGATAGGGGAGAAAATGGTTTCTTTTTCCATTTTCCTTTTGGGTTCTTTTATTGTGGAAATGGAAAAATAAAAAATAAAAATTGGGTTCCTATAATCGGAATTTGGCTTGGTCCAATTTGCCTTAAATTGAGAAAATTTAGATTTTTTTTTTGTTTTTTGGGTAAAAGAAAAATAGAAATTAAACCAATTTAATTGTGATATATTTACCAAATTTCTTCAGTCAACGCGTATTTACTGCGGTCTCATCGCCGCGCTGCTATTACAAGGCAAAAAGTAATTTTAGGTTTTTTTTACTCTTCGATTTATTCGATTGAGTTTGGGGATCTTAATTTTAATTTAATATAATTGAGTACTAATTTTTTTTTTACTGTTAGTCATTAGTTAATGAAAAATAAAAATTGATCCTTTAAACTTAGATCTGACAATCGGGATGGATAAATCGGATTTAAATTGGATCATTTTGGGTTTAAATCGATTTTGAGTCTAATTGGGTCAATCTTTCTTTAAAAAGCTAAACTCAAATAATTTTTTGGTTTTTTTTGAAATTCATTGATTTTCGGATTCAAATTAAATTATAATTATCATATCTATTTTAACCTAAATTTTTTTGATACACATTATATATATATATATATATATATATATATTTGACATGCAAAAATATATTTATGAGAAAACATTATTTAACTTTGAGATAAATTTTCATTAAATAGGATTTCAAATATTTTATGTTCTTAAAAATACCAAAAATCTATTTATGTTAAATGAAGATAAACTTACAATAGTTTTCACATAACTTGTGAGCAGCAAATTTAAAATGGTTGATTATTTTTAAAATCATTTCAAATATAACAATGGTACTTTTGGTTAATACGTCTAATAGCAATTTTTTTTATATATATAAAAAAAACGAAATCTAATTGTATCAAATAAAGGTACATATTTTGTTAATTAAGGACTAAATGTCAAAAAAAAAAAAAAAGAGCTCGATAGAATGAAATCTAATCGTAAAACTACAAGGACCTAAAAATAGTACTTTCCTCATTATTTTTATTATTATTATTTAGATAATGTTATCTTTAAAATTTAGTAACTAGAAAAACCACTTTTACTTAATATAAAAAAATGAAAAAAGTTGAAAAAAAATCTGTATTTATTCTGTATTTAAACGTTAATAGTTTTTACTAGAAAAAAGATTCTATAAATATTTGCCAAAAAATAATATTTAGATTTGCAAATGTTTTTTCATGATTATTATAAATAAGGATGTGTATATATATATATACACACACTATATTGAACATATAAGAGGATAAATTGTGGCATTTTTTATTCATATTTCAAAGAATGTAAAAAATAAAATAAATAATCTATGGACTTAGTTAGTGAATTACGAAGAGGAGGAAGGGTTGGATGATTGGATTTAGCACTGAAGTTGACCATTTTTATGTTGTTTTATTTTCTGTTGTATGTACCAGATGGAAACTTTGTTCGCATGTTGGAAATTAATAAGTCAACTCATGCCGTGAATAAATCCAATTAACTCTTTGGTCTTCACTCAATTATAACAACAATATGTGAATATGCAAAAGTCCACTTTAATTATTAAAATATTTATTTCACAATCGAGGGCTCCGCTTATAGCTTGGTTGCAGCCTTCCTCGCATTGCCGCTCTCCTGAAAGTACTAAAGTTGTTCTTTTCATTATCCATCAACAAAACACTAACTTAGTTGGTTGAGTTGGTTTAATATTTTTTTCTCTTAAATAAAATATAAAATTTGAGTATTGTATATAGAAAAAATCTATATTAGAAGAATTATACATTATAATAAGCCCTTGAATTTCTGAAGTTGATAATGCACAAATATATATATATATATATATATATATATATAAGAGAAAATAATTCAAAATTAATAGTTAAAAAATTAATTAAATAAAATTAATATTTAAAAGAATTTTAAATAATTTTTAATTGAAAATTTTTATTATATAATTTATAAAATTTTAATAATATTCTTTTTGTCCTAGATTACACTCTTGCCAAGTTTTGACCATTTGAGCCTTATCGTAAATCAGAGCGATTGTTTGATAAATTAAAACTTTAGGAAAAACATACAAAAATCTAATATTTCATTTATTTTTCAATTAGACACATGCTCTCTCTCTCTCTCTCTCTCTCTCTCTCTCTCTCTCTCTCTCTCTCCTTTTGAAAAAAATTGGACTCCTAGAGTTATCTTTTCTTTCCACTTAGACATCTATGTCCATTTTTCCGTTAATAATTAAGAAAAAAAAGTTAAAAAAACAATATTTAACTATTTTCAATTAAACCCCAAATAAAATATTTTAATTGAAAAATAAGATATATTTATATATATTCTAAATTTCTAACATTATTATAACTCTAATTCTGATTGAAAGAAATAATATAGTGATTTAATTTTATTTCAAAATTATTTGAAATTCAGATTTCGATATATAATGATATTTAAATTTTGAATAATAAGCATCACTATATTATTTTTTTTAAATTACAATTAGAATTATAGTAAATATTAGAATAATATAATCGTATCTTATTTATTAAATATATTATATAGGAAAAGTTTAAATATTTCAATGTTTAATTGTTTTTCAACTAAAACTCTCAATTCTTGAGTTCTTACATTGCTTACTGTGAGATTTTAATGGAAAAAAAAGGATGGATGAGTCCAATTGCAAAACAGAAAAAATAATATTAGGAGTTTAATTAAAAAGTATATTATTAAAATAAAAGAGTGAAAAGTTGTGTTTTTTGAAGTTTGCCCTAAAAATGTAGTTTGGGTCATGGTGGTAAACCTCCATGGTTGTTATATCATGAATTTCAGTGTATATTATATTATAGATCTTTTTCTTTCACAAAAGTCTACATTATTCTAGAAATAAATTTTGGTAAACTAATAAATATAAAATAGATTCATCAGTTATAACTAATCGGTTCATTATTTTTGAATTTATAAGTCCATCAATTATAATTTACAGGTTTATTATTTTAAACTTACAAATTTATCATTTTAAATTTCATTATTCATCAGTTACAAATTTATCGTTTATAAACTACAAATTTATCATTTTGAACTTAGAGGTTCATCGTTTACAATTTACTTTCTCATCACTTACAGATTCATCATTTATAACTTTCAGGGTTATCATTTTGAATTTTCAGGTTGATCTTTTTGAAACTGCAAGTTCATCGTTTCGATTTGCTAGTTTAATATTTACAGCTTCATCGTTTACTTTTTTACGATTCATCATTTATTCATTTTAAATTCATCATTTTGAATTTACAGGTTTATTATTTTGAAACTATAGATTCATCCATTTTAAACTTACAGGTCTCACTTGCAAGTTTATTTTTGAAAATACATGTTTATCGTTTAGATTTTGCAGGTTTAATATTTACAAGTTAATCGTTTATAATTTATAAGTGCATCGCTTTGAACCTGCAGATTCATCCTTTTGAAATTATAAATTCATTATTTTTAAACTTACAGGTAGCCCCGTCACGGTTCGGAACCGGTAGGTTTTGCAGTCCTAGAAATAAGGTACCCGATTGGAACTGATTTTGAATGGTTCTTTTCGATTCATGATCGGCGGTTCAACTAGTTCCAATATTTTTTTAATTATAATTAATACAATTAAAATTATAAAAATTTAAATTTTAGAAATTAAACTTAATTGTTTGGTGAATTTAAAGTAAAAAATAATAATTTAACTTATCAATCTGTTTATAAATAAAGCAAAAAATATTAAGTTAGAAATAAATGAAAAAAATTGGGAAATAAATTAGTTCGAAAGAATGAGAATTTTGAGAAAAAAATTAACTTATGAAATATTATTTTTTGTAAATTATAAATTTGTACAACTAATAAGGAATAAAAAATGAAAATATTGAAAAAAAAATAACTTATTGAATATTAATTTGTGATTTTGAGTGATAAGTTAGATTGTTATTTAAAAAAAAGAGAAATTTGATTTTGAGAAATAATAAGTTGGAATTTAGAAATGATTATTTTTATTTGATAAATTAATAAATTATAAAAATTATAACTAGGCTAAAAAGTTAATCAATTTAATTTTTTATTTTAAAAAATAATTTAATTATAATATTAATAATTAGTTTGAACTTAATTTTTTTAACATTAATTAAGTTGTCTACGTATCCTCCTAAGGTTCAGAGAAATCAAAATTTATATAGTTTTCCTACCTTTTAAATTTTAATTATTGACTCATTTTACTTTTTTTTAATCGGAACCACCAACACTTGATGTGTCGGTGTTCCTTTGGTTATGAAGTTATATTAGTTCTCAAATTGATATTTTTCTATTTTTTTGGTTGTTTTAATACTACTTTAGTCCAATAATCAATACATGTTTAAGTTTCTAGCGATTCGGGAGTTAAACTATATCGCGTCTCATCTAAAATATTACCTTTAGTAGTAAAAACTTGTTTAACCGCAACATTTGAGACTTGATTTGCAAAAATTTATTTTGCAATTTAAAAGAGTGTCGGATAAGTATTTTGATATTGACTCCACCAATCAATAACTAAAAAATCTTTATCTGTTCTACTATCACCAAACTTAGATGTAGTTATTAGATAAATGTCAAGTTCGGGTGAACCGGATGATAATCTTAGTTTTTTTATATTGTTTTATCATTAAACAATCTTCACTAGGAGTAATATTATAAAATCAAACTAAATTTCATAAATAACCACAAGTTGATTTTTCTACATCATTAATAATCGAATCAATACTAATATCATTACTTAAATCTAATAATGAATAATATATATTTAAATAATCATATAAACCATTTATTTTACATCTAGAATGAAAAATACAATATACAAGATTAATCGAATAAATAAATTTAAAATAATTCAACCATTTATTTTTCATCATACATATAGAATAATACAAAGTTTGATTATTAATATAATCTTGAAATGCATCAACAATATTTTATGAACTAATTCATATTCTTCCAAAATATTTTTTTATCATTTTAAAAATAGCATCAACAATATATCAATCATCAAAAACTCTAAATGCAAGTAATTGTTTTTGTAATTATCACTCACTATCAATCCAATGACTTATAAGATCCAAGTAATAATACATTTGTCAATAATCACTTCAAATATCACTACAAATACAAATACGACCATTCAAGAAGAAAAATATTTTTAGTAATTTTTTTATTTTTTATATAAATTATATAAAGCGCGTTTAAGAGTATTTCTAGGTACATATTTAGCAAAGAATTTTAATGTATTTTGACAATAATTAACAAAACTTTTTTTTCACAAAAATTAAAAAATAAATGTTTCATACTTATCATTTTGCCAATTTTATTTATTTTTTATCATTATATTGAAATAATTGAGAAATAGAAGAAATTGTTGTGTATCTAAAAATTTAACTTTATTTTTTCTCTATTCCAATTTAGCAAAATATTTGTTTTGCAAGTGTCATTGAAATGTACCATAATCACCTCCAGTTTTAAATTTGTATGTTTATGTACAATAATTGCACATAACATCAAATGACCCATCATTTTTTTTTGAATTTTCTTGTAATAAATTTGAAAAATATCGAATGTTTGGATTTTTATTTCAGATGATATCACCATCGCCATTGAACCTGGACTACCCAATTGTTCATCACTTTTATTTATTTGACTTTCTTTGCTTGGAATTTCAAACTCCTCATCTTTATCTAATTTTTCAATAAAATTTTCAAAATCAACAATATTTTCATAAAAAAAATTGTTCCTTTCACTATGGTTTACCATTGCTTATGATAAAATTTTATGAAAAAAATTGGAGAATATTAAAAAAAAGTGTAAAGAAAGATAATGAAAAAAAATTTAAGATTAAGGAAAAATTGAGAATTAGAGAGAATTAAATAATTAGAGAATTAGAGAAAAAATTGAAATTATATAGAAGTATAATTAGAAAAAAATTAGAGAGAAACAATATTGAGATTTAAGAGTGTAATTAGAGAGAAATTAGAAATATATAGAGAGAGAATTGTGATTGAATTGTAAAAAAATTGAGAATAAGATTGTGTAGGAAATGAAAAATATTAAAATAAATTTGGTATTTATAGATAAAAAAATTGAAAATTTTAATTTTAATAATGCCCCTAAAATATAACTGTTATTTTTCTATTATAAAGAGTATTTTTGTCTCTTTATTTTATTTATATTTTAATATACTTAAAAAAAAAGTGTGTGTACAATGTGCTGTAAGGGGCCAACCAATGGTCTTATGATTATTTTTTTTAAATTTCGGATTAAAATCGTGATCCGACAGTTCTCAGAGGAAGGGCCTGAACTGGATCCTTCCCCTACAGGACCACAGTCCAAGTGGATCCAAAACCGGTCTAGTTTGGTTTGGTTCAGGTTCAATTGGACCGATTTCATGAGCCCTACCAGCCCATGACCAAACCTATTTGTAGGTTTATCACTTATATATTCATTACTTTTACCAAACCTATCGTTTTCAATTTTCTACAACTCGATTTTTTCTCTCCATATTGTTCATTTTTAGTTCAAATATTTTCATTTTCAACTATTTTCTTTTACAAAAAAATCAAAATTAAATATTTTTATCCCAAATAATAATAACAGTCATTACAATATTAAAAATCAAATCAAATATAAAAATTAAAAAAATTCTTTCTAAAAATAAACTTAAAATATATAATTTTTTTCTTTTATCTGTATGAATAAGAAAAAGAAAAAGAAAAAGAATATACTAAAGAAAAAGAAGAATACGCTAAATACAAAGTTAAAAATAGTGTCGTACCAATTAATGACAGATAAAATATTATACACTCGAGTTTATGATATAATTTGTGACATTTCATAGTTCCTCTACAAACAAAAAGAGAGACCTATGATTTTACCATTCATTTTGTTAACTGTAGTTGATTTTGACTTTGACTTAACTTTTGAGCCACTATGACTATAGACTTTTTTAATTTTAATTTTTTATTTTTCACTATTTTAAGCTTTCATAAATTTTTCTCTTTTTTTTTTCTCATTCATTCTTTTTGTGAAGGGAATATAATTGTCACAGAAAAGGATACAATAATTTTTTTTCTTCGAATGAGAGAATATACAAGCTTTTGTAATAGTTCATAGAATGTGAAAATAAGAAAATTCAATAAAGAATGAAATTACCAAATTTATGGGCCCAAAACAAAATAAATGTAATAAGAGTTACTTCTCTTTTAACTTCCTCTTTTCTCATTCTCCTTTTCACTACCCAAAAGAAAAAAGAAAATAAAGACAACAATGTAAAATGAATTCCTTTTCACTAAAATTACTTAGTTTATTCCTTCATGTCATAAAGCCTTGATTCATAATATTCATACTATGATAACTTGGAATTGGAAGGTTCAGCTAAATCACATTTATAGAGAGCTAATCGTTGTGCTGATTACTTGGATAATATGGGTTTCACCAGGCATTTGGGGTACCATGAATTTTATGATGGTCTTCATACGATTAGAGATTTTTTTATGCAGGATATAATGGGAATTGTCTTTCCTAGAGCATGAATTGTCTAATGTTTTTTTAGGATTATTGCTTTCTTTCTATTTAAAAAGTTACTTTAGGCTATGAACAATGTAACTCCTAAAGTTTTCGAATATAATGTTGTTGGTGAAAAAGGAGGTGTCAATTAATGAGTTTGTATGACATGAATCTAGATTAGTCTATAGCATCTGAATTGCAGAATACTGTATGGTTAAAAAAAGTGACAATATACGAAGAAACAATTATATTAATTAATTTATACCAATAATAAAGTAGTACATGCATGATATTTGAGTGGTGTTGATATGTGAAAATGGATGAAAAAGTGTTACGGTAATTTTGATTGCAAAGTTTTACAATAATTGAAGATTAGTTTGAAAAAGGCAATCTAAAGTAAAATATAGACCCAAACCAAAATTCAAAACAATCAAACTAAAAATCCAATAGCAATTTAAAATAGAAAAAAAAAAGGAAGCAATGAGATAATAAACATGTAATAAGTGACTTTTCTTGTGAGATAAATTTAAAATATATAAAGAGGATTTATAATTTAATATTTCTCCATAGTTGATTCTACATATCACTTGAATTTAGTTGATTTTTCTCTTGACTTAAGACTAAAAACAACTAAAATTCCAAGCATGGTGGTGGTGGCAAGGGACATTAAAAAACAAAAGATACATGGGGAAGTTAGGCTTTATGGTTTTTTAGTTATAATGGAAGAATTAAGAATAGAAAATGAAAATGAGGGAACAAGATACTTTTACTTAGATGCAAAATTAGATGTTTGAGTGGAGAATGGAAAAAGAAAAAATCATGGCAACTTATGAGAAGCATAAATGAAGATGATTGGTTTACTAATTAAGTAAGAAGTTTACTTTGCTCTTATTTTGAAAGATTGCAATTTTTTCTGAGTTTGGGAATGCGATTCAAGATTGTAAGAATCTAAGTAGACAAATTGATAGCATTTCCTACTTATGGGTTAAGCAAAAAACAAACAAACATGTCATTTTGTAGTTAAAGTTACTATCTTATATGCTAGCCATTAGGAGTGAGCGCATTTGGACTGAATTATAATTAGAATCAAACCTAATCGAACTGAAATATATTAATCATATTCGATTCGATTTAGTTAGTTTTATAAATCATATTATTATTATATTTTATCAATTGTAATAAATTTGAATCAATCTCCATAACTTGATTAATTATTATAAATTAAAATCAATTACTATAATTTTATGAATTACAATATATAAGTTATAATCAATTAATATAACTTCATAAATTTCTACAAATTAAAATAAAATAGAATAAATTATAATAAATTGGCATAAGTCACTACTTTATCAACTCTCATAGTTATCATAATTATCATAATTATCATAACTTTATAAATTACCATAAACTAAAATCACTATAAAAAAAAATAATTATTTAGTGACGACATATATGTGGTCGCTATATAGTTACCACACAGTGACTGCATAGCAATCATAAAGAGAATTTTTTTTATTATTTTGCATTAGCGACCAAATAAAGACCAATGAATGATCAAATTGTGACAAAATCGTTAGCAATCATTGTAGGTTGTCGCTAAATCACATGCCAAAAAACTGCACGAGATTTTGCAATGATTTTATGACCAATTTGTGATCATTAAATAGCGACCAATGTTTGTGGTAGCTAAAATCAATTAAGCAACCATATTTATGTGGTCACTAAAATGATATTATTGACCACATTCAAATATGAGCACTAAAATTAATTTAGCGACTACAATAAAATGTGGTTACTAGCATCATATTTGTTATCTATTTTGATAATTAAATTTCAATTTAATCAATTAATTCCTAATTTAATTAATAGAAGTATATTTAAAATTAGTTTAATCATATTAATCAATTGAACCTCAATTAAATCAATTCAATTGAACTTCAATTTAATATCAATTTAATTAATTGAACCACAATATAATACAATCAAATAAAGTTGATTAATTAAATTAATTGATATTCTATTTAAGAATGATTTAATTAATTTAAGTTAAATTAATCAATTGAACTCCAATTTAATCAATTGAAATTCAATGTAAGTTCAACTTAATCCATTTAAGTCCAATTAATAATAAATTGAACTCTAATTAATCAATAAAATTTCAATTTAATCTATTAAAATTCAATTTAAGTTCAATTAATCGATTGGACAGTAATTTGATTCAGTTCGATCAATTAAACTCTAATTTATACTTAATTTAATCAATTGAAATTTAATTTTTGTTCAATTTATTTAATTTAAATTCATTAATAAATGAAATCCTAATTTAGTCAATTGACCCATAATTTAAATAATTAGACCCCAATTTAAAATAATTAAATTAAATTAATCAACTAAATTCCAATTTAATCAATCAAACTTATATCTATTAAATCAAATTAATAAATTAAACCCTAATTTAATCAATTGAATATCAATTTAAGTTCAATTTAATTAATTGAACTCCAATTTAGTGAATTAAATTCTAATTTAATCAACTAAATATGAATTAATATTAATTGAATCAAATATTCAATTAAACCCTAATTTATAAGTTCAATTTAACAATTTAAGTTCAGTTATTCAACCAAATCTCAATTTTAAGCAATTTAAATTTAAATAATCAATTGATATTCAATTTAAGAATATTTTAATCAATTTAAGTCAAATTAATCAATTGAATTTCAATTTAATCAATTTAAGTTTAATTAATAAAATTGAACCATTATTTATTCAATTAATCCATAATTTAATCAATTAGACCCCAATTTGAAATACTTAAATTAAATTAATCAATAAAATCCAAATTTTATCAATTGAATCACAATTTAATCAGTTAAAGGTAAATTTATGTCAATTGAATGAAATTAACCAATTAGATCCTAATTTAATCAATTGAATATCAATTTAAGTTTAATTTAGTTAATTGAACCCCAATTTAACTACTTAAATCTTAATTTAATCAATTGAATACCAATTTATATCAATTAAATCTAATTAATCAATTTAATGCTAGTTTGATCAATTGAATTTTGATTTAAGTTTAATTAATCAATTAAATCTCAATTTAATCAATTAACCTAATTAATCAATTGAATTTTGATTTAAGTTTAATTAATCAATTGAATCTCAATTTAATCAATTAAACCCTAATTAATCAAATAAATCCCAATTTAAATCAATTTAATTGAATCTCAATTTAATCAATTAAGGTTTAATTTGGAAATGATTTAATTAATTTAAGTTTAATTAATTAATTGAACTCTAATTTAATCAATTTAAGTTCAATTTAAGTCCAATTAATCAGTTGAATCTCAATTTAATCAATTAAATCTTTAATCAATTGAGCCCTAATAAATTGATTAATCTATTATCTAATCTAAAACTATGTTGTTTTGATGAATATATAAGCAACCTAAGCTAAACCTAGCTTTCTCCATGTTTTAGTGTCACTGCTCCACTCCTTCCCTAGCTCTTTTCCCTCTTCATCCTCATTCTTCTTTCTTCTTCACTATTCATCGATTTTCCATTAGTAAAAAGAGGAATCATTAGGAAGTAATGCCACTACTATACCATTCACCAATTTCCCAAAGTCGTTCCACACCACCATTCACCATTTGCCTTTATTTTTATGTTAAAAAAAATCATACCTGGATGATCAGATCATGGTATTCCCTTCATTCACTAATTTAATGTGTTGCGGACAGAGAAACCAATTGTTTTGATAAAGTATCAGTTCCCTCTATTTCAAATCCAAAATTTTACTTGCACTCTTTCATTTTCGCATTCTATGATATTCTTTTTTTGTGAGAAGCAGAAGATGGTGTTGGAGTTGGTTTTAAGCTTTCTTTGTTTACTAAGCCAAATTTGGCCTCTTTGCTATGATATTTTGCGAGGTATTGTTCTCCTTTCCTTAAACCTAGTCTTTTTTTCTTACTCTTGCAAAATCCTAATGTTACTTCTATACTTGTTTATTCGTCGTTGTTTTTGTTGTGTGTAAATTTTCATTAACTTAAGAAAAGTAGAAATAATTAGGTCCTTGGAGTATGAGAGCTTGTTTTTTATCTACCTCATGTGTCTGTGTGTGTCTATATATATATATATATATGCATCCATCTTTTAAAGGAATTTTGATATTGTAGCATTACTTCGTGTATTGATTTTTGGGTAAATCTGGGGATATAGAGAATTGGGCTAGTCATTTTTGGGAAATTACCTTTTTTGTTTTTAATGGATTTAATTTGTTGTGTAGTCTTGTCTCTCTGGTCTTATGGTTATTAAAAGTAATATGAAATTTATGGTTTATTTTTCACAGTGATTTTATGTTGTAACAATTGGTGGAATTGAAAAATTGAGAGACTTATAATGGGCATTTAGTTAATTGTGACACTTGGATGAGCATCCATCTTTATGAAGTCATTCGGACCTCTAAGTTATCTTTATGTTCTTGTCATGTAGGATATTGTTTAATGTGGATGTTTTTTCTTCATATCGTAATCATGTTTAGTTGGAATTTAATGCATGATGGAGATAGGTTTTGGTGGATGCTTGAATGTTGTATATATGGAGATACTATTAAGTAACTTAGAGTCCCTGATGAGATAATAACTGCACTCATCAAGTTTTCCTTTACGGTGTTAAGATGCTTCTACTCTCCATTTTCTTTCCTTTGATGATTAACTCATTTTTCTTAGTTACATGAATTGAATAATGTAGTGGTTTTCATTATATTTGAGAAATAAGATAACTATGGTTGTGCTAGTAAGAATGTATCTTTTATCAGATGATAGTTGCACTTGACTATGTGCAAGATATTGATGATTTTCCTCATCTTTGATTTCTTTGAACTATGCTTGGTTTAATATGGTTGTCAAACTATTTTGTCCCACCAATTCTAGTAATGATATGACATATTTATTACCACCCTTTCTGATTGCTAGTCTCTATTCTTTCATACTTATAGTGTTGTGTTTGTAACTTTTGTTTGTTCTTTCATGCTCGAGTGGCTTGTTTTGCTCATTAAATGTAACACCCATAATTAGAGCTTATAAGTTATGCTATTTGTTAGTAGAATTGAGGGTTAAGTGGAATTTTAGGAAGTTTAAGAGTGACTGAAATAAGATATTTCATAGTCGTGAGACGCCCATGACAATGGGTGTCACGACTGTGAATATTGCGTTTTAGTACACAACATGTTATGGTTCTTGATGGTCATGAAGGAGAGGCTCACGCCCGTGAAATAGGAGTCACGATCGTGAAGCCTGGGCAGATAGATCAGGTGAGGCATTCACATTTTTCTCTCTATCATCCCCTTTAAATCCGCTCTCCACTCCCTATTAACCAACCAAACACGCTTTTTCATCTTCTTCTTCCTCCACACTCCATCTTCTTTCATTAGAGAAGCTTGACGATCAATATTTTATGAGGAAAAAGTGAGAAAGAAGAGTGAGAAGAGGGAGGTTGTGAGTTTAGAGAAAATCTTGATTTTTCTTTTCTAGACCTTGGTTCGAATTCCAGAGGCTAAGAGGACATTTCTCATCTTGCTATGATCTGAAAGAGGTGCTGAAAGTCCATCCCAAGTGAGAGGACAAGCTTTAGCTAATCTCTATCTTAGGTGTAAAATTTGTACATAACAACCCTAAAGGCAAATAAATTGATGTTTATGTGTTAATGACTTTGAATTCATGTTGAAAATGGCCATTGGGTAGTTAAATGGAAAAATGTGGGGTTAATATGCATGATGTGAATTTTTTGTATGAAATTGGTTAGATTGAGATGTTTAAGGATCATTTTTTTTAGTAATATTGATCATTAGAGATGATATGGTTATGATGGATGACTTGAATACATGTTGGAATGTTAATAGGGTGGCTGACATTAGTCAACCATAATGAATATTGCATGTGGAAATGACATGATTTGTGATGCTCTGTTTTTTGAAAAAAAAATTCCAGATTCACGGTTATGAAGGGTGGGTTCACAGGTTTGAATGTTGTGAAATGCATTTTTGTTGCTGAAGCAAACCCATTCACGAGCAACTTCACGATTGAGTGAATGTCCATGAAGAGATGATCACGACCGTAAACGTATGCTAATTCACGGGTTAAATCACAACTTGTTTCATAGGGGGACTACTCATGAAGTAGTGTTTCACAGTCGTGAATGGTTATTTACAGGCATGAAACTATTTACGATGAAAATTTTATATGTTTATTTTTGAATCGCAATTGAGGTAGTTAATAAAGTTCATGAAGAAACTAATAAAGTTCATTTAGTTTAGGTGATTAATAAAGTTCATGAAAAAACTAAAAGTCCTTTAGATACTACTGATTATTCATTTATTTATTAAAAAATAGGAATTCTATTATAGGAACAAAGTATGATCTTCAAAAGGGGTTATAACGACCACACTACTAAATTTTTAGCAGATATAACTTCCTTTTCCTGTTTAATTTTTTCAATTTTCTAATATAAAATGGATAAGATATCATCATCATGATTGACTTGTGAAATATTTGAGGGAGCAGTGTGTAAAATAATTCTAAAATTTTTGTCAAGGGGAGTAGTGGATAAAATAATTAAGAGAAACTCATTAAGCTTTGACAATAGATGGCTTAATTAGAACATTAGAAAGCATAATCAAGTTGCATAATAGCTTTAATTAGTTAAACTATTTTAATAGTTAATTAGAAACATGGTTGCCTCATGTAGGGGTTGTAGCGAGTACGAATTTCGCGGGTATCTGAGGTTATCCAAACGCATTTAAACCCTAATGAGTAATCATATTAGGGTTTTGGGATGAGTTTGAATAACAATATTTAAACCCATCACGAGTTTAGGTAGAGTACAGGTAGACGCCTTCAGGTACCCCCTACTCGATGAACTCGATTATATATATATACATATATTATGCAATTTATTCTATTTTAATTTATAGAATATAATGATATAATTAATTATTTTTTCATATATTTTTATAGATTGATGAATTACAAATGTAAGGGGAGTTTGAAATTTTTCTATCATAATGAACAATATTTAATTTTATTGTTATTTTTGAAAAATTTGATGAATTATTTTAATTTGAATGTGTTGAATTAGATTTTATGTTTTATTTTATTTATTTTAATTGATTTTATAGTGATTTATGTAGATTATTTATATATTTTTAGATTTTTAATTATTTTATTAGTTAAACTTTTATTTTATTTTAAATTTTTTAATAATAAATGGATAATTATTCGGATTTTGAGTATTAATCAGGTAATATTAATCGGGATTGGGATGAGTACAAGTATTAATATTATAATTTTAAATAAGTTCAGAACATATTCGGGTATGTATATATATAATCAGGTTCGGGTTTAGGTATGACAATTTTTGCAGGTAACCTACCCGTCCAAAGTTGGCCCATTTATACTCCAATCAAAGAATCATTTTTCATCTAATCAACTGGACAATACCTCATTTCATCTTTGGTTGATTCTTACCTACGAATCCTCTCATTAGTTGAGTTTTTAAGGTACACAATAAAAGTTTTATTTATTTGGATGCTTTTTATCTTTCTTGATTTCATGGTTGGAAAATGAAGAAAAGACTATGGATTGCTACTTTTATTTATTAATAATTAGAATTTGCATTTTTTCGTTGAAATGTAATTATGGGATTGAGAGATGTTTTTGAATTTTTCTTGCTATTAGTATGTTTTTAGGTATGGAATATTTGTTAATGAGTGTAAATTCACAAAAACAAATTAATGGTAATAAAACATTTTCAATTTTTATTTGCTATGTAAGAATTACATATGCAATCCGAGAAGAGACAAATCTAGAATGAGTTTCCAATTAAAATAGACAAATTTTTTTTAATTTTCATTTGAACAATGGATGGTTCTTTCTTAATTAAATTCTTAAATTATTTATTGATTGTGTACTTTAATGTATGGCTTACTGGTTAGTACAACTAACTTCTTTTATGTTTTCTTTATAATTTTATGGGTGTGCCTTTCTTGGATCTTGAAACTTGTTTTTGTATTCTATATCATGCATTTTGGGGTTCAACTGTAAAATCCATTTTAATGATTTTCTTCTAGATAATGAGATTTTGATTCATTTTTGTGGCCTTCCTATCGAATTAGGTGTGTATATAAGTAAATTTTGAATTATAAGTTTGACATGTGCCATAGTATGTGTGAATTTCGACATAAATATCATTATTGCATAATATGTTCTCTTTCTACAGTTCTTGATAGGAAGGCGGGTTCATTATAGTGTCTTTGAGGATTTATATTTTTGTTTTTAGTTAAGAGGCTTAAATCTAGTTTTCTAGTGTAGGTAAAAGAATGTAAAATTTTTTTCCATTAGATCTTATGACTAAGTTGCTGAGATACAAAGGTTAATATCTTTGGTACGTCGTATTTTTACTATTCTCTCGCATTATTTTTGTCTCTTTTATTATTTTTATCTTTTTATTTCATCCGATAATTGTATAGGCTGGGTTAGCATAGGATGTCAAATTTGAAATTTGACTTAATTGCTATTTAGTAATAGTTGCATGTATTGTGCATTATCTCATTAGACAATCCAAGGACATTAAGAAATTAGATTTGTTTCTTGCCAATACTTCGCTTGTACTTGTATGCAAAATTCTTTATTCTTGTTTTTGTGGTAGAATAATTTATGAGATGATATCTTGCTCATGTAGTAGATATTTTAGGTTTGACATTTTAAGGCACTTTCCATGGGTATGACTACCTTTTTCTTGGAATTAAAGGATAATTTTTACTACTACCTCCATTAAAATTGCAAATATAGTTGTTATGGAGGAATTGAAGTTCCACTTCAGCATTATACAAGTTAATAGATAATTTTCATATTTTTGTAGCAATATAACTTGTTCGATTGTTGCCAAATTTGAAATGGGTGCCTTGAATTCCTATTTAAGGTTTATTGCTTGATTGTGTACTTAATTTCTATGATTAATTCTTTAGCTCTAGGATAGGATTGGGTTGACAATTAAATTAGTTTTGTTTGCATTTCCTTGGCTCCTTCCTTTTTGTGATCATGCTTATTTGGAACCTTCTTTCTAAAAAGGAAAGTTAGTATGATAAGGATTTCTAAAAAGAGATAGAGATAGGTCAGGAAAACTCTACAGTCATCAATGGGTAATGATATTGATAAACAACTTCAACTACTTAATTAATGGTTTTAATGGGTTTAATTTAATTTAAAGTTGGAATCACAAGAAACATTATTTTGACCAATTAAATCTTATTTAGAATTTCATATAAAAGATTAATATATGGTAAATATTGGCTGCTTTATGCAATAGTTAAGTGTATTAACTGCAACAACTTTAGCCAATGGGAGATCTCATTGTAGTCCTAGTTGGCTTTTTCATTTTTACTGTTTGTCCCAAATATTTGATGCTTTCTTAAAAATGATTCAATTTGAACGCACTTTCTCATTGTGAGATGGCACTGAGCGAGCTAGGTGTTATCAGAGTTACCACTAATGATACTGTTGGTGTTGCTCAAGTATTCTTCATAATCTTCTAAAAACTATTCTATACATTCCTTATTTCTGCAATTTCATAGTTCTTGGAACTCCTTTTCAACATAAAAAAATTAGACTTGCTTCAAAATTTTGACTTTGCAAAAGTCTAATACAGTATGTTACCTATAGATATTTGGCTTTATGAAAGTGATGATATATCTCCTCTATGTTTAGTTTAATTACATTGTTGTTCATGTTGTTTAGATACTTCTCCATGAGCTTGGCATAAGGAGCTCATTGGCTTAAGTGGTTTTCTCATTGAATTATTAAAATGAGATGAATATTACTTCAAATTTGTAATTATGTTCTCTTACCATTTTTTTTTATTTTATCTTTTTTTTTCCTTTCATTAGTTTTGTTATGGCTATGTTTTTTTGTACCGAATTAAAAAGAGGTGTAAATAAAGACGTGGACCTTGTTTCTAGTTTGTTACTTTCATTTTAAGCGGTGTATTTTTTCTTTGTAATATGTTTTAAGCACATGCACAATAATTTTATGCTTAATTATATCTATCTTAATCTATTGTTTTCTCTATATGATCTAAAATGAGATACACCCATTTTAGCCTATTAGATAACAAGTAATCCAAGTGAGCTAATTTTATAGCTTACAATTAATTGTGGTGATATTGTTCAAAAAATTATTTAAAAATACTACTAAATGATGTGGTTGCTAAATAATGTTTGAAAAAATATTTTAAAAAAGACAACTACCTTTTCTTCTAGATGTTTTATGCATTTTTCATTTCATTTTCGTTTTGGGTAGAGACCTAGAGAAGTTCCTATCTCCATAATAGGGGCAATTCCAATGTTATCAACAAGTGGATCTATCAGCATTAGGTTTCAGTTCAAACTTGAGTTAGATGGATAAAACTTCCGTTGGAAACTAATAACAAGTAAAGGCATAACTTTGAAAGGGATTCGTTAATAAAAGTATTACATTTAAAGTTTAAAGTTAGAGTTTGATATCTAATAGTTTTATATTCATGTTTACAGATCAAGGATGTTAAGGTAGTGTTTATATGTGTTAGGAGTTGTAAGAAAGGGTGGGAAATACCACTAAAAAGAAATACAAGCTTGATTTAAGCTTGAGTTTTGAGGCTTCATAGAGGTATGTATATATGCATGCATCCATCCAAATTCCAAATTCCAAATGTGGCTTGTTTGCATGTTAAATGCATTTAATATCTGAATGGTGGCATAGCGAAGTGTTAATTATGGAATGGAACTTCTAAATATATGAGATAATTGGTTATAGGTCATAAATGCTATGTATGTCACAAATGTTGGTCTTGGGTACAATGAGCTTTAAGGAAGAATGTTAGTGCTTATGAAGTCATGAAATAAAGGCTAGCTTTGTTCATAATGAGTTTGAAAGAGGTAATTAATGTTATGATAATACGATAATTGATAAAAAAAAAGAGTTGTAAATTTATATATAGGGATAATGAGCATTAATTATGCTTGAGTTGGAGTATATAAATAATGTATAAGATAGTAATGAGAAGTGTTATAAGGGATGAGTTTTGAATGATCATGATTATGATGGTTGATAAAGGTATAAATGCATATGGAATCACAAATGTTTGTTGCATAAATAAATCAGCATGAAAAGATAAATTTGAATGACTATGTTCAATTGGGATGTTTATATGTTCTTAGATGTTTAATTGATATTTTAGCATGATAAATGCATGAATTGTTGAGAATGTTGATAGGAAAAAGTTGCAATTGGACAACCATTAAATATTTTGCATTATTTTTGCATTAAATGCCTTGGTTTATGGTTAAATGGCTGAAAAATCCATATTCATTATTGTAACCCGTGACATAGGGTTCACGATCGTGAATCATCAAACTTGAAATTGCCTATTTCTAGCAAAATATTTGACGGCTTGAGTCACCACTTTACTCATGGTTGTGAATCACTGCAATCACATCAGTGATTATTTTTTTCATGTCCATGAAGGAATATGCACTACATGGACAGAAACATTTATGCTCAAGTTCATAGGTAGGGGTACCTATGAATCAGACTTCACGGCCGTGAACATATAGTTCACGCTTGTGAAACTTGTTTTAAATGTAGTATGTTATTTTCTTCTATGATGTAATATGATAGTTGTGCATATATACTCCATACAATAAACCATAAGTAAAAACAACACATTTACATGAAGAAGATTTGTATGATTAAATGGTATATTTATTATATGATAAGTATATTTTTAAAAGATGTTGAGACATGATATTTTGTATTAATTTTTTGCATGAAATATTACATGAGAATGACACATAAAGATAGTTATTATGTACACATATTATGAAATGAGTATGCATGAAATTCTATGACTTGGTATGAGATGTCAAAATTTCTATGAGTATATATTAAGTTCTAATAATACAATTGATGAATAAAACTATTGTATGAACCTTACTATGTGGGCATGTAAAAAGATAATAATGATGTAATTATGTATGCATGACTTGTCTAGTTGCTTGAGGTCATGAAATCATGGGAAAATTGTATAACTTGTGTGAGCACCTAAATGTGTATAACATATTAATCATGTGAATGATATGATTCATATAAAGGATGAAATGTAAAATGGGGGAATATGATAAAGTAAAGCCCAGGCTCAATAATTAAAAGTAGGATATGTGGCATGTTATTAAGAGGGTGTACGATATAGTAATAATTATGAAACAAATTTTCTTTCAAGGACGGGATGACTTAAGCTTAGAAAGCCCTTTGATCCTAAATTACATACAAGATATGTATACTTTTCTCAATGAAGATGGCTTAAGCTCGAAGAATACTCTTGACTTGAAGAGCTTGGACAAGCACAAATGATCATAGACAATGATAGGATGGCTTAAGCTCAAAAAGCACCTATGTTCACAACTCATATCTGAATAGTCCATGTAAAGAGTTTTGGGTGAGAATTTTTTATGAAATATGATACAATGGAAAAGGTAATATGTAAATGATTACTTTGTACTTGGATTATATGTCACATGATGGTTGATATGCTGGTATGCAATGCCTATGCATAATTATAGGAATTGATATCTATATATGTGTATATGATGGAATGATTTCTCACATGACCCGAAATATAGTTATAAGGTATCACACTTTTATTGTCATGCTACAATATAAATGAATATGAATATAACCTGATGGCAAACTTAAGTGATATGATATGCCCGATACGAATCTATTATGAATGTTATAAGGTTAATGATTAATGATTTATGTGAATCATTTGTTGAACAAATTGATAATGGTGAGTATAAAACAAGATGATGCATGCTCTCATGCTAAGTTAAGGATTTTATCACTATATACATATATGCGTGATGGGTTCTAAAATGCACGGTTATAGAATTGCCTATTATAATTTGATAGTTCATATTAATTGATGTGAAGTTTTTCATTGTGAAATCACATGTTAAATATACAGTTAGAAAGAAATTATATAGACATGATATATACATATGGCATACTTATATGAAAATTGTTACAAATTGATTTTTATAACATATATACACATATATATCGTTAAGCACGAATTGCTTAATGTGTGAATGCTTTTCACACGTATGTGGGAGCCAAATAGGTGTTGCTGAAAGAGAAGAATAGCCTGAAGGAAGAGACACATGACAAAAATTCGATTTGGGTGGTGATACACTAATGAGTTTTTAAGTTTGGTTTCAATGTTTTATAAGAATTGTATTTCTCATTGGGATATTGTTGTAAACCTTGAGAATATTTCTAGTCCAATTCAGTATTTCAATGTGACTAGACATTTTAACTAGTTTTTTTTCCATTTTCTAATCTTTTATGGATTTTAAAATAGTTATCATGGTCATGATGCAAGTAAGATATTTTAAAGAAAAATTTTATTTAATAAGATTTCAAAAAAAATGTTTCGTGAAATTCATTTATATATTTGGTTTAATATTAATTATATTTTTGAGTGTTACATTTTGGTATCAGAGCTTGGGTTTAGACATTTCTAGACCTAAGTGGGTTGTGAGTGTATCATATGTACATGGTGTGTCCTATATGACTCTAACCAAGGCTCTTCTCTATCAAACATTAGTATCTCATGATAAAGAACTAAAGTGTTTTGTGAAATAGGCTGAGAGTAACAACCTAATTGATCATAAGACCTTAAACTAGTAAGGTCAAGCTAACATCAATAGATATATTTGTATGCTTATACAAATGCAATGCATGATGAGATAGGTATGATGACTCCAGTTACAACTCAGGTGAGAGTAACAACATTTTCAGGAACATGGTTGTTGCATGCGAAGGGTTATGTTATTAACTCAAAGTGGATACTCCACTTTTATAAAAAATTCTTAATTGTGTTACATAATGGATGGGAACAATAAGATAAATGTTTATAATGATATGTAGTAACCTTAATATGTATGACAATATTGGAGTTAGAGTAAAAGTTGTAGGACTTGATAGATGTGATATGAAAGATGTAAGAAGTGAAACATATAAATGTTGGAGACACAAGGAGAAATGAAATGAAATTATTATCTTTGGATTCTGATTTCAAATTCACAAGTTGAATGGTTGAGATAGGACTTCAAAAAGGGTCTGAAGTTATATAATTTTTATTGCTAGAAAAGGGAAACCAGTCAGACAACAAGCAAGTTTAAGGGTGAAGAAATAAAGAAATAATGGTTGGTGTGATATTCCACATCATGGTAACCTAAGTTTGGAGATGGATCTTGGTTTCATCCAAAGGCACATGAAAGTATTCACAATCATACAATAACACAAACTAGTTCGATGAAAAAAGGGAGATGGGTATGACATCTTGAATCTAGGACAAGGAAACATAAGTCAAAACTGAACAAGCACACATACACATAAGTGCGTATATATATATATTATTAAGTAGAGGTAGACTAAGAAAAGACAATAAACTAGAATTATTAAAGGGGAGGTTAATAACAAAATGCTCAAAAGTTAATAAATAATTCAGACTAGGGGGTAGAAGAATTATCTGATTGTTGTCATTATCTTTATCACATAAATAAATAATAAAAAAGGGTTTCATCGTCTTTTTCCTGCTTTCACCTTCGATTGCCAAGGGATTTGAGGCCGATTTTATTTAAGTTGAGAAAGATAACCAAACATGAAGAGACATGCTAATAGAAGACAAGATGGACAATGTGACTATGTGCATTGATGTGTACCTAATAGTGTGATATGTCCCTTGCTCTAGTTCTTATATCTTCAAAATCAATGAAATCAAATCAATCAAATGTAATAGACAAATCATCCTCATCCAATGGTTTGATGAATGCATGTTTTGGTAGCTTAATATGAAATGGATAAAAACTAATTATGTAATTTTCTCGTGCAGGGATGACAATAAATCCAAAAATAAGAAAGACATTTCCTTCTATTAACAAGGGTCTAAAATAGTTTACATATTATCTTGGAATAGTACCATGCATTGTGTCACCCTGATAGACAAAATTTAGAAGCAATAAAAGTAAAAATATTTTTCAAATAACTGAAAATTAATTGTATTAAATATTAAACAATCAAATATCAAATTTATTAATATGAGAATAATACCCTTTCATCAAATATGAGAATTCAAGGCTGAAAAGTTCATTAGGACTGTAAATGTAACATCCTTGACTTTTTCTCATATGCATTTCTACATGCATGTCATTTGGGCATATACTTTTTTCATATACTTCACTTGAACATATGCAATCCATATGTATTTTTATAAGAATAAGTTCATGACATGCACTAGGTACGTGTCTAAATATATTGTAATTGTAATTGTAATGAGTTGCATGTATGTACTTATAACCTAAATAAAGTAACAAGACATTAGGAATAAATTGAATAAAGTGACTAAATTAAAATAAGTAAAATGACTAGATTAAAATAATTGAAATCTGACATAGTTAATACAATTAAATTAGGCTACTTGATTAAATTGTAATTTTGATATTGACTAGTAGAACTAGGTACATGTAATAATAATAATAATAATAATAATAATAATAATAATAATAATAATAATAATAATAATAATAATAATAATAAATAAAATTATAAGGATAACGATAAGGATAATAATAGAGATAAGGATAAGGATAATAATAATGATAATGATAATGATAATTAAAAAAAAGAGGAAAAAGACAAAAAAATGGATAAGAAGAAACAAAATGGGGGAAACGGAGGCCTTATCCATTCTTTGCTTCTCTTCTGTGTTTTCTTTTCCTTCCCCACCACACCAGCAATCATATATCAATTTTTGTTTCTCCTTAAAGAGTTTTGGAAGAAATGTTTAGCCTTAGCAAAGTTGGTTATAGGTGATTAATCATCTTTTGTTATTCTAATCATACATAGACTTGTTTATGGCTTGTTAATAGGCATATTATTTCACCACGAATTTGAAGATTATATAGACTGATTCTGGAAAAGTTCAAAACATAAAACTTGTATAATTATGTCTTAGGTTTATGTATATAAAATAATTTTTTTAAGATTTGGTGTATATCAAAAGATATTAGCATTTAACTGAAACTAGTATGGGCATGAACCTTGATTGAATTACCTATTTTTTTTCACTTATTTGAATATGATAGAGCTCGTATTTAAAGTATCTAAAAACAATAAAGTTGTTGACACATGTGTTATCCAGCTTTATACCAAATTTTAGATTCATGTGTTGTGTATGTTGAGTTAGGATGAATAGAACCATAATTGTTTCATAGTTTGAGTTGTTTGCTTAGTGTCTTATGCAGATCCAATAAATTATTTGATTCTTTTGAGTTCTTTATAAATAGAATCGGTAATTTATCAAAATATGAGAGTTATAGGGTTATGTCTTAGTTGAATTTTGGTAAAAATATCACTTTAATATGTTATATATAGTGTGAGATATGACCTTCACAAATCATACTGATCCGGAAGTCAACTCTATTATAGACCAACGATATATTTCTTATAAATTGAGGATCTTAGAGACAAAATTGATAAAAGTTGTAAACATAAAAAAATATTTTATTTTAACGTATATAAGTGACTATCAAGTTTCATTATAGTATGACTTACATATTATAAGATATGAAGGACCAAAATTGGATCTTAAAACTGCCTAAGGGTATAAAATAGGGCAAAAAATATAATATAGTTAGAAATTACATCAAAAATTTTACAATCCTCCAATTACTCTGAAATTTGAATATGTTAGATAATTATATGTCAAATTTAATTAGAAATAAGAATCATACAAATTAGACAAGTATAAGAGAAGTTATGGGCTAAGCAGTCCTATAAGGTCACACTTCCTCATAGAAAAACAATATTAACTATTGATATGAAATATGCATATTAATTTGTTCAACTCACATTAAATTTCTATAGTAATTAATTAATCAATGGAGACCGATAAATAAGGGATAAACAATAAGTTAACGATCGGAATCAAAGGAAAAATGTGAGTATAATTATCAAATGATTTCTTTAATACACATAAATATTGTTTATTATGTGAATTATATGATTATCATGATTTGACCTTGATAATGAGATGAATAATTTGTGGATATGTTTATGACATGATTTTATTAAATGTATTTGCTTTCTTTACATAATATGATTGATGAATATTTGTTTACAAATGTATATGCATATGGATTTAAAAGGCGTTGTGAGTAGTTAATGATATTGTAAAGAAAAAGAAAAGGCCTAAAGCCCAAACAAATAATCAAATGCAAATGAATAGCAAAAGCAGAGGCATATGACCCAACATATGTGATAATGAAACAAATAATCAAGCTAACTGCAAATGCAAATATTTATATGACAAATGTTCACATGAAAATCCAAGACAATGTCTGTTTAGCTAGATTACAATAAAATAAAATGAATAAGTATAAGTATAAGTGAAGAACAATGATTGAATGCTTTGATTTTTCTTGTATCTAAATGATATTGGTGAATAAATAGAACGCATAGTATGTATTGTGTACATTTGTGAATTGTTATTAAAAATTGGTTGGTACTTTAAAACTCATTTGATGATTATTCTCATTGAGTAACAACTCACCAAATTGCAATATTTTTCAAGTAGAGAAGAGTAATAGTTCATATTGAGGTGCGTGTAAGAGACATGGATCAAAAGTCACTAGTCGAGCCTTCTCACTCTCCATCCTTGCATTTCACATGAGCAAGCGAGCACATCATCTATATTTGGGGGTTTGAATATTTGTATATGTATAGTTGCAATGGATATGTACTAAGATATGTGAATTAATTTAACTCATAAATATTTAGACTTAAAGTTTAATTTTTAATATATGTGTTATATATTATGTTGATGAATTCTTCAATGTTGATTTGCATATTTATTGAATGATATTATGGATGAAATGAAATTATTGTTTTTTACTCTCACTATAAATATGAACTTTATCTTATCCTTGTATCGTACGTGATAACTTGATACATAGATATGTGGTATATAAAAGTATAATATGTTAGGTGTTACAATAGATGTTAGTAAAATTCCAAACTCGTGTGATGCAAACTATAATACAAACATTCTTTCTATTTCCATTGAGCTTATATATTGGTGTATAATATATTTTTATTGATATGTTGATCAATTGAAAATTATTAATAACAAATAAATAAATAAATAAATGTAATTAGTAATCAGTAATGACATTAAAACAAAATATTTTGCATATAAAAAAAGGAATATTAGAAAATAATAATTAAAAATTATACATTACAATGTAAACTATCTAAAAGTTCATTAAATATTAGATGTTCATAAAATTCCAAACTCGTGTGATACAAATTTTAATGCAAACATTTTTGCTATTTCCATTGAGCTTACATATTGGTGTATAATTCATTTGATCAATTGAAAATTATTAACAACAAATAAATAAATAAATGTAATTAGTAATTAGTAATGACATTAAAACAAAATATTTTGCATATAAAAAAAGAAATATTAGAAAATAATAAATAAAAATTATACATTACAATTTAAACTATTTAAAAGATCATTAAATATTTCTGGAAAAACAACAGTTTTAGTATAATTGCAATTATTGTACTTATTATCACACAACTTGTTATTTACAATTACACATAAACCTTCGTGCGACATAACTCTAAAAAGTACAATATATAATTAACTATAGGAAAACACATGATCATGCAAGTAAAAACTAACTCATTTTAATGTTTGACATTAACTTTTATTAATAGCACAATAACATACTTTTATTGAAAATTGTTTTCTTTTTAACATAAAAGATTATTTACCCTCATTTAATGAAATAATGCTTCAAATGATATATACTTTCTCACCACAATGCAAACTGATAAATATTTGAGTTTCAATTACTTTGTTCCTAAGTCAGTTATTAATAACCAAGTGTCGTTACATAAACCTATACATGGATTGATGTTATGTAGCAATATAACTATAATATGTTTTAAAAATTTTAACTTGTGTTGGAAAAATCTGTTAAAATTTAAAAATTTTAAAAACTCAACTAGTTAAAGAATTTCTAACTCACTTATATTGCTAAATGTTTTGCATATAGAGTCGGAACTATAATATATTTTTTCCTCATCTGGTAGTAATTAACCATTTGTTCATTAATCACATCAACAATTTTATTAGTAGGTGTTATTATAGATAATTCTTTTACATGAGAAGGGTCAACATATTTATTTAAAAATAAAGGATATGTTTCATTGATAATTTCATTTACTAGATTATTGTAATCTTTAATGAGTATATTATTTGGGATTTCAATCCAATTAGTTTCATCATCAATTCTTTTATTTACTTAACTGGTATTTTTCCATCGTTGGCTGATAAAATTAATTATGCAAATGCATATGGTTTAGCCATATAATTTGCATTATATGAAAGTGTAGATATACATAGAATATATTCACGTCTGTGAATATCCACATAGAGTCAGTCACGATTGAGTGACAGGTAGACAACCATGAAAGAAAGCTTCAACCCATGAATTACCATTCATACCTGTGAATGCCCTGTATCCAAGAATAGTTATTTGAATTATATGATAGATTTATATGAGTTTTGTGGCGGCACCGCCTCCCCACCCGAATAGCAACACGTGCCCGGATGAGGGAGCGCTGCTACCTGTCTTTCTTACTTCTTTTATTCGCTATATTTTTTTTTTATACTCATGTTATATGGATATAAACAAAAATCATAGTATAATTTATTTACATAAAATAGTAATTTATAACATCAGCGGAATTCTTAACAAACTTTAAAAGCAAATTTTACAAACTCAAACATTTCTTTAATATAAAAGTCAAATACAAAAGTTTCAAAACTTGTAACCCACTTTCTCAAGATATCGGCTGCTTTACTTGAACGGAATCACCGCTTCCTTTATCTAACGTCTTCAGTTACCTTTCTATATCTGCGTGGAAATTAAACTCCACGCTAAGCTCTAAGCTTAGTGGTGCATATAAATAAGGCAATATACTATATCATGCAACAAGCATTAACAAATATCATTTTGTGTATTAAAATGTTTGCATGCATGACTATCAACATATTCCTATTTCATACAAGTATGAATGTCATACTCATATAGACAGTGTTATTTTCATTTATCTTTAATGGTAATCTATTCTATAAATCTCTTTATCATTACATATCAATCTCATATCATCATCATTTTCTTATTCTTTTCTTTTCTTATTTTTCCAACATATCCTCATTATCTTGCCCACATCACACTAAATTTTTGGACTAACTGGATACGGGTTATGGATCAGGAGTGCTCTCCGAGCTTAAGCCACCCTATCCACTATTTGGCTCATAAGAGCTTCTCAAATAAATGACACTCTTCGAGCTTAAGCCACATTGATTGAGTATAATTTCATCATAGATAAATAACCGGACCAAGGGCGCTCTCCGAGCTTAAGCCACCTTGTCCTCATTTATATGTGCTCATCAGAGCTTCTCAAGTCAGTAGCGCTCCCAAAGCTTAAGCCACACTGACCGAGCATCCCAGACCAATGGCGCTCTCCGAGCTTAAGCTACATTGGTTGATGTATAGTACGGTACCGTTCGTCCCCTTAATGACATGTCATCCATCCTGATTCTAGTCCGCAAGTAGAGTAATGGGCTTCTTTATATTTTCACATCAATCATTATTCTCAAATTTCCACACATCAATATCTCATATTTATCAACATCTCAATTTTCTTGTTTTGCAAACATATAGTCACAATCATATATCTTTTCATTCATTTACTAGATTCATCAATATTCTCATGTTTATCATCTGCATCAGATTTCATATACATCCATGACAATTCATTTTTCTACATCAATTCATTTTTCTACATCACAACATATCACATTCTCATATCAATATATATATATATACACATATATCCATATCATTCTTATTTCATTGGATAGACAATAACTTTCACTTACTTACCTGAATTCTTCATTAGATAACCACATTCATAATCACAATATAGAGCATTCACGGCCATGATTACTAATTTCACGCCCGTGAATTAGTTCACGCCCGTAATCCTAAGCTGTGAACGCTACTGGAATGAATCGCCCAAAAGCATTCACGGTCGTGATTACTTATTCACGCCCGTGAATAAGTTCACTTCCGTGATTCCAACCCGTGAATGCTTTTGGAATGAATAGTACCATTTCCACCCAGAAATTCACAACTGTGACACAATCAGTCACAACCATGAACCCTCAAGTTCACGCCCGTGACCCAATAGTCACACCCGTGACTTTCAGCAGGAAATCTGCATATTCACATTTCATTCATTCTAACATCATTCAAATCATACCAAATTCTATTTCATGCATTTCTAAGGTTCTTTACTCAACTTATTACTTTTCAATACATGTAAATTCCTTGATCATACAATATTCTCTAACATGCATCATTAATTCATTATCACACAAGGATCCCATTCATACATGTCTAATTCTATAGTTTCATGCCATAATCATCATCATTCTTGAAATTGCATTTATCTAAAGTCATATTCAGCATGCATTATTTCAAACAAAATAGGCTATTGTCTTAAGTTGTGCACAAACCTTAATCTTTCTCCTTCACTCTTTTATGTAGCTTTCTCTTTTCCTTTGCTCCTTAGAGCTTGTTCCTTGTCATTTGGAACTCCTACAACATCATAAATTATTATCATCATCATTTGATTTCTTCAAAGCCCTAAACTCTCTTTTTCTCTCTTAAAACCCTAGTTTCTCTCTCCTTCCTCATAAGTCTTGAATGAGCTCAAAATTCAAACTCCCTTTGGAAAAGATGAAGAAGAAGAAGAGATGCTTCTTACCTTACACTTTCCTTCACTAGATCACCACTTTGGAGGTTTTCTCTCTCTACTAAACCAGATTTTTCTTCCTCTTCCTTGTTCTTTCCAGCTTCCTTAAGAGTTATGGAACATGAATATCACTTTGTCTTGCTCTTTCCTTTCTCTCTCTAGAATTTAAGATGAGATATGGAGGAAAGAAGACAGAAAATGAAGAGAAGAAGAAGAAGAAGAAAAGAGTCTAATATAGGGTACCCAAAAAGTCTTCATGTGGGACCCACCATTTTACCATTTTCTCCCAATTTCACACTTAATCAATATTGATCTTTTTATTTTAGTGTCATGTCTAGCCAAACCTATCAAAATGTGCCCAAAATTAATATGTTGATTAGCAATTAATCTCATTAATCCTCCAATTTTTGGTAAATTGCAATTTGACCCCAAAACTTATCAAATTTTGCAATTTAGTCCTTTACCGTAAATCAACTTATTTAAACTCTATAATCACTTAATTAGGCTTATATCATTTAATTTAGCCATTTCTTAATCAACTTTGTGTAAAAATCCGAATTTAGACTCCGATCGGTCAAACGCGTCAACTTCACGACACGTGCGACTTGGGGCCTAAATTAGCAGATGTTACAATTTTGATATGCATGCACATTTGGCATGATTAAATGAGATGGTATACAATATGATAACATGATTACAAATAATTGTTATGCACTAGGTGCTCTAAATTACAAATAATTATTTGGTGAGTATGTGAAATCATGACATGAGTTATAAGTGATGTTGTGTTGATAAGAGTGACTAATATTAGTTAGCCTTAGTACCAATACATGTTGTGTGTGAAATTGGCTTAAAACATTATTGAAAAATTGTTACAAACTGATATTTCACGTTCGTGAAGATAGGATTCACGCAATAAATTGTTACATAGAATATGTTCACGCCTATAAACCAAGGTTCACGCCCATAAATATCACATAGACCCAATCACGGGTAGAAAATCCATGAAAGAAGGCTTCACGCCTGTGAATGCCCTATATCTAGAAATAGTTATTTGAATTATATGATGGATTTACATGAGTTTGATATACATGCATATTTGACATGACTAAATGAGATGGTATACAATATGATAACATGATTATGAATAATAGTTATGCATTAGGTGCTCTAAATTACAAAGAATCATATGGTGAGTATGTGAAATCATGATGAATTATAAATGATGCAGATAAACAGAATATGATTATAAATATTCATTATCTATTTAAGGACTAGCTTAGGATAGGTGACATACCATTAAGAGAGTTATGGTACCGTATAATATTATTATTTTGTTAAATCAGAATGACTTTAGCTTGGATCAGAGCGCTCCTAATTATTTAGGAATAAAGTGGCTTAAGCTTGATTTAAAGCGCTCTTGTTCTCATATGCATACAAATATTATATTTAATTATTAGGGTGACTTAATCTCGGGTTAGAGCACTTCTAATTTGAGAAGCTCAGTAGTAACAATACAAACAAATGCAGTTAGTGAGCAAGGTCGCTTTAAGCTTGGGTTAGAGTGTTTATGTTTCACAACCCACATCTAGGTAGTCTGAGTATAGATTATTGGGCATAACACAATAAATTATAATGCAATACTCAGTGAAATTGTAAAACCGGTAACACAGACAGTAAATCAAAATATAGTAATGAGATACAATTATATATATCCTAAAAAGAAATGTGAAAAACTAGTAATAAGTCATATAGAACCAATTTTTGGATACTTGTCTTGCATGATATAGTTATTATATATAAATGATGATGTGGAAACACTTATGCTGTCATGATTGTATTGTAACCTTGATAAGTCAACATGAGTAAAGTAAATTGAGATATGAAATATATATGATGGTATGGCTAACAATACAAGTATGCATTTTGTATATTTATTTGTGCTATGATATGTATGAATGCATGTCAAAATTTTTATATTTATATATACCACTAAGCTTTCAGTAACTTAGTGTATGGATTTTTCTACATATAGGTTTGGAATCGATAAATAGCTGAGTTAATGTGAAGAAGAGTTTGAGCTAGTCAAAGTTAACTCGTGTTGGGTCTGTTTATTTATTTTATTATTTCTCATGACATGAGATAGAAAAAAATAAATATTTGTATTTTTAATAAAGACATATAACTGAATTTATTTATGTTTAATAAAGATAGATTTTGTAACAAGGATTAATGTTGCCCAAACCAACTATGGAATTTGTTTATAGATACAGAAAGAGTTTTATATAGTATATAGCATATGGATATTTTAGATTGCATGTTAATCAGATATAATGATCTTGATATAGATATAAGTTAGAAAAAATTTTATTTTAGAATAAATTTATACAGATACAGTCTTATGACATCCATCTAATAGTGAGTTTTGTCTCACTGTATGTATGGGTGTTACAACCCTTTCATCAAGCATGAGGAATTCATGCCTAAAAAGTTCATTAATAATGTAGATGTTAGTAAAATTTCAAACCCATGTGATGTGAACTTCAATACAAACATTCTTGCTATTTCCGTTGAGCTTAGATATTGATGTATAATTCATATTTATTGATAAGTTGATTAATTAAAAATTATTAATAAATAAAATTAGTAATTAGTAATGGCATTAAAACAAAATATTTTGTATATAATAAAAAGAAATTTTAGAAAATAATAATTAAAAATTATACATTAAAAGACAATTAAATGTTTCTAGAAAAAAAATAATATTTTTAGTATAATTGCAATTATTGTACTTATTATCACACAACTTATTATTTATAATTACACGTAAACTCTCATATGAGGTAACTTTAAAAAATGCAACATATAATTAACTATAAAAAAACACATGATCATATAAGTAAAAACTAACTCATTTTAATGTTTGACGTTAACTTTTATTAATAGTCATACAATAACATACTCTTATTAGAAATTGTCTTCTTTTTAAGATAAAAAACTATTTACCTTCATTTATTGAAATAACGTTTCAAATGATATGTACTTTCTTACCGTAATGCAAACTTGTAAATATCTTACTTCAATTACATTTTTTTCTTAAGTCATTTATTAATAACCATGTGTCATTACATAAACATATACTTGAATTGATGTTATGTAGCAACATAACTAGAATATTTTTTTTAAAAATTTTAACTTGTATTGGAAAATTCCATTAAAATTTAAAAAATTTAAAAACTCAACTGGTTAAAGAATTTCTAGCTCACTTATATTGCTAAATGTTTTACATATAGAGTTGAAACTATAATATATATTTTTTCTCACTTGATAGTAATTTAACCATTTTTTTATTAATAACGTCAACAATTTCATTAGTAGGTATTATTATTGATAGTTCTTTTACATGAGAAGGGTCTACATATTTACTTAAAAATAAAGGATATGTTTCATTGATAATTTCATCTACAAGATCATTGTAATCTTTAATGAGTACATTATTTTGAATTTCAATCCAATTAATTTTATCATTGATTCTTTTATTTATTTAACTGATATTTTTCTTTCACCGACTGATAAAATTCATTATAAAAATGTAAATAATTTAGCCATATAATTTGTACTATTTGAAAGTGTAGATAAACACATATTAGTTTTAAGCTTATAAACCTTAAAAAATCTTCACAAATATGATCTAGTTAGTGATGCATTGATAATATCTTGTTTGTTGCCATTAATAACAAATAATTTTTGCTTAAATTCACCTCTTAGTAACATTGTTTTAAGACTTACTAATATTTTCATTATCCTCATTTAATAAAATTTCTTTAAGTGATCTATCTAATGCTTCAATGCAATATCAATGGCTCATTAGGGCTTCATCCCAAATAATTAAAAAAGTTTGTTATATTAATTTAGCTGGTTGTGTACCTTTTTTTAATTTTACATATTGAATATTCAGTCAAATTGATTGGTATCTTAAACTTAAAATATGTTATTCTACCACCCGATAATAAAAGAGTTGATATATTAGATGAGGCAAATCATAATCATTACGAGTAATCCACATATGTAATCCACAAATTTCTAGCTCACTTTTTATTAATAACGTCAACAATTATACTTATAATCAACGTGAATTACAATTAAAATTCTTTTCAATTTCAAGTAAGACATGATTTTTAAAGTAACTTTCTGGTATGTTATTAGGTAAAATTTAAAGTATTTTTTGCAATTTGCATTTAATGTCATTATGTAAATATTTTTAAAAGTTGAAAAAAATTTGTTTGCATTACTAACTTCACAAAATAATATCAAAATTGTAAATAAATGTTGGAGTTGGTATGAAGATGTGTATAAAATAACTTCTTTCATTACATTTATTCATTCATAATCATTACGAGTAATCCACATATGTTTTATGGAGATTGAGAAGTAGTATGGATAACACCATTGACTATTCTTATTTCTTCAAATTTTCTTAGATCTCTAATAATATTTAATAACAACCTTGAATAATAAAGTTCTCCTAAGTTTGGACGAATATAAACTATCCTCCCTATACAATACAGTGTTTTTGCTTATGTCTTGTCTATATTTTTTCTTTATTTTGTCAAACCTATTTTATAGAAAATACAACATAAGTAATGAAGTATGCATCCTCATGTTGAATGTTAGTTAACATGCATTCAATGAATATAATTCGACTAAAATAAGAATTATTAGCAATGTATTCAAGATCTTCAAAACGTTGAAATTAAACTAGATTCATATATTGTAAATGTATGACTAATTTTCAATAACTGGTTCTCTGTGATATATTGGAAAATTCAAATGTCTCTAAGTGGATTCACACAAAGATAAATATCGACAATAAAAAAACATTTTAATTTCAGCAATTATTTGAGATTTATTAGAGTTAGAAGTTCTGCACGATTATCATAATTCATAATAACAACTCGAATTCTATGTCCCTTTATTAATATATTTAAATAAATATTTTACTATAGTTGATATGCAACAATATTCAACATATATATGTACTTCATATTTACATTCTAAGTCTTTATTGTAAGGGACAATAAATTGATTATCAATTTTTTATTATTTTTTAATATATAATTGTTATCATCATGACAACTATAGATTGTAAAGTCATTTTCATCAATAATAGTTTGTGGTTGATATTTTTTTTAGGGAAATGTTTAAAATATTTATTATTTTTCATACATGGAAATGATGGGTTTAGAGAACCACATGAGCATGCACCATAAATTTTGAACAATACAATATATTTCAAGTTCATTTTTTTTATGGCAATTCAGCTGATATAATTAAGTCAAAATCTGATGGTGTAACAAGTTTATCATTTTTGTGCAACCAAACTAAACAATGAATATGAGAAAATATGCGTTTTTAAAATTCTACTATATATAGTAAAACTATAATAGTGGCAATGTGTTTGTATTTTTAACATTATCAATTATTTGTCATGTTTTGATTTAAATACATGACTAATAATATCATGTCTATCTTTAAGCTTTTGACCAAGAATATAATTAAGCATACGTTGCATTTCAGACCACATCGGATTGCAAGTAAATATTATAAATAAATTCGAATGTCCATAAAAATTACAAATTTTCATAGCACGTGATAATATTATAACACATATTGAGAACCACTAGTATAACTTGAAGGTAGTAATATTAAGGTTTTTCCTATATCATTTGGATTTGTATCACCTTTTGGAACAATATTTCGTATAGCCATATGAAATTATGAATGCATTTTTTTTATTATGTCTAATAAAATTTAATATTTTTTCTTCAACACATGAAAAGGCATGATAAACATACTACTAAAATAATCTACCTCCTCTAAGCAGTGTGGTACTTCTAGTACAAAGTTATTGCACTTTAAAAGTATAATATTCTCGCATTGTAAAATAATTTCTAGAGGATTTTTTTCCTTTACCAATGTAGTAATATTTAATATATATTCTATTCCTATCTTTACCAAAAGGAAATAAAATCGGATATTATAGTGTTATCATACTAGGGTGTAAACTACTTATGATCTACAATAATGCCTCTATTTTTATCGTATAACCCAAAGTCTCCAACTATTTAACCAACAATTTAAAAACATGAGGGGGGATTATATTTGAGACTATCTTCGCTTCTCTTCCCAATGAGTTTTAATTTAACTGGTAGCAAATCAATGTTTTTAAACATATCTCTAACTATTCTAAATGATTTTGTTAATTTATTAAATGTATCAAATATTTTAATTAAAATATCAACAATTGCTTCATTAGTAGAAGTATTTGTGCCATTATTAATGAAATAGTTGATTCTATTATGCACTTTATTATTTGTATCATAAATATGTAATTGTACGAATTTAAGTTTTTCATTTTCAATAGGCAACAAAGAACCAATAAGATAATGATTTTGTCCACATATTTTGAATATAAAATGACAGTTTTTTTTATTAATTATGCAATCAATTTTACCTTCAACCGTAGTAAAAGCAAATATAGAATTGTAAATTCAGATATTATCTCTAAATTTGGAAGTAACAAGGTCACCATAGTTACTTAGTAATTTATCTAAAAATTCAAGAAATTTGTTTTAGTAATGGTGTTTTATTTTTCCTTATTTACAACAAAGAAGATAAACAAATTTATCTCGTCTAAATTTTTTTTTTTACACATTCATCAAGTCAATATATTGTGCTACAATATGGGCACTCCTTATTGGGAATATCTAAATCAAATTTGAATAGATATTTTTCTATGAAGAAGAAGAATAGTTGAAAGAGACACGTTAAAATGAATTAAAAAATAGTAGACTAAAAAAGTAAAGCTATTTTTTTTAATAAAGTGTGAGGGATAACACAGCTAAAAGTGGACCAATATGGTTGTATAAGTCTGCGAAACATCTAATGAAGATATGCAATTGAAATTGATTATTTTTTATAAAAAATTGAAAATCTTTATATAAATACTACCAATTGTCAAGTGGCGAGCGAATACCGTTGCAAGATTGAATGTTGAGATAAGTTATATCAATTCTATTTTCTTCTGAAGAAGTATTTGACACATCAAGAACATTGTGCAGAGAAATAAAAGCAAATACGATATTTCTATTTCGTTTCATAATCCTAATGCATTATAAAATAAACTTATAAATTGATATATGCAATCTCTAATACAATTAATATTCATATATACTTACAAAGTGAATCAAAAGCATTCTAAAAATATTATGATCAATTGATTAATAAAGTTTTACAACTAAATAAAAAAATAATGGTATAGGGAGGAAAAACAAACATACATATTTATTAATATTTTAATAAAACATGCCTATTTGAAAAGTGGAGATGTACGATTGTGTAATTGGATATCACAAATGTATAGTGAATTCAACAAACAAAATTGACATTAAACTACATATCACAAAATACAACATCATTAGGATACATAATAACAAATTACATAAAATAAATAAATATCAAATATATGTAAATAAGAAAATATTATTTTAAAATATATTAATAATTTTTCTCATTCAAAGTAAATCGGCCCACACGAAAGTAAGGGTTATATCATATTATATTTTACTTTGAGAATACACACATTATCGCTGCAAATAGCTAGCATATGAAATTTGACAAAGTAATATATATATATATATATATATATATATATATATATATATATATATATATATATATATATATATATATATATATATATATATATATAGTATAAAGTTTGGAAGAAGTTAATAAAAAATATTAAGAATGAATAAAATAGTATATATTACTTGGAGAGCACGCATATTATGAATACAAATAATCAGCATATGAAGTTTGGTGATTTAAAAAAAAAATTAAATAGAAAGCATATGTGGTCAAACAAAAACTAAATAGAAAAATATAAAAATGGAAAAAGATAGAAGAAAAAATTTAATAAAAATTCAAGGAAAAGAAAACAATTTAATAAGAAGTCGAGGTCTACAGAAGTTCAATATCAAAGAAAAAAAAATGATTAGATCAATTTAGAATTATTATTTTATTAACAATCGAAGTGCATCCTATATATGAAAGTAATCATATTATGTTTTACTTTCAGAAATATGGTAAAGTAAAAAAAATTAAGTAAATAGTATGTACTTTGGAAGAAGTTAATAATAATGAAGAAAATATTATATTTTACTTGAAGAATGCGCATATTATCAATATAAATAGTCAGCATATGAAGTTTGATGAAGTAAAAAAATAAATTTAAATAGATACTACATGTAGTCCAACAGTAATTAATTAAAAAATAAAAAAATGAAAAAGATGGAAAGAAAATAATGGAATAAAAATTTGGAAAAAAGAAATAATTTAATAAGAAGTCGAACTCTATAGAAGTTCAATATCAAAGAAAAAAAATGGTTAAATCGATTTTATTTTATTTTATTTAGTGTTAAATATAAATAAAATATTAAATTTAGCATTATTATTTTATTAGCAATCATCATCGATTACTTTATAAAATCAAACATTTTATTTTATATTTGATTTTAATCAAACTTTGTAATAAATTGGAAATTTTAAATACATTTTTTGTTAGCTGTGATGGCATTAGTTATGTCTTATTTCACTGAAATTGCTTGAAATTTAAAGCAAAAAGTTTGTGGTTTTACCCCTAGATTGCTATGTTATTCAAAGGAATCAATTGTGTATTTGGATAGGAAGCATGTGGTTGTTGAACTTATAATCGTACCTGCTATGCTATTGCCTATAGGTTTACTATCCAGTTAAGCCTAATTAAAGATCATTAGTGTCATTATGTAGCAACCATGAAAATGAAGCAAGCACAAATTATTTAGATTGACTGAAAGAAACTTAAGAATGAATGAATTAAAGCTAATTACATTAAAGTTTTTTTTTAAAAAAAAAAATTGCTTGTGCTAGCTTATGAATTCGTCGTCAATTTTATACTGCTTCACAAATGCTTTTTTTTTTTTAGTGAATAAATAGAGACTGTGTACATTCAATGGTTTAGATTATTTTGTAATTTGTTGGAACTTTCAAAATTGTATCTATATCTCGAATGGATATTTGTGTATGTGAATGTATTTGAGTTGTTTTCTTTTGTTTAAGAAAAATCAGCCAAATAAAATCCCCAGCACAAATATGAATAGCAAGATTGTTGCTTTCTGAGTTTTTTCATGATTAGAGACTTTTTCTTTCTTAGGATTTTATAGATTCTCTACGTTAAGAGGGGAAATGGTACATTAATAAATGAAATGAAACTTAGGTTAGAGAGCATCATTCACATGGAATAAGATTGTAAATGTAACACTGGAAAATAAATTAATATAATACAAAATAAGCATTTCAAAAAATCACATTAAAATAAATGTAAAATTTCTTATATTTATAAGCTGTAGGAAGCAGAATTTACATAAAGACCGTAAAGAGAACATTTTGGACGATAGAAGGTTTTTTTTTTAAAGAAACATACATTATTACATAAAGTTGCTTAAGTAAAGAGAAAATTCTGCAGGAAATATGATTTTAAACAAAAAAGCTATTAATTGGACATTATGCAGGAGAGGAGATTAAACAAAAATTACACTAAAAATAAAAAGTAATATTTCTTATATATATATATATATATATATATATATATATATCCTTTAGGAGGAAGAACTTACATAAATGTTATTAAGTAAAGAGAACAATATTTTGTATGAAAAAAAATTATAAACAAGAAAAACAATTATTACAGAAAGGTCATCTTTTATTTTTTTCAAAACTTCTCGAGAGTTTTCCCTTTCTTCTCTCAATAGAGAGATAAAGCATTCCAAACGACAACAAAAGGACAGCAAAAATAGTCATTCCAATTATAGCATTATCAAGGTACAAACAAAAATTATGTAAAGGTTATCTTTCATTTTTCTAAAAGTTTTCAAGAGTTTTCTCTTTTTCTCTCAAGAGATAAATAGAATATTCCAAAACAACAAAAAAAATAGCTAAAAGAGTCGTTCCAATTAGAGCATTGTCAATGTATTAAAAAAAACTATTACATAAAGGTCATCTTTTATTTTTCTCAAAATTCTCAAGAGTTTTCTCTTTCTTCTTTCAAGAGATACATAGAACATTTCAAAAGATAGCAAAAGTCAACAAAAAGAGTCATTCCAATTAGAGTGCTGTCAAGATTCAAAACAAATGCACAATCCTTTGAAGCGTATTCTTCATTTTTTTTCTCAAAGTTCTCAAAAGTTTTCCATATCTTCTCTCAAGAGATAGATAGTTATTGGTAAAATGCTCATATGCACATTGTAAAATATTGACATTAGTATTCATAACATATTCATTATTTAATTTATGTACCATCATGTTCCTATAGTTGTAGTCAATTATATCAATGATATACAAAATTTTCAAATGATCTATAGCAGCTATTGTAGCCATATTTTTTGCATCATCTGAGTTGTTGGTATTGATGCCTACTAAAAACGATACATATCTATATCCATTCATATCTTCATTTAAATAGAACACATTGCATATAAAATATTCCATCATCTGCAATAATTTTATATGTATATAGTTCAATACAGCCTCTAAAGTCATGGCAAGTGGAATATGAATGACCATTTTTTAAAAATATAAGTTAAATAATAAAAAGAGGTAGGCTCGGCTAAGGTTCCGAATTGGCCGGTTTCAGTTCGAAACTGATGATTATGTAGTCCCAAAAAATAGAGACCGGACCAGAATCGGTTTGGAACCGGCTAATTCTGGTTCAAGAACTGACGGTTCGATTGATTTTTTAATTAATAATACAATAAATAAATACAATTAAAATTATTAATTTGTATAAATTATAAATTTATACTACTAATATGTTATAAAAAAATGAAAACTTTGAAAAAAATAACTTATTGAATATTAATTTGTAACTTTGTGTAATAATTTAGATTGTTATATCAAAAAAAATTAATTTAGAGAAAGTATAAGTTAGAATTTAGAAATGATTATATTTATTTGATAAATTAATAAATTATAAAAATTATAACAATGTTAAAAACTTAATTAATTTAATCTTTTTATTTAAAAAATAATTTAATTGTAAAAGTTTGAATTAGTATTGAAAAAATTATAATATTAATAATTTGGCTTGAACTTAATTTTTTTACCATTAATTAAGTTGTTTATGTATTATCTTAGGATTTAGAGGAATTAAAGCTCACGGAATTAAAGCTTTCTATTTCTTATTGTCTTTAATGCTGCTTCGGTCCAATCATCAATACAAGCTTGAGCTTCTAGGGATTCGGGAGTTAAGTTAGATCGCGTTTTATTCAAAATATTATCTTTCGTACTAAAAGCTTGTTCAACCGCAACAGTTGAGACTATACTTGAAAAAATTTGTTTTGCAATTTGAGAGAGTACAATATAAGTATTTTGATGTCGATTACACCAATCAAGAACTAGAAAAACTTTACCTGCCATACTGTCACTAAATACAAATGTAGTTGTTAGATAAATGTCAAAATCGGGTGAACCAGATTATAATCTTAGTTTTTTTATATTTTTGCATTATCAAATAATCACTCTCTCTAATTTTTATCGATTTACCTAAACTTTGACTAACAATGTCACTATTAGTAGTAGTAGTAGTAGGAATATTGTAAATCAAACTATATAACATAAATAAATCACAAATTAATTTTTTTATATCATTAATTATACTTTTAACACTAATATCGTCACCTAAATCTAACAATAAATAATAAATATTCAAATAATCAAATAAGTATTCTTTTTACATTTAGGATAAAAAAACACAATATACAAGATTAATTAAATTAATATATTTAAAATAATTCAACCATTTATTTTTCATCATACAAATATAATCATGCAAAATAGGATCATTAATATAATCTTGAAATGTATCAACAATATTAATGCATTCACACAATAATAAATAATATGTTGGATAATAAACACTACTTAAAATATATGTTGATCATTAAAAACTTTTAAAATATCTAAAAGTTGTTGACAAACATCCCAATATTGTGGATATAAATTAATTTGTAGCACATTATTAGAAATAAATGTACACAATGATTCTCTATATCCATATGACTCATTAAGTAATTCATGTGTTGAATTCCAATGAGTAGAATTATTATATTGAAATCTTTTAGATTTTTTGTCATTTTCAAGAAAAAATCGAGCTCATAAGTTCATTGTTTATGGATGTAACCATAAAAATGAAATTGTTATTTTAATTTGAACAATTATACTATTTAAAGATTTTAAACTATCTCGAACGCATAAATTTAATATATGACATGCACATTTAATATGAAAAAATATACCTCCAATATTAAGTTGACATAATACTTGAAGGTTTTGAATTGAAGCGGTATTTGTCGTCGTAGTATCAGAAGCAATTAAAAAAATTATGAACTAAGTCATATTCTTCCAAAATATTTTTTATTATTTTAAAAATATTATTGGTGGTTTGCCGATCATCAAATACTCTAAATGCAATTAATTTTTTTGTAATTGTCATTCACTATCAATCCAATGATATGCAATAACTATGTAAGAATACATTTGTTAATGATCACTCTAAATATCAATACAAATACAAACATGTCCATTCAAAAAAATATTTTGAGCAATTATTTTTTATTTTTTTAAATAAATTATATAAAACATGTTTAAAGATATTTCTAGGTACATGTTTAACAGATGAATTTAATACATTGTGACAATAATTAACAAAACATACTTTTTTCACTAAAACTAAAAGATAAATGTTTCATACTTAATATTTTTGCCAATTTTTTTTTTTTTTATCATTATATTGAAATAATTGAGAATAAGAAAAAGATGTTGCGTACTCGGAAATTTGACTTTTTTTTTTATCTATTCCAAATTGATCAACATGTTTATTTTGCAAGTGCATTTGAAATATTTCATAACCACTTCCAACTTTAAAGTTGTATTTTTGTGCACAATAATTACACATAACATCAAATGACCCATCATTTTTTTTGAATTTTCTTAAAATAAATATGAAAAATGTCGGATGTTCAAATTTTTGCTTCAGATTATGCCATCGTCTGACCTGGACCTCATCACCCGTATTTTTTTGGCTTTTTTTTCAATTGAAATTTCGAATTCTCTCTTTTCATCCAAATTTTCAATAAATTTTTCAAATCAACAATATTTTCATTAAAAAAAATTGTCTCTTCCATTATGGTTTACCATTATTTTTTAAATTTTGTGAAAAAAATTGGAGAATATTTTAAAAAAAAAGTGTAGAGAAAGATAATGAAAAAAAAATTGTAGGATTAAGAAAAAATTGAGAATTAGAGAGAATTAAAGAATTGAAGAAAAAATTGAGGTTATGTAGAATTATAATTAGAAAAAACTTGAAGAGAAAAAATAATTGAAAGTGTAATGTAACACCCCATATTTTTAATTTTGTTCAATTGAAATTTTTCTTAATTTTTGTGACCTAATAATTTTATCTGAGTAAATTTTATTAAAAATCTGAGATTTATAATAAATTTATAAAATTTCCCCTGAGTCTATATATATATATATAAAGATTTCAAAAATTAAAGTGATAAAAATATATTTTCTCTTTCATTCTCCCTACACGATCACTATCTCCATTCATCAACCAAACGACATCCGATCTTCACCAAATTCGAACTAGAAATAGTTCTCCACATCCCTATCACTCCGACGACTTCTGATTTTCCAAAAACTAACTGGAATTTTGGGATTGGAGCAGAGAAAGTCGGATTTCGAGGCTTTCCTTCTATTTTGCATATTTTCTGGCTTATTTTCTCAAATCTGACACAGAAAATGGACTCAGGATGTTGAAAAATCTTGGTCTATATAATTTGAGCTCCAAGAACCTCAGTTTGAAGGCTAATCGGAGCCAAAAATTTATCACTGGAGCCCCGCGAACTTTTATAGATCTATACATTTTCAGTTACTTCTAGGTCACGAAATGTATATTTGGACTTCTCATACCTCAAAGTTTTTTTTGGTACTATCCAATCGTCAATCCGTCGTCGTAAAAAAATTTTCCGTGACTAGAGTTCGGCAACTACTAATTGGATATTTTGGACAGAATCTTCAGCTCGTTAAATCGAGTCTTCCGATACAAATCACACCTCCTAGTTTTTTTTAGATAGTGAAATATGAATTTATTTGTGAAGTTTAGATATATTTTATTATTAAAGTGATTAATTAATTTAGTGAAAAAGTTGAGTTAAAAATATATATATATATATATAGATAAAAATATGAAATGAGAAGAACAAGGTTTGAGGATGATGAATCTAGTGGAAGATTGGTGGAAATAGTTTTTAAGAATTTTTGTAGAATTTTTATATTATTAGCCTAATTATGAGAAAATTTATTGGGAGTTATTGAATATTATTTTGGTGAAATTGATGATGAAAATAAAAGAAAATGAGTTAAAATGATTAAAAAAATTTATTTAGAATTTTTAGAGTATTTATTTAATTAAGGAAAATTTTGAGTTGGAAATAAAATTAAAGGGAAATAAATTGCGAAAAATAGTTTTAGAAGAAAAATAAAAAAAGAAAATATTATAAAGGAAAATAATATTTGAAATTTATGGTCTTATGGGAAAGCGTATTGACAAGCAAAATCGTGATCTATGCATTAAACACGCATAATGAAAAGAATTTTTAATTATAAGATCTTGAGATAAATGAATGCGGAAAATTGTAGAAAATTTTAAATCTTATTAAATTTTATATCGTGTGAGGTTCAGTAGTTAAATCTTTAGGCGGGACGTCGGGACATGCGTCATCTCGAGATAAAGAGAAAGAGACGGTAAACACCGACAAAAGATAAAGAAGTTAGTACAATTGTCATTATAATATTAGTTATATATATATAAGTAATTGAAGAAATCGGAAAAGTATAAAATAATAAGAAAATTATTAAATTCAAATAATTTATGATATTATATAAAATATATTTTATATTTTATGTGAAAATTTTGAGTTATTACAATTTTTGAGTTTTAAATATTTTATTTGTATTTCAGAAAATTTAAAAGTTAAATATACTTTATGATAATATTTATTTTGGTATGAAAATAATATTTATTTATTTTATGAAAATGATGGAGAAATTAACAATAAAGTATTTTTGTGAAAATTATTATTATGCTTTGAAATACAAAAAAATGAATTGAATTATGAATATGAGAAATTTGCCCACATATTAGCCTAGACGTGAAACCGGAACTACTGGTTTCCAATTTATGGAGAAAGAGCCCGGACTGGAAATCTTTCCCAACCGGACCACGATGTGGATTGGACCCGAAACCAACATAGTCCAATCCGATCCGGATTGGATTAGCCAAATCAACATATTGGATCAGCCTGTGGCCAGACCTAAAAAGAGTTACAACTAAAAAAAATATAACAAGTAGATAATGATACAAAAGTGGAATTAATAGAAGTAAAACATAAAAAATATAGTAAAAAAAACAAATACTTTTATATCAGCAACAGTCAAATACATAAATAATTTTTACAAAGAAAAAAAAGAAAATTCAGCATTAAAAAATAATAAAAAAATATAAGATAACAAAAGGAAAAATGATTCATACATATAAATTATTCAAGATAATTATATTAACATCACATTATGCAAATAAAATTGTATGCATAGCAAACGAAATTCTAGGAGTAACAATGAACTAAACTAAAATCCATAAATGAACTAAAAGTATCCCATAGTAAAACATGTAATCATTATTTGCATAACATTATTTCTAGGAGTTGATAAAACTAAAAGTAAAAAATTAAAAAAAAAATCTGTAAGCAGATCCTGTCTGATAGGAATACATTTAGAGAAGATATGAAACACACATGCCATTAAATCATCTGTTAGGTGTCAAATTATAAACCGTGTATATTGAAAAACTAAATTTATATATAATCAAAGAATGATATTCTAGAGGTCTAATCTATCCACAGGGGAAACAAACAATAATAATAAATAAACATAACGCACCTTGTTTTTTTTTTTATGTCGGTCCAATCTGTTCTTTAATTTTTCTCCATAAAATTTAGACCGCCATGGATTAATTATAAAACAAATGGCCTAAGGCTGATTTAAAAAAAAAATGATATATAAAATAAATATAATTTTATTTAATTAATATTGTGAAATATATAAAATAATAAATATTAATTAATTGTTATTTTAATATTTAAAATATTATTAACTAAAATTAAAATTACTAATTTTTAATTTCAATAAAAAATAATTATTTTTTATTTTAAAAATTGTAATTAATGTATAAAAATAACTAATATTACTCTAAATAATCTATGTATAAAATAATTTTTAACAATTAATTAATAGTTATTTTTGGAAAATATATAATTTTTTTAATAATAATTAGTTAAATAAATAGAGAATGGAGTACTTACTGTCAATGTGCCAAAAGAGAAAGAGAAGAAAAAGGCTGATGTTCGGTTCTATTCACATTTCTGGATAATGGGTTACTGTGATATTGGTTCAAGTTTGAGTATTAGTTTTTGGATATGTCTCTGTTTTTTAGCTTCTTAGATATGCAAAAAATGATATTGTTTTCTTTGTGTGTTATCTGAAAAGGTATTTTGGGAAGTTTACTGTTCTTTACTACAGTAAAAAACAGTGAATTCCACCAACTTTTAATGTATTTATTGATAGATATGTATTTATTTCTACATTTTAACTAGTCTTTTTTTTTTTGTGCCTTGATGAGAGTGAAAAAAAATAAAATTATTTATTTTTTAATTAAATCTTTTCTATATTTTTCAGATATTATTTTCATTATATCCTGGAAAGATATTAAAACTTCTGTCTACTTAATAATAATAAAAATATGTAAAATAACCTGCCTCATCATAAAAGTAAGAATAAAAAAAACTGTGCTTAAAATTAATTATAATATCTTATTTTTCTCAGTGGCTGAACCAATGTTATTCAAAATCCCAGCAATTGTGACAATTGTTGTGATAAAAAAAAATAACATTAATTTGAAAAAATAGACTAATAAAAATTTTGATTTATTGATCTAATTCGTAAACCATGTCTATAATATAATAGGATTAATAAAATATTTATACTATGAGTTCATAAAACTTTAAAAAGAAAAAAGATGGAAATAAAATATAACAATCTTTTTTTTTTCGTGCAAATTATTTTCACCAAGAATTTTAGACATTGACGGTAAGCTTGATAACTGGGATATATGCTAAATACTATTCTTGATTAATGTATACTAAAATTGAGATTTGATTTTTATATTATAAAATAGATACATATAAAGTAGAAAATATAAAAGAGAAAAAAAGTAATAAAAATAAATAAATAATTGCCAATATAATGTAGAAAATATAAAAGACAAACAAAAAGTAATAAAAAAAAATATTATACAATTTCTAACTTAAAAACTAACAATTTTATTTGCATTAAATTTCTTTATTAATATATGATATTTATTTTGAAGATAATATTAAAAAAAAATTTATTAGAATTCAACTACTAATTAATTGCAGAAAATTCTAAAAAAAATCTCAAATGTTTACTAAAAAAATTAAATAAGATGTTATATTGAGTGCTACATGATGCAAAATTCCGTTTTTGACTCAGCTTCATATCATTGATATGATTTGAAATGAAATGAAACAGCGTGATCAAATTCAGTTTTGCGAAGATCAATGTTTAAACTACAACAGAAGTTAAAACGTAAACGCAACATCAACTTTGTCGAACCACATATATGTTCATATTAATTTCTTGGTTAAATTTTCAATGTTTGGTTCACTTTTAGGTGAACTTTCATTGCTAACTCCGAGGTTTAAAGATTTTCCTTATATATTTTTCTAAAAATTAATTTTCTACTGCAGACCTTTTTTTTTTCTTTTAATTAGTTGACTTACTATGAATATATATTATTTTTATGCTCACATTCACAGTTATGGTAGAATTTTTTTTATTTATATAATTTTTTTTGATAGGATAATGAAAATAATAAAAAAAGAAATTGCAAGTTAAAAATGAAACTGTATAGGGTTGCCAACTCAAAATTTCAACTGAAATCTTATGAAGTCAGAAAAAGAAATTGTAAAATCCAAAATTTGTAGGAGGTAATTAATTCCTTTCTATTAAGGTTGATAAAATGGGAATATTGTTTCATCATATCTAAAAATTAATAACCAAAGTTCAAATTTTTTAAAAAACAAATCTCAGCTTTAATTAATAAAAATTTTAAAATCTCAAACTTTTGGATCAACACATTGTGGCTTACAAGAGCCCATTGACATCCAATGCATTTGGAATATCAAACATCAACATATTACTACAGTAACTATCTCTTTCGTCTTCTGTGCAGCATTGACATATGTTGTTGACGAAGACTGCAACGGGTGTCGTACTGGATGAAGGTGTAGACATCAGTGAGCTAAAAATCCAAATTTGATAGATTTTCACCAGAATTATTCATAATGGGTTGATTACTAATCACATGATACCCATAGTTTGGCATCAAACTCTCTCCCATTATATTGTTATTGAAGTTGGCTTGCACGTACTGGGTTTCATTCAGAGATTGAGCACTGCTATGGAATTGATTTTCTTGAATTTGGCTTGCTTGCAGGTTATGGAATTGATTTTCTTGAAAATCCTTTGCACTAATTTCTAGGTTGTTGGGTTGAGATGGTAAGAGAGAAGCAGCAAGATTGAGAAGATTTGGGTTCAAGATGGATCCAATTCCAAACAAGCTTGAAAGATTATTAAACTGAGATGAATTATTGTTGTAGAGAGATGAGCTGAGAAATGAGTAGAGCTGAAGAAGATCAAGGCGTGGCTTATGGGTCACAGGGTCAATTCCCATCCTTAAAAGCTTCTTCTTTATGTGGGTATTCCAGAAGTTCTTGATCTCATTATCTGTTCTTCCAGGTAAGCGAGAAGCAATGGCAGACCATCTGAAACAAAGCGAACAAAAGAAATTTTAGACACAAAAATGAACTATTTTTCAATTATTATAGTTATTGTCATAGTTTTGACTTGCAAAAACCCAAAGATACTGCAATTTGAATATCTAATTAGGAAAAAAAATATTAGTCTATAAAGTAGGTAAATATTATTAAAATGTGACATTTTACAAAATCATTTGAAAAACATCTCTTCAATTTATTTCCAAAGCTACATACTAACAAAAAAAAATTGTAACTTTCTATATCTATTTGAATATAATGCATATTCTATTTAGATTATTTTCATCAGTTGATGATTGTTATGCATTATTATTACGTGCGAAGTTCTTTACAAATTATGAATAAAAAAGAGAAAAAAAAAACAATTTTTGCTCAAACACGACTTTCTTATGTATAAAATCAGTGATAATAAACAAAATGATTATTACTTTACTTATATTAACAACCTATCGCTAATTTTTTTATGGGAATCTATTGCTAGTTTATAATCATGAACAAAATTCTACGTATTTTTCGAGAAAGAAATGAAGTTAATTACTTATTTCCCAAAACACTGTGCAATTGTATTATGGCTTCTTCTTCCTCAAAAGAAAATTTCCCTCTTTTGATGTCAGGTCTCAAGTAATTAGTCCAGCGAAGCCGACAACTCTTTCCACATCTTTTTAATCCTGTTTAAATAAAAACAAAATAAACCCATTAATCACTTTACAAGACCAACAAACTAAGAACTAATACTTCCATACCACGAACATAAAAAGAACAAATACATATGAAAAACATGTTATACCAGCATTCTTAGGGAGGGTTCGCCAGTGGCCATGGCCATGTTTCTGAATATATTCAATCAACTTATGATCTTCATCAGCTGTCCATGGACCTTTCTTTAATCCAGTTTTGTCACAGCAAGCTGATTTCCCCATATTCTTCACAATATGTCAAGCTATATGTGTGAAATTAAGAAATTTTAAGTTGGCAACGCAAAGAGTGATCCTGTGTGGGTGAATATATATAGAGGGAAATTGGATGATGATAAGAAAATAGGGGAAGTCAATGGAATTTGGTACCGCCCATTTTTTTTTATCACAGTATACGTGTCTTATTATCAAGGTTAAATTCCCAGACGCCCAAAAGTAACAGTCTCTAATGATACCTAATTATTCAACTCCAAATTAATCAGCAAAGCCCTTGGTTCATGATGTGGCAGCAAACAATTGGCTGTTGTAGAGTTCATAGAGGATTGGGGCTAGCTGGCTAGCTCTTTCTTCTTGGTATCCTCCATCTCCATGAAGGTTAATTAAGCATATGTATTGTGTCTCATATTCTACAACAGAGTTGAGTACAGTAATAGAAAATTTTTAATTATAGAAATTGTTAATCTGTGTGGGTCCACTGGGAATGGGTTCCTCTTACCTTTTGGCTACGTGGCAGCTGCCAGTGCCACGTATGCGTGCCTATGCGTTGTTTTTGGTTTGAGACTTTGACCCTTCTACAGGATCAGATTCAGAACATGCATGGCTCCAAGCCCACTTAATTAACTATTTCCATTTTCCGATTAGCTGGCTAATTTTTGATAAAATCTTGTTTTATATTACTTATTAAAGATGTTTTTTTTAAAAAAATTACTAAAGTCAGAATAGTTGGCAATTTTAGACTATATAATAAATTTTTAATGAGTACATAAGAGTTCAATTCAACAATGATATAATCCCAATTGTAAACAATTTACATTGATTTTCTTGATAAATAAACGAGTGTATGCAATAATTAAATATGGTCAAATTAAAGATTTTTTCTCGAGAAGGTTGGGGACTTTCATTTTTCAATCTTTTCAGAGCCCCAAATGTACAGAATTGGCAGCAGCCTATATAATTAAAGGTTCCTTTGAAATTATATACATATATATGACACTATATTGTATTGGCCAAATTGGGAAAATCTATCGTAGTCAGACAATTTTATTGTGATGAGGTAAAGGAAAATGCAAGTTCTTAATTTGCACATGGCAGTGGCAATATTTCCATTATATAGTCAACAACGTGGGTGTAAATTGTGAAATGATTGGTCTACATATTTTGAATCTTAAACCCCATTTGTGAAGTATATTTTTTTATATTGAATTATATCGAATTAGAAATCAAATTTGAAATTGAAATCTAAAAAGAAAAAGAAAAAGAAACAACATTTTAATTTTTTTTTCTTTCCTCACTAATCAATAATCAATAAGAAAAAGTGTGTTATACAATTACCAGTTCTCATCAATTCTATTGATTTTTTGAACTCTCCCTCACCATTCAATTTCATGACGTAGAAAGTAATAATAAAGCCAATAGGCTGAAGACATATAAACCAAAACCATGACTATTGACTATTGACCACCAACTTCCAGAATAAATTCTCCTTCTAATTATTTTGCCAATGGTTTTATTAACTGGATTCTGAATTTGGAGACCGAAAACAAAATGAATTTTATCACATTTTGTCAAATTATGCACATTGCAAGTTAGGTATCATAACTATTTATAAGAAATCCTGCAATTTCCCTCGTGCCTGAATCACCAACGTGACTACCTAAGTATATATACATATGCATATCTTGATTCAATTATTGCCACACTGTTCCAACCATCAATTTAAGTCGGTGGAATTCCAAGCTTTATTATAATATACTCCATCCATCATTAAAATTTAACTTAATTAACTAATATGATAATCAAAGCTACGAGTTCGATCTCTTGTACCAAAAACTTTACTCTATCAATTTAGATTTATTTTATTTTTACCCGTAATTAAAAATATTAATAATCGATTAATATATATAAATTTACTTAATTATATTTTTACTAATATACCCGTTCATATCAAATCAGATCCTCATTTTAGGGTTTCAAGATCTACTCAGTATATGTGCAAGCCCACTGAATTGTACATACATCATTATCAGGCTTTGTCCATTGATACATCATAGTTGGAATTGCAAGTTTTTTTTTGTCGCATCCTCTTTATACTACCAATTGCTGAACCGGGAATTCAATAGTTTGGTAATTTTCTTGTAAAAAAAAGTTTGGGATAAGTTTGAAAAAAAGACATGGAAAATGAAGCATTGACGGAAAGATCAATATTCCAATTAATTAATCATACAGCTAGCTCTCATATGTACTCTTTATACCCTTAATTGTCACCTTCCATTCAAACATACAACACTTTAATTAGATGGTCAAATTTCAAGATTCCAATTCTCTAAAATATTGTGTAGCGGCGTGGAGGAAAATACTTTATACTCTCCATATTTAATCAATATACACTAAAAACATTATGCATGTACATTAACTTATGAGCCAGACAAAATTCGCTATTGAGAGCTTCATACACTGCAAGAAAATCAGCAATTAGTGGTACTAATTATTCGACTAATTCCATTATTAGTAAATAAACTATATATGGGTATATTTCAAATTCTAATTCCAAATTTTCGTAAGCCGAAATTTGCTAGGGTTAAGCCCACTTTATGATAATTTTCAATCATCAGTACTTCATTGACAATTGAATACAAAGATACTTAATTAATAATTAGCATTTGATCATAATTTTCACTGAAGTAGTTAAATTGGCAGGAAAAAAGGGGACACTTTAAATATATATATATATATATATATATATATATATATATATATATATATATATATATATATATATATTACTACTTCAGAAAGTTCGAAGACAAGTAAACCGTGGAAAAACAGCAACGACCCATTTTTCTTATGCTTTCAAATCATACTTAAGAAATTTACTCATTAAAAAATAGCAAAAAAAATGGACCATTATTTGACTTAAAAAAAAAAACATTTTAGATCAACTTTGTAGAAAAAAGGTTACGATTTTAGGATTTCAGCTTAATTTTGATGCATAATAAATTAATGGATCCGATTATATCTGACAATTAATTAAATAAAGTTGGACGAGCTTGAATTAATTTTGAATTTTAGGTTCACTGGCTTCAGGTTAATTCTAATTTTAAAAGTTAAATTCAAATGATTTCGAGTTTGAATTGATCTATTCAGATTTTATTTACTTTCCAAATCAAGTTTGGATAGAATTTTTTAAAGCAGGTTTAGAAAGGATCTAAATTTTGCTAGTATAGATTAAATAGACTAGATTCATAAATTAATTTATCAATTTAATTATGTAAACTAATTATTGTTTTACACTTATAAACTGCCATAATGTTTATAATTATTTATATCAAAACAATTTATTCATGAACTGATTTGGAAAAAACAAATCTAAAAGTAAATACAAAAAAAACAAATAGATAAGCTTTTTGTATTCTTTAACATAATGTTTTTTTTTCCTTAAACTAGATATAAATTCATAATTTTTTTAAAAACAAATTCAACGTTGAATGACATATTTACGCGCAAAAGAATTTCGCAATATGCATCATTTTGTTTTTTGGAAAAATTATCAATCTACATAAAATTTATTAATATGAGCCACGATATTTTAAATTGAATAATTCGAGAAATACATAAATATTATAAAAACAAAATGGCTTCGTGGCTTAAAGCTAGACAATAAGCCTTGGCCTTTTATTTTTTGGAGCTATATCTCGATTTTTTTTCACTTGATTCATATGATATAAATACTTTTTTTTTATAATATATGATATAAATACTTGTGAAGAAAAAAAATTAACATCCACTAGCCCATCCGATCAATAATAATAATAATAATAATAATATTGTAAATAGGTATTTGTACGTTGACAAAAAGAGTTTTTTAGACAATTTAATTTATTAAGAAGTCAGATAAACAAGCACAAAATTTTTTATATTTTATTATTTTAGAATACCTTTGGCTGATTTGGTGCTGAAGTGATTTAATTCTTATAATTTACGTTTCATCATATCGACTCTATATCGGTATTACATTAGTTAAGTTATATTTAAAAATAATAAAACAAATAAAATTATATATTGATTTGATTTTTATAAAATTATACAGATATTTTTTTACCAAATGCAAAGGTTTATATGTATCTATTAAAAAATAAAAAACATACAAGGCCTGGCCTATTAGAAAATTGTAATAAACTAATAAATTTTGATATGAACGAAACGATGGGGATATCCCTTTCATATGGAGATTAGTATGTGAAGTGACCACCAATAAGAGAAGGGTTTTTAGTCAAATATTATTTAATAATTAACAGAGATATGGACTAAGTTTTTGTCGTGAATAATGACACAGTGATGATAACAACCCAATATTTTAATTTATTTCCTTTGTCTAATCTCACATAAATTTTCTACCCTATGAATCCTTCTCTTTGCATCAATTATTCATCCTATATCCACTAGCCAATTAACTGGCTAGAACGAAATTTGACTAATCCCAAATCATACATCATTTGCTTGTTGACCTTTCTCAACCCTTTAATTAATCACAACATCTACACATATAATTAATTATCTTGCATGAAGATTCCAATAAAATACCATGATTAGAACATGATATTTTTATTAAAATTGTAGGATTCAAGTAATTAGATTTCATAATTGGAGATTCGTATTTTAAAATGATTTAAGCTAATTTGAAGTTAGATATATTACAATTATTATAATTAAATTTCTAATGTAGAATGGAACTTCTCTAATAACTTTATAGAAATTTTGAAGGTCCATTTATTAGCTTCATCTTAACAAATGCATTTATAATATTTTCAAAAAAAAAAAATCTTTACACTTAGAACATGATCTTAGAATCATGTCCTTGTATTTGGTGGCAGCTAAAATTCTATAAACGTTTCTAAGCCTTAGAAGGGTATAAAGAATAATTCTCCATACTCATTATGGTAAGAAATTATATCTTACACTCAATGTACATGTGGTGAGTAAGCATTAATTTGTATAATATTTAGAGGTTTTCTTGATGAATAAATTATATTCTAAATATTTATTCATCCTAATGCTAGCTTGTCTCAACGATGTACACACAAATGTGGTAGACTACCTGAAACATTAATAATTCCTCATTATATGATGATGCATGAAGTAGCTTCACGAAGCTTGTAGATATATAATACCTCATCTATGAATCAAGATGAAGGAATCATTTATCTATCAGTGCAAAGAAAGAAAGAAAAAAAAATGAATCATTGATCAATCACGAAGTTGGTGTTTTTCTTTTTTATATCAATAATTGGAATAGAAATCATAAACGTCAGAAATGGTGAACTCGAATTTTAATTATGTTTCTCTCTGCATGAGCTCATGTAATTGTGTTTTATGCATGCTTATTGACAAACACAATCGAGTGCGTAATAAAGAAGAAACTGACACCTGGGCCAATTGAATAAGAAGTTCAGGAAGTTTCGAGAGAGACTAATTTCTTTAATTATTATTTTCTTTTTCCGTTAAATGATGATTTTGCTTTTCTTTTTACGCATATTGAAAAATGATCAATTATTATCTATTTTATAAACTTCTCATGGTTAGGATGTGTTGTTAATTTGAGTGAAAGCTTAATTGTTAGCTTGACGAGACACAATGATATGTTACATCATATATATTTTATATGTCATTTAAATCCCAATCCATTATTTTTATCTCTTTAGCATTGAAATTGATAAAAGTGTTTTTGAGAATTTTTTTTAAATTTTTTTTAAAGATTTGAAAATTATTTTTGGAGATAAACAATTAAATAGATATCTTTTTTTTTTCAAAAATACGTTAAAAAAACAGTTTATAAAAAAAGCTAAAAAATAAGCCAATTAAATTAAAAAAATTCAAAATATATAAATATTTTTTGAGACCAACAATAATCTTAAACACTCACGATATGTATTGCTTATATACACTTATAAAGCTACATAATGTAAACTTGAGATACAAGTAAAAAAAATACAATATGCAATTTCCAAACTCTCTTGTTTTTTACTTATTACTGTTGGATTTTGAATATTCATTACATATAAGGCATTTCAGAATTTAAAATTTAATTAAATTCAAAACTCATGAAACACCCTTTGTATATTAAAACTGGAATAACCATCACATATAAGAAGTATAATTACCTTTGTTTGATTGCAACTTCAATTTTCAAGTTGTGAGTTTTCCTTATTGTAAGGTTGTAACAAACCACAACAATTCAAAATTTATAGATTGCTCTAGTAGTATTCTCGCAAAAGAGCAAAGGAAATAACCTCAAAGGCTATGGGGTGATCAACTAACAAGATACTAGCAATAGAGGTTAATCTTTGAGAGAGATGGAAAAAAGATAACTTTTATTTCTCTAAAGAGGCAGCCAAGTTTATTATGCTTTAGAAGGATATTTTTATAGGTTTTCCAATCATGATTAAAGTTGAACACTTAAAACCCTACATTTAGTTTCCTATTCAAAATAGAAAACTTGAAAATCGCAAAGCGTCGCGTGCATGACAACCATATGGCCAACTGTGAGGTGTGCACAGAGTGGCCTCTGTTGCGTAAGCAAGGCGAGGATGCCCTCGCTTGTGCAAAAAGATGCTCTCCATTTGTCGTGTGCACCAAGGATTCCCTCGCGTGCGGGATAGAATGTCATTATGCACTTGTTAGATTTAGAACTTTTTTGTGCAACTTTCTCTCTCATATTTTTGGATCCAATAGAGGATGCATTTCACACCTTTTTATTCCTTATATGTGCAAAAAGATGCTCTCCATTTGTCGTGCGCACCAAGGATTCCCTCGCGTGCGGGATAGAATGTCATTATGCACTTGTTAGATTTAGAACTTTTTTGTGCAACTTTCTCTCTCATATTTTTGGATCCAATAGAGGATGCATTTCACACCTTTTTATTCCTTATATGTGTGTGACCTATATGGTTTCCAATTATGTTGGCAGCTTAAATCATCATATAATTTTGAGCAGATCATAAGCGATATCTAGAAATACATCATGACTATCCAATTAACCAAAAATTCAATGATCTAACCATAAACTTTTCCATAGGTAATTTTCGTATAGTTCATCTTTTTATCATGTTATACCTCACTTGGTTTAGATTATGGATAATGTGTCAACTCTCACTAGACTGACTACATTATTTCTAGTCCAAATGTTATTAGTTCTTGTCTATGAAACTCATTACTCTATAATATATGTCTTTAAATATCTTATTCAAGACATGTCCATCTTAGCCAATGATTTTTGAGCAGTGATCTCTGTAAAAAGCTATAGGTATACTCTCATTCTATCATGAGTGATGAATTCTTTATTGACTACTCAAATACATTTGAATGCATCATTTTATACTCAATCACCACCCTATGAGCAACTTTTAAGAGGCAACAAAGAATGAAGTCAAAGTATAGGATTTAGTATGCAAGATAACCTTGAACATCTCAAGTCTATAGATACTTGCATCATTGATATCATAAAACCATCACTGACATTGAATAGATATTCATGTGATTGTCTCATAGCAGGTCATTCAATGTACTTGGCTACTCTAGCAAATATTCATATGTTAACTCTAAATATCTCATATCTTTAGCTTATAAGATTAGCTGTTTGACCTAATCAATGAGTATAATATATGTTAGTTTATCTTGATTAATAGATAATTTAGGTACAAACACAATTACACATGCTAGAAATATCACTATCATGATCTCATCATGATTTTCTACATGTTGTGTTACATACCAAAGACTTCATTAAACGATAAACGATATAAATCAAATTCATATATGAATGAACATCAATATAATGAATATATATTTTATTAATAATAAATTAGTACATCAAGTACCTAAGGTAATTGCCTTTAGGGCATCTCTCTAACAATCTCTCACTTGCACTAAAGTCAATCACATTTATACATTATACCATAGGCGATAATATTACTATCATATTTCTTTTGGAATCATATTTATACATTATACCATAGGAGATAATATTACTATCATATTTCTTTTGGGGAAATGGCTTAGTCAGAGAATCAACTATATTTTGATCAATGGAAACTCTTTATATCTTTACATAATGTCTACCTATGATTTTACGAATCAAATGCTAACATCTGATTACGTGTTTGGATATTTGATGAGATCTCGATTTCTTTTCTTATGCAATGGCTCCATTGTTATCGCAATACAAGGGTATTGGATCAACAATGCTAAGAACCAATTCTAGTTCTGTGATAAATTTTCTTATCTAAACCATTTCATTAGTTACCTCAGAAGCTACAATGTACTTTACTTTGGATGTAGAATCTACAGTCGTCTCCGATTTGGAACTCTTCCAACTAACTGCACCACCAATTAATGTGAAAATATAGCTTGATTGGGATTTAGAGTCATCCTTTTCAAATTGGAAGTTGGCTTCCATATACCTGTTTACTTTAAGCTCACCTTCTCTATAAACCAAAAATGCAGCCTTAGTTCTTCTCAAGTATTTAAGGATATTCTTAATAGTCACCTAATATTTTTTGTTGGGATCTGACTGATATCTGCTCATAATGCTTAAAGCATATGATTCACTGGGTCTAGTATATAACATAATATACATGATAGATCCAATAGCCAAAGTATATGAAATCATACTCATGCACGCTCGTTCATCTTGTGTCTTTGGACTCATGGATTTAATAGGGTATTCCTATGAGTCATAGAAATAAATCCTCTTTTAGACTATTCCATACTAAACCTTTTTAGCATCTTATCTATGTATGTTGAGTGAGAAAAATCAATCAACCTTTTATATTTATCTCTATAGATCTTAATCCCCAATATGTAGGTTGATTTTCTAAGTTCTTTCATGGAGAAATTCTTTGAAAGCCAAATTTTGATTGATTAAAGAACTGAGACGCCGTTTCCCGTAAGAAGTATGTCATTTGTATACAATACTAGGAATATGACTGCACATATGAAACCAAACTCTTCAATTGTCTCATCAAATCGGATGTTCTAACTCTTATATACTTACTTCAATCCATAAATAGATTTTTGCAATTTGCATATTTTTTTCAATCACAGGATGTGAAACCCTCAGATTGTCATGTACACATCTTTAGTCAAATTTCTATTAGGGAAAACTATTTTTACATCCAATTGCCAAATTTCATAGTCATAATGAGCAGCAGTAAGGAGTATTATGATGGATTTAAGCATAACAACTGAAAATAAGGTTTCATCATAGTCAACACATTGTCTTTGATAATATCCTTTAGCTACCAGCCTAACTTTATAAGTAACTATACTACCTTTCATATTAGTCTTCCAATGGGTTTTATCCATTCAAGTGGGTCAACGAAAGTCCATACTTAGTTTTCATACATGGAATTCATATTTGACTGCATGACTTCAAACCATCTGTCAAATTTTGAACTATTCAAAACTTTTTCATAGATAATAGGCTTATCATCCTCTATGTGCAATACATCGTTCTGTTCACTTCTAAAAATTTATCCCTTTCAGGAATAGTAAGTATCATGTTAGATCTATGAAGTTCTTCTATTTCAGAAGATATAGTTGTTACTTCATCTGTATGAGTAACAAATTCAAGTTCAATTAGTTGATCAACATCTGTTTGAGCATACATTTATCAGACTTAGCTTATACCTTGTCTGGCATTGTCCATTTCACATAAGCAGGACAATCTTATACTTTCATTTGTGAAAAATAGATCTCTTATTATTCTATATCTCATATATAGTAAAATCAACTGACTTAGAAGAGATTCTATTTAGTATATAAATAATAGTCTCTCATGCATGATTTCAAAAAGACTTACATAGTTTTACAAAACACATCATTAACATCACTATGTCTAATAAGGTTCGGTTTTTTCTCTCAGCCACACCATTATGTTGTGGCATGTAAGTGAGAGTCCATTGAGATAAAATCACATTCTCTCTTAGATAACTTTGAAACTTTTAACTTAAGTATTCTCTACCTCGATTTGATATAAGTGTTTTAATATTTTTGCTAAGTTGTTTTTGTACTTCATTTCTGAATTCTTTGAACTTTCCAAAAGTTTTAAATTTATACCTCATCAGATACAAGTACCCAAGTCATAAATAATCATCATTAAAAGGTAATGAAGTAAATAAAACCATTTCTATCATGCACTGACATTGGGCAACATACATTTGTATGTACAAGGTATGTAGCTCATTGACATGTTCACCTTTTCCACTAAAAGTTGATTTTGTCATCTTTCCTAATAAATAAGATTCACATGTGTCATATGATTCATAATCAAATTGTAACACCCCCTCACCCAAACTGCACGTGCCCGGATGCGGGGGCGCTATTGCCTGTCTTCTTTACTTCTTTAAATCGCTATATATTTATTTTCTATTTAATAAATAATGTACATTTTATTTACATAACATAGTATTTATAAATACCAATTTACTATTTAACAAACTTTGAAAACTAATTTACAATTTATAAGTATATATAATGCGGAAAATAAATTACAAGAGTTCAAAAGTTTGTGATCCACTATTTTGAGATCGGCTAGTTTAATTTGAATAAGATCATCGCTTGTTTTATCTACCACTTTTAGCTACCTTTCTATATCAGCGCGGAAGGAAACTCCCACGCTAAACTCTAAGCTTAGTGGTGCATATAAATAAGGCAATATACTATATCATCCAACAAGCATTAACATGTATCATTTTATGCATTAAAATGTTTGCATGCTATGTCTATCAACATGTTCCTATTTCATACAAGTATAAATATCATGCTCATATATACAACGTTATTTTCATTTATCTTTGATGGTAAGTTACTCTATTAATCTCTTTATTATTAAATCTCAATCTCATATCATCATCATTTTCTTTTTCTTTTCTTATTTTCCGACATATCTTTATTATCTTGCCCACATCACTCTAAATTTGGACTGACTGGATACGGGTTATGGATCAGGAGCGCTCCCAGAGCTATAACCACCCTGTCCACTATCTAGCTCAACAGATCTTCTCAAATCAATGGCGCTCTCTGATCTTAAGCCATATTGATTGAGTATAATTTTATCATAGATGAATAACCGGACCAAGGGCGCTCTCCGAGCTTAAGCCACCTTGTCCTCAATTTATATGTGCTCATCAGAGCTTCTCAAGTCAATGACACTCTCTGAGCTTAAGCCACATTGACCGAGCATCTCAGATCAATGGCGCTCTCTGAGTTTAAGCCACATTGATCGAGGAATATCTCATATAGTACGGTACCGTTCGCCCCCTTAATGACGTGACATCTATCCTGATTCTAGTCCGCAGGTAGAGTAATGGGCATCTTCGTATTTTCAAATCAATCATATATCTTTATTTAATTTTTTTACTTTACATCCATTTCATCATCCTCATTTTATACATCACATCATCATAATTCTCAATTTCGACACATCAATATTGTCATGTATCAGCATCTCAATTCTCTTGTTTTGCAAACATCTTATCATGCTTATACATATTTGATAGCATCTTTTTCATTTGTGTAACTAAATACATCAGTAGATAATCATACTCATAATTTATTTGAAAATAGAGCATTCACGATCATGACTATTAATTCATGCCCGTGAAATAGTTCATGCCCGTAATCCCAAGCCGTGAATGCTACTGGAATGAATCGTGCCAAAAGCATTCACGGTCGTGAAAACTCATTCGTGCCTGTGAATGAGTTCACGCCTGTGATTCCCAACCGTGAACACTTCTAGAATGAATAGTGCCATTTCCACACTAAAGTCACAACCGTGATACAAATCAGTCACAACCATGAACCATCAGGTTCACGCCCGTGACCCGATAGTCACGCCCGTAACTTTCGGTAGGAAATCTGCATATTCACATTTCATTCATTCTTATTATACCAAATCACATCAAAACATAACTCATACATTTATGGAGTCCTTTATTCAACATATCATGAATAATACCTATAAATGCCTTAATCATAATTAAATTCTCTAATATGCATCACTTAATTCAACAAATCACAAGAAACTCATTTTTTATCTCTAACATATGGTTTCATGCCATAATCATCATTAATGCATTTCAATCATCAATTATCATACTAACATGCATTATTTCAAACAAAGATAGACTATTGCCTTAAGTTATGCACAAACCTTAATCTTTCTCCTTCACTCTTCTAGGTAGCTTTCTCTTTTCCTTTGCTCTTTAGTGTTTGTTCCTTGTCACTTGGAACTCCTACAACATCATAAATCATTATTATCATCTGATTTTCTCAAGACCCTAAACTCTCTTATTCTCTCTCAAAACCCTAATTTCTCTTTCTCCACATGAGTCTTGGATGAGTTCAAAATTCGAACTTCTTTAAGAAAAGATGAAGAAGAAGAAGAATCACTTCTTACCTTACTCTTTTCTTCACTAAATATCAACTTTGGAGATTTTCTCTCTCTACCAAACTTGATTTTTCTTCATCTTTCTTGCTCTTTCCAGCTTCCTTAGGAGTTATGGACCATGAAGATCACTTGTTCTTGCTCTTTCCCCTTTCTTCTCTTCCTTTCTCTTTCTAAATTTCTGGTTTGGCTATGGAGGGAATGGGGCTGGCGTTACTAGTAGAAAAGAGAGAGAAGAAAGCAGAAAATGAAGAGAAGAAGAAGAAGAAAAGAAAGAATTAAATAGGGTACCCAAAATTTTTTATATGGGACCCACCATCTTGACCATCTTCATCCCATTTTACTTAATCAATACTAATCTTACTCCTCCTCATTGAGTATCTGACCAACCTATTAAAATGTCCTTAAAATTAATATGTTGATTGATAATTAATCTCATAAATCCTCAAATTTTTGGTAAATTGCAATTTGACCTCAAAACTTATCAAAATTTGCAATTTAGTCTTTTACCGTAAATCAACTTCTTTAAATTTTATAATCACTTAATTAGGCATATATCATTTAATTTAGTCATTACTTGATTAATTTCAATAAAAAATCTGAATTTAAACTCCGATCGGTCATACGCGTCAATTTCGCGATACGTGCGATTCAATGTCTAAATTAGCAGATATTACACAAATGACCATAAGTCACCATTCTCGTGTAACTTAGTCATGTGCCTCTTATTTTTATGGTTAAGGTGACAATGTCATAAATATGATGGTTTTAAGTTATTCAACTTTTGTCTTTTATTACTATTTGATATTGAGGATTGAATTAGACATGTTAAGAATGTAAATTACATTGCATAATGTGTCAGCTCCATAAAGAATATCATTCAACCATATATATAATGCCCTATAATTTAGGTCATGGTCGCGGTTGACCGAAATCCGGCACGCCAAACCGATCAGAGTTTAAATTCAGACATGAAAAAAATAAATTAAAATAATAATAAGATGTGAGAAAAATATTTTGGATATTATTAATTTAGAATTTTGAAATTCGGAAGTAAAATTAAAAAAAAATTCGTTGAACGAAATTGAAAATTGCAGTGTTTTTGGCACAGATATTTTAAGAAGGCATAAAAATGGAATATTCTCTATCTAAGGAAAGGAATATTCTTTTGATTAAAATAAAGTAAGAGTGATTTAAATTAGTGGACCAAAAGAAAGCAAGATTAGTAATTAATCCTAACCATCCACCTAATCCAACTATAGAAAGTCAAACTTTCACTTTTTGGCCATTCTTCTTCTTCCTCACCTTAATCACACCCATTTATCTCCATTTTTCTCTCTTTTGCCGCGAGCTCTTCCTCCCCCACTTATTCTTCTTTTTCTTTCTTCAAATCAAGCTAAGATTAGATGAAAAAAATGGGATTAAGGCAAGATCATCAAATAAGTGAAGAAAAGTGAGCTAAACCAAGGAAGATGAAAGAAGAAAGGAAGAGAAAAAGAGAAAGAAGACTTTGGTCTTTTTGATGATCATCAAAGGTGAGTTTAGATTTTCTATCTTCTCACTTTTCTTCTTCTATTTTCTTTGAGTTTGGGGTTAGTTGCCATTAAAGCTAGTGAAATATTTGAGGTATGTACGTTTGGAAAAATTTCAATATAGAAAGATATTGATTTTGATTTTGTGATGTGTATGAAATTATGGATATTTGATTGAGTAATGAATTAGTGATTAAATGATGCCATGAATGTGAAATTAAAAACTAGAATACGAGGTTGATGCATGAAAATGGAAATTGTATGAATTAATTGATGTGCTGGAAATTCGTCTTATGAACAATATCTAGTTTTCTAGTCATAACTTGAGTTCTGGAAATGCTTTTTGAGTGATTCATGTTGGGTTGGAAATTTAAGATATATGGATTCAACTTTCATTCAGACTATTAGACCTGAATAGGCCTGAAATTAGGTGAAAAATGGACTCAAAGTTTGAACTAGAAATCTGTGCAGAAAAAAGAATACTGGGAAGATTGTAGTGATCATAGGTTAGAAGAAAATTCATAACATTTGCCACAAAAAAAAAATTAATGTGATTCTAGTTGAAATTAAAGATAAGACAACCTATATTCGTTTAGTTGATCACATGTCCAAATTTCATCTAAAAATAGATGAAAAAGACAGAAATATAAGGCAGAAATCTGTCCAGTAAAATACTTGGTAGATTACAATGAACTAGCTTAGAAGAAAATTCATAACTTTTGCTACAAAATTCATTTTAATATGATTCTAGTTAGAAAGTAAATATAAGATATGTTCCTACATTTTGTTAGTTGATCACTTGTCCAAATTCCATCTAGGACGAAAAATACAGGGAAACATAATTAGAAAGTAAATATAAGACATGTACCTACATTTCGTTAGTTGATCACTTGTCCAAATTCCATCTAAACATTGACAAAAAATACAGGAAAACATAATGAAGAAAGACTGTCCAGAATAGGGCAGTTTGAACATATGTGTTGATTGTGGAATTTTGTGAAACAAAAATATATTATTTGATTTTCTTGTAGTTATAATGATTAAATGAGCAAGTATGAGATTGTAAAATGTTTAATGGAAATTATTGTATTTATATGGAATTTATATTAATGTTACCTATATAATTTATGTAAATAATAATAAAAGTAACAAATATAATTAAGCCCTATAATATCTAGTCGAGAACTAGAAATTAGGATAAGTTGTCAATAAAAGGGTAGAAAAGTAGGCACTAAAAATAATAGTGCTGAGATTTAATTTAAGTGGGCATTAAGAAATAGTGTTGAGTTGAAATTACGTAGGCACTAAGAAATAATGTTGAGTTCAAATTTACGTAGGCACCAAAAAGGTGCTGAGTTGTTATTGAAAATATAGACGTTAAATGACGAGTTATAAAATAATTATGTAGACATCGAGTATACTGCTAGAGAGCGAAAATAATGTATCCAGTGTTTAGTTCCGGTCTAAGATGTCGTGGGCTATTAAATAAATAATAGAAAAATGATATATATATATATATATATATATATATATATATATATATATATATATATAGAGAGAGAGAGAGAGAGAGAGAGAGAGAGAGAGAGAATTATGAAATTAATATTGTAAATTTTATATCTTGAAATGTTAAGCAATTTCAACCATGCTTAATGAATGAATGTCATAATTGATGAATTAAATGTTTTTGCATAAAGAAAATGGTTTTATTATTAATTGAATATTTGGCATGCTTAATGAATTAATTGTAGTTTCTAAAATTTTATTTTAGAATTATTTACATAATTATTGGATAGTTGCCAAATGTACCACTAAGCTTGAAGCTTAGCGCGTGTGTTTCATGCGCAAATAAATAAAAATATTCCGATAGGGCGACCGAAGAAGAAAGAACTCAAGATCAGATTGCAGCAACCTAGTTCTTTTTGTATGTTTTGGAAATTATGTTGAAAAAATTAAATTTTAAGAATTTCCTTTGATGTAAATTTGTGGCATGTAGGATTTATAAAGAATGAATGTTGTAATTTTATATATCTAGTATTATTTGTAAATATATGTCTAAATATTTATGGTTTAATTGAATGAGTTCTTTTAAATCAAACAAATTTCCACCACTAGTTATATATTTAAATGGAAAGTCAAAATATAGCAATAAATATTTCGCTAATAATAAACTCAAAAAATAAATTCAATAATTTGAACATTGGTTTTAAGACGGATGAACTTAGTAGCACTTCCATATCTTATTAACGACTAGTAGGGTAAGGAAGCGCTACAATATAAAGCAACCATTATCATTAATATTTAAATAAAAATTGTCATATCCGCTAATTTAGGATCCGAGTCACGCGTGTCACTAAATTGACACGTTGGACTGATCAGAGTCTAAATTTGGATTTTAACCAAAACAATTATTAAAATAATATAAAACAAATATAAAAAATGCTAATAAGGTGTTTAAATGTTTAAATATGTTAGATTATGGGAATGGACTAAAATATAAAATTTGAAAAGTTATGGGATAAAGTTTGTAATTTACCAAAAATTTGAGAATTAATTGAGATATTTACCAATTAAACATATAAATTTGACATAATAACTTATGTTGGTCAGACACCATGGTAAAAACAAAAAAGGATTAACAAGTTAATTAAGTCTAAATATCAAGTTATGGTCAAATATGGGGGGACCCATAGTTAGAAAATTTGGTTTTCTTCTTCTTTTTCTTTTCTTTTTCCTTATCAACTCTTCTTTAACACAATTTCTACATCAAAAACTAGTCACACATCCTTTTATCCTTCCACCATAGCCAAAGCTTTTTTAGAGAGAAAAATAGAGAAAGTAGAAAGAAAAAGATAAGGAAAAGTCATTTTCATGCACCATAAAACATGAGGAAGCTAAAGAGAGCAAAAAGAAAGGAAGACAAGAAAAATAAAAGGAGAGAGAAATCTCTGAATTTTGATCAAGGGGAGAAAAAAGTGAAGGAAAGATGTTCTTCTTCTCCTCTTAATTTTTCCATTAAAGAAAGATAAGGTTTATAGCTCATTTAGGGCTTATGTTTGAAGATAGAGAGTTTAGAATTTATGAGATAGAAAATATGGTTTTGAGACATGTGATGAATGGAGATTTTTTATGATATTTTTATGTATTTTAGGATCTCAAGTGGACAAGGAACAAACTCAAATGAGCAAAGGAAAAGAGAAAGAGAAGTGAAGAGAAATGAAAAAATGTAAATCTTTATATAAGTGCATAATTTAAGGTAAGAACCTATAAATTTTTATAAGTTTGCATCGTTTAAATGTTTGGCATGTTAGTTGTAATTAGAATGAATTTGGCTTTTTGATTAATTTTGCATGAATTTGGTAAAAATTGAATTATGTTGGTTGTGTATTTTTGCTAGAATTTATGGAGCAGTTTGTATAAATATAACTATAATTTGAGTTATGGAATTCAGATTAGTGTGTTTTTTGTGAAATTTGAAACTTATGACATAGGGCTAAAATTTTATCAAGAACAGAAACATGATTTTGATCATAGCTATGTTAAATTTTGGAATAATGTGTGATCTGAAGTCTGTCTTAGAATGTTATGGGCAGAATTTTAGTGAGCAATAGGTGTTCAAATACCTATAACTTTTTCTCCAATACTTATAATAAGTGATTCTAATTGCATATTAAAACTAACATCCAAGGCTATAATTCTTTATAAGACCTTGTAATTGAATTCGGATGGTAACTGATCCAAATTTGAGATCCAAAAAAGAGCTTTAAATCTGTCAATAATAAGACATAATATGAATTGAAGAATTTAATATGAAAAATAATATGGACCTTGTTATATTATGAAAATGATATTTTTTTATTGAGTAGTTATGTGATTAATTGAGCCATTAGACTCATGAAATGTATGAAGTAAAAGAGTTATGAATTTTATATTAATATTAATTAAGTCTTAGAGCACTTAGTCTAGAACTAGAGTCTTAGATGGTTTGACATATCAATCAAGAGTCTATTAATATCGGTAATGACATATATCTTAATACCGATGATGACACTTATATTAATGCTGGTGATAACACTTATATATTAATGTTAGTGACGACACTTATATACGTATATATTAATGTTAGTGACAATTTTATTATAACTAAATTGTCAACCTCATTATCTTGATTATTAGTTCCTAGGTATTATAGATATAAATACGTTAACTTGGTATAAAGAATTTTATATGTGAGTTGGTTGTTCGTCAACATGAATATAAAAGAATAATTTATTTGTATAAGATGGTTATATAATACATGAATATAAAAAATCTATATGTATATATATATAAAGAATATGCAAGAGAAAAAAATTATATAGCTTGAGATATATTTATGATGGCACATTGTTGCATATTTCATGAGTATAATTTATTGGTGAAAATTTCTCTCATGCAGATATAAAGAAAAGTAAGTTGATGTCTATAGAGAAAATTCTATATTTGGATAGACACCAATATTTTGTGAATATTATCTTTGTATATAAAATAAATATCATTTATTTTATTATTTAAAGTCACAGAAAAAAATGTGTCATTTTCCATTGTTTATTAAATGATGAATTTGATTAAAGACAACATAGCACTTCCTTACCCAGGTATGTATATGTTGAACCTTGAGGGGTATTTTCGTCATTTTGATAATAACAAATAAAATAACAATAATGTATTTAACAATATTTGTGTTCTAAGTGTGTTAAACATGATATACTTTGATTGGAACCTGAAGAAAGATTGAAAGACATCTTTTGAAGATAAAAAGAAATCAAAGAAATAGCAGCGTCATACCCGTGACTACTAATGTCATGCCCATGAACATAGTTTAGCGTCAACTTTCCAACATTCAAAGTTCACAGTCAGGAAGGATCAAACCAACAGTGAATGATAAGAGCAGTAACACTTGTGAAAGAAAGTCACGCTCGTGACCAAACATGCCAAATTCTTTCAGAGAGCTTCATAGTCATAATCACCACTTGGAGCACGGCTTGGAAGAACATTCACAATCGTGGCTCATATATTCATTTCCGTGAATGAGGATAGATAAGCATATCAGGCATGAAATTAAGAGTTGGTTCAATGACTATTTTTGCATTAAATGCACCCAAACGACTATAATTCACAGTTGGAGTATAAATGCAAGTCATTTATGAATCTCAATAAGAAGAACAACAATTACTTTGAATCATTAATCTTGTTATAGCCTTATGCATTAATTATTTTCAAAACAAACATTCATTCATTGTGGAAACCTAATTGCTCATTATTTCAGAGCATAATAGGTTGTTGAGTGTTTTCATTGTAACCAATTACTTAAAAGTGAGTTTGGGAATTTTGGGTTAAGATTGAAACACTTGTAAGGTTTTATTGTGTGAGCCATAAAACACAAGAAATTGGTTTTTGTGTGAGCCATTGAAAAACACACGGGAATTTCTTGGTTAGGTGTTAGTTATTGAGAGAAACACCATAGTTGGGAGTGAGCTTGAGAAACTTAATTGTAACACTTAGTGTGTTCGCGAAACACTCTATTGAGATTAGGGAGAGGAGTAGGGTTTGTTAGTACCCGAACCTCTATAAATCTTGTGTGCGATATCTCTCTTTCCTTATTCTATCTAATTTATTCCGCACTTTTAAGTTAAACCCCCTTCTTGGTTCATTGTCTGGGAAAAAATTGGTATCAGAAATGGCCAGTGAAGGATTTGAAAGTCTCAAGCCTTACTTTGATGGAGCAAACTACGCTCATTGGATATTTCGGATGGAGACATATGTCGATAGTGAGGGAATTAAAGTTTGGGATAGTGTTCGAAAAGAATAGACACCACCAACTAAGAGAGGAGTGGATGGAGAAGAAGAAATTCTTTTAAGAGATGATTGGACAGAGCCTCAACGAATAGCTAATTTCAAAAACAAAAAGGCAATGACAATCATCGCAAGCTCTCTATCTATTGAAGAATATGGCAGGATTAAACATTGTCCTACCACATATAACATGTGAAAAACATTAGAGAAATATCATGAAAGAACCAAACAAGTTAAATCCCTTCTCACTTTAAAATATGAACTCTTCAAGATGAAATCCAGTGAATCTATCACCAATATGACTAACTGTCTTTTATCTATCATCAATGGCATGAGAAAGCTCAGAAAGCATTTGAGCTTGGAAGATGTGCACAATAAGATTTTGACAAGCCTTCCTCTCAAAGACTATGGTTCAAGAGTTGCGGGTATAGAAGAGGCCAATGAAGACATGAGCATCATGTCTATCGATGCGCTTATTGGCAAACTTCTAATGCACGAAATGGCGGTAAAAAGAGATAAAAAAACTTGAAGCCGAACTAGAAAAGACAAATCCTCTAGCACTCAAAGCCTCAACCTCAAAATCTTAAGAGGTAATTAAAGATGATGAAAAAAAAGTGATGATGCAAAAGAGGACATTTTTATGCTCTCAAGAAGATTAAAAAGAATAATTGAAAAAAGACTTGGCAATTCTCGAAACTTCAAACAAAGAACCCTCAAACACTCCTCAAATGACTCTCAAAGAAATAATGAGGAAGTAAATTATTATGAATGTGGAAAGAAATGACACATCAAACCAGAATGTTCAAAGCTCAAGAAATATAAGAAAAGATTTCAAAAAGATAATAGGGAGAAATGTCACAAAGCCACAAGGGATGACGAAAGCTCTTCAAGCGAAAATGATGATAATGAAAGAGAAGAGGTCAACCTATGCTTCATGGCTTTAAAGGATCACTTCATAGATGAGGTAGGTCCTTCTTACTCATACTCTTTTAATAATGATAGTAGTGATAATAATAATAATAATAATAGCGAAGATGATGAAGAGCATAGTTTGATAGAAGTATTAAACCTAGAGTTAGAAAAATATAGAAGTAGATTTAACACTTATAAAAATAATATTTTAAATTTGAAAAATAAAATGGAAGCTTTACAAAAAGAGAATTTTGATATTAAAACTTCTAATGAAACTCTTCAAAAAAACATTAGATGAGTATTCCTCTAGACCCTCAACTAAAACTTTTGTTTAAAGAAAATAATATTTTGAAAAATGAAGTTTAGGAACTTAGAAACTTTATTTCAAGGTTTCATAAAAGCAAAAAGAGTTTGGATATTCTCATAGTTTCTCAAAGATTACCTTTAATAAGACATGGTCTAGGATTTAATGAAATATCATCTTCACCTCACAAGACTATATTTGTTAAGTCTAATGTACCACAAACCTCTACAATTGAGGTAATAGCCCTAAGGGCTAAGAGCATAACACACACAAAATCCACTATTCATAAAAAGAATGGTCAAAGGTCACATAGTTTAAGAGAAAAATCTCAAAATGCTAATCATGCTTTCATGTATAAGAGGCATGCACCTTGCAAAGCACCTATTCATCATGCATGTGTATTTCATTGCACACAAATACCTTCTAAAAGGATGTTGAGACCAAAGAGTATGTCAAAACTGAAAAATATATTTAGAGCTAAACAATGTTGTTATTGCATGAAATATGGTCATATCAACAAACACTGTTGGATAAGGAAGGCTCATTAGGAACCTTTAAGTGCTAACCCCCAAGGACCCAAGTTCGTTTGGGTACCTAAAAATCAAAATTGAATCATGATTTTATAGAAATGCTTCAAGTCCACTATAAAGGAAAATGTTTGGCTTGTGGATAGTGGATGCTCAAGGCACATGACCAGAAACAAAGAACTCTTCAATAACATCAAAAGAATTAATGGTGGTAAAGTAACATTTGGGAACAATACTAAGGGTAAGGTAATTGGCATTGACTCTATTGGTATTAATAATACTACTTTTATTGAAGATGTTTTGCTTAGGATGGTTTGAAACATAATTTGTTAAATGTAAGTCAATTATGTGATAAAGAAAACCAAGTTATCTTGACCTCAAATGAATATCTTGTAACCTCTTTAAGTGGCCAAGAGATATTCAAGGGAGATAGAGATGTCAATACTTACATAATAGACTTACACAAAATTTCTAACCTTTCCTCTAAGTGTCTTATGACTATTAGTGATGAATTATGGCTATGGCATAAAAGACTTGGTTGTGCAAGCATGAAATTAATTCAAAGCCTTAGCAAAGGAGAGCTAATAAGTGGACTTGCAAAATTCAAATTTGAAAAGGATAAGACATGTGAACCTTGCCAAAGAGGAAAACAACACAAGTCATCCTTCAAATCCAAAAATGTAGTAAGTACCTTTAAGCCTCTACAATTTTTGCATTTAAATCTTTTTGGACCTACTAGAGTTGGTAGTTTAGGAGATAAACACTATTCTTTTTTCATTGTCGATGATTACTCTAGGTTCACATAGGTAATTTTCTTAGCTCAAAAGAGTAATGCTTTTGAATCTTTCAAAAAGTTTGCTAAAAGAGTTCAAAATGAAAAATACTATTTGATTTCTAATATAAGAAGCGATCATGGCAAAGAAAATGAAAATGAAAATTTTGAAAACTTTTGTTTAGAATATGGTATATCACACAAATTTTCAACTCCTAGGATGCCTCAACAAAATGGGGTAGTAGAAAGGAAAAATTGAACTTTAATTGAAATGACTCAAACAATGCTCAATGAGTATGACTTACTAACCTACTTTTGGGTTGAAGCCACAAATACTGCATGTTATATTTCAAATCGAGTTTTCAAAAGACCAATTTTAAACAAAACTTCTTTTGAGCTATGGAATGGAAGAAAACCTATGATATCATACTTTAGAGTATTTGGATGCAAGTGTTTTATATTAAACACCAAGGACAACCTTGGAAAATTGTCTCTAAATTCGATAAGGGTATCTTCTTGGGATACTCTACAACTAGCAAAGCTTATAGAGTATTTATTAAAAGATCTTTAGTTTTTATCAACAGATGTATCATCAGCAAGAGATGAGGGAAGCAACTCTTCCAAGATATAGGCTATCTTTTCGACTTTGAAAACTATTCTAAGAAATTCTTAGCCAATCAAAGAAGTTCGAGTAAGTCAATTTATTGGAATCAAGAATAGAGCATAGGTTTAAATTTGATGACATGATTCTAACAACTTAGATATAAATATAAATCATGTTAAAAAAATGTACTACATGCATGAATATTAGGTCTTTAATAAACATGCATTGTTACTCTCACTATTTTATTACAAACCCATAGCACTCACTATAAATCTGAAAGAATTTGTTGGAAGCTCTCCTAGTGGGTCAGTATCCAATATCACTAAGAATAATCTTATATGTGTCAAACAAGTCAATTTAGGTCAATTGATAGGTATCTCATACCAATTGTATCATATCATGCAATTATTGAATCATTGGACTATCAACTATTGATATGTGCACATCGCATATACACTTACCCAATATTGTCTCTAATTCACATTGACTTTGGGTGTGCCCAACAAATCAATGTAACTAGTTAAGGCCTATCCATTAATCATGAAATCATATTTCAATGGTTTAAACTTAATCTTGTAAAGTGGGCTAAGTTGTACCCAACAATCCACACTCTAAAAAAACTTTGGCTCTTGCCATATTAATGGAAGACATTAGCTTTAATATAGTTTATGAGGGGTTTTCTTAATTAAGCCTCATCATGGTTGTTTGCCATGTATAATATATCTATATATCACAATATATATATATATATAAGATAATTACTAATTATATGGTTATGATTATGAACATATCTAATATAAATCCTTCGAGCCATAAAAGGATTAACTAGGTCTCACTTAGGTAGATGCATGAAATTACAACTTTAAAATAGAAAGTAATTTTCTATTCAAAGTCATATTGTAATTGTTGCAACTCAATTGCTTATATTAGGTTTTGAACTTGCATCTCATATATATGGCAACAAAAATATAAAATTTTATCGAAACCAAAACCCAAGGAATGCTCTAAGTAAATTAAAATTGAATTGAATCATCTAATGGGAGAAATTGATTACCTTTTGATTGTTCTTTGTTCTTCTAAACTTGTGAACCTTTCCTTCAAGTTGGATTGTTTCAAATCACAATAATCCAAAGGTTGTATTGTCTCTAATAGTAATCCATACAAAGGAATGAAAATGGTGATGAGGTGATCAACCAACAAAGTGTTAGCAATAAAGGTCAATCTCTTGAGAAAGATAAAAGAGAGATAACTTTTATTTCTCTAAGTTGGTAGCCACCAGTTTGGCCCTTAAAATAGTTATTTATATGTCATATAATCATAATTAGGGTTGGACATAAGTTTTCCATGCATATGAGTTCTATTCAAAATAGAAAACCTAAAATCGCAATCACTACTAAAGGGGCTTTCATGCCTGTGACATATTGTGTCACGGTCGTTACTCTCATGTTGTCATGCTTGTGACAACCTTTGTCACAAATGTGACACATGATGTTTGGCCAAATTGTTTCTCTCATATTTTGGATCCAATCCAAGGCATATTTCACATTTCCTTCATTCCTTTTATGCATGTGACCCATTAGGTTCTCAACTTAAATCATCACATGATTTTGAGTAAATCATAAGTGGTATCGAGCAATATATCATAACTCCAATTGGCCAGAAATTCAGCAGTTTGACTTTAAATCCTACCATAAATAATTATCGTACAATTCATCATTTCACCAAACTATACCTTATTCGGTTCAGAACATAGACTGTGTGTCAATCCCACTATACTTACTAAATCACATCTAGTCTAAATTATATTATTTCTTGTTTATGAGATTCATTATGCTATTTGATGTCCTTGAATACCTCATTCAAGACATGTTCACCTTCGCTAAGTTTTTCTAAGTAATGATCTCTACAAAAGGCCATAGGTATACTCTTCTTCTATTAGAAGTAGTGAATCTTCTATTAGGAGTAGTGAATCCTCTATTAACTACTCAACTACCTTCGAATATCTCATGTTATACCCAATCCCCACCCTATGAGCAACCTTTGAGAGGCAACAAGGAATAAAGTCAAATTATAGGATTCAGTATCTAATATAACCTTGAGCATCTCAAGTCTAATGATACTTTCATTATTGCTATGATAAGACTATCACTAACATTGAATAGATATCCATGTGATTTTCTCATATCAGGTCATCTAATGTAATTGGATACTCTAGCAACTATCCATATGTTAACTCTAAATATCTCATGTCTTTAACTTATGAGATCAGCTGCTTGATCTAGTCAATAAGTATAACATGTGTTATTTTATTCGAATTAACAATGTTCCATCTTGTTAATCTTATAACTAGGGATAATTTAGGTATAAACATAATTACACATTATAGGAATCTCCTATCATGATCTCATTATGATTTCTTTCATGTTGTGTTATATACCACGGACTTCATTGAACGGTCTAAGATCTATATCAATTCATATGCAATGAATACCATATAATGAAAATGTCTTTTTATTAATAATAAATGAGTACATCAAGTGTCTAAGATGATTGCTTTTAGGGAACCTTTCTAATAGCTTCTTGCTCTTTTGTACTTCAATTTTATTTAATCTTATGTAATCTAATTGCATAAATTCTTCATAAGAAAATCTCAAGTTCTATTTGAAGGGAGTAAGATGAGAAGAGAAATACAATAAAGAACATAGAAAATGCAAGGACTTGCAAGCCTTATTTACCAAAAAACAAAAATTTGATGCATAATCAATCATATTGGTCTAGTCCATAATTAATCCATCATATCATTTCATACGCCCATAGCATGCATTCTCTAATACATAAATAAAGGTAATCGACTAAATTAACAATTTGGGTTCCATTTGTTTTGACTCTTAAAATATTATTTTAATTGTTTGGCCTTTAATGAAATTTATCATACACATATCATTTAATCACATAAAATGAATATATGAATATTTAGAAACACTTTTTAAAAGGAAATCATGTAAATTAGTCTTACATTTGATTATATAAAAAATTTTCTAAAATTGTCTATTTAGCCAACTAGGTTACTACTAATTGAATGCATGCAATATTAAAATCCTAACTTGATATATTAATTACATTCAAATTCAAATTCAAATATAACCAATAGTTAATTCATAATTAAATTATCTCAATTTGTTATTAGTTTGATGTCAAATAGGATTAAATAATCCTAGTTCCAATTGCATACTATAATTCTAGTCAAACTATGACTTAGAAAACTATTTCTAATTCAAATCAAACTCTTTTAAAAAATTTTCAAAATAAACAGCTTATAATCAGTTTAAACTAATTAAATCCATTCATTAGACAATCTAAATCTTTAAAAACTTAATTAGCAAAACAATTGCTCAAAATTGTCTAAATTGAATCATATATGAACAATGACTCTTTAGGAACTTAATTTGACTTTGGCATGAAATTTACATCAAAATAAAACTATGTATATCTCATAAATATATAATTAAGGTATTGGTCATGAAATTACATAATGTTAAATCATACAGAACAAAACAGTTCCATCGCATAATAGGATTTTTGCCCTAGGTTCAGTTTTATTCATACCATGATCAAAAACAATTTTTGATTAAATTTAAAACACATTTTAAATATGTTTTAAACATATTTTAATAATTAATTTAACAGATCAAATTGAACAACCCTATGAAAGAACTCAATTGGCTACACTAGGTTTTACAAAACTCTAGTTTTTCACCAATTATACATAATTTCGAATTTCATGTTTAAATCTAATTTAAACAATTCAAGTATCATCAACAACATATAATATTATTATATTAATATATTATTGAATGAAAAATAAATTTTGAGGTCAAACACAATGAAATTCGTTTTTAACGGAATGAGGGAATCCAAGTTGTTCCTTTTTTAATCAATCTCATTAATACTTCATCTAAATCCAAATTAATTTATATATCGTGACTCTAAAACCATCGTTAGATTTTAAACATGCATCACATATAAGGCACAGTAGAAATTTAAAATTGGAATATTTATCACATGGAAGAACTAGAATTACCTTTGTTTGATTGCAACTTCAATCTTCAAGTTGTGAGTTTTCTTTCTTATTGGATTGTAGCAAACTACAAAAATCCAAAACTTATGAATTGCTCTAATAGTATTCACGTGAATGAGTGAGAGAAATAACCTCAAAGACCATGGGGTGATCAACCAACAAGGTGCTAGCAATGGATGTTAATCTTTGAGAGAAATGGAATATACATAATATTTATTTCTCTAAGGAGACAACCAAGTTTTTTGTGCTTTAGAAGGGTATTTATAGGTTATCTAATCGTAATAAGAGTTGGACATTTAAAGCCTTACATTTGGCTTCCAATTCAGAATAGAAAACCTAAAAATTGCATAGTATCGTGCACGCAAGGCAAGCATTGCGTGCGCAATGGCCATCTAGCCAATTGTGGGCATGCGTGCAAAATAGCCTCTGTTAAATGCATGAGGATGCCCTCACACGAGCGATAAAATGCTCTCCATTTGTCACATGCACGTGTGGATCCCTCACATGTGCTATAGAATGCCAATCTGCACTTGTCAGATGTGGAACTCTTTTGTGCAACTTTCTCTCTCATGTTTTTGGATCCAATCCAAAACCCATTTCACATTTCCTTTATTACTTCTATACGTGTGACCTATTAGGATTTTAATTATATTGATAGCTCAAATCATCATATAATTTTGAGCAGATCATCAGCGATATCTAGCAACACATCATGACTACCCAATTAACCAGAAAACCAATGGTCTGACTTTAAACCCTTTCATAGGAAATTACTGTGCAATTCATCCTTTCACCATGTTATACCTCACTCAGTTTAGAGTATAAATAATGTGTCAACTCCCACTAGATTGACTACGTCACATCTAGTCTAAGTATTATTAATTCTTGTCTATGAGACTCTTTACTCTATAAGATATGTGTTCAAAGACCTTCTTCAAGACATGTCCACCTCACTCAATGATTTATGAGAAATGATCTATTCAATAGGTAATATGTATACTCTCATTCTATCATGAGTAGTGAATCTTTTATTGACTGCTCAACAACCTTTGACTACCTCATGTTATACCCAATAACCACCCTATAAGCAACCTCTGAGAGGCAACAAGGAATGGAGTCAAAGTATAGGATTATGTATCTAAAATAATCTTGAGCATCTCAAATCTAGGGATACTTGCACTATTATTACGATGAGACTATCACTGATATTTGTTAAACCTTGAAGGGTATTTCCATCATTTTGATGATAACAAATAAAATAGCAATATTGTATTTAACATACTTGTCTTCTAAGTTTATTAAACAGGGTATGTAATAAAATATCAAGAATGGAGAATGGAAGAATAATCCTTGAAAGACAAAATTAAGGAAGTAGCATGTTCACACCTGTGACAAAGTTAACCGTCATCAAAACCAACATTTGAAGTTCACGACCATGAAGGAAGACACAAACCGTGAAATGCACATTTAAGTCATGCCCATGAATTAAATGTCACGCCCGTGAAATTTCATGACATTTTCATCCAGAGAGCTTCACGACCAAAGTCACCACTTGGATCACAACTGAGAAGTTTGTCATGCCCGTGACCCAATGTTTCAAAACCTTCCAGAGACCTTCACGACCAAAGTCACCACTTCAGTCACCGCTTGGAAGAATAGTCACGCCCGTGAAGAATGAAAGAGAAAAATGTTAGGCGCGATTATTTGGTTAGTACAACGGCTAGTTTCGTATTAAATGCACCCTAACGACTATAATTAGCCATGAGAGTATAAATGCAAGTCATTTATGCATTCAGTAAAAGAGGATAGCAAATACTTTAAATTAAAATCTTATTACATGTTATTTATACATTCAATACTTTGAGAACCAATATCTATTCTCTGTAAAAATCTTTTTGCTCATCATTTATTGAGCAATAAAGATTTGTAAGTGTTTCTCTCTATAGTCATTTATTACTCAAGTGAGTTTTGGGTATTTATAGGTTAAGAGTAGAACACTTGTAAGGGTTAGTTGTGTGAGCCTTCAAAACACAAAGTAAAGGTTATTTATGTGAGCCTGTAAAAACACAAAGTAAAGGTTGTTTGTGTGAGCCTGTAAAACACAAGATAAAAGGTTGTTTGTGTGAGCCTATAAAACACAAAGAATTGGTTATTGTATGAGCCATTAAAATATAAGGGATTTCTGGGTTAGGTGTGAGCCATTGTGAGAAACACCATAGTTGGAAATGAGCTTGTAAAACTCCATTGTAACACTTAGTGTGTTAGTGAAACTCCCAATTGCGATTAGGAGAGAAGAGTAGGGTTTGTTAACACCCGAACCTCTATAAAATCCTTGTGTCAAATTTCTTTATCCCTCCTAAAATTAATTTTTATTTCCGCACTTTAAAGTTTAATTTTTGAAACTCCAATTCAACCCCCCTTCTTGGCTTAATATCTGAGCAACAATTGGTATCAGAGCTAAGTCTAGCATCGAAGCCTAAAAAGCGCTAGTAAAGATTAAGATATGGTCAGTGAAGGATTCCAAAGTCTCAAACCTTACTTTGATGGTGCAAATTATGCCCATTGGAAGTTTCGGATGGAGACATACCTGGATAGTGAAGGAATTGAAGTCTGGGATAGTGTACGAAAAGAATGGACACCACCAACCAGAAGAGGAGCTGATGGTGAAGAAGTAATCCTATCAAGAGATGATTGGACAGAGCCTCAAAGAAGAGCAAATTTCAAAAATAAGAAGGCAATTACAATCCTATCAAGCTCATTATCTATTGAAGAATGTGGAAGAATACAACATTGTCCAACAGCATACATCATGTGGAAGACATTGGAAAATTATCATGAAGGAACTAAGCAAGTCAAATCCAAGAAGATTCAACTTCTGACCTCAAAATATGAGTTCTTCAAGATAAAATCCAATGAGTCAATCACTGACATGACCAACTGCCTTCTAGCCATTATAAATGGAATGAGGAATCTTGGAAAACATCTGAGTCTGGAAGATGTAAACAACAAAATCTTGAGAAATATTCCTTTTAAAGACTATGGCTCAAGAGTTGCTGGCATAGAAGAAGCAAATGAAGACATGAGCATCATGAATACTGATGTGCTGTTGGAAAACTTCTCACACATGAAAATTAGTGAAAAGAGATAGAGAGCTTGAAGCAGAGCCAGAGAAAAGAAAGCCCTTAGCACTCAAAGCCTTTACTTCAAAATCTCGAGAAGAAAGTGAAAATGATGAAGAATTGAGTGATGATGAAAATGAGGACATTGCTATACTTTCAAGAAGATTAAAAAGAATCATTGAGAAGAAAATGAGCAACTCAAGAAAATTCAGGCAAAGAAACCTCAAACAAACTTCTAATGATGCACAAAGAAGTAAGAAAAAGGTAAAGTGCTATGAGTGTGGAAAGAAATGACATATTAAACCACAATGTCCAAGGCTCAAGAAACACAAGAGCAAATACCAAAGAGATAATGGGGAGAAAGGTCATAAAGCCACATGGGTTGACGAAAGCTCTTCAAGTGAAAGAAATGATAAATTGATAATGATGATGATGAGCAAAGCCTAATAGAAGAATTAAATATAGAATTAGAGAAATATAGAAGTAAATTCAGAACTTATAGAAATAACATCTCTAATTTAAAAAATAAGATAGATGTTTTAGAAAAGGAAAACATAAAGCTTAAATCATCTAATGAATTTCTCCAAAAGTCGTTAGATGAATATTCATCAAGACCCTCAACTACTTCTTTACTAAAAGAAAATAATACTTTAAAAAATGAAGTTGAGGAACTTAGAAATTCTATTTCTAAATTTCACAAAGGTAAAGAGAGTTTAGATACTTTCATTGTGCCTCAAAGATCACCATTAATTAGACATGGCCTAGGATTTAAGGACACATCATCATCATCTCACAAAACCATCTTTGTTAAGTCAAATGAACCTCACATCTCCGCACTTGTTGGAACAACACTAAGGAATAAGTATATTAAATCTTCTATACATAAAAGAATAATCATGTTTTTTATATATAGGAAGCATGCATATAGAAAAGCATCAATTAATCATGATTGTGCATGTCATCATTCTCAAAATAAGTTTGATAGAAATATGGTATTCAAAAATCTTGTAAGACCAAAAAGCAAGTTTAGACCAAAAATCAAGTTTAGACCAAAACAATGTAATTATTGTACTAAAATGGGTCACATAAATAAACATTGTTGGATAAGGAAGGCTCATTGAGAACCTTCATGTGCTAACCCCCAAGGACCCAAACCCATTTAGGTACCTAAAAATCATACTTGAACTGTGATTCTATAGGTATGCCTCAAGTCCACAATAAACAAAAATGCTTGGCTAGTAGACAATGGATGCTCAAGGCATATGACAGGAGATAAAGAACTCTTCGAAGAAATCAAAAGTATTGATGGAGGTAAAGTTACCTTTGGAAACAATGCTAAGGGTAAGGTAATTAGCATTGGATCTATTGGTATAAATGGAACTACTTTTATTAAAGATGTCTTACTTGTTGATGGCTTGAAACATAACTTATTAAGTGTTAGTCAATTATGTGATAAAGGAAACAAAGTAATCTTTACTTCAAATGAATGTCTTGTGATCTCTATTGATGGTCAAAAGATATTTAAAGGAAATAGAGATGTCAATACATACGTAATAAACTTGCATGAACTATCTAACCATTCTTCTAAGTGTCTTGTGACCACTAGTGATGAATCTTAGCTGTGGCATAGAAGGCTTGGTCATGCTAACATGGACTTAATACAAAGCCTCAACACAGGAGAACTAGTAAAAGGACTACCAAGAGTTAAATATGAAAAAGGCAAGACATGTGAACCTTGCCAAAGAGGAAATCAACACAAGTCATCCTTCAAAGCCAAAAATATAGTAAGTACCTCAAAACCTCTTCAACTCATGCATTTAGACTTATTTGGACCTACTAAAATTGCTAGCTTATGAGGTAAACATTATGCATTTGTCATCATAGATGATTACTCTAGATTTACATGGGTAATTTTCTTAGCTCAAAAGAGTGATGCTTTTGAAAATTTCAAAAACTTTGCTAAATGAGTTCAAAATGAAAAAGGGTACTGTATTTCAAAGATAATAAGTGATCATGGCAAATAATTTGAAAATGAAAAGTTTGAAAGCTTTTGTCTTGAACATGGCATTTCACAAAATTTCTCTTCTCTTAGAACACCTCAACAAAATGGGGTAGTTGAAAGGAAAAATTGAACTTTAATTGAAATGACTAGAACAATACTCAATGAATATGGTTTACCAACTTACTTTTGGGCAGAAGCCACAAACACTGCATGTTATATTTCAAATCGAGTTTTCAAAAGACCTCTTTTAAACAAAACCTCATTTGAGCTATGGAATGGAAGAAAGCCCTTAATAACGTACTTTAGAGTATTTGGATGCAAGTGCTTCATATTGAATACCAAGGACAATCTTAGAAAATTTGCCTCTAAATCGGATGAATGTATCTTTTTAGGATATTCTACAACTAGCAAAACATATAGAGTATTTAAAAAAAGATCATTAACTGTTGAAGAATCTATGCATGTTGTCTTTAATGAATCTAGTAGATTTAATCTTGTGAAATGTAGTGTTCTTGATGATATTGTAGGTAACATGGAAAGACTTGATCTTGAAAATGGAAAAGAAGAAAACGATCAAGAAGATTCACATTAAAATGATTCTCTACCTCAAACTCAAGAAGAAAACAAACAAGAACTCCCAAAAGAATGGAGAATGATGAAAGATCATCCAAAAGAGCAAATCATTGGTGATCTCTCAAGGGGAGTAAGTACTAGATCTTATTTCAAATATTTAGTCACTGACATTGCTTTTATTTCTCAAATTGAGCATAAAAATATTAATGAGGCTCTTAATGATGAAAGTTGGGTAATTTCCATCAAGAGGAACTCAACCAATTTGTGAAAAGTAAGGTATGGACCCAAGGATCATCAAATTATTGGTAGCAAATGGGTATTTAGAAATAAACTAGATGAAAAAGGTTCAATAACTAGGAATAAGGCTAGATTAGTTGCAAAAGGATATAATCGGGAAGAAGGTATAGATTATGATGAAACCTATGCACCTGTAGCTAGATTAGAAGCCATAAGAATACTCTTAGCATATGCATGTCACATGAATTTCAAACTCTTTCAAATGGATGTGAAACGTGCATTTCTAAATGGTTATATAGAAGAAGAAGTTTATGTAGAACAACCACCAGGCTTTGAAAGCTATTATTTGTCAAATCATGTTTTTAAACTTTCAAAAACTTTATATGGTTTGAAACAAGCCCCAAGAGCTTGGTATGAAAGGCTAAGTTTTTTTTATTAGAAAATAGCTTTACAAAGGGAAATGTTGACACCACATTATTCATTAAAAAACATAAGTATGATATACTCAATGTTCAAATTTATGTTGATGATATAATATTTGGTTCTACTAATGAATTGCTCTGTCAAGAATTTGCTAAGTGTATGACTAGGGAATTTGAAATGAGCATGATGGGAAAGCTTAAATATTTTCTTGGTCTACAAATAAAGCAAAGCAATGAGGGTATATTCATCAACCAATCCAAATATGCCAAAGATTTAGTTAAAAAATTTGGAATGGAAGGATGCAAAAATGCCAAGACTCCCATGAGCATATCAAAAAAATTGGACAAGGATGAAAAGGGTAAGAGCATTAATGAAAAGCTCTATAGAGGTATGATCAGATCACTTTTATATCTTACTACTTCTAGACCCGATATAATGTATAGTGTTTGCTTGTGTGCACGATTTCAATCATGTCCTAAAGAATCTCATTTAAATGCAGTAAAAAGGATTCTGAGATATTTACATAGATCATTACATCTAGGTTTATGGTATCCTAGAAATTCATCCTTCTATATTATAGGATATTCAGATGCAGACTATGCTGGTAGTCTTTTAGATAGAAAAAGTACTTCAGGTACTTGTCACTTTATTGGAGAATGTTTAGTTTCTTGGTTTAGCAAGAAACAAGTTTCAGTCGCTCTTTCAACTGCTGAAGCAAAGTATGTAGTAGCTGGATGTTGTTGTACTCAAATTCTTTGGATGAAATAATAACTTAAGGACTATGGTCATGATATAAATCATATACCTATTAAATGTGACAATACAAGTGCTATAAATCTTTCAAAGAATCTTATTCAACACTCAAGAAGTAAGCATATTGACATTAGACACCACTTTATTAGAGATCATGTTCAATATGGAGATGTTGCATTAGAATTTATAAGCACAGAAAATCAATTGGCAGATATTTTTACTAAGTCTCTAAATAAGGAAAGATTTAATTTCATTAGAAGAGAACTTGGTATGATTGATGGATTAACCTTATGATTGCTAAATTATGAAATCTTAAGTGATAATCTTAATTTTGTATCATATCACTAGATATAAGGTAGTAAATTTGATTAAAAGTTTATGTTATAAGGGATAGAATCTTCATTGAAATGATTTAGTCTTGTTTTAGGACTTAATTTTATTTGATGAAAATTTTAGGGAAGTCACGCTCGTGACATATGTTCACGCCCGTGACTTAAATAGACAAAAGAGGTAGTGTCGTTCACGACTTGATTCACAACATGGTTCACGGCTTCAAGTACTGAAGCTTATGTTCACGACTTCATTCACTCCCGTGAAAAGCCATGTTCACTCCTGTGATGCATTTTCACGCCCGTGAACATTTTCACCCCAAAACACACAGAGGCATTCACGTTTTGATTCACGGGCATAAGTAGTGAAATTCAACCTTTCACGCCCGTGACTATTGTTTCACCCCCGTGACAGTTCATCATTCATGCCCATGACGTTCAAATGTCACGACCGTGAATATATTCACGCCTTTATTCACGGGTAGAGCACCGCTTCAGCAAACCGTGAACATGACCATTCACGCCCGTGAATGCATCGGGCATATAAGAGAACAACCGATTATTTTTCACATCTTAACCTTTCAAATCCTAGAAACTGCTCTCATTTACACACATTCAATGAGATATTGAAGATTCCGGCCCCCAAGTCACAAACTTTTCCTATAAATACCATCAAAAGTTCATTCCTTTATCAAAAATCATACTTCTTTAGGGTTTCCTCAAATTTTTTTTCCCAAACTCCACAAAGTTCACTTCTTCAATTCAAATGGAGACCCGCTCATCAAAAGGAAAAAGAAAGAAGTCTCATGCTCCTAGGAAGTATTCAGATTACCTCATGAACAGAATTCTGGAGTATTGCCATCCCCGGTACTCCACCTTGAAGAAAAGGCATCTACTTTCATCGAGGTACTTTGAATGGAAAACTGCTCGAACTCTCGATCTAGAAATGGCAATGACAGAGCAACTCCAGGCCTGTCACTTGAAAGAATTTTTGGACATTCATCAGCCCACATTACGGGAGCCAACACTGGAATTTCTGATCACTTTGCAAGTGTCTCCTACTGGAGTGGTGAAATTCCAACTCTGCAACAATCCAAACACCCTCAATGCCACTAAATTTGGGGACTTATTCAACTTACCATCGGATGGCATCCTCAATGACAGCGAAGTAAAATTCTTCGCCACTCGAGCTTGGACCCATTTTGGCACAGATTGCAGCTAGGATGTCAAGAAGACAAAGAGTACTCATCTCCAGTCCCCAGTACACAAATATTTTCATAGGTTCTTGACCTATAGCATATTCGCTCAGGGAGACATCAATGAGACCATTCAAATATCGGAGCTCTTCCTTTTCAAGATGGCTAGAAGAGGACTCACGGTGGCGCTTTCTAGATGGTTTGCTAACCATCTTCTGTCCATTGCCACCAAACCCACAGGAGATATACTCATTGGTGGTTATGTCACCCATATAGCCTTGAAGCTTGGCTATTTGAAGCTGGATGAGCATCACTTCAATCTCATCCCAGGGCATCCTCGAAATCAATTAGATGTCAAGTCCTTTATCAAGATGGGAGCGGCTATCAGAATTGTTCATGAGAACAATATTTTCTACCGTTTCACAGACACTGCTGGGGAGATAATCTGGGAAGACAATGATACGGAGGATTTCAAAGCTGGCCTCCAAAGGATCCAGCAGAAGAAAAGGGCTAGGGTTGAGGAAGCACCTCCAACGGCTGAGCAGGACATTGGTCAATCCTCAGCTTCCACACCAAATCTAGCGCAGCAAGTGGTTGACCTCTTGGCACCACAATTCGAGCAGCTGCATGCTTTGATGGATGAGAGATTGGAAAACCTCAAAGATTTCATGGAGTCACGGATGGATAGCCTTGAGGTAGAGGTTGCTAGACCTTGAGATAGGATGTCCGGCTAGGTGTTAGGCTAGATGGTAGCCTAAATTTGCTTGTTTGCTTATTGATTTACTTGTTTTTTGTTTATGTATAGGAAATTTTAAATTTCATTTCTGAACTTTAATTATCTTTGATTGTATTTCACTTTATTTAATATATTTGCTTTGTTTATCTTTTGGTATCTTTATTTCTTTTTGTTGATGACAAAAGGGGGAGAACCTAGCAATATATTAAGATAAATGAATTTTGAATCAAAAATAAGAACCTACAAATACATTGACATAACATTGAGTTAGGTAGGGAGAAATTAGAAATACTCAAAATTTGATTCAAAATTAATATGCAAAGTATGAAATTGAGCTTAATGCAAGTTATCTTAAGTATACTTTACATATACCTTAATGCAAGTTACATAAATGAATATGTCATGATATACTCTAAATATACCTTACATATATCTCATGCCTTAAAAAGCATTTTGGCATATATTGAATATGCTTTGCATATAACTTGCATATACTTAAAAACTAGTAAGTTTATTTCAATGCTACATCGTTCTTTCTAATTCTTGCATTTTCATAAATTTTTATCCTAAGTATCTTTTGAGGGGGAGACTTCTCAAAAGCACATATTACTATATTATTTGTCACCATCAAAAAGGAGGAGATTATTAAACCTTGAGGGATATTTCCGTCATTTTGATGATAACAAATAAAATAGCAATATTGTATTTAACATACTTATCTTCTAAGTCTATTAAACAGGGTATGGAATAAAATAGCAAGAATGGAGAATGAAAGAATAATCCTTGGAAGACAAAATTAAGGAAGTAGCATGCTCACGCCTGTGACCCTATGTGTCACGCCCGTGACAAAGCTAACCGTCATCAAAACCAAAATTTGAAGTTCACGGCCATGAAGGAAGACACAAACCGTGAAATGCACATTTAAGTCACGCCCGTGAATTAAATGTCACGCCCGTGAACTTTCACGACATTTTCATCTAGAGAGCTTCACGACCAAAGTCACCACTTGGATCACGGCTGGGAAGTTTGTCACGCCCGTGACCTAATATTTCAAAACCTTCCAGAGAGCTTCACGACCAAGGCCACCACTTCAATCATGGCTTGGAAGAACAGTCACGCCCGTGATAAATATAATCACGTGGCTATAATTATTTGGTTGGTACAACGGCTAGTTTCGTATTAAATGCATCCTAACGGCTATAATTAGCCATAGGAGTATAAATGCAAGTCATTTATGCATTTAGTACAAGTGGATAGCAAATACTTTAAATCAAAATCTTATTACAAGTTATTTGTAAATTCAATACTTTGAGAACCAATATTTATTCTCTGTAAAAATCTTTTTGCTCATCATTTATTGAGCAATAAAGATTTGTAAGTGTTTCTCTCTGTAGTCATTTATTACTCAAGTGAGTTTTGGGTATTTCTAGGTTAAGAGTAGAACACTTGTAAGGGTTAGTTGTGTGAGCCTTTAAAACACAAAGTAAATGTTATTTGTGTGAGCCTGTAAAAACACAAAGTAAAGGTTGTTTGTGTGAGTCTGTAAAACACAAGATAAAATGTTGTTTGTGTGAGCCTATAAAACACAAGGAATTGGTTATTGTGTGAGCTATTAAAACACAAAGGATTTCTGGGTTAGGTGTGAGCCATTGTGAGAAACACCATAGTTGGGAGTGAGCTTGTAAAACTCCATTGTCACACTTAGTGTGTTAGTGAAACTCCCAATTGCGATTGGGGAGAGGAGTAGGGTTTGTTAACACCCGAACCTCTATAAAATCCTTGTGTCAAATTTCTCTATCCCTCCTAAAATTAATTTTTATTTCCGCACTTTAAAGTTTAATTTTTGAAACTCCAATTCAACCTCCCTTCTTGGCTTAATATCTGGGCAAAAATATTGAATAGATATCTATGTAATTGTTTCATAGTAGGTCATCCAAAATACTTGACTATTCTAATGAACATCCACATGTTAACTTTAAACATCTCATGTTTTCAGCTTATGAGATTAGCTGCTTGACATAGTCAATAAATATAACATGTGTTAATCTATCTAGATTAACAATTTCGCATCTTATTAATCATATGACTAATGATAATTTAGATATAAAATAATTACACATGATAAAAATCTCAATATTATGATCTTATCATGATTTTTTTCATGTTATGTTACATACCAAAGACTTAATTAAACGGTCTAAAATATAAATCAAATTCATGTATTAATGAACAAAAATATCTTTTATTAATAATAAATGAGTACATCAAGTGTCTAAAATGATTACTTTTAGAGCACTTCTTTAACAATTACATTCTATTTCATCCCCTTTTTATCAATTCTCTGTCATTAGTAAAAAGAAATAGTGTGTACTTATAATAAATAAGAGTAAAATAAAAAATGTATTAAGCTTTTGATTTTTAAAATGGACATTTGTAGTGTAAAAAAAAATTTAAAATCAATATTTAAAACTGGGGTGTACACGGTCAATTCTAATTCGGAGATTGAAAAATCTCCAGTATTGTCTTGAAAATTCGTAGATCTGTAAATCTAAGTCTTGTATTATATTGAAAATAAAAAAATATCCGTATTATATTGTCTTGAAAATTCGGGATAAGTCGGTATGATTTTTTTATTTTTTCAGTACTAAATAATACAGTACAAAATAATACAGTGCTCGAATATTTTGATATAAGTAAAAAGTGCATAAAATCTAAAATTGATATTTAATAGTATTATAAAAATCCACAATCATCACTTAAAAATACTTATAATAAATTATCAATCTTTGAGGAGCAAAAAAAATTATGAGAGTATTTTCTTTAAAACATTAAATTAAAATTAAAATTACAATATTTTCTTATATAAAAGGTTTATGAATTAAGAGGTTTAAATATAAAGTATAAGTATGTAAATTTGTGAGTATTTAAATTATGTATATGACTATAGTATCTACATTAATTATAAAGTATATAATTATATAAGTTTATTAAGTATATCAAATATATATATTATTTATTAATATAATTTAGATTACTATATAAGTTTAATATAATATAATTATTTTGATGAAAAAATAATATAATATATATAGTAAGCTATGCATATAGTAATACTTAAAATTTAAATTATTAGGTATATAAACTCAAAAATATAAGTATATAACTATAAGTATATAATTATAAAGTAAAAATATGTATATTTATGATTATTTAATTTAATATATCTATATATATATATATATATATATATATATATATATATATATATATATATTATAGTGTGCGCATTAATTATAAAAAAATATATAAATATATAAGTTTATTAAGTATATGATCAGTTATATTTATGACTATTTAATTTTAAAGTATATATATAATTATAATATTTTCACTAATTATAAAGGATATAAACTTATAAATTTATTAAATATATCAATTATATATATTATTTATTAATATAATTTAGATTAGTATATAAATTTAATATAATATAGTATTTTTGATAAAAAAAAAATATAATATATAGTAATATTTAAATTTTAAATTATTATATATATAAACTCATAATTTAAGTATATAATATCAAGTATAAATATGTATGTTTGTCATTATTTATTTTTAATATATATATATATATATATATATATATATATATATATATATATATTAAGTATATGATCAATTATATATATTTTTTATTTATTAATATACTTTAAATTAGTACAAAAAATTTAATATAATACAATTATTTTGATAAAACAATTATATAATAAGTGATTCACTTTTTTTAAGTAATGAAAAAATAATTGAAACATGTCATTAAAAGTCTTTATTGAGACAAAAATGAACTGTTAAGAATGTAAAAAATGTAAAATGAACTGTTGATCATATTTAGTATAGATTGTACATAAATGATAATTGGAATAAGCAGCTCTCTTAGGATACACTCATCTGAGATCATAGAGAAGAGAATCAATTGGTCTTGCAACAGCTTGATATGCATATAATATTATTTTAAATTTTAAATTATTAGATATATAAATTCATAAATATAAAAATAAATATATAACTATAAGTATATTATAAAGTATGTAAATTTATGACTATTTAATTTTAATATATATATATACATTAATTATAAAATATATAAATATTTAAATTTATTAAATATAATAATTATATATTTTTTATTTAATAATATAATATATATTAATATTTAAAATAATACAATTATTTTGACAAAAAATCATATAATATAATTAGAAAAAATCATAATTTATATTGATTTATCATATAATTATATTACATTTATTATAAATTAAGTTACTTTATAATTGATTCACTTAAATTAATTTACCAAATAATTAATATAATGTAGATTTATTATATAATATAATTAAAATAAATTATAAATACTAAAAAATATAATTAGTGATGAAATATTTATAGTAAAAAATAAAACAAACAATATATTATAAATAATTTTTTTATTTACAGATTAATGACAAAGATAGTATATTAGATTGATAATGAGTTTATCTTAAACTTACAAGAATGCTATGCATTCAATTTTCTACACAACTATCATAAAAATTTTAGTATATAAAATTATTTTTAGCATTTAAAATTTTCAATTATTTGAATTTTTTTACTATTATAAATTTCATATAAATTTTATTATAATTTAACTTTATGGATTAAAGTATATTTAATTAAAAGTTTAAGTTATATTATATTTGTATAATAAAAATATAAAAGTTATAAATAATGTTATATATAAATTATTTCATTCTTATAAATTATTATATATAGTAAAATTATAAACATTTAAATATCAATTTTTTCAGTATAGTTCGGTTATAAAACAATTCGGTATAATTTAATACAATTCTTAGTTCAGATATCACTAAAAAATTCAACTCTGTCAAAATTATAGTAAACGGTACATTACAGTTCGATTCTAATTAAAAAGTTAACAATACAGTTCAGTTCTTGATATATTTTTAGGATTATTCGGTTCAGTTCGAAAAAATTTAAAATTCGTATATAATCCTAATTTAAAGTAGAACCGAGTTAGGCATGGGAAAGATATGTCATCGCTTCAGATCACATGACATAGACATGTATTGTGGTTTTGGTCCACATATGAGGCTATTATTGAATTTTGATGAATAGCTAAAGCATAATTCTAATTAAAAATCTTCTAGTCAAACTGGAACTGCATTGTTTGTTAACCAAAATACATAACAACAACAGTTTGATGGCCACTCAAAGTGTATAATCTCATAATGTCTTTTAAAATACCCAGATATATAGTGTTGTACCAATTAGGCTATTAATACGATTTTGTGAAAAAAAGAAATTAGAAGCAAATCAAATGAGGAAATACTAGTTTTAAATAATTTCATTTCAATTAATTATTTTGTTTTATATATTATTTCTTCTATAAATATGTGGATATATATATATAAACAAAAAACCCTAACTAACCAGTGTTTTCCCAAATTGAGTTGGATTTCATAAATCAAATTGAATAGGAATAGAAAAAACATATAATATTCTGTGTTTAGAATTGTTATTAGTTGTTTATAATTTTTTATTTAATTGATTGATTTTTTTAATTTTTTGCAAGTTATTTTTTTTAAATTTACTTATGAAAAAAATCATATATTTACCTGTATTTTTTAAAAATATTTTTCAAAAATATTTTTTTTAAAATATTTTTTTCCAAACACAATATCAAACAAGGTTTATGAAGTTTATGTTAGAAATGAAGGATGACCCAATAGCTTTTCGGATCAAGTTGCAATTTGAATCCATCAAAATTTAAGCCCATTAACAACATGTTTCCACTTCAATGGGATCCATATTAAGGATGCAATTAGGAAAACTGAGGCTGTAGGCAATCAATTAGGATGTTCAATGAAAATTAAACTTGAGGCTCCTCCACTTTATGTTGTTACCAAGCAAACACTAGATAAAGAGGAAGGGATCATATCAGTTCTTGCTGAAGCAATTGTTGCTTGCTCTCAAGCCATACAACAGCTAAAGGTTAAGCTTATCGTGAAGAAGCCTTCAACTGCTATGAGTGAACGTGATGATAAATTACTTGCTGACCACATGGCTAAGCTATGAATTCACAATGAGGAAGTTTGTGGCAATCAAAATCGTGAATATGATATTGTTTTTGTTTATATCCAACCTTGGTTATTTGGAGACGAATTATTTTTATGGGGCTCCAACTTGCAAAATCGTCTACACTAGATAAACCTTCTTCCCAAAATTTATTTGGAGACGACTTGGTTATAAAAATTGCATGTCTTTTCTAAGCCGTTACTACTTATTGTGTTAGTGAATAATATTGGTTTATTGTTTTAGTATATAGTAAATTTTCTTATATAGTTTATCAATTTATAATATTAAGTTCCTATTAAAAATTTAATTGTTTTGTATATAAACATATGGTTGATATTAATGATTCTTATATTTAGCTTGCCCTAACTTTTGCCTAGACCGCATTTTCAGGTTTTTTTTTTTTTATCTAGTAGGCTTTCATTCTTTTTAATTTTTTTTTCTTTCTTTATCTTTATCCTCTTTTTCCATATTTTTCACTATCCCATCCTTACAATTAAGCATGTAATATTTATTATATATTGCTAGATACCACTTATAATCTACTAAGTCAAGAAAAATTTATTAGAAATCAATTATGGATTAAAAGAGTTTGATTCGTAAAATTCTAATTGGATTATAATTCCTCCCGAGACTGAGATATCAACACGACCAGAAAACTTATTAGATCACACGTATAGAGAAAATAAAATAAATGTAAAATAAATTTTAGATAAAATCCAAGTGAGAAAGAAGGAGAATTAGATTTTTATAAGAGTTATAAAAATGCATCAAATCTAATTTGGATTAAAATTGTTGACTTGGTCAACATTGAACCATATATCTTAGAAAAATGAGTCTATTAGAACTTTTCCTTTCCAACCTTAAAAGGAGTTAGAAAAAGTATAAATAGTCTTTTTAATGAGTCGATTTCCACTACAAAAAAAATGATCTACAATGAGGGGTAATTTCATCATTAAATGTACAATAATTGTTATTAATTATTTTTAATGACAGAAAATTTTTCATCATGGACTCTCACTACTGACTTCGTAGATAAAAAGTATATAATGACGGGAAAGAGATCCTATCATTATTGATATGATATTTTTTGTGCCGAAATTTTACTATCATTAAAAATTGATTTAAATGACAACAAATTTCATCATTATAATGTCACTTGCCTCTCATTAAATTATTAATTTAATGACAATATATTTCATCATTACATCATTATTTTCCTATTACCATATGTAATTTTATTAATAAAAGTTACTGTAATTAATTATTAGTTACCAGCATCTCACAAATAATCAATATAGCAGTAGGATTATCCCTCATTAAATCGATAAATAACCTCATTAAAAATATTTTTTGAGACAATTTATAATAATTATTTGGAATGAACTTCTCATTATATAAAAATATCAATTAATAATTAAACATGAAAACTGCAAAATGCTTGGAATACATAATTCTTTTAAATAAAATATTGTATATAAACAATTGCGTCCATATATATCCAAAATATACACAATTGTAATTTGTTCTAAAGTATGAGTTCCATATAAATGGATAATAGACCCTATATACGGGCATTACAACTAGAATCTTAATTATATATTTATGAGATATTCATTATGTTATTTGGTGTCAATTGCATATGCTAAAGTTAAATTAAATTCATACTTAAGTTACTAGAGAATTCTAATTCATGTATGATTCAATTTAGATAATTTTTTAGCAAATGGTTTGCTAGTTAAGTTTTTAATGATTTAAATTGTCAAATGAACAAATTTAATTAGTTTAAATTGATTATAAGTTGTTTATAATGATGAGAATAAAATCTAGAAATTTTTCAAATAGAATTTAATTTGAATTAGAAAAATAATTTTCTAATCTTAGTTTGACTAGGATTCAGTATTCAATTGTAACTAGGATTGTTTAATCCTATTTAATATCAAATTAATAACTAATTAGGATAATTTAATTATGAATTAACTACTAGTCATATTTGAATTTGAATTTTAATGTGATTAAAATTTTAAATTCTGATTTATAAGTTGCATGCATTAAATTGGTAGTACCTAGCTCACAAAGTAGACAATTTAAGAAAACTTTTGATTTGATCAAATGTACATTTAATTTGTATAATTTTCTTTCAGAAAATATTTTTAGATGTTCATATACTCATTTATTGAGAATAAATAATGAATATATAATGAATTTCATTAAGGTCAAACAATCAAAATAATATATTAAGAGTTGAAACAAAGGGAACCCAAATTCTTACTTTAATAGATTGTCTTTATTTATGCATTAGAGAATGCATGTTATGGGTGTATAGAATTATATGATGGTATGATTATAGACTTGACCAATGTGTTTGATCATGTATAAAAATTTTATTTTTGGTAAATAAAGTTTGCAAGTCTCTACCTTTTTTATTCACTTTGTTATATTTATATTCTCATATCACTCTCCTCAAATTTAACTTTGATATTTTCTTATGAAAAAATTTTGTAATTAGATTACATATAATTAGAATAGAATTGAAATTCAATGGGAGAAAAAAGCCAATGAGATGACGCTAAAAGCAAATGAGCATTATAATAGAAAATTGTTTTCTATTTTGGTATTGTAAATTCATGCAACTACTTAGGTAAGACCTAGTCAATTCTTTCATAGTTCGAATAATTGAGGTTAGATATGTCCATAATCATAAACATATGATTAGTGTAATTATCTTATATATCTAGATATGATGAGTGAATATATTATACATGCCAAACAACTATGATGAGACTTAATTAAAGAAAATCTCTTATAAATTATAATAAGGCCTATGTCTTCCATTAATATGACAAGAACTAGAGTTATTTTTAAGTTTGGATTATTGGGCACACCTAAACCCTCTCTATAAGAATATGTTCAAACTATCAAAATATAATTTCATGAATAATAGATCAACTTTAACTTGTTACATTGGTTTGTTGGGCACACCCAAAGTCAATGTGAATTAGAGGCAATATTGGGCCAATGTGCTTGAGATGTGCATGCATCAAGAGTTAATAGTCCAATGATTCAATAGTTGCATAAAAGAATGCAATTGGTATAAAATACCTTCCAATTGACTTAAGGTGGCTTGTTGTGCACACCCAATGTCATTTTTAGTGATATTGGATACTGACCCATTGGGAGAGTTTTCAACGGATTCTCTCATATTCATAGTGAGGACTATAGGTTCGCGATAAAATAGTGAGAGTAATAATATGAATTTTTTAAAGACCTAATAATCATCCATGTAGTACATATATTATCTTTCTTTACATCTAGGTTGTTAGAATCATGCCATTAAATATGAACCTACACTCAATTCTCGAATCAAACAAATTGATTGGTCTAAACTTTCTTGATCGACTAAAAAATTTTAGAGTAGTTTTCAAAGTCGAAAAGATAGCCTATGTCTTGAAAGTGTCACTTCCCTTCCCCTTACTTATGATGCATTTGTTGATGAACAGTTGGTATATAAGTAGCATGTAAATGATAGTGAGTTGGCGGGTTGCATTATGCTCATCTCTATGTCTACCAAGCTTCAAAAGCAACAAGAGAATATGGATACAAATACCATAGAGTGTCATTTAAGGAAGCTTTTTGATAAATAAACTCAATTCGAGCGATATAAGATATCTAAGTTGTTCTTTTGCTCAAAGATGGAAGAGGGGACATCTCTAGTACAATATGCAATAAATATGGAAAAGAAAGGCAGATAGATGACATCAAGAAGGACTTGCTTCCATTGTGGCAAGAGTTGCCATTGGAAGAGGAACTACAAGGCATATCTGAAGTTTTTAAAAAATGTGAAGGATAAGATATTGGATACACCTCCTACTTAAAGTATTTATATTATTGAGGTTGATGATGATTCTATTAATAATGCATATGTATTAGATGTTGGATGTGGGTCTCATATATGAATTGATATGCAAAGCTTAATGAATAGTAGATAACTCAAGAAAAGAGAGTCAGACCTGCGAGTTAGTGATGGAACAAGAATTGTTGCATTAATTGTAGAAACTTATGTATTGACACTTCCAAGTGGGCTTGTTTTATAATTAGACAATTGTTATTATGTTCCAGTTTTAACTAAAAATATTATTTTTGTTTCATATTTAAATAGAGAATATTTTTATTTAACTATTAATAGCAATAGTTACTTTATATGATTGAATGGTATTATTTATGTAACAGGTGTATTATGCAATAGAATTTATATTCTTAATATTTCTAATTCAATCTTTAATATCAATATAAAATTCAAAAATTGGATAACCTAAAACTATCAATTTTATGGCATTGTCGCCTTAGCCATATAAATGAGAGACGTATGACTAAGTTACATAAGAATGGTGACTTAAGGTCATTTGATTATGAATCATATAATACATATAAATCTTTTATATTAGGCAATATGACAAAATATCTTTTTAGTAGAAAGGGTGAACATGTTAATAGACTATTGGACCTTGTACATACAGATGTATGTGGCCCAATGTCAGTACATATTGGATGTGGTTTTATCTATTTCATTACCTTCATTGATGATTATTCACAATTTGGGTACTTGTATGAGATATGGAACAATAAGAGACCTATTCTTTCACACATGAAAGTATGAGGTTATCCAACTTATGTGAATCAAACAATATCAAACAAGCTAAAAACTTAGTTTGATAAATGTTTATTTGTGGGATATAAAAAAGAATTTTTTGATATCAATTTTACCACTCTTTTTTGCAAAAGGTATTTGTTTCAAAATATGTTGCCTTCTTAGAGAAAAAGTTTTTTTAAAAGAAAATAGTGGAAGCAAGATTAAACTTGATGAGGTTCAAGATGCTTAAACAAATGCAAATCAACTGACTAAACCCGGAGTTTTTACTCATACGATGAAGTAATAGCTATACCCTCTAAAACACAAAAATTTCATAGATCAAGTAGGATCCACACTGTTCCTAAGAGATATGGATTTCTATAAGTGAACAAAATGATGTACTGCTCATAAACGATGATGAGCCTGCTACCTATGAAGAAGTTTTGAATAGTTTAAAATATGATAGATAGCTAAAAGTCATACAGTCAGAGATGAATTTCATGTATGAAGACCAAGTACGAACTTTGGTTAATCCATCTAAAGAGATAAAACTCATCGGGTGAAAATAGGTCTTCAAGAAGAAGACTGACATAGAAGGTAATATAGTTACTTATAAAGTTAGACTAGTAGCTAAAGGATATCATCAAAGACAGAGAGTTGACTATGATGAAACCTTTTCTCCAGTTGCTATGCTTAAATCCATCAAGATAATCTTAGCCATTGTTGCCCATTATGATTATGAGATTTGGAAAATGACTAAAGATGTGTACATGACACAACCTGGAGGTTTCACAACTAATGATGGCAAAAAGGTATGCAAATTGCAAAGATTCATTTATGGATTGAAGTAAGTATTTAGAAGTTGGAACATCTGATTTGATGAGACAATTAAAGAGTTTGGTTTCTCATAAAATATGGATGAACCTTATGTTTATAAGAAGGTTAGTGGGAGTGCAATCGTATTCCTAGTGTTGTATATCGATGACATACTTCCTATAGGAAACGACGTCTCAATTCTTCAATCAGTCAAAATTTGGCTTTGAAATAATTTTTTCATAAAAAGTTTTGGAGAAGCAACCTATATATTGGGGATTAAGACCTATAGAGATATATCTAAAAGGTTGAATGGTCTTTCTCATTTTATATACATACATAAGATGCGAATGAGGTTTAGCATGGAACAATCCAATAAAAGATTTATTCCTATGTCTTATGGAATTACCCTCTCTAAACTCATGTGTCTAAAGAAACAAGATGAACAGGCACTCGTTAGTAGAATTCCATATACTTTGATTATTGGATCCAACGTGTATACTATGTTATGCACTAGATGTAACATTCTCAACCTTCCTCACATGTATTTCTATAAGCATTTTATTTGAACAATCTCATCTTGCATATGAGTCGCTTGAACACATGCATTCTATATGCATTTTTATTTGAACAAGTGCATGACATATACTTACTACATGTCTAAGTATTTTACAATTGTATCAAGTTGGATGTGTCTATTTTATAATTTATTTAAGGATTCTATGAAATTAAAATTTAAGATATTAGATTGAATTAATTAATAATTGACATAGTTAATTTAATTAAATTCAAGTAAGTGATTAAATTATATTTCCATATTAGTTAGTGAAATTTTAATATATATATATATATATATATATATATATATATATATTGTAATGCCCAATTTTTAAGGTCTATAAGTTAGTTGGATTGGTTAAAAGAGAGTGCAGTGAGATTAGAGTTTGAAAGGTTTGACATAGTGACAGGAGGTTGTCCATGCCCATGAATAAGGATTTTACGGCTATGAATGTCACATGTTAAGTTTCCACTTGAAAGGTTTATCATGCTTGTGGCATGAGAGTGTTCGCGTCCATGAAGAATTCTTCATGCCGGTGAATGTTATTGAGCAGAGTCATTCTTTTCTCTCTCTCACATGCTTTTTTCAGCTACTCTACTGCTCCTATAACCCAAGTTTATACACCAAATTTATCTTCTTCAAATTTATCTTCCTCTATTATACAAAATTACCATTTTTAATCATTGTGAAAGCTTGTACCTAAGATATAAAGAGGAGTTCTTGATGTTTAAACTAAAGTTTAGTTTGAGAGTAAGTTTAGTGATTCATTTTCTATTTTATGGCTTTAAGATAGAGATTTTTCATATGGTAAATGCTAGAACTAGTGGAGAGGATCATCGAATGGGTTAGGCAAGCTTTAAGAGCTTAAAGTGTTTAGGCTTCATTGTTAAAGGTTAGTACATATATGCATATTAATTCTCTTATCTTGCATGTTGATGTATTTTAAGTTATAAAATGTGTTATATGTTGTGAATGAGCTTAATATATGTATAAGCAAGAGGATTTTATGATATATTTGTTAGAAATACCATGTAAATCGGTTAGGGAGATTCTGATACTCAAGGGGCATGTTGGTACGAAATGTGTTATGAATATTACTTTTTATGTTGAAGGCATGTGGCTAGCTTGGAATATGATTAAATGTTGATAAGAGTGATTGACATCGGTCAATCTTAAAGACCCTTGCACGTGACTTTGTTATGCTCTGTTTTTTAGTCTGGAAAATCCAAACATTCACACCCATGATAAGATTATCACACCCGTGAATATAGCACACAGACACGTTTCACGCTCGTGAAATATAAACCCATTAAATGCCTAAAATAGATAAAAGCTTTCACACTTTTCGTCATGGCTTAGGAAACTAGGAATGCATGGGTTCACGCCCATGAACATATAGTCCTAAACATGAAAATATATTTCCAATTTTCATAATTTGAACAATAGTTATGAAAGTTTGATTTCACGCTTGTGGACATATAGTCACAACCGTGAATGAAGCATATTAATTCCCCTATTTTGCATGTTGATGTATTTTAAGTTATAAAACATGTTACATTATGTGAATGAGCTTTTGATATATATAAGCATGAGGATTATATGATATATTTGTTAGAAATGTCATGGAAATAAGTTAGGGAGATAACGATACTCAAGAGGCATGTTGGTATGAAATGTGTTTTGAATGTTCCTTTTTATATTAAAGGGATATGGCTAGCTTGATATGTGGTTAAATATTGATAAGAGTGATTAACATTGGTCAATCTTAGGGACCCTTGCATGTGGCTTTGTTATGCTCTGTTTTTGAGTATGGAAAACCTAGAAATTCATGCTTGTGATAAGGTTGTCACACCCGTGAATATGGCACACAAAAACATTTCGTGCTCGTGACAAAAGACGTCATGCCTATGAAACATGAACCTAAAAAATGCCTAGGGGAGTAGTAATCACAGATATTTAATTATATCTCTAATCTTCTTCACCTCCTCCCCAATGGACATAATCTTTCACGTCTTGCATCACGGATAAGGAAGTCATGAATGTATGGGTTGATGCCCAAGAACATATAGTCACGACCGTGAACATATATTTCCAGTTCTCACTTTCAATTTTCACAGTTTGAACTACAATCATGAATGCTTGATTTCACACATGTGAACATATAGTCACAGCCATGAATGAAGGGTGTTTAAGGGACAAAATCTTTCACGTAAACAGTCACGGTTTAGTACACAGGTAAAAAAGTACCCGTGAATGTTTTTATGCCCATGAACATGTATTTCACACTTGTGAATCCTGATAATTTTATTACATGCAATTTGGTTTTTGATGTTATGTGATGGATGAATAAATCGCATGTTATTATTTAATGCCAGTATGAGTAAATCACTTGTAAGTGATGATGATAAGGTAATATACTGATATTGATTCTATAAGCATGGTTATATGTGATGATAGTTTTTAAAAAAAAAACTAAAAACAAAGGTTAAGACTTTAAAAGTCCTTTTCTCTAATCTAGAACTTGACTTAGAATATATGGCATATCATTGAGGAGGTTATGGTACCATATAATATTTTTTATATAAAGCATCAGTAGCTGAAGATCGGGTTAGAATGCCTTAGGTCATTGGTTTCATACGATTTTAAGGATAAGGTGGTTGAAGCTTAAGTTAGAGTGTCCTTGATTCGGTTTATACTCAGTTAAGGTGATTGAAGCTCTGGAAGTGCTCTTAACTTGAAGAGTTCAAATGAGCTTTTATAGTTAGTGGATAGAGTGGTTGAAGCTCTAGGAGCAACTCTGTTCCACAACCTACATCCAGATAGTCTAGCTTAGAGTTTTGGGCAAGAAAAGAAAATAGATTTAAAAGAAAATTATCGTAAGTTTTGGAAAAAAAGCAAAATAATTATAAAAAAATGAAAATTGGCAAAGTGGTAAGTCATGAGTAAAATGAGATGAATTAAAAGAAAGAGGCAAGTTATTAAGAACTGGTTGTATGAAAAAGTTGTTATGTGTAATGTTGATATGAGATATGATGATTGTATTACCATGCATTAGGATAGTGTTTATGGTATGATAGTAAACATAAACATGCATAATATGTCATTATATGAATTATATGGTTACATGCTTGAATTTGTATGCCTATATGTAGTATTAATCTTTCAGTAGCTTAGCATGTAGATTTTTTGCAAGCAGGTCGAAGACTAAGGGATAGCAAGAGTTGACTCAAGAGAAGAAGCATCCATTTTGAAGAGTTAGTGCATATGTCATCTTTGTTGATTTTTTTGTACATGACATGGTTTTGGGTTTTAACATTTTGTATAAACCTTTTATGTTAAAAGCTTGTATTTTGTATTTTTTAAAGACAAGATCATTTTAGCCCAAGCATGAAAGTATGATTTATGAAAAGGATCATTTAGATCAAGTTGATGTCAGTTTATAAATGGTTCTTGATGTTCAAATAGGTTTATTAAATTAATTTTTTAAGGAAAAGTTTTAATTTCACATATTTTATAAAATAATAACCGGTAGCATCTACCTAATTAGTTCGGAGTAATCCTGATTAGCTAGGTGGATGTTACATTTTTTGATATCAGAACTTAGATTTAGGCATTTTTAGACCTAAATGGGGTAAAAGGTTTATCATGTATGCTTAGTTCATCTCATCTGAATCTGACATAGGCTACTTCTATAGCAACTATAGGATTAAAGTAAAGGTTATAGAGACAAAACCGTATGATGTTACAAAAAGCAATAGTCTTTTAAACATTAGAGCTTGAGACCAGCCTAGTATTGTGAGTGTTCATGATCCAGGTGTTGTTCCAATTCATCCACAACAGATGATGATCGGTTTAATGGGTCAAGCTCAAGATCCATTAATGCAGAATCTTACAACTCTTTTTGTAACACCTAACACCTTATACATCTATATACCACATTTACTAATTTTATATTAAATTATCACGTATGAAACAAGAATGAAATAAAATTCATGTTTACAGCGAGAGTAATTTTTTTTAACTAATCTCATATTATCAACAATAATTTCACAATCAATACGAAAGCTTTAATTATAACCTATAACATCACATATATTAATAACTTAAACATTACATTTAAAAGTTAGTAAATTTGAAAGTATTCAATCCCCAAATATAAATGACATGTTCTTATGCTTATGTGGAATGCAAGGAGGGAGAGTGATGAGACTCAGCCGGTGACCTTTGATCCATGACTTTTATATGCACCTCAATATGAACTATTAATCTTTTCTACTTGAAAAATGATGCAATTTGGTGAGTTGCGACTCAGTGAGAATAACCATCAAATGAATTCTAAAGCACCAAGCATTTCATAATAGCAAATAACAAGTATAATTAATACATACTTTATACTCCATTTCATCAGTTAATAACATATAAATATAGATAAAATCAAGTATTCAATAATTGCTCTTTACTTATGCTTATGCTTATTCATTTTATTTTGTTGTGACCAAGTTAAATGAACATTGTCCCGGGTTTCTATGTGAACATTTGCATTTGCTAGCTAGTTTGATCATTTGTTTCATTTGCACATTTGTTGGGCCATAGGCCTCTTCTTTTGCTTTGCACATTTTTTGGGTCATAGGCCTCTTCTTTTGCTTTGCAATGTCGATTAACTAGTCACAATGCCTTTTAAGTCATTATGCATATGAACTTGTACTTACATATTCATCAATCATTGTATCTTATCACATATATCAAACATATACCACATATATACTTCATATGCAACACATATACCATACATATACCATATATATACTTCATATGCAACACATATATCATACATATACCACATATATACTTCATATGCAACACATATACCTTGCATATACTATACATATACCATGTATATATATCATATGTCAAACATATGCCTCAAATATACCACAAGTATACAAACTTATATGTACCACAAATGTCACAAATTATTCATCATCATATTATCAAGGAAAAATCATGACAATTATATGAATCACATAGCAAGCAACATTCATATGCACTAAAGAATTCAATTGATAATTAGACTCACATTTTTTCTTTGATTCCAACCCTTAACTTATTATCTACCCCTTTCTTGTATATCTGCAATTTATCTTGAGCCTAATATTGAAATATAATTGGTTAATTTATGACTAGAGAAACTTAATATGACTTAAATAAATTAATATATATTATTCATATCAATAATTAAAATTTTTCCTATAAAGCAGTGTGACCTTATGGGACTATTTTGACTATAACTTTTATGTACTTAACCAATTAATCTGATTCTTATTCCTAATTAAAACACATATTTATATATAACATATTAAAATTTTAGACCAATTGGATCACTGTATAATTTTTGGTGGAATTTCTAATCGTATTTTGATTTCTGCCCTTAGGCAGTTTCAGGGTACTCATTTGGGTTCATCATAACTTATAATATATACGTCATATTTTAATGAAATTTTACAGACACTTATATAGGTTCATATGGAACATTTTTCATGTTTACAATATTTATCAATTATGTCTCTAAGATCTTCCAATTATAACCAACATTTTACTGGTCCATAATAGAATTGGCTTCCGGACCAGTATGACTTCCAAAGGCCATAACTTAGTCTATACATAACATATTAAGCTGAAATTAGTACCCATATTTAGCTAAGCCATATACCTATAACTGTACTGTTTTGATCATTTAAATAATTGATCTTTAAGAAGTTCAAAATAATTAAATAAGTTTTTGGACCTGTACAGGGCACTCAGTAAGCAGTTCAAATCATGAAACAGTCATGGTTCCATTCACCCTAACTCAAAATTTACAAGACCTATGAACCTGAAATTTGTTATACAGATCCATAACACATATATCTACAACTTTTATATTTTGAGGTACTTCAAATATTGACATTAACATATCCAAAACTAACAAACACAGTAGCTAACTTACTTAAGGTTCATATCCGGACCAGTTTCAGTACGAAGAGAATATCTCATTATATACACCACATCTTCCAAAAATATTTACATATCCATACATCTAAGACATAAAGGAACAACGTTTGTGTTTTAATATTTTTCAGAATCAATTTCTATGGATATCAAAATCGGGGTGCAAATCAGTGCCTATTAATGAACCTTAGCAACTCAAATCAACCTTATAGCAATAAGAATTGATTACTTACCAAGAACAAACTTGCAAAGGATTAATTTACCTCAAAAACCAAGTGAAACAAGGAAGAATTGGTGGCTGGAACTTAGAGAGAAAATAGGTTAAAAAAATGAAGCAAAGAAGAAGAAGAAGATAAGGAAAGAAAAGGAAGATAATGGAGCCTAATAGGTTAAAAGCCACCTACCCCATTTGTTTCTCTTTTTCATTGTCGTCCAACCTTTTTTTTTCTTTTTTTTTTCTTTTTTTTTTTCTAAATGCTTTCTTCTTTTTTTTTAATTATTTTTATTTTTATTTTTATTATCATACATACATACATACATACATACATACATTCATGTATTCATATATACATTTACCCAATTTTACTAACCAATAATAAATAAATATATAATTTAATCACTTATTTTAATTTAATTAAATTAATCATGTCAAATTTTTATTAATTCAATCTAGTCTCTTTATTCACTTAAATATTAATTTCATGTCATTTTCATCTATATTATAAAACAGACATATGCATTTTCTATACAATTGTAAAATATTTGAAAATAAACTAATTGTATGTCATGAATATATTTAAATAAAAATATATATTATGCATGTGTTCAAATGATATATATATATATATATATATATATATATATATATATATATATATGTAAAATGTATATGTGCAAATGAGATGTTGCAGAAATGCATATGGAAAAAGTCAATGATGTTACACTTTTAGAGAGATTAGCTCTAGCAGTATCATAAGTTGCTCCACCTCCATCGCCGCTACAACAAGAGGCACCCAAGATGAAGATTGATAAGCTCTGAAAGTATAGGGCTACATAGTTTCTTGGTAAGAGTGAGGATGATCCAATTGTAGCCAAGTATTGGTTGAAGAAAACTGAAATGGTCTTTGTCAAGCTAAAGTATGCCGAGGAGCACAGAGCCAGATATGTTGTATCTCTTCTATAAGAAGATGCTTACGACTGTTGAAAGACAGTTATGCTATTGGCAGAGGTTCCCCAACCATTGACATAGAAGTTATTTATGGCAAAGTTTAAGAAATAATATGTCTCTAAAGTCCACATCGATGAAAAAAAAAAAAGAAGTTCTTAAATCTGAAACAGGGAAGGATGACGATTATTGAGAACTTGAGAGAATTCATTCACTTAAGTAAGTATGAATCTGAGTTGATCATAGACGAGGTTGACAAGTGTCTTAGATTTGAAGATGGGCTTAATGCATAAATCGAAGATTTTGTGATAGTCCTCCAACATGTGAGTTTCTCCAATTTGGTATCCTCCGCCATTAGTGTGGAGAAGAGAAAAAGAAAAAGAGTTAAAGAAGCTCCTACGAAGCCAGCAGCTTCATTGGCTCAGACTACAAACGACAAAGTTCATTTCTCTTTAGGCATTCATAGAGCAGAGGATCGAGATAAAGTTATTCCCAGACTAGTTTGTTCAAAAGGGGACTACCTTATAAAACTACATTTGCTGCCGCTAGTACTTATTGGTCGGAGATATTGTTCCTTCATGTGAGACATATCACAGATTCCACAAAGGAGAGTGTCACATGTTGTTAAGATCTTGTTTAGATGTAAGGCCCAAGGCCACTACAATAGAGATTGTCTTTTGCAATTTTGAGAGGATTCTACACAAACCAGAGCATCAGTGCTGACACAAGGCCAAGGTCAGGGACGATTTCAGAGTGAAGCCAGCCATATCATTTTTGAAATGGTGAATAGGCCAAGATCAAGTAGAACACTAGCAAGAGCCTACAAATGTTATTGACCGTACATTTTCTTTTCGTAATTACATATTCCTCAGTTGTTCATCTTAAGCTACCAAGTAAATTTTGAGGACGAAATTTCTTTAAGGGGAGAAGAAATGTAATGCATGATTTTTAGGGTTTATATGTTGGTTAGGTTGGTTAAGAGATAGTGTAGTGGGATTAGAGTTTGAAAGATTTAACATAGTGATAGAGATGTTATTATACCCGTGAATAAGGGTTTCATGGCCATGAATATCGTATGTTAAGTTTTCACATGAAAGGTTTGTCACACCTATGACAAGTGAATGTTCACATCCATGAAGAATTCTTCATGCCCGTGAACGATGGTCAGTAGAGTTGTTGAGCAAAGCCATTATTTTCTCTCTCCTATGCTTTTTCAACTACTCCATTGCTCTTATAACCCAAGTCTACATGCCACATTCATCTTCTACAACTTTTTCTTCCCCTATTACATAAAAATCACCATTTTTAATCCTTGTAGAAGCTTGTACCTAAGAGATAAAGAGGAGTTCTTGAGGATTAGACCAAAGGTTGGTTTGAGAGTAAGTTCAGTAATTCATTTTATGTTATATGGTTCTAAGATGGATATTTTTCATGTGGTAGTGCTAGAACCAGTGGAGAGGATCATCGAATGGGTTAGGCAAGCTTCAAGAGCTTAAAGAGTTTAGGCTCTATAGTTAAAAGTTAGTACATATATATACATTAATTCTCTTATCTTGCATGTTGATGTGTTTTAAGTAAAATGTGTTACATGAGGTGAATGAACTTATGATATGTATACCATGAGGATTATGTGATATATTTTTTAGAAATGCCATGGAATGAGTTAAGGAGATTATGATACTCAAGAGGCATGTTGGTATGAAATGTGTTATGAATGTTCCTTTTTATATTAAAAGCATATGGCTAGCTTGATATGTGGCTAAATATTGATAGGAGTGATTGACATTGGTCAATCTTATAGACCCTTGCATGTGGCTTTGTTATGCTCTATTTTTAAGTCTGAAAAATCTAGAAATCCACATTCGTGATAAGGTTGTCAAGCTCGTGAATATAGCACATATACACATTTCACGTCCATAACAAATGGAGCCACGCCTGTGAAATATGAACCCAAAAAATGCCCAGAATAGGCAGAACTTTCACACCTTGTGTCACGACTAAGAAAGTCATGAATTCATAGGTTCATGCCCATGAACATGTAGTCATGATCATGAACATATATTTCCAGTTTTTATCCTTAGTTTTTATGATTTGAACCACGGTCATAAATGTTTGGTTTTACACTTGTGAACATATAGTCACGACCATAAAAGAAGTGTGTTTGGGGGATAAAAGCTTTCACATGGATGGTCACGATTTAGTATACTGGTAAGAAAGTAATCGTGAATGTCTTTTATACCCGTGAATATATAGTTTAAGCATATGAATCCTAGTAATTTTATTACATGCAGTTTGGTTTTTGATGTTATGTGATGGGTGAATAGATCACATATTATTATTTGTATGCCAGTATGAGTAAATCACATATAAGTGATGATGATGAGGTAATATACCGATATTGATGCTATAATCATGGTTATATATGATGATGGCATTAAAAAGAAATGAAAGATAAAGGTTAAGACTTTAAAAGCCCTTTTATCTAATTTAGGATTTGGCCTCGGATAGATGGCATATCATTGAGGAGGTTACAATACTGTAGAATATTCTTTATATGAGGCATTAGTAGTTGAAGCTCATGTTAGAATACCATTAGTCCTCGGTTCCATACGATTTTAAGGATAAGATAGTTGAAATTCAAGTTAAAGTACCTTTGATATGATTTATACTCAGTCAAGATGGCTAAAGCTCTAAAAGTGCTTTTAACTTGAGGAGCTCAAGTGAGTTTTTACAATTTAATGGATAGAGTGGTTGAAGCTATAAGAGCGCATTTGTTTTATAACCCTCATTCAGATGGTTCAGCTTAGAGTTTTAAGCTAGAAAAGAAAATAGATTTAAAAGAAAATTATGGAAAGTTTTGGGCAAAAGCAAAATAATTATAAAAAGAAAATAGAAATTGGTAAAATAGTAAGTCATGAGTAAAATAAGATGAACTAAAACAAAGAGGTAAAGTTACTATAAACCTATTGTATGAGAAAGTTGTTATGTACAATGTTGATATGAGATATGGTGATTGTATTGTCATACATGAGAATAGTGTTTATGGTATGATAGTACACATGAACATATAAAATATGTCATAATATGAATTGTAGGTTGCATGCTTGAATTTTTATCTCTATATATACCTCTAAGCTTTCAGTAACTTAGCATGTGAGTTTTCTGCAAACAAGTTGGAGTCTAAGGGAAAGCAGGAGTTGACTTAAGAGAATAAGCGTTCATATTGAAGAGTTAGTGTTTATGTCATCTTTGTTGATTTTTTTGTACATGATATGGTTTTGGGTTTTAACATTTTGTATAAACCTTTTTATGTTAAAAGCTTGTATTTGGATAAAAGGTTGTATTTTTTAAATAGTGAGTCATTTTAGCTCGAGCATGAAAGTATGATTTATGAAAATGATTGTTTGGATCAAGTTGATGTAAGTTTATAAATGGTTCTTAATGTTTAAACAAGTTTATGAAATTAGTTTAAAAGAAAAGTTTTAATTTCATAGGTTTTATAAAACAGTAACCGGTAGCATTTGCCTAATTAGTTTAGAGTAATCCTGATTATCTGGGTAGGTGTTACATATATATATATATATATATATACATATATATATATATATATATATATTCATAATTTTGTTCATTCCCACTTGACCTCATTTTCATTTCTTCTTTCTTCTACAATAAAGCTTATATTTTCTCTTATTCATTTTCCATAAGATTTTCAACAAGAACCTTGTAAAGTTAATCATTGGTAAGTTAGTTATTTCTTTTTGCCTTTAGGGTTTGATATTCTATTATTTAGTGTGTGGAAAAGCCCATGAATCTTATTTTTATAGCAGAAATATTAAGACCTAATTTTTGTGGTCTTGAAGGAGGATTTTAGAAAAGTTTAAAATATAAAACTTGTAGATCTATATATTATACATGTCCTTAAAATTGTTTTGTAAGATTTGATATGTATAAATGTAAATTATCATTTTACTAAAACTGGTTCTGGATTAATTTCTAACAAATTATATTAATATTTTTATTTATTTTGACCACATAAAACATAAAAATTGTAAAAATATAAAATTTTGGAGTAACATTCAAAATGAATAAGGAGATATAGGTAAAATAATCATAGTTATTATTTCATTAGAGTTATTTCCTTTGTATCTTTACAACTCTAGAAAATTTATCCTAATTTTTGAGCTATTTATATACCAAATTTACATAAGTTCAAAACAAAAAAGTTTTAGAGTTATATTCAGTGAGAGTATTACCTTCATATTCAGTGTATTTTATAAGTTATAATATTAACAAAAAAATATTTTAGATGTCACCTCTAAGCAAGACTATTTATATTTTTATATTAAAGGCATATGGCTAGCTTGATATGTGGTTAAATATTGATAAGAGTGATTGATACTGGTCAATCTTATTGACCCTTGCATGTGGCTTTGTTATGTTCTGTTTTCGAGTATGGAAAACCTAGAAATTTACACTCGTGATAAGGTTGTCAGACCCGTAAATATAGCACATAGCAATATTTCACGCCTATGACAAAAGACGTCATGCCCATGAAATATAAACCCAAAAAATGCCTAGAATTGATAGAATCTTTCACGTCTTGCATCACAGCTAAGGAAGTCATGAATGTATGGGTTCATGCTTGAGAACATGTAGTCACGACTGTGAACATATATTTCCAATTTTCACAATTTGAACCACATTCATGAATGTTGATTTCACATCTGTGAACATATAGTCACGGCTATGAATGAAGTGTGTTTAAAGGACAAAATTTTTCACGTGAATGGTCACGTTTTAGTACAAGGGTAAGAAAGTACCTATGAATGTCTTTTATGCCTATGAACATGTATTTCACACTTGTGAATCCTGGTAATTTTATTACATGCAATTTGATTTTTGATGCTATGTGATGAGTGAATAGATCGCATGTTATTATTTGATGTCAGTATGAGTAAATCATATGTAAGTGATGATGATAAGGTAATATATCGATATTGATGCTATGAGCATGGTTATATGTGATGATAGTATTAAAAAGAAATGAAAAATGAGGACAAACAATATAACACATTTTGAAATTTCACTAAAAATAGTATAATTCTCCAAAAAATTAGAAATTTGAATATGTTATAATCTTATATATTATATTTAATTAGAATCAATAATTATATAAATTGGACTAGTATAGAATAAGTTATAGGTTGATAAGTCTAAAAAGGTCATACTACCACATAAAAAAATATTACTTATTTACTTATATCAATATCAAGATTAAGTTTATTTAGTCATGCATTGATCAATTATAATTTCAAATAGGCTTAAAACAAGTTAACCACATATAACAAGAAAGTGAACAATAAGTTAAGATTTGGATAATAAGGATAAAGGTGAGTATAGTTATCAAATGATTTATTTAGTGCAAATAAATGTTGTTTGCTATGTGAAATGTAAAATAACTTGTAGTTATGTGAATTATATGATTGTCATAATTTGACCTTGATAATGAGATGACGAATAATTTGTAGATATATTTGTGATATGATTGTCTTAAATATATTTACTTTCTTTACAAAATGTGATGGATGAATTGATATGCAAATGTTAATACAATGACAGAAATAATTGGTCACAAATGCATATGCAGACGAACTGAAAAAATGTTGTGACTAGTTAAACGACATTGTAAAGTACAAAAAAAGGCCTAAGGCCAAAACAAATGATCAAATACAAATGTATAGCAAAAGCATAGGCCTATGACCCAACAAATATACAAATGAAACAAATGATTAACCTAGCTAGCAAATGCAAATATTCATATAGAAATTCGAGACAATATCAGTTTAGTGTAGTCCCAGCAAAAAGAAATGAATAAGTATAAGTATAAATAAAGAGCAATGATTGTATATTTTAATTTTACTTGTATCGAGATGATATTGGTGAATAAAATGGAATACATAGTATGTATTGTATACAATTGTGATTTGTTATTAAAATTTGCTTAGTAATTTGCAACTCATCAGTTTGTATTATTTTTCAGGTAAAAAATAATATTTCATTTTAATTGATATATAGAGGATATGGAACAAAGGTCACTAGTCAAGCCTCACATATCTCTCTCCTTGCACTCCATGTAAACATGGAATCATTCATCTATAAATTGGATTTATGTGTTTATATATGTATAGTTACTCAAAAGTTGATACTAAGATGTATAAATGAATGCAACTCATAAATCTTTAGACATAAAGTTTAATTTTAATATGTGTGTTATATATTATGTTGTAGTGAAAACCTCAATATTAATTTACAGATTTATTAATTATGTTAAGGGATAAAAAAATTACTCTTGTTAATGCTAAAAGATCTTATATTTTATTCAAATGTCGTGTTTGATTATTTGATACAAGTATGTATGGTGTCAAAATATATAAGGTATGAGGTATTACACTAGACCTGATGTATCATATGCTATGAGTATCACAAATAGATATCAATTAGATCTCAGTGAGGGGTATTGGCTGGATGTCAAAAATATCTTTAAGTACTTGAGAAGAACTAATGATGCATTCTTAGTTTATAAGGATGGTGAGCTTAAAGTAAATGAGTATACGAATGTTAGCTTTCAATCTGACAATGATGACTTCAAATCCCAATCAGGCTATGTTTTCACATTAAATGTGCAATCATTTGAAAGTTTCACATAGGAGACAACTGCAGATTCCACAATAAAGACATAGTACATTGCAACTTCTAAGGAAACTAAGGTAACAGATTGGATAAGAAAATTTATCACAGAGCTAGAAGTGGTTCCTAGCATTGTTGATCCAATACTCTTATATTGAAATAACAATGTAATCATTGTGCAAGCAAAGAAGCCACAATCTTATCAAAGATCCAAGCATGTACTTAGACGTTACTATCTAATTTGGAAAATTATAAGTAGACATGATGTAAAGATAGAGAAAGTTCCCACATATTAAAATATAGTTGATCCTCTCACTAAGCTACTTCCCCATAAGAAATATAATAGTCATATACTCGCCTATGGTATAATATATAAATACGATTGACTTTAGTACAAGTGGGAGATTGTTAAAGAGATGTCCTTAAGGCAATCACCTTAGACACTTGATATACTCATTTATTATTAAATAAAAGACAACTTTATTATATTAGTGTTCATTCATATATGAATCTAATTTATATCTTAGACCATTTAATGAAAACTGTAGTATGTAACACAACATGAAAAAAATCATGATGAGATTCCTATCATATGCAATTGTGTTTATACCTAAATAATCTTTTGTTATAAGATTAACAAGATATGACATTGTTAATCCGGAAAGACTATAACATGTTATACTTCTTAACTAGATCAAGCAGTTAATCTCATAAGCTAAAGATATGAGATGTTTACAGTTAATATGTGGATGTTTGTTAGAATATCCAATATATAAGATGACATGCTATGAGACAATTGCATGAATATCTATTCAATATCATTGATATTCTCATCATAGTGATGGTGTAAGTATTCTTGAACTTGAGATGTTCAAGGTTATTTTTGATACTAAATCATATACTTTAACTTCATTCTTTGTTGCCTCTCAGATGTCGCTCATAAGGTAGTGATTAGGTATAGCATAAGGTATACGAAGGTAGTTGAGTAGTTAATAAATGATTTACCACTCCTAATATAAGAAATGTATACATATAGCATATTGTAGAGATAAGAAATTCTTAACTGAGGTTCGCATAGCTTGAAAAATTTCTTCAATGACATGTCTAATAAAGTAATAAGTCTCATAGACAATAACTAATATCATTTGGACTAGATGTGGCGTAGTCAGTCTTGTAGAACTTGACACAATCTATATTTTGAACCAAATGAGGTATAATATAATGAAAAGACGAATTGTACAGTAATTATCTATGGAATGATTAAAAGTCAAACAACTGACTTTCTTGTTAATTGGATAGTCATGATTTGTTACTAGATATGCTATGTTTTGCTAAGTCAAGAAAAATGATTAGAAATCAATTATGGGTAAAAAGAATTTGACTTGTAAAATGCTAATTGGATGGATTCCTCCCAAAATTGAGCTACCAATATTATCAGAAAACATATTAAGTCACACTCATAGAGGGAATAAATAAAATATAAAATGAGTTTTGAATAAAGTCCAAATGAGAGAGAATGATACTTGGGCCTTTTATAAGAGTTATAAAAATGGGACAAATCTAATTTGTATTAGGATTATTGACTTGGTCAACATTGGATCATGTATCCTAAGGTAATGACCCATTAAGAATTTAACTTTTCCAACCCTAAAATTGATTAGAAAGAGTATATGTACTCCTTTTAAAGAGTTAATTTTATGGTTGTCCCCTTAAAAAAATCTGAATTATTTTTTCTCTCTTTTCTTTTTCTTAAAACAATTTTTCATAGTTAGCTCTTTGGACCTTTCTCACCTTATATTTTTGGAGATTTTCTTCTTCTTCCTCTGCATGGATACTCTTAGAGATAATTATAGTTTTGGATTGTTGTGGTTTACTACAATCCAACAAAAAAAAAACTCGCAACTTAGAAAATTTAAGAGTTACTAACAAAGTTAATCAACTTCTCTTATTAAATAATTTATTCTGACTTTAAATTACATATAGCATTCCATAAATTTTGGATTTAATTAAATTTTAAATTTTTATTATTATATATATGAGATACATGTTGAAAACATAACAATTTATACTTTTAATATCATGCACAATAACTTCATAATAACTTTATAAATCCATATTAATTTAGTATTACAATTAATATCGTCATGTTTGATAATTAACCGTTCTTATTATTAGCTTTAGACTTTCTAGCTAAATATTTTCTCTTTGCTATATTTAACTTTTGTTGATGCTCATTTTCTAGATTGATCGGCCTAGCAAGATTATCATTATTATGTCTTGTTTTCTTTCTAATCTCATTCACATGTTCCATTGATCTGACATGACTATTTATTTTTCTCTTCTTAAAAGGTTATCCTAAAGATGTTGCAAGGGGCTTCAACATCCATTCTTAATTCTTTCAGACTTACCTCTGAAATAAAAATTCTCTCTCTTTATCCTTTCCTTACTTGGGGGGTGCAAACTACTCATATTTTTTCTTTCTCAATTTCATTCCAAGAATTATTTTCTTCCAACATTATCCAAAGTGCCTATGCTTCATTTTCAAAGTGCCTATGCTTCATTATCAATATAGTTTCTAAGTAATTTTTAGTATGCAACAAATCATCCTAAATTCCCTTTGCTTTGAACTTTGAACTTTATTTCCTTTCTCTATTTTCTTTTCCCTTCCTTTTCTACTTCTCTCATTTTTCTTTTTCTTTTTCTTTTTAAGCTTTCAGCAATCTCAATATATTCTCACTCTTGCACCACCACTTCCTCTCTCTCTACCCCCAATTTTCTAATTCTTTTATATTATTATCACATTTTATGAATTGAATGGAAACTTCTTTTGGCATACTAATATTTTAGATTCATAACCTTTTCTATTTTCAATTTTTTTTATCTCTCAACTCACATTGAAGAATGGGTATTAAACATAATGAAGATTCATAACAAACTAAATGAATATAGAACTCAAAAAACTGATGAAAATTAAAATGCATTTCGTTGAAAGAATAGATGTCAAAGGGGAAAAACAATGTAGAAAATATCAGCTCGCCACTCGTTGTTCCTGTACTATATATATATATATATATATATATATATATTTAAATAAATGAGACAAATAAACAAATTGTACTAGTATTTAAATCAAAATTTAATTATATATTTATATACTATGTTTAGATAAATAAATAAAAAAACTATTTCAAATTAGACAAATAAAGCAAGGAAAGTGATTAGGCCCTCAGTTTTAATTAAATACAAAAACACAATTTGTCACATTTTTTTTATTAATAATTATTATCATTTTCTCTCCGCTTATAAATATAATAATATAATAATAATAAGTCATCCATTAATTTCCAGGAAGCAACCAGCACCCAGTTTTACTCCAAACAACGGATAAATTTCCAACATCATATTATACCATAATATTTTCTAATTTTATTATGTAACATAATATTTCTCTACTTTAATTCATATAACAAAAATATCTCCTCAAAATAAGTTTATTAGTTACTTTTTATGATTAAACATTAAATTATCGCCTATATAGAATATATTTGACAAGAAATATACAATTTTTTTAAAAAACATTATGATTAAATGATTTTTTTCTTTTTTATATATATTTTAGTAATTTTGATAGGGTGATACTATGATAATCATATAGTACAATTTTTTTTTAAATCATTTAAGCACAATTTCTTAAGTACAAAAAAATTAATCTAAACACAATTTATTAAAAAATTGTGTATTTCATGTAGTTGGTAATGTGATATTTAATCATTAAATATATTTTATATAAACAGTAATGTGATGCATAACCTATAAAAATAGATAAGTCAGACATTTCTTACCCCTATTTTTGGAAGGAGAGAAAATGTAAGTGGAAAAAAATAAAGAAATATTTTCATTTTACACTATTTGGAAAGAAAGGAAAATAAAAAAAATAACTTTTATTTTTCCAATATCAAGTGTTTGGATAGAAAAAAAATATGAGAAGAGAGAAAATAATAGTCTAAAATAAGGAAGAATTTTTATTTTACCATGTTTGAAAAAAAAATATATAAAATAACTTTTATTTTCCACCCTTCGTTTTCTCTTAGATAAAATATAGATAATTGTTACTATTACTAATAAAATTATTATTTTTATATTTTATCATTACAGTAAAATATTTATTATTTTATAAAATGATAGATAGAATAGTAAATATATAATAATTCTTTTTCTTTCATTTTAAATTATTCAAATATAAAAAATGAATCTTATTTTTTTATATTCTTTTATTGTTTTACTTCAATCTTATTTTTTTTCCTTTTATTTTTTCTTCCGAATGAAAAATTACTAAATATAATTAAAAAAAATAAAGAGAAAATTTCTTATTTTCCCTTTCGCTATAGAATAGTTGCCAAACAAGGGCTACAAGAATTAAAATTATAAGGGCTGATACTATAAATTAATTATACAAAAAGTGTGAGAGATCTGTAAAATTATTTCTATTCAGAAATGGATTCCTCTAAAAAACTGACTTCACTTCCCGAAGAAATCAGCGAAAATGATGCACAACAATTAGAAGAAGAAACCCAAAAGCCATCGGTCTCTGCTTTTGCCTCTCTTCCTCATCGCCCTCCTCCTGCTCAGTCAGTGTTTCTCTACTACTTTATTCTTTTTCTTTTTATTCTCTTGTTAGCTAATTTAATGGGGTATGAGATATCTTAATTTTTTATTTATAAATTTATTTGTTCGTAGGAGCTCATCGCACAAGTACACACCTTTAGACTGGAATGACTTCTTTGATCGAGAGGATGACATTTGCATTCCAAATTCAGATGATGTGTGTTTTGCTTTTTTATGCTTTAACGACATTTCTTTTTCCTTCTTCTATGTGGTTGTTCTATTCTAATTTTCTTTATGATTATAGGTATTTCATGTGTATATAGCAGGAACTGATGGACCGGTTGTTTTTTGCCTTCATGGAGGTGGTTATTCTGGGTATGTTTGATAATTTTGGTCCTAACCATTTTATAATTCTTAATACTGCAGATTTCTGAATATCAAATCGGGTAATATAGTTCATTCCGTTTGCAATTTGCTGAAGTGTTTATTTGATAATAGCTTAGCAATGATGTTTTTCTAGAGCCTTGATGATAGGGCTTGTGGCTGGTAAATAGAGGATGAAACTGCGAGTTCTTCTCTGGTGACATAAGTTTTTTTAATCATTCATATACCAGAGGGCCTAACTGAAGAATTAATTTGATCGAATTAGATAGAAAAGAAAAAAAAAATTGTTACCTTGCATTATAATCATGCTCTCAATAAAAATCTGATCTAGCAAATCATATTTCAACTTAGGTTTGTTCATAAGTTGGTAGCATATTCAGTGGGCCATTCCTAACATTGTAAATTACTATTTTCAGAACTGTTTTCCGTAATATCTTTGGTTGCCATATGCAGAATTAAGCACAATTGACTCGAGTGCTATCATTTCTCTACACACAGCTCATCTATTTTAGAAGAACTTGTCTCAATTTTTTCTTTACCAATTGCCATCATGCATAAGATGATGAAATAGATTGTTTTAGAGGCTGACATACCAGTTTCATCATGCCTTCTAGGAAGCATGATCTAAATATGAACCCCCTACTATCATATTGCTGCATATGACAGCAACTCTATGAATTAATTTGCAATTAACTTCTAGCTGGTTGAGACTTTTCATTGGGTTGGTTCATAGGTACTTCACTTTCTAAAACAACATATAATATGAGTCATATCACCGTGGTAGTTTCAACTACGCAAACTTGAAATACGTACAAAAATTTCTGTTTGGTATTATTATCTGCTCAATTTATGCAAAATTTCTTTCTAGAATTTACATCATCGTGGAGTTCATAAAAAAGGGTGCACCTCTTGCAAATAATAACATATCCGGTCTGATGTTTGTGCTGGAGTACTGTTGTTCTCCTTGTTTGAATGAATCCAATGCATAAGCTTTTTTATCATTAAGAAAAGGTTACAAACTGTGGCATTCTTTGGAGTAAATTACATAATTTATTTGGTCAGGCTTTCATTTGCTCTGTCAGCAAGTAAAATTAAGGATAAAGCCCGAATAGTTGCAATGGACTTGAGAGGACATGGGAAAACATCCACAGAAAATGATCTTGACCTGTCTATTGAGGTATTAGTATTATAGTATTAGACTATAGTCTCTGTAAATTAAAGAGGTTATTTTTTAGTTAGTCATGTATTGTCATTACCTTTTGAAGATCTGTTTTAAGACTTTTAGACTTTGTAATATGATATAATAATTGTTTTCTTTCATCTGCAGACCATGTGCAATGATGTTTTTGCTTTATTGAATGAATTGTATGGAGACTCTCCTCCTGCAATTGTGCTAGTTGGCCACAGGTTATACTCTTACTGTTTTAATGAACAATTATAAGTTAAAAAGAAAAGCAAGTGCTAACAACTTCAAACTTTCCAAGCAGCAATCTTGTTTTCTGTTTCTCATCACAACCCAACTCCTCCACTGGTTGATTCTTAAATCGATAGATCAATTTGACAGTGGCCATCTTCTAGTTTAATATAAATCCCTTTGTTTTCTGGGTTAATTTACTTTTTTCCTTTTCTTTGGTTGGGGTTTGGCTGTCTGGGGTTATAGGAGTAAGAAGGGATGGATATGGTCTGATTAATAATGTAATTGGAAATTTGTTTTAAAATGGAAATGATGTTTTAGCAATATGCAATACTTTTGCAATTTGCCTTTGCCAAAGTAGTGAAAATTGTAACTGGTTGATCAAGGAAGGGAATAATGCATATTTTATAAAACGTTTTCTGTTAATCACAAAAGCTCTTAAGTCATGTAGTCCAGCTGTTACTCATAGGTTTTTCTGGTATAAAATGAGGAAGCAACTAATGGTATGTGGTTTGCCTATTTCTCTGTTTATCATTAGTAACAAATCTGAAAAAAAAAAAAATTATGCTCATTTCTCTTTCAACTTTTCCTCTCTATTATTATTTGTATTTTTTATTGCATCATGTCATTGTAATACAGCATGGGGGCCTCAGTCGCTGTGCATGTTGCTGCTAAGAAAGCATTACCTAGCTTGGCTGGATTGGTTGTTGTGGATGTTGTTGAGGTCTGCTTTCTTCATAATAGATTGTCATTGTTGCTTGTGCTTGTGTATTTATCTACTGTTTTTAAATTTTTTATTGTATAATTTGATTTAATTTCAGGGAACAGCTATGGCTTCTTTGATTCACATGCAGAAAATCTTATCAAACAGGATGCAGCATTTCTCAAGCATAGAAAAAGCGGTAAGTATATCTTCTTCGTTTCCCTGCCATTCCTGTCTGTAATTTCTTTGCACATCATGATTTGTTTATACTTGGTTATTTCCATTAGTTCAATTGACGTCTGAATTGAGAATCAAAATGCCACTTTTATAGACAATTGAGAATCTAATTGAAGAGTAAGATTAATTCTGAGAATAAATTGGAAATGACATACATATATAAAACTAACTGATATATACATGATTGATATATTTTATTAAAGTTTGACTGACTGTGCTGTCAAGTGAAATACTTTTAACAAATCTTCAGTGAAATATATCCTCATAGTAATTTGATAACTTAAAAATTCGTATTATATAATACATATAAGAGAGACACATTGAATTAATTTTTCAACTAGGAATTTAGTACAGCTTACTTCATATACAGCATTTTGATTCTTTATATATAGTTTTAAAATAGCAAATTATTTCACCTTAGGAGCTTTTATCTTCCTCAAAGTGTTGTCAAATAAACTAAATCACCACTAGTAATTTTACTTCTTATCAGCTTTGGTGGACTCATTTTCTATGGTTACAAAAGGAAGAATAATGAAAAAGACAAGTGATAAAAGGAAAATAAGGAAAATGGAAGTGAGAGAAAGATAAGAATTGAAAAGAAATACTTGCGAATTAAGGATTAGCAAAATAGTAAAAAAGGGGAAAAAGATCTATTTGATTTTTGAAACTGTGAGAAATGTAAAGCTAGATGGATTAGTAAGATTCGTGCACAATTCTATTCAATTTTGATTTGCATGCTTGGTTTATAAAGTTTGTTGCTTGGATCAATTGAATCATATAATTTGAATTGTCAATCAAATGTTGACCTCTGGAATCTGACCGTTTAAACTGTTCACCAACTGGCATGCAAATTGATAATACTTTGGTTATTTCATCTAGTCTGTGTTGTATTCCAAGAATTTGCATAAGTTGCTTAGTAGATTATATTACTAGTTGAGACATAACATGTCCACATCCATGTCTCGATATTCCAGAATTTAAACAGTATTGAAGGTCAGACAGTTAGGTACATATTTGTTTCCTGTATCTTAGTTCGTGCAACATAATAAGTTTTGGGCTGAGAATTTCTCAATGTAGATTATGTATACTGATGAAGTTCCCAGCACTAACAAGTTGGAAATTAATGTGTTTGTGCAGATAGAATGGAGTGTTAAGGGAGGCACTTTAAGAAACATTGATTCTGCTCGTGTATCTGTGCCTGCCACATTAAAGTATGACAATTCAAAGAACTGGTAAGAGTTTTGCTGTGGTATGCTTAACTAACTGGAGCATGTAAATTCTTCCTTGAAACCTTTGGAAACTTGCAATTATACAATGTAGCTCAAAAACTGCTCGAGTATCTACTGCTTTTACTGATGTTTGATGCGTAAAAGTATTCTTGAGGTCATCACCTACAAGCTAGAGGTTCTAAGTTGCTTGGTTCTTTGACATGTTATAAGAGTTTTTTGGACCAAAAGGTCCAGATTTCAAGTCCTGGCCATCCCCCCATCTTATTAATTGAAAAACTTCAACACAATATTAGATGAGTCTGTGCTTTTACCCTTCCTTCACAGCCACTGGCTTTTGTCTGCAAGGGTTATGTTAAATATAAAACTGTTCTTGGTACCCTCTCCTGCAAGTTTGATCTTTAGGTTGAGTGGTTCATACTTCTTTGACAGTAATGAAGAATTCTAGTTAACTAATTGGGATTTGATTATTTTGTGCTGCAGTTATGTTTATCGAACACATTTGGAGGAGACAGAACAATATTGGAGAGGATGGTATATGTTAATGTGCAATTAATATCTTCTTTTATAAAATGATGTTGCAAGGATTTACTTCTAATAAATGCATTAAAAACCAAGCCTTATGAAGATGTGACCTGAGTTCATTGTCAATGACATCCTTGGATGCAATTTTGTCACTGAGTTGTTTGGATAATCTTTCCTGACATGTAGAATTACTATTAAATTTTTAACTTGCTCGAAGGATTGATTCTTTAGATTTGAAAATTAAGGACAATATATAATGCAAGGTGCTTTACATTAACCCAAGCCTGCTTATTATGAGTTTCTTGTTAAATTTTTTTTTTCTGTCTTTTCTTCCTTTTACAAATTATCTAATGTTCTATACTTGTTCAGGATACCTGCTTGTATATACATGCTTACATTCATAAAATGTTCATTTGAAGTGCTTAGGAAGCATAAGAGGTAGAAATTTTTCCAATCTATTACATAATTGTACATAGCTGCAGTTGACTTGAATCAAATAATAGGGGCGAAACACATTTTGAGACCCTGACACTTTGTGTTTGTTTTATTAAGCCCCTTCATTTTAATTGTATTTTATTGGAGTCTCATATTATCATTAAGTCTACATTTCAGTTTTTGTTGTTATTGGGATTATTAAGGACTTTTTATTTCTTAACAAAAATAACAAAATAATTTATCATGTAATTCTTTTTAGTCCTTAGTATTTTAAAAAATATAGTGCAAGACTTATAAATATTATGTTGATGTTGTCGTTGTTGTTGTTGTTGTTGTTGTTGTTGTTGTTGATCATTATTTTTGTTATTATTATTAAGGATTTTTTTGTTACTTTTTTAGCAAAAATAATTAAATAATATATCATGTAATTTTGTTTTATTAAGCCTTTTATATTGATAAAAAAAAAAATAGTACAATACTTAAAAGACAATTGAAATATGGAGCTCAATAGAAGAAATGTGAAAAGTTCGAGGGCTTGAAAATGGGTTTTTCCAAATTCTTAACAATAATGCATTGCATACTTGTTTCTTAATTTTTAATACAAAGAGCAGCATTAATATGTATATAATTATTCTCATTTGCAGTTGATATATTGGTGCAAGTTGGTAGTAGTTTGATATTGGTCATCTATGAAAGTAAAATTCTAAAAGTACTAGATTGATTATAAAATTATATAAATATATTATATTTGTCGCCAATTGAAATGGAGATAAGGTTTTGACCGTTGATTCCTTACAATAGGAGGTCACATGTAATTGATTGTCATGTTGGAATATTTTGGATAGGAAGAAAATATACCCAGAGTTAATTAACTTTATTAGATACTCTAATTGTGTTATATTGTTTATTAATAATTGAGTGTTTTCCTCTTCTATAAGTGCAACATTTTCTTGGGGTTTTCTTTTTTATTTGCAGAAATTTTGTAAGAATTCTTGTGTGCAAATTTGATTCTGCTTTTGCTTCTATTGCTATATTAACTTTTCCAACATGTTTCTATGATATAATAATATAAAGTCTACAAGTGTAGGGCTAAATAAGGGATTATTGATCTTAATTCTACTTAAACGAATATTTTTTATTCTAAGCTTTCATTATCTGTTGCAACTTGATAATTGATGACAAGCATTGGTAACTTTGGCTACTTTGCATATCTTGCAGGTATGAAGGCCTCTCTGAAAAATTTCTGTCATCTCCTGTCCCAAAACTCCTGCTTTTAGCAGGAACAGACAGACTGGACAGGTTATGTTCATGAACCTACCTCTGCATTTTAACGGTGTTATTACACAATCACATGCTTTTAAAGAAATGCAGCAGAGCAGAAATTGTGGCATAAAGCTTGTTTTTGAGATGTAGCTAATGCAGTTGTAGTTATGCAAGTTTACATGTCTAACTTATTATCAATTTTTACATAGCATTGTTCTTCTTAGTGCTGTATATTGAAATTTGGCATAGCATTGTTCTTCTTAGTGCTGTATATTGAAATTTGGTATAGCATTGTTCTTGTTCTTCTTAGTGCTGTATATTGAAATTTGGTATAGCATTGTTCTTCTTAGTGCTGTGTATTGAAATTTGGTTCACTTAAATGGTGGAATACCAAAATATGGTTAAAAGTCCACTATCTGAGATTTTCTTTGCGCTTTTTTGTGACAGAACTCTTACAATTGGTCAGATGCAAGGCAAGTTCCAAATGGTGGTTGTTAGACATACAGGGCATGCTATTCAGGTTAGGGATTAGTTACCATAACACGAGCTCTTTTTCGTCCCTGTTTTTTCCTTAATTTGTCAAAGATTATATATAACTGCTATATTTTCAATGATTGCAGGAAGATGTACCTGATGAATTTGCAACGCTGGTAGTTAATTTTATAACTCGCAACCGGATAGGGCCTCATGGAGCTGAGGTTGATTTTGATGTTCCTTTTGGCATATTAAAGAGGCACCATTTTATTATGAAAATAATAATGATTTGATAAATTATTGTTGCAGATACCAGGACTCCGTCGACCACAACAACCACAACATTGAATGATATTGGGGGATTAGATTAGTAGAGAACCAGCCGTCTATCGTGGAGGATAGACAGAATATACATAATGGTTTGGAGTTTTGCCTAATTCCTGAAGTAAACTGCACTTGTAACTTTGAAGTTTTGATTTTATCATAACCTCCTGCGGTTGATTTCTAATTGGTTATGGAATGCTTTTGAAAAATTGAGGGTATAATTGGTTCATAGAGGGTAAATTTAATCTCTATTTTTGCATAAAGTTCGCGAGTAAAATTGCACCTTCTCTCTTTAAAACCTAAAAATATACGAGTAAAATTGAAAATTTAAGTATGAAAGTAAAATTGCACCTTCTCTTGTTAATCCATTTTTTAACTGATTTAATTTAATAATAAGGGTATTTTTATACGCTGTCCATAATATTATTTAACATAAATAAGTTCATAAATTTTTAATCAAAAAATTTCAACGTGAATTAAAAGGATGAAAATAATTTGAAAACCACAAAATTTATAATTTTTTCTCTGGATTGAACTATTATCTTATTAAACATTATAATAATTTTTTTCCATATATAAACCTACCACGCGCCAATTATCTCATCAATTTTATTAAAAAAGGATTTCAATAAATGAAAATAAAATTAATGTTAAAAAGCCCAATAGAACTAAATAAAATACAAGAATTAATTATTTGTATCGATTTTTCCAAGCATTTGTCCAGTCAAATAGATTGATTTAATCGAAGTTGCCATATGATGAATATGGACAATCATACGCATAGCATTGTAGCAAATATATTTTCCATCAATAGCCAACTGAGCCTACCCAAGAACGAATTTACAACTTTTTTGCTTCTGCATACTGTGTGAATGTAAAGTTTCACTGGCCTATTCAACTTCCCTCAATTTCAGTTTCCAGAAAGCAATTTTGATCAATTTGCTTCTTCCCCCATCTCGTTTTGTTCCTCATTCTCAGTTACTTGCATATTTTCGAGTACCGGTTCAGCTGGAGGTGGGAATACTTGTGTAACCAGCTCCAGCAGTTCATTCATCTTCTCGTCTCCCAATCGCAAATCAGATTGCTCTACAATCTGTCAAAATAAGAGGCAAAAAAATCACTATACAACTGCTGAATATCAAATTTCCTTATGTAAGAGATCCTTGCAATTAAAATTAATTCTGCCATCCAAGCACAAATTGATTAAAATAACCAATTACTGATGGGAACAAAATTTATCATCATATTCCACAACCACATGGATTATTACTTGTTGATCTATCATATTTCACAAAATGATTAATAACAAACTGGAAACCATTAACCAAGGAAAACATGTTAATCATAGAAAGGTCCTAGTGGTACATAGAGAAGAGAACAAAATGGCAACATGCTTACGTACAATGTGGACTAAGAGAAGGGACTACAAATTATGAGCTTATTGTATTAATAAATTCTTTTTCTAGTTTTCTATATTTTAATATTTTAATTACTATACATTAATATAGAAGATCATGTAAAATATTAGAGATTAATTCATTTAAAAATTTTAGTTAAAAAATACATCAATTAAACTTAACATATGAGATAATTTATTAATAAATAGGCAAGAGCATTGGTATATTGCTAGCTTGACATAAAACAATGCCTGGTGAAAGACTACTGCTCATCAGTTTCCGATTCTTTGATGATCTTGCTTAATTCTCTATGTCAAAAGTATTGTAAATGAACAGATGAAACAACACATGTTCCACACCAGTTATATAGCAACTACTCATCACTTTATCCAAGAAAGTATAAAATGCATTTAATGACAAGGTTGTAAAAAAACCTTATGTTTTAATGTCATATATGTTGGAAATTAATGAAGATTTTTGGTAAAAAAAAATACATATAGGAAATTGGTCTTTTATATTTTCTAGATTGTCATTAATGTGTTTAGGGAGAAGAAAGGGTTCTTTTTAAGGTTATATATATGTCAACTTTGGTTTGTACTGTGTGTGGTGTGATATGTATGAGGAAATCTGCAGAAGGTGAAATTGAAAAAAAAAAATGAATATTCTCTCTTTTTTATTTTATCAAGTACATGTTGTGAGAGGGGGATGCTGGGATTCAAACCTGAGTTGTTTGGAAGACACCTAAAGTTTTCAAAAGTGATTCCCCCTCTCCTTATTAAATATTTCTTCATTTCACTTATGTCCACTATGAAGAAAAAGAAAAAACAAAGTTTCTGATTTATATGTTCTTCCTACTTAATTAAAATCATCAAGTGGTATTATTTTCAGTTTTAAGTATTTAATTCGTGAGCTATATATTTCTTTTGGATTGTTTAATATCTATTCTAGGTTACCGTTCTAATCTGTATTCTGTTTTCAGTCCTAATTAGTGTTCTAATCTGGTTTTGGGTTTCTTATTTCTATTAAATGGTACCAAAGCATCTTTAAACCCAACAAGTGGCATCAGAGCAACGTTGTTCTTAAGAGACCTTTGAGTGTCAAAATTTTTGGATTTTGGAAAATTCGTTTTTGAGTGAATATAAAAAGGTTATGCTTTGGCTTCTATGGTTTAATCTCTATTGACATCTATGCTCCCCTGGTTTTCTAATTATTATTCAAACTAGTTTTCATGTTCTTGGTCTTTCAATCTCTATCAATGTCTGTATGGTTTTCTAATCATCTTTCAATCTAGTTCTTCATGTTCTTTATTTTTTATGGTTTACTGCTTCGGTTGATAGACCGACATGTCCTTGAACTGAGTTTCTATGGTGGATGGATGAGAAATCCTTAAATTGAATTTTTATATTGGCTGGACCGATATGTCTTTAAACTGATTTCTATATTTTATGGACAATATGTCCTTTCTATGATGGATGGACCTTCATATCCTTAAATTGTTCTCTATCTTGCATGGACTGACATTTCCTTAAACAACGAATCATGGATTCAACGGACTGTCATTGTCCATAAATTGTATTTTTGAGCTCAAGAGACTGTCATATTTATAAACTGAATTTCTAAGTTAAAGGGACCGACATGTCCATAAACTGTAAATCTATGTTCAAGGATGAATTTCATTTTTCAGCATATCAGGTTTGTAATCAAGTTTTATAATCAGTATTCTAATTGGGTGTTCTAATTCCTGTTCTAATCTTCACTAGAAATCTAATTCAAATCAGAACCAGTCTTCTAATGCAAGGGTTACGAACTTTAATGAATTTTTCGGTTTCTACAAAAATCTTAAACAAGGGGGAGTGTTGGAAATTAATGAAGATTTTGGTAATTAATACATGTGGGAAATTGATGAAGACTTCAGGAAATTTCTAAATTGGACTTTTATAATTTCTAGATTGTCATTAATGTGTTTTAGGGAAATGAAAAAGTTCTTTTTATAGTTATATATATGTCAACTTTGGTTTATAATGTGTGGTGCGGTATGCATGTGGGAATCTGTAGAAGGTAAAATTGAAATAAAAGAAATTTGGAAAACTCCCTCTCCTTATTTAGTATTTCTTTATTTCACTTATATCCACCATGAAGAAAAAGAAACAAAGTTTTTAATATATATGTTCTTCCTATTTTATTAAAAGGCTTAAGACATATCCAGCCCCCAGTAATTGTTCATTTTGGCCATTTTGCACCTTAAAACCATTTTTTGGTCCACTTTGCCCCCTTTATTCCGTTTTTAGTCCACATTGCCACCTAGTAATTAAAAAAACCAGTCCACAATGCCCCTCTTTCACTCCACGCGCCATACACATCGTTTGATATCACCTTTCTTGCCACGTCAGCACTCGGTGGTGGTAAGTTGCTTCTTTTTAAATTACTACATGCCAAAGTGGACCAAAAACGAAATAGAGAAGGCAAAGTGGATTAAAAACAGCTTTAGGAGGGCAAAATGGCCAAAAAATGTGCACTTACAAGGAGCTGAATATGTCTTATGCCTTATTAAAATCATCAAAAGGCATTTGTTTTCTATTTCAAGTATTTAATTCGTAGGTTATTTATTTCTTTTGGATTGTTCAATATCAATTCTGGGTTTGTCACTATTCCAATCAGTGTTTTGTTTTTTGTTATAAATAGTGTTCTAATCCGGGATTGAATTTCTTATTTTTAATATATGGTATTAGAGCATCTCTAAACCCAAAAAAATATATCATTAAATGGCTGACATCATACAAAGCACACAAGCATGAATCAAGCATCATTTTTAGGTTTCTAACAATGCAATATTAAAATTCATTTTGGCATTTTTTTCGAACAACCCAGCTTCTGCAACAATACCAGCGCCCTGGGGTTGATAGAGACTTCATTTTTGGATTAGATTCAAATTGTCATTTTATTGTTGTTGAATAGCTATATTATCTAAAATAACTTTGGATTACATGGGGTGGAAATATGAAAAGGTCAATAATCTAAATATCAACTTCAGTTTGATTCTAGAGAAAGTAATGGTATATTTCATCAAAAGAGTTTCTAGACTAGAAATTTTCTAACTAACCTAGGCTTAATTTCTTACATGCCCACACCATATGGCTAATTGAATCATTCTTCAGATTGCGAGTAAATTTCATGAATTTATTGATTAAAAGCAATACAATACATTCTAGGACTTTTATTAGAAAAATGCTAAAAGATTTCTAAAGGCTGGAATTAATTAGTTATAGCTACCCTTCCCATTTACTAATAATTAACTTCATGCCTCACCAATTTTGGAACTTGGTAGAACTAAGAGACTACTTGTGTTGTGGGTTATGCCAGTACTTCAACCATAAAATTTAGTAAAGAACTGAGGATAAGAAAAGCGTATTTCAGTTGCCAAGCTTTACAAATTCTGCAATTAAGTCCCTCGACTAAAAATTGTTCAATTAATTATCATAATTAGATGCTAAGTTTTTCATAAATAGGGGCTAACTAATAATTTGTTCAATTGAAACCCTTGACTATCATTGATTAGATGCTAAATATTTCTTAAATACAGACTAAATTAATTCAAAATTAATAGTTAAGGAAATCAATTGAACAAATTTGATAGCTAAGTGAGTCAATCGAATAAATTTTCAGTTGAGGGAATTAACTGCATAATTTTGCAAGTTCAAATTCCAAAATATGCTCTATTCCAAGAATAAATAGACAAGAAACTAATAATTCATATCCATCTTTACCTGATCTTTATAACCTGTTACATAAAATTTGGATGTTTTTGGGGAAATCAGGCATGTAGGGTATGTTGGTGTGTGTGTGTGTTAAAAAGACAAATTCTATCCCTAAAAAATAGCTGTGTAACTCAATTCTTCATTCCAAAAGCCTAACCAAAAGAAGAATGGAAGATGAATCACACAAGATCCAATTCCCAGACTTTGACAACAGCAAGAGATCCAACACAGCACTCTACCAACTACCAATTCTTATCACACATTTCACCACTTACCAATTAAGCACCTAAAATTTCTCATATCCAAAAAAAAAAAATTTAAATAAACATATAGCACTACACTCTTAGTTAAGTCCACCAAAATAAAGCAAATACCTTAATAGGAGTTGTCCACAATTAACCAGAAAACAGAATTGAACCAAACTGAAAAATAGATAAACTAAACCATTCATTTCAGTTTAAGTTTTTGATTTTTGCATTTTTCAATTTTCAGTTTTGGTTTCTGGTGCAAAAGAACTGTGTGTATATATATAAATAAACACGCTTAGTACATCAATTGGCCCTTAAATTTGGCAAGATTTGCTATTGCAGTCCCTCAACTTTTCCATTGAGCAATTCGGCACCTTAACTTCATTTTCATGCATTTTAAACACCTTTAACAGTCAAATTGCCAACATGGACGAGTTTAACACACAAATTAGGCATGCAAAACCTATATTTAAAGCCACTAAAAGATTTTTTTTTAAAAAAAACATCCAAACTCTCATGTACCTGCGGACCACTGCCAACAATGATCATAAACTTTGGAAGGTTCCACTAGGGGCTAGACTTTCTAGCCTAGCCCCCAACTCCTCTTGTGTCTCTAGATTTGTCACATAGGTGAAGGGAGTGCAGAATTTACATAAGGAAGATCCAGTGTGTGCTCGCTCAACAAAATAAGAAACTAAACCCAAATGAATTCCACCTTCACTTATCCTAATTATCATTTCATTTCAAATTCCATATACACCTAGAAAGTAAAAAAGTAATTTCTTTTTTCCTCTGCAACGAATTAAAAAGAGAGAGAAATCATAACTCACACCAAATGCAAAAGCCTCCTTTTTCTCTACAAAATGTGTCTACAAGGGCTCTAAATTCAATTTTCGATTGTCCACATCTATTGTCTCTTTGGTTTTTAGCTAATCCTTCTTTAAGTAAAATTTGTTCATTAGAATGAAGATGGTGATCAGATCTTGCAGAACTGGTGGTGCATTAAAGGAAAGAGAGGAAGAAGAAGAAGAAGAAGAAGAAGAAGAAGAAGAAGAAGAAGAAGAAAGAAGAAACAAAAAAGAGATGGGGCACATATATTGTTTTTGTTTGTATGACATGCCATTCATGCATTAGTTGAAAATTCCAACTCAAGGTGCGTGCGTTCATGCCCTTTTCTATTGTTTCTGATAAGCTTAAAAGGTGTTTAAAATGCATGAAAAATCCAACTTTAGGTGTCATACTGGTCACTCAGAAAAGACAAGGACCACAATAGCAAGTCATGCCAAGTTTAGAGGCCAATTGATATATGTCTTATATATGTGTGTCTATTCATTTGCCCTTTTAACCTTACATTCATCCAGAGATCAAAATGGATAATAGCTTGATGTCCGTTATAAATTTATTTTGCAATTTTTTATTTTATATTTTTATTTTGAGTGATGCTTTATAATTTGTGATTTATCTTTATGAGAGAAAAATGGCATATCTTATAGTACTAGTTTGTAATTTGAACAAAATGATGGCTTGTCTTTTTAATGGTTAAAAATTGAAATTATGGTTAACATAATCAAAATTTGCGATTAACAGATTTTGATGGATTGGTTTTACTTTTGATTTTTTTGTTAAAACCCAACTTAATGAACTTAATGGACACCCTTAAATAGGAGCTATTCTGATAGCTGAGTAAAAAACACCATATGCAAATTGTAAAAATAGCAGAAAAGGAACACATGCCTATACCAAGATTTCTGAAAGGATTAAATTGAAAGGAGAGAGAGAATATGACAACGGATTTACCGGGTCAATGCCAGATAGTTCATAGGGTGTAAGGTTAATGATATTGAGCACCTCAGCTTTTGCAAGGTTGTATTTCTTACACTTCACCATGAATTCATTTATCTGCTCTCTTGTTTGCCTAGAAGCAGGAGTCCCCACCAAATAATCATAAACCTACAACACAAGCAGCAGATGAAATCAAAAGGGCATAAGGATATTAGACTTGTTCTAATCCATTTAAATCCTAAATGCTAAACTTTTCCAAAAGAGAACTTACAGTAAATAAATAAGCAAAATAAAACCTTATATTCTGATGGTGATACTGGAGCAATAACCCTTGAGATATCCTTTCCACCACCTCTGGCCTTCAGTAAGTCAAGAACCTCAAAATTAGTGAGTGCCCCAGCATTTGGATTAAGACTGCAAATTAGTTGAAAATTTCATTACATGTCCAAGAAAAAATATAAAAACAAAAATAATCATGGAAGTACTAAGCAAGACACATACATCTTCATCTTATTATGATAGTGTCAAACACCAATTTTGTACAATCTACTTAACTATTAATCCTGCAAAAGAAAAAGGCAAGATTAGTGGTTAAAAAATTCAAGGGTGCTACAAAAGAGACCTGCATATTTTGATTTTGGTGGTGCCCAGCAACAGCGAAAACATCCTCACTTCGAATTCAAATGGAGTCCATTTATGGGTAGGATGGCAATGGATATGGTACCAATAAATTTATCTATCCATTCTCGAACACATTTAACATTGAGCTAAATTGTAACCATCCCGCACCCATTTAAAATTATCCTTCTATTACCTATCCACTTAAATCCAAATCCGATTAATACTACCATGTCCATATAATTACCCCTTTAACACTTATTTCCCCTCAAAATATGAATTAAAAAAAAGGATAGAGTATTAATCTAAACCTTCATAAATTAGATAAAATCCAAATTAAATACATTTATATTTTTTTTCTTATAAATAACATGAAATGATATAACACATAATTTCTTAAACCATAATTACATTCTAAAAAACTATGGAAAGAAGAAGTCAAAGTTTAAAAAAAAATTAACAAAATACAAGGCACAAAACCATAATCTTCATGAAAATCTTCTAACCAAACTAATATCTCCATAAAAGTTTAAATAGCCAAAGTTTAAACTAGCTAAACTTGAATTGAGGTTAAAGATTACATCATTAAAGTTCAATACAACACAAGCAAACAAAATGATTTTGTAATTAAATAACCAAACCCAACAATCAAAAGATATTACCTCCCAACATACCCTTTCAGCAATCAATGACCCAAATTCTTTCGCCTCCTTTGATTCCATAGTGACCTACAACCCTCAAACTCTAATTCTCTAAATGGCGCATGCTAACATAACCCCGCCAATGCTAACACAAAGACAAAGGAAGACATAAATGAAATCAAACACTAATTAACAAACAAAAGAGCAAACAATTTACATATACATAATCACAAAAAGAGAGAAAAAGAAAATCAAAACAAGCAAAGAAATGGAATCACGAAAATATCACTCAGAGAAATAAAATCTGAGATATGACAATTGATTTTTACCATCAAGGGAAGAGAAGATGAGAAGAAATAACAACAAAACTTAAATACCTGCATTAACAGCTGCTGAATCAATAGTTTCAAGGAAGCCACAAAAGCAGCTGAACAGAGTTTGTGTCAGCGTGAGCAACTGGTGCCTGCTGCTGCTGGTTGTGGCTTCCAATGCTGTAGCCTGGGCAGAAAAGGCAAGAACGGCAACTGAATTGGACATAGAAACCTGACTGGAAATGGATTAGAGAAAACTGAAGTGGAAGGGACAAGTGATCCTATTAGATGGTGTGAGAAGATATTAATAAATTAAGCTCTCAAGTAGAGCTACAATTAGACACGATTAACTTAGTATGTCTAAACGTGCACCGATTAAAAAACACGACGCAATACTATTATTAACTTAGTTAGTCTTAAACATATACAATACAGACACAACACTATCATTCATGAATAGACACCAATATTAAATTAAAAATACTAAGCTAAGTTAATAATAGTATTGCGTCGTGTTTTTTAATCGGTGCACGTTTAGACATACTAAGTTAATCGTGTCTAATTGTAGCTCTACTTGGGAGCTTAATTTATTAATTTCTTCTCACACCATCTAATAGGATCACTTGTCCCTTCCACTTCAGTTTTCTCTAATCCATTTCCAGTCAGGTTTCTATGTCCAATTCAGTTGCCGTTCTTGCCTTTTCTGCCCAGGCTACAGCATTGGAAGCCCACAACCAGCAGCAGCAGGCACCAGTTGCTCACGCTAACACAAACTCTGTTCAGCTGCTTTTGTGGCTTCCTTGAAACTATTGATTCAGCAGCTGTTAACGCAGGTATTTAAGTTTTGTTGTTATTTCTTCTCATCTTCTCTTCCCTTGATGGTAAAAATCAATTGTCATATCTCAGATTTTATTTCTCTGAGTGATATTTTCGTGATTCCATTTCTTTGCTTGTTTTGATTTTCTTTTTCTCTCTTTTTGTGATTATGTATATGTAAATTGTTTGCTCTTTTGTTTGTTAATTATTGTTTGATTTCATTTATGTCTTCCTTTGTCTTTGTGTTAGCATTGGTGGGGTTATGTTAGCATGCGCCATTTAGAGAATTAAAGTTTGAGGGTTGTAGGTCACTATGGAATCAAAGGAGGCGAAAGAATGTGGGTCATTGATTGCTGAAAGGAAAAGATAACCTCTTTAATTTATATCTAATACTAGCAAAGATAGAGGCAAATCTAACCAAAAACCTAGTAAATGAATACTTCAAAGTTCACCAATATAATCAAACTTGCATCATTCAAATCAATCCTACCTTTTTCATTTGATTTAATACAAACCAATTAAATTAGCAATCCATTACAACGAGCAAATAAAAATCAAATAAATGGGTCTTGCTAATCACTTAAAAAGAAAAGAACCATTGAAATTTAAACCTAGAAAATTAAAATGAATTCAACAAAAAGATAGAGAATATCAGCAATGCAGATTTTAAAATAAAGGAGCCACAATCTTAAGCTTGCATAACAAGTTTAGGTAAAACCTTTTTCAATTCCATTAAGAAGTAAGAATATAAGTTAACGAAAGCAGGATTCCAAAATCAAAAGCAGTTAGACCAATTACTATATGCAAAAAAAAAAAAAAATTAAGTAAGAATAGAATTCACAAATGAAACAAGGCTAAATTATTAAATAAATGAAGGCTGGGTAGAAAAAAAATGAAATAGCAAATACATACTCACTGAAACAATTATCGATCGAAAGAATACAGGGAAGAATAGCTCTATCAACGCGATGGACAACCAGATCGGTGTCGTGGTTGTGATGCTGCGGCGGAGATGGGTCTCTTTCCTGAGTGAGCTGCTAAGGCGCCGCAGGCGAAATCTCGATGCTAGAACAAGAGGAGCTAGGCTGCTATTCGGAAGTGGTGCACTGGTGAATCGGTTTTGGTTGCCGATTGGAGAAGTCGGTATGGTCAAGGCGCTGATTCTGATGGGAAGGAGGGCTTGCTGGTCAACGTTGGAGGGTTGTGAGATTGGAGGTTGCTGAGTATTGCGATGTGAAGAGTTATCGGATTGTGGGTTTGGGTGGCAGAGTATAATATAGTATTTGCTGGAGACGTTTTGCAAGTGGGGCTGCTGGTCTCTGGTAGGTTTGGGCTCCCTGTTTGACTAGATAAGCGGTGACTGAAATAACGGAGTTCACAATTACACATTGTGTGCACGGAGGGTAGATAAGGATAAGTAATGGAATGGCAGAGAAAAGTAAACGATTACCTCTATTTGGAAAGCAAGACAAATGAAAAATGAGATTAAGAGTAAGTCTTACCATTTCCTTCCATTTTATAGCTCATTTTTTGTACCCCAAATTGAGGTGTAGAGAAAGGGAAGTGGGTAGGCTGAAAGCAAAAAAAAAAAAATTATTTTCCAATTTTATCTTTATTTAATTTATAAAAATCCAAAATTGATCTTGATTATTAAAAACAATACAGATTATCACATTAATTCAGCAATATAATATTATGACGGTAGCACTCAAGCAAATTAATTGACCACTTAATTATCAAATTAACTGACCAAATTAATATGATACAAAATTATCTAAAAAAATATAATATTATGACAGTTGCTTGTATTAAGTAACTAAAATGTTGTGTATGGTTTGTAGAAAGTTTAATATTAATTTTCAATGGCTTAATTAGTAGTTCATATTGATGCATTGTTTTGAAACTATATAGATCAAAATTGAACAAGATTGATGGTGGCTCCAACGTTTCAAATATTTGTTTACTTCATATTATTTTTAATTTATAATTAAGGTTATTTCTATTATTTTAAATGCTTACCTTTCAGCTTTTTATTTATCTTCCAATAGAAGAGTAATTATATATCATTTTCTTCCTTCCCCTTCCATTCATATATCTATCATTTTATATCCTTCCATTAATTACATTTTTCTACTTTCCATCCAAACAATATGTTAGTTATTACTTATGGGTGATCATGGATTCGAATATGCCGATTCTAATTCGGAACCAATTGTTCCACAGTTGAATTTTTATTAAATCGGTTTAAAATCACACAAATAATAGTTTAGAACCGGTTTTAAACCAACCAATTTCGATTCATAAAATTATGGTTAGTCAGTTATACATATATATTTAAAAAAATTAATTTATTAATCAAAATTTCACTAATAAAAATAAATTTAAAAAATAAGTTCATATTAAATATATATATATATATATATATATATATTGATTGCTAAAAGTATAAAAAAAATAAATAGAAAATAAAGAGTAATAATAATAATAATCCTCGAAGCAACTTTTAGTACACAGTTTTACTCGAAACAACTTGGGAAATATAAAAAACAACTGAAAAGCAAGCCACCAACCATGTGCCTTTATTAATTCAAAAACCGTAGATTCTTTTCCACGGTCATGAAAACTCCGCTTCCTCTGGTATTTCACTCCCTATATCTTACACTATATATAATTTTCAACTGAAATTTTCATAGCCAACCCACAAAATTTTCAACTGAAAAGAAATTCCCAATTTCATTTTCTTTACCACCAAACAGATACTAAATACTCCTTTTTTTCTTACAAATAAAGATTTAAGAAAATATGAGTGCAACAAGAAAAGCATGGACTGTGGCAGCCAGCATTGGGGCAATAGAGGCACTGAAAGACCAAGGAATTTGCAGGTGGAATTACACTATTAGATCAATCCAACAACATGCCAAGAACAATATCAGATCATTTGCTCAAGCCAAGATGATTTCTTCTTCTGGGTCTTCTTGTGGATCTTCTTCAGCGCTGATGAGTAATGAAATTAGGAATGCTAAGTTGAAGAAGAAAGAGGCTTCAATGGATAAAGTTATGGGGCTGAGTAGTTTGGGCCCTACTACTATTAGATTTTGATCTTAATTTTGTCTATAGATGATGGATTTTTTTATATGTAATGAGAAATCTTGTGGAAACTAATTATCAATTTTGATCTGTTGTAGAATGAAGGAAATCCTTGTCTGCAATTATTGATCTTTCCCTTTCCTCCTGATTTCTGTTTTTCAAACTCTTGATTTTGAATTTTGATCCATATTGTAAGATGCTGTAAAGAGTTTAACGAGATTCCAATAATGCCAGAGCATGGGCATTTGGGAAATTTTTTTTTTGAGTTCTAATTTTTAAAATTTTAAAAGTGTATTTTTCAGAAAATTAACATAAATTGAATTAAAATTTGTCGTATCTTGTAATGTGGTATCAAAAATTTTTAATTGTTGTAAATTTGTATTATTTAAAAAATTACAATATAATATTTAATTTTAAATTTTTTATCCATATAATAATATGATGTGACAATCAAAAAATACAATTCGGTTGTATTTTTTAGTATTACTAGAAATTTAATTTCCATATCAAATTCCTTCTTTCTTTTTTAAATATTTAACAATTAAAAATTCTCTAATACCAATTCATAATATAAAAAATTTTAAAAATTCCGTTAATTTAACTTGCAATGGCAATTCCAACCACCGCGTAACCCAAATTTTAAAATAAAATTTATCAGCATCTTCTGATTATTTTATATATTCAATAAAATCAGCCCAATTGTTTCCTTCAAAATAAATAAAAAGAATAAAAAATTTGTATATCAAAATCATGTTAAGTTCAGAAATTCCATAAAACCAAGTCTGATCATTTAAGAGAAGCCCAAATGGACCAAGTTTAGTCAGCCATAGATTTTGTATGCTCATTTAAATTTGGACAATTCAAACTAAAGAGTTTGATATTTTTACTAAATTTTATGTATATATAATAAAAATTAAGCTTGAATTGGAAATTTTTTATTTAAATTGAGTAATTTAATGTTCAGATCAGTTCCTGTCATATCGATAATTAGACTTGCAAAGAACAAACAAACCGTAGCTGTAAGAGATTTTCTATTGGATTTATTTGTGAAATATACATATAATAAATATGCAGAGAAACTTCAAATACAAAATTCAAACACGTAGTAGTCTAGTAGACCCACGATTGATTGAAGAAAAAGAGCAAAATTCATCCAGGCTCAGCATTCCCCATTGATAAATTTTACAAAAAAGATAAAATGAAAAAAATCGAATTTACAAACTTAAAGTTTCAAATTGAATGATCATTTCATTTGACATAATATTGTAACTCTTTCAATTAAGTGCTTCATAATTTAATTTTAATTATTTACAAAATATATTTGTTAGGGAAATTTGCATAAAAAATCATATACTTTCATTTTTGTGTCAAAATATTTTTTTTTACTTTTAAATATATATATATATATATAATTTCAATTTTATATCAAATATAGTATCGAATAGAATTTAATTTAATTTAACAGTGACGTAACACTTTTAATCTAATTTTTTTATTTGACATTGGTAATATATATATATATATATATATATATATATATATGACATTTAGTTTTTTAAATAATGCCATATGTAGTTTTTTTTTTTAAAAAATGGTGTGATATTTAGTTAAAAAAATATTTTGATTTGTGCAGGCCTAAGGCTCGTGATGAACTATTTGTAGACATACCTAAATTTGTGCATAACTATTCATTAAAGGATTTAGCTCTAAAACCCTAAAGCAATCTTGATTTGGATAGATATAAATATATCTCTTCAAAATTAGTCGTATGTAGATTAGATATACATAGACATAATTAGATCAACATAAACATAGTTTTAATATTAAAATCATTTACATAACTATATCAGTGAAAACATATTTTAAAAAATAAACTAAATATCATATATACATATTAATATATGTCAGCAATGTCAAATTAAAAAAAACATATTTGAAGTGTCATGTCATTGTCAAATAAAAGTAAATCCCTCCTGAAATTATATTTAATATAAAATTAAAATTATATATATTTAAAAGTTAAAAAAATATTTTTGACGCAAAAATTAGGGGTGACCATAGGTCGAGAACTACCGGTTCTAAATTGGAACTGGTGGTTCAAGGTTCAAAAAATTTGAACAAGTCAGTTTCAATCTTTTAAAAAAATTTAAATATATATATATATATATATATATATATATATATATATATATATATATATATATATATATATATATATATTAACTCATATACACAAACTCAAAAAAAATGACTCATATTAAGTGGCATATACCACATGGATGACATTAAAAAAATCTTATCCCCTTTTATAAGGAATGCAAAATGTGGGATAAATGCACAAAAATATGCATATATGAATACATTTATTCTACGTTACTTAAAATATAAAAAAATTATATTTTCATTTCTCGAGAGTATGCTCATTTTTTGGTATTACTTATGTGACATATATCGCTTAACATAAATTATTTTTTTGGAATTGTGTATATGAGTTAATGGTTATTTATTATATTATATTATTTATATAATTTACATATTAATTTTTTTTATTTGATCAATTATCAGAACTGACAGTTCCCGATTACAGAGAGGATGGACCAGACAAAATCCTTTTTCCCTAAGCCACGGTCTAGATTGGATCCGGAACCGGTTTGGGTTTGTCAATAGCCATCCCTAAAAAAAAGTGAAAGCGCAAAATTTTTTATGCATATTGTCCTATTTATTATTGTTGTGATTTTCGCTTCGCACTTGTGAGATAGATACAACTACTTGCTTTCGCCAGCTCTTCTTTAGTTCACGATGCATTTTTTGTTTTCTTTTTTTTCTTCACTAATAAGTAGCCCTCATGTTGTATCGGAAGAAAATATTTAGTCAGTAAATATATTAATAATAAGAAAGTATAATATAAGCATCACAAATAATACAACATTACGTAAAATATATAGTTAAAACAAACATTTATAACATAATTTTTAGTTAATAGTTTACGTTTTTTTTTATTCAATATACTTGCAAGGGTTATTAGCACAAATATACATTATGTTATAATATCATGAATTAGTTTTACTTAAACATATAAATATCAACATAATAAAAGAGCACAAGGAAAACTCAAATAGCAGGAACTGTGAACAGTGATCAAGTATCAGCAAATCTGTAATATTATAGTTAAGTAATTAATGTTTGTATATGAATTATTTGAATAAAAAATATATGCAATTTGTATTTTTTAAAACCTTTTGAAGTTATAACAATCAATTGACATTCTCTTTTCAAATGATGTTCTGACTTGAAACATATTAATGCACATTGGTTTGTATCAGACTCAAACCCATTCCAGAAATTTACAAATTCAAAAACTAATTCAAATTTCTTGGCAAAAAAAATATAATTAAACAAATATATATATATATATATATATATATATATATATATATATATATATATATATATATATATATATATATATATAAGAAGTGCTCATGCATGTATGATAAAGGGAGAAAATCAATTTAGTATAAATAAATATAGCATAAATGAAAATTAAAAGAGAGATTATATTAAATCAAGAATTATGAATATGCAAGTAAAGGTCTTGAATTGTCCAACTGAAAATAGTAGAATGAAATTTATTTGACCATTTTATAAAAAAAAATAAAGCCATAAAATGAATAAATGAATACCGCCTAATCTTTAGTGAGAGAGGAAATACGGAAACAACAGTTTGGGAATGCAAGAGATAGCTGGGGGTTATTATTTATACAAATTTTAGATAGATTGGATAACAAAAAAATTTTGAACTTAGAGAAACTAAATGAAACCATATGAACTAAAAAATCATTTTCTAGTTAAAAAAAATATAAATATTCTGAAGAATTAAATATATAGAAGATCAAAATTTTTTCTAAAAAAATAAAAAAAAAATTCCATAAAATGAATAATATCTTATAGAAATTTTATCTCTAGGGTTGTAAACGAATCGAATCGAGCCAAATATTTGTGAGTTTGAGTTTGACTTGTTTAAGTTTATTACAGACTAAAGTTCAATTTGAGCTTTTATATTTGATTTAGAGGTCGGCTCGTTTAAAAATTATCAAATTTATGAGTGGCTCGAGGTCAATTCGAAAAAAATTCATTTATTATGCTTAACGAGATTAGTTAGAATTCGACTTGTTAACTAATAATGACAAAAATTCAAATTCGACTCATTAATTAATAATGACAAAAACTCGAACTTTGCTCATTAATTAATAATGACAGAAATTTGAATTTAACTCGTTAACTAATAGTGATAAAAACTCGAGTTCGATAACAAAATACAATATAAACGAATTTTAAATGAACATGTTCATTTAAAAGTTTATGAACATGTTCATAAATATTCGCGAGTTTTTAAACGAACACGTTCGCGATTTTTTAAACTAACATATTCGCAAGCTTTTAAACGAATATATTTATAAGCTCGTAAACGAATACGTTTATGAGCTCTTTAAATGAATATGTTCTCGAACGTATTCGTAATCTCATAAACAAATGTATTCGCGAAGTGACAAATGAAACAGTATTAAATTCGATATTGAACTTGAGCTTGATAAGATTTTCAAGTTCGGATTTAAGTTTGAGTTCAGCTCGTTAACAGTAATAAATGATTTCGAATTAATTTTTTTAAATCGAAATCTAGATAACTCATTGACGGTTTGATTTATTTATAATTCTACTTATCTCAAATATACATGGAATATAGGTAGTAGGATTACTCTTCAAGCACATCATCTTTCTAATATGAACGATGCATAATATAAGTTAACTAACACAATAGGTAAATAATAATTAAGATGTCTGCACATGACATGTCAAGAATAAGAGAAAATCAAGTCGGTAAAATTCTGAACAGTTTAATATTTTATTATAATATGAAAAAGTCCATACTTACACATTTTAGTCCATTTAGATATGGACGACAGTTTACTCAATGAATTATCCTTTTAAGATATTGAAAGATGGTAAACTGGGATATCATTTAACATGTTGAATATTTAAACAATATTGTAACGGTGTTATTTTTCATGCGGGGCATTTCAGTGAATGCACTGTTCTAACTACAGTAATAAACAGTGTATTCTACTTCTTTTACTGTATAAAAAGATTCATTATTTCAATTTGAATGAAGGCATGCACTTGCCTTTGATTGTTATATACTATTGTTATTTCCTAGGATTTGTGCTAGTCATTCTAATTATTACTTTTAAATTTGCATTTATTATAAATTATTTGAAATTATATTTAAAAAAATTGGAAAAAAATTTAATTTTAATTATTTTAGTTTTAAAAACTTATTTTCGAATAAATAAATAAATAAATATTTTTATTAGAAATATATTTAAAAAAATAGTTTATAATAAATTAAAAAAATTTTAAATTTACATTTTTAACACCAATAACAATACCAAACACCCAATTTCCACGAAAAAATATTAATTAAAGTAAACCCAGTAATTCTAGTTTAATGTTAAAGGTTTTCATTAGTTGAAAGACTAATTGAGTCAACATATACCTTAACATGGACCAAGACCCAGACTTTGGAAATGAATAATAATAATAATAATAATAATAATAATAATAATAATAATAATAATAATAATAATAATAATAATAATAATAATAATAATAATAATAATAATAATAATAATAATAATAATACCTTTAAGGTGCACTATGTGAGGAAGTCTCAATAGAATGATTTTCATTGAAATAAAATAGGATATTTGTACACACTAAATAAGTGTATTAACAAATGATGGTGAATTAGGTCTTTATAAGTGTTTAAATTATGATTTATTCCTGAAATTTGATATGTTATACTAATATCTCTATGAGATTAAAAAATTATACAATCTGTTCTATCTATTTTATTATATTTTATTAATATGTTATTTTGTTAAATTTTTTATTAGAAAAATGTAAAATTGTAGTAAAATGACAAAACGAAAATTACTATTTAGCATATCAAATTTGATATATTGTATTAATACTCCCTGTATATTTTGATTTGTTGTATTTATATCTCCTGAAATTTGACATATTCTACTAATATCATATAAGTAAAAAATAATATTTATTTTCATATCTAACGGTAAATTCTTTAAAATTTAACAGAATGACTATATAATTTAACGAAAATAAAATAGAAGAGTTAATAGTATAAATTTTGAATATCACAAGGTATTAGTATGCTCAAGAAATAAATAGTAATTTTTTGTTAAATTATTTGAGGAACTAGTCATTTACCCAAGCATTGTGTGCGGGTGAAAAAGATAATTTTATAAAATATATTAAATAAATATTGTATTTATCATGAAAAATAAGATGTTTGATCCATTATCCTTATGTCACTATTGAAATAAAAATTAGATTCAACTAATATTGTATATTGCTGGTTTAAGATTTCTTATATTTTTATTTAATTTTTTGTTAGAAAATATAATATTACATCATTTTTATATTATTATTGAAACGAAGATTAATTTTGAGTAGGTATTATTCCTTCAATTTTTTTTTTTAAATTTTCAATAATGTTATTGCGAAAAATTCAGTTTTGATTTAACAATTAACATGGAATAACTTTTTGCAATCGGAATGAAAAAAGAGGAAGATTGTATCGAATCGAGTTCAACTGATCAACCAAACCCATCAAAATTAATGATTGCATTGGTCTCCCATCAAACATCTCTTCCTCCATTTTCATTGTTCAAGCATAAAGTTGGTATAGCATGGTATGTCGGCACATTGCTTTTATTTTTTTTTCTTTTATATATTTTCCAGAACATGGTGACTGCTGATTGGTGGAAACTGGAAAACCACATTACTAACCGTGTGCTGAAGCTCAGGTATCAAAGCATAAAATCTGTAGTCTTTAATCACGATTGCAAAATAATCAAATTATTAAAATAAATTGACAAAAAATAAGAGAAAACAAAAACCACGAAATTAGTCAGCGCTTGGAAGTTGGAATTAAAAAAACCAGCACCCACAAATCTGGGAGCTCACTTCTTCCAGAACTAAAATCCACTTTCCCAAGAAAATCGTCTCTTTCTCTGGAAAACAAACAGACCATAGTTTTCATTCCATTTTCTATTTTGATTTTTTTTTAAATTTACATGGGTCTTTTTATATATATATATATATAACATGCTGTGCGTAATTGGTCTGATCATTCTTTGAAGTAGCTCTGCCTCTGCCTCTGTGTTTTACCAGAAAAACACAAAGACGAGTAACGATGGGGAACAATAGAAGAGTATGTAAATTAGAGACGGCATTCAAATCCATGGAGCAGAAGACAAACATATATAGGGTGACAGAATCTGATGCAGCCAATGATACGAGAGGAATTGGTGCATCTGCTGTTGCCAGTAATGATCAGTCTCTGATCAGAATCAACAATGATCATGACCACATTAAGAGAAGTGAAGACAGGGTTGAAAAGCTTTTCCATTTGATTTTCTGGAGACCTGGCTAATTTTCTATTTTTATTTTTATGAAGTTTTGTTTGGGCGAGCTCTCAATATCGTGACCTAATTTTTATATGCTATGTTAATCTTATCCCTCTAATTTATTTAGAGTTAAATTATTTATACGTATGATTTTGATATTTTGATTTAAAATTAAGTAATAAGAATAAATATTTTCACCAATTTTTTTTTTGTTTATTATGAGACTCAATAGACTTATGGTAGCAATTACTTTGCACCATTTAGAAAAGTGTTAAATTTTCATTAATAATGGTGAAAACTCTCAAATTTGATATTTCTTTTATTCTTTCAAAATGAAAATAGCAAATAAGTAATATTTTAATTGATTCCTTGTTAATGGAATATAGTTATGGTTGTTTGCTTATAAAAATTATGCAAAGAATTACTATTAAGAATGTCATTAATCAGTTAATTAATAACTCACCTTCCCAACAAACTAAACCAAACCAAACCTAGCCCACAAGCATAAATGCTGTACAATAATCTTTACCTAATTACTTTTTTTTTTATGGTATAATATTCATTTATTTTCAGAAAATAATTTATTTTTAAAAAAATATAATATTTTTCTATATTTATCTACAATACTAAAAAAATAAAAAAATAATACTTTATTTTTTTAATTTTTATAAATATTGAAAAATGACTTTCTTTTTTTGAAAATAAAAAATTATTTTTCTTTATTTTTAAAATATTTTCTATTGACTCGAAAAATATTTTTATTTAATTTATTTTCTGAATGTAAACCAAATATTAGAAAATAAGATAAAATATTTTAGCCTTAATCTCCTTCCTTTTAGACTTTCTAATACTTAATCTGCACCAAATGCCCTAATTATTGCTAGATAAATTATACCAACAGTGTTCTAAGTTTCTAGTGTGTAACAACACAATATTTGAACTTTAATTTATAACCAAAAAAATTTATTTTTTGTAACACAAAATTCTCTCAGCTCATTTTCTACTATTTCACATTAGTAACAGTAATACATGTGGAATTAATATGACATTAAAAAATTCCAAGTCATTTTTTTAATAATTATTTTTCTCTTCACTTTTAATTATTTCTCTCTCTAAACTCCAAATTCCAAAATCATCTCTCTCAACATCATTTTTTTTCCTTTTATTGTGCTATTAATAAACAGAGAATGAATAAAAGAAATTCAAAATAAAGAGGAAATAAATCTATCTCTTTTGCAAATTTTCACAATCATAATTAAAAAAGAAGAATATTTCTTACTTAAATTTTTGCAAATTGAGAAGAAGGCTTTCGGTTACTGTGATTGCACCATCGCTGCCCCACCATACCCAACAACATCGCTGGCACAACCCGCATCGCTGCCCCACCATACCCAACAACATCGCTGGCACAACTCGCATCGCTTCTTGTATTAGAGAAAGAAACTCTCTTTAGATATGAAATTTTAGATCTGCAAAACTATATTCAACTTCCTGGCTTTTTATATCATTTTTAGATCTTACACATCCCACCCCGTTTCACTCATTTATTGGAATTGTGTATCTCTCGCTTGTTTCTCCTCTACTTTGAGTCTTTGAAATCATGACATCCTCACACAACGAATCATGGCATCCTCCTCGCACAAAGAATGTGGATTTGGAAACATGTCTCCCTCCCTTCTATTGGTCATCTCCGTCGAAGAGAATGAGCCCAATGGATGGTTAGTGAATTTGGGGAGAAAAAGTGTAAAGGGACCTGATAACATGAGGTTAATGAGATAGAAATTTGGTGTATTACCACTTACAAAAATAAAAATTGAAAACTAAAAAAAAAGAAAGTAAATGGGTGTGAACCAGTGATGCAATAGAATACGTTCTTATTCTTTCTTCACTATCGGAGGAGACAAAAATCGGTAACATAGTAAAACTTGAGAAAGACATTTTTCGGGTTTTTTTTGTTAATTGAAAGGAAGATTAATGAGATAGAAATGAGGATCTCAAGCAAGAAAATTGGAAAGTTGATTGGTAAAGATTCCAAAAAGTGATTGAAAATCAATGATAAGCTCAGAGATTTTGGAATTTGAAGTTTAGAGTGAGAAAAATTTTGAAAAATTGAGGGGAGAAATAATTATAAAAAAGTATGATTTGGATTTTTTTTAATGAGTTGTTAATTGCACATATATTTTTGTTGCTAAAATGATATATTACAAAATAAAATAAATATTTTTTTTGGTTATGAATTAAAATTTAATTATTGTATTACTGCATGCTAGAAAGTTAAAGAGTATCGTACCCTATTATCATTATATAGTCTGCATTTCCCACCTGTACCTTTATTACCCACACTACCCTCTCTTTTCCATTTAATGATACTATTTATCCAAACGTACATTTCATTAATGCGCGGACTTGAATTCCAACTCGATCTTCTAGTTTAGATAAAGCCATTTCAAATCCGACGCCGCCGACCTTTGTTTAGAACTCGCGAGTGAGACACTTTCCCTTTACAAAAAACAAACTGATCCACGCTTTACACCACTTCCCATATCCAACTGCAGATTTTTATTTATTTGCATACTTGTTTTTTTAAAATTTAACGAGTTTTTCTAGGGAAGGGAACACTGACCGGCGACCTGTAATTCGGCGGTTTTCGATGGCCGTCACCGACCGGCAAAAGTCTCCTAGAGATAAGAAGCTGTTTAGTCTATGTCCGTTTTGGCAAAGCGGGTCCAATTCATCTTCTTCTTCTTCTGCTTCTTCCACGCAGAACCTTAACCATACTCATAACGGCAACACCAGTAACCGCCATATAGAGTCGAAAGGCAGCTCGAAATCTTTATCGTCTTCTAGAACGGTGTCGTCTGTTGCCAGATCTCTTCTCCCTGCTCGGCGAAGGCTCCGCCTTGACCCTGCCAATAAACTTTACTTCCCTTGTACGTCGTCGTGCCTTAGTTCTCTTCTTCATTTTTCCCGCGTTGACTTTTTTCTTGCTCAACTCCAATTGTTCTCGCAATTATTTGGCTAATATGAATTTTCATATAAATTAAGAACTGGAGGATTTTCAGTCCTCTGCTCTACCAGCTGACCATTTTCGACGCGTGATCTTAATGTCGAATCAAGATCAACTAGGACAGAAATAAAGCAATGGGTCGAAAGTTTCACGTTATTTTTATTTTTAGTTAAATTAGATGAGAAATTTCATTGTTTTGTTGTATTTTTTTAACTTTGCTTGATTCCTTTCTGTTATTCTACGCTGTTCTATGAGCCTTTGTGTTAATTTTGATGTTTAACATTTTAATTTAAGTTTTATTTTGTGTTGCAGATGAACCAGGAAAACAGGCGAGGAGCGCAATCAGGTTAAGAAACACAAGCAGGTCTCATGTAGCTTTCAAGGTAATTTCTTTTGAATTTTTCTGTGATTTGGTAGGATGATTGTATATACGTACTGTTCATGGGATGTATAATAGTTTTACTGGCTTTTCGTTGGTATTTTAGTTAGGGCAGGATAAGGCATTATGTTGATGCATTACATCACTTTTGTTTTTATCTGTTTAGGGGTGCATTAAATAATGTGTACTTTGGAAGGTTCACTGGTTCATATATTTGTTTAATTAGGTGAAGTAAAAAATTAAAAAAAGACTTAAATCAATGAGTCTTTTTGTTCCATTTTTATTTTAAAGAAATCCTACCAATTTCCTCAGTTTCAAGAAAATGAATATTTTTTTTACCTTGTTATTTTATATTGTGGGTGTTTCCATAACTTCTTTCAAGTATCTAAATTGGTTTCTTTATCACATTCTAGTTTCAAACAACTGCGCCAAAGAGTTGTTTCATGCGACCTCCAGGAGGCATCCTTGCTCCAGGAGAAAGCCTCATTGCTACTGGTAACATACCCTTCTCTTCCTTTTTTTTTTTGGGTACTTTTCTGTGGAACTTCCAATTTTACCGATAGGGAATATGCAGGCATAGGTTGTGTTGATATACTGATTGTTTTCTTGTGTGTATTTGCTATGTAATTTTTTTTAACATTTATCTTCTTTTAAATTTGCCAGTGTTCAAGTTTGTAGAGCTTCCAGAGAACAATGAAAAAGTAATAGACCAGAAGAGCAAGGTCAAGTTCAAGATCATGAGTTTGAAGGTGAAAGGAGGAATAGAATATGTACCTGAGTTGGTAAGTCCCTCGTTATCTGCTATCTGTGTTATTATTTTGTTTTCTAATGTCTGGCATTGTTAATATGGATGCCAGTCTCTGTCGCATGAGTTTTGTTTTTGATGGCCTAAAGCAAATTGAAATGGAATCTGTAAGTTTTTCCTTCAGGCTGTGAGATATTTTGTTATTGGTATAGGTTGCAAAATAAGTTTTTCATGTGAAACAAATCTTCTGCTCCTATTTCTTCTTGGGAACTAATATAATCAGTGTACAAAATTTAAGATCTGGATGCCATTGAAAAACTACCTTTTCAATGAGAAACTATTTCTATTCTGAAAATATATCTACTATTTATTTCAATGATATTGAATTTGAAATTCAGTACTAATTTCCCTGTTCATATTATGATGCTAAATGAGAAGATTTTAATAGACACAATATTTGAGCTTTTCTGGTCCAAAGGGTATGCAGGTCAGATAGTATAGTAGGACATTCCTGCTATCTGATTTGTATGTTGCCAACGAATATATTCTGTTAACTTGCTCCTGGATGATTATTTGTTGATATATTACTTGGTAATTCATAGTTTCATCGTAATATTAATGCTATAATCCTAATATAGGGTTCCTTTTTATTTGTTTTAATTCCCTTATGTAAAATTAAATTTGGTTTAGTAGTTGTACAAAAGTAAATTTGGTCTTGTAGTTGTTTTTAAGAGTCTTGGGAGTTGATATGCATTATTGGCTTATTTGCTTGCATCGAAACTTTTTGGAATGAAGTTAAAAAATAATGTTATTAGAGGTTGGTCTATCTAGGTTGGTTGCACCCTCTGTTATGGTTAAAAAACTTGCAAACCTCTTTATGGTTCTACTTTGGACTTGCTTAAATTGAGAGGTTGGTTAAGAGTGTTGGTCCATGTTATATATTGTCAGCCATTGTTCAATTGCTTAAGCTTTTATAGCCAATGATTAGCTAGTAATTAGTATCAATGATTCTAGGAATCTTTCATAGTAATTGTCTGCTTATCAGAATTACGCAAATCTTCTGAACATTTTGATCTGCCTTAACTTGCTGGAAATTTTCTTACCTTTTTTATTGTTTATAAATTCTAAATAACAGTAGTAGAATTCATGTTTCTTTTATTTGTCTTATATGTTTATGAATGCTGTAATTGGATTATTATTTTGATAATAATCGTCACATCTCTTTATGGAGATAAATCATTGGTAACATGAATCTAGTGATTCCCTTGCAGTTTGATGAACAGAAGGATCAGGTAACAGTGGAACGAATACTAAGGGTTGTCTTTTTGGATGTGGAGCATCCTAGTCCTGTAAGTGTATATATTTTTTGTTTCCAAATTTTTGAATAACACGCATATTACATGTTCAAGATTACCTTCACGTTTTCTGCTTCTTACAAGGCATTGGAAAAACTGAAGCGTCAGCTGGCTGAAGCTGAGGCTGCTCTTGAAACAAGAAAGAAACCTCCACCTGACATTGGGCCTCGTGTCGTTGGGGAAGGTCTTGTGATAGATGAATGGGTATGTGGTGCTATGTTATTTCAAACAACTGCTCAGTTTGTAATTGCTATGTCTTATATAACTGTTTTCCCTGTTAAAATATGTTCTTCAGAAAGAGCGGAGAGAAAAGTATTTGGCTCGACAAAAGGTTGAAGCAATAGACTCAACATGAGATGGATATTGCTCTCGCCGCAACTGCTTCAGGCAGGTTAAAATGTTGGCTCGGGTTGATGCCTCAGTTTGTGGATTTCTGGTGAGTCATTGAGAGATTTTCATGGCTGTCAGGTGCCAGGGGGAGAACAATTGTGTGATATGCTGATATTTTGTTGGACGAACAGCATAGGGATCAGATCAGAATGCAGGGTTGGGGCTTTACCCTGCTTGTAGATGTGGATTTTGCTCTTATGAAGGAAAATAAATAAATACAGTCAACTTTATTTTGTATATAATAGGATGAGGTGCTCAGCAACTCTTTAGCCTTGCGAGTTGCAAGATATGCTCGATCTGTAATATATGGTTCATGAGGTTTTCTTTCCAAGTGTTAGATCCTGCACATATTTTTGGAATCGTGATTGATCTGTGTTTTTTTGTTTTAAATAATTAATGCGGTCGATCTATATGTATCTTTATATGATGCGTATTTTCTATTTATGTGCTACAAAATTAGTTATAGCCCGTAAAGTTGTTCATGTTTCTGTTGTGATTTCTATGAATTTACTTATATGCTTTAATTCTATTTATATTTATTTCAATAATTAATTTTAATTTCAACATCCCTATATTTTTAGCAATATTTTTATTTATATCATCCAATAATATATAATTTGACTTTGGGTCTTTTTAACATAAATTTCTAATTTCGACTTGTACCAACTGGGGACTTCAGGGTCGCTCAGCTAGTGAAAGAACTTTATTATTAATAAAATAATTAATATATGGGTTTAAATTACCAAAATAAGTGTACAGAAATCATATTATAAAAAACTTTAGGGTGTTTAATTATGAGTTTTACCTTGATAAAATTATAAATGTTGTTATGGGTTTTAATAGTCAAAAATCTGAACCAATTGGTATGTGGGTGGGTGGAGATTTCCAGAGTGGGAGTAGAAGCTGTAATGAGGCAAAAGATAATTACCTTGATAAAATTATATTTGCTGTCGCTTTACTAAAAATATGCATCATTTTCATAACCTTTAGTTTAGATTCCACGCGGTTTCGCTTTGTTGATTAGAATTGGATTAGCCTAATGATTTTTTTGGTATTTTTTATTTTGCTAAGGCATCAAAATCAAATACAGCTGTTTTGTCCAAAAAACAAAAAAAAAATCAAATACAGCTGTCGTAGGAATATCCATTTGCAAAAGGATATAAAGTTATAATCCCTACAGGTGCTTTGCTGGCACGTCAATTACTGTTAGTCATTTGCTTCCGCAGAATCAAATCTTTTCATTGGACTGCTTTTTGAGAAAAAATAAAAAATAAAAAAAAATCTCTCCAAATTATTCTCCTTTCTTTATTAGGTTCATTGGAATTGAATTATAAAGATTAAATATATATTAAATTTAAAATAATACTAGTTTCAATTATTTTTTCATGTTTAAAAAAATAAGGTATCTTAAACAATGTTTTAAAAATATTAATAAAATAAAGTCTGTATGTATTTTGGATTTTAAAAAAAAAAACATTATGTGTTTGGTTTGTATGCTGGATTAGCAGTGATGTAAAGAAGGTATTTTATTTGCAAAAATAGATGACTGCAAAACTTAATAAATTTTTCTTATTTTCTTTTTTTTTCCCTTAATAATTTCTTCCTCTAACAATAATAATGTAAATTCATTTTCACCGTTTTCCTTTCATGAAACTGCTAAAGGCCCATGGGCCATACCCATATCAGAGTCAGAGAGTCTAGAGCTTGCGATTTGGATTTCGTGTTCGTGATATGTATTTATGTTGAATTATTGATGACTATTAGAAATTTCTATAAAATTATTCTTTTTGATATTTATTTACATATCGTTTGAATATCAATTGAACTGATTCTCTATGAAGGTGTAATGAGTGAACAGATACTTCTCATCTTTTTGGACAACAAACTAATTAGGTAAATAACGTTTTTCTCTTTTTCATCTTAAATGTTTATTTTGACCTTTTTTTTTAATTTTATTTCAAATTTTCATTTCTGAAATAAGAAAATCTTCAATATATTTCTTCTCACTTTATTATTGTTTATTGACATTACATTTTATTTTCATTACTGTTAGAAAATTACTAAAAATATATTGAGATAAATTACAATGAAAAGTTTATAAGATTTATGGTAATTAACCATTTTCTTAATTTATATAAAAAGGTAAAAATAAATATTTAATGTGAAATCAAGAGAATACTTAAAATCATAATATTATGTTTTAGAAAAATCAATATTTAGAACCTAATAGCTAGTTTTTTCCAATTTATTATGGCCTAGGATCTTTTTATATTATTTATTTTTTATTACAAATATAGAATGAAATACATGAATCTAAGAATTATTTATAACAAGAAAAAAGAAAAAAAGGAAATACATAACTCTTCCAAAAGAAATCAAAAGTATTTATTATTTAATATTAATATCGCCAGTCGTCACCAATCCGTTGTAGTCTAATTGGTTAGGATATTCGGCTCTCACCCGAAAGACCCGGGTTCGATTCCCGGCAACGGAAATATAATTTTTACTTGATTTACTTTCCTTTTTCTATTTATTCACCACGTTTAAGTAGAAGACCTGCAATTTCAGTTGTTACATACATACATACATAAAAGGAAAAAGCTGGGGAAGAGGTTAAAGGAACGTGTGATGAAATATTTTACTATTTTCCTGTCCGGAAAAAAATATGTTGATTTTCTATTTTTTACGTTTGAAATTATAATCCACTTTTTTTTTTTAAGTGTAGTTATTTTGTTTAATTATAAATATGCTTTTATTTATATATTTTATTATTATTATGTCACTACCATTTATACTAATAAATACACATCAATTATTATTCTTAGGCTCTTAAATTTGTATCCTTTGGGATCCAATACTTCATTAATTGACGGTTCGATGTATAAATAAAATTTAAATAGCCATAGCAATTATTTTTATGTTCTAACAGTACTTTTATTTAAAAAGTCATTCTCAATCCCTTGGCATTTCTAAAGAAACTCCAAAAATAATCAACATGGCAGATCATGACACGAAGGAGACAATAAGGGCATGGCTTGATTTAAAAAATTGGCTTAATTCTTGAGAAAAAAAAATTGATTAAAAAATTGGAAGTAAAAATGTCTATTTTTTTTCCAACTCTTGCTTTATATAAATTTTGAAATTGGTTGACATTTATATGGATATTAATTTGAGTTTTGTATTAAAAGAGATCAAATGATTATTTTCAAGATAATAATAAATGGATGATATTTGTAGAAAATATTAAGCAAAAATCATTAGTTTAATTAAATTAACTAATTTTTCTAATATGTGTAAAAAAAGGATTAATTCTATCTTTTCGGGAAGGGAGTATAATTTATATTCATTGCACAGCATTTATTCCACATCCAAGTGAACATAAGATGTAATCTTGAAGATAAAACTTGGGCCACTCTTTGTGGGTTTTTTGCCCATATATTGTTCATGTCATATAACCATTTGGCACTTTCCACTTGGGACCCCAACTAGTCCATTTCATTTCTATATAATACTCTAATCCTCTTTGAAGAAACTTACACTACTCTCTCTCAATTTCCATTTTTTTTCCAATTCCAAATTAAATTTCTTTCTTTAAGTTTGCCTAGTTAAAAAATGGGTTTTACAAAAAAGGGTTGCATTATTTTTACTCTAGGGGCTGGATTTTGCCTCAAAGATCAGATGATCATTACACCTAAATCTCCTAATCTTGTGCAGAAGAATGTAATTGGGCCATCAACAATGAGAGTTAAACTTCTTCCATGTTCTTCTGGTGCAACAAAGAGAAGTGAGAAAACTTGTCATGATCAAGACAGGCGCTTGGCAGCAGAGGAAACTTGGAGGATGGTTTTCTACTTGAGTTGTTGGGGCCCCAATTGAGCAAAATAATCGAAGTCATATGGTTATTATGATATGCCGAATGATCATAGCAGGAACAAATTCCTATAAATTAAGCCCTTGAAGAGCACAAAAACTGTTTTATATACTTATTTTATGAACCCTTATCCAATAATTTGGAATTGTACGTATACATATATGACTTGAGATCTATCCTTATGAATTTAAAAGAGAGTCAGGTAGATTTCATGATATTTTATATGAGAATTTCTTAGATACAGAAAAAAAACATTTTTAATTAGTATGATATTGATAGAGTGAGACGGGCGAATTATAAGAATTATATCACCGTGTTAATTAAAAGTGTTTAAAATATTTTTTGCAAGAAAATGTATGCATTAACACAATTTGTTAAATCATAAAAAATTATAGAGATAGTGGTTCGTCGAATCTCATCTCCCACGCATTAATGAAGACAACAATAAAAAGTGAATTCACACACCAAAGAAAATAAGTAAAAAATCTCTCTCCATCTCCTATCTTTAAAAAAAAATAAAAAATCCATAAATAAATATTAAAAGAAAAGAAAAGAAAAGAAAGAATCAATATATCTATCGCATCCTGTACACAAGAGGGGCTATATAGAAGTAGCAGAATATGTAGTGGCATAATGAAAATGAATCAGAATACAGTCGTCATATACCATCTGGAATCTGAAAGTTCTGAGAACCAAAAATCTGATGAGATTTGTCTTGAACAAAGATAGCAATACCACATTTGTCCGTATTGAAGGTTTCCCAAAGAGCAAAAGTAACAGTCCCTGATACTATTTTCTTGGCAGAGATGTCTTTAACAGTGCAAAGCTTTTCGAGCCTACGAACAACGTAGTCATTGGAAAGGACTCGGCCTTTGTTTTCCCCTCTCGGGCAGTCTGTCACCAGTCCACTCTCATACAGAGCTACCATTACATGGGCTCCATTGCTGTCCACTTTTGATCTTAGAGCTCCTGATAAACTCACTTGCAACGTATCTGATGTTGGCCTTTGGAATGTTGCCTGTTACACCACAATTCATTGCAACTGCTGAGTCCTTTCTTTGAACAAATTTATCTGTTCAGGACTTCTTTCTAAACACAATTAACTCTTTTTTATGTTTTTAACTAGCTAGTAAACATCCATGATGTTAACTCTCAATAATAATAATAATAATAATAATAATAATAAGAAGAAGAAGAAGAAGAAGAAGAAGAAGAAGAAGAAGAGAGAAAATTAAACGGCAATGCTAACCTTAAAAGAGGCAGAAGGATATTTGGGAGCATTCATGATGATAGACAAAAGGGACTCTTCTTCGTTACCCACACACTGAGATCTACCTTGAACGACAACCTGCGGGGTAAACATAGTATCAAGATTCAATGTCTCCACATACGCCTTTTGTCTCACTGTCCATTGGCTCGATCCATAAGGATCCTTCCACCCCATATAATCCCAATAATCTACATGATATGCCAACACTATCACAGGCGTTTCCAGTGCAAAGTCCCCTCTCCCTAACCTCGACACCAGCAGCTCTGCCTCCGGCGACGTCGCACACCCCTGCGACGAGAACAGCTCCACCAATATAGCCCCCGCCCGCCTCTGCTCCTCCGTTGTTGCGTCCACCGTCACGTTGCTTTTCCCCTTTCCTCCCGCTCTCTCTTCCGAGCCATAATTGCTCTTCCTAAAGCAGGCGAAGAGACGCGGCGCCATTGTCCACCGCCTCGCCGCCTTAACAAGATAGATTAATCAATACGAAAAAGAGAGGGGACTGTATTAATTACTTGTTGCGGTTAATTATATTTGGGAAATAATTTAAATGGATAAATTAAGAAATTATGAAAAGAAGAAAGAAACTAAGAGATAGAGAAGGACGAAGAGAAAGGCGTAATGTGAGAAATGAAAGGAGAAGGTGATGAGAAAATGTAGGAAAGAAGGATGCCAAGAAAAGAATATTTGTAGGGCTTTGAACATTTCTACCGTAGTCTTCTATTTTTAGAGTTTCTTCCATTTTCTTTATTTTTTTTCTTTCCCTTTCTTGATTTTCTGGCAGAAGATGAGTGGTACAGTTGGTGACAGTTGCGTCGCCGACAAGAATATGTCGGTGACACGTTGTTGTTTTTGGGTGTGATTGAATAAGTGATAGGTGGCTTGGCAACAACATGACAACTAATGTTCGGTAGACAGAAGAAGGGATACATTCAACAAATTTTATTTGACGACTCCTACTTATAAATTTTTAGACAACTAATACGGTTTGAACTTCAAAGATTACGGTTAGGTACTTAGATTTGAATGTTCACCATATTTTTCTCTTCAACTTTTGCTTAGATTTTCTTCTTTGTTCATTAGCCAATTAATCGATTAATTAGTAGTGAATTGTGATCAATATTTTACTTATCGGAACCATTCAGTATATTATCATCTATTGAATTATAAATTAATATAAATTCGAACCGGACAAATTCATTACTATATAGTTTAAATTCAAAACCTTTTCCTATATTATCTCATTTAATTCCTTATAAGCTCTGAATGGAGGTTCAATTTACTGCAAAATTTTCTTTTAAATGATCAATTTATCTTTCTTATTTAACTTTTGAATTCAGTTTCTCCTTTTTTATTTTTTTATAGATGTAATCAATTTGCCTAATTCTTTTCTTTACAAAACTTTTCATTTTCTTTCCAAAATTCTTACAGATCTATTTTCAATTCGCAGTTAATTATGCACCAAAATTTACAGTCAATTCAAAATCAAAAATATTTAAGTTTATTTTTGCATTTTGGAAATGAAATATAATAATTTAAAAAATAAATAAATAATCATTATAACAATGAATATTCGAATGGAGCAAGCAGCGCGGTCTTAGCTAGGGTCGGTTTGTCGAATTCTGGTATTTCCATTCCATGGCCAGATTGAGTTTGGTCGATATACGACATAAATATTGGCATTTTGCATCAGATTTTTCCTCTATTAATTCATTTTCTTCATATTTTCTATGTATTTTGGTGGTAAATAGTGGCATTTTGTATCAGATTTTTGATCTATTGATTAATTATTCCATAGTGTATCCAACCTTCCAAACATTACTTGATGGGCAGTTCACCGACCAAATGATCCATCCAGGCCAGGATCATCACTTGCAAATTGGAAACCTAACCAAACTTTTTTTTTTCATTTTAATATTTTCATTTTTTTTCAAGGCTCTCATATTTTTTAGAAAAATATTTTTCCTTGTAATAAAAGGTTAGTAGTTGGCTGGAATAAAATAACCAATAAGGAAAGTGAATTCATATTAATTTTATTTTTGCAATTTGATTATCTCATTTTGATTTATTCTTACAGAAATTACAATTTTTTTTAGTTATTGAAAAATAAATGTACATTTTGAAATCAAAACAGTAATCAAGAGACAAAAAAAAATTCTATGTGAATGCTTGATAATTTTACTGACATTAATTTTATAATTGCATTGTCAAATTAAAATATTATAATTTGTAGTTATGAAAAGGCATGCATTTTATTTGAAGATAATGTAAAAAGATGGCAATAACAATTAATAATTGGTAAGATTATATATTTTCAATTATGGGCAATATAACAAGCAAACAAATGTAATGTCCTAAAACATAAAATGAGGAAGCCACCATCTCAGATTAAAAATAGATGTTGAAATTAATAATCTTTCTCCCATTGCCTTAATTTGGTGGAATGAAAATCTCAGAATAGAAAATATATATATATAGAAAAATGTATCGTAAGCAGAATCAAACGAATCTCCTCTCATTTGCCAATACGGTTTCTCGCACGATCATCAACGGGATCTTATAGTTTTTCTACAGTAATTACGCCCTATTATATATATATATATATTACATATTTTTCACAAAGGAATGAATTATTTATTCTATTCTATATTTCTCTTGATTTATATATTTTGTAGAAGAACGTTCATAACTTCCAACCATTTGGAAGTTACTGCAGAGATAGAATTAACTGTCCATTGCCTCCTTTTGTTAGTTTTTTTTTTAATGTAAATTTTTTAGATAGATTTAATCTATCAAGTCATTTGAAAATTAATCTAATTATATAATGATACACATTTAATGATTTTATTTATATTGGTTGATATAAATCCAACAATTAATAAATCTACATATATATTACTGTGTAATTGAATTTGTCTACAAATAACATGATAGACTAAGTGTATATGAGAATTTCTCGTGTATGAGTTAGCATTAGATATGTGGATTTAATTCATGTGCAATTTACATGTTGGACATTTAGGCATGTGAATGCACATGCAATTGCTTAATCGATTGTGTGTTTATAGTTAGATTATAATTATTAATAGCCTAATTAAGTGATTAAAACAATTAATAATTGACTAAATCAAAAGTGTGAGTATATCTTCAAGGTATGTGTAGAAATCTGGGAATTATTGCTAAACTTGATAGAGATTTTAGTAATTAGTCTAATTTATTAATATAAATGATAGATGTACGTACACTAAAAAAATAATTCAGTTTTTTTTCTTTGAGCCCCCATCACTCTTTGAAAATCAAATATATGTAGTATTTAGAAGATCAAGTACCCATATTCAACGGTTGCATATTAATGAATCTAGGCATTCTTTCACATCTATTCTATTTTATTCTTGGTGAATTTGATATGAGATTTATAGTGTTACGAGATTTAATTCCTATCAATTGGTATCAGAGTAACTTTCAGAAAATTCAAATTTTTATGTGTTAAATATCTAGGTAAATTGGTTTGTGAGCCATTTTTGTTTGAACATATATTCTAACTATGATCTAGAACATATATTCTAATCATATTAAGTGAAAGCGAAACAAGAATCTCTGCCTCTGTGTGCGTTAACTTCTTTGGTGGTTTCTGATTAGCTTTTTGTTGGTTTTAGGATCTTTTGTTTTTTGTGTTTTGGTTGTTGGTGGCTTTTAATTTGTTAATGTTGATTTTGACACTGCTACAATGGGAAGAAATGCAACCCTTTTGGGTTTTCTAGTGGTCCTTTTTATTATTCTTTTTTTTGGTTCACGAGGTTTTTGCCATTAATGGTCTCTCTTTTTGTAACACCCTTATTACGTTTACACAATACGTACGTTACGCCGCCTTACACGATTACCATGATTGTTTGAAATTGTCTATAATATGATTATATACATATGTGAGTAATTGTTTTTTATATTGTTAGTCAATAAGTCAATAATATACCACGTGAAAATAGATTCATCATTCACTTACATATTTTTAAATCTATTACAAAATGTATACATATTTATGTCATTAAGTTTATCATATAAAATTCTTCTTCAGACTGCTCCCAAAATAAAATATGCATTGCTCTTTACATATTTTTAAATCTATTACAAAAATGTATACATATATATGTCATTAAGTTTATCATATAAAATTCTTCTTCAGACTGCTTCCAAAATAAAATATGCATTGCTCTAGCGAGTCCCTAGCTATTTTCTACATGCAGTCAAAATAAACTACATGTTGAGTATTAAAAATGTTAATTTATATTAACATAACAATTATAATTATCTTTTTAATCATTATTTTTTTATTATTATTTTTGTTATCATTATTTACTATCAATTACCTTTAATACATTTCTTAAATTAACAATCACACTTTGTATTCATCTTATAACTTAATTTTCATTTTAATTTTCTATTCTATTTTTCTTTAACGACAAATTACATTTTGTTTCATAAATTTCCATTTTGCCATTTTGTTATTTTTTGCATTTTTGTCACTTTTGTCATTTTTGTCATTTTTTGTCACTTTTTCACTTTTGTCACTTTTTTTACTTTTGTCACTTTTTTTTACTTTTGTCACTCTTTTTTTTTACTTTTGTCATTTTTTTATTTACTTTTGTCACTTTTTGCCCTTAGAATTAATCCGATAGAAAATCTCCGAACTGGATACGTGGAACGTGGACACCATACCATTAAGGGAGTATGGTACCATAGAGCACCATTGACTTAAGGAGCCTAAACTGGCACATATGGTAATCAAAAGTATTTTTACACAAAAATTATATATTTACTCAATTAATTTAACTTAAGCTCAGAAAGCGCCATTGATTTGAAGAGTCTGGACTGACAACCATGATTGTAAATAGTGACAGGTGGCTTAAGCTTGAAGAGTATCTCTATTCAAAACCCGTATCTGAATAGTCTGTGTTGAGAGTCATTGGACAGTGAATCTAAAGTAATTAAAGGATAAAGGAAATGGAAAGAAAGTTCAAAGACTCAAGTATACATGTTTCATTGTATAATGACGTTGCTCAATATCACAAAGTAAGGATGTCATATGATGTAATGTCCGTCAATTTAGGCTTGAATAATTAACATATTTAATGATCGTAATTAAAATTATTTGAGACTAAATTTAGAAATAAAATATAATAAAAATATTTATAAGTGAATTTTTATTAAATTATGTGTGTTAAATAAAATAGATAGAAATGTTGGGTAAGTTAATAATAATAAGATAAAAACCAAGAATTTAAATGGATATTTGGAAAAAACAAGGGGGGACCTAATAGGGTATTTACCATGAGTATAAAAATGTTATTTTCTTATTCTTCTTCCAAATTCAGAACCCTAGCCTCCCTTCCACTCTTCCATACACAAATTCTCTTTTCTTTCACCCATCTTCTTCTTCATTTTCTTTCTTTTCCTCTTCAAAACAAAAGAACTTAAAACAACTATAATAGCTTAAGGTTTGAAGAGGTTAAGACTTCATTGTGTCAATGTTTGTACATATGAGCACATTCATTCATTTGTGCATTTTATTTGTATTACAATGATATTTGATGTTGAAGGAAGAATAAACATATAACTTGTTGTGTTTGTTGATTTTGTTAAAATTCATCTGGAACAATCTTGATGTATTTCACCTTATCTTTTGTTCTAAAACTTAGATCGGAATGAAATCAGTTGAAAATAAAAATAGACACATAGAGCTAAAACTCTTATGAAGAGTGTAAATGCTATATCTGACTCTAAGTTTGTCTAAAAATTTCTACAAATTCTCTGATTTGAAAGTACCCAGAAAATTCTGGGTAGCTATTTTCTGAATATTTTATGGTATTTTGGTTATATCTTTTGTTCTGGAACTTAGATCTGGATGAAACTAGTTGGAAATGAAAGTAGACACATAGATGCAAAAAGTATATGAAGAGTATAAATGCTAGTTATGATTTATATTAGACCTAAAATTTGATACAAAATCTCGAATCTAAGAATATTCTGAAAAATACTGGATATATTTTTACTGAGCACTATACGGTTATTTGGATATATATTTAGCTAGAAAATTCAGATTTATATGATTCTTTTTGTATATGAAATATAAGAAATTAATCTAAAAATTCATAGAAGATTATAAGGTCAAATTCGAATCCAAAATAGGTGAAAGATGCAATCCAAAATCAGGGCAGAAATATGTCCAGAAATAAAAAATTTAGTAATTTGGTATTTTTAAATATTGGGTGACATATATATATATATATGTTTTAATTTTGAATAATATGATAGTAGTTATATTTAAAATTCTTATTATGTATTGACTAAATTAATATGATGTGTTGTAGTTTGAGGTTTCAAATGAGATTGAGAAATTTTTATATGTATATGGCATGTAAACCTAAATTTTTTATGAATATGTGAATTTTGATGAATTATATAAACAATAAGATGATGACATCAATTAAGCCTAATTTTCTAATTTAGGACTATAAATAGGATAGACGGCAAGCCATTGAGGGGTTTACAGTACTGTAGAAATTTACGATGATATGAAAAATTTTATTATATGGACAAAGTGGCTTAAGTTCGAGTGAAAGCGCTCTTAAATGCATGCAATTATTTATTTTACTCAGTCAAGATAGCTTAAGCTCGGGTGAGAGCGCTCTTGACTTGAGAAGCTCGGTTGAGCACTTATACATACAGATACAGATAGTGAGTATGGTGGCTTAAGCTCGGGTGAGAGCACTCCTGTTTCACAACTCGCATCCAAATAGTCCGGATTTAGAGTTTGGTGGCTATAAAATATAAAATATTTTTTAAAAAAGAAATAGAAAAAAATCATTTATCAGGTAAATGAAACAAAGAAATAGAATTCATAAATGAGGTATGAATATGAATTTACCTTTGTAAATTATGACATATATATGTGTTAAACCAGTAAACCAGGTATGCAATATTCCATATTGATATATGTTAAATTGATTTATTTTTATATTTCTATAAAAAGGATTGTGATATATGGATTATTATTTATGATTATTTATATGCAAAATTGGATAACATGAACATGAAATTTTTATGATATATCATGAGTGTAAGTATGAATATTTATGCACATATATACCACTAAGCATTAGGTTGCTTAGCGTGTGAGTGTTTTCTCATACGCAGGTTTGGAGCCTATAGAGAGAAGTTGACAGGAAGAGAACCAAGCCCATACAAAGTCAAATAAAGTAAATACACATCAGAGGGTTGGTGTTTTACATGACATGCATTTTGTTCCTATCCACATGTCATGGGTGATGAGTATAATTATGGTTTTCAAAAGTTTTACATGTAACACCCCTTACCTTTCCGTATACCGGACGGATAAGAGGTGCTACAAAAAATAAAACTGTCTAAATATACTTCTTTAATTTTAAACATATTTAATATAAGAAATTTTAAATATATATTAAAATATTATACATACACATTTTTTTATTTTATTTATATACATGCTGTAATGAAATTTAAAAACTTGTATATATACATATCAAAATAAAATAAATAGACCAACCCGTTCTGGGTGGCTACCACTGCTACTGCTGTGCTCCATAATGCGATCCCTAATCAGCGTCTCTATCTACAAATCAGGACGCTCTCCGCTACCTTGTTAACCTACGCGAGAGAAAACAAACTCCCGCGCTGAGTATATAACTCAGTGGTGCAAAAACTCTTATAATAATAATCATTAAAATAAAAATATGTATTTAAAATAAAATCAATTCAAAATTTTCATCTTTTTCTGTAAATATCATAATACAATATTTTTATAATTCAAATATCGCTGAATTCTTAATAATATATTTTTCATATACCCACATATTATAACGTCTTAGACTTGCTCATAGGGAATCAAAGGGGTATCATATTACATCCCAACTTAGGATCCACAGAAATGCACAGGATCCAAATGTAATATGACTTAGCCCACAGAAATGCACAGGACTGACAATTATATCAGGTGATCTACATAAATGCACAGGATCACAATATTTCATTGGTCCACAGAAATGCACAGGACCATAATTTCTACTATATTGGCATGCCAACAATACCCTAGTTCACGTCTAGGCTAACATGTGGGAAAAATTCTCAAAATCATAATTCACTTCATTTTTCAGATAATGAATAAATATTCTTTTAATATCAAAATAATTATCATCATAGATAATTTTTAACATTTAATTTTTTTTGGAATACAAAAATATATATATAACTCAAAAATTGCAAAAATTCCAAATTTCACATAAATTATATTTATATGACTAATATTATAAGGGTAGTTGCACTAACCTCTTTATGTTATGCCGGTATCGGCCGACTCTTTCCCTTTATCTCGGGTTGGCGCCTGGTGCAACGTCGTGCCTAGAGATAAAAAATTTTGATTAGTTATTGAACCCTTTACGACTTAAAATCTAGCAAAATTTAAATTTTTTGCTCTCACGAATATCAAAATCCTATAATTAAAATTTTTTTTATTATGCATGTTTAATGCATAAATTCCTGTTTTGGTCGTTATCACGCTTCCCGGTGCGAACAAAAATTCAAATATTAATTTTATTTTATAATAATTTATTTCCTTTATTTTTCTGCCTCCAAAACTATTTTTCTCCATGTATTTCTTTTATTCTTCTAGTGTTCATTTTCAATTCAAGAATTTTTATTAATCCAATAAATACTCTAAAAATTCCAAATAAATTTCTATCATCACTTTAACTCATTTTCTTTCATTTTCCATCATCAATTTCACCAAAACAATATTCAACAACTCCCAATAAATTTTTCCATAATTTGGCCAAAAATCTAAAAATTCACCAAAAATTCTATTAAATTTTCCTTTCATCAAAAAATTTATTTTCTACTTCCATACACTCCAATTAACTCCATTATCTTCAATTTAAGGCAAAATTCCTCCAAAATAATTTTTCCAAAATTTAACCATAATTATGGAAATTCTCTAAAAATTCCTAAAATTTATTTTCATCAATTATTCACCCAATCCATCATCCTCAAGCTTTATTCTCTTTATTTCCTATTTTTCTCTAATTTTTCAAGATTTTTTCCATAAACCCTAATTTTTCCATCAACCAAATATCAACAAAATCACACCACAATTCAACAAATAATTATGGCAATAATTAAACCAAAAAAATCACATGGAGAAAGGAACAAGATCTCACATTCTTCAAATGGGTATCAAGAATTTTTTGATTTCTCTTTTTGCCAAAATTTTCCCCTTTATCTCTTTTTCCCCACACTAATCTAACTTTAATCCTTTTAATTGGTGATTAATATAATTGGAAGAAGAAAAATTGAAGAACTTAAGGAATTTGGGGCTTGGAGATTCTTGGCCATGGAGGAGAGAAGGAAGAAGATGGGTTTTGTGATTTTTTTATTGAATTTCTAATTATTCTTATATATATACCCCAATTAACTTAATTAATCACAATTAATTCCTTAATCCATCTCCTCATTGGCCAATAACATAATTAATTTTCCCATAATATTGACACATGGCCCAATCACATTTCCATTAATTTTGACTTAAAAATTTTCCAACCAATCAAAAATTTTCTTCATTTTTGTTTATAATTAATTTTAATTCTCCAAAATTCCACCTCTAAACAACTCAATTTCATCAAATTAAATATTCTAAAAATTATAAATAATTTTCTCTTCGAAACGGTCTCTTCGATTTTACAAAATGACTACTGGTGCAAAAATCGAGTTTTTACGGGTTAATCATTTTTCTTAATTTGACCCGTAAAAATTCATCAGCCGTTCGATTTCTAATTTATCATTTTTAAAAATCTTAAAATTAAATTTCGATCACATCGACTCCATTGTGATCATGATCGTCTTTCTCTAGCTCCTGATCTGAAATATCAGGCTGCAAACTTGTACTAAGGATCTTATTTCCACAATTCAAACCCTTAACCTTAAAATTTCACCTTATAACTCCACCTATGACTTTAAAATAATATTTTTCATATTTTGGTATGCTTAAATTATAATTTCACTACCGAGCAAAAAACTGAAATTTCGGTCCGGCCCGTCATCTCGATTTGCGTGCATAACACGAAATTGCATTGTTTAATTTGATAAAATTCCTATTCATTTTATCATATTAATATAATTAATTTTTTTATGTATTTATCCGTATATAGACTCCGATCGTACGCCTCTATACTGCAGCATAAACGACCGCAGTACACGTATACGGTCAGGGTCTAATTTGCGGATGTGACATTACATGTCTTTTTATGTTGGGAACATGTAATTTTATTTGGATCATATGTATTTTGTAAACATCGGGATAATGAAAAGCCCAAACTTATGTTTGAAAATATGGTCATGGTTTGTTAATTCCGCATGTAAAATAGATTCATTAATTGTATGACATATTGCTATCATGAAAAAAAATTAACATATGAAAATATAATAACTAAAATGGAAGAAACTTTAATTCAAATGAATTTTAAGGTAAGAGGCATGTGACATTCTCCTATATAGTTGGGATTATTCCTAACTATATAAGAGGGTGTTACATTTAGTGGTATCAGAGCCCAGGTTTAGGCGATCCTAGACCTAAGTGGGCTAAAGGTTTATCATGCATGCATTGTATGTCTCATATGACTCTGACATGGGCTACTTCTCTGTCAACTTGTAGGATTAGAAGAGAGTATGGAAATTCAGGCGCATGAAGTTACTGAAAGCAATAGTTCTTCTAATACTGGAGCACCAAACCAGCCCAGTGTAGATAGTGTTCAGGGTCCGAATGCTATACTAACCGCAACCCAGCAGGTTCTTGGACATGCTGAGAAAGACCAAAACTCTTTGATGCAGTAGATGGCTGGTTTGCTGCAACAAATCGCAAGAGTGGTACCACAACCTGCTCTAGTTCCTCCATCTCCACAACTGAAACCGAATGTACAGATGGATAAGCTTCGTAAGTATGGAGCCGCAAATTTTCTAGGTACGAAAGATGATGATCTTGCTGCAACAGAATATTGGTTAGAAAATATTGAAAGAGTCCTTGATGAGCTTGAGGTTCCTACTGACCAAAAGACAAGATATGTCATATCTCTACTCCAGGAAAATGCTTATGACTGGTGGAAGTCAGTTCTTTTGAAACCAGAGGCTCCAAAGCCTATGACATGGGAATTCTTTATCACTGAGTTCAAGAAAGAATATGTTCCTCCATTTTACATAGATGAGAAAAAGAGAGAGTTTCTAAACCTTAAGCAAGGCAAGATGACAGTGACAGAGTATCAGAGAGAGTTTACTCGATTGAGTAAGTATGTTTCAGAGATTATCATGAGTGAGAGAGATAAGTGTAGAAGATTTGAGGATGGCCTTAATATAGAGATCGGGGATTTTGTGACTGCACTTCAGCATGTCAACTTTACTCAACTAATTGCATCCACGGTTAGTGTTGAAAAGAGAAAGAGAAAGAGAGCAGAGGAAGATTTTAAACAGACAGTAACTTCAGTGGCCCAATCTATAGGTAAGAAAGGTCAATACTACCCAGAACAGTCTCATGGAAGGAGTCAGAGACATAATAGGAGTTATGCACAAGATGGACTACACAGGAAGGGGCAGCCCTCCAGGGCTACATTTGCAGCCGGTAGCATACATACACAGGTTACCTGAGAGAGCGCTCCAATTTGTGGTACCTGGCACAAGAGCCATATAGGAGAATGTTGGATGGTCATAAGTGCTTGTTTCAGATGTGGGTCCAAGAACCATATAAAAAGAGATTGTCTTCTGATGACTACTAGTGCACCTACACAGACTGTAGGATCGGCTTGGGTTCAAAATCAGACTTAGACTAGAGGAGGTCGAGCAGGACCTGATCAAGCCGTATCAGAAACAATCAATAAGCCATGACCCAGCATGACTCCAGCTAGGGCATATGCTATGAAGGCCATAGAGGACCAAAAAGCCACTGATGTGATTGTGGGTATGTTTTCTTTACATGACTCAGTTTTATGTGCTTTAATAGATCCTGGTTCTACACATTCCTATGTATGCACGAGCACACCTAGTCAAAATAGTATGACGAGCGAGAATCTAAAATATAAGATTGAGGTCACAAATCCCCTAGGCCACAGTGTAATTGTTAATCGGGTATACAAAAGTTGCCATTTGATAGTGCATGGAAAAGAATTTTTAGCAGATTTAATTGAATTGTCATTCCACGAGTTCGATGTTATCTTAGGCATGGATTGGCTTTCATGAGGCAGTAGTGGACTGTCAATCTAAGATAGTTGTTCTTAAAACTCTAGAACTAGAAAAGGTAGTAGTGGAAGGCGAAAGGTTTCCACCATCTGCTCAAGTGATATCTATGATGAAGGCTCAAAGAATGATCAGAAAGGGATGTGAGGCCTACTTGGCTCACATGATTGATACTAGGAAGGGGAGTCCAGATCTTAAAGATATCCCTATAGTGAATGAATTCTCAGAAGTATTCCCAGATAACCTACCAGGGCTACCTCCCGATAGAGAGATTCAATTCTCTATAGAGCTCACTCCAAGTACAACACCAATATCAGCTACATCGTATAGAATGGCACCGACGGAGTTGAAAGAATTAAAGGCACAACTGCAAGAGTTGTTAGATAAAGGTTTTATCAGACAAAGTGTGTCTCCATAGGGTGCACCGGTATTGTTTGTAAAGAAGAAAGATGGGTCTATGAGGTTGTGCATAAATTATAGACAGTTGAACAAGGTGACTATTAATAACAGATATCTGTTACCATGAATTGATGATATTTTTGATCAGCTGAAGGATGCAGGAGTTTTCTCTAAGATTGATTTGAGATCAGGGTACCACCAATTAAAAATTAAGACAGAGGACATAACTAAGACAACATTTAGAACTAGATATAGGCATTATGAGTTTTTGGTGATGCCTTTCAATTTGACAAATGCTCCAGTAGCCTTCATGGACTTTATGAACCGAATCTTCAGATTATATTTGGATATATTTGTGGTGGTTTTTATTGATGATATCTTAGTGTATTCCAAGAATAAGGAAGAACATGGTCAACATTTGAAGTTAGTTTTGCAGACCCTCAAGGAACAAAAGCTTTATGCCAAACTCTCAAAATGTGAGTTTTGGCTCGATGATGTGGCTTTCCTTGGACACATTGTGTCAGCAGATGGCATCAAAGTTGATCCCAGCAAAGTAGAGGCAGTTATGAGTTGGAAGCCTCCTTGTAATATGACAGAAATCAAGAGTTTTCTCGGTTTGGCCGGTTATTACAAGAGGTTTGTTAAGGGCTTTTCAATGATTGTTTCTCCTTTGACCATATTACTGAGGAAAGATGTGAAATTTGAATGGATAGAGAAATGTCAGGACAACCTTGATAGACTTAAGAAGATGTTGACTGAGGCTCCCATTTTGACATAACGAGTCCCTGATAAGGAATATGTCATATATAGCGATGCTTCTCACAATGGACTGAGGTGTGTAATGATGCAAGAGGACAAGGTAGTAGCTTACGCTTCTAGACAGTTGAAGACATATGAGAAGAATTACCCCACACATGACCTTGAACTGGCTACTATTGTCTTTGCTTTAAAGATATGACGCCATTACTTGTACGGGGAAAAGTGTTTTATTTACACCGACCACAAAAGTTTAAAGTATCTTCCGACCTAGAAGGAGTTGAATTTAAGACAAAGAAGATGGTTAGAGTTGATCAAGGATTACATTTGTGTGATCAACTACCATCCAGGTAAGGCCAATGTTGTGGCCGATGCATTAAGCTGAAAAACTTTGGCAAAATTACACATTTGTCTGACTCTCAGCCAAGAAATCAAAGATGCATAAAAATAAGATAACAAGTTAGTTGAGATAGCTGAGTCAGTCTCTAAGGGGGAGAGACCTGATTATACAATTAGTTCATATAACAGTTTATAATACCAAGGTTGATTATGTGTACCTAATGTGGAAGATTTAAGACAGAGGATCTTAAAGGAAGCACATGAGATAAAATATGTCATGCACCCAGGAAGTAACTAGATGTATCATGAATTGAAAAATAAGTATTGGTGGTCAGGTATGAAAAATGACATCACAAAATTCACCACCAGGTGCGTGACATGTCAGCAAGTCAAGGCAGAACATTAGATACCTTCAGGTTTGTTACAACCAATCACAATTCCAGAATGGAAATGAAAAAGAATAACCATGGATTTTGTGATTGGGTTGCGTTTGACATAAAAAAAAATATGACGTTGTGTGAGTGATTGTGGATAGATTAACGAAGTTAGCTCACTTCTTGCCCATCAGGAGAGACTACCCATTAAGCAGGTTAGTGGAGTTATATGTAAATGAATTAGTACAACTTCATAGAGTGCCAGTCTCCATTGTTTCAGATAGGGACCCCAAGTTCACTTTTCAGTTTTGGGGTAATCTGCAAAAAGCTTTGAGTACCAAGCTTAGTTTCAGCATAACTTTTCATCTTTAGACTGATGGACAATCAGAAAGGGTGATTCAAATTTTGGAAGACATGATGAGGGGTTGTGTAATAGAGTTTGAGGGAAGTTGGGACAAATACCTACCATTGATGGAGTTTGCCTACAACAACAGCTATCAGTCAAGCATTGAAATGACTCCTTATGAGGTACTTTATGGTAAAAGGTGTCAAACACCATTGTGTTGGACAAAACTCAGTGAAAAGAAGCTAGTGGGACCAGAGTTAGTGCAAGAAACAGAAGAAAAGGTGAAGATTATACAAGAAAGGTTGAAAACGACTTTAGATAGGTAAAAATCATATGCAGATCTCAAAAGGAGAGACGTAGAGTACAAAGTGAGAGACAAGGTGTTTCTCAAGGTGTTTCTCAAGGTTTTCTCTTGTAAAGAAGTCCTCAGATTCGGAAAGAAGTCTTCAGATTCGGAAAGAAGTCCTCAGATTCGGAAAGAAGGGCAAGTTAAGCCCTAGATTTATTGGACTTTATGAGATCTTAGACAGAATTGGACCAGTTGCCTATAAACTTGCTTTTCCGCCAGAGTTGAGCAAGATACACACGTCTTTCATGTTTTCATACTGAGGAGGTACCGATCAGATCCTTCTCATATTATTCCAACCAAGAGCATCAAAGTAATATCAGATTTAACATACGAGGAAGAACCAATGGAAATCTTGGCTCGTGAAGTCAAGGAGTTAAGGAATAAACGAGTATCATTAGTTAAGGTGTTATGGAGGAATCATTCAACATAGGAAAGCGAGGAAGTGATAAAAGGCACAATATCCCCAGTTGTTTTCAACATAAACAATCAGGTAAATTTCGAGGACGAAATTTCTTAAGGGGAAGAGAAATGTAACGTCCGTCAATTTAGGCTTGGATAATTAACATATTTAATGATCATAATTAAAATTATTTGAGACTAAATTTAGAAATAAAATATAATAAAAATATTTATAAGTGAATTTTTATTAAGTTATGTGTGTTAAATAAAATAGATAGAAAGGTTGGGTAAGTTAATAATAATAAGATAAAAACCAAGGATTTAAATGGATATTTGGCAAAAATAAGGGGGGACCTAATAGGGTATTTACCATGAGTATAAAAATGTTATTTTCTTCTTTTTCTTCTTCCAAATTTCAGAACCCTAGCCTCTCTCCCACTCTTCCATACACAAATTCTCTCTTTTTTCACCAATCTTCTTCTTCATTTTCTTCCTTTTCCTCTTCAAAACAAAATAACTTAAAACAACTATAATAGCTTAAGGTTTGAAGAGGTTAAGACTTCATTGTGTCAATATTTGAACATATGATCATATTTATTCCTTTGTGCATTTTATTTGCATTACAATGATGTTTGATGTTGAAGGAAGAGTGAACAAATAACTTGTTGTGTTTGTTGATTTTGTTAACATTCATTTGGAACAATCTTGATGTATTTCACCTTATCTTTTGTTCTGGAACTTAGATCGGAATGAAATCAGTTGAAAATAAAAATATACACATAGAGCTAAAACTCTTATGGAGAGTGTAAATGTTATATCTGACTCTAAGTTTGTCTAAAAATTTCTACAAATTCTCTGATTTAAAAGTACCCAGAAAATTCTGGGTAGCTATTTTCTGAATATTCTATGGTATTTTGGTTATATCTTTTGTTCTGGAACTTAGATCTGGATGAAACTAGTTGGAAATGAAAGTAGACACATAAATACAAAAAGTATATGAAGAATATAAATGCTAGTTATGATTTATATTAGATCTAAAATTTGATACAAAATCTCGGATCTAAAAATATTCTGAAAAATACTGGATATATTTTTACTGAGTACTATACGGTTATTTGGATATATATTTAGTTAGAAAATTCAGATTTATATGATTCTTTTTGTATATGAAAAATAAGACATTAATCTAAAAATTCATAAAATACTATAAGGTCAAATTCGAATAAAACATAGGTGAAAGATGCAATCCAAAATCAGAGCAGAAATCTGTCTAGAAATAAAAATTTTAGTAATTTGGTATTTTTAAATATTGGGTGACTTATATATATATATATATATATATATATATATATATATATATATATATATATATATATATATATATATATATATATATATATATATATATGTTTTAATTTTGAATAATATGATAGTAGTTATATTTAAAATTTTTATTATGTATTGACTAAATTAATATGATGTGTTGTGGTTTGAGGTTTCAAATGAGATTGAGAAATTTTTATATGTATAGGGCATGTAAACCTAAAATTTTTTTTATGAATATGTGAATTTTGATGAATTATGTAAACAGTAAGATGATGACATCAATTAAACCCAATTCTCTAATTTATGACTATAAATAGGATAGATGACATGTCATTGAGAGGTTTACGGTGCCGTAGAAATTTACGATAATATGAAATTTTTTATGATATAGATAAGGTGGCTTAAGTTCAGGTGAGAGCGCCATTGATCCTAAATGCATGCAATTATTAATTTTACTCAGTTAAGATGACTTAAGCTCAGATGAGAGCGTTTTTTACTTGAGAAGCTCAGTTGAGCACTTATACAGACAGATATAGATAGTGAGCATGGTGGCTTAAGCTCGGGTGAGAGGCTTCTGTTTCACAACCCGCATCTAAATAGTCTGGATTTAGAGTTTTGTGGCTATAAAATATAAAATATTTAAAAAAAAAATATGAAAAAATCAGTTATTAGGTAAATGAAATAAGGAAATAGAATTCATAAATGAGGTATGAATATGAATTTACCTTTGTAAATTATGACATGTATATGTGTTAAACCAGTAAACCAGGTATGCAATATTCCATATTGATATATGATAAATTGATTTATTTTTATATTGCTATAAAAAGGATTGTGATATATGAATTATTATTTATGATTATTTATATGCAAAATTGGATAATATGAACATGGAATTTTTATGATATATCATGAGTGTAAGTATGAATATTTATGCACATATGTACCACTAAGTATTAGGTTGCTTAGCATGTGGGTATTTTCCTATACGCAGGTTCGGAGCCTATAGAAAGAAGTTGACAGGAAAAGAAGCAAGCTCATACAGAGTCAAATAAAGTAAATCCACATCAGAGGGTTGGTGTTTTACATGACATGCATTTTTTTCTGTTCACATGTCATGGGTGATGAGTATAATTATAGTTTTCAAAAGTTTTACATGTCTTTTTATGTTGGAAACATGTAATTTTATTTGGATCATATGTATTTTGTAAACATCGGGATAATGAAAGCCCAAACTTATGTTTGAAAATATGGTCATGGTTTGTTAATTCCACATATAAAATATATTCATTAATTTTATGACATATTGCTATTATGAAAAAAAATTAACATATGAAAATACAGTAACTAAAATGGAAGAAACTTTAATTCAAATGAATTTTAAGGTAATAGGCATGTGACATTCTCCTATATAGTTGAAATTATTCCTAACTATATAAGAGGGTGTTACATAAGATTTGATGTATTCAATTCCATGTCATAATCTAATATATGATGCCATGACTTTTTATATGATGAAATGATCATATACATGACTTAATGTACGATGTCATGATTATGTATAATATTTGATTTCATGTGGAATTTATCTACCTATATATACTACTAAGTTTTCAAAAGCTTGGCGTGTAGGTGTTTTTCCCATGCAGGTCGGAGCCTAGAAGTTAAAGATAAAGGTTGATAAAAAAAAAAACTAGCCCAACATCAGAGATAACAAAGCAGACCCTGAGAGGGTCGATGATATCTTATGTCATGCTTTGCATACTTTTTGTACATATCATAATAGAGGTTATTTACCCATATACATGTCTGTAATGTAAAAATCATGTAATTTATGTCAAAAGTATATATTTTTGTAAACCTCTTAATTAGGGTTAGCCAGTTTTAAAAATTTGTGAATAATATTAAGTCAATTTTTATCTTTATTTATATTTTATGCAAATCATCATGGTCATGGTGTAAAGAAAAAATTTTAAATTTCACAGGTTTTTCACATACAATTTGTTTTGCATTTGTTCATTTAGTAGGATTAATCCCGATTAGGCGAGTGGGTGTTACAATCATAGAGTTTGTATCTATATGTTCAATATTAATTTGACCACTCTAAACTGTTTCTTTCACAACCAAGAACTTGATGTCAATGTGCTTGGACTTTAACGAACTCTTGTTGTTATAAGAATAAAAGACTGCATCTCTACTATCACATAATAACTTGAGTGGTCTTTCTTTCTTATCAAGCAATGTCATATCTGATATAAAATTTTGTAGTCAAATTTCTTTCTCATAGCATACTATGAACTCTAATTCCTTAATGGAAAAAACAATGAATGATTTCCTAACACTCTTCCAAGATATTGCTCCTTCAGCTAACAGAATTACATAACCTAAAGTATACTTTATACTATCTTGGCATCCTACAAAGTCGGAAGTTGAATATCCAATAATCTTTAGCTTTTTCAACCTTCTATATGTGAGCTTAAAGTCTTTCGTTCCCTTTAAATATCTCATCACCCTATTGGCCACAACACAATGTTGTCTACCCGGATTGCTCTAGTATCTGCCCAACATCCCAACAATGAGTGCAAGGTTAGGATGAGTATAGACCTATAAGTACATCAAATTTCCTAGTGTCGAAGCATAAGGAATATAAGTTTGGTCTCAACTTGATTTTAGGGCAACGAGTGAGATTAAACTTGTCTCATTTACTTGTGATGTATCATTTGGTTTACATTCATGCATGGCGTACATTTGTAGCACCTTCTCCGTGTAGGCCTTTTGTTATAAACCTAACATTTTCCAACAACAATATCAGTGAGTCTGGATTCCTAATACAAAATATGTTTTCCCAAAATTTTTTATTTCAAATTTTTCTGAAAGAAGTTTATTGGTTTCATGCAATAAGTCTACATCACTACTAGCAAGCATTATGTCATCCATATATAAAATTAAGAAAATATATTTACTCCCATAGAACTTGTGCTACAACAACATCAGGCTAGTATTAGTGCATATGGGTATACAATCCAAGTGGGAGATTGTTAGATATGTGGACTTAATTCATGTGTAATTTATATGTTGGACATTTGGGCAAGTAGACGCATATACAATTACATAATCAATTATGTGATTACAGCTAAATTATAATTATTAATAGCCGATTAAATGATTAAAATAATTAATAATGAGTTAAGTCATCATAAAATTAAAGTGTGTTGATGCCTTTAGAATGTATATAAAAACCTAGAGACTAAAAGTACGTAGTATCTACAAGATCAATTAGATACTACAAGATCAATGACAGAGATTCAACAACCACATATTAATGGATCCAGGTATACTTCCGTATCTATTCTATTTTATTCATTGTGAATCTAACATGAGATTTCTGGTGTTATGGGATTCAATTTCTAACAATAATTTTTAATATTATTGTTTATTATAATTATTATTTTAAAACTAATCCAAACTTAAAGAGAAACCCAATATAAAAGGTCTCTCATAAAAAGACATAGGCCATTTAAAATAGGCCCAAAAACACTGCGGCCCATAAAATAAACCTTCCTAAACCCTTTATCTTCTTCGTCTTATGATATGACCCAAACAAGCCTATTACCCATTCTCTTAGTCCAAAATATAATCAGACCAACCTTTGTTTATTTTCTTGGACCCAAAATATAATCAGACCAACCTTTGTTTATTTTCTTGGACCCAAAATAAAACTCAGACTCGTATTAATTTAAACCAAGACCCAACCCAAATTGTTTTTAAACAAGACCCAATTTTTTTGCACCACATGTTACGCCCATAATCCTTAACTTTTGAACCCAAAAATTGAAAACCTAAACTCTAATAACTTAAACCAATTCCACAAAACCAGCCACCACTCTCCTTAAACGGTTGTTATATCATGAATTTGAATCGATATTCTTTTTTTATACATGCGAAATAAAAATAAAGTGCACATTTTTTTGAAATTAGATTTTAGTAAACTAATGAATATAGAATAGGTTTATCAGTTATAATTTACAGAGTCATCATTTTGAACTTAGATTTATTATTTAAAAAACATACAAATTTATCATTTATAACTTATAGATTCATCATTTACAACTTACAGATTCATCCTTTAGAAGATACAGGTTCATCATATATATTTTATAGGTTCACCATTTATGAGTTGCATATTCATTATTTTGAGCTTACAGATTTATCGTATAAAATCTCATTTAAAATTTGCAAGTTCTTCACTTACATGTTCATTGTTTACAACTTGTAGGTTTATCACTTAAATTTATTATTTTTACCAAAATTTATTGTTTTCAATTTTCAGCAACTCAATTTTTTCTCTTTGTATTCTTATTTTTAGTTCAAATATTTTTTATTTTTAACCATTTTATTTCACAAATATATCAAAGATGATATTTTTTTAATCTTGAACAATAATAATAATATCTAAAATATTAAAAAATATTAAAAATAAAATCAAATATGCAAATTAAAATTTTTTTCTCTCTAAAACAAAATCTAAAATAGTCATAAAAACTTTAAAAAATATAGAAAAAGAAGAAGAGAATAATGTTGAAACAAATACGTGTTGAACACTAAAAACACTTCACACGTGTAAATTATGAAATAATACGCTGTTATTTTAAAATTGACACCACAATGCATAGTGGATACAAATATATGATATAATTTGCGCTCCTTAAACCCACTTCCTCGCATTTGCCATGATCTACACTTTCAGTTAGCTTATTATAGGCAGCTCATATTCCTATGGAAATCAGAGGCTGGGGGTCTATTCGTGCTGATGAGAATTTGACTCCACAAGAAATTGAGCAAAAAGTAGCAGAATTGGCCTATTTTTTGCTTGTACCAATTGAAGTATTTTGAAATGAGCTGAAGAATAAATATTTTCTTAGCAGGATCCAAATCAAACAAGAGAAAAAAACAAACATAAAATTATTCATAAAAATTCAGGATATGTTTCCTATGGCAATTGGTTTGCATTAATTATATGAGCTCTTATAACCTGACTCCTTATTTTTGTTCGAGTGCCAACTGTAGGCAAAAAAATATCATTGGTTGTCCGTTGACACATGGCAAAATCCCATTGATAAACTACAAAATCTGGACCACGTGTCCAAGATAAAGTGGGACCAAAAATCTTTGCAACCTTGCATCAATTCTCCCCTACCAAAATTCCCTGAGCCTCATATACACCCAACATATGCTTAAAAGTTCAAACTGTAAGAATGAATGAAAATTTGAGGTATTAATTTGGTACGCAAAGGGTCAACTGCCCTTATCAGTATCAAATACTACAATGACATAATTCCATAGCATTAGTTATTAGCCACAAAGTGAAAAGAGTTGAATAACCTATACGTGGCTAACCCACTAGCATTAGCCCCTTTTTTTCAATATAAATTCTACCATCACACTCTACTCTATCCCCAACTTAGCCTAATTTCCATAATAACTATCTGAGTTTGATTCATTTTCTTAGCATTTTTTTTTCAAGTGAGATTTTGTAAGGAATAGTCATGCTAGAAGGCAAAACAGTTATTGGTGAGACTGATATGCTTCAAACCATGCAACAAGATACTCTTCATCTTGCGGCTAAAGCCCTTCATTTCTTTGATATCACTCAGGCTACTGAGATTGCTCGTTTTGTTAAAAAAGTATTTTCATAATAAAGCGTATTCAAAATTTTAATTAATTTCTAACTAAAATAGTAACAATGAAAGAGATTACAAGTGATTGGAAGCTAGAGGGTTTGTAAATAAGGTTTATACATGTTTAGATTAATTTTATATCAAGTTTTTGGAGTTAAAATGCTGAATTGTGATAGCTAGTATTGGATTGGATTGGATTTGGTGCAGGAATTTGATAGGACATATTGTCACGCACCGCGAAAGTTCATATGGAACTTCCCGCACATGTACATTTTTCCAAGTATGTATAATATTCTAGAAGGTCATTGTACACCGTTAGATTAAATGGATCATGGTCGTCCATTTTGATAGGTAGGAATTAATCCTAGCCCTCCATTTGGTAGGTGAGAATCAATCATTGCCATACATTTTGGTAGGTGGGAATTGATCCTAACCATCCATCTGATAGGTGAGGATTGATCTTGACCATCCATTGAGGAGGTGGAGGTCTATATAAACCTTATGTAATTCATTTGTATGCATCCAAGAGTTTATGCAATATAAGTTCTCTTTAGCATTCTCTAAGTTTTACTCATTTCTTAAAGTTCTTTAGTATATTTGCTTACTTGCTAGCTTCATCTAGCATCCGTACGAGAGGCTGACTAGCGTCCAATTGAGGGAATTTTGCTAGTGCCACACGGTTGTTGGCATCAAAAAACCAAGCCCATTACAATATGCACCAGGATGGCAAAACATTGTAGGAACAGATTTTGGGTCATTTGTGACCCATTGCTATGGATGTTTTATCTATTTTCAGGTTGGAAGCCTCTCAATTTTGTTGTTTAGTGGCTCAACTGTTTCTATACCTGACCCAGCCCAATTTACCACAATACAAGGCTAATCTTTCCTATGTTATATATCAATTATGAGTACAAACAAATCAACTACTCCTAAATTACTTGAAATCGAGTTTTTGGAGTTAAATGGCTTAAACTTGAACTCGAATTTTATAATGTCTGACTCGTAAAACTACGAAATTAATTAAGTAGTTATTTTTTTATTTATTAAATTATTTTTATACTATAAATATTTAAATATATTCGAATTTAATCTAATCGAATTAACTTGAATTAACTTGAGTTAATTTCGAGTAAAGTCGAATCGAGTATATTATTTATTAAATTTTTTATTTGATTCAAATTTTATTAAATCGAGTTCGATTAATTCGAATATTTTTCGAATCGAATTTCGAACAATTAAAAATAAAGTCTATCCAATTTGAGTTTCGATATTTTAATCAAATTAAACTCGAATATAATATTGTATTAATTCAACTCGATTACACCCATAATATTAACTTGTTGTAGTTGGTCAAATTAAGAAAAAAAAGAAAGAAAGAAATCATATTCAAAAGAAAAAGAACTATATATAAAAAAAATCCATCATTTCAATGAGTAGTGTTTCTTGCGTCATTATTACTCTCAATCGTCAGTCACAACTGAAAACAAACACGAGGAGATATATAATCACAAAGACCCACTTTGATATTTGAATAAAAAAATTTCTGAAATGAGGTCATCGAGGGAGTTTCTTTTTAGAGATAATTAACAGAATCCATCTAACTAATGTCCTCTGTTTGTGTTTAGGAGGAAAAAATATTTTATACGGGCATTCTCGTTTTTCCCTTTTGTTAGTATAGGGAATTGTGATGTATAAATGCAATATATTATCAATGACCTACATTCACCAATTACCAACAATTTTTTTTTAAAAAAAATATACATTTCTCCAAACTTGTTGAAGGTAATTCGTTAAGTGAAAAAAAAAACAAGAATCAGTAAAAATGGATGCAATGTAGCAGATTTTTAAAAAGAAAAAGGACCAGTTAAAATTGGGGGGCAAATAATTAGCAATTACCATTTTTCTGAAATAAAGGATTAACTTTTAGCCAGTAGACAAAAAGGAAATGCGTCGATGAAACGTCATGGTTTCTAAACCACAATATTTGAAGTTTGAGCAATAATATTTAGACATGACACTTGAGTAATCGAGTATAATATAATAAACACAATGTGCTGCTTAAATACATATTGTATTTTATTCCAAGCATTATAATTTTGAGCTAATTAAACTTCGATCTAGTGTTATTTTCATTTATTATACTATATGCAGTTAGATATGTCAAACCCGTTGAGTTGTTATTGGATTTAGTTAGTTTTGAATTACAATTTTAATTTTGAATCCATGAATCAATTTATTTTTTTAAGAAAAAATCAAATATGACATATATATAAAATTTTATTTTGAGTTATCAATCAAATTGGATTAATCTTGTGATGGACTCTCATTCGATCCCGAATTTTTTATTAAATTCAAATAAGTTGGAGTCAAATCATAAATGACTAGCTCCATATGTAGCATAATATTTTACATATTTGGCCTTAGCTCGACTTTACAAAATTTGTTTGATGACCCCTTAAATTTTGAATAGGTTGAATTCGAGATTGAATTAGTAATTAACTTAATTATTTCACATATTTAATTCAAAAAAATAAATATCATAAATACATCAATAAGGTTTCCCAAATATAGGTTAAATTAAAAGTGAGTTATTTTATTTTATTTTACTAGTCTTAATAATCTAGTATTTTATGATTAAAGTGTTACTTTTCAAATTTTAAAAACATTTCATATACTATTTGGTTAAAAAAGAATAAATTCATATCAACTTATCTTGCCACTTGAATGTAAAGTGAGTTATTTTTAATATTACTATGACTTAATTAATGGTTTTTCTTTTCTATATATCTAAAAACTATTTCCAAAAAGTGATTAGGAAATTATTAATAAATTTTAGTTTAATTGTATGATTTGATATTTTAAATGGTAGAATTTGAATTTGAATCTCCAATCAAATATTTTTGTGAAAAAAGGAAAAAAAAAACAGAATGATTTGAAAATTGCTCAATCTAGCTCAATCAAAAAGGCCAACCAAACTATTTCCTTGCACATCCAAGAAATAATTTTATGAACTTATAAAGAAACATCAAGAATATCATATCCTCCACTTAACAACATACATAATAGCATCTCTAGATCCCCATAAGAGCTTCTCCACAAGCAATAATGATTTAAATCACAATCAATACAAGCTTAATTAATCTTAATACAAATCAAAAGTCAAAATCATCCTGATTTGGCTTTGGTGAAGTCAACAAAGCAGTATAAAGCCTGAGTCGATCTTCTCCTAATGAAGAACATCTTGATAATGGTCTTCTTGGCCTTATAAAAGACAAGGAAGTAAGTGTCAATCTATGCTTATACCTTCTCCAAGCCAACTGAATAGCCACAGCTGCCCAAGTTCTCCACCCAGGTGAGTAATATCTTGCACTTCTCTTCACTCTTTCATTAACAAATGTGTACCTAAAATGTTGAGTCACATATTTAACATCTTCAGCTTCAAGCCCAAATGCTTCTGTTGTTTCAAGAGTGACTAATGTGCACGAAGATGGTGGTAATCTTTCGATAAATGGTCGCCTTAAACACCATGACAATAGCTCATCTCCACTGAAATTTCCGGGGCCTAACATGCAGCAACTCTTCACACCATCTCTTAGTACTTGGGTGCTTTGAAGATGTCCCCTTACTACAAATAGCATTCTCTGTACTGGGTCACCCTCTCTTGTTATCTACATTTAATTTTTCATTTAATTTTTTTTTAACTTTCAGTTACATAAACTTTTAATTTTTGTGAAATTCAAATTATAATAACTTACTGTTTCACCCTTTGTGAAAATAAGGGACTTCACTCGGTCACATATGTTCTCTAGGACAAGATCATCCATATGTTGGAACAGTGGTACCTAATGAGACAAATTTAAGATCGTAGAGATATGTCAGACTATTTTGATAATTTACATTATTCATGCAAGAAGCTCCTTTTTTGATATGGGGAATGGAAAATTAGCAATTACATTCATGGAATTGAGGTGGGCATCAAATTAATGGGTAAGTCTTTTTAGGTTAGTACTTAGTAATCAGTTCCTTGGGCCGTAATGATACCTCCTCTTTTCAACTAGTTAGCCCATATATGCTATTAGAAAAAGCATTTTTTTTCTGCCAAAAAAAAAAGAGAGGAAAAAGCATCTTTTGGTATTTTATTATTATTAGTACTGACTCACTAATATCTTTCATTGGTGCACTGTAGAATCAGTAATCGTTGTGTGGTCCATAAGCCAACTGGGTCTCCAAACAAAATTTATTGGATGAAAAGAAATGAGCCTAAAAAAATGGAAAAAATTGGATAGCTGTTTAAATTACCTGCCTAACTAAATCGAGGCAGAGATGGTACTTGATGTCCCTTCTAAGGCCCTCGGGGAGGTTTCTGATCATCTCACATTCATCGACGCCGCGCATCGCCGCCCACTGCTGCCTTTCGTAATTGCGGACACGGTGCCTGAACTCTTGAGGCAGCCCTTTTTTCCTCATCCACCACTCTATATTCCTCATCTTTAATTGCATTGCTTGCTTCTTCGAAGTTGTTGCATGCAAGAAAACCTTCATCCCCAAAAAAGTACATTAAACACAGTATTATAATTCAGAGACTCGACTATCAAACTACTGCTTATCTGATGGCCTTTTGATTAATAATAATTTAATTAAAAACCTTGCTACCTTAATATTCCCTATCAACATGGTAACCAAAAGGAGTCCGCTTGTAAGAACAATGATGTTGAAAACAACTTCCAACCATTCTGTTGTGCTCTCCAGGTTCCCAAAAGTGCTGAAATTATTCAATTACTTCAATTTATTTGGTTTTCAAGAAAAAGAAAAGAGAAAGAAAAAGAGAGAATAGTACCTGAGAGTCATTAGGCCCCAAAAGATGGGAAAAAGTATTTTCTCCAATCTATTATCATTAGTGACAAGTTGAACAGTCCATTTATAAGCTCCATAATCATAATTATCACTACTGTCTAAACAAGTGGCTCTAGCAACTTTGTTATCTGCCCATTTGAGTCTTGAACCATCCCTCACCTTGCTTGCTGTTCCATAGTAAACTGCTTCTTTACAAGATAACAATTTCAGGCCACATCCTTGTGTCTCTCTGCATTGCTCTTTCAGGCATTTTACTGTCCTTTGAATCCCCAGTAAGTACCAACATGCTCCTGCTGCCTGCACACATTTCAAGGTTCAACAACACAGGAACATGTAAATTAATCTAGAAATTAACTAAAATCCTCAAATTTACATTATTATCACATCAATATTTATTTATTTATTTGTATGTAAATTCGTTAATAAAGTCGTCATGCAACTGTTCAATAGAATGTAAGTAATACCACAAAATTTGAAGCTGACAATAGAAGAAAAGGAAAAAAAAGAGGAACAATGAAGCTAATGATAAAGTATTTATTTTTAGCATTTTATATAAGTTAATCAAAATAATCATGAGGAAAAAAGAAGGTTAAAATATTAAGGAAAAATTACAAGAGAAGAAAAAACCCTCATATGAGGTATTTTCAATTGAAATCTTAAATTTTTTTTTTCTATGAATTTTCACACCTTAATGTTTTGCTCATTTATCAAAACGTTTATTCATTTGGAGTTTTTCTTAATTATAAAAAATTCATATATATATATATATATATATATATATATATATATGAATTTTTCCATTAAAATTCATTTTGTTTTGTAGAAGAGTTGCAATTTGAAGCTCCAATTACGATGTTAGCGAAGAGTTTCGTCTATGAATTGGATGAAAGACGGACAAAAAATTTTAAAGTAAAGAAAAAAATATTTAGATTCAAATTAAAGAAAAAAATAAAATTTGAATTGAAAATAACCCATAAATTATTTTTTATTTAATTTCTCCAAATATTAAATTGTCCGTATAGTATAGTAGAATTGGCAAAAGACATTAACATAATTGAACATTATTAGGCACCTCACGGATCAGGAAAATGAGTAAGGTAGATTTAACTTGCTGCGAGATTAATTTCACTCTTTCTTTGTGTCAAATCTTTTTCTGTATGGTGGGACAAGTAGCGAACTATTGGACCTAATTACGATAATTGATTGTGATGGTAAAGAATCAACCTTGATTTGGCCCTATGATTAAATAAAGTTTTTATGATTTCTTCTACTCCCGTTACATCCACGTACAGTTACTTGATTAGTTCCACACCATTTTCTTTTTCTCAAAAAAGAAAGATTTTTAAATAAATTTTATAAGAAATAAAATTTTATAAATCTTATAAAATTTATTTATAGTAAATATAATTTTAAATAAACATTATTCCATTAACGAATTAATAAAGAAAGGGAAAAGAAAGAAAAGAATTTAATTTGTTAAAAAAGGAAAAAAAAAAAAATAGAAGAGGTGAACTCACATGAGAAGCAACGAAGTAAGCAATCATGTTAAGGACAATTCCCCACCAAACAGTTCCAAAAATATAGCCGGAGAGATTCTGCATGCGGCGGAGAAGGCAGACCGAATGGTATATCTTTGGAAGATATTGGAACAGAAATACGATCAACAACACCGTCATCAACAGTGTCACTAATCCTCTTTCTAATAATAACGGAATTGCCACCCACAGTACAATCTGCAATTTTATTTTAGTTTCTTTCATCACACAGAGTCATTAATCATAATTATCTTATAAAAGAAAAAAAAAATAACAATCAACAGTCGAGACTATAGACAGAAACTATATATGGGAACATGTTGTCTAACACCAGTAGCTGCTGTCGTATGAAAATTCATGTAGAACTGGAAAATGTTACAGTGGTTTGTGTAATTTAACAATTACTTCACTTTATTATTACACAGACTCAAAAGAATGTGATTGGCACGATTTATGCGATTTGTATGGTATTTGACTGAGTGGAGTACTATATGCGTTTTATGACTTGAAAAAATAAATAAATATCGAAGAAAAGAACTATATTTATTTTTGTTTCTTTGTTGACCTTGGAAATAATTAAAATGGTTGTAATTGATGAGGAAAATACTGACCTAGCAAGATTGGGTCTCTCTTGGTTTCATTATTTTCGTTTCTTTCTTGATCTTCTTGTACAGTTAATTGTATCCATCAAATAATAATAATAATAATAGTAATAATAATGAGCAAGTTCGAAATTGATATAGGATGGAAGAATAATGGAATCCACGATATTCTAATCGCAATCGGTAGGTTTCACATGCATAATAAATGATATTTAAAAGATAATATTTATATTTATGTAGTGGGGAAAAATGTACTTTCTATATTATAAACTTCATAGGTTTCATCCGAAAACTAAAATTTTAATATGCTCAGTGCAAACCAAAATAGCATGATTACAATTTTGTCAATATGTGAAATGTAAATAGTAACTTTGGAATTCATATTTTATCCAAAAAGAAATAAAAATAAAAAAGCTTTGTAATTCATATATATATATATGAGTAAAAAGAAGCATAAAATACAAAAATTTGGCAGAAATTATCTTTGAATTAATTGCATCAAAAGAATTCCAGAATAAGGGTAAGCAAGCCACTTGATAGAGCTAGTTCAAAACCAAGCATATATATCGTAATTATCATTCAAGAAATTCTTATTTGTTTTTTCCTGTTTTAATTGGTTTCCCGTTATACCCTTTTGCCTTAATGAATAAACGACATAGCTACCTTACATGGAGAACCAGTATTCTACTTGAATTATCCTGCATGCACAAAAGCAACTAATGGCAGCCATTTGTTACCTCCTAAAATCACTACCGGACAAAGAATCCTAACCCCAACTGTGTCATACCTATGTACTCATTTATATATTGGTTGTCATTCACCACACAAACTACCGTCTCAAGACTATGATGATAATTAGTTGATTACTCCGCAATGTAATTAAACATAATTATACTATTAATATTTATTTTTAGTGTAAATTATCCAATGTCTTATGATGCAACCATTAGAATATAGACTAATTTGAATTTGTGCCGACCATATCCATAAAACGGCATTAGGCATTAATTAACAAAGTAAAAACCAGAAAAGGGAAAAAAAATTTCTCACCTGGGGTAGAGGTAGAATAACGAAGAGGTCAAAGAAAATTCCTTTTTTAGCCTTCAAATACCTGAGGGCCACCGAAGTAGGGGTGGTGCATGGCGGTCCACCACAAGTAGATGGTGGTTTCTTGGCCATTTTGAGCTGCAACCACATATTCCAGATGTTCAAAGCGTCCGTCATGCACCGGAGAATCGTCACGGTGATGGCAAACCAGCCGTCGATGAAGAGGCACATGCAGGTATCACTAACAGAAATAGCGTAGAAGAAGAGGGGATCCACAAAAAGACCAGTGGCGCAAACCAGGAGAAAAACCCTATTCCATTCTTGAACCCATCTCGATTTAGGGTTCAACACTTGCCCTAATGACCACCTTCTTCTTCTAGATTCACCGCCACACATGAAAAGTTTACTTTTTAAATCTCTCCTCATTTTTTCTTCTTCTTCTTCTTCCTCGGTTTGGCTATCATCGTAGTCTGGGAAATCTTGCATATGCGCTGCACGTGATATATCGCTGTGATCGGTAGCCATGATATTGAGAAAGAGAGAGGTTTGGGTGGTTGACGATAAACAATAGGGAAGGGAGGAGAGGGAGACTGTTGTCCTAGAGAGGGATGTGTAAAAGATTTTTCAGAGCTTTGTCCTTTGTATTATTATTATTATTATTATTATTATTATTTTAATTAGGACTAATATAATGTGAGAATGGATACATTTTCTAAATTTACGAAATTGCCCTTTGGTTTTTTATTAAAAATTATGGTTCTAATTAATTATATATATATTGATTTTATTCTTCCAAGCGAAATAATTAAGAATAATATAGGTTTGTATGTACCAATTTGTTTTACGAGGTCCTATTTCATTTGTTAAATATACATTGAGGTTTTATTTCGATAAAACTAGCTGATAATCTAACTTCAAATTGATATAATATAAAATCTAGTAGCTGATTTAATTAAAAATATTTAGTAAAATCAACTGAAAAAATATAAAATGATATGTTATAATTAATACAAATGAATTATATAAATTATATGAATAAATTTCATCTCAATATAATAAACATGTCTATCTTTATTATCTAATATTTTATTCTTATTATATATATATAATGAATAATTTAATAATAATAATAATAATAATAATAATAATAATAATAATTATTATTATTATTATTATTATTATCATTATTATTATTATAACATGTCATTTGATAAAAAAACAAGAGCATAAAGGGAAAGAAAAATTATAATTTACTAGTTTTTATTGGAGATTATAATTTAATTTTTTTCCAAATAAGCTATATTTTACCTAATATAGATTATTGGTCAAATTATATTATAATATTGTAATGCCTGCAAGTTATGCCTTAAAAATAACATATTAATAAAGGTATATAAAGGGTATGTAGGAGCTACATAGTAGTTAAGTGTTTTGGTAATAGGAAAATAATGAAAAATATAAGAAAAAGTGAAATTCTTGGCATTCACACCTGTGACAGAGGTAATCACGGCTGTAAATGTTATGAAATTCATAATCTGAAACTGAGAATTTTCATGACCGTGACACTAGGGTTCACGCCCGTGAAACACTACAGTTTAAATGAAACAGTTTCATATTTTTAACAGAAACTCACGCATTCTTAATCAGAAACCCTAGCCACCAGACTTTGAATATCCCATAACCAATTCCCTTCATTCCCTTTCAATTTTAGTTGATTAAGCGCAAAATCCCCACCAATAAACAAAGCTAAAACATATTAGAAATAAGGATTTTAGTATACAATCGAAATCGAAATCAAAGAGCATTAGAACACGTTCTGAGATTCAAAAACCAATTTGTAACCCTTGAGACAGAGGTAAAAATCACACTCCCTTGTGTTCTTTGATTCGATTCAATTTGTTTTTAATAGGAAAAAGATGTTTAAGGGTTTAAGATAGGTTTACTTATCGTTTATGGTATATATGGATGGAATGTCAATATAGAATATTGATATTGTCCCTAATTTTGTATTAGGGACCAAAACAGCAGGTGGAGAATTCCACCAGAGGCAATAAACGCCAGAGAGTTAAGCTTTAGGCTCCATTAATAAGGTTAGTACATATATGCATTTTAATTAGCATTATTGGTTTGTTGTGTGTTTATTTGATGTAAATTGTGGTGCTAATTGACATGCAATAATAAGTAAAAGTTATTGGAATATGGATTATGACATGTTAAATTTAGAACGCATGATGAATGTGAGAAATAAGGATTATTGATGAGATGATATTGATGAATAAGGCATATAGCCTAGTGACTAATATTGGTTATCCTTAGAACCCAATGCATGTTGTGTGTGAAATTGGTTAAAAACGTGTTGAAATTATGTTACAGACGGATATATCACGTCTGTGAAGCCAAGCTTTATGCCCATAAAGGTATGTCACGTCTGTGAACCAATGTTCAAGCCTGTGAATGATCATAGAGCCAATCATGGGTAGACAACCTGTGACAAAAGGCTTCATGCCTATGAATATACTATTCATGCTTGTGAATACCATATATCCAGAAATACTTAATTGAATGATATGGTTGAGTTACATGAATATGATTTATACTCACACACTTGGCATGAATAAATGAAATACAATACAATATGATTATATATTTTTTTAGCAATGATTATACACTCGGTACTCTATATTACAGAATGATATGTGATGATTAAATGGAACTATGAAATGTGACATAAATGATACTGATAATCAAAATGTAATTAAATATATGCATTATCTTTTCGAGGACTAGTTAGGATAGGTGGTATGTCATTGAAGGGATTACGATACCGTAGTATATTATCATTATTGTATTAATCATGATCGCTTAAGTTATGATAAGAACGCTCATAATAACTTAGGAATAAGGTGACTTAAGCTCGGATAAGCGCACTCTTGTACGTATATGCATGCAAATATTATTACTCATAATGGTGGCTTAAGCTCGGGTAAAAACACTCCTGATTTGAGATGAAAATTTATAGTACAGACAGATATAGATAGTGAACAAGGTGATTTAAGCTCTAGTAATAACATTCACGTTTCACAATCCGCATCTAAATAGTCTGAGTCTAGAGTATTGGATTAAGAAACCGGAAATTGGTAATACAATATATAGAAATTGTAAGGAGATCATTGTGACATAGTTATACCAAAATCAGTGAATTAGAATACAATTGTATCCTGGAAAAGGAATGTGGAAATCAGTAATTAGTCAAATAAAACTAAAAGCCAGATAATTGCAAAATATGATAAAATTCACTATGCATGTGATGATATAGAATTGCTATGAATAAAATGTATTATGATTATGATGACATGGATTCACCTGTGTAATATATGCAATGAATATATTGAAATCAATTCAATTAAGAATGATTGAACTATTATGTGGATATTACTGTATATGATGATGTGGTCAAGTATAAAGATATGTTTCAGATTATGAATGTTATATTAATATGTGAATGTATGCTAAAATTTCAATATTTATATGTACCACTGACTTTTCAATAATTTAACGTATGTATTTTTCTGCATGCAGGTTTAGAGTCGTTAGATTGTTGAGTTGGTAAGAAGGGAAGACCAAGTCAGTCAGAGTTGACCCGTATTGGGGTCTATTTTATTCATTTCATTTATTTATTTTTCATGTCATGGGATATAGATAAATAAATTGAGATTTGTTTAATAAAATTGATTTTGTAATAAGGGCAATAATTGTCTAAACTAGTTATTGTTCTGGTTGATCATTATTAGTAATAATTCAGATGAGTTTTATGAAGTAAATAAGATATGTTTAGTATAAGGTTACATGTTAAACAAATGTAATTTTGACACAGAAATAAGATAGAAAAAAAAAAGTTCTAATTCAAAATAAGTTCAAACAAATTCAGTCATGTAAAATAAGTTTGTACAATAAGGTTTATCCTACCTGTATAGAGAGGTGTTACAAATATAATTTAGTATTATCAAACAGTGGCTAAATCAATTACAACAATTTTATTTCCAAGTTCATTATAAATAAACAGTTAGATTTCTGATATTCATCTATAAATGAATTATTGGAATAAAATATTATAAAAATTTAAGGAGAAAAAAGTTATTTAGTAAAATTTAATATCAACCATTCATTAATGAGTAATGGTTAAGATCATTCCAATATGATCTATCATATTTGAATGAATTTGAGAAAATCCTAATCTAAAAAAATATATTTTTAGGAGAACCGGTTTTTTGCAGATGTAAAATGCAAACTTACCAAGCATGCCTGCTACTTGCCATGATTTAACTGCTAAAATTTATAATAATTTAAGTTACCAAAAAACAATTATATGATAAGAAAATTCCAGGATGCCTGTCTGACCAAAAAAAAAAAAAAATTCCAGGATGCCTGCAATCAATAATTAATTTGTATATATCCTTTTATAAAAACTAGCACCTGAGTGATATACTTAAAAATGGCAACCCCGCGTTGGAGACGACAAACTTAATTAATCAACTCAATATTAATTATATCAATAATAATCATAATTCACTGATTAACATTCTGTTTTCTTTTCAGTTTTTATTAATCAGAGGCATAAATCAATAATTGGCATGTGATTAATTAAACCGAACTAGGACTTGTTTTTCTAAAAAAAAAAATTAGAACGAATGATAATAGTAGAGTAATGACAATACTGAATTACTAAATGGCAGTGGACCATTTGTCCCTATGTAAATGATTAGCTAAGGATACTTTAAAAGAAAAAATTATGTTGCTTGAATTGAAGATTTTGAAGAAACTGCTTAATTAAATAGATAGAGGCACTCTGTCATTTCATTTGAGACTGTAGATTGACGAATATATTGTGCATATTAGCAAATTTTCACTCGAAATTGCACTTTCATGTGTGGTCTTTGGCTATGTGATCTAATCCAGGAAGCAGCACCAACTGCAATCTTTTCAATTACTCAATCTGTACATGTTGATTTATCACACACAACAACTCCAATTATATTGTATTTAAAATAAACTCTCACATCAACCTAAAAAATATTATTTGGCACAAATGAATTTTACAGAATTTTATGATATTTATTTATTATTTTACTTATAATTTTTAGTAATTAATTTCATAAAATTTGTTATAAGTGAACCAAATTGATAGACTTTAAAAATGAATATATATAAATATATATTCCAACTAACAAAATTATATTTTCTCTTGCCATTCACTTTCCCTTATTCTATCTATTTGAGATACAAAAAATATACACATACAGGACTGAATTGAAAATTCTAATTACTAATTAATTAACTATCAATTTCTGAAATTTTTGTATGAGATTTTTGATACATTGTAAATGGTGTCACCAAACCAACAACACATGAGTGCAAAATTTAATTTACACTTTTAAGATTCATTTTTTCTTATTTTCTAATTTACTTAAAAAGATATGGTAAATTCAGTAATTATTTTAAAATTATTGCTCAAATTCAATACTTAAAAATAATAGTAGCAATAATATTGAGAGAGGTACATAGAGCACCATGTGAATCACAACTACTATAAAGTAGAAAGTAGAAACCGATAAAAATGGAGGATAAAAATCAAAAGAAACAATTATAATATCAATTTGGCTCAAAGTTCTAATATGTTTTTTACCTTTTTCCTATTGAACCACCCCGTTAGATGAAAATTTGATATGAAAATATTGTTAGAACTTAAAGTTGTTTTATTTTTTCTTTTCTCTTTTCTCCCCCTTATCTTTTATCTTACTTTTAATCCATAATAGGCCATGAAAACGTTAGTTATAGTAATATATCTTTATGTCAGACTATATATGTTGGAGTGATAATGAGGCCAGTTCGAAACGGAGTTCATTATTTTCATTTCTGACTCCGAAAATTGAATTCCGCCTCATTCTTTGACATGAAAAAATCATGGGTATTCATTCTTATATCACATAGAGACGAGAATCTCCGATATATATTTTATTAAAAGATTTTATTTTAATTATTTTAGGTTCGAGGTGGAAAACGGGGTAAGATATACACATACCATCTCCACCACAAGAAATTTCGGAAGCAAAATGGGCCATAAAAATAGTCAAAAAATTATCTCATTCTGAATAGATTCATAGCAAAACACCACAAGAACGAGTCTAATTGTCATCCTTGAACTATGACTTTATGAGTTAGTAAGTTAAATGACTTTTCAATTATTAAAAAAATGGATGAAAAGCTAATAGATGTATTAGATTTTTAATTATTAAGAAAAAAATTGATTAAAAAGTATTTCAAATATTGATTTTTTATAATTTTCTGCGAACCCAAAACAAAAACTGACGAGCAAATTAAAAGTTAATTTTTAGCCAAGTCTTTTTTTTTTTTTTTTTGAAGGTTCTCCCTTCAAATTGGCTTGAATTATAAGGATAGAATACAAAAACACGTACCGCCATAAAAGGAGGAAAACAAGGGGAAAATCAAACACATATCATGGAGTTTTATTCAAGAAGCAATGCATTGTGATATGTGGGCTCTATTGCAATCGACATAATAAACATCCTTTTGAATCCAAAGAATGTTTCATAATTGTTAATTATAACTGTTATTTATTTTGAACTGCAATCAGAGCCAATGTTGCTTACATTTGTATGCAGAAACTCATAAGAACACTGACACAATAATAATAATAATAATAATAATAATAATAATAATAATAATAATAATAATAATAATAATAATAAAACTACCATATTTTTTATTAATAAAAAGAAAATATGTATACTGATTGAATTTATGCTTAGCACGTGATTTTGCGCCTTTTACTAAGACATTAATAAGAATAAAATTGTTTTCAAATTGTTTACCATGTGATGACATTCTTAAGAATTTCACCTCCCAAATTTAAGGGATCTAATAAAATATTATAATTTTTATGGAGCTAATTTCAAAATGAATTAGTTTATTTTAAAACAATGAATTTATAATTATCAAGCATATCACTAAATTTATATAATTTTAATATGGTATCAGAATTATAAGAGAATTAATATTTGAATAACTATGGGAAAAGTTAGATTTGGGTTAAATAAGTGACGACTGTACAGTTATATTTTCAAAATATTAATAGATCTTATACTGCTGTCGTTATGAGAATATTAGAATGAAATGTTCACATCGTTAATATATACAAAATAACAGTGACTTATAATTATGGATAAAATAATTCTAAAATAGTTTTAGTTATTTTGAAGTAATAGTGCATTATAATTATTAAGTGAAGCCTAAAATCTTACATGGTATTTTAGTTCCAATATTTTTTGATAAACTAAACCTAAATAAGAGAAAGGCAGATTGAAAAGAAGAATAAGTCTCAAGAAGAAATACAAGTACTTGAGGGAGAGTATAAGAGTATTTGAACAAAAATCAATATGAAATATAAAGTAGATAGGCACATAATAATGGCTAAATTAACTCTAAAATTTTGATAACTAATTTAAGCTGTGATGGATTAAGAATATTAAATTCAGCTCAAATCCTAATAATGCAATCATATATCATTAATTAATACATTAATTTGATTCCATCACATAACAACAGAAAATTAACATGGGTTAGTTGTTGAACTAATATATGAATCACTAGAAGAGGACATTATAAATTTTGTACTCTATAAGAAATTAAGATAAGATTAAGACAGGTTATCATTGTGATTATGCAAATCTATAACCTGAAGACATCAATACATGTATAGATTTGTATATGATAAGGATATTTTACAAAGTCAAAAATAGATAATGAGAGAGAGACAAAAGAAAAAGAAAAAGAAATTATGAACATATGCCGGTAGGGTTTGTAGAGATGGAAAGGAAGGTATAGGAAAAGGACTAGATGATGCCTTAAAGGTCTTATTCATAAATAAAATCATAGAACACAGCTTCCATGCACTTTCCTCCTTTTTGTTTTCTTCTTCATCAATTATGTAATTCTTGAGACGTATACGTATGCAATCAAACAAACTCGTCACTCTCCTTTGTGTGTGTGTATATATAAACACTTATACTTAGCTACAAAACATACTCGATCTCTTTCCATCTGTCTTTTCCTTGTTACACACATGAAAACATATAAATTACAATGAAAGGAACGACTCATTTATGTATATGTGTGAATATCAAAAGAACAAGAATGATTGCAACATACTCCGACCTAGGTAATTAAATTATTAGATATGCTGTTCATACTCTCAAATGGAGAATGAGACTTGAGAATATGAGGGTGCAATATTAAATTTGTCTAAATATTGTCTTTCTTAAACCTATATATATGCTTAATAGTATAAAAAAATTTCTCTCAGAAATCCGGTATTCATAATACATAAAATTTATGACTAATCTGTTTCGAGCAGAGTCAAACTAAGAAAGTATAAAATTTTTCCAACGGAAATTTTCTCGATTCATAATACTCAGAATTCGAGACTTTATTTAAGGGTAACAATTGCGGAAACATTTGAACCAAAACAATCATTGGTAGTATAAATAATTTTTAACAACTGTTGAATTAATATTTTTTTTTAATATTGCTGCATGATCATTGATCAAGTATATATACAGTAAATAAATTGACACAGAAAGCGACTGCTAATTGAATATGCAAGACAATAATTGGAGTAGAAACCCCAAAAGGGTCATAATTAATTAATGAAAAATATATAAACCTCAAATATTTATGTGTTGGCTTCATCTCCATTAATATTTTTCCATTATTTCTAAGTTTTTCTAGCTGTCATCTCATTTACAGTACAATATTCTTCTCTCTTACCATTTTCTTCTAAAAGTCTTTTTTGGGTTAAAATGGGAAAAAAAAAAGACTAGTCAAATAGGAAAAAGTGGGGTCAATCTAGTAGTTGGGTAATGGGTCCACCACTTTCCAGTCTGCATGTGCTCACTTTCTTATATATGCCTCTTCGTAGAAGACATACATGAAACCCAGTGGCAGGACTCAAAAAATGACCGCTTTTCACCTTGTAATTTGTAACAACAAATTACCGAAATCCCTCGGTTTTTATCATAAATAATCTTTTAAAAAATTTACATAACATTTTCCTATACTTCAATAAAAATTTCAATTCATATAATAATTAGAAAGATAACACTTTAATTTACTAATTATTCTACAGTAATAATTATTAGCATTGAAAAAAATCTTAAATCTTTTTAAAAAAACTATTATATTGTACATGAAAATATAAAAAATTTATACAAAAATATCTCAAATATAAAAAAAATAATGTAGAATATTGTATCTTAATATTTAAAATTTATATGGTATTAAATAAATATGCATTATTTCAAATAGTAAGTGTAATATTGTATCTTAATATTAAAAGATAAAATGCTTCTTCATAAATTTTAAAGATATTATAAAAATAAATAATTTTGCATATAATATATATAGGAATGTAAATATGTAATGTTGTGTTGATCTCATACTAGAAAGTACAATTTCTGTTGAATGCATTTTGTAAACATATAATGAAACTGAGGCAGGCAGGCAGGCATCGAAAATTAGTCGTCAAAAGTTTGAAATACTTTAATGGATATCATATAAATAAAATAAAGTAGAGAAATGGAAATTTTTCCACAATGTTAGATGAGGCATTTTCTATAAATAGGAAATGGCATCTTTCTTTTCTGATATATTTTTTTATTTTTTATATATTTATTTAGTTAGTAATTATATTTTATTTTTTAGAGACAAATGAAAATGAAAATGAAAACACATTAATTTCGTTTTATTTATATCTTAATCCCATTACAAATATTATAGCTTTCATGAAATTTAAATCATACTTAAAAATATCAAAAAAATCACTACTGAAATTAGAAAAGAATTCTATACTATCTAAAATAATAGAATCTGAGTAATCTAACCACTAATTTTGTATATGGGACACGGCTTTAATGATTTATTCGATATTATCTATTTTTCTCAATAAAATGAACATTATATTATTCTATAACAATTTTTGCAGACATAAATAACATTATTAATCCAATAACAATTTTTTTATTTTCTGATTTCATATTCTATTAGTAAAAACACTCGTTTATCATTTCTTTTTATATGATAAATCATAAGAAAATCAATAGTCTATTTGCATTTTTTTTCAAAAACATATAACTCTATATAAAGTTGCTATTTTTTCAATTATAAAATTATCTCGCAATTTATTTAAATTTTCTTTATGAACAAACTTAACTAAAGTCTGACTTAATATATATGTTTTTCTTATAAAATTTTATTGCCATTTTCATTATGATTTCTTTTTTATGAGCAATCCTTCATTTGCCTTGATCTATTATCCTTTTCTATTTTTTTAAAGTAATTTTCTTATTCTTTTTATTTTTAGTTCTATTGGAAAATAACGTCAATTTTTATATAATCAGATTTATGAGAAAACGAAAAAAATGCAGAATAATAAGACACAAATTGATAACGGAGATCAGTCAATTATGTCTACGTCTCCGGAGTGCTGCAGATCTTTTACTGAAAGAAGAAAAATTCACAAAGTGTTTGTAAACACTCACAACTTACAACCTCTCACTAAATTTTTTCTAAATTTTTATTTTTCTCTCTCACTTTTCGATGGAATGTCTTACACATGAATTCAGAAAGTTATATATAGGCTTATACATCCTCAATGAACGACCAATATTAATTCTTATCTACTTTGATAGATGGTTGAAATCATTTCTCACCTACCGTCTTACCTACCAAATGGATGGTCAAATTAATATCTACCCACCAAATGGATGGTCAAGATTAATTTTTACCTACCATCTTACCTATCAAATATTTTGTTAACTAATTATTAATTAGTTCAACAAAAGATGCACTGTGCATCTTTATTGTCATTTATTTCTGATATATGTGTAGTTTGACCAACAATCTTGTAACACCTCTTACCCTTCCGTACACTCATCCGTATACTGGGCTAATAAGAAGTGCTACAGAAAATAATAATCTTTTCAAAAATAAATATTTCTTTAATTTTAAAACATATATAATATAAGAAATTTAAAATATATATATAGTAATATATAATATATATACACACCTTAATTACAACTTTTTTTCATTATTATTATTTACATATGCATATACATGTCATAATGAACTTTTAAAAGTTTGCATTTATATATCAAAATACAGTAAAAAGATCAACCCGTTATGAGTGGCTACCACTACTACTACTGTATTCCATTCTGCGGGTCCCAAATCAGCGTCCCTTATCTACAAGTCAAAACGATGTTTGCTACTCTTGTAACATATGGGAGAGAAAATAAACTCTAGCGCTGAGTATATAACTCAGTGGTGTAAAAATTCTTATAATAATAATCATTAAATTAAAACATAAACTTAAAATGAAACCGATTCAAAATTTAAGCCTCTTTTTGTAAATGCAACAATTTAATATTTTTATAATCTAATGTATCACTGAGTTCTTAATAATATAATTTTCATATACCCACATATTATAACATTCTAGACTTGCTCCTAGAGAATTAAATGGGTATCATATCACATATCAATTCAGAATCCACAAAAATGCACATGATCCAAATGTAATATGACTCAGTCCACGGAAATGCACAGGACTGTAAAATATATTAGATGATCCACAGAAATGTACAGGATCACACTATTTCATTGGTCTACAGAAATATACATGACCATAATTTCTACCCTATTGGCATGTCATCAATACTCTAGTTCACGTCTAGGCTAACATGTGGGGAAAATTTCATATTATAATTTACTTCATCTTCCATAAAGTTAATAAATATTCTTTCCATGTCAAAATGATTATTATCATATAGTATATTTAACATTTAAATTTTTTGGAAATTCAAAAAAATATTTCAAACTCAATAATTGCAAAAACTCCAATTTTTTATATAAAATATATTCTATCTAATATTATAGATCATTTAAAAATAAAATTTTCCTTATTACTTCATACTTTTCCGATTTTCCTTAATTTCTTACATATATAAATATGACTAATATTATAAGAAAAATTGCACTAACCTTTTTTATGTTTTGTTAGTATCCTCCGGTTCTTTCCCTTTATCTTAAGGTGGCGTCTGCCCTGACGTCGCACCTAAAGATAAAAAATTCAAATTAGCTAATGAACCCCACACGATATAAAATTTAACAAAATTTAAATTTTTCTACGATTTTCCGCTCTCATGTATATCGAGATTCTATAATTAAAATTTTTCTCATTATGCATTTTTAATGCATAGATCGCGGTTTTTGTTGTTATCACGCTTTTCCGTGCGACCAAAAATTTTAATTATCCTTTTCCTTTATAATATTTTATTTTCTTTATTTTTCCTCCAAAACTATTTTTCTCAATTTATTTCCCTTTAATTCCATTTCCAACTCAAAAATTCTCATTAATTAAATAAATATTCTAAAAATTCCAAATAAATTTCTCTAATTGTTTTAACATATTTTCTTTCATTCTCCACCATCAATTTTACCAAAATAATATTCAATAACTCCCAATAAAGTTTTCCATAATTAGGCTAATAATCTAAAAATTCTATTAAATATTCCTTCAATTCCAAAAGTTATTTTCTACTTCTAAACACTCCAATTAACTCTATAATTAATAATCTTCGAATATTAATTTAATTACCTAATATATTAATATTCTAACTCAACTAATAATCACCTCCATTTAATAATATAAAATTCAATTATTCACCAAATAATCTCCAATAAACTCCAATAAATATGTAATTAATCATGCAGTTTAACTAAATTAATTAATCACTTTAATAACAAAAATTATATCTAAACTTCACAAATAAATTCATATCTCATTATGTAAAAACGATTGGAAGGTGTGATTTGTACCGGATGACTCGGTTTAACGAGCCGAAAATTCTATCCAAAATACCCGATTAGTGGTCGCCGAACTCTGGTTGCCTGAAAATTTTTGACGGTTGCGGATCGATGATCGGATGGTACCAAAAGAAAGCTTGAGGTATGAGGAATCCAAATATATAAGTTTTGTGGCCTGGAAGTGGAAAACGTCTAGATCTACAAAAAATTGCGCAGCTTCGACAAGAACTTTTCAACTTCGATCAGCCCTCAAACCTCGGTTTTCGGAGCTCAAATTATACAGACCAAGGTTTTTTGATGTCCTGGATCCATCTCCGATGTTATATTTGAGAAAATAAGCTAGAAAATATGCAAAATGGAAGGGCAGTTTGAAATCCAACTTTCGCTGCTTCAATCCCAAAAATCCGGTTAGTTTTTCAAAAATCAGTCGTCGCTGGAGTGATAAGGACGTGGAGAACTACTTCTGGTTCGAATTTGGTGAAGATCGGATATCATTTGGTTGATGAACGAAGTTGGTGATTGTGTAGGGAGAATGAGAGAGAATGAATTTTTATGATTTTAATCTTTAAAATCTCTCTCTCTCTCTCTCTCTCTCTCTCTCTTTCTCTCTCTCTCTCTCTCTCTCTCTCTCTCTCTCTATATATATATATATATATATATATATATATATATATATATATATATATATATATATATATATATATATATATATATATATATATATATATATATATATATATATATACTCAGGGGCAATTTTGTAATTTTTTACAAATATCAAATTTTTAATAAAATTTTACTCAGATAAAATTATTAAGTTACCAAAATAATTAAGAAAAATCTTGATTGAAAAAAAATTAAAAATATGGGGTGTTGCAAATCTCCCACTAAAAGACTGGTTTCAATATATCTTCACACCTCGATCAATGCAGTAGCCTTTCTGGTCTTGTTACTATAGCAGATCAACTGAAGTTGAACACAACTTCAGTTTATTGATAGTCACGACATTTGTCAACATATTTGTTGGATTCTTTCTTCATTGGATCTTCTGCAATACTAACACATCATCTTCCAATGAAGATATGATGAAATGATAAAGAAGCCCAATATGTTTGGTTCTGGAATGAAATGCTGAATTTTTTGCCAAGTGTATCGTACTCTGACTATCACTATGCAAAATATTCTTCTTCTGTTTAAATCCCAACTCAATTAACAAACCTTGAAGCCATATCATCTCTTTACTAGTTTTAGTCACTGCTACATATTCAGCCTCTGTAATGGATAAAGTGGCAATCTTCTGTATTTGTGACATCCAACTAACAGTTGTAGTTCCAACAGTGAATATATAACCGGTGGTGCTTTTTTGGTGATCAACTTCACCTCCAAAGTTTGCATCTATGTAGCCTTGTACTTTTAACTCTCATTTACCAAAGTACAAACACTTCTCCGTAGTGCCTCGTAGATACCTCAAAATCCACTTAACTGCTTTCCAATGAGCTTTTTCTAGATTTGACATAAATCTACTAACAACTGCACTGCATGATCAATATTTGGTCTAGTACAGACCATTGCATACATCAAAATCCCAATAGTTGAGGCATAAGGAACCTTAGCTACGAATTCTCGCTCTTCCTCCGTTTGAGGGGATTGATTATTGGATAGGCAAAAGTGACTATCCAAGGGTGTGCTAACTGGTTTGGCGTTGCTTATGTTGAATCTCTGCAAAACACGATTGATATACTATGCTTGAGATAACTGCAAGAACCCTCTCTGCTTATCTCTTATGATTTGCATTCCAAGAATCTTCTTTACTGTACTCAAGTCTTTCATGTCAAACTCTTTTGACAATTGCTTTTTCAACCTTTTGATATCATCCATAATTGAACCTGCTACTAACATATCATCGACATAAAGTAGCAAAATGATATAACTGGATCTATATCTCTTGAAGTAGCATTGCACTTCTGGAAATCTTCCTTGTGCATGAAGCCGTCAAACTTTCTGTATCACTATCTTAGGGCTTGTTTCAAGCCATACAAACTCTTTTAAGTCTACACACCATGTTCTCTTACCCTTTTTCTAAGAAACCTTATGGCTGATGCATGTATATTTTTTCATCTAAGTCTCCGTGAAGAAATGCAATTTTCACGTCCAACTGTTCAAGATGAAGATCTTCAATAGCCACAATACTCAATACTGTTTTGATAGTATTGAGCTTCACAACGGGAGCAAAAATGTCGGTGTAGTCAACTCCTTCCTTCTGCCGGAATCCTTTGACAACAAGTTGGGCTTTGTATCTCTTGAGACCATCATGCTCTTCTTTTACCCAATACACCCATTTATTATGAAATATCTTCTTCCCTATGGGTAATTCAGTTAGTTCCCATGTCTAGTTGGAGATCAGATACTTCATTTTGTATTTCATGGCAAGCTCCCACTTACTAGCATCTCCAGTCTGACAAGCTTCATCATAGCATTCAAGCTCCCCTCCATCAGTCAATAACAGAAAGTTCATGTATCTTCTGTTAGGAACATGAGGCCGAGAGGACCTTCTCAATACAGGAGCTGGAGTAGGAGATTATGGTGTGTCGGACTGTTACGCATTGCTTTATTCAACAAATTCCTCTAGAGGAGGATTTACTACAATCGGTTCCGTTACAGAACTATTTAGGACATCATCTGCATCTGTAAATACTGGCTCATTCTGTTCTGAGCTGCTAGGGACTGTTTTACGCATGTCTTTGTACATCACACTTTCATCGAAGATTACATCTCTGTACTGATCGCTTTCTTATTTTCGTCATCCCAAATACGGTAGCCAAACTCATCCTCACCATAGCCGATGAGCATTTCTTGGATTTGGGATCAAACTTATTTCTTCCTTGATCACTAATATGTACATATGCTACACACCCAAAAAATTTTAGATGTGACAGTTTTATCTCTTTTTGGCTCTATACCTCCTCTGGTATTTTGTGCTCCAATGGAACCAATGGTCCTCAATTGATTAAGTAAACAGTTGTGTTGACTACTTCTGCCCATAACTGCTTTGGTAGACCTGACTGTATACGAATGCTTCTGACTCTTTCTGTCAATGTTCGATTCATACGCCCAACTACTCCATTGTGTTAAAGTGTGTGTGGCACGGTTCTCTCCATTCTGATACCTTTCTCATAGTAGAATTTCTTAAATCTGGTATCTTCATATTCACCACCATTGTCAATTCTGAACTTTTTAATCTTCACAACTGTCTCATTTTCAACCATAGTTTTCCATCTTCTTAAAGCCTCGAACACTTCAGACTTATGTTTTGGAAAGTGAACCCATACTTTCTGAGAGTGATCATCGATGAAAGTCACGAAGTAGTGTTTCCCACCAATGGATGAGACATTCGTTGGTCCCCAAACATCAAAGTGAACAAGCTCTAACCTTTCTTTCTTTAGGGTTCTGTCACTTGTCTAAAAGTTGACTCTTTTCTGCTTTCCAACTATGCAATCTTCACACATGTCTATCTCTACTGACTATAGACCTGGAAGTTTCCCCTTTGAATGCATAATCTTCATCCCTTTTTCATTCATATGTCATAGCCTCTAGTGTCATAGATTAGGATTTTCATTACAAGCTGCAACTGTGATCGAACAACATGCTTCTGCTTTCATGTAAAGAGTGTCACTCTTTTAGCTCGAGCAACTGTCATTACTCCCTTTGAAATCTTCCAATTATCACCATGGAAGATCGTAGTGTAGCTTTCGCTAGCCAACTGCCCTACTGAGATTAAGTTCTTTCTCAGGTCAGAAATATGTCTGACATCCTTCAGCTCCCAAATAGATCCGTTCAACTTAATCTTTACTACACATTTGTCAATAATAGCATAAAGGTTGATCATCACCAAGATATACCTTTCCAAGGTTTCCAGGGACATACCTTTCGAAGAATTCTTTTTGTGAAGTAGCATGGAATGATGCTCCAGAGTCTAACACCTAAGACTCCTATTTGCTTTCCAAAGAGCATATCAATGCATCATTGCCTCAAGAGGTGGAAGCAACACTTGCCTCTACCTTTGCTTCTTGGTTTTTCGGTGCACTCTTGCACTGATTTTTGTAGTGCCAAGTCTTCCCACAATTTCAATATTCGACAACTTTCGAACTATAGGAATTTCTGGGATTCCTGGATTTGGACCTTCTGTCTTTTGATCTACCTTGATAGTTCGATTTGCCTCAGCCATTACCTCTGGTTGAATTTCTTCCTCTTGACTCTGTATGCAAAACTGAAGAAGTTGATGATTCACCCGACTCTCTCCGTCAGATCTCTTCACTAAGAACCAAATCACAAACATCATTAAATTTCAACTTAGTGCTTCCCAACAAGCTACTCACAGCCATGATAGTAGCATTCCAGCTTTCTGGTAGAGAAGACAAAAGTATTAATGCTCGTATTTTTTCATCAAATTCAATTCCAACCGAACTCAATTGATTGTATTGAGTTCATTGAGATGTTGAGCTACCGATGCGCCTTCTGTCATTTGCAAGTTGAACAAGCACCTTATGAGGAGCACTTTGTTTAAGGTTGAACGTTTCTCATACATACTAGAGAGAGTCGTTATAAGACCTTTCGATGTCTTTTCCTTTGCTATGTTGAAAGCAACATTGCGGGATAACGTCAATCGGATAACTCCAAGAGTTTGTCTATCGAGAAGACTCCAGTCTTCTTCCTTCATAGCCTCTGGCTTCTTCCCTGAGAGACATTGATACAAACTTCTTTGATACAAATAATCCTCAATTTGTATTTTCCAAAAGCCAAAGTCCGCTCCATCGAACTTCTCAATTTTCGCATTTCCTTCGTCTTCGGCCATCGCTTTCATTCAAATCTGACTTCCTTTGGATCATTTCTCACAATTCTTGTGAACCACCATGTATTAGAACACATTCGTGGACAATTTGGTACAACTGACAAAATTTCATATGAATAGTAATTACCGAAAAAAGACAGAAAAACACAACCAAAGCTCTGATACCAGTTGTTGGGAAATAACGTTAATTTTTCTATTATCAAATTTATGAAAAAACAAAGAAAATGCAGAATAATAAGACAAATTGATAACGGAGTTCGGCCAATTATGCCTACGTCTTCGAACTGTTGCAGATCTTTTACTGAAAGAAGAAAAATTCACAAAGTATTTATAAATACTCACAACCTCTCACTAAAGCTTTTCTAAACTTTTATTTTTCTATCACATTTTTGGATGGAATGTCTTACAAATGAATTTCTAAGGTTATATGTAGACCTACATCTCCTCAATGGACGACCAAGATTAATTCTTATCTACTTTGGTGGATGATTGATATCATTTCTCATTTACTAAATAGATAGTCAATATTAATCTCCACCCACCAAATGGATGGTCAAGATTAATCTTCACCTACCAAATATTTTGTCAACTAATTATTAATTAATTCAACAAAAAATGCATAGTACATCTTTATTGTCATTTATTTCTGATGCATGTGTAGTTTGAGTAATAAATTCCTTCAATGCCATAAACTTTTATATATATATATATATTTTTTATGAAACTCGCTTAATATTAATGTTTAATTAAGCCTAATTTTATTTTTCTTACCTGCTCCGAAGCACAGGAACATAACTAGTTTGTTAAATATTTGAAAGCTAACTATTTTGTTTAAAGCATATTTTTTATTTTATGATTACAGATGCAAAATTAATAAAAGTTAATGATGGATTCGAACATACTAATTGAATTTTCTAATAAATAAAATTAAATTAAATTAGGACGGAAATTTCACAACTAAATATGTTGATTTTTTTCCATACAAGAAAATTTTCAAATAGCATTTTCAAATTTTAAAAATTATAATAAATTGTTTAATATATTAAAACATTTTGGATAGATTGTCACCAAAAAAATCTGTCTGTATTTTTTCCTATATAAACAAGAAAAAATGATAAATCCATTAAAATTCAACAAATTGGCAACCAACACATCCACATTAAAACGGAAAATCCCTACATTTAGCAACTTGTATAATTCTCGTACATCATATCATTAGGTGATAATATTATAAAACCTGATTTTTTTTTCTTCTTTTAAGTCCTTTACTTCGAAGTTTACGTTGTCACCTCACAATTTTCAATAGTCGAAGGAATATGTGGATGAAATTATGTACTCATTTATAAATATTTACTAAACTACAATACGTGATTTTTTTTTATATGAAGAGGAAATAGGTTCTTCTCGTGAATTTATAAGGCCCAAATTGCACCCATGGTATAGATAAAAATTCAAATAGCATTCCAAGTTTATGTGTTGACTCGTTGAGTCCTCAATATTAAAAGTCTTTGGCGTGGATACCTCATATGTAGGATCCACCACCAATGAAAATAAAATAAAATAAAATTTTTGCACCGAATTCGGTGTAGAAATTTTTGACATTGAGTTGTTATTATTAACTATTATTGCAGCATCTACACCTATAATAGGCAATCAATTTTTCTCATTTCATAAAAGCAACGGAGAACAAATTGTAGGAGCATCTCAATCTAAGAGAGAAAAATAGAGATAAAAATATTTATTATTTGTTATTTTCTTAATTTTTATGAGTATAGTTGTTATCTCATTAATTATTAGAGAGAATTTGTAATTTCATATTTCTTTCATAATAATTTTTTCTATCCTTATTCATCATTTTTACCCTAATTTGTTTAGGATATTTATATATAAAATCTGTATGTTCCATTTTATCTTTAATATTTTCAAATTATTAATTATGACCTTATTCTATCATGTCTTTATTTTCTCAACAAGTGTTATCAGAGTGTGACTTAAATATTAATATATACTTATCGTATATTTTGTGGTTCCTACTAATTTTTTTATTGTGGAAATTAAAGAAAATTTTAAATAAATTGCGATTGTTAGATTATTATTTACTCTTGAAGGTAAATAATTTCCCATGAATAAGAAATTTTCTAATAAAATAAGTTAGATTATTATTTACTCTTAAAAGTTGTTATAGAAGCAATGACGGCAAAATTTGATATCAAAAAATTTCATAGGAGTAATTTCTTTTTGTGAAAACTAAAGATGAAAGTTATCTTGAGAAAATATAACTGTCTAGCAGCTATCAGTGAAACGCCAACAAAGTTCAAAGATGATATTAAGTGGAACAAAGTGGATAGAAATGTTATTGCAAATATTCATCTTACATTAGCAGAAAGAGTATTGTAAAGCATAAAGAAGAAGAAAACCACAAAAAAGATTTGGAATCATCTTACAAACCTATACGAGGCCAAGTTACTTCAAAACAAAAATTTTCTTAAGAGAAAACTGTATACTTTACGGATGTCAGAATCTATTTTAGTGACAAAGCATATCAATGTGTTAAATACTTTATTTTTCAACTCACATCATTGGATTACAAAATAGAATCAACTGAACGTGCTGAATTTTTACTTCAAAGTCTACCTAATTCTTACGATCAACTTATTATCAATCTAATAAATAATTTCCTTACATATCATCTAAACTTTGATAATGTTGTAGTTGTTATTCTTGAAGAAGAAAATCGGTGCAAGAACAAAAAGGGCAAGTTGGCAAGTTTGCAATAAATGGGAGACCCTAATAGTGATAAAAAGGAGATCAATAGAACGTGACTCAAGTGGGAGCCAAAATCAAGGTAGATTATAGTCTAGAAGTAAGAAGAACTTTAAATGCTACCACTGTGGCAAAAAGGGTCACTTGAACATATTGAACTTCTACTTCAAAGTCTAGTTAATTCGTATCAACAACTCATTATTAATCTAACAATCAATGTCTTTACTTATCATCTGAACTTTGATGATATTGCAGCTGATATTCTTGAACAAGAAAATAGGCGTAAGAATAAAAAGGATAAGTTGGCACGTTCGCAACAAGTTGAGGCCTTAGGAATGGCAACAAGTAGGGTATCCGTAAAAATTTGTCCTACCCAAATCCGATTATATATATATATATATATATATATATATATATATATATATATATATATATATATATATATATATATATATATCCGAACCACTTTAAAATTATAATGTCAATATCCATACCCATTTCAAATCCGATTAATACCCAAAATCAGTTTAATTACCCATTTATCATTAAAAAATTTAAAATAAAATAAAATTCAAACTAATTAAATAATTAAAATTTTAAAAATATATAAATAATCTACCATAAATCACTACAACATCAAATAAACTAAATAAAATAAAATATAAAATCTAATTCAACACATTCAAATTAAAATAATTCATCAAATTGTTCAAAAATAACATTAAAATAATAAAATTAAATATTGTTCATTGTGATAGAAAAATTATATTTTAAATTTCAAACTCCCATTACATTTGTAATTCATTAATTTATAAAACATATAAAAAATAATTAATTATATCGTTTTATTCAATAAAAATTGTATAATATATATATATATATATATATATATATATATATAATTAGGTTCATCAGATAGCGGGTATTAGAGGACCTCTACTCGTGCCCTATGAAAATTCATGATAGATTTAAATATTGCTATCCAAATTCATCTCAAAACTCTAATAGAGTTACCTATTAGGGGTTTAAATGGATCCGGATAGACACGGATACTTGTGACATTTGTACCCGATACCACCTTTAAAAGGCCTTAATGGTGATAAGAGTGAGATCAACAGAACATGACTCAAGTGGGAACCAAGATCAAGATAGATTAAAGTCTAGAAGTAAGAAGAATCTTAAATACTACCACTGTAGCAAAAAGAATCACTTGAAGAATGATTATTGAAGTTTAAATAAAAAAAACTTCAATCCTCAAGGAAATATTGCAAACACATGCAATAAGGGTGATGTTTTGTATTGTGAAGCAGCAACAACTAGTGAATGTAGGAAAACATTTGTTGATATATGGTTCATTGACTCGGGAGCCATATTTCATATAACCTCACGAATAGAATGATTTCATCAATATGAACTTGTCTCAGAGGAATATTTGTACAATTGCAATAATCATGCCTTAAAGATTGTCGATATTGAAACCATCAAGTTGATTTGAGGAGCATTTGTACTAATAAAAGGAGAAAAGTGACTATCAACTTGTACATATAGAAGGGAGAGATATTATTAGAAGGAGAAGCATCAATTGCTTCAAGTAGTTCAAGCGAAAGATCTACAATGGCGTAGCATCAGAAACTTGAGCATATGTCTGAGAAATGAATAAAAATTCTTGCGAAGCAAAATCTACTTCTAGGTCTCATTAAGGTATCCTCACCTTTTTGTAAGCATTAGGTTACAAGTAAGCATCACAAATTGAAATTTAACACATCAAATTCTAAAAATAAAGAAATTATAAAATTGTTCACCTTTGATGTATGGCAAGCACCAGTTATGTCTTTAAGAGAACCAAAGTATTTTGTATTCTTCATATATGATCATTCTTAAAGATTTAGATATATTATATCAAGAAGAAGACATATATATTTCCAATTTTTAAAGTATTTAAAGCATGGGTAGAACTTGATTTTGAAAAGAAGATCAAGTGTCTAAGAACAGATAATGGATGAGAATACACCAGTCATGAGTTTATCGAATTCTACAATAAAAAAGGTATCAAAAGATAGTTTGCTACAATATACACCCTTCAAAAAAATGGAGTGACGAAGTGGATGAATAAAATCTTGTAAGAAAGAACAAATGCAATAGTGGGAGTTACAAGCTTAGAAAATGCTTTCTAGGCAAAAGCAATAAATATCGTATGTTATGTGGTAAATCAGGCCCCATCAACAAAAATTGGATTGAAGACACCAATGGAGATGTGGACTAAAAAGAAGGTTGATTATTCAAACATCTATATATTTGGAAGTCATATGTATGTAATTTATAACGCATAAGAAACTACAAAACTGGATCCAAAATCCAGAAAATTTATATTCTTTGAATATGTTGTAGGAGTAAAAAAGTATCACAAGTCTGATCCCACTTCCTATAAAGTTGTAGTCAACATGAATGTTATCTTTTTACAAATTAAACTACTAAAAAGAAAAAAGAAATAAATGATAGCACAGTGAAAGAAAATACAAAAATTACGGTAGTACACATAGAAAAAAAAGTTGAGGAAAAGAATTATTCTGAAAAAGCACCAGAGCACAAGTAACAAGAACCAGTTATTTCTAAGGTACCAAAACCTCGATGATCAGATCATTTCAGAAAATAACTAGTTTGTCATTTCGAGTATGTTATAGAGATCAATATTGCATATTGTCTTCTAACCGAGGATGAAGAGTCAATAACTCACTAAAAAGTACTAAACAACTTAGATGCATCTCAATATATGGCAACAATATATGAGAAAATATAAGTTATAAGAATAAAACTTGAGAACTTATTCTGTTACCACAAGGAATAAACCCTATTAGTAACAAATGGGTATATAAGATCAAGCATAATAGCGAAGATCAAGTGGAATGGTATCATGTAGATTGGTGGTGAAAAGATATGCTCAGAAATCGTGTAAGATTGGTAGTGAAAGGATGTGCTTAGAAAGAAGATATCGACTTTAATGAGATATTTTTTTCCAGTGGTATGACTAACAACAATTAGAGTAGTCTTGATAATGTGTACTATATTTTACTTATTACTGGAGTAGTTAGATGAAAACTGTTTTTTCATGGAGATCTTGAAGAAAAAATTTATATGCTCCAACTAGAAGGATTTTGAAAAAAAAGAAAAAGAAAAAGGAGAAATTGGTTTGTAGGTTGAACAAATCTTTGTACAGTCTCAAATGAGTGTCGATGTATTGGTATAGGATATTTGATTCTTTCATCATGAGATTTGGATATAGCAAACTTAATGTAGATACTTGTACATATTTCAAGAGGTTTGATGGAAATGATTTCATCATTTTGCTATTGTATATAGACGACATATTGATAGCAGACCCCAACAAATATTGTATTATAGAATTGAAGGCACGATTAGTAATGAAATTTGAAATGAAGATATGAGACCAGCGGATAAGATTCTAAGAATGCAAATTAACTGAGATATAAATAATAAGAATATTTGACTCTCAAAAGAATTATTTTAAGAAGATCTTGTGACGCTTCAATATGCAAGATTATAAGCCAATTTCTACCTCACTTCTTACTAATTTCAAGTTATCCTGTAATTTAAGTCCCAACATAGAAGTAGAAAGGATGGAGATGTCTCGAGTACCGTATATATCAGCAGTGAAAAGTTTAATATTCGCTATGATTTGTACAAGATCAAATATTGTGCAAGAAATGGGAGATGTTAGTCGATAGATGGTGAATCTTGATAAAGAGCATTGGAATGGAGTAAAAATGGGTCTTAAGATACATTAAGGGGACCACAAATATTATATTGCATTATGGGGAATCAGACTTTACTGTCAGATGATATGTTGATATGTGTTCGTACTTGACATAAGTAAATCCACCATTAGATATGTGTTCGTACTTGCTAGCGAAGATGTAAGTTGAGTTTCAAAACTGTAAACAGTTGTAGTTACGTCAGCAACAAAAGCAGAATATGTAACAACTACACAAGCTAGTAAAGAAGAAATTTGGTTGAAAATGACATTGAAGGAATCCAAGTGTTGCCCAAATAATGAACCAAGAATAGGGGTTGAATTGGATATTAAAAAATTCTTAACTTTTAAGTGCGGAATAAAATTAAATAGAGTAGGGATGAAAAGATATCATACAAGAGATTTATAGAGGTTCGGGTATTAACAAACCTTACTCTTCTCCCCAATCTCAATTGGGAGTTTCACTAACACACTAAGTGTTACAATGGAGTTTTATAAACTCACTCCCAACTATGGTGTTTCTATCAATGGCTAACACTAACCCAGAAATTTCCTTGTGTTTTAATGTCTCACTCAATAAACCAATTCCTTGTATTTTATGACTCACATAATTAACCCTTACAAGTGTTTCACTCTTAACCCAACATACCCAATCTTACTTGAGTAATAGATTACAATGAACACATTTACCAATCTATAATGCTCAGAATTTATGAGCAAATAGATTTTTACAGAGAATAAAAGTTTTGTTGAAAGTAATTAATGCACAATGGCTACAACAAGATTTTGATTCAAAAGTAATTGTTGTTCTCTTGTTTAGGATTCATAAATGACTTGCATTTATAATTCCTTAGCGAATTATAGCCGTTTGGATGCATTTAATGCGAAAATAGCCATTGAACCAACTCTTAATTTTGCACCTGACATATTTCTCTTTCCTCATTCACGGTCGTGAATATGTGTGCCACAGTCGTGAATGTTCTTCTAAGCCATGGCTCAGGTGGTGACTCTGGCCATGAAACATTCTAGAAGAATTTGAAGTGTTTGATCACGGGCGTGACTTTATACTTTCACGAGCGTGAATATCCTTTCAAGCCGTGGTCCAAGTGGTGACTCTGGCCATGAAGCTCTCTAAAGGAATTTGACATGTTATCTCATAGGCATGACTATCTTTCACGGGCATGACTGATTTTTTCATTCACAATTGTTATCCTAAAAAAATAGCCTCACCAGATTTAGAGGCAAATTTTCCAAGGCTATCCTTGGTATTTAATATGAAACATTTGCATCCAAATACTCTAAATTATAATATCATGGGATTTTTTCCATTCGATAACTCAAAGAAAGTTTTGTTTAAGAGTGGTCTTTTGAAAACTCGATTTGAAATATAACATGCAGCATTGGTGGTTTCGGCCCAAAAGTAAGTTGGTAACCCATACTCATTGAGCATTGTTCGAGCCATTTCAATTAAAGTTTGATTTTTCCTTTTGACCACCCTATTTTGTTTTAGGTGTCCTAGGAGATGAAAAATTTTGTGAAATGTTATGTTATAGACAAAAATTTTCAAAGTTTTCTTTTTCAAATTATTTGCCATGATCACTTCTTATTTTTGAAATACAATATCCTTTTTCATTTTGAACTCTCTTAGAAAAGTTTTTAAAAGATTCAAAAGCATCACTCTTTTGAGCTAAGAAAATTACCCAAGTGAATCTAGAGTAATCATCGACGATGACAAAATCATAGTGTTTACCTCCTAGGCTTGCAACTCTAGTAGGCCCAAAAAGATCTAAATGCAAAAGTTGTTAAGGTTTCGAGGTACTTACAATGTTTTTGGATTTGAAAAAGGACTTGTGTTGTTTTCCTCTTTAGCAAGGTTCACATATCTTGTCTTTTTCAAATTTGACTTTTGGTAGTCCCTTTACGAACTCTCCTTTGCTGAGGCTTTGAATTAAATTCATGCTTGCATGGCCAAGCCTTCTATGCCACAACTAAGATTCATCACTAGTAGTCACAAGACACCTAGATGAAAGGTTACATATTTTGTGTAAGTCTATTATGTATGTATTGACATCTCTACTTCCTTTAAATATCTTTTGGCCATTAAAAGAGGTTACAAGACATTCGTTAGAAGTAAAGATTACTTGGTTTCTCTTATCATATAATTGAATTACACTTAACAATTTATGTTTCAAACCATCAACAAGTAAGACATTTTCAATGAAAGTAGTATTATTAATACCAATGGAGCCAATGCCAATTACCTTACCCTTAGCATTGTTTCCAAATGTTACTTTACCTCCATCAATACTTTTAATGTTATTGAATAGTTCTTTGTCTCTAGTCATATGCCTTGAGCATCCACTATCTACTAGCCAAACATTTTCTTTTATTGTGGACTTGAGGCATACCTATAGAATCACAATTCCAGTATTATTTTTAGGTACCCAAATGAGCTTGGGTCTTTGGGGGTTAGCACATGAAGGTACCCATTGAGCCTTCCTATTCTAGTAATATATATTGATATGACCAAATTTTATACAATAATTATATTGTTTAGCTCTAAATATGCTTTTCGGTCTTACCATGCTTTTAACTACCATTTTCCTATTAGGTAGAGTTTGTGTGATGACTTGGTGCTTTCCTAGGTGCATGCTTCTTATACATAAAAGCATGATTGACCTTTTGAGCTTTCCTTTTTAGGCTTATCGACCCTTGATCATTCATTTTATGTATAAAGGATTTAGTGTATGTTGTGCACTTAGCCCTTGGGGCTGTTACTTCTAATGTTGAGATGTGGGGTTCACTTGACTTAACAAATGTGGTTTTGTGAGATAAAAATGATGTTCCTTTAAATCCTAGACCATGTCTTATTAAAGATGGCCTTTAAGACACAATGAGAGTATCTAAACTCTCATTGCCTTTATGAAATTTTGAAATGAAGTTTCTAAGTTCCTCAACTTCATTTTTCAAAATATTGTTCTCCTTAAGCAAGGATTTAGTTGAGAGTTTTGAGGAGTACTCATCTAATGATTTTTGAAGAGATTCATTAGAAGATTTAAGCTCAAGATTTTCTTTTTCTAAAACTTCCATTTTGTTTTTCAAACTTGAGATGTTATTTTTATAAGTATTGAATTTACATCTATATTTTTCTAATTCCAGGCTCAATATTTCTATTAGACTTTGCTCATCATCATCTTCACTATCACTATTATTATCACTACTATCATTATTGAATGAGTATGAGTAAAGTGATCCTACATTGTCCGAGATGTGATCCTCTATAGCCATGAAACATAGGTTGATCTCTTCACTTTCATTGTCATGTTTTTCACTTGAAGAGCTTTTGTCATCCCATGTGGCTTTGTGACCTTTTTCCCCATTGTCTTTTTGGTATTTGTTCTTGTGTTTCTTGAACGTTGGACATTCTGGTTTGATATGTCCCTTCTTCCCACACTCATAACATTTTACCTCCTCTTTATTCCTTTGAGAGTCATTTGAGGAGTGTTTGAGATTTCTTTGCTTGAAGATTTGAGAGTTGCCCATTCTCTTTTCAATTATTCTTTTCAGTCTTCTCGAAAGCATCATAATTTCCTCATTTGCATCATCACTCTTTTCTTCATCATCTTCAACTTCTTCTTGAGATTTTGAAGTAGAGGCTCTTAGTGCTAAAGACTTTCTTTTTTTCCGGTTCAGCTTCAAGTTCTCTATCTCTCTTTACTGCCATTTTATATGTTAGAAGTTTGCCAATAAGCACATCAGTATTCATGACGCTCATATTTTCGTTGGCTTATTCTATACTAACAACTCTTGAACCATAATCTGAAGGCTTCTCAGAATTTTTTTGTTTACATCTTCCAAGTTCAAGTGTTTCCTAAGATTTCTCATGTCGTTTATGATAGCTAGAAGACGGTTCGTCATATCGGTGATTGACTCATTGGATTTCATCTTGAAAAGTTCATACTCTGAAGTGAGAAGTTGAATCTTCTTGGATTTAACTTGTTTTATTCTTTCATGATAATTTTTCAATGTTTTCCATATACGATCCACATTCTTCAATGGATAGTGAGCTTGCGAGAATTGTTATTGCCTTTTTGGTTTTGAAATTTGCTCTACATTGAGGCTCTGTCCAATCATCTCTTGAAAGGATTTCTTCTTCACCATCAACTCTTCTTCTGGTTGGTGGTGTCCATTCTTTCCGAATGTTATCCTAGGCTTCAATTTCCTCACTACCAAGATATGTTTACATCAGAAACTTCCAATGAGCATAGTTTGCTCCATCAAAGTAAGTCTTGAGACTTTGCAATCCTTCATTGGCCATTTCTTGATCTTTGCTAGGGCTTTTTAGGCTTTGATGCTAGACTAAGCTCTGATACCAATTGTTGCCCAGATAATGAACCAAGAAGGGGGTTGAATTGGATATAAAAAAATTCTTAACTTTTAAGTGCGGAATAAAATTAAATAGAGTAGGGATGAAGAGATATCACACAAGAGATTTATAGAGGTTCGGGTATTAACAAATCCTACTCCTCTCCCCAATCTTAATTGAGAGTTTTACTAACACACTAAGTGTTATAATGGAGTTTTACAATCTCACTCCCAACTATGGTGTTTCTATCAATGACTAACACCTAACCTATAAATTCCTTTGTGTTTTAATGACTCACACAATAAACCAATTTCTTATGTTTTATGGCTCACACAATTAACCCTTACAAATGTTTCACTCTTAACCTAACATACCCAAACTTACTTGAGTAATAGATTACAATGAACACACTTACCAATCTATAATGCTCAGAATTTATGAGCAAATAAATTTTTAGAGAGAATAAAAGTTTTGTTGAAAGTAACTAATGCACAATGGCTACAACAAAATTTTAATTCGAAAGTAATTGTTGTTCTCTTGTTTAGGATTCATAAATAACTTGCATTTATACTTTCTTAATGAATTATAGCTATTTGGATGCATTTAATGCGAAAATAGTCGTTGAACCAACTCTTAATTTCAAGTTGGACATGTTTCTCTTTCCTCATTCACGTTCGTGAATATGTGTATCACGATCGTGAATGTTCTTCCAAGCCATGGCTCAGGTGGTAACTTTGGCCGTGAAGCATTCTAGAAGAATTTGAAGTGTTTGATACTTTCACAGGTGTGAATATCCTTCCAAGCCGTGATCCAAGTGGTGACTCTGACCATTAAACTCTCTAGAGAAATTTGACATATTATCTCATGGGCATGACTATCTTTCACGGGCGTGACTGATTTGTTCATTCATGGTTGGTATGATCCCAAGCTATATCACGGACGTGACATAATCAGTCACGGGCGTGAACATGCTATTTTTCTTATTTTTTCCTTCAAAGATTGTCTTTCATTCTTGCATCATATTTCATACCCTGTTCAACAAACTTAGAAAACAAATATTATTAAATACATTATTGCTATTTTATTTATTAGTATCAAAATAACGGAAATACCTCTCAAGGTTCAACACTAGGTATGAACAAGATAAAATTTCTCTATTTTGTGATAGTCAGAGTGTTTTTCATTTTACAAAAAATCCAATTTTTCATTTAAGGACAAAACACATTCGAATGAAGTACTATTTCGTTTGTGAGAAAATGAAAAAAATGAACAATTAATATGCATAAAATTTATATATAATATAATATAGCAGATTTTATGACTAAAAAAATTAATACTGACAAATTTATTTGGTGTTGATTTTTTAGCGGCTTAGCAAAAATATGAGTAGCATGAAATAGCAAGAAATAAATAACGATATGAAGATATGATTGACATAATCAAATCTTTAAGTGAAATATGTGTTAAAAGTTTTTGGTGTGAGTCTCTCATATGTGCGACCCACAACCAATAAAAATAAAATAAAAAATGAAGTTCTCAAAAACTTTTGCATCGAATTTGATGCATAAATTTTTGACATTTTGAGCGCATCTATGTTTATAAAAGGTACTCTGTTTTTCTCATTTCATCCCAGTAAGGGAAAGCAAATTCTGTGTGAGTCTCTCATATGTGAGATTCACCACTAATGAAAATAAAAAAAAATGAAGTTTTCAAAAACTTCTACATCAAATTTGATGCATAAATTTTTGACATTTTGAGCTACTATTATTGTAGCATCTATTCCTATAAAAGACATAGAGAGAAGTTGTTATTATTTATTTTCTTTCATAGTTAATTTTTCTATCACTACCCTTGATTTTTACCTTGATTTATTTGAAAATTTTTCATATAAAATATGTGTATTTAATTTTATTTTTAATTTGCTCAAATTATTAGTTATAACTATGTTTTATCCAATCCATATTTCCTCGACTTTTCATGATAAATCAACTCATCTTATTATTATTATTATTATTATTATTATTATTATTATTATTATTATTATTATTATTATTATTATTACATCTTCTCCAAAGAAACCCTAATTCAGGATCCAACAGTTAATGAACTTCTACTACATCTTCCACACCTCCAACTTAAACATCATCTCCAAAACAAACCTAATCAGGCCTTGACTTGCAAGTTTCAAGCATGGAAACTATGTCTCTGCCACCACAGCCATTGGTCCTCTACCGCCATAACAGCCTCAAGGAGACAATCCTGAAAATGATTTAGAAATGGGTTCAAGTGGGTTTACTATTACTGAAAAACAAAAATACTGAAAGCCCTCTATTTGTTTGGTTCCTAGTAAAACTTAAAAATTATCTCACTTTACATCAAACTAACAGAATCCCAATTCCAGTTGAGGTAAGTTATCTGACTATAACAAAACAATAAACCAAAAGAATAAAAATTTAAGGCATTTGAAATTTTATTACCCCTTTCCTCAAAATTTCACTGCAAAGAAACAAAAGGTAAGAGAAAAAATGGAGTAAAAAAAAAATACTTGAGAGAATAAGGAAAAAAGTGAATACCTTGTTAAAAGTGGGATTAGAAAGGACTGAAAGTCAACTGTTAATGATCGAAATATTTAGGTATTATTGTTGGAAAAAATACTTTTTTAAATAAAAATTATTTTATATTTAAAAAAACAAATAAATAAATATTTTTTTAAGCAGATTTGAAAAAAATAAATTATAAAAAATTTAAAAAATTATACAATTAAATTAAAAAAATTAAATCTATTTTTTAATATCTAATAACAATACCAAACACCCCTTAAACTAGAAAATAAATAGATCCATGAGAGATTAGTGTCACGACCCTAGACTTTAATTAGTAATCGTGCGGCACTTAGCACGGTCCGTTGCACTAAACCTGCCTTCAACCCGATAAATTACTCCAAAGAGAATAGAACGAAACTTAGAGATTTAGAAGATTCAAGAGCAAAACAAGAACACAAGGGAGTTTGAGAGAAAAGCTTTGTATTACTTGAAATGCTTGATTGCTTGAATGATTACAAATGAATTTACATAAGGTATATATAGGCCTCCACCTCCTCAATGGATGGCCGAGATCAATTTCCACCTACCAGATGGATGGTTAGGATTAACTCCCACCTACCAAATAGATGGCTAGGATTGATTCCCACTACCAAATGGATGGTCAAGATCAACTCCCACCTACCAAAATGGATGGCTAGGATTGATTCCCACCAACCAAATGGAGGGCTAGGATTAATTTCTACCTACCGAAATGGACGGCCACGATCCATTTAATCTAACGGTTTACAATGGCCTTCTAGAATATTACATATGTGTGGAAAAATGTAAATTTGTGGAAAATCCCGTATGAACCTTCTGGTGCGTGACATTCTCCCCTACTCAAGTTCGCGACGCCCTCGTCGCGCCTTCAAGCTTGAACCTTTCTATGTTATTTTTGAACTTCCACAAAGTGTCTTCAGGTTCCCAGCTTGCCTCTATGTCTGGGGCATTCTTCCATTTGACCAAGTATTCCCGATAACTTGGTACACCTCTTCGCCGAATTAGGCGGTCTGCCAAAATAGAATCCACTCCTATATCAAAGGAGGTTACTACCGCAGTGGGTGCCCTCTTCGACTCACCTCGACTTGCATCTTCCACGTCTCCATGATAAGGCTTCAACATACTTACATGAAAGACTGGATAGATCTTAAGCTTGGGAGGGAGTTGTAGCTTGTAAGACACCTTACCAACCTGCTTGAGGATAGGAAATAGCCCTTCGTATTTCCGTACCAGCCCTTTGTGAACCTTCCGCAAGGACTTGAACTGTTGTGGTAATAATTTGACAAGGACCAAATCTCCTTCCCGAAATTCAACCATCCTCCTTTTCTTGTCAGCCCACTTCTTCATCTTTTTGGATGCCTTGTTCAAATAGGCTCGAGCTAACTCAGCTTGCTCATGCCATGCCTTAGCAAATTTGAAAGCTGCAGGACTCTTTCCTTCTTAGCTTGTGGCCAAAGCATGAGGGGTCATAGGTTGTTGTCCCGTAATGATCTCGAAGGGACTCTTGCCAGTGGACTCACTTTGCTGCAAGTTGTAAGAGAATTGGGCTACATCTAGCAACTTAGCCCAATCATGTTGGTTGGCACTAACAAAGTGCCTAAGATATAGCTTCAGCAGTGCATTGGCACGTTCTGTCTTCCCATCACTCTATGGATGAAAACTTGTGGAAAAGTTCAAGTCTGATCCCAGCAACTTGAACAACTCTGTCCAGAACTTCCCAGTAAATCGTGGGTCTCGATCACTCACGATGTTAGATGGAATTCCCTAATGCTTTACGACATGCTTGAGGAACAACCGTGCAGTCTCATCCGCAGTGCAATCTTCCGAGGCAGGTATGAAGGTTGCATACTTGCTGAAGCGATCAATGACTACTATTATACTGCCAAAGCCTTCTGATTTTGGCAAACAAGTGATGAAGTCCATTGAGACACTCTCCCATGGTCTCTCCGGAATAGGCAACGATTCTAGCAAGCCACTGGGTGCACGCTGCTTTATTTTGTCTTGTTGGCAAACAAGACAAGTTCTCATGTAGGCTTTAACATCATCCCGTAGTTGAGGCCAATAGTAAATAGACTTGATCAAGGCAAGGGTGCGTTTCATAACTGGGTGTCCAGCCCATAGTGAATCATGACATTCCTTGATCATCTTTTTTCTCAAGTTTCCCCACTTAGGAACGTAGATGCGATTTTTCTTGGCATAGAGTAGTCCGTCACTTTGCCAAAATCGCCTTGTCTTTCCTTCTTTGATGAGGACTAGGAGGTTTTAAGCCAGAGCATCATGCTTCAACCCTTCTTTGATCTTTTTTAGCAAGGGACTGCTTGGTCTACTCAAAGTTGCTAACTCTGCTTTTCGGCTTAGTGCATCAGCCACCACATTGGCCTTACCAGGCTTGTATTCAAACTTGTAGTCGAATTCTGCCAGAAAGTCTTGCCACCGAGCTTGTTTGGGACTAAACTTCTTTTGAGTTTGGAAGTAGCTAGTTGCTACATTGTCTGTCATGATCACAAAGTGAGAACCCAACAAGTAGTGTCGCCACACCCTTAGACAATGGATGATAGCTGTCATTTCCTTTTCCTGCACCGTGTAGCGGCGTTCGGTGTCATTGAGCTTGCGGCTCTCATATGCTATCGGGTGCCCTTCTTGCATCAATACTCCACTAATGGCAAAGTCTGAGGCATCTGTATGCAACTCATACATCTTATAGGGGTCTGACAAGTAAAGCACTGGTTCTTTGGTAACGACCCTTTTTAAGTCATCAAACGAGGCTTGACACTTGTTTGTCCACTCCCAAGTATTGTTCTTCTTGAGTAGGTCAGTTAGTGGGGCTGCTCTTACTGAATATGACTTGATGAATCTCCGGTAGTAGTTCACAAGTCCAAGGAAAGACCTTAACTCGGGGACCTTAGTAGGAGGTTCCCATTCCTGGATGGCTTTCACCTTGTCTCCATCCATCATAAGCTTCCCATCATTTATTCTATGACCCAAGAACATCACCTCATCTTGGGCAAAAGAACATTTCTCCCTCTTAACATATAGCTCATTTTCTCTGAGGACCTCGAACACCTTCTTCAAATGCTCAAGATGTTCTTCCATAGTTCGGCTATATATTATAATATCATCAAGGTATACTACCACAAACCAATCGAGGTAGGGATAAAAAAACTTATTCATGAAAGTACAAAAGTTAGCAGGTGCATTTGTGAGACCAAAGGGCATAACAAGGAACTCATAAGCATTATACCTTGTTACACATGTAGTCTTCGGTTCATCCCCTTTTGCAATGCGCACCTGGTAGTATCCCGACCGCAAATCAAACTTGAAGAAGTATCTAGCATTCCCCAATTGGTCAAACAAATCAACAATGAGTGGGATAGGATACTTGTTCTTTACTGTGATCTTGTTTAGAACGCGGTAGTCAATGCACATTCTCAGTGAACCATCCTTCTTTTTTCTGAAAAAGCACTGGGGCACCAAATGGGGCTTTGGATGGTCTAATGAAACCAACATCCAACAGCTCATTGAGTTGCTTCAGCAATTCTGCCAACTCCGAGTTTGCCATCCGGTAAGGACTCATTGCTGGTGGTCTTATGCCAGGCTCCAGCTCAATTTCATGGTCCACCTCTCTCTTTGGGGGTAACTGTTTTGGCAACGCCTCAGGCATCACATCCTGGAACTCATCCAAGACAACTTGCACCTCCATCGGTAAGCTTGGTTATGGTGATGCTTCATCATCATCATACTCCTTAAGAATGGCCAAGTAACTCTCTTCCTCCCTTTTCAATCCCTTCTTGAATTGAAGTGCTGAGAGAGCTTGGGTAGTAGGCTTAGTGGTCCTTTCCGTCGGTACTAGACAAGCCTTTGGTCCATCCATAATGCACATAGAGTTTAAACATGGGACAAGGAAAGCTCTAACCTGGTCCAAGAACTCCATGCCGAATACCACCGAGAAATCATCCATGGGTACCACAGATAAATCCACTTGACCAGTCCATGCACCGAGACTAACCTTTACTCCGTGGGAAATTCCTTGGAGAGGTTGTGCCATCGAGTTGACTGCTTTGAGGGAGCCACCTCCATTGGCAACCTTGAGACCAAGTCTCTTGGCTTCCTCTAGTGAAACAAAGTTGTGAGATGCACCTGTGTCGACCAGAGCTTTGGCGACTTTCCCATTGATGGTTGCATCCACAAACATAAGTCCCTTGAGGAACTTTGGGGCACGTTGTAATGCACTAAGCAGTCGCAAAGATCCCATCTTCGCACCTTCATCTGCCTCACTTCTCTCTTGATCATGAGTGGAGGCAACTAAAGCATTCAATGTCTTCCTTTTGGGACATTCTCGTGCCCAATGCGGTCTGTTGCATATGAAACATGTCACACGGTGCTTTAAGGTGCCACGTTCTTCCCTTTCCTTCCCTTTGTCTCGGGACTTGAATGAGTAGCCTTCTTTGTGATTTTTATGGTTCTAACTCTTGGCATGGCCTCCCCCATTCTTTCCTCCACCAAACTTTCTATCAGCTGGTCTCGAGCCTTCTTTGTTTGAGGAGTAATCAATAAGACTTTCAGCAACGGCAATGGTCGAAGGCAAGTCTTGGACACCACGTCGTTTGAGCTCAAGGTTAGCCCATGATTGGAGACCATCCATGAACAAGAATAAAGCATCTTTTTCCGATGTGTCAGGGATTCTAGCAACAACGTTGTGAACTCCTTCACATATTCCCTTATGCTACCCATCTGCTTTAGTCGTCAAAGTCGGCCCCTCGCCTCTTCCTCAGCATTTACGGGGAAGAATTGACTTTTGAACTCCCTTTTGAAGTCCTCAAAGGTGTCAATTGTGCATACCCCACATTGCACATCTCCATGTCTTTGTCTCCACCACAACATAACAGTGTCGGACAGGTACATGGCAGCAGTTCGGATTTTGCTGGCATGGTCCGTTATGCCAGTAGCCTCAAAGTATTGATCCAGCCCCCATAGGAAGTTCTCAACTTCCCTAGCATTCCGAGCACCATTGAAAGTCTTTGGCTTGGGAACTTCCACTTTCTTGGCCTCAATGATGGTGGTTGTATTAGTTCCCGAGACCATAGCCCGTTTGCATAGGGCTAGATCACCACCCATATCCTCAACTCTAAGCAACACATTGGAAATTTCTCTTTGGAAGAGATCACGTACCTTGGCAAGTTCGGACTTCAGCCCATCAATCTCTTGCCTTAACCCACCATCTAGCTCGTTGAGGGACATCTTGATCGCTGCATGGATCTCCGCATCCTCGGCCTCCAAGCCGCTGCAACGTTCCTCCAAGTTGTCCACTCGGTCGAACAACTCTCCCAAGTTGTCCTGAGCACTCACAACACGTGCTTCCAAGCTAGAAATCATGTCTTTTGACTTGGCTCGAGATTCCTTAGATGGTTTCCAAACTTCCTCACGACCACGTTCCATTGATGGAACTTCCAAGCTAGGTGTAGCTGGGGCAATAGCCTTCATTATGCCAAAGGTAGTAAAGCTTCAAACCTTGGCTCTGATACCAACTGTCACGACCCTAGACTTTAAATAGTAATCGTGCGGCACTTAGCACGGTCCATTGCACTAAGCCTGCCTTCAACCCGATAAATTACTCCAAAGAGAATAGAACGAAACTTAGAGATTTAGAAGATTCAAGAGCAAAACAAGAACACAAGGGAGTTTGAGAGAAAAGCTTTGTATTACTTGAAATGCTTGATTGCTTGAATGATTACAAATAAATTTACATAAGGTATATATAGGCCTCCACCTCCTCAATGGATGGCCGAGATAAATTCCCATCTACCAGATGGATGGTTAGGATTAACTCCCACCTACCAAATGGATGGCTATGATTGATTCTCACCTACCAAATGGATGGTCAAGATCAACTCCCACTACCAAAATGGATGGCTAGGATTGATTCCCACCTACCAAATGGAGGGCTAGGATTAATTTCTACCTACCGAAATGGACGGTCACGATCCATTTAATCTAACGGTTTACAATGACCTTCTAGAATATTACATATGTGTGAAAAAATGTAAATTTGCGGAAAATCCCGTATGAACCTTCTGGTGTGTGACATTAGTCTCTTCAAAAACAAGATTAGTCTCTTTAAAATATAAAACATTATTTTTTATTTTGATATCGACCATCACCCGCCACCGTACATATTTCATCATTTCCACTGTTCAATAGCACTTTCTTTAATCTCATTATAAAAAAGAGAAATTATATTAAAAATATATTAAATTAATTGATTATATTTATAAATTATATAATATATATTTATAAAAAAATGTATTCATAATTGATTATATTTTATTATTTTTTTTAAATATTGAAATAGATAATTTTATCAAATAATTATTATATTTTTTTGTTTATTTAAATATCATAAAATAATATATTTTTTGAATTATATAAAAAAATTTTATTGATAATTTTATATTTTAATAGTAACATATTAATATAACAAACTAATAATTATCAGCTATCCACGACTAAGCCCAAAAACACTTCCTGCATGCAAAATAAACAAGAACACCATTAATTATTGTCCTCGTTTTCATTCTTAAAAAAATTTTAAAAAATAATCATCATTTTCTCTTCCTAATAATTTTGTTCTGTGAGTATGAGCAAATAGTTTGAATTTTAATATGTGAAAAACATGGAAACGAGCTATGCATTTTGTAACATAAAAGTATAAACAGCTATTAATAATGGTTTAAACTTTCAAGAGATTAATATAATTAATTATTAAATCTCATGATTTAACTTTATATACAGGGTCGGACAAGCATGTACTGCGAGAGCCTATCCCCACCCAAAAACAAACAAACAATTTCTTGTTATATATATATATAGAGGAGAGTTTTAATCATAAATAACATTAAATTTTCATAATAATTGAAAAATCAATTAGAACTATTTGATTTGTAATCTAATAATTTAAAAATAGTACCCATAGATAAATAAATAATATATTAATTATTAATCTCATATATATATATATATATATATATATATATATAAAGCACTTCATTTTTATTTATCTTTCTTTCTAATACTCTTTTCATACTCGTATATCCTATAAGAGTTTTATTAATAATATATTGATTATAAATAAATAAATAAATTATAGAAAATATATGAGATTTTAACAAATTACAATTAAAAATAAATTTTTAAAAATAAACAATTTACCCTCAATCATTTGAGATAATACTCATTCATTTGATATTGCATGAATTTCAAACATTATAACGTAATATATCATTATGTTATTGTGTGTAAAGTGGAGTCCACTAAGATAATATCTCATTATCTCTAAGATAATCTAGAAACTCTTGGCTCAAGTATTTAACTCCTCGATTTGATTGAAGCGTTTTAATACTTTTGTCAAGTTGTTTCTTTACTTCATTTATGAATTCTTTGAACTTTTCAAAAACTTCATATTTGTATTTCATAAGATACACGTACCCATATCGTGAATAGATATCGGTAAAAGTAATGAAATAGATAAAATCACTTCTGACGTGTGTGAACATTGGACCACATATATCAAAATGTATTAAATCTAAAAGTCCATTAACACGTTCACCATTTTCCTTAAAAAGGTAATTTAGTTATCTTGCTTCCAAAACTATCATTTTTGTATAGCTTAATCATGCGTTTCTCACTTATAAAACTATGGAGATAATGTCATAAATAAAATGATTTCAACATACAATTTGTAGAAATTAGCTATTTTACTGGACTAGAATCACCATTATCTTTATCTACAACTTCAGTTGCGTCTTTAAATATGCGCGGAAAAAAACTTCATACTAAACTCTAGACTTAGTGATGCATATAAATAAAATAATAAAATATTGATTAAATCATGATCAAGTGATTAATTAAATATAAATCAATTCAATTTGGGTTCAATTGTTAATAAAACTTGAATTGGACCTAATTAATTTATTGGGGGTTCAATTTTTTAAAATGAAATTAAAATAATTAATTTGAAGTTGCTTATTCAAACTTAAATTTTTTTAATTGGGGTTTAATTAATTAATTGAACTCAAATCCACTAAATTAAAGCTAAATTGAATTTGAATTGATTAAATAGAAATTGATTAATTAAATATAATTTGATTAAATCAATGTTCAATTAATTAAATTAAAACTTAATTGATTCAAGTGGTTAATTAAATATAAATCAATTCAATTTGGGTTCCATTGTTAATAAAACTTGAATTGGACCTAATTAATTATATTGGGGTTCAATTTTCTAAATCGAAGTTAAATTAATTAAATTGAAGCTGCTTATTAGAACTTTAATTTTTTTCCTAAAATGAATTTGGATTGACTAAATAACAATTGATTAATTAAACTTAATTTTATTAAATCAAAATTCAATTAATTAAATTAAAATTTAATTGATTCGAGTGATTAATTAAATATAAATCAATTCAATTTGGGGTCCATTGTTAATAAAACTTGAATTAGACCTAATTAATTATATTGGGGTTCAATTTTCTAAATTGAAGCTAAATTAATTAAATTGAAGTTGATTATTAGAACTTTAATTTTTTTCCTAAAATGAATTTGAATTGACTAAATAAAAATTGATTAATTAAACTTAATTTTATTAAATCAAGGTTCAATTAATTAAATTAAAATTTAATTGACTAATACAATGGAAATTATTAAAATTAGAGTTAATTGATTTATTGAACTTTAAACTGGAATTAATTAATTGAGATTCAACATATTAAATTGAACTTAAATAAACTTCTATTAATTGAATAACAATTGATTATTTGAATATAATTGAATTAAATTGAAATTCAATTAATTAATTTAACATTAATTAATCAAATAAATATTGATTAACTGAATTGAATTAAGTTAAGGTTGAGTTGAACATTGAACTTAAAAAGTAATAAATCGAGTTTAAATTAAGGTTTTACTAATAAATTATACTTACATTGATCTGAACATAAATTAAAGTTCAATTTTTTAGATTATAAAATTGATTTAATTTTTTAATTGAAATTTAACTTCAGTGATTAAATTGAAATTGATTAATCGAACATAAAAATTATAAATTGATTTGATTGAGATTCAATTTATTATTAATCAATTTGAAAAATTAAAGTTCAATTAATCAATCTAAATTCAATTTAACATGATGATTCCCAATTTATTTAAATTTAAATAATTAATTCATTGAACCATAATCTAATCAGTTTAAGTTAAATTAATCAAATGAGTCTTAGTTTAATCAATTGAACCATAATTTAACCAAATCAAGTTTATATAATTTATTTTTGGTTAATCAATTGAATTTTAATTTAATTCAATTCAGTTCAATTAATCATTTTTAATTTAATCAATTGACCTTTTGAAAAACTTCAATTTAGGTTCAGTTAATTAAATATAACTTATATTAATCAATAGAACTACAATTTAATTAAATTAAGTTCAATTGGTATTTAATTGATTAAACTGAAATTCATCTTATTAAATGAACTTGTAACATCATTCGATATAATTAAGATTAAATCCAATTATACCAAAAGATGCTACATACACATGAGTTAAAATGTCAAAATTTTTAAAAATATTTATGCATCATGGCTATGATGACTTAATAAAATAAAAACATTCTTAAATCATGAAAGCGATTTCAATGAAATAAAAGTTTAATACAAAACATACGGGTATACACAAACCCAAGGTTTTACAAAATAAATAGTTATAAAACTATATATCTCTGAAAATATAACATTTAAAGTTATAACTACCCAACCCAACCCATATTAAAACAATAAAAAATAAGATATAACAGTGTATCACTCACTCCAAATAAATATCATCGACTCTAATCACTGGACGTTCTTCTCTATTAGCCCTCCCCTAAGCTCCAAACCTGCGCATGAAAAATTCATACGCTAAGCAACTCGTACATAGTGGTACATAACAATGTGCAAGACATGCAACAATATATATATATATATATATATATATATATATATATATATATATATATGATGCACATTACAACATAGCATATCAAGCAAGCTCTCAGTGTCATACACGTATTTATCTCACATAACAATTTATTTATTATTTTTCATTTGCCCACCTACTCATAACTAGACTAAAATAGATACGGATAACTCAGTTCATTGAGGCACTTTGATCTGCTAACCTCTGGCTGTAAAATATATATAACTCATCGAGGTACTCTGGTCGGCTAACCTCTGGACCTTCATTATATATAACCCTCTGAGGCGATTTGGTTTGCTAACTTCTGGGCTTTCAAATATATATGACCAATCTACGTCACTCGGTACCAAACTCTCCCCTCAATTGCATGTCATTTATCATATCTCTATTTCTTGTCAGAGTATTGGACTCACAATATTATCATACATACATTCTTATTATTCATTACTGTATTTTATATAAATTCCATGATTTCTATAATCATATATTCCTATACCATGCAAATATCATACATTTGAGACCTACCGCCTCCCAACGAATCAAATTTGATTCAAACCCAAATATATCAATATTTTCATCAAAAACAGCTTCACGCTTGTGAAACACCATTTCACGGGCAGTCCTCTTTGTGACTCAAGTCATGATTCAACCTGTGAATCTGTATATGTTCACGGTCGTGATCAGCCCTTCAAGGGCGTGAACCCAACCATGAAGCTGCCCATAAACGGGTCTGCTTCCGCAATAAGAATGCACCTCACGACATTCACGCCTATGAACCTACCCTTTACGGTCGTGAATCTAAAAAATTTTCCAGAAAAATAAAGCATCACAAATCATGTTCATCCCACATGTAGTACTCTCTACGGTTGAATAATGTCAACCACTCTATCAACATTCTAGCATGCATTCAAACTATCTAACATGACTATATCATCTCTAGTCATCAATTATAATCAGAAATATTTCTCAAATATGTCAATTTGACCATGTTTATAAGGTTTTCCATCATACATATTAATCTCACATTTCACAATTTATCTACTCATTTATCATCTAAAACATGCATTTAAAGCAAAGAACACAAAAATACAAAGTAATAGTGTAACACCCTCTCATATAGTTAGGAATAATCTCAACTATGTAGGAGAATGTCACTTGCATATTACCTTAAAATTTGATTGAATTAAAATTTCTTCCATTATTGTTATTATATTTTCATATGTTAATTAATTAATTAATTATTTATTTTACATGATAGCAATATGTCATTCAATTAATGAATCTATTTTATATGCGGAATTAACAAACCATGTCCATATTTTTAAATATAAGTTTGTGCTTTTATTATCCCGATGTTTATAAAATACATATGATCCAAATAAAATTATATGTTCCCATCATAAAAAGACATGTAAAACTTTTGAAAACTATAATTATACTCATCACCCATGACATGTGGACAAAAAAAATGTATGTCATGTAAAGCATCAATCCTCTAACGTTGATTTACTTTATTTGACTCTGTATAAGTTTGCTTCTCTTCCTATCAACTTCTCTCTATAGGCTCCGAACCTGCATATGGAAAAATACCCACACGCTAAGCAACCTAATACTTAGTAGTACATATGTGTATAAATATTCATACATACATTTATGATATGTCATAAAAATTTCATGTTCATATTATCCAATTTTGCATATAAATAATCATAAATAATAATTCATATATCACAGTCATTTTTATAGCAATATAAAAAAAATCAATTTATTATATATCAATATAAAATATTGCATACCTGGTTTACTGGTTTAATACATATACATGTCATAATTTGCAAAAGTAAATTAATGTTCATACCTCATTTTTAACTGATTTCTATAAGCTCTCAAAGTTGTCCTGACATTTCTCTGTCTACTCGAATTTCACATCTTTCCTCAATAGTCTAGTCAAAGGAGAAGCAATTATTGGAAAGTCCTTAACAAACCTCATGTAATAACCAGGCAAACCAATGAAACTCCTTATTTCTGTCACATTACAGGGAGGCTTCCAACTCATAACTACCTTTACTTTGTTGGGATCAACTCCGATGCCATCTGCTAACATAATGTGTCCAAGGAAAGCCACATCATTGAGCCAAAACTCACATTTTGAGAGCTTGGTATAAAGCTTCTGTTCCTTGAGGGTCTGTAAAACTATCTTCAAATGTTGACCACACTATTCCTTATTATTGGAATACACTAAGATATCATCAATAAAAACCACCACGAATAGATCCAAATATGGTATGAAGTTCTGGTTCATCAAGTCCATAAAGAATGTTGGAGCATTTGTCAAACCGAAAGGCATCACCAAAAACTCATAATGCCTATATCAGGTTATAAATGTTGTCTTAGCTATGTCATCTGTCTTAATTTTTAATTGGTGGTACCCTGATCTCAAATCAATCTTAAAGAATACTCCTGCACCCTTCAGCTAATAAAAAAGATCACCAATTCGTGGCAACGAATATCTGTTCTTAATAGTCACCTTGTTCAACTATTTGTAATCTATGCACAACCTCATATACCTATCTTTCTTCTTTACAAACAATACTGGTGCACCCTATAGAGACACACTTGGTCTGATAAAACCCTTATCTAACAAATATTGCAGTTGTGCCTTTAATTCTTTTAACTTTGTCAGTGTCATTCTATACAGTGCAACTGAGTGGATAATTCAATCTCTCTATCGGGAGGTAGCTCTAGTAGGTCATCTGGGAACACTTCTGGGAATTCATTCACTATAGGGATATCCTTAAGATCTGGACCTCCCTTTCTAGTATCAATCATGTGAGTCAAGTAGGCCTCACATCCCTTTCTGATCATTCTTTAAGCCTTCATTATATATATCACTTAAACAGGTGGTGGAAACCTTTCGCCTTCTACTACTACCTCTTTTAGTTCTGGAGTTTTAAGAACAACTGTCTTAGATCGACAGTCCACTACTGCCTCATGTTTAGAAAGTCAATCCATTCCTAAGATAGCATCAAACTTGTGGAATGGAAATTCAATTAAATCTGCTGGAACCTCTTTCTCATGCACTATCTCAGAGTAACTTTTGTATACCCGGTTAACAATCACACTGTGACCTAGGGGGTTTGTGACCTCAATCTCATATTATGGATTCTCACTCGTCATATTGTTTTGACTAGGTGTGCTCGTGCATACATAAGAATGTGTAGAACTAGGATCTATTAAAGCACATAAAACTAAGTCATGTAAAGAAAACATACCCACAATCACATCAGTGGCTTTTTAGTCCTCTCTGTCCTTCATAGCATATGCCCTAGCTGGAATCTTGCTGGGTCCCGGCCTGTTGATTGTCTCTAATGTGGACTGATTAGGTCCTGCTCAACCTCCTCTAGTCTGAGTCTGATTTTGAATCCAAGTTGATCCTACGGTTTGTGTAGGTGCACTAATAGTCATTAGAGGGCAATCTCTTTTCATATGGTTCTTGGACCCACATCTAAAACAATCACTTGTGACCATCCAACATTCTCCTCTATGGCTCTTATGGTAGGTACCACAAATTGGAGCACTCTCTCGGGTAGCCTGTGTATGTATGCTACCGGCTGCAGATGTAGTTTTGGAGGGTTGCCCCCTCTTATGCAGTCCACCCTATGTATAACTCCTATTATGTTTCTTACTTCTGCCATGAGACTGTCCTTGGTAGTATCGACCTTTCTTGCCTATAGATTGGGCCACTAGAGTTACTGTCTATCTAAAAGCTTCTTCTGCTCTCTTTCTCACACTAACTGTAGATGGAATTAGTTGAGTAAAGTTGACATGCCGAAATGCAGTCACAAAATCCCCAATCTCTGTATTGAGGCCATCCTCAAATCTTCTACACCTGTTTCTCTCACCCATGATAATCACCAAAGCATACTTACTCAATTGAGCAAACTCTCTCTGATACTCGGTCACTGTCAACTTGACTTGCTTAAGGTTCAGAAACTCCCTCTTTTTCTCATATATGTAAATTGGAGGAACATATTCTTCCTTGAACTCAGTGATAAAGAATTATCATGTCATAGGCTTTGGAGCCTCTAGTTTCAAAAGAACTGATTTCCACCAGTCATAAGCATCTTCTTAGAGTAGAGATACGAAAAATCTTGCCTTTTGATCAGTAGGAACCTCAAGCTCATCAAAGACTCTTTTGGTCTTTTCTAACCAATATTCAACTTTAGCACCATCATCATCCTTCGTACCTAGAAAATTTATGGCTCCATACTTAAGGAGCTTGTCCATCTATACTTTCAGTTTCGCTGGTGGAGGTGGAGGAACTAGAGCAGGTTATGATACCACTTTTGCGATTTGTTGCAGCAAACTATTCATTTGCCGCATCAAAGGGTTTTGGTCCTGGTCGACATGTCCAGAAACCTACTGGGCTACGTCGGTATAGCATGCGGACCCTGAACACTAGCTACACTAGGCCGATTTGATGCTCCATTATTAGGAGAACTATTGCTTTCAGTAACTTTATGCGCCTGAATTTCCATACTCTCTTCTAATCCTACAAGTCGATAGAGAAGTAGCCCATGTCAGAGTCATATGAGACATACAATGCATGCATGATAAACCTTTATTCAACTTAGGTCTAGGATCGCCTAAATTAGGCTCTGATACCAATAAATGTAACACCGTCTTATATAGTTGGAATAATCCCAACTATATAAGAGAATGTCACCTGCCTATTACCTTAAAATTCGATTGAATTAAAATTTCTTCCATTTTAGTTGTTATATTTTCATATGTTAATTATTTATTTATTTATTACATGATAGCAATATGTCATTCAATTAATGAATCTATTTTATATGCAGAATTAACAAACTATGTCCATATTTTTAAATATAAGTTTGCACTTTTATTATCCCGATATTTAGAAAATACATATGATCCAAATAAAATTACATGTGTCCATCATAAAAAGACATGTAAAACTTTTAAAAACCATAATTATACTCATCACCCATGACATGTGGACAAAAATAAAATGTATGTCATGTAAAATACCAATCCTTTAACATGAATTTACTTTATTTGACTTTGTATGGGCTTGCTTCTCTTCCTATCAGCTTCTCTCTATAGACTCCGAACCTGCATATGGAAAAATACCCACACGCTAAGCAACATAATACTTAGTGGTACATATGTGCATAAATATTCATACATACACTTATGATATATCATAAAACTTTCATGTTCACATTATCCAATTTTATATATAAATAATCATAAATAATAATCTATATATCATAGTCCTTTTTTATAGCAATATAAAAATAATAATTTATTATATATCAATATGGAATATTTCATACCTAGTTTATTGGTTTAACACATATACATGTCATAATTTACAAAGATAAATTCATATTCATACCTTATTTGTGATTTTTATTTCCTTGTTTCATTTACCTGATAACTGATTTTTTTCATTTTTATTTTTTTTATTTTTTTATTTTATATTTTATAACCCCAAAACTCTAAACTTGTACTATATGGATGCGGATTGTGAAACAGAAGCACTCTCACCTGAGCTTAAGCCACCCTGCTCACTATCTGTATATGTATGTATAAGTGCTCAACCGAACTTCTCAACTCAAGTGTTCTCTCACTCGAGTTTAAGCAATCTTGACTATGTAAAATAAATAATTGCATGCATTTAGGATCAAGGGCGCTCTCACCCGAACTTAAGCCACCTTGTCCTTATAATAAAATTTTTCATATCATTATAAATTTCTACGGTACAGTAAACCCCTCAATGGTATGTCATCTATCCTATTTGTAGTCCTAGATTAAAGAATTGAGGTTAATTGATGTTATCATATTATTATTTACATACGTCATCAAAATTCATGTATTCATAATAATTTTCGGTTTACATGTCATATACATATAAAAAAATTTCAATTTCATTTAAAACCTCAAACCACAACATATCATATTAATTTAGTCAATACACAATAAGAATTTTAAATATAACTACTATCATATTATTCAAAATTAAAACATATATATATATATATATATATATATATATATATATCACCCAATATTTAAAATACCAAATTACTAAATTTTTATTTCTGGACAGATTTCTATCCTGATTTTAGATTGCATCTTTCACATATTTTTTATTTGAATTTGACCTTACAATATTCTATAAATTTTTAGCTTAATGTTTTATCTTTCATATACAAAAAGAATCATATAAATTTGATTTTTCTAGCTAAAGTTATGTCCAAATAATCTTATAATGCTTAATAAAAATATGCCCAGTATTTTTCAGAATATTTTTATGTTCGAGATTTTGTATCAAATTTTAGGTCTAATATAAATCATAACTAGCATTTATACTCTGCATAAACTTTTTATATCTTTGTGTCTATTTTCATTTTCAACTAGTTTCATCCTGATCCAAGTTTCATAACAAAACATATTACCAAAACATTATAGAATGGTCAGAAAATAACTACCCTGGGTACTTCCAGATCTGAGAATTTATAGAAATTTTTAGACCACCTTAAAATCAGATATAACATTTATACCTTCATAAAAGTATAGTTGTTTTAAGATTTTGGGGAGAGGAAGAGGAAGAGGAAGAGGAAGATATGTGAAAGAAGAGAGAATTTTTGCATGGAAGAGTGAGAGGAAGGCTAAGGTTTTGAAATTTTGAAGAAGAAGAAGAAAATAATATTGTTATACTTATGGTAAATACCCTATTAGGTCCCTCCTTATTTTTTCCAAATATCCACTTAAATCCTTGATTTTTATCTTATTATTATTAATTTACCCAACCTTTCTATATCTTTTATTTAACACACATAACTTAATAAAAAATCACTTATAAATTTTTTTATTATATTTTATTTTCAAATTTAGTCTCAAATAATTTTAATTACGATCATTAAATATGTTAATTATCCAAGCCTAAATTGACAGTCGTTATAAATAGCGTTAAGTGTTGTTATGTACAAACCTTACACCTAGGATGGAGATTGACTAAAGTTTGATCTCTTTAAACTTGTCTTGTCCCTTGAGATGAATTTCTATCACTCTTTCCAGGTCCTATTAAGAAGAAAAAGTCCTCTTAGCCTTTGGAACTTAAACCAAAACCAGAAAAGGAAAAACCAAGTTTTTCTCCAAAACTCTCAACATCCCTCTTCTCACTCTTCTTTCACCTGATCTTTCAAGTTTCTCCAATGGAAGAAGATGGAGTTTGGAGGAAAAAGAAAATGAAATTGCATGTTTTATTGGTTAATAAGGAGTAAGAGTGGATTTAAAGGAAATGACAGAGAGAAAAATGTGACTGACTCGCTAACTCTGTCTGTCCAGGTTTCACGATCGTGACTCCTCTTTCATATGAGTGAGCCTACCCTTCACGGTCGTGAAGCAACTCTTACGGTCATGAAGAATCTTATCATGGTTGTGTCCTAAAATTCAATATTCACAGCCATGACACTCATTATAACGGGCATGAAATATTTGATTTCAGTCATTCTCAATATCGCAAAACTCCACTTAATCCTCTATTTTCCACTAACCAATAACATAACTTATAGGTCATAATCACAAGTGTTACAATTATCTCCTCCTTAGGATATTTTATCCCCAAAATCACATGTCATGACATCTCGGAATAACTTAGGGTATTGTGCTCTCATCACTTTCTCATTTTTCATGTTGCTTTTTCAGTTGTATGGCTCTTCCATAAGACTTTCACCAGCATAACTCGATTGTTCTTGAGCTCTTTTACATCACGAGATATGATCTCGACTAGTTCCTCTTCATAAGATAAATTTGGTCTAAACTCTATGCTCTCAGCTGTGATGATATGAGAAGGATCTGACCAATACCTCCTCAACATGGATACATAGAAGACATTCTGTATCCTACTTAACTCTGGTGGCAAGACAAGCTAGTACTCCATTGGTCCGATCCTTTCTAGGATCTCATAAGGACTAATGAACTTAGGGATTAACTTGCCATTCTTTCCAAATCTGAGAACCTTTTTCCACAAAGATACCTTGACAAACACTTTGTCTCCCACTATGTACTCCACATCCTTTCCCTTAAGGTCCGCATAGGATTTTTGCATATTGGAAGCCGTTTTCAATCGATCTCTAACGGTCTTCACTTTCTATTATTTCTCTTGTACCAAATCTGGTTCCACTAACTTTCTCTCACCGAGCTTGACCCAACACAAAGGTGTCTGATACCTTTATCGTAAAATGCATCATATGGAGCCATCTGAATACTGGATTGATAACTATTGTTGTATGCAAACTCCATTAATGGTAGATATTTATCCCAACTTCCTTCAAATTCGATGACATAACACCTCATCATATATTCCAGGATCTGAATAACTCTTTGTGGCTGACCATCTGTCTGGAGATGGAAAGTGAAACTGAGCTTAATACCCAAAGCTCGTTATAGACTATCCCAAAACTGAGATATGAACCATTGATCTCTATCCGAAATGATAGAGACTGGAACTCTGTACAGATGCACTATCTCATTCATAAACAACTCTGCAAACCGGTTCAAAGGATAATCTCTCCGAATAGGTAAAAAGTGATCTGACTTTATTAATTTATCCACGATCACCCATACTACATCGTATTTCTTCAATGTTAATGGCAATCCAATCACAAAATCTATAGTGATTCTCTCTTATTTCCATTCCAAAAATTGTGATTTACTGTAATAACCCTAAAGGTGCCTAATGTTTGGCCTTTACCTGCTGACATGTAAGACACCTAGTTATAAACTATGTGATGTCTTTCTTCATCCCTAACCACCAATACACCCCTTTCAAGTTCTGATACATTTTGTTACCTTCTGAATGCATTGCAATTTTTTTCTTATGAGCCTCCCTCATAATTTTTTATCTCAACTCTAAGACCTCTGGTACATATAACCTACCCTAGTAGTATAAGCTACCATTTGGCTCGACTGACAACCCAGTCTCTTCCCCTTGGAGACCAAAATGACCAATCTCACTAGTTTTCCATCAAGCTTTTGTGCATCTCTAATCTCTTGGCTCAAGGTTGGTCAGATGTTTAACTCTACCATGGTCTTCCTACTAAATGCATCGGCGACCACATTGACCTTCTCTAAATGATAACCAATTACACGATCGTAATCTTTTATCGACTCTAACCATCTTCTCTACCTCAAATTCAAATCCCATTGTGTAGGAATATACTTTAAATTCTTGTTATCAGTGTAGATGTAACACTTCTCTTCATATAGATAATGACGCCATATCTTCAATGAAGAGACAATGACCACCAATTCTATATCATACGCCAGGTAGTTCTTCTCATAAGGCTTTAACTATTTGGAGGTATAGGTGACCACTTTTTCTTCTTGCATTAACACGTAACCCAATCTGTTGTGTGATGCATCACTGTAAACCACATATTCCTTGTTCAAAATTGGTTGTGTTAACACTAAAGCTTTTGTTAAAAGACTTTTAAGCTAATCAAAACTGTTATGGCACTTGTCCGTCAAGTTAAACTTGATATTCTTCTGTAATAACCTAATCAATGGAGAAGCAATTATGGAAAACCACTTGTTGAACCTTCTGTAGTATCCTACTAAGCTGAGAAAACTCCTGATCTCAATAGCATTCCACGGGAATTTCCAATCCAATATTTCCTTGACCTTGCCCGGATCTACTCTAATACCATTGGTCGATATCAGATGCCAAGGTAACCTCATCTAGCCAAAACTCACACTTAGAGAGCTTGGCATATAGCTTCTGCTTCCTAAGAGCCTGTAAAACTATTCTCAAATACTGCTCATATTCATTCTTATTTCTTGAATACACTAAAATCTCATCTATGAACACCACGACAAACTGATCTAAAAATGGTCTAAAGATCTGGTTCAAAAGCTCCACAAAAAGCTATTAGAGCATTAGTTAACCCGAATGGCATAACTAAAAACTCGTAATGACCATACCTGGTTCTGAAGGCTATCTTCTCTACATTGCCTACCTTAATTCTCAATTGATGGTACCCTGATCTCAAATCAATCTTAGAAAATATTCCTGCACCTCTCAACTAATCAAAAAGATCATCAATCCATGGTAACGGATACTTGTTCTTATCACTATGGTCAATTGTCTGTAGTCTATGCATAACCTCATAGGCTCGTCTTTCTTTTTAACAAACAATATCGATACACCCTATAGAGATACACTCGGTTTGATGAAGCCCTTATCTAGAAATTCCTATAATTGTTCCTTTAACTCCTTAATCTCTGATGGAGCCATCCGATATGGTATCGCTGATATAAAAGTTGTACCCGAAGTAAGCTCAATTGAGAACTCTATCTCTCTTTTCGGATGTAGCCCTGCTAACTCATCTGGAAACACATCTGGGAATTCTTCCACTGTTGGAATATCCCTAAGATCTGGGCTTTCCCTTCTGTTGTCGATCACATAAACCAAATAGGTCTAACACCCCTTTCTGATCATCTTCTGTACTTTCATCATGGAGATATCCTCATTTGCTGTGAGGATATCTCCCCCTGAACAACCACTATCTCATCATCCAAAATTCTCAACTCTACCATCTTCATCCTGTAGTCCACTACTACACCATGCCAAGATAGCCAATAACGGATCTTGTGTCCAATCCGACTGACTAGCGATTGACTGTTGTAAAGGAGGTACGTCAGCCAAACCTTGCACACTAGTCTAGCTCGGCTGATTCTAAGCCTCAACATCCGGAGGACTGTTACTCTCGGCCACATCATGCGATTCAATCTCCATATAAGCTTTTTAGCCTACACATTGACAGAGGATAGCCCATATCAGAGTCATACAGGATAACACTCACACACATTATACACACATCCCACATAGGTTTATAACCGCCTAAACCTAGGCTTTGATACCACTAAATATAATACCCTTCGATATAATTAAGATTAAACCCAATTATACCAAAAGATGCTACATACACATGAGTTAAAACGTCAAAATTTTTAACAACTTTCATGCACCATGACCATGATGACTTCAAAAAATAAAAGCATTCTTAAATCATGAAAGCGATCTCAATGAAATAAAAGTTTAATACAAAATATACGGGCATACACAAGCCCAAGGTTTTACAAAACGAGAGGTTATAAAACTACATGTTTCTGAAAATACAACATGTAAAGTTATAACTACCCAACTCATAGTAAAACAACCAAAAATAAGATACAACAATGTATCACCTACCCCAAATGAATATTCTCGACTTTGATCACTAGACATCTTCCTCTATTGGTCCTCCCCTAAGCTCCAAACCTGCGTATGGAAAATCCATACTCTAAGTAACTCGTGTCTAATAGTACATAACAATGTGCAAGGCATGCAACAACATATACATAATATGCATGATATACTCACTAAGCTACTATAATGATTTACCTTGAAATCCACACATACACTAGCTCATATACTACATGACATATCATTTGAATTATATATATATATATATAATGCACATTACTACATGGCATATCAAGCAATCTCTCAATGTCATACACGTGTTTATCACACATAATAATTTATTAATTATCTTTCTTTTGCCCACCTACTCATAACTAGACTAAAATGGATATGGGTAACTCAACCCACCAAGATGCTCTGATCTATTAACCTCTAACTGTAAAATATATATCACTCACCGAGGTACTCTGGTCTGCTAACCTCTGGGTTTTCAATATATATAATCCACTAAGGCACCCCGGTCCGCTAACCTCTAGGCTTTCAAATATATATGACCAACTTAGGTCACTCGGTACCGAATTCTCCCCTTCAATGGCATGCCATCTATCCTAGCTCTAGTCCCTAATCAGATTATTGGGCTTATAATATTATCATACATACATTCTTATTATTCAATATTGTATTTTATATAAATTTCATGATTTTTACAATCATATATTCCCATACCATACAAATATCATGCATCTGAGGCCTACCCGCCTCCCAACGAATCAAATTTGATTTGAACCCAAACATATCAATATTTTCATCAAAAACAACTTTATGCTAGTGAATAACCTTTCACAGCTGTGAAGCACCATTTCACGGGTAGTCCTCTCTGTGACTCAAGTTGTGATTCAACCTGTGAATCAGCATATATTCACAGTCGTGATCACTCCTTCACGGGCGTGAACCCAACCGTAAAGCTGTCCGTGAATAAGTTTACTTCACCAATAAAAATGCATCTCATGACATTCACGCTCGTGAATCCACCCTTCACAGCCGTGAATCTTGAAATTTTTCCAAAAAAATAGAGCATCATAAATCATGTCAATACCATATGTAATACTCACTACATTTGACCAATGTCAATCACCCTATTAACATTCCATCATGCATTCAAGCTATCTAACATGACTATATCATCTCTAGTCATCAATGATAATCAGAAATATTTCTCAAACATGTCAATTTGACCATGTTTATAAGGTTTCCCATCATGCATATTAATCCCCACATTTCACCATTTATCTACTCATTTATCATCTAAACATGCCTTAAAATCAAAGAATACAAAAAAAAAAGTAATAGCCTTAAATATTGTTATGTACAAACCTTACACCTAGGATAGAGATTGACTAAAGGTTGATCACTTCAAGCTTGTCCTCTCCCTTGATATGGACTTCTAGCACTCTCTAGATCTTATCAAGAAGAAAAAGTCCTCTTAGCCTCTGGAACTCAAACCAAAACCAAAAAAGGAAAAACTAAGCTTTTCCCTAAAACTCTCAAACTCCCTCTTCTCACTCTTCTTTCTCACTTTTCCCTTATAAAACCTTGATCTTCTAAGCTTCTCCAATGGAAGATGGAGTCTGAAGGAATAAGAAGATGAAATTGCGTATTTTATTAGTTAATAAGGAGTGGGGAACGAATTTTAAAAGGGATACCAAAGAGAAAAACGTGATTGTCTCACCAACTCTGTCTGTTCAGGTTTCACGGTCGTGACTCCTTTTTCACAGACATGAGCCTGCCCTTCACGGTCGTGAAATAACTTTTCATGGTTGTGAAAAACCTCATCATGGTTGTGCCCTAAAACTTATATTCTTGATTGCGCCCTAAAACCTGATATTCACAGCCGTGACACCCATTGTCACGGGCGTGAAATATCTAATTTCAGTTACTCTCAACATCGCAATACTCCACTTAATCCCCCATTTTGCACTAACCAATAACATAATTTATAGACCCTAATCACAGGTGTTACAAAACTTGAATTATTTAAATTAAGCTGAAATTGAACTTCATTTTATTAAATTAAAATTGATTAATTAAATTGGAGTTCAATTATTTTTAATTTAATAATTTACAATTCAGTTTAAATCACTATAAATACTCTCATTCTAATATCACACTGAATTAAAATTTATTTATTCCTTTCGTTCTAGAAAAATAGATTTACTTTCTTTTTTTTTTATATTTCAAATTTATAATGTATTTTTATTTTTATTAAAGAATATAATTAATTTGTTAATTTTTGTTAATGATTATGAGTCATATTTATTGTGCATGATAATCAATAATATAAATTATCAATTTCTTAATTTTTCAATTTTGATCCTAATTTAAATGTATGATGAAAAAAATTATATAATATTAATCTAATTAATTAATTTCTTACAATTTGTGTGAAAATAAAAGTGAATCTTTTATGCCATTGAGATGAAAAATACTATTTATAATAGCACTTATTTTTAACTAAAATACCAAATGAAAATTTTCTAGATAATAAATCGTGGGTGTATTATTATTATTATTATTATTATTATTATTATTATTATTATTATTATTATTATTATTATTATTATTATTATTATTATAGTCCAAATCCAAATCTAATTTAACTCATTATTTCAAATTTAATGAGTTAGGTGGCTTCCACTATATTGTATATTATCTAGTATTGATCTAGGTAGCAAGTTAACGAATCACCTACTATCATAGTTAAAAATTCAGATTCATCAATACACTAGATGTATTGTAACAAAAGCCTACAAAAATTTATTTCTTGTTTTCGTTTTTACGATGTAACAATTTGCCTCCATCATTTGAAAAGATTTCATAAACTAAGTTAGCTTTGCTTGGGTTTATATATATATATATATATATATATATATATATATATATATATATATATATATATATATATATATATATAATTTATTTGAGGTTAAGAAATGAGAATGTTTTTATAATTCATTAATTCCTCCAACAATGATGTTTAAATTTTTTTTTTCCTAGATCATTCAATATCTTACAATCTAGGACTACAACTAATATGAATTTAGGCTCAATACGTTTATTAAGGGAGCAAAGAATTTTTTTTTAATTTTAAATATATTTTATATCCAAAACTGTAATTCAATACCTGTAGTTAAGGGAAAATAGACTTCTTATATCAAATCTCTCTTTTTGAATCATTTCCTAAATTTTAAAGTGTTTTGTATCCAAAACTTGAATTCAATACCTCTAATTAAGGGAGAATAGCCTCCTACCATCAAATCTCTCATTTTGAAAAAAAAAAATCGAATTTTTAATATTTTTCCATTTTAAATAAGTAGACTCACTTATTTTTTTTCATTTGTGAAAAAAAAATTCTTTTTCCTTTTTAAGTATATAATATTTGTTAATTTTATGTTATACCCTTATTTAATGTGTAATAAATGCTAGATTAGAATATATATTTAATATTTAATTTCTCTATATTAAAGATAAAAATAATTTATAGTGCATGAATTAATCTTTTTTTTATTTATGAATGATACTATCAAATGCGGAAAATGGAAGATTTATGAAGGTCAATTAAGTCAAAAATTGTGACGGCCTAAATGACTGTATTTTATCAAGGGAACAGAGTTCCAATGTACTCACGCTTGAGAGAGAAATGAAGAGAGATAAGAATTTGTCCAGATTAATTCCGATTGTTTTGAGATATTTTCTTAGTTACCTTATTGGATTAGTGCAATCTTGTTTTTATTAGTTATCTTAACAAATACAATTAATTTCTCTTAGTAGTATAGTTAGTTTAAATCATTTTTCCTATAAATAGAGATTGAATTAAGTAGGGAAATCATCTCTAGTTTTCTGTATTTTTATTTTATTTATGTTTTTGTTTACAACCATGTGTGACTAATTTTATTCTTCTAGTCAATGTTATTAAAGATTGACTTTTTAAATAAATTGTGAGAATATTCTTTATCATTTATTTTTCATTTTGAATATTTGAATATTTTATATTTTCTTTGATTTATTTATTCATTTGATGAATGAATACAACTATTTGGGTCTTTAAATTTGTAATATATATTTGATCTAATAGAGCGGTGAATCAATACTCTTAATGAATTAAATGCTTAAAGAATATTGTTGGAAATATTCAATCTATTTTAAATAATCGAGCTTGTATTTTATTGAATAAAATTTGTAGTTTTTTTTAAAACTTAATGTTATTTATAATTTAAATCTTAAGAACTTATTTAAAATTAAATATTGATAAATAAAGTTTAAGTGCATATATCATTTTTCATTTAAATTACAATTAAGGAAAGACAAAATATTAGAACTAGCTACTATTTATAACCAGTTTATTTAAATTGGAAAATCATTTTTCTATTATTTAGTGATTAATACATTTAATTATAAGATATATCTTGGCTGAAATTTTTCTTTGATTTTATTAACTTGCATTTTATTTTCAATATATTCAACCCTCCCCCCCCCCCCCCTCTCTCTCCCTCCAAATTTTTTTTTGTGTTCTTAAAAATTCAGATTTGATAATCGATCAATTCCTATGAATTTGACCATACTCTCACTATTTACAAATATAATTTTGAAAGAGTATGAATTTATTTTTGATTAATTGCGACAGCTATCAATGTGCCCTTCATCAATAAATATTATGAATTTATTATTTCTAATATATGCCCTAATTAATATGGAGGTATATTAACAAAATTTATAATTTCAACTATTTTAACCAATGTATGGAAAAATAAAATTGTTCTCTAACAGATGGAATATTAATTCTAGATTTTCTAATAATATATAATTTCACATGAATGAGAATTGAGAAAGCGAATATGGATACAAAATTAAGTTGGAAAGATATCTAACCGAAAAAAACCTGGGATAGCTTTGGAGAAGAAGACACAAACAAGAAGAAAAAAATTTGTTAATGTAGGATTATGTACTAAAACCAACTTTTTAGACCTATTAAGAAACACTCAGTTAATTGGAGCTAACTCAATAGATACATTTACTATGAAATAACCATAATAAATATAGGAGGTCATGAATTTAATACTCAGTTTTTATAATATATATATATATATATATATATATATATATATATATATATATATATAACAGTGGAATAAAAAATACAGTGAAAATACAGTAAATTCAAGTATCAAGAATTTGAGATTGTGTGAGCCACCAACATAATGTGAGGGAAATTTCGTCACTGTAGTCTATTAATAACATATGAGGGTTTATATACAACATTTACAAACCCTAAAATTATACAAATATGAAAAGCCAAGTCTTTACAGATAAGAATTTGCAATCAAATATATTTTCCTATCACACGCATGAGACTTCTCGAGCCTAGAGATTTGTGGAGTTGTCATCATTTTTTGTCAATATATTATATTTATTTATTATGTTTAACTATATATTGGAGTGAGAATACTTCTAATGAGAATATAAAAAGAATTTTTTTTAAAATATCATATGTGAAATATATAATATTTATTAAATTTAATAACAATGAACTGTGTAAAATAATTTAATTGCTTAAATACCTCTTGCAGAGACCTAAAACTTTAACTAATTAAGAAGATGGATAATAGTGACAAAATACTAAATTCTCTTTCTTCTTCCAAAGCTTAATACAGAGAATAATTGAGAGAGAGAGAGAAGAGATTTGCTTATTCTCTGAAATTACTTTTCTACAGTAGAATTATCATTTTCTGACTTCATGGAATTGTGGTAATTGCTAAGCACTTATCATTTAATTATATTTTAATTTAATTTAATTTAAAATAAAATGAATCATAAGTGTCCTGCCCAAATCCAATAAGAGAATTATGTTAACAATTAAATAAACTATTCGTGGCAAACTTTACTCAGAAGATGATATTCTTGTTGTTATCTCCTAAATGTGCTCACATCTAATATTCTTTTCGTACAGAGAAGATAAGCTCACTTCCATTTTCATGTAACATTAGGAAATTCTAGGTGTGATCAATATGATTGAAAGCATTTTTTTTTTCTTAATATATCCTATATTAACTAATGGCATGTTGAAAAGTTAAGAAATAATTATTCATATTTGTTAATAACAAATCACATTAAATAGGGATGGATATATATAATAATTTTCATTCAGATTAAGAAAACATTTAGCTGATATGATTATAATTATGAATTTTTTTAATATACCTCTACATTTAATTAGGGGCATTGTTAAAACTAAGAAATTATAACTCGTATTTATTGATATTGATAATAAAACACATTAAATACTGATAAAATACCAGTTATCCTTTCTATATTACTTTATCTTTTATTTTCATCATTATTTGAATAATACATACTTTGATTTTAAAATTATGCACCAATATGAGAAAAATAAGTATATGTGTCCTTCAAAAAATAGAAAAAGGTAAGAAAGAAAGTAACTAACACTCCTCTAAATAGAGATAGAAAATTAACAAATAATTATAGTTTAAAGAAGGAAAGTGAGCTATTCTTTTGGAACAGATAAAAAGTAAAGTGAACTAATCCTTGTGAGAATTGATGGAGTAATGAATTAACTTCTTTTTGTTTCATTTCAAATATCTATTTTGAAATCTTCACACAGAGTAAGAAAATGATTAATCACTGTTTATTTTATAAAATTATCATTGCAATTTATCTCAATGTAATTTACTTTTTTATGGAATTGTAAAAAAAAATGTAATTTCAATAAATAAGGGTAAAGTATGAAAAATATATATTAAATACTATCTTGATTTATGAAATGAACATTTAAAGTGAAAGAAAAAAAATCTCAAAATGGATATCTGAAGTGAAATAGAGGAAGTATAATTTATGACTCAATTCCAAAATACATTTCAAATATTTATTTTGAAATCTTCACACAGAGTAAGAAAATGATTAATCACTGTTTATTTTATAAAATTATCATTGCAATTTATCTCAATGTAATTTACTTTTTCATGGAATTGTAAAAAAAATGTAATTTCAATAAATAAGGGTAAAGTATGAAAAATATATATTAAATACTATCTTGATTTATGAAATGAACATTTAAAGTGAAAGAAAAAAAATCTCAAAATGGATATCTGAAGTGAAACAGAGGAAGTATAATTTATGACTCAATTCCAAAATAAGTGTTGTTTAAGCACAAACAAATAAAAGATCATAAAATCAGATGTATTCCTTAATGGCAAATCTTACAGATCGATTTCTCAATTTAGCAAGAATGCACAAAATTATTCCTTAACTTCAATTTGTAACACAAATATCCATCAACTTTTAGATTATGTACCAAAATTTCGTCATTATCTATTGTCATTGGTTTCACAAATTATCATTAATGACTAAGTATCACATCATCTTTTACATGAAATATACTTGATAATTAGGTGCAATATCACCACCTACATAAAATACATGTTTTTTTTTTTGAAAAATTAGACTTAAATGATCATTAAAAAAATATGAAAGTTCATATGTATTCCATATAGGCAATAATTGTTAGGAAATATAATATAGAAGAAATTGTTAATCTAATATCAGTAAAATATTAGAACAGAAAGATCTGAGTCATGTATTTTACACCGTATCCTTAAAATAAATTTGTCTCATACCATAGGTTTTTAGGACGACTGACGTTTGTCTTCCAGGATATAACAAATTAAAGAGTAAAAGTTGAATATACAACAATTGTTCACAGCGAACTGAAAATGGTGTTTCTCTATCACAATAAGAAAGGAAGAAGGAGAGAAGAATAATCTATATTGATGATAAAATCTACATATTTAATTTTGTAACTCAAAAAACAGGATAAGCTCAAAAGTCAAAATTTGAAAAACTGTCTGACACCTCACTATCACTGGTGCGACACAACATCGCTTACAGGATAGGTTTCACTTGCTCATTATCGCGGATGTGACACAACATTGCACGCGCGACAGATTTTACTCTATCATTGTCGCACGCGCGATAGTGGTAAATGTTTTTCTGTCACGAGCATGACAACATTGTGTCGCGATGACCTTTAAAAATTTCCAGAAATAAATAAATAAAAATATAAAAGTTGGGTTAGGTCACGATATTTTGGCTCGACATTCGTGTGTGCAGATCATGTACCTACGCATTGGTCGTGGTTTGGTTCATGGATTTGCACCCCCCTGCACCTATGCACACGAGAGAGAATTTTTCACTTTATTCACTTAACAAAGTAAATATGAGTTTCTATATATAAACTATTTTCCCAACTTCTCATATTTCCTATGTGGGATTTGCCGCATTTGAATTTTCTTCTCCTTAGCAAGGAGCTTACTTTGAGCTTCAATTTTTCATTCACCATTTTAAGCATATGAATATCATAATTCATAGTCTTCATGTCAAGGAACACATATCTAGGTTATCCTCCCAAAATCAAGTTATGATACCCACTCGAATATCACTCTCAAAATAGTTCATTAACCACAATTTTTCAACAATCCCCCACATGAATAAAATTGGACAAAAAGTAAGACGAACAAAGCCTTACTATGTGATAGAGCTTAGTGATTGAAACCTGCACAAGATAGGTAGGTGTTTCCCTTTGAAACTTTCTTTATGAAAATATATTTATTTACCTGTTAACCAATTGATATGATATCATTGAATTGTTCAGCTATATGAGCAAATAGTAATATACTCTACACATGAATCTCTTTTGATGCAATTTAGTTCTCATTAGTATGTTCATTTTGGCCCTGATCATCTTCCGGGTTCTGTGAGAATTTTAGAGAATTGAGTTTCACACAATTCACCTTTGAAACGACCCCACTTCACTCTCGCATAGGTGATATTTTACTCATAAGTATCATTAAAAGTATAGCTTAACCTTTCAATCAACAATATCACAGGTTTAATCCACACAGTGATCTCACCATATTTTTACTATTAGGTTGTCTTATTGAACCTAGATCTTGGGATCCCAAGTCAACTAGATTGGGTTTTTCTTTGTATACACTTCTTACTATCTTACTGGTTTAAGTCTCATTTCTCTCAATGAATTATGAACTAACTCTCTGTTTAACCCTTCGGTTAATGGATCCGCAATGTTATCATTTGATTTCACATAATCAACTGCAATTACCCCAGTTGAGAGTATTTACCTTATGGTATTATGTCTATGATGAATGTATCTAGACTTACCATTATACATATTACTTTGTGTCTTTCCAATTGCAGATTGACTATCACAATGTATGCAAATTTGTGGCACTAGACTTTCCCATTTCAGAACATCTTTTAAGCAATGGTGTAACCATTCAGCTTCTTCGGTGCATTTATCTAATGCAATAAACTCAGATTCCATTGTGGATCTGGCTATAACTGTTTGTTTACAAGATTTCCAAGCCACAATTGCACCAGCTAGTGTCAACACATAGTCTCTAGTAGATTTCAAATCTTTTATATCAGAAATTCAGTTTGCATCACTATATCCTTCTAGGACAGCTGGATATCTAGTATAATGCAATCCATAATCATGAGTATAGTTTAAATACCTCAATACTTTTATAATTTTTTTCAATGATCAGTTCTTAGATTACTCGTATAACGACTCAATTTGCTTACTACATAAGCAATATCCGGTCTTGTACAACTCATTAATTACATGAGACTGCCAATTACACAAGCATATTCTACTTGAGAAATATTTTCTCCTCTGTTCTTAGATAAATGAAGACTCAAGTCCAATGGAGTTTTAGCAATACTTGTATCATTCTTATTGAATTTACCAAGTATCTTATCCGTATAATGTGTTTGACTTCATGTAAATCCATCTGATTGAGATTTTTATTTCTAGAATTATATCTGCTAGTCCTATATCTTTCATCAAACCTTGAGTTTAACATATTTTGGTATACTTGACCATTTTGTCATTACTACCAACTATGAGCATGTCATCAACATACAGACATCATATGACATAACCATCGCTAGTGTCTTCAACATAAATATATTTATCACACTCATTGATTTTAACACCAATACACAACATTGCACTATCAAATTTTTCATGTTATTGCTTTGACGCTTGACACTTATTTCAATCCATATAGAGATTTAGCCAATCTACAAATCTTCTTTTCTTGTCCTGAGATAATAAAGCCTTCATGTTATATCATGTAGATTTTTTCATCTAAATCTCCATTTAGGAAGTTGTTTTTACATCCATTTGATGTATTTCAAGATTGCGTAGTGCAACAATCGCAATAATCATTCTGATAGAATTTATTCTAGTTACAGGAGAATATGTATCAAAATAGTATTGGCCTTCTCTTTGTCTGTAACCTTTAATCACAAGGCTAGCTTTATATTTATCAATTGAACCATCTGTCTTCATCTTCCTTTTAATGATCCATTTGGATTCTAGGGGTTTACACATTAGAGGTAAGTCCACTAGTTTCCAAGTATTATTTTTTATTATAGAGTCTACCTCACTCTTAATGGCTTTTTTCCAAATTAGACCATCTAAAGAGTTTACAATCTCTGTGTAAGTTTAAGGTTGTACCTCTAACATGTAAGTCAGAAAATCTGGTCCAAAATATTTTTCCAACCTTGCTGTTTTACTACATTGAAGCTCTATTTCAACTAGCTCAACTTCAAAACTAAGTTCTCCTTCCTGAACTTGATCTTGACTTTGATTATCTTTAGTAATAGCCTTAAGAGTTCATTTGGTTGATTTTTCCTCTTCTGAAGTTTTACAAACAAATTTATGTTCAAAGAATGACTTATTCCTTAATTCCATTATCGTGTTCTTATGTATGTCAGGAATTTTTGATTTATACACAAAAAATTGATAAGCACTATTATTATGCATATAACCAATGAATATGCAATCAACTAATTTTGGATCTATTCTTACTTTCTTTAGTTATAGAATAACCACTTTAGCAAGACACTCTCACACTCGCAAATATTTATAGGAAGACTTTCTTCATCTCTATAATTCATAAGGAGTTTTATCTTGCTTACTACGGGGCAGATTATTTAAAAGGTAATTATCCAACAAAACGGCTTCCCCCATATATTTTGAGGCATCCCAGAACTTATCAACATTACGTTCATTATTTCTTTTAATGTAAGATTTTTTCTTTCATCCACATCGTTTGAATGAGAAGAATAAGGTGTTATGGTTTCGTGTATAATTCCATGTTGTGTACAAAATTCTCTAAATGGTGATTTATATTCACCACCACGATCACTTTTCAATACCTTTATTTCCTTATAAAGTTGATTTTCAACTTTAATTTTATAGAGTTTAAATTTCTCTATAGCCTCATATTTGTTTTCAAGCAAATACACATAATAATATTTTGTGCAATCATTAATAAATATGATAAAATATTTGTTACCACCTCTTGTTGGAACAAATTTTAAATCACATACATCACTATGTATTATCAAACAGTTCAGTTTTTCTTTCAACTACTTGAAAAGATGACCATGTTAATTTTATCTCAGTGCAAATTTCACATTTATGTTTTGAATCAATATGAAAATTAGGTATGTGGTTTATGTTAATTAACCTTCTCAAGGAATTGTAATTAATATGTCCTAGTCTACCATGCCATAAATTGGAAGACTCGAGCAATTTCATATGTTTCACAAAAATTATATTAAGCTTAAAAAGTCCATCAAGAGCATACCTTCTTCCCATATACATTCTACCCTTACACAAAATAACTTTGTCTAACTCAAAAATCATACGAAATTCATGTTTGTTTAGCAATGAGTCTGACACTAAATTCTTGCAAATATGAGGCACAAACAAAACATTATTCAAAGTCAGCTCATTTTTCAGATGTCATCTTCAGCACCACTTTCCCTTTACAAAGAACTTCAGAAGTGGCAGAATTGCCCATATAGGGTATTTCTCTGCTCTTCGGTTTGAAAATAAATAACATTTCACGTTCTAAGCAAATGTGCCTTGTGGCACTAGTATCAATCCACCATTCATTTGGTTTAGACCCAACCAAATTCTCCTCTGATATGACAGTGGTAAGACTAATATTAGAGATCTCTTGAGTAATATTCTGCAATAAATTAGCTTTATCGCTCTTCTTTTTCTTTAAGAGCCTACAATCAGAAGCCATGTGACCCATTTTGTCACAATTGAAGCACTTGCCTTGGAATTTCTTCTTAAAAACTTCACCTTTAGGTGTTATCTTAGATCCTTTGGTTTTCTTCCTTTTGGAATCTTATCCATGTTCGATAATGTTCATCTCTGTCTCGGAAGAATTTAATCCCTTCCTATCTCTTTTGGAGCTTCTGTTGTCTTCTTCAATTCAAAGTCTAACAATTAGTTCTTCAATATTCATTTCCTTTCGCTTATGCTTAAGGTAGTTTTTGAAATCCTTCTAGCTATGGGGTAATTTTTTAATAATAGCAACCACTCGGAATGTCTCACTCAAGTTCATCCCCTCTGCATGAATATCATGAAGGATAACTTGAAGTTTTTGCACTCGACTCACCACAGTTTTAGAATCCACCATTTTATAGTCAAAGAAATGTCCCACTATAAATTTTTTAGCATCGGCATCCTCAGATTTATATTTTTGGTCCAAAGGCTCCCATAACTGTTTTGCAATTTTAATTCCACTATACACATTGTACAACGAGTCATGCAACCCATTCATAATATAATTCCAACACATAAAATTAGAATGATGTCAACTATCATAGATCGTCCTCACTTGGATATCTTACTCATCCTCCTTCAGAGTAGAAGTATCATCAATCAAGAACCGTGCAAGATTCAAGGTGGTCAAATAAAACATCTTTTGCTGCCACTTCTTAAAATTCAAACCATTGAATTTTTTTGATTTTTTTCCATGATTCACAGGCACCGTAACAGGTACAATAGGGGAGACAACCCATGCAGCAATAGCTGATGACCTTTGGAAACTATCCTGAATATTGGTAGCAAATACTGTATTCTCCATTCCAGAAATGGAACAAAAGAACTATTAAAATTCTAGTAAATACTGAAAATAACAAAAAAAAAAGGATTTGTCTTAAGATTGTTAAAAAGTATGATAAAGAGAAAATTGTTAATCTAGTATCAGAAAAAAATCAGAATAGGAAGATATGAGACATGTTTTCCACAATGTCTTTAAGACAAACTCGCCCCTATCATAGATATTTAGGAAGACCGACGTTTGTCTCTCAGGATACAATAGATTAAAGAGCAAAAGTGAATACACAACAATTGTCTACAACAAATTGAAAATGGTGTTTCTCTATTATAACAAGAAAGGAAGAAAGAGAGGAGAATAATCTATATTCTGAAGAAGACCTCCAAAAAGAAAAGAATCATCTATATATATACTATAGGAAAGAGAGAAGAAATAATTGTGGTTTTAATATCTATTATGACTGCAATTTAATCAAAATTTTAAATTTGCATATTTAATTTTGTAACTCAAAAAACTGCAAAAACTCAAAAGTTAAAATCTGAAAAATTGTTCGACACCTTACTTTCACGACAAGTGTCATTTGCTCATTGTCGTGCCACAACAGGTTTTACCTACTCATTATCGTAGGCACGACAGGTTTAACCTCTTACTATCGTGGGCACACAATAGTGGTAAACATTTTTATGTCACGAGCGTGACCAATCGTCATAGTCGTACCACGATGACCTTTAAAAATTTTCAAAAATAAATAAACAAAAATATAAAAGTTGGATTGGGTCACGATATTTTGGCTTTATATTCGTAATCGGTTCATGGATTTGCACCCCTCTGCACCTGTGCATAGGAGAGAGAGTCTTCCACTTTACTCACTTAATAAAGTAATGATGAATTTCTATATATAAACTTTTGCCCCAACTTTCCATTTTTCCTACGTGGGATTCCCACATTTGGATTTTACTCTCCTTATTAAAAAGCTTACTTTGATATTCAATTTTTTATTCACATATTCACCATTTTAAGTATATAAATATCATAATTCATAGTTCTCATGTCAAAAAACATATATCCGGATTATTTTTTCAAAACCGAGTTATAAAATCCATTCGAATATCACTCTCAAAATAGTTCATGAACTACAATCATTAAATGTATTTCATTTAATCAATGATGTGACATTTGATCATTAGTACTTATATATATGTATGAGATGATATGTGTTTCATATAGGTGGTGACATTACACTTAATTATTAATTATATTACAAGTAAACAGTGATGTTATGCTTAATTATCAAGGTAACTTTGTAAAATCTGTAGACACATAAAGGAATAATATTTCTATTAGATAAATTAAAATTGGGTGATATTATTACAAATTGAAATTGTGGAAACAATTTTTACTCATTTTTCATTTAACCATTAGATATATAACGGTCAAATTAAGATGTCAACAATCATCGCCCTTGGCACTTTATATGCCAACAAATGAATGTATTTTTCCATGTCAGTTAAAACGTATCATCATTATATTGGTATAATTTGATTTGATTTTCGTTTAAGTCATCGATTTGTTTATTACCCCTGCCTCTCATATACATGCTTATATATATTGGATTAGATTTAGGCCATTCAAACAGGAGATAAAATAGGAATTATATATAGGATATGAACTCGCTAATAGAAAAGCTAGCAATACCTCCAAAAAAAATTTCTAAATTTTTTTCCTTTTTTTTAAGAAAATGTTTTTTTCTTTTCATAGTAAGTCGTTAGCATTGGAATAGAAAAATATTTACATTGATGAGATTAATTTGAATTGTCAGGCTAGCTTATAAAGTTGTTCTTACCACTAAATCAACAAATTTTTTATTAATTCAAAATCGCGAAGATTTTTTTTTTCTTTGCTAAAGATGAAAAGATTTATAACTGAAGGAAAAATAATATGATTACAACATATCCATCTAGATTGAATACCCATATCAATTGCAAAATCTCCACTCAGACGCCCTTTTGCTAGGTCATGAGCTGCTTTATTGCCATTCCTCTTAACAAATTTAACATAGCTTTATCAAGAGGAATAGCATCTGTAACAATCTTTATAACACTCTCAACAATAACTCTTTGCCATTAGTGTCTTTGAGCAAAGAGAAAGCTTCTTGAATAGCTAAATGTCTCCAAAAAAAGAGCCTTGAATTTTTCAGGAAATCGGCGAATACTGCATTATCTTGTATGCTTCTTAAGTTCTCATGATCCCTAACTGCCAATGCAACGCTATTTAATTTCAAGTTCTTGTCTGTAGCTACATCAACATTAAGTTTAAGATATATATCTAGGTGGAGGAGGCCTCCAAGAGTCAAAATCATGTCCAATGGAACAAATCCATTAATCAGCAGTGAGACATATGAGCCACACATCATATTGATCTTTGTAATAAATAGTTGATAACTGTATGGTTTTAAGATTCATCTCTGTTCATTTTGAAAGATATTTCCACATGATCCAACATATATAAATGAGTTAATTTCCTTTATAAAATAATCATGTTCTCTAGGATATTTGGTAGACCTGCAACAACTTTTTAATAGTTGTTCATATTCAACAAATTAATATTTTAAATCTGTTTGATAAAATTTATCAATCAAATATTGAATTCATCAGTTTTCCCATAAACGGTTAGCTGATTAAATTTTATTTTATTTTTTTTCGACATAGTATATAAACTTGCCTTTATACTTATATAGAAAAGTCAGCTCACACTCAGAAGTTTTGGAGTTTCCCGTTACACATTTTAATTTTTAATATCTGCCACAATTGCATACCTATTTTGCCACATGACATGAAAATAAAATTCACATCTTATGGATACTTGAAATTAAAAAAAAAACACTTTTATATATATATATATATATATATATATATATATATATATATATATATATATGTCAACTTCCATCTATTAGCAACCTCAAATTAATAGATTAAATAGACATTCTATTCTAAATCAATCAATGCCTTATTTTCAAAGAAATACAAACAAAGATACTGAGAATCTGATATGAAAGCAGAAGGGAAAAAAATTGGGAAGAGAATATTGAAACCATAAGAAGAAAAATCAACTCAAATATTGTTTTACGATGCAATAATTAAAAAAAAGATCTGTTTTATTTAATTATTAGTGATTTGGTATTAATTAATTGTGTCAGTTGTTATTGATAGTTGGTAATCGATAAATATTAATCATTCGACAAAATAGCAAAGTTGCCGATCATTAATTGACATGACATGTCAAATGAACTTTAATGCACTTAATGGTATACTTTGTCTATATTCATTTACTTATAAATAATACAAATAACATTCATTTAATAATTATTTTGTATGGGTAACTTGATTAATAAATTTTTAAAATCTATTAAATTAGTAGGATTTTTTAGGAGAACTATCTTCGTCAATATATATGTAAATAGATGAATCTATTCACAAAAAGTTTCAAATTGAAATTGATGTGAACGACAATTGTTAGGCATTCAACTATTTAATTAAGTTAAAACAATAATGACAAACACTCTGTTACTTTTGACTCTCGTTATTATTGAAAAAAAAATGAATCATTAAACCTTATGAATAATGAAAATTGGGAATATTATGACACTCCCTTGAAGTGACATTTCAACTTACATATGTTGTATTTTTAAAAATGACAAAAGCATGCAGACATTATACATCTCCATAGGAAGTTCTGGACGTGACAATGACTATATATGTTCTATTGATGAAAAAGTTGGAAATTGATAAATCTGAAAAGAAGTTACAATCCTTTTATGACATGAATATATATTCTAATTTCTAATTTAGACCAAATAATTGATTTGTTAGGGGACTAAACGAGACGTACATCTAAATTTGTCAAAAAGCATTTTATTTTTCTGATTATTAAGATGTGCAAAATTGAGTACACATAAGCATGACGAAACCTTCACAAATAAAAAAAAAAATTGAATGTTTCTATCAAAAACCAGAAAAAAATGAAAAAAAAAAAAGTTAAGAAAGAAAAAATATTTCAAAATTTAGAATGATTACTGTTGACTGTGGAATGATCAACTCCAATAAAAATTATATTCCGGTTAGGATGATTAGTGTTGACCGCAGGACGATTAACTTCAATAAAAATTATACTCCGAAAATGTGGGTTCTAAATCCGCCTGAACGAGATCTTAGCCAAATGAATAATTAGTTCAGATTGGTCTCAAAGAGCAAAGAGGTCATGGTTGTATGTCCAGATCTTAAGATAGTAGGATGGTCGACAGAATAAAAGTAAAAGTAGATTGTTACAGCAACATGCGACAATCACTTGAAGAATTAAATGTTAAAGGACAGAGAATAAATACTGAAAAAAATATAAGATCTAATTATCAAAAATAAAATATTTACAATATAAACTGAAGAAAAAAATGAATAAAAAGTATCTCTAACTAATAAATGTACCCTTATTTATATAATCCATAAATATTAATCATATGCAAAATTTTATAGTTTTCATTAATTGATATGGGAAATCAACATTAATGCCCTAAATGGTATACTTTGTCTATATCATATTCACAATTTTATATTTACACATTAGTGTAATAAAAAAAACTTTTGATTAAGAATATTCATTTACTTATAAATAATAGAAATAACATTCATTTAATAATTATTTTTCATGGGTGATTTGATTAATATATTTTAAAAAATTAGAAAAAAAAACTATTAAATTAATAGGATTTTTTAGGAGAACTATCTTTGTCAATATATATGTAAATAGATGAAACTATTCTCAAAAAGTTTCAAATTGAAATTGATGTGAACAACAATCGTTAATTAGGCATTCAGCAAATTAATTAAAAGTTAAAACAATAATGACAAACACTCTATTATAACTTTTGACTCTAGTTTTTATTGAAAAAATGAATCATTAATCCTTGTGAATAATGAAAATTGGGAATATTATGACACTCCCTTAAAGTGACATTTCAACTTACATATATATATATATATATATATTAAATGTGAAAAGTATGCAGAAAATATGGGTGTGTTTACTTAGAGAAAATTATTCTAATTTTCTTGAATATTTTTTAAAATGAAAATAGAAAATTAGAATTTTATGTTTTACTTTGAGTATTTTCACGAAAATCTCACTTGAAAACTATGACAACTTTTTTCACAATTTTAAGAGCAAAGTATAAAACAAGTTTTTGTTGTTTTCCAAAATTTTCTTCATTAAAATCCAATGTGAAAACACGCTTAATTCATTATGGCATATTTTTTTACTGCTTGTTTATTCATTTTTTATTATTTATTATTTCATATTTATTTAGTATTAGCGAAGACAAAACAACCTCTATCTCAAACCTATTCCAAGTCCTAGAGTAATCTCTCTACTTTGGTAAGTATCTTTCTTCTCTATTTTCTATTTCAACTTTATTTATCACTTTTTAAATTAAATATATTTTTATGTGTTTAGACATATAAAATAATTTTTATATAATAACATATAAATATTTTTTTCTATTTTCAAAAATGAAAAAATACATGAGAACACATAAATATATTTTTTATTTTCAAAAAAAATAGAAAATAAATTTCAATTTTTAACAAGTAAATACGGTTTATGAATTTTCTATGAAAATAAAAAGTTTTCATTTTCTATAAAAATTAAAAAATGAAAATAGACATCAATTCTCTATAAATAAACAATTCTTATAATGTCCCCGTGGGAAGTTCTAAACGTGACAATGCATGTGTTTTATTGATGAAAATGTTGGAAATTGATAAATTTGAAAAGAAGTCTCAATCTTTTTGTGACGTACATATTATAATCTCTAATTAAGACCAAATTGATTTGTTAAGGACTAAATGAGATGTACATCTAAATTTGTCAAAAAGCATTTTATTTTTCTTATTATTAACATATGCAAATTTGAGTACACATCAGCATGACGAAACCTTCACATACATAAAATTTTAAATGTTTTTATAAAAAAACCAAAGAAAATGAAAAAAAATAAAAGGGTGTTGATTAGATGACATTGGTCATTTCTAACTGAATTAGAAGTTTTGAGTTTGAATTTATAACGCCCGTGATTAAGACCTGTAAGTTATATTATTGGTTAGTGAAAAATGGAAGATTAAGTGGAGTTTTGAGATATTGAGAGTGACTAAATCGGATGTTTCACGCCCGTGATAACGGATGTCACGGTTGTGAATATTGAGTTTTAGTGCACAACCATGTTGAGGTTCTTCATGGCCATGGAGATTTGCTTCACGACAGTGAAGGATAGGCTTATGCTTGTTAAAGAGGAATCACGAGTGTGAAACCTGAGCAGATAAAGTTGGTGAGACAATCACATTTTTCTCTCTGTCATCCCCTTTAAATCTGCTCCCCATTCTCTGTTGGCAAACTCCATCTTCTTCTTCCTCTAGACCTCATCTTCTTCTTCCTCCAGACTCCATCTTCTTCCATTAGAGAAGCTTGGAAGATCAGTGTTTCTTGAGGAAAAAGTGAGAAAGAAAAAAGAGAAAAAGGAGGTTAAGAGTTTAAAGAAAAGATTGGTTTTTCTTTTTTAGGTGTTAGTCATTTTCCAAAAGCTTAGAGAACATTTCTCCATCTTACTAGGACCTAGAGAAAATGTTGGAAGTCTATCTCAAGGGAAATGACAAACTTGAAAAGATCAAGATTTAGCCAATCTCCATCCTAAGTGTAAGGTTTGTACATAACAACACTTAAGGTTGTTACTTTGTGTTTATGTGTTTTTTGCTTTAAAGGCAAGCTTTAGATGACCAATGTGTAGTTAAATGGAAAAATATGGGGTTGATATGCATGATGGGAATTGATATGAATATGGTTAAATTGACATATTTGATGAATAATTCTGATTATTATTGATGATTAGAGATTATATAGTCATGTTAGATAGCTTGAATGCATGCTGGAATATTGATAGGGTGACTAACATTGGTTAACCGTAGTGAGTATTGCATTTGGAATTGACATGATTTGTGATGCTCAGTTTTTCTGGAAAAATTTTCAGATTCACGACCATGAAGGGTGGGTTCACGGGTGTGAATGTCATGAGATGTATTCTTGTTGCTAAAGCAGACTCATAAACAGTTGGATTCACACCTGTGAATGGGTGATCACGGTCATGAACATGTGATGATTCATAGGTTGAATCACAATTTGAGTCACGAGAGGGACTACCAGTGAAGTGGTGCTTCACGATTATGAAAGTTTATTCACAGGCGTGAAACTGTTTTTGATAAAAAAAAAATTGATATGTTGGTTTTGAATCAGATTTGATTCGTTGGGAGGTGGTAGGCCTCAGATGCATGCTTTTAGCATAGTATGGAAATATATGATTGTAGAAATCATGAGATTTATATAAAATATGGTAATGATTAATATGAATGTGTGTATGATAATAATGTAAGTTCAATATTCTGACGAAGACTAGAGCTACGTTAGATGACATCCCATTGAGGGGAGAGTTCGGTACCAAGTGACCTAGGTTGGTCATATATATTTAAAGGGACATAGTTTAGCGGACCAAAGCGTCTCAATGGATTATATATTTGAAGGCCCAGAGATTAGCGGACCAGAGCGCCTTGGTGGATTATATATTTGAAGGCCTAAAGGTTAGCAAACTAGAATGCCTCGGTGGATTGTATATGTTTTACAGTCAGAGATTAGCAGACCATAGCACCTTTATGGGTTGAGTTACCTATATCTATTTTAGTATAGTTATGAGTAGGTGGGCAAAGAAACGATAATTAATAAATTGTTATGTGTGATAAACACGTGTATGATACAGAGAGTTTGTTTGATATGTCATGTAGTAATATGCATCATATATATATATATATATATGATTCAGATGACATGTCATGTAGCATGCGAGTTAGTACATGTGCGGACTTCGAGGTAAGTCATTATAATAGCTCAATTATTATATATATATATATATATATATATATATTGTTTATCTTGTACATTGTTATGTACCACTAGACACAAATTCCTTAATGTATGGATTTTTCATACACAGATTTAGAGCTTGAAGGAGGTTCAACAGAGGAGGACACCCAATTATCAGAGTCGAAGATATTCATTTAGGGTTGGTGGTACACTGGTGTATCTTATTTTTGAATGTTTTGCCATAGATTGGGTAGCTATAGCTTTTACATGCTGTATTTTAGTAACTACTCATTTTATAAAACTTTGGTTAATTTTATTGAGATCATTTTCATGTTTTAAGAATATTTTTATTTTGTTAAGTCATCATGATCATAGTGCATGAAAGTTTTAAATTTTTTTAACATTTTAACTCACTTGCATTGTAATATCTTTTGGTATAATTGTGTTTAGTCTTAATTATATCGAATGATGTTGCATTTAATGGTATCAGAGCCTAGATTTAAGTGGTTCTAAACCTAGATGTGATAGGTGTATCACGTGTGCGAGTGTTATCATGTATGACCCTGGTGTGGGCTATGTCGAGAGTAACAGTCCTCCAGACATTAAGGCTCAAAATCAGCGGAGTCAAACTAGTGTGCAAAGGTCAGCTGGCGCACCTCCTTTACAGTATCCAATGGCTGGTTAGTCGAATTAAACACAGGATCCATTGATGCAGAATTTTGTTGCCTTACTGCACCGATTAGTACAGGCTATGTTGTCGTTTTCTCCTACTCCATCACCTCCTTATCCACTACCGAGACATAGAGTTCAGATAGTCTGGCTGAGGAAGTATGGGGCTACAGACTTCATAGATGGTATTGAAGACGACCCTAAGTTTTGGTTGGAAAGGACCGAGAGGGTTTTTGAGGAGCTAGATTGTGCCGAAGAGCATAAGATTAGGTATGTTATTTCACTTCTCCAAGAGCATACTTATAATTGGTGGAAGTCATTTTTGTAGAAACTGCAAATTCCAAAGTCAATTACTTAGGAATTCTTCATATCAGAGTTTCAGAAACGGTATATGCCGAAAGCATATACATATGAGAAGAAACTAGAGTTTTTAAACTTATAGTAGGAAAGCATGATCGTGACAGTATATGAGAGAGAGTTTATCTGGTTAAACAGGTATGCGCCCGGTATCATTAGGGATGAGGCAGACAAGTGTCGTTGATTTGAGGACATTCTGAGAAATGAGATCGAGTTCCATGTGATCTCACAACAGTATGAGAACTTCGCGAGGTTGGTATCTTCTTCCATTTCTATAGAGAAGAGGGTAAAGTTGAAGAGGGAAAATGAGTCTTCCAGAAAAGATTTCAAATGGCCAGTGTACAGTGTTGCAAAATCATCGAGCAAGAAGGCTTGTACAAATTCTAGATCCTTCTAATCTAGGGGATGTGGACAGGTTTAGGATTAGACAGGCTATATCAGATAAGCACCATCTGTTATGACAGTTTCACTGTTGTCAATAGTCAGCCCCAGATATAAAGAGAGATAGTACAACAATGTACAGTGTATGGGAGGATGCATAAAAGAGAGTGCTAGGAACGCACTGGGTCTTGCTTCAGATGTGGGTTATGAGATTATTTTAAAAGAGACTACTCATTACAGATGGTAGAGGTTCTCATTCAAACTTAGGGTTTGGTGCTAATATAGCCCAGGGGTCGAGGATAGGTCAGCTCAGGCAAAGGTGGATCTAGTCTGGTTGTATAAGATATAGTGAACATACCAAAATGTAGTAGACCACCAGCAAAGGCCTATGTTATGTGGGCCAGAGAGGACCCGAGTGCATCGAACATGGTTGTTGGTACATTTTTTCTCTTTGACTCAGTTTTAATTTCTTTGATAGATCTAGGTTCTACACATTCATATATATGTATCAACATAGTTGAGCGGTATAACATGTTAGTAGAGAGCTTAGATGACATCTTGGTATATTCAAGAAATAGGAATGAACATGAACATCATTTGATAACAGTTTTGCAGACTCTTAGGGAGCAGAAGCTATATGTCAAGCTCTCTAAGTGTGAGTTTTGTCTAGATGAGATTGCCTTCCTCGGCATGTGATATCAGCCAATAGGATTAGAGTAGATCTGGGCAAGGTCGAGGTGATCTTGGATTGGAAATCCCCACAGAATGTTAACTAGATCAAGAATTTTCTCAGCTTAGCAAGGTACTATAGAAAGTTCGTCAAGAGATTTTACATGATTGCTTCTCCATTGACTAGGTTGTTGTGGAAGGATATCGAGGTTGACTAGACAGACAAGTGCCAAAACAGCTTTGATCAGCTTAAGAGTCTTCTAACAGAAGCTCCAGTGTTAACACAACTGATTTCAAGTAGGGAATATATGGTTTACAGTGACACACTACACAATAGATTGGGTTATGTGTTAATGCAAGAAGGGAAAGTGACTGCCTATGCCTCTAGACAATTAAAGCCTTATGAGATGAACTACCCAACGTATGATATATAATTGGCAACTATTGTCTTTGCATTAAAGATATGACATCATTATCTATATGGATAGAAGTGTTATATCTACATTGATCACAAGAGTTTGAAATATCTTTCTACATAGCGGGATTTGAATTTGAGGCAAAGAAGATGGTTAGAGTTGATAAAGGATTATGACTATGTAATCGATTATCATCCAAGGAAGGTCAATATGGTGTTCGATGCACTCAGAGGAAGACCGTGGTAGAGTTGTGCATCCGACTAACCTTAAGTTAAGAGATTAGAGATGCATAGAGCTCAATGGCAAACTAGTGGGATTGGTCATTGTGGTCTCCAAGAGGGAGATACTAGGGTTTTCAATCGAACCAGTTGGTAGTTTACACTACCAGGGTAGGTTATGTGTACCAAAAGTCTCAGAGTTGAGACAAAGGATTATGAGAGAGATTCATGAGACAAGATTTGCAATGCACCCAAGCAGTAACAAGATACATCTTCATGGAAGAAGGTTCTCATATTTGGGAAGAAGGGAAAGTTGAGCCCTAGGTTCATTGGACCTTATGAAATTCTAGAGAGGATCGGACCAGTAGCGTACAGACTTGCTTTGCCATTAGAGTTGAGTAGGATATAATTTCTTCCAAGTTTCCATGTTGAAAAGGTACCGGTTAGATCCTTCTCACATTTTCACAACTGAGAACATAAATTTGAGACCAAACTTGACTTATGAGGAGGAACCAGTTGAGATCTTAACTCAAAAGGTTAAGGAGCTCAGGAACAAGTGAGTTTCGCTGGTGAAAGGGTTATGGAAGAGCCATACAATTGAAGAAGCAACATAGAAAATTGAGAAAGTGATGAGGGCACAATACCTTCAGTTGTTCCAAGAAGTCATGACAAGTAATTTTGGGGACAAAATATCCTAAGAGGAAGAGAAATGTAACGCTCGTGATTAAGACCTATAAGTTATATTATTGGTTAGTGAGAAATAAGAGATTAAGTGGAGTTTTGAGATGTTGAGAATGATTGAAATCGGATGTTTCACACTCGTGACAATGGGTGTCACGATCATGAATATCGAATTTTAGTGCACAACCATGATGAGGTTTTTCACAGCTATAAAAAGTTATTTCATGACTGTGAAGGATAGGATCACGCCCGTAAAAGAGGAGTCATAGTCGTGAAGTCTCTCTGCCATCCCCCTTAAATATGCTCCCCACACCCTATTAACTAACAAAACACGCAAACTTTATCTTCTTCTTCCTCTAGCCTCCATCTTTTTCCATTATAGAAGCTTGAAATATCGGTGTTTCTTGAGGAAAAAATGAGAAAGAAGAGAAAGAAAAGAGAGGCTGCGAGTTTATAAAAAAGATTGGTTTTTCTTTTCTAGGTGTTGGCCATTTTCTAGAAGCTTGGAAAATGTTTCTCCATCTTGCTAGGACCTGGAGAAAATGCTGAAAGTCCATCTCAAGAGAGAGGATAAGCTTAAAGAGATCAAACTTTAGTTAATCTTCATCCTATGTGTAAGGTTTGTACATAACAACACTTAAGACTATTACTTTATATTTATGTGTTCTTTGATTTAAAGGCATGTTTTAGATGACCAATGTGTAGTTAAATGGTAAAATATGGGCTTGATATGTATGATAGAAACTGATATGAATATGGGTAAATTGACGTATTTGAGGAACAATTTTGACTATTATTAATGATTAGAGATGATATAGTCATATTAGAAATTGGCATGATTTATGATGCTCTGTTTTTCTGAAAAAATCTCCAGATTCACGACCGTGAAGGGTTGGCTCATGGGCATGAATGTCGTGAGCTGCATTTTTATTGTTGAAGCAGACTCATTCACGAACAGCTTTACGATTGAATTCATATCCGTAAATGGGTGATCACAGCCGTTAAAGGTATTCATAGGTGTGAAGTTGTTTTTTATAAAAAAAAATTAATATGTTGGTTTTGAATCAGATTTGATTCATTGGAAGGCAGTAGGCCTTGGACGCTTGCTTTTAGCATGGTATGGAAATATATGATTGTAGAAATCATGAGATTTATATAAAATATGGTAATAATTTATATAAATGTGTGTATGATAATATTGTAAGCCCAATACTCTTACTAGGACTAGAGCTAGGATATATGGCATGTCATTGAGGGGAGAATTCGGTACCGAGTAACCTAAATTGGTCATATATATTTGAAGGTCCAAAGGTTAGCAGATTAGAGCGTCTCAGTAAGTTATATATTTTGAGGTCCATAGGTTAGCGGACTAGAATATCTCGATGGGTTATATATTTGAAGGCTTAAAAGTTAGCAGACCAGAGTGTTTTGGTGGGTTATATATTTGAAGTTTTAGAGAGTAGCGAACCAGAATATCTCGGTGGGTTATATATTTGAAGGCCTAAAAGTTAGCGGACCAAAGTACCTCGACGGGTTATATATTTGAAGGCCCAAAGATTAGCATATCAGAATATTTCAATGGGTTATATATTTGAAGGCCTAAAAGTTAGCAGATCATAGTGCCTCGGTGGGTTATATATTTGAAGGCCCAGAGGTTAGTGGACCAAAGCTCATTGGAGGGTTATATATATTGAAGATACAGAGGTTACCGGACCAGAGTGCCTCGATAGCCTGAATTACCCATATCCATTTTAGTCTAGTTATTAGTAGGTGGGCAAAGTAAAGATAGTTAATAAATTATTATTTGTGATAAATACGTGTATGATACAGAGAGTTTGCTTGATATGTCATGTAGTAATGTACATTATATATATAATTCGGATGACATATCATATAGTATGCGAGTTAGTGCATGTATGAATTTTGAACTAAGTCGTTATAGTAGTTCGGTGAGTTTATCATGGACATTATGTACATGTTATTGTATGTCTTGCACGTTGTTATGTACCACTAGGTACAAGTTGCTTAGCATATGAATTTTTGTTGCGTAGGTTTGAAGTTTAGGGGATGACCAACAGAGGAAGACGTCCAGTGATCAGAGTCCAGGATATTTATTTGGGGTGGGTAGTACATTGTTGTATCTTATTTTTAGTTATTTTGTCATGGATTGAGTAGTTATAGTTTTACATGTTATATTTCAAAGATATATAGTTGATTAACTACTTATTTTATAAGACTTTTGTGTTGGTGTATGCCATTATATTTTATATTAAACTTTTATTTTATTGAGATCGTTTTCATATTTTAAGCATGTTTTTATTTTATTAAGTCATCATAGTCATGATGTATGAAAATTTTAAAAACAATTTGGTATTTTAACTCATGTGCATTGTAGCATTTTTTAGTATAATTGGATTTAGTTTTAATTATATCGAAGGGTGTTACAGAATTAACCATAGGTATACAGCTATTTTAAAATTAATGAGTGAGTATTTTACTATCTTTGAAATTTTATCTGATATGAGAATGATTGGTCTCAGTGTATAATTCTAGTTGACTGACTAAATATGTCTATAGTCTGACAAAAAAATGAAAAAAAAAAGTTGAAAAAGATGAATATTTCAAATCTAGGATGATTATAAATCCTAATAAAAATTATATTCCATAAATGTGGATTTTAGGCCGACTGAATGAGATATTGGTCGAATAAACGACTAACTTCAGTTGGTCTCAACTAGTAAACTGGTTGTCATCGTACCTCAAAGTCTTGAGACAGCGGACAATCAATAAAATAAAAGCAAATTGTGGTAGCAACAAGCGGGAATTACTTAAAGAAATATGTAAATACTAAAAAATATGGAAAATAAATGGTAAAATGCTGAAAAAATATATAAAGACCTATTTATAAAAAATAAAGTGATTATAACCTAAACTGACCAATATTAGATGCCAAAGTGGATAAAAATGATCTCTAACTAATAAATGTATATCTGGCATGTGGCATGTAACCATATATAAATATGGGCAGCTCCATTAGATGCTAAAGTGGACAAAAATGGTCTCTAACTAATAAATATATACCTATTCATAGTATTATGTGGGCGGTACATGTAAACAAATATAAACATGATTGGCCAATTAAAATAATTGTCAATGAATATTTACACATTCAACAAAATGTAACTATATTTTTCTTGAATGGTGGGCTTGTCATTCTGTTCCCACAGGTCCATATATGAAATTAATTCTAACTATGGGTGAGAATAGTACGCTTACACCATTATTTGGGCTTGTGTAGATAGTTTCCACTTAGTAGTATTATTTCAATAATGATATATGTATATATATATATATATAGTCACAGTTCCATTTAGTATTATTTTTCAATAGTTAAATAAAAATTTAATAGTATTAATTAATTCAACAAAATGTAACTATATTTTTCTTGAATGGTGGGCTTGTCATTCTGTTCCCACAGGTCCATATATGAAATTAATTCTAACTATGGGTGAGAATAGTACGCTTACACCATTATTTGGGCTTGTGTCGATAGTTTCCACTTAGTAGTATTATTTTAATAATGATATATATATATATATATATATATAGTTACAGTTCCATTTAGTATTATTTTTTCAATAGTTAAATAAAAATTTAATATTATTAATTAGTTTTATAAATATTTAATATTATAATATTTAATATTATTTAACACAAATAATTATGACAGTTGACTGTAACGGATAAAAAATTTCATATATATATATATATATATATATATATATATATATATATTGTTAAAAAAAATATAACAAATAAACCAGATTAATTTTACCATATGCCAAGTTTTTTTATATTTTCTGTCTTAATAAATACTCACAAACCAAATAAAAAAGAAGAATGTTTGACAAATAAGTGTTATTGACATTTGTCTTCTAGCATATTATTGCTATACATATGATTTGCTATTGAGCGAAACTGTATGAATTTGACCAATTGGTGTATGATCCAAAAATTGGCGAGACACATAACCCAATACTCTAAAAGCCCATTTGCAAACATTAACACCACTATCAAGCCTAAGAGTATCTGCAATACTATTTTTCATTTTAAAAATATTCTTTAGTATAATAAAAAATATTTTAAATCATCTTAGAGAGAAATTTTTTTCTTAGATTCTTTATATATATTTTTCTTCATTTTGTTTTATTTTTATACAAATTGATATTTATCAAAAAAAAATAAATGACTTTTATTGTAAGAAAAGTGAAAAGGAATATATATAAAAAGTAAAAGTGTATTAATTATAATTAGAATAGGAATGAATTTTTAATTTTGTAGATGTAGACAATCGAATTTACTATCTACTCTAAGTTTTAGTAATGGAGTATAATGAAAACTTTTTTTTCTATAAAATTACTCTTAAAAAAAAGTATAACTGAAATAAAAATACTATTAGAGATGCTACAACATCATTTCACTTTTTGCTAGCAAGCTCAGTAAACTCAGTTGAACTCTTTTACCTTCTTAATTGAAGTAACAACTCATAAATAATGGAACCTATGAATGAAACATCACCGCATTCATTATGTAATATGCATATTTCTATAAGAACAAATTTTATCTTATTTTTCATACAATTTTACTTTGTAATGTTTGAAAAATACTTATATAATATTTAAATATATGTATAATTCTATACTACTAGATTATTGAATATGTTTACACTTTCCAATAAATTTATAGTAATTTACTTTCTCTATGATTTTTCTAAAAATTCCACATGCCATATAAATATTATTTTTTTCAATATTTTTAGTGATTTAGATGTTTACAGCTCAATTTGCAGCTTAAGGGCCGACTGTACATCCAAAGGAGAGTCCAACACTCTAGAGTTCAATGGTTCATATGCATGGGGTGAGCCCATTCTTCTTGGCCACAATGATATATCTGTAAATATAGTTTTATTTTCAACCAAAAATGCATTTTTAGGATAGATAGAACTATAGTTTTTGCCCCCATATAAGTAAGGCTTCATTTATTATTTTAACATTTTTACACCCGTCAAGGATTTGTCCATTTTGAATTTCTGGGTTTTTTTTTTTGGTTACAAGTAAATGACAACATGTGATGGGCTGGTTCATTTTGAATTGATTTCATACTCTAAAAAAGGTAATTTAATTATAATAATTTCTTACTTAAATATTATATTTAACAAATATACTATTTATCCATTAATTGTTTATTAATTGTATATTTTATTTACATTATTAAAATATTTAATAGTTATTTAATAATATTATATGTTACTATATCATCTATTTTTTATTGATATTATTTTTAAAAAATAATTTTTTATTATTTTTATTTTTATGTATTATTACCTTATTTTCTAATGTTATCTTTTTGGCTTTGTTATTCATTCCGTACTTTTTTCTTATATTGTACGTCTGCTTATGTTTTTATTTTTATTTTTTCTATTTTCATATCTGTTTTTTCCTATACAACTATCAATTTTGCAAATTATAGATTTCAATTGTTTTATGCTCATGTTGTTTTTAAAAAAATGTTATTGAGGTATCTGCTCTGATAGAGCTCTTGGTGGTCCAACGTGGATGTAGTCACAGAGTCTAATGGATAATGCATTATATTTTGTGTATTATTAATTAGTACGGTACAATTTTTTAAGAATGTATTTATCGTATTCTTATTTTTTAACATTTTATATTTTTTCTTCTTATTTTTTAACTATATATTCATCGTATTCGTATTCTTATTTTTCAGCATATAAAGGTCTCATCACTTACAGATTTTTCATTTACAACTTATAAGTTTATCGTTTTGAACTTTCAGATTTATTTTTTTGGCATTACAAATTCTTCATTTAGATTTTACAGATTCATCATTTACATATTACAGATTTATTCTTATAAAATTACATGTTCATCATTTTTAACTTACAGATATCACTTTACAAGTTCATCCTTTTGAAGCTACATGTTTATTGTTTAAATTTTGCATGTTCAAATATTTATAGGTTGATTATTTACAACTTACAAGTTTATTGTTTCGAACTCGCAAATTCATCATTTTTAAACTTACAAGTATCACATTTACGTTCATCCTTTTGAAGTTACACATTCATCGTTTAGATTTTGTATATTCAAATATTTATAAGTTAATCATTTACAATATATAGGAATATCGTTTCAAACTTTTAAATTCATCATTTTTAAATTTATAGGTATCACTTGCAGGTTCATTATTTTGAAATTACATGTTCATTGTTTAAATTTTGCATATTCAATACAGTTAGAAGCTACAAGTTTATCGTTTAGAAATTACAAGTTCATCGTTTATAACTTGTTTGTAAAAATCAACTGAATTAAATTGTGATAAATTTATTAATTTCAAATTCAACTAATTGAGACTGAAATATAGTTTAAAATATTTAAAAAATACATGAATATAGTTAAAAATTGATAGTTTACAGACTTTTAATAACTTATTTTGAAAAATTAAAAAATTTCAGGATTCCTCAAGTACTTTTTGCCATTGGAACTTGGAAAGAAATAAATAAAAAAAAGGGTTTGTATTAGGAACTAAATATGAGAAGTGTTTGTAGAGAAAAAAAAAATAATAGAAAAAATATATCTTAGGGTTAATTTATATTAAAGGCAAAAAATTTATTTCTTTTCAGAAATTTCGGGATTATAGTTTGGCCGTTTACCTTAATTTATATATTAAGGACAAAAATTTGGGGATTATAGACACTTATTTCACTAAAAAAAAAAATTATGTTGCTCAGGTGTGTGAAAGCACAAAATCAAAGGAAACAATTATAAAACTTACCCTAATATAAATTATTTATTAATAATAAATTTAAAGACATAAAGATTAAATTAACCCATGAGAGATAGATGTAATTACGAAGAAGTTGCTTCTCAAACCTTTTTCTTTAAAAAAAAAATGGTAAATTGATAAAATTCTGTTCCTTCCCATATTCAACCTAAAACATATAATTCAACACAGAGTATCTGCAATAGGCCTATGGCTATAAGAAGCAAAGGATTGTTTCAGCACAGTAATATTTCCATAAAATCTGCAGCATCCTTTACTCATCAGCCATACCATTTGCCCGTTACTCCACCATACTTTTTCTAATGTTATTTTTTTGGCTTTGTTATTCATTCCGTACTTTTTCTTATATTGTACGTCTGCTTATGTTTTTATTTTTATTTTTTTCTATTCTCATATCTGTTTTTTCCTATACAACTATCAATTTTGCAAATTATAGATTTCAATTGTTTTATGCTCATGTTGTTTTAAAAAAAAAAATGTTATCGAGGTATCTGCTCTGATAGAGCTCTTGGTGGTCCCACGTGGATGTAGTTACAGAGTCTAATGGGCCATTACTTCATATAGGGGTCTACATTGCATGAATACTATAATATAGCCGGATGTATGATATTTCATGTATTATTAATTGGTACGTTACAATTTTTTAACTATATATTTAACATATTCTTATTTTTCAGGACATTATATTTCTTCTTATTTTTTAATTATATATTCATCTTATTCATATTTTTATTTTTCAGTGTATAGAGGTCTCATTACTTAGAGATTTTTCATTTACAATTTATAAATTCATCATTTTGAACTTGCAGATTCATCTTTTTGACACTACAGATTCATCATTTATATTTTACAGGTTCATCATTTACATATTATAGATGCATCCTTTTGAAACTACAGGTTCATCATTTTTAACTTACATGTATCATTTTGCAGGTTCATTCTTTTGAAACTACATATTCATCGTTTAGATTTTGCATATTCAAATCAAACTTGCAAGTTCATTGTTTCAAACTTGCAAGTTCATTATTTTTAAACTTACAGGTATCACTTGTAGGTTTATCCTTTTGAAGTTATATGTTTATCGTTTAGATTTTGTATATTCAAATATTTACAAGTTTATCATTTACAATATATAGCTTCATCATTGAAAACTTTAAAAGCTATCATTTTTAGACTACAGGTTCATCATTTTTAAACTTATAAGTTTCACTTGCAGGTTCATCTTTTTGAAGTTACATGTTCATCGTTTAGATTTTTACTTGCAGATTCATCGTTTTGAACTTGCAGGTTTATTCTGTTGAAACTATAGATTCATTGGTTTTAAATTTACATATACCACTTACAAGTTTATCATTTATAACTTATAGATTTATCATTTATAAATCTATTATTTTTACCAAACATATCATTTTCAACTTCCAGTAACTCGATTTTTTCTTTGTATATTACTCAGTTTTAGTTTAAATATTTTTACTTTCAACTATTTTTTTCACAAAAAATCAAAATTAAATATTTGTATTTCAAACAATAGTAATCATAATTATAATATTCAAAAATACTAAAAATAAAATCAAATATACAAATTAAAAAAAATTATCTCTAAAAATAAATTTAAAATAAACATAATTTTTTTAATCTCTATGAATAAGAAGAAGAAAAAAAAAGAAAAAAAAAAGAAAAAAGAAGAAGAAAAATACATTGAAAAATAAGAATACGATGAATACTGTTAAACCTTGAGGGGTATTTCCGTCATTTTGATGATAACAAATATAATAGCAATATTGTATTTAACATACTTATTTTCTAAGTCTATTATACAGGATATGGATTAAAATAGCAAGAATGGAGATTGGAAGAATAATCATTGAAATACAAAATTCAAGAAGTAGCATGATCACTGTCGTGACTCTATGTGTCACGCCCGTGAAAGAGCTAACCGTTACCAAAATCAACTTTTGAAGTTCACGGCCATGAAGGAAGAACAAACCGTGAAGTGGACATTTCAGTCACCCCCGTGAATGTTCATGCATTTTCATCCAGAGAGCTTCATGACCAAAGTCACCACTTGAATCACGGCTAGGAAGTTTGTCACGCCCGTGAATGTGTATGTCACGCCCGTGACCCAATATGTCAAAACATTCCAGAGAGCTTCACGATCAAGGTCACCACTTTAATCATGGTTTGGGAAGAAATGTCACGCCCGTGAACAATGAAAGAGAAAAATGTCAAGCGCGATTATTTGGTTGGTACAACAGCTAGTTTCGTCTTTAATGCACCCCCAACGGCTATAATTAGCTATGGGAGTATAAATGGAAGTCATTTATGCATTAAGAACAAGAGAATAACAAGAGAATAGCAATTACTTTGAATCAAAATCTTATTTCAAGCTATTTGTACATTCATACTTTGAGAACATAATCTATTTTCTGTAAAAATCTTTTTGCTCTTCATTTATTGAGCAATTAAGATTTGTAAGTGGTTCTCTCTGTAATCTTTACTCAAGTGAGCTTTGGGTATTTCTGGGTTAAGAGTATAACACTTGTAAGGGTTAGTTGTGTGAGCCTCAAAACACAAATCAAAAGGTTATTGTGTGAGCCTCAAAACACAAATCAAAAGGTTATTGTGTGAGCCTGTAAAAACACAAAGTGAAGGTTATTGTGTGAGCCTGTAAAAATACGAAGTGAAGGTTGTTTGTGTGAGCCTGTAAAATACAAAGAATTGGTTATTGTATGAGCCATTAAAACACAAGGGATTTATGGGTTAGGTGTGAGCCATTGTGAGAAACATCATAGTTGGGAGTGAGCTTGTAAAACTCCATTGTAACACTTAGTGTGTTAGTGAAACTCCCAATTGCGATTGGGGAGAGGAGTAGGGTTTGTTAACACCCGAACCTCTATAAAAATCCTTGTGTCAAATTCTCTCTATCCCTCATAAAATTAATTATTTATTTTCACACCTTAAAGTTTAATTTTTTGAAACTCCAATTCAATCCCTTTTCTTGGCTTAATATCTAGGCAACAATTGGTATCAGAGCTTTGTCTAGCATCGAAGCCTAAAAAGCGCTAGTAAAGATTAAGATATGGCCAGTGAAGGATTCCAAAGTCTCAAACCTTACTTTGATGGAGCAAATTATGTCAATTGGAAGTTTCGAATGGAGACATACTTGGATAGTGAAGGAATTGAAATATGGGATAGTGTACGAAAAGAATGGACACCACCAACCAGAAGAGGAGCTGATGGTGAAGAAGAAATCCTATCAAGAGATGATTGGACAGAGCCTCAAAAAAGAGAAAATTTCAAAAACAAGAAGGCAATGACAATCCTATCAAGCTCATTATCTATTGAAGAATTTGGGAGAATACAACACTGTCCAACAACATACAACATGTGGAAGACATTGGAGAATTATCATGAAGGAACTAAGCAAGTCAAATCCAAGAAGATTCAACTTCTAACCTCGGAATATGAGCTTTTCAAGATGAAATCCAATGAGTCAATCACTGATATGACCAACTGTCTTCTAGCCATTATAAATGGAATGAGGAAACTTGGGAAACATATGAGTTTGGAGGATGTAAACAACAAAATCCTGAGAAGTCTTCCTCTTAAAGACTATGGCTCAAGAGTTGTTGGCATAGAAGAAGAAAATGAAGATATAAGCATTATGAATACTGATGTGCTGATTGGTAAACTCCTCATACATGATATGTCAGTGAAGAGAGATAAAGAGCTTGAAGCAGAATCAGAACCAGAGAAAAGAAAGCCCTTAGCACTAAAAGCCTCTACTTCAAAATCGTAAGAAGAAAGTGAAAAAGATGAAGAAATGAGTGATGATGAAAATGAGGGCATTGTTATGCTTTCAAGGAGATTAAAAAGAATCATTGATAAGATCTCCAGAAAATTCAGGCAAAGAAACCTCAAACAAACCTCTAATGACACACATAGAAGTAAGGAAGAGGTAAAGTGCTATGAGTGTGGAAAGAAAGGACATATCAAACTAGAATGTCCAAGGCTCAAGAAACATAAGAGAAAATACCAAAGAGACAATGGAGAGAAAGGTCACAAAGCCACATGGGATGACGAAAGCTCTTCAAGTGAAAAAGATGATAATGAAAATGAAGAGGTCAACCTATGTTTCATGGCTATCGAAGATCATGTCTCTCATACTCTTTGAACAATGATAGTAGTGATAATGATGATGATAATGATGATGATGATGATGATGATGATGATGATGATGATGATGATGATGATGATGATGATGAGCAAAGCCTAATAGAAGAGTTAAATCTAGAATTAGAGAAATATATAGGTAAATTTAGTACTTATAGAAATAATATCTCTAATTTAAAAAATAAGATAGATGGTTTAGAAAAGGAAAACATAAAGCTTAAATCATCTAATGAATCTCTCCAAAAGTCATTAGATGAATACTCATCAAGACCCTCAACAGCTTCCTTGGTAAAAGAAAATAATACTTTGAAAAATGAAGTTGAGGAACTTAGAAATTCCATTTCTAAATTTCACAAAGGTAAAGAGAGCTTAGATACTCTCATTGTGTCTCAAAGATCACCATTAATTAGACATTGTCTAGGATTTAAGGACACATCATCATCTTCTCACAAAACTATATTTGTTAAGTCTAAAGAATCTCACATCTCCACACCTGTTAGAACAACACCAAGAAAAAAGCATGTTAAACCTTCTATTCATAAAAAGAATAATCATGCCTTTATATATAGGAAGCATGCATCTAGAAACTCTAAAATTAATCATGATTGTGCATGTCATTGTTCTCAAAATCAGTCTAATAGAATTATGGCATTCAAATATATTGTAAGACCAAAAAGCAAGTTTAGACCGAAACAATGTAATTATTGTATGAAAATGGGTCACATAAATAAATATTGTTGGATAAGAAAGGCTCATTGAACCTTCATGTGCTAACCCCCAAGGATCCAAACTCATTTGGGTACCTAAAAATCATACTTGAATTGTGATTCTATAGGTATGTCTCAAGTCCACAATAAAAAAAAATGTTTGGCTAGTAGACAGTGGATGCTCAAGGCATACAACAGAAGACAAAGAACTTTTCAATGAAATCAAAAGTATTGATGGAGGTAAAGTTACATTTGGAAACAATGCAAAGGGTAAGGTTATTGACATTGGCTCTATTGGTATTAATGGTACTACTTTTATTAAAGATGTCTTACTTGTTGATGACTTGAAACATAACTTGTTAAGTGTAAGTCAATTATGTGATAAAGAAAACAAAGTAATCTTTACTTCAAATGAATGTCTTGTGATCTCTATCGACGGTCAAGAGATATTTAAAGGAAATAGAGATATCAATACATACATCATAAACTTACATGAACTATCTAACCATTCCTCTAAGTGTCTTGTGACTATTAGTGATGAATCTTGGTTGTAGCATAGAAGACTTGGTCATGCTAACATGGACTTAATACAAAGTCTCAACACAGGAGAATTAGTAAAAGGATTGCCAAGAGTTAAATATGAAAAAGGAAAGACATGTGAACTGTGACGCCCCACTTATATATTAGGAATAATCCCACATATATAAGAAGAATGTCACAAGCTTAACTCGATAATCTGCTCAAATTGAATTTTTTTTCATTTTAAATAACTTAATCTATTTATTTATATTGGTTTAGGAAAGTTGTTCTAATTAATATATATATATATATATATATATATATATATATATATATATATATATATATATATATATATATATCCTTATATTGTATACACATATGACACCCGATTATGTTACATAATTATTTACATACACAATATTAATATATGAGATATGTCTACCACACCAAATACATAGTCAAACAAAACAAAAAAAACATAATAATACATAACCAACCCTCTAACTATGCTTTTTGTATCTCTGCTGATATGGGATTGGATTTCCTTCTTGACCACTTCACCTCCTACCATCTATAGTTCCAATTCCTGCGTGAGAAAAACTCACGCTAAGCTAACTCTAGCTTAGTGGTAAATATAGGTATTAAGTTTTTTCCAAGCAGTCACACAAGTGCATATCTCAAATAATTCATGATACACTGAATTTTTATTTTATATAAAAGAAATAACCACATCACATAACAGTATAAACATAATAATCATATTCAACAACTAAATTCTCATTACCTCTTGTAAGCATTTCATGTTTTGTCATTTATGTCAAAAATAAAATTTAACATTTTATTCTATAGTCTTTAATTAATATCAGCCCAAATCTCATTCCCGGACTGTCCGGATATGGGGTGTGAAATAGGGGCACTCGCGGAGCTTAAGCCACCCTACTCACCATAATCTCAAGTCAAGGGCGTTCGCAGAGCTTAAGCCATCTTGACTGAATATAATTATGTCATATGTGTATAATCAGGACTAGGGGCGCTCCCAGAGCTAAAGCCACCCTGTCCCTAAATAATATCCATATTGGTACCGTAATTCCCCCCTTAATGGTGCACCATCTATCCTATGTTAGTCCTCAGGTAGAGAAATGGGCAATTAACACCATTAATTACTTGTTTCTATAACCAATACTCATTTGATATTAACACAATCATATATTCACAATTTATTTCAAAACCATGTAATAGCATGATATTTTATCAAATGTTAACATAATATTAAGTTCATAGTTAATAACATTCTTACAACCTTAAAACATGTCATACACACACAATCATGCATAAGGGCAAAATAAAATACATATATGTACAAATCTCGATAGTATTTTCCTTTTTTCAAAATATAAGTTTAGAGCTTTTTCACTTTTGTTGGTCTTCTTCTTGTTAAAATCCTAATTTAAAAATATAATTAATTAATAGTTTGATAAAATATTTAATTTCAATTTCTATTAAGCTAGAATAAGACCTCTAAGGACTATTGGATTAATAACTTTTTCTACACTTATCCAATTTATATGATTCTTGATTCTAATTAACTATAACATGTAAAAATAAAATATACTAAAATTTCATAATTTTTGAACCTTTACATAATTTTTGGTATAATTTTAAATATTGACCTATTTTCTGCCCTTAGGCAGTTTCAAGGTACCCAATTCAAAAATTCATAACTTTCAATGTGTAGTTTCAATTATTCTAAAAAGTTTTATACAGTTATAAAAGTTAATGTGTAAAATTTTTCATGTTTAACTTATTTCCTGATTCAGTCTCTAAGGGTCTCAAATATGAGAGGATATATAACTGGTTCAACATAGAGTATCAACCCGACCAGTTTAATTGTTCAGCTCATAACTCACAAAATACATGACATTTTAAGATAAAAATTTCACATAAATTTAGATAAGACATAGGGGTAAAAATTTTATGTTTTGAACTTTGGCCAATTCGATCTAAAAATAGGTGAAATATAAGGACGAAGTTACTAGAACGGCACAGGTATATAAAACCAGCTCAATCAAGGAACAGTTATAGTTCATTTCAGAATACCTCAACCTACACAAGAGAAAGTCATACGAAATTTTGCAGAGACCTCAATAACATATATACATACAACTTTAATGTTTTACAAAACCTCAAAATAAGCCACTAAGATGATCAATTCTTACAAAAACCGTAGGTTATTTGGTTGATACGTCTCCCAGAACCAGTTTCACCCCAAGAACCATATCTCTTCATATACTCAAAAGCATTCAATAAAATTTGGTAGAGAGATACACAAGACATATATGAACAACTTTTGTGTTTAAAATATCCCCAAATTCGAGTCACAAGATAATAAAAAATAGAGTGAAATATTCTGTCAAAATATAACCTAAAGAGTTCTAATAACACAATAATCATGGGGAAAATATTTCCTACCAAGATCAGATTTAATTGGACTGATTTTTTATGCAATTTTTGAAGAAGATGATGAGTAATTTTATCTGAGATATGGAGGAAGAAAAAAGGATGAAGAAGAAGAAGAGAAGGAGAAAAGAGAATTTGGGAGAAATAGTTTTCAGTCCCCCTTTTTCCCGTTTTTGGTATTCTGCCCTCTTTTTTTTCTGACCATTTTTACTGTTCACTGTTCACTTTACTTTTTTTTTTTTTTAATTTTCTTATTATTATTATTTTTTTTCACATATTTCTTTATAGCTAATATTTTTAATTTTATTTAATCAAAAACACAATTTAATTATGTGGTCTAAATTATTCAAATTAAACTCTAATTAGTGGGTGTTACAATTCTCTCCCCCTTAAGATGTTTCGTCCTCGAAAAACATATCTATGTATCGTCACTGAACAGGTTAGGGTATTGAGCTTTCATCGCCTCCTCGTTTTCCCATGTTGCTTCTTCGATTGCATGATTCATCCATAGTACTTTCACTGATGATACTCGCTTGTTCCTCAGTTCCTTAATTTCTCTTGCTAAAATTTGGACTGGTTCTTCTTCATATGTCAAATCTTGTCTCACCTGAATGCTTTCAGCAGGTATGATGTGATTAGGATCTGATCTATATCGTCTTAACATTGAGACATGGAAGACATCATGTATTTGATTCATCTCCAGTGGTAGAACGAGTCTATAAGCAACAGGTCCAACTCTTTCTAATATTTCATAAGGTTCGATGAACCTTGGACTTAACTTGCCTTTCTTTCCAAATCGCAAAACTTTCTTCCAGGGAGATACTTTAAGAAAAACTTTATCACCCACTGCATATTCAATGTTCCGTCTCTTGAGGTCAGCGTATGATTTTTGTCTATCTGTAGCTGTTTTAAGTCTTTCACGAATGACTTTCACTTTTTCTTCTGTCTCTTGCACTAGGTTTGGTCCTATAAGTTTCCTCTCGCTGAGCTCTGTCCAACATATAGGTGTTCAACACTTCCTACCATAAAGTGCCTCATATGGAGTCATCTGGATACTAGATTGATAACTGTTATTATAGACGAATTCCATTAAAGGAAGATATTTGTCCCAGCTACCTTTAAATTCGATGACACAACTTCTCATCATATCTTCTAGAATCTGAATGACTCTTTCTGACTGTCCATCTGTCTGCGGATGAAAAGTTATGCTGAAATTGGGCTTAGTACCTAGAGCTCGTTGTAGACTACCCCAAAATTGAGATGTGAAACGAGGATCTCTGTCAGACACAATAGAAACAGACACTCCATGAATTCGTACAACTTCATTCATATAAATTTCTGCCAATTTATTCAATGGATAGTCCTTTCTGATAGGTAAGAAATGTGCTGACTTTGTAAATCTGTCCACTATGACCCATACAGTATCATGTTTCTTTAGAGTCAAAGGCAATCTAGTCACAAAATCCATAGTGATCCCTTCCCACTTCCATTCTGGAATAGAAATTGGATGTAGCAACCCCGAAGGTACTTGATGTTCCACTTTGACCCGCTGACAAGTTAAACATTTTGAAGTGTACTCTGTGATGTCCTTTTTCATACCTACCCACCAGTATCTGCTCTTCAACTCTTGGTACATCTTGTTACTCCCTGGGTGCATAACATATTTGCTTTCATAGGCCTCTCTAAGAATCCTCTGTCTAAGATCTTCTACACTAGGCACACATAATCTGTCTTGATAGAACAATCCACCATCTAAGTCCATAGTGAATCCAGGTCTCTCCCCCCTTAGAGATCAACTCAGCTAATTCAATTAACTTTTTGTCTTGTCTTTGTGCATCCTTGATTTCCTGCATAAGAGTGGGTTGAAGGTGCAACTCTGCCACCATCTTTCTGCTCAAAGCATCAGCTACTACATTAGCTTTGCCTGGATGATATTCAATCACACAATTATAATCCTTTATTAGTTCTAGCCATCTTCTCTGCCTCAAATTCAATTCTTTTTGTGATGGAAGATATTTTAAACTCTTGTGATCTGTGTAAATAAAACACTTCTCCCCATATAAATAATGGCGCCAAATCTTCAATGCAAAAACTATAGCTGCCAACTCCAGATCATGGGTAGGATAATTCTTTTCATGCGGCTTTAACTGTCTAGAAGCATAAGCAACCACCTTTCCATCTTGCATCAATACACAACTCAATCCATTATGAGAAGCATCACTATAAATGACATACTCTTTATTAGGAATCGGCTGTGTCAAAACAGGGGCCTTAGTAAGCATACTTTTGAGCTTATCAAAACTAGCTTGAAACTTATCTGTCCACTCAAATTTAACATCCTTTCTTAATAGTCTTGTTAAAGGAGAAGCCATCATTGCAAAACCCTTGACAAATCTCCGATAATATCCAGCTAAACCCAAGAAACTTCTGACCTCGGTCACATTCCGTGGAGGTTTCCAACTCATAATTGTCTCAACTTTGCTAGAATCCACTTTAATGCCTTCTGCAGAGATAATGTGTCCCAAAAATGTCACCTCCTTTAACCAAAACTCACATTTTGAGAGTTTGCCATAAAGCTTATATTCTCTAAGAGTCTGCAATGCTATTCTCAAATGCTTTTCATATTCTTCTGAATCTTTAGAATACACCAAAATATCATCAATGAAAACAACAACAAATTGATCAAGATGTGGCATAAAGATCCTATTCATAAGATCCATAAATGCTGCTGGAGCATTGGTCAACCCAAATGGCATAACCAAAAACTCATAATGACCATATCTGGTTCTGAATGCAGTTTTAGCAATATCCTCCGTCTTCACCCTTAATTGATGATAACCAGATCTCAAATCTATCTTGGAAAATACTCATGCACCTTTCAGTTGGTCAAAGAGATCATCAATCTGTGGTAATGGATACTTGTTCTTGATGGTCACCTTATTCAACTGTCGATAATCAATACATAGCCTCAAAAATCCATCCTTCTTTTTCACAAACAATACTGGTGCACCCCATGGGGATGTACTTGGTCTAATGAAACCCTTATCAAGGAGTTCTTGCAATTGTGTATTAAGTTCTTTCATCTCTAATGGGGCCATTCTGTATGGTGTCTTTGATATAGGCATAGTTCCTGGAACAAGATCAATAGTAAATTCTACCTCTCTCTCTAGAGGTAACCCAGGTAAATCATCAGGAAAGACATCTGGAAATTCATTTACCACCGGGATATCTTCAAGATTTGAACCTCATTTTCTGGTGTCAATCACATGGGCCAAATAAGCTTCACACCCTTTTCTCATCAATCTTCAGGCTTTCATTATGGATATGACTCGAGGATGTTGTGAAAATAATTCCCCTTTTACAATAATTGCCTCCTGATTTTCTTTTTTTAATACCACAAATTTAAACTTGTAATCCACCACTGCTTCGTGACGAGAGAGCCAATCCATGCCTAATATGACATCATACTCATGGAAAGGCAACTCAATCAAGTCTGCAGAAAACTCCTTCCCATGCACAACCAAAGGACAATTCCTAAATACTTTATTCACTATTACATTGTGACCCAAAGGATTCTTAACTTCAATTCCATATTCTAGGTTTTCTTTAATCATATTATGCTGACTAGGTGTACTAGTGCAAATATAGGAATGTGTGGAACCTGGATCTATGAGTGCACAAATGTCAAAATCATATAATGAAAACATACCAACAATAACATCTTTTGTCACCTGATCTTCTTTAGCTTTCATGGCATAGGCTCGGGCTGGAGCTCTGCTAGATCCAGGTCTATTCACTGTCTCTGAAACAGCCTGCCTCAGTTAGTCTGGTCATCCTCTGAACTGAACTCCAGGCTGAGTTGGAGCTAACCTAGTAGTCTGAGTAGGTGTACCACCTGTCAAGAGTGGGCAATCCCTCCGTAGATGTTCTTTGGACCCACATATAAAGCAAGCACCTGTGGCATGTCAACATTCCCCCCGATGGCTCCTATTGGAAATGGTACATACCGGTATAACTTCCTTGCTAACCTGAGGTTGTGAACTGGCTGTAGCAGAAGGTGCTTTAGAGGGCGGCCCCCTCCTAAAAGACCCTATCTGTGAATAGCTAAAACTTTTTCCCTGTCCTCTATTCAGTGAACGGCTAATAAAGAAACGACTCTTCTTTCTAGTGAATTGAGTCTCAAAAGTATCTGACTTTTTGGAAGATTCTTCTATTTTTCTCTTTTTCCTTTTTTCAAGGCTGAGTGCTGCAGAAACTAACTGAGAAAAATTATTATACTGAAGAGCAGTCACAATATCTCCAACCTCTTCATTAAGGTCATCTTCAAATCTTCTACATTTATTTCTTTCATTTGCAACTAATTCAGGGGTATACTTGCTCAGTCTGGTAAAATCCCGCTGATACTCAGTCACTGACATTTTACCTTGCTTGAGATTCATGAACTCTTTCTTTTTCTCATCAATATAGATCAACGGAATATACTGCTCTTTAAATTCAGAAAGGAAGGAATCCCATGAGACCAGTTCCACCATAACTGGCTTGGTAAGAACTTATTTCCACCAATCATATGCCTCATCTTGGAGTAGAGAAGTAGCAAATCTAGCTTTGTCATCTGTTTCCACTTGCAACTCTTTAAAAATTCTTTCAGTCTTTTCCAACCAATACTCAACTGCAGCTGGATCTTCATCTCTCTTACCATAGAAATCTGAAGCCCCATACTTACGAAGCTTATCAATTGTTACTTTTGGTCTAGGTCCGATTATGTTACATAATTATTTACATACACAATATTAATATATGAGATATGTCTACCATACCAAATACATAGTCAAACAAAAAAAACATAATAATACATAACCAACCCTCTAACTATGCTTTTTGTATCTCTGCTGATATGGGCTTGGATTTCCTTCTTGACCACTTCACCTCCTACCGTCTATAGTTCCAATTCATGCGTGAGAAAAACTCACGCTAAGCTAACTCTAGCTTAGTGGTACATATAGGTATTAAGTTTTTTCCAAGCAGTCACACAAGTGCATGTCTCAAATAATTCATGATACACTGAATTTTTATTTTATATAAAAGAAATAATCACATCACATAATAGTATAAACATAATAATCATATTCAACAACTAAATTCTCATTACCTCTTGTAAGCATTTCATGTTTTGTCACTTATGTCAAAAATAAAATTTAACATTTTATTCCATAGTCTTTAATTAATATCAGCCCAAATCTCATTCCCGAACTATCCAGATATGGGGTGTGAAATAGGGGTGCTCGCGGAGCTTAAGCCACCCTACTCACCATAATCTCAAGTCAAGGGCGTTCGCAGAGCTTAAGCCACCTTGACTGAATATAATTATGTCATATGTGTATAATCAGGACTAGGGGCGCTCCCAGAGCTAAAGCCACCCTGTCCCTAAATAATATTCATATCGGTACCGTAATTCCCCCCTTAATGGTGCACCATCTATCCTATGTTAGTCATCAGGTAGAGAAATGGGCAATTAACACCATTAATTACTTGTTTCTATAACCAATACTCATTTGATATTAACACAATCATATATTCACAATTTATTTCAAAATCATGTAATAGCATGATATTTTATCAAATGTTAACATAATATTAAGTTCATAGTTAATAACATTCTTACAACCTTAAAACATGTCATACACACACAATCATGCATAAGGGCAAAATAAAATACATATATGTACAAACCTCGATAGTATTTTCCTTTTTTCAAAATATAAGTTCAGAGCTTGTTCACTTTTGTTGGTCTTCTTCTTGTTAAAATCCTAATTTAAAAATATAATTAATTAATAGTTTGATAAAATATTTAATTTCAATTTCTATTAAGCTAGAATAAGACCTCTAAGGACTATTGGATTAATAACTTTTTCTACACTTATCCAATTTATATGATTCTTGATTCTAATTAACTATAACATGTAAAAATAAAATATACTAAAATTTCAGAATTTTTGAACCTTTACATAATTTTTGGTATAATTTTAAATATTGACCTATTTTCTGCCCTTAGGCAGTTTCAAGGTACCCAATTCAAAAATTCATAACTTTCAATGTGTAGCTTCAATTATTCTAAAAAGTTTTATACAGTTATAAAAGTTAATGGGTAACATTTTTCATGTTTAACTCATTTCCTGATTCAGTCTCTAAGGGTCTCATTTATAGTTCATTTTAGAATACCTCAACCTACACAAGAGAAATTCATACGAAATTTTGCAGAGACCGCAATAACATATATACCTACAACTTTCATGTTTTACAAAACCTTAGAATAAGCCACTAAAATGATCAATTCTTACAAAAACCGTAGTTTATTTGGTTGATACGTCTCCCAGAACCAGTTTCACTCCAATAACCATATCTCTTCATATACTCAAAATCATTCAATAAAATTTGGCAGGGAGATACAAAAGACATAGATGAACAAATTTTATGTGTAACGCATCCCCAAATTAGAGTCACAAGATAATCAAAAATAGAGTAAAATATTCTGTCAAAATATAACCTAAAGAGTTCTAATAAAACAATAATCATGGGAAAAATATTTCTTACCAAGATCAGATTTAATTGGACTGATTTTTTATGCAATTATTGAAGAAGATGATGAGTAATTTGATCTGAAATATGGAGGAAGAAAAAAGGATGAAGAAGAAGAAGAGAAGAAGGAGAAATAGTTTTTAGTCCCCATTTTTCCTGTTTTTGGTATTCTGCCCTCTTTTTTTCTGACCATTTTTTACTGTTCACTGTTCACTTTACTTTTTTTTTAATTTTCTTCTTCTTCTTATTATTATTATTATTATTATTATTATTATTATTATTATTATTATTATTATTATTATTATTATTTCGCATATTTCTTTATAGCTAATATTTTTAATTTTATTTAATCAAAAACACAATTTAATTATGTGGTCTAAATTATTCAAATTAAACTCTAATTAGTGGGTGTTACATGAACCTTGCCAAAGAGGAAAGCAACACAAGTCATCTTTCAAAGCCAAAAACATAGTAAGTACTTCAAAACCTCTTCAACTTCTGCATTTAGATTTATTTGGACCTACTAGAATTGCTAGCTTAGGAGGAAAACATTATGCATTTGTCATCGTAGATGATTACTCTAGATTTACTTGGGTAATTTTCTTAGCTCAAAAGAGTGATGCTTTTCAAAACTTCAAAAACTTTGCTAAAAGAGTTCAAAATGAAAAAGGGTACTGTATTTCAAAAATAAGAAGTGATCATGGGAAAGAATTTGAAAATGAAAACCTTGAAAACTTTTGTCTTGAACATTGCATTTCATATAATTTCTCATCTCCTAGGACACCTCAACAAAATTGGGTAGTTGAAAGGAAAAATCGAACTTTAATTGAAATGGCTAGAATAATGTTCAATGAATATGAATTACCAACTTATTTTTGGGAAGAAGCCACAAACACTGCATGTTATATTTCAAATCGAGTTTTCAAAAGATATCTTTTAAACAAAACCTCATTTGAGCTATGGAATGGAAGAAAGCCCTTGATATCATACTTTAGAGTATTTGGATGCAAGTGTTTTATATTGAACACCAAGGACAATCTTGGAAAATTTTTCTCTAAGTCTGATGAAGGTATCTTTTTAGGGTACTCTATAACCAGCAAAGCATATAGAGTATTTAATAAAAGATCACTAATGGTTGAAGAATCCATGCATGTTGTTTTTAATGAATCTAGTAGACTTGATCTTGTGAAAGGTAGTGTTCTTGATGATGTTGTAGGTAATATAGAAAGACTTGATATTGGAAATGGGAAAGAAGAAAATAATCAAGAAAATTTACAGCAAAATGATTCTCTACCTCAAAATCAAGAACAAAATGACCAAGAACTTCCAAAAGAATGGAGAATGACGAAAGATCATCCAAAAGAGCAAATCATTGGTGATCTGTCAAGGGGAGTAAGTACTAGATCTCATTTCAAACATCTAGTCACTGACATTGCTTTTATTTCACAAATTGAGCCTAAAAATATTGATGAGGCTCTTAATGATGAAAGTTGGGAAATTGTCATGCAAGAGGAACTCAACCAATTTGAGAGAAATAAGGTATGGACCCTAGTACTTAGACCCAAGGATCATCAAATCATAGGTAGCAAATGGGTATTTAAAAACAAATTAGATGAACAAGGTTTAATAACCAGGAACAAGGCTAGATTAATTGCAAAAGGATATAATCAGGAAGAAGGTATAGATTATGATGAAACATATGCACCTGTAGCTAGATTAGAAGCCATAAGAATACTTTTAGCATATGCATGTCACATGAATTTCAAACTTTTTCAAATGGATGTGAAAAAGTGCATTTCTAAATGGTTATATAGATGAAGAAGTGTATGTAGAACAACCACCGGGTTTCGAAAGCTATGATTTGCCAAATCATGTTTTTAATCTTTCAAAAGTTTTGTATGGTTTAAAACAAGCTCCAAGAGCTTGGTATGAGAGGCTAAGTTCTTTTTTATTAGAAAATAGCTTTACAAAGGAAAATGTTGACATTACATTATTCATCAAAAAGTATAAGCATGATATACTAATTGTTCAAATTTATGTTGATGATATAATATTTGGTTCTACTAATGAGTTGCTTTGTCAAGAATTTGCTAAGTGTATGACTAAGAATTTGAAATGAGCATGATGGGAGAGCTTAAGTATTTTCTTGGTCTACAAATAAAGCAAAGCAATGAGGGCATATTCATCAACCAATCCAAATATGCCAAAGATTTAATTAAGAAATTTGGTATGGAAGGATGCAAGAATGACAAGACTCCTATGAGCACATCAACAAAATTGGACAAGGATGAAAAAGGTAAGAGCATTAATGAAAAGCTTCATAGAGGTATGATCAGATCACTTTTATATCTCACTGCTTCTAGACTCGATATAATGTATAGTGTTTGCTTGTGTGCATGATTTCAACCATGTCCTAAAGAATCTCATTTAAATGCAGTAAAAAGAATTTTAAGATATTTACATGGATCTTTGCATATAGGTTTATGGTATCCTAGGAATTCATCCTTTTATATTATAGGATATTCAGATGCAGACTATGCTGGTAGTCTTTTAGATAGAAAAAGTACTTCAGGTACTTGTCACTTCATTGGAGAATGCTTAGTTTCTAGGTTTAGCAAGAAATAAGTTTCAGTTGCTCTTTCAACTGCTAAAGCAGAATATGTAGCAGCTGGATGTTGTTGTACTCAAATTCTTTGGATGAAACAACAACTTAAGGATTATGGTCATGAGATGAACCATATATCTATTAAATGTGACAATACAAGTGCTATAAATCTGTCAAAGAATCCTATTCAACACTTAAGAAGTAAGCATATTGACATTAGACACCATTTTATTAGAGATCATGTTCAATATGGAGATGTTGCATTAGAATTTATAAGCACAGAAAATCAATTAGCAGATATTTTCACTAAGTCTCTAAATGAGGAAAGATTTAATTTTATTAGAAGAGAACTTAGTATGATTGATGGATTAACCTTGTGATTGCTAAATTATGAAATTTTAATTGATGATTTTAATTCATATCACAAGACATAAGATAGAAATTTTGATGAAAATTTATGTTTTAAGGAATAGAATCTTTGTTGAAATGATTTAGTCTTGTTTTAGGACTTAATTTTATTTGATGAAAATTTTAGGGGAGTCACGCCTGTGACACATATTCACGCCCATGACTTAAATAGCCAAAAGAGGCAGTGTCGTTCACAACTTGGTTCACGACATGGTTCACAGTTTCAAGTGGTGAAGCTTATTTTCACGACTTCATTCACTCCCGTGAAAAGAGACTTTCACACCCGTGACAAATTTTCACTCCCGTGAACTTTTACATTCCAAAACTCACTGAAGCTTTCACGCCTTGAGTCACGGCTTGCTTCACGGGCATAAGTAGTGAAATTCAACATTTCACGCCCGTGACTATTTGTTCACCCCCGTGACCGTTTATCATTCACGGCCGTGATGTTCAAAGGGAACGCCCGTGAACTTATTCACGCCTTCATTCACGGGTGGAACACTCCTTCAGCAAACCGTGAACACGACCATTCACGCCCGTGAACCCCCACTTCACGCCCGTGAATGTATCGAGTATATAAAAGAACAGCCGGTTATATTTTTCATTTCAACTCTCCAACTCTTAAAACCGCTCTCATTTACACACATTCATTGAGAAATTGAAGATTTCAGCCTCCAAGACTCAAACTTTTCCTATAAATACCATTAAAAGTTCAAATCTTCATCAAAAATCATATATTTCTAGGGTTTTTCATAAAAAATTTTCTTTTTGTCAAAATTTTTCCCAATCCATCACAAATCAATTTCTTCAAAACAAATGGAGACTGCTTCATCCAAGGGAAAAAGAATGAAGTCCAATGCTCCTAGGAGGTATGCAGATTACCTCATGAATCGCATTCCGGAGCAATGCCATCCTCGATACTTAACTTTGAAGAAGAGACCTCTACTGTCATCACGGTCCTTCGAATGGCAGACAGTCCGAAGTCTCAAGTTTGAGACGACTATGATAGAGCAACTACAAGCCTGTCATCTGAAAGATTTTGTGGAAATTCACCAGCCAACCTTGAGGGAGCCAACACTGGAATTCCTCAGCACCTTGTAGGTTTCATCTACTAGAGTGGTGAAATTCCAACTCTGCAACAATCCCAACACCCTCAGTGCCATCGAATTTGGGGAATTGTTCAGTCTACCATCTGATGGCATCCTGAATGATACTGAGGTAGAATTCTCTGCCTCTCGAGCTTGGACACACTTTGGCACCGATTGCAACTGGGATGTCAAGAAGACAAAGACCACATATCTCAGGTCCCCAGTGCACAAGTATTTGCATAGGTTCCTAACCTATAACATATTCGCTAGGGGAGAAAGAAACGGGACTATCAGGAAATCAGAGCTCTTCCTCTTTGAGATGGCTCGTAGAGGACTCACCGTGGCACTCTCTAGATGGTTTGCAAACCATCTTCTATCCATTGCCACCAAGCCTACTGGTGATATCTTGATTGGTGCATATGTCACCCATATAACAGTGAAGCTTGAGTATCTTAAGCTGCATGAGCATCACTTCAACCTCATCCCTAGACATCCTCGAGATCGCTTGGATGTCAAGTCATTCATCAAGATGGGAGCGGCTGTCAAAATCGTTTTCCAGAACAATATCTTCTACCGTTTCACTGACACTGCTGGGGAGATCAGATGGAAAGATAATGACACGGAGGACTTTAAAGCAGACCTCCAGGGAATCGAGCAGAAGAAAATGGCTCGCATTGAGGAAGTACCTCCAGTAGCTGAGCAGGACATCGGACAGTCCTCGGCTTCTACACCACTTTAGCGCAACAGGTGGTTGACCTCTTGGCACCACGTCTTGAGCAGCTGCAGACTTTGATGGATGAGAGGTTGGAGAACCTCAAAGACTTCATGGAGTCTCGGATGGACAACCTTGAGGCTGAAGTAGCTAGGCTTCGTGATAGGATGTCCGGCTAGGAGTTAGGCTAGAGTGTAGCCTAAATTTGCTTGTCTTTTGCTTATTTATTTTGTTTATGTTTGTTGGTGTGTAGGAAATTTTCAAATTTCCTTTCTGAACATTATTTAACTTTGTTTGTATCTTTTCCTTTATGCAATATATTTGCTTTTGTTTACCTCATTGATATATCTTTATATCCTTTTCATCACTTCTTTATTTTTTCATGTAGCCTCTTCCTTTGCATGATTCCTTCATAGAATGTTGATTAATGGTACTCACTTGTTTCTAAGCTCTTTAATCACTCCAGCCAAAATCTCGATCGACTCTTCCTCACAAGTAAGGTCTGGTATGACCTCTATATTTTCTGCTGTGATGAAATGTGAAGGACCTGACCTGTATCTCTTCAACATGGAAACATAAAAAATATTGTGAATCTTGCTTAACTCTAGAGGTAAAGTAATTATATAAATGACTGGCCCAACCCATTCTAAAATTTCATATGGCCCAATGAATCTAGGGCTTAACTTGCCCTTCTTTCCGAACCATAAGACCTTCTTCCATGAAAAACTTTGAGAAACACTTTGTCTCCCATTTCATATTCTATATCTCTTTTTGCATATGATTTTTGCCTATCTGAAGCAACCTTTAGCATTTCTTGTATGATCTTCACCTTTTTCTCTGTTTCTTGCACCACCTCTAGCCCCACTAACTTTCGCTCACTAAGTTATGTCTAACATAATACTGTTTGGTACTTTCTACCATATAGTGCCTCATAAGGAGCCTTCTGGATGTTAGACTGATAGCTGTTGTTGTAGGAAAACTCTATTAATGGTAGGTATTTCTCTCAGCTACCTTTAAACTCGATAACACAACTTCTCATCATGTTCTCTAGTATTTGTATCACCATCTCCAACTGATCATCGGTTTGTGAGTGAAAAACTGTGCTGAAAATGAGCTTAGTGTCTAAAGCTCGCTATAGACTTCCCTAAAACTGAGATGTAAACTTTGGATCTCTTTCTGATATGATGGAGATTGGAATTCCATGTAATCATACTATCTCATTTACATACAGTTTTGCTAGTTTGTTTAAGAAATAATTTCTTTTGATAGGTAAGAAGTGTGCCAATTTTGTGATAGGTACTATTTACGACCACCCAAACGACTTCGAATTTTCTTGGAGTCATAGGTAACCCAATCATGAAATCCATCGTGATCCGTTTCCATTTTCATTCTGGTATCATAATCGGTTACATCAAACCTAAAGATACCTAATGTTCTACCTTGACCTATTGACATGTCAAATATCTTGTCATGAACTATGTGATGTCCTTTTTCATACCTGACCACTAATAACTTCCTTTTAGATCATGGTACATTTTATTACTTCCTGGATGCATGGACAACTTGGTTTTATGTGCTTCCTTTAAAATCCTTTGCTTCAACTCAGTAATATCAGACACGCATAAATGGCCTTTGTAAAACAAACTGTCATCTGAATCAACTGTGTATTCCAATCTCTCCCCTTTGGAGACCAACTATGCGATCTTAACTAGTTTATGATCTTGCATTTATGGGTCTTTGATTTCCTAGTTGAGAGTAGATCGGATATGTAACTCTACTATAGTCTTCTTGCTCAAAGCGTTAGCCACAACATTGGGCTTTCCTAGATGGTAGTCGATGACAATTAGAATCCTTGATCAATTCTAACCATCGTCTCTATCTTAAGTTGAATTCCTTATGTGTCAGAAGATTCTTTAAGCTCTTGTGGTCAATGTAGATATAACATTTTTCCCTATATAAGTAATGATTCCATAACTTTAGAGTAAACACAATGGTTGCCAACTTAAGTCATGTGTGGGATAATTCTTTTCATGCGACTTCAGCCGTCTGGAAGCATAAGCAATGACCTTTTCTTCTTTCATCAAGATACACCCCAATCCGTTGTGAAAAGTGTCACCGTAGATAACATACTATTTATCAAGAACTGGTTGTGTAAGAACTGAGGCTTCTGTTAACATACACTTAACCTTGTTGAAACTAGCTTGACATTTGTCATTCCATTTGCACTTCATATCCTTTCTGAAAAGTCTGGTCAATGGAGTAGCAATCAAAGAAAACCTTTCACAAACCTCCTGTGGTAACCTGCCAAACCAAGAAACCTTCTGATTTCGGTCACATTCCGAGGAGGCTGCCAATTCAAGATTGTCTCAACCTTGTTAGAATCAACTCTGATGTTGTTTGCTGACACTATGTATCCAAGGAAAGCTATTTCATCAAGCCAAAAGTCACATTTGGAGAGCTTGGAATAAAGCTTCTGATCTCTTTGGATCTGCAATATTGTTCACAAATGTTCATTATGTTGTGCTTATTTCTTAAAAGACACCAAGATATCATCAATGAAAACAACTCCAAACTAGTCTAAATATGTCATGAAGATCCTATTCATCAAGTCCATAAAAGTTACAAGAGCATTGGTCAAACCGAATGACTCTTCTTTTGTCCTCTTGGCTATATCCTCTTCTTTTGTCTTCAACCGGTGATAACTCGACCTTAAACCAATTCTAGAGAACACTCATGCACCATTTAACTGATTGAAAAGATCACTAATCCAAGGCAACGAATATCAATTCTTTATAGTCATTTTGTTTAATTGCTTGTAGTCTATGCACAACCTCATAAACCCATATTTCTTCTTTACAAACAAAAGAGGTGCACCCTATAGAGATACACTCGGCTTAATAAAACCCTTTTCCAATAGCTCTTGCAATTGAGCTTTCAACTTTTTCATCTTTAAAGGTGCCATTCTATAAGGTGCTATGGATATCGGTGTCGTGCTTGGTGTGAGCTTTATAGAGAACTTAACATCTCTATTCGGTGCTAATCCTGAAAAATCATATGGAAAGATATCTGGAAACTCCCTCAATGTAGAGATATCCTGAAAATCCAAAACACCTCTTCTAGTGTCAATCACATGAGCTAAATAAGTCTCACATATCATCTTTTATGCCATAATCATGGAAACCATCTATAGAGGCTGTGAAAATCTCTCACATTCAATTACCATTTCTCCTTGTTCTAAAGTCTTAAGAATAACTGTCTTAGATCGGCAATCAACAACTGTCTCATGCCGTGAGAGCCAATCCATACCTAATATGGCATCGTACTCATAAAACAATAGTTTTATGAGATGTATGGAAAAACTCTTTCCCATGAACAACCAAATGGCAACTTCTGTATATCCAGTTCACAACCACACTATGGCCTAAAGGGTTTGTGACCTCAATCTCGAACTCTAACTTCTTTATTGTCATACTGTGTTGAATAGGCATGCTCATGCATACATACAAATGTGTAGAACCTGGGTTATCAAAGCACATAAATCGGATCCATATAAAGAAAACATACCCATAATAATGTATGTGGTTCCTTGGTCCTCACATGCCTTCATAGCACATGCCCTAGCTGGAGCTCTACTGGATCCTGACCTATTCACTGTCTCTGGAATAGCCTGGCTAGGTCCTACATGACTTTCTCGTGACTGGTTCCTATTCTGAACCAATACTGATAGTACTGTCTATGTGGGTGTAGCATTTGCCAACAAAGGGCAATCCCTCTTCATATGGTATAGGGCTCTGCACCTGAAGCAAGCCCCTAAAAACAGCCGACACTCTCATCAATGGTTTCTCTGACATGTCCCACATAAGGAAGTTAGGTCTCTAGCTGTCTATGTGCTAGCGGTGGCTGAGGTAGTCTTAGAGGGCGGTCTCTTCCTGATATAACTGGGATGTGAGTGACTTCTGTTTTGTCCCCTACCCTAAGACTGTCTTGAAAAGAATCAACCTCTCTTGCTGGTAGTCTATGCTATACTAGTCATGGGTCTTCTGGCTTTCTTTTCTACCCTTCTCTTTTTTCTCTTTTCTGTACTGATGACGGTGGACACAAGGTTAGAGAATTCTCCAAGCTGTAGAGAAATGACATGATATCATATATCCTTATTCAAACCATTTTCAAAATGGTGACACTTGTAACTCTCATCCCCTATGAGTCCTGTGGCATATCTATTTAACTGTGCGAACTCTTTAGCATACTTTAAAACTATTATGCCCCTCTATCACAGATTCATGAATTCTCTTCTCTTCTCATCTATGTATACTCGGGGCACATGTTCTTTCTTGAACTTTATAGCAAAGTATTCCCAAGTCAGAGGTTGTGGAGTATATGGCTTCTTCAGACCTGTTTTCTATGATTCATATGCATGTCCTTGAAGCAGTGATATTGCATAGTTTGCCTTGTGCTCCTTGATACACTCAGACTCTTTGAAGACCCTATCGGTCTTCTCCAACTAGAACTCGGTGGCTATGGAATCATCCTTGTTGAACCTTGAGGGGTATTTCCATCATTTTGATGCTAACAAATAAAATAGCAATAATGTATTTAACATACTTATTTTCTAAGTCTACTGAATAGGGTACGGAATATGATAGCAAAAATGGAGAATTGAAGATTAATCTTAAAAAGATAAAATTAAAGAAATAGCATGTTCACGCCCCTGACCTTATAAATCGTGTGTCTATTCTTTCTTTCCTTACTAATTTTATATTTGTCTTTGTGAGAAATTTTAATTATTCACTAATTTATCTCCCTCTTATCGGTGATTGTCTGGACAACAATAACAATATACAAAGTACACAAATATACATATACAACATGCATGATATACTTACCGTCATGTCAATATGTCTTAACTCATTTGTCTGCATATACAATAAACCATTTTACCAATAATGTCATGCTATAAGGTTTTTATACATGTTACACAAGTTGAACATGACATAACATTATAATCAACCAATAACCACACAAATGTATTCCACACTCAGAATTTATAAAACCATTTCGTTGTTCACTTTACTCTTAACTAGACTAAATTGGATACGAAAAAAGCAAGACTCTCACCCAAGCCACTCAGGACACCTACCTAAGCCTCTTAGAACACTTATATGAGGTAAGAGAAGTATGCATATATAATAACCAAATGTAAGCTCATCTGATCTTAAAGCTCTTGTCCTTCAAAAAATCTCCAAAATGACCAACCCAGTTCATCTGGTATAGATCTCCCCTCAATGATATGTCATCTAACCCAGCTCTAATCTTAGTTAGAGTAATAGGCATAACAATATTCACCACACTTACCATATCAATATCATGCATAAACTATGATTTCCATATACCATAACCATACCATATCAAAACGTGCATTTTCATACCATGTTATAGCCATAAAAATAGATGTATACCACCTCAAATTGAATCAATCTTGATTTATGCCATAAAACATAGAAAATTCAAAATTAACATCTTCATGCCTTATGAACTATCTTTCACGGTCATGAAATACCCTTTATGGGTAATTTGCCTATGAATCAAGATGTGATTCAACCTGTGAGTCAAATATAGGTTTCACAACCATGATCAATCCTTCACGGATGTGAACCTAGCCATGAACCCAACTATGAAAACTGCACATGAATAGGTTTGTTTCACCCATAAACTCAATATCATGACATCAAACACATGACTACCAGTTCATGACTATAAATATGAAAAATTTCTAGAATCTCAAGCAAAATAGAGCATAGCTATACCACATGCATTTTTCTAAGATTGCCCAATTTCAATCACCCTATCAACATTCCATATCACATTTTATATTAAACAACATGTCATTTACCAATATTTAACATTATTATTGAATAAATTATCACACTTGCCAACATCAAAACTACCATTATCACATTATAACATATTAAATCCCAACATTTATATCAATCCAAAATCATACATTTTTACCATACCACAGCCTACTCAACACATGTATTTAAGGCATACCAACAAATAAATGCAATAAAAGAACTTTGAATGTTATTATGTACATACTTTACACCTAAGATAGAGCCTGACCAAAGTTCTAAGCTCTTCAATCTTGTCCCTTTATTTTGAGATGCACTTTTGGACTCATTTCTAGCTCCTAGAAAAACCAACAACCATTTATTAGATCACTAAGCCAGAAAACGAACACAAACACTCTAAAACGAGTTTTACTCACTCAACTCTCAAATAACACTTCTTCTATCTCTCTTTCCTTAGTTTGAAACTTGTTTTTTTGAGTGATAAATGGAGATGAAAGGTTTCTGGTGATGGGGAAGATATTAGGTGGCTTGTTATGTTGGGTTTCAGCGAGAGGGATGCAAATTTTAAAGGATGGCAGAGAGAGACAATCGTGTCGGCCTCACCACTCTAAGCTGACATATTTTTAAGGATGTGAAAGACTTTTATTCCCCATTTCACAGTCATGACAACTAATTCACGAGTTGTGAACCATAACCCACGATATTCATGGCTATGACTCCTATTCTATTTTGTAAAACTACATTTTCACGGACGTGAAAAAACTTACTTTACTACACTTAACCTTTATTTTAAACTCTACTCATCTCCTAACTCTCTTTAGCCACCAACAAAACTTATAAACTATATTTTATGGTCGTTACATTTTGTTTGTTTGATAAGCGATTACATTCTTTTTGTGATGGCGAACACAACAACTACAACAGTGAACTTGTCTATTACAAACATTAATTCAACAAGAATTAGGTAAGGCTTTAAAAGGAAAAATAAATTTTAATGCAGCTCAGGTGAATTTTGATCCTATAACTTATACATGTATGGAATTGAATCAAATTTTACAAGCAACATGTTTGTTTGATACTGGAATTTGGATAGTGGATACAATCGCCTCAAGCCATATGCAAATCACTACCTTTACTCAAATTTGTAACATCTATTGCTAAGACAATACTTGTACATTTACATGATGGATCTATTACCTTAGTAAACCATACTGGAACAATTACCCTCTCAAAAACTTTGCAATTAAAAGTTATGTATATACATTCTTTCAAATACTATTTACTTTTAGTGAGTAAACTTACTAGTACACTACTTGTTTATTTTGACTTCACGTCTACTCATTGTGTGTTACAAGTTCAGAGGACTAAACAACGTTTTGCAATTGGCAAATTTGTAACACCTTCTTAGTTAATCAAGAGTTATTCCAATTAAATGAGTGGATGTTACATGATCGTGTTATATAAAACTTTTCCAATTTAAAACTTTTCTTTCTTACCAGAACTTTAACTCATAAAATCCTTTTACATATAACTATAAAACATGCATAAAACCTTTGATTTCAGAAGATCTTTATCATATAATACCATACTTGGGCTAAACTAGCCCCATATTTACAAAATACAATGTTATTCACAAATACATGTTCTTTAAAATGATAAGACATGTACAAAATTTAAACCCAAAAATCCATGACATGTACAAAAAGAATTAAATAATGTCATGAAACCCACCCTCATAATTGGGTGCTTAACCAGACTCTGTTTGGGTGTTCTTCTTTTCTGGTCGACATCTGCTAGCTACTAGGCTTCAAACCTATGTGCAAAAAATCCACACGCTAAGCTACTGAAAAGTTTAGTAGTATATATAGATATAAAAATTCATACATGCATTCATACAAATCATGACATAATATACATGTTCATGCCATCCTATCATGTTCATAAACATTTATCCTAATGTATGTCACTACAAACTTATTACCTTTTATACATATATCATAACACAATCTATCACAAAGTCATACATACATATACATCAGACAATTCCATATAACCATTTCATTATATCAATTTTCTTTTAATCTACCTCACTTCGCCTTGTCCAACACTTATCATTTCATTGTTATATTCTTGGCTAAGACTCTAAGTCGGAGTATCTAGATATGGATTGTGGAATAGAAGCACTCCCTGAGCTTTAGCCACCCTACCCACTAATTATGAGTGTACTCGTTCGAGCTCCTCAAGTTAAGAGTGTTTTTACCTGAGCTTCAACCACCCTGATTGAGTATAAAATTGGATCAATGACCTTTTAACTTGAGCTTTAGGCACGTTGTCCTCATAATATAGTAATCGTATGGAACTGAGAACCAATGGTGCTCTAACTTAAACTTGAACTACTTTATTCTCATATAAAATATTGTGGTACCATAACTCTTTTAATGACATGTCATCTATCTATGTTAAGTCATAAATTAGAAAACTAGGCATTTATGGTTCCTATAACTTATTCCCTTTTTATATTTCCGTTATCATATTCATCCATGCGTGTAAGCATATCACATATCCATAAACTTCATTTATACATCATCACATTTAGTAACACATAAGCTCATTTATATCACCCATATGTGATTATTCATATATCCATATCACTCATAGTATATGATAAAACAAACCCTTCATATTGCATCAAAATCAAAAACTGTATATCGTGCATTCATCATACTTCACGAGTATGAATACCCATTCACAACCATTAAGGTACCTTTTACGGGTGTCTTACCTGTGAACTAAAATGTGAAAGCTATTGGTTCAAAAATACATCATTCACAAGTGTGAAATGTCTCTTCACGGCTTTCTAGCAGTGAAACAAACTGTGAACTTCTAGCTTTACACATGAAGAACTAGATCTCGATGTTCACGGATATGACTAATTGTTTTATGAGCATGAACTAATGCATTCATGACTTTCTTAGCTGTGAAGCAAGACATAAAAGCTTTTGTCCATTCTAGGCATTTTCTGGGTTCATATTTCACGGACGTGACTATTGTGTTATGGATATGAAATTTTGGATTTCCAAAATAGTAACTCCATCCAAAATAAAGCATACTTTACAAACCATGCAAGACCCTTTAAGATTGACCAATGTCAATCACTCCTCCTTCAATCATATTTCCATACTCTTATCATGCCATAACATAAGACAAAACCTTTACACAACGAATCATTCTCAAAAGTCTCTTAAACATAATTAACTTTCTAGTTCATTTCATGGCATTTTAACATATATAATACTCAAACTCTGTGCACTTACATAATCAAAAGCTCATTTAAGTCATTAATTAGATTTTCAAATCATCTCATGGCATAATACATGGCAAACATACAAGATTTGGAATTTAAATTCATATATGTACTAACCTCTAACAATGGAGCTTTAAACATTTCAAGTTTTTCAAGCTTGCTTATCCTTTAGGCGATCCTTACTGTTGTCTCTAGCTCCTATCAATATGAAAATGTCACCCTTATACCTTTTTACTAGAAAAAGGGACACAAAACCATATCTAAAACCGAGCATAGGCTCAACCTCACAAATTCTCCCACCTTTCTCCTTTTGATCTTCAACCCAAGTTTATCAAGGATGTTTTAAGTTGATGGAGATGAAAATGGTGAAGAAGAACAGTTTGGCATGCAAGCTTGGGTTATGGGTGCAATGAAGTCGCTAAGGGTAACAAACAAAGGGCATGAAAGAGAGAGAAAAATATGTCTTCGGCTTTACAACTCTACTGACCATAGTTCACGGGCGTGAACATTCTTTTACAGCTGTGACAAAACCATGCACAGGTGTGAAACCAAACCATAACTTTTACGGCCATGAAATCTCATTCACGGGTATAAACTTTGTTATTTTACAAAAACACACTCTCATGGAAATGAAAAAACTATTTTCTAGTTGTTTTTAACCTTTTAAAACCTTAATCTATCCACATTTTTTTAACAACCCATCTTACTTATAGACCCTAAAAACCATACGTTACAAAACTATTAGGGACTGTATAAATTTGACCAGAAATCCTTCACTAATGATACCATTTATTCTTACATGACAGAAATAAACACTTTTTCAAGTGCAACATATGAGTTGTAATACAGTTAGACCAAATATTGACAATTTAACTATTTCTTTTCCTTTATGCCACAAATGTCTAGGCCATATATCTGTTACTATAATGAGGCATATATCTGTTATTGAATCTTCATTTCACTTTAGCTCTTATGTTTGTGACATTCGCCACCTTTCCAAACAATATAGATTACCCTTTTCCAAAAGTCACATTTAATTAAAGAGTGTGTTTGAACTCTTACATATTGATATATGAGGGCCATATAGGCAACCAATTTACATTGGTACTAAATACTTTCTCACAATAATGGATGATTTTAGCCGTATTACTTGGGTTTACTTGTTTAGCCATATAATTCAAACTCCTAGTAGAATACAAGAATTTCTTTCATTTGTTTAAAACCAATTCCATACTCCAGTCAAAGCTGTTAGGACATATAATAATACATAATTTATAAACTTACTTTGCTGAAGCATATTTTTAACAAAAGGGATCATTCACAAAAAAAATCTTATTATTATATTCTCCAACAAAATGGAATAGTAGAAAGGAAACATAAACATTTGTTGGAAACAGTAAGGGCTCTTATGTTCCAATCAAATTTACGAAAACATTTTTGGGGAGAGACAATTCTTACTGCCACCTATATCATCAATAGACTTCCTATTTCTCTCTTACATTAGAAATCACCCTACCAAATTCTTTATAAAAAATCAGTGGATTATGAATTCTTTCGAACCTTTAGGTGTTTGTGCTTTGCCATTAATATGTTTCCTCTTAAGGATAAGTTTGCTCCTTAGTCAACAAAATGTGTCTTTTTAGGGTATGCTTTTGGAAAAAAAGGCTATAAGGTCTATGCCATTTAAAACAAAATTATGTTCACTAGCAAATATGTTATTTTCCATGAAGACATTGTTCCTTACCAAACCAATATTTTTGTACCCACTCCAAACACCACACCTCTTCTAATCATTGATTTTTCTGTAGACCCGGTTGATATTTATATTGCAGAGAGTATAACTACTTTGCTAATTGCTGTTCTAGTTCCTCTAATTCATACATATCATTGACTTCACTGTAATTCTGTCAAAGACATAGGAGCAAAATTTGAAATCCATCACCTTGGTTGCGAGAATATATCTGCAACATTACTTCATATCCCATTTCTACTTCCTTATCATCAACTATACCTACTTCCTCACTTATACACCACAAACTACCCCTTATGTCTCATCTCCTATCCTTTTTTCAACATATTTGGCTTCTTCAGCTAATATTTCTACTATTCAAGAAGTAGTAACTTATGAGTAGGCTACTTAGTCAGTTGGGTGGGTTCAAGCAATAAAAAAGGAAATTCAAGCCTTATAAGATAATGAAACTTGGACTTTCACTTTTCTACCACTAGGAAAGAAAGCAATAAAGAGTAAATGAGTGTATAAAGTACAATACTTGTCTAATGGGTCTGTTGAAAGATTTAAGGCCCAACTAGTGGTCAATGGATACAATCAAGTATAGGGTCAAATTATTTTGATAGTTTTTCTCCTATAGTCAAATTGGTTATTATTAGAATTTTTCTTGCACTTGCTACAACACATCATTGGTCTATCCACTAAATGAATATTAATAATGCTTTTTCTACATAGGTACCTTCATGAGGAAGTGTATTTGTTGCCTCCAGAAGGTTATACCAAGGCAAAACCTAATCAGGATTGCAAGTTACATAAATCTCTCTATGGGCTTAAGCAAGCCTATAGAGAATGGAATTCTGAGCTAACAAAGAAACTTTTGGCCTTTGAATTTACTTAGTTAGCTTTTAATCATTGTCTATTTACTTAAGTAGCCTCAGGTTTTTCATTGTTTATGTGGATGATCTTTTGGTTACTAGTAATTCAAAAGCAAATATTCTTAAAGTCAAAAACAACATGGACATTAAATTTATTGTAAAAGATCTTGCCTTTCCAAGCATTTCTTAGGTATTAAGATTGACGGATCATCTAAAAGAAGCTTGGTGTGCTTTAATCTCTTGACTGTGCTTTAATCTATTGGAAGACTAAAAAGCATACCACAGTTAGTCGTTCCTCTTGTGAAGTAAAGTATAAAAGCTTAGCGTCCACTATTTTGTGAGTTGTAATGGATAAGCTACATTTTTCAAGATTTTTAAGTGCCTCTATCTTTACCTATTCCATTTTGGTTTGACAATTAGAGTACCATTCACATTACTCAAAATCTTATGTTTCACGAGACAACTAAACATGTGGAGATTGACTGCCACATTATTTGAAACAAATTCAAAGAGGGTTTTGTGTTTCCACAGTATATATCTTCTTCCTTCCACCTTGCAGATATTTTTACAAAGCCCTTCAGTACTGCTTAGTTTATTTTTATGGTGTCCAAGTTGGGATTGGTTGATCACTACCAATCTCCAATTTGAGAGGGGAGGGGGGAAGGGATGTACAACTTAGTGTCACACCTATGAGGTGATGACACGAGCGTGAGGTAGCTAACGCTAGAAGCTAAAGTCCAACACACTCTTGAGGCGTTGGCACAATTGTGAGGTGTTAGTGCTAGATAGCACGTCTGTACTGAAGCAAGGCATTTGTGATACAAGAATTAGGTAGCGCACTTTTGATGAGTTAACGCGTTCATGACGTTTGTACTCATATGATAACTCATACAAAACTCCAGCTCAGCTTGCTAGCTTACTAGTGTTTTACTTTCATCATTATTTTACATGATTGTTAGTGCATGAGTTGTAGCTGTAGATTATTTATTTAGGTGAGAACAATTTTTTTGCATGTCAAGTTGTATATTTATAAACTTTGTATTCTTGTTTCAGTATGAAGTTACTTCTTCATTCATGTAATTTCTTTGAATAGATTGCCAGTTTTTTCATTCATCTGAGGGGAGGGAAAATAAATTTTATTTTTTCTCCTTATTTTTTTCCCTTATGTTTTGGATTGGAGTAAAATAATAAAGGAGAGGAAAGAAAATAAAACTCATTGTCCTTTCTTAGGTTTGGATTGAAGTAAAAAAAAAGAAGAGAGAGAAAAGAAAATAATATTAAACATTTACTATTTTAACATTCATTTTATAGAATAATAAATACCTTATTATAATAAAATAATTAATAAATATTATATGTTATAAAATAATAAACAAATAAATATTAGTAGATATTGTCAAAATTAATCTAAAATATAGAAAATTTCAAATTCTATAATACAAAAATTATTTTGTCATATTCACCTATCATTTATGCATGACTACTTTAAAATGGTTTAATATTCAGAAAATGAATCCGAGTCAAAACCTAAAAGATAAAAAAGTAATTTTATTTTGAATAGTAAAATTTTTCTTCTAATTCCTTCCATTTTTTTTCTTTTTTGGAGAGAATATTAAGAAGAGAAAAATAAAGAATATTTTCTTTCCCCTCCATATTTTTCTCTAGTAAAAATCCCAATATATTTTACCTCCTTATTTTTCTTTCTCCCAAAAAATGGGTTAGTGAATAGGGAGAAAGAACAGGGGCAAATCGGACAAAAGGTACAACATTGGGAAACGTTTGGGCATTTTCCCCATTTTGGCTTCCTATGTCTTTGAAATTCCCCGCCACCGAAAACACTCCCTCCACTTCACTCCCGCAGCTTTCACCTCTCAGTTCTGTTTCCATTCTTGGCCTCGTGTTTCCTTCAGTGAAAAATCCACTTCTCTTTACAATTCCAAAATTTTGAAAGGTATAATTTACACTATTGCATTGTCTCTGTATATTTGCCTCTGGTTTCATTGACTTTGTTATCAGCTGGTTGTTTCGGAAAATATCAGAGGAAATTTCGACCATTTTATCAGCCTTTGAGTGTTTACTTGTTATCTTGTTAGTTTTATTCTCGTTAATCAGCAGCCAAACATCGGTTTTTACAGTGGCTTTATTGCTCCTTTGTCATTTTAGAAGTATTATATTCTAAGGCGCCTATTCTAGGGTTTAAATGTTTCTCCTGTAAGCTTTTACTGTGAAAATTTTCAGTTAATGTATCTTTTATTTTATTTTATTTCGACATTTATTTGAGATTTTGGAATTGTAACTTTCCACTTTTCGATTAGGTTTTTCTTTCTCCAGGTTTAGGATTTGGAGACGTGTAGTTTGGGCATCATGGGGGACTTGTCAAGGTGAAATTGCTCTTGTTTTGCTCTATTTTTGTTTTGAAGGTTAAAAAAGCAAGGGAATAAAAAAGAGAAGTGTTTCCTGCTGTTGTTAACAATGCTTTAACAATAAGGGTAACACTGAATGGTATATTCAAGCTTAGATTGTCTGAAGTAAATGTTGTTGAAGAAATTAAATAATACTCATGCTGCGCTACCGGCTAAATTTATTAAATATTTGGTTGACATGTACTTAACTAAACCAAACGTAGTCTTTCTAGGAAGTAAAGACAAGTTGGCTATTCGTTGTCTGTTGCACCAGAATTTATCTTATTCTATTTTGGATTGAATTGCTAGCGAGGATATCCCAAATACACTTCGGATTCTTGTTGCAACTGATTGCCACCTGGGGTATATGGAGAAAGATGAAATACGGCGACATGATTCTTTCCAGGCATTTGAAGAGATATGCTCAATAGCTGAGCAAAAAAAGGTGATGTATCAGTTTGTTGCTTCTTGTCTCTTAATTTTATTATTTGCTTCAGTTGAAGGTTGATTTGAAAATTTTCCACTATATACTGGTGTTGTTAAGTTCGCAGAATATTATATGTCCTTCACATTATATTTAAATTCAAAGAAGAAGCTGTATTGTAATGCCTAGGAACTGAGAAAATGGTGACAGGTGGACTTCTTACTCCTTGGTGGTGATCTTTTCCATGAAAATAAGCCCTCAAGATCAACATTAGTCAAGGCCATTGAGATTCTCCGTCGCCATTGTCTCAATGATCGACCTGTGCAGTTTCAAGTTGTTAGCGACCAGACTGTGAATTTTGCAAATAGGTAAGAACTTGCTTTATTTTTATATATAAGAGAGTTGATGATGTCTGTTCTATGGCTGCATTGCCCAATTTAGCATTAACTAAGCTTGTAAGGTTTGTATCCCCTGCATGCACAGGTAGAAACATGACTAAAGATACCATGAGAAATGCTTGCATGCATGTCTTTCAAAGAAATCAAAGAGGAATACATCAAGCATTCTGTTTAGTAATACTAACAATCAGTTTTTTAGCAGATTTGGACATGTAAATTATGAAGATCCGCACTTTAATGTTGGTTTGCCTGTGTTCAGCATCCATGGAAATCATGACGATCCTGCTGGAGTGGTATGGATTTATGTTATAATGGTTTTTTTCTCTTTATAAATTAAAATAACTGATCAATAATTCTTGTACGTGCTAACGTGTAGATTTATATTAGCACCTCTTTTGTTTTGCTGCAGTGAAATGGTAAATGAACTGCAAAGGCTTATTTTATAACGTTGTTGGTGCCATTTTACTGATCAAATTGAATGGTTATGGGGTTAAAAGTTTTATTGTGTCCTCCCTCCTATTATCCTCTTTGCTTAGCTGCCCAGAAAAAAGCAATTTGGGATTATAGGTTACTACTGTGATAATCTGATAGGTAACTAGGTGCTAGTTGGTTTGGGATAAGCAAGTTAAAAACCCCAACAATGGGTAGTGGTGCAGTATTGCAGCACCTACAATAATGGCTATTTTTGCTTTGTTAATAATTCAAAAATTACATGCAGCACATGTTATCATATTGTAATTCTGATGATTGATTGACGGCCACTCTTATCATTTTATAGTGGGAAGGATGGAAATGTGAGAAAGGAAATGCTAGATGAAAAGGAATAATAAGTGAATAAAGTGCAAATGAGGCCCTCAATTCTCAGACCCAAAGAAAAAAAAAGAAAAGTGGATTGACAAGTAAAAGGTCCATTTAAATGTGATTCTGCTGCATTTCTATCTAATTCTGGTTGAAAATATTAACTTTTTTTTTGCATTTATTTATTCATTTATTTTTTGATATGGAGCATGGCAAAAAAATGTTTGTATGACTTTTGAAGGAAGGCTGACTTCCATAATATTCCTTCCTTTTAGTTTCCCAGAGTAAAATTCATTTCCCTTCTACAAGTAAACCTAGTCGGTTTTTCAGTTTTCATATTGAAACTCGCATGCAAATTATCTGCTGAGTTTTGAGAAAATGCTAATCAGAAAACAAAATTTTCATTGTAACATTAGCTGTCTGCAATCATATTCTCTAGGTCTTTGCAAACTGATAAGATTGTATGTAATTGAGTGTATGAAATTCCTAATGTGATATGTAAGATACTGATGCACCAGTCTTGTTGCATTCTTAGATTATATCATTCCTCTGGTCCTAATATTTTTATTTTGTATCTCATTGTGATCTCTGGCAACAGGACAACCTTTCTGCAGTTGATATTCTTTCAACATGCAATCTTGTAAACTATTTTGGAAAAATGGTTCTTGAGGGTTCTGGTGTTGGTCAGATCACACTCTACCCTATTCTTATTAGGAAGGTACATTGGTAGATATTATTGCTAGATATATGGGATTGTTTGTTTACTCTATTTATAGAGTGGCTTATAATGTTATAACTAATATGAATTGCAGGGTTCAACTACAGTAGCTCTCTATGGTCTTGGGAACATTAGGGATGAACGGCTCAATAGAATGTTCCAGGTGCTTTATATATTATATTTTTACTGCTTTTAATTGCTGAATTGAAAATAATGAACTGTTTTCTATCTTTACTTGTTCAGACACCACATGCTGTGCAATGGATGAGACCTGAGTCTCAAGAAGGGTGTCAAGTCTCCGATTGGTTCAATATTCTGGTACTTCATCAGAACAGGTAGTGTATAGGAGGAAATGATTAGTTTGGTGTAAATCAAAAAACATTTTACAAATTTAAAGTAAAAATTCAAAGAGCTAAGTGGTGCACAACCCCAATTTTTTTTATAAATTATTTTAATTAAAAATATAACTTACAAATGCTTTTGTTTAAGCCAAAACTGGAAATAAAGGATTTAATTGGTACCTTAACAGCAGAGAGCAGTTAAACGGATCGCATGAAGAATTTATTAGAGAAAAAAAATAATATTAAAGAAATGAGGGAAGCGGTGCAGTAAAGGCAATGAATTGAAAATTTGAGAAAATTGACTTAAGGTGGCTGAGAAGATTTTTATCTCAATGGAATAATACTTTTTTTCTTCAATTTTTTTTTTCTATATGCATTCATGCTAACATGTGTGCCCCCAGCTATTCATTTCCTTGCCACTCTGTGTGCTGTTGCAAAATACAGAAGCCATTTCTATTAAAAATCCAGGTGGTTGTTTAAAAAAAAAAAAATTCAGGTGGCTGTGCGCCACTTGAAGTGTCTGTGTGCCAGTCCAAATGGCGCAGCCATTTTACTGATCACTTTGAACAAAAATCACCCTAATTCTAGAATTTTTTTAAAAAATTACCATAAAGTTGTAAACTTTTCTTTCAATTGCAATAAACTTAGAATTTTCCCGTATATGTGAGAGTTTGTCTTCATCCCAGCGAGAATCTGTTTGCCTTGAGTTCTTGCCACTTTTGTTTCAAAGATTGCGTTGAACCTTGCTTGAGAAAGGAAAGAGTGAAAGAAAGGGAGTTTAAATTTCCCCTAACCTGGTGTTGTTTCACATTATTATATTGTGTGGAATTTTATTTTTAATACATCAATATGTGTGAATTTCAAATTTAGCTCTTATCGTGGTCTCCAGAGTGAAGACAAATCCAAAAAATGCAATAAATGAGCACTTTCTCCCAAGGTTTCTAGACTTTGTAGTGTGGGGGCATGAACATGAGTGTCTAATTGATCCCCAGGTGCAAATTACACTTTTCCTCCTTACTGTTTCAAATTAACCTGGGTTTTCTCATTGAATTGAAGATGTGTCCTTTGATTTTAAAAGGAAGTTCCTGGAATGGGATTTCACATCACTCAACCAGGTTCTTCAGTTGCAACATCACTAATAGGTGGAGAATCAAAGCCAAAGCATGTGCTGCTTCTTGAAATTAAGGTAGAGGTGTAGGAAAACCTTTTGTGTGTGTTATATTAGGGTGTTAAATGCAATGTTTGTGTCTCATATTTATGACAAGTTACTTTTTGCTGAATTTATGTAGGGAAACCAATATCGCCCAACCAAGATACCTTTGACTTCAGTGAGGCCTTTTGAATATGCAGAGGTAGCCCCACAATGGTCTTTTTTCATATGTGAAGAAATTTTTGATGGCTTACTCAATTTCATGATGTAGGTTGTGCTAAAGGATGAAGCTGACATTGATCCCAATGATCAGAATTCAATTCTTGAACATTTGGATAAAGTGGTAACTTCTTAGAAACATTGAAAACCAAGTTTGGAGCTTAATTGTTTTAGTTGTGAAAATGCTTCCTGATAATTGAACATTTGCTAAGTATCTACTTTAACTTCTTAGGTTAGCAATCTGATAGAAAACTCTAGTAGAAAGGCTAATAGCAGATCAGCGCACAAGCTTCCATTAGTTCGAATAAAGGTAACATCCATTAGTACCTACCAACAATGATCCTAATGATAAGGTCATTTGGAATTTTGAGCATCATTTGCGAGTTTGTTAATTTTTCACTGTTTCTGAAGCATCTTTGGACCAAGATCAGTCCATGGTCTGTCATATATTCTAAGTGTTCTATCATATTTTAAACAGGAAAAAAGTTCTTAATTTTTCAAAGAATATTTTACAAAGCTTTAAATTTTGACTGTTGGAGTTAGGATATGAGTGTTATTTATATTTCATTCTGCTTTATTTGAAAACACAATGTCCTGCTAAAATTCTTATGTAAAGCTTTAGAACTTCTGTCATCCCTTCTAAATTCATATTTTCAGTTTTCTGGATCGTAATAGATGCTTTTCTGAGTGGCAAAAATGTGGCATTTCCCCTTTTGTTTCCTAATGACATTGTTATGTTGAATTTTTGGTTGATTTGGTAGGTAGATTACTCTGGATTTATGACAATAAATCCCCAACGTTTTGGGCAGAAGTATGTAGGGAAGGTAATTTCAATGCATTACTTGCTCCACTAGAAAAACTGTACTCTGTTATCATCTTTTAATCTAATTATGACTTCTCTGTTTTTAAAATTTTTCAGGTTGCTAATCCTCAAGATATTCTTATATTCTCGAAGGCTTCCAGGAAAAGTCAGGGACAAGGTAATTTGAATTCTCTATTTGGTATTTGGTATTTACTATATTTTAACTAAATGTTGTTGCATGAGTTTTAGAATATGTTTGCTTCCTTCAATAAGCCTTGTGGTTGTTTTTGTTTGTATCTGGATGAGACTGTATGCATAAGACATAAGTGATTGACTGTAAGTGCTTGAGTAGCTTCCTAGTCAGCAGTCTAAAGATAATTAATCATTCAAGAATGGGGGAAAATTGCTTAAATGGTAATGTTTTTCCTTGAGGTATAAAGTGATTATGTGCAAGCACAGGCATCTGAAAAGCAGCTTTAATGATGCACATGTTGAGAAGTTTAGAAGTATGATTAATCGAAGAAAGAATGGTCTTTCCTTTTTATTCTTGAGAAGTTGTTATTCCATGTCTTTTAAGTTAGTAATTTGTGTTAAAAAATGATGCTATAACATAGTTCTTTTTTTTTTTGTTGGCTTAATGGCAGCTAAATTTGATGATTCTGAACGCCTTCGTCCAGAAGAACTGAATCAACAAAACATAGAAGCATTGGTGGCTGAAAGTAACCTGGTACTCCACCATTTGGTTTCTGCATCATTTTAATTTTCATTTGTTTATGGTGTGCATTTTATATAAAGCTTCACTCAGTACTCATTATAGTGTTAGACATAATAAGACATTGTCAAATTCTCAGGTAGCTTCTGTTTAAATCTACTATATGTTTGGCCACTAGGTTCTAATGTCTGATGAGTTGTTCTTTTCTAGCTTCAGAAGAATGGCTTTGATGGTTCTATTTGATCCTCAGAATTTTTATGTTCCTCAGAAGAAATTCTGGAAATGGGGATAGAGATATTTCTAGATGTAGTAGCAGAATACACATTAGGTCTTATTATATATTTCAGTTTTAACTCCCTCTGATAATGCCTTTCTTGCAGAAGATGGAGATTCTTCCCGTCAATGATTTGGATGTTGCACTCCACAATTTTGTTAATAAAGATGACAAAATGGCATTCTATTCTTGTGTGCAGTACAATCTTCAAGAGACACGTGTGAGTGTTTTTTTCAGTCCTCCCAATCTCAGGAGGGAATATATGTAGCATCTGTTAGTTTTTTTGGCCCATCAATGGCATTTTTGTTGTCATATGGATATATTTATTTTGTTCTGTTTATATTCAAGATCATTGTTGCATGGGTTTTATATTTCTTTATAATGTTTTCCTTTTCTCAAGATGAAACTGGCATTATCATTTATTTTTTTTGTTTCCTTCTTTTGTCTTGATACTTACCGTTGATCTCTTTTCTGCTTCTACAGAATAAAATTGCAAAGGATTCAGATACAAAAAAGTTTGAAGAGGAGGATATTATTCTCAAAGCTGGAGAATGTTTGGAGGCAGGCAGCTCGAGCTTTTGATATTTGTCTTTCTAACTGCTATGATTAATTTTGAAAATTATCCACATCATCTAGGAAGCTTCTTGCAGAATGAGCTTGTTTTGTCTAATGTTTTTACTGAAGTGTGATATAAGTTGGTGATAGTGTAGAAGATATTAGTGAAGTGGAGTGCTAAACTGAAAAAAATAAAAGGCTTACTATATTAATTGGAATTTTGCATGCACACTTCACTACGTTCTCATTTTGCTACTGTTTGGGCACTCTTTTCACTAACACCACACATTAATGCACCTACAATACACTACACTTATACATACTGCAGCTTGACAGAATTAGTTACATCTGGTACACATGGAAGTGATGTTATTATTATAACTGGATAAATTTGTTGCAGGAGCGTGTTAAGGCCAGGGTTATGCACCCTAAAGATGCTCCACAATTCACATCTAGTGCCCATTCCATGGAGGTAATTAATAGCTTGTTTTGCTTTGTGCAATCTTCCTTTCCTTCAATTGACTAGGATATGTGTATATATGTGTCTTGATTTTTCATATGTATTTGTGGAACAGGCTATCTAGAACCATTATCTTCTATCTGAGCTTTTTTTTCAATTTTGTTTAGGATTTTAGAAGCACAAGTGCTACAGGAATTGGAAGTGCAGTTTCATTTAGTGATGATGAAGAAACAGCGGATATATCTGGTTCAAGGGCCTCCAGTAAAAACCAGAAAGGATTGAGGGCAGTTTCAAGGTCTTCTCATGATGCTTCAGAAGCTGGTAGAGGTAAAACTTCTACAAGAGGAAGGGGCAGGGGCAGGGGTAGAAGCAAGGGCTCGACTAATATGAAGCAAACAACTCTTGACTCAACTCTCGGGTTTCGCCAGTCTCAAAGGTTAGTTCCACTAGAAATGACTAGTCACATAGCTACAATAACAATGATAATCTATCATGATATATGAAGACACATGAGTTTTAGAATCCAACTCCATCTGGTGAAACATGTGTTTTAGAATCCATGGAAACTGTGGTAGTGACTAGTCACATGCTTCTATTCACTAGAGATTTGTGGAGACTGGTGTAGTGCAAGACAGTAGGTAGCTTCCTCTGTTGATATAGCCATGGAAAGTGGAAGAACTGGAAAATTATCCACTAATCCTAATTTCCCAAGTTATTATAAGAGTGCAGTGTAATAGCTCTTAGGTTCACACTTTTCTTTCTCAACCTCTTGGCATTGCAGGTCTGCATCAGTTGCTGCAACAGCTGCTGTTAGAAGTATTATCGATGAGGATGAAAACGTGGATTCTGCTTCAAGTAAAGATGCTGAGAATAACAGAATTAATGAGGTTGAGGACAGTTCGGTATGGACTTAAATTTCCATAGTTTTATTCGACATCCAGTTTTGTCCTTTTTTATTTCTCTTCTGCTAAGCACATGTTATCATCATACATACATGATAACTGTCGTAGTTATGAAATATCAAAGTGGATGTTCTATCACGAAATACACCTCCCATAGATAAAATAAACAACTGTGGGTTTGTGTGGAAAAGAAAAAGCCATCTGGCAATTATAATGTCTTTGGAATTTGACCTGAATCTTACTTCTGTCAACAAGGAATCTGCAAATCCAAACCAAAATTGGAAACTGAATGCAATTCAGTCTATTTGGTTATTTTTTTGGGGATTCAGTTCGGTTATTGATGTTGAAAAACCCCAATGAACTTTGCATGCATGTCTATAATCAAATAAACTGAACTGAACTGCACTGAAACAAAATATTCTGCTTAGGTTATTTATTTTAATTCAGTTCAGTTCTATTTTAAGGAATTTTGTCCGTTCAGTTTTGGGTACTTCATAACCAAACTGAACCCATCGACTGCACACTCCAACTTGCCACTGCTGCTAAGCCATTGAAGGAAACATGCATGTGCCTTGCCTTTCAATTTACACATTTCTTCGCAAAATGAAACATATTTAGGAAATTCTTCAAATTGCATTTGTTTTAGTATCTTTGTATATCTACCATGTAAATGCAGAGAATCAGGATTCATTTTGCCCTGAATGGACTGAATTGACATGATATTGAGTGCACAAATAGTAGATTTCCATGTAATGAAATTGATCCTCTTTTGAAGGATGATGGGCAAAGTCTTCAAGGCCAAGGGCGCAAACGAGCTGCTCCTAGGGGAAGAGGTAGAGGTACCACACCATCAAAGCGAGGAAGGAAATCAGACAACTTGGTAATTCAGAGAATGCTAATGAGCAAGGATTATGATGACGATGAGGACGACAATGTGGCAAAGAGATTAAACAAGTCTCAAACTCAGGTTGTTGATGTTATAAAATTCCTATCCATAGTCTGATTTCTTTCTTGGGATTATAATTGTGTATATACACTTTTCTGACATGTGGGTGTCTACTTACAAGAATTCATATAATTATGTGTCATGTCTCATAACTGGTATTATCATCCTTATGTACTTTTCATTTGGCTTCAGGACACATCACCTTTTACTATTTTGTGTTTTATAAAAGTTATCTGAAATTGCAACCATTTTGTTGAGCATTTGCAAACTTCAATCGAAGTGATTATTGCTGTAAAGCCTCTCATCCAGCAGTATCTTTCACATGTTATTTTTGGTAATGAGAGATATCTCAGATATCAATAAAAAAATTCGAGGATAATATTGAAAAAGTTATGATGACAAGTAGAATTCTTGACAAAGCAGAGGTGAGGAGTCATGATTTGTCGAGTTACAGAAAGAGGTTCAGTATTTTTATACTATCTTTTGAGCTGATTTCTGGATGGAAGATAGGTTATGCGAATTATTTCTGTTCCTGTTACTTGACTAACAACTGCCATAATATACATTATATCAGAGTGATATCTTTGCCTGAATGTTATTTATTTTGCTCTGAAGGTTAAGTGGAACATTTCAATTTCTTAACTGAAAGATGAAGTGATATTCCTCTGGTTGTCAAAAATTCTCAGCTATAAATGATTATCTTAATGTGAAACCTTTTGGAAAATGCTACAATAATGTTCAAAGTACATTTTTTAGGAGGATTACTGAGTCTTCCTGATCAACATCAAGGGAAACATATATAAGAAAGTGATTGATCTACTTCTAACTTGCCAAATTATCACAAATTAGAGCACCATGGTTCATTCTATGATATATAAAATGCGTCTTACACTTCTGTTCTACTTATTGACACTTGATAGCTGTATTTGGACCTGAAAATATATCCTCTTTTTGCAGGTAACAAAGAACTATGGAGCTTTAAGAAGGTAAAGGACAAACGAGGTTCAACATCCCTACCAAAATCTTGATCAATTACATGTTTGTTGTGATCACGCATAACATAGATCCGTTATGGTGGATAGCTTTATTAGAAAAATTCTAGGAACTTTAAGTTTGGAAGATGAAGAAAATAAATGGAGCATGTTAAATTCTGCTGAATATGTGTACGTGAGTGCTGCTAGCATTATGGTTATTTTTACCTGGTGGATATACACTCGGGTGGATATCGTTACTCTGTACAGAATTGAGTTTGTATAGAACTGACTAATTAAATTGAGATCATATATAATGTACCGCATCTTCTGATCAGTTTGCAATCAAGATGCTTATGGTGCCTATGCTGTGACATTTTCTAGCTGGTGGTGTGTGATTTAACTTTACCAGGGTTGTTCCTTGTTAGCGAAGTAATGCAGAAAGTTTAATTGGATTTAGCAAAGTTTAGGCAGGTCGGACATTTAATTTTGTCATATACTAATTGAAATTTCTTGTATATACCATTCACACAGAAATTGTTAATAGAGCAAGTTTGTGAAAGATCCTGTTCTGACGCGCTGTTATAGTTCATTAATATGCATGATCGGATGAATTCTTTGGTGTAGATTTTGTTTACGCCCCGGGTAGACCTGATCATTATATTGGGCTTTGCCTCTATACTTTCGGACTTGGATGGATTTAGACAACATAAAATCAATCAAGCCTGGAATGAGCTCGGCTGTGGCCAGGTCTAGCCTTGGGTATCAAATGCTTCTCTTTTCACTGATGAATCTAGAGAGGATTTGCTTAATAATTCATATTAGAGGATTGATCAAAAGTGTGAGTTACTAATGGGAAACTTGATTAATGAAACAATAGAAAGAAAAGTAGGATTAAAATATGAGATTGACAAACAAAGCCATCTCTTATGTTTCTTTTTTTCGGGCATGGGAGATAAGTATGATTACATGCACAGTAAACTAATTGAAGAAAAAAAATATGCTCCTGAGAAAGATCACCCCTATATTTAGTCGCTAGAAAAATTTTCTTATTTCTAAATAATACACAGTTATTTACTGATTCCAGATTTTTATAGCCTGGGGGGTTGCAGAGCATGTCAATATGAATAACTGGCCACATAGGAATTGAGAGAATTTGTGGTTATTGGTCAGCTAATTCTCCCAGAGGTTAATTTGCCATTGCTCTTGTAAACTTGATGGCTTCCAATTTTTGCATGTTTAATTCAAAGTGTCTTGATTTCTGGGTTTTTTATATGGATAACACAGAAGAACGATATCTTCAGAAAAACCTTGAAGTTGTCTAACCCAGATTACACAATATAAACATGCCTTGCTGCAACTCACTGAAAAACCAACTAAGCATATTGGAGCTGAAGATGCTTAGTGCATTACTTTAACAACACTAGAACAGTTCTTATATTATCCAATCCTTGATTAGAAGATTCAGTTTAATTCCCCATGATATATGCAGGCTCAAGTACTAGAGAGCTTTTCGCCAATGAAAGCTAAGCTTGACCACTGAAAAGGGACAATAATACCAAAATTTGCCCCTGTAATCAGTAAAAAAGCAAAGATATACGGACCGAAATCCTTGCTTGCCCTGTAGCTGACCAGGTTAAGAATCTATTTACAGAGCCATTAAACCTACAATGCCAGCTCATCGAAGGTAGAGCCTCTGAGTTGCAGCAGTTGGATGTTTACCTCTATTCGCACCACTAGTTTTTTCCTGCAAAAAAATAATTTCATGGAACAATCAGAACATGAGTTGGACTGCCAGTAAAATAGTGTAATATATTCATGATCACATGACATTCAAGTTGTCAATTCAATGGAAAATTTGCAATTTCATCATAGATACAAATAAGAATATTGCATCCTGTTTATAGTAAAATATTGAAGTATACTTCATATTAGTAGGATGAAGATTAATAAAAGAACATACCATACCAAAGAGGACCATTTGAAAATGAAATCTAAGTCAACTGAGAGATATATAATCAATTCAGCTTTCGAAAAGAACGCTCTATCATCATTTAAAGTGTAAGACAATAATTTGCAGAGAAAGGAGTAGATATCAGATGTTAAATAATGCAGCATTGTCAAGCTGAAGGAGCCCCAGACCCTGTAGTTGTGTCCCTTTCAGCGAGCACACTAGCTGCTAATGAACAAGGAGTGGATGATTACTCTACTATCAGCTAAAACTTCCCTTTACATGCTGGTTATATATGGAGAACCTAAATATAAAGAAACCACCCACATTATTCTCTTAGATTGATGAGGAAGTTGTGGGAGTGGAGAATCAAACAGCAATGTTGAAATTTACAAACTTCGCATCCTACACATTTTTAAATCTAAAAACATAGATTAACCCCAAACTTCATTTTTTTAACTTCTTTTTCTATATAACAAACTAAAGAGAGCCTCGGAAACAAATAATTTCTAATCACTGGCTAAAAGCAGGATTATATAATCTGGTTTCATGGTCTTGGGCCCTTAAGGCTCTGTTTCTCGGGCAAAGGTGCATAATAATGCTCAGACAACCATAGTACAGGTATATACGATTAAGTACAAGTAAAAAAATTTCCACAAGATACAAAAAGAAGAGATGCAAATAGTATAAGAAGATTTTGTTATAGTAAGAAATCCCAATTAAATTTCTAACAATCATAACATAGATGTGCATTTCAAATTTGGGTTTAAATTTCTAAAAACCCATTTCATGTTTTCCTGATTATGTAGGCAACACTAGTTTCAGGAATAGCAAATGATAATTTGACTTTAATGTTTTTCAAGGTTCAATATTATTTTCCTCGAGGTTAAGAAAAATGTAGAAGTAAAAAATTTCAAGGCCACAAAATTAATAATCAACATAAGTACCTTTGGAACAGTCAATCTTGTTTTATCACCCTTTCTAGGTGGTGCATCCTGTTTTGTCCCCTTCTGACACTTAGCCATGACTCCACTAGTAATATCTCCACCATGGAATTTCTGGTTAGCGGGCACCGTTCCTGTTGTGTTCTCATATCCAGCACTGACTAATCTGTTGCTCCAACCACACACAGTAACCTTCTCATTGGCCTTTGCAGCACCATTTAATAAGCGTTGTTCATTGACTCTATGCTGTGTTAAAGCTTTCGCAACCTGCAAAATTTTCAACAGGCAATATCTGTTGTCAAATAGTATTTAATGGTGTATTTACATGCAACTTGTAAAACTGGATATTTATGAATATCATACTTAAGTAAACTGTCCCCAATTTCTACATCTTCGAACCTTTGTCTTTGCAGCATTATGGTAGGCTGGCTTTGAGACATTTCTTGTCCCTCTTCTTCTAGAATTACAGCTAACATCTTTCTCATGAACATTAGAAGCCTTGGACATAGCAGACTCTCTCAGTTTATTTTTTGTTGCTCTAATTGCTGTTGCCTCCTTTCTGCTATCAGGGGTTTGTTCTCTTTGCAGCTTCAATACAAAATTTGCATTCTTAATATCATAACCAGGGTTTGAAGATGACCCCGCGCTAGATTTTCCAGATACAGAGTTGCAATCTCTCGATTGTCTCCTATTACTAACATCCACCCTAGATGCTGGCCTTGTAACACAGCTTTTCCTAAGACTAATCCTTATGGCTGACAAAAGTCCACTTGAATGACCAAATGCTCGACTTGATATCTCCAGGTTCTTTTGCTGTAGTTTCTGATTGCTCTCATTAGTAATGGTACTTGTATTGCTATCACCTGGCTTATCCTCTGCACAACTCAAACTGCCTTTCCAATCTTCATGACTGGATATAGCTTTAAAATCATTTTCTTTGGCATTTCCAGTCAAATTCCTCTCAACAACAAAGCTTCTTTTTGACCTTGAAGTTCCTTTGGAGTTTATAAAGCTTGTAATGGTACTTCTATTGCTATCACCTCGCTTATCCTCCATACAACTCAAACTACCTTTAGAATCTTCGTGGCTGGATATAGCTTTAAAATAATTTTCTTTGGCATTTCCAGTAAAATTTCTATTAACAACAAAACTTCTTTTTGATCTTGAAGTTCCTTTGGAGTTTATAAAGCTCACTTTGGGTTTTATTTCCTCACGAGATCCTGATTTCACCCAAGAAGACTTCCCACTTAAAGCCTTAACTGGATGCTGCTTATTCAATGGGAAAACATGTTGATCTTCCTTCTGTTTTTTGCTTCTGTAGTGCTTGCCCCTTGATCTTGAGACTGAGGATGGAAGCTTTGGTGAAGATGGTCCCTTTGAATCAATGTTGGAGGATGCACTCCCATCTCCAGAATGAGCAAATGCAGCTTTTAACTTGAGAGAAGGCAATTGATGGAACCTGAATATGCCATTAATCAAACTTTAGTGACTTTATCATTATGCTTTAGATTTCAATTAGAAAAATTAATTCCTTGGAAAATTGGAAAACTAATGATAAAAAAGATCGTGAGGGAAAGAAGATGGCTTACAGATGGCTAGTCTGAAACCAACCACCATCGCTGCAACAAAGCAAATAGATATTATCAATATCACAGACAAAACGTATAGTATGATATTGAGCACCACTGAAAAATCTAAGAATAAAAGTAAAGAGCCAACTATGCTGACACTTACATGTCTTGGTAGTTAGACTTTGCTTCTAGAGAAAGATCCACCCACATTGGTGCTTCAATTTCATCCTATGCATCAATAAATAAGGTAAACCAACAATTAGCGACAGAAGAATGCAAGAAAATCAAAGTGCAGGTACAAAAGAGCAATGACTAGGCAACAAAAAGGTGTCGATCAATGAATAATCAAAAAGTAAGAAGATGTTCTGCCGAACGTATCTTATATTCCCTCAAGGGAATTGAATACAGCTCAAACAAAACAGGTATATTAACCAAGCTATCACAATGAACAAGAAGATTTTAAGAAATAAACGGCATTCAATCTAATCCCTATAAGATTAGGAATCACATTGATCAAAACCCATTAGGAACGCAAAATCAAAATAAATCAAAATCGAAGGTAGATTAAAGTGAATATTTCCCAAAGATATTATTCAAAACCCAGAGGTCCACAGTGAAATGAACAACGGAAGGCCACCACTACAGACGCTATCAGTACATTGTATTCATGAAACAAAATCCAATCAATCCATAATTAAAAAAAAAAAGGACAACGCTACATTAACAACACAACCCATATCAAATATGCGAAGAAATCCATACATATAAAATAAAGCATATGATTCTCCATTATACCTTCGAAACCCATCAAAGAATGCCAAGAAAAAGAAAATGCAACACCAAACCCTTAAATCTTTGTGACAACAGCAGAAGATTACCAGAAATGCCCAATGATCTTTGGCAATCTCGAGAGCCATTTCTGCCTCCTCTGAACTGTCTTGTGCAACGAACAACCTTCAATGACTAAAAATTTTGGAGGAATTAGTGGAGTTAGTTCTTCCTGATTGAATTTGTGAGGGGCAAATCCTCCATCTTTAATGCAATGGGTTTTAGTTTGGCTCCTCTTTCTGTTAACATTGAATATAGACACGATTAAACGACATCGTTTCCTACCATGTGCTAATTATCTGTTTTTCTCTCCGGTATGACTTGAGAGAAACGAAGTAAATTTAACGGCTGTGATATGTCTATTATGTTAGGATGGAGCGTGATGATATAATTTGCTTTTTGACGGGACAATGCTGGCGCATATAATTCGACCGTTAGAAAAATTCGAAATATCGAAGGGGACTAAATATGCTAATATCACATGTTGGTCACTTTTGCAACATGAAGGACAGCTCGTCCCCGTAATTTTTTTTTATTTTAATATAAGATTTCCAGTTGCTAACGCATTAATTATTCCAAGTTCAAAATTAAAAAAAAAAAAATCCAAGTTCAATGGAAAACACATTATTTTCATCTCTACCCTCATAATTTTAGGAAAAGAAAATTGGTCTTTTTTTTTTTGAGCTTTTATGAGTTCTAGTTTTTCTCTCTCTGGATCTAATTTTTTTCACATTATTATTTAATTTATTAATTTTCTTTTGTACATAATTTATTAATTTTCATTAATAAGATAATCGGTTGACTGTGCCATTGTGCTTTATATTATACCTTTTCCAAGTATGTTACAATTTGCATTATTTGAGACCCATCTAAAATTTTGAAAAAATTTAATTTGATTTTCTCAAGTTTGAATTTACTCGATGTTCTTATAGAAATAGATCAAATTTCAAGTTAATTAGACTTGTAAAAATACAAATTTTCAAGAAAAAAAATCTTTTTTTAATGAGTATTCCATTGTTCATTCTCCAAAGTCGGCTATCCAAAATATAAACCACATTGAAAACAAATTTTACACAACAATCTGCCATTGAAAGTAATGAATGAATATGCATAAGTCCAAAATCTTAGGAAGACTATCTAAAGCATCGACAAGATGATATGTGGATAAAATGAGATACTTAAAATCCTTTGCTGCTTCCTTATTGGTTGATATAAACCTCAAAGATCCCCACTACCACTTCCCATTTTGTTGCATTTTTCACCACTCATTTTTCTGATTCTAATTTCCTTGGCATATATAAACTTAAAACACTGGCCTTTCTACACTATTCCAGGCTACAAAATTATCTAAATTTTCGAGAGAGTTACTATAAATTAGCAGTTGAAAGGCAATGGCATCAACAATAATGGCAGCAACTGCTAGCTCTAGCTCTGTGCTTAGGCCTACCCCATTTCTTGGCCAAAGAGGGTCAACTGCTAACCCCCTTAGAGATGTTGTTTCCATGGGAAATGGCAAATACACCATGGTATTTTCTTGAACTTTTTTTTAACCAGTTACCTAAGTTAGAGACTTAACCACTATGGTACTTTTAATTGCTGTTATATTATTTGTGTTTGATACTGGGTATAATATGATGATAATGAGTTTTTATTTTGTGTTTTGTATAGGGAAATGAGTTGTGGTATGGACCAGACAGAGTGAAATACTTAGGACCATTTTCAGCACAGACTCCATCATATCTTACAGGAGAATTTCCGGGTGACTATGGATGGGATACTGCTGGTTTATCAGCTGATCCTGAGGCCTTTGCCAGGAACAGGGCTCTTGAGGTTATCCATGGAAGATGGGCCATGCTTGGAGCACTAGGGTGCATAACCCCAGAGGTACTTGAGAAATGGGTTAAAGTGGACTTCAAGGAACCAGTGTGGTTCAAAGCAGGAGCTCAAATCTTCTCTGAAGGTGGTTTGGACTATTTAGGTAACCCAAATCTTGTCCATGCTCAGAGCATTCTTGCAGTTCTTGGGTTCCAAGTTGTGCTTATGGGTCTTGTTGAAGGATTTCGCATCAATGGTCTGCCTGGAGTAGGAGAGGGCAATGACCTTTACCCTGGTGGCCAATATTTTGACCCTCTTGGCCTAGCTGATGATCCTGTCACATTTGCTGAGCTCAAGGTGAAGGAGATCAAGAATGGCAGGCTAGCCATGTTCTCCATGTTTGGCTTCTTTGTTCAAGCTATTGTAACTGGAAAGGGTCCTCTTGAGAATCTATTAGACCATCTTGATAACCCTGTTGCCAACAATGCTTGGGTTTATGCCACCAAGTTTGTCCCTGGATCATAAATTTATCCTTAGCTTTCTTGCATTTGAGTGGAAATTCTGCCTGGACTAAATCATGGATCTTGTACTTCTAGATTAAATATATTGACTCTGTTGATCAGAAATCCAACATAAATTTTAAATTTCATGGCAGTGATTGATAGTTATTTATTTTATTTCTATTTTACTTGAAATCCACAGAAGAATAAGATATAACTGGTTCTTTAAATATAATATAGCTCTATCATGATCCATAACTTGGCAAGCAACTGTACAAATTCTGAGTGATGTTTGAAAAGAATGAGTGGTAACAACTATGCATGGTTTCCATGATCAAACAACAAACACCAGGCAATATGAACAATTTCATTCCATATTTTCATGCTTGGTACTACCAAGTTTGTCATTACATCTATGGTAACATAATATATACAAATAACCTAACCTAGATTGCCAAAAAAATAGAGAATGGAGTTGAAATCTGTCGATGGAGCGGTTCAACTATACAAATGATCATCACTCCTTCCACCAATAAATAATTGGTGGTATATGAATACAATTTCTCCAACTATACCCTATCAACATAGAAACACAAATTTCTGTTGCTATAAGAAGCAAAGCAACCACTTCACAATGAGGAAAATGACATCTCTGTGACATTTTGTTTTCCTTGAGCTCTTTCCAATTTTCTCTTCCCTTCGTCGACTCAATTGTATATGACGATCAAAACTGGGAACTTTTTAACTTCTTTGCCCCAATTTTCCCCCACCATTTTCGACCTCTTCTGTCGCCTTCTCCATGCCCAAGTTTGTGAAGCCTTATCTTTGCTTCCCGCAATTTTACCTTGTAGTCTTTCTTCCATGACTCAAACCTGGATTTTAGTTTTCTTAGTTCTTCATCGGGATTCTTGTCAGAAGCTGATTGTACTGCTTTAACCTGAACCAGTACTTTGACATCATTATCAAAAGTTTTTCTTTGCTGATCAAACTCCTTCGAAAGAATACTGACTGCATTTATAGGGCGATTGGCTTCTCTCCCTGAGGCATTAGGTCTTTTGTTGGGAGCATTTCCATCATGAGTTTGAACTCCTGGGGATATGTTATCCTCAGAATCAAGAGAGTGAGGTGATGCAAAAGAATCAAAATTTCCAGGTTGACCTGCAGTACCATTTCTTGCTGCAGCAAGACTTGCCTGGCAAATAATTATCATTATTATTATACATCTGCAAATATGTATTATGTTGCACTTATCAAGTAAACAGAAATAGACATCTTTGCATTTTATAGATAAGAACAGACAGGAATCATCACAGTACTACATCACATCCATGTATCTATTGGTATGTATATAAGAAATTTCTCTTATATTTCCACAATTCTCAAAAAGTTTTCGCCCCTTTTGTTGATTAAGAAAAAGCACAGGAAAGGTATATGCATATTAACAAGAAACCTTACTTGCAATGACTCCATCTGCATTTGCCATGTTTCTTCCATTGCTTTCATCTTCACCTCATATTCTGACCACCTCCGCTCATAATGTTGCAATTGCTCCCTCAATGCGGCATTTTCCTCTTCCTTTTGTCCCAGAGTTATTTCAGCCTTAGCAACCTTCTTTTGAAGATCTATCAAAATTGAAGCCTGAGCCTCAACCTGCTCTTGTGGCATGACCTGGTCAACAAGAAGAAACCAACTTTTTAGTGCCAATCATGATATACAGCAAAAAAAAGGGAAATTCACAAAGCTAGTTATATATAACACCAATGTCACTTGCTTCTTGTTCATGAACAAAGAATCCTTTCTTGAATTCTCAATCAATTTTCCATACCCTATACTGTGAAGGAAGTATAAGACGACCCTGCTGCATCTCAGTTGTTTGGCATGACATCTTATGATATTAAGTCATGCGTGATGCACTATGGCAAACGAAGTATGTATCACAGCTGACTAGGAAAATTTTGTGGCAACAGAGAAAACAAAAAAATTCATCTCAAACTCATCCCAGCAGACAACTTTTTGTCTAAAAATTTCACTCATATTTCCCAATATATTGAGGAAAACAACAAAAACATGCAAACATATCACATCATACAAAATATAATTCAGATATGTCTCTTAAAAGGACTCAAGATCTGAACTTCCTTGATCATGCTACCAGTTAGTAAAGCTGGCAATCAGCCAACATATTTCATTTGAAATGCACAGCAATGGAACAGAAGCGCAAGTAGAATCTATAAAAATGCAAGTGTTACAAGAAAGTTTCTAGAAGGCAACCATAAACCACAATAATTTCACTTTCATCAACAAAAACCGAAACAGAAGGTTGGCCTTTTTCTAGCATTGAAGAACAAATATAACTGCTGAAAATAGTTTCAATATTTAAGCTGCCTGGCATTGAAAAATCTTCTAGCCATCCAAAACATATTTCAACACTTGATAATTTGGCCGTTGACTTCTTGTGGTTAACAACATAAAAGATTAGTTGTTCCAGCTATGTTATAGTGCTAACTTTGGCCAAGCATAGTTGTCAAAGGTGTGCCCCAAGCCTGCCTCAATATACCAAGCAGGAAATCTAACCAAGGTGCACCTTTTTCTAGGCAAGGCACAACAAAGGTGTGCCTTAAATTACCACCATTTACTCGTTTATCTATTTCTTGTTTTCACGGAACCTCCAATATAATGTGGGATATTAGTTTATGGTGTGCATAATTTTCAATTGAAAACATGGGCAAGAAATTGATGCACACTGCATTTTTCGATTGAAAATAATAGCAAAGGAAAAAAGAATGAGATAATTTTACCAAAAACAAAACAAAAACAAAAGATCAGAAAAGGAAGAAGACAATGCTCCAAAAATGTATAGCACAGTCCCCTCTAACCTAGTTGGTGCTTAATATTCTCCATTGATCTCATCCTTCTATATTCTTCAACTAAGGCCCTCTGTTTTCTTATTTTACTTTCTCCACTCTCTTCTTCTATCCTCTCTTTCTCTCTCCTTCCCTCCTTCATTCTTCCACTCTATTGTCCTCTGTTTTCTTTCCTTTTTTTCACCTATTTCCTCTAGTTTTGTTTTTTTTTTTATATTTTCAGGTTCAATGACAAAAAAATTACATTGCCTATCACAGCATAAAAACAAAGACTATCTCAGTCTGCATCAGCGAATTTCATAAACATATCCTATACAAATACATCTACATCCAACCCGCGAATATGAAAAACAAATTTCCGAACAAAATTATATGAAAAATTTTAATATCATTTCATTGCACTCATGAGAAGATAGGCATTGACGTTTCTTGTTTTGTCTCAAATATGGATTCTAATTTTTTTCTCTTCCTCTTTTCATTCATTTTTATTTTTTCCCCCTTGATTTCAGCCTTTTGCCTAAATAGATCCAACAATTTTTGGATCCACAAAAAGGGAGTTTTGACTTCTTGGTTGCCAAAGGATAAAAACAAAATCTAATCTCCCTTCTAAATTTTACCTCTGCCATTCTTCCCTTTTCTGCCTTTTTATTCTCCATATTTCTCCTAATTCTTCCTCTCCTTCACATATTATAATTGGAAGCATCAAGAAGTGGTGGAGCAATCTTTTCCCATACAGCCATCTTGTTTCAAAACATTCCCATAACATATCCCTGACTCGGTCCTCCTCCCATCTTAAACAATTAAAAAAACCAAACAAGCACACAAGCACCCAGAATACGCGCTCTCTTGCGATTATAGATTTACATTCTAAAAGTTATTAGCTAATGTATTTGAAGAACCAAACCAGGAAAAGCTTGGCTATTCTCATTATCTAAATTATATCTCTAATAAATCCACCCAAATCCACTTGTTTCGACATCACAACAAATGAGGAAATGCAGCTAAAAAAATGAAGAAACATTTACAAGAAACTAGAGAGGGTAAAAAATATGCAAGAGTTCTCCAGATTGTGAATGTAAAAGTTGTTGCCTACTTTCAACCAATAATTAGGAACAAAAATGATCTTTGAGACTAATGCGACATAGAGGGTACCTTCACTTCTGAGTTCTTCTTTCCTAACTTTCTTTTAGAATTTGTATTGCCATGACTAGGTTGTTTCAATTTATGCTTGTCTCTAAGTTGCTTCCGAGCCAACCACCCACGGATGACTGCAGGGGAAAGAATTAAAATACTGCATACGATATAAAGAGCCAATTACAGCCAAAAGACAACTTTTACCAGACTGTAAATATATAATTTCCATCAGTTGCTTATCAGCAATGTGGGGAGGACCAACTTTGCAACCCTTTGCCATAGAATTGTACTTCCTTCTAGAATTTTCACCACGGATAACTGCATGACAAAAGTAATCTGAATCAAATATTTGATACTGAAAATAAGAGATTGTCAGGTTCTCTAGGATCCAAGTTTTAATCACAACAAACTCCACCTATTATTACTAGAAGGAGATGATGCAACTTATATGGAATGGAGCTACTGGATGCTGAAAATTTGAGGTCAACAAAGCAACAAGTAGTAAAAGATGCTACCCAACTATGATAAGTAAAATTTATGATAAAGTCCGTACATGATTGTAATATAATTGCTCTTTCTTTGAGTTCATTCATATCACGACGAACTTGGCTGCCACGAAAACATTTTTGGATCCCAAGTATGCCTTTCAGAACTTGATTTCTCTGCTGCTCCAATTTAGCAATCTGTGATCCAACAATACATGACAGATCAATGAAGTAAACTTGTAATTAGAACATGACAAGCTCACACAGTCCATATCCATAATATCTTTCCTTACTTTTTTTTTTATTACAAGTTTATATTGTATGGTTAACTATATTTGCTTATACTAGAGATAAAAACACCTTCTATTTCTAACAAATCTTTAGAACATTAAGCCCATGCTATGCATCAAAAAGAGAGTATTCAGCAACATTTATGCATGCCAAAGCAATCTGAAGGCATCAAATAAAATCATTCAATGAGAATAAAAGGTTGATATATTAAGAATCATGAAGCTAAATTGCATTTCAATTTTTTGACTTAAACACAAAGCTATAATGAGCTTCTTTACAAGGTAAATTTTCTGATATCTGAAAACACAGAAAAATAATGCAAACTAACATGCATGCTACTACAGCATTGCCACAGCAGAACAGAAAATACAGCATAGAAATGGATCCCTCTTTATGTTTGCGCAGATTCATAATCAATTTTACATGATAATTGACAAGTTCTGCAAACAGCCATGAGCTAAACAAATATCTGTTCTGAGCAAGCATAAATAATTAGGCAGTTACTGGAATATAGTGTATAAATAACTATGACAATCTCAAAATATGTGACAAGAAACTTGTTCTAATAGGTATACTATGATGATGAAAATTGTGGCCACATGATTAATTGTTGACGGTTGCAAAAGCTATCAAATTACTTTTTGAAATTGAAACTTCCAGCCATACAAACCAATGCAGACATCAATGTGAGCAAAATGGCTAACGAAAATAACCTATGAACTACATAATATGTAAATTATACAGCATTTCTAATGTTACGAAATATAGTTACACACCTGGCCTGTACGAAGATAAACTTTGGTATAACCGACTTGATACATTTCAGGGAGTATATTGAATTGTTGAAGAACAGCTACTGATATGCTTAATGGATCCCGTGATACATATTTGTCCGAAAGTAGAAAACCATACCTAAATTGTGTGAATGTTCATGATAAGAGTTCATTAAGCACTAATTGTAAAGAAAGGGAAAAACGTACAGAATTCAAGTATGTTATCCTGTACCTTAGCGCAAAGTCCTGATGATTAATTCGAGTAGGATATCCAGATCTCGAAATCCTAACAACCTCCAAAAGCCCACAACATCGGAGTTGGTGTAGGACCAGATCATCCTCATACACACCAGCAAGCTGCTTAGTATTTGGTTTTATGCAGCGAATGAAATGAGGTCGTGTGTTCTCCAGCTGGTGCATTAGTTTGAAGAGTTGGCTCTACGAGCATGAAAGATAAGTGTCAAGGTTTTGAAAAACATGGTTTCAGAGAAATGATGATGCACATGCCAGACAAATTATTGTGCTCAAAAGCAGGGGACATCTTGAATATGTGCAAACAAAATCAAGAGCAATGAAGTAAAAAGTTTGACAATGGTTCAAAATAGCAGAAAATTTCATACTCTTCATACTTACAATTTTTGAACCAAAACTAAATCTCCTAATTCATCATTCAACTCACTTGAGAATTTAAAAAAATTGCTTAGTTTTGACATCCAATTCGAAGTACATCACTGAATACATGTCCAGATGAAAGCATCATAGCATGTTTATCTACCTTGAACTTAGTACCAACACTCTGCTTAGAGGATTCCAATCCACCAGATCGGGATGAAGGACTTGATGATTTTACAGATTCATTAGATATTCTGGAGACAAATAACTGCAGCAGCTGGCAACTGCATGATGATAGTAGCTGGAATAAATCAGAGTGCAGTGGATCTCGGTTCTTTTCCAGAAAACCGTTTGTATCATATACAACCTGATCAAACTCTGAATGTTAGTAAATTCATAAATATATTATTCAATTAAACAGTTCATGACCTTGCAAGAGTCAAAATAGGATTAGGATAAGCCTGGAGAAAAGATTAAATTTTCAAAAATCACACTTCAATTATAACTGATACCCAATCCATTAAATTTATCGAAAAGTGGCCTTGCACAAAAGCAATATCCTGCAGCTTTCTTAGAGAAAGAATTGATTCTAAGATGTAATGAACAAATAATTTTCGGCGTAAGAACAAAAAGGACTGCAGATGTCAAGGATTTACTTGTTGAGTTCAAGCATCAATACCAGTCTCTGTTTTTTCCCGAGTTTCATTACTGTAGCTTTAATGCATAAATTGATGGAACTGATACCATACCATCGTTAAATACTCATAATTTTATTTACACATTGAAGTTCATGTATGAATCCTAATGGAGAGATAATATGCATTATCAAGCTGCTATACTTGATACTTCTTTTTTTTTCCCCTTTGAACTGATACTTGGTCAATATTTAAGCACAAGAAATTATCCAGTTCCCCACCACACCCTACATCCAAAAAGATAGTCTTACTTCTATTTTCGCAAAAATAAAGAAAATTTATTTAAGATGGTTGAAATTATACAATTTGCTTAATGTACCCCACTATTCATTAGGAGCATTATTGAAGAGCTAAGGATGATAACTCATATTTGTAGAAAACAAGGCACATCAAATAGGGGCATAATAGAGAATTAACAAACAATATATATTAATAAAAAGAATATTGGACTATTGTTTTGGGATAGATAGTGAGCCTATCTATTTGGGATGGATGGTGTACTATTGTAGAACTTTAGTTCTTAAAAGAATTTATATTATTTAAGTTTCAACCAAATAAATTAAACAGAGAAGGGTGGAAGGACTATATATATATCAGTTTCCTTCATCATATGCTTTCTTTTATTTATAATATTTGGCAATGATCGAAAAATCTAATCAAATGGAACTTGCCAAGCTGCCTTTTAGTGTATAAATAATAAAGAAAAAAATCCAAATCCCATGAGTAAAAGCAAAATAACTGACCTCTCCAGCATAATGATGAACAGAAAAAGCCCTTCCTCTTTCAGGTTTAAAGCAAGGACAAGTACCCAAATGCTGCTTAAGCTTATTGGCAAACGTTAAATCAGTGGCACAGGGGAAATTTGATTCCTCATCTAACAAAGTTAGTAGCCCCAGAGGTCTCTGCACAAATAGATATAAGAAAGGAGTGACCAATTTTAAGCATAAGAAGAAAATGTTTTAGTTTCATACACCATGAGAAATAAATCTAAAGGAATGAGATCCAGATATTAGTATCACTTAACATCAACTATTTAAATGCAATCGCTACAAGATACAGTAATATGACAGCAGCTGGCTCATATGATATGGCTTACAGTACAGAAACAAACGCGATAAACCAAAGATCAACAAAAACCAACTTTATAATTATGTGTCCCATGCACATGCACATAAGAATCTCTAAAAGAAGAGGAGAATCAAGATAGCTTTGTAATAGAAAGCTCCATATCACGGATACAGAAAGGTGAAATCATGGAAATACCTTTTCAAATAGATCCAAGCATTCTTGGTTGTCAGAAAATTCAATTTCAGTCCAATCAATTCCATCCTCTTCATACTCCTGAAATAAATGAGATATTGTAACTTTAATTGTCCAAACAATTAGATAATATATACATCAAGTTTGTTCATATTTCTGGCCATAGAACACATCCTATTGCAAATACATAGACATGAACTTTTGGTAACTTACGATTATCAATTCATATAGGATTTTTTTTTGGGTTACCATGGATTCGATTAAGGTTCGAACTCAAGTCTCAAAGCCATGGAATAAAACTAGTACAACTAAGCTAAATCTTATAGGTTTAAACTCTATTAATTTAATATTCAAATGTCCGTATCAACTACAAAAGTATGTTTGTTTCATGTTCACTGAATAATAGGCGAACAATGTTAATTGAATAATAGGGTAACAACTCTATGACTGCAATAACGAATGAGAATTGAGTCCATGTAATACGACAATAGATTTCAGGTAAATGCTGCCCAACTGCAAAAGGCATCCAGCAATTTAAATGCAGCAAAAGATATACGATGCTTACCTCCTGCTCAAGTTTAAGCAGATGCCTATTGAAATGTTGCTGCAGCCTCTCATTTGCATAATTTATGCAAAATTGTTCAAAGTTATTATTCTGGAAATTAGAAAAGTAGATCAACACCAAGGGCACAAGTGCGTAGCACTTAAGGTATTATCAAACAGAAAAATTCAAATTACCTTAAATGATTCAAACCCATAGATATCAAGGATATTTATGGATCTCCCATTACGTAGTTTTCCCACTTCAAGTGATTTGTTGATTTGATCAACAAGCCAATTAAACAAGCTTGCATATATAAACTTTGCCAATGCATCTCTTCTATCAATTGCCTGAAAACCAACAAACATTTTAAAAAAAAAAAGAATCAGAGATCCCTAATGAATGCATGGGTTTCGAAGTAATTCACACATACACAGCAAGTGTGAGGATTAGAGGACATTTGTTTTTGAGTCAAGAACTAAAGATACCTGCTGGAATGTCGAAGTTTTAAGAATATCATCCTTTCCACATTGTATTGTTTGGGTTGATAAAGCTTGCATCAAGTCCTGGACGCTACAACCCAAGAGCCGGGCAGCATTGTCTATAGCTGCAATAAGTCCATAGTAAACTAAAATACATCAGAGAGAGAGCTCCATCAAAAACCATATTATCATGTCATAACTACCAACATGTCATACCCAGCGATCAGCGAGTTTAATCACAACATTCAAATTGTATTCTCTCATTCAGCTCATTGATTATTTCAGGACATATAGAACCCCATTCAATCATTTAGAAACTATTGCATCACCATAATTTCAAAAGGTGCATTATGCTTACGAGCTTAATCAAATTGTCAACTGCTGTTGGCCATTTGTTTCACCAAAATAGGGGTGGAAACAAAATTGGAAACGGGGATTACACTACCCAAACTTGGGTCCACCAAAAAAATAGTTTGGACTTGGAATGATATTACCCCAACCAATCCCTACCCCCTAGGAAATGAGATATCAAGTTCCGTGAGAATCAAATAAAAAAAATGACAATGGGATTAAAAAAATCTGAAAATAAAATATATGAAACAAAAATTATTTAAAAAAAAAAAGAAAAGCTTTTTGACCACCTTAAAACTTGTAAACATTTAAGCATTATAAAATTTACTTTTTATGAGAAAGGAACTTCAAGATCCCATGCATCTGGTGATAGGCCATTTAGATATTTCTTTAAACTAAATATTTATTCAATAAGAGCTCGCAACATGTGATTTAATTTTAAAATAAAAATATAGAAATATAAAAAAATTGGAAAGACTTTTAGACATAGACATGTTGCCACATGCAACTATAATATAAAAATTATTAAAAATTATAAGTTAGTATCCATTAATTTAACTAAATATTCTAATAATATTATTATTTTTCACATTCTATTTCCCATTCTGATGTTGAACCAGACAGACCCTAAGAATATCCCATCTAGAAATGCTCCCACCCCTATCATGCTCAACCAAATCCGGATGACAAAACCAGCGTTGGCTAAGGCTCAGATAAGAAAGTATCAGGCTATTAGCTATGATCAAGTAACGAAAGCTGGCAAGATGTAAGGCACAGAAATGACAAAAGACAAAACAATACATTAAAATAGACACCATCCAGAGCATAGAGCTATGCATTTTTTACCTTCATCAGCCAGCACCTCTACATGATTTTCATTGTCAATTACTTGAAATGATATGTTTCCAAGCCATAATATCGCAACAAGCATTGCAAATGCCTGTTCTTGATCTGCTTTGGAAATTTGAACAATATCCAGGGCTTCCTGTTGAAATGGGAAACAAGGAGCACCCAAAAAATCAAGAGAATATGAATTACACACAGGGCCACGAAATAAAAATGACTAAAAATGGGGCTTCCTGCCTTCCACTTTATAAATAATGAGAATTGTTCTTACTAACCATAAGCTTATGAAACTTCTGGGCATCATTGACACCATCAATCACCAAGCACTCACTCTGGTTAAGATAGTTATATGCACTAGCCATTTTAATATTCAATCTCTCTGCAAAGAGCAAAGGTGGGGAAGAGCAGGCAGATTCAATTGTTTTAATCTTCTTGAGAAAAGTTAGCCGTCACAAATCTAAAATGTAAAAAATATATGCCGTCTGCTACAGTTCCATTTCTTCTTTAAAGCACATGAAATATTATGATTTATCAATAATGTGGTGCCACCAAGAGACTCGCATATATATTCCACCAGGATTAATAAATAAAAGAATTAACATGTCAAGACATCAATTGGTGACAATCTCAAGAAATCTAGAACGCACCACACAATCATTGTACAGGAACATTATGTTAACACCACAAATTTTTAATTCTTGCTTGCTGAATAAATGCATGGCAAAATCTATATGTAGAAGTCTAATGGAAGTTTCTTTGAAATGAAAAATCTTCTGAAAAACATTTATAGGCTGATCATTTATAAAAATATTACCTCTTAGAATTGATGGAGCACCAGCACAAAGTTGATAAAAGATATGGTAGGATCTTTCACCACTGGCCAGCTGAACAACTCTGGACTGCTCCAATGAGAGATAAGTTCAGCAGTTCATCATTATAATGATTTAAGTTCCAAAAAAATATCATAAAGGAAAGTGAAAACTTACCTTTTCTAGCAGAACTATGAACAAATTATATCATCGAACACGAAAGAGCATTTGAATATGTAGAATGTTGGCAAATTGTTCAAGTCAGTACACTGACATCAGAGAATTGCACACTATTAAACTAATTAAAGCATTTTACTTGAGAATGCTTACAGGTTTGAATTTTAGCACCACATATCTTCCCTAATGAGCTGAAATGAATTTCAATCAGCTTTCCCTGTACCAATAGATAAAAATTGCAGAGCAACATGACAAAGTGATGAAACTTATCCAGGAGTAACTTAGAAGTACAAAAGAAGAAAGAAAGAAAGATTTAAAAAAACACTAGTGACTCACAAATCTACTGGAGTTGTCATTCCTGGATGTTTTCGCATTCCCAAATGCTTCAAGAACATAGCTGGTCTGAAGAACTTCATCCTCTATGCCATTAGTACCACCACCAAGAGCAGCCAAATACTGCATTGCATGTTTTGCGGTCTCAGTTTTCCCAGCACCGCTTTCACCACTACAGGACAAACAAGTATCCACATGCCAGTTATTCATAAAATAGTAAAAATTAGTACCCAGTACAATAGAACACAAGGAAAAAAACAAAACTAGAGAAACTTTAAAATATTATAAGAAAGAAATGGAAAGGAACCTTATGATTATGGATTGATTTTTTCCTTCTGCAGATCACAATTACCAAGGAAAGGAAAAGAACAGTGTCAGAAAAAACACCAGCTTCAAATGCAGAAGAAAAATAAACAAAGGATTCATTCACCTCTCATCATCTCATTATAAGCAGTGTCAGCTATGGCATAAACATGAGGGCCATCCATAAGCTTCTGATAGTAAGCTTTGACAATTTGATTTCCATAGAGTGGAACATCTGTAAAGGGATTGATAGCAATCAAAACTGGCCCTGCTTTACTCTGGAAATGAACACCAGAACCAGTTAAAAAACAGGAGCGGAGAGGAGGCATAAATCTCAGTAAGGAGGAGATAATAAGCAATAGATTTTCATTGCACTTACATAGATCATATTCTGAGAATATCGGTACTTGAGATTGTAAAGAACCGATGGTTCATTCAAATAACTGAGCCTTATAAGATCGTCCACACCCTCAAGAATATCTGGGTTTGCAGGCAAGAGTTCTACTGTGGGCACCTTCATGAACTATAAAACGAAACAGCATTATTTTCAGGTTTCCAGCATAAGTAACTGAAATATGTCTGTATATTGTTAAGAGTTTTAAGCAGGAAAAGAAAGAAGAGAGAGATTAGGAACTTACATTTTCGCCTGGAAATGAAACAACCGCTTCATCCCCTGAAGTTGATTGTATGTGTCCCAAACCCCATCTTTTTTGTGGTAGCTGACACCAAATACGTAGTTTCTGGAGGAAAATACTCGCACAATTAATGCAATTTCATTTGTTCTGACTTCCACCAGATATAACAGATTCACGTACATCAATAAAACAATTCATAGGAACAGAAAATTCATACAAACCTAATATACTCTAGGGGAAAATGGAACCAACATCAAAGATTGGCATTGTACATAACGGAATCTAGGCTTCTAAACATTTCAGATACACCCAACAACGCATTTTTAGAACATATATACATTGCACAGGCCTATAACCCATAGTAATAAACTATTCTCCTCATATTTGTCATATATGCATAACAGTAAGCATCCATTGTTCAGGTGAAATTTCTCCCATTGTGAAATGGAGGCACCTTGAAACCACTCCATATAGCAGAAATCCTACCATTGACATCTTAATTTCTGCCCGAAAAATAGTAAAAGATTAATCCTATTATTTCAAAAACAACAGAACTAGATATTATCTTTTGGAAAATGCATGGAAGTAGGTCAACAAGGGCTATTGAGAATGCAAATGAACGTTAACCTTCTAACCTCATTAGCAAGTTCATATTTTGGTCTAATTGGAGGTTAATGGAAATCAAAATATTAGCATCTATTAACCTTGAATATCCATTCTTCTTAATCTTCAAATTGGGAATTAAGATGTAATGCGAAGCTTTTTAGATGCTTTTGCAGCTACTAACGTCCTTTTAAACCCAAGACTCGTAAACAAAATGAAACTGATAAACTTTTTTTCTTAGATCCCATCCATTCCAATCCTTCACCTAGTTTCCTTCCATTTCCACCACCCTTAAGACTCCCATGAAATGCTAGTTACCACCAACCACGTTGGGACATTCAGCCTAGAAGTGATTGGAAACAATAAAAAGAAAGTCAATAACAAACATAAATCTTTTAACTACCTTCTTGATAAAATAACTAATGTTGTCTTCCCACTCTGGTGCCTCTTCCCTCGGCGCTGAACCAACGGCCCCCCTTGCGGGGTCGCTCTTCTCTTCCACGTAAGGATTTGAATCCGCACTATTGTGATCTTTCTTCATCTTCTTGCTTCCAAAACTTGATTTGTGTCTTAATTCCTTCTCTTTCCTCTTCATTTCTTCCTTTGCTTTGTTAACTTCAACTTCGACATTAATTTGAGGCTTGTTCTCCAGTTGGCCGTTGGCGCCAACTTTGAAGTCCGTGGGCAGCGAGTGTCGCGCAGAGGGAAGTCGTCCCTTTGAGGTAGGCCGAGCTGGTAAGGCAGGAGGCAAGTCTCTCGACTTCTCTAACGCCTCATCTCGCCGCCGCAACGACTCCAGCATCTCCTCCAGTGAGCTCTTTGTCACCCCTGCCGGTGACGCCGATAACATCATTTTGATCCCAATCTACTCTTTCAATCACTCCTGAAACAGCACAAATTAAAACCAAACATAACTAAGAAATTTATCAACCAAACAACACAACACATTGTAAAAGAATTAAAATTAACAAACACATAAACGGCTTCCTAACTTGAATCAACAGCAGAGATTGAGGGATTCTCAAGCTGAGATATAAAGCAGGAAAGTTTCAACCTTTGAGATGAAATCAACTGTACAATCAATTAGCTGGTACAAGGTCGAAATTGGAATTTTAAAAGCCAAAATTTAAGGTAAAAAGATGGAGAGAAAGAGCAAGAAAGCCCTTTTAAAAAATCAAAGCCAAATACAAAAAGCTCCACGATTGCATTTCATTATAGAAACAAAACAACCTCATGAAATTGAAAGGTTAAATAAATAAAAGCTTCCGATCCAAACACAGACAAAAGACGGGCCACAAATCCAACTAAGAAATTTTCATCTATATCTAGAATTTAATTAAGACAACATTTGAAAAAAAAAATCCAAAAATCCAAAACTTTCAAAATCCATAATAATAATCACAAACTAAAATTACAATTCACAATCAAAACCTCAAAAAACCCAATCTTTCTGCTCATACAAAACAAAGTTCCAAGGAAAACCAAAGAATAATTCGCATATGAATCCCAGAAATTCAACGGCTGAAAATTTTAGAAAGCTGTCTAACAGGCAGAAAAGAAAAGGAAAAAGGAAGAGAAAATACGTTGCCGTTGTTTCTGTTTGGGCAGTAGGGTGAAAAATAGAAAAACAAACTCAATTAGAAACTCCACTTCCTAAAAGAGAGTGAAAAGAAAAAAATGTTGGTTGAAGTACGCTAAGGAGAAATCACAACAAACCTTAAAAACAGAATGAGAAGAAAGGGTATATCTTAAAAACAACACAGTTTAATGTGTGCGCTTTTGCTTCTGCTGCTGTTATTGTTCTTGTTTCATTTTTGTGGCTTTTAAGGTTTATTATTTCTGTTGCAGAGAAGAATTTAAATTTTAAGGTTAGGTGGTGAGGTTTCAGGGTATTCGTTTCTTGTGAAAACGGTCTACAAAGATCTCTCATCTGCTCTGCCAACATAAAGATTTTTCAAAAAAATATAAAAATAAAACCAAAATGCTTAAACATGATATTGATAATTAATAACTAATTAGAGTAATGTAATAACTCTGCAACCTGAAAAATAAAAAAGCTGCGTTGCTAATTGGGAAAGTCGAGGTTTTTTTTTCTTTTTCAAATTATTACAGCTTTATCATACTATTTTTGAAAATTTTATAATATTTTAATTTACTTTCTTGCCCTTCTATGGACGTTTGTTTGGATTTTGAAAGATATACACCACATCTAATCCCACTAAAAATTCACTATTTATATGATAAAACTTTAACTAATTTGATAGTTTCTTACCCGGAAATTATACGAGAAATAGTAAATTACGAAATATATCCACCTTATTTATATTGTATAGGTAATATTTTCTAAAATAACTAGGAATTAATACAACTTTATCTTGAAATTCAAGAAAATGATTATATTAACAAAATCATCTTTCCATTTTAGAGTTGTTAGTTCTATTAGGTGCATACCTAAATATCACTCTTTTGGGACTAATAAGGGAGTAGAAAAATAATTAATTATGAGCTAAGTATGCTAATTGTGTGTTATTAATGTATAATGATTTCTTTGCTTCTTTTTTCAATTAAGGATATTTAACTTTAATTGGAAAGCATTTAGAAAGTTTAATCCTCATGATTGAGATTTCTTTTATGTTATTATTTCTTAGGAAACATTTTACTTCTATGATTAAGTTAACTTGCACTTTAATGACTTAACTTTTGACTGTAAAGTTAAAATTATTTTTTTTTCTTTTTGTGTATTAGTAAAAGAAACACTAAAACAAGAAATAAGCAAGTAATCAAATGAACTAATACAGTGGCATGTCTTGCAGGATGCAAGGTGTTTCGTTTTTCTTTTTAGGCTTTATGTTTTTCTATGGAGACCAATATGGAGAAAGCTTTTGATGATTTGAATTTAAATGATTATGAGATAGATGTTATTACTGTTGAAAAATAACGTCAATTTTTTTATAATCAGATTTGTAAAAGTGGAGAAAATGTAAAATTATAAGACACAAATTAATAACGGAGTTCGGCCAATTATACCTACGTCTCCAGACTATTACATATCTTTTACAAAACAAAAAAAATTTACAAATTACAACTCACAATATCTCACTTAAACTTTTTTAAATTTTTATTTTTCTTTCTCACTTTTGGATGAGATATCTTACAAATGAATTCATAATGCTATATGTATGTTTTCACCTCCTCAATGGACGACCAAAATTAATTTTTACCTACTCAAATGGATGGTTGAGATAATTTATCACCTACCGTCTTACCTATGAAATGGATATTCAAGATTAATCCACACTCACTAAATAGATAGTTAAAATTAATTTTCACCCACCAAATGAATGGTTAAGATTAATCTCACCTATTATTTTACCTACTAAATATTTTATCAACTAATTATTAATTGGTTCAACAAAAGATGTACCGTCCATCTTTATTATCATTTATTTCTGGTGCATATATAATTTGATCAACAATCTCCCACTTGAAGATTGATTTCAATCTGTCTTCACATCTCGATCAATGCAGAAGTCTTTTCTGGTTTTGTTACTCTAGTAGACCAACTAAAGTTGAATACAACTTCAGTTTGTCGATAGTCACTGCCTTTGTCAACATATTTGCTGGATTCTTACTTCCTTGGATCTTCTCCAATACTAACACATCATCTTCCAATAAAGATATGATAAAGTGGTAACGAAGCCCAATATGTTTGATTTTGGAATGAAATGCTAAATTTTTCACCAAGTGAATTGCACCTTAACTATCACTATGCAAAATATTATTCTCCTGTTTGAATGTTTGGTCACTGTTACATACTCAGCCTATGTAGTGGATAAAGTGACAATCTTTTATATTTGTGACATCCAACTAACAGTTGTAGTTCCAACAGTGAATATATAATTGGTGGTGTCGTTGATCGACTTCACCTCTAAAGTCTGCATCTACATAGTCTTGTACTTTAAATTTCCTTTACCAAAGTATAAACACTTCTCTGTAGTGCCTCGTAGATACCTCAAAATTCACTTGACTGCTTCCCAATAAGCTTTCCTTGGATTTGACATAAATATACTAACAACTCCCACTGCATGGCCAATGTCTGGTCTCGTTCAGACCATAGTGTGCATCAAACTCCCCATAGTTGAGCCATAAGGAACCTTAGACATGAATTCTCTCTTTTCCTCTGTTTGAGGGGACTGATTCTTAGATAGGCAAAAGTGGTTGGTCAATGGTGTGCTAACTATTTTAGCATTGTCCATGTTGAATCTTTATAAAACACAGTTGATGTACTCTACCTGAGATAACTGCAAGAACCCTCTTTGCTTATCTCTTATGATTTGCATTCCAAGAATATTCTTTGTTGGACCCAAGTCTTTCATGTCAAACTCTTTTAATAATTGATACTTCAACCTTCTGATATCATCCATATTTGAACCTGCTACTAACATATCATCAATATAAAGTAGTAAAAAGATATAACTGCATCTATATCTCTTGAAGTAGCAACAGTGGTTGACATTGTACTTCTGGAAACCTTCCTTGTGCATAAAGCCATCAAACTTTATATACCACTGTCTTGGAGCTTGTTTCAAACCATACAAACTCTTCTTAAGTCTGCACACCATATTCTCCTTCCCTTTTTCTGAAAAACCTTTTGATTGACACATGTATATCTCTTCATCTAAATCTCTGTAAAGAAATGTGATTTTCATATCCAACTATTCAAGATAGAGATCTTCAATAGTCACAATACTCAATACTATTATGATAATATTGAGTTTCACAACAGGAGCAAAAATGTTAGTGTAGTTAACTCTTTCCTTTTGCTGGAATTCTTTGACAACTAGTCAGGTTTTGTATCACTTGTAACCATCATGCTCCTCTTTTACCTGATACACCCATTTGTTATGAAGTGTCTTCTTCCCCATAGGTAACTCAACTAGTTCTCATGTCTGGTTGGAGATCAGAGACTTCATCTCGTTTTTCATGGAAAACTCTCACTTATTAGCATCTCCAGTCTGACAAGCTTCATTATAACATTTAGGCTCCCCTCCATCAGTCAATAAGAGATAGTTCATATATCTCCTGTTAGGCACTTGAAGCCGAGAAGACCTTTTTAATATAGGAGATGGAATAGGAGCTTATGGTGTGTGAGATTGATGTGCACTGTTTGGTTTAACAAGTTCCTCTGGTTGAGGACTTGCTACAATTAGTTCCGTCATGGAATTCTCTGGGACATCATCTGCATCTACAAATACTAACTCATTTCGTATTGAATTGCTGATGACTATTTTATGCATGTCCTTGTACTTCACCCTTTTGTCAAAAATACAACTCTGCTACAAATGACTTTTTTGTTTTCGTCATCCCAAATACAGTAGCCAAACTCATCCTCACCATAGCCGATGAGAGTGCATTTTTTGGATTTGGAATCAAGTTTATTCCTTCATTGATCGTTGATATACACATATGTTATACAACCAAAAACTTTTAGATGTGATAGTTTTACCTCTTTTTGGCTCCATACCTCTTTTGGTATTCTGTGCTCCAATGGAACCGATGGTCCTCGATTGATTAATTAAGCTATTATGTTGACTACTTTTGCCCAGAATTGTTTTTTGGTAAACCTAACTGTATACGAATACTTCTAGACCTTTCTGTCAACATTCGGTTTATACGCTCAGCTACACCATTATGTTGAGGTGTTCCTGGCATAATTCTCTCCATTTTGATATCGTACTCATAGCAGAACTTTTTGAATCTGGTGTATTCATATTCACCACCATTGTCGATTCTGAGCTTTTTGATCTTCAAGCCTATCTCATTTTCAACCATAGCTTTTCATTTCATGAAAGCCTCGAACATTTCAAACTTATGCTTTAGGAAGTAAACTTATACCTTCCAAAAGTGATCATCGATGAAAGTTACAAAGTAGTGCTTTCTAACAATGGATGAGACAGTCATTGGTCCCCAAACATCAGGGTGAACGAGCTCTAGCCTTTCTTTCTTTGGGGTTCTGCCACTTGTTTGAAAGCTGACCATTTTCTGCTTTCCAAGTATGCAATCTTCACATGTGTTTATCTCCATTGACTATAGGCCTAGAATTTTTCCCTTTGAATACATAATCTTCATGCGTTTTTCACTCATATGGCATAGTGTCTAGTGCCATAAATTGGAATTGTCATTGCCAGCTACAACTATGATTGAACAATATGCTCTTACTGTCATGTAAAAGTACCACTCTTTTTGCCTCGAGCAACTGTTATTACGCCCTTTGAAATCTTCCAATCATTACCATAGAATATTGTAGTGTAGCCTTCGTTAGCCAATTGAACTACTGAGATTAAGTTCTTTTTTAGATCGGGAATATGTTTGACATCCTTCAGCTCCCAAACAGACCTATTTAACTTAATCATCATTACACATTTACTAATAATAGCGTAAGGTTGATCATCACTAAGGTGTACCTTTCAAAGATTTCCACCTAAGACTCCTTTTTACTCTCTAAAGAGCATATTAATGTGTCATTGCCTTCTGAGGTGAAAGTAACATTTGCCTCTGTCTTTGCTTCCTGGTTTTTCGATGCACTCTTACACTAATTTTTATAGTGCCCAGTCTTTCTACAATTCCAACATTTGACAGTATTTGAGTTATGAAAATTACTGGGATTTCTGAATTTGGACCTTCTGTCATTTGATCTACCTCTATAATTAAATCTGACACATCTATTTTCTCTAGTTGAATTTCTTCCTCTTGACTCTGTATGCAAAACTGAAGAAGTTGATGATTCACCTGACTCTCTCTGTCGGATCTCTTCATTGAGAACCAAATCACGAACATCATCAAATTTTAACTTAGTGTTTCCCGATGAGCTACTCACAATCATGACAATAGCATTTCAGCTTTCTGATAGAGAATAAAAAAGTATCAATGCTCGTACTTCTTCATTGAATTCAATTCCAATCGAACTCAATTGAGTTGTAACTGTGTTGAGTTCATTGAGATGTTGAGCTCATTGAGATGTTGAGCTACCGATGCGTCTTCCATCATTCACAAATTCAACAAACGCCTTATCTGACGTATTTTGTTTGATGTTGATGGCTTCTCATACATACTAGAAAAAGCTGTCATAAGACCCGTTGTGATCTTTTTCTTTGCTATGTTAAAACCAACATTACGGGATAATGTCAATCTCATAATTCCGAGAGCCTATCTGTCGAGAAGATTACAATCTTCTTATTTCATAACCTCTGGCTTCTTCCCTAAGAGAGGTTGATATAGACTTATTTCATATAAATAATCATCTATTTGCATTTTTCAAAAGCCAAAGTCCACACCATCAAACTTCTCAAAATTTTCTTTTATTTTGTTTGCGGCCATCGCTTCCACTTGAATCTGACTTCCTCTAGATCGTTTCTCACAATTTGTGCTAACCACTGTGTATTAAAACACCTCTATGGATAAATTGGTACCACCGACCAAAATTTACTACTCACAAATTTTACTATTTATATGAATAGTAATCGCCCGAAAAAAGATAGAAGAAACTCAACCAAAGCTTTGATACTGGTTGTTGGGAAATAACGCCAATTTTTTTATAATCAGATTTATCAAAGCAAAGAAAATGCAAAATAATAAAATATAAATTGACAACGGAGTTCGACCAATTATGCCTATGTCTCCAGACTGTTGCAGATCTTTTACTGAAGAAAGAAAAATTTACAAAGTGTTTACAAATAATCACAACTCACAAACTCTCACTAAAGCTTTTCTAAGCTATTATTTTTCTCTCATTTTTGGATGAGATATCTTACAAATGAATTTCTAAGGCTATATATAGCCCTCCACCTCCTCAATGGATGACTAAGATTAATTCTCACTTACTCAAATGAATGGTTGAGATAATTTCTCACCTATTTTCTTTCCTACCAAATAAATGGTTAAGATTAATCTCCACCCACCAAATGGATGACCAAGATTAATCTTTATCCACCAAATTGATGGTTAAGATTAATCGTCACCTATTATCTTGCCTATCAAATATTTTGTCAACTAATTATTAATTGATTCAATAAAAGATGTACCGTACATTTTTATTGTCATTTATTTCTAGTACATATGTAGTTTGACCAAAAATTACAACAAAACCATATGAAAACAACCAACAAGAACTGATTTACGATCTATGTTTGATTGGAAAACTCCTTATGACTTGAAAAATCAATTTTGGGATTTTGCAAAATAGGCTGTCTAATTTTTGGCTCTCGAGAAGGGGATTATTTATCAAAGATGATGGGGATAAAATGTATATGTTCCAGTTCTTCCATGAATGTGATATCAAGAAGGCACTAACAAGCATACCGTGGACGTTCAAAAATCACTCGTTGGCTCTAAGAGGTATTAAAAAAGAAGATGACCCACTCAAACTGGATTTTATCTATATAGATTTCTAGGTTCAAATATGTCATTTACCAATAGGCTATATGATTGATCAACTAGTTATCCAATTTGGAAACTTCAATGGTAAATTTGTTGAGTATGACTTTGGGAGTAAGTTGATAGCTATAAGGTGTAGCATGAGAATTAGAATTAGAATCGATATGTATTTGCCTTTGAAGAAAGGTAAAATCATTAAGAAAAAGGATGACAATATAGTTATGATGAAATTTTATTATGAAAAGCTCTCATTGTTCTGTTTTATCTATGGCATAATAAGCCATGCAAATATAGATTGTGAGGTTTTGATCAATAATCTTAAAGCAAATAAATCCAATGGATGGGTTACATAGCTGCAAACCAAATATAGTTCATCGAAATCCAAATCATTTAATTGATGGTTGTAGGATTTGAATGACAAGAATATATCCGAGATTGTAGTCTCCAATCATGGGACAAAAAATATTTTAAAAAAATGAAAGGATGGAAATTTAGAGATCTAATACCAATTGTTGTAACATAAATTATGAGGATTTCAATTTGAACAATATTAAATATATTATAGCTCATGCCATATTAGAAAGGGATTTAAATGTAAAGTTGATTTGGACTCAATTCCTCATGGATAAGAAGATGGGACTAAAGAAGAATTGGCAATGATAATTGAGGAAAAAAATACGTAGAGTAGAGAAAGAAGATGATGGGACAACAAACTGAACTCAAGCTCCACTGTTTCCAGACAACTTTCTCCATAAAAAAAAATTTGACATTCACTAGCTCCAAACATTGGACTAGCCAAAAAGCCATTAATTGTATAAATTAGAACTGTCGAAGTATGAAAACTCCTAATGCATTTCGTTCCTTAACATATTTGGTTTTCACTCACAAACCAAATCTTATATTTCTTATGGAAACTTTTGTTTGTGAAAAGTGTTATTAATAAGCTAAGACAAGAGTTAGCTTTTGAAAGCAATTTGTGTGTGAATTGCAAAGGAATGAATGAAGGCTTAACAATGTTTAAGAAGATAAAAATCTTCGCTATATTTTTGGCTTTTTTCTTAAAATCATATTGACTTGGTGATTTTGTGTTCGATTATGCTGCAATGGAGAATTATTGGCTTTTATGGTTTTTCGGAATAGGAGAAAAGATTCATGAAATTTGCATTTTACTCTAATATGTATATACTATTTTCCATAGTTCATCTTTAGGGACTTTAATGATATGTTATATGTTAATGACAAAAGTGGGGGATGTTCATCCTATTGCTTTGATTCAAGGGGTTCAATAATGCCATTTTAATTTCCCTTACCTGGTTTTGTGTGCACTTAGGTTAGAGACCTGGGTACTAATCACGAAATCCATAAGAAGCTAGATCACAACTTCATAACTTAAAATTGGCTAGACCACTTACCTAATCATGTTTTATATAAACTTATTAGCTTTTGTATCTAACCATTTCCACATTAAGCCCTTAGTTGACAATACTACATCTATTTGCATTACAAGGAGATTTAGATTTGGGAATATATGGCTTTTACAAAGAGAGTATATGCTTCATGGTTAAATCCACACGGAATCATTGTGCCAACTCCTTTATTCTAGAAAAAACAAATTGATTCTATATGGTTGCATTAGAGTTACGAATTACATGAAGTATAATACCCTTCGATATAACTAAGAATAAACTCAATTATACTGAAGAATGTTATGATGCATATGATTTAAAACATCATAAATTTAAAACTTTGATGCACCATAACCACGATGACTTATAGAAAATATAAAACATCATACTGTTACCTGCTTTACTTATAATTAGACTAAATTGGATACAGTAAGCATATGGCTCTCACCATAACTCTCAGGACACTTACCAGAATTTCTCAAAATAGCTATCTGAGAAAAGAATGTGCACATAATATATACCGATGGAAGCTCATATGGCTTAAAATCTAAGCCTTCAAGAATCTTGAATGTGACTTGTAATATCTTTAGATATAATTAAAAATAAACTCAATTATACTAAAAAATGTTATGACGCACATGAGTTAAAACGTCACAAATTTTAAAACTTTCATGTACAATAACCATGATGACTTAACAAAATAAAAATATTCTTAAAATCATGAAATCAAGCTCAATATAAATAAAAGTTTAATTATAAATTCATACGGGCATGCACAAGCCCTGACTTTACAAAATGAGTAGTTATAAAACTACATATCTCTGAAATACAACGTGCAAAGCTATAACTACCCAATCCATAACAAAACAATTAAAATAAGATACAACAGTGTATCATCCATCCCGAATGTATAATCTTAGCTCTGATCATTGGGCGTACTCCTCTGTTGGTCCTCCTCTAAGCTCCAAACCTGCGCATGGAAAGTCCATACACTAAGCAACTCATGCCTAATGGTACATAACAACATGCAAGACATACGACAAATATATATAATATGCATGCTATACTCATCGAACTACTACAATGACTTACCTCGAAGTTCACACATGCATTAGCTTGTATACTACATGACATGCTATTAAGATTATATATATATATATATATATATATATATATATATATATATATATATATATATATATATATATATATATATATATATATATGTGCACAACATCACATGACACCTCAAAAAATCTCCTAATATCATACATGTATTTATCACACATAATATTATCAATTATTTTACCTTTGTCCACCTTACTCATAACTAGACTAAAATGGGTATCGATACTTTATAGCTCTCGCTAAAGCTAAAATAACCCACCGAAGAAACTCTCATTGCTTACCTCTAGGCGTTCAAATATCTTAATATGATCCATCGAAGAAAAATGAGTGCACCGAACAGCTAAAGGGAAACACTCATGGCTAAACCTCGAGCCTTATAAATACCTCATTAATCTTCAAAATATCTCAGCATAAATCAACCGAAGAAAATAAATGCATGGAATAGTTACAAGGGAAGCCCACTTGCTGGACCCCAAGCCTTCTAAACATCTTGTAATTTTTCAAAATATCTCAATCGTGACCAATATACGTCATCTAGTACTGATCTCTCACTTAATAGCATGTCATCTATCCTATATCTAGTCCTAGTCAGAGTATTGGGCTTACAATGTCACTACGCGTACCACGCATATATTCATATTATTCATTATCATATTTTTATATAAATACCACGATTTCCGCAATCATTTCCACAACATATATTTTCATACTATGCTATAAGTATACAACCAAAGTCTACCACCTCACAACGAATCAATCTTGATTCATATGCAAAAATACAAAATTTTTAAGATAAACAGCTTCATGCTTGTGAATAACCATTCATGGGTAGTCTCCTTTGTGAAACAAACCATGATTCAACCTGTGAATCAACACACATTCACAACCGTGATCAACCCTTCACAGGCATGAACCCAACCGTGAAGCTGCCCATGAATGGGTATGCTTTAGCAACAAAAATGCATTTCATGACCTTCACACCTGTGAACCCATCCATCATGGCTATGAATCTGATTTTTTTTTTTGAAAAAAATAGAGCATCACAACTTCATGCCATTTTCACATGCAATACTCTCTACGGTTGATCAATGTTAGTTATCCTATCAATATTCTAGCATGCATTTAAGCTATCTATCATAAGCATAAACTTCCTAATCATCAACATAAATCATAATAGTTCCTCAAACATCTCAATTTAACCATTTTCATCCCAATTCCAATCATGCATATCAATCCCATATTTTTCCATTTAACTACATATTGATCATTTAGAGCATGTATTTAAAGTCATTAACATAGAAATATCAATTTATTTGCCTTAAGGGTTGTTATGTACCAACCTTATACCTAAAATAGAGATTAGCTAAAATTTGAGCTCTTCAAGCTTGTCATCTCCTATGGGATGGATTTTCAGCACCTCTACCAGATCCTAGCAAGATGAGAAATGTCTTTTTAGCCTATGGAATACGAACCAAAGTCCAAAAAAAGAAAATTGAGCTCTTTTCTAAACTCACAAACTCCCTTTTCTCACTTTTCTTTCTCACTTTTTCCTCAAGAAACACTGATTTTCCAAGTTTTTCCATTGGAAGAAGATGGATTCTAGAGGAAGAAAATGATATAAATGCGTGTTTAGTTAGTTAACAAATAGTGGAGAGCAAATTTAAAGGGGATGGCAGAGAGAAAAATGTGAGTGACTTACCTTTTCTGTCTACCTAGGCTTTACGGTTGTTGTAACGGCTGAGTCTCATCCACAGCATCGGCCTTACCTGGAGTCCACAGGACTGAGCCCACCCACCATCTCACTGAGACCAACGGGCTGCCAGAGTACAATTGGTAGTCTCTTACTGAGGCTAAAGGGAGGTCAAGGGTTCGACCCTTGCCTTCAATAACCTACCGAGAAGAGATGGGTTGGAGGTATTGGGCTATGGACTCCGGCAGCCCGTTGGTCTCAGTGAGACGACAGGTGAGCTCAATCCTGTGGACTCTGGGTAAGGCCAGTGTTGTGGATGAGACCCAGCCGTTACAAGTGTTTCACATTCCAATTTTGACTTGCGGTGAGCTACAAAAGATGATAAACTCTTTTTAGTAGGGTAAAGAAGGACGACTCCAAATGCAAGCACTAGTTCTTAAGGGATAAGATGTGCATAAAGAAAAAGGATGGAGGTTTGAGCTCTCATAACCTTAATTGCTTCAATTTGGATATGTTAGGAAAACAAAGTTAGAGGTTTCTATCCTACTTAGATACTCTTACCATTAGGATCTTCAAAGCTAAATATTTTCATAGGAATAAGTTCCTAGACACTAAAAGAGGATATAATCCTAGCTTTATTTAGAAAAGTGAATTGTATGCCTTGAACATGGTAAGGAGATGGATAAAGTGGAGAGTGAGGGATGGATCAAATATTAATTTATGGAGTGATCCTTGGCTGACAAATGATTATAATTTTTAGGTTGAGTTTAGAATGATTGAATGAGGAAAAGGTTTACAGATGCAAGATATTATTGATGTCGAGTTGTGTAAATGAGACTTAGATAAAATTAGAGCTTGGCTTCTAAATGATTTAAGCAGAATTGCAAGTCCTTCTTAGTCATTTCCATACCTAAGATTGTTTTGTTTGGAAATTTTCAACAAATGAATTGTACACAGTCAATTTGGTATATCATGTTGCAGAGGCTTTATGTTCCAACATTAACTCTTTCAAGATAAATGGGGGATGGAACAAAGTGTGGAATTTGAATGTAACACCTAAGATTAAGAATTTTATTTGAAAGGTTCTTAGAAATATTTACCCACTAAAATGAGGCTTCATAGTAAAGGCTTAAATCTTAGTAAGTTGTGATATTTGCAGTCTAGAGAAAACTTTATTTGTAGAAGGGCTATAGTTTTTTGGAGTTTATTGAGTGTTTCACCATATTTCTGTAGTGTTGGTGAATTTATTTTATGCCTTTAATACTCTTGATTGTGACATAGTTACAAAGCTTTGTTACCTTTTGTGGAGCTTATAGAATAATAAAAATAAATGGATGTGGAGAAGAAATTTGCAGACTCAATTGCTAATTTTTTAATTTGACTTTAAAATTTTGGTAGGAATGGATGGACATAATGAACAACAATGCTGAAACTGGACAACATGTTTCTTCCTTGTTGGAGCTTTATCAACATGCAGAAGTGAGATGGAATACACCAACTTCTAACAATGTTAAGATGAACATTGATATAACTCTTTTTGAGCAAAATAACATGATTGAGATTGATGCTATTTTAATAGATTGCAAGGGTCTGGTTTGGTAGTTTTCTCTAGCAAGTTTAGAGGTAACGTTTTTTGTTGAAGGAAGCTAAATGTTACGTACCACTCAAATTGTCCCTCAAAATCCAAAGAAATGGTGCTGGAAAGTGTTAAAAGGTGCTGAAAGGTGCTAGAAGGTGTTGGAAGGCACTAGAATATTATAGAATATGTTGGATGGTTTATGAAGGATGTAGAAGTCTCTAGAAGCTTCTGGAGCATCCTAGAATTTGCATGAAGGAACTAGATAATCCTAGAAGACTCTAGAGTTGGCTAGACTTGACTAAAAGGTCCTAGAACCTAGTGGCATGTTGTAGATAAAACTAAAATAATGTAGACACTCTTGTACATTATAGACTTAGTAGTATCTAGAAACTTGTGGCATAACCTTAGGTTTGGTGCAATACTATAAATAGGCCTCTTGGCCTTCATATATATCATCATGGGAAGTCTTGGGGAAATCCTTAGAAAGTTGTAAGATAACCTATCTAGAGTAATACAAAGCATTCTTCACAAACTCTCTTATATTTTTGCTTTGCTCTTGAATCCTCTAAATCTCTAAGTCCCTTTCTAGTCTATTTGAAGTGTTTTGTTGGGTTGGAAGGCAGGCTTAGTGCAGCGGACTGTGCTAAGTATCGCACGATTGCTAGTTGAAGTCTAGGGTTGTGACAATTGGTATCAGAGCTTTGGTTTGAAGCTTTACTACCCTTGGCATAATGAAGGCTATTGCCCTAACTACACTTAATGTGGAAATTCCACCAACAGAGCATGGTCGTGAGGAAGTTCGGAAACCACCAACTAAGGAGTCTCGAGCCAAGTCAAAAGACATTATTTATAACTTGGTCAGGACAATTTGGGGGAGCTGTTTGATTGAGTGGACAACTTGGAGGAACGTTGCAGCGGCTTGGAGGTCGAGGATGCAAATATCCATGTAGCGGTCAAGATGTCCCTCAACAAGCTAGATAGTGGGTTAAGGCAAAAGATTGATGGGCTGAAGGCCAAACTTGCCAAGGTACGTGATCTCTTCCAAATATAAATTTCTAATGTGTTACTTAGAGTTGAGGATATGGGTGGTGATCTAGCACTATATAAGTGGGTTATGGCCTCAGAAACTAATACAACCACCATCATTAAGGCTAAGAAGGTGGAAATTCCCAAGCCAAAGACCTTCAATGATGTTAGGAGTGCTAGGGAAGTTCAAAACTTTCTATAGGGACTAGAACAATACTTTGAGGCTATTGGCATAACGGACCATGCTAGCAAGATACGAATTGTTGCCATGTACCTGTTCGACACTATTATGTTGTGGTGGAGACAAAGGCATGGAGATGTGCAATGTGGGGTATGCACAATTGACACCTTTGAGGACTTTAAAAGGGAGTTCAAAAGTCAATTATTCCTCATAAATGTTGAAGAAGAGGTGAGGGGCTGACTTTGATGACTAAAGCAGACAGGTAGTATAAGGGAATATGTGAAGGAGTTCACAACCTTGCTACTAAAAGTCCCTAACACATAGAAAAAAGAAGCATTATTCTTATTCATAGATGGTCTCCAATTGTGGGCTAACCTTGAGCTCAAGCGACGTGGTGTCCAAGACTTGTCTTCAGCCATTGTGGTTGCTGAAAGTCTTATTGATTACTCCTTAAGCAAAGAAGTCTTGAGGGCTACGGATAGAAATTTTGGTGGAGGAAAGAGTGGGGGAGGCCATACCAAGAGTTAGAGCTATAAAAATCACAAAGAAGGCTCCTCATTTAAGCCGCGAGACAAGGGGAAAGAAAGGAAAGAATGTGGCACTCAAAGCCATGTGTGACGTGTTTCATATACGATGAACCACATTGGGCATGTGAATGTCCAAAAAGGAAGGCATAGAATGCTTTAGTTGCCTCCACTCATGATCAAAATGGAAATGAGGCAGATGAAGGTGCAAAGATGGGACCTTTGCGGCTGCTTGGTGTTTTATAGAGTGCCCTGATAACCCTTAAGTGACTGATGTTTGTGGATGCAACCATTAATGGAAAATTCATCAAAGCTCTAGTCGACATAGGTGCATCTCACAACTTTGTTTCGTTAGAGGAATCGAAGAGACCCAGTCTCAAGATTGCCAATGGAGGTGGCTCCCTCAAAACAGTTAACTCAACAACACTACCTCTCAAAGGAGTTGCCTGCTGAGTTAATGTCAATCTTAGTGCATGGACTGGCCAAGTGGATTTGTCCGTGGCACCCATGGATGATTTCTCGGTGGTATTTGGCATGGAGTTCTTGGACTAGGTTAGAGCTTTCCTTGTCCTATGTTCAAACTCTATGTGCATTATGGATGGACCAAAGGCTTGTATGGTACAAACATAGAGGACCACCAAACTTACTACCCAAGTTCTCTCAACACTTCAATTCAAAAAGGGATTGAAGAGGGAGGAAGAGAGTTACTTGGCCATTCTTACGGAGTATGATGATGAGGAAGCATCACCACAGCCAAATTTGCTGATGGAGGTGAAAGTCATTTTGGATGAGTTCCAAGATGTGATGCATGTGGCATTGCCGAAATGGTTACCTCAAAGGAGGGAGGTGGACCATGAAATTGAGTTGGATCTTGGCACAAGACCACCAGCAATGAGTCCTTATCGGATGTCAAACTCGAAGTTAGCAGAATTGCAAAAGCAACTCGATGAGCTGTTGGATGCTATTTTCATTAGACCATCTAAAGCCCCATTTGGTGCCTCGTGTTTTTTTAGAATAAGAAGGATGACTCATTAGGAATGTGCATTGAATACCGCGCTCTAAACAAGATCACAGTAAAGAACAAGTATCCTATCCCACTCATTGCTGAGTTGTTTGATTAATTGGGGAATGCAAGATACTTTTCGAAGTTGGACTTGCGGTTGGGATACTACCAGGTGCGCATAGCCAAAGGGGATAAACCAAAGACCACGTGTGTAACAAGGTATGGTGCTTATGAGTTCCTTGTTATTCCCTTTGGTCTCACTAATGCACCAGCTACCTTTTGCACTCTCATGAATAAGCTTTTGCATCCCTACCTTGATTGGTTCATGGTAGTATACCTTGATGATATTGTGATATATAGCTGGACTATGGAAGAACATCTTGAGCATTTGAGGAAAGTGTTCGAGGTCCTCAGGGAAAATGAGCTATATGGCAAGAGGGAGAAATGTTCCTTTGCCCAAGATGAGGTGATGTTCTTGGGTCATAGGATAAATGATGGGAAGCTTATGATGGATGGAGACAAGGTGAAAGCCATCCAGGAATAGGAACCTCTTACTAAGGTCACCAAGTTAAGGTCTTTCCTTGGACTTGTGAACTACTACCGAAGGTTCATCAAGTCATACTCAGCAAAAGCAGCCCCACTAACTAACCTACTCAAGAAGAACAAGGCTTGAGAGTGGACAAGCAAGTGCCAAGCCTCATCAATGACTTGAAGAAGGCCATTAGCGAAAAAATGGTGCTTTGCCTACCAGAACCCTCTAAGATATACGGGTTGCATACAAATGCGTCATACTTTGTCATTGGTGGAGTGTTGATGCAAGAAGGGCTTCCAATAGCATATGAGAGTCGCAAGCTCAATGAAACTGAATGTCGTTACAGTGTGCAAAACAAGGAGATGACTGCTATCATCCATTGTCTAAGGGTGTGGCAACACTACTTGTTGGGTTCTCACTTCATGATCATGACTGACAATGTAGCAACCAACTACTTCCAGACTTAGAAGAAGTTGAGTCCCATTATGGTATGCACATACAAGTGTCATCACTGACATTAATATAGGTGCCATAACTGGCATTAATAAGAGTGTCATCACTGACATTAATATGGGTGCCATCACTGACATTAATATGAGTGCCATTAAAGACATTAATCTACTCCCTGATTGACATGCCAAACTATCTAAAATTCTAGTTATAAGCTGGGTGTTCTAGGGCTTAATCCATGTTATAAAGCAAGCTCGGTGGCAAAAGTTCTTAGCATAGTTTGACTATAAGCTTAAGTACAAGCTCGGTAAGGCCAATGTGGTGGTTGATGCATTAAGTTAAAAGACAGAGTTAGCAGCCTTAAGTAGACCAAGCAGTCCCTTGTTGGAAAAGATCAAAGAATGGTTGAAGCATGATGCCCTAGCTCAAACCTTCATTGTCCTCGTCAAGGAAGGAAAGACAAGGCGATTTTGGCTAAATGACGGACTACTCTATGCCAAGCAGAATCGCATCTATGTACCTAAGTGGGGGAACTTGAGAAAAGAGCTGATCAAGGAGTGTCATGATTCACTATGGGCTGGACACTCATGTATGAGATGCATCCTTGTCTTGACCAAGTCTATTTACTATTGGCCTCAACTATGGGATGATGTTGAAGTCTACGAAAGAACTTGCCTTGTTTGCCAATAAGACAAAATGAAGCAGCATGCACCCGGTGGCTTGCTATAACCACTGCCTATTCTAGAGAGACCATGAGAGAGTGTCTCAATGGAATTCATCACTTACTTGCTAAAATCAGAAGGCTTTGGCAGCATAATAGTAGTCATTGATTGCCTCAGCAAGTATGCAACCTTCATACCTGCCTCGGCGGATTGTACTACGGACAAGATTACATGGATGTTCCTCAAACATGTTGTGAAGCATTAGGGAATTCTATCTAATATTGTGAGTGATCGAGACCCATGATTTACTGGAAAGTTGTGGACAGAGTTGTTCAAGTTGTTGGGATCAAACTTAAACTTCTCCATAAGCTTTCATCCGCAAAGTGATGGGCAGACGGAATGTGCCAATGCATTACTAGAGCTCTATCTCAGGCACTTTGTTAGTGCCAACCAACATGATTGGGCTAAGATGCTGGATGTAGCCCAATTCTCTTACAACTTGCAGCAAAGTGAATCCACTGGCAAAAGTCCCTTCGAGATCATTATGGGACAACAACCCATGACCCCTCATGCTTTAGCCACAAGCTATGAAGGAAAAGAGTCCTGCTGCTTTCAAATTTGCTAAGGCATGACATGAGCAAGCTGAGTTAGACGAGCATATTTGAACAAGGCATCTAAGAAGATGAAGAAGTGGGCTAACAAGAAAAGGAGGATGGTCAAGTTTCAGGAAGGAGATTTGGTTCTTGTCAAATTATTGTCCCAACAATTCAAGTCCTTGCGGAAGGTTCACAAGGGGTTGATGCAAAAATACAAAGGGCTATTTCCAGTCCTTAAGTAGGTTGGTAAGGTGCCTTACAAGCTACAACTCCCTCATAAGCTTAAGATCTACCCAGTCTTTCATGTAAGCATGTTGAAGCCATATCATGGAGAAGAGGAACATGCGAGTCGAGGAGAATCGAAGAGGGCACCCACTACGATAGTAACCTTCTTTGATAGAGAAGTGGATTCTATCTTGGCAGACTGCCTAATTCGGCGTAAGGGTGTACTAAGTTATCGAGAATACTTAGTCAAATGAAAGAATGCCCCGAACATAGAGACAAGCTGGGAACTTAAAGACTCTTTGTGGTAGTTCAAAGATCACATAAAAAAGTTTAAGCTTGAAGGCACGACGAGGACATCGTGAACTTGAGTGGGGGAGGGTGTTACGTCCCGCTCAAATTGTCATTCAAAATCCAAAGAAATTGTGCTGAAAAGTGCTAGAATGTGTTAGAATATTCTAGAACATGCTGGATGGTTCATGAAGGATGTAGAAGTCTCTAGAAGATTTTGGAGCATCCTAGAATTTGCATGAAGGAACTAGACAATCCTATAAGACTTTAAAGTTGGCTATACTTGATTAGAAGGTCCTATAACCTTGTGGCATATTGTAGACAAAACTAAAATAATGTAGACACTCTTGTACATTCTAGATTTGGTAGGATCTAGAAACTTGTGGCATAACCTTAGACTTGATGTCACACTATAAATAAGTCTCTTGGCCTTCATTTGTATCATCCTGCGAAGTCTTGGGGAAATCCTTGGGAAGTTGTAAGATAACCTCTCTAGAGCAATACATAGCATTCTTCATAAACTCTCTTGTGTTCTTGCTTTATTCTTGAATTCTCTAAATCTCTAAGTCCATTTCTAGTCTCTTTTGAAGTGTTTGGTTGGGTTGGAAGTCAGACTTAGTGCAACGGACCGTGCTAAGTGTCACATGATTGTTAATTGAAGTCTAAGGTTGTGACATAAAGCTCTGAGTGTTAGATAGACACTTATATGGTTGTATGATAGGGACTTTAGTAACATTGTAGTTGAAATGGATAACAAGAAAGTCTACCATGCTATTCTTTCTAATAATCACAATCTTCTAGAATTTGGGTATGTTTTTGTGGATTGCGAAGAATTTTAGATTTTCAGACACTTATATGGTTGTATGATAGGGACTTTAGTAACTTTGTAGTTGAGATGGATAACAAGGAAGTTTACCATGCTCTTTTTTCTAATAATCACAATCTTCTGGAATTTGGGTACGTTATTGCGGATTGCGAAGAATTTTAGATTTTCAGGTCTCTCTTTTTATTGGATTCATAGATAAGCAAAGTGTGGGCTCACTCTATTGCCAAAGTAGCACTGTTATATGCTCGTCACCTTACTTGGAATATGATTTCAGTTTTTTTAACTAATATTGTTACTTCTGAGGTAGTGATTAAGGATTTTAGATTGAGTATATTGGAGAAGTCTGCTAGTCGGGGTTTAAATTGAATCGTTCAGTTATTATATTTTTTGTTTCCTAGTTGCTTGGTTAATATATGTTATTTTCAAAAAAAATAAACAAGTGATTAAAGGATTCAAAAGTGTCTAAATTAACAATATCAACTAAAAAATATGAAATACTAATCCAAATATGAAAACTAGCATATAAAAGTGTTATTATAACTATAGTATGACCACATTATTATTTCTACTCCCTATGTATAATGAACAGAATAACAATAATGTAATTCACGTAGATAACTAATAGGGTGTCTAATTCATCCAAAACAGTAATCCTGGATGATACTTAATTTGATTTACTCTTTTACATCATTATTTTGTTAAAGACTGCCTCATTGTCATTGGTTTAATTATTTTTTATTTATAAAACCAAGAAAAATATGTATTAAAAAATTATAGCTAGTGAAAATTAACATGCGAGATCATAATTGATGAGGTAGTATTACAGTTTCATTAAGTAAAAAAAAAAAAAAAAAGCAAAATGCGTTAATTCTTGGATTTTATTAGATAGAGATTCTTATAGAATACAATTAATTGCATATTAATAAAAAAACATATTAAATGAGGAAATTATTGATAATTAATAAAAGAAACTATATCTTAAAAAAGAAATTTTTTTTTGTTTCAATGTACTTTCTTTTTGTTTCTTGTCATTGGACTATTATTAGAAGCTAAGAAGATTATAAAGTACTCAATTTTAATTATCATTTCAGGTTTTTTCACTAATATTAAAAATGTTATTTAATATATAATTATAAGTATAAAATTACCCTATTTTAGAAAGATTAAAAATAGTAATAAATTATAATTACTATAATAAAATTTATTTCTTTAAAACCAAAATATGGATAAAGTTGAAAATAAAGAATTTATTTATTTTATTGATAATATAAAAAGTCAGTTGAAGTTGGAGTGAAATACAGAAAAGTTGGAATGGAGTATAATCAACTTACAAATACTTAATTATTAATTACAATGACAACTAATTACCTTACAAACCAAGTGTGGTGTACGTTTCAATACATTAGGTAAACTCCCTATGTCCCTCAACCAATACAAGCAATAGTAGTAAATTTTGGGCAACTGATATAATCTTATAATTACTTGGTTAAAAGTTGTTTGAAATTACTATAGATGAAAAAGTAAAGTATTTATATATTTTTTTATTTAATTTATTGATTTTTTAAATTTATTATAAACGGTTTTTCTTAAATATATATTTTTTTAAAATATATTCTTTATAAAAGTAGCTTTTAAAACTCAAAAAATAAAATAAAAATAATTTTTTTCTAAAAATACTTTTCTAAACACAATCTAATTGATTTGTAAAACTTTAGCTCTCATGTGACCATGGTCTTTATTAAAAATATTGCCAAATTAAGCACTAAATTGATGGAACATATGATATAGTGAAATGTGTGGTCCCTCTCAATTAATAAAGACCTCTTTTATTTCACCTAAAATGGTATGGGTCATATTTTAAATAAATCTTTTTAACATATTCATATAAAGTTTTGGAGGATATTGTGCTTGGGCACAAATGTATACAAATTGATGGGGAATGTATGCTATCTAATTTCTTGTTGGACCATTTTCTTAATTTGATTGATATATTAGATAGGCAAACATATTATTGTCTTTGAATTCAAATTATGCAACATGATTAGATATTTTGTAAGTCAAGGTTTCATTGATAGATAGTGACATTGCATGTAGTGGAGGGAAGTTTAAATAATTAAGATTGACCATCGTACCCCCTTTGTTAGGTGTATTTTGTTCTAATATCAAAATTTTTAAAGTTTGTGAATTAAAATAAATAAAATGTATATTAGTCATAAGAGAGAAAATTTTTTAAAGACATTATAATCATTCATACTTTTATATATATTATAGATTAAATGCCTTTGACATAAGTCAAAAGGCACTTAAAAAAAATAAAAACTAAAGTCCTTTTTGGGCAGGAGCATCAAGTTGGAAGTCATCAATAAATAAGCAATTTGAAATAATTAGATATTATGGCCAACGGTACAATTACAAAAAGAGCATTTTGAATTTTGATAAGTTTGAAATAAAATATTATATTATCTAGAAGGGCATTATGGGTAATTGAGAATACGAAAATTTGTATATATTATAAGTGGAGGGAGATTAATCATAACGGTAACGTGGCCCCCGCAAATTAGGTTGAGAAAAGGGAAAGGCCAAAAGCGAGAAGAAGAAAAAAATGCGATGGATAAGTCAACAACAAGAAATGAAAATGATAAGAACCGGCAATTCTGCACCTAATCTTGAGGTATGTTGGTGTCTCATTCTTGTTTTTTATTTAATTAATTGTTTTTTTTTAAATTAATGGATTGAAAATTTTAATTAATTAAATGTGTTTCAGTTGATTAAAAATTCCAAAAGTCTTTGAAGTATTAAAAGTTCGAATCCCTCACTTTTCTTCTCAGAAATATAATTAATTTTTTAAAAAAATAAATTCATTTTTCTCATTTTTATTTCATTGCTATTTGCTAGATTAATTTTATGAGCTCATTTGGCTTTTCTCATCCCAACATCTCACTCCCTTAATAATTCCCATTTTGAACCAAATAGGAACTTGTTACTACTTACTACCATATTAATTGTTTAAGATCCAATTCTTTGACCCATTAGTTATAGTTTGAATTTTAATATTTTTGCTTCTTTTTCCCTTAAAAAAAATTAAAAGAGTATTTAGCTGGGGTACTAGGTTTTTTTTTTATTAATTTAAATGAAAATATTTTTGAAATAAAAAATAAGAATATGGAATTCTTAAAATGTGGTTTTCTATTTACTATTTTTATTTTAAAATGCTCATTTAATTCAAAAAAATTTCATATTTAAAAAACCTTACAATTTTAGCCTATTTATTTAGATTTGATTTGGCTGTATAATATGATTTAATCCTATTTAATTAAAACTAACCAAATTTCACTCTTTATATTTATCTCATCACATATTTGTATATTTGAAAATATAAAAAGACTTCAAAAGTTAAAAAAATATTTTAAAAAAAAAATTGTAGTCCTAGTTGACTAATTGAGAATATTTGTAGCCTAACAAAAAAAATAACAATATCCATCATATACTTAATTTTTTAATTAATTTGTTGAATTGATTACAATTTTCATATTATCTTGAATATTTATATTCGTCATTGACAATAGCCAATTAGCCACACTCCTCCTTTTTTTTTTAATCAAAAGTTTGTTGAAACTATATAAAAAAACTTTTTCTTAATTAAAATATAATATGTATAATTTTATTTGCCAAATGACAGTTTGAAAATTGGTTTTAAACTTAACAACTGTTATCAAATTTATCTGATAAATATTTTAAAACAAATAACTAATTAATTTTATATTACAATTTTTTTTATTAAATCATAGCTAATTTCATTTTTTTCAAAAACCCATATCATCATTGTCAATTACAAAATACTTATACCCTTTTTTATTGCTTTTTTTTTTTACTGGGAAATAAAATCCATTAAGCAGAAAAAGCATATTAGTATACAAAATGCTCCCTAGGGGAGGGGAGGGAGAGCTCATTTTGTATTGCTTATTGCTAATTAGTTAAATCATGCTATTCATATATCATCAGGTTCCCATTCTAAATAGCTCAAAGCAAGAAATTAGAAGGAAAATTTTCAAGACTTCAATGGTAGGAAAGTTTAAGAAAAGTAAAAATCTAGAAAATTTAACCATCACATAAAAAGTTGGGAGATCTTTTAATTTCTGTTCATTTCTATCACCATCTCAACTTCATAGCAAAATAAATTCAAAAAAATCACTTTTAATTGAGACTATTTTAATATTAAGGAACAAATGAAATTGAAATTGACAAATGAAGTATTTAATTTTAAAGATACATAGACCTAAATTTGATAAAACTCCAATTGAATTAAGCAAAATACATCATATGATTCCTATCACTTCCATAATTTTATTTTAAGCAAATACTAACGATCACTTTTTGGCATAATCAATTAAACCCACGAGACCAATTGTGAAAAAACAATCCATGTGTGGCTAAAATTTGCAATTTTTTGACGCCTAAAAAAAAAAACTCAAAATTTAATAAAATTCAAATTAATCAATTTAAATTTAATTTTTAAAAATTAAATTGGCAGAACAATTCATCCGAATAATCTAACCTGAAACAAAAAATTAGTTCATAGACAATGATCCAACCGGCTGATGGCTATAAGGTAAGGCAGTAACATTTCTTTTCATGATGAAAGTACTTTGGTCTGATTGTTTGCAACTTCCCACATTGTTGGAAATAATTTATTGTCGTTTAATTTAGGGGCCGTCTACTCCTTATTTTGAACGTTTGCCTAACTCTTTTTATTTATTTATTTATTTTTTTGGGGGGAGACGTTTGCCTACTTTAACACTTCTATTTCCTTTTACACACACATACATTGAATGCCACTAGTTATCAATAGCATTTAATTTAATGGTATTAATTTAAAGATTAAAATAGTGAGTTATATTTGAACAATAATAGGAATTTTTATAAAAAAACTCCTTTTATATTAGGTTATTTTCCATTCAAAATTTATTTTTTCATTAATTTAAATCCTAAGTTTTTGAGCTTTCAATCACGAACTATTAGTTAAATTTGGATTTTTTTTCAATTTCAAAAAATATCCTCATATATGGAGATTTTTCCATTCAAAATCCTAACTTTTTTATTTTATCAATTTGAACCCAAACATTTGCTAAAGCATATAATTTCAACCTCCAATCCTAATGATAGCTTGAAATTTTGTTCATAAATTAGATGAAAGACAAACGAAGGGTTCAAAATGAAAATAACAGAAATCTAGGGTTTAGAATGATTGAAAACATAGGATTTTAACTAAAAATACTCCAAATTACCATATATGAAACTATTATTGTAATTTTCTCCAAATCTTTTTTGTCTAAATCGGAGAAAAAAAGGCGGATGGATAATGAATTATCTAAATTCAAGAAAACTGCGGGTTGGATAGGTATTCAAAACTCAAAGAAAAGTTTTATATTAAATAGAGTAGCAAAAATGCATCTATTGATCCATTAAGTTATCGAGGAATATTAAAAATATCTTTTAATACTTATTTTTTGATTGGCTCATGAGAAATGAGAAAAATCTAAAAAATAAAAAAGAGGAAAAATTTTGTTTAAAAATACATCTATTGATCCCTTAAATTATCAAAAAATAATAAGAACGCTCTTTAATTTTGAACACTTTACAATATTCACTTTCTAATTAGTTGATAAGAAAGAAAAAAATTAAAAATAAAAAAAAAATTTGTTTAAAAATTTATTTATTTTTATTTCTTTAAATCATTTGCTTGATGGTGAGTGGGTTGTTTTATTGGTGTTTTTCTTCTTTCAAACCTGCTAGCAAATCCAAAATCCTGAAAAAGTGAGCCATTAATTCTTGGGTGTTGCCCACTGAATAGAACTCATAGGTCAAGATGGAAGATAATGGTGGGAAATGGGAACGATGCTTTTGTTTTGGAATTGCAACCTTACTTAACCTCTAGATTGCCACCTTCTTAAACGAAAGCAAAAATTGTTCATACTTCATACCATCCATTTGGGAAATAACCCCTAAAAGTTTGTCTACATTTTAATATTATTAATAATTACTTATATTCTTACCAATATTCCCGGCTATAAATCATTAATTAAAAAAGGTATTCGAATGACACAAATGAAACATTATTATTTGCCTTTTGTATCAATTCCATAATGACTTCATGTTCACCTTTTTTCTTTCTTTTAATTTATTTGATTCCCACTCTAATATCCTCCAATTTTCTATAAGATTATAAGTTTTTTTTCTTTTTAGAAATTGGAAAATATATTAAACTAAAAAAAAAGAACAAAAAAAAAACGAAAATGAGCAAAAGAAAAAAAATCAACTAATCCCACTAAGATTACAAGTTATACGGATATTTTCTTTGAACCATTTATAAATATGTTTAATTTCACTAATTATGCCATTTCAAAAGCTAAACATAATTACGCTGCATTTAGAGAGAAGAGTTTGCATATTGCAATTAATTTCTTTATGCACCTTCCGAATTTCAATGATCTAATCATGCACGGTGTAGTCTGACAGTAGAAGGTGAATCTCCATGATATTCAAAATTAAGAAGGTATGTCGCATGATTGCTAAACAAGTCATTGCTTCATTATCTTTTTAAAAAATAAGTAAATGTTGCCACATAATTAATATTAGAATTGTTTACAAAAAAAATTTTATGCTATAAGACGTTCTTTAAAATAAATAGCACTATTAGAAATGCTCTTTTATTTTTGTCTTTTTTTTTTCTAATTTGATAATATATAGTAATAATTTTTTTTAATAGCGGTCCCCATGACAAATTTATGGAGTTTTGACTTAAAAATTTACCAAAAATGTCATCGAAATAAGGACAAAAGTAAAAAAAAAAAAAAAAAGAAAAGAAAGGAAATTGGAGAAAAAATGCGGGTGGATAATGTATTATCTAAATTCAAGAAAACTGCGGGTTGGATAGGTATCCAAAACTCAAAGAAAGTTTTATGTTAAATAGAGTAGCAAAAATGAATCTATTGATCCATTAAATTATTGAGAAATATTAAAAATATTTTTTAACATTTATTTTCTAATTGATTGATGAAAAATGAGAAAAATCTAAAAATAAAAAGAAAGCAAAAAAATTTTGTTTGAAAATGAATCTATTAATCCCTTAAATTATTGAAAAATATTAAGAACGCTTTTTAATTTTGGACACTTTACAATACTTATTTTCTGATTAATTGATATGAGAGAAAACAATATAAAAAGATAAAAAAAAATTGTTTGAAAATTTAATTTTTTTATTAACTAATAAGAAAGTAGATATTGAAGTGTGTCAAAAATATAGAAAATGTTTTTAACATTTTTTTAAATCATTTGCTTGATGGTGAGTGGGTTGTTTTATTGGTGTTTTTCTTCTTTCAAACCTGCTAGCAAATCCAAAATCCTGAAAAAGTGAGCCATTAATTCTTGGGTGTTGCCCACAGAATAGAACTCATAGGTCAAGATGGAAGATAATGGTGGGAAATGGGAACGATGCTTTTGTTTTGGAATTGCAACCTTACTTAACCTCTAGATTGCCACCTTCTTAAACGAAAGCAAAAATTGTTCATACTTCATACCACCCATTTGGGAAATAACCCCTAAAAGTTTGTCTACATTTTAATATTATTAATAATTACTTATATTCTTACCAATATTCTCGGCTATAAATCATTAATTAAAAAAGGTATTCGAATGACACAAATGAAACATTATTATTTGCCTTTTGTATCAATTCCATAATGACTTCATGTTCACCTTTTTTCTTTCTTTTAATTTATTTGATTCCCACTCTAATATCCTCCAATTTTCTATAAGATTATAAGTTTTTTTTCTTTTTAGAAATTGGAAAATATATTAAACTAAAACAAAAAAGAACAAAAAAAAAACGAAAATGAGCAAAAGAAAAAAAATCAACTAATCCCACTAAGATTACAAGTTATACGGATATTTTCTTTGAACCATTTATAAATATGTTTAATTTCACTAATTATGCCATTTCAAAAGCTAAACATAATTACGCTGCATTTAGAGAGAAGAGTTTGCATATTGCAATTAATTTCTTTATGCACCTTCTGAATTTCAATGATCTAATCATGCACGGTGTAGTCTGACAGTAGAAGGTGAATCTCCATGATATTCAAAATTAAGAAGGTATGTCACATGATTGCTAAACAAGTCATTGCTTCATTATCTTTTTAAAAAATAAATAAATGTTGCCACATAATTAATATTAGAATTGTTTACAAAAAATATTTTATGCTATAAGACGTTATTTAAAATAAATAGCACTATTAGAAATGCTCTTTTATTTTTTTATTTTTGTCTTTTTTTTTCTAATTTGATAATATATAGTAATAATTTTTTTTAATAGCTGTCCTCATGACAAATTTATGGAGTTTTGACTTGAAAATTTACCAAATGTCATCGAAATAAGGACAAAAGTAAAAAAAAAAAAAAGAAAGGAAAGACATAATTTGATTCACAGCACACCCTTGAAGATAGCTGGTACTCCTGGGATGCAAAATATTAAAACCCATGCAAAATAAATTTTAGGTTGAGGACAATTGGGTGAGATCAGTTGAGCTTTGAGAAATTAAGGATAGGCAGTCATCGAGTTAATTAAGGATTGTAGAGGGAAACAATCATACGAGTGTCCATATACACAACCATGAAATGTTAAAGAAAGACATAGGCAAATGGGGCCTTTAAAAGAAAGGGGATATGAGTGAACTATTATATAGGTATTAGAGGCATATGATAGTGTAGATGTCATTAGATGCCTCTTCTGTTTGTGGGATGTGATTAAGATATACCTACCTTTTAATCATTGTGGTGAAGATGAATTACTTTCACAACCTACATAATTTCTCCAAAGACAACATTACTTGGTAATCCTATGGTCCTATAAAGTTGCTTCCACACTTAGCTTCATCGCTCCTATCTCTTCTTTTCTTACTTCAGTGGCTACCCAGGGACCAAACTGTTGCTGGAGGCCTCTAAACCTATATATATATATATATATATATATATATATATATATATATATATATATATATATATATATATATATATATATTATTTTTCAAGAAAAAAGTTATTAAAATGATTTTGAAGGGTTAATTTTACTAGAAGACCTTATGTAACTTCACTTTTATATTTGGTTTATATAAATTACTAACTTGGTTTATATTAAGTTAGATTTGGTCAAGTGGGCAAATTGTTTTTTTGTCATTAATTATTATATAACATTTTATTAAAATTTATGCATCAATATGCAGTTGTATGGGATTAATTATTCAAGAGTCAATATCCTTTTTCAGAATTTAAATAAAAAAAGATAATCTTAAAAGGAGTTGCGGCCCACTTAACAGTAGGTTCCAAAATGATTAACTCACCTAACGAGCCATGTAAATATGGGATTGGTATTACTCATGGCCGAGAAGAAAATTCCCAATTGGGCTTGGTTGGGGTGATTATAAATTAGTTAGAAAGTAGGTGCTGCTTTAATCTTTCTATAACCTAACTAACAACTCTCATGACTGGACAGTGGACACATTTCTCTGGTCATAGGAGTGTTTAATTTCCTAAAAGAAAACCAAAAACATTATGTGAGATCAACCTAGAGCTATGCATTTGTTTAACCAACGTATCCCCTAAAAAAATTAATTCCCATCGAATTATTTAAAATATTAATTTGATTGGGAAACTTAATTTCAAATTAAATAAAAAATAAATCATTCTGCCAAGTGAAAGTGAAAGTTGCTTTCAGCGTTGATGAAGCTGGAGAAACAATGGTACGGCAGAGGGGCCTCGCCCGAGATTTGCTCAAAAGTAGCAGAAAAATGCGTGTGGTCGCCCCAGGCCCTTTATTATTTTTTTTTTAAGCAAAGGTGACCTTTTTCTTTATTTGGTCATTGTAATTTATTGTCCACAAATGATGTATTTCCAAATATTTTCCAAAGAATTTGATGAAGGAAACGAATTTAATAAAAAAATTAGCATATGAATAAAATCATTTGAAGCTAATTGGGTTGCATATATGATATGATGAAATTTAGGCTTCAGTCATCAACCTCAGTGTGTTTGGCATTGACATGATTCCATCTTTCCTGGCGTACGCGTCATGCTTTTAGTAGACATTGCTGGTGCTATCTTTGCTTCATCTAATTTATTTGATTCAAAGGTCTCATCTTACTTCCGATTCCAAATTTTTTCAGAGGACCTGACGCTGCTTAATTCACTAATATTGAGATCTTATTTGACATTAAATTTGAAAAAAAAATATTTTTTTGGAAAAAAAATATTTTTAATTTTTTTTGAATTTTAAAAACTACTTTTGAAAAAAATAAATAAATATTTTTTTTCGAAACATAGCACTTTATAAAAAATTTTAAAAATTAATTAATTAAATTAAAAAAATTCTAAATATATTTTTTTCTTACACTAAACATCAATTTCAAACACCCAAAAAAATACATTTCTAGTAGCTAAAAAATAAAAATAAAAACTCAGATTTATGTGACTCAAAAATTGTAATGGAAATGTTTACACTTTTGAAGATGCAATTCTACTATTCTACTACTAGTGTTATGGGCATCACAAATTCAAAATGCATCCTTTGCCTCTTTATTTCTGCTTTCACTAGCAAATTACGCTTTAGTAGAGCCTTATCTTTTGATTGCATAAAAAAATCAACAAAAGAGAATACAGAAACAAAAGGAATATATGGCTGCTAAATCATCTACCCTACCCAGTACCCACACCCACATTGGGATTATGGGCAACCTCTTCCCTCTTTCAAAAAAGTAAATATTTAAGAATAACATAATATTAAATCAAGAGAAGAATTTCTGGAAAACTGAGATATCTATCCATGGATCAAACTCAAAGACCTTTACTTCTCTTTAGGATTATTTGCTAGATCATGAAATTTATTATTTGTACAATTTTCAAATTCCTACATTTTATTCTTTTATGAAAAAAATTATCTTCTTAAAGACTAAAAGTATGAAAATTTTCCATGTATGAAATAATTGAGCTATATGTCTTATTCTATTTAGAAATATAAAAAATAAAATGAATGAAATTTTAGCATTTGAATACAAAAAATAAAATAAAGATGATTGTTAGCAACACACTCTTTTAACACTTTATACTTTATTGGTATATTATTTTCAATAAAAAAACAAGCATTCTCTTTTCTAGATAAGATTAAATATAGTGATTTTTTTCTCTTATAATAATAACTAAAATATTAAAATTTATTTATTTTATTTACCATTCTTTTTTCCCTCTTTTCTCATATTTCACACCACTTTTTATTATTTTTTTTACACTTTTTTATTAAATTTTAAAACTAAAAAAAATAAAATATATTTTTAACTGGTTTTTGAGATTGCAAATGATACTCTATGCATTAGTCTTATACTCATTGTCTATTTGATATTACAAATAATAATTTTAATTTTAAAAAAAATTAAGTCGAAATTAAGTCAAAGCTATATATCCAAATACAAAACACTTTTTTTTATAGCATTTATATTGAAGCTTATGCAATACAATTTTTTGAAAAAAATAGTGTAGATAAAAAGCAATTCCAAAACCAACAAAAAAATAAAAGAAAACTAAAATTATAAAGAGAAATAAAATAATATATAGAAAAATAAAATAATTTAAGTAATAAAAAATATAAAATAAGGAAAAAGTTATTAAGAGAAACAAAAAAAATATATAGAAAAAATAAAATAATTTGAACAATGAAGAATATAAAACAACGAGAAAATTAATTATATTTTATATTATATTTTTTGTGAATTTTTATTTCCTTAAAAATAAAATTAATGTTATCTTAGTTATCAATTTTTTTATTTATCATTTATTCTATTTTTATGCTATTAATGACTTTAAAAATAATTTTTGTTCTTAGTATAAAAATCAATCAAAAAATTTCTCATAATTTTTTCTATATATTTTTTAAATTTTAATAAAAAAGTTAAAAAAATAAAAAGTAGTGTGAGATATGAGAAAAATAAGAGAGGAGAAAGAATAAGCAATAAAAAAATTAAATTTTAATGTTTTAGTCATTATTATGAGAAAAAAATTATTATATTTAATTTTATCTAAAAAAAATATGTTATATATTTTTTTTATTAAAAATAGTGGATCAATAAAAAAGATAGTATTAAAAAAGAGTGTTATTAATATTCTTCTAAAATAAATGATTTAGTATAACTTATTTTTTAAAAATAATATTTATTTATTTTTGTGAAAAAATAAAAAATTGTATATTTCAGTTTTAGAGAATTTTGGATTAGTTTGAATTTGGGCTAAGGCCCATGGACTGACCACTCTCATTTCCTTAAAATCTAGGGTTTTATGCTGATGCCATCTCAGATTTTTCTCCTCTTACGAGCCATGGCCAAGAACAGAAACAACAAGAAGAAGAAAAATGGCGTCGTTTCAATGGACATCTCGGAATCCACAATTCCAGACCTCCCTCAAGGTACATAACAAACATACTTTTCCATCCCTTTTATTTTCTTCTGTTCAATTTACTAACACTTTGCTAATTGTCTGCTCATGTAACCACACCGATTCAGTTTCCTTCTTCTATTCCGTCTATGGAATTGTCCTTCTCTCTGAACCTTGCTCTTGTAGTTTTATTATTTGATTTCTGTTTTTGGTGGTGAATTCTTGTTCTTGCTATTTGAATATTAATGCTGTAATTGTACATGCAGCAATGGATACGTCGGAGTTTGTGGCTCAAAAGCCGGCTTCTGGTATTCCCAGTAGGTCAGTGCCAAACTGCCCTGATTGCCCGTTACTACTGTTCTTTATTTTTCTGGTTATATACTTATATCTGCAATTTTGTTCTTATGTATAATTTACGCGTGCATAGCTATGTCTATTACTGAAATAATATTTATGCTTGTCTGTCAACCCCAAAGTTTTCCATCACATGCTTATCAGAAATTTAGCAGATGCAACAGTCCAACGGATGATTGGGAATCTGAGATCCATTGCTGAGAATGTCTTTGTTACCTTGCCCCCTTTTCATAAAAGTATATGCATAATGCACTGGTGTCTTTTGGAGATGTCTTGATGGAATTTGAAGAACATTTTGAAGATGTATAACGTTTTTAGTATCTGGATAGCTTATATTTAAGTTCTTGAGAACTTTCATGCTCAATTTCTTTAATGAGTATGCGGAAGACTCCAGTTTTAGATTAGGATAAAGAGGGTTGACAGCCTTCTGGTTAAGGGTGGGTGATTTGTTGGTGAGGGTTTCAAGAATTGTAATGTGGCGATATAGGTACCTTGACTTTCAATTTTACTAGTACATATATTCTGATGGCGAAGGATTGTCAGACTTGAGCATGGGCACTTTGGTGTATAATAATAGGGGACAATCTAAGAAATTTTGGTGCTGTTTCCAATCTGTGGACACTTAGCTGCATTATGTAGTCTTACTCTATTCCAAGTGACAGAATGTGGGTGGGGGGATATTGGAACCCTATAAGGTTAAAAATGCAGATCTTTCTGCATTTGAATAATGAGAATGGCTTGAAAGAGGGAGATGAGAAATCAAAATTTGTCCCAGGTTTGTTAGAACTTAGAAGATAATTTAAATTTTCAAGGGCTTTTGTGTTTGAAACTTTTAGGTTCTCTTTTCTGTATGTGTAATGTATGGCTATTCATTTTTGATGTGGTTATTTATTTTATTATCATTTGGTACATAGAAGTATAAAGATGTACCTTGGGGTGAACTGAAGGAGCTGCGTTGCTTATGTTTGGGTCCCTTTTTTTTCCCTTCAGTTTCAATATATTAAATCTCTTGCACCTGTGACTGAGAATGTTGCATGGAAACTGTTCACAAGGATAGCTTCTATATGATATTTTTTGTTTGTTTTGTGCGAATAGCTGTTTCTGATTTTTGATATATATTTTTTCACTGTTTGTATTACGAAGTCTTTGTCTATTCTTGCACCTCTTTTCAATCAGAAAGGTAAAGGGAAGACCAATGAAGCGATCAAAAAATGTTCGAAAGATGAAAGCCACATCAAAAGCTATATCGATCAATGAGAAGTCTGTTGAGAAAATTGTGAAGCATGAGACCAAAACAGCAAGAACTCAATCTGCAAAACAGCTATATGACTAATTACTGTAGAAAAATTTTATCTTCTCAATCATAGATTCATTTTGGTAGCTATCTTGGTAGATTTCTCTGCTATATGAAGTTTAATTTTATTATTTTAACTCACTCTTTTTGTGTTATATAAAGAATCAATCAATTATATTGGATGCAGTTCAAAGTGCTTGGTGTGTTATTTCATTATTTGAATTAAATATTTGTGATGCATTGAAGATTAGGATTTCGATCCGGAGCACTAGTGAAAGAGAAGTATTTCTAACATTCTAAGCATTAATATCATACGTTGTTTTATGCTTTTCTTCCAATTGTTTAACTGTAATAGAGATAATTCAGAGATTGATTTATCCTTGTTAACGACACCATCCGCTCACCTGATCTCTTTACCATTATGATCATTACATATAAACTAGATACCAGAAGAAAAATCATCACTACTTTCCTTTGTATGTATGTCTGTATAATTTTGACAATGACAGAGAATTGGAATGGCAATTACATTGCATTATATTAAAAGCTTGATCACATTAAATTCCACAGGGTCGCATCAAACATAGCCTACATGATAACATTAGCTTACCCCATGCATATCTTCATTGATTGATTTCAATACTATATATAAAGGTATATGTTGGTTTGTTTATAGGGATTATATATATTTTGTTAATTTAGAGATTTCTGAAACAGTTTTTCTCTTCAACTTTCTCATTGACAAAGTGGTATCTGTAATTTGCTTGTGGTGATCTAAGTGGTATATATGCAAAATTAGCCTACGGACTGATTTTGTGTTATAGTTTTTATTGCTGAAATCTTTTTTTTTTTTGACAAGAATACTTGAGCTTAACAAAAGAAATTCATTAGCATATGTATAAAGTTGGAACTCCTCGAACACCTAAAATTGTACCTTTGTAGCTTTTAGATATCTTTCATACTTATGTGTTTTTTTAAATATAGGTGTTTAAAAAGCATCAATTGATTTTTCTTTCACAATTTTAAATATCAATTTATAAAAGATCAACAAATTTTAAAAATAAAATTGATTTTAAATAGGTGATAATTTTTACTCCATCCAAAACTCACCTGAAAAAGGAGCTCAAATTCGATATGAACTCAGAGTGAATCCAAATAGATTGATTCATAATAATTTCTAAATTTATGGATTGGGTTAGAATCAACTTACGAGTCGATCAATTTTGAGAAAAATAGCACAAATAGATTAGATTGCAGATTGAACCATTTGATTCATATTTTTCTATTTGAATAATAATTAAAATATAATAAAAAGCAATTATAATCAAATTAACTAATTTCCTTTCATATATTTTTTTTAAATATCTACTAATTCTATGAAAAAATAAGAAAAATGAAAAAAAATCAACTATAGAGAGATTATATGACCTGATACATATTCTGTATATTAATAAAAAAAAATTGGTTTAAAATGTGAAGCACAATCACTTTTAGAAAGAAAGTGATTATCTAACATTCATCTATCGGTCAAAAAAGATAAATATATAAAAATAATTTTTTTCTCTCTTTATTTTAATTTTTTTTTTCTCACAAGCTACTCAACTACCAATCAAGTGGTGAGAGCTTTACATTTAAACGCATTATGTATGCCGATTTTGATAATCAGGTGGTGAGAGCTTTAAATTTAAACGTATTCTGTATGCCGATTTTGATAATCAGGTGGTAAGAGCTTTACATTTAAACGTATTCTGTATGCCGATTTTAATTTATGTTTTTTTTTTTACTATCTTTACAAAAAAAAAAGAAAAGAAAAGTAGGGGGGAGGGGGGTTGTCCAGACCCAAAAATAAATAACCAAATAAAATAAAGATTAAAAAAAAAGAAGAAAAGAATTAGAGTTATAATTTTTTTGAGGGCATGACTCGCAATCCCACCTGAAACTCAAAACGTTTCAATTCATTTTTGACCCGCTAAATAAGATTAAAAGTAATTTAAATTCAAAATGATCCAATTTATTTCAATTTCGAAAATCAAAGTCGGTCTGTTCCATCTATTTGCCACAACTGTTTTAAATATTAAGAATTAATAGATTTTTAAAAAAAATTTATACAATTATAGTATTAGAATAAATTTCTTTGATTCATTTTTATATCTAGTTTTCTATAATTTTATTAATATGTATTTTCGAATTCTGATTGCATAAAATTTTAAAATTTGATCAAACTATATTTTATTATTATTTTATAATTTTCAATTCATCTATTGTTGTTCTTTAAGTTGTTGGTCAGTAGATATTATGCATATATAAATTTATCTTAAATTTAGAATATGCAACTAACAAGTTATTATTATTATTACTTTTATTCATTTAATGTATATTATAAATTATTTGATTTTTATTCTCAATCATTAACTTAAAAGTCAAATTCTAGCTCTACTCCAATCTTTAATTAGTAATATTTTATTTAATTATTTCATACTTTTGAAAAGAAAATTGATATAATCTGTATGATATTTGATATTATTAGTTTAATATTTTATTTATTCAATTTTTAACACTAATTTAGTTATTCAATTTATAGTCTTAATATTGGCTATAATCCTAATTCTTACAATAATAATTAATCATTTAATATAAATAAAAAGTATAATAAAAAATTTCACCGTGTAAAAAAGTGAGAATTTTTAAGATGGAGGGAGTAATACTAATCTTAATTATATATATATTGACAAAATCAATACCAAATGTCAAGGAGTTATGAGATGTCAATAGCCACATGTAGACAAGTCCAACGTATCCACTTCTGACCTAACACTTACCTACGTGGGAGAATCACTTGTATATAATTGGTAGGATCCTAGATACGGATCATTTAAATTTATTATAAATTTGAGTTCGATTCAAATTTTTATATTTGAACTTGATATCGATTCGTTTGAAAATTATTAAGTTCATGAGCGACTCGAATTCAGTTCGTAAAAAAATTATTTATTATATTTAACGAGTTTAATTCGAATTTAATTTATTAACTAATAATGACAAAAATTATAGTTCAACTTGTTAATATTAATGACAAAAACTTGAATTCGACAAAATATAACATATTTACGAGTTATAAATGAATATATTCGCGAGTTTTTAAATTAATACATTCGTGAGTTTTTAAATGAATACATTTATGATCTTTTAAACTAACATATTTACGAATGTATTTGCAACATTTTACATAAATATATTTGCAAGCTTTAAAACAAATATGCGCGAATATGTTCGCGAGTTTATGCGCGAATATGTTCGCGAGCTTGTAAACGAGTATATTCACGAGTTTATAAATAAATATATTCACAAAATAAACAGTATTAAAATTTTCGAACTCGGCTCGTAAACAGTAATAAACAACATTGAATAAACTTTTTTCTAAACTGAAATCAGAATAGTGGGTAACGGGTTTCGTTGATTTACAACCTTAAGATATACCCAACTTTCACCCACAAATCCGACGCTCTACATTTCACCACGTAGAATCTCTCATTCATATATATATCCCCATATTTCTCCGTTATTGCTCCACATGCAACCTCTGATTCTGAGCTCTCCCTCTGCTTTCTGCTCTACTTCAACAGTCTTCTCTTTCTTCTTAACCAAATATGGCGTTTTCTACATCAACTTCTGCAAACTTAGCTCTCTCTCTAAAAATGGCTTTCATATCCTCCGCCGTATTATCCCTCACCGTCATATTGAAGCTTACTGTTCCGGCCGTGACATATTTTGCAGTCACTCAACTTCCTGTCATGTACAGTTCTGTTCTTTCTTGGCTTCGGCCTCCTTATCTCTACTTGGTTAACAATGGAATTATCATCTCGACCTCCAAAACACCGACGAACCTTTCAAGCATCCCCGGCCACGGCGGTGGTATCGAGTGGTTACCAAGATTTGATTGTGGTTGCAGCGATGAGTAAGGTGAGCGAAAGCAATGATGATGAAGCAGTGGCTTCTTCCAAATTGGTGCAGCCACCACCACAGAGGAGTGATTCCATGGAGTTGCTGCTGTTTGAAGAAGAAGAGAGAGAGAAAGAGAAACCGCTGGTTTCTGCAAGATTTGTTCGCAAGAAATCAGTTAAATCAAATCCTGAAGGTATACTCGATGAAAATATGTAATTTGGGTTATAAATTTTAATAATTTTGATTATTGGTTATATGGGTTGTTTACCAATTTGAATTTTTGATAATATTTTTCAGGTGGGAAGGCAGCAGTGTTGGGTGTATCCAAATCGAAAAAACAAGATACCTTAGAGAACACTTGGAAGATGATAGCTGACGGCCGTCTAATGCCGTTAACCAGACGTCTGAAGAAATCCGACACTTAGGACTCACATCTCCGCCGTGACGAACCGCTGAAAATGAGCAAGTCTGATACGATACCAAGTCGAAGCTGAGTCAGAGTCGTCAGGTTCCGGGAAACTAAGGAAGGAACCGTCGTTCAGTGAGGAGGAGTTGAACCGGCGAGTGGAGGATTTTATAAATAAATTCAACGACGAAATGAGATTGCAGAGGCAGGAATCATTGAATCAGTACCAGGAGATGAATGGTCGTGGGGCTTATTAATGAGAAACTAATTAATTTGTTCATATTGTATTTCTTGTGAACAGAAAAAATAATTTTAATCTTAGTATCAGAAATGGAATGTATATATGAGAAGACTTTCATTCTGATACCCAGAAAAGAAAGGGGAAATGGGATAAAAGAGGAGTTTATGAAATGGCTGAGCAGACAAACTTCAGTCTCTAATCTGCCATGTTTTCAAGTAATGGGTTAGATAAGAGACGAAGAGCTGGACATGTGTGGCTGATGATGGAAAATCCAATTCAAATGGCTTTGCCTTGCCAATAATAATAATATCAGACTATAGTTCACTAATATGTAATCTTAATAATAATGATTGCCAGCATGATTACAATGGATTATCTCCGATCTGAGATAGCCAAACGAGAAGTGCATTACTCTCCCGCAATCATCATCTTCACTTTTTTTTTGCCCTATCATGGTGGTTTAGCTCCCCCAATCATCTATTGACTTTCTTCTTAGGGGCAATAATTCTTTGATATTGGCTTAGATTTAAAATAACTGGAGAGTACTTCAAAGCAAAATCAAATGTTCAAGCGGACATTGATTGCTCTGATAATTGTAGAAGATTGCTCGACTTTATGTAGACTTCCAAAGATCTGCTTTCTTTTACTTTATGTTTGATATTCAACCTCTTAATTTCTAATTAACAGTCTTTATATAAACTAATTCAATTATATAATAATATATATTTAATTATTTTATTTTTATTGGTTGACAATTAATAAATCTGTATATATATCACCGTGTGATTTAATTAATATACGGATGATGTGCTATACTGACTTTATCTAAAAATTTCTTTTATTAGTTGAAACTAATTATATATCAATCTCCACCGTACAAAAAATAAACATTTATTTTTTACATATTTTAAAATTTTAATTTATTAAAATTATAAATAATTTCACTTACATTTTTTCTAATACATCCCAACATTATTAGAGGTATTAAAAAAAATAGGAGGGTGAACAGGCCCAAGTGAGCATATCTTATTGGGATGTCACCTAATGTGTTGATCCTGGATAAGGAAAAGATCAAATGGCATACCTCCTTGAGAATACAAACAATACCCTCCTTCCTAAAAATACAGGTGCCAAAAGTTTGGGGATCTATACATCTTTCTTTCAACAGTCCTTATCTGTTTGTCAATTTTATCCCAAACAACCCAATAATCAATCTAACATTAAAGACCAATCAAATCCTATAAATAAATCTTAGACAAATATTTAAGGATGGAAAGCCGTATCTCTGTCTTTCTCCAGCAGTATCTAATTTCGTTCCATTTACCAAAAGCTTACCTCATATATGTGTAGATGGTGATGAAGTGGGTTTCAGTGTACACCACTAACCTTGCTTCCATATATTAAAATCATGGCCTGGCCTGATCAATTTGTCAGTGATCTTACTCTTATCTGTTCCATTGCCGACTTCTTCAATTTTGCATAAAAAAGGCGTTTTGCTTTTGACATATTATAGCGGTAATTCCATTTAATAATTTTGGATAAATTTGAACTTCTGATGCACATTCTTTTGACTTTAGAACCCTACCTTCAATTCAACCTGACCCTTGAGAGCCAAACGTAGCTTGATAGTACAAATGTATGAATCTCCAACATCTACAATTTTCTTCATCGGTTGGAGTTCTGTAGCTAATGCTGCCACAACACCTATTGTGCTCCCCACCCCTTCAAAAGGTTCTCGAAATTAATTGAGTCAAGCTCTTGTATAGTACGGAGCTCTTCCTCAAATTTAGAAGGGAAGTTTGGTTTTTTACATCACAATTTTGGAAGAGTTTGCAACAAGTCTTGGGTACGTGACTCAACTTTAGTACAACATTCCATCCACAGATTGATGGACAATCGGAACGGGTCATACAATGTAACACCTAACACCTTATACATCTATATACCGTATAAGTTGTCTTTATATTGTATTATCACGTATGAAACAAGATTAAATAAAATTCATGTTTACAATGAGAGTAATTTTTTTTAACTCATCTTATATTATCAACAATAATTTCACAATCAATACGAAAGCTTTAATTATAGCTCATAACATCACATATAATAATAACTTAAACATTACGTTTAAAAAGTTAGTAAATATGCAAGTATTTAATCCCCAAATATAAATGATATGTTCTTATGCTTATGTGGAATGCAAGGAGAGAGAGTGATGAGGCTCGGCCGGTGACCTTTGATCCATAACTTTTATATGCACCTCAATATGAACTACTAATCTTCTCTACCTGAAAAATGATGCAATTTGGTGAGTTGCGACTCAGTGAGAATAACCATCAAATGAGTTCTAAAGCACCAAGCATTTCATAATAGCAAATAACAAGTATAATTAATACATACTTTATATTCCATTTCATCAGATAATAACATATAAATATAGATAAAATCAAGTATTCAATAATTGCTATTTACTTATGCTTATGCTTATGCTTGTACATTTTATTTTGTTGTGACCAGGTTAAACGAACATTGCCCCGGATTTCCATGTGAACATTTGCATTTGCATTTGCTAGCTAGCTTGATCATTTGTTTCATCTGCACATTTGTTGGGCCATAGGCCTCTTCTTTTGCTTTGCACATTTGTTGGGCCATAGACCTCTTCTTTTGCCTTGTACATTTATTGGGCCATATGCCTCTTCTTTTGCTTTGCAATGTCGATTGACTAGTCACAACGCCTTTTGAGTCATTATGCATATGCACTTGTACTTACATATTCATCAACCATTGTATTTTATCACATATACCATACATATACCACATATATACCTTATATATCAACACATATACCATACATATACCACATATATACTTCATATGCAACACATATACCATACATATACCACATATATACCTCATATGTCAACACATATACCTTGCATATACTATATGTACCACAAATGTCACAAATTATTCATCATCATATTTTCAAGGAAAAATCATCACAATCATATAAGTGACATAGCAAGCAACATTCATATGCACTATGCACTAAATAATTCAATTGATAATTATACTCACATTTTTCCTTTGATTTCAACCCTTAACTTATTGTCTAACCCCTTCTTGTATATCTCCAATTTGTCTTGAGCCTAATATTGAAATATAATTGGTTAATTTATGACTAGAGAAACTTAATGTGGCTTAAACAAATTAATATACATTATTCATATCAATAATTAAAATTTTTCCTATGAGGCAGTGTGACCTTATGGGGCAGTTTTGACTATAAATTTTTCTATATTTGACCAATTAATCTGATTCTTGTTCCGAATTAAAATTAACATCTTTATATATAACATATTAAAATTTCAGACCAATTGGATTAATGTACAATTTTTGGTGGAATTTCTAATCGTGTTCTGATTTCTACTCTGTTTTCTGCTCTTAGGCAGTTTCAGGGTACTCATTTGGGTTCATCATAACTTATAATCTGTAAGTCCTATTTTAATGAAAATTTACAAAAAATTATATGAGTTCATATGGAAAATTTTTCATGTTTACAACTTTTATCAATTATGTCTCTAAAGTCTTCAAATTATAACAAACATTTTACTGGTACAGAATAGAATTGGCTTCCGGACCAGTATGCCTTACAAAGACCATAACTTATTATTTACATAATATATTAAGCTTAAAGTAGTACCAAAATTTAGCTAAGACCTATACCTATAACTTTAATGTTTGGATAATTTACCTAATCGATCTTTAAGAAGTTCAAAATAATTAAACAATTTTCGGGATCTGTACAGGGCACTTAGTAGGCAGTTCAAATCATAGAACAGTCATGGTTCCATTCACCATAACTCAAAAAATACAAGACCGATGAACCTGAAATTTTTTTTACAAATCCCTAACACATATATCTACAAATTTTATGTTTTTAGTTACTTCCAATATTGATTTTAATATACCCAAAACTAACAAACACAGTAGCTAATTTACTTAAGGTTCCCATCCGGACCAGTTTCAGTACGAAGATGATATCTCATTCTATACACCACAACTTACAAAAATATTTACATATCCATAAAGCTAAGACATAAAGGAACAACTTTTAGGTTTTAAGATTTTCCAGAATCAATTTCTATGGATATCAAAATCGGAGTTAAAATCAGTACCTATTAATGAACCTTAGCAACTCAAATCAACCTTATAACAATAAGGATTGATTACTTACCAAGAACGAACTTTCAAGGGATCAATTTGCCTCAAAAACTAAGTGAAACAAGGAAGAATTTGTGGCTGGAACTTGAGAGAAAATAGGTTGAAGAAATGAAGAAAAGAAGAAGAAGAAGATAAGAAAAGAAAAGGAAGATAATGAAGCCTAATAGGTTAAAATTCACCTACTCCATTTGTTTTCATTTTGTCTTTGCCGTCCACTCTTCTTTCTTTTTTTTTCTTTTTTTGAATGCTTTTTTTTTATTTATTTTTATTTTTATTATCATCATACATACATACATACATATACATACATTCATGTATACATATATACATTTACCTAATTTTACTAACCAATAATAAATAAATATATAATTTAATCACTTATTTTAATTTAATTAAATTAATCATGTCAAATTTTTATTAATTCAATATAATCTCTTTATTCACTTAAATATTAATTTCATGTCATTTTCATTTATATTATAAAACAAACATATGCATTTCTATAAAATTGTAAAATATTTGAAAATAAACTAATTGTATGTCATGAATATATTTAAATAAAAATGCATATTATGCATGTGTTCAAATGATATTTATGCAAAATACATATGCACAAATGTGATGCTGCAGAAATGCATATGGAAAAAGTCAAAGATGTTACATACAATTACTGGAAGATATATTGAAAAGTTGTGTAATTGAGTTCAAAGGTACCGAGGATAAATATCTTTTATTAATGGAGTTTGCATATAACAACAGTTATCAAACAAGTATTGAGATGACACTATATGATGCTTTGTATGAGAGGAAAGATAAAATACCTCTTTGTTGGACGGAACTTAGCAAAAAGAGTTTGGTGGGGCTGGAATTGGTACAACAGACGAAGGATACGGTAAGAGTGATAAAAGACATACTAAAAGCAATAACTAATAGACAAAATTCCTATACAAATTTAAAGAAAAACGACATAGAATATGAGGTTGGTGATAAAGTACTTTTGAGAGTCTCACCTAGGAAGAATATCCTCAGTTGGCAAGAAAAGAAAGTTAAGTTCCTGATTTATTAAGCCATATGAAGTTCTTGAGCATGTGGGTCCAGTGGCATACAAATTGGCATTACCATTATAGTTAAAAAGAATTTACAATGTGTTCCACATGTCCTTGTTAAGAAGATATAGGTCGGATACATCACATATAATACCAGTGGAATCCATACAAGTGCAACCGGATCTGACTTAATATAATGCTTGTAATTAGTGCTAATAAGTTATGTTCTTAGTTAGTGAGAGTTGGAGGTTAAGTGAAGTTTTACAGGTTTGAGAGTTACTAAAATCAGCTGTTTCATGTCAATGACAATGGGTGTTATGGCCGTGAATATCAGGTTTTAATTTATAGTTGTGATGAGGTTCTTCATGATTGTGAATGAGTAGTTCACACTCGTGAATGATGAGTCATGACCGTGGAGTTTAGGCAGATAAGACAACTACATTTTCCTTCTTGCCATCCTTTTAAATTTGCTTCCCACTCCCTGTTAACCAACCAAATACGCTAATTGAATTTTCTTCTTCCTCCTGAACCTTTTTTCCTCCAATGTTGAACCTTGGAAAGACATTGATTCAATAGAGAAAAAGTGAGAGAAGAATGAGAGAAGGAGCTTGTGAGCTTGAGGGGAAAACTTGATTTTTATATTTTTGGGCTTTGGTTCAAGTTTCAAAGGCTAAGAGGACTTTTTATTTATTTTTTATCTTACTAATATCTAGTAGAGAAGCTGAGAGTTCATATCAAGAGAGAGGACAAGCTTGAAGAGCTCAAAATTTAGCTAATATTCATCGTAGGTGTAAGGTTTGTACATAGCCACATCCAAGGCTTTGTTTGGCATATCTCTGTGTTCCTGACTTTAGATGCATGATGTCTATAATCATTGAGTTGTTAAATGCCATAATGTGGGATTGATATGCATGATGAAATTATTATGTTAACATGGTCATATTGAGATGTTTGATGAGTTATTTTGGTTAATGTAGATAATTATAAAGTATATAATTGTGATAAATGAATAAAATGAATGCTGAAGTGTTGATAGACTTGCTGACATTGGTCAACCGTAGATAATATTGCATGTGAGAAAGGTATGAAATGTGATACTCTATTTTTTGGAAAAATTTCCAGATTCGCATGTATGAATGTCGTGAAAATGAATGTTGTTGCTGAGGCAGACCTGTTCACAGACAGTTTTACGGTTTGGTTGACGCTCATGAAAGGGTGATCATAGCCGTGAACGTGTGCTGATTCAAAAGATTAATCACCTTGTATCTAATGAGAAAAAATAAATTACCACAATGAGACAACAATTAATTGATATTCACCAAAATTTTAGGCATTTCAGTTTAATTGCAATAGAAACCATCAAATCCTCAAATTTTTTTAATAAACGCTTGAAAAAAGAAAAATACATTATCAAATATGAAAGACCAATAATTTATGCAGAAAATCAGTATTATTTTATGAAAAATCTATAAACTTTGTTCCTGTATAAATTGACAAGTCTGTATCAAGCTATATCCTAATGTAAAACATATAAGACTTATTCTACTTAATATATCCATTAGTATTTTCTCTGTACATTTTGATGTAAATCTCATAGCGGACCAAGCAAGACATCTACATCGCAATTGTCCTTGGGAAGAGCCTATCCAAGAAAGTACACACGCCGCCTCCTAGGAGAAGTGCACCACTACAAAGCAATTAAATTCAACATATATTATAAACCAGATTATTCAAGCTAACTATAAAGGTAGCAAAAAAAATTCTAACAGGTTCTGAAGTCATTACCAGATCAACATGGTTTTTTCCAGAACCAACATATTGATGTGAAAGATTATGGAGGTGAAAAGCATCAATTGCTTGCTATAAAAATTATACATTAGAGATAATGCAACTTTACCTCATGTGTTTCAAATATTCTATCGCTATTATAGCACACTCTTCTCTGCCATTTAAAAGACCTGCATTGCACTTCGCAAATATCTTCATTTTATAATAGTTACAATCTCCAAATGTCTCAAATATTGCCTAATAAAAAACTTGAAAATTTTGGCGGAGCTGAAACTGATGGCAGAATCAGAAATGCAATTGATGAAGAAATTAATTTGTTGTATTGACCATACAATTCCAAGTATCATATTCAACAGCACTATTAGTAATTATTAAATTATTTATATCTAAAACTACAAACTTCCTCATAAGAAAATACAATAAAACCTGAAAAAGAAACTGGGCTTACCATCCAAAATACTTTTACCTCAAGAAGGCCAAAAGGAACAGCCCCAAAGTTTCTTGAGTCCTTGGAATCAAATGGGTTATCCCCCTGAACCCAAACATGCCCCTTAGGAACCTAAAATACAAAGATAAATACAATAAAAAAATTTCAAAAATCAAAGGCAAAAGTTTTTTAAATAATTTAAGAAATGCAAGAAAAATACCATAATGCTATTAGTCTTCTCGCTGTAATTGGGGTCGATAACATAGGTAATAGAATCGCCCTCCACGCCGATGATGCGCTTGGTCACTAGTCTTCTAGGATTCACAGGGGAGCGCAGAATAACGATATCACCACGACCCACCTTGCGCAACCCGGGGGAAATCCTATCGGCGAGGATTATATTACCAGTGAGGGTAAGGGTGGGGAGCATGCTGGGGCCGTAAGTCTGCACGGCACAGAATCAAAATTCCCACAAAATGCAGCCATTATCCCAACTAAATTGGAGAAAAATACTTGCAAGAGCAACATTACAGAGATAAGTGTCAATAACGTGAAGAAAGCACAAGCCTTGGGCCACTGACATTTATTCACTGGCTGCTTCTGTGACAAAAATTTTCCATTGCTTAAGATTTCTCAAGCTCATTTCTGTCTGCGTGAGACACCCAGTGTTAATGGCATGTAATGGCAATTTAAAAACAAATGGGAAATAGAATATCTACACCAACTGCTTCCAAGATTAATTTCTCGCAAGGGAAGAGTAGCAGAAGCTGTGGTGGAAAACAAGATGGCCTTATAGTGGTCGCTATGCTGTGTGGAACTAATGATTTGCAGATGAAAGGAATTGCTGGCCTGATGTATGGCTCGAAGAAGACTCCGCGAGCAATTCTTTGGGTGACGCTGCTCCTCCGTCGCAATAATTCACCGTCGTTTCTGGTGGCTTGGCCAGAGCTCGGATGCTTCCTCGGCGAGTCTCGAGCCTAGGTTTCGCCTGGATCGCCAGAGACAAGTTAGGCAGTGGCAATGGTGGTTGGACTTCTCTTGGGTGTTAGATGGGATGGGGAGGGGCAGGGGAGCCAAAACCCATATTCCCATAATATAGCCCCGTGTTATTCGACTCTCATAAAATTGGCTCATACTTTTATTTCGGTGATTTTGAGCCATGTACTAAATTTTAATTATATATTTTAATAAATATTCAATCTAAATTGGACTATATATGTTCACAAAGATGTGATACAGCCCACGGATGGCCAAAGGTCGAATCAGACCGGTCAAAGCTCGGAAGAAAGGGTCTGGTTTGGACTCTTTTCTATGGAACCAGGAACTGCCGTTGAACACTTACTGGTCGTAGCTTTAATATGTAATTTGAATCACTAAATTTGGGATTTTGTAGCAAAAGATATACTCAATTGAATAATGACTAGCCACTAATAATTTTATCCAAAATTTTGATGATAGATTCTAAATCTGAACTTTATGTATATTTCTAAAAAAAATATAAACATATTTAGATTTTATAGTCTAAATAAAAGTTAAGACCTTATGTTTTAGGTTTCAAACTCAACTAAGATCATACAAATATGAATTTCAGAACTTAAATTATAATAGCTTATATATACACTGCTCCATAAATTTCAGCAAAAAACACATAATTCAATTGTTACCAAATATCATCCTAAGTCTTCTCAAAATTTTATCACAAAATACTATTAATTTATAATTATTTACATGCCAAATATTCAAATCATGCAATTTGAGGATAAAACATAGGCTATTGCTTTAAATTATACACAAACCTCTTCTTTTTCTCATTCACTTTCTCTAAATAGCTTTCTCCATATAGCTTTCTTCTTGCCTTTGCTAGTTTGAGCTTCTTTTTTATTTCTTTGAACTCCTAAAACACACAAAATCATCATCAAAATCTTACCTTATCAAAACTCTCTAAACCATAAACTCTCTCATGAAACCATAAACTCTCTCTTTACTTAAACAAGTTCTAAATGAGCTCAAAAACATATTTTTCTTTGATGAAAACTAAGGAGAAGAAGAAGAACTCTTAGCTATGCTCTTTTCTTCATTTGATCAATACTTTGGAGGTTTCACTCTCTTCTTGTGTAGCTTTTCTTCCTCCCTTTTTCCCTTCCTTAGCTTCTGCAAGACTTGTTAAGCATGAAAATCGTTTCACCTTGTTCTTTTCCCTCTCTTCTCTTCCTTTCTCTTCTTAAAAAATCTCTAACTATGGTGGAAAAGGAGGAGCTAGCGTGACTGATTTCATGAAGGCAAAAAAAAAAAAGAGTTAAAGAAGAAGATATAAGGAAGAAGAAAAAAGAATAAAAAAATAGCCAAAAGTCTCACATGAGTCCACCATAATTTGACTAAAATCTTGACATTTAGGCTTAATTATCATCTTAATCTTATTTTTCATAGGGTGGTCGGCTAACATGTATATCATATGTCCAATTTAATATTTTAAATAACAAATATCTCATTAAATACTCACATTTTTGGTAAATTGCAAATTAATTCCAAAACTTATCAAATTTGCAATTTAGTCTTTTATATTAAATCAACTTCTTTAAGCTTTCTAAACATCTTATTAGGAATATTTCATATTTATTAAATATTATTTTGATCAGTTTCAATTAAAATTTGAATTTAGACTCTGGTAAGTCAAACGCATCAATTTAACGACACATGCAACTCGATGACTAAATTAGCGGATATGATAAATACAAAGAAAAAGATTTGTTTATATCTCATTTTCCTTTAGAATAAGATTTGGTTATATCTCGTATTCCTTCAAACTCTTAACTTGCTAACTTATTAACTAAAGCTCTTGAATATGTTATCACTTTCATTCCTTGTACCTAAGTTGGACAGTGTTAATATACATGCTCCAACTTAAGGAGTGTTATAATATTTATGTAGATTCTTCCCTATAGACTAGCTAAATACATATTGAAGATAAAATACTATTATTAAGCTAAGAATTGGAAAATTCCTTAAGAGGGATTGTAGAGATTATACATGCCTACTAGCATCAAGAGAAAAACATTTGCTAACTAGTCCACACTTGAATTTCCTCCCATGTATGTATAATAATCTTAACATTCCAACTATGACAAAACATGGAATTGATTGCTTTAACCAATGATGTGCTACTATTTGAAGTAACATATCTAATGATTAAGTCAATAATCACTTTCCTCTTAAGCTCAACATTACACTGCTGAAACCTATTTCCTAATCCAACTTTAAGCCTTCATATACCTCTCGTAATTCTACTTGCATTGCTGAGCATATCTCAATGTTCTTTGCAAATTTGATGAGCCTCATCTTTTGCTTTTTATAAGACCACCTTACACCTACTACGACTCTATAAGCCTTTATGGGCACCTCTTGCATTAAGATTAGCCCTTTCTTTAGGTATATAGAGCTTTATCACCAATGCAAACTAGTTAGCAAATTTATGGTTAGCAACTCTTAACTTGCAAGCTTATTAACTAAAGCTCTTGGATATGCTATAACTTTCATTTCTTCATACCTAACTTGGACAATGTTAATATGCATGCTCCAACTTAAAGAGTGTTGTAATATTTATGTAGATTATTTCCCAGAGAGTAAACACATTTTGAGGATAAGATAACTATCTTTAAGATGCCAATTGGAGAATTCCTTGAAAGGATTGTAGAGATTATACAAGCCTATTAGCATCAAAAGAACAACATTTGCTAACTAGTCCGCACTTGATTTTCCTTCCACGTATAATGATTCTTGACATTCCAACTATGACACAATATGGAATTGATGGCTTTGACCAATGATGAGCTAGTATTTGAAGCAATATCTCTAATGATTAAGTCAACAATCACTTTTCTCTAAAACTCCAACACTACACTTTTGAAACTTATCTCTCAATCCAACTTTGAGCCTTCATACATCTCTCAAAATTTTGCATCCATCTTGAGCATATTTCGACATTCCTTGCAAATCCTATGAATCTTCTACTTTGTTTTCCATAAGACCACCTGACACTTGTGTAACACTCCATCATCCTGTCAGTAAGTGGGTGAATAAGAGGATGTTAGATTACCCCCTCTTAAAATAATCTATTAATTAACATTAAAATTCAAAACATATTTTATTTTATCCTATGTATTTATTTTAAAGACATAATTTCAAACATATTAACTTTAAATCATTGTAATATCATAATAAAAGAAACTATATGCATTTTATATACAAAAGTGTTGTTTTACCAAAGTTTTTCATACATGTTCAAAAGTCAAGTTAAGTTTATTTACAACATGAAATTGTAAATAGCAAAAGAAACAAAAGTGTAGAATCTACTGTTAATACTGTTGTCGCTTTACTGGTTCAGAACTATACAAACTTTATCTACTACTTTTATCTATGGGTTTCTTATAACTGAATTTGGGTAAAATAAATTTTCACGCTAAACACTATGCTTAATGGTGCATATAGAAAGATAATATACTGTAAAATATGCATCAAACAACAATATGCAATCTAGATTTTTTTTTCATTCGAAAATTTATTTCTCTTTACTTGCATTTATTATTTAAATTATTTCATGTAAAACACATTATTACTTACATCTGTCTATATGTACAAAAGATAAATATGCATCATCCACACATTCTAATTTTTTTAATATATATTGGTATACTATATTATTGGTTTGGTTCGATTTTATTAAATTTATATTTTCTTAATCCAAAACTAAACTAAAAAAATCAGTTTGTAAAAATATTAAAACTATAACCATCTATAAAACTACTTAAACCATGATTTTCAGTTTGGATTGAATTAGATCAATTCGATTTAGTTGGTTTGGTTAATTTTTATATAGCTCTACCCATAACGCCTATGAATAAACTCATTAATAGTAATAACAGGGTTGTCATTACCGACTTTTATAATATTGAGCCAAACGCATTTATAACATTGTCATTACCAGTATTTATAATATTGCGCCAAGCGCATTTGTGTCATTACCGACTTTCATAATATTACACTGAGTGCATCTGTAATATTTTTATTACCGGCTTTCATGTTTTGTCATTGAGTATCTTATTTCCCTGATTGACATGCAAAACTATTATTTAATCTAGTTCTAGGCTAGGTATTTTAGGGCTTTACCATTACTAATATTAATTCATAATTATTTTTTCTCATTAATTTTAAGGTTTAATGGCTCAATTGAATACATAATTACTCAATATAAATATCATTTACATTATATAATAAGGTCCAACTTAATTACATATAAACTTTTTCTAATTTATATTCTGTCATGTTTCTAGCAATATTTATATTATGTATTAGATCTTAATTTTATCTTTGTTTCCAAATGAATTTGATAAAGTGATATGTTAAAGAATTATATCCTTGGATCTTAACTTCAATATGCAATTTAAACCACTCAATTCTAAGCTATATATCAAAAGTTATAGTCATTTAAACACCAACTGTTCATTAAAATTATGTCCAGAATTTTCGAGACAAATTTCAGGTTAAATGTTTATGCCCAAATTTAACATACCTACGATCAAATTCAGGTTTAATGTTTACAAAGAAGTGTTATTCATATGTCTTAAGTTTTAAACTCAATAAAGAAAATACTAATCCAATTTTCAAAACTTTAATTATAGCACAATTTATACCGACTGCTCCTTATTAATTTCCAATAAAACAACACAAGTAACACAATTCATATTACCATGTTCATGCAAAGTTAGCAAAATAAATTCATTCTAATTACAAACTAACATGTCAAATATTTAAATAATGCAAATATATAGTAATTTTATAGGTTATTGCCTTAAGATATGCACATATTAATGCTTTTCACTTCTTCTAACTCTTTTTTTTCTCTTTTTTTTTTGCTTCATTGAACTTATTCCTTCTCAACTAGTGCTCCTAAAACACATAAAAATATCATCAAAAACCTTTTTCATCATATCTATCTAAACTCCATTTTCTTTTTTTCTAAAATTCTAAGCTTTCTCTCCTAAAAAATAAGCTCTAAATAAGCTCAAAACTTTTTCTTTTTTTTAGAGAAAATTTTAGAAGAGAAGAAAAACACCTTACTTTCAATATTTTCTTCTATGCAAGAATTATGAGGTTCTATTGTCCTCTTCCTTTGCTCTTTTCACTTTCTTTTATCTCCCTTAAGCTTTCTTAAGTTTTTTTCATTAAAAAAAAGGTGAGGAAATGTCATTTTCATGCATGAAAATGATATTTCCTCACTTTTCTCTCTCTTCTTTCTCACTTTCTCTCACTAGGTAAGCTTTTGGCTATGGAAGGTGGGAGAAAAATGTGGGCTAGTTATGAAGTGTAGAAAATAAATGAAAGAAGAAGAAAAGAAGAAGGAAGAAAACCTTTTTATGGGTTACAACTTATATGACTCATAATTTAGATATTTTATGTTAATCAACATACTAATCTCTTTTGATTTATGGTGGCCAGCCAATATCTCGTATTTAATGTCCAATTTATGAATTTAATGGGTAATTATTCTAATTAATCCTTAAATTTTCAATAAATTATAAATTTATTTCAAAATTTTTCAAATTTTACATTTTGATCACTTATCGTAATTTAACATATTTAAAAGCCTTTATTTTAATTATTATCTTGTTAAAATTTTAATTTAGACTCCAATCAGACTGACACGTCGATTTAATGATTCTTGCGACTTAAAACCTAAATTAGCGGATATAACATTTACTGTAGCTCTAAAGCCTTTATGGATACCATTTATATAGCATATTCCATCCTATAGGTAGAGCTTCCCCTCGAATGCAAGGTTCTTTTCTTTAATGTGTATGCGTTGGGTTTCATGAATGGGTCTAGGTTGCTCATATAGTCTTAACCCAGCTCAAGCCCAATTCACTTAATATAAAAGGGTTGCTTTATTTGAATAGAAAAAAAGCTCCCCATTAATCTCTAGTTACTAAGAATGTAAGAAAAAACTGCTCTTTCTGAAAAAAAATTCTCTATAGAATTTCATGAACTTCATCTAATTCCAAGAGAATCAAGACATTTGTATTGTAGAATTGAATCTAGTTTTAGTAATTTGATTACATATGAAGTATTAAAAATATATTGCAAACGCTCAACAAGTAAGTTTTTGTTGTCGAAAATTCTTGCAGTATGTGTTACCCTAATTAATATATATTGGTTACCTTTTCTCTATCTTTGTAGTACTTGTCATACTAATATTTAATAATGAATAATACTTGATTAATGAATAAATTTATGAATCAATTCAATCTCGAGTTGTCATGTGTATAAAATAATTTTTATTTTATACACATCACATATCATGATTAAATTAGCTTTTATAAATTTATTCATGAATCCAAACTAATTAAAAAAAATCCTTTATAATATGAAGTTTATGATAAACAAACTTCCCATCTTAGTAAACTTCCTATATCGTAACAAGATGGTTTTTGTTCATATTTGATATAATAAATTGAAATAGAATTTAAGAATTGTGACTCAGTTGACAATACAGATTAATTTTGTGGGTGAAAAATTTAAAGTTTAATCTCCTATAAAATCTACCATTGATGGAGGAGCAAAGAACTCGGAACAGAATTAGTCTCAAACTATAAAATGGATGGAAATATTTGTGATATAAACATCAAAAAATGAACTAGAAGTGGCCGAGAGTTCTTTAACAGCTTAATTCTACCTATTCAAATAAAATATTTTTAATTGCTTTGGTAAAAAAAAATTACATAATAGCTTAATAAATAATGAAATAAGTTTCTTTTATCAATTATGATCACACACACACACACACACACATATATATATATATATTGATAAATTAAAATGATTGCTTTAGCATTGAAAATCCACATAAAGATTGAACTATCTTAAATAATTGACATTTTTGTATTGCCTGGAGTTTCATAATAAAAGTAACCCATCACTCTCTTATAAGGTTAGAATCTGTATATTCTTATTGCTGCTACCAGTTTGCGCTAGAGACAATGAGGCTAATCGAAATTTTAATTAAAAAAGATGATTTGCATGAATTCAAGGTTTTGAAAATCAAACTGGATCTGTAAGTCGGACCGATATAGGTAACTGATCAACATTTCAGATTGATTCATGTCATAAAACAAAATTGGTCAAATTTGTTTTTATCCATTTCCCCCTTACAGTTCAACAGGGAAACCCCTTAACTCGGTCCAATTTGATTGGATCAACAATTTTCTTTTAAAAAATCAATGTAAGAAACTCTACCCTCTTTTTCTCAATTAAATTTCAATAAATTAGATCTCATTTTTATTGGGTTGGATTTTCAATTCATATTCAACTTTTTCTTAATAATTTATTTGTTTATACTTGCTCTGGGCTACACAACCGAAATAGTCATCTTCTTGCCCTTACCGTAAAAGTATTTTTACAATTCATTAATCTTTCTTTTAATTGTATTGTAGAATTCTCTGAAAATTTTATTTTTAATATATAAAGTTTAGCATTGCAAATGCAAAATTTTGTTTTTTTGAAGAATTTGTGTAATTTGTAGAATTCAATGTTACAAATACATAATTCTTTTAAAATTTTTTAATATGTAAAATTTTTTGCTATTTTAATTTTAATTTAAATGTCAGTATATTGTTAAAATAGAAATAAGGAATGTCAATCATGATCGTGATTTGAAAACTTTTTTTCTTACCAGAATTTCAATTTAATATCTTATTATTTATTATTATTAAATTAATTCTATTTTAATATTATTTAATATGTTCAATTATCAAATTAATAGTAATATATAAATTTGTAAAATATTTTATAAACATATATAGTTCATTGTGATTTGTAAAAATTTTCATATCTAAACATTTGCTTGTTTATTAAACGATTATTAAAATGATAGCACAACTGAAATCCACATTGTTAGCTAAAGAAAAGGTTTAGTAAGGTCTTGTTTAAAGTTCCTTTGGGTCCATTCATTTGCCTCATTTATCTATAGGTTTTATATACGGTTGCGCTGAAAATAAGAATTAAGAATAAGAATTTTATTACATATCCAAGCAATTTTCAAAGAGTATGGTTATGCTAATACATATATTTTGAGATCAATGAAATTGGAGAATATCATTTCAAAGCAGAGAGTGTATTAGGTGGAGTAGAAGCAGAGAATTTTGAAAAAACAAAAATTCACAAATCTTGTTCAATTGCAAGTGATCTTTCAATTGCTGCCTTTGTTCTTTTCAGTCTTCACGGCCCATCATTTTATTTCAGTTAATCGCTGTCTTCACTATCGTCTTCGCTCCTAAATAATTAAATAATAAGAGGGAATTGAATGGTTAGTTGTAACTGAAATTATAAAGTAAAGATATGAAATGCATACCCTCCAATTAAAAAGGGGATAAATGGTGAGAGGAGGTTCTTAGCATTAGGATGCACCAACTCAACCGACTCCCATAAACTAATTTATGAAGCAAGGATGAGAGGAAGTTCTTAGCATTAGGATGGTTACCCATAAACTAATTTATGCCAAAGTATAGAGTGATGAAATAGAATGGTTAGTGGTAATTTAATTAAAATAAAATAAAATGCTTACTTGCCATAGAAAGTCGTTCCATCTATTATCAATGAAAATTGGTGAGAGGAGGTTCTTAGCATTAGGATGCACCAACTCAACCGACTCCCACCACCATTCTTCGGGAAACATTTCGATTCTTTCAAGTGAAGGTAGAGGAGATAGTTGGTCATTCTCCATCAACACAAGAGAGAGCGGCATCCTCTTCAGCTTCCCACAACTGTCCACTTTTGTTTCCAGGTTTTGAAGGTTTGAAACCAAGCCAGGAGGGAACAGCTTCTTCATTTTTGGATAATCAAATCTTGTGTCATTCTCCATCAACACAAGAGAGAGCAGCATCCTCTTCAGCTTCCTACAATCCACCACTTCTATGTCTTCGAGGGAATTGCAAGTTATGTTTCCCCTACAAATGCTCTTTAGTTGCGGCAAACAGAACAATTCAAATGATTTCAATTTTGGAAGAGAGAATTGAGTGCCGCAGTTGCTGTCGTGGTTTTCTTGTCCTTCCATGGCAAATATCTCCTCCATTTTATCACAGTATTGTACTCGAAGTGTTTCCAGGTTTTGAAGGTTTGAGACCAAGCCAGGAGGGAACAGCTTCTTCATTTTTGGATAATCAAATCTTGTGTCATTCTCCATCAACACAAGAGAGAGCGGCATCCTCTTCAGCTTCCCACAACCGAACACTGCTATTTCTTTGAGGGAATTGCAAGTTATGTTTCCCCTACAAATGCTCTTCAGTTGCGGCAAACAGGACAATTCAAGCGATTTCAGTTTTGGAAGAGAGAATTGAGTGCCGCAGTTGCTGTCGTGGCTTTCTTGTCCTTCTTCCATGGCAAATATCTCCTCCATTTCATCACAGAATTCTACTCGAAGTGTTTCCAGGTTTTGAAGGTTTGAGACCAAGCCAGGAGGGAACAGCTTCTTCATTTTTGGACAATCTATTATCCAAAATTCTTTAAGTAGGGAAAAGGTAGGATGAGATGGTGATAATATGGATTTTCTCAAGGCATCATCTTCTCCACTAAATAGGAAATGCAAGTCTACCAAATGTGAAATATAGATTTTCTTAAGGCTCTGAAATATAGATGGGGAGAAGGACAAACAAATCAAATATTCCATCCCATCACAGCGCTCAATATGAAGACACTTCAGTTGAGTGACATTTTTCAAACGTAAGCCGCTTTTTCTAATTGTGCAATTTTGAAAATTTACAATTTCCAGATTTTCAGGGAGCAGTAGGGCATCTTCTCCTTTACAGAAATCTTGAGATAGAAAGTATACTTCTCTCTGAACTATCAGTTGGCGAATTTGGGTATAACTAATATCATCTCCTGCATAGAGATTGTAATGATTTAGATTAGAGAGAGGTGTTGAAGTGGTGAAGATGTTGAACTCGCCAAAATCAGGGAAAGTGCATTCCAAAATTTCCAACTTCCTCAAAGATTCTAATTCCTTTCCTTCAACTTTTAACGAATTGGGAAGCAAGAGGACTTGTAGACGGAAAATATTTGCAAATATACCAATTGGTAACTCCTTTATTTTTGTTCCCCGAAGATCTAAACACCTTAGATTGGATAGCATTTCCATTCCTTGAGGCCCATTTTCAACTTCCGAGCAACCAGAGAGATCCAATCTCTTCAATATTTTAAGCAGTGCTAATGAGGGCACATGCTTTAAATTGGAACAACGACGGAGCACTAATGCATTTAGATTCTCCAAATGAGAGATGGAACTTGGTAATTCATAAATGTTCGTATCTGAAAGATCAAGAATCTTGAGCCCATACAATTGCTCAAAAAAGGAATCTGCTATCATTGTCAATTGATAATTCCTGCGCAACAGTAGGGTTGAAAGATTCAGACACCTTGGTGAATGGCCAGAGGGAATTTCTTTTATGCAGTTGTCCACTAATGAGACTTTCACAAGATCCTCTCCCCATTTATCATAATTTGGAATTTCTACCAATCCTGCACCAGTCTTAACCATCACTTTTCTGTTGCTTTCCATTATTTGGATGGCCATATTCCTAATCAAGCCATGCATCTCCCCAACATATTGATCTGCATAACATTCCAACAGGCAAACCTTTTCAAGTCTATTGAGCATGGTCTGCCCCGCATCAAATTCTGCTTGCCTGCTTTCTTCGTTTATTACTTCCTCGTCAATCAAATACTCTATGAACTCCTCTAATTCAATCTTATAATTAAATAATGCACGATTTAAGAAGCACTGTTGCAATGCTGAATTGTTCAAATAATCATAGCTAAGTTTCAATTTCTGAAATAATTCCAAGTTCTCCTGCCTTGGTATTGCTCTTTCCAATTTATACAGTGCATCTCTCCATTCGTGTATGTCATCCACCCCCTTCATGTTTCTCACCATCACTTCAATTCCAAGTGGCAAGCCCCCACATTTTTCTACAATGGACCGTGCGAGCTCCTCAACTCCTTCAGGAAGTGTTGTTCCATTACCTAGTTCTTTCATGAACAAATGCACACCTTCGTCCCGAGAAAGGCAATTCACTTTGATACTCTTTTGACAATTCATCTTCCGACACTCATCTAAAGATCTAGTTGTTAAAACCAATTTACATCCATCCATGCTAACAGGAATTCCCACCTTGTTAAGGGGAATATAATCCCACACATCATCCAAAATTAGAACAGATTTTTGGCCTTTGTTCAATGCTTTCCATAGTTTTGCTGCTCTTATATGCTCATCATCCACTCTTGAAAGGTCAAGATCCATAGCTTTTGCAAGCAAATTTTGCAGTTTGCAAATGCACTTCTTAGGTTCAATAAATTGTGAGACAGTAACCCAACAGACATGGTAAAATGAATTTGGAGTTTTTAGCAGTCGGTTATTGAGATGTTTGGCCAATTCAGTTTTACCAACTCCCCCCATGCCATAAACGCCAATTCTTGACACACTATCATCCATTAAGCAATCCCAAATCTCCGCCAATTTGTTTTGAAATTGTTCACCCACCAACTCTGTTGTCAGTAATGTTTCGCCTTTGGTCTCAATAGGTTGCATAGCTTCTCCGCCATTGTCCCCTGTGAGATTTTCAATTTCAGCAGGATGTCCAATGCCCTGAACTGGATACGGCGTCAGTTCAATTCCCATTGAGCTGTCCACTTCGTTAGTTGGGACCCGTAGGTAGCTTGAACTTGGCATGGTCTTGTGTCTTTTATTTGATTCTACATAATAATAATAATAATAATGTTAACTCAGATGAATCTTACAATATTTTTTTTTATAAACCAAACTTAATATATTCAGTGGAAGTTCAAAAAACAGAAAGTAACAAGAATGAAACAGGACACAGATAGCCACCACCTGAACAATTTACATCAATTGAAAATTATACAGAAATTATGTGTATGTAAATAATCAAACATTTAAGTGTATATGTTTGCATCGAACATAAGATGAACATATAGCTGTACATCAATATTTCACTAATAAAATCTTCAAAATAGCAATAATCTAAAGAGATGGACTTTATTTAAAACAAAAAAAAAATAAAGAAATTATTTACCTAGCCCTTGAATTTCTTCACCCATCTGCTCTCTCACTAATGATTCTCCACTACTCTCATCAGGTTGAATTTCTTCATCCATCCACTCCGTTGTTGATAATGCTCTTTTTGTATTCTCATTAGGTTGAAATTCTTCTCTGGTCTCAACACGTTGCACAGGTTCTCCACCATTGTTCTCTATGAGGTTTTCAGCTTCAATATGATCCCGTACATGATGCTCAAATGGCATTTGCTGAATTTCCACTTGGCCTTCCACTTGGTTAAGACGGACCACAGTGCAGCTTGAACTTCGCCTGGTCTGACGTCTATTAGTTGATTCTTGAATTGCTTCACAGGCTCCTGCTTTGACATCGTCAGGCACCTTTTCACAAATGTGGACGCCCCGCCCTGTAACTCCTGATAAATGGAATTTGATCCTTGTAATTGAAGGATTCCCACGGAGTACTTTCCCACAGAATTTACATTGCAAACCCGCATCGATTCTCTCAACACAGTCCCAAAATTGTTGATCTTTTGGTCTGCCCATTTTTGTTTTTAGTCCTACAGACATAAAATAATAATTCTAAATTAACGAAAAATATTGCAATATCAAATTAAAACAAATGATAAGTGGTACAATAGTTTTTTTGAAAACACAATATGAAAATATAATTAATTACACAATATGAATAAACCACTTAACTATCTCCTAATCAAATCCATACATATCGCAAAGGAGCGCATGATCTGCATGTACTTATGCATGAATATTCAAAACTAGCCAAAAAACAAAAATCAACTTTAGAAATAAAAAGAAGAGCAGAAATAGTTTTATTTGTGAGACAAAATAAATCAAAGGAGTTTTGATGGAAAACAGGATTCAATCAGCCTCCAAGAAGGCTCATTGAAATACTCAGACTCCAAGAACCTAAAGAGATCAATCTCGAAATAAAAAGAACAGAAATTGTTCACCTGGCCCAAAAAGAAGAAGAAGTTTCTCCACAAAGAACTGATGAAACCAGAACAAGAAAGGTGCGATTAGGAACCTTTTGAGGGAAAATATGTGAGACGGCGCAGAAAGAGTTAAGCCTAAGGTGTTCAAAGTAGTATTTGATAGAATACAAGATTCAATCACCTTTCACGAAGGTTCATGTAACCTTCCTTCCATAAAGTCACGGGTCTCAGTCTTTTTTAAGTCTTTCTTATCATCTATGTGTTGTCATTAATCAAAAAAGCATTTATGCTTGTCTATTCTACCGACTACCGCTAGATACTTTCTTTGGCAGCTCTGCTTTATCTACAGCTTGCATAGCAATTATAAATAATTAATAGTTAGGATAAAAAAAAAAGGTAGAAAAAGAAGAAATAATAATAATAATAATAATAATAAAGTTAACTCAGATGAATCTTACAAAATTTATTTATAAACGTAATATATTCTGTGAAAGTTCATTTAAGACTTTACAATACATTAAAATTATTTTCACTCGATTTGTATTCACGACTTTCCAAACAAATTTTGAAATAACGAAACAACATAAAAAAAAATTTGCAAGAAATATATGATTTGAAAAGATTCATTAGTGAATTATCTAGTGACATCAATTTGTAAATAAATTTTTTGTTTTATTTCAGAAACAACTAAAAAATTAATTTGCAAATCCCATGATGCAATCATCAAAAGGAGAGTTTTGTTTGAATTTCTTAAGTGGGGATTGCAGGAGTTCAAAAATAACGAGTCCTATATTTATTTCATGTATGGAACCTGATCCAATCCAATTGAACAAATTGACTATTACACAATCACCAATTTTGTTTGCCCTTTGCTCCAGTTCTAACACTTCCTGTCCAAGCATGAACAGACAGGTCAAGGAAAACAATAAAACTCGATAAATATAATCACACCTGTTGGACATTCGCAATGTACAGACAAATGTAGAATGCTTTTTTAATTTGTTGAGTTTCAAAATAGGCAAGAATGGAGAAGGCGTACAAGGGAAAGGATGATATCAATCTAACCCAATTTATTACTTTGAATTACATCTACTCAAGCAAATGAGCCATCAATAAAATATGAAAAAGAAAAACTGGAACTGCCTCTACAAAATAGTCTACAATCGCCAACACAGGGAGCAAACACTTTCAGGTGCTGTAATACAACTATATTTTGCGTCGGGGCGGTCTGAACCAGAGACTTCCAACAGCAAACTCAATTTTGTTTCGAAAACATGCCTTGTGTTAAGGAGGAGAAATCATATTCTTTTCCAGATTGCGATGAACCCACTGATGAAATTGAAGTTGCTGATTGAGGTTTACTCACTCCTCCAGTTGTCACACCATTGACAGGGGTAACCTGCCCTGCGCTATACAAGCTGCAAGCAAGAAATGGCAAGATTATGAAGACAAAGTTGTAAAGACCATTAAAGTTGGCAAATTTGTGGCACGATACTATTAATGACAACCATGATATCTATTCGACAAATAGCAATTTCATGGAACTAGACTTGGCATGGCATCAACTACCAATTTGATCAAAATTAAATTCATAGGAACCATGCGGCAATACATCTAAAGCAAAATCCCACAGTTTTCTTCACATAAACTACCCAAAAAAAAGGTAAAATATAGTGCAAAAAGTATTGAATGGATAGAGTAAAATCTAATACATGAGGATGGAATAATAATGTGTTTCACTTTTCTAGAGAGGATATAACAAATGAAAAAGGAAAGGAAAGCAAAATGAATTTCAGGGCTATTATAGAGGCTTATCCCGAGTTGAAGTTCAAAGGTTAAGGAAGTTTGATTCACAGCCAGGGAAGTCAACTGAAACTTTGATAGAGAGTCGAAGAATTCAGCTATGCAAATGTAACTTAAACTTTCTTTCTCTAATTTAGATATCCGAAGTGTATGTGCTGTATACATTTCTAACTTAAGAAGTGAAATGGAATTTCAGGGAAACCAGTGAAAATAACAACGTGGTGCCAGTTCAGATTTGTTTTCAATTTAAACCAAATGATGCTAACCCTTTGTAGCTACAAGAACAGTACAAGGAAATGATATGTCAGAAATCTGGCGCATGTAAACAGATAACAAAGTTAGAGAGGGAACTCCGCTTTGCTAGTTGTCCAACAAAAGATGAAGAAAACTAAACTGGAATTATATTCACCATTTATGGCAAAGCAAATTATTGAACCATTTGTTGGCTCGAGAAAATTTTGGAAAAAAAAAAATTGCACTTCTCATCGCCCATAGGCAGTGAAATTGGTGGGAATTTCAGATGCAATGGAAAAGATTAGGATCATATCATACAAGAAGACATCACATGCACATGTAGAAGAGGGGCAAAAATGGATCGCACAAAGGAGAAGAAAATTTTGATGCATCTATCCATTATCAGCATCACCTAATAAAAAACGATCTAATCCAACTCCACCACTTGAAAAATGCACATTTCTATATTGCTTGGACTCGAGTACGGATATCAGATATGGATACATATCTACAAGTCTGACTCCTTAGTTTTTAAAATTTAGAATATATAAATATCGTTAAAAAAAATCCAAAATTAGGACACGGGAACAAAGATATGTCTATATACATATAAAAATGTAAATATTTCAATTTAAATTAAAAGATTGATCAAATTATAACATTTAATTGCTATACTTCATTTCACTTAGGCTCCATTTTTTTGCTGAAAATATTCTTCCACAAAATATTTTCCATTGTTTGGATTACCAAAGGAAAATAACTTAAAAACACAGAATAATAACTTCCCATTTTAAGAATGGGAAGTTATTTTCCAAGGCTTAAATTATTAGATAGAGAAAAAGAAAGGACTGCTAACTTCACTTTTTTATATTTTATGTTTTTTCTTTATATTTTTATTTTCCAATGCTTAAAGTAATCATTTATTTTTTATTTATAATTAAAAATATTTTAAGCCTATGGTGGAATTGGTTTTGTCATGAGAATCACTAACTTCACTTTTTCCGTTTTTTAGTAACTTAAAAAAACACCAATGCCCACTTGATTGGTAATATAAAATAAATTAAAAAAAACAAAAAAATAGTGTAAGCCCAGCACTAAAAATTGAGCAAACAGTATAATTTCTGAAGTACAAATAGCATTAATTCTCTTTTCTACATCAATAATAAAAAAACAGAGTGAAATTATGGTAACCATATAAGATTTTTGTTATGTTCTGTCATATAATTGCTAACAATTATATATCATTTTCTATGTATAACAATATATTTGTTAGCAATTATATGAGTTTTGCTATGTTCTTTCATATAATTGATGACAATTATATGATTTTTGCTATATTCTTTCACTTTATAATCATATAATTGCTAGCTAGCAATTATATGTATAAAAGTAAATTTACTAACATTACTTAGAAAAAAAAAATCAATTGCCAACCAAACATCGAAAAATATTTTTCAACTACTTTGTAGTGTTGCATTCAAACATCAGAAAATATTTTCTCAGGAGACAAATTATTTTCCACAAACAAACAGAACCTAAGATAAAATATTTCAAACTATAAACTTAAAAGTCCAAAGTTCAAATCACAAAGACAAACCACAAATACCACATAACTTAAAAAGTTCTAAATTAGCATTAAACAAACTAGTACTACTAGTATTTTGAGAAATCAGTCGTATACACGCTTAAATTGAAGGATCCTATACCCATACCCATGTTGTATCTTAATGACACAAGTACATCTTCATTTTTGAAGTGTCCAAGTAACATAGGCTCATTCAACTTTGGCAAAAGAGAAGGATTAAAACAAATAGCAATAATCAGTCAAATTGCATATGAAGTTTGACTTGATACAGATAAGCATATCAAACAAAGATGAAAACTTTAAACTAATGGCTAGAAAAGATTTTTTTCCCAGGGAAAACAAAATTCCATGGTTTGATTTTGTTCAATATCAAAATATAACATATTCGCTACTTCATCAACATCATTAAAAAAGCAATCAAATTAAAAAGGAAAAAGATGTACCTAGATGTTGGATATGTTACAGAGCTTCCCATTGGATTTGCGAGTCCCATGTTACCAGTCTAACTCAAGGGCAGTACAATTGAATCATCAGAACATCACATAATGCAGCAAATAAATACCACAAAAATCAATAGAATTGATGTTTATAGACTACCTGCATGAGTTTCCGTGGGTCACCCTGCCCATAAGCTGCTGGCATCACTAATCCAGGAATTTGGTAGTCCATGTTCGGCCAATGGACAGGAATGTTAATTCCATTGGACCCAGACTGTTGAATGTTTCCAGGAAATTTAGGGTCTATAGCACCAGATTTGGCTGCAGCAGCCATGAGAAGGGACTGCTGCTGTGCCAGCATAGCAAGTTGCTGTTGATGCATTGCAAATGGGGAAACCATATTGGACTGCAGTACATTCAAAACAAAGTGTCAGGTAATTTGTATTTGAAATGAGTTGGTTTTTGTGAAATGATATCAGATCATTAATTTGAGAACAATATTTGAAGGCACTAAATCAGTTCTTCTAGTCTGTACACAATCTTGCAATCAAAACCCATTCATGTGTAAGCGTGAATGCACAGTGTTACACACATATTGTTCTCAAATGTGTTGCACACCTTCTCAAAAAGGCTCATGATATCAATTTTTACATCTTTCTGAGGTTTCTCTGACACTGAAGTAGTTATTACAGGTAAATCTTTAAATAAATCCTCAATTCCAGAGGTAGAAATTGCATTATCCTCCACTGGTTTAGACGGACCAGCTGTGTCCGTTGTTGATGCTTCTTCAGCAGCAGCAGCAGCAGCTGTAAATTTGCATAGAATCAAATAAAACAGCAATAGTATAATTCAACAGTGATTTTGCAGAAATTATACAATGTAAGCATAATTTTGAAAGGGATAAGAAGAGAGAAATAAGGGTCCATTTGGCATTGAGTTTAAGAAAAGCGTTTTTGGAGGAAAAAAAAATTATTTTTAATTTTTTGAGTTTTGAAAACTGTTTTTGGAAAGAAATAGATAAATAGATGTTTTTCCAAAAACAAGTTTAAGAAAAACAGTTTATAAAAAAATTAAAAAAATCACTCAATTAAATCAAAAAAATTCGAAACCTGCTTTTTGGACACCCAACAGCAATCTCAAACACCCTCTAAATGAAAAATATAAAAATCAGCAAAAATTGCGAGGATGATCCTATATGAATTGCATATTGTGAAAGTGAAGACATACATTGGAAACCTGCCCATCCATTATCATCATTGGAAGCTGCCTCTGAACCATTTTGACTTGGACCATCCATGGATAGCATGTTAAAAAGGTCAGTTGTATAATCAATTTTTGGTGCAGGAACAGCTGGACCAGTAGTCACGGCATTCTTTGTTGCTTCAGCTGGCTCCTCTGGTAGTTCAGCTTTCCGACTAACCTGTTGGGGCATTGGAAGGGCAGTCTGTTTGTGCACAAATATATTATGCTACTAAAATATGTTTGAGTGGAAGGGCAAATAAATGGAAATATCTTGTCAGGCCAAGTTAAGAAACAGCAAGAAGTATGCATGTACGATGTGCCCACTTTATCAAATAACATCTAACAATAAACCCAAGAGTGCACAGTAGAAAGAATTTGATCAAAACAGCATATAATATGCACGTATTATGTGGCTTCATCCTGTCATCTTGAGATTCCATTGCTTCATATAAACCACTTATAAACAAATTAATAGTTCCTGAGAAATGACAGATATAGTGTGTATCACCCTTTCTTGTCTATCTAGTCTTTGCACCAAAACTTAATCCTAATACCTATTATGCTTGAGGTTTAATTTCATGTTGAGGTTCTGAATCACAGCTTTTCCATATTCCCTTCTTTTATGCCTTGTTATTTCCTGATATTGTTTTTAAAGTCAAGGCTGATTTGCTTCCACATCAGTCATTTCATGCAAATGCAAAACACATACATTTTTTTCCCCAAACAGATTTCATTTTCAAAAGCCTGCCAAACAAATAAGGGAAGATTGTAACCTTGAAGCTTATCTGTGCTGTAAAAAACCATAGACAGATCATGAGTTGTTTTATGTTAATCCTTTTTGGCAGCCAATCAAATGATTTTGAGAAAATAAAATTGCATGATAAAAAATTCTAAGATACAAAAGTCAAAGCATCAGTGAATAATTTAGTTCAATTATCCAAATGCACTTTTGAGCAATGAATAAATTCGTAGGAAAGTGGAAGAGGCACTTATTAAAAAAAATTGAAAGAATGGATATTGAAATTGTTCTGGTCACGTGCATTGTAGTCCTAGTTAATTCACCATAAGGAAGGTTGAGCACATTTAAATAGAAGGAGATAAGAAAAGTAATATACCTAAGACGGCATAAAAGGATCCTACATATTCCAGAAGATATAACCCAAAACCAGGTGGAATGGAAGAAATGGATCCATACTGCCAAATTAAGGCTTAGTTGAATATAGTATCCAAAAGGAACAAAAATGTGCCTACACCTTCAATAAAATGTGAATTCACTGCTATTGTAGTAAACTGCCCTTGCAAACAATCAAAAATCATAACCTTCAGAACAATTTGCAACTGCTAAGGTCTTCAAAACTATCCTTTGCTTGCTTATTAATTGACAAGAAAAAACAGCATATGCGTAAACAGTACTCTTATTCAAGGCACTAACTCTTCTATTTGAATTTTTATATAACAATTTTCAACTAGATGTACAAAAGAATACCTGCTCAGGTCCCCTTGGAGGAACAGGAATGCTAATTCTTGCAGCAGAGACACTCTCTTTAGAACTTGGAGGTGGAGCAGTCTTCCTTTCATCAAAAGTATTTTCAGAACTGCTCGTACACTGATGTGTTCTATGCATGGAAGACTTTTCATCATGTCCCCTAGGTGGGGATTTTGGCTTCCCATCTTTTGGGACCCATCTCTTCTCTTCATACCTGTAAGAAAAATGCATTGACCGGGTGTACTGCAGTCACTTTGCACAAAAGAGAATGACAATGGATGAAAAAAATAAACTGAAAATAAAAAGTGAGAGCAAAAAAAGTATTCTAACACTGGACACATACTTTGCACGAATGAAATTCTCTATCCCAACTCTATCATAGTTGGGGGGTAGCTCTGCTTCCCAGTAACTATTAGCCCTCTCATTCCCCATTGCTGTATAAACCAGGAAGAAGCAGGCCATTAACCAATCTTTATAGTTAAAACAGCAGAGTAAGGTCAACTACATGCGTATGACCAAACAAACCAGCTTACATTGAATAAATGCAACCTGCTCTGGAAGCCATGTGTCAAGTGTCGCAGATCGGACCTGCACCCAAAACAATTACGGATTCAAGCATTTTCTTCACTGAAAACTAAAATAACTACAAGTTGACACCTTAAAATTACAGCTTTAATGATAAATAAGTAGAGATCAAGCCTCCTGTATTAGACAAAGAAGGACATAGATTCCTTGGATGATCAAAGCCAAGTTTCGTGGACTCACGTCATTAATATTAATAAAAGAAAAGGTTTAAAATGCAAAATGAATACTGAAATTGCTGGGTTTAACTTTTACAGACAACAGAGGCAAAATTTTAAGAACAATAGCATAATATGCCAGAACTGATCAAATGTCATGTAGCTCAGCCATGATTACTGGAATCAGCACACTTAATTCAACTAAAGATATATTCCCCATTGAGCTAAGATAGTTTCATATGTAATATTACTATATCTACAAAAGATTGTGAATAGAAATTATTTATGATCCACACAGTGCATGAGACATGCATTTAATTGGCATAGCATCATAATTATTGAGCCATATTAATTGATTTCCACGTCCTCACCTCATAATTCTTCTTCAGACATTCTGTCATTTACATTGTGACTTAAAATATTTTCTTAATTTCAATTTTCACAATATATTTATTCAATATTGTTATATTGTTCTCTATTAATTTTTTTAATTGTATTTTCTTGAAAACACCCAAGTCTCATATTAGGAAAGTGATAAGCCACCAATCAAGAATACCTATTCTAGAAGGGGTAAAAAGGGGATTCCAGCATAGACAGGGAGTGCTTTGTCACCTATTCTGTTATCATTCTGTTTTACTCATATTTTGTGGTTGTTAAGGTGTGGTATGCTTGTTAGGACTTAACTATATAAATAATAGTAGAGTAGAATATAGGATTAGGCATTCTGTTTGGCTGTATTGGTTTATGAAGAGTTATGCTCTCTTGAATACCAGATATCTAATGAAAATTATCTGCCCTTATTCTGAGTTTCCTTAATTGTTCAGTTCTCCATTGATTCTCTTATTGTTTCTCCATTCTTGCCAACTGTTTACTCTTGAGCCGGTAGGGAGGGCCTATCATTTTTTGGTATCAGAGCCAAAATGCCATCCAAGGTGAGTGATAAAGTGGAAGTGATGGAAGAATTGTTGGAGGTGGTTAAGGAGGACATGAAGGAAATGAAAGAGGAATATCAGTAAGAGAGGAAGAAGCTATCTCTGTTGGATGAGCTGCCGAAGTTGTTGAGGAGATTTCGGGAGACAGGATCAATGAAGGAAACCACTCTTGGGATCACCCATGGGATCCTCTCAAGCAGCACCGGCACCCACAGTGCCTTCCACACAAATGTTGAATGTACATTGACTGCTGCCATCGATTGTATTGCCCCTATGACAGCCAAACGGAAGCTACGCCAGCTCGAGTTGCTGAAATTCACCAGATAAAATTCAGACAGGTGGAAATTTAGAGTCAAGCATTTCTTTGCAGCTAATGGCTATGATGAGACTGCGCGAATCGAAGTGTTGCTGTGAGTATGGATGGGGACGCCATAGCTTGGTTTCAGTGGGCATATGGCAGAAGGGAATTTCGTTTTTGGAAGGAGTTAAAAGTCTTAAAGATGGCAATCAGAGAGAGATTCCGATCTTCTCAGGCGGCATCCTTAGCGGTGCTGTGAGGCAAACATCCACGGTGGCAGAATATCGCCAGGACTTTGAACTTCACGTGACACCCTTAAAGGACATTCCATAAGAAATTTTAGAGGGAACCTTCATTAATGGGCAGAAAGGAGAGGTATGGGTTGCTGTGAGATTGTTAAGACCAATGGGCTTGAGCATGGTTATGGACATGGCTCAGAGAATAGAAGATTATAGTCTAATCTTATCAGGTACGACTCCCTAGCCCCTACTCAATTATTTTCTTCACAAAATAGCCCAACAACTTACAATAGCAATCCAAACACAAATACTAAAATGCAATGACTCCCTTCAATCCATCAAAAGAACCCTAACCCTTCCCACGGTCTACCAACATGTCTTCTACCTTCCACAGCTCCCAAACCATCAAATTCCAACCCTCCAATGAAAACCAACTCAAAACCCTATAAGAAACTCTCTGAAACCGACTTATAATGCCGAAGAGAGCAAGGTCTTTGTTTCAAGTGATAAGAAATTTCATATTGGTCATCAATGCAAAAACCGAAAGCTTCACTTGTTGATTGTTGAGGAATCGGTTAAGGAAAGTTACTGTCCAACTTGTGGTGAGTCACAAACGGAAGAGGATTTGACACTGTAACACTTGGGAGAAGTAGAGGTATTTCTGAACACTCTTGTTGGCTTAACTACATCTCGTTCGTTGAAATTGAGAGGAAAGATCCTGCAAACAGAAGTAGTAATCCTTGTGGACAGTGGTGTTACCCATAACTTCATCTCTTCTCCTTTGGCTCGACAACTACAACTACCTATGGAGTAAACAACTACTTACAACATCACTCTAGGAATGGGGAACATTGCAGTGGGGAAAGGGGTGTGTTGAGGGGTTGTGCTCTCAATGAATTACGTAGACATAGTAAAGGATTTTTTGCCAATTCAGTTGGGTAGCACTGATGTAGTTATGGGCATGAAGGGATTGAAGTCGGTAGGGCAGATGCAGATCAATTGGAAGATAATGAACATGCGATGTAAGCACAACGGAACTAATGTCACTCTCAAAGGGGATCCTAGTGTCTGTCACACTCTTGTATCATTCAAGTCACTTAGCCAGTCTTACCTTCCTTCCAAGCAAGCTTATTGGGTGGAATTGGGCGGAATTGGCTACTGAAACTCCACAACAAGATTCCATTACCCCCAGCTGAAATACAGAAGGTGATTGATTCTCATTCTTCTGTTTTTACATGGACCGGTAGCTTACCTCCTCAAAGGAAGCATGACCACAAGATAAAGCTTCTTCCAGGCACAGTTCCAATCAATGTGTGGTCATATAGGTACAACCCACCCCCCCCACCCCCCCCCCCCCCAAAAATTCCAAAAGATAGAAATTGAGAAATTACTTCGGGAGATGTTGGCAACAAGAATAATTCAACCTAGTGACAACCCCTTTTCTAGTCTGGTTCTACTAGTTAAAAAAATTTGGAAGTTGGCAATTTTGTGTGGATTATAGGGCACTCAACAATGTCACAATACCGAATGAATTCCTAATTACCGTCATTGATGAACTATTGGATGAATTAAAAAGAGCAAAATTCTTCTCCAAACTAGATCTTAAGTCCGAATTCCACCAAATTCGGGTTCGGTTGGCTGATATACCAAAGACAGCATTCCGTGTGCATGAGGGGCATTAGGAGTTCAGAGTGATGCCTTTTCGACTGATGAATGAACCGAAAACTTTTCAAAGTCTTATGAATTCCATCTTTCGAAAATTATCTCCAAAAGTTTGTGCTCATATTCTTTGATAATATACTGATTTTCTGCCTTGACCTGAATTATTATGTGCAACATTTGCAGGTTGTGGTTGACTTGCAATCCCAACATCAATTATATGCTAAACCCAATAAGTGTTTGTTTGAGCAGCAGCAAATTGAGCATTTGGGAAACATTATCTCAGCTGAAGGGGGGCAGCGGATTCTTCTAAAGTGGCTACAATGATAAAATGGCCTACACCAAAAACTGTGAATGAGCTCCATGGCTTCTTAGGCCTCACAAGGTATTATCAGCGTTTTGTTCGAGGATATGGGAGTTTGCCTCATCCCTTAACAACCTTATTAAAGAAAGATGTTTTTTATGGAATTCCGAGGCAGCTACGGCTTTTCAACAACTCAAACAAGCTATGACCACAGTGTCGGTGCTAGCGCTACCCAATTTTACTAAGCCTTTTGCGGTTGAAACAGATATGTTTGGACATGGGTTAGGGGCAGTACTGATGCAGGACCAACGCCCCATTGCTTATTACAATCCGTCACTATCCACCGCGCCAATTCTAAATTAGTTTATGAAAGGGAGTTGATGGAAATAGTCTTTGATGTGACCAAATGACATCATTACCTCTTGGGCTGGCCCTTTGTGGTACAAACAGATCAGCAAAGCCTCCGCTACTTATGAGAACAACAAATAATACCTCCCAAACAGCAACGATGGTTGACCAAACTTATGGGGTATGAATTTCAGATTGACTACATACTTGAATTGGAAAACAAAGTTGTGGATGGCTTATCTCGACTGCCCTTTGTTGCGGAACTCTCAATTTTGGTGGTTCTCAATGGCCCACAACTCTTGGACCTGTGTATTCAAGTAGTTCTCGATCCTCACCTCTCTTCCATCTTGAACAACCTGTAGCACAACCCAGGCCAGCATCCAGGTTATTCAGTGGTGCAAGGAAATCTTTTGTTTCGTAACCGGTTGGTATTGCCCGCAATATCCCCTCTCATTTCCTCTGTTCTCTTTGATTGTCATGATAGCGCTATGGGAGACGGAGGATTTCTCAAGACTTATAGGCAACCAATGTCCATTGAAAAGGCATGAAAAAGCAAGTCTGGAATTATGTGGCTCAATGTGAAGTTTGCCAAAAGAACAAGACTGTGATTTTGTCTCTAGTTGGATTATTGCAACCACTCCCAGTTCCCAAACTTATTTGGGGAGATATCTCTAGATTTTATAGAAGGGTTGCCCCACTCATAGGGAAAATCAGTTATTTTGGTAGCAGTTGATCGCTTAAGTATGGCCATTTTATTGGCCTTAAACATCCTTACACGAAAACCTCTATAGCAGACATGTTTGCTAAGGAAGTGGTCAGGTTGCATGGGTTTCCTCACTCAAATGTATCTGATCAGGACAAAATTTTCCTTAGCAAATTTTGGGTTGAATTGTTCAAGCTTTATAAGCTGCAACATAGCACAACTTATCATCCTCAATCCGACAGGCAAATAGAGGTAGTAAACCACAGCTTGGAGGCTTATTTGAGATGTTTTGCCATTGCTAATCCGTCATGATGGACCATTTGGTTACCCTGGGCAGAATTCAATGAAAAGTTGAGCAACAGGTTCTATAGCCTGTCAAGGTATTGGAGAAGATTAAGGCAGTGGCTTATCGTTTGGAACTTCCCCCCACTTCTTCCATGCACCTTGTTTTCCATGTCTCACAATTACAACCTAGTATCAGGTTTGGGAATGACAAACTTGGGGTCAAGGATCTTCCTCCCACTCTCATGGTTGACCTGCCATTGCCCCTACAACCAGCAGCTGTCCGTGGGATGCAGAAAAGCTCAATTTCCCCCACCAGTCATGAGGTGCTTATTCATTGGGTTGGCAAGCCACATTTTGAAGATTCTTGGGAGAAGTATGAGTTATCTAAGAGCATTTTACTAACTTCCAACTTGAGGACAAGGTGACTCTTTGGGTCGGGGGCATTGATAAGTCACCGATCAAGAATACCTATTCTAGTAGGGGTAAAAAGGGGATTCCAACATAGACAGAGGAGTAATTTGTCACCTATTTTGTTATCATTCTGTTTTACTGGTATATTGTGGTTGTTGAGGTGTGGTATGTGTGTTAGGACTTAACTATATAATTAATAGTTGAGTAGAATATAGGATTAGGCATTCTGTTTGGCTGTATTGGTTTATGGAGAGTTATGGTCTCTCGAATACCAAATATCTAATGAAAAGTATCTGCCCTTATCCTGAGTTTCTTTAATTGTTCAGTTCTCCATTGATTCCCTTATTGTTTCTCCATTCTTGCCAATTGTTTACTCTTGAGCAGGTAAGGAGTGACCATCAAAAAGTTGACAATCAATGCACACTAGAAACACATACATGAGAAATTTTCCGAAGAAATACAAGTCTGAATGGATAGACAACCAAATCATTTCTACAAAGATGAAGCAAACAAGGAATTTGTTCCAGCCTAAACCAACTAGTCGAGCTAGAAAGAATATATTGCATAAACATCCACAAGTTCACATGCACAAAAACATAGGGACTATCAAACTACCATTTTTTAAAAAAACAATACCATTTTTTCTGGTAAATCTGAATAAAACAAGACCAAAACAAGAAGCCTGATCCCACAGTGATCACCCTCAAGAGGTCATAAAGAGACTCAATGGCGTGTTCCCAATTTTTAATACCAAGAGCAGAGCAGACTATGAAAAGGTATAATGAGAAGCAGCAGTTCAGTTGATTCTGCACATAAATCAAGATGCCTAGTCATCAAGGTACATTATAACTACTACAAGGCTCCACTGCTCCCCCTTAAACATAATCCTATTAAAATTGAATCAATCATGAAGATAAAATGAAACATCACCTTTGAAATGTGAACCCCAAGACTTCTGTGGATTCCTGAACATTGCATGCATATAAATATACCTAAATTCACACTTGCCCATCTTGGGCCTCTGCATTACAAGCAAGTTAACTTTAGCAACTCATACATAACAAAAGAACAATGAAAGAAAAACATGCAGCTAACATATGACAAAATTTAACAAGATCATATATATACTCAATAATTATTAATATGGTAAATATATCATCCTCTTTGTATCTATATCGACACATACTTTGATTTGCAGTCAGCACATTCTCTATTCTCCGGCAATTTAAGGAGACCCTCCAAGATCTGCACAATTACAAAACAAAATGATAAGAATTCAATGTAGAAACTATATCACCGAGGAAAAAAAGGGATAAAAAGCATTGTTTATGAAACTCCAGATCTAAAATCATAAAAATTAAAGTTAAGACTAAAGCTGAGGTTAGAATTTCAATTACAAACAAAATCACAAGGCACATTCATGACCAGCAGAATTATATTCAAAGTTGGTGGTGTAACTGATATGCCCTTGGGTCTGGCAAATAAGTGAGAAAGTGCATCTAGATGCAAAGGAAGGGCACACCACTAATGGATAAAGTAGAACAGAGGTAGTAAGACAATATGTTCATTGTAAATTTCCATCTAATTAATTGAAATAATATTATATCAAATCCTACTAACCACTAAATATTTCATGGGAACTAGAGATTTCACACAGCCAAGAATTCCGTATATGAAACACGAATGCTAAAAATGATTTTCCTTAAAACTAAGTAACAGTCATCAACCATAGTAGATTCTAAACCTTGATTCATATTAAATCTTTTAGCCTTCCTAATGTGTATAGGATGACAGAATCCAGATGGTACCTGACAGAATGACAAATAATAATATACTCAGAAAGAGAAAATAGGATGAATAATATACTTAGTTACTTGCATATACTTCAAAAATACAACAAAATTATGCATTTCTGGGCAGGCAAATCCACATTACTTTTATTATCTAAATAAAATTTTCAACATGTTACTTAACTGAATACTCAAAATGCAATTTCATTTCATTGATTGTACCACTTCTTCAATCAAATGTATAGATATTACATACTCGAAATACAGCTAATCACCTCTATGACTATGAGATAGAAATTCGTACTTGATCTTATATTAATATGTTCGCAGATAAAAGTTCAAGCAATCTTTTCAGCTCAATTACACAGCCAAATTCATATGCGTAGGACTGATCTTCATATGTCCATAATTCCTCATCTACCAAAACAGTAGATTAAATCTTCCACAGAAAAAAGATCAACAAAGTAATAGAAATGGGAAAGTTAAATCAAATTAAACCATAAAAATCAGATTGAAAATACATATCCCCGTCCAGAAACACACAGATCGATCAGGAGAAAATTCAAATCTAGCAACGTTCTATCAATCTAAGGAAGCAACAGCTGATAAACTATTGGTTCAGAAACAAAGGAGCAGATCAACACTAAAATGAGATACTAATCAAAACCAACCACGCACCACATAATAAAAAGCTAAGGCAGAATCGAATTTTCAAAAACTATAAAGCGCCAATAAGAGAATCAGAACAGGACCTTTCTGTGCCTAGTATTAAGCTCTTTAGACACGTTGGCCTTCTCGTTCATGGCGACTGTACCACACCGGAAATCGATCGATTAACTTAGAGAGAGAGGAAAAAAGCAGTACGAAGAAAAGCAGAAACAGCAAAAACAGTAAATTTGACGTCAATTTCGTCTTTTTTGATTTGCCTCTCCTCCCTTTCTCTCTCCGCCTCTCGTATTTCTTTTTTCTCTCTCTTCCCTCCCTCTGATTATCGAGCATGTACCCAGGAAAAGAGAGAATGCAAACGCCGTATTGCTTCTTGACTTCTAAATTTTTTTTTTTAATTTCTCTATATTAATCTTTTTTCATTTTTTTTCATTCCCTGGACCTGTGAATGTATGTGGGATGTGTGATGGGATTGGCACGTGTGAAAAAGTGCAATAACGGCAATGAAACGGCAGCGTATTGTCTCAGATTATATAAATAAACAAGTAGTGTGCAATGGTTAGCTCGGTCGGTTAACCAAATGGAAATATCAGCAAAATTACTGACAGATTATTCAACCGATTGTAGTCGGTTAACTGATTGAATTGATTAAAAATTTTTGGTCAATTCAATTAACTGATTATGGCCTAAGACAATGCAAGACATAGCTCTTAACCATCATCATCTATTTTTCTTCAAAAAAAACTATCATTATTTATTTGCTTTTCAACTTTACATTTGAAAAAAAACATTTTTTGAAGAAAAAAATTATTTTTAATTTTATAAAGTTTTAAAAACTGTTTTTTAGAGAAACAAGTAAATAGATTTTTTTTCATGAAATAAATTTAAGAAAAACAGTTTATAAAAAATTTAAAAAATAAGTCAAAAAAATCAAAAAAAAATTAAACTTTTTTTTTTACCACCGACAACAATTCCAAACAATCTCTAAATTTTTAAGTGTTACATATGATTATAGTAACATGAAGAACAACAATTTTGTTTTTTGTTCTTAACCACTTCTCATGCAACTCATTAGTTTTTATTTTGTTTATTTGCTTTCATTTGTTTTCCTTTGATTCTTTCCCTAAAATGTGGCATTTGTTAGATAATATCAATTCATTCTTAGCAGGAAAGGCACTGTAAAATCAATGTCATTATCCATTAAAACATTTTTCCTCGTATGTAGACATTTATGCTCAATAATTTCTTCCCATTCATTGATGAATTACAAAACTTAGGGGGATAGAACTTACCCATAAACCATCTGCTCAAATCCCTATTTTAATCCAAGTTGACACTTGCCAACAGAATTCTAGTAGTAACCAATGTGATGGTGTTCCCTCTATACTTAGATTTACATTTATGCTCCATGAAAGATGAAAGAAAATGTGAAAAACTCACTGTTGGAAGCTTAGAATATTGTATGAAAAGGTGAGAGAGACATTAGAACCATAGATGCAGTGAGGAATCTAGCGAGCAGTGATCCAACAACGATAGAATAATAGAAGCAACAGTCAATAATGATAAGCGATAAAAAGGGAAAAAGAGGGGTGAAATGTGTCATTGGTACCAAAACTATGGTTATCAAAATCAATCTAGTCCGACCAGCTAGACCAGTAAATCCATGTACCGGTTGGACAATCAGACTGGTTAACACCATAGAACCGGAGGTATTTTGGTTTGGGAGAAAAATCGGTTAACGGACTGGTTGGATCATGATTCGGACGAATCAGACCGATTTTTACTAGTTGGTTCTATTAGTTAATTGCTGGAAAAAGATGAAAATATTAAATTTGCCTTCACCAAAACGGGAATAAGTTGATAACTAATATAGCTCAACACCGTTTGACCATTTTTGGTTATTTATTTTTATTCTTATAAAATTTTATATACAATATAAATATGTATTTACAAGTATAAAATTAAATATATTTGATAAAATTAAATTTAGTTGTCTTTTCATAAAAATTTATACAAATTATTTTGATATATATTAAAAAATATTATTTTAATTGAAAAATGGATATTGTAATTTTTAAAAAATATGTTCATTTTGATTTTTTTAAAATTAAAAGTTTATAATTTAATTAATTTTGTTATAATTAAAAAAATAAAATATATATGCTATTATATTTAAGAATGCTTTTAAACATAGTTATATATTAATTTGAATAATGAATATTAATATTTTGAGCATATTATTTTTCATAAAATAAATTTAGTATATATAGTTTTCATATATTTTGTATATATAGAAATGTTAAAAGTTATATTTTTATAAAATTTTACTTTGACCGATTCAACACTCGCTATCTTTCCTGGCTCGTTGGCAGGCCAGATTTGATAACTTTATCCAAAATTATTGTATGTGTATTAAATTGGTATACAACTTTATTTTGTATCAAATTCATACCAAAACTTTAAAGTTGAATTTTAGATCATAGCATCCAAAAATTTTTCGGCGTCTACATTAGCAAATCTAGCAACCAAATCAGCAAATTTAGTATCCACGTCAATAAATCTAATATCCATATCAGTATTAATCAACCGAAAAAGTTTTTAGTATTATAATATGAAACTAACTTAAAAATATCGGTATTTATTTGATACAAAAAAGATTATACAAATTTAATACACATGCAAAAGTTTTGGTGCTATTGAATCATTTTACTTGAAAAAATAAGAGAAAGGGAGTAGGATGGAGAGTTGGAGTGATTGAGATTTTGGAATTTTTGGGAATTAGGTTTGAAAAATAAAATGTGTTTTTTTGACTTCGATTAATTTCAATTTTTTGCTAAATTAACAAAAACCAAACCGAATATCGAAATTTTTATAATCTTTTAGCCATTTATCGAAATGTTAATATATATAATAAATTCGATCGGTTAACCGATCAATTTGGTTAAGATCATTTCAGTTTTAACAGAATCGTTGCACACCCTATAATGAGTCTTGAATTGAATTATATTTTGCATCGATAGGCATACTAAACCCTTTATGTATTTGACATCTGCTTGAATCCATGACCTTTTGTTTTTCTCTTAATATTGGAGTTTACAAGAATTAAATCTTCGGCTTGTTGGAGAAAAACTGGATCACGAGCCCACAATCGGATGGTTGAATAATACTCTCTTAAAGAAAATTGAGAAATTGAAGTGCACGAAACAAGGAATGCCTAAATGCACTTCATGCTCTAATCAGCTTTAGCTGAAAACTTTATCAAAACGATGACAATTTGTTGTTACCAACAATCTTCATATTTTATTATTAGTGTGATTTGATAGTCTCCCACAGCAAATATCATTTTTGGCCTTTTTTGTTTGTGTATTGCTCCATTGATTGACATAGACGCAGTTCAACTGGGTGCCCTCGACAAAATCTCAAATGTGTAAAATTGATGCGTGAAGAGACAATACACATTCTAGTCTATGCACATGCCCCATTAAAAATCAACGCCATCCAATTTCCACATTATTTGACTACAATTTTTTCTTGCAAAGAAAAAGAGGCAACATTAATTTAGAAAGCAGGGGAAACAATGGAAGATGAAAGAAAGGTTCTTCAAACATTAGCTTTCTTTCGGCCTTCAAAACCATGCTTTTAAACCAATGTCGTTCCAAATTATATGTAACTAATTTAAACTTCTAGCTTGGGGCAATTTCAATTGATGGTTCATTAATATAACCTTCCTTGTGACCTTAAAACCCTGGTCGCATAAGTTTTTTCTCTCTTTGCTATAGGATGCATCTTTTTCTAGTAAACTCTATACTGTAAGCAACATTCTGGGATTCGTCTGCTGCTTTTCTACTTTCATTTTTTATTGGGCTTCAACCATTTCCTTGCGTTTCTGAGTGTTCTTTTGAAACCTCTTCTTTTCTTTTTTTATGCTCTATTTCAACGGCTTTGGATCATCATGAACCTTAAACCCTGCAACTCTATCTGTCGCAACTTTCAATGGTTCTTCTTAGCTTCTTGAAAATATTTTGCCTGTTTTAGTTCCTTTAACTTTAAATATTTCTTCTTTTTCCTCTTTCCATGCTCTTCTTCACCCCGAATTTAACATGACTAAATTTTAGTTCTTTTGTAGCCTCTGCTATATCCTTCTCCACTTTTTCCAGTGTAGAAGTAGATGTTCGATTCTTATCTTTTAACTCTGTTTCCCTTTGCCAAATTTCTTCTCTCATTTTTATTCTTTACTTTGTCTGAACTGCAGCTGTTTCTATTCCTCAAAGCTCTTTGATTTTGCAATGAAGTCTTTGTCGGAGTTCTTCATATGTCGTTGAATGATCATCAACTTCTAGGCCAGATATAATCAGAATGATTATCCACTTCTTCCTCAATTACTCTTATCATCTATTTTTTCATTTTCCAATTTTTTCATAGGCAAATCTCAATTAGTTGCTAAATACTTTTCTGGATCTAACCCATCTCTCCTGACTTTCTTGATGTTTTCTCTTGATTCCTTCCTTGCCAAATCTTTTTCATGTTAGTATAGTTAATGATTTCAAATAATATTAATCTCACATTTGAAAAACAGAAGAAGAAATTTTTGGAGGGTTAATTTTTAAATATCGTAGTGGTTATTTTAGATACTGGTTACAGATTGGCTTTTGCAACAGAATTCATGGTCGCGATCGCGATTTTGATTGCGAACTTTACTGTTGTTTAAGTGCATTAGGTGGGCCGGAAAGCACAATCACCTTTCATTAAATGCAGTCACTAAATGGTTCGCAGGCAACATTGCGATCATGATGTACACCGTGAACCACACCGTCTTCCATGATCTTTTGTCACAATGAGCATTGCACTTGCAAATTTTTTCACAAGCATAATTTGCAGTTCTGACATAAATTGTGAACTACTCTGTTACTAAAATTTATGTATATCACGGTCACGATTTGTATGGTGTGGTCGAGAAAATGCTCTAACGGCTAGCAGATAGTTATATAATGATTAATAATTGTTTATGCCAATTTTTAAAAGGTTGTAACTGACCTAAACAAGTGCCTAAGCTCTATAAATGAGTGTGATTAAGACAAATTTTGATATCTTATCCATCTTCTTCTACTACTAATCTCCTCCTACTATTACAATCAAACTATTATTCTCTAATTTATTAACTTTGTTGTCAATAAATTCAGTCTAGTTTTGATATTCCTTGAAGGAATTGCCATTAAACCCCGACAGTGACAACAGCGTGAGTAAATTTTCTTAAGGAAAGTGAAACACGATCAAAACTAAGTCTCCATTCAATTTACTCTTCTAACATTTCATCGTTGCTAAGGTCTTGGAACCATTTCTTATCTTTATCATCGATGGTAGATAGAACTTACCAGGAATAAGCTCAATCAACTCGTCAAAGAACAAATAATTCCCATGAGTGACAGATTCAATATCAATGCCAATTATAAGATTCTGCATTTTCTTCTTCCAGGGCACACAAACTGAATTGCAACAAGAACAACCAGAAAACAAGGTTAAATTAATGAAGATTAATGTTAAAAACGATTTTTTTCCTACTATGGCCAAGGCACTGAAGATGTGATTGATTACCAAGTAAAGAATCCCACAAGAAAAAACATAAAGAATTATGATGTTACTTACCATATCAAAGCTAGGCTACAGAGATCATTTGCAAGCAATGAAGCTTCTCTTGCTGTGGACAATTTACATGAAGATAAAAAAAAATGAAAAGAAAAGAAAATTATGGGGGCAACTGTCAATTTGCAAGCAAATTATTTAGAATTGTTTTTCCCAATAATTTGCTAAAAAGACGAACAAAATCTCACAAATCTCAGCAAATTCATCCCACTATTAAAAAGACAGAACGAAAACAATCAGAATGTGGAAACCAATGGAGTTCAACGGAAAAAAAAAATCAAGGTAGGGTAATTCTATTCTACTCATTTACACAAACATACAGTGTTTACAAAATAATTTTTGCCAAAGGAATTACAACTTTATACATGAGGTTCTACCACGCCGGTCACTGAGGCAAATTACTTGAATAATCACAGGAATATCATAGGTGCTGGGCAAGATGCACAATGAGATGAAGAAGTCTTGATAGCCTTCACGCACGCTACCGGACCATGGAATGGCAGATAAAGGAAAAGAAAAGAAGAGAGAAGAAACGAGAGAGAGGGGGTTGCCAGGGATGGTTGAAACAGGAATAAAAAATGCTTAGGGTTTCTTAAAGCTACGCCGTTTATAGCAGAAGAAGCATAAGAGTCGCGAATAAAGATAAAATTAATGATATAAGTGTAAATAGCATTAAATGTAAGGGGATATTAGTAATTTGGTCGGGATACTAATATTATATTATTATAAGATAGTGATGATAGCTGGAAATTTATAGTTCTATACCGTTGTCGGAGTTCTGCATCTCCAAATTTGGAGACAAGGCGACCAGTGCGCGTTAGTATTTCTACGCTTTAACATAATATATATGCTGTTGATTTGTGATTTTCGAAGTTGAAATTTGTGTTCTGTTTGGTTCGTGAGAAATTTGTAGATGAAAGCAGGAAATTTAATCTTTCTTTCCTTTTCAGGCTTTCTTAGCATGCAAACGGTGGTTTAAGGATTTTAGGGTTTTCTTGTTTATCTTCGTTATAGTTGTGAAAGCTTGTTAGCACTTGAATTGCAAAGGATTGGTTCAAAGTATGATATTGCTTCTGTTATTTTGGTATAATTAATTACAGAATTCTGACTTTTTATATTCAAGTTATGTTCTCTGAAGGAAGAAAATAGTTTTATCAAATTATTTATTTAAAAATTATTTATGCCAGCTGCAAGATTTTATATTGTCTTTTCCATTTTGCTTGAAGAAAATAATTAACTTTTAAACCAGAAAAAGTGCTCAATTTTGAATTTGTTTATCTGTGCGAAGATTCTCATTGGAGTAAAAGAAATAAGTGGCATGAAGAGATAATTTCTGTTATCCTTCATTTTGCTTGATGCTTCGTTTATCTTATTATTTTTAAAGTCGTGCTATCTGGAAAGCAATAGCTTTCTTTGGGTTGTCCGGCTTTCCATGTCGAGAGGTCCTTAATTGGAACTTACTGGAATTTGAATGTTGCCAAGGCATTGCTTTTGAGTGTCATCCACAAGTGTATTGATGTTGATCACATGGTCCAACTTGTATTTTTCACTTGATAGGCAGAAAGAATTTGAATGTTGCCTAATGCTTTTGATGTTTGAGACTTTGAAAGATAGATAACAGGTCCTTTTAAAGGGTATTTGTAATAAACACTGTAACATCTATACCTGATTGATCTGTAATAAACTGTCTTACTGGCACTTGTAATAGGCCTACTTAGAGGAATTGGTAGTGTCTTTACCTTCTTTCAATGTATGAAAAAACGTGGGATTTCTGCAGTATTTAGTTTTATATAATTGCCATTTTGTGTTCCCATTTGGTGTAATCAGAACCATGTTACATTCTCTTGTCATTTTGGCACCAATTTGCAGATAAAGTGGATACAATCAGTCATTTTAAGGGGAGTGGTGGTCGTAGTCAGACCATGGAAACTGAATCTGGTGCCCATTCTAAACCTCAATGGCAGCACAAAGGAAATGAGGAGAAGAAGGCCGCAATTCATCAAGAAATGCTGAGAATTAAGCAACTTCCTCCGAACAGCAGCTACATAACCCATCGCCTGCGGGTTCTTCACAAAATTTTGCAACTTCTGTCAATTCAGGTAAGACAATATTTAGATATTTGCTGCTGCTTTTAAACAAAAAGACATTGACATTTTCTGGTCCATTTTTTCTCATGAAATTTAACATAAGCTTTTTTTTGGGGAGAAAGAAAAGGAGAGAAAAATTTGGATTCAGAATAAAAATAATGCATTTCTGATAAAATGATTTGGACTTCTTTCAATTGTATCTGATGCCCTAGGACCTGAACTGCATTTGATGCTAAAATAGTTATTTTGATGGCTAACTTTATCTTTTGGATCATGTCAGAGGACTGTCTCGCAGGAAGAAGAGTTAGAGTTGATTTTTGCCGGGTTGCATTTGTGAAACTGATTTGCCTGGAAATTTCAGGTTCCAGTTGAAATTTTATCTTGAAATCGTCTTAAATTTATGTATACTTCATGTGTTGAGTCTTTAAACTATGAGGATTCCTCATTTTGTTTCTCTGGGCTTCAGATATATTTCCTAATTTTATTTCTTATACTACATTGTAGTTTAAGCATATTACAAGTTCTGTTATAACAATATATATTCATTCATTTGTTTACCATCAAGGATATGTTTTTTTATACAATGGAAATTTCACTTGTAAACTTTAATTTATATGTCTTGGTCCGGTTTAAAACCTGTGATGGGCTTTGGGTTGGTTGTAACTGAAAATCCTTCACAGGTTAAATTTGTCTTCATTTTTAAAGTCATGTCCTTTATGTTGCGTCTAACTCTCTGGGTTTCTTTTCTGCATATGAAGCTCTAATTCTGAATTTCATTTTTCCATTATCTCATCAGCATCTCATTTTGCCCCTTCTTTTTACGTGGCATATTATTTTAAATCAATTTCTGGTAAACGTTCACAGTTACTACAGTAGAGCAAAAACAGGATATGCCATTGTATGACATCCTCTTCAGCATAATTTATATCTGATAATTGCTAATCTCATGGGGACCCTTTTCTTAATTTTTTTTTTCTAACTGAAAGCCTGTGAAAGGGAATAAAGAATTTTATTCTGGAATGCTCCTTGTAAATAGGAAATCTTCCTTGTGTTATATTCTGTTTAGGATAGAAATCCTTTCCTTGTTTACTTGTATGATATGTGTATAAATACATGAGTTTACATCAATAAAAGTTAAGCAAAGTATTCTTTTAGCCTGGAGCTGATTTTCTGTTTTAAGATTGTGAAACCATAGTTGACGCTTTATAGTGCACTGCAGAAGCATCCCTGCACTTTCTGGCAATTGCAAGGACCCTATTATTTGACACTTTACTTTTGAAATTAAATTACGTTTCTATTTGCATTATTGTTTGGTATTGTACATAGTAATGGCATACCATCTGAAGGCATTGCTATTTTCTGAGCAGGGTCTGTCTTCCTTTTCATCTAAAATAATTCAGTTGTGAACAATTTTCTGTGGATCCTTTATTTACATAAAAATCAACGTATGCAGCAGGGCCTTAAAATGGAAATGGTCAGGACTATATATATTATTGCCAGCTATTGATGGCTTCTATTATCTTTTCCATCTTCTAATGAAGTTTCTATCCTCTGAATGAATTTTCCGTTGGAATAAATCAAATGCCATTGTATACTTATCTTGATGTGTTCTTTGAAAGATGGTTGATGTACAGCTTAATTCCCTCAATAATTGCTTACAGATTTGATTTTGCAGGTTACTTGTATTTACCCAGAATGTCACTTGCTGCTTTCTGTATCTCTGGAAAGACTGTCTAGTCGTTCTGCTGGCTGTAAAGTCGACTAACTCAAGCATGCTGGCATCAAATTTAAAAAATTATCATCTGAAGCTGTTTGGGTAATAACAGTGTATATTTTCCTTTGGAGAAGGATTTTCTTATCTGTTCTCTCTCGGCTAACCATCACCAGGCACTAGTAGCTATTACTATGAAGATCTTTGATTGTGAATTCTGCAGATCTTTGTCAAGAACAATAGTTATATATATGTTGAATTCTGTGGACTTATGTTTGTTCCCCAACGTGTTTCGGTATTTATTTGTTCGCCTTTTATTATTTGGAAGGAAAGTTTGGGGCTCGGTGGTGAGGAAGCACTGCTGACTTTATAATCGTTAGGTTACAAAGTAATACCTATGTGGATCCTCGTCAACCCTGCAGCCGGTTTCAAGCCTCTGATCAGTAATAACTGGGTTCTCCTGTAAACCTGCATCTTTGTTCCAAATCAGACTAAATTCCACTTCATGGTCTTCAAAGTAATGAAAGTAGATGCTCTTAGTTTAACCATGACGGATTTAACTAATAATTTTCTATCTTGCTGAAATTGAGCCATTGAGATTTTCGATTATGTGTTACATTGTTAGCAGTTGCATATATAACACGTTCTTGTTTTCAACAGAAATACTCAACTAATTCCATTCTTCAAGAGAAAAAAAAAACCATGTTCTGTGATTTTATTTTTGATCGAGGGAAAAAAAGAAAAGAAATGGTCAACTGAGTAGAAAACCGAAATAGAATTGCCAGTGGGTACAATATATATGGCAAAGGTAATACGCAAGGTTGCTATCAGCTTTGAACTGAAGAAACCATATCCTGAAAATCTGTAGAATGTGCAGTCAGCCAGCCATTTCCCTGAAATGACTATCGCCATTAGAATTGACGAAGCTCATTTTCTGAAAGTGCGAGTCTGCCAGGACAACAAAATTCACTATCGATTCTACTGTCAACGGCTCTCTGAAAGGCATTACCGGTTCGTCCTGTCTCTCTGTTTCTCTCTCTGAATTATTTTTTTAAACTGATTGTTAGGGGTAAGTATACTTCTAAGCTGTTACAAATTATTTGCTTTCCATATGAATATGTGAGTTTAGGACATTCTCCCTGGCAGAATTGTTACTTTTTAATTGCTAAAATTCGTAGCGGAACAATTTCAATTGGATGTCAATAAGCAAATCAGTGAATTTTGAGAAAGAGTCCATACTTTTCCCTAAATTATGAAAGTTTTTTGCAATTTTTTCTAACTAGAATTTGACACCACAACTCGCCTGTATTGCTTTTGATTCTCATATGGTGTGGTAATCATCTCTTCAAAATTAACTATGTATTCAGTTTTAACTCCTGTAGTGTTGTATTCTCTGACTTCTACATCATGATTGGCTCCGAGAGAGTGATATGAATGCAATCATTTTCCACTTGATAGATTAATTTTATATTCATATCCTCTGAGTTAACCTAACCCAGGATGTTTGCCTGCTCCATCATGACCAAGTAGGGTTGTTATATTTTGAATCCAAATCTATATTGCATAGTGAAAATTTTTCCTTCACACAAAAACGTGTGTTTATCCGAAATTGAATTTTAGTAAATTAATAAATATAAAACAGATTCGTCAATTATGATTTATAGGTTTATCGTTTACAAATTGTTGCCTCATCACTTACAGATTTATCATTTACAATTTGCAATTTCATTGTTTTAAACTTGTAAATTCAACATTTGGATTTAGTAGGTTCAATATTTACAGATTCATCGTTTATATTTTAAAGGTTTATCATTTTAAAATTGTAAGTTCATCATTTTTAAACTTACAGATATCACGTGTAGGTTAATCCTTTTGAAACTACATGTTTAACATTTAGATTTTGCATGTTCAATTATTTACAAGTTCATTATTTACAACTTGCAAGTTCTTCATTTTGAAACTATATGTTCATTATTTTTAAACTTATATGTATCACTTGTAGGTTTATCCTTTTAAAGTTACACGTTCAACGTTTAGATTTTGTATGTTTAAATATTTACAGATTTATCATTTACAATTTGTAAGATTATCATTTCAAACATGTAGGTTTATCCTTTGAAACTACATGTTTATCATTTCAAAAAGATAAACCTACATATTCATTGTTTTTAAACTTATAAGTATCACTTTTAGGTTCATCATTTTGAAATTACATGTTTATCATTTAGATTTTGTATGTTCAAACATTTACAATTTAGAAGCTATAGATTCATCATTTAGAATATGTAGGTTCATCGTTTAGAACGTACAGATTTATCGTTTATAACTTGTTGTCTCATCACTTACAGATTTATCATTTATAACTTGCAAGTTCATCATTTTGAAACTACAGGTTTATTGTTTAGATTTTACAGATTTAACATTTACAAATTTATCATTTACTTCTTTCATATTTATTGTTTTAAATTTGCAGGTTTATTCTTTTGAAACAACAACTTCATCATTTTTTAAACATACAAGTATCACTTGCAGGTTCATCCTTTTTGAAGCTATATGTTACAAGTTCAACATTTACAAGCTTATCTTTTATAACTTACAGATTTATCGTTTTGAACTTACAAATCATTATTTTGAAATTACAGATTCATCATTTTTAAATTTATATGTATCACTTGCAAGTTCATCATTTTTGAAACTACTTGAAACTACAGGTTTATTGTTTAGATTTTGCACGTTCTACATTTACAGGTTCATCGTTTATAACTTATAAGTTCATTATTTGCATATTCATTATTTTTACCAAACTTATTGTCTTCAACCTCCAACAACTCAATTCTCTCTATATATTACTTATTTTCAATTCAAATATTTTTACTTTCAACTATTTTTTTCACAAAATAAATCAAAATTAAATATTTTTATCCCAAACAATAATAACAATTATTACAATATTCAAAAATATTAAAAATAAAATCAAATATGTAAATTAAAAAAAACATCTCTCTAAACATAAACTTAAAATATACATAATTTTTTTCTATCTATGTGAAGAGGAAAAAGAAGAATAATACACTGAAGAATAAGAATATGGGAAATATATAGTTAAAAAACAGTTTCATACCGATTAATAACACATAAAACATCATGCAACTAGATTCATAATATAATTTGCGAACCAAGTGGGGGATGTTATTACTTTCAAGAATCAAGAAAGTTGTTTCAATAAGCATATTTTTACCTTTTCTTGTATAAAAAGTTTTGTACTACAACTTCTTTTGTGACTTGGCTTTGTCGTCGGAAAAATCTTTCTGTTGCTTTTTATTTGATCTCTTTGTGCAACCATGTTTTTTAGAGTAGTTAGTTAGGTGGAAAGATATGATATATAATCCTAGAGTTATTCAATTTCTGAAGATAATTGAATTGGGGGAATTTTTTAATGTACCTTCTTTTTATATTAAATAATTTTTTTTGGGTGGCATTTGTCTTGCATTATCATGTTGGAAGTCTATTTAGGTTTATGCATTTACATGAAGACAAGTTTCATACAACTTGAATATTTTGAAAAATTACACTGACAATATTTCAACTATAGGGCGTGCAACGATATGATACCTGAATTTTAATTTGTAATAGAAAATTATTTTTCTATGATTTTAAAACTCTGTTAACTGAGTTAACGGAATGCTGATGTGACATTTTCACTACAGCAATAAAATTACATGAGACAATTCCACGTCAACAACAAAAATACATGTAGAAATTGTTTGTCAAGTATCATACTGTTACATGACCTACAATTGGAGTATTGTTAGTGTATTTACCCTAAATACATTTTCTTTTACTTCCTTCAATTTTTCACCAACCAAACAATTATAAAATATTTTTTTTTCTCTTTCTAATTACTTTTTCTCATTTTCTCAATAATAAAACACTACTTTTTCTCATTTTCTCAATAATAAAATACAACTTTTTCAACAATCAAACACAATGAAATAATTTTTTTCCTTTTATTCACTTTTTCAGGGGTGAATTACATAGACGACACCTCAACAATATGACACGTAACAACTCAGTACTTAAATTATTATTTGTAACAGAAAAATACTAAAACTATTATTTTGTAACACAAAAGTACCGTTATTCTCTGTTAGATTTATTCATGGTGTGCTGACGAGGATTTTACACATGTACAATATATTAAATATATATATATATATATATATATATATATATATATATATATATATATATATATATATATATATATATATATATATATATATATATGTATTTTCATTAGTACTGCATCTCATTCAACTCAAAATCTTTCTTTTTCCAATTTAAAATTCTAAAAATTTCTCTCTCCTCCATTTTTGATATGTAAGTTTTCTTGAAACTATCTAAAAACATTCCTTTTTCTTTCTAGTATATCTTTTCTTCTTCTTTCAAATAAGTCATTCTTAGTCTTTCAACTAACCCTTAATGCCCCAACTTCTTTAGTCAATCTAAGAGCAAAGAGCTGAATTTTCTTTTCTTGCCATATATGCACTTCCCCTCAATTTTTTTTCTTATCATCGGTGATTACTTCTGATTTAAAGCTCTCAAGTGTTTCCATGGTTGTTGGTATTACTTTTAAGGTTGAAGATATTTCTATAGTTGTTAGAATTTGAGAAGAAATTAAATCCCTCTCAAGTAAGTTATGTATTTAGAAAAGAATCTTGAAAACCCAAGTGTCAAATTTTCTTGAGGTGTTAGGATCAAAACTTTCTTTGTGTATTTGATAAAAATTTAGGAACTTGAAGAAATCCATTTGTTATTGGATGCATTATTTGGGTTGTCCATTAGTTTTTAATTTTTAAACATTATTCCATCTCTTTTTCTTTTTTTGGAAAGTTGTATATCTCACATTTTCATTCAACAAAAAATAAAGAAATATATTTTTTTCATCTTACTTCCCAAATCTTCTTATTCTTTATATTTAAATTTATAGGGCTTGCATTTTTTTTTCTAATACAAGTCATTTTGGTTGAATGTTTGAAGTGTTTGTTCAAATTAAATTCGTGATAGTCAAAAATGTTTAAAGAAGAAAAAAAATTATGGATACTGAGATTCTTAAATTTTTCTTCTACAATTGTTTGGTTGAAGTGAAAGTGAAAGAAATTGTGTTAAAATGCTTAGAAAATGAGGGAAAGTAAGAGAAAATGAGGGAAATTTTTTGTGAGATCCATTTTGCAAATATGGAATTTAGGTGAAAGTTTTTTTACTGCTACGGAAAATTCACATAAGTGCACTGTTAATAAATCTAATAGAGAATGACGTCAGATACTTTTCTATTATAAAATAGTAATTTAAGTATTTTTCTATTATAAATAATAATTCGGGTACTGAGTTGTTACGAGTCATATAATTGAGGTATCATCTGTGTAATTCATCCCTTTTTCATCAACCAAACAATTGTAGTAGAAAATAAGTTAAAAATTCTAACACCCTTTCACTTGATTTCCCTCCTAACTTTCCAAAAAATAGTTGTTCAAGTATGTTTGATTTCTCTCCCAACTCAAAAATAAAAAAAAAATACATGAAATCATTTTTTTAAAAAATAGAAATCACTATCTGCCTTACAATCTAATCTAGCACTGACTTCCCCCGTTAAGGTGAAAAAGGAGGCTTCCCTCTTTGCACCCTCACCAACCGCTTCTTCGCCTTCTACAACTACCATAGGGGCTGGTCCGATCTAAGGCCTAACCATTGCACATAAAAATAGATTTTTTTTTTCAAAATCATGACTTCCACCACAAAATGGATCTATTCATGGAGGATCTCCATTGATGGATTTTTTGGGTTCTTCAAGTCAGAATTAATCTCGGAGACCTCATATTTTTTCTAATATAATGATGGATTCACTTTTTGACTCATTTTCAGTGGCAGATCTCATGAGTCTCATGTTTCATGGTGGTTTTATTGTTGCATAGGGTGTTGAGATTTCTATTTTTTTAATAATTGTTTGGTTTGTGAGAAAGTGAAATAATTTTGAAGAAAAATGTGTTTAATTATTGAAAAAGTGAGAAAAGTGATAAATTACACTGACAATACTTCAACTTTAGAGCACTTAACAATATGATACCTGATATGTTATTTTCTCATATAATTTTGGTGTTGAAGTGAAAATGTCACGTGTTATTTTGTTGCTGACATGGAAATATCACATCAGCATTTTGTTAAGTAGGTTGACAGAAATTAACAAAGGTAGTTTAAAGTTACAAAACTAAGAATAAATAAATTTATATTACAAATTGAAGTTCAAGTATCATTTCATTTCCTATCCTATAGTTTGAGTATCGTTTGTGTAATTTATCTGAATATTTCATTGTCCAAACTAATTCAATGATATAACTTTAACCATAAATTATGATGGATTTTAAAGGAAAAAAAGTAGAAAATGAAAGATTTTTGTTGGCTAAAATTCATTTTGTTTTTCCATTGACATTGTACTTTAAGAAATTCATAGTCTATTTATACTAGCAATAGCTAATAGGTTTACTACTTAATCCACCTAAGGTGCATGACTTACCTCAATTTTGAAAATAGTTTAAATAATTTTGAAAAAAATGTGTTTAGTTATTGAAAAAGTGAGAAATGCAATAAATTATATTGGCAATACTTCAATTTTAGGACGCGTAATAGTATAGTATCTGCCATATTATTTTCATATGTAATTTTGGTGTAGAAATGGAAATGTCATATACTTTTATTCTTTTAAAATCCATCAGAATTTATAGTTAAAGTTATATCATTGAATTAGTTGAGGTGATGAAATATTCAAATAAATTACACAAACGATACTCAAACTATAAAATGAGAGATTTTTGCTAGTTGAAATTAATTTTTTTTTTCCATTGATGTTGTACTCTAAGAAATACATAACCTATTTATACTGGCAAAAGCTAATAGGTTTACTACTTAATTCACCTAAAGGTACATGACTTATCTCAATTTTGGAAATAGTTTAAATAATTTTGAAAGCAAATGTGTTTAGTTATTGAAAAAGTGAGAAAGATGATAAATTACGCTGACAATATTCCAATTTTAAGACGTGTAATAATACAGTACTGACATGTTAGTTTCATATGTAATTTTGGTGCTAAAATAAAAATGTCAGTGTTATTTTGTTAGTGACGTGAAAATGTCATGTCAGAATTCTATTAAGTATATTGATGGGAATTGACGAATGTAGTTTAAAATTACAAAATTACAGAATAAGTAGTTTTATGTTATAAATTGAAGATCAAATATCATTGCGTTCCGCATCCTATAGTTTGAGTATCATCTATATAATTTATCCGAATATTTCATTACCCAAACTAATTTAATGATATCGCTTTAACCATAAATTATGATGGATTTTAAAGGAAGAAAAGTAGAAAATGAGAGATTTTTAGTGACTGATATTCATTTTGTTTTTCCATTGATGTTGTACTCTTAGAAATACATAGCCTATTTATACTAGCAAAAACTAATAGGTTCACTACTTAATCCACATAAAGGTACATGACTTACCTCAATTTTGAAAATAGTTTAAATAATTTTTAAGAAAAATGTATTTAGTTATTGAAAAAGTGATAAATGTGATAAATTACACTAATAATACTCCAACTTTAGGACGCGTAATTGTCTGGTACTTGACATGTTATTTTCACATGTAATTTTGGTACTAAAGTAGAAATGTCACGTGTTATTTTATTGCTGGCATGAAAATGTCACGTCGGGATTCTATTAAGTATGTTGATGGAAATTGACAAAGGTAGTTTAAAGTTACAAAATTATAAAATAAATAGTTTTACATTACAAATTGAAGTTCAAATACTATTCCATCTTGTGTCTTATAATTTGAGTACCGCCTATGTAATTTATTTGAATATTTCATCACCCAAACTAATTCATTGATATTGTTTTAACCATAAATTCTGATGGATTTTAAAGGAAGAGAGTAGAAAATGAGAGATTTTTGCTGGTTGAAATTCATTTTGTTTTTCCATTAACGATGTACTCTTAGAAATACATAACCTATTTATACTAGCAAAAACTAATATATTTACTACTTAATCCATCTAAAGATACATGACTTACCTCAATTTTGGAAATAGTTTAAATAATTTTAAAGGAAAATGTGTTTAGCTATTAAAAAAGTGATAAATATGATAAATTACACCGACAATACTCCAACTTTAGAACGCATAATAGTATGGTACATAACATGTTATTTTCACATGTTATTTTAGTAATGAAGTGGAAATGTCACGTATTATTTTGTTGTTAACGTGGAAATATCACATCAGGATTATATTAAGTAGGCTGATAGGAATTAAGAAAGATAGTTTTGAGTTACAAAATTATAGAATAAGTAGTTTTATGTTACAAATTGAAGTTTAATTACTATTTCGTTATGCGTCCTACAATTTGAGTACCGTCTGTATAATTTATCCAAATATTTCATTACCCAAACTAATTCGTTGATATCGCTTTAATCATAAATTGTAATAGATTTTAGAGGAAGAAAACTTAGAAATGAGAGATTTTTGTTGGCTGAAATTCATTTTGTTTTTCCATTGACGTTGTACTGTTAGAAATACATAGCCTATTTATACTACAAAAGCTAATAGGTTTACTACTTAGTCCACCTAAAGGTATATGACTTACCTCAATTTTGAAAATATTTTAAATAATTTTAAAGAAAAATGTGTTTAGTTATTGAAAAAGTGAAAAATATGATAAATTATACCGATAATACTCTAACTTTAGAATGTATAACAGTATGGTACCTAATATGTTATTTTTATATATAATTTTAGTGCTGAAGTGGAAATGTCACGTATTATTTTGTTGTTGATGTGGAAATGTTATGTTAGAATTCTATTAAATATACTGATGGAAATTGATGAAAGTAGTTTAAAGTTACAAAATTATAAAATAAGTAGTTTTATGTTACAAATTGAAGTTCAATTACCATTCCGTTCCGCATCCTACAATTTGAGTATTGTATGTGTAGTTTATCCGAATATTTCATTATTCAAACTGATTCATTGATATCGTTTTAACCATAAATTTTAATTGATTTTAGAGGAAGAAAACTTGGAAATGAGAGATTTTTGCTAGTTGAAATTCATTTTGTTTTTCCATTGACACTATACTCTTAAAAATACATAGCCTATTTAAACTTGCAAAAGCTAATAGGTTTACCACTTAATCCACCTAAAGGTACATGACTTACCTCAATTTCGGAAATAGAATCACCAACTAAAAATTACTACTTTTCTACTCTAAAAAATCTAATTCAAAAGATATTTTTATGCAGGAAACTTATCACGAATAGCAAGCAATAATTCTGATACTCTGGAGCATAAAGCAACAGAATCTTCAAAATTGTTTGAATTTTGAACTAGCCTCTGCAGCATATGGAATGCTTAGTTTTTTGTGATATATTGATGACTATCACTTTTATTTATGGATGAGATCTAATTGCTCATCTTTGTTCACATTCATTCTAGTTTCAGCATTATTAATGTGGTCAACTGTGCACGCCTCATTCATACCATTTTATCATTCTTCAATTCAGTTTCCATCATTTTTTATTTTTGAACATTGTAGGTCCAAAAAAGCTTTATGAGATTGTTCAAGAGAGATTGAAAAATCCACCAACTTCAATCCCCTTAAATAACTGCAAGAAAACTGAAGAGGTTAAATTAGCAGAGAGGATGCAACTAAAAGTAGAAGACATGGGACAGTTAAAGCTGCAAAATGCGACATCAGCCAAATATATCAAGGGAAAAGAACCTCTAGAGAAGGGACCAAATAAAGGCAGCAAGAGGTCATATGTTTTGGAACCTGAAAAGAATGATAATTTTTACTCGTTCTCGGCTGTAAAGTAGAGAATTTTAATGACCTCAGTGCCTTGAACTCACAATGGTCCAAGTAACTGTATTATATAACTTGAAATGTAATTCTGGATAATGTTGCAGATAAATATGCTTTCTAGTGGTACTGATGTATGAATGAAACCCATAATTTTTCCGAGTGTCTAACCTTGTAATTGTGGAAATATTTTCGCTTTATTACTTTGGTACATCAAATAATCATGTGACAAGACTTAGGATTGTGTTATAAATGTTTTTTTTTGGTCCTCTTGTTAATGCTTGTCACAGTTCCTCGAGTTTTACAAATTTAAGTATTGATTTCTTTGTTTGAGATCAATTTGGGATTCTAATTAGTCGATAAACCACGTGGCTATTGATGCTTGAATTTGTCCTTGGTATCTTGTTAATGAAGTTGGGATGATAATTACATAAAAAAAATTAAGATGTTATAATTATTGAAAAAGTCCGGTTCTTGGGGATTTGGTTTGGTCGATAACTTTCTTTTCCCCATTCCCTGAGATACCAATATCTGAAACTGCATTGTTATTATTTCTCGGGAATATTATGATTTTTTTATCATTCTCATAGCCAAAATCAAATCAAAATAAGCTTCAGCCATTCCATGATGTTTTTATTATATACAAAAGTCAAAATAATTTCTAGTTTTGTCCTGAAAGATCATAAGAAGCTCAAAAGCTTAGAGAAGAAAATTATAGAAGATGTTAACGTGATGTACAGACTCCAAAGCGATGGTACAAAATACAACATTGCCAAAATTTAGAAAACCATCGCAGGTCTCACATGATGATAGCTGTGTTGACTATATTCAGTGTTGCCTACGATAATGTTCATGCAAATCCCATGTTCTTCAAATTGGAAACGAACTAGGAAGGCGATGTATCTGAAAAAAATTACATGTAATAATACCCTGGGAGAACAAGAAGAAAAACTTCATGTAACCATGGAGGAGTGTGAAATGATAATAAAGCTTGAAAATAACTCGCTTCTCTAGTTTTAACAGTAATGCAGTTGGAGCCCCGGACAGGCCCGTACCTGTGGGACAATGGCTACATCCTAAGGGCTCGAACTCAAAAATGACCCAAAATTGCAGCTCATAGATTTTTTAATACAAACCTGACCTGGGCATTAAATTTATGAGGTCCAATTCTGCATCTTTTTTTCTCAATGTGTCACTCTGCATCTTTTATTTCTGCTTCAACATCAACAACTGCTGAAGAAGAGTCCTTTCCTGCTGAAGTGACGGGTATTTTTTCGAATTTATGAATCACCCAACATGGATAATAATATGGAATAGGGAATTTTAGAGATATCACAGTAGAAAACTGTACATGCATATTTGGATGTAAAACTCCATCTAAATAAGAAAGAATCTAATTGTAAAAACTGCTTTCGGAAGAAGGATAAAGAAAAAGGGAATTCCTAGAATTGCTTATACAATTTTATTAACCAAACTCAGTTCAACATAATTTTTGTTACTGCACATGGAAAGTGCTACGTAATTCAAGTTCACATGATACATTATAAAAGAAGAAAAAACCCAACAGAGATTGCAGGGCAAACCTTTCTTGGAACCGAAAGAGAAATCATTTGATGCTTGTTTAAATGTGCTAGAACTGTTGGAGAACTTCACAGAATCTTGCACAAACTCATCTCCCACCACTGAAATCCAAGGGAAATTCATAAAACACAAAATGATAAAATGTAATGGATACAAGCACAATGTTACCAGTAATCAAGGAGACTTCTCAAGGATATAGAAGATCGACTTTGCTATCATTAGAACAATATCACGCATCATTAATTATTAACTGTCAGTAAATACATAAGATACCCAAAAATGGATAAACACCTGATAGTCAGGCTGAAAGTTGTTTCAAAAGTCACCCACTACGAAGATTTCATGTCAAAACATTATCATTTCGTGATCTTGTTATGGGTATGAGGTATCACAAAAATTTTATGTAGTATACTAACAAAGAGAAACTTTTGCTTTTATTTGAGAAAAAAGGTAAGAAAGAACCGCCAAGTTATTATTGCAGTCTTATAACTTATTAATTTCTAGAAAACCATGTTATTATTGAAGTCTTGAAATTATTAACTTCTAGAAACACAATTGAGCAATATCAACAATTATCCAGGATATAATAGCAGAACAAAACAAACAAAAAGACTATACATTCTGAAATCAAAATAAGGTCATCCATCTCCAATGATATGAATGCACGTTACATGATATCCCACATAACACAGAACATCAAAATTGCAGTTTCTGGGCAAACATAAGAATGGCAGCAATGATTTCAAATTGGGTTTTTGAAATAGAATCAGTCTACAACCTCAAGCAAATGACAGATTCTAAGTACCATTAAACAATACTTAAGAGCAAAGAAATATACATGAATAGAAAAGGTTAAGAAGCCTCACAGTGCCTTGAAGTATATCCCGTCCTGTCCACCAGAGGAAAGCTCCCAAACCAACAATTGGGATTAGTACAGCCGGGAGCTGAAAGAAAGCATCAATAAATTAGATATAACAAGCTATTTTCATCCAATTGCCAGATAACAGATAATCATAGTTTCACCATTTAAAACAATATAAAAAAACGGTTGTATTGTATGGACAAACTACTCTAACATACATTGAAGTTTGTGTATAACAATATGAGGCACCTGAAAATTTAGTGACAGCATAATGGCAAAGCATAAGCAAAAATTGTTTGCTGAAGACAGACAGAACAAATAGAAAAACATTCAAGAAAAGGAACATTACACTTGAACTAAATAAAATCTAAACACTAAACAAGCATAGGAAGATCAAGAATAGCTACTTAATTCTGTGGTAAGATAAAAACAGACCACACGAGAGCAACTTCTGCATGCTCCACAAACCACAGAGTGCAATGACCGTGTCAATTGATGCATATTATGAGAAAATATTGTGACAAAGGACCAGAATAGACTAGAAAAAATTTAAAGTGAAGTTGAAACAGAAGCACGAAAGAATTTATATCACTAGTTCAAAAGTCCTCTATGTCCACGGCAGGAAGAATGCCAGATTTCACATTAGATATAGCAAAATATCAGTTATCTTTAACCCCTCAACTCTATCTCAAATAAAACACAAAAGATTACAACTCTTAAGGGTATCTCCTTCATTTAACCCCCACAACTTTAGAACTCACAGATATTACAGTTCCTCCTTATTCAAGCACAACCGGGATATATTGGGACATATTTAACACTGAGGTAACCATAAGAAAATAACTAAAGCTTCAATAGTTATAAAATAAAATTGATTCAATATCAGAATTATTTAGTCAATTAGTCATTCCTACGCCGTGCATATTAATAATTAACGTACCTAAGAAAGCTTGATGCTTGATATGCTTATTAATGTAAAAAGACAATAATGAGGAAAAAAAGGGCGAGGAGAGGCAATACCCAAATAGAAATAAGAACATCCAAAACCCAGCCAATAGCGTCAAAAACCCAACCAAGCTGCCCAGTCATCGAAAGATAAGTCAACCCAATAGCCAGAGCAACATTACCTAGAAGCCTAGTAGTGCCACTAGTATCTTTCCCTCCACCGCCACCACCATTAAACCCAAGCCCTTGATTAAACCTCATCAAGACCACCCTCCTCCTCCTCTTCCGCCTCTCATATTTGACCAAAATCCCACTCCATTTCTCCCTATATGCCCTCATTTTGAACCTTTTTGGACTAAAAGAAGCAATCTTTGAACTCGGTAGAGACAGACAACTAATGGGTTTCTTGCATAAATCATCAGGCAAAATCTGTAAGGGCGAGAAAAAGAGGGAGATTTGTATGCGAGTTATCATTGCAAAATTGAAAAAATTGGTAGAATCTTTAACACTGGTATCGGATAGTGTATCGTTGATTTCATAGTTAAAATGAATTAAACAGAATTAGCAGCCATAGTTTAGTTAGTACTTCGCAGAAGTATCTATTTTCCAGTGGTAGCTCTGGACATTGCACCTTCATGTCAACCAATGGCTAAGTGCCTCGTGTCATCAGTATTACCTGGTTAGATCATTTCGCCCTTCATCATCCAATGGGTCCTCATTTGAATTAGGAAAAGAAACTGCTCTCAAGAAAAAACTTCCAAATTTTGCTGATTCAATACATAAATACTCCTACTAATAACCTTTTTGCCTACTCGCCTTTTGATTTTTCTTAATGGATCTTTTATAACAACAAATGAATTAAAAAATATATTTTACAAAACTATATTTCTTAAGAGTATTTTTTCAAAAAATTTTAGTGGCTAGTAAATATGAAACTTCAATATCAAAAACAAAAATGTGAAATTTTATATTCCACTAGATATTACTAAATTTGGTGTATAAAAATAATCAACAACAATAATGAAGTCTTAATTTCATACTAAATGAAATCGACTATATGAATTTTTGTCTCCAAAAATCTTCTATCCATGGCTATATCTGTCATCTGAGTATAACCAGTCCCAAGCCTGAATAAAGGATGAGGGTTACAGTAGATTGAATAAAAACTTAGTCAGCACCCATGATATGGATTCTCTAATAAAAAAAAAATCAAATTTTACAAAAATTATCATCAATACTCATAAACCCAGATTACTACTACTGTACTACACAACAAAACCATAAATAAATAAATATAAGTGCTGTGAATTTTGCCATTGAGAATACATGAAGCTACATTGTCTCCAAAAGTTCATTAAACAAAACCATTACTTCCATCGTACTTGATATGCGAAAAATAGGCAGAGTATACTTCTGCTATGCAGGACCAAGAACTCATTTTTTTCCGTCATCATTCCACAATAGCTTGAGAAAATTTAGGGCGTGTAGATACGCTTAAGCAACCCTGGCAATAACATCTGCAGATGTTTGCTCAACCATACGATTCAGCTGAAACTCCAAGGCTTGGCAAAAAATAATGCTCTCTGAAGAGAAATTAGAATTGCCACATGGTGCCTCTCTTGCTGTTCGTAATCATATTTTGGATCATGTGTTTCAAAACCTCTCCCAGAACTAGTCCCCATTGAGTCCAATGGGTGCCACCCTGCAAGATTTTCAAGTTTTCTGTTGCTCATTTAGATAATTTAAGGGGAAATTTAAAATAATTAAATATTTAATCAATGATAATTGATTGAATTAATTAATTAAAAAATTAAATTAGCTTAAATTTAAATAAATTCTCTGTTCATACTTGAAAGATTTATATTCTATAAATTTAACAAATTAAGCATAATTTTTAGGGATCTTTTCATAACTACACCTTCAAAAAAAGAAAGTTCATACAAAAATACATCTTAATTTGGACTATTTCAAAAATACACTTTTTTAAATTATCCTTTTTCAAAAATACACCTTATATCACTCAAGAATTTTAATCTAAAAAATTAAAACTTAAAATAGTCTTAAATTTTAAACTGTGAATCTTAAACCCTAAACCTTAAATTCTAAAACCTAATCCAAAACTCTAAACCCTAACCCTAAACTCTAAATCTTGAATATGAATTCTAAATTCTAATTAAAACCTAAACCTTAAATCTTAAACTCTCAACTCTAAACTCTATTTTTTCAAATTTAGAGTTTAGGGTTCGGGATTTAGAATTTAGGTTACTTTCTTTTATTTTGTAAATTATAGTTACTATATTGTTGGTATATATAACATATGTTTCCATCTTGAATATTTACAAGAATATTTACAAGTATAACATATAAAGTAAAATTAATCATACAACCCTTAAATACACAAAATGCAGGTTGCGTCTCACACATATATACTCATGTGAAACTCAATATCTTTATATATATATATAATGGATATTTAGGGTTTTGGGTGAAGAATTTGGCAGAAGCAGTAAATTCCGGTATTTTATATTATTAGGAATTAATAATGATTCTAAAATATAAAATTAAAAGAAACATATTTTTGAAAAAAAAATGTATATTTGAAAGAAAAAATTGTAGTTATGAAATATTTAGGATCTTGAATATATTTTCGAAAAAACATTTAAAAAGTCATATTTGGTGCAATTTTCTCTAGTTTTTACCCAGTCCAATAAGCATGAAATCCAATTATCTGACATTTGTTTACAATGGGAACCAGAAAAGGGCTAGATCCATGATCTGTGGATTGGGCCCTCTATAATTTGGGAACTGACTCAATGGGAAATGAGAATTAGGGATTTTTTAACATATTTATATTTAGCGTATACAACAATTTATAATCCAAGTCAATTGCAAATTTACAGCATTATATGTAATTAAAGTAAAAATTATTTTACATATATAATATATTATAATTAATTTAATTTTTTTAATTTTTTTAATTTTTATGAAGATAAATATTTTCAATAATTAATATCAACAGACAAAAGTTGGTGCAGGATATAATAAATAATTTATTTGTATATTTAAATGAAATTAAAAATAAATTATAAAAAATTTTAAATTGGTTATTAAACTGATATGCAAAAATTACATTTTTTAAAGAAATAATAATAAGCTTAGTAACATGAAAATTAATGTTACAATTAAATTCAATTGCTGAAACTTACTTTTATACACAGTTGGATGTGTGGTCTCTGTAAAAATTAAGTAGAATTTAATCTTGGCCATTTTCTCCACCAACTGGTATCTGTTCACATTTGACAGCACTATCCAAATTCCTAATTTACTGGTAATCAAGTTAGGAAAAATAAAATAAAAAAAACATAAAAAAAACATCTATATCCCTTAATTTACTGGTAAAAATAAGAGATATTTATAGATAATTTAAAAAATATACATATGGTTATAACATCAATCAGCCTCTAAAATCCCATCTCTATATTGTGGACATTGCCAATGTCATGAATCCCAACTCACCCTACCTATTTGCCAAGTTAAAATGTATCATTGAAAGTAAAAATATAAATGTTAAAAATCTAATTTGCTATAAGTAGACAACTACACATTGAGAATCATAACTTAGTATATGAATCTAAGTTTGAATATATTATAAATGTTTAAAAAATCTTTAAGTGCATTTAGTATAATTTTATACAATTTAATAATTTATCACATATATCATTTAGTTGTATAATTAAAAATCTAGATCTAGAATAATAATCGATATTATTTGATAAATAAAGCATACTTAGTTTGAATATTCATATTATGCATATTTACAATGATGTGTATTTTGTAACGGAATAAGTTTAGAAGGAGGAATATTTTTTCTCAATTTAGAAATATAATTCTATTTGTAATTAATGACTCAACCCTAATGTACATGTGTAAATACCTTGTTCATGATTAATGTATAAATACTTCTTGTAAGTTTCTTACAAATTTTGTATCACATAATTCTCTCTTTTCTTGAGGTTTTTTTAATTTATTACACATTCGAATTTATTTTGATAATATTATTTCCTTATAGTTCTTGAATAATATTATTAATATGAATTCTTTTTAATCATAATATATACTCGAATTGTCAAATTCATATACATGATTTATATAAATAATAGAATATGTAAAGTGAAAAAATATATTTAAAACTATATAGGTTTGGGAAGAAAGTTTAAGGTATTATATCAGATTAATCAATTCAAATTCATCAAATTTGGGGAAATTTAATCTATTGTTCGAAAATTCAAATTTCATAAGAATGAACGGAAAATTATTGTTTTTTATTTTAAAAAATTACAATCAAAATTGAAAAAAAATTAAAAAAAAAACAAAACTAAAGGCTCAATCATCCGAATTTTTTTAATTTAATTTAATTTCAATTGAAATTTTCATTTTTTTTTCTAGATTGATTTGCCTAACTCAACTATCCATTAAATAATACTAGTTGAACATATGATTGATCACCTGCAATTGCCTGCGCCAATTAACAAAATTAAAGTTATAGAATATGGAACAACTATATCTTTAATTCAAAATTGATTTGTAAAGCCAACAGATATATCTGAACCATAGACGGCTACCACCAAAAAGTAATTAGCCTTTGCCAACTTTGGGCAGCACAGTTTGAGCACATCATTGCCATTCAACTTACTTCCATTTTTATCAAAAAGATAAGTTTGAGGCAGATTTCTTAAGGTAGGGTTGTTGAACATATGCCAAAATCTAACTTGCTTTATGCTGTATAAAATTTATTACGAGTTATTATCAGAAATACTCATCCCTACAGTAACTACTCTAAATAACGTTTCTAGTCAAGATATAATAAGACTTGTGTCTATTATCGTTCTTCACATCTATGTGAGAATCAATGTAATTACGACACGTATTGAAGAGACCTGTGATGCAATACACTCGAACAATGCTTCGCATAGGTCCACTGAGTTTTCTTGAACATATGGAAATCATGCCAAGAAGGCAAGTAAATGTGAATATATCCTGGCAGATGCAGTGCAGATTGTCCAAACCTATTAGGGTTAATTTTACATTCAAAGAATTTAATTCTGGCTTATTTAAAAAGGGCCTTCCATTTTTCTCTTCCTTCATACGCTTAGATTGTGAAGAACCCACATCATGAAGTCTAGAGAGAAGTTTTCTTTTTTCTGTTCTTTTGTTTTGCTGGTCAAGAAGTTTCATTGAGAGGGTGATTAGATTCAGTCGATCTCATAAATAGTTATTACTCTAATCAAGCTCAAAAGATCTGCTCTTTTTTGTTGAGAATGGCCCGAGGTAATCAGATTTCCTTTCATTGAATTTACTTTTCATTATTGAATTGTTGTTTAGAATTACCTAATTTTTATCAAGATCCATTGGCAATTAAACAATCAAGTATGAGGTACAAAACTGCATGTCGTTGTTACTTACCAAAATTTGAAGCATATATGTAGAACTAGATTTTTTTCTCTGCAAGAAACTTTCTTCCTTTTTTCCCTTCCCAAAGAACAAATTGCATGCATTTCGTCACAGAAAAACTTATTTTGGATGTCTCAAAAATTCCTTTTTTTTTTATCTAGAAGTTTTTTTTCCCAGAAAAAAAATAAAAGACACTTTGTTATAGCAAAGTTTGTAATGATTGTCACTCCAACTTCCTTTTTTTTATTTTTAATTATTTCTCCTATGTTCTGTTTAATTTTCATTACGACTAAGGTAAACAGAAGATCTTAGGGGGAAATAATTCATAAGTATATAAATAATTAAATTAGATATTCATTTTGGTTTCATAACGCTTGACTTCTTTTCATATAAAAGAATATTTACCATACAGAATTTTGAACAGGAGAAAAAAAAAATTAAGAATCGTAATTAAAAGCAAAATTGGTAAGTCGAAGAGTTGATAATTCAAGTGAGAGTCGTAAGAATCTCAGATCAAAGTCCAATAAATATGATATATCATGCAAAAGACACTACCTCGTATATTTCTTAATTTATTAATGGCATTCAGCTTAATTAAATTATCAACCAAGCTCTCTCTCTTTCCTATTTTTCACAATTTTTTCTTTTTCAAATCTGATACACTTTTTTTATTATTTAAAACTCGATTATGCTGTAAAATGAATGTCCTCAATGAGTAGTTTTAATATAGGTAAAAAAACTCACGAAGCTCGAACTTGAGAATTTTAATTAAATGAAAATAAACACTTACCATCTAATCAAGAGATGAAATCATTTCAATTTTAATAAAAAATTCATAAGTTGGCAAATAGTTTAACGTTTTCTTTTTATTTGTATTTTTTAGATAATCTTCTATTTGTCTTCTAGCCTGCACAAACATAACCTCCTGATTCAAAATCTGCTTGACAAGTTACAAATTAGGTGAATGAAAACAAAAACTACCTCTAAACAATATATATATATATATATATATATATCAAATGCTCAAAATCTACTAACTAATCTCCTCTTTCTAATATAATATTTTAATTCCTAGATGAGCTTTTCTTGATACCCAAAAATATATATATTTTTTCTTGCATTTATATAAATGTAAAACATGCCACCCAAAGCTAAAAATCTTAAAGACATTTGTCTTTGGATTTTCTCCAATAGTTTCCACGTTTTGGCTGCTTAAGATGTTTTTCCAATATAAAGCTTTCAGTTTCTTTATACATACGTCCATATTATTAAATTAAAATATTTAATTTTTTTGAAGTTTTTACTACAAGAAATTTATACACAGAAGATTTTCCTATTATGACATTTATATTACAGGTGGTAACAATCAAGCAATGGAAATTGAAATTCAGCTGAGTGAGACATTATTCATAGAGGAGGAAATAAAAGAGATGGCTGGATACAAAAGAGGACCCGATTTCGTTGAAGTAAACTGTGGCTGTACCAGTAAACGATACGGCGACACCACGGCTACCCTTAGAATCCTTGCAAACGGCCAATTTCTCATAATCTGTGATTGTACTCCCGCCTGCAATGGTGGTCTGTAATTCTTCTTGACTATTAATTGCTTAATCAAACTGCAAGTTCTTTAGTGGCAACTTTACGGAAAAATGATTGTATCCATTGCAGAGAAATTTACACCCTATGAATTTGAGCGGCATGCAGAGAGGGAAGGAAGGAGAAAGTGGCCAAGCAATATCTGGGTGCTAATGAAGAACAAGAAAGTGCCGCTATGGAGAACACCATTGCTCAAGTATTATAAGCACACGGCTAATGGGGCAAGTGGGTCGATCAGAAGAAATTTTCATCGTGATGAGTTCATCACTTGCTCAAGATGCAAGAAAGCTCGCAGGTTTCGACTGAGGACCAGGGAGGAATGCAGGATTTATCATGATGCTTTGCACAAGAAAAGATGGAAGTGTGCCGATAGGCCTTATGATAAGTGAGTACTCATTACCATGTCTCTCTTTGTGGTTCCATGAATATTTATCTCATATATGTCTAAGGAGAAGAGCCTCAATTGCGACAAAATTTTAGCGTTCGCTACTAGATTTTTCAGAGATGATAATTACTATATTCTCGTGAATAATTTTTAATTGCAGCAATTAACTTATGTCACGGGTAATATTATTTATGTCAATGTGGTTGCCGCAGAATAACCTGCAATGATGGTGAAGAGAGAGCTACCCGCAAGAACTGTAGAGGTTGTCGTCGGTCGAGGAGATGCGAGGGGTGCATCACTTGCGTCTGCGTTGGGTGCCTGAAGTGCAGGTTTGTGGACTGCAACTGCCGCAACTGTGTGGATTACATGCAAAACGCAGATCCTTGACCGTAGTAGGTTAGGTCTGTGGCTCCCATCCTGCATGCTCTTCCATTTTGAGTGTATGCCTACTTGTCGCCCCAAAGAAGTTCACAAAAGAACTTAAATTTTGAGTTTCTGAAAATCTTTCACCTCTCCTTTCCCCAAAGAATCAAAGCTCTAGCTTTTGTGCCATTCTGAATTGTTATTGTCACCTAAAAGACCCTCGGAATATATCAGACAGAAATTCAGTACACAAATGCAAGTATTTGCAGAGCGAGAAGGGCCTAAATGATACAACAATTTTTCTTTCATCCTCAACTGACTTGACTAGTCTCTCGAAACGGCCTTTACCTACACTACTCTTTCATGGCTATGAATGGCTCTGTTTAGCCACCAAGCGGGTCATGGTATGATGATGAATGTTTCATGACAAACAAACAAATAATTGTCCTACTCTAACTCCAAGTATCGGTTTCTGTTGGAGTGGGTGATAATCCACAAAGCTAGATTATATACAGAATTACACACCCAGGCAAGCTGAACATATAATGCTCAATCCAAAAAGCTCATCAATGTCGAGCGTTCCAAGTTCAAACCGATGGCATCTCTAGCCAGAACTATGTTGTCCAGCAATTACGCGGTTCCTGCCCCTTCGTGCTGTTGAAATATGACAATCCCACATCGGAAAGAGATGATTTTTCCACCATAGCATTAGGCTATAAAAGGACTTCATCCCCTCTTAACAATTCATCCCAAAAACCACCAATCTCTCTACTTCTAAGATTGGTTGTATTTTTCCTCTCTCTCTTGTAATATTTCACTTTGTAATATTTCTTTGAAATAGTGAAATATTATTTTAGTAGTGTCCGAGGACGTAGGCATAATTGGCCGAACCTCGTTAAATTCTGGTGTTCCTTTTATTTCTATTTAATAGCTATTGTCGGGTCTTTTACTTTGTGATATATTGTGCTTTAAATTATCTTAGAAAAATTCTGTCACCAAGACTCAAGAGTCTAAGGAAGTTGGTTTTTAAGGGAGACCATTTGTGACTCCACCAACTACCTGGGAATTTTTCTTTGTCTTAATTTTTGGCACAATTATTCATTTTGGTGGAAACTAACCCGATTTCCACAACAATTGGTATCAGAGCCAAGGTTATTGAGTTATATGCTCTGTGGTTGCGGCGTAAGCTGATCTTCCACATCAGAAAGGTTTCCTTGGATTCTTGGGTATTCCGCATTTAAAAGCTATTAAATACTCTTAAAAGGGAAATGGCAAGAGACGGACAAAAATCCACAATGGACACAACATCTTCTACTTCATCAATTTTGGCGAGAACTGCTGTGGCAAATACGAGAATTACAGTGGAGATTTTTGATGGTACAGGCCATTTCGGCATGTGGCAAGGTGAAGTTCTAGACGCCTTATTTCAGCAAGGCTTAGACATTGCTATTGAGGGAGAAAAGCCAGAAGGTGCAGATGAGAAGGAATGGAAGACAATCAATCGTTTGGCAAGTGGTACAATTCGATCGTGCCTGTCCAGAGAGCAGAAGTATGCCTTTTGTAAAGAAACTTCTGCAAGTAAATTGTGGAAGGCACTGGAGGAAAAATTCTTGAAAAAGAGCAGTCAAAATAAGATTCATATGAAGAAAAGACTGTTCAGATTCACATATGTTCCTGGTACCACGATGAATGATCACATCACCAATTTCAATCAACTTGTAGCAGATCTGATGAACTTGGATGTGACATTTGAAGATGAAGATTTGGCCATAATGCTGTTGGGATCCCTTCCTGAGGAGTTTGAGTTTCTAGAAACTACTCTACTCCATGGGAAAGCTGAGGTGTCTCTTAGTGAAGTATGTGCTGCACTATACAGCTATGAATTGAGGAGAAAAGACAAGAAGGATAGCACCAGTGGAGCAGCTGAAGCTTTGATAGTAAGAGGCCGTTCGAAAAATAAGAACAGGGGAAAGAAAGACAGATCAAAGTCCAGAGTGGGCAAAGATGAATGTGCCTTTTGTCGAGAAAAGGGGCACTGGAAGAAAGATTGTCCTAAGTTGAGAAGCAAATCTGGCAAAGGCAAGTCTGTTGCAGATTCAAATGTAGCTGAATGTGATGATTCAGATTTTTCATTAGCATTGATGCCATCAATAAACAGTTCGACTGCTTGGATCCTGGATTCAGGCTGTAGCCACCATATGTGTCCCAATCGGGAATGGTTTTTCGATTTTAAAGAAATTGAAGGTGGAGTTGTCTATACAGCAAATGACAGCCCTTGCAAAACAACTGGAATTGGTTCAATCCAATTGAGGAATCGTGATGGATCAATCAGAACTCTGACAGACGTAAGATATGTGCCCAGTCTGACGAAAAACCTCATTTCTATGGGAATCATTGGGAGAAAGGGTTTCACTATAATCATTAAAAATGAAGTAATGAAGGTTATATCTGGAGCACTTGTGGTGATGAAAGGAGTTCAAAGGAGCAACAACTTGTATTACTATGAAGGCAATACAGTTGTTGGAACAACAGCAGCAGTTTCTAGTGATGACCATGAGCTAGAAATAACCAGATTGTGGCATATGCGCTTGGGGCATGCAGGCGAAAAATCCTTGAAACTTCTAGCGAATCAAGGATTATTGCAAGGAGTGCGAACCTGCAAATTAGACTTCTGTGAGCATTGCATCAAAGGGAAGCAGACGAGAGTGAAGTTTGGCACTGCAATCCATGATACCAAGGGTATTCTGGATTATGTTCACTCAGATGTATGGGGTCCTTCCAAAACTGCTTCAATGGGAGGTAAACACTACTATGTTACCTTTGTTGATGATTGTTCAAGAAGAGTATGGGTGTATACAATGAAGACAAAGGATGAAGTGTTGGAAGTTTTTCTCATCTAGAAGAAGATGGTAGAAACTCAGATGGGCAGAAAGATCAAGTGTCTTCGAACAGACAATGGCGGAGAGTACACAAGTGATCCCTTCATGAAAGTTTGCAGAAATGAAGGAATTGTTCGACATTTCACTGTCAGAAATACACCACAACAGAATGGGGTGGCTGAACGCATGAACCGAACTCTACTGGAGAAAGTTCGGTGTATGTTGTCTAATGCTGGATTAGGCAGACAGTTTTGGGCTGAGGCTGTAACATACGCATGTCATCTCATTAATCGTTTGCCATCAACTGCTATCAATGGAAAAACACCTTTGGAGGTGTGGTATGGAAAACCTGCTACAGATTATAATTCCTTACATGTGTTTGGTTCCACTGCATACTATCATGTTAAGGAATCAAAGTTAGATCCAAGGGCAAAGAAAGCTATCTTTAAGGGGATATCCTCTGGTATCAAAGGATATCGACTATGGTGCCCAGAGACGAAGAAAATAATCTTTAGTAGAGATGTTACCTTTGATGAGTCTACCATGTTAAAGGTAACAAAGGAACAGACGGATGGTTCTCCACAGCAGGTGGAGGAAACTCCCAAACAGGTGGAGTTTGATAGAAGAAGAATTGTTGATCCAGCAATTGTAAAGTCTGATAAAATTACTCCTACGGAAGAAGAGGAGATAATGGTAGAAAATGGATCAGATGAGGAAGCAGAGGTTTCAGCACAAGAACCTCCTCAGCAACTTGAGCCAATTGCACTACGAAAGCCGAAAAGGAAGATTAAGAAACCTGCTCGACTTGAAGATATGACTAATTATACATCTTCAGTAGATGATGAGATTCCTTCCACTTATTGTGAAGCTATTCAAAGCTCAGAAGAAGAAAAGTGGAGAAAGGCTATGGAAGAAGAGATGCAGTCCCTTGAAAAGAATCAGACATGGAAGCTAGCAAGTCTGCCAAAGGGAAAGAAAGCGATTGGCTGTAAATGGGTTTATGCAAAGAAAGACGGATTTCCTGATAAGAATGATATCCGCTACAAGGCAAGATTGGTAGCTAAAGGTTACGCTCAGAAGGAGGGAATTGATTATAATGAAGTATTTTCTGCAGTTGTAAAACATTCCTCCATAAGAATACTGCTGGCTTTGGTAGCACAATTTGATCTGAAACTAGTTCAGCTCGATGTAAAAACTGCATTTTTACATGGAGACTTAGAAGAAGAAATCTACATGACTCAGCCAGAAGGATTTAAAGTTGCTGGAAAAGAAAATTTGGCGTGCAAGTTGAGCAAATCGTTGTATGGATTGAAGCAATCTCCAAGACAGTGGTACAAACGATTTGACAAGTTTATGATAAGGCAGAAATACACAAGAAGCAAATATGATCATTGTGTATATTTACGCAAGCTACGGGATGGTTCCTTTATCTATCTCCTCCTTTATGTTGATGATATGTTGATAGCTTCAAAAGATGAAGGAGAGATTCAGAAGTTAAAAGCTCAACTAAATCAGGAATTTGAAATGAAGGATTTAGGGGAAGCTAAGAAGATTCTCGGTATGGAGATATGCAGAGACAGAAAATTGGGGAGACTTTGTTTGACTCAGAAACAATATCTGAGAAAAGTACTAAAGCGTTTTGGGATAAATGAGAATAAAAAACCAGTTAGTACTCCACTTGCTCCTCATTTTAAGCTCAGTGCATCTTTATCTCCGAAAAGTGATGAAGAACGAGAATATATGTCAAAGGTTCCATATGCAAATGCTGTTGGTAGCTTGATGTATGCAATGGTGTGTACGAGGCCTGACATTTCACAAGCAGTTGGAGTTGTGAGCAGGTACATGCATGATCCTGGCAAAGGACATTGGCAAGCTGTGAAATGGATTCTACGGTATATTCAGAATACTGTAGATGTTGGTATAATGTTTGAGCGGGATGAGAAAAGTGGTCAATATATAGTTGGATATTGTGATTCCGACTATGCAGGTGATTTAGACAAACGTCGATCTACTACCGGTTATGTGTTCACACTTGCAAAGGCACCGGTTAGTTGGAAGTCCACCTTACAGTCAACAGTTGTTTTGTCTACAACAGAGGCAGAGTACATGGCAGTTTCAGAAGCTGTTAAGGAGGCAATTTGGCTTCAGGGGTTGTTGAATGACTTGGGAATTGGTCAGAAGCATGTCAAAGTGCATTGTGACAGTCAAAGTGCTATTTGTTTAGCAAAGAATCAAGTTTATCATACAAGGACGAAGCATATCGATGTTCGATATCATTTTGTACGGGAAATTCTTGAAGATGGTGGGATACTTCTTCAGAAGATTTTGACTGCTGAAAATCCCGCAGATATGGCAACGAAAGTTGTGACAAGTGTCAAGTTCCAACATTGTTTGGACTTGATAAATGTTATTAGAATTTGAAATTGGGCGCTTTGAAGCGCATTTGGAGACATTACTGAAATTTGTAATATAAGAGTTTAGAGGATGTTTGTTTGGAATTGTGAGATTGTCAAGGTGGAGATTTGTTGAAATATGACAATCCCACATCGGAAAGAGATGATTTTTCCACCATAGCATTAGGCTATAAAAGGACTTCATCCCCTCTTAACAATTCATCCCAAAAACCACCAATCTCTCTACTTCTAAGATTGGTTGTATTTTTCCTCTCTCTCTTGTAATATTTCACTTTGTAATATTTCTTTGAAATAGTGAAATATTATTTTAGTAGTGTCCGAGGACGTAGGCATAATTGGCCGAACCTCGTTAAATTCTGGTGTTCCTTTTATTTCTATTTAATAGCTATTGTCGGGTCTTTTACTTTGTGATATATTGTGCTTTAAATTATCTTAGAAAAATTATGTCACCAAGACTCAAGAGTCTAAGGAAGTTGGTTTTTAAGGGAGACCATTTGTGACTCCACCAACTACCTGGAAATTTTTCTTTGTCTTAATTTTTGGCACAATTATTCATTTTGGTGGAAACTAACCCGATTTCCACAACACGTGCAATAGCAATGCTAGAAACCAAGGAACCGCCAATATTTACCAGTGAGTCCTTCATCAGATACAACAATTTTCCCATTTTTCCCGGTCATTACCTGGAGCTCATGTGCTGATGACGAGATACAACATGAAGCTGCAACGGTAGGTTGAAGGGATTTTTAAGGAGTTAATTTTACCAATAGTACTTAAACTTTCTATAACTTCCATCAAAATATCTATTATATTTTATCTCATAAAAATAATTAAATTACTTTTTTCAATAAAAATTACTTCTAACCAATTTTATTGACTCAACAACCAGAAATCTGATGTGACACTTAATCATTGTCATGTTATATTACGTCAGCTGACACATAAAGACACTAATTTCAAATAAGGTAAAATTTCCATATATAGAATAGATACATTTTCAATTTAATAATTATTAATAATTATTTATTATTTTCAATTTTATTAGTGTCATGTGAAAAAAATTAATTTCAATTGTCATAAAAGAAAATTTATTATTTTATCTTCATTTTACTCAAAATGTTTTAATATTTTTTAATTCAATATTCATTTAAAGAGAAATAGAAAAAAAAAATATTTCAAAGTTTTGAGTATAATGAAGAAAAATTGAAAAAATAACATTTCTTTGAAAAAAATATATTCATCCATGTTTATTGTCAAATTTGTCTCTTATATTTTGTTTTTATCCATTTTGTCCCTTAAAAATTCAAAATTTTATCATAATATGCTCCTTGTCATAACAAGGAATAGAACATATATTTCACATGTTAATTAGTTTTTCTGACACGTTACAACATCAAATAACGTCCGAATCTGTCTTATTTTTGAAATATTAAGTGAGAAAGTGGATAAAAAATGAAATATAAAGGCAATTTGAACCCAAAATCGATCAAGGAGAGAAAATAACAAAAATAAACGAATGGATATGTCATATGCCCATTTTTTTATGATTAAAATGTAATTAGAATATAAATTCAATGATCATATAAGAAATTAACTTTATCATTTGACAATGTCACATGTACATCTAACATGACAATCAAAGTTAAAGTTTATAATTAGATGTGATCTGACATATCAAAAATTTAGTGCTACATCAGCTTTTCCAGCCGCTAACTTAGCAGAAGTGACTAAAAGTGAATTTTTTTGAAAAAAATAGTTTAGTTATTTTTGTGTAACGAAAAATTTAATAATTATTTTATAGAAAATTATAGAAATTCCAATAAACGTAAGTGAAATTAATCCAATTTTTAAAGCTATTCTCTAATTCTTTCTTCAGATCCTCACTGTAATTCTTAAACGTAATTTTCAGAATACCCATTGATTGTGGGTCTTCTAATAACCGATTACACATAAAAAGAAAATTTTCCAAATGCTATGTCAGGCCTCCTAAGTAGATCTAACAATGTATCACAGCTTAATCCAACATTCCTCTGCACAGACTTCCTGAAATAATTTTGCCAACTTCTACTGGCTCTTAGAATGCGAGAAGCTTCTCGTAAACCACTAAAGAAGGCACCATGCATTGCGGCTGAATACTGTCCAGTTGTGGCCTCACCAGCAAAAAAACAGTCGCCCCCCAAGACTTTCAGCTAGTACGTCGTTTGAGGCTAATTGCATCCACGATGACTAAAATTTTTATTACTTATCATAAAATCATAATTTTTTTTTTCTTGCAGAAAAATCACTAAATTTTGCTTCCAATTATATTAAAATTATATCTCATCATTTTGGGTAAGCAAACAACTGAAAAATAATGTGGCAGCTGAGTAATACAATAATTTACTATGTCATCATTCACATAAATAACACATTAATAAATTAAAAAAATTATGATATATCTTTCACCACATGCTAGATATGTCAGAATTAATTTTACCAGTGATTATTGAATTTTATTTTACTATTTGCAAAAATTATTGAACTTTTTTTTCCTCATAAAAAAAAATAACAAACTTTATTTTTTTGTCACTTAAATAACTTCCGATCAAATATAATGAATAAATAACTAAAAATCTGACATAACAAAAATAATTTTTCCTTATTTCTCAATTATGGGTGTGCTATCAATACTCAATAACTCATCATATTTCAGTTATCTATGAAATTGAACATAATGTGGTGCCCCTCAAACCAATATATATATATATATATATATATATATATATATATATATATATATATATAGAGTGAATTCATCTACATTCTAAATTTGCAGTGGCACAAAAGATAGCTTACTAACATGCAATCTTAATCGATAGCTTTTGAATTTGTCTCTAAAAAGTCTTGGTGATAGGATGAGCAAAATAAAACTGATTTGATTAAATCAAATTGAAAAGATTAGCTCGAATTGTTCGGATGGAATTTTTTAGGAAATTAAATTTATGTGTTTGGATTTGTATCAATTGGTTTTTTATTATTTAACACAATTATCATATATTTTATCAATTTGCAATTTTACTAATTTGAGGGGGTTCCAATTAAAAATTAAATAATATTTTATATGTATTTGGAGTGAGGTTGAAGGTTCCTACTTGGTAAATTAGAATTTTGAGATTATAATAATTGGAACCATATTAAAAATTTTAAAGAAAAATTCTTATGTTTATGAAATTAAATACATTCGAATACCATGAATTAGCATCCTCAAGGTTGTTTACTTAGGAATGACAACGGGATAGAGTTTTTCGTCCATGTTCCCGACATCCCGATCTGCCTTGTGCTCTGTCGGAAAATTTTTTTGGATCTCCATCTCCATACCATAGGAAAATGGGGATCTCCGTCCCCGCACCACATGGAAATGGAGATCCCCGCCCCAACACTATTTCCCGATTTTTATTAAAATATTTTATTTTATTTTTATATTAATATTATTTTTTAATTTTAATTAATTATTTAATTATATATTTTTTAAATAAAAAATATTTTTTACTTAAAATAAGTGTTATATTTTTATTTTATTATTTTTAAAAAATATTAATTATATTAAAATATAAATAATTATTATATATGTAAATAATAAAAATATATAAATATATTGTCGGGTGGGGGATGCATATACCATCCCAATTCTGTTCTCGTCACAAAAAATTCAAAGTCGGGATAAAAAATGTTAAAAGAACCACTTCATTCGGCAGGGATGGAGTGAGTCCAAATTGCCATTTCTATATTTACATGTAAATATATTATATTTTATTAATAAAAAACAAAAAAAAAATAAGTAGAGAATATTAGGAATCCAATACTAATTTTACATGATTTTTTAAAAAACTAGATACTAATTTTACTTGTTAAGGAAGAATTTTGCAAGAAAACCTGCGATTTCAATGAATAAGGCCTCAATAATTTTTTTTTTCGTTGTTTAAACAAATGAAATACATTTATAAGAATATAATATAAAATTAATATAAGAAGAAAATTATAATTTTATAATTTGAGATGTCAAAATCAAATCTGAATGATGATAATGTGATGTGGTTGCTTGGAAATATTAACTTTTTTTACGATTTTTTCTGTCTGATGGTCGGGGAATCGTAAGGAAATAGGAAGCCAATCCTTCTTTTTTTTTTTTCCTAAAAAAAACTTTCGATGGTTGTAAAATGGAAAAAAAAATATTAAACCGAAAGTAGTAAAATAAATATTAATGTATAAAATTATTGCCCTTGGTCTATCTTTGCAAATTTAAACGAAAATGGAAAAAAAATTAATAATAATACTTTATGGTTGATATTTGATTTCTTGCTACTGATCGAATCCTAACCTCCAGTTTCTTAGCTTTTGTTATGGTTGATATTTGATTTCTTGCTACTAACACATAAGCACAAATGCACACCCGTAAGTTTGTGTCAACAATATCCATATAGATTAACATTTTTTATTTCACAATTTTAGCAATTAAAAGAATAATTGAGATTAAAGACTAAGAAAAATTTAGTCGCTCGGTGAATAAACTGAAAAAACAGAACGGAAAAACAGAGCATAGAACTCCTTTTTGTAAATGAGATATTTGATCGAAATGTTATATTCCTTCTGTTGGCAGCAGAAACCAAGTGGCTCCACATTTCAGCCGGCATATGCACGAATTTCTGGTGTTTAAAATCACGGTGTTATGTACTGTTTTACAAATCAAATTCCAATCAGCAAAGATTGACATGCAGAGTGGCATTATAATGCAGTTGTTTGTGCTTGTGTTAATGTTGTATATCGTAGGCTTACTAGTGGAAATTAAACTCCGTCATCAAAACTCGAATTTCTGTGGAATTATCGCCAATTTAGGACACTTATGTGGAACTCTAGCTACAGTTATGCTTGTGTGGCTGCTTAGCTCACTTCTGGGGTGGGTCTTCTTAACTATATGGCTCTCTTATTTTGTTTGGATGGCTCATGGGTCATATGGAGAATTCTGCGGATTGCTAAATTATGTGGCTTCTCAAATATTCAATTTTTTCAATGCACTAATTGGTTGCAACCACAGTTGCTCAACAGAGTTGCAAAATGATTCACCTGTTTAGCTTCTTTCTCTAGCCATCAGATGGAACCCTTGAAATTCTGATTCTGATTTGCATTCTGTACTATTTGTGAATGAAAATGTTGTACTTGTATTGTATGCATGTATACCCCAATAGAATAGCCAAGGGGCATTTCAGGATGATGTAAGATTATAATATTAATGTCTTATGAAGTTCATGCTAAGTTCAAATTTTACAGTATTGTTCAAAAATCGTATATTCTTCTATTAATGCAATAAGGTCTGTGAGGCAAACCTAGAAGGGAAGGGATGACAAATCTAATGGTCAATTTTCAATATGTGTTATTTGTTCTTAGATGACAATTTTTGATTTGATATATGCCTTTTATTACAATTTCTTAAAATTTCATTATAACACGGTTAATGGTCTGTTTAGTTGAGAAAATGGAGAAAATGAAGAGAAAATCTTATGGATAAATATTTCCTATTTTTTATCCATATATAATTGTCCATTCTTTATCCATTAATGTTTGACTAAATTTCTTTTGCGATTAAAATCAAAGAGTCTTGACTATTTCTAATATTAACATGTGTTTTAATCAGTTGATGTAATCTGATAATACTGCCTGTGGTTGGTGAGAAAATGCCTGAAACCGAGACAGATTTTTGCACATAGTCTAGTTATGCATCCTGGTTTCATTTACTATCAAATAGGCATTTTGTATGGTATAAAATTCTTGGTAATTTGTTTCATTGTTGTAAATTGTAGAGAATTGGTAGAAATCAGCATCTGGAGTCTATCCTTTCTGTCACATTGAAATGGAGGAAAAAAATTCAACTCCATGGGCTCTAACTGTAGTGCTAAAAGGGGGAGACTGGATTTTTGTAGGTCTTAGTTACACAAAAATCATTGGAAATAAACAAAAATTAACAAGATGCGTAGAAACAGCTGTGGTAACTTGGTGGAAATGAGAGAAGCTCAGCATTCTGATACCATTTCCTCAGTTAAGGATGAAGTGAAACATTTAGTACAAAACAGCTGTAACTTGTCTTCTTTGCTAAAACCATTTAAAAAGAACTCAAGTTTTGAAGCACAAAGGAGATTCTACTTCTAGTTTTGGAAATTCCAGTTGCATTAGCTGTGGAGCTGTATTGCATGCATTAAGTGTCAAGTTTTAATGCATATTGCTAATATATTTTATTTTACTTTATTATTATTTATTCATTTTACCTTTCTGTGGTGGGTGGGTGAAATAACAGGTTGCTAAAGCCCTAGATTCCTTGCATGTAGAATTAAGAACTGTGAATTATTTTGTGGCTTACAATACCTCCCGTGTTCTTAAAGCTTTCCAGAATGCTTGGATTGGAATTCATGTAAGTGAACATTATATTTGGATGCAGGTTGTGGAATGAAGTTTAATCAATGTGATTGTATGTTGATAGATAAGTGCCAAGCAACCCTTAAGAGTTCTCAGAAGTTCCTTGACATAGAGAAACACATAAATTTTGTGTACTTATTATCACATCCAGATTTATAGGCCTATCCATTCTACACATAATTATATGGGCAAGAGATATAAATGCATCTTGCACTGCATAACCATTCTGATGAGCATGAGTCTTTGCATCAGTGCCCATGCCTCTCTCCAGAAGGTGATGGGGTGTTATCTTTCTGATGGAATAGGTTCTTCAAAGGGGTTATTCTTAATTGTTCTTATTATACTTATTCTTATAATCAGCACTTTGCTGGATGCACTGGCCATGGTCATGATGAAGCTGGGGGATGTGAAGCACTCGACCAAGCTTTTGTGGAAATTGTAGGAGCTGAATCTGCAATAGTTAGGTTGTAGGTGTTACCATGATTTTTGATTTGTACATATGAGTGTTATTCTCTGCATTTTGAATGTTTGTTAACCCTCTGCCTTTTGCTTCCATTAGTTTTTCTCAGGATCAAATGCCATCACTTGAGCTTTATTTGCTTTCTTGAGGCCAGGGGACGAGGTTAGGTTATTTTCTTTCACCTGTATTTCTATGTCTGTTGAAAGTTCATATTGGTACTTGTCTAGTGTTCTTTGCTACCTTGCTTCAACAGTATGGTTTTAGATTAATTGGATTGTCAGCTCTTGGCAGTTGCTGGTGCTCCTGATGACATGTTAGAGCAAGTCATTGGAAAGAAAGACGCTCATGGATTGGGTTCCCTGAAAGATTTTGGAGTAGAGTACCGAAAAGTTTCAGTATGTTACTAATAACAGTGCAAACAAGATTTTGATTCCTGATCATGAACATTGTAACTCAGATTGTGCTGATGCATCTTGCTGAAGATGGTGGATTTGACTGGAACGTGCTTACAAGTGCATTAAAACCTCATACAAAATGCGTACTCATACAGAGATCTTGTGGTTATTAACTTATTCATGGCATTGAAGTTTAAGTTTAAATGAGATAGGGAAGGCTATAAAGATTATCAAGGTCAGCCCTTTGAAATTTTCAGGTGTCACTGAAGTTGTTCTAGTCCAACAGTGTATCAAAAAATGCCTTTTTGTTCTACAATCATGTTATCCTGATTGTCTCGTGGTTTTCCTCACGGTTGAGTAGCAAAATATTAAAATTGTGTTAGACCCTCTTAAAACTCCTTTAGTTTTTTTTTTGGCAAGAGATACAGGAATATGAACAAAACAGTCCATTTCAGACTTGCTTTTTAGAGTATTGAAATTTTTTATCCTAATAATTTTCTTTTGCGCATATACTTGCATATGCAAAATCCTGACTGCATGGTCATGGTGGATAATTGCTATGGAGAATTTGTTGAAAAAATTGAACCTCCAATGGTGGTATGTTACAATTTTCATTCTCATTTCTTAAAAGGGGTAACATCTGTTTAATTGATGGCCGGGCAGGGTGCGGGTCTGATTGCAGGTAGTTTGATAAAAAAAATCCTGGTGGAACCATCAGACCATGTGGTGGATATGTTGCAGGGAGGAAAAAATGGGTATGCACCAAGGCTTGGGATAGATTGTGGCTCAATCCCTGGTATGTTGTTTGGACTTGGATACAGTTACCTGACATAGGTATATATACATTAGTTTGGTTTTTTATTTTTAAAATTTTAGGATACATGGGTATGACTAAAAAGTATACAAAATTATGGTACAAGTACAAGGATATGTCTATATATATATATAATAATTTAAGTTAAAAGATAGATTAAATTATAACATTAAATTGTTAAATGAAATAAAATTGGCTAAAATATTTTAAATTACAAACTTAAAGTCTAAAATTCAAATCACAAACAAATAATAAAATGATAATTTTAAATCCATTTAAATTGTAATTCATCACAACTTTGCTATATAATTTATATTAATTTTTATCACCACCACAAATTATAGTCTCTAATTGTAGGTCATTAAAAGATAATTCTTCTAATTTTACAAAATTATTTTATTCTAAATCCATTTGATCTGCACTTGCAATTTAAATGAAACTGGAATTATGAGTATCTATTTTTAAAGTGAAAAATCCGGTAAGGATTTTATACCTATTCTAATGTCATAGCCGAAAGGTACGAGTACTTTTTCAAAAATGATGCGTCGGAGTAACATTATGCGGTCCTATTTCCAGGGGCTGTTCCTTTCACCTGAAGTAGTTGGTGAAGCAATCAAGGTATTTGGTTCTGTACTTTTCTTTAAACACATCTTTCCTATTTCTTATTGGTAGTGGATCTTTTTTTTTCTTTTGATATAATGGGGAACCTTTCTGATTGCTGAAGTCATGGCATCTAAAGGGTATATGGTGCAGCCTCTATCCCATGTCACACGTCATGATACAGTCCAGGATTGTCTCTGTCTTTTATCCTTCTTATTTGAACCTTGAGAAATATTTAAACAGCTGTGAGTGTTTGCCAGATGGACTGAGTTAGCTAATGGGTGCTCTTGGATTCGCCTTATAGCCAGTTGCCAGTTGGTTAAGTTTTCAATTCTTCACTGCATTGCTTATACTTTAGGGCTAAGAGCAAATTAAAATTCTTTTGACAAATATAAAACAATAATGCTCTTGGCTCTGCAACAATGGTTATCATACAAATGATCTCACTTGCTTTGTTGTGCTTTTCAGGCAGTACAGCTTGGAAGCCATGAACGCCTTCTTACTTTCTGTGAGGCTGTGCAAAGAAGCTCACCAGTAGGTTCATTCACTAAACCAGTTGCTGGCTCAACTTCTAGATATGCGTCAGAGGTCTGGCCAAGATTCTATAGTGGGCTTTTCTTTCTTCAGTTTTGAAATGGTTTGCCAGAAAATATCCTTGATAATATTTGCTAGTGCTGAGTTCTACTTCCCATGATAGTACTATTTTGATAAAAATTAAAGAAAAAAGAAGGGATATTTAGTTCTCATATATGCTATCAAGGTTGACTCATCACGAAAATGCATCTTGGTGTGTTTTCTGTTGAATCAAATACTTTTTACTGGTTTCAAAAAGGAGCTGTGGTGTTATTAAATTTAATACAGACTTATGAACCCAGTACATTCTCACCTGAGCAAATAATTATTACCAAAAATCTACTTAAATCACAATTTGGTCATTGATTCCGCGCGAATTTCTTATATATTATTTATCAGGTGATCTTTGCTGATGGAACCCTCATTGATGGGAGTACAAGTGAATTGTCTTGTGATGGCCCTCTTGGACAGCCATTTCCCGTATTCTGCCAGGTGTGTGCTATGGTCATGCTTCCTACCCATAATGTTGATCCCTTAAACAGAGAGATGTCATCTTAGAAGTAATATAAATATTCACCAGATGATGGTCAATCCATTTGCAGTAGCACATCCTGAATTTGAATGCTGCTCTTCAATTCTCTTTGCAGGGTGGGTGGCATCCATTGGACTCAATGGGGACTAGTTCTGGGAGAGGTTTTGAAACACATGATCTAAACATGATTATGAACAGCAAGAGAGGCACCATGTGTGGCAGTTCTAATTTATCTCCAGAGACCATTATTTTATGCTAAGCCTAGGAGTTTCAGCTAATCATATGGTTGAGCAAACATCTGCAGATGTTATTACCAGGGTTGTTTAAACGTATCTACGCGCCCAAAATTTTCTCAAGCTATTGTGGAATGATGACAGGCAAAAATGAGTTATTTGTCCTGCATAGCAGAATTACCCTCTGCCTATTTTCCATTTATCAAGTACCATGGAAGTAATGATTTTGTGTAACGAACTTTTGGAGACGATGAAGCTTCATGTATTTTCATTGATAAAATTCACAACACTTGTATTTATTTATGGTTTTGTTGTGTAGTACAGTAGTAGTAATATGGGATTCCGGGCTTGAGTATTGATGAAAACTTTTCTAAAATTTGATTATTTTTTTTATTAAAGAATTCATATCATGGGTGTTGACTAAGTTTTACATTGACTGTCAATCTACTGTAATCCTCCTCCGTTATTTGGGCTTAGTACTATTTATACTCACATGTGAGACTTGACTTCGGAGACAAAAAATTCATGTAGCTGGCTTTATTAAATATGAAATTAAGACTTAATTATTGTTGTTGATTATTTTTATACGCCAAACTCAGTAATATCTAGTAATACGCCAAATTAAGACTTAATGAAATTCCACATTTTTGTTTTGGACAAAGATATAATTTTGTAAAATATATTTTTTTCAATCTTTTTGTTGTTATAAAAGATCCATTAAAAAAAATTTAAAAGCCATTAAGCAAAAAAGTTATTAGTAATATTTATCTATTGAATTGTTAATTGTAAAAAAAAAATAATTTGATTTTATAAAAAAAAAAAAATCCTCCTACATATATATCCGTTAACTTTGAAACAAAAAACCACTTTACGTCCATATCCGTTAACTTTAATAATAGAGACCAACAAAATCCACATCCCCAATATATATATATATTTTTAAAATGAAACGATCCAAAATTTCCACTTCAACTCTCTCTCTCCTTCTCCTATTCTCTCTTTCCCCAATGTAAAACCCTAAGTCTGTTCAATTGAATTAATTATCTCTTCCTCATCAGATATGCTTTTTTTCTCCATTGCACCGATGACAGTCTCTCCTCCGTTGCAACTTCTCCTACCCACCATCACTATTGAACCTGAACCGGTCTACACCTCTGTTAGATCCTTGGCACCAGAGGTTGCGGCGTCGACGGCCCTGGACACTTTGTCTCCGTCACCGTCGACCCCTCCGTCCATCCCGGCGACATTTCCACTGAAATTTTATACTCGTGAGTCCAGATTTTGAGGCACCGACTAAGAAAATTGGAGTTGCCTTGCCTGAAGAAATTGAAATGACTCATAACGTCTGGAATTGTAGCCAAGCTGGAGCATTGGTGGCTTCTGCGTTGCAAGTGGATTTGGCGGGATTAGGCAAAGCATTGTCAAATGATAAAATCGTTGGGCCCAAAAGAGCGCCGTTAATTCCTGGGATGGAACAAGTGAATTAAGATGGCTGCCATTGCAGCTGGGGCATTTGGGTGTATAATTAGCGGGGCAGGGCCTATATCAGTGGCGGTGATTGATAATGAGCATCATTGATGTTGAAACACTTAAAAGTAGAGCATAAATTTTGGAAGATTGAAGTAGAAGGCTACTTTATGTCTTGGATATCCTGAAATTGGTAAGACTGAGATAGTTGTCGTTTCCATCGAGTTTCCTTCCCCTAGATCAAACAATTCTAACTTTTGTAAATTGGATCCAAACATTAAATCCTGTGGATAAAACATATACATTGATTTGCTTCTCCCTTTGGTGGTTGTCATTCTTTTGACAGAAAGAACAAAGATACTCAGCAATAGCTGGAATTCTGGTACATTTCTAATTGATTTGGCTCAAAAAAAGAAAAAAAAAAGGTTAAAAACATATCATTCACATATATATATATATATATAATATATATGTATGTATGTATGTATAACTTCAATGAACTCTTTGACAACCTGTGTTCAGCACTTCAGCTCTAACTTGAGCAAAAAGAGTCACTTTAAGAAGAACAATTTCTAATTCCCTCAACAATGTCGTTGATCTCAGGATAAGTTAGGCACGAGTATCAACCCATTTCAAATATTTCGTTGGATATTTATTTGCTTATAAACTTAGGTGGAGGCCATACTTGGATTCTAACTTGTAGACAGTATAAAATTTATGACTTCGCTTGACCCTATACTTGCTAATTAGTTAGAAGGCAAATCCACATGATCCTTCATTAGATCCGTGCTTAATAGATGCCATTAATAAACAAATTCTGGCCAACCATTTTAGATGGCATTTGGATTTTCCTCTTTATATACACCCACATATTAGAATCACAAGTAACAGCAAAGCAATCTTGAGGCAGCAAATACTCTCTCTTTCCCTTGAACCTTTCCCACTAACAACAAAAACACCATGGCTAGACATTTTGCTCTTCTTCTTGCTAAGCACATTCTGGGTAAATCTACAATATCTGCAAATAAATCTTCTTCAAGATTTTAAAAGGAACCAAAAGGTTTTGTAGCAGTTTATATTGGAGAGACAAAGAAAGATTTTTAGTTTGGATGGGTGGTTTGACCAGTGGTGGATGTACATTATACAAAGTGGTGGCAATAAAAAAAATTAAAAATTGCCTTTTATAATAAATAATTAATAATATAAATATGTAAAGTGCATCCCCAAATCTCATTGCTAAATACATTTTTTTCCCACGTGAACTCTCTTTAACCAAATAAAAAGTTAGAAACAAAACAAATCAATCAATATTATTACAATTCTACTACTTTCTCCCTCTCTCTTCATACTTTCCCCATTTTCAAATCCCCCTTTTGTTTTTTCTCCATCTCTCTCGTCTCTCTTTCTCGCTCTTATTAAGTGTCATTGACCTACAACTACAAGAACTTGATCTACTTATTTGTATGTCTCGTTTTAATCAACAAGATCGATTTTCTTCCTTTGACATAGAAAAATTATCTCAGTGGCAACTAAACACGAGGGTTGCGCTCGTTGCGGGACTTAACCCAACACCTTACGGCACGAGCTGACGACAGCCATGCACCACCTATTAGTCTCGGTCCAAGTTCTTGCTTTCTGTGAAATCATCTTCAAGTCTTATTACCGGGGGCTGAAAGAGACTTGAATTTTATCCTAACTAGTTTTCAAGTGCAGATTTGGTTTTTCTTTTTAGCATCAACTTGAGACTTTTATCATTGATGTTCAAAGTGATGAGAGATTTTGGACGATAATATATTTTCTGTAATGACTTGCATAAAAAAATAAAGTCGCAGTAGTATGGGGGATCAATTGTTGATTAATTATTTAGTTACTTTGTTAGAACAAGATTTATTTTTAAATATTAGTGATATCAATATTATAAATCACTTTCAAAATATGAGAACTCATCGAGAACGATTGTAGTTTTTTTTTTTAACTTTTTTCTTTGTATCAACAAATCATAATTTAGAATTTTATGGATTATGATAAAAAAAAAATTTAATTTTTTTATTTTATAAATTTGCCACTCTATCAAAAAATTTATAGATCCGCCGCTGAGTTTGACAATTCCTTGCGGAGAAGATACTTGATGTCATTTGTGTTGATCATAAATTAAGAGGGAAATCTATACACAAAACAATTTTGTATTGGTAAATAATGTCCAAGTTAATGGAAATGCTTGTTCTGTTGTTCAACAAAACTTTTTATTTCCAAATGAGACAAGCTTTTACATTATATGATATTTATTTCTTTTAGTTTTATTTTCTTTCCTATTTCTTATTGAATTTATCTTTCAGGCTAGATAACTAGCATGATCTTGGAATAATATTGGATGCTAAGCATAGGATGATTTTCTGCCCTGTTTTTGACAGCAAAGCTACTACATTATCTTCTTTAGCTTACAGTATTCCAACTAATTAATACCCAATAAAGGAATTAAAAGAAAAACTGGAAATGGATAGAGTGATGTTCGATGTTGATTTTAATGCCAAAACAAGTATTGCTTGCTTGTGTTATACCTCTTGTTAGGGAAAAAAAGGAAGAAACCCAATAAATAAGTTAATAAAACCGAGTAAGAGTTCTATTACTTAAAATTACAGAAAAAATAGAAAAAATAATATAAAAGATAAATCCTTACATAATAGATAAAGTTCCATTGAAAGTAGAAAAAAAAAAAAACTCAAATTAGTGATAACTGTAAACGAGTCAACCTGCTAGTAAACTATATGAATTCGACTCATAAAATATTTAAATTTAACTTACAAATGAAATTTAATGAATGTGATTGTATGTTGATAAGTGCCAAGCAACCTTAAGAATTCTCAAAAGTTCCTTGACATAGAGAAATACATAAATTTTGTGCACTTTTTATCACATCCGGATTCATAGGCTTATCCATTCTACAGATATTTATTTGGGAAAGAGATATAAATGCATCTTCCACTGCATAACCATTCTGATGAGCATGAGTCTTTGCAGCTGTGCCCATGCCTCTCTCCAGAAGGTGATGGGATGTCATCTTTCTGATGGAATAGGTTCTTAGGTGGTATGCTTAATGGTTCTTATTATACTTATTCTTATAATCAGCAGTTTGCTGGATGCACTGGCCGGGGTCATGATGAAGCTTGGGGACGCAAAGCACTCAACCAAGCTTTGGCGGAAATTTTAGTAGCTGAATCTGCAATAGTTAGGTCGCAGGTGTTACCATGATTTTTGGTGTGTAGTTACGAGTGTTATTCTCTGTATTTAGAATATTTGTTAACCCTATGGCTTTCGCTCCCATTAGTTTTTCTCAGGAACAGATGCCATCACTTGTGCTTTATTTGCTTTCTTGACGCCAGGGGAGGAGGTTAAGTTATTTTCTTTAACCCGCATTTCTATGTCTGTTAAAAGTCCATATTGGTGCTTGTCTGGTGTTCTTTGCCACCTTATTTCAACAGTATGGTTTTAGATTAAATGGATTGTCAGCTCTTGGTTCTGACACGTTAAAAAAAGTCATTGGTAAGCGAGAAGCTCATGGATTGGGTTCCCTGAAAGATTTTGGAGTAGAGTACCGAGAAGTTTCAGTATGTTAATAATAACAGTGGAAACAAAATTTTGATTTCTGATCATGAACATTGTAACTCAGATTGTGCTGTTGCAGCTAGTTTCTTAGCTTTTGTTATGGCTGATCTTTGATTTCTTGCTACTAACACATAAGCACAGATGCACACCCGTAAGTTTGAGTCAACAATATCAAAATAGATTAACATTTCGATTTCAAAATTTTAGCGATTAAAAGAATTGCTCGGTGAATAAACTGAAACAACAGAGGTCACTAGTTAACAGAAAAGCAGAGTATAGAACTTCATTTTTTGTAAATGAGAGATTTAATCTAAATGTTGTATTCCTTTTATTGGCAGCAGAAACCAAGTGGCTCCACATTTCAGCCTGCAGCAACTGCACGAAGTTCTGGTGATTCAAATTACGGTGTTATGTACTGTTTTACAAATCAAATTCCAATCAGCAAAAATTGACAGGCAGAGTGGCATTGTAATGGAGTTGTTTGTGCCTGTGTTAATATTATATATCGTAGGCTTACTAGTGGAAATTAAACTCCAAAATCAAAACTCGAATTTCTGTGGAATTATCGCCAAATTAGGACACTTATGTGGAACTCTGGCTACAATTATGCTTGTGTGGCTGCTTAGCCCACTTCTGGGGTGGGTCTTCTTAACTATATGGATCTGTTATTTTGTTTGGATGGCTCATGGGTCATATGGAGAATTGTTGAATTATGTGGCTTCTCAAATATTCAACTTTTTCAAAGCACAATTTCGTTGCAACCACAGCAGCTCAACAGAGTTGCAAAATGATTCACCTGTTTAGCTTGTTTGTGTAGCCATCAGATGGAGCACTTGAAATTCTGATTCCGATTCACATTCTGTACCATTTGTGAACGAAAGTGTTGTACTTGTATTGTTTGCATGTATACCCCAATAGAATAATATTCATGTAATATGGAGTTGATGCTAAGTTAAATTTTGCAGTATTGTTCAAAAATCATATGTTCTGCTATTAATGCTATAAGGTCTGTGGGGTAAAAAGACCAGAAATCTAATGGTCAATATTCATATGGTTTTGCAATTAAATACATATGAATTAGCATCCCAATGCTTGTTAACATGTAAACATATTACATTTCATTATAAAAATATAAAAGAAAACTTAATGAATATTAAGATTTCAATACAAATTTTACATCTTGAGTAAAAATTAACGTTTTAAAAATCGGATCAGAAGTTGAATCGGTGTGAAAACTGGGTTATGGTTCTACTGGTTCAACTAAGTTGATCTGGTTTTTTTTTTTTTATACATACATTTTTAATTATTATCACATATTACATTGTGATTTGTGTCTTAGTAGTAGAAGGCTTATGAAACATTTAAGCTCCCCCAAGTATGAAACTTATCTCCTACTTTTTCTTCTCTCTTTTTCAACTTTTTACCCTTTCCTTTATTTTTCAACCCCCAACACCCTCCTCTTTCTTTCTATTTTCTTCCCCCCCTTTTTTTTTGTCATTCTTTCTATTTTCATTCTTTTTTTTTTCTTTTACTTCACGACCTTCAAATTCTTTGTATATTTCTTATTATATTTATCATCTTTTTCAATTCTATTCTTTTAAATTTTTATTTTTTTAAAGCTGAAGCCACATAATTCACACAAAAAAAATCCGTAAATTATTAGATATTATTCATATAGTATCTCTATTTGTCATAAATAAAGCTTGAGATTGGCTGTTAATTAAGATGGTGGAGGTACTGGAATATTTCGTCAAGCATACTAGCATTTTTTTTTTCTTAACTTTTTGGCACAAATCGACATCATAAATCTAGAATCCGCTGTGAACAATTCGGTCTGAGTATGTCGGTTCATTTGGTTTTTCCAGTTTAATCTGACTTTTATTTCGTACTGGTTTAATATTAAACCAAACCAAATCAGCATCAAGTTGGCAGTTGAAACGGTCGAACATTCGGTTCCAATAACATTGGTAAAAAATCTTGTTCGATAGCTTGAGATTCAATGATGGGGCCCAACGTCCTCAATGGAACCTATAGGTTCCCTTCTCTCAAAAAGACGAGACGGCAACGTTCTTTAAATTTATAAGAAATTAATATAAGAAAGAAAAGTGAATTAGGATGATGTGATTACTTGGCCATCTTAATTTTAATTTAACTGAATATTATAAAGGAAATTGAAAATAGTAAAACCAATTTCAATGTTTAAAATTCTTGTCCCCAGTTCACGTTCTTTGCTCTAAATTAATACTTAAGAAACTATTTATTTATTTATTTCTAAGACAGGAGAGAGGGCTTTCTTCGTTTTTCTTTTTAAAGAAGCTTTTTCATTTTATTTAAAAAAAAAAGTTTCATTTTAATGTTAGCAACATCAAATTTATATCTTTTAATTTTACTAGCATTGTATATGAAATTATCTCTTTCAATAATCATGCAATTATATCTACCACATGGATGATTGATCGTAGAAACAGTATCTCTTTTGAATTAGTGAAAGCTAATCATTCTTCAAATTCATGGTGCACCTACAAATATCAAAATTTTATACTAAATATCTGCTTAATAGTTCATGACATTCAGATAATGTTAGCTTTTATAGGTTGTCAAAACCAATGTCTTCCACTGCTTCTTACTGTTGAGGGGATAACTTATTGATGATTTTGAATACTGCATTTGCAGACATTCTGATTTTAATTTTTTTTATCTCCTATTATTCAGCTCTTTCTCAGAAGTAGTATTATCATCCTCATTTTCATTAGTAGCTATTCTTTTTTTTTTTTCTTCTTAGTGTTAGGCTTTGTTTTCTTCTCATCAACAACTTTCTTATTTGGTTTTCGGATTTAAGGTATTATCCCTTCAATTTTCTTAGTTGTTTGATCTTGTATATATGCACTGTGAGGTATAATTTGTTTATATGCATCAATAGTAGAATCTTTTTTCTCTTGTTGTTCATCATTTAGATCTCCTTGATGTTGTAATTATTTGATAATGTCACTCAACATAATGTTCCACTCTTTAGTGGTATCTTCACTTGTGTTAGGTATATTCTATTCCATTGTTGATTTTTTGTTATAGATTTGAATTTGTTTTACTTGTAAAATAGTATTTATCCAGTCAAAAATTGATAATGAAAGAATATTATGAATATGCAATAGTGATTTAGTGAATATACAAGGTTCTTAGAAGTTTCAGGTTATTCAACTTTAATTTAAATATTCATCATCTACATATAACTTAAAGTTTCATCATAATATACAGAGTCTAAACTTACAACTTCATCACTTTAAATTTATATGCTCACCATCTAAAATAAGTGAAGGTTCACTATCTATTTGTTATTAGTTCATCACCTTTAATTTAGAGGTTCATCATCTATATATAGCTCACAAATTCATCATCTGTATCTTAGAAGTTATCATTTATGGCTTATAGGTTTTTTTCTTAGCCATATATTGCAAAATTGTTTGTTATCATCCAAAAAATTATTTGTCACCATGAAAATCTTGAGGGATATTTTCATCATTTTAATGATAATAAACAAATGAGAAATAAGTAATTTAACTATATTTTATGTTCTAAGTATTTAAACAAATTAAATATTCCTTAGACTATAAAAGCTAGTTGATTAAGTTTATTGAAGTTTAAAAAGTGAAATTTAGAAGTTATTTATGCCCGTGAGAAGTCTTTTCACGCCTATGAAGGAAGATCAATTATGTTTATTAATGCAAATCGTCACACCTATGAAACTTATATTTCACACCCATGAAGAAGTTGGCGCTAAATTTTCAAATTTAATTGTTCACGGTTGTGAAAAATTAGGCTCTCTGTGAACCAAGAACATTCACACTCGTGAAAATTGTATCACTCATGAAAAAAAAAGTCATCAAAAGTTTTAAATTCATTCATGACGAGATTCATCATTTCAGTCGCGACTTTCTAAAAATTTTATGAATCTGCAAATTTAAAGTTGTCAAACATGTTTTGAAAAATGGTTTAACAACTAAATTTACTATGGATAAGTTTCTAATGGCTATATTTCATGGGAGAAGAAATACTCTACTCTTTTGACTCACAAAAGCATAGATAACATATTATTAAACTTAAATCTTTATAAAGTTTTATAGATTCATCTTATCCAAACATAATCTTTGTTTTTGTATTGAAAACCATATTTGCTCAGATTTATTGAGAATTTTAGTTGTTAAGTATGTTTATTTTTGTAATCAATTACTCAATAATGAGATTGAGTAAGTTGGGTTGGAAGTGAAATACTTGTAAGAATTTTTGTGTAAATCAAGTAAAAATAAAAAGATTTTTTTGTTGTATTAGTCATTAAAATACAAAGATATTTTGGTTTAGGTATGAGCTAAGAATGAAAATACTATAATTAAAAGTTAACTATAGGTAAAACTACATTGTAACTCATTGAGTTAGTGAAATACTCAATTGAGATAGAAGAGAGTACGTAAATTTTATTAATACTCGAACTTTTATAAATCTTGTGTTTATTATATCTTTCCTTCACTCTATATTATTTCTGCATAAATTGCCTTAGCAAAAATTTAATTTGACAACCAATTCAATCTATTTTCTCGGTTATTGTTTGGGCAACAATTTATTTATTATTTGACACAATTATTATATTATTTATAAATCAATAAGAAATTTTACTAATTTTGAGTGGGATGAAATTAAAAATTAAAGAATATTTTATATTTGTTTTGAGTTAGGCTGAAGGTTCCCTCCTTGGTAATTAGAATTTTGAGATTATACTTAAAAATTCATATGATTTTGTAATTAAATACAATTAAATACCATGAATGATGAATTAGCATCCTCAAGGTTGTTTACATCTAAACATATTATATTTTACGAATAAATCAAAAACAAAAAGAAAATAAGTAGAAAACATAGGGATTCTAATAGTAATTTTACAAATATTTTAAACGATATATAACTGCTAGTAATTATATAAAAAAAGATAATAAAAATCATATAATTGCTAACAATCATGCGATTATCATAAAAAATGATATATAATTGCTAACAATTTTATAAAAGAATATAATTGGTATTTTTTAAGTAAATAACAAACAAAAAAATGAAATTAGTGGTATAGGCTTAATTTTTTTAAATAAAAACTGATTACTTTAGGAGTTGTAAAATTAAAAAAATATAAAAATAGTGAAAATGGTACTCATTCTTTTTAAAGTTACAAAAAATTATTTTTCTGTGTTTTTTACTTATTTAAAAAATAAAAAATTAGAATAGTATTTTTTTTTTTTTTTTTGCAAATAAAGGGAGCTTAAATACTAATTTTGCATGTTGAATTAGAATTTTCCAAGACAACTTGAGATGTCAAAGAATGGGGCCAACGTCCGAACCGTGGGTGTAGGTCCCTTTCTGTTCACAATACGAGCCGTCCCGTTCCATTTTTTCCTTTTCGTTCTTTAGACAAAGGAATAAATTTATGAGAATATAATAATTAATATAGGCAGAAAATTTAAATTTAATAATATGATACGCCAAAGTCAAATCTGAAAGATGATAATGTGTTGTAGTCCATGGAAAACTTAACTTTTCTTGGTATGCTTCATGTTAACTATGTCGATGTGACCGTTTCTATTTGATGACTCGAGAAATGCTAATTAGCTAATTATGACTGTATATGTATCAGAATTTTTTCGAATTGTACCGAAAAATCGAAAAAAAAAAATCCAAAATCAAATTGTATTTTTGACTTTTCGATTAGAACCGAACTGTATTGTACCGTTAACTATAATTTTAACGGATCTGGATCTTTTAGTGCTATCTCGACCGAGAATTATACTGAATTGTACCGAATTGTTTTATAACCGAACTGTACTGAAAGAACTGATATTTAAATATTTATAATTTCACTATATATAATAATTTATAAGAATGAAATAATTTATATCATTATACAAATATAATATAACTTAAACTTTTAATTAAATATATTTTAATCCATAAAATTAAATTATAATAAAATTTATATGACATTTATAATAGTAAGGAATTCAAATAATTGAAATTTTTAAATGTTAAAATTTTTGTAATGATTGTGTAGAAAATTGAATTCATAACTTTCATGTAAGTTTAAGAAAAGTTTATCATCAATATAATCAATTATATTTGCTATTAATATATAAATAAAAAAATTATTTATAATATATTGCTAATTTTATTTTTTACTATAAATTTATTTTTAGCACTAATTATATTTTTTAGCATTTATAATTTATTTTAATTGTATTATATAATAAATCTACATTATATTAATTATTTGGTAAATTAATTTAAGTGAATCAATTATAAAGTAACTTAATTTATAATAAATGTACTATAATTATATGATAATTCAATATAAATTATGATTTGTTCTAATTATATTATAAGATTTTTTGTAAAAATAATTATATTATTTTAAATTTAAATACTAATATATATTATATTATTAAATAAACAATATATAATTGATATATTTAATAAATTTATATGTTTATATACTTTATAATTAGTGCAAATATTATACTTATATATATATATATATATAGTCATAAGCTTACATATTTTATAATTATATACTTATAGTTATATATTTATCTTTATACTTATGAGTTTATATATCTAATAATTTAAAATTTTAAATAATATTATATACATACTAAGCTGTTTGCAATAGTTAATCGATTTTTTTCCTATTGTTTCAGATGAGGGAATCCTAAGAGAGCCACTAACTTTAATTATCGTCCATGTACGATCTATACTAGATCTAACCAACTGTCCATTTTTCCTCATTTACATTATTGACAACTCATCTTTATCTCAATAAAGTCTTTTAATATTATATTTCGATTCTTTTTTCTATTATTTAGAAAAAGTAAGTGATTTGTTATATAATTTTTTTATCAAAATAATTGTATTATATTAAAATTTTGTATTAATCTAAATTATATTAATAAATAGAACATATATATAATTGATTATATATTTAATATACTTATATATTTATATACTTTTATAATTAATGTGCACATTATATACACACTATATATATATATATTAAAATTAAATAATTACAAACATATATACTTATACTTATATGCTCATACTTATACTTATCAGTTTATATAACTAATAATTTAAATTTTAAATATTACTACATATATATTATATATTTTTTTTTATCAAAACAATTATATTATATTAAACTTACATACTAAATAATATATATAATTGATATACTTAATAAGTTTATAAATTTATATCCTTTATAATTAGTAAAGATATTATAATTATATATATAGTTTAAAATTAAATAGTCATATATATTTTATGTATTTTTATAATTAATATGCACACTATAATATATATATATATATATATATATATATATATATATATATTGAATAATCACAAACATACATACTTTTACTTTATAATTCTATACTTATACTTTTGATTTTATATATCTAATAATTTAAATTTTAAATATTATTATATGCATAGTTTATTATGTATATTATATTTTTTTATCAAAAAAATTATATTATATTAAACTTATATAGTAATCTAAATTATATTAATAAATAATATATATAATTAATATTATAACATCATTTATCTATCGTATACACTATCGTACATGGTCAGATAAAAAATGCTACAAGATATATTTGTTTAAAATAATATATTATTAAAAATTATATATATATATATATATTTAAATATGTATTTAATATAACTTAATAAAATAATATATTAATTTAACAAAATAAGATAAAATTTCGTTCTCTCATTATTCTTGTATTATGGTTTTAATTTATATGCTCATGCAAATAACTTAATATATATATATATATATATATATATATATATATATATATATATATATATATTAAAATACATCAAGTGAAATATATAAATACATATATAGCAAAAACATATCTTTACGGGGTGACTGCTATTACTGTTTGGCTTTATAGGTGAGATCCACTGATACTAGCGACGAATTTTATGTACACATCTCTCGCTATTTAGCTCTATTAAAAGTTACGCAATAGAAAATAAACTCTTGTACTGAGTATAAAACTAAGTGGTGCAAAAACTTATAATAAAAGTCACTTTAAATAAAAATATACACTAAATCAACAAAATTTTAAAAAATAATTTCACGTATCAAAACTATTAATAAATTATTTATTTATACATAAAAGTATATATATAAAAATTATTAAATAAAATTTACCAAAATCAAAGTCATTGGTATTAATACCACAAATATGTAATAAATGTAATAAAAATTTTAATTATTTATTAAAATAAAATTTTATCCAACTCATATAATAGACTATAGACCTACATCTAAAAAAACAAAAGGTACCGTCAAATGATGGAAATCTCAATATCTAATATAATCACAAAATCAAGATTAAAAATAAATCACATAACCCCAAATAATATCATATAATTCAAGATAACCACATGATCAGTTTAAATCCAAAATAATCATATGATCGATATTTAAATAATATATATGATCCAAGATAACCACATGAGTCATATAATACATTTCATGACCAATATATTCAAATGTCATAAAGTTTTATACTCTATTGGTATGCCAATAATTTTCTAACTTATTGTCTAAACTAATACATGAGTTTATCTACATACATAAAATATTAAAACATTTATATTACCAAAATTTTTATAGATATAATAGTTATCAATTTCTCATACAATTATTTAATAGTATAAAAATTTACCACATGAAAAAAATAAATTTATTTAATTAAAATCTCATATCAACGTATTTATTTTATACCAATACACCTTCTTTAGCAAAACATTTTATTTTTATCATAAAATATATTTTGACGAACTTTTTAAATATTTAATATTCTCATAAATGTTATATATAAATATTTTTTTAAAATATAAATCAATTTCATATCAAAAAAGCATATAAAATCAATTTAAATTGCAATAGACTTATATTATAAGTTAATATACATATTTCTATGGTAATTTACTAAAGACTGTCGGCTCGTTTCTTTTTTCAACTCCTGATACCTGTTTTGACGGTGCACCTAAATAACCATTAAATTTCTAATTGGTTACCGAGCCAATATAAATTACTAAATTTAAATAAAAATTAAACTACTTATTTAATTTTTTCAACTCTCATATCTACGAATATTTTTCTACTGGTCTTATTTCACGCTATACACTACTAACGCGAAATTTTCAAATTAATTAAATTTTTCTCTTATTTTCTAATGTTTTTTTCAATTTATTTACTTTTTTCTTCATATTTTTATTTTCCATTTTTCCTCCAAAAATCTATTTCCAACTCAAAATTTTCTATTAATTCAATAAATAATCTAAAAATTTTAACTAAATTTCTATAATTACTATGACTAATTATCTTCCATTTTCCATCACCAATTTCATCAAAATTATATTCAATAATTTCCAATAAAATTTTCAATAATTATACCAAAAATCCAAAAATTCACCAAAATTTCTATTAAAATTTTCTTCCATTCCAAAAGTTAATTTCCATATATCTCCATTATCATCATTTTAAGACACAAATCATTCAAAATAGTTTTTTCAAAAATTTGGCTATAATTATGGAAAATTCCCAATAATACCATAAAAATTTCTAAAATTTATTCTCATTAATTTTCCATTATATCCATCATCCTCAAATCTCATTCTATTTTTATCTAATTGATCGTTTATTATGAACATTTTTATGTGACGATTGCGGATTTTTTATAATACTATTAAATACCAATCTTAGATTTTATGCACTTTTTATTTAGTTCAAAATATCCGAGTACTGAATTATTTTGTATTGTATTATTTACTATCGAAAGAACCGAAGAACCGTACCGAATTATCCCGAATTTGCAAGACAATACAATACGGAGATTTTTTATTTTCAATATAATACAAGAATTAAATTTATAGATATCCGAATTTTCAAGACAATACCGGAGATTTTTCAATCCCTAAATTGAATCGGACCGTGTACATCCCTAATGCTAATGCGCTGATTAGGAAGCCAATCATTTTGTTTTTTCATTCATTCATTCTTTCTTTCTTTTTTTTTCATCAAAAAGAGAACTGATGGTTGTAAAATGGAAAAAAAAAAGTTAAACTGAAAGAAATAAAATAAATATTAATGTATACCCTCGGTCCACTCTCTATGTAAATTTAAATGAAAACAAATTTAAATACATTTAAAACACAAATGAATAATAATAATGATAATAATAATTACTTCATGATTTTGTTTTATGTTTGAAGTGGAAAAATTCAATTAGTTGCATTAAATTATATGTTATTTATGTGTGGAGTTATGATTAGAATTTTATTTAACAGTGGGTAATTAAATTCTACAAAATATTGTTAATTGACATCAATGGTAGTAGGACATAACCCAATAAACCTAACTTAAATTGCATTTATGTCACCTCAATTTTGAAACTTGTAATATTTTGATAACAAAAAAAAGTATATAAACTTAACATAAATATGATATTAAAAATTTATAAGTAGTTTATAAATAAAATTATTACTTGAATATGATATGATAATTTTTTTTATATTGACACGTAAACTTTTTAATTTTTTTCTCCCTATTTTTTCTCTAAAATTTAGCTGATTAACCAATATTAAAAAGTAAATAAAATTTTATTTTATCTTAATAATATTAAGAATAATAACAACAACTTCATAATTTGGTTTTATGTTTGAAATGGAAAAATTCAATTAGTTGGATGATGGAATCTATTGCATTAAATTAGATGTTATTTATGTGTTTGAGACTTAGAGTTATGATTAGAATTTTATTTAACAGTGGTTAATTAAATTCTACAAAATATTGGAAATTGAAGTCAATGGGTCAGCAGGAAATAACCCAATAAATCTTATTTTGTCTCAACCATTGATTATCCAATAATCTCTCTTTTTTGTCCTTTTTTTGTCGAAATTAAAATCAGAACAGGAAGACTTTAAAAAGGCGTGCGTATTATACAGGGGGACTAAAAAGGCGTATTATACTCGCGCCTTCGACTTCCCCACCCGAAGGAAAATGGGAGAGAAGGCCTATAAATTATCATGAAAGTTGCGCTAATTTTCTCATTCCCTTCCTCAGGCAGCTCTAATACCATACCCCCCCCTTTCTCTCTCTAAACCCCACCAGGCTTTAAATTCAAGAATTTCAGACAGGAAGCTAAAAATAATGCCTGAAACCACCCAGAATGCCCACTTTCATCTTGAAAGGTCAGTAAAATTATTCTCTTCCCTCTCATTTTGTGTTATTTTCTAGGAGGGCTTCTGTTCCATTTTAAACCAAACTGATCGGATCCTCACCTTCAGTTTCTTAGCTTTTGTTATGGTTGATATTTGATTTCTTGCTACTAACACATAAGCACAGATGCACACCCTTAAGTTTGAGTCAACAATATCAAAATAGATTAGCATTTCGATTTCAAAATTTTAGCAAGTAAAAGAATTGCTCGGTGAATAAACTGAAACAACAGAGGTCACTAGTTAACAGAAAAGCAGAGTATAGAACTCCTTTTTTTGTAAATGAGAGATTTAATCTAAATGCTGTATTCCTTTTATTGTTGACAGCAGAAACCAAGTGGCTCCACATTTCAGCCTGCAGCAACTGCACGAAGTTCTGGTGATTCAAATTACGGTGTTATGTACTGTTTTACAAATCAAATTCCAATCAGCAAAAATTGACATGCAGAGTGGCATTGTAATGGAGTTGTTTGTGCCTGTGTTAATATTATATATCGTAGGCTTACTAGTGGAAATTAAACTCCAAAATCAAAACTCGAATTTCTGTGTAATTATCGCCAAATTAGGACACTTATGTGGAACTCTAGCTACAATTATGCTTGTGTGGCTGCTTAGCCCACTTCTGGGGTGGGTCTTCTTAACTATATGGATCTGTTATTTTGTTTGGATGGCTCATGGGTCATATGGAGAATTCTGCAGATTGTTGAATTATGTGGCTTCTCAAATATTCAACTTTTTCAAAGCACAATTTCGTTGCAACCACAGCAGCTCAACAGAGTTGCAAAATGATTCACCTGTTTAGCTTCTTTGTGTAGCCATCAGATGGAGCACTTGAAATTCTGATTCCGATTCACATTCTGTACCATTTGTGAACGAAAGTGTTGTACTTGTATTGTTTGCATGTATACCCCAATAGAATAGCTCAGGGAGCATTTCAGGAGGATGTAAGAGAATAATATTAATGTGTTATATATGGAGTTCATACTAAGTTAAATTTTACAGTATTGTTCAAAAATCATATATTCTGCTATTAATGCTCTAAGGTCTGTTGGGTAAGCCTAGAAGGGATGACAAATCTAATGGTCAATTTTAAATCAACGTTTTAAAACCGGTTCAGAAGTTGAATCCGTGTGAAAACTGGTTTGGAGTTCTACTGGTTCAACTGAGTTGACCTCGGTTTTTTACTTTTTTTTTTAATATTTATTATTTAGTGTCACATATTACATTGTGATTTGTGTCTTAACAGTAGAAGGCTTATGAAACATTTAAGCTCCCCCAGTTATCGAACTTATCTCCTAGTTTTTCTTCCCTTTTTTTTTCAACTTTTTTACTCTTCCTTTTTTTTTTTAACAAGTAGAGTATCCGCGAATATTGTTTTATCCAAACCCGAATCTGATTATTTATATACATATCCGAATTCGTTTAAAATTATAATATTAAGCTCATATCCGTTCCAAACCCGATTAACATTATGAGATTAATACCTAAATCCAAATAATTATTTATTTATCATTAAAAAATTTAAAATAAAATAAAATTCAAACTAATTCAATAATTAAAAATCTATAAATAATATATCATAAATCACTATAAAATAAAATAAAATAAAAGATAAAATATAATTCAACACATTCAAATAAAAATAATTCATCAAATTGTTCAAAAATAAAAATAAAATTAAATATTGTTCATTATGATAAAAAAATTATATTTCAAATTTTAAACTTCCATTACATTTGTAATTTATCAATCTATAAAAATATATAAAAAATAATTAATTATATCATTAAATTCAATAAATTAAAATAGAATAAATTGCATAATATATATATATATATAATTTAGTTTATCTGGTACCCGAATGCCTTTATCCGTTTTTTATTTAAACTCGTGATGGATTTAAATATTATTATCCAAATCCGTCTAAAAATTCTAATAAAATTATCCATTAAATTTTAAACGGATTTGGATAAATTCAGATACCCGTAAAATCTGTACCCGCTGTCACTTCTACTAACACATCAATACCCTTCTCTTTCTTTCTATTTTTTTGCCTTTCTTTCGTTACATCTTCATTATTTTCTCTTTTACTTAACAACCTTCAGTTCTTTGTTTTTTCTTTTTATAATTCTTATTATTTTTTTTCATCTTTTTCAATTCTACTCTTTTAAAATTTAATTTTTTAAAGCTGAAGCCACATAGTTCACACAAATTTTTTTTTTCATAATTATTAGATATTATTCATACAGTTTCTCTATCTTTCATGAATAAAACTTGAGATTGGTTCTGAATTAAGATGGTTGAGGTACTGGAATATTTCTTCAATCATACTAGCATTTTTTTTTCTTAACTTTCTGGCACAAATCGACATCTTAAATCTAGAATCCTTTTTGAACAATTCGGTCCGAGTATGTCGATTCATTTGGTTTTTCCAGTTCAATCTAACTTTTATTTCGTACGGATTTAATGTGAAACCGCAAATCAGCATCAAGTTGGCAGTTGAACCGGTCGAACATCCGGTTCCAATAACATTGGTGAAAAGAGAGCTTGAGATTTCAATGATGGGCCCCAACGTCCCGAATGGAGTCTATAGGTTCCATTCTCTCAAAATTACGAGACGTCTGCCGAGCGAAAAATGAAAAAGACGAGACGGCCCTTTCGTTCCTTAAATATAGAAGAAATTAATATAAGAAAGAAAAGTGATTTGGGATGACGTGATTGCTTGGCTCTCTTACTTCCTGTTTCTTCTTTCCATTAAAAAAAATATTTTTTTTTAATTTATTTTTTTAACTGAATATTACAAAGGAATTTGAAAATAATAAAACCAATTTCAATGTTTAAAATTCTTGTCCCCAGTTCCCGTTCTTTGCTCTTAATTATGACTTAAAAATCTATTTATTATTTTTTTAAGACAGGAGAGAGAATTTTATTTGTTTTTCTTTTTGAAAGAAGCTTTCTTACTTTAATTTCTAAAAAACAGCTTTTCATTAGTTTCAAAAATTTTAAGTTAGTTGTATAAATAGGGCTCAAATTCGACACTTTTAATTAAACGAAAATATTAAGATGATAATTTTATTAGTTAGATTTCCACCTTGATTTCTGATTAATTTAATAATATTCTACGGAAATTCCTTTAGACTTTTCCTACGTATTCAATTCGATGGAATGTGAATGAATTGAACAAACAGTGTAATACGAGATATTTAAAACGTCTGAAAAAACATTACACAGTCCGATTGTTTATTCACTTTTTTTTTTGGTTTCCAGACTTAATATAATTATCGATACCTGAATTTATTAGCAGAAATCTTTAACACTTGAATTTATTATTTCTGTATGTAGTTTTGTTTTGTTTTGTTTACACTCTTTTGCATCATTAAATGATTTGTAATTGTAAAACAACTTTGCAGCCGCATTAGTATTAATTACAAATCAGCTGTAAATTATAAATTATAAATTATAATACCCTAAATAATTTGACCAGAATTAACTTGATGTTTATGCACGTGCTCATTTTTTTAATCCTCCAAGTGTAAATATTCATTCAGTTTTAAGATTATATGTTTTATTGCATTGGATCGATATTATTCACCTTTTTGACTTAATTATATTAGGATTTATTTAGTGGCTAAATTCTACAACATAAGTGCTAATTGAGATTAATAAAGAGTATAAAATTTTAAAAAATAATTATTTTATATATGTGATAGAATATTCAAATAAGTATTATTTTATAAAAGAATAATTAAAGAGGGTCTCATTCGTTAGTTTTGTTGCTTACGTCGGATGTGCTTGTTTCCATCCTAGTACATGGTTGCTTGACAAGAAGGGGGGAAAAAACGTATTAAACGCTTTTAGTACGTCTTGACAAATGAAAAAGAGAAAGCTCGAAGCTCCAGATTATGAATTGACCTTGTTCTCCTTCCCCATTGCCTCTGTCCATTCTTCTGTCGCACTCTCTCTATATATATCTCTCAAACCCCGCTCATCAATGTCAAGAGCAATACCCAAGAAATTTTACAAGGAAAACTGCAAATGATGCCTGCAAACAGCTCCAGTGCCAGTTTCCGGTCAGTATAATCCTTCTTTTTCCTCTCGTTTCCAGTAGTTTTTAGCTTTTGTTATTGTTGATCAGAATTCTGAAATGCGAGTACCAAGTTTTTGTCTTCAACTTAAACTCTGGCTAAGCTGAATCTGAATGGGGACTTCTCTTGTATTTTTATAACTTAAATCATACTCTGTTTTCTTGTTACTTCTTCTTCTTTTTTCTTGAAGACTCTGTTTTGTGGTTATTAACTGAGCGCAAACACATAACCACAAATTCAACAGCCATAATATCATAACAGATTAATGTTTCGATTTCACAATTTTAACAATTGAAAGAATAGTTGAGACAAGAGACTTAGATCTAGTTGCTCTGCTCTGTGGATCAAGAGAAGATGAGACTGAAACAACGGAGATGAGCAGGGAACTGGGGAAAACTGAGTATACATGCTCTCGTTGTTAGCGGCAAACCCTTTTGTTTTTGGTTGGTTCAAATGGGTCTCGAAACCGAGAACTTGGGAGGGCTGGGGTGGGGTCCTGTTCTTTCGCCTGTCTTAAATAAAAAGACGTATTATTTCCTAACAAGAAAAAACTAAAGGACGTATAGCTTTTTTTTTTTAGCCTTTTTTTTTGGGGGTAAAGAAAAAAGACGAATAGTTTAACAAACGTTGTTTAGAATTGCAAGTGATGTCTGAATCGACCACAGTGCTAGTTTCAGCTCAGCCCAATTCTTCTTTTCCTTCTCATGTCTGCTTGTTTTTATCTTTTCTTATGGTTGATAATTTCGTACCAAGTTTGTTTCTTGAACTTAAACTATTGCTAAGCTGAATCTGAATGTGGACTTCTCTTGTGTTTTTGTAACTTACATCGTACCCTGTTTTCTTCTTACTAACTTAAAGCAGCCCACCCATATGATGGCCACAAATGCACAGCCATAAATTCGAGTTACAATATCAAACAATTCTATTTCGTCAAATTTATCAATTAAAATAAGTTTTGTTGGTTAAGTTTTAATGTACTAAGTACATCTAATTTTATGACTTCAAATTTATTTAAAAAATTAAAGTCATGAATCGAGTCAAATTTGGATTGAATGGTTCATTTAGTTAGATTTTGAGTTGGGCTTAAATTTTCGAATTATTTCAATTTGACCTATTCGAATTTTCTTTGATTTTTCTCGAACGGATTACTTCAATTTGATCCATTTGAATTTTCTTCAATTATTTCTCTAGCTATTTAGTTGGATTAAAACTCCGTTTAGTTTAGCCGTTGAAAGTAGCTGATAATTGATAATTGATAATGATTTGATATTTGTTATTTGGTAAAAATAATTGAGTTATCTTACCAATAAAGAAATTTTTTATTTAATTCAAAATATATATTATTTTATAATAAATAAATAAATAAAAGTGTAATATATTACTTATTTGATATAATTGTTTATTTTAATAAATTAAAAATCACAATAATAATAATAATAATAAATGAATAAAAAAATTCAAATATGATATAAGAATAATTAAATAAAAAATAAATTTGAAATTATTAGTTCTTTATATATATGAATAATTTAATGTAAGGATAATTTGATCTTTATATTTAAAAATGTTTTCGTTGTTTAAAAAAAACTCCAATATTAAGCTTTTCAATTAACAATTATTTGGGATTTCAAAAACACTTTTATAACTGTTTGATAAAAAAAATCTATTAGGTAAAAAAATTAAAAGCTGTTTTGCACGGCGGAACCAAAACACGGCCTAAATATTGGCCAAGTCTAGCACTAACCTTTCACTACTACTATTATCATTATTTCAAAATGAATTTCATATCAACTTCATTTAACACTTTACAAAGTAGGAGGGCATAGGATTGAAAAATCCAAACCATAAAACAACAAATCCAACTGCATAATTTATCAAACATATGACTCTATTCTGTAAAACATAACTGTGTGATGATCTGAATTGACTTAGAATTCCTTTTTCTGAAAGAGAGATTAATTAATCTAAATTTTATTTTCATTTTATTGGCAGCAGAAGCGAACAGGCTTTGAACTTCCAATTCCGCCTCCATATACACGAAGTTCTGGAGTTTAAAATTACGGTATTATGTACTTTTGTACAAATCAAATTTCAATCAGCAGAAATTGACGTGCAGAGTGGTATTATGATGGCGTTCTTTGTGGCTCTGTTAATATTATATATCATAAGCTTACTTGTGGAAATTGAACTCCGTAGTCAAAACTCAGATTTCTATGCCATTATTGGCAGCTTATGCCACTTATCTGGAACTCTAGCTGTAATTTTGCTTGTGTGGCTGTTTAGCCCACTTTTTGGGCGGGTCTTCTTTGCCATATGGCTCTGTTTTTTTCTGTGGATAGCTCATCGCTCGCATGGAGAGTTCTACAGATTGATGAATTATGGCGCTTCCCAAGTAATCAACATTTTCAATGCACTGAATCACAACAGCTCTGTTGAGGTGCAAAATAGACCACCTCTGCAAAATCGACTACCTGTTTAGTTTCTTCCTCTGGCCATCAAACGGACCATTATCAGCTATTCTGAAAGAAAATAGATTTACATTTTGTACTAGGAAAATCTATAAATTAATATATTTACATTTGAGTAACATTTTGTACTAGGAAAATGTGTAGAGCTGGCAAAAATAATAATAAAAAAATTAATAATTGTTTATTACTTTTAGTTCCATAGTTGTTAAAAGAAGTATATACAAAAATAGGGAATGGGGACCAAAATGAAAACGGGGATTGGAATTGCTTCATGTTTACTAACAGAACTTTTTGATTTTAATTCACAGATAATTGTGAATAGGGAAATTGAGAGATAACTATGATTGTGTAGCATACCTCAGATCCAGTAGTTGAGTATCAGGAAATCCCATTTTAACTGCGAATTGCAGTCACGGTTGTTAATATTAATTGAAGCTCAATTGGGTGTGATTAGAAGGTCTTAGGGTTTTAGTTATCTAATACTGTTTGTGAGGTTTGTGAAGGATAAATGGTGAAGTAGGAGCGAGAGAAATCCTCAAATAGATTTATATTAATTATTATTTGAGTAACATTTTGTACTAGGAAAATGAAAATCTATAAATTTTAAAATGCTCTTCTTCGCATCTTTGAGTAAGGTAATAGGAAATGAATTGGTTATACATGAAGATAGAATCTTGACTACTGCAAAAGGAAACAAAATGTAGCTTAAAATTCCATTTTAGATTTTGATTTATCCATTGCCATATTATCCTCCTTCAATGGCAGAGTGTATACTTTCTCATGTTAAAGTTCCTAACTTTGCAATTTGAAGGCACCAGTAATCGCCTCCATTTGAATTCCCTTCGATAAAGCAATGGCAGATGCTAATTAAGTCGCCAAGTAAGCGCATGTTCATGCTTCAAATATGAGATAAACTGCTAGATTAAATCACAAGTTTAACAATTAGTTTAAAAATAAAAACAAAAACAAAATGCAGATTATTCCTTCTTTGAAAATTCTATGCATAGCGCCATCACGGGGGTTGTTTCACATCGCTTGGCCTTGTTTTCCTTTCTTTAACAGTAAAGAAAATTATGCAGATGTTAAGCATCAGTTGTTTATTTGTTTGTTGCACTAGCCTTGGTTGCAGGCATTATACAGGCTAATGCTGAATCTGTGTACTGCAAAACTTATGGAAACCGATGCTATGGGAAGTATGAAGAATGCCCAGCTGAATGCCTGTCCGGATTTGGAGAGAAGAGGCACAGAAAAAACATAAAAACAAAAAACATTATCATGAAAACCACATGAAGAAGAAGAAAGAAGTTGCAAGAATGCCAAAAAATCTCAACAACTTCCAACAATGCCCCAACACCTACTCATGAGACCCCAAAGCTAAACTGTGATTCCCCACATTGCAAGTCCGAGTGCAAGCATAAGATAATCCATTCATCTCCTTCTTTCACATATATTTGGGATTGTATATATGTTATTGGAATTTACAAGCTAAGTTAATGAAACAACGTGTTTGATATTTTCAGATAGTAAACCAAATTGGGACATCCCTAGCTCAGCATGCTATGATCCCCATTTCGTTGATGGTGATGGTGTGGTTTTCTATTTCCATGGCAAGAGCAATCAACATTTCAGCTTAGTATCAGACTCCAATCTCCAGATTAATGGACGCTTCTTTGGCCACAGGCCAGCAGGCAGAACCAGGGACTTCACTTGTATTCAAGACCTGGGAATCCTTTTCAACTCTCATAATTTCTCCCTTGAAACTACTGAAGCAGTCATTTGGGATGCTCAAATTGGTCATTTAAGGTTCACTTATAAGGGGGAAATTTTAGTTGTTCCTGAAGGCTCATTCTCCATCCGGTATTCTCCGGAGAAAGATGTGAAAGTAGAGAGAGTATGATCAAGCAAGAACAGTGGCATATTCGCATTGAAGGATGCCGCAGAGATCTTGGTAAACATGGTGCCAGTGACTAAAGAAAATGATAGAATCCACAACTACCGAGTGTTGGATTATAAACTTGATCCATTATTGGAGCCCAAACCCAAATCCAACCAAATTGGAGTCAAAGTCCATAATAAAGGTCCAAAATTATAAGTCATCTACCTAGAATTTTCTAGAGTGTAGTAATTATGCATGTGAATCATTTGGTAACTTAAAATATTATTAGAAGGATGGAGAAGGATGGAGAAGAATGAGGTGTATGGTTATTATAATTTTGGATTATTTTATTTGTGTGGTGTAGAATTGTTCTTAAGTAGTATAAATACCCCTCCCCATTTTAGTTTTAGACATCAAGAAAAATTAAAAGCTTCTAAGTGAGTGAGGAAGCAAAATTTTATAAGAGAGAGTTGTAGTTTCTTGTTTGTTGAGTGAGATTGTTTTTGTAATATTTGCTTGAGTTTAAATAAAAGTTGTTTGTGTGAGTATTTTATTTCCAACAAAGTGGTATCAGAGCAGGTTGGAAAATCTATACTATTGCATATCAAATCGGAAGTCTCGACAAGAGGAATTCGACACCGTCAGAATTGCCCCGATCGGAGTTCAAACGTGCCGCTGGAATAGTGCTACCAGAAAACTGAGTTGACTCACAAAGTTGAGCCGAGTGGACCGAGTTGTCCTTTCCAAAGTTTTTCGACGTTCCGGATTCATCCGCACAATCAGATCTTACAAATTCTTATTATATTGAGAGATATGGCAAATGGTATGACACCATTCCAAGTCCCGACACTCAACAACAACAACTACGACAATTGGAGTATCAAAATGAAGGCACTTCTTGGATCACAAGACGTGTGGGATATCATAGAGAAAGGCTACAACGAGCCTGCGGATGATACTACTTTTGCTACTCTTACACCAGATCAAAAGGCTACTTTGAAGGATTCAAGAAAGAGAGACAAGAAGGCTCTCTACCTCATCTATCAAGCTTTAGATGATGATGGATTTGAAAAGATTTCAAGTGCAAGCTCTGCTAAGGAAGTGTGGGAGAAGCTGCAAACCTCTTACAAAGGATCCGAGCAAGTGAAGAAGGTCCGTCTCCAAATATTAAGAGGTGAATTTGAATCCTTACATATGAAAGTATCTGAGTCTATTTCAGATTATTTCTCAAGAGTAGTAGCTGTTTCTAATCAACTAAAAAGAAATGGTGAAAAGTTAGAAGATGTGAGGATAATAGAGAAGATACTTCGTTCGTTGGATCCCAAATTTGAGCACATCGTCGTGACGATTGAAGAAACTAAAGACTTGGAAGAAATGACAATCGAGCAACTCCAAGGATCATTGCAAGCATACGAAGAGAAGCATAAGAAGAAGCAAGGATTTACTGAGCAACTCTTCAAGCTGCAACTCAAGGATATGCATGAAAGTCAAGGCAATGATAGAAACCAACGTGGCCGAGGTAGAGGTAGAGGCCATGGACGAGGTGGAAGTCGCGGTCGTGGACGAGGTTGGAATTACCACAACAACAATTCCAACAACAACTATGAGAAAGGAGAAAGCTCAACACGAGGCCGTGGGAGAATCAATCCGAACTCAAGGTATGACAAATCTCAAGTTCATTATGCTTCAGAATGTAGAGCTCCCAACAACAAAATTGAGGAGAAGGCCAACTACGTGAAGGAGAAGACAGATGATAAAGAAACTCTTCTTTTAGCACGAAAGGAAACTGATGGTGGCCAAGCAAATTCCTGGTATCTTGACAGTGGTGCAAGCAATCATATGTGTGGAAGGAAAGACATGTTCGTGGAGCTAGACGAGTCAGTAAACGGAAATGTTTCATTTGGAGATGATTCCACAATAGCAGTGAAAGGGAGAGGTAACATCCTTATCCGTTTAAAAGATGGGAGACATCAGTTTATTTCCAATGTCTACTATGTGCCCAATATGAAAAGTAACATCTTGAGTTTAGGACAACTGTTAGAGAAAGGTTATGATATTCATATGAAAGATTATAATCTTTCTATAAAAGATGATAAAAATAACTTCATTACTAAAGTGCCGATTTCAAAGAATAGAATGTTCTTGATCAACATACAAAACGATGTTGCAAAGTGCCTGAAAGCTTGCTACAAAGATGTATCATGGCTTTGGCATCTTCGATTTGGGCATCTAAATTTTGGAGGTTTGGAGCTGCTATCTAAGAAGGAGATGGTAAAGGGACTACCTCGCATCAACCATCCTGACCAGCTTTGTGAAGGGTGTTTAGTTGGGAAGCAATTCAGGAAAAGTTTTCCAAAGGAGTCAGAGTCAAGAGCCAAGAAGCCACTCGAGCTCATCCATACTGATGTGTGTGGTCCAATCAAGCCAAACTCTCTCGGTAATAGTAGCTATTTTCTTTTTTTCATTGATGATTTTTCAAGAAAAACCTGGGTCTATTTCTTGAAACAGAAGTCAGAAGTTTTTGAAGTTTTCAAGAAGTTCAAAGCTGCAGTGGAGAGAGAAAGCGGTAGAAAAATCAAAGCCATGAGATCCGACCGAGGTGGAGAATTTACTTCCAGGGAGTTTCAAGAGTTCTGTGAAGCAAATGGAATTCGGCGACCAATGACAGTTCCTAGATCCCCCCAGCAAAATGGCGTGGCAGAAAGAAAGAACAGAACAATCCTCGACATGACACGAAGCATGCTCAAAAGCAAGAAATTACCCAAGGAATTTTGGGCAGAAGCAGTGGCGTGTGCAGTTTACTTGTTAAACCGATCTCCAACAAGAAATGTATGGGGAAAGACACCACAAGAGACATGGAGTGGAAGAAAGCCTGACATTTCCCACCTGAGAATCTTTGGAAGTATAGCCCATGTTCATGTACCAGATGAGAGAAGAACGAAGCTTGATGATAAAAGCGAGAGTTTTATCTTCATTGGCTATGATACTAATTCGAATGGCTACAAGCTATACAATGCAGACAATAAGAAAATTGTGATTAGTCGAGATGTGGTATTCAATGAAGAAGGAGAATGGGATTTTAGCTCTCATACAGATGACTTCAATTTCTTTCCTCAATTTGAAGAAGATGAGCTAACACCAATAGAACAACATGGAGAAGCCCAACAAGAGACAACAACTCCACCCACTTCACCAACCACTCAAGGAGACTCATCACCTTCGTCATCATCAAGTGAAAGAGTTGTGTCACGCACATGAAGTCTTAGAGATCTCTATGAGGTAACCGAACAACAAGATAACCTTACATTATTTTGTCTGTTTGCTGATTGTGAACCAGTGAGCTTTCAAGAAGCAGTACAAGAGAAAAAGTGGAGAGATGCGATGGACGAAGAAATCAAGGCCATCGAAAAGAATGACACGTGGGAACTCACTTCCCTTCCCAAGGGACATAAGGCGATAGGTGTCAAATGGGTGTACAAAACAAAGCAAAACGCTAAAAGAGAGATTGAAAGGCACAAGACGAGGCTAGTTGCTAAAGGATATAGTCAAAAGGCTGGAATTGACTATGATGAGGTATTTGCTCCTGTTGCTCGATTGGAAACTATTAGACTAATCATTTCTTTGGCAGCTCAAAACAAGTGGAAGATACATCAAATGGATGTAAAGTCTGCCTTCTTAAATGGAGTTCTTGAAGAGGAAGTATACATTCAACAACCATCAGGCTATGAAGTCAAAGGCCACGAAGACAAAGTGTTAAAGTTGAAGAAGGCTCTTTACGGGCTAAAACAAGCACCAAGGGCTTGGAATAGCCGAATCGACAAGTACTTCCAAGAGAATGACTTCAACAAATGTCCCTATGAGCACGCTCTATATATCAAGATCAAAGATGGAGATATTTTGATTGTGTGCCTCTACGTGGACGATTTGATCTTCACCGGAAACAACCCAAGCATGTTCAATGAATTCAAGGAAGTGATGATGAAAGAATTCGAGATGACAGACATGGGGCTCATGGCGTACTACCTCGGTATTGAAGTTAAGCAACAAAAGGATGAAATTTTCATTTCATAAGAAAGCTATGCAAAAGAGATCCTGAAGAAGTTCAAGATGGAGAAATGTAAGCCGATAAGCACACCAACGGAATATGGAATCAAGATGTCCAAACATGAAGAAGGCGAAAGTTTAGATCCAACATTCTTCAAAAGTTTGGTGGGAAGTCTACGCTATCTAACTTGTACGAGGCCTGATATTCTTCATGCAGTTGGATTGGTTAGTCGCTACATGGAATCTCCAACAACCACCCATTTTAAAGTGCAAAGAGAATCCTTCGCTATCTGAAGGGTACAATTGATTTTGGCTTGTTCTATTCAGTTTCTAATAATTATAATCTTGTTGGATATAGCGATAGTGATTGGGGTGGAGACATAGATGATCGAAGGAGTACTACTGGATTCGTATTTTTCATGGGAGATACTGCTTTCACATGGATGTCAAAGAAACAACCGATTGTCACATTATCCACTTGTGAAGCGGAATATGTTGCTGCTACCTCATGCGTTTGTCATGCAATTTGGCTTAGAAATCTACTGAAGGAGATAGGTTTAATACAAGAAGAGCCGACCAAGGTTTGTGTCGACAACAAGTCAGCCATTGCCTTAGCAAAGAATCCAGTATTCCATAATCGAAGTAAACACATTGATATTCACTACCACTATATAAGAGAGTGTGTTGCAAGAAAGGATGTGCAAGTTGAATATGTGAAGTCACAAGATCAAGTTGCCGATATTTTTACCAAGCCACTGACAAATGAAGACTTCATAAGATTAAGAAATTTACTAAGGGTTACAAGATCAAGTTTAAAGGGGGGTGTTGGATTATAAACTTGATCCATTATTGGAGCCCAAACCCAAATCCAACCAAATTGGAGTCAAAGTCCATAATAAAGGTCAAAAATTATAAGTCATCTACCTAGAATTTTCTAGAGTGTAGTAATTATGCATGTGAATCATTTGGTAACTTAAAATATTATTAGAAGGATGGAGAAGGATGGAGAAGAATGAGGTGTATGGTTATTATAATTTTGGATTATTTTATTTGTGTGGTGTAGAATTGTTCTTAAATAGTATAAATACCCCTCCCCATTTTAGTTTTAGACATCAAGAAAAATTAAAAGCTTCTAAGTGAGTGAGAAAGCAAAATTTTATAAGAGAGAGTTGTAGTTTCTTGTTTGTTGAGTGAGATTGTTTTTGTAATATTTGCTTGAGTTTAAATAAAAGTTGTTTGTGTGAGTATTTTATTTCCAATACCGAGGACCTGCTGATGACTGCTTTGTCCACTTGGAAATTCAGTTCAGGTTCTTTAGCCTGGAGGCTGTTTACTTAAATAAGCAATATATATATATATATATGGGTTGAATGCCACAATATTTAGCAATATATGCTTATTTCTGCCATGTGGAGGGGATGGAGAGTCAGAGTTAAAGTGTCAACATTCAAAGTGGCGAGCAGTTGTTTAAGGTATAAGTGACAGTATAAGTGTCGACCATACTCTCTCCATTCGCAGAAAATCTAGTTGAAGCGTGCAGTCTACGCCTCTGAGCTGGTGGATGCAGTGGGAGCAACCTTTATGACAGATCGCTAAACATTTGGAGTATTTTATGACAGTTCGCCCGTCATACTAGTGATTGTTGAGCAGTGTTTTTACACCACAAGCAATTAATGTCTTATGCAATGTTCATATTCAATTTATTTAATTAATATTTAATGGGAGTATTTAATGACCAGCAAAATAAGGAGATCGCTGGTCATACTCGCGATCTTAATTAATGTTGATACTTATATAATGTCAAATGGGGAATTCTTTTATTGAATGTATTTTCTTAATAGTTGGTGTGTGTATTCAGTCTGCGCATGTTATGGCTATGGCTGTTGAAACCTGATGCAAAAAGTGATAATTGGACCTTGGATAGATAACGGGTTTTATTACGATTTTCATATGGAGCCTTTGACTGATTCTCTGCAATGTAGTGTTGACCATATAGTAAGTGTTTCCTCGCCAGTTACACTATCGACTCCTTGTGGTTGAAACTCCCTCCCCATCCATTTGTGAAAAAAAAATGCATATAAAGGGAAATATGTTTGGAAATTGCCTATATAAGTAATTTTTTTTCTTTTACTCAATTAAGTAAAAAGCCCTTAGCCTGTCTCCTAAGGTTGATGAAGTATTAGACCTTCTAGTCTCAAGACATGTTGCCCAGTTAGAATCTGTCAAGGCTTTTAATCTCAAAGAGCCCTCTGCTGGGAAAAAGAGGCATTGTGCTGGTGAGCCTTTAATGTATCGAAGGACTCTATGAAGAGCCTACTCATCATGTGCAATAGGGCTATCTATGTGTTGGAAAGCAATTTGGTATTGTGTGTGTTAAATAAAGCAATTTGCCAACTATTTGTCTGTAAGTGGAAGAATCCATAAAAGCAGCTTGATTAAGAGCAGCAAAATGTTTAAGCTTAGCAACAACAGGAGTTGAACATGGTTTCGAGCCTAAGAAACCAGTTTCCCAAAAAATACTTCAGTTTGCCCGAATCTTTGATCTTAAACTGATAATGTAAGACTGCTTTGATATGATGAATGGCAGCAAGGTCATTACTGGCTAGAATAACATCATCCACATACATTAAAAAGGCCAAAAATGAAGAGCCAGAAGACTTCATGAAAAGAGAAGAGTCTGCACTGGCTTGTGTAAAACCAGTATGAAGTAAAGCTTTTGTAAGTTTGAAGCGCCACTACCTGCTTGCCTGCTTCAAACCATAGAGAGATATGATCAGTTTACAAACTTGGTTAGGCTTAGAAGACTGAAAACCAGGGGGCAATGACATGTAGACTTCCTCTTGGAAATCTCCATAGAGGAATGCATTTATTGATGTCCAACTCTCCAAGTACCAACCTTGACAGCAGTAGTAGCAAGAACTCTCAAAATGGTCATCTTAGCTAGAGGAGAGAAAGTATCAGTATAATCAACCCCATTTTGCTAAGTGAACCCCTTGGCTACAAGCCTAGCTTTGTATCTCTCTATGGTCTCATCTGTATTGTACTTAATTTTATAGACCCACTTACGCCCAGTTGGTCTTTTGTGAGGTGGAAGGTCTGTAAGTACCCATGTGTGGTAGTCTGCAAAGCTTTAATTTCAACTACCATAGCCTTTTTCCATTCTGGTAACTTGAATGCTTCTTTATAAGAGTTTGGTTCAGTTAAAATAGATAGAGACTGAAAATAAAGTATGAGATAGAGACAAAAGATGATAAGAAAGAACATGAGAGAGTGAGTGAGGAGTACTTACAGAAGATTTAGGGAGTTTGGTGCTAGACATTTGTGTGCAAGGAGTAATCGTAGTCTTGCAAGTAGCTAAGTGGTTGTCTAAGTCTCTGAGATCTCCTTGGTAAAGGAGAGGAAGGAGAAGGTACAGGAAAATGAGAAACAATGGTAGAGGAATCAGATGTGGGATAAGGGAAGTGGGGTTCAGCAGTATCATTATATAATATAGGTAGAACAAAACTGTCAACAGAAGACGTGGGTAAAATAGTATATTGTTGCTTGTATGGAAAAATGTGTTCATAGAAGTACACATTTCTGGAGAGCAGATTTTTATGAGTGTGGAGATTAAACACCTTATAGCCCTTACTACCAGGTTTGAAACCTAGAAATTGGCATGTCTGAGCTCTAGAGTCAAATCTTTGACTATGGTTTTGCAAAGTATTAGCAAAACACAAACAACCAAGGACCTTTAGGTGGAGTAATCAGGTGGTTTACTATAATATTTGGAATGCATACAGCAAACTGATTTTCAACATATATAAGAGAAAAAAAAAATCCTTTACATGTATCCTTCTGCTTTTGTTTTCAAGAGGTACACCCATGTATATGTAATAAAGTCATCTACTATTGTCAGAAAGTATCTGTCCCCATACAAGGAAGTAACAGTAGACCTCCAAATGTCCATGTGGACAAGAGAAAAGGGTCTTACAGAAACTGAAATACTAGAAGGAAAAGGCAATTTCGTTGCTTAGCTAAATGACAAATCTCACACACTTTATTAGTACTAACTGAGATCCTGGGATTTAACTGCTTCAGAATGTTCGTTCTTTGATAAGAGGCATGGTCAAGCCTGAAGTGCGAGAGATCAAAAGTTATTGGTGAAGAACATGGAATGGTTGAAATGATAAACGACTGAGAAGTGGGATACTGTAAGATGTAAAGGCCCTCAATCTATCTAGCAAAACCAATCCTCCTCAAACTCCGCTGATCGTGAATATCACAAGAACCAAAATGAAAGTGAGAATACATGGAGAATGTAAGGTCAGCTTACTAGCAGACACAAGATCAAAAGTAAGTTGTGGAATATACAGGACATTTTTAAAACGAAGGGAATTTTGCAAAACAGCAAAACCTATGTATTTGACTGAGATATTTTCTCATGAGGGTAGTTTTACATTGAAATTCGAAATGGGAGCATAGGAAGAGAAAAAGGATAAGGAACAACAGATATGATCTGTCACTCCAGAATCAAGAATCCAGACATGTTTATCTAAAATAGGAAGAGTTGGAATTGGGAGAACTGTATCTTAATTCTTGTTTGAAATATTTTTCTGTAGATTACTAGAATGCATAGCAATAGGAGCGGCAGCAGAATAACCATGACTAGAGTCATTGACAGAATTTGAGTTCTGAACTGAATGAGTTTTCATTAAATCTAGCAACTACTGTTGATACTGATTTTGTAACTGTTAATAGTGGAGTTAAGCATACTGGAAGTTGTCTATTACTGCACCAGAACTTTGTCCAACAGTGGAGTCAGTCACTTCAATTCGATCAGAAGTATTATTGTTCACCTGATTAGCGTAGCTCACATGCTGCTTAGATTTAAAGGTATAACCTAGTGGAATACCGTCCTTTTTCTAGCATTTATCCTCTGTACATGTGACCAAGCACTCCACAGAAAGTAGTGAGAAAATAACCATCATTGAGGAAACTGACCCGATACCATATTGAATTATAGCTTATGGTGAAAATGAACTACTGCATTGATCGGATAAAATACAACTATTTATACAAGAAAGAATCTCTAACTAAGTTGGCAGAAAATAACAAACCATCTAACTAACTCTATAAGAAGCTTTTCTCTACAATAAATAACAACAATAGCAACTGTGTTCCCTAATAGCTCGAACGAATATGTTCTTCCGAGCTGAGCTCCTCCTCAGCTGCTGCATTATCTCCAATACAACTTGAGGGAATCTCATCTCAATTAAGATACTATCCCAAGAATAGTTTTCCACATTTCAAAAAATGGAGAGACAATTGTAACACCACCCCCATCACCTTCTATTACTTGTGCATCCTTCACTAAATTTTTAACCATCTTAGTAGTTATTAATTTCAAATATTTATTAGCTAAAGCTTTTCACAATGTATCAACCCACTTCACAATGCAAATATAAGAAAGAGATAAGGCTAAGGGTTATTAGAGAGAAACCACTAATTAACCAACAATCTTTATCTCATTTTTTCTTTATCTGAAAATATTCTCGGTTTTATTGAATTCAGAAGTTAGTTTACAAGAGCGGTAGAAGAGCTATTTATAATCTCTTCAGCTAGGCGGTTATCGATCAAATCAACTTGGCTTAACTAACCTAATCTAAATTGACTAATAACTGACTGAGTCAAGAACACGTGCTTTATGGTCATGCTATAGTACACTTCTGCTCCAGCTTAGTTCCATAGGCTGCTTGTGACTATGAATATAAGAATGGGGAAAAAAATATCTCCTTCATTATCAGAGACAAAATAAAGGAAGCAATAAGCTTGATGAGTTTAATATTAGCAAAATAATAATATTAGTTTAATTTTCAAAAAAAATATTAAATAAGATTTAAATATTAATAAAATAATAATATGAAAACAAATTATCAAAATAAAAGTATAAAAGTCATATCTCGAAAAGAAAAAAGTACTATGCATATTTCATTTTGAATGCTGAAAAAGAAAATAAATGAATGTTGTCAACCAGAAGTTATTGGACTCATGGTTTTTCTAACTTAAGTGAATTTTGAATTAGCTTACGAAATTTATTATTTTGAAAATTTTGAATTAGATTTCAAGAAATAAAAAAAAGACTGCACTATCTTCAATGCTCATGGCATTATATTATTGAATTAGGTTACGATATTTATTTATTTATTTATTTTTCTGTGCAAATAATATTTTATACATGTGGAGTCTCTGAGTCACTGCAATATACCTAAACCGCAGTATAGATGGACGTGAGGTGGGCAATTTTGAATTTTGGATAAGTTGAAAATCTGAGGTGTATTCATTTCATTTGGCTGGAGGAATATTTCTTTGGTAGTTGTTATCATGCATATTAATAATTAATTGAATTATCAAAGTTATAGTGACATATCATAAGATCAATTATTAGCATATTATTATATCCCCACACCATTGACTAAACAAAAACACCAAGTGCCAACTCCCGTTGTCACGATGTCATTATTCTCTCTCCAAAATATCGATCTTTTGAGGGGAAAGTAATGGCCCTGTGACAAATGGTATCAGAGCCAATTCATATCCGACTCTGATGTCTCGCCAAACACCCCGAATTTGGGGCAGACAGGGAGGTCTACTGTGACGAGGGCGTCACAGGATTGGGTGGGAGAGAATGTCACAGACTTCAATCCCACATCGGATAAATGAAGGGGACGAGTCCTGGCTATAATCGGATGACGCTGCACACCCCACCAGATTGATCTTTTGGGGAGAAAGTAATGGATAATTAAAAAAATACTGTACAATTTCCTCTAATAGTTTAATAATTTTTTCTCGATACATTAAGACTTTCTACTTCTACTAGAGCAATTTAGGAGAGGGTTATAGCTCAAATTTTATGCTTAAAAAATATTGACTCTAATATAGCCCTAATGACCAAACAAATGAAATTTTAGGTTTAGTAATTTAGTTTTATTAATTGATAAATATTCTAATTAACAGATAAAATGCGACACCATTTATTTTTTTTATTTTAGTCTTTTTTAATTTTATGATATTATCCAATTATTAATTTATTAATAATAATTGATATAGCTATTCTACTTAAATGCGAATGTAATTACTAAAAATTAAAAATTAATGAAATAGTTCTTTTTTTATTTTAGTTTTTTAATTTTATGATATTATCCAATTATCAATTTAATAATAATAACTGATGCGAATGTTATTATTAAAACGAAAAAAAATGATATTTTTCATTTTTTTTTCATTTTTTCCTTTTCAAAGGGCAATTTCTAAGGTGTGACATGATACAAATGTAACATGTAATTTAGTGAGTATATACGCTTATATCATGTCAGTGTCATGTGAACATACTTTTACTTATTGAATCCAAAATTAAATAACTAAAGGTTGATTGTTTTAAAAAAAAAATATAATAGGCAATTGTACCAAAAATAGGGCAAAGTGAGCAATTGTATTATTAATTAGGGGACTCCACATGTATTATGTTTTTCATTTATAAATTATTTTTTGCTTTAACCATCAATAAAATGGGATTAAGATGCCCTCAATATGTTTGGGCAAATGTTAATTAGTGTAATCTTAACCATTCATTCACAAATGAACAGTTAGGATAAAATTTAATTAAATAATTCATCTCTTTTAAAAAAAAATTAAAAATTTAATCTTGACCATTTAATTGTGAATGAATGGTCAAAATTACTCTAACATGATATACCATGTTTGCCTAAACATGAGAAATCCTTAGCCAATAAAATAATGAAATAATATCATCTTCATAATGTAAGGTGATTATAAAAATTCCAAAATCAAAAAATATTCTAGATAGAAAAAAACAATAAGTGATATCAAAGTAAGAAAATTCATTCATAAGCATATGATATAAGTAAATATGGTCCATCCGCAGAGAAATATTTCATAAAAATGATTATTACAGCACATACCAATAAGGAAATTCAAACTCTAAGCAAGATTGAGCAAATAATTTTCAAGGGTTTTGATGAAACCCAATGCATCAGAAGTTGTCTTAGATGGAAAGCTATCATCAAGATCTATTGAAGGCTCATATTGGATAGTGATGTCAAGAAGTGTTTGGCCTTCACCATTTGGAGTTAGGTGGAAAATTGTATTGTAGTAAGAGAATCCATGATCCAGCCTCCCTCCCTCTATTACTCGAACTCCAAATCTGTGAATTGACTCGTCAATCTCTGAAATCTTTTCCTTCTGACACTTCATTGGTATACCTATGATTTATCATCAACAAATTTTGTCGTATTGGAGTTTATGATTAATATATTAAAATATGATTATGATTCTAATTGAGTACCATAATTTTGGCTATTTGTTTTCCTATTTTCTTCAACATATCAAAGTTCAAGCATATTTTCCTTTCTTGAGAATGATAATATATATTTAATATTTAATTCATCTACATTTAAAGTAAAAATAATTTATATTATATAAAATAATTTTTTATTTTGTTTGTATGAGAGATTTTATGAAATGATGAATGATTAAGCTAAATTGAAAGATTTAAAGAAGATAAAAGAGATAAAAATTGTATCTGATCTGATTAATTTGATTGTCTACGATTTATCAAAGAGAAAAGTGTTCTAAATTCTATTTTATTTTATTCAAATATTTTATTTCCAGCTATGTGTGGCTAATTTTATATTTCTAGTCAAGGTTGTCAAATATTGATTTTAAATAAATTGTGAGATTATTGTTTTTCATTTATTTTCCATTTTAAGTAATATTTTCTGTTTTTATTTAATTGTTCACAACTTGATGAATAAATCATGTTATTTGGGTCTTTAAATTTATATATGTTTAATTGATCCATTAAAATGACGAATTAATACTCTTAGTGAAATTAAATCATTAATAAGTATATTAGTGGAAATATTCAATCTATTTTAAATAGACGAGCTTGTATTCTATTAAATAGAATTGTGACTTTTCTAATTATTAATTTTATTTACAATTTAAATTTTAAGAGTTTGTTTAAGGTTAATTGATAAATAAGATTTACTTGTAGAGATTTCTCATTTAAATTACAAATAATAAAAGACAAAATATTAGAGTTGGTTAATATTCATAACCAATTGATTTAATATGAAAAATCATCTTTTATTCAATAATCAATATATTTAACCAAATATAAAATATATCGCGGTTGGATTTTTCTTAATTGATTTAATTTTATTATTTTGAATTTTATTTCTATTAACTCTAAAACCCTCCCCCAATTTTTATTTTTTATTTTTAAAAATTCAGATTTGATAATTATCCAATTCTTGTGGATTGATCTTGCTCTCTCTATTTATAAATTTTATATTAAAAGAGTAAAAATTTATTTTTAATTAGTTTCTACAGCTATAAAAGAATTGAAAACAAGAAAATGGCTTCAACAGACAGTCAACTATCTTATAAGGATTTTTTTTTTCTTTTAAACTGGATGCATGAATAAATTCATAAACTTAATATATTAGGCAGTAATTTTGGGTTCATTAAGTGAACTATATAATAAGAATTAAAGTGTTAAACTCTCATCAATATTAATGAATGATTGTGAGGAGATTCGAACTCGAAATTCCCTCACATTCTCATAAGTGAAAACAATATAAGCTACTGGTTAATTGAATTATAGAGTTAATTGGTTCATAATTGAAACTATTTATAAAAAGAAATGAAAAAAAAAAGAAAAAAGGGGCTGACCAGGTTGAAAATTGAAAAGGTAAACGGTACCAAGGCCACCATCACCTTCAATTACTTGTGCATCCTTCACCATCTGTGGAAGCATTTTTGGGATTATTAATTTCAGATCTTTAGCAAAAGCTTTCCACAGTAAGTCAACCCCAACTTCAACTTTTGCTTGGATTTTCAATTCCTTCACCATTTTTTTAATTTCAAATGCAATTATTTGAAATTAAACAGATTATTCTGAGGACTGTGTTTGGCTAATTAATTGGGCAATTCTGAAGAATGAAATAAGCATAACTCTGTTTATATACTAATCACACCCACGAAAGGACGAACTTTGTTCTTTCTACGAAGCTTCAAAACAAATAAAAAAATTTCTAAAAAAAAAAGAATAAAGTCTCGAATCTCGATCATGGGGCAGTAGGTGTACTTTTTAAACGATTTCTAGTTCAAATTTCAATGACATGTTGAATTTATCCTTTATTTTAATTAAAATAATTGAAGAAAGGAATTAAATTAAAAATAATTTTTTTTATCAATCTATTTTAAAAATTTATGGATTTTAATTAATTCAATTTTAACTAACAGTTAATTAACTCTTTCAGTGTATATTTTTTTATACATAAAATACGGATTTAAAATCTTAAAACTTAAAAAAATATATTAAATTACATCAACTGATCATATTTTTATTTATGAATATATTAATAACAAATTTAGAGATTAAGAAAAATATATAATTGTCCTAACTAATTTATACAATCATTTGAACTGAAAAAATATTTATATCTTCAAATGTCAAATTTCGTGTGCTTTTAGTCAGTAGAGATGAAAACTAGAAAGAATTTTCTTTCTTTCTTTCTTTTTTTTCTTTTCTTTTTTCTTTTTCGAATCATCTAGAAGGAATTTTTTTTTTCTTAGATTTCCATTTCATAGGTTAGATTTGCAAATAATGATTCAATTTGAGTAAATTTATTAGCAAAATACAATTTATTTTGTAGAAAGAATTTTCTCATATGTGAAATGTAATTTCAATATATAAAAAATTATTAAAAATACAATTAAGACGAATTATTAAGTTACTAGTTGTACATCCACACTCCTCTTTGTGCGCAGGCAAAAACAGTGAAGCTATTAATTTTTTAGGATGAATTTTACTTTTATATAAAGTATATAAATATTATTGTTATTTTTTATTTTATAATATAGCTGAATTTATGAGAGTATAAATAAAATATAATAAATTTTATACTCCGAGCTTCCTCCAACATGACTCAACCCCGGTCTGGTTGAGTTAATTATTTTTATATGATATATAGTATGGATATATTTTATCCAACATACACGTATGAATTATGAAAAATTAAATCATTAATATATATGTACATTATATTAATCATATAATATAAGATAGACAGAATAATTTTTAATCTGATTCCAATTCGGTTTAAAAATTGAATAGATCAGCTCCAAAGTTTTTGAATTTAATATGAGAATAACTCGAAATGACCCGGACAGGTCAGGTAAAACTTAACTTGTTTAACCTCTTTTTTAAATGTAAATATGTACACTTTTTTTAAGTATTTGTTTTATTCTAACAGTAACACAATTAATTAAAACATTGAAAAAAGTAATAAATTTAATCTCATTATTATTTATTATTTAATAATTTAAGTGGAGTTATGAAATATTATTTAATAATTAGTCTAAAATTAATGAAATTGACTTTAAGTTTTAAACATTTATATATTTAATATCATTGTTAATTACTAATTAGTTATTAATAATTTAGTTTAAAATTAATTTAAATGAGATATTGAGATTAAAATAATACTGTTGGTTCGTGTATTTGGGTGGACCATGTAAACTAGACATATAGCCCAAACTCATTTAATTATAAATATAAAAGAAAAGAAAAAGATAGAAGCAGTTATATAGAATTAAAAACTGCTCCCCCCGTATTTTCAATACGTGAATTAACAAAGTATGTAGAAAACTCCCTTGAAAAACTCTCATTCACATATCAAAAGAATCAAAAGACGTTCGTATAGTGGATTAAAGATCGGATTCCAGCAATTGGAGTACACCAAAGCATTGAAAATATACCAAATTAGGGATTAACAAGTAAGTTATTCTAATCTTAAATTCTTACATTAGTATCAGAACTATATTTTGAGTGTTTTTATACTTAAATTGATTGTTGGATGAATTAATATGTTGTAGCCCAGTTTTTAGGATCAATGAGTTAGGTGGGTTGTTGTGAATGAATGTGAGTAGTTTGAGAATTAGAAATAGCTAGAATGATGCTTTTATGCTTGTTAATAAGATTTCACGACCATGAATGTCATGTGTTAGGCCTTTCTTGTGAAATGTCTATCACGGCTGTGATAGTAAAGTATTCACGTATGTAAAGATTTTTTCACACTCGTGAATGATGATCAGCAGAGTTAGTGAGCAGATCCCGTGATTTTGTCTCTCTCTCATACCTTCTTTTGCTACCTATAGTCACCCTATGTTCCCTAAAATCCTTCATCTCAAATCATATTTCTTTATTTCATCATTTTCTTTTTCTTTTCTCTAGCACCTGCTTATACAGCCAAGAAACCCTCACCAACTGTACCGATGGATATCACAGTGTTATTTTACGGAAAAACTCATTAAATTAAAACTTTTACATTTAAAACTTATTCAATTATCATAATGCAATTAAAACCTATTCAATTATCATAATGCAAGTAGTGCATGAAATTAGTATAAATAAAACATCGATCCAATGATCGATATCATAACATGAAATTTGTTTCCAGCTTCACTAGCCTCATATTACAAAAATATTTTATAAGATATTATTATATGTTCTTAAAATATATAAGATCTGTAAAAAATGTTCCAAAATATCTCATGACATAAAAAGTATGCCATGAATATACACACCCTAATTAGGTACTCTTTGACTGAACTCTGGTGGCTTGCTGCTTTACAGGTTAACTCTTGTCTACCGGCTCTAAACATGCATGCAGAAAACCCAGACACTAAGCAAATTAATACTTAGTGGTACATATGTGTATAAATATTTTACATTTAACTCGTGTCATATCATGTCATGTAATTCATCTCATGATCATTCCTAAAATCATACATTCTAGTTGTTTCATGCCTCTATATGAGTTTATATACTTATTAATACTATAGACATCATATGACATTACCATTTATATTATATACATATACATATATCTCCTACATATTACCATATCATATTACCTTATATTATCATTACTAACAATTTTATTTTAATATATCTACCACCCAAGCCTCTTTAAGCTTGTTACATTAATTTTTTTCTCGACCCAAGATTCTTTATACTTGACTATCTGCATACGAGACATAGGTCAGGGGCACTTAAAGAAATGCTCAAGCCACCTAATGTACAACTTATAACGACTCACACTGAGCTCCTCAAGTCAATGGAGCTATACAACTCGAGCTTAAGTCATATTGACTGAGTATAATAATACATGCTAGCATATCCAGGATTAAGTGCTCATAATACCTGAGTCACCTTGTCCTCATATAAAAATATCTCATATAGTATCGTTTACCTCCCTCAATGGTATATCATCTATCCTATGTCAAATTCAAACATAAAGAATTAGGTTTTTTATCTCATAACTATTTATCTTTCGATTTATTTTAAAACACATGTTATTACCAGCATTTATTTTTCCATTTATGCATTATCATATCCAATACATAAATATCATATCATACTATTCACACATTATTGACCATGTATACACATATTTTATAACATGCCATTAATCTCCCTAACAAATAGATCATTAAATCACAATTGTACATATTATACATTCACACAGCTTCACGGGCATAAACTATTTATTCACAGCTGTGAAGGAACCTTTCATGGTTGTCTTACACGTAAATCATCACATGAATCACACATAATCATCACGGACATGAATTACTTATTCACGGTTGTGACACCATATTATTACAGCTTTCCAACCATGACACCAACCCGTGCAGTTCATCTGGACATTCATGGCCATAATACCCTTGTTCATAGGCGTGAAATATGCATTTCTAGTAACCCTAAAAACATATTATTTCATGCATTTCATTCAAAAACTTTAAGATTAACCAATGTTAATCATTCCTATCAACACTTCCATATTCATACCAAGTTTACAACATATCTAAGCATCATTTTTCTCATCAAAACATCATTTATGGTCATTAAAAGCATAATATCTCATGTATGTCATTATCACCCTTATACCCATTTAACCATGTTATCATCAATTATAACATGCCTTTATCATTCATTCTCATTTCCAAAAATACAACATATATTAATATGCATGAAAATTAAATTAATATGTCTATATGTACATATCTTTCACTAAAATGAAGCCTTAACTATCCTTCAAGCTTTTCAAGCTGGATTTTCTCTTTGTGATGTATTCCCTTTCCCTTTAGCCGAACCTAACATCACAAACATATTCTTATTAGAAATTTATAACTATAAACAACTTAAAACAAATCCTAGTAACTGAGTTCTACCTCAACTTTGGTAAAACTCTAACAAAACTCCATATTTCTCAAGTTTCCAAGCTTTAACAATGGTGTTTAGGATTTTCAAAGTTGGGGAAGATGATGAAGATGTCCTGGAATGTGTCAGAAGTGATAAAAAGACAGTGGAAATGGTTTTAAAGCAAGATTTGTAAAAATGAAAGAGAAAAGTGCGGTTGGTCATGACTAACCGACATGCATTTCACGGGTGTGACCTTTATTTCATAAGCATGAAATACCTTTCACAACTATAACTAAACCATTCACGGGCGTGAAAAGTTTTCTTTTCTCAAACACTTCTGCTATGTTCAAAGCTCTACCATTTGAACCACAACATGACCTTTTACGAGCATGAATAATTATTCATAGGCATGAAACGTTTTTCTTTTAAAATTTTAACTTAAACTTTAACACACCTTAAACCTTATCTTTTCCCTTCGAACCATATATATAACTTATAGGCTTTATCTTACAGGCGTTACATTTTCTCTCTTTTCACTAAGTTTTCAAAGATCACAAAAGGATAAGTAAGTGAGAGGGTGAGGTGAAACCTAAACTTTGGATTGGAGAGTCTGGTGCACATTTTTCTAGAGATTAAGGAGCTCATATGATATTTTTCTTATTGATAGGAGTTAGAGGAAAATGTGAGGATTAACTGAGAGTTAGGCAAGCTTGAAGAGCTTAAAGGGTTTAGGCTCCATTATTAATGTTAGTACATATATACATATTAATTCTCCTATTTTGCATGTTGTTATGTTATATGCTATGAAAATGTGATTAATGTGTTTTTGAAATGTTTTTACATGTTAATTGTATGGTATAATTGCTAGAAATGCCATAAAAATAGCTTATGTTAGTTATGTTGCTTAAGAGAGAATTTAGCATGAAATGTGTTATGAATTTATGTTAAAGGCATGTTGTTAGCTTGATATGTGGTTGAATGTTGATAGGAGTGATTGACATTTGTCAATCTTAGAAACCTTTGTATGATTATAGTGTATGCTATATTTTTGGGTCTGGAAAATCTAGAAATCCATGTCTGTTACATGGACATCATGCCCATAAATATAGCACACAGATACATTTCATGCTTATGAAACATGAATCCATAAAATGCCTAGAACAGACAGAAACATTCACATTTTGTATCATAGCTAAGAAAATCATGAATGCGTGAGTTTATACCAGTGAATAGGTAGTCATGGTCATGATCATTTATTTTCATTTTTCACCCCCAGTATTCATAGTTTGAACCATGGTCATGAATGCTTGGTTTCACGCCTATAAACATATAGTCACAGCCGTGAATGAAGTGTGTATGAGAACATAAGCTTTCATATGAACAGTCACAGTTTGGTTCATGGATAAAGGAGTACTCGTGAATGTCTTTCAGGCTTGTGAATTGTCTGTTATTTTACATATACAGTATATGGTTTTAATTGAGATGTGGTGGTTTTACTTCTAAATGCATGTAGATAATGTAAAAGCGATATAAAGGATATATGTGATGGTGCATGAGAAGTAATATGATGATATTATGAGAATGGTTCTATGTGTATATGATATTAAAATATAAATGAGGTAAAGGATAAAAAAATAATTATAAGAACCAGAAATGTCATTTTCTCTAATCTAGAACTTGGCTTTGGATAGATGACATGTCATTGAAGGGGTTATGATACTGTAGAATATTCTTTATATGAGGCCTTGGTAGCTGAAGCTCAAGTTAGAGCGCCTTTATTCCTTAGTTCCATGAGATTTTTAAGGACAAGATGGATGAAGCTCAAGTTAGACCGTCATTGGCGGCTAAAGCTCGAAGATTGCCTTTGACTTGAGGAGCTCAAGTAAGATTTTACAGTCAGTGGACAGAATGGTTGATGCACTAAGAGTGCCTCTGTTCCACAATTCGCATCCGAATGGCCCAATTTAGAGTTTTGAGCAAAGCAATAAACTAAAGGGAACCAGATTAAGGAAACAGTAAATGAATAACGATAATTTTAAGATCAAATAAGGAAATGATTCTATGAACCGGTTGTATGAGAAAGTTTGTTAAGTGTAATGTTGATATGAGATATGGTGATTGTATTGTCATGCTTTAGAATAGTGTTTATGGTATGATAGTATACATGAACATGCATAATATGCCATGATATAGATTATATAGTTGCATGCTTGAATTTTTATGCCTATATGTATCACTAACCTTTCAATAGCTTAGCATGTTAGTTTTCCACAAGTAGGTCAGAGCCTAAGGGATAACAGGAGTTGATTCAAGAGAAGAAGTATCCATTTTGAGAGTCAGTGGTAAATGTCTTCCTCATTAGTGGTACATGTCATCCTCATTAATGGTACATGACATGGTTTTGGATTTTATGTTTTTTTATAAATTTGTATGTTAAAAAATATGTGTTTAATTTTAAAGTTGTATTTTTGTAAACAGTTGGTCAAGTTAAGACTAAGTTGGTATTTTATGAAAGGGATCCTTAGGGATAAAGGTTTATGAGATTATTTTTATAAGGAAAGTTTTAATTTCTGAGGTTTTATAAAAAAATAACTGATAGGATTTGCCTAATTAATCGGGAGTAATCTTGATTAACTGAGTAGGTGTTACATATACAATTAAACATAAAAAACCATAAAAATCTAAAATTATTCCTTGATTTTTGGGGGAGATTTTTCTGTTTCATGGGACATATTTTGTATGTTTGGAAAGTTCTCGTCACAAACTTTCTAACGAATATTTTTGCAAATTTTTTTAATGTGTGGTTGAATTTTTATGAAATGTTGATTTTTCTAATTATTTTTTTGGGTTTACATTCTGTAAATCTGATTAAAATCTTAAAAACACGAGACATACACTTTTTTTTTAATCTTTAATAAGAAAATAGTTACGCTACCGTAGCACATATTTCATACTGCATATGCTAGATGCCATATTAGGCAAAATGAAAGAATTAACATCTATTTCTTTGCTATATGAGTCCTATAAATCCTAAATACAATTTCATACCTTTACCTTTTGTGATTTTTTACTATATCATAAAGCGATGGATTAATATTGGCTATTTCAGAATATATCATATAGTCATGAGATGATTCAACTTAAAAGAACACTTATTGAAAATTGAGTAAATTCAAACATAGTTGATATGGGGGTGAAAAAAAGTATTTTTTTCTTGTACAAATGTTACTTGTATTCACTTGCCAAACTTATATTGCTTGAAAAAGTTTAATATAATATAAAATACTAGTAATTGCAGGATTGATTTGAGTATAAAATTTTCAAGGATTGAATAATACTCAATCATATGTAGCAAAATAATACTTAGGGTAAACAAGTACACATCGTCAAATTAATGTCTTTTATATGACCTATGATTAAATTTATATATTGGAGCTCCTGCTATTTTTGTGCTTCAGGTCGCACGGTTTGTTCACTTGTATAAATGACTTTCAGTTTGAGTTTGAGATTTTATATTACATTTTAGAATGAGCCAAACCCATTTGGACGAGTGAAAGATGTTAGTTTGTGGATCTGGTGATGAGTTTTAGATCATGTATCTCATACATTATATAGCAGAAGATTAAAATTTAATTAACCAAAAACTCATAGATCAAACCTATGTAATTCAAAATTGGATACAAAACCATAAAATAGATGAACATTTCCTTAGATGAATCAACTCTTGATTTTTGTGAGTTTTCCTTTTTATTGGGTTGTAGTAAACTACAACAATCAGAAGCTATAATTGTCTCTAAAAGTATCCACATAAGGGATGAAGAAGAAAACCTCAAAGGGAATGGATGATTGATGGTCCAAAGTACTAGTAATGGAAGATTAATAATGTTTGAAAGAGATGGAAATGTTGGAGAGATAACTCTTATCTTTTGGATAAAGGCTAAAAGGAGGTATTTACATGTCCCTTGATCCCATTTAGGGTTAAAGATAATAAATCTTTGGCCATACTTTTCAAACAAAAGTAGGTATGGTTACATTGTTGTGATTTGTAAATGGGATTATCCTGATTAAATGACATTCACATTAGGTTAAGCTTGTGCGACCACGACATGCAATAGCAACCACAATCCAATATTGTAACCGAGAAGACTCGTGACACTAATTGTCTCTGCCTAAGTTTTCTCTTTCTTCTCATTTGGATCCAATCTGAAACTATTTCACATATTCTTCAAATATTTTATGTATGTGACATATTAGGTTACTAGTTATGTTAACATCTCAAATCATTATATGATTTTGAGTAGATTATGAGCAATATCTAGCAATACATTATGACAATCCAATTAGCTAGAAAGTAACTTGACTATAAACCAAGGTTATTAAACCCGACCCAACTAATGAACTGGGAAATGCAACATGTCAAAAATTTAAGATTCAACCGGAGTTGAACTGGTCAGAGTGAAATTTTCTAAAAATATAACTTTTAACATTTCTATACATATTAAAATATGAAAAATATACATAGTAAATGTATTTCATGCAAAATAATATGCTCAAAACATTAATATTCATGATTCAATTTAATACATAACTATATTTGAAAACATTCTCAAATATAATAGCACATATATTCATTAAATTATATACTTTTAATTTTTAAAAAATCAAAATGATTTGTTAAATTATTACAATATTCATTTCCCAATTAAAATAATATTTTAAATATATTTCAAAATAATTTATATAAAAATTTTATACAAAGACAACTAAATTTAATTTTATACTTCTAAATACATATTAGTATTCTATATAAAATTTTATAAGAATAGAAGCATATAATCAAAAATTGCCAAATGGTTTTGAGCTATTAATAACTAACAACTCATCCCAGGTCTAAGTCTTGGTGAAGGCAAATTCAATATTTTTTAGCATTTTTCAGCAATTAATTAATCGGTCCAACTGGTAAAAATTGGACCAATTCATCCGGGTCATAGTCCAACCGGTTGGTTGGCCAGTTTTCCTCCCGAGCCAAAACTTCTCCAGTTTTATAGTGTTAACTGACCCAATTTTTCTACCGATTCACAGGTTTACCGGTCTAATCGGCCAGGCCAGGCCGGTTTTGATAACTATAATATAAACCATTTCATAAAAAATTACTATGCAATTCATCCTTTCAGTGTACTACATCTTATTTGGTTCAAAGTATGGACCATATGTCAACTCTCATCAAACTAACTAGATGTAAGTCTAAATTATATTAATTCTTGTTTATAAGACTCATTACTCTATTAGATATGTCATTGAAGACTATCTTTAAGGCATGTCTACGTTGATCAATGATTTCCGAGTGATGATCTCTACAATAGGTCATATGTATATTCTTCTTCTATTAGGAGTGGTTAATCATTTGTTAACTATTCAATTATTTTTGAATACTTTATATTATACTCAATCACCACTCTATGAGCGATCTCTCTGATGCAACAAGAAATGTAATCAAAATATAAAATTCAGTATCCAAGATAACTTTAAACATCTCAAGTCTAAAAATACTTGTATAATTTCTATGATGAGAAGATCATTGACATAGAATAAATAATCCATGTGATTGTATTATAGTTAAGTCATCCAATATACTCGACTACTCTAGTAAGTATCTATATATTTATTCCAAACATCTTATATCTACAATTTATAAGATCAATTGTTTAACTAAGTCAAGAAGTACAACATATTATAGTCTATCCGAATTAACAATGTCTCTTTTTATTAATCCTACAACTAGAGATCATTTAGGTATAAATGTAATTGTACATGATAAGAATCTTACAATCTTAATCTCATCATGATTTCCTGCATGTTGTGTAACATACCAAAAATTTTATTAAATGATTTAAGATTTATATCAATTCATAATAATGAATAGCAAATAATGAAATTGTCTTTATTAAATAATAAATGTGTACTTTAAGTGTCCAAGACAATTGTGTTTAGGGCACCTCTCTAACATCTGGGTAGCTCATATGGGCTTGATCTAGCCCAAATCTCAGTTAATTATAAATATAAAATAAAACAAAAATGTAAAAGTAGTTATATAGAATTAAAAACTGCTCCCCATATTTTCTGTACGTGAATTAACAAAGTACATAGATAAATCCCTCTAAAAAAATCTCTTTGCAATGCTTCTCTCCCATTCACATCTCAAAGAGATTCAATAAGTGTTTTTATTGTGGATTGAAGGTCGGATTTTAGTAATTAGACTACGCCAAACTATTGAAAACACACCTAATTAGAGATTAACAAGTATGTTATTCTAACCCTAAATTTTTTACAAATACAAATATGAAATATTGTTGTATAAAAATATTGGATAGAGATAGGAGTGGTAAAGGGATAGAAGTCACCATCTACGTCCCCGACCCCGAAAATTCCACCTCGTCCTCGACTCCATCTCACTTTCCTGACATCAAAAAATTATAAGTTTTCGTCCCCGCACTATATGAGAACGAGCATCCCCAACTACAATCTAATCCCCGATTTTATTTATTTTTTATTTTAATATTAAAAATATTTGTATTATTTTAGTTAATTACTTAATTTTTTAAATAAAAATATATATTTATTTTAAATAAGTACTATATTTTTATTTTATTATATTTATAAATGAATTTTATTAAAAATATAAATAAAATTATATATACATTCGGAGTGATGAACGAGACATAGTATATATATTGTTTCCATCTCATCCTCTGCACAAGATATTTCGGGATGGAGCATGAACATAATAAAAACATTTGTCTCATTCAGGGTGGAGCATCACGAGAATGAGTCTAATTGTCATCTCTAGATAAAGATGATTTAAATTAATTAAGGTTGTTTAGGGGCCAAATTGGTTAAAATTTTGTTATAAATCCAATTCAACTGTAATTACTAATTTGGATTTATTTGCATTTATTAATTTAACAACTGATTTTTAAAGGTCTCTGTAATTGAAGTATGATATCAATTTTCAGCTTCATTTTTAAATGATTAGTTTATCGTTTTCTTTACACAATGTTATAATTTGGCAATTTTTTTTCATTCAATCCATTTTTTTTAAATAATTAAATAGCAAAATAATGTAGCAGCTACCGTCAGATTAGCTGACCCCTACAGTGCTTTCACAACTCTGGCTATGCCATCTGTCTTGCCTTGTCTTATTATAGCCAAAGGTTTACAAGAATACATCCCACCAAAATCCTAACTGGCAAAGCCGATGGCCGAAGGGTTGATGCTTCCTTGAAGGTCCAGAGGTCGGCATGCGGTGGGAACTTTGTCATCTTTTGGTGTGGATTCAGTGTCATTCTTGTGGTTGAATCGTTCAAGATGAGCAATCATTTTCCCTGCTTAACTAAGGTTCTTGTTTCTTTCAACTTAAATTTCCGATAGTTTGTTCCTGTCTCTCTCTCTGTTTCCTTCAATATGTTAAACCTTTTTTTCTCTCTCTCTCTCTTTGTATGTCTTATAGGCTTCAGGTTGGAGTTTATGGGACTAAATAGCAACTGAATTGGATTATTTAAATTTCTCTATAAATCAGTAATTTTTATAGCCATCCGACCTGTAAAATACAAATTAGTTAAATAAATTTTGGATTAGATACTCATTTTGTATAAACAACCCTAATTTAAACCTTTAACTTTCTAGGGGAAGAGTCCACATATAACCACTCTAGTATTTTTGCTAGTCATATTGGAATATTTATATTTTGTATTATCTTTTGAAATTTGTTCAGAAATTCAAACTCAACAATAAATAGAAGCAAATTCAAATGCAAACCCTTCCATATATAGCATTGTATGGGTCTGTGTATCTAGTTGGTTCGATTTTAATCGAATTAAAATTATATAAACTGAATAAAATAAAATATTTATAGAGAAAACTGAACAAAATCAAAGTAATTAAACCAAAATATCACAGTTCAATTCGATTGAATTGACTTTATGAATTAATAAATTAATTATCATGCATCATAATTATTATTATAATTTTATCAATTGTAATGCATTTTAATAAACCATCATGATTTTATCAATTGCAATAATATAAATTACTATATATATAATTATAATCAATTACCATTAGATTTTTTTTATCTAACAATTGAAAAAATTGTATCAAATAAAACCGTAACTATTAAAAAATATAATTATAATGAATTACTAATTGCTGTTTTTGTTTTTGTATTCCTGGCCTTTCTTGGGAGAGTCCCTTCTTTCCTCCACCCTAGCTTTGCGCTCTACCAAGTTCACTTTATTAAGTCTTCCATGGCTAAATAGCACTTTGGTGTCTCTTTAAGGGTAGTTTTTACATTTTCCCTTTCACTCGTAGAATGGGGAAAAAGTAGTCTCTAGGAGTGCTACTAATTGAGCTGAGAAATCAAACTGTATCAATTGTTTGGATTTTTTAGATTGTTTCATCAATATAATATGAACATAATTTTTTTGACTTTGCACCAATTATTCTACTATAATTAAAAAAGAAAAGGAGAGAAAGTTCGAAACAGTTGGAATTTTTTTGGAGATTGGAGCCATTAGAACGGATTGGCCCGCGTGGAGAGAAGAAAAACGAAAATTGAACTTAAAATTTTTTCAAGAGGTATCTATTTTTCGGGAGAGATAGATAAGATATCCCTACTCCATGACACTAACTACAAAGACTCTTTAGACGAGAGTCTCAAAATAAATGAAAACAGGGTGCAATCAAGCAACAAATAAAGAAAAGTATGTAATCACTTTGTCCTTGATGCGGATGATGTAATGCAATAAAAAGACAATGCTATTATTTTGAAAGTTAGATTGTGGCCATTGCACCTGACTTCCTAATGAATTGACTTCCCAAATGACTACCTAGATACTATTTATCACGACAAGAAAATGAACATGTATGTTAAAAAGTAACATATATCATCTTAATAAAATTTATAGAATTGTAGCGATCAATAAGAGTTAAATCTATTGAATTTGTCTTGCTTATATTCCTATTTTCGAACTTCTGGACCACTACTTGATCATATATGGAAATTCTCTTTTTAGTTGGAGGGCGACCCTTTCTTCGAGTAATCAAAGGATTTAGCACTTTATTTCTTCCATCAAATACATCACTTTGGTCTTGAACAATTTCTTGTGACGACAAAGCAACTAGATTAGATTCATTGCCCACATGCACTAATTCGGCCTTGATAACTTTAATCCTTAATTCTTGGATGATTTTTACCAGTCTCATATATTCTTCAAAATCTGCAACAATAGTTGCTACCTCTTGGAATTCATTACACATTTTCTCATTCCGTATTGCTTGTTGATTTCTTTGATTATACCTACTTTTAATCAAAGTATATCTTCGTTTCAGGTCCTTCCTCCACCGTGGTAGAATATACTTGGATGGGACTTCTTTCACTTTTCTTATTGCAAGTACGCATAATGCATGTCTACATAGAATTCCTTTAAAATTAAATAATTGAAAAAAATTTTATTTTTTGAATTTTTTTGAGTTTTAAAAATTACTTTTAAAGAAAATAGATAAATAGGTGTTTTCTCAGTAAGCAAGTTTGAAAAAATCACTTTATAAAAAATTAAAAAAATAATCAATTAAATTTAAAAACAATCTAAATCTATTTTTTAAACACCTAACAACAAATTCAAACAAGTCTTTACAATATTTCTCACACTTCACTCCATTGAAATGAACTGTAAAAATAAGATCATTTCTCTTATAGCAGGCGGACAGTTAAAGAAAACAAATAAAAATAAGGGAAATTTTTTAAAAGTAGGCAAGCGGGCAGATGACAGGATATGTAGCATTTCTCGTTATTAGCAGATTATTATGTCCCTACACCATTGAGTAAACAAAAAAAGCCAAGTCCCAAGTCCCATACACTTGTTACTATTATACAGTTGAATATATAAAAAAAATAATAATAATATTACTATGCTAATTTTCTTGTACAATTTACTCTAATAGTTTAATAATTTTTTCTCAATATATTGAGACTTTCTACTTCTACTAGAACAAAGGAGAGTGTTATAACTCAAATTTGATGCTTAAAAAACTTGACTCTAATATAGCCCTAATCACCAAACAAATGAAATTTTAGGTTCAGTAATTTAATTTTATTAATTGATAAATATTTTAATTAACAGATAAAATGCAAGACCATGAATATTTATATTTTAGTTTTTTTTTAATTTTATGATATTATCTCTAATTATTAATCTAACAATAATAATTGATATAGCTATTAATTAAATGCGAATGTAATTACTAAAAATGAAAAAAATGAAATTATTCCCCCTAATGTTTTTTTTTATTTTAGTCTTTTTTAATTTTATGATATTATCTAATTGTTATTTTAATAATAATAACTGATATAGCTATTTAAATGCGAATGTAATTACTAAAAACGAAAAAAATAAAATATTAATTAGTGTCATCTTAACCATCTATTCACTAATGAATGGTTAGGATTAAATTTAATTAAATAATTCATCTCTTTTAAAAATTTTATAAGATTAATTTTGACCATTTAAATGTGAATGAATGGTCAAAATTACGCTATCACCTATTATGTTTCCCTAAATATGATGAAATCTTTATCCAATAAATAATGAATGAATAAAAATGATTATAAAAATTTCATAATCAAAAAATATTCTAGATAGAGAATAACAATATAAATGACGTCAAAATTAAAAAAATTATTCATTCATAGGCATATGATATAAGTAAATATGGTTCATCCGCAGAGAAATATTTCATAAAAATGATTATTACAGCACATACCAATAAGGAAATTCAAACTCTAAGCAAGATTGAGCAAATAATTTTCAAGGGTTTTGATGAAACCCAATGCATCAGAAGTTGTCTTAGACGGAAAGCTATCATCAAGATCTATTAAAGGCTCATATTGGATAGTGATGTCAAGAAGTGTTTGGCCTTCACCATTTGGAGTTAGGTGGAAAATTGAATTGTAGTAAGAGAATCCAAGATCCAGCCTTCCTCCTTCTATTACTTGCACTCCCAATCTGTGAATTGACTCGTCAATCTCTGAAATCTTTTCCTTCTGGTACTTCATTGGTATGCCTATGATTTTTCATCAACAAAATTTTCCGTATAAGAGTTTGTGATTAATATATTAAATATGAATTGAGTACCATAGTTTTGGCTATAAGTTTTAGAGTGTATTTGGAATTGCTATTAGGTATCCAAAAAATAAATTTAGAATTTTTTTGATTTAATCGATTTATTTTTTTTTTAATTTTTTATAAATTGTTTTTCTTAAATCTATTTTTGGAAAAAATATCTATTTTCCTGTTTTTCTCCAAAAGCAATTCTCAAAATTCAAAAATTTAAAAATAAAATTTTTTTCTTCAAAAGTGTGCAATGCCCAACGGACAAACGTATTTTCTTTTTTGAAAATTGAAAAAACAAGGAAAAAATTACTCAAATCAAATGGCTTCAAAAGGACAATCAACTATCTTACAAGAATTTTTCCGATAAACGAATAAATTCATGAACTTATTAATACTTTTTAGTTTATTAGGAGGCTCGTTAAATCGTGAACTATATACAATAGAGGTAACTATGCTTTAAACTTATGTTGATGCTGATATTTATGGATGGTGACTAGAAGACTCAAACTCAATATCTCTCTCAATTTTCACAAATGAGAATATCAATTAATTAAGTCACTGTTTATTAACTCATTAGGCTGTAATTGAATCATAGAGTTAACTGCTGCATAAATTTATTTTTGAGCGTAATTTAGATCTGATTACAAATAGATAGTCGATTTTATAATTGAAAGTATTTCCAAAAAAAAAAAAAGAAAAAGGGAACTGACCAGGTTGAAAATTGAAGAGGAAGACGGTACCAAGACCACCATCACCCTCAATTACTTGGGCATCCTTCACGAACTGAGGAAGCATTTTTGGCATTATTAATTTCAGATCTTTAGCAAAAGCTTTCCACAGTAAATCAATTCCAACTTCAACCTTTGTTTGGATTTTCAATTCCTTCACCATTTTTTTCAAAATTTCAAATGCAATTATTTGAAATTAAACAGATCAATCTGAGGACTGTGTTTGGCTAATTAATTGGGCAATTTTGAAGAATGAAATAAGCATAACTCTGTTTATATACTAATCACACCCACAAAAGGACGAACTTTGTAGCATCTTTTCCTTGCACATTTCACATTTGGAACACTTCCCTTTTGTTGTTTCTGTGAAGCTTCAAAATGAACTAAGAATTTTTTCTAAAAAAAAGAATAAAGTCTCGATCATGGGGCAGTTAGGTGTACTTTTAAATGACTTCTATCTAATACAAGACATTCAAATTTCAACGTTTTCTGTTTTCCTTCTTTAAAAAGGTACTCCGACCTAATTCCTCCAATATGAAATTATATATCGACGCCTGTCTGGTTGAGCTAATTATATATATATATATCAATGCCTATCTGGTTGAGCTAATTATATATATATATATATATATATATATATATATATGGCCGGTATGGGTATATTTTATCAAGCATATATGTTTGAATTATGAAATAAAATCATTAGTATATGATATAATATAAAATAGAATGAATAATTTTTAATTGGCAAAAGACATACCAACCATATGTATTTATCAATTCTTGTTATTTTTATCGGAATGATCATTTATATTTCATTTTTTATCCATTTTGTCATTTAAAAATTCAAAATTTAGTCATAATATGCATTATTAATTGAAAAATATCTAAGAATAACATGTTTATTTTATGTGCTGATATTTTTATTCGATATGTCACATAATCATATGATGGGCTCGTCTGTATTATTTTTGAAATATTAAATGTCAATGGATTAAAAACGAAATATAAAAGATAATTTGGATCAAAAACCGTACAATAGATAAAATGGTAAAAATGGACAATTACATTTGGCTAAATATAATTCAACCCTTTTTAATTGGATTTCAATTCGTTTAATCAATTGAATGAATCAACTCCGCAGTTTTTAAACTGAATAAGCGTTAATTTGAGAACAATTCGAAATTACCCGAATAGGTCATATAAAAGTTAACTTGTTTGACTTTTTTTTTTAAATTTAAATATATATACAGTTTATTTTTATAAGTATTTGTTCTATTTCAAAAGTAATAAAATTAATTAATACATTTAAAAGTAATAATTTTAATTACTTTTTAGTAATTTAAGTGGAGTTATGAAATAGTATTTCATAATTAGTCTAAAATAAATTAAATAAGTTTGAATGTTTAAAAATTTTATATATCTAGTATAATTTTTAATTACTAATTAGTTATTAATAATTTAGTTTAAAATTAACTTATATGAAATATTGTTGTATAAAAATATTTGGTAGAGATGATTTGAACGTGATACTAAATATGACAATTTTATATGCTTACATACTTAATAGTAATTTTCTAGAGGGAGAGTCCACACATAGCCATTATAGTAATTTTCCTAGTCATAAGACAAATAATATATATATATATATATATATATATATATTATTGTTATATACGTGATACTAAATATGACTATTTTATATGCTTACATACTTAATAAATTAATATATTTATTTCAATTTCAAAAAATGATTTGTTTTTTTTTTCTTGATTTAGGATCCGTTTGACATTGCGTTTTGGAGGAAAAAAATTTTTAAAATTTTTTGAGTTTTGAAAACTGTTTTTGGAGAGAAGCAGATAAATAGATAATTTTTCCAAAAGCATGTTTGAGAAAAATAGTTTATAAAAAATTAAAAAAATCAGTCAATTAAATCAAAAAAATTTAAAACCTACTTTTTGAACTCCCAACAGCAATCCCAAACACTCCCTTAAATGTTTTTTCTTTCTTTTCATTTATTTCCTCCAAAATTGAGACCACTTTAACCTCTACACTTGACTTTTTGGTATCTTTTAAATAGGAATGACAACGTATCTGGTTCGGGATAGAATTTCAGGTCTCTATCTCCAACTCTAAAACTCTGTTCCATTTTTTGTCTGAGAAAAATTTAGAGTCTCTGCACCATATGAGAACGAATATCTCCGACCCAGCCCTCATTTTCCAATTTTTATTAAATTTTTTTATTTTATTTTAATATTACAAATATTTTTGTATTTTAATTAATTAGTTAAATATATAATTATTTAAGTAAAAAAATATATTTTTTCTTTTAAATGAATATTATATTTTTATTTTATTATTTTTTCAAATATATATATATATATATATATATATATATATAATAATCGGGACAAGGTTGGATCAGGGTGGGGTGGAGTGGTCCAAATTGGCATCTCTACTTTTAAATACCTTTTCAACTAATCTTAGATAATTCACAGTGCATAAGCATAACACATTGTCACTTAAACAAAAACAGAGTTATCCACCCAAAAAAAACAAAACTCATCTCTAGTTACAAAAACCTGGTCTTCGTTCTTATATTAAAAAAAATAAAAATTGCTTTACATGGTGGATTTTGATGAACAAACACTACAAAAAAATTATATTTTAGTGACCACAAAAAGTGGTCACGATGTGGTCGCTAAAATGCTTTAGCGACCACATGGTGACCATAAACTGTGGTCGCAAAAATGCTCGTCGTTAAGCCAAATAGCGACCACATTTTTCTGCGGTCGCTATTTAATGACCACAGAATGTGGTCTCTAAATTGCGACAACTATATGTGGTCACTAAAAAGGTCAGTAATTCCACAACGTCACAAGACCAAAAAATGACCAAATGTGGTGGTCATTGATTCTGGTCACTAAAGTGGTCTAAATATAGTAACAGCTTTAGCGACGAGATTTGTGGTCGCAAATGTAGTCAGTAAATATATAGTGTATTTATCTTCATTTAGTGACCATTTTGTGTGGTCACTAAAATATTAGTCTTTTAAAATATTTTTATATAATTATTAAATAATAAATTTATTTATTAAAATTAAGAATTATTGTATATGTTATTATAAATAATTATATACTATTATTAATTATAATTTCAATTTAAACAATAAATGCAAATATTAAAAAATAATTATCATATAACAAGTTTGGCATAAAATACAAATAAAATTTTATTTATATAAAGTCCCCTTCACACCAATATTCAACATATATTATAGAGGTAAAATGGAAATACAATATGTACAATAATCTAACTCTAAAATTACAAGATTCCACATACAAAGTAGATACCTTGAGTGTAAAATAAAAATACAATATTTACAATAATATAACTGCAAAATTACTTTAAGCCGAGAGCACAGGAAAAGAGAAGACCTACATAACGTGCATCCTCTCGACTCCCAACTTCTGGTGGTTTAGTACACAATAAGACTAAGGCGGTAGCAACCATAAGCTACATAGAGAGTGCATGAGAATCAAATAAGAAATTGATCAATCATGCTAATTAAAACACATGTAAATTAACTCAAACAGTCTTAACAAAAACCAACAATGCCATCAAAGCAACACTTAATAGATGCAAAAATGCACCAAAGGCAAAGCCTAACCTCATCTGAAACATTTTATATAGGTCTATGTAGGTCTATGTGATTGACCATTTTACAATGCAAATATATAGGTCTATGTGATTGACCATTTTACAAAAATATTAATAAATCAACAAAAAGCTTAATACATGAAGGTAATGTAATTACAGGGCAAATTCCATAATCACTACATCATAGGGTAGGCAATGTAATTACAATCAAATTCCATACAAATTTGGTGAGACTACTTCTTTAGATATTTTATTAGTGGTTTATTTAGGAAACATTCATTCTTATGCATAAAAACCAAATAATCAACTTCCAGTCAAATGCACTAGACATAATGACATAATTAGGCATCCCAGTAAATTCATAATTTTCTAAGTTCTATCATATTTTTACTATCATTAACAGACTTCAGAATGCTGCAAAATAGGAAAACATATAGATTTGAATTGTAGGGACAACCATGATTTGGATCATATCATTATAATTCAATCTAATTTGATTTCCTTCTTAAATTAAAATTTGAATGCAATATATTTCTATAGCAATTGTCACCAGCTGCTTTATTACTATATTGCCTAATTATAGTTGTCTTAGCCATTATATCAGCCCTATTACGTGGCACATAATAGAAATCGAATGCCATAAAAAATCCAAACAATCTTTGGAAATATAAACTCATATAAATTGGAAATTCAATCATATCCCTAAAATTTCATCACAACATTTAATAGACTTAAAAGAAATAGAAAAAATATATACTTTCAAGTATAGCAGAGACGAACATATCCACCAGATTGCAAAGGCTAGTCGGTCTTCCATTCGGACATAACCAACAATATCTTGAGGGCTCAGGATAGGTTCAAACCCAACATGATTCGGACACAGGAAGTTTTCCCCCTCCAATACTATTTCTTTCATTACTCATCCACTTTTGTAGACTGTTCCAAAAGAGTTACCAAATAAAGGCACAAAAGAATTTTATATATATATATATATATATATATATATATATATATATATATATATATATATATATATATATATATATATATGATCATCATTAGCTCAAAATAATTATCAGAAGAAGGCAAATGCAATAATTTTAGAATTTGGCTTTTTGGGATAGCTAGGCAGATGTGGACGAGGATCCAAGGTTTGGATAAACAATGAAAAGGAAAAAAATAAATAAATAATTATAATAATATTTTTGCTATCAATAATATCGATACCTGGGATTAACATAGATGGGCCACAAGCAGTATGTATGTATAAATACAAAATACTTTAATTGGATACTGCAAGTTATCATAAGAGGCAAACTGAGTTGAAATCTCTAATTAATGTGCCACTTTATTGCAGTAAAACTTTTTATTCAAAATAATGATAGGAAATGGCATTGAATAATATCATTGTAATTTGAAAATCTCAATTACCTTAGACTGAAGCAACAATTTATCATAAACCAAAAACCATTTTAAAGGAACAAAACAAGGAAAAAATAAAATAAAATTCTTTAGTCATATATTAACTTTTACCATATCAATATGTTATTAGTATGAACAAGAACTAAACCAGTATTAGTAAATACAGTAAACAAAAACAAAACATTTCAAAAGGGGAAATAAGGAAAAAAAATGCAATAATGCACACTTTTATAGTTCCATTTGCTAGAATTGAAATTCTGGTGAGATGTAAATTTACAATGAAGACCATTACACAGATTTTTAAGTTCTTAGGAAATCAATAAAGATAAAACTGGCAACTTCAAAACTATACGGAAATCCTTCTTTTGGAGGAAACATATATACTAAAAAGCTATTACCAAGTGAAATAAACATGGTAATTTTCAGCAAGGCAAAATCTTATACTAAATGATAATATCCACAACTGTCATATGCCATTTATAGAACGGATAGAATGCAGGGGAATCATAGTTCACAAATATTTTAAATTCTCTCGTTACCATTCAAATGAGCAATGCATTATGCAGCTACTTAGAAATAGGGAGAATTGGATTATTTTTCTAGTTTTCCCAGTGCCAAAAGTGAAATTTGTAGCGCAAGAATTAAGAAAAAAATATATATTGCAAAACGAATAAGAAGTCTGGTGTCAATGTTAATCAAATTTTCAAAACGCTAACAAGTGATTTCCAATTAAGAACCTAAATATATTATATCAAATTTAAAATTTATGTTTAACACAACTCAAAATGCTAGCTAATATTAGAAATTGCTAATATTATATTAAAAAAATTAGATACTGCAGCAGTTTTACTGGAAATTCAACCAAAAAGGGAGTCACATTTATTAAGAGCATAAATTCAATTGCCATCATTTACAGGTAGTAAAGCCTTAATCCTTAATATAAAATCAAAAACATATAGCGAAACACTGGAAAATCCTTACCTCTGCTTAATAGGATCTCCACGATTTCCAGTGCTGGGTACAAAGTGAAGTGGTGCCCAACCTTCTTCATCCTTTCCACATACCACACTTTTTGATTTCATCCACATCTGATAGTATTTTCACCACCTAGACAAGTACAAAATACCTCGAGGTGACTGAACGAGGCGGCGACGTGAAGGAGGAAGCGACCGTTGTCATTCTAGAGAGCAAACATTTTAAAGAGATGTTCCGGTGAAAGAGACCTGAATATCGAAGAATCTTCGGTCTCTGTCGCCTTAAAAAGGTCTTTATCTTTGATCTGACTCTGGTTGCATTAGGGATTCAATCTCCATGCCCATTTTGGGGTTCAATGAACGGTTGTGGAATAAATGAAATTTTGGAGCTCTTATATTCTATTCTTTCAGTGTCTTGCTTGCTAAGCATGGAGACGTGGCGTGGAATGTCTTTGGGAAATCGGTGAATGGTGGAGTGGCTTTGGTGGAAATAGGTGATTGGTATAACAACTTTGGGAAATCGAATGAAGGGAGAAAGGAGATGGGGGCGAGACAGCGACACATAAACATGGAGAAAGCTAGGTTTAGCTTGGGTTACTTATATACTCATTAAAAACGATGTAGTTTTAAATTAGATTATTGAATTTTATATTTTATTAAATTTATTCATTAAATCTTTTTTTTTTAATTTTTTATATAATTTTTATTGAATCTAATACTTTAATTTATTATATTAGATTATTTTTAAATTAAAATGTCTTATTGTGCTTTTTTTTAAATGATTTTTAAAATAAAATGTTTTAATATTTTTTAAAAATAAAATATTAATTAATCAATAAATTAATTTGATTCATTAATTATTTGATATATTAAATTGGATACATTAATTATTTGATTAATTTATTTTCAATTGGATACATTAATTATTTGATTAATTGAACTTTAATTGATTAAATTGGAATTTATTTGGTTAATTTGATTTGATTGTCTTAAATTGGAGTTCAATTGATAAAATTAGTGTTCAATTTTTTAATTGAACTTAAATTTATTAAATTAAGTATAAATTTATCTTCAATTGATTAAATTGGATTTAAATTAATTAATTGAACTTAAATTGATTAAATCATTCTTAAATTGAATATTAATTGATTAAATGAAGATTTAACTAAATAATTTGATTAAATTTACTTTAAATTGAAGTTTAATTGAGTAATTAGGGGTTAAATGATTAAATTGAGCTTAAATTGAGATTCAATTAATAAATTGAATTTAAATTGATTAAATTGAATTAACTTGCATCGAAATTCAATTGATTAAATTATGTTTAATTGATTAATTTGATTCAAGTTATATAAATTGGTGTTTAATTGATTAAATTAAGGTTTATCTCATTGAATTGGAGTTCAATTAATTAAATAGAACTTAAATTGATATTCAATTTATCAAATTAGGGTTCAATTGTTCCTCTCATAAATTGGAGTTTTATTGATTAAATTGAATCAAATTGGGATTTAATTGCTAAATTAAACTTAAATTGAACGTTAATAGATTAAATTGGAATTTTGTTAATTAATTTTATTTGATTGTATTAAATTTGGGGTTCAACTGATTAAATTATATCTCAATTGATTAAATTAGGGTTTAATTTATTAATTAAACTTAAATTGATTAAATCATTCTTAAATTTGAACATCAATTGATGAAATTGTTTAATTTTATTTGATTGCATCAAATTGTGTTTAAATTTATTAATTAAATTTAAATTGATTAAGTTAAAATTAAATTAGAGTTCAATTGATTTATTCAATTGATATTTCATTGATCAAATTAAATCAAATTAAAGTTCATTTGATTAATTGGACTTAAATTTAATTAATAATTCATTATTAAATTCAACCTTAATTGATTAAATTGCACTTCAATTGATAAACTTGGAATTCAGTATTAATTTAAAATTTTAATTGAACTTTAATATATTAAATTGGATACATTAATTATTTTATTAAAAAAGTCTTAATTTAGCAACCACATATAAATATGGTCACTAAATAGTAACCACATAATATTTGGTCGCTACATCCGTAAATAAGCAAAAATAGTGACCACCAACAATGTGGTCACTAAATAGCAACCACAGATAAATGTGGTCATTAAATTGCGACCATAGAAAATTTAGTAACCACAAATAAATGTGGTCATTAACTCCAAAAATTAAAACGATAAATTATTAATAAGCCGTTTCAATTTATCAATATAGCGACCACAAGTAAAGTGGTCACAAAATAGCAACCGAAAATAATGTGGTCGCTATTTAGAGACCACAATATTTGTGGTCGTTAACTTGCAACCACATTTAGTCGCATATTCTTTACAAAATGTCCCGCCAACTAGTGGCACCAAATATAGTGATCAAACATTATGGTCACTATATTGTGGTCGCAATATGGTCGTAAAGTGGTCACTATTTTTATTAATTAATATTATTCTTTCGTGGTCACAATGTGATCGTAAATTGATCGCTATTTAGAGATCACATTTTTGTAGTCACTAATTGTGGTCGCTATTTTACTGTTTTTTTGTAGTGAAAAGGAATATAAAAAAAATTCAGATGAGAACAAAAATTTAGATTGATTGGATATTATTTAATTTTTTTCATTCATTTCATCAACAATCAAATTAGAAAGTTAAACCACCAAACCCATAAATTGAAACCCACTTCGTGTTAGGGTCCAAAAGTAGGTTGAATTTCTGAGTTCACAATGCTAGGGTTAGCATAATTGAATTGAAACGAAGGCCAATCAAACCAAATTGAATTCAATTTATTTAATTTAGTTTGTTTGATTTTCGATTTAATTGGTTTGGTTTTATATGAAAATTAGAGTTGTTCAGTTCAGTTCAGTTGGTAATATTGGAAAATTGATTAAAATGAACTAACCAAAATGTTTTTATACATATATTTTTTTTATAAATTTTATAGTGATTGATTCCAATTTTTAGATTAAAAAAAATAGAAATTCTAGTTTATAATAATTAATTTTAATTTATGGTAGTTGATAAAGTAAAAAAATAAGATAATTTATTATAATTTATGTTAACATATTTTAATTTATAGTAATTAATAGAGTTATGATAATTGATTTTAATTTATACTAGTTAATGAAGTTGTAATAATTTATTTTAGTTTGTAGCATTTTATAAAGTTATGAATAATTGATTTAAATTTATGATAATTATAGTAGTTGATAAAGTCATAAGTTATGACAATTTATTATAATTTATATTATTTGATTTTAATTTATAGTAATTAATAAAGTTGTGTTAATTAATTATAATTATATATAATAATGTAAAAGGTTAAGGTAATTGATAAAGTTATGATGATTTATTCTAATTCATTTAATTGATAAAATTATAGTAATCATTATGATATATGATAATTAATTTATTAGTTCATAAAACCAAATCAAATTGTGATATTTTGGTTCAATTCCTTTGGTTTTTTTCAATTTTCTCTATAAATATTTCAATTTATTCGGTTTATATAATTTCACTTTGATTAAAACCGATCCAACAAGACACACAACCCAATACAATGTTATATATGGATTGGGTTTGCATTTGAATTTGCCTTTACTAATTGTTGAATTTGAATTTTTGGATGAATTTCAAAAGATAATATAGAATATAAATATTCAAATGATATTAGGAAGAAAAAAAAAAGAATAAGGAAATCATGTTTAGGCTGGACCATAAATTTATCAAATGGTGTTAATAAGGCAGAAACCATTTTTCTTTCTTTCCATACCTAATAAAAAAAATAAGACACTAATATTTGGATTGTAATGTTTGGTTTTTAGGATCTAGAAGTGTAAGAGAGAGTTCGGGTATTTTCAAAGTCTAAGTTTTGGGAAAGAGAGTTTCTACACCCGTAATTATATTATCACGCCCATAAAAGTCTTGCCAAAATTTAAAACGACTGAGTTTTGAATAAGACATGATAGTTTTGAGAAGATATGACATTACAGCTGTGAATGGTGTTTCACGCCCTTGAACACAAGTCGGTTGGTCATATTGTAACCACATTTTTCTTTCTCTTCTGCTTCATATCTTGCTCTAATAACTCCCCACTGCTCATAATTTTCCCCTGACACAAGCCTAAGGTTTCTACTCCATCTTTTTTCATTCTCTTTTAACCTAGTTTCCATGGTTGAAGTTTGAAAGATTGAGAGTTATAGAGTTTTAAGGGTTTTTGCTAAAGGTGAGGTAGAATTCAGTTTTAGGGTTAGTTTGAGCTCATTTTCTATTATAAGGATTTTATAAGAATATTTTTGTGATGTTAGAATAAGCAGTGAGCAAGAGAAAACATCACAAAGGGAGAAATGAGCTTGAAGATAGTTAAAACTCCATTGTAAATATATTAATTCACTTTTAATACACTTTGGTATGCACTTTTATGTGGTAAATGCATAAGATCGTGCAAGGACATGTTAGTAATGAAAAGGTGTGATTGGTGATGAGTTGTAGCTTGAAATGTTATGGATATTGATAAAGTAGGTTAATGAGATAAAGTTGGTAGTTTTTAGTATGACTTTTTATTTCACGTATATTTAAAGCATTTAGGCATGTTGTTGATACAATATATGGACTAAAATATTGATATGAGTGATTAACAATGGTTAATTGTTTGAGTTTTTGGAAAATTTTTGTATGAAACTCTGTTTTAATATGACTTTTCATTTGAGAAAATTCCAAATTTCACGTATGCCGAAATTTTATGAATAAAATAAGGGTTTACATCCGTGAACATATAGTCATTATCATGAACATTGAAGTCAATTCTTTATGTTTAAATCTAGAATTTCACGATCTATTTCATAGTCAGGAAGTTTTGAAATATGGTGTCACGATTGTGAAATATACTTCATGTCAGTAAGTAATTTACTTTTGTTTTATGTGTAAGGCACCTTGACGACCGTGAATGTGCATTTACGTCCATGAAGCATAATAAAGGCATAATTTGTATATTTTGATTTATGATCTTATGTGATGATTTGATTAATCATATGATATACAATGACTTTATATATGAATATACACACGTGTATGAGGCTAGGTGCCTGTGTTGAATGCTGGATAATAGTATATTATAAAATGTATTAAAAGATAATGGTAATAATTTAAATGTCTAATTCTCTAATTTTAGACTTGATATAGGATAAATGGTATACTATTAAGTGGGTTACGATACCGTAGAATATATTGATATTAATATTATGATAAGATGACTTAAGCTTGAGTTGTGCATGCCCTTGATCATGGATTTGCTAGCACTGTTTATATTCTCCATCAAAGTAGGTTAAACTCGGATTATGAGTACTCTTGACTTAAGGGGCGCGGTTGAACTGATACAGATACTGAGTATGGTGATTTAAGCTTTGATTGTGAGCGCCCATGTTTCACAATCCACATCTAGATAGTCAGATTTAGAGACTTTGACAAATTTAAAAGGTAATTAATACAATAAGGTAAGTATTGGGCAAAAATAAAAAGAAATTTATAAAATGTTATATATGTTATGCATGATTATGGATACATAGGTATATATGTTGTGTCTATGGTACAAGTAGATATGTTAATATGATATCAAGGTATATAACATCTATAATGTATGATTCAGGCATAAGCATGAGTTATAATTTGAGCATGATATAACGAATGTATGACATGATATTATTTATTGTAGAATTTGTATACACATATATATCATTAAATATTAAGTTGTTTAATATGTGAGGTTTTCTACATACAGTTTTGGAACCAATAGATCAAAATTGACTAGTTAAGAAGTGGCGCCCATACAAAGCTCAGTCAGAGCAGATCCGGATAGGGTCAGTTATACATGACATTTTATTTTGATAATTTTTGTACATATGGGCTTTTGAACTAGTTTTTATTTTAAGATTATGTATTTATATTTTGTAATGTGATTTGTAATTCTGTGCTAGTGTAAGCCTAATATGTTTTATTTTTTTTTAATTATATCGATTGGTTGGATCAAATTTAAAAATTTTGATGGTTTTATATTGCAAATGCATGCTGATGTTTGACCAAACTTTATATAAATTTTAACAAGTTCTAATTTAACCAATTTTCTGCATTGTAAAATTTTTTTAATTGAACCTTGATTTAATGTAACTTTGCATTGAACAAGCTAAATGTATTGTAAAAGTTTTTTAATTGAACAAGCTCTGAAGCATTCTCCGGTATAACTAGGAGGTTTTTCCTAGTTATATAACAAGGTGTGATATGGATTGACTAAGGTACAAAATTAACCTTTATGATATGACTTATAGTGTAATTTAGTTCTTAAAATTTGACACAATATAAATAGATACTTAATATATAATTTTAGACTATTTAAGTCTCTCAAGCTATAGAATATGACCTATTTAGTTTCCCAAACATAGATTGTTGTTTGTCTTTCATTAAACATAGATTGTTGTTTGTCTTTCATTAAACATAGATTGTTGAATTTTTGTTATAAAGAGGTGGGAGAGATAAAGAAGTGAAAAAGAAAGTTGGTTCACTTTTTCAAAAGTATAATTTTTTTTATTATTTTGATATATAATGTGTCTTGTTATTAATAAATATAAGTTCTTATTATAATTTTTTAATAATGTTTCTTATTAATGCAATTATTATCATAATTTTTCAATAATATTTCTGATTAATGCAGGATTATAATGGAAAAAAATACATATTCTTAATCATATTATTTATATTTCTTAATTTATGCGAAAATACAAATAAGCCTAGAGTATCTTATAATTTGGTTAATTTACAATTTAAGATTTGAGGGCCAAATTGTTACTAGGGCCAAAATTCTAAGGGTATGAATGCAATCCCTTAGTTTTAACCGTTGGATGTTGTACGCTAAAACCTACTGAAATGAAAAAATTTGAGATTGAGGGTTTCTCTCGCTCCTACTTCACTATTTATCCTTCGCAAACCTCTCAAACAGAATTAGATAACTAAAACCCTAAGACCTTCTATTCGCACCCAATTGAGCTTCAATTAAGTATTTCCAGCCTTAGAAACCGTGACTGCAATTCGCAGTGAAAATGGGATTTCATGGTACTCAACTACTGGATTTGAGGTATTCTACACAATCAGAGTTATTTCTCAATTTCCCTATTCACAATTATCTGTGAATTAAAATCAAAAAGTTCTGTTGGTAAACATGAAGCAATTCCAATCCCGTTTTCATTTTGGTTTCCATTCCCTACTTTTGTATATAAAAGTTACTTGTTTTAACAACTATGGAACTAAAACTAATAAATAATTGTTAATTTATTATTATTATTATTATTCGCCAGCTCTACACTAAATTTAAATTGCTCTTTTTCACATCTTTGAGTAAGGTACTAGGAAATGAATTGGTTATGCATGAAGATAGAATCTTGATTACTGCAAAAGGAAACATAATGTAGCTTAAAGTTCCATTTTTTGAAATTAAATTAGAATTAAATAAATTAAATATTAAATAATAGAATATAAATATATAAATAGAAAATAAATTAAATAGAAAATAAATAAATAGAAATTAGAATAGATAAATTTTTAGATTTTGATTTATCCATTGCCATATTATTCTCTTTCAATAGCAGAGTGTATACTTTCTCATGTTCAAGTTCCTAAATTTGCACTTTGAAGGCACCAGTAATCACCTCCACTTGAATTCCCTTCCATAAAGGAATGGCAGATGTTATGTAGCCAGGTAAGCCCATGTTCATGCTTCAAATATGAGATAAAATCCTACATTAGATCACAAGCTTAACAATTAGTTTAAAAATAAAAACAAAAACTAAATCCAGATGTATTCCTTCATTGAAAATTCTATATTTAGCGCCATCACAGGGGTTGTTTCACATCGCTTGGCCTTGTTTTCTAACAGTAAAGAAAATTATGCAGAAGTTAAGCCTGAGTTGTTTATTTGTTGTTCTACTAACCTTGGTTGCCGGCATTACACAGGCTAATGCGGAATCTGTGTACTGCAAAACTTATGGAAACCGATGCTATGGGAAGTATGTAGAATGCCCAGCTGAATGCCCCTACACCTACTCATCAGATCCCAAAGCTAAAGTTTGCTATGTCAACTGTGATTCCCCACATTGCAAGTCCGAGTGCAAGCGTAAGATAATCCATTTATCTCCTTCTTTCACATGTATTATGGATTGTACATATGCTATTGGAATTTGCAAACTAATGTAATTAAACAATGTGTTTGATATTTTCAGATCGCAAACCAAATTGTGACAACCCAGGCTCAGCATGCTATGATCCCCGTTTCGTTGGTGGTGATGGTGTGGTTTTCTATTTCCATGGCAAGAGCAATCAACATTTCAGTTTAGTATCAGACTCCAATCTCCAGATTAATGGACGCTTCATTGGCCACAGGCCGGCAGGCAGAACCAGGGACTTCACTTGGATTCAAGCCCTGGGAATCCTTTTCAACTCTCATACTTTCTCTCTTGAGGCTATCAAGGCAGCAACTTGGGATGCTGAAATTGACTATTTAAAGTTCACTTATAATGGGGAAGATTTAGTTGTTCCTGAAGGCTCACTTTCCATCTGGTATTCTCCGGAGAAAGATGTGAAAGTAGAAAGAGTATCAAGCAAGAACAGTGTCATAGTCACATTGAAGGATGCTGCAGAGATTTTGGTGAATGTGGTGCCGGTGACTAAAGAAGATGATAGAATCCATAACTATCGAGTGCCTGCTGATGATTGCTTTGTCCACTTGGAGATTCAATTTAGGTTCTTTAGCCTGTCACCTAAGGTTGATGGAGTATTAGGCAGAACTTACAGGCCTGATTTTGAGAATCCGGCAAAGCCTGGTGTGACAATGCCGGTTTTGGGTGGGGAATACGAATACAGAACATCATCTCTTCTTTCAGCAGAATGCCAAAATTGTATTCTCTCTCCACAAGGCAGCGAGAAGCAAGAGACCTCATTGGTGAAGAACTATTTCACCCTAGACTGCACCCGTGGAGCATCTGCAGGATATGGAATTGTTTGCAAGAAGTAAATGTTCAAAATTCTGGCTGCCCAAGAATAACTGAAGCTTCGACTAGCTTCTAGTCCAATAAGTAAATGGTGGCTACCAGTTGATGTGGTTTCCTTATTATAGCTGTTTTCTCCATTGAAAATGTTGATGTCTATTTCTGTATTATGTGCACTCTGGAGAGAGAGAGAGAGAGGGGGGGGGGGGGGGGTTGTTGGTGGTTAATGTGCAAAATTTGTAGCAAACTAAGCTATAAACAGAATAAAAATATTGTCGTTATCGTTCTGAGTAAATTTACTTATTTATTATTCTTTTTTTTTTCCTGTTTACTGTTGGAAAATATTTTGTTGCCTGATTGACAATGTCAGGAAATTTACCATTTATTTGAAATAATTCCCCTAAAAATCTAAGCAGAACCATTGGTCATGTACATTTCGAGGATTTTGATGAAAGCCAAGGAAGATGATATAGTGTTGGCTGCAAAGGGATCATCTTCTATTGCAGACTCATATGCTACAGTGACATCTTTCAGTGTCTTCCCTTCTCCATTATCCGTTAGCTGGAAAATTGCAGTGTAGGAAGAAAATCCAAGATCTAGATGGCCTCCTCCTATTACCCCAAAGGCAATTCGATGCAGCGACTTGTCAAGATCTGAAATCTTTTACTTCTGGTATGTCATTGCTTTGACATCTAACATTTGTGATACCAAATTGATTTAATACACTAGTATTATCCATGTAACTGCATTTTTTTTAATTTTATCAAATCATGTTATGATGAAAAAAAAATGAAGCAAGGAAAGCAATTATAAATCAAGGTTATGACTACCTGAAAGAGACCAGAAATTAGTCCAAGACTAGTTTTCCTCGTTGGTCTGTTTCATTCACATAAAGAGGCAAAATTGAAGAGATTGTACCAAGGCCACCATCACCTTCAATTACTTGTGCATCCTTCACTAAATTTGGAATCACATTAGGAAATATTAATTTCATATGTTTATTAGCTAAAGCTTTCCACAGTGCATCAACGCCAGCACCAATTTTTGCCCGGATTTTCACTTCCTTAACCATGGTTTTCAAATGCAAATGCTAAGAAATAGTTAAGGCTAATAGAGCTATTTAGAGAAAAGTTATGTTAAGGGATATAGAAATAGAACCAGTAACCAACAATCTTTATAGCATAATTTTCTTTATAAGGGACATTAAAGGAGGCAGTGAGCCTGATTACCTTTTGTATTTCTCCAAGGCAACAAGTTAAATAATATGAGAAATAAACAAGATTATGGCCATCAGGCAGTACTATAAGTTGATTGACTAATCTCATCTTGTTTGTTTCAATCTGTTATTTATTAATGTGTTTTTAATTTATTCTTTTGGTAAATTTTAGTTTAATTTTTTTATAATAAAATTTGTACGGTTCTTTGTGGTGTTTGTTATGTTCTCATCTATTGTGATGTTTAGTAGCTCTATGTAAATATATTGATTCTGATTTTTTTTTACCAAATAAAGATATTTATGTCCATAGTTGTCAAAAATACATCTCTTTGAGAAGATAATGACTTAAAAATTTGTGGTTTTCTTTATTTTATAAATGTTATATTCTTATTCTTATTCTTATTCTTATTTATTGGATAAGTTTATCAAATGCAAATTATTACTGATATGATTACATGATGTATGATTATAGATTTACACAAATATCTTTGTTCATTCTATTTTTCATTAAAAGTATAACAATTCTAAATCTAATGATCAGATCCCTATAAATTAAGAAAACTACAACCAAGCATTGTCAAAACAGATTTCATAATGTTTATACAAGGAAAAGATCCATACAAGAAGAATAGTACAAAGAAAGATCCAACAATATTTATAAATAAGGAAAAATACTATTAAAAGAAAGAAAAAAAATAGTTAATTAATTTTTGATAATGTTGGATCAGATTACTTGAAAATGCTAATAGCTGATTTATATCACTACACCTGTTCATGGGCGGTCTCGGCCTGCCAGGCTTAACACTGAAATCATCAAGTACAAGTTCTGTTAGGTCTACAAAGAAAGATCATATGCCACTATACAAAGCTCGAGCTTTGATATAAGTTTGGAAATCCACGATAGTATTTAATTTCTATTTTATAACATTTTTCATTTTGTTATAAAAAAGCATCCAAATTCTAAATTACAGGCCAATTTACATAATTCTTCTATCTGTTACTGAATAATTATTAATAACTGAATCTATGTATGTGAATGAGGCAGGCAATAAGTGGTTTACAAAATCAACAATCCGAGTGAATGAAGGGATGTGTTATGTGGTACAGCACAAATGGTTTGAATGGCTAGAGGAGCCAAATAATCCGTACAAGGCCCTATCAACTCATATTCATAATTTCATTAAAATTTGGAAAAAAAGAAAATTGGAAACATTCATGATGGATTTTGTAGAATTGCATTTCTAGAAGCCAAGCAAGCAGCAGTAGATAAATATGGTTTTACATCAAACTCTAGAGTTTGACCTTAGAGAGCTAACTTGCCGTATTGTTTAGACTTTAGATTGATTTATTATTTTATATGTGGATGACTATGAAAATCATTATTATTAATTTTGGATGTCTAGTTTTAACTTTCATATTGCATTCTGAGGTATTTCATGGAATCATAAATGAATTTATGCCACATTTGGTACCGTAAAAGAAATAGAAATAAATTATATTTATATACTGGTGTTTTGAAATTTCAATATTTCTATGTTTATGTAATAGTAATTAAAATTTTATTTTTATATTTAATTTAATTTTGTTGGATGTATTTTAGGAATATAAAATATTTTTTTAAAATTTATTCTCAAATGTTTTAACTCAATATAAAATAAAAAAAACAAATTTAAAAAAAAAATTCATTCGTATTCCAAGATAAATCATACCAAATGTTTCCTTAGTATATTAATATCAAGAAATTATAATGTTACACACCATGTCCTTCACTTATCGGGAAACATTTATATATATATATATATGAACTTACACAAGTTATAAAAAATAAAATAAAATAAAATAAAAAGAGGATTTTAATTGATTTCTACGTTCTCTATCAGCACTTTTATAGCCACTGAAGTGCGAAAATAGGTTTATAACCACATGGATTTAGCATATTTTCTGGACCTTTATAAAGGCTTCAAGTTCCTTTAAATGACTGGCAGATCAGTTGCCTCAAATTTTTAAAAAATAATATATACATGCCTAAGCATTGACCAAAATTAAGAATCACTCTTAGAATTTGAAGAATTCAATGAATGTCACGCTAAGTATAACTAAAAATGCAACAGATCTGAAACTTGGATTCCTATCTGGGATTTGAAAATTTATTTGGAAATTCCACTTGCAGAAGTCTAGCTATATATAACAACACATAGCTAGTTTGTTTAAATCAAGGCGATGGCTGTCTCTAGCAGCTCTAAATTGTTTGTCATTCTACTGGTTTTTGTGTCTAGTGCATTACATATTCAAGCAGGAACTGTGACTTGCCGCAGAGGGCCATGCTTTCTCAAGAAGCTAAGCTGCCCGGCCGAGTGTCCTCTGACATTTTCATCAAACCCAAAAGAAAAAGTTTGCTACTTGGATTGCAATTCACCCATATGCAAGCCTGAATGCAGACGTAAGACGATTTCTGCAACTCTTATATATACTTTGATATTCATTTTGACGTCATTATGGTAACTTCATTGCTCGCAAGCTTTTATTTGGTGATACAGATCGGATACCCAACTGTAATGCACCCGGTACAGCCTGCTATGACCCCCGATTCATCGGAGGAGATGGTATTGTCTTTTACTTCCATGGAAAGAGCAATGAGCATTTCAGCTTAGTATCTGATCTCAACCTGCAAGTCAATGCTCGTTTCATTGGCCTCCGGCGAGCTGGAAAAACAAGGGATTTTACTTGGCTTCAAGCTCTTGGTATCCTGTTTGATTGGCATACTTTCTCTCTCGAGGCTACGAAAGCAGAAAAATGGGATGACGAGATTGATCATCTGAAATTCACACACAATGGCAATGAGCTAGTAATACCAGAAGGCCATTTATCTTCATGGCAATCTCCAGAGAGTAACATTAGAGTGGACAGAACATTGAGCAAGAACAGCGTGCTAATCACTCTGCCTGAGGTCGTGGAGATATCAGTTAGTGTTGTGCCTATAACTAGAGAAGATGACAGAATTCACAACTATCAGATACCTGCCGATGACTGTTTTGCTCACTTGAAGGTGCAGTTCAAGTTCTACGGTTTATCCCCGAAAGTCGAAGGAGTGCTTGGAAGGACTTACCAACCCGATTTTGAGAATCCGGCAAAGCCAGGAGTTGCAATGCCAGTTATCGGAGGAGAAGATAAGTACAGAACAACTTCTCTGCTGTCTGCTGATTGTGGGTCTTGTTTGTTCTCTCCAGTAGGCGTTTTGGACCAAAAGGATACATTAGTGATGGATTTTGGCTCGCTTGATTGCACTGCTGCTTCCAACATTGGACATGGAATAGTTTGCAGGAAATAATTAAAGTTTGACTAGTTGTTGAGTACTATTCCCAGGAGTATCTACTTCTACAAATAAATGATTTACCCTTTTTAAGCAAAATTTGTATCCATTAACTCTTTTTACCTTTCAAAAAAAGTTACTAAAAGTTGGCTTTTATCCTTCTTTATTTCTATTCTTTCTTTTCTTTCTTTTTTTTTCTTTTGGTACTAATGGACTATTGAAGACAGGGGAGCCAAATGATTAGTTCTGGCCTTAATGTTAGCATTATTTAAAGTAAAGATAAATTTGGTGTTAAGAATTGAGAAGAAACTCAATTGTCAATAATTGAAGAAACTCTGTTTCCAATAAACTAAGTAATACCTTTCCCTTACAGCTAGCTTGCTTTCCAAAGTAGAAGAGAGAGAGAAAAAAGTCTGCTAGAATTTATGCTTCATACCTTCAACTTAAATCAGGCAAAATCAACCAAGCACGCACCAAGTTAAGCACGCAAGAACTTCATTTTTATCAGTTCTAATAAGAAGTCCTATATGATTGAGAAGCCAACACAACTCTTAATGGCATCACTAATTCCTTGTCCCACTGCTGGAGGCATGTTAGAACAGCCCACTGGCAGAATTATGTTAGCTGGTCGTGTCCTTGAAGCTGGGCTCCAATGCTGATTTAATGTGAGAGTTTAACCTGCTGTAGCAGAAACAGCGAAGGCCACCACGCAAGTTCAGAAACGAACCAATTTACTCTGCAAATTGTTGCTTTTTTTTATTTATCTTTCTCGAGACAGAGTTGGACTAGACTAGAGGGGCACATTGGTGATGGATGTAGCACGCTTAGATTACATTATTCAGCCTGGCTTATAGAAACTTTACAGTAAGTCTCAATAATAGAGAACGACCATACTGGATTACATCATTTAAAAGACTGCCAGATTTCATGTTTATGAAGAGAGGAGTTCAGAGAAAAGCAAACCAGGAATTCAAGGAATTCTCTCATGATCATGGAAAATCAATCAAACCATCGAGAGAAAATGTCACAAGTTATTTTCTTTGATCATTCAGTGAATAAATGATAATTATCGCAATACATTGAATATTTGGTAACTGTATAAAATAAATAGTGCGGGCATCTGAAATCCAGATGAATATCAAATCAAGACAACGAGAGAATTTTATGGTGCCTTTCACACAAGATGAACTAATTAGCAACCATCATTGAATATATTACAAACTAAATATATTGGGGATGAAAAATGGAGGTAAAATAACATAATGAGATAAGAAACGACTTTAGTTCATCAGCTTGGTATTTTTCCGAGAACTCTACACCAGGACCGGATAGCCAAAATAGTCACCAGGAATTTTGTTGGCCAAAAATGGATGGGAGTCTTTACTTCCTATCTTCCACGAGGATTTACTAGCTGGGAAAATACAGCACTCGTGGCAGCATCTTCAGCATCATCATCTGTTCCAGAGTTCCCACCATCCATTATGCTTACACTGTTATCAAACGGTTCAAGTGGTGTCAACGGAATGCCTGGGATATGACTTGTGCTGTTATCTTCAGGCTCCATTAGTGCGGACGAAGTCTCCTCAAGCTGAAGAGAGTATTCAAGATTCCACAGGACATCCCCCATTGATGGCCTATCTACTCCATGCTCAGCTAGGCATTTCTCAGCTGTCTCCCCAAACTTTTTGAGAGAAGCTGGATTCACCTTTCCAACCAAATTGGAGTCCATGATTTGATCCAACATGCCCTTCTTTTGCCAGGTCATCGCCCACTCTGCTATATTAACTTGCTCCCTTGGAAGGACAGGATTTAGAGCTGGCCTAGTGCAGAGAACTTCCATTAGCACCACACCAAATGAATATACATCCGATTTCTCTGTGAGTTGTTGCCTACGGAAGTACTCGGGATCAAGGTAGCCAAAGCTACCCTTAACTGCAGTACTCACATGGGTCTGATCAAGAGCTGGGCCAGTTTTTGAGAGTCCAAAATCAGCAACTTTGGCAACAAAGTTCTCATCCAAGAGAATGTTTGTCGTCTTGACATCCCTGTGAATGATGCTTTGAGCTGCACCTGTGTGAAGATAATGGAGACCTCTTGCAGCACCAATACATATTTCAAGTCGTTGCTTCCAGGGCAGTGGTGGCAGATCTGTTCCATATAGGTGGCTCCTGAGAGGTCCATTTGCCATGAATTCGTAAACAAGAATCATTTCTGATCGTTCATCACAATAGCCAATAAGAGACACTAGGTGCCGATGACGGAGCTTGGATAACATTTCAATCTCTGTTCGGAATTCAGCCAAACCCTGCTCTGATCTCGGATTTCCTCTTTTCACTGCCACGTTGGTCCCATCTTCAAGGGTTCCCTTGTAAACCCTGCCAAAGCCACCAACTCCAAGAAGCAAGTTCTCATCAAACTTGTTGGTTGCATCAAGGATTTCTTGGAATGTGAAGAACCGACCAAGATTGGAGGAAGCTAATGAGATACAGCTTGCTGTTCCACTCTGTTGAGAAGTTGTGGACATCTTTGTCATGGTCAGAGAGTTTCCATATAAAGGTATCGGCAACCATGGATGGCCCTGGTGAGAAGTCTTTGACTTGCAGCCTCTTAAGCAACAGCAACAGAAACCAACCAAAGCAAATGTAGCTGCAGCTCCAACAGCTGAACCAATTATGATTCCTAGCTTGCTTTTCTTTGACGGTGATTCAGGAAGAAGGTTTCCAACCGAAGAAAGCCCATCCAAGCTTTTAGCTTCATTGCTGATCTTTATAACCTCTAAGCCATTCATTATGGCATTTCTGATATCTGCTTGCGTATCTGGACCAACACTGACCGTCAAAGTATCTGACTCAATAGAGGAGTTAGAGACAAAGTCTCTATAATAGGGTACATCCAGATCACCAGTAAAGGATGAAAGGTCAAAACTATCAAGGGTGCTATCATCATTTACGTATAGATTGAATACAAGAGAGTTCAGAGACTTGCTAACAATATCACAGAAATGGACTCGAACAAAATAGCTGAAGTCTGGATCCACAGAAAAGACCCAAGTTATGTTGAAGTTTGAGTTGGCTACATTTGCATCTCCCATCGCTTTAGCAGTCGCATAAACCCAATTCGGTGCTATTTCAGTTGTGAGAGAAGGTGGATACTTAATGGATGAAGGGTTGACTGAAACATTCACAGAAGAACTGTTCACATGGAGGTACTTTGCATCATTCTCCCAAATTCTTCCAAGAGTATCATTTTGTGCTGTGATCAATGGGCCCCCCATGTTTAACCGGTAAACAGTTTCAAAGGCAAGCTCAGAAAGACCACTGAAAGGAGCGCGTGGATTTACAGAAAATGCCTGGTCAGGGAAGGTTCCATCAGGGATGGAAACAACCTCAATTGAATTAACAAAAGTGACTGAATTGTTAGAAGGAATAAAGGAAAGAGTCAAGCTATCAGATGTCACATTGACTGCATACTCCTTGAACATATAAGAACCATTGTAGTTCTTGAACGTGAAATTGTTCAAGAGCACAAAATCATCTGTGACTACAGTAATAGATACAGATGTCAAATTTTGACCTGATTTCGGAACAGGATAGAAATAAAGGCGGATCCAATGCCTCCCTTCTTGCTGAATTTTGAATTTATAAGAAGCTACCTCGGAAAAGATTCTAGCAGATTGATAGATAGGAGATGGGAAACTAGAATTAGAGACAGCAACAACAGATGATCCACTTTTTAGAGAGAGGGAAGAATGTCCCAAATCAGGAACAAAAGTTCTACCTTGATAGGTAACATTTTGAGAAGAACCACAAGCAATCAAGTAATTATCAGGGGGAGTGAAAGCAGCAAATGATCTATTGTGACCAACGAGCTCAATCAACACAAAAGAAAGAACAATAGGTAACCAAGTCAATAGTTTCATCTTCAGCATTTGCAGTAACCCAGTCACCTGAACTTTTAACAAACAGAAGGGAGCCCAAATTCCAACTAAACAAACCAGAAACTATATAAGCATAGCCTAACTCCTAAATAGCCATATACCCCAATGCTACTCGCAGTATCTATTTTCCACTCCTGAATATCCACCAAAACACTTCATTAAGACCCGAAATGGCCAGTTGTTAGCAACCCTGTTCCCTAATACTGATACCTGAAAATCCATTCTTCCTAAAACCCAGATCTACCCAAACCAATTGCAAGCCCATCCTATCACTGAATATAACAAACTACTGCAATCTGAGAAAACAAATTATTAATGGAAAAGAACAGAAGAAATAAACTTTGCTCACAAACACAGCCTTACCTAAACAAGAAAGGGAGAATTGATAGAAGCTGGTAGAGAGTGTAATTTGGGTACGAGTCAAAGATAAAAACCCAGTTGACACTGAATCCATGAAACACATCAAGCAGAAAGCTTTTTAGTGGGGAACTATACCCATAACAACCCTTTCCAGGCTGGTGATTAGGCTGTCATTTACCAGTGAAATAAAGGACCCCGCAGGAAGAAAAGGGTGTGAAACTTCCTGCTTCATTCAAAATTATCACTAACCCAAAAATAACAACACAGCTGTTAATTTTTGAGGATGTTGTGGATTGGGGATTTGATTTTGATACTCTGTATCTTTATGCCATATGCGTATATTAGAATTTTATAACAGAAAACGCCACGAACATGAATGTGAGCTTTTATTATTGCTCAGGAAAAATGCTAGCAGTTAAAAAAAAAACAGAAGAAAAAGTTTTTTTATTATTGATTAAAAAAATATTTATTTATTATGGCTAACTTCATTTTTGCATATATATATTTTTTTTAATTTGATATGAAAAAATTTGGAAATATAATGCTAGTTGCTTAGGAAATTTAAAGAGTAGAGAGAAAATGGTAGCCATGTGCTGGGACCGGCGATCTCTGGGACCCGCTTTTACGCGGCTTTGAGATTGCGAAGAGACAGATTTGGCGGAGTTAACTAACGGTTCTCAATCGACCGTTTGGTCATTGGGCCAAATCTATTGTGCTCCTGCATTCAAGGTAGTGACGGCGAACGCATCTTGTCGTTTGAAGAATGAAGAACCACTAGTCTCCGCCGATTCTCAAAAAATATGCAATTCTATTTATTTTTCAACTAATAAAAATGTATAATTGTAATTTTTTAATTTCCAAATATATATATATACAATCCATCTTATATATACTTGTTTAGATAATCAATATATAATTTTATTAACCACTAATGGAATTCTACATAATTTTATTCATAAATTAAAATGGTAATAAAATACTATATAAGAAATTAATAATTATTTTTATATAATATCTTATTATTAATTTGACAACGTATTTAAATGAATTTCAATTCGTATCCATTAAAATTATATAAATTTAAATATTCAAATTTTATAATTATGGTTTTATTATTATTTTAATACCGTGATTATTAAAATTGGGACACAGGATTATCTCTAACATAACTAACTATATATTTTTGTTTTGATAATCTGAATTTAGAACAAAAATAGATGGTGTGAGAAAAAAAAATGACAGAATCAATACCTAACGTCTGTTAATGAAAAAGTCCGTTATCAATATTTGCATTTTCTAGAGAACCGCCGCGCTAATGCACATGGCCACCAACGCAAAACGTTTCTATCTCTTCTTCCCTCTGTCGTTTTTTAGGTAATTAAAAAAAAAATACACAATCCATTCAAATATCAAACTAATTAAGTAATCTTTCATTTCAATTTATTCTCTAGAAATTGTTAAAGGCAGACATTTGGATGCAATTGAAAGTGAAATCACTACTTCTTCACAGCTTAGCAGTGATTGGCATGACATTTGTATGAAGGAAATTCAGATTCTTTCACGAAACTATATTTAAAGTGTAAATTGACCCCAACATTATTAAAATAATACATTGACGGACACCCATTTAATATAAAATAGGAGTATTTTTTTTAATTGATTGAATAATTTTTATTGTATTATATTTCTTTTAATTAGCTTTTCAAAATTTGAGTTAAGTTCGATGTTTATTTTTAATATGCATTGTTTCAAGATATGTAAATGGAGCGTTTGAGGTTACTGTTAGATATCGAAAAAATAAATATAAAATTTTTTATTTAATTAATTAATTTTTTAATTTTTTTATAAATTATTTTTCTCAAATATATTTTTAGAAAAAAAATATTTATTTATCTACTTATATTCAAAACTCAAAAAATTTAAAAAACATTTTTTCAAACCCAAATGGAATAAAATCTATTTTTATGTTTAGCGATGCGGTGAACTGTGGATGGATGATATCAATAGGAAGTTCATAATTAGCTTTGATGGATATGTTCAATTGTTCACAGCATGTACTTATTATAATATTAAGCTTAATAATATAATCAATAGGAGTTGTCCTCTGGATTTTATACTTATATATTATTAATTAGTTATAATCAAACTACAATTTAATTATATCCATATGTATGATTTCACATGATATGCTATAACCACATAGAATATGATTTCACTCAATAATAGTTTAATTTTATCATCTTCCTCTTTTGATATGAATTATTCTTCTATATCCTCTTTTCATCTCATTCTTGATCTGATTGTAAGGTAATCTGAAGCTGTGAAATTTTAACCCCATCTGAATCAGAGAATTTTTGAAATTAATTTGAATTAATCCAAGTACACAATTTGATCGAAAAAATCAAAACACTCATAACTTAATTAAATAATTCATTATAGAGCACAAAGCCAATAGTTATTTTAGAATTTAACTCCAATCTAATATTTTTTTTTTGAAAAAAACCCACTCAAATTAATCCATTCCAATTGCTCCAAAAACTTTTAATTGGGTTTGGATCATTCCACTTGGTTTGAAAAATGACACTTTTTGGTTTATTCGATTTATCTTACTCGTCTATTCCATTTTCAAATCTACTCTTGTTTTCGTTTTTTTTTTTAATGATATAACTCATGATTTTCATAATGACTTGAAACTTAAAATGACCCATTGAAGACTGCGAAACATAAAAATAACAAACAATTCGAATTTTTGATTGTTTTCTTATTCATTTGATTGGTTTTTTATAATCATTTTATAAATGAACAATAATTTTTAAAATAATGCTAATAAATCGATAATCATATTTACTGTAATTGCTAGTGTTAACATGTTCGATAAAAACTGCAAATACACACTTTATAAGTTAAATTTGAATAAGTTTCAATAAAATTGTGTCTCCATATATATGCAGAGTCAATATTGTCATATCTTTTATTTTCTTGCTTTTATCATAATTGGGTGAAATTGGAATATTAACCATATGAAATTGTGCACGTATATAAATGTTATAATGGTCATTATCTCTATATATACTATTTTTTTCAACCGTTAAATAAAAAATATAATAGTTTTATTAGTTTTATAATAATTATGAGTATTTAATATTATAATATTTAATAATATTAATATTAAAATTTATAATTGTTATTGTGAAACCATAACCATTAAAAAAAACTCCGAATATATATATATATATATATATATATATATATATATATATATATATATATATATATATATATATATATATATATATATATATATATATATATATATAATTTTAAAATGTGACTCAAAATTCAAAAACTATAAATTTATTTTTTTAAAAAAAAATTATGTAACAAAAAAATTATTTTCATTAAAAAAAACTAAGAAGTTGCAGGCCATAGCCGAGAAATATGATTAATATTTAATACCAAATTAGAACATTGGGTAATATCTAAGAAGAAAATCTTTGAAATGTAATGAGGTGAAGGCAGAAAAGAATCCTAAGTAGGGCATTTGACACCGCCAGTCACGTTAGTTCCGTGAATAAAGCCGGCCGCCCCCTCGCGCTTTGATGTGCCAGTGCCGTCTCCAACTTTCAACTAATGTTTTCTCGTCTATTCTACAATATTTCATTAATAAATTTACAAACTAAATCAATTAAAATTTCTTTCGTATAATATTATTTTCTATATATGATAATGAAGTGTTCATTTGGGAAATCATTTTACCAAATTTCAATAAATATATGTTTAAACTTAATATTTATTCATTCACTATTTTAATATAATTTTAAACTAATTTAATTTCTATTTTTAAAATATTTAATTAATAATATCTAATTCACAGAATAAATATGCAGTTTTTCGACTGAATAAATTTTTTATAACTAAAAAATTAAATTAATTTAAAATTGATAATCAACCAACTAATTAAATAAAATTTTAAAAGAGAGATTTGATTGTTTCCATTTAATGATTCCAAAACAGTGTTTTTTTCTTCTTTTTTCAGCAAATTCCAAACAGGTTGGATATATATGAATTAGGACTTTCCATATACGCCCTGGAGAAAGAAAAATAAGTCAATTTCCTAATTCATTTTTTCCTAATGCAACCATAATTAAATTAGTTAATTTTCTTTTCAAGCTGCACTTGGAGCAACTTAATTTTATGCACTAAAAAAACATTATTAATTAATTTAAGAGTCTTAGAATAAGTGATTTTACATTTTTAAAATACAACAATAGATAAGGGTTTATAATGGTTGATAAATAAACTCTAAAATGATTTGGGTCATTTTAGAGCAATTACGGATATCAGTGTCAATAGTTAAAAAAATTCAAGAAGACTTAGGCTTAGGCTTAAGGGGAAGAAACTAACCTAGGTAGAGAGAGATGATTGGACAGGTATAAAAGTCAGCCATATTTTATAAATAATAACTAAACTGGACTAGGTGCACTTGAAAAGGGGAATGAAAGATAGTTATAATAAGAATGGTAACGGAATAGATTTGGAATGAAATGTTTTATTTTTAATTTTAATATTTCGTTTTATATTTTAATTCTATTTTGTATTTTGTCGGAATTTTTTTTTAGATTTTTGTCTCCATACTGCATAGGGACCGGGATCCCTAATCCCAATCTCATACTGTATGGGAATGGAAATCTCTAATTCCGTTCTGTTTTCTAATTTTTATTAAAAAAATTATTTTATTTTAATATTAAAATTATTTTTTTAAATTTTAATTAATTAGTTAATTATATAATTTTTTAAATAAAAATAATTTTTTATTTAAAATAAGTGTTATATTTTTATTTTATTATTTTTTAAAAATATTAATTATATAAAAATATAAATAATTATTATATATAAATATATTATCGTGACGGAGGATATATATACCATCCTTTTCCCGTTCCCGTCACAAAAAATTTGGAATCGGAGCAAAAAATATATTTTATTAAAAAACTGTCCATTTGAGACGAAACACCGCAAGACGGGTCCAAATTGTCATCACTAAATTATAATTTATTCCATCATATTTGATATATTATAATAATATTTTTTGAAATTTAAAATTTATGCGATTAGTCACGTATGTTTTTATTTCTATTAGATTATACAATAATTCTGTTAAATTTTAAGATATTTACTATTAGTTAGAAAAAAATATAATTTTTGCTCGTAAGAAACTAATACAATATATCAAATTTTTGGAAATATTATTACAATAAATTAAACTTGTGGATAATAATAGTATAATATATCAAAATTTCAGGAGATAAATAGATTTTTTCTATTTTTCATTTCACATAATTTAACGTATTTATAACAAAAAATCTAACGAAATAACATAATAGTATAATATGATAAAATATATAAACAAATCATATAAAATTTGAATTTCAGAAATGTACTAATATAATATATTAAATTTCAAATAATAAATAATAATTTTCTTTTAAAATAAACAATGGATCTTATATTGATTATTGAAATATCACAAAATACAAAGATTTATAATTATTTATAAACTAAATATAAAATTTTTAGATTATTTTGGAATAATAGTAAATCACAAGAATTAAACCTAACTCGCTGTCTTTTAATTAAAAGCCAATTTTTAATTATAGCATGAGGTCTCCTTGAGAAACTCATTATTCAAGAACGCATGCGACACTTGGTTTTCAAAAGAAAATGAGAGATAGAATTACTATTCTATTATTTGGCATATCTATTCAAAAGTAGTCAGCTTAATTTTGAAATTTCTGAACAATAATCATATTATTCAAATAAAGTTAACAAACAGACCAGTACAAAAATAAATTAAATTTGAACAATCATAAGCTTCCACTTGGGAAACCAATTTTTTCTCTAATTTTAGAATATCCAAAAATCTAATATATAATAATGCAAATCAGAGGAGAAGTTGAGGAATTCAAAATGATAGACATCATTATTAAAATTCCTTTTTCCCAGCCAAAGAAAGTAGAAAATATTTGTGCGGATTCAGAAGCTGTTAAGAATATTCCACATAATAAATAAATTTTTATAATCAATTAAACAATTTTTTCCTTCTCGAACTTAGTTTTTTTTAAATATTTAAGTTAGATCCGTTGTCATTGTAATAATAATAATATTATTATTATTATTATTATTTTATATATCATGATTAATTTTATTTATAATTTCTTTTGTAAACCAAGCTAGTAAGCATAACTTATTGTTTAAACTTAACTTGGACAAGTTAGTCTTTTTCAAGGAGCTATAAATGAGGATGTAATCGAATCGAGTCGATATAATATCAGACTTGAATTTGACTCGATTAAAAAATTCAAAATTTGAACTCGATCGAACTTTTTTAATTGTTCCAAATTTGACGTAAAAAATATTCAAGCTGTTCAAATTCAACTCTATAAAATTCAAATTAATTTAAAATTTTAATAAATAGTATACTCAACTTGACTCGAAATCAATTCGAGTTAATTTAATTCAATTAAATTCGAATATATTTCAATATTGAGATTATAAAAATAATTTATTAAATAATATAAAAATAACTATTTCATTAAACTCGTGAGCTTTAAAAGTTGGATATTGTGATACTCAAAATTAACTCGATAAATTACTTAATTTAGACTCAATTAATTTTAAGTCAAATTCAAATATTTTATGAGTCGATATCGAATAGTTTGATTTGTTTACACTTCAGCTACAAACAAAATCTCTAAAAATTTTGATGATAACATAACTTTAATAAATTCTTAAATTCTATGTGTGCATGATGAATGTAGTTCTCACTTATTTTAAGGAAATCAGAAAAGTAGTAATTCAAGATTTATTTGAAAAAAAGAGCTACAAGATTATTCAAAGTCAAGTTTCAAAAGAATTTAGATTTTGTGCAAAAGCCAAGGAGGAGGATGAATAGGGATGAATCATGATTTAAAATTCTAAAATCAATGTTATTACATCCGATCTAATTAATGAATTTTTTAAATGTCAGATAGTAAAAAATTTAAAATTCAATTAGTATTGAATCGATTTATATAAAATTTTTTTAAAATATAATATATCACATATATAATAAAATAAAATTACTGATTTGATCAGAATTCCCATTTCTTTTCTTCTCCCTAGCTTTTTTTAAAACCTTCATTTTTATCTGTGGATAAATATTTTCCTTTTCCATATCTTATGTATTTTAAAATTACTGATTTGATGGGATTTTATTGGAAAAAGAGTGAGTACGGGGAAGTAAAATAACATTAAAACTTTAGCTTTTTTTTTAATGTACCAAAATTTTTTAGCTTTTTTGGTCGTTTGACCCTTCTCTCCATTCTCTGTTTTTTTCTTCTTTTTTTTTTTTTTTAATTTTTCTTTAAACTATTAAGGCTTTGTTTGGTAACTTTCCATATGGAGAAAGTAACAAAAAAAATTAATTTATTTTCCTTCTTCCTAATCATATTTGACAATTTTTTCTTGAATAGAAAAAAATATAGAGTTTATTTTCTCTTTTTATTTTTTTATTATGTTTTGAATTGAAGTAATATAAGTAAAATAATAATAAAAGTGAAAAAAATAAGAATTATTTTTTTATTTAGATAATTTTATTATGAGAAAAAAAATATAATATAATATATTTATTATTTTGCACATCATTTTATAAAATAATAAATATTTTACTATAATGATTAAAGATAAAAAAAATTAATTTTATTAGTAATATTAATATTTTTTTATCCAATCTCTCGTGTTTTCTCTCCAAATTGAAGAGAAAGTGAAAAATAAAAAATAAAAATTATTTTACCGTCTTTTTTATTTTTCTTCCCTTTCCAAATAGAGTAAAGTAAACATACTTTCTTATTTTGCCTTCTTATTTTCCTTTCCTGTATATTTTCCTTCTATTCAAATGCATAATAGTGAAAAATAACTTTTATTTTCTCTCATCTACTTATTTTTCTTCCTTTCCAAAAGAGTAAAGTGCAAAAATTCCTCATTATTTTTCTTTTTTTTTTTTCATATTTTCTCTTCTCCCAAATATAGGTAGGAGGATTATGAGAGAAATTTCACCCTACCCATAACTCTATTTGTTTCACTCTTTCAATTTCATCGCTTTATCTTTCTATTTGGTTTTCAGTAAAAATAATCTCTCACCTTAGCTTTTTATTTCGCTATCTTTGTGAATCTCTTCAAATTCCTTCTTAATTCACTTAATATCTTTTCTTCTGTTAATTCCTTCTCTTTTTTCTTCAACCCTTCACTCTTCACAAACCCTCTCATTGACCCATTGCATGTATCCACTCTCAACCTTACTACAATCTATTTCCTTGAAAATATCGCACTTTAGAGAAAGAATGGAGTTGTGTTATAAATTATTTTTTTTCTTCAAAACTCTAAACTAGAAAACCCATTTGACCCCGTTCGGGTCAAATGGTTCCTGATTACTCTGGCCGAATCACCAATTTTTCCTCTGGTCTATTAAATTTAAGGATTCTATGCTCAAAATCGCTCAACTTGAGGGTCGGTTCCCTATTGAACCGGTCAGACTTGTTTTTACAGCAATGCCCAAAATAGTTACATAAAATACTTTTCTCAAAAGTTGTCCAAAAAAGTTTTCAAAAATCAAAAGACTATTTTAATTCAGAAAACTATTTTCTAATTCTAACATTTTATAAAACATTTTTCAAAAAACTGGTTTCCCATAATTGAAATTTTTGATTATTGTAGAAAAAGACAAAATAACGGTCATTTTTCTAAAAAAGTTGTTATGTAGATATTTGTGCTTAATGGCTAGCTTTCTGAAAATTATAATAAATACTTGTTTCCATATACAAATCAATTATTGGAACATCTGAAAATCTCAGGAGAAAAGAGTTTTACATTGAGTTTTCCAATTTATAATCTATAGTTTCATTCATGGTAATTATCCTCTTGGCTATAGGATTTCATTATATATCTTTTTATAACATGTTTAAAGAGATTTCTTCTATTTTTTGATGTGTTGAGTTCGCCTGTTAAGCTTGAAAACTTGTAAGATTGGATTGTCTAGTAGCAAGTGTGAGGAAGCTAGATTTGTGTGAGAATTATTAGGATAAAGATTAGAGTTGTATTTATTGCAGCCCATTAGCCCAAGCCCATCAACAGAATTAACATTTCTTTCATGTGATCAAATTAAAATCATAAACTTTGCATGACCAATAATTGATTGATGTGGAATATGCAAAACTATGCATTTTACATGGTGCGGGAAGCAATAATGTGGCACCATTTTTACAATTTCTTAGGTCAAGTTTGGCCTATAAATAGGCACTCATTCCTTCAAGGATAACATAGCAAGTGAGGAAACAAAACGTGAGAGGTATCCCGAGTGTGAGAGAAAAGAGAGATTAGAGAAAAATAATAATAAATTGTTATTTTTCTAATTTTTGAGAGAGTTTAATTGTTCTCTCCATAAATTTAAAGAGATGAAAATTTCTCGAGTACTGGATGCATGAACAATGGAAAGCCTAATGTTCGCTATGATATGTACAATACCAGACATTATACATGCAATAGGAATGATTAGTTGATACATGACAAATCTTGATAAAGAGCATTGGAATATTGTGAAAAAGGACATGAGATACATTAAGGTGACCACAAATGTTGTATTGTTATGGAGATAAGACTTTATTATCAAAGGATATGTAGACTCCAATTATCCAGGTGATCATGACAAAAGCAAATTCACTACTAGATATGTATTTGTACTTGCTAGTGGAGTTGTAAACTGTGTTTCAAAACTATAGTTAACTGTGGCTATATCAACAACAAAAGCAGAATTTACAGTATATACACAATATAGTAAATAAGTAATTTGGTTGAAGATTGTAATGGAGAAACTCATGCATGAATAAGAGAATTTCTTTTTTTTTTTTGTGATAATCAGAGTATTTTGTATCTTGCAAAGAATTCATATTTTCATTACAAAACAAAATATGTTCGAGTCCATTACTACTTTGTTTGTGAGAAAGTGTAGGAAAAACAGTTGATATGCAGAAAATTAATATAAAAGACAATTTGATAGATTTCATGACAAAGACAGTCAATACTGATAATTTTATTTAGTGTTGATTTTCTAGTGGCCTAGTAGAGACATGAGCAATATAAAATGATAAGAAAGAAAAAATGATGTGAAAATATAACTGACTCTCAATCAAAACTTCAAGTGGGAGAATGTTGCAATCCATTAGCCCAAGCCCATCAAAAGAATTGACATTTATTTCATGTGATCAAATAAAAACCATAAACTTTGCATAGCCAATAATTTATTGATGTGGAAGATGAAAAACCATGCATTTTACACGGGGTGCGAAGTAATAACGTGGCATCATTTTTACTATTTATTGGGCAAAGTTTTGCCTATAAATAGACACTCATTCTTTCAAGGATGACATAGCAAGCAAGGGAGCAAAAAGTGAGAGACATCCCAAGTACCAGAAAAAAGAGAGATTAAAGGAAAAAAATAATAAATTGTTATTCTTCTAATTTTTGATAATTTAATTGTTCTCTCTTTAAATTTAGAGAAAGATTGTAATATCCTTTTCATTTCATAGTGAAATTCTTTTATTTTTACCTATTATCCTAATTTGTTCGAAAGTTTTCCATATAAAATTTGTGTATTTTATATTATTCTTATTTTGGTTTGATTCTTGCCCCTAAAAATCAATCTAGATGAGACAGTAGCAACGAATTGGAAAAGATATCAACGAAGAAGCTAGATGAGACAGTAGCAAACTCACTTAAGGCACTTGGAAAAGATATCAACGAAGAAGAACAAGTGAAGTAAATTCTGAGGTCTCTAACAAAGAAATGGGAATCAAAGGTTACGGTTACGGTTCTGATGTAATCCCAATACCTCAAAGTTTACAGGTATATGATGAACTGATTGGTTCTCTTCTCACTCATTTCCTATATTAATGTGCATGATAGGTCGACTTGCCATAAACAAAACAAGTTCCCTTCTTCTTAAAGGTGGGGTTAGATATTTTGGGCTTGTAATCAAGTTTCTTGTTATCGTAATTATTATTATGCTTGTTAGATTTATCTTGCACCAAATGTACCTTTGAAGCCATCTCCTTTCGCTTTTGTAACTTTAAATTCCTTTCGGTTGGTCTCCTCAATTATGATATATGTGAGTGATCAGATCAGCAAGTGACAATTGCTAATTCTTGTGTTTAAATTGTTGTTTGTAGTAATTCCAAGATTCTAGTTGTTTTCAATCAACAATCCAACAATAAACTTTTCAGAAAGTGTGACGTTTTCAGCCTTAAGATCTTCTAATAATTTATGCTACTCATTTATTTGTATTTTTTTATGAAACCATATGTGTTTTTAGTCTACATATTAACGGACTGAGACTAATTTTGCTTATATCGGATAGGATCCCGAAAGGCGGCAAAACACTCTCTCATGAGTTTTAAGATAGCAACATAGCTAGATTTTGAAATCGAGACATCTGTTTAAACTGGAAAAGTTCCATGACAACTCATCTACATCCTCTTGGGTATTCATTGATTTGCATTTTGATATCCTTGTCATCTGTCATCTCCCATTTGTTGGAGTTCCCAATGACAAAATTTTGTTTTCCGGCATCTTCAAAGGTATACTTCAAATTCATTGAATCCCTTATCTCCTTAGCTTCTTTGTATAAGGGCAATAGACATCAAAAAAAGCATTAGATAATGTGCTAATAATTGTATTCCTACATACCTTAACAGTATGAGTCCATGGATCCAATTGTATTGGATCAACTGGCTTGGAATCTGTGAGAGCAACTACTTCACTATGCATGTTAAGGATCGAAAAACGCGTTCTTGCCATCTTTTGAATTTTGTTCACTAAAAATCTTTGTTTTGGAGATATCAGGAAAAGGCTTGGCATACGGAACATTTGGAACAAATGGAACAGAATCAGCAAATGTAGGTGGCGCGCCACGAAGACCAACATTAATAGAGGTGTTGCTAGAATTTGCAGTAGTAGAAATATTATCGGTAACAGCAGCATAAGAGAATTACTGTTGATAAGAGTCTCCATAATCCTTGTGATTGTTGTAAGAAATTGAGAAATAGAACGAAAATTAAGTAACAGAAATCGAAGACATGTTATAAACACTGCCCCTAAGGATTATTTTGTCCACAATCAAAAGTAAACAAATGCAAAAATCTTTAAGATTTAAAAGGTTCTTGTGGAATATTTTCAAGTACAAGAACAAGAAGAAATTTTAATTTACCCAGTATTTTTAGAGAGAGAGTACAGAAAAAGAAGTAGCATGACTGATCTCTATTGCATAATAATAACGCTAATGCTGTTGAGATTAAGAAAAATAGGAGATAAATTTGGATATTAACGTTAATATAGAAGTTTTTAGTGGAGAAGAAATAAAAGTTTGGTGGGGCAAAATTAGCTCACATAATATCAATATTTTAAAAATATTTTAGCTAAACTTTAAGAAAAATAAAAGTAAAGCATCCTATCAGAAAAAAGCGAAAAAGTACATAAATACTAAAAAAAAAGGTATATACAAAAATACTTTCTTATTTTCTCTATTTCAATAATACATTTTTTTTCCAAATTTTCTTATCTAAAAAATACACTCTTTTTTTTTAAATCAATTTCCACCATCACACTTCGGATTATTATATTATAGATCCCAATTCATGTTACATTATGAATCTTTTCATTCACACATGCAAAACAAAAACAAAGTGTACGCTTTTTTGGAGTTGGATTTTGATAAATTAATGAATATACAACATATTTATCAGCTATAATTTATAGATTTATTGTTTTGAATTTAAAAATTCATTAGTTATAATTTAGAAATTTATCGTTTATAAATTATATATTCATTGTTCATAATTTATATATTTATCGTTTTGAAATTGTATGATTATTGTTTAAAAACTATATGTTTATCGTGTAAAACTTATAAATTCATAGTTTACAATTTACTAGTTTATTATCCATATATTTATCATTTACAACTTGCAGATTTATCGTTGTGATTTTATAGGTTCATTCTTTATAAGCAATAGCGTTATCATTTAAAATTTGCAAGTTTATCATTAAAATTTTGCAAGTTTATCCTTTACAAGTTCATCATTTTAAACTTACAGATTTATCGTATTCAATCTATAAATTGATCGTTTAAAACTTGTTTGTAAGTTCATTATTTACAACTTACAGGTTTATTATTTCTACCAAAATTCATCATTTTCAATATCTAATAACTCAATTTTTTTTCTCTTTATATTACTCATTTTTAATTCAAATATCTTCATTTTTTAACCATTTTATTCCACAAATATATTAAAACTAATATTTTTCATCATAAACAATAATAAAAATAACTAAAATATTAAAAAATATTAAAATTAAAATTAAATATACAAATTAAAAGTTTTCTCTCTCTAAAATAAATATAAAATAGATAAAGAAAATTTTCAAAAAAAACAAAAAAAAAGAAGAAGAAGAAAAAAAGGAGAATACGATGAAAAAAATATGTGTTGCACACTAAAAACATGTCACATATATCAATCATTAAACAATACTGCAAATGATTTTTTTCCTAGTGCGGCATGGTTATTGGTGGAAAAAGACTAAGTCTGTGATAAAATGCACATAACTGAAAAATATATCAGGTGATCCACAAAAATGCACATAATCGCACTATTTTATTGGTCCACAGAAATGAATAGAACCATAATTTCTACTTTATTGGCATGCCAACAATACCCTAATTCACGTATAGGCTAACATGTAGAAAAAATTAATAATTCAACTCATTTTTCCATAAAATTAATTCAACTCATTTTTCCATAAAATTAATAAATATTCTTTCCATGTCAAAATAATTATCATCATAAAGTATATTTAACATTTAAAGTTTCTGGAAATATAGAAAAGTATTTCAACTCAATAATTGCAAAAATTTCAATTTTTTATATAAAATATATTTTATATAATATTATAGATCATTTAAAAATAAAATTTCCTTGTTACTTCTTACTTTTCCGATTTGTCTTAATTTCTTACATATATAAATATAGCTAATATTATAAGAAAAATTGTATTAACCTTTTTATGTTCTGCTGGTGTCTATCGGCTCATTCTTCTTATCTTGGGATGATGTCTAGCCCGACGTCGCGCTTACAGATAAACAATTTCAATTAGTTACGGAATCTCACACGATATAAATTTTAATAAATTTTAAATTTTTCTATGATTTTCCGCTCTCACGTATATCGAGATTGTATAATTAAAATTTTTCTCATTATATATTTTTAACACTTAAATTACGATTTTGGTCGTCATCACGCTTTTCGGAGTGACCAAAAATTTAAATATTAATTTTATTTTATAATATTTTATTTTATTTATTTTTCCACCTCAAAAAATTATTTTTCTCCATTTATTTCTTTTATTCTTCTAATATCCATTTCTAATTCAAGAATTTTCATTAATTCAATAAATACTCTAAAAATTTCAAATAAATTTTTATCATCACTTTAACTCCTTTCTTTCATTTCTATTATCAATTTTACCAAAATAATATTTGATAACTCCTAATAAATTTTTCCATAATTAGGCTAAAAATCTAAAAATTCGCCAAAAATTCTATTAAATATTTCTTCCATCCCAAAATTTATTTTCCACTTCTAAACACTTCAATTAACTCTATTATCTTCAATTTAAGGCAAAATTTCTTCAAAATAATTTTTATAAAATTTAAATATAATTATGAAAATTTTCTAAAAATTCCACAAAATTTCTAAAAAATTTATTTTCATCAATTCTTCACTAAATCAATCATCCTCAAGCCTTGTTCTCTTCATTTTCTATTTTTATCTAATTGTTCAATATTTTTGCCATAAACCCTAATTTTTTCATCAAGCAATCTCTACCAATATCACACCACAACTCAAAGAATAATTATGGAATAATCAAACCAACAAATTACATATTGGAGAAATGAGCAAGATTATCAACTTCTTCAAATGTGTATTAAGAAAATCTTGATTTTTCTTTTAGCCAAAATCTCACCCTTTTTCTTTTTTTCTTCACACCAATACCACTTAAGTTCTTTTGATTTTTGAATCCATATGATTTGAAGAAGAAAAAATTGAAGAAATCAAGGGATGGAAGCTTGGAGTGGTTCGGCCATGGAGAAGAGCAAGGAAGAAGATGAAAGTTGTTATTTTTGTAGGAAATCTAATTAATTTCTTTTATATACCCAAATGAACTTAATTAATCTCAATTAATTCCTTAATTCATCCCTCATTGGCTAATAACAAAATTAATTATCTCATAATATTGACACATGGCCCAATCAAGATTTAATTAATTTTGACTTAACAATTTTCAAACTAATCAAAAATTTTCTTCATTTTAATTCACAATTAATTTTAATTTCCCAAAATTCAACCTCTAAACAACTTCATTCTATCAAATTAAATATTCCAAAAATTATAAAATAATTTTCTCTTTGAAACGGTCTTTTCGATTTTGCAAAATGACCATCGATGTAAAAAATCAAATTTTTACGGTTTAATCATTTTTTTTAATTTGACCTGTAAAAATTCATCTGTCGTTTGATTTCTAATTTATCAGTTTTAAAAATTCTAAAATTAAATTTCGATTACATCAACTCCATTGTAATCCAAACATATCTCTCTAGATTCTTATCCGAAAAATCAGGCTATAAACTTGTACCGAGAATCAATTTTTCACAATTCAAACCCTTAACCTTATAACTCCACTTATAATCTTAAAATAATATTTTTTATATTTTAGTGTGCTTAAATTATAATTTCACTACCGAGCGAAAAATTCAAATTCCGATCCGGATTGTCGTCTCGATTTAAGTACGTAACACGAAATTGCATTGTTTCATTTGATAAAATTCCTATTCATATTATCATATTAATATAATTAAATTTTTATATATTTATCCGTATTTAGACTCCAATCGTACACTTCTATACTGTAGTATAAACGACTACAGTATACACATACGGTCAGGGTATAACTTGCGGATGTGACAATATGTATATATAAAAAGTATATTTATGGTATATATATAAAGTAAAAAAAATTTATTATTATTATTATTATTATGTTGATCTTGATAGCTGCCAGATACGTGGCAATTTTTTTATACTCATTAATACAAGGTTTACACACTTACTCTAGCTCTCTTTTCCTTCCTACTCTTTTTTCATATGTGACGTTTGCTGGTGGCTATTGTCTAAGCGTGTTCTTGTGGCCATTCATCTGGTTGAACATGAACTGCAATGACTAAATTCCAAGAAACCAAATTTTGTATTGGCATTTCCTCAAATATTCCAAGAGCTAGACTTCCCATACATATTATTTAGAGCATTAACCACTTTTACCTCTAAAAGGATACCTAATTTAAGTGCAAACCCATGAACATACTTGCCCACATCAAGAGCTCTTGTATCAGTACAAGCTGAAATTACAGGTACAAGTGTAACTCCATTGAGTGTCATATCCGTTTCAAATTTTACACTGCAAAAAAAGCATTCAGGCAATTACCCAAATCCCCTCTACGTGATGAGAAACCAGAAATTAGAGAATTCTAGGAGGCCAAGTTCTTGTTAGGCAATTCATCGAACAAATTATTTGCATCTTCTACGCATCCCAGTTACGTATAAGAAGACACCAGTCGATCACAAATGAAGCCATATTTATAACTCATAAATTTGATTGCTATGCAATGAATGAAGCATTCGACAACAAGAGATTGAAGTGCAAGAGCTTACATAAATTATTAGAGATGACACAATGGAGTCTGAATTTGAATATGTACGGAAGTGGAGGGAGGACTGAGAAGTGAAGGCATTGCAAAAAGTTTTTTGAGAGAGAAGGTGTGGTTGGAGATTGGGACATTGTTGGAAGAGGGATCAGTAGAGAAGATATCAGAAGGAAAGGTGGAGTAATTGAGTGGCGTGGATGGAATAAGAGTGACTTGGGGGTTAAAGGTTTAAAATTGAAGAGAAAGAAAATGAAAAAAAAAGTGTATTTTTGAAATACAAAATCTTTATTTAAAAAAAAAGTGTTTTTGAAAGCAATAATTAAAAAAAAAAACATTTTTAAAATTTTTCAAAAATCAGTAGATATTTTTAAAAAAAAAATTAAAAAACCATGTAATTTCTTAAAAAAAAACAAAGGAGCAAGAGTTTAATACAATTAAATAACAAAAGAAGTAAAGCAAAAATGTTTATGGGATATTAGTAATACTCCGTTTGATTTAGTTGTAATATATTGATATTTATTATTTGATAAAAATAATTGAATTAAATATAGAATTACCAATAGAAATATTATTTATTTAATTTAATATATACATTTATTATAATAAATAAATAAAAATCACAATATATTACTTATTTGATGTAATTATTTATTTTAATAATAATAATAAATAAAAAATTTCAAAAAAATATATGATAGGAGAGAAATTAAATAAAAAAGGAATTTAAATTTTATTAATTATTTAAATTTTTAGATTAATTTAGTATAAAAGTAATTTAATTTTTATATTTAAAAAAAATTCAGCAATTCAGAGAAAGCACAACAATTTTGGAACTCTTGTATATAAAAATTTATCAAACACTTATAGATTAACTTTTGGACAAAAAAAAATTATCAGCTACCTTAAATAGCTCAACCAAATACCCTTATGTCTCCAATAAATAGTCTGTAGTTTAGAGATATGGAGGAAAAATTTTTAAAAAATAAAATAAATAAGTTATCATATCATGTACTTAAGTATTAAAACTATTTATCAAAATTTGAAAAAAAAAATCATAAAATCAAATAATGCATGGTATGTTTTCAAAGATATATGATTTTTTTTTTCATTTTTTGCACAAGTGAGTTTAATAATATATATCATCCCCATATAAAAACTAAATATCCTTCTCAAGACATAAAATTGAGATAAAAGTAAGTTTTTTATTCTTAATTTTTGCATTAATAAATAAATTTAATTTTATGTTATCAATTTAATTACAAACACAAAGTGTTGTTAAAAACCTAAGATATCCTTAATATATCAAATCAATGAGAACAACTACACTAACAAAAGAGTTCTATAAAAAAAAAAAAAAAAAAAAAGGAAAAGGAAAAACTTTAAAGTATCCTCCATTTCATTATCAAGAAATTAGTACAAAAAAAAAAAGTTAATTACAAATATAAAAAAGGAGAGAAAAAAGAAAAAAAGGTAGAGGAAAATTTCGAATTTGCAGTGATGATCCATTGACATAAAACTCTGTTTTTACCTGTAAGATTTAAGAATAGCTCCACAGAATGTACAAATAATAGCCTTCCAAGATTTCCAATAAAATGGAACATAACAAAACCTTGTGGCGGTTCTCATGTCAGCCACGCTGGCACTGCAGCCGCACCGCGAACACACTCCGGCCACCGGCTTGCTTCTCCTGATTCTCCTGTTTTGGTCCACCAAGAAACAGAAACACACCATATTAAAGATCTCTTCTTTTTTTTTTTTGCCCCCCAATTACAATCATTTATGGTATTGGTTGGCACATGAGAGTGACTGTAAGCGTTAAAGATGGACCTATTAGCCTATGGTGGCTATAGTAACAACCATTAGATAATTGACATGTGGAGAGGTTTTCAAAGGATGTATTCGACATTTATCCCTTCATGTATTGCTTGGGAGTAACCTACCTCATTTTTCACCATGATGGTGTGAATGGGTGGCAAGTGTCCAATATACAGTTGGGGAGGTGCGTGTGTAAATTGGGCTGAGATACGGGTCGTTGTGTTGCAGCCATATCTTACACACTGAGTCCAATTACGTTACACGAAATTTAATAAATTTTGAGAAAAAAAATTAAAAATTCTTGAAATACTAGATAAGCTTAAGAGCAAGTGCACATATTCGACTTCATTACGCAGCAATCTTAATGCCTAATCAACTGATGAAATGGATTCCATATGGGACTACACATATATGGAAGGATTATAACACCCTGATAACTCCTAATTATAACAATTAATTGTGGACCACTTAAATTTATTCAAAGAAAACATCAGTTGTGATCAAAATTCAGACCACAATAATTTCTCAAAGTCTTTAAATTCCCTCTTTCAAAAAAAATAATAATTCCCATCACACAAATCTTATATAATATTCATTTAAGATTAATGCGGCAAATATTCACTTTTGATTAATTGAAGAAAATAGAGAATAATAAAAGAAAAAAATATTTTAAAATTTTTTTTATCAATCAATCAGAAAATTAATACTAATATGTTAAAAAATAGAGAATGTTAGTTATCATTTGCTTCATTTAATTAGAGAAAGACATATGGTTGGATGTTAGGGGGCTCGTGAAAAAAAAGGTGGATGCCAATAACAATAAATGTTTGAGTTTGTACAAATCTCTACTTCAACTCATTAGAGAAATTGGATTTGGACAAGTAAACTTTGTCTGCTTGTACAGAAATTCCAAATTGTCAAATATTTGAATTTTCTCTTTTTTTGGGTACTGCAGGAATCAAAATAATTTACACATTCATATCGATGGAATGGCCTTTCTTTCAATATTTTTTTTAATTTTTTTTATTTATCTACTATTTTTAATAAAAAATATTTTTAATTAAAATTAAATATAGTACTTTTTTCATAATAATAATTAAAATATTAAATTTTATTTTTTATTTATCATTCTCTCTCTTCTCTCTTCTCATATTTCACACCACTATTTATTTATTTTTATTAAAATTTAAAAATTTATAAAAAATTAAGAGAAATAAAAAATATTTTAGACTAATTTTATATTAAGAACAAAAATTATTTTAAAATCATTAATAAAAATATATGATAGAATTTAAAAAATATAAAGAAAACAATTAAGAGAAATAACAAATATTTTTGGATTAATTTTTGTACTAAGAACAAAAATTATTTTAAATTATTAATAGAACAAAATGATAAAGCAAAAAAAAATGATAATTAAGGGACATTAATTTTTTCTTAATATATTAGATTTTTTTTGCCTTAAAATTATTTGGAGCTGCGCACACTTTTTTTTAAAGAAATTCAAAATTTCAAGACTCCTCTGTAATTGGTTATAATCCTAATTCTGCACCAATAAGAAAAATTCTATCATAAATGAAAATTTCACTGCATTCTAATTCAAAAAGAATAATGTCCACATCACTAGACAACAGATATAATTCGTAACAAAAATATTATTTAAAAAAAATGTAAAGTAATATACTAAGGAAAAATTAATGTTTTCTTAATTATCAATTTTTTTGCTATATCATTTATTCTATTAATGATTTTAAAATAATTCTTGTTCTTAATACAAAAATCCATTTAAAAATATTTTTTATTTCTTTTATTTTTTTTATATTTTTAAGTTTTATCATTTATTCTATTAATGATTTGAAAATAAATTTTGTTCTTAATATAAAATCAGTCCAAAATATTTTTTATTTCTCTTAATTTTTTATATATATTTTAAATTTTAATGAAAAAATATAAAAAAAATAAATAATGGTGTGAGATATGAGGGAAGAAAAATGAGAGAGAATGATAAATAAAAAAAAATAGATTTTGACATTTTAGTCATTATTATGAAAGAAAAAAAATATTATATTTAATTTTACCTAAAAATATATTTTTTTAATAAAATTGTGAGCATTGAAAGATTTGATTTTATGAGATTGATTAATTCTAAACTGTTGACTTTGCTACTTGCTCCAATTACACTAATGCTGAAAAAGATAGCAAGTGGAGAAATTTAAGCCAGAAATTGTTTATAATATGATTTATGAATCTCAATATTTTTTTAAATGAAAAATTTTGAGTGAAATAAATAGGTGAATTTCATAAGTACATGCCTAATTATCAAATTAAAAAATCGATAAATGATTTAATTGTTTGTCGGGTTGGATTTATTTACTTATATATCAAAAATTAATCATATTAGTTTTTTTTTCAAACACAATGAAAATTGTTTGAAACGTAAAAGAGAATAATAAAAAGTATTTTTGATTGAAAAATATTTCACCTCCTTGATTCATATGGCATGTGAATTAATTGATACGCTAAAGAGTAACAGTTTGTTGATTTTTCTATTAATTGGAAGCAGCAATCTAAAATCAAAATTTATTTAATAAATTAAATTAATAATATTCATGCAAAATTTTTTGATTGATACACATTAATATATATAAACACTTGAGTTTTTATACATTTAAAAAAAAAGTGGAAAAATATTATCCGCATAAATATGAAAGATTGAAAGAAATAGAGGAATAGAAATTAAGAAATGCTTAAAATTTTCTTTTTATTATCTTTTTCACTCTATAAATGACACATGACTTTATTTTTTTTTAAATTTGATCCTCATAAAAATGAAATTTAATTAATGCCTATAAAAAAAATTACATTTGTATCATTGATATTGTAAAAAAATAATTAATAAAAAATTATAAAGGTGATGGTATTTTGTATTTTTATAGTAATTTTTGTTTTTTTAGTGTGTTTTGCACTTTTGTTATATATAATCAACTAGTCGAATTTTCACGTTTCACGCTAGGATAATTAAAATTCTTTTTTATAATTAAAAATTTAAATATACGGTATTAAAAAAAGAAAAAAGAAAAATTTAAATTAATTTCATACTATTGTTTGATTCATGAGATTTTGGAAATATCTCTAATGTAAGGGTTTTTTTTTCTTTTTTAGGATTTTTTAACAAATAAATTTCAATTTTACGGTGTTTTGGAAAGTTGTTTTATATTAAGGTAATGATGTGACAATAAGATAAGTTATCCGTTTTTACTGTCCAATTTTTTTAAATCGGACAATATTTGAAAAAACAATTCATTATGTGGACAATAAACTGTCAGATTGTCCATTTTTTCAAGAAATGGATAATATTGTCCAATATAAACATTTTTTTTATCATTATTAATCTTCTTAAAATAAAAAAATAATTTATTTTATCTTAAGTAAGGAAAAAGTTTTTCCAACCACTCTTTTTTTTTCTTTTGGGAAAAAGCCCTTGATACAAAAGATGTTTAAATTCATTTGTTTTAATATTGATTGCATAGAATTAGCATTTATTTTGTAATTTGTTTTTTGTATGCGAATGAAGTAATAGTATGTTTATTATTAAATTATATTATCTTTAATTTTTCTATTTGTTGGTAAGTAAGAAAAGGAATTTTTTCAAATGGTCAGTGATATCTTTTCTTTATCATTCTTATCAATCTTAGCCTCAATTTTAGTACTTTGTTGAATGGATAATGAGAATGGACAAATCACTATTGTATATGTTCATTCATTAATTAAATTAACAATATAACAAAAATTAAATTTCAATTTTTATATAATTATAAAAAAATAACTTTTTAAATATGATTTAGGAAGTAATACAAAGTTGAGAAAATTTTTAAATGCAATTACTACTGATAAATCATATCAATAATAGAAAATGATAATAAGAAGTTAGATAACATTGATTTGTTTACATCTATTTATTTTTAAATTATATCAAATAATTTGAATCATTAGTGAATTATTGAACAAATAAATAATTAAACAAACAATCAAAAGTGTTATATGGTGTTTGTACTCAGCATGATTAATTATTAAAGATCCAAATACTTAGTACTGATTAGTTAGATTTACAAATTATATTAACACTAAGATTAGGAAATAGGAATGGCTCATTTCTTTTTTTTTTTTGAAATAAAAAGAAATAAAAGAGAAAAAGAAAAAGAAAACTCAATTAAATAAGACGTGCAATGAGTTAACCAAACTTTTGCAACTTAGTTAAGTTAAGTTTGGGGAAAACGCTTTTGATAAAAAAAATTTATTTTTAATTTTTTTGAATTTTAAAAACTGTTTTTCTATATGATTTTTTCAGAAGTATGTTTAATAAATACAGTTTGTAAAAAATTAAAAAATTCAGTCAATTAAATCAAAAAAATTCTAAAACTACTTTTTGAATACGAATAAAAATTCCAAACACCCCTTTATTGGGCCAGCAATGTGAATTATAGGATTAGGAAGAACAAATAGACTTGGCATTTGAAAAACCCTCGCCAATGTGAACAATTGGATTGACAGCCACAGTGGTTATCTTCCAATATCGAAATTATGAAGCAAAATAGTTTGTCCACCATTGATGAACCAGGTAGTACAAATAGTTCATACTTTGTAGCTTAACAGCTTAAAACAAATAAAAATTAAATCAAAGAAGTTAGTAAAGAGAAATACCTTGTCCACCATTGATGAACCGAACATCACATGAGTTGCTATGTGCTTAATTTAACTTCAAACAATCTTTATCAAGAAATCAACAGAAGGAAAAACGTAAGCTACAATTGAAAATTATAATGTGTCATTGCGGTGTGGCAACAACATAATAACGAAAGCTGGAAGAAAGGGTAAAAGAAAAGAGATACTAACAGGTAAAGGTCACCAGAGATGAGGGCAGCAGCCACCATGTGAACATGATGGAAATCCTACCCAAACGCCATATTCTCAAGTCAATCTCCATTATTCAAAAAAAAAACATTTTTAAAAAAATGGGAGATAAAGAAAATCTCGGTGACAATGATCTTATGGTGGCTGTGCAAAAATCCATTAACCCTAAAATTAAAGTCTCTTATATATAGTAAGCCATAATGGCTAAAATTAAGAGATAATGGCTACTATTAAAAGAATTTAAATATATATTAACATTTATTTTTTAAAAATATCAAATTACTGAAATAATGTTATGGGTAGATATATATACAAAATAGATAAATAGATAATAGATTGTGGCATAATTAATTTAAAACATAAGTATGATATTTTATTTTTCTTATTGAATCTCTTACACATGTATTTAGTATAACAATATTTCTAATATATTAAAAGAAGATAATATCATAAAAAAAATCTTGAGAATTATATGATATTTTATTTTTCTTATTGAATCCCTCATACATAAGAAAGATGAAAGAGAACGATACTTGATCATATATATTAAGAAAAAATTTTGGAATAAATAAGTGCGCATTATCATAAATTAATATATCATTTGGTTGACATCTCTTATATGTCATATGATTAAGTTCGTATGTTGAACCTTCCATTGTTTGTATGCTTTAGGTTGCATAGTTTATTCATATGTATGAATGATTCTCTTTTTAGATTTTGAGATGAGCTAAATCCACTATAGACAAATTGGAGATGTTGGTTTTTTTAGTCTGGATCGTCCATGTGGGCTTAATCTAATCCAAAACCTAATATTAATTAATTAAATTAATTATAGCAGTTATTTTTAAGTAAAAAATTGTTATCACACTTAGAAATACGTGATTTTATTTTTATGTAACTGTTGATCATTCTTTACAATTTTTTTACTCCAAAAAATTTCTCTCCCAATACATCCAAGAGGATCAATAGAAGATCGTACTATAGAATTGAGTCTGGTTCCGATAATCCGACTATGTTGAATCATTGATAATGTTTAAAAATTAAAACTCACAAATATACGAATCAATATAATACTGATAATTGTACTCCCAAAATCGATCTCTCAAGAAATTACTAGCTTATATTTTTAACTAATTCAATTATCAACCAAAATAAAGCAAAACTTAATACTCTAATCACATTTGAATCAATATTGATATTAACTTAAATGAAGATGCAAAAAAAGTCTTAAGATTAAATCAATGAGAAGAAGTAAACGGTCAGTTTTTGCATCCCCAATCTCGTGTTTATCTCTAATAAGCCAAGTTTGAGGAATCATTATTATCCCTCATGTTCACTTTATACATTAGCTAATCAAGTTAATGAATTAGCCAACGTTCAATTCAATTTCTAGGTTATATTACAAATGATGTTTCTAATAATCAACCCTAAAATTTTTATTTCCAATTTAACAATCAATGACCCATCAATCATTAAACTATAAATTATATAAACAAAACTTAATTGAAAGAAATATAATGATTCATTCCACAAATTAAGTTGGAGTTCATATACTATTAGAGTTGCTAACTGAGTAACCTTAATAAAATTAGCCTAACAATGAAGTTATAAACATTAAATTAGTAATAAACCTCAAACTAAATATTACAACAGAACCCAAGAAGAATAAGAAGCTATAAAACTCCTTTAAATCAATGAAAGCTGGAATTTTAAAGGCGGTTGATCTCCACTCCTCCAAACTCCAAGTTCATCAATCTTCAAGAAGCAAAATAATACAAAAAATGTAAGTTAAATTTGTTAGAATGAAATCTCCATCCAAGAGTTCTCTTGTGCTCAGGGAATAAAAATGAACGAATGAATGAATCTCTTTAATGTGGCTTAACCTAATTTCTAAGCAAAAGATGAATTAAATACTTTTAGAGTCCTAATACTAGTTTCTTTCTAAGATACATTATTTTCCCTTTAAACATATCCAAAACCCCCAAAAAAGATGTAAAAATCTGGGCCTAGATGAAATTTTGCAATTCTAGGGCAACAGAAATTTGTCGCATGTGCGATAGTTAGATCTTCCAGGGTGTTGTATGCATGACATCATCCTCATATGTGCGATGATCCTCAATTGGAATATCTCAAAACATCTTCAATTACTCAATCGTTTTCCATTAAAATTCCGAATATATGCTCTTTGCTTCCAAACCATCTCTTTTCACATTTTCCGCCACTCTATTACCTACATTGATTAAAAAAAACAAAATTACGTATCAAATTGAACCAAAAATCATCACAAAAATACATATATGCAAACACTAATATATCTAGCAAAACATATCATAAAGTTTGACACATCAATTGAAAACATATTGTAAACACTCAACAAATAAATATTCGATGCTCTAATCATCCTGCAGAGTTCTTTTATAAAAAAAATTCTAAAAAATGATTTATCAAATATTTATTTAAACTTTTGATCATTGAAGGGTATAACTTTCAATAAAAACTATTGCTCAACATCTCAATTTATATTTATATAATTTCTAAAATACATATTCAATGATCTTTTTGAAAGAAATCCATCGCTAATAATTTCAATAACTTTTTTTTTTTAAAAAAAAGTTGTGCTCTTTTTAACTCCTCAAATATGAAATTGCATATTGTAGCATTAATATGTATTTTTATTCATACATTAATTATCTCATGTAATGATTATTTTTTAAATTACTAAATTTCATATATTAATTTGTCTGTATGTTCATTTTTTTTATTTATATTTAAGTACACTCAAAAATATATGTTGATATATATTATAGTAAGCAAATGACATTCATTTGAAGGGCTGAAAAATATATTTTATCAAATTTATAAATTAATAAGTTCTTACATTAATTTGATCATTTATTCATTTTTAAATTTATTTTCTATTAAAAAATAATATATTTTTTAGTTTTGAGTTATGTCTTGTCTAATTTGAGTTATAAACTAATTATATCATGCCTAATTTGAGTTAAAAGATAAAATTTATTACTTTTTAAATTAATTTATTTTAGAAAAATCTATCACAAAACTTTTTAAATGGTTAACTATTTGAGTTTGAATAAAAAATAAAAAGAGGTCCAATTAAAAAAAAAATATTCAAACATATTAGGCAGTGTTATTCAACTGATTAATCTGAAAGCTGGTCTCATAGCTCAGGTCAGGAAAAAATTGGCCACCCGGCCAGTTGGATCGGAATCCATTTGAATAGGTCACAATTTGATTTGACCAGCTGAAAACTCTTGAAAAATGCCACCAATTTTGTTCGCAGCAGAGAAGTTGAACTTGGGACCATTTGAGAGCGTCCATGGGCTTCTACCACTGGGCCATATCCCCCCTTTGATTACTAAAGGTATCTTTATTATATTAACAAGCAATTAACTATCACCTAAAAGAACAAATCTAAATTAGGCTATCAATTTACTACTTATTTATATTAATTATTCAAAAAATTATTGATATTATTCAAAAAATATAATTAATAAATTTAAATTTAAATATCTGTATTTTTTTTATTAATATACATTATGACAAAATTTTCATAAAATTATTTTATTTCTATTAAAATATATTTTACTTGAGGTATGAATGGATTTTGAATATTATTTTTTGAAAATTATTATTTGTTATGATTTTTAGAAAATTAAAGAATATACAAATAAATTAATTCTATTATTTTTAAAATAATATATCTAAATATAGATATTATAGTATTTGAAAATATTTATATATTAATTTGAATTTCAATATTGACGATAAAAAAAAAAAGAAGGTGTTTAAAACGTTAGATATCTTATTTGAATTTTTCCATAATTTGTTTAGGCACCATAAAGTGATCAATATTCAATCTTATTGTCAGGCAATCCCCACCAAAAAAGAAAATATCGAAAATAAAATGAAAAATAGCAAAAAAGAAATGTATCTGTTGTATAGAGAGGCATTCAAAGGGAGAGTTTGGCAAATAAAAAAAGTCATATTTGACAAAGATTGAAGTGGAAAAAATCTCGACCTTCAACGCTGAAACTGAAAGCCTGAAAAGCTCAAGAAAGTGCTAATAAAAAGAAAAGGAAAATCTCCAAATATATGCAACGCGCTTTCGTAATTTTCTTGCCAGTCAAAAAAACAAATCCGCCATCACAAATGTCTTTGTACAGGATCTCATTTTGCTTGCTAATGTCCACATGGGATCGTCACATCTCATAATCCCACTAATTTAACCAGTTGGCGCCTTAAATTCTTGTTCTTGGCAAAAATCCTGAGGTGGGTATTTGCTACAGGCTCAGTTTTTGCATCTGGGTATATTAACCGAAGCTTTCAACGATATCAAATCATGGCGAATGAGAACAAGTACTCCAAAGAATTGGATGTCGCTGTTAGAGTTGTACATATGGCTTGCTCTCTTTGTCAGAGAGTGCAGGAACGGCTGGTCTCTACTGGCACCGACCAGGTTACCACTAAGGACGATGATTCTCCTGTGACTGTTGCAGGTACTTCAATTTTTGATCTTATGGTTGCAGGTACTTCAATTTTTGTGCTTTCTGATGGTTGTGGGATCATGAATTAGGTGTTTTGTTAGCATTCATTTTTGGTTTTTGGGTTCATGGAATTATCTGCATTTGATATATTGTGTTTGATTAATGCTAATTTAGGTGTCTTTGAATTGTTAGTTGCTGGAAAGTATGGATTACAAAAGAAATTATATAAAAAGAGTTTAATTTATTTAAAGTTTGAGTGATTAAAAACTTACACCTCATTATGGCAAATGCACGGCCATGGTAATTTACTCATATATTTTCATTTGCTAGAGAAATAAAAATAGTACTCAAGTTTCTGTTTTTACATTTTCAAAAGTGATAAGTAAAATTGTCTTGTCAACAATTCTTCCTTTTTGTATTCGTTCGAACAAAATTCATTATTGTTGTTTATGATATGATTTGGGAACTGACCGTTGTGTGCTACTATAATGTTTGATATGGTTGTGCAATTATATGATGATGTTATTGCTTTTAAACTTTCCTGTGGGAATGTGTTGCTGTTTTGCCTCATTAGAAAAACTTGTGTAGACCGCTTTCCTTTTTGCTTTTTTAAGGAAAAAAAATGAAAAATTAATGATTGATCATTCATACAGGTCGGTGGTTTTGCAAAAAAGCAATGGGTTAACATAACTAATTGATCCAGACAGCATAAGAAATTTTTTTTCTTTTATATTTCTGCATTAAGCTCTCTTGAGAAATATGCAGTGTAAATGATATCACCTTCTGCTGTTGAAGTAGGGGTGGTGAGTCTGCGCATGGTGAAAATAAATACAAAAGATACAAGCTCTATCTCTAATTTTACTTTCATCATCGATCTTTTCAAAGTTGGGCTGTTGATTTGTCAATTGTGGAAGATCAGACTTGTAAAATTTATTTATTTATTTTTATTATTAATGATTTAGTTGAAGAATTATTAAATGGTGCTACATTGAAGAGAGAATTAACATGCAGTACCAGCCTCTCTGAAGAACATGAGACTGAAATGGCACCTATGTATTCTTTCCCTGCATAATTTGACTTATTTTTATTCAATCTGGTTTTTCTACAGCATGTATTTTTCCAGAAACGTTGTTAGTTTCTTTTGTGCTTTCTGGTTTTGAATTTATCCATTATAGAAAGTTGGTTGAGGAATCCTATTGGTGCTCTATAAGGTTTGAGCGAAAAAATCCTTAAATTATCTATATAATTTCGCAACTGAGGTGAAATATTTTATAAGGTTATCTGAGGAAATAGTTAATGCCTTAGGATTGGCACAGTTCATTAAGATTTTACCTAGCTCATATTATAGTCATGTATGACTAGCTTCTTCTACATTTCTGGATCATAAAATTATGAAATTGTCATTACATTCACAGGAAACAGAGGATAATCTGAACATCAAGGAATTTCTTTGAAGCACTATGTGGTTTGTTAGTATGTTGGGTTGATATGTAGCGTGATTAGGAAGTGAATTTTTATTTTTATTTTCTAAGATGACTGATGAGAGACAAGTGAAGAAGAATTAATTGTTAGTTAAATGATAGGGTGCTAGGAGCAGCTGAAATTCACAATCAGTAATTAGGATATGCTATATTAAGTATGATAATTTTATCTTCAAGTTTGGGCATAAAGGAAAAGTGAAAATGTCTCTCTGACAACTGGACATGCCATTCATAACTTCTCCTCTGCTTCAAAATTTTGCTACTTAGGAGCCATTAAGAAATTATTACCTTTGTTATTCTTATTAACATTTTGGAGAATCGAAGATGTTTGTGTTGCCATCTGTAGGGGACTTTCTGTCTGCCTAACAAATTCTAGCATTTTATTTATTTCAGAATCTCTGACCAGAACCGTGCTGTGACCTAGACCTATTCACTCTAAGATTTGTAAGCTCATTAGTCAAGACTCAAGGCAAAATATGTTTTTCTTTTTTCCCTTTTTAAATAAAATATGAGTTTGAAGAATTAATTGGATATAAATGATCATGAGATGGTTCACTTTAAGCAACTGATAGAACTATAAATGAATATCACCACTTTACGGCAGCAAGTATGTAAAATTGCCTACAGCACGACATAAGTCTTCTTTGTTGAAAGAGAGTAGGAATATGTTTGATAGAATATCTTAGTTTCCAAATGTGCTTAGGCAGGGGCAGGCTTCTTTGGATTGCTTTCTGGGAAATGTAATTATGCAGATTGTGAAATACTTCTAAGATTTTATTTGTAGCAAATATATAGCAATGTTAATAAACCCAGCATGACCTTTGAACTGCTGAAGGCATAGGGTAATGAGTTTAAGGTTTAACTAGGATTGAATAAGAAAACTTAAATATATACTAAATTCATTATATATAGTTTGAGCAATCATGCTGTGACTGAGTGAGCTACTTAAATGCTGTTACAAAACATCCAACATCGTTGCGTTACAATAACAAAATTCCTTAAATATTGTTTCACTCAGAACTCCTGATTTTTCTGCCTTGCATGTCATAACATAAAATCATCTATGATTTTGATTGTGCAATCTGGACAATATTGTTTGCTACATAGCAGTATGGCAGCACATATGTAAAAATTACCCTGAAATTGATAGTTTGATCATAAATATGCCTGCGCATAGAAGAATTCATTCAGAGGACCAAACTACCTTCTGCTCTACCTCGGGTTATGTTTGCATTAATGTGAAGCATAAACTTGCAATACATAGCAGGAATCCCTGATGCAGGCTGGAGGCTGTCAAATGATCAGACCAATGATAATCATTTAGCAATTGTATTGTGTTCTTCATGTATATTTTTCTTAATACAATTTTCTGATTTTCTTGATTTCAACGGTTGAACAGATTGGAGTGTTCAAGCCACTGTTAGCTGGATACTATCGGAAACTTTTGGGGATCAAAAAGTATCCATCGTTGCTGAAGAAGATGTTCAAACTCTCTCTGAAGCTCACTCAGCAGGCTTACTGATGGCTGTCACAAACACTGTAAATGAAATCTTAGCTGATGCATCAAAATATGGTCTTCAAGGTCCAACAGAGGCCCTTGGAAGTGAACAAATTCTTGAAGCCATCAGTCGATGCAACTCAATTGGGGGATGCATTGGAAGGCATTGGGTACTTGATCCTGTTGATGGAACATTAGGATTTGTGCGTGGAGATCAGTATGCTATAGCACTAGCCTTAATTGAGGAAGGAAAAGTGGTAATTGGAGTTCTTGGGTGTCCAAATTACCCTATGAAGAAAGAGTTGCTGAATCATCACCATAAGTGTCCCCATAGCATGCCAAATTTGTCTTCACCTACTTCTTATACTTGGCAAAAAGGATGTGTGATGTATGCACAGAGAGGGACTGGTAAGGCATGGATGCAGCCATTAATTCGTGGAAATAAGAAATTTGAATGGCCAAATTCTGCACAACTGATACAGGTTTCTTCCATTGATGATCCGGAGCTGGCAACCTTCTGTGAACCTGTGGAGAAGTCCAATTCTAACCATGCCTTCTCTGCTGGGATTGCTCACAGCATGGGAGTAAAGTATGTAATTGTTCTTTTGTTATCTATATTGAAACTTTTTCTTTCATGTGCTCAGTTGATATGACTGCGTGAATAACAAATCATAAACTGTGCCAAGGAAAAGAAAAACAGATAATTTTCTTTTCTACTCTACTTTGAAGGAGCTTTAGAAGGATAATTATGAAAGCCTCAACTCTGAAGGAATGATAAGATTAAAGGTGTGAATCATCTTATAGAATTCCTGATAACTAAGATCGCCAACTCAATGCAAGTTTATGACATTGTTATAGGTAATAGAAAGAGCATGAACTTAGATGTTAGATATGAAAGAATAATTGTCTTTAGACTACAAGTGAATCAAAGCTACCTCGCTAAGTTTTCTGCAAGTTTTTTTGACTAAATGCTTGATGTCTAGGCTCATGTTTGATTTATGTTATCTCAAGCAAAAGCTTTTATAATTGGTAAAAAAATATTCTTGCTTATCTTCCTTTTTCTTTCATATTTTTTTTCAATGGAAAAATCTGGATTACTTTGGCTGTGCTCTGTTTCTATCCTAATATCTATATTATCATACTCTAATGGCAGAAAACAACCCTTACGTGTCCATAGCATGGTAAAATATGCTGCCATAGCTCGAGGAGATGCTGAAATTTTTATGAAATTTGCATCATGTGGGTACAAAGAGAAGATATGGGATCATGCTGCTGGTGTTGTCATAGTAGAAGAGGCTGGTGGGGTGGTAACTGATGCTGGAGGGAGGCCCCTAGACTTCTCTAGGGGGGTATACCTGCAAGATCTTGATCGAGGCATAATTGCATGCTCTGCTGCCTCACTTCATGAGAAACTCATTGGGGCTGTTTATGCTAGCTGGGATTCTTCTAATCTATGATCTTCTCAATCTTGTATCCAACGTAATTTTCATGCTTGGGGTACAGTAAGGTCAGCAGTGCAATTGATATATTGTGTTCATAGAGGCTTTTTTGCTTTGACACATAGCTTGGCGCACTGAGCTTCTGAGCAAGTATATTGAGCTTAAAATGTCCACAAGTATTAGGCTTGTCTTAAATTCTGAAGGAGAATTTCAGAGCAATTGGTTCTTGAATTGAGTCTTAAGAAATACTAATTTACTCACTGAATATGTCAACTTGCTGGTGTCAGGTTGATTTAACTCCTTTCTCATCAAATTGGTGTCAATTTATTACTCTCTTCTCAAGTAGAAACCTGCACAGACGCCAATAATGCTATGCTATTCTCTCTTAGATCTCATATTTGTTCCAAACTTTTAAGTTATTTCATAGCAAACAAGTTGCTATACTGGGTAGCTGAAAAGTCACTGGCTTATACAGAATTATTTTACGCATCCGTCAAACAGCAGCAAATTTTTCTTGGTTTTGTGAGTTTTGTGTAATGACCATTTCGCATCTTTGTAATATCATTCATGTATAAACTCAAACGTGAGCTCAAATACATCACAGGGAATAATTTTGATGGAGTTGCGTTCTTGTTTCCTATGCAAAACTTGTTCGCTGTTTTCCATTTATCATTTGCACTGTGATATGTCATGTCTGTCACACAAACTTACTAATCAACATGCAGTTTGGCTTGCCTTTTTTTTTTTTTTTTTTAGTTTTCTGTGATGGAGCATTTTGATGTCCTTTCTGATCCACGTGGGATACAGGAGTGGACTTGTACCTGCAATATTGCATCAGTATGAATTTTTATGGGCAAGGGAACTCAGGTTAACGCTGAGTAACAGGTCAGAAGATTCATGTTCATACATGCAGTTAAAGACTAATTTTTGAAAGAAGTATGGTGAAAAACAAGGGGATTAATTATTTTCCGTCATTGGCAGAACTGTTGAACTTTGTGAACACTGAGCTTAAGATCACTCATAGAGAGCAACTATGACCCATGAAAATGTTAGTATGTGTTTTGAACTTTAGTAATATTGAGGCGCTGTGTTACAGTAATGGGTGATTAGATGGATGTTTCTGCAGAATGTTATGCATTGTAGGGACTATTGTGCTCATAATCAGTATGAGATTCAGCTTGGAAAGCAGAACAGTTCTAGGATATCTCTTCTGGAGAAGGCCAGGTTGCCCAATTCTTGCTATGCCATTAGGTACCTCTGGTTGTTCAAGTCCTGTCTGAATATGATCTAAATCCTGCAAATTCAATATAATAGTATATTTTTGTGTGGCTACATTATTTCTTACTTGATACTGAAACCTATCTAGGGAAAAAACACACAAGTTATTTACTTGTTTCCTTCGCAATAATAATTTCATTTAGAGCAATTCATCCCAATTTTCTTTGCTGCCTTTTGCAGGATATTCAACTAATAGTTTCTAATACTCCGATTAAAATATTTAGAAAAAAAACGTAGAGAATTTTAATACAACTTTTTTCATTTCTTTGAAAATTCAAGACACCGTTACAATTACTCAAATATTCAATTAGCTAGCTGTACTTGCACTACAAAAAATTGAAAAGGAGAAGAATATTTAATTTATACAACATACTTCATTTCTCTGGAAAATCAAGACGTTGTTGCAGTTACTCAAGAACTTAACTAACAGTTATTGGTGGTGATTGAGACCTCTACATTCTCTAAGTTCATTCAACATGTTTCTCCATTCACTGATGTCATCTACTCCTCTCATATTCTGAGCAATACTGACGATTTTCATAGGCAAACCTCCGCACTCTTTGACAATTAGATTCGAAATTTCTTCAGTCTTTGGATCGGCAGGGTCTCCAAGCCATATCTTTTCCCTAAATAACTGCTCAGCTTCTCTATCAGAAAGAGCCTCAATTTCAACAAATTCCTGGCATTCCATGCTTCGACATAACTTTGAAGTTCGAGCAGTAATAACTAGCTTGCATCCATTCACTTGAGTAGGAATTCCAACCTCATCTTTATGAAAGTAACACGAAACTCCATCTAAGATGAGCACACATTTCTTTCTTCTAAGAATTCCTTTTTGTAACTGGGCTGCCCTTTTCATTATATCTTCCTCATCAAAAATATCAATTCCAACTTCTTTGGCAATATCACTTTGCAACTGGTGAATGCTGAAATCATCAGACACAGTGATCCAGTGAACATTATCAAAAGCACCATTGTTTAGGAGTTGATTATGTATGTGCATCATAATTGCCGTTTTTCCAACTCCTTCAACTCCATATACACCAATTCTTAGCACCTCATCATTCATCAAGCATGTTCTTATCCTCTCTAGAACTCCATTTGAATTTTGACCTACCAATGTTGTTGTCAATAATTCTCTCCCACTAGTTTCATTTGCATCAAGCAAAAGACTCTCAAACCTCCCCTGTTCATAAAGCTCTTCAACTTCATGAATTCTTTTCTCGAGTCGAGTTTCCCACCATGGTCCTAATGAATATTTTCTGTTTCCAATTTTCTGATCCATGCTTTGCACATCATTTTTCTTTCTTTCAACACGGGTCAACCAATTTTCGACTTCTCTCTTACGCTTCTTTCCAGAACGAAATTCAGCTACTTCTAATGTTTTCTTAATATCATCCTCCACACTGCCCAATGTATCCAATTTTCTCTTGAGAGTTCGCCTATTTTCATCAATACGGTTGTGATAGCTAATGAATGGCCATATGTTGTTAAAGACCTCCACTTTCCCCAATATGGTCTCCAATAACTGTGTATCCCCAGCAATAGCACCAAATCTCAATCCCACCAACTGCAAGAAGAACTCCATTCTTTATTGCACTACATAGTACCATCAAAGCCATCGAATTTAGTATCAACATATTAAATACACCACACTGAGTTACTGAAAAAAAGGAAAAGAAAAAACCCAATCAGCAATTCTAATAGTAAAATTCAACAGAAATCATTATTCCAATAGCAGACTTGAACTGGGTAGAAACCAGAAATGATCGTCCTCCATTTGTTTGTTTCGTTCCAACAAAGTCATAGCTAATTAGACAAATAAACAACAAAAAGAAACTTGCACAAATTTTGGATGTGAGAGCCAATTTCATTTCATACCATAATATAGAAAAATCTCTACCAAATATATATATATATATTGAAAAGAAACTAAAGGATTGCAGAGAAATATGCATTGATCCTAATCAACTGCAAAGAGAACAAAAATTAATGAAACCCACAGCATGTGACAGGATAGAGATTACATACCTCCTCGGGAATGAAAGAGAGAAGAAAATATGAAGTGATCCTTCCTAATCCTCTTCAGAAACGAAATTCAAGAAAGAAAGGAAGGGGCAAAGAAGAAACAATCAATTGAAGCAAATGCTAGTCAAATAATGATCGTGGACTGCTGCATAGTGGTAGAATAAAGCAGGTGCGAAATTTCCATGCATCATAGTTGGCTGGGCCGCTTTTATACTTGGGCCTGCTCAGGGGCTGGATGTACAAAAATATAGAGAGGAAATTACACAACATATGACTTTTTTAAATGTTTTTTCAAAAATACATTCAACATCCTAAACATTTCATAACTACAATTCTTTCTTTTAAACACTTTTTTTTTTAAATTTCCTCTTTTTAAAATGATATTTATTATTATTTTCTTATAATATTAAATAATAGAAACCCTCCTTCATATATTCTACCAAATTTTCAACCTAAACGCCTATATATAGTTTCATATGAATATATATATATATATATATATATATATATATATATATATATATGTGTGTGTGAGAGAGAGAGAGGGTTTCTATTATTTAATATTAGAAGAAAATCATTATACAAAACAATTTATAAAAAAATTAAAAAATCAGTTAATTAAATAAAAAAAAAATTAAACTTGTTTTTGGGATATCCAACAGTAATCCCAAATATCCCTGTATACGTTATGTATACAAGCAATATACTTAAAAATATTCAAGATGGAAACATATGTTATACCAACAATATATTATATTGTAATTTACAGATTTAAGGAAGTTTTATAAACCCTGACCCTAAATTCTAAAAAATTAGAGTTCAGGATTCAGAGTTAAAATTTTAGAGTTGAGAGTTTAGAATTAATGGTTAAGATTCAGAGTTCAAATGTTATAAGGTTTAGGATTTAGGATTTACAGTTTAGAGTTCAAGGTTCATGATTTAAGATTTTGAGCTATAATTTAGGGTTCAGAGTTAGAGTTTAGAATTTAGGATTTATGGTTCATATTTTATCGGTTGGGGTTAGTTGTTCTTTTTTATTTTTTTTATTTCAATGAAGCTCGTACGTCATGAAGTATATTTGTTGTTGATATACAGTGTATCAGAGGGAGTGATAGATTTAATATTTTTTAAGGCAACCGACGGCCAGAAAAAAAGAAAAAAAAAAGAAAAGAAAAGGAATGAATGTTTTCTTACGTTAAAATTCTTAAGAGATAAAAAAAAATGTGTATTTTTTAAAAAGATAATTTAAAAAAAAATAGTATTTTTGAAAAAATCCCAATTAAGGTGTATTTTTTATAAGCTTTTTTTTTAATGGTAGTTATGAAAAGATTCAAAAATATGTATTTATTGATTCTTAAATGTCACTACTTACATATAATTTTCAAAGTTATCGTCAATTTTTGAATAAATCAAAAAATAGACATTTTAAATAGGATTTTTCATATATTACACATCTATTTTCCTTTCCAAATATTCATTTTCAAGATAAACTAAACATGTCCATTGTTGGCACTAAATTTTTAGTTCGGTTTTTTGGTATTTTAATTTTTATTGATAAATTTTGCACAGATTTGATATGAAATGGACTTATTGACAGTTATTTAATCAATTTAGCTTTTTTTTACTATTACAATTGTTTATAATTGCTTAATGCTTTCATCTAATTGGCCATTAATTAATTGATTTGATTGTTAATCGGGTATAAACGATACGAAAATCTGAGAAATGATTAAATTATAAACAACATAAATAAAATAATTTGAATAGGAATAAGATAATTTGACCTGTGAGAAGTTTTCTTGAATAATTATAGAAATTAATTTTCATTGTTTATTTCATGTTAGAAAAAGGTTAATAGTAATCAAATGGATTTGATATAATTCGAGAGAATATATCCAATGATTTTGGTTTATTCACTTCTTACAATAGTAATTAAATATGACTGCTGAATGATTAAGTAAATAAAATAAAATTCAAGTGATCTAATTCATAACGTATCCTATCTCCAGTGTATTCAATTTACAATTGCAATTTAATTATTTATTTAGATAATTTTAGATTAATACAGTTTTCAACTTAAATAACCAATTAATCCTTGTGGAGATGATATTCACTTACTTCTTTATTAAGCAAATCATCAATCATTCATGATAAATGTTGCCTCTTTCCATCCAGTAATTATTTCCACGATTAGGCCTTATAATTTTTTATTCAATTTAAACTCAATTAAAAAAAAATCAATTCAATTTTTGACAAAATTCGAATAAATTATTTTAAATATGAAAAAATAGTTTGGAAAAAAGAGTTGCAAAAGTTGGTTCAATCAAAATAACCAGATATATATATATACCATGCAACAGATGAAACATTCCTAGGGACATCATCAGCATCAACAACAAGAAGCTTCTTAGAGGTGATGAATAAATCCTTATAAATCAAGGTAAATTTCCCAAGTGCCAAACTCAGCAAACTATAAATTGAGATTGGCTTGAGCTCCTTGGCAGCATTAATAGCTTCTTCAAAAACTCCGATTCCTTCTCACTAACACGGCTGTGACGAGTCTCAATTTTAATGCATTTCAAGAGCTTTGAAATACTCTATCATTTGCATCTCCTGAATCGCCTTTTTAATTCTCTAAACTGAAGCATCTCAATGGATGATATCAAGCATTCAGGTACTTCAAAGATGGATCTCATGATAATCCTGAGCACAAAATTAACATGTAATTAGTAAAGACTTCTATGCGATTATCTATTAAAAATTTAGCTAAGTATGATATTTGTGTCGTATGAAAAATTAATTTACCTTATGAAAGATGAAAATTTCCAAATTTGGTGAAGCATCTGAGTAGTTTTGACAAAATTAATAACCCATGTTCTTTATTAGCTTTCACCTTCAATTATTGACTCTAATTACAGTAACGAGGTAAATTATGATAGGATGCTTCATTGAGAGCCTGACAAGAAAATATTTATAAAATGGTTAGCTCAATTGCAAAATTGCAATGATCACTCCAACGATGATTATCTAAATTTAATTAGTATATAAAGATTCGATTTAGGCCATTTAAACTAAATGAGATTAGATTTTTCTCAAATTTATTCAAACATGATAGATTATGTAGTAAACATGAGAAAATTTTAATAAATTTTTTTTATCAATTATTATTGCGGATTTTATTCGTAAATGATATATAAAAGGAAGAAAAGAAATTTATAGGATTAAATACATTATTCTTTAAATTATTTCTATTCATATTATTAATAAAATAACATAAGTCATTGGTAATAAAGATAGATTGCATATATTGTGCCTCTTACTTTTTAAGTAAGGTCTCACAAATTAAAAGTGTTTTGACATTTAGCTAAAAGTATGATACTTGTAAAAGAAATAAGTGTTAACAAGTATTCCTAGTTATATATAGTAATTGCTTCTTCATGCTTGAACATTTCCACATAAATTGAGGACCATATGTGCAAAGTTTTAAGATGGAAACATACCATTTGTTGGTGAAAATGGTTCTGTCTCTGCTGAAGAAAAAGAGAAAAAGCATGTCCATGTTATCAGCAGCTCTCTATTTTGACAAGAAGCAATGATAGTCTGTTTCAGGCTCCGAACGTTTTAAGGAAACCGGGACGGAACAGCTTCATGCCTTATTAGTTAACTGTTTCAATAGTTAAGACACAAGTGATCTCAGGCGCCACATTGATATTTTTCTGGAGATGGTGCAGCAGTTCCTCCACTATATAGAAACAGTGAGTTCATAGAAATAAACATATACTGATATACTTCACCACAAGGCATTGAAATATACGAGTCCTGATGGCAACTACCTTAGCTCAAAATGACTTGTACTCTATTGGAACTTGTGAAAGTGCAATTCGTCGATGAACTCATGCAAGTGGAACAGAGCAAATTGATGGAGAAGCACAACTAAACAGCTCATAAATTTCATTAATCTCATATGGAACTTAAATAAGAAGATAAGCAGATAGAAAGTGCTAACAAGGTTCAAACTACAGAACAAATGACAGCATGGAAAGTTCAGGAAACTGAAAGCAAGTATATGAAGCTAAAACAAGATCCCTGTGGTTCTCCTTCAACAATTTTACATTAGCTCATTTCGCAATCTCCAAATCCTGTTTTCAGTTCATAATCCTGAAAATCAAACTGGACTTTGGTTATTATTCAATTCGTCTTGGATCACAAAACCCACATTGCAAGTGAAAGCTATCATTCAATCTCAGCCGTTACATTTCTCATTACCCTGCCTGATCGGAAATATCATTTATACTTTTGAACTAACTTGTATAAACAAAACACATTCTATTCCACCACAGCAACTGATAGAAAGTAACTTCAGTTTTGCTGCTTTTTCCTAGCATCAAATGCTCTTTGAAAGTTTAGATGTACAAATTTCAGCTGACCAGGATCATGGAAGCGGCAGTTCAAGGTTTCCAACTTTGTCAATGATGCTACTTCCTCTCCCTTAACCAGTAATGATGGGTCGAGCAAGAGGACTTGCAGAGAGTAAAGTTTAGGTAATATTCCAAGCGGTAACTCCTTTAGTTTAGTACGAACAAGACCCAGATACCTGAGATTTCGCAGAAGCTCCATGCCATTGGGCATTTCTTCGAGTCCACTAACATTGAGATCCAACTTTCTCAATGCCCTAAGCTTTGCTAGTGATGGTACACGCCTCAGATTGTGACAAAATTTGAGTATTAATGCACTTAGATTTACTAGGTTAGAAATAGAATTTGGCAATTCTTCTACACATGTCCCAGAAAGATCAAGAACCTTGAGTCCATGCAGTTCCCTGAAAAAACAATCAGCAAGCAATCTCAGTCGCCCATTGCCACAGAACAATAATGTTGAAAGATTGGGACATCTTGGTGAATAGCCAGAAGGAATTTCGATTATGTGATTATTCATCAATGAAACTTTCACAAGCTCTTCTCTCCAATTCCCCCAATTTGGTACTTCAGCTAATTGTGCACCAGCTTTAACCATTACTTGTGAGTCCATTTGAATTATTTGGATGGCCATGTCCCTGATCAAATCATGCATCTTCACTTTTCTGCACCCTAATTCCCCAACATATTCCAACAAGCTAACTTTTTCAAGTCTATTGAGCATTGTATGGCCCTCATCAAATTCTGCACGCCTGCTCCTTCCTTCTATTACCCCTTCAACAATCAAATACTCTATCAGCTCATTTCTGTCAATTTGATGATCTTCTGGGTATAATGCACAACATAAGAAACACTGTTGCAGTGTTGACTCAGTCAAACGATTATAACTGAACTTCAATATTTGGAATACCTCACTTTCCATTGTATCTTGCCTAACTTTTGATTCTTGCAATTCCCTCAATGCAGTTCTCCATTCACAGACATCATCCACTCCCCTCATGCTTCCCGCCATTGTTACAATTCCAAGTGGCAAACCAGCACATTCCTTTGCAATAGCTTTTGCTATTCGATCAACTTCTAAAGGAACTGTCTGCCCTAGTTTCTCCTGGAACAAGATCCAAGCTTCTTCTTCAGAAAGAGGCTCCACTTTGATGCTCTCTTGGCAACCCATCCTCCAACAGACATCTAATGAACGAGTTGTGATGATCAACTTGCATCTGTTTTCTTTAACTGGTATACCCACTTTTTCTACAGGAAAATCGTTCCACAGATCATCTAGAATAAGAACAAATTTTTGTTTTGCAATCAATGCTTTTGATAATTTTGCAGCTCGTTTCTTCTCATCATCTTCACTAGAAAGATCCAAATGAATAGTTTTGGCAATAAGATTCTGCAATTTATATATGCTGAAATCTTGTGATACAGTAATCCAATAAACATGACAAGAAGCATCCTGACTTTCAAGAAGCTGATTATGGATATGTGTCGTGAGTGTTGTTTTACCGACTCCCCCCATCCCATAAATGCCAATGCACAAAGTGTTGCCTTTGAATAAACACTCCCAAATCTTATTCTTATTTATTTGAAATGCTCCACCAACTAACTCTGTTGTCAGCAAGGCCTCCTCACCAGTCTCATCTGCATCATGTACAAGCCCGCCTTGAAATCTACCTTTCTGAATGAGATCTATCATTTCTTTGATTATTTTCTCTACACCATCTCCCAACAGTCCATTCAATATACTTTCTTGCATCGCCTGCTCCATGCTCTGAACTTCATTTTTTATCTTTCCAACATTTGCAAACCAATTTTCAACTTCACTCTTTCGTTTCTTACCAAGTAACAATTCTTTGTTATGAAGTTCAGCAGCTACATCAGCTTCAATGCATTCCAGTTCTTGCAGTTTTCTTTTGAGATTTTGCTTTCTCTCCTCAAAGTTCCAAATACGTTCCACAACAGGTCCAGCTATTTCTTTGACTTTACCCAACAGCTCCATATCTAATACCCAAATATCATAAACTTTATTATACTTCAGCTTTAAAGTGAAGAAAATAGAATTTAAAGCAAAGAGAAAGCATAACAAGGGATCCTACCCCTCGAAATATGGATGAAAATAAAGTTTTACTAGCATAGCATTAAGCCAAATATAATGACAATAATAACCAGGGGAATATCCAAGAACAAATACTAAAATTCAGATATCCCATTTTTAAATTCCATTCTATAGATTACAAACCCTAAAATAAAAGTTCTAAAAAAATCAAGTTTTGTTTTTTATAATTGGGGGGGAAGGAAGAATATTTGCCAACATAATTCTAATGGGAGGATGAGTAAGACGTAGAAGAATATTCACAAAACTAATAATTATTCTCATTATGAAAATTATAAACGTCAATACTGGACTTTGATGACTAGAAAAGAAATAAGGAATAATTCCGTGTGTTTCCATTAGCGGTCAAAAGCTCAGATCTTTTGATGAGATAATTGATACATAAATGGAAATCATTATCGAAATTCTGGACATGAAATAGACAGTATTCTAGCAGAGAATAAATTACGTTATTACATAATCAATCAACGAAACAAAATGGAAAGATTTTAGCCAATAAAAGAAAACAAGAAGTGAACGAAGATAAAGGGCATCATTACCTTGATTGATATAGCTTGATAGTTCAAAGATTTTGATCGCAAACTACAGAAATGAAGAACTGAAGCCAATATAATTTGTGGGAAAGAAGGAAGAAAAAAGAAAATCGGACTAGAAAAGGCAATACTGAGGAGGAGTTAGTTCATTTTCAGGTCAGTTGAGTGCAATTTTTGGGATTGAATTAGTTATTCGACCTTTCTTTTTCTTTTCCTTTTCATTCTTCCTCCTACACATTATTGAAACCCTTAAATTCTTAATATAATTTTGCTATGAATAAAAATAAAATGCAAAGAAACTATAGTACCTGTGTATATTGTCCTGATTGTAATTTTTGATAATTCTCTAAAATATGATATTATTATCTATATTAAAAATAATAAAAAAATTAAATTTATATATTATAATTACACAAAATATATTTAAAAAATTAAAAATTAATATTAAATAGATGAGTTATAAAAAATAAAAATATAAAAACTAAAAAGAATTTTTTTTTTATTTTTTCTATATAAATCTAGAAAGATAAATTGTCCAAAAAATGACAAATGCTGACAAAAGAAATGATGTAAGAAAAATCATTAAAAGTTTAGTTTATTATTATAAAGTAAAAGATTAATTTTATTAAATTAATTTTTAATTAGCTGTTTAATTAATAAAAATTAAATTTATTTTAAAATTAAATTTATTTTAAAATTAAATCAATTTTTAATATAATAGTTTAAATTAATTGATTATAAATAATTAAATTTAAATAAATTTAAAATCTAATAAAATAATAAATTTATTTTTTCGGATATTAAAATGCTTATATAATTAATAGAAAAAAATTATAAATTCCTCAAAAATTTGAAAATCCTAAATATAGGTCTGGTAGTCTACGCCTTAAGCTGTCCTGCACAGACATAGCCTAGCGATTCCAATTGCCCTTTACCGTTGTAACTAAAAAAAAAGGATTTAGGAAGGCGGGTCAAATCCCATAACTATGGCCGCTCAAAAAAGGCAAAACTCACTATTTGGTCCCTGTATTTTTACACTTTCACAATTGACATCTTCATTTTTATATGAGTTGTTAAATTATTATTTTATTAACAAATTGAATTCCTTAATGATATTTTTATGAAAATTTAACTATTGTTTGTCTTCTAATATAAATTATTTTTGTCTAACTTGGATTGGATATTATATAAATTAAACTGTATATTTTACATATTAGTGTTAGTGGATTGCTTATACAATTTTATATTATGCACTTCAATTCATACTACTTTCAATATAAAAAATACAAAAAAAAACTATTATTCAGGTTTTTGAAATTGAAGAAGAGCAAAAATGCATAATTTATAATTATATATGTTGTGCAAAAAAAGTAAAGAATGCATCTTAGCTAGTGCATACTAAATAGAGTGCAAAAAGAAAAAAGGAAAATTTTGATTAAATTGCAAAAAAAAAAAAAAAACAAAATTTGAAGTGCAAATTATTGCAACAGGTTCATATTTTTAGCTAGAGTACAAAAAATGAAAATTACAACTAGAGAAGAAATTTTGTATTAATTATGTATATTAATGTGAGGAGTTAAATGTCGAGAAATAATAATAATGCAAGGGTTTAATATAAATTTTAAATGAGAGATTTAATATAGCAAAATAGAAGTTCATGAGCTTAACACCAAAAACATGTAAATTTTAGGGACTTAAATATGCATTTTGCATTATATTAAGCTAATAATTTCATCTATTTTTATATACGTTTCATAGTATAGAAAATTAAGTGTTCAAATATTTTTTTTTATAGAAGTGTCCAAATATTGACTTTCTTTCCTCTTTTTTTTTGAGGAAATTTTCTTTCCCTTTAATAGCTATGTAAACTAAATATTTATCAATTCACAATTTTGTTTTTCATTTTATATATAAAAAAATCAAATGTATAACAAAATTATGAGAGACACTATTTAATCAATTTACATTAAGTTATAGTATGCTTCAACCTCCAAAGATTGATCTGAATATACTGATATCTTAAAACTTATGAGAAATTATTTTACTGCCCTTAAAGTTTTATCTGACATGAATATAATTAATTTTAGTATGTGATTCTAATTGACTGATTGAGGATATCTGACAAAAAAAAAATTGTATTTTAATTACTTTTTCTTCATGATTCTAAATGAATGATAATGAAGAACAATTGAAAACTTTATTTTGTTCCCTCTTTAATTTTTTTTCCCATAATACTTTTTTCTCATTATGAAAACATTGGAATGAATAACATTTTATAATGCCAAATGACCATTAAAAAAACTCTAAATAGTTAAAATCATTATCAATTGTAACCAAACGTTTACATTTTATCCATTTTTTTTTCAATTTCAGGCAACTATTAAATTTTTAAAAATGAAATTATGACTTAATGAGTAAATTCAAAAAAAATAATAATTTTGTATTCAAATTGAATACTCTTTCTTACCCTTTACCCTTCTTTTCCCCAGTTTTTCTTCCCTGGCAAACATAATTGAAAAAGAATACTAACAAAAGCTTTGTACAAGTGGCAGAATAACGCTAAGAATAGAATGAAGTGGACGAGAAATCGAAGTATATATTTGGCAAAAAAACTAAGGGAGAAAAAAGCATTATACACAATATACATAGAAATATAAAATAAATACAGTTATGAAGAAGAAAAAAAGAACATGTAGAGTAAAAATTGATGACAGGAACAGCCCTGAAAATGAGAATATGAATGTTATTACATATCCAAGCAATTTTCAAATAGTACTAATAACATGCTAACACAAATATTCTGAGATCAAAGATATTTTACAAAATAACGAAGAGAGGGTTCCTACAAAATTGAATTAAAATAAATAACAAGTAACGCATATGAAATGCTTACCTACAAAAGTGAGCCTTCAACCAAAAAACATCAGTAAATGGTGTGAGTAGGTTCTTAGCATTAGGATGCACCAACTCAACCGACTCCCACCATTCTCTTGGAAACATTTGGATTCTTTCAAGTGAAGGTAGAGGAGATAGTTGGACATTCTCCATCAACACAAGAGAGAGTGGCATCCTCTTCAACTTCTCACAATCGACCGCTACTATTTGTCCGAGGGAATTGCAAGTTATATTTCCTCTACAAATGCTCTTCAGTAGTGGCAACTTTCTCAACGCAAACGATTTCAATTTTGGAAGAGAGAATTGAGTATCGCAGTTGCTGTCATAGCTTTTTTGTCCTTCTTCCATGGCAAATATCTCATCTATTTCATCATAGTATTCTACATGAAGTGTTTCCAGGTTTTGAAGGTTTGAGACCAAGCCAGGAGGGAACAACTTCTTCATTCTTGGACAAGATCTTATCCTAAATTCTTTAAGTAGGAAAAAGGTAGAATGAGGTGGTGACGATGACAATGGTATTATTGGTGGTGATGGTGCGTCATCTCCTTCTCTACTAAATAGGAAATGCAAGTTTTTCAATTCTGCAATATGAATTCTCTCGAGGCTTTGAAATATATATGAGGAGGAGGACAAACTAAGCAAACATTCTATACCATTGCAATTCACAATATCGAGATGCTTCAATTCAATGGCATTTTTCAAACACAAGCTGCTTTTTTTTTTAATTATTTTTATGTTGCAATCAAAAAATTCTACAATTTTCTGCATCTTGTGGGAGAAGTAGGGCATCTTCTCCTTCACATAAATATTGAGATTGAAAGTATATTAATCTCTCAACTACCCATTGGTGAATTTGGCCATCTCCAAATAATGTATGACGTCCTACATAAATAATGTAATGATTTAGATTAGAGGAAGGCGTTGAAGTGGTGAAGATGTTGAACTCACCAATATCAAGGAAAGTGCATTCCAAAATTTCTAACTTCCTCAAAGATTCTAATTCTTTTCATTTAACTTCTAACCAACCGCAAAGCATGAGGACTTGTAGATGGGAAAGATTTGCAAACATACCAGTGGGTAAATCCTTTATATTTGTTCCACGAAGATCTAAATACCTTAGATTAGATAGCATTTCTATTCCTCATTAAGTAGTGCTAATGAGGGCACCTGCTTTAAATTGTAACAACAATGGAGCATTAATGCATTTAGGTTCACCAAATGAGAGATGGAACCTGGTAATTCATCAATATTCGTATATGAAAGATCAAGGATCTTGAGCCCATTCAATTGCTCAAAAAAAGAATATGTTATCCTTGTCAATTCCTTATTCTCATGCAATAGTAGGGTTGAAAGATTTAGACACCTTAGGGAATGGCCAGAGGGAATTTATTCTATATTGTTGTACATTAATGAAACTTTGACAAGATCCACTCCCCATTTGTCATAATCTGGAATTTCTACCAATTGTGCACCAGCCTTAACCATTACTCCATTCCTTTTCATTATTTGGAATGCCATATCCCTAATCAGGTCATGCATTTGTTGGTCAAACTACACATGCATCAGAAATAAATGACAATAAAGATGGATGGTGTATCTTTTGTTGACAAAATATTTGGTAGGTAAGATGGTAGGTAAAGATTAATCTTGACCATCCATTTGGTGGGTATGGATTAATCTTAACCATCTATTTGGTTGGTAAGATGGTAGGTGAAGATTAATCTTGATCATCCATTTGGTGGGTGAGGATTAATCTTAACCATCCATTTGGTAGGTAAGACAGTATGTAAGAAATGATCTCAACCATCCATCAAAGTATGTGAGAATTAATCTTGGTCGCCCATTGAGGAGGTGTAAGCCTATATATAATCTTAAGAATTCATTTGTAAGGTATTTCATTCAAAAGTGAGAGAGAAACTTTAGTGAGAGGTTGTGAGTTGTGAGTTGCGAGTGTTTGTAAACACTTTGTGAATTTTCTTCCTTCAGTAAAAGATATGCAGCAGTCTAGAGACGTAAGCATAATTGGTCGAACTCAGTTATCAATTTGTATCTTATTATTCCGTATTTTTCTTCGTTTTCTCATAAATCTGATTATAGAGAAATTGACGTTATTTCCCAACAACTGGTATCAGAGTGTTGGTTGAGTTTTTTTTGTCTTTTTTCGGAGCAATTACTATTCATATGAATAATGAAATTTGGTCAGTTGTACCAAATTATCCACATATGTGTTTTAATACACGGTGGTTCGCAAGAATTGTGAGAAACGATCCAAAGGAAGTCAGATTCGAGTGGAAGTGATGGTTGCAGATGAAGGAAAGGTGAAAATTGAAAAGTTCGATGGAACGAACTTTGGCTTTTGAAAAATACAAATTGAGGATTATTTGCATCAAAGAAATTTGTATCAACATCTTTTAGGGAAGAAGCCAAAAGCTATGAAGGAAGAAGACTGAAGTCTTTTCAACAGAAAAACTCTCGAAGTTATCTGATTGACGTTATCCCTCAATGTTACTTTCAACATAGCAAAGAAAAAGACCACGACAGGTCTTATGACGACTTTCTCTAGTATGTATGAGAAATCTTCAGCCTCAAACAAAGTGCACCTCATGAGGCACTTGTTCAATTTGCGAATGATAGAAGGCACATCGATAGCTCAACATCTCAATGAACTCAATACAGTCACAACCCAATTGAGTTCGGTTGGAATTGATTTGATGAAGAAGTACGAGCATTAATACTTTTGTCTTCTCTACCAAAAAGCTGGAATGCTACTGTCACGGCTGTGAGTAGCTCATCGGGAAGCACTAAGTTAAAATTTAATGATGTTCATGATTTGGTTCTCAGTGAAGAGATCCAATGGAGAGAGTCGAGTGAATCATCAACTTCTTCAATTTTGCATACAGAGTCAAGAGGAAAAAGTTCAACCAGAGGCAATGGATGAGGCAAATCGAACTACTGAGGTAGATCAAAGGACAGGAGGTCCAAATCTAGGAATCCCAGTAATTCCCATAGTTCGAAAGTTGTTGAATGTTGGAATTGTGGGAAGATTGGGCACTACAAAAATCAGTGCAAAAGTGCACCGAAGAACCAGAAAGCAAAGGTAGAGGCAAATGTTGCTTACACCTCTAGAGGCAATGACGCATTGATATGCTCTTTGGAAAGCAAAGAGGAGTCTTAGGTGTTAGACTCTGGAGCATCATTCCATGCTACTTCACAGAAAGAATTCTTCGAAAGGTATGTCCCCGGAAATCTTGGAAAGGTATATCTTGGTGATGATCAACCTTGTGCTATTATTAGCAAAGATGTAGTAAAGATTAAGTTGAATGGATCTGTTTGGAAGCTGAAGGATGTCAAACATATTTTCGACCTGAGAAAGAACTTAATCTCAGTAAGGCATTTGGCTAGTGAAGGCTACACTATGATCTTCCATGGTGATGATTGGAAGATTTCAAAGGGCATAATGATGGTTGCTTGAGGCAAAAAGAGTGACACTCTTTACATGACAGCAGAAGCATGTTGTTCAATCATAGTTGCAGCTTGTAATGAAAATATCAATCTATGGCACCAGAGGCTAGGTCATATGAGTGAAAAAGGAATGAAGATTATACATTCGAATGGGAAACTTCTAGATCTACAGTCAGTGGAGATAGACACGTGCGATGATTGCATACTTGGAAAGCAGAAAAGGGTCAGCTTTCAGACAAGTGGCAGAACCCCAAAGAAATAAAGGCTAGAGCTCGTTCACTCTGATGTTTGGGACCAACAACTATCTCATCTATTATTAGGAAACACTACTTCATGACTTTCTTCGATGATCACTCTTGGAAGGTATGGGTTTACTTTCTAAAACATAAGGCTGAAGTGTTCGAGGCTTTCAGAAGATGGAAAGCTATGGTTGAAAATGAGACAGGTCTGAAGATCAAAAAGCTCAGAACCGTCAATGGTGGTGAATATGAAGACACAGATTCAAGAAGTTTTGCTATGAGCATGGTATCAGAATGGAGAGAACCGTGCTAGACACACCTCAATACATTGGTGTAGCTGAACATATGAACCGAACGTTGACAGAAAGAGCCAGAAGTATTCATATTCAGTCAGGTCTACCGAAACAGTTCTGGGTAGAAGTAGTCAACACAGCTGTTTACTTAATCAATTGAGGCCTATCGGTTCCATTGGAGCACAGAATACCAGAGAAGGTATGGAGCCAAAAAGAGATAAAACTATCACATCTAAAAGTTTTTGGCTGTGTAACATATGTGCATATCCATGATCAAGGAAGGAATAAGCTTGATCCCAAATCTAAGAAATGCACTCTCATTGGTTATGGTGAGGATGAGTTTGGCTACCATATTTGGGATGAAAAAAACAAAAAAGGTCATCCATAGCAGAGATGTGATTTTTGACGAAAGGGTGATGTATAATGACATGTATAAAACAATCGTCAGCAACTCAGAATAGAATGAGTCAGTATTTGCAGATGCAGAAGATGTCCCAGTTAGTTCTATGACAGAACCCATTATAGCAAGTCTTCAACCAGAAGAACTTGTTGGACCAAACAGTGTGCATCAATCTAACACACCACAACCTCCTACTCCATCTCTTGTGTTAAGAAGGTCTTCTCGGCCTCATATGCCTAACAGGAGATATATGAACTATCTCTTGTTGATTGACGGAGCGGAGCCTGAATGTTATGATGAAGCTTGTCAGACTAGAGATGCTAGTAAGTGGGAGCTTGCTATGAAAGATGAGATGAAGTCTCTGATCTCCAACCGGACATGGGAACTAGCTGAATTACCCATGAGGAAGACGACACTTCATAACAAATGGGTGTATCGGGTAAAAGAGAAAGATGATGTGTTAGTACTGGAGAAGATCCAATGAAGCAGGAATCCAGCAGAGCTGTTGACAAAGGTGGTGACTATCGATAAATTGAAGTTGTGCTCAACTTCAATTGGTCTGCTAGAGTAATAAGACCAAAAAGGTTGCTGCATTGATCGAGGTGTGAAGACAGATTGAAACCAGTCTTCAAGTGGGAGATTATTGGTCAAACTACACATGCATTAGAAATAAATTATAATAAAGATGGACTGTGCATCTTTTGTTGACAAAATATTTGGTAGGTAAGATGGTAGGTGAATATTAATCTTGACCATCCATTTGTTGGGTGTGGATTAATCTTGATCATCTATTTAGTTGGTAAGATGGTAGGTGAAGATTAATCTTGACCATCCATTTGGTGGGTGGGGATTAATCTTAACCATTCATTTGGTAGGTAAGACGGTAGGTAAGAAATGATCTCAATCATTCATCAAAGTAGGTGAGAATTAGTCTTGGCTGTCTATTGAGGAGGTGTAAGCCTATATATAGCCTTATGAATTTATTTGTAAGGTATTTCATCCAAAAGTGAGAGAGAAACTTTAGTGAGAGGTTGTGAGTGTTTGTAAACACTTTGTAAATTTTCTTCATTCAGTAAAAGATCAGTAGCAGTCCAGAGACGTAAGCATAATTGGTCGAACTTCGTTATCAATTTCTCTTATTATTCCACATTTTTCTTCGCTTTCTCATAAATTTGATTATAGAAAAATTAGAGTTATTTCCCAACAACTGGTATCAGAGTGTTGATTGCATTTTTTTTGTCTTTTTTCGAGATGATTACTATTCATATGACTAGTGAAATTTGGTCAGTTGTACCAAAAAACTTTATTAAACTGAAAATGTAACACCCCATATTTTTAATTTTACTCAATTAAGATTTTTTTAATTTATTTTGTGACTTAATAATTTTATCTAAGTAAAATTTTATTAAAAATCTGAAATTTATAGAAAATTACAAAATTACTCCTGCGTATATATATACAAAGGTTTTAGATATTAAAGTGATAAAATTTATTTTCTCTCTCATTTTCCTTCATTCTCCCTACACCATCACCATTTCCGTTTATCAACCAAACAACATTCGATTTTTACCGAATTTGAATCAGAAGTAGTTCTCCAAATCCTTATCACTTTGGTGACATCTGATTATCTAACAATTTGCTAGATTTTCTAGTTCGAAGAGGAGAAGTTCGGATTTTGGGGAACTTGATCTATATTTTCTGACTTCTTTTCTATATTCTCCTTCCATTTTCATATTTTCTGACTTCTTTTCTCAAATTTGACATCAAAAAATGGACTCAAAACATCGAAAAACCTTGATCTATATAATTTGAGCTCTGAAAATCGGGGTTTGAGGGCTGATCGGAGACGAATTCTCTTACCGGAGTCGTCGTAAATTTTTGTAAATCTAGATATTTTTAGCCACTTTCAAGCCATAAAACTTATATATTTGGACTCCTCAGACCTCAAGCTTTCTTTTGGTACCATTCGATCTTCAATCCGCCACCGTCAAAAATTTTCCGGTCACCAGAATCACTGATCGGGTATTTTGGACAGAATATTCAGCTCATTAAACCGAGTTATCTTGTACAAACCACAGCTCCTAGTTGTTTTTAGATAATGAGATATGAATTTATTTGTGAAGTTTAAATATAATATATTTTTATTTATTAAAGTGATTAATTAATTTAATTGAATTACATGATTCATTATATAATTATTGGAGTTTATTGAAGATTATTTGATGAATAATTGAATTTTATATTATTAAATAGAGATGATTATTAGTTAATTTATAATATTAATATATTAAGTAATTAAATTAATAATCGATGATTACTAATTATGGAGTTATTTTATATGTTGATTGGGTGTATTATATATTTGGAGACCTGAATAGTATTGAATTATATTGAGAGGAGTTAAAGTGATTATACGAATTTATTTGGAAATTTTGAATCATTGTTTTTGGATTAATATGAATTTTTAAGAGGAAAAATGGAAATAAATGGAGAAAAATAGTTATAGATGAGGAAAAATAAGTGAAATAAAATATTATAAAAAATAAATATTAGAAATTTTTAGTCTCGTTGGAAAGCTTGTTGAGCAACCAAAGTCTCGAATAATGCGTTGAATAAGCATAACGAGATTATACTCTAATAGTAATTTTCGGTATGCGTGAGAGCGAAAAATAATTGTGAAATTTTATTTTTAATAGAATATAAATTAAATATAGTTTTGTAGTTAATTAAAAATTATATGTTGTTCATGAGTGACAATAGAACCGTTGCCAATGGTAGATTGGAAAAAAGAGTTTGCAGATATCGGCAAGTGTTAGTTAAGATTTGTACAGTAATTTATAATTTTAACCATTAAATTATTAAAGTAAGATTTTAAATAAGTTTTTATTCAAATTGAGTTATATGATAAGTGTGAAATTTTCAATAATAATAAATTATTTTTAAATACTTGTTATGACATGTTTTATGAAAAACATTTTAGTATAACATTTTTATATGCTTTATTAAGGATTTGATCGATATGATATTTTGAATAAGAATATGAAATTTGTATTTGATATGTTATCTCATATATTAGCATAAACAACAATTTAGGGAGTTATTGACATGTCAATAGGGTTTATTGGTCCAGTAGATTTTCTGTGGTTAAATGATATATTTACGGCCCAATGGATTTCCTGTGGTCGTATGATACATATAGTCGGTCCGGTAGATTTTTTGGGACTGAGCAAAATAATTTATTTACATTATGTTCATTTGATCTTGTGGGTTTTCTGGGATCATGAAATAATATATAACTAAGGTTAGTCTATGGTGATTTAATATATGGGCATGACAAAAAAAAATTTATGAGAATACAATGACATTAATTAAATGAATTTTATATGATATTATGGTTTGATCTTGATAAATGAATTTATAATTTTTGTTTCCTGTGAATGGTTGTTATTATAAATTACTGTACCACTGAGTTGTATAACTCAACACAAGAATTTATTTTTCTCTCGCGTAGATTTGAAGTGAAGATACAAAGAACAATTTTGTAAATATAGTGTCACTAAGAGTGGGCCTCACAGTATGGAGTCAAGCAGTAGTGGAAGTCACCCCGAGCTAGTTGGTTATATCATATTTTACTATTTGGAATTAATTTTCTGGAAATAAAATTTTACAAATCATGTGGGATGTATCATATATTGCATAAATGGGTGTGTAAGTGTGAGGATTTTATATACTTACTACTTGCTAATAAAATTTAGTTTGTATGTATATTTCAAAAAAAAAATAATAATAATAATTATTATTAAGTAAAAAAAATTTATGAAACTAATACTCTTTATCTATCTAGTATACGATAATATATACAGATGGATAATGGGTATTACAATTTTATCGGTATCAGAGCCTGGTTTTGGTAGTTCTAGGTTAGCAATGGGATATGAATAGAAAATACACATATATGCATATGCTTTGGTTTTTGAAAAGTGGTTTGAGTACAAAAATAAGTTGCTACTGTTGCTTTATAATGTGAGCCACTATTTTATTTTTTAGGGTGATAGATTGCAATTGTGGAGAGTCGGAGAGGAGACTCCTAAGGAAAATGAGTCACTATAGCAAGATAGTGAGGAGACATCTGAGTCTTATATACTTTTGAGCATAGATGCTTCATATCCTTCTCGGCGATAGAGGGCAGCTGAGGGTAGTACGTCTATTGGTAGGTCTAATAGGTCACATAAGATTAAATAGACGAGATAGGAGAGACACACATACCTCGATTCCTGGTTCATCTAGAGAAAAACTAATAAAGGATATGGCAAAGATTCTACGACATTCTACCAAGTCAGCCACTATGGAGATGAGGTTTGAGAGGCTCTGGAAGTTGAGAGCTACAGATTTTTAGGACGCAATGAGGATGATGTGGCTACTAATGAGTACTGGCTAGAGAGAAAAAAGAGGGTTTTCCAACAGTTGGATTGCACACCTAGACAACGATATAAATATATCGAGTCTCTACTGCAAAAGGAGACTTACGATTAGTGGAAGACTGTATTACAGTGCCCTCAGACACTTGACCAACCTTCATAAAAATTATTTTTGGAGCAATTTAGGGAGAGGTACATTCCCTAAGCTTATATTGATTGCAAGAGGTAGGAATTCTTGGATCTCAGATAGGGGGATATGATAGTAGAAGAGTATGAGAAAGAGTACACCCCCCTAAGTAAGTATGTAAAGGGTGTTATTACTAATGAGATTTATAGATGTAGAAGGTTCGAGAAGGGACTACGATCCCCCAGTAGGGCTAGACTAGCAGGATCACAGATTAAAGAGTTTACCTCTTTAAGGATAGCTGCTGAGGCTATTGAGGAAGCTGATGCTGAGGAGATGAAGATAATATTTTTGAGCTGCAATAAGAGACCTTTCTTTTACCAGGGTATAATTTCCTCAGTCAATAAGAAGAATATATTTTTTGGTAATAGATTCCAAAGTGGATCTAGAGGTTCAAGTGAACCAGTTTGGCGGGGATAGCCATAAAGATCAACACCATCAATTGGCAACACCCTAGGTTCAATTGGGGAAAGATTTATTACACACTCTTAATGCCAAACGACGTGGTCAGTGTAATGGATATGGGTGCAGTACCATGCAACAATTCAATGACAAATTATATTTCTCCATTCAAAGGTAATCCTGACAAATTCTCAAGAAAAACATCAGGAAACTAACAAACAGTAGGAATAACCTGAACCCTCGGACTCTCCTTTCTGCTATCCACCACATATGTTAAATAAGCTTCATTGCCCTTCTTAATCAATCTCTGGGCCTTCATAACTGAAATTATACAATATGACACATTTCTCTGAACATCATGTATTACCTGATCCTTAGCTCCAGGCTTCCTAAAAATAACCTTCCGAGCTGCACAATCAACTATAGCTTCGTGGTGAGTTAACCAATCCATGTCCAATATGACGTTGTACTCATGGAATGAAAGCTCAGTCAAATCTGCTAGATATAACTCACCCTGACTCAACAAGGGTAGCTGTCAGTGCACTATGTTAACCCTGACACTATGACCCAGGGGATTTGTTACTACTATATCATACTCTAAAGCCTCAGCCTCTAAATCAACCCAAATTAATGGTGTAGTACATATATAAGAGTGTATAGAACCCATATCTATCAAAGCATAAAACATTAGCATAAGCTATAGTAAGTGTTGTATGACTACCACCTGATCTATCTACTGTCTCATATTCAATCTGTACTGTCCCTATCATGCCACCTTGACTCTGACCTCTACCTCTACCTCTGGCAGGAGCATATCTCTATGTTTGGTTAGGTCTCTCACTTGCAATCTCTGTAGCTTGACCAAAAATGGACAATTCCTCCTAAAATGTCCTATCTCACCAAAACGGTAACACGTCCTGGTGATCGATCGACACTCCCCACTATAATACTGACCACACTGCTGGCACTGAAGGTGTGTAACAAATTTTTCCCCCACTGAACCTAGGTACTGGCAACTAATGGTGCTGATCTTACAGGATATCCCCGCCATACTGGTGCATTTGAACCTGAGGTAATGGCAACTAACGATGTCATACTATACATGGATTGATTAACTCACCACAGAGCTATAGTTGATTGTGCAACTTGAAAGGTTATTTTTAGGAAGCCCGGAGCTAAGGATCGGTTAATACATGATGTTCGGAGAAAGGAGTCATATAGTATAATTTCATATATGAAGGCCCAGAGATTGATTGAGAAGGGCAATGAAGCTTATTTAGCATATGTCGTGGATAGCAGAAAGGAGAGTCGAGGCTTTAAGATATTCCTACAGTTTGTTAGTTTCCTGATGTTTTTCAGGATTACCTCCGAATAGAGAAATATAATTTGTCATTGAATTGTTGTATGGTATTGCACCCATATCCATTACACCAACCATATTGTTGGCATTAAGAGTGTGTAACAAATCTTCCCCCAATTGAACCTAGGGTATTGACAATTGATGGTGTTGATCTTGATGGCTATCCCTGCCAAGCTGGTTCATCTGGACCTCTAAATCCACTTTGGAATCTGCTACTAGAAAATATATTCTTCTTATTGACTGAGGAACTTGTACCCTGTTGAAAGAAATGTCTCTTTTTGCAGCTCAAAAATATTGTTCTTAACGGCCTCAACAGTAGCTTCCTTAATGGCCTCAGCAGCTATCCTCAAAGCGGTAAACTCCTTAATCTATGATCCTACTAGTCTAGCCCTGCTAGGGGATTGTAGTCCCTTCTCGAACCTTCTACATCTATCAATCTCATTAGCAATAACACCATTTGCATACTTACTTAGAGGGGTGTACTTTTTCTCATACTCTTCTATTGTCATAACCCCATGTTTAAGATCCAAAAATTCATGTCTATTGTGATAAGTATAAGCCCAAAAAATGTACTTCTCCCTGAACTACTCCAAAAAGAATTTTTAGGAAGGTCGATCGGGTGTCTGAGGGCACTGTAACATAGTTTTCCACCAATCGGAAGCCCCCTCCTGCAGTAGAGACTCGACATATTTATATCGTCGCCTTTTTGTCCTCTCTAGCCTGTACTCAGCAACTGCCGCATCATCTTCATTGCGGCCATAAAAATCTATAGCTCTCAACTTTCAAAGCCTCTGAAACCTCATCTCTATAGTAGCTAGCTTGGTAGAACGTGGTAAGATCTCTGTCATATCCTCTAGCAGCTCTTTTCTGGCTGAACCAGGAATCGGGGCATGTTTGTCTCTCCTATCTCGCCTGTCTGATCTATGTGACCTATCAAACCTACTAATAGATGTACTGCTCTCACCTGCCTTTTGTCTTCGGGGAGGATATGAAGTATATGTGCACAACGGTATATAAGACTTAAAGGTCTCCTCACTATCTTGGCATAATAACTAATTTTCCTCGGGAGTCTCTTCTCTGACTCTCAACAATTGCAATCTATCACCCTATAAAATAAAATAGTGGCCCACATTATGAAACAGCAATAACAACTTATTTTTGTACTCAAACCACTTTTTAAAAACCAAAGCATATGCATGTACATGCATTTCCTATTTCTATCCCCTTTCTGATTTAGAACTGCATAAAACCACACTCTAATACCAATAAAATTATATCACCTCTTACCCTTTTATATACACCGTCATATACCAGACAGATAACGAGTATTACAATTCCGCAAAAAAAATTTTACTTATATATAATAATAATAATAATAATAATAATAATAATAATAATAATAATAATAATAATAATAATAATAATAATAATAAATAAATAATTTTGAAATATACATGTAAACTAAAAATTATTAGCAAGTAATAAGTATATAAAATCCTTACATTTACATATGACACATCTCACATGATTTTTAAAATTTTATTTACAAAAAATTAATTCCAAATAGTAAAATTTGATTAAAATAACCAACTCACTCGGGGTGACTTCGACTGCTGTTTGGCTTCATACTGTGAAGCTCATTTTTAGCGACGTTATACTTATAAAGCTTGTCGCTCTATTTTCATTTCAAATATATGCGAGAGAAAAACAAATTATCGTGCTAAGTTATACAACTCAACGCGTACAGTAATTTACAATAACAGTCATTCATAGACAATATAAATTATAAATTCATTTATCAAAATCAAACTATAATATCATATAAAATTAATTTCAATAATATTATTATATTCTCATAAAAATTTCTTGTCATACCCATATATTAAATCACTATAGACTAACTTTAGAGAAACAAGAGATATATATCATCTCATGATCTCAGAAAATCCATCGAGCCGTAAAACATATCATTTGATCACAGAAAATCCACCGGACCAATAAACTCAATTGATATGTCAATAACTCTCTAAATTATTGTCTATGCTAATATGAGATAAAATATCAAATGCAATTTCCATATCCTTACTCAAAATATCATATCGATTAAATTCTCAATAAAAAATATAATAATTTTATACTAAATTTTTTTTTCATAAAACATGTCATAATAAGTATTCAAACATTTCAAAATAATTTCATGTTATCAAAAATTTCACACTTATCATATAAATCAATTTGAATAAAAAAAAACTTATTTAAAATCATACTTTAATCATTTAATTGCTAAAATTATAAATTACTGTACAGACCTTAACTAATCTTTGCTGGTATCCACCGACTCCTTTTCCCAGTTCGTCCTTGGCACTGGTTTTGTTGTCACTCCTGAACAACATAAAATTTCTAATTAACTATAGAACTATACTTAATTTATGTTCTATTAAAATTAAAGCACCACAATAATTTTTTCCGCTCTCACGCATACTAAAAATTAATATTAGAGTCAGACCTCGTTATGCACATTCAACGCATAATTCAAGACTCTGGTCACTGGACATGGTTTTCAATACAACCAAAAATTTTTAATATTATTTATTTTATAATATTTTATTTCACTTATTTTTTTTCTCCTTAACTATTTTTCTCCATTTATGTCCATTTTTCTTCTTAAAAATTCATATTAATCCAACAAATGTTTCAAAATTTCCAAATAAATTCCTATAATCACTTTAACTTCTTTCAATATAATTCAATACTATTCGGATCTCCAAATATATAACGCATCCAATCAATATGTAAAATAACTCCATAATTAATAATCATCGATTATTGATTTAATCACTCAATATATAAATATTATAACTTAACTAAAAATCACCTCGATTTAATAATATAAAATCTAATTATTCACCAAATAGTCTCCAATAAACTCCAATAAATATACAATTAATTATGTAATTCAATTAAATTAATTAATCACATTAATAATAAAAAATAATATATTTAAACTTTACAAATAAATTCACATCTCACTATCTAAACTAGGAGGTGTGGTTTGTATCGGATGACACGGTTTAATGAGCTGAAAATTCTGTCCAAAATACCCGATCGGTAGTCGCGGACTCTGGTGACAGAAAAATTTTCGATGACAGCGGATTGAAGATCGGATGGTACTAAAAGAAAGCTTGAGGTGTGAGGAGTCGAAATATATAAGTTTCATGGCTTGGAAGTGGCTAGAAACGTCTAAATCTACAAAAATTTGTAGCGGCTCAAGCGAGAGAATTCTACTCCGACTAACCCTCAAATTGCAGTTTCTAGAGCTCAAATTATATAGATCAAGATTTTTTGACGTCCTGAATCCATTTCTGATGTCATATTTGAGAAAAAAAGTAAGAAATATGAGAAATGGAAGGGCAACCTCGAAATCATAATTTCTCCTCTCCAATCCCGAAAATCCAGCTAGTTTTTGGAAAATCAGACATAACCGGAGTGATAAAGATATAGAGAACTACTTCTGATATAAATTTAGCAAAGATCATATGTCGTTTGGTTAATGAACGAAGATAGTGATGGTGTAGAGAGAATGTAAGAGAATGAGAGAGAAAATGAATTTTATCACTTTGATTTCTGAAGCCTATATATATATACTCAGGGGTAATTTTGTACTTTTCTATAAATTTTGAATTTTTAATAAAATTTTATTCAAATAAAATTATTAAATCACAAAATAAATTAAGAAAAATCTTAATTGAACAAAATTAAAAAAAAAATGAAGTGTTACATTTTCCCTATCTTAAAAGATTTTGTCCTCAAAATCATACATGATAGGTCATTGCTAAACAATTGAGGATATTGACTTTTCATTATTTTTTCGCTTTTCCATATCGCCTCTTCTATTGAATGTTTCTACCATATGACTTTTACTAGAGGTACCTGCTTTGCTATATTGTTCTAGAATCCATCTTTCTTTTTTTTACAAAATAAGATATATTTATGTATTGATTATAGAATTACACCCAAATGGAACTTCACATGCATATAAACAAGAAATTATATAACACGAAATGTTTGGATACAAGGAGAAGAATACAATATCGAGGAAAAACCGGAGCACTTTTCTATCTTTTTCTTTTTCTTTTTTTCTTTTAGCTTTTTGGCTTAGTTTTAATTTTTTATAGGATGCCGAATGTTATTCTCTTTTCTTAGTTTTGCATTCAATAATATCATATTTGTTATTATTTATATTAGATCCGTAGTTTATTTAGGTTTTTTATCATTTTTTTTGTAAATCTTTAGATCTAGATTTATTATCTTTTTTTTTTTGTTTTATTAAAACAAAATTGGATTCTGTAGGTAGAGTTTTTGTTATGAAAGATTATTCTACTTGTATAGAAGACTTTTTTTTTTTTTTTATCTCCTTGTGTGGGAATTGTCATTCTCATAGGAAAGATGTTTTACTGTCCTTAGTGATTAATAATTATTTAGCAATAATTTATGGTGTAAAGGACTTTGAAATAGTAATAAGCCTATGAATTTCTTATTTATTGCCATTGAGAGGCTACCACTCCAAAATCTAAAATCAGATCCTAATAAACAGCCAGAAAAAAAAAATCATATGGTGTTGATGTGAAAGGTGAATAATTTATGACAAAAGAAAATATCAAATTTCGTAATCTTTAAATGTAGAAAATATTTTCTCTCTTAGAACTTAAATATCATTATGTTTTTAAAGAATAGTTACTATATATTTATAATACATATAGCAATAAAAACTCAATTAGTCTAATACATGTAACTTCCTTCTTGTATTTACTCATTCCTTTTGACTTTTGAGTTTGTTTGTCCTAAAAGAAATTATTTACTCATAGCTATTTAGTAAATGAGAAAATAGCGTATGACTCTGTTTTGAGAACTTCAACCCCATAGATTGACTATGTACTAATACAAAACCCAATTTGCCAATCAAACAATGCAGCAAGAAATTATTTTGTTATTATTGTATGCATTTAATTAAACTTAAGCATAAATTAAGTCTGAGTATATGTTGATGAGTAATTAATTTTGATTATAAAGTTCTAATTAATTTGTAAACTTAAACCATACGGAGCCTCTGTACATATTTAATTTTGTCACTTTATCCTCTATAATCATTTTTTTATCCTTTTTACCCTCTTGAACTAACTTTTTAGTACAAATAGTCTCATAAAAAAATTATAATTCCATTATATATGACCTCATTTAACTGACATGTCATTATTTTAAAATTTTAAGTAATTCACATGAAAATGCTTTCATTTTCTCGCACAAAATTCTCATAATGAGCCTCCACAAAATGAACTCTCACAAAACCTTCCCTCTATATTGCTCAATTTTGCTTTATCAAACACAAAAATAAGCACAAACCGGTCTATTTCCATATTGATATCAGCCTCAGAGATAGTGGTAATGTTTCGAGGTTAAAATATTAATTTTAATTAACGACATGCAATTTAATTAAATAAAATTGATACGATTACAAGGAGACCTTTAGAAAAATGATAGTGTAACTGAAAAAGTTTAGTTAGGTCTGGTTGAAAGTTCTTTGGGTCCATAGGCCAACCATACTTTATGATCTGCCCCCATATATCTATAGACTTTATACCAAATTCTAGAATAATATAAGAGTATTTGGAATTACTGCTAGATGTCCAAAAAATAGATTTAAAATTTTTTTGATTTAATTGACTGATTTTTTTATTTTAATTTTTTATAAACTGATTCTCTAAAATTATTTTTGGAAAAAATATCTACTTACTTACTTTTTTCCAAAAGCAGTTTTCAAAACTCAAAAAAATTTAAAATAATTTTTTTTTCAAAAATAATTTTCTCAAACTCAATGTCAAACGGATTCTATATATTTAAAATGACATATAGCAATTTTTAAAAGAGTAAGAATTAATATTACAGCTAAAGCTAATACAAATATTTTGAGATAAAAAAAAAATTTACAAAATAAAGAAGGAAATTTCAGATTGAGAAAACACAAATTGATATAAAAGATGAAGAGAATATCATCAATTTCAAGGCAGAAAAGTATAAGCTGAGATTATTATTATTATTATTATTATTATTATTATTATTATTTAACACAAGCCTGTTTAAATGCTTTCAGTTTTTGCCATTTTTCTTTTCAGTCTTCATCGCCCAACATCTAATTTCAGTTAATCATTGTCTTGAATCATCTTCTCTGTTAACATTAGGCACAACAATTGTAAGAATAAATAACTAATTTATGACCAAGTGTAAAGTGATGAAATAGAATGGTTAGTTGTAACTTTAGATTATAAAGTAAGTAAGTAAAGATATTAAACGCATACCTATTAATTTTGGCCATTCCATTCGGATTGCTCCTTTTAATGACTATTCAAAAGTGATATATATGGTGAGAGAGAGTTCTTACAAAATTGAATTAAAAAAAAAAAAAAAAAGTAATGCATATGAAATGCGTACCTACAAAAGTGAGTCTTCAATAAAAAAATCGACAGATGATAACAGGAGGTTCTTAGCATTAGGATGCACCAACTCAACCCAATCCCACCATTCTATAGGATATATTTGGATTGTTTCAAGTGAAGGTAGAGGAGACAGTTGGTCATTCTCCATCAACACAAGAGAGAGCGGCATCCTCTTCAGCTTCCCACAATTAACCACTGTTATTTTCTTGAGGGAATTGCAAATTATGTTTCCTCTACAAATGCTCTTCAGTTGTGGCAAATGCGTCAATACAAACGACTTCAATTTTGGAAGAGAGAATTGAGTGTCGTAGTTGCTCTCATGGCTTTCTTGTCCTTCTTCCATGGTAAATATCTCCTCCATTTCACCACACCCTTCTACTCGAAGTGTTTCTAGGTTTTGAAGGTTTGAGACCAAGCCAGGAGGGAACAGCTTCTTCATTTTTGGACAACAACGTATCCTAAATTCTTTAAGAAGGGAGAAAGTAGAATGAGGTGGTGACACCGACAGTGGTATTGTTGGTGGTGGTGGCGGTGGTGCAGCATCATCTTCTCTACTAAATAGGAAAAGCAAGTCTCTCAATCCTGCAATACGAATTCCCTCAAGGCTTTGAAAAATAGACGAGGAGGAGGACAAACTAAGCAAACATTCTATCCCATTACAATTCACAATATCAACATGCTTCAATTCAGTAGCATTTTTCAAACACAAGCTGCTTTTTTTGATGTCGCAATCAAAAAATTTTAGAATTTTTGCATTTTGCGGGAGAAGTAGGGCATCTTCTCTTTCACAAAAATCTTGAGATAGAAAGTACACTATTCTCTCAACTGTCCATTGGCAAAGTTGGCCATCTCCAAATAATGTGTGAGGTCCTACATAGAGAATGTAATGGTTTAGATTAGAGAAAGGTGTTGAAGTGGTGAAGATGTTGAACTCACCAATATTTGGGAAAGTGCACTCCAAAATTTCCAACTTCCTCAAAGATTCTAATTCCTTTCCTTTAACTTCTAACCATTTGTGAAGCAAGAGGACTTGTAGATGGGAAAGATTTGGAAACATACCAATGGGCAACTCTTTTATATTTGTTCCACGAAGTTCTAAGTACCTTAGATTGGATAGCATTTCCATGCCGTGAGGCATATTTTCAACTTGCAAGCAATTAAAGAGATCCAATTTCTTCAATATTTTAAGCATTGCTAATGAGGGTACCTGCTTTAAATTGTAACAACGACAGAGCACTAATGCATTTAGGTTCACCAAACGAGAGACGGAACCTGGTAATTCATCAATTTTCGTGTCTGAAAGATCCAGAATCTTGAGCCCATTCAATTGCTCAAAAAAAGAATCTGCTATCTTTGTCAAAACCTCATTCCCACGCAATAGTAAGGTTGAAAGATTCGGACACCTTGGTGAATGGCCAGAGGGAATTTCTTCTATGTTGTTGTTAATTAATGAGACTTTGACAAGATCCACTACCCATTTTTCAATATCTGGAATTTCTACCAATCGAGTACCTGCCTTAACCATCACTCCTCCATTCCTTTTCATTGTTTGGATGGCCATATCCCTAACCAAGTCATGCATCAGCACAAATCTAGTACCAATTTCATCTGTAAAACCTTCTAACAAGCAAACCTTTTCAAGTCTGTTGAGCATCGTATGCCCCTTATCAAGTTTTGCTTGCCTACTTTCTCCTTTTATTACTTCCTCATCAATCAAATACTCTATCAAGTCCTGTCTTCTGATCTTAAAATCTTCTGGAAATAACGCACAATATAAGAAGCATTGTTGCAATACTGAATCAGGCATCAAGCGATTATAACTGAATCTCAATACTCGGAACACCTCTTCCATGTCATTTTCCTTAAGTTCTGATTGTTGCAGTTCCCTGAAAGCGTTCCTCCACTCACAAACATCATCTACTCCCCTCATGCTTCCGGCCATTGTTACAATTCCAAGTGGCAAACCATCACATTCCCTTGTGATGGATTTCGCAATCTCCGTAACACCTGAAGGAAGAGGTTCCCCTAGTGTTTTTAGGAACAATCTCCATGCTTCTTCTTCTGTAAGAGGATTTACTGCTATAATTTCCTGGCAACGCATCTTCTTACATACATCTAATGAACGGGTTGTCAGAATCAACTTGCATCCATTTGCTCTAACATGTATACCTACATCCTTTAAATCAAAATAATTCCACAAATCATCCAAAATGAGAACACACCTTTGTTTTTTCTCCAATGCATTTGACAGCTTTGCAGCTCTTTCAATACTATCACCTTCACGGGAGAGATCCAAGCCAATTTTGTTCGCAATGAGATTCTGCAATTTGTAAGTGCAAAAATCTTGTGATACAGTAATCCAATAAACTGTAAGATGACTTTGAAGAAGTTGATTATGGATATGTTTCATGAGAGTGGTTTTACCGATTCCTCCCATCCCATAAATGCCAATGCCTAAGATCCCATCCTTCATCAAACATTCCCAAAGCTTTAGAGTGTTAATTTTGAAAGCTTCACCCACTAATTCTGTTGTCAGGAATGGCTCTCTGCAAGTCTCATCGACATGATCAAGTACAAGCCCACCTTCAAATCTACCTTTCTCAATCAACTCCATCACTTCTTTTCTCAATTTCTCAACCTGATCCCCCAACATTGTATTCCATCTACTCTGTTCAATCGCTTGTTCTAAGCTCAGAAACTGGTTTTTAAGGTCAGCTACATTCCCCAACCAATTTTCAACTTCATTTTTTCTCTTCTTAGTAGAGGATGACTCTGCATGTTTAAGTTGCAGGTTTATGTCAGCTTCTCGAGCTTCAAGTAGTTGCAATTTTCTTTTCAGAGTTTTCCTTTTCTCCTCGAAGTTCCATATGCGGTCAACAACTGGCCCAGCTATTTCTCTCAATAGGTCCATACCTGACATCAAATTATCAACATTTTAAATAGCAATAATAGATCAGATTTTATTTAAAGCTAAAAGAAATCTCTCAAGTTTCAACATAAAATTAGATATTTCCAGTGAGAATACAATTTCAGCCAAAATGATCTGATCCATTTATTTTTCTTTTTCTCAAAATGATTTAAAATTCTTTGGTCAATTATCTTTTGTTTTGCTCTCTGATCTTCTCCTACAACAAGGTATATATCACTTCCCCAATCACTTAAAGGTTTATTTATTATCACAAATCCAAGATATTCTTATTCAAAAAAATAAAATAATTACCACAAGTTTTTTTTTTTTTTTTTTTTTTTTTTTTTGTGGATGTTAAACATTTGTAATATTAAAAAGGTATATTCTATTTTATACTGACGAAAAAATTAAAAAAAAACTTAAATCAGATGGCAGAAATAATCTCTGACATATTTGTACTTTATTTAATTAATAATTTTTAAAAGGAAATGAAACTAAAAGAAATTTGTAAACTGTTGGGATCTCACATATTATTTAATCAAATAATATATTGGAAAGTAACATATGATCAACATATACCTATACATCATTAATTTTGCAGTATTAATATCTTCAAAGGAGAAAAAACTATTTACCTCACCTAAACGGAGTGAGATGTTATCCAGAAAGGAATTGATCGATGAACCAGAAGAAGAAGAACAAAGTGAATATCTGTTGAAGGAAAATATGAGGGTAAGAGAACAAAGTGAATATCTGTTGAAGGAAAATATGTGAGTAAGGGCAAACTACTTGGCTATTTAAGTCAACTCTTTAAGTCTTTTTTAATTCATGGAGCAAATTAGTTTTACAGTCTCTTTTCAGCAATGCTATCGCAAGTCATTTGAATATTTAGAGGATTTACAGAATCAGCTATAGTCATTCATGAATTTTATGATTGTCAATAGAGTCAAAATTGGCGAGGAACAGGATCAACCATGCATAAGTTCAAAGAAAAAATATATAATTTTTAAATATTTTTTTAAAACGTCAAATAAATTTTTTTTTTTGTATTTCATTACCCAGTTTTATATTTATGATTAATTTTTAAAATAATTTTCAGATCATTCACTTTTTAAAACGTCAAATACTTTCTGATTTGCCCCATTTATCTATAGGTTTTATACCATATTTTGAAATGACATATGACAGGTGCAATGCAAATAAGAATGTTATTACATATTCAAAGAGTAAGATTGTGCTAATACATATATTCAAAGATGAAAGAAATATTTACAAAATCAAGAAGGGAAGTTGAGATTGATATGAAAGATAAAGATAATATCACTAATTTCAAAGCAGAGAAGTATAAGTAGAGAATTTTAAGAGAAACGCAAACCTGTTCAACTGCATGTCACCTTTGGGTTTCTGCTTTTATTCTTTTCAGTCTTCATCGCCCAACACAGTTAGTCCTATTCTTGAATCATCTTTTCTGTTAACGTTAAGCATAACGAATAACTAATTTATGACCAAGTGTCAAGTGATGAAATAGAATGGTTAGTTGTTACTTTGAATTATAAAGTAAATAAGTAAAGATTATATTTAAGTCCATATATTGGAAAGTGACAGATTATCAACATATACTATACATTAATTTTCCAGTAATAATATCTTCAAAATAGCTCCATATCACCCAAAAAAAAGAAAGAAATTATTTACCTGAGCTAAATGGATTAAGATGCTATCCACAAAGGAATTGATCGATGAACCAGAAGAAGAACAAAATGAATATCTGTTCAGGGAAAAGATGAGTAAGAGCTCTAATATTCGAAGTAGGTTTGATGGGAACCAACCAAGATTCATGAATCTGCTTCCAGGAAGGTGTGAGAGCAAACTTCTTAGTTCTTTATTCCCATGTCAACTATTTTTAAAATAACTCTTTCTTTATTCCCAGGCCAACTGAGTCCATTCTTGTCAAAATCACTAACTGATAATTATAAAAACACTTCTAAGTAATTACTCTACCCTTTTTTTCATAACAAAAAAAGTTTCTAATGTTTCACAATGTTTCAATTAAGCCTCTTAGTTCTAGAGTTAATTTCATTTATGTTCACTGAATTTTGCTCTTATTACAGTAAAATCATAAAATTTTTTTTGTCTCCAAAATATCATTAAACTATGTTTTTGTTTCACAAAAATCACTCATAGAGTTTTTGGTGATACGTCAGCTACTAAATCAGTTTTTCAGTGACATATCAACTGTCATATCAGCTTTTCGATTACCCATTTTGAAAAAATAACTGAAAGTGATTTTAGTGAAATATAAATATAGTTTAATAATTTTTTTCGATAAATTTTTTTTTTGTGATTTTATTGCAATAAAAGCTAAGTTCAATGATTATAGATAAAATTAACCCAAAATTCTACTAAAATCTTATGGTTTTCATTTTTCTCATTGGAATAAAGAGGATTCACTTTGATATTCCTTTGACAATCCATCTTCCATGAGCCAATCATACTTTCTGACTTGCCCCATTTATATATAGACTTTATACCATATTTTGAAATGACATATGACAGTTGCAATGCAAATAAGAATAAGAATGTTATTACATATTCAAAGAGTAAGATTGTGCTAATACATATATTCAGAGTTCAAAGAAATATTTACAAAAATCAAGAAGGGAAGTTGAGATTGGTATGAAAGATAAAGATAATATCATTAATTTCAAAGCAGAGAAGTATAAGTAGAGAATTTTAAAAGAAATGCAAACCTGTTCAACTGCATGTCACCTTTGGGTTTCTGCCTTCATTCTTTTCAGTCTTCATCACACAACACAGTTAGTCCTATTCTTGAATCATCTTTTCTGTTAACGTTAAGCATATCGAATAACTAAATTATGACCAAGGATCAACTGATGAAATAGAATGGTTAGTAGTAACTTTGAATTATAAAGTAAATAAGTAAAGATTATATTTAAGTCCGTATATTGGAAAGGGACATATGATCAACATTCTATACATCATTAATTTTCCAGTAATAATATCTTCAAAGAAGAAAAAACTATTTACCTGACCTAATTATAGAGATTATAGATAGAAATTCTGTGTCGTTTGAATAATTATATAACTCCATCATTTACATAATAAAATTACATGTCATTTCAACTAAATACTTTAAAAACAAACGAATATATTTGATTCTTAGTTACAAAAAAACCAATTTTATTTTAAATTAAAAACATTTAAATTTTAATCAAAACAATTTTGTGATTGTCATAAATTTAAGGCATCAATAATCTTAACTGGAAAAATTTTGATAATTAGTTTCAAAATATCTTCCCTGGACAATTTTAGAAATACGAAATTCTTACCCGAATCTCAATTCATGGATCCATCGGATCGAATAATAAATAGCCACTCATCAATAATTTTTTATATTATTTTGACAGAAACTGAATATTGCTGAAAAATTCAACGACTTCCAATTGCTGTTATGGATTTCTTTTTGTTGCTTCTCTTCTTCCATTGATATCTTCGCCTACTAGGATCCAACAGCTTCTTTCATGCTTGAACATTTCCTCACGTAAGTGAAAATCTATATACTAGCTAGAAAATTCGCCAAATGAATTTAGTAAATTCTCAATATGCTCTAGGAGAAGGGAGTGGAGATGGTGAAAGTGTAGGGAATATTTTTAAAAATTTTAAAATTTTTGATAAAAATATTTTATCTAATAAATCATAGTAGAAAAATCTCTTACAAAATAATTAATTTTCATAATTTGTATCTTTTAATGCCACAGATCAATGCTCACACCAGATCTTACTGGCGTTTCTGTCCATACAAATCTTCCTAAGTTCTTCTCAGGTTTGATTGCACTAAGCAGTAGACACCTTGTGTTCTACAAAATGAGCCATTAGCAATTAAACAACCAAAATCAAAACTAACAAAGAAAATAAAAATTATTTTTGTTTGCAGTTAGCTTTTTTTATCTTTTGATGATGCGAATTTTCTTCTCAATATAAGAGAACCAAAAGTACAATAATTAAAAAAATTATTTGTCTTCTCCTCGGTTTTCTCAGCAAAAGAAAGCCATATATTTTTTTGCTTTTGTTTTGTTTGCTTTTGTCGAAAGCAAGTGAGCAGCAACCGAAAACTAGAATTCAGTATCATGGCAATGGTGATCTCCTTCTCAATCTAAAATCCTATTTTGAATAGGATTAGTTAAATAGGATAATAATATCACTTATATATTATCTTATTTTCTTTCAAAAAAAAATAAAATAAATGATACCTATGTTATCTCAAGATAAAATATTAATTTATCTTTATCAAATAAATTATCTATTTTGAATTTAATTCTAATTAAATTATAATTTCCAAAATTTAAAATAATTATCCGATAAATTGTTTTTATCCACTTACAATTCAATAAGAATTTAACTTTGTTCACTTGTAAACCTAAATTCCAATATGCTAATTAACAAAATATGTAATGGTACATTAATTAAATGAGCTAGCCTATGGATCATATGGGCACATACAATATTGGTTACAAATTGTTACCCTAAATGGTGCATCGCTAGATTTTAATCTTGACAAACAAATTAAGATATCACTAATGTCTTTTTTTGAGTGCTTATTTTGTAGAAACAAAATTCAAATTAACGAACACGTACTTAGTGCATTTCGAAGAATTGTGACATACCTGTAAATTGTGACCGCGATAATAGAGTATTAATCACTTGCAAAGGACATTTCGCGACCGCAAGATTATTTTGGCGATTGCGATTCTAGTAAAGCTAAAAAGTACAAAGATAAGTAGAGAGGTTCGCGAACAAGATAGCGACGGAAAAATTTGTTGTGAAAAATGAATCGTGATTGTGAGGCAAGAATAACGACAGTAAAATTCATATGTCAAGCTCACCAAGAAATGACCAAGCAAAGAACGCCACGTGTCCAAGGGTTTAGAGATCAAGAGGAATTTGCGACTGCAACGTTGAGAAGGGCAACCGCAATCGCAGTAGTTGAAGAAATTCAAATTAGACAAAATGGTTTGTGGTGAGAAGTGTGACCTTGAAATAGCCCACAAACAATCGAATTACGACAGCAAAAATTGAGCACAACCATAAAAATCACACTAGTACAAAAATATCTTTAAACGAAGATTATATGTGTCTGTTGTAAAAATACCAGACACATAAAATAGAGGCGGTGACATTTTTGTAAATATATGATAAAATTACAAAGTATATGTGTCTGTTAATATAAACGACAGACATATAAAATTCAACTTGTACTTTATGCGTCTGACATTAATAAAAGCAGACACATATATCTTTTACTTTAAGTGTATGTCGTTAAAAAGAACAGAAGCGTAATATCTCTGCACTCATATGCGTCTGACATTAATAAAAGCAGACACATATACCTTTTACTTTAGGTGTCTGTCGTTAAAAAGAACAGAAGCGTAATATCTATGCACTCATATGCGTCTGACATTAATAAAAACAGACACATATTAGTATACAATAGGTGTCTGTTGTTTGTTAAGACAGACACCTATACTTCATTTTTTAAAACCAAAAAATACGGTTTCTCTCTGTGCTCTTTTATTTGAAACCCAACTATATATATTTATTTCTTTTACTTTAGATCTTAAAACCTAGTTGTATGCGCCGACCATCTCCTTCTTCAGCTCTCAACATAAAAGTTGGCTTGTAATACCTTCATCACATTTTGGACTTGTCTTAGTGGCGACGATAATGACAAGAGCTATATTGTTCGTTGGTGGCCATAGATACACATGGAAAAGGTATTTTTTTTTCTCTTTAGCTTTTTTCTACATTTTTTGGCTACTATGTTCAATTTGAGCTTTCATGTCGTAGCCACGACGATGACAAAAAAAATATTTTTTTATTGATTTATAAAATGAAAGTGGGTTTCATGCATTGAGAGGTTGTTTAAAACATTTGGTAAGGAGAAAATAAGTTAGTTATGCACATGTTAAAGCTAATTTTTACCATCAATTAGCCAATGAGTTGTATGTTCTCCACCTTATTACTATTGGTATTTGATTTTCTACTTTTTTTATGCAAAAAAATTTATTTATCTTTTTTATTTTTTGTGTATTTTATTTTTGTTAATTTTATGTTGTAATTTTTTTCACTTAGTGATTGTTTTTTTGTTATACATTTAGTTTTTTTATGAGTTTAAGTAATTTTTACGATTTGCTGTATATTTATTAATTTATAATATTTTAAAAAAAAATTAACTATAGGTGTCTGTTATTTTGTAATAACAGACACCTATAGTGAATTTTTTTTAAAAAAAATGACTATAGGTGTCTGTTGTTTTATAACAACAGACACCTATAATGAATGTTTTTTCAAAAAAATTGACTTTAGGTGTCTGTTGTTTTGTAACAACAGATGCCTATAATCATTTTTTAAAATATAGTTTATGCGTCTGTCATTATATTTTAACAGACGCATAAAATAATTATATGCATCTGTTATTTTGACAGACGTCTAAAATCCAATCCATATGCGTCTGCTTCATAAGCGTCTATCATTTAACAGACGCATAAAGTTCAAAATAACAGACGCATAAAGTTCAAAATAACATACGCGTATAAGTCATTTTTGTACTAGTGTCATATGAAATCCACTGTTTCAGCTTGGAGCCAATCAGACCCAACCACGTGTACTAGCCATTAGAGAGAAGACAAAATCACAACCGCGATTTGGGTCTGACAACAAAAAATAAAAAGCTGCAAAAAAAACTAGTTGTTGCAAAGGGAATGTTATGTAACAGTTCTTTTAAGGTTTTAGGCTATAAATAGCCATTCCAAAGACCTTAGAATGTAATGCTTACAAACTTTCTATGCCTAAGATTTGCTATTGAAATTCTTCATCTTATTTCTTTGTATCATTGAATGATATAATGATTTTAAATGGTTATCCTTAAAACACTTAGGATTAAGGTTTATAGTGAGTCTTGGAAAAAGTCCATGAAGGGTTTGAGAGTTAGCCTAGTGAATACTCTTATTGTAAGGGGTTTTAGGTGAGCCCTTAGAAAAATTCAAGTTGTAAGGATTTAAGTGTGAACCTAGAAAAATACTTATGTGGGTTAGAGTGTGAACCCTAGTAAAACACTTGAGCCTGAGAATTAGCCCTACCAAAAATACTAAGATAAGTTGAGAGTGAGCCTGAAAACTCCATCCACTGTAACTTAGTGATAAGTTAGTGGAAAAATTTCAATTAAGGTTTTGGAGAAGACATAGGATTAGTTAACACCCAAATCTTTATAAAAATTCTTGTGTCTTTGTTTATCTCTTTCTATCATTTAACTTTAATTGTCCAAGCTCAAGTTTTAATTTTTCTTTTACCCTCAAATTTTTCCTTAAACACCAATTTATTCCTTTTTCTTGGTGCATATCTTCTCAATAATTGGTATCAGAGTATAGGTCTTTCATTGAAGGCTTAAGTGCAAGATAAAATATCAAGATGGAAAGTGAAGGGCTTCACCGCCTCATTCCATTCTTTGACGACTCAAATTTCACACTTTGGAAGTACAAGATGGAAGCCTACTAACACTATTTATAAAGAATGGAAGCCACCAACCAAGGAGGTAGACAGTAAAAAGAAGCTAATTCTGCAAGATTATTGGTCTGATGCATAAAAAAGGCTAATAGAAAGAACAAAAGAGCAATAATAATTTTTCTTACCACAATTCCTATGGAATAGTACTCAATAGTGCAATATTGTCAAACCCCCTATAGCATTTAGAGAACCTTAGAAAACTATTATGGAGGAACCAAGCAAGTCAAGTCCAAGAAAATCCTCTTGTTAATGATCAAGTATGAGCTCTTCCAAAAGAAGCCACATAAGTCCATCACTGAGATGACTAATTAACTCCTAGCGATCATTAATGATTTGAATAAGCTAGGGAAGCTATATAGCCTTAAAGACATCAACAATAAAACCCTACAAAGTTTTTCCATGAAGGAGTACGGATTAAAAGTCACTGAAATTGAGAAGGTCAATGAAGACTTGAGCAACATGTTTACCAATGTACTTATTGGCAAGCTCACAATTCATAAAATGGCATTGGCAAGGGAGAAAGAGATAGAATAAGAGAATGAGAGAAAGGCTATAACTTTCAAGGCATTAACAAAGTGTTATAGATCTTCAAGTAAAAGTTCTAGCAATGAGAAAAAAATGAATCAGAAAGTAATGAAGATATTGTCATTCTTATAAGAAGAATTAAAAAGATCAAATAGAAGAAAAATTATGGTAACAATCTAAACAAATCCTCTAAGTACTCATCAAGCCATAAGAGGCATAAGAGGAGGTCCCACATGGAACAAGATGAAAGGAGACACAAGGCAACAAGTGATGAAAACTCTTCAAGTGAAGGGGAGACAGTTGCCTCTTGCTTCATGGCTTTATAGGAGGACCTAAATGTGGTATGCTTTATTTCTAATTCTTATGTAGTACCAATTCATTTTTTAGCATGAAGTAGAAAATGAATTACTTGAAGTCATATTTTTAAAAGTTGAGTTATTTAAAATGAAAATGAATTTTTATAAAGAAAATAACTCTCAACTTGAGAATAATTTAGAGGATTTGGAAAATCATATTTTATTTCACAAAACTTCTAATGATTCCCTTGGGAAATAATTAGATGAGAATCCTCTTAAACCTCAACCAATTAAGCTTTATTAAAATAAAAATGAGTTTTAAAAAAAAGTTGAGAAACTTAGATTTTTGTTATTAAAGTTTTAAAAGGGAAAGAATAAGTTGGGTACTTTTTTAGTATTTCAAAGGTCTCATTTGATTAAATAAGATTTAGGCTTCAATAGAGATTCATTATTGACTCATTCATTTAGTGTTATATATTTTGTTAAAGCCTCTACACCTCAAGTGTCAAGTATAGAGTTACTAGGCAAGAAGGTTCACACTAAGGCATACACAAAACCTCTCGTTCCAAAAAGAAACGGGAAGGGCTCACATAGTCTTAAAGCCAAGCCTTAAATGGCTAATCATGCATTTTTTTAGCTATTTTCTGGAGCGATATGACCGTCAAGTTTCTAATGCCTCAGAAATAATTAGTTTTTATTTCTCATGCTCTAGTACTTCTTCAGAAGAATTCTTTTGCTCGACTTCCTTTTCCACTTGTACTACCGCAGTCTCTGAATTTTTCTTTCATCGTACTATCACTTCTTTCTTCTCTTTGTAGTTTATCTTCTGAAAAAATAACATATTTGCTAACTACAACCTTATAGCAAGTGAGTTCCTATAAGCGATACCCTTTTACTCTATCAACATTCCCCAAAAATAGACAGTTTCTGAATTTTAGATACAACTTTGTAGTTTTTTTTGGCATTGTACATTACTTGCATTAGACTTCTAAATATATAGAGGTTTGAATAATCGATCTTCTTCTTAGTCCATATCTCATTTGGTGTCTTCAACTCAATTGCTATTGATGAGACCCGATTTATAACATAACATATGGTATTTACTACTTATGCTTAGAAAGATTTTTTCAAGCCTGTAGCTCCCAATATTGCTCTTATTCTTTCTAATAAGGTTTTGTTCATCCACTCTGTCACTCCATTTTATTAAGGAGTATATGATGTAGTGAACTACTTTTTGATGCCTTCTTAATTGCAAAATTTTGCAACTCATGGTTCATGTATTCTTCCTCGTTATTTGTCCTTACACACTTGATCTTATTTCCATAATCAAGTTCTACCTGCGCTTTGAATACTTTGAAGATTGAAAACATATATTTTTTTTTTATAGGATATACCCAACATCTTCTAAAATAATCATATATGAATGATACAAAATATTTTGCTCCTCCCACAGATATAATTGGTGTTTGTCATACATCAGAGTGAAATAATTCTATAATTTATTTACTTTTAGAATTGGATGTGTAAAACTTCTTTTCGTGTTGCTTGTAATGCAATGCTTACAAAAAGTAAAGACACCTTAACAAGATCTGGAAGTAGATTTTTCTCCTCAAAAATTTTTCATTCCTTGATTTGACATATGCTCAAGTTTTTGATATCACACCATTATAGATCTTTCACTTGAACTACTTGAAATAAATGATACTTCTTCTTTTAGCAAAGTGTCTCCCTTCAATATGTACAAGTTGACAATAACTTTTTCTCCCTTCATTAGTACAAGTGCACCTTAAATCACCTTCATGATTCTTGTTTTGGCTTCAATTTTATAGTTAAGGTCATCTAATTGACCTAAAGATAGCAAGTTCTTTTTCAGACTTTCACATGTCGTACTTGTTGAATAGTGCATACTATGTCATCATGGAACTTTAACTTGCGGCATGATCATTGCAACTATATATACACAGATCCCTCAGAAACAACTACATATTGATGAAACCATTATCTTCGAGAAGTCATGTGAAATATGGCTCCCGAGTCAATGAACCACACATCGGCAAATATTTTTCTGCCTTCACTAATTGTCACTACTTCATAACACAAAACATTATCCTCATCAGATGTGCTTGCAACATTTTTCTTGAGGATTGAAATTTTTCTTATTTAAACTCCTACAATCCTTTTTCAAATGGCCCTTTTTGCCACTGTGGTAGCATTTAAAGTTCTTCTTACTTATAGACTTTAATCTACCTTAATCTTGACTCCCATTTAAGCCACGTTTTGTTGATCTCTTTCTCATCACCCTCAGGATTTCCGCTTGTTGCGAACTTGACATCTTATCCACTTTATTCTTGTGTTGATTTTCCTTTTCAAAAGTAGCAACTGAAGTATTATCAAAGCTCACATATATTGTCTTAAGGACATTTTTTGTTAGATTAATGATGATTTTATCATACAAATCAGGTAGACTTTGAAGTAGAATTTCAGTATGTTTATTTGACTATATTTTATAATTTAGTGATGTGAGTTGAGAAAATAGAATATTCAAAATATTGATGTTCTCTGTCACTAAAGTAAATTTTGACATTCATAAAGTGTACAATTTTCTTTTAAGAAAAATTTTGTTATGAAGTGACTTGGTCTCGTGCAGTTTTATGAGATAATCTCAAATCTCATTTGCAGTTTTTTTCTCCTTTATTCTTGACAATACTCAATCTACTAATGTAAGATGAAGATTTACAATAGTGTTTATATTTATCACGTTCCACTTATTGTTGTATGTGGATTTCACCAATCTTTCACTGATTGTTGCTAGGAAATTATCTTTTCTCAAGATAACTTTTATCTTTAATTTGTACAATGATAAAGTATTGACATTGAATTTTTCAATCTCAAATTTCGCCATCATTGCTTCTATAACAACTTTCAATAGTAAATATGAAATCCAACTTATTTTATGATGTGAAAGGTATACTTATTAGTAATAACTACAAAACATATGATAAGTAGATATTAACACACAAGTCAGATTCTGATACCACTTGTTGAGAAAAATTAGGTCCACTTATTAGTGATGTCACGACTGTAATTTAGACTTTTACCGCATACATATATTACGGTAGTCTATATTACAGTATAGAAATGTACAGATCAGAGTCTAAATATGGACAAATAAATATGATAAATTTACTCTAATATGAATATTTAATTAATTTGATAAAATAATGCAATTTCGTGCTATACATGCAAATCGAGGCAACAGACCATGTTGAAATTTGGAATTTTTTGTTTGATGATAAAAATATAATTTAAACATACCAGAGTATAGAAAATATTATTTTAAAGTCATATGTGGAGTTATAAAGTGAGATTTTAAGGTTAATGACTCAATTTACCCAAATAAAATCTCTAGTATGGATTTATGGTACGATTTTCTAATTGAGAGTTCGAAATATGCGTTCCCAATTACAATGGTGTCAATATGATTGGAATTGAATTCTAAGATTTTCAAAACTAATAATTTGAAAATTAGATTTCGGATGAATTTTTACGGGCACGATTTAAAAAATTATTAAATTACAAAAACATAATTTTTGCATTGGTGATCATTTTTCAAAATCGAGAAGACCATTTCGAAGAAAAATTTATTCTGAGAATATTATATATATATATATATATATATATATATATATATATATATATATATATATATTTCAGCATTTTTATTCTAGCCATGTATGATTAATTTTATCCTTCTAGTCAAGGTTATCAAAAATTGGTTTTAAATAAATTATAAGATTTTATTCTTCATCTATTTTCCATTTTAAGTATTTGAACATTTTATATTTTAATTAATTTATTCACTTGATGAATAAATTCCAGTTAATTGGATCTTTAAATTCGTATATATTTAATTGATCTAACATAGTGGTGAATCAATACTTTTAGCAAAATTAAATTATTAATGAGTATTAGTGTGAATATTCAATTTATTTTAAATAAACGTACTTATGTTCTATTGAATAGAAATTATGGTTTTTCAAAATTTTAATGCTATTTTCAATCTAAATTTTAAGAGTTTGTTTTAAATTGGTTGATAAATAAAGTTTATTTTTAGTGTTTGTTCACTTAAATTATAATTAAGAAAAGGTAAAATATTAGACCTTGTTAATATTTATAATCAATTTATTTAATTTGAAAAATTATATTTTTATTCAATGATCAATATATTTAAATCAATTCTAAAATATAACTTACTGAATTTTTATTTGATTGATTTTAATTTAATTTGTTTGAATTTTAGTTTATTATATTTTAAATTTCCTGATTTTTATTTTTTTATTTTATAAATTCGTATTTAAATATTCTATTCTTACTATTTACAAATTTTATATTAAAAATTATAAATTTATGTTTGATTAATCACCTGACCTAAATGGAGTACGATGTTATCCACTAAGGAATTGATCGATGAACCTGAGAAGAACAAAATAATGCGCAGAACAATAAATTATTTGTTGAGCGAAAATATGTGAGTAAGAGCTCAAATATCGAGAATGGGTTTGATGGGAACCAACCAAGATTCATGAATCTGCTTCCAGGAAGGTGTGAAAGCAAACTGCTTAGCTCTTTATTTCCTGGTCAACTCTTCAAGTCTTTCATTATCTATGGACCAAATGATTTCTGCAGGCTCTTTCAGCAATGCCATCGCAAGTCGGACCCCACACCAATTGATTTTTTTTTTGAAGTCTGTGTAAACAATTAAAATATTTATAAAAAATTATAATACTATAAGTAATCATTCTTAAATTAAGAATAATATAGATTAAGTAAATACTATCTATCATATTCATATTCTAAGTTAATTTAAGACCATTCATTATAATCTAACAGACCGAAATTTTTTTGTCATTTGAATACTTTTATAACTCCATCATATACGTAATCAAGTTACATGTCACTTCAACTAAATAGTTTAAAATTTGAAGAATATGCTTGCTTTTATATTTCATTCTCATTTAAAAAAAAACCAATTTTATTTTAAATTAAAAACATTTCAATTTTAATCAAAACAATTTTGCCGTTTGTCATAAATTTTCAAGGCATCAATAATTTCGATTGGCAAACATTTGATAATTAGCTTCAAAGTATCTTCAAGCTCCACAATTTTAGAAAAACGAAAATTTTGCCTGTGGGTCCAACGAATCGAATAATAAATAGCCACATCGAATAATATTCTTAGGTCTACAATAATGTTAATTAGCTTCCATGGTTCCCAGTTGTCCCCATTTTCTCTTGAGCACTTGCTTCTTTTCCTCAAAGTTTAAACCAGCACATTCCATCACAAAGAGATTTTGCAATTGAATGAAATTCTACAGGAAGTGTTTCATGAAAAAGTACCCTGATTCTTTAACAGAAAGAGGCTCGATTTTGAAGTTCTTTTGGCAATCCATCCTCCAACAAACATCTAACGATCGAGTTGTGAGAATCAATTTGCATTCCATCATTAATCTAACAAGTATACCCACTAATATCGAAAGAAAACGGATTCCACACAAATCATATAGGATGGGAACGAAACTTTTTCTATGAGTCCATGCTTTCTTCAACAATGATGCCACCATGTATGGGGGGCTGTATAAAACTGGTCTAATCCGCCTGTATTTGATCAAATACGATGAGTTTGATTTATTTTCCTTTTTAATCGATTCGTATGAATTTTTTTAATAAATGAGGTTTATATGTCCGGATTGAATGGATTAGAGCGAGATAATTTCTTTTATTGTTTGGCTCAATATTTTTCCTATGAAATTTCGATAATTCTCATCCTTGAAATTTGAAAACAACTTTAATCATTGATCTGGGCATTTTTTGTGTAGAGGATTCACATATGTAAATCCCTTATCAAGGGCATTAATTTGGGTTTTCAAGTGCAGAAAAACATATCAAAATAAAAAAAAATTCATACCACACACAAAAGCTCTAAAGATTGACCAATATCAATTACTCCTATTAATATTTTAGTGCATTTTTCATGCCAATAACATAATAATTACATCAATAGAATACATTGAACAGCAAATATGCCAAAATACCAACTTAAACTCATTAAATTCCTTGAAAAACCTATATGTCATATTAGCATTAAATTCATAAAGCAACCAAGCTCTTCTCATAAACCATATGCATTATATCATAAACCATATATTTAATTAGGTCTTTCCATCACACATAACATGCAAAAATGCAAGATTTGAGAATTTAAATGTCCATATGTACATATCTCTGAAAAAGGGAGCCTTAACACTTTAAACTTCTTCAAGTTTGTCTATCCACTTGGTATTTCTCACCACTTTCTTTAACACTTATTAAAATATCAAAATATCTCTTATAAACCATAAAATACAAGTATGCTAAGAAAAAAAAAACTATTCTTGAAAATCAAACTCTAACTTAAAACCAAGCCTAAGTTCATCAACAAAACCCCTCTTACCAAGCTTTAATAGAAAAGGGGTGTTGATTCTCTTTTTCTTTTTAGGCTTCTTCTCTTTCTTCTTCTTCTTCAAAATATCTTCCTTATTTGATCAAGGCTTTCTTATCTCTTCTTAAATCCTCACAAACTAGTTATGGATATAAACTCTGTTCGGTTTCTATATGATGTGAGGTTGAGAAAGGGAGAAGATGAAGAAGAGAGGGATGGGTTGGATAGAGAAGCAAGGGAAGAGAGCGTTTTCCCCACTTTTTTACAGGAGTAAATGTACTTTTCACTCACTATTCATCTAAAAAGAAATCACTTTTTAAACTCTGCCGTTAAACTAGTACAAAAAAATTTATATGTATCTCTCATTTTAAATTTTATGTCTGTTAAATAACAGATGCTTATGAAAGAGATACATATGAGTTAGATTTTAAGTGTGTGTCAAAGTGACAGATGTTAGAGAAGTGCTCTAAAAGTAATCACGTTTTACATTTATTGTACAAATTTATTTGATTAATAAAAACTTTTTTATTAATTTAATGTTAATTTGATATATGAATTGATAATAATCTTAAATCAATTAATGAAGTTTTTGATACATAACATAATATGAAGGAAATTATGATGAGATCATGATATTGAGATTTTTATCATGTATAATTATATTAGTATATAAATTATCCATAGTCATAGGATTAATGAGACGGGACATTATTAATCCCGATAGACTAGCACATGTTACACTCTTTGATTGGATCAAACAGTAGATCTCATAATCTGTAAACATAAGATGTTTAAAGTTAATATGTGGATGTTTGCTAAGTGTAGCTAAGTATATTGGATGACCTGTTATAAGACAATCATATAGATAATCTATTCAAATGTTAATGATAGTCTCAAAACATTGAGGTTGTAATGGTGCAAGTATCCTTAAACTTGAGGTACTCAAGGATATCTTAGATATTGATTCTATATTTTTAAAAATGTTACAATAGACATTTTACAGTTTTGTAACAATAATATACTGTTATAATTTTTTTTCACCTAAACGTTTCATTAGATATAAACCGTTGCAAAAATTATTGCATATTCTTGAATAACAAGCGTTACATATTTATCGTAATACAATGTATGACAATTACTGCAAAGATGTTATATATGTAGCAGTTTTAACAACCGCTGCATTTTTAATACAATACAACAATATAAAATCGTTTAACAGATATATATTATGAATAACGTCTTTTATAAGCCCTACATACTAACCGTAATACAACAATCAAAAATTGTTGCAATAAGTATTATATAATAATTGTTTTGTTTTATTAAGGACATGCATTTCAACTCGGTTATTTAAATAATGAATATTTTTAATAAAGAGCTAATGTATGTCAAACCTATTTATTTGGATTTGGTTTGGTACAGACACAGAAAATTGGTTTTATATAGTATATGGTACACATACGTTTTATTTGCATGTTATACAAATCATGATTATGATTTAGATAAAGTTTTAAAAGATAGATAAAGTTTTACATGAAACAGGTTATATGGATAAAGTAATATGACATCCTCCTGTCTAGTGGGGATATATCCTACTATATGGGCAGGTGTTACAGCATTCCTTTTTCTTCTTTTATTCCTATTGCAAAAGTTAGATGTGTATGCTTTTCCTTGATATTTTAATTGACCTAAGGCCCCCAACTTAATCATAAGCTTCATCAAGTTTTTTCCCTTATGGTTGTTCTTGCTCTTAACTGCATATGATATATTTGCTAGCAGCGTAGCCCTTCTCTATCGGTCCTTGGAATTCTGTCCACACTCTACATGTTTTGCCGTTTTAAGTACCTTCTCCTCGTATAATATATTGTTTCTAGTGCGTCCTTTTCTCCGCTAATAAAGGCTTCAATTTGATTAAATATAGTGGTTCGTATTCCATTATCTCTGTCACAGTGCCATTCTTGGAGGTTTTCGATGCATATTCCTAATCATTTTTTAATATAGATCCTTGATCCACTGAATCACCTTGAAGAACAGTTTTCAGATAAATGTTGTCTCAAAAATGCAAGAGATTATTTTGTTAAGAAAAAATTGTAACAGATCAATTTGAATGCCGACATGTGTTTTTTGAGTTTGCTAATGAATAATTAAGTCTTATGGGTCAGTTTAGGACTTACTGATATTTGGTAGGATTGTCACTACAGGTCATATGTTGATTCACCACATCTTCTCCTTCATTACATTAGAAGATCTAAGCCAAACCTTAGAGTTCCCTGCCGGTACAGTGCCTCCTTCATTACATTTGATCAATTCTATATAATATGCGTTATATTTATTGCTTTCATTAACGGCTAATCAATTTAATTCTTTATATAATTTAAATTTAAATTTTTAAATAAATCAGTAAATTACCGACGGAATTTTTCCGTTGGTAAATTACCAACGAAATTTTTCCGTTGGTAAATTTGTTCCGCAGGTAATTTTCCAACGGATTCTCACTAAAATTAAAATCATTTTTACCAACGGATTTAATTTAACAACGGAAATATGCATTGGGAATCTGTTGGTAAATTTACCAACGGACATTTTTTTCCATTGGTAATCCGTTGGTAACTTTACCAACGGAATTTTTTTGTGTGGAAAAGTTAACGACGAGCACTTTACCGACGGAATTTTTCCGTTGCTAAATCTTGATTTTCTTGTAGTGGGTAAGCCTCTTATAGGCTTTCTTTAAGCAAAGAGAGTGCCCAGAACTGCTTTTCTCTTTTCCCCCTCGGATCACTTCAACTCCCTTTGTCTCGGGATATACTCAATCAATGATCTTGAACCACAGCGAAATGCATCCTTTCTGGCATGCCAAAGCAAGGTAAGTGATCTATTCTATCTATTCTATTTCCCAAAGCCTACTGAGCTAAAGCTTCATGCCCGACCTTAGTTGGATCATGCAAACAGTTGGTAGACCAACTGAAGCAAAGACTTGTGTAGCAAAGACTAGCAGCGGATCTGGAACATCGGATCTTTTTCATTCTGACTACGTGACCTATATATATATATGTGTGTGTGTGTGTGCGTGCGTGTGTCCAATCTAAATCGATACCCTCAATATGTGATTCTCAATTTTAGGAGTGGCTACACCTTATTTTCTTGACCACAGTGCCATAGCTACATTTCACACTGGCATAGCATTCTAACGCCCCCGCTTATAGTTTGGTTGACTGATTATAAGAATGATGCAATTATTTATGATTTAACTCTGTAAACTGTCATGGAAAAGGTTGTTTGTTTATAAGAACGATACAATTATTTATGAGTTAACTTTGTAAACTATCATGGAAGAGCAAATGCAATTATCAACAATGCGGCTATATATATATATATATATATCTTAGAACTATCCAAAATTGGACATAAAAGACTAGGATAATGAAATTAAGCTTAATAGAAATTTTATAAGAAAGATGTCACTTGCATAGTATTAAAATTTTGCTCAAATTAAAGAAGCAAATATCACAAGGTAAAGAGTAGAGTTTGAAGTATGAGAAGTGATACCAAATTGTCGAAGAATTTTTTCTCATGGGATTAGTTGGTGATAGTTCCTTAAACCAAAATTTCTCCCAATTTTATTGTAGAGAATGGTTTTGTTAAAGGAAACCATGTAGCTACAAGCAACTGTGATGAAATTTGTCTCATTGTTGGACGAAATTGAGGATTGTCACTCAAACATGCAAATGCAAGCTTTACAACATTCACCACTCCTTCAGCGATTTCATTCTGAGGAGACAAGAGGCGTTGGTCAATCACATCCTTCAAGAATGTCTGTTGATGAATTGGTGGAGATGATGAAGATGATGATGATGACAAAAAAGAAGCAAGCAGATCTCCCGGATGCATTCCCATTATTATTTCGAGCATCACCACCCCAAAACTATAGATATCGCATTTTTCATTAACTTCCATCGTGTATGCTAGCTCTGTAATAGAAATTGTCCAATCATGTTTCGTCTTATCAATAATTATCAATTAAAATTTGATTAGAGATATAATATAATAATTAATAACATAAACATATATATGAAATCAAGGTTTGCACCTGGAGCAGTGTACCCAAATGTGCCTGCAAACGATGTCCAATTTGATGAGTCAGGCATCAATAGTCTAGCTGTGCCAAAATCAACAACGTGAGCCTCATACTCTATATCCAACAAGACATTGTTACTTGTAATATCTCGATGAATAATTGGAGGAGAGCAATCATGATGCATATATGACAATGCATTAGCTATTCCTCCAATTACATTTAGCCTTTTATTCCAATCTAACTCCATTGCTTCTTCTTTATCACTTAATATCTTTCTTAAACTTCCTCTTTCAATATAGTCGTAAATCAAAAACGAGTGCTTGGGATGTGAACAAAACCCATATAACTTCACAATATTTCGATGACGTATGTTTGCTAGTGCTTCAATCTCTCTTGCAAACGCTTTCAAATCATTTTGAGAATGATGAAGTTTTTTCACAGCAACCACTCGACTTGGTGATACCATAGCTTTGTAGACACTCCCATATATACCCTCCAACCCCAATACAGTACTTGGAGTTGAATTCCTCTGTGACCTCAACAATGTTTTCATATTGCAAATCCTGATCGTGGCCCCAAATTGCATAATGAGCTTCTCCAAACGCCTCCGTTGACTTGGCTTTTTTGCTTTTAGTTCTTTGGTAGAGAGCAAATAAACCTCCAACCAAGATAAATAGTAGGAACAAACCACCCAAGAGAGGAAGAACAATAAGATTGAGTATCTTTTTGTTCTTTTTTCCCACATTGTTATTGATTATTGGAAAAACGCAAGGCTTTAAAGTTTTTAATATGGTGTTATTACCACATAGATCTTTGTTATCTCTAATTGCTTGAAATGAAGCCTCACGAAAGGCTTTCATGTCGGGAATTGGGCCCTCTAACTCATTGTAAGATATATCCACCTCTGTCAAGCTTATCAAGTCATGAAAGGTTTTTGGAATGGAACCTGATAGCAAATTGTGGGAGAGGTTCAAACTCTCCAGTTTTTGTAACTCTCCAAGTTGTTGTGGAATCTTTTCAGACAATAAGTTGTGACTGAGATCAAGGAATTGTAAATTGCTTAAGCTACCCATCTCTGATGGAATTCTATCAGAAAATTTGTTATTGCTAAGATTCAAGAACCACAATTTTGAGCATTCAGCAAGCTGTTTGGTGATCGATCCACTTAGATTGTTCACTGCCAAGTTGAGTTTTTTAAGTTCAGACAGCATACTTATTTCTTGGGGAATATTTCCTGAAAGTTTGTTATTGTTGAGACTAAGTTCCAACAACTTCAACTTCCCTAATTCCTTAGGAAGCTCTCCAACAAGATGATTTGTAGAGAGATCAAGCATTTGCAGCTTAGTAGCTTTCTCAAGACCGGATGGAATTTGACCTGAAATCTTATTCCTTGCGATTCTTAGTGTCGACATATTATGGAACTGCTCCCATTTCCATGAAAGTTGGCCATAGAAATTGTTGTCACTCAAATCCACATAGTATAAGTGCGGAAATGGATATGTGCCAAAATCTTCAGATATGTTTCCTGTGAGTTGATTTCTTTCAAGCCTGAGTCTTACCAAGCTGCTACAATTTGTCACGCTTTTTGGGATGGGACCAGTGAAATAATTTCTGAAAGCAGCAAAAAATTGAAGATTTCCACCAAGACAGCTGTCCTGTGGTAAATGGCCATTGAACTTGTTTGACTGAATTTGGAAGATATTTATGTGAGTAAGGTTGTTCATCCGAGAAGGAAGAGTCCCCAAAAATTCATTTTCTCTAAGGATCAAATGTGACAGTTTACTTAAGTTTGCTATAGAAGCTGGAACTAAACCGTTAAGATTATTGGAGGGCAAAGAAAGCACAGTGAGCGATGTCAACATCCCAAATTGAGGAGGTATGGTACCAGTGAATTGGTTTTTGTCTAAATTGAGCCGGGATAACTTGCTCATGTTGCCTATGAAAGCAGGAATGATACCATCAAGAAAATTGTGTGAGAGCTGAAAATCGTTAAGACCTTGAAGCCTCCCTAATTCCTTGGGGATTGAACCAGACAGTTTATTGGAATACAGATAAAAATATATCATGTTGCTCAAGTTTCTCATGGATGCAGGAATCGGACCTGCAAGGTTGTTCCCTGAAAAATCAATCAAAGAAAGAGATCTGAGGTTTCCAACTTCGGGTGGTATTGGGCCTGTGAGATGATTGTTAGTCAATTGAAGCTCAGAAAGTGAAAGGAGCATCCCAATTTCTTGCGGTATGGTACCTGAAAGCTCATTGCTATTCAAGTAAAGTCGGGATAATCTGGTCAAATTTCCCAGGGAAGCAGGAATTGGGCCAGTGAGATCATTTTCGTCAAGAAAAAGATCTACAATTGAAGCGAGCATTCCGATTTCACGAGGGATGGTGCCATTGATATTATTCCCACGTATAGAAAATGAGTAAAGACTAGTCAATGAGGATAGTTCAGATGGAATTTTTCCAATCAGATTATTGAATGATAAATCAAGAAAGGTGAGCTTGGAAGGATTACCAAAGCGCGTTGGAATTGTACCATGAAGAGAGTTGTTGTACACATCAAAGCGGATAAGATTAGAGAAGGATGAGAAGTTGAAACTCTCAAGCGTACCTTGCAGAGCTAAATCTCTAAGGATTATATTGGTGACAGTTCCAGCATTATCGCAAGTGATTCCAGACCAGTTGCAAGGTCTAGCTCCAGTCCATGAAGATAGGAGATATTGGCTATGGTTATGAAGGGTGGCTTTCCAATTGAGAAGAGCCTTTGCTTCGTTAGTAAAATCGGCAACAGAAACTGCAGTGGGAGCAAGAGCAAACACATGAAACATAGGAATAGAGCATAGGAAGAGTAATTTGTCTAAAGAGGAGGCCATGATTATGAAAAGTGAAGGGATTGGTGTATGTTGCAAGAATGGATATGCAGATTTTATAGGAAAAAAAAAAGATGGAATATTTTCGCTTTTTTAAAAAAAAAAATAGTTTGACTTTTTTTCCTTAAAAACTCAATTTGATTTTTTTTTTTTATAAAAAAAGCAATCAAATTCATAATTTTGATAGAGATACAAGTGTGAAAAGTGGGGTCGTATGTGGAAATTCCATACAAAAGAAAATGATAGTAATTGACTCTTTCCCATCTTGTGCGCAAGACTTTGGTGCATAATGCTTCAGGCTATTAAATGTACAAGATTGCATTTTTATTTTCTTTTATGTTTTAGCATGTAAATTATTTGTATTTTGTCTTCATTTCTTGCATAATGCTTAATTCCAGTCAAATTTTTATTTATTCTGGCCTTAACAATTGGGTTTAAGTCGTGCGACTGTAGATCAAGTCATTTTTATGTCTCCTTTGGAGTTATTAATTGCTAGGTTAGATCAAATCTTTTCTTTTTATAAAATTAATTTGAGTTGCTCATGAAATTGAGTTATTTTCATTTTAGATTTTATAAAATTAATTAGATTTTAATCAATCAAGCTACTGAAACTGATTTTTAATAATAATATAACATGAATGATTAAAATATACATGATTAGATTCTCTCAAAATAATACAATTTTTACACCTATCTGGGCATATAATAATGGGAAAATTACAGAAAAAAATCTCAAAGTTTGGGTGGTTTTTTAATTTAAACCATTTTTTTTCCTTATCGATTTCAAATTTTGATCTTTTCAATTTCATTTAGTGTAGCTCATAAGCTAGTTAGTCTCTATCAATTTTTGGATGAAAATTCGACAAGAACCTAATGTCAGGATCCATATTTCAAAAGTTTCCCTCTTTTCATGATCTATATTTTCATCTTTTAACTTGAATATAGCCCACATTTTTATGGTTTGTTGCGGGTAAAAAAGTGAGGAAAAAATAAAAAAGGACGGAGAGAGGAGGAGATGAAAAAAATAAAATAAAATAAAAAAAGGAATAGAAGAAAAAGATATATGGAGGCATTAAAATATGGGTTGAATAAGTCCAGCATAGTAAACTTTAACTTTTGATATCATTTTAGCGTTTATTTAATGGATTTTCAGTTAGTTTCTAATATTATTTATATTGTTGTCCAAATCGCTTGATAAATTAATTCTAATTTTTGTTTTAAAAAAAACATTAAAACGATTAGCCACATGTTTAAACCGAGCAACATTTGTTAGAATAATTGATGAAAAGCTAATAAAGGAGATTGCACTGAATCTTAATATAAAAATTAGAGTTTGAAATGTGTGAAAAAAAGGGGTTTAAATTAAAAATGTACCACTACTAATCTAATTAAAAATGTAATATTTTATTTAGATAGAAAATTAAAATGTAATATACAAATCACTACTAATCTGTTAGAATAATTTGTCTAGCTATTAAACGTGGCCAAACAAGTTTCTTAATGAGATATTTGTCATTTAAAATATTAAATTGGACATATAATATACATGTTGTCCGGCCACTCTATGAAAAATAAGATTAAGATGATAATTAGGCATAAATGTCAAGATTTTGGTCAAATTATGGCGGTACCCAAATGAGACTTTTGGCCATTTTTTCATTCTTCTTTCTTCTTCCTTATCTCTTCTTTTTAAATTATTTTTCTGCCTTCATGAACCATTCCATGCCAACCCCTCCATTTCCACCATAGCTAGAGCTTAATTTAGAGAAAGAAAGAAAGAGAAGAGAGGAAAAAGAACAAGTCAAAGTCATTTTTATGCACAACAAGACTTGGAGAAGCTAAGAAATGGACGAAGAGAGGAAAAAGAGCAAGATAAGAGGAGAGATAAAACCTTTAAGTGTTGATTAAGAAGAGAAAGAAGTATAGGTAAGAAGTTTTTCTTCTCCTCTTTAACTTTTATCAAAGGAAATTATGGTTTTGAGCTCATTTAGAGCTTGTTTAAGTAGAGAGAGTTTTGATAAGGTAAAGTTTTGATGATTATTTTGTGTGTTTTAGGAGTTCAAAGAGATAAAGAGCAAGCTTAATCAAGCAACGACAATGAGAAAGCTACTTAGAGAAAGTGAAGGAGAAAAAGAAAAGATTGGTGCCTAACTTAAGGCAATAACCTATGTTTTATCCTCAAGTTGCATTATTTGAATATTTGGCATGTAAATTATTGTAAATTAATAGTTTTTTGTGATAAAATTCTGAGGATGCATGTTTGTTAGATTTAGAAATATATTTGGTAAAAATTGAATTAGGTGATGTGGTGTTCTTTGCTGGAATTTATGGAGCAATGTGTACATAAACTGTTATACTTTAAGTTTTGGATTCATATTTGTATGTTCTTAGTTGGATTTGAAAGCTAAGACATAAGACTTTAACTTTTATTTAGACCATAAAATCTAAATATGTTTGTATTTGCCCAAAAAAATACATAAATTTCAAATGTAGAATATGTCCAAAAAATTTTAGGCAAAATTATTAGTAACCCGTCAGTGTTCAATTGATCATATCTTTTTATACAGAACTTCAAATTTAGTGATTCAAGTTGCATATAAAAATTAAGTTTCAGATCTAAAATTATTAAGGAGCCTTTATAATTTAATTCGGACTTTAACAGAATCAAAATTGATTTCAAAGACAGAATATAAAATCTGTCAATAACATAGCAGAAAATAAATTGAAGAATTTGATGTGTAAACTAATGTGAATCTTATTATATCATGTAAAGAATACTTTTATTGAGTAATTATGTGATTAATTGAGTTATTAAATGTATGAGATATGTGAATTTAAGAGTTACGAAATTTAATGATATTAATTAAGCCTTGGAACACCTAATTTAGCCCTAGAATTTTGGATAGTTTGGCATGCCAATCAGGGGGATTATTAATATCTATGATGACATGATTAATGAAGCCGGTATAATTGAAGCCAGTAATGACATCATTATTAATGCTGGTGATGACACACACACACACACACACACACACACATATATATATATATATATATATATATATATATGTAAATGTCAGTAATGACACTTATATACGCATACCATAAATGTCTGGTTGGCAATCCTGTTATCATTGTTAGTGGTTCTTAGGTGTAATGGACATAAATGAGTTAATGAAATTAAAAGAGTTCATGATAAAGTAAAATAAATATGAGATATAAATATATGAATTGGTATATATATATGCTAATGAACAATGAGATAATAAATTGTATGATAAGTGTGCACCATAAAAGCATAATAAAGTATGTTGCATGAATTTTTATATGTTATAAACAGATGGCAATGCATGTTGTATGATATAGTATATTGTCTTATCTTTATGCACCACTAAGCTTAGAGCTTAGCGTGAGAGTTTTCTTCCACGCAGATTTAGAAAGGTAGCTGAACCTTGTAGATAAACCTAATTGTGGCCTAATCCAGTAAATCAGTCGATAGTGAAAATCGTGGATCACAACTCTTTTGTACTTTATATTTATATTTCTTTATTTTGGATTTATAAATTATCTACTATGGTTTTTGTAATTAACCTGAAATTTTGTAAATATTATCTTATGTAAATAAAATATACATTATCTTTTTTTATATCTTTGAGCTTTGAGTAAAAAAATGTATGACTTTCTAGCATTTATTAAATAATGATTTGAAGAAGTCAGTGTGGTGCTTCCTTATCCAGGCATTTGAGGCTAGGGTGAGGGGATGCAACATTTTTTGGTATCAAAGCTGGGTTTGGAGGGTTTTGGAATTTTAAAAATAGTTTTCAAAAATATTTATCACATGTGTGTACCCACATTTGGATATATATAAGGTGTTGCTTATTGATTATGGTCATTATCTTATGATATAGGTAGGTTATGACTTTACGATGATGATAAATCATGGCTGGGGAGGCTGAGAGTAATGAGCCTATTGAGAGAGAGGTCTCATCAAGACCAAGTCGTCGCTGAGGTGTAGCATTGAGATATGGTGCTAACTCATCACATGGGCAGTTAGATACTAATACAACATAGACAGAGTTAATGAGGAATATGATAGATATGTTACAGAGGGCAACACAGCTAGCCTTATAGGTGCTACAGTTTGAGAGGCTGAGAAAGTTAGGAACACCTGATTTTTACGGGAAGAGAGAAAATGATCCTTTCGTGGCAGAGTTCTGGTTGGAATGAGCCGAAAGGATTTTTGATCAGCTACACTATACAAATGAGTAGAAATATGAGTATGCAGTATCTTTGCTACAGAAGCATGCTTATGATTGGTGGTGGTCAGAGTCATAGAGCTTGAAGGCACCCGACTCTATGACATGGAAGTTCTTTCTGGATAAGTTTAAAGAACAATATATTCCTCGTATTTACACTGATGACAAGAAGAGAGAATTCTTAATGCTAAAGAAAGGGAATCTATCAGTATCTAAATATGAGAGAGATTTCACACATCTCTACAAGTATGCTGAAGGCATTATATCAATGGAGGCAGATAAGTCTCGGAGATTTGAGGATGAGTTGAGGGATCTGATTAAGCACTAGGTCTCAGCCCTACGGTTGATGAAATTTCCTAGTTTACTAGCATTCGCCAGAATAGTTGAAAGAGTCCTAGTGACACAACAGCTAGTGCAGGTTAGTGGGGTTAGTAGATCCACACCATAACCAAGTGGGGGACAGTCGAGTGGCAAGAGAGCCAGATCTTTTAGTGGTCAATTTCAAGCTGGGGGTTCCAGCAGACCTCCTTCTTACAGGTGGGGATAGCCCGTGAGATCTATTTCATCAGCAGCCAGTGCACCGATACAAGCATCCCACAGATCTACCAGGAGTGTCAGTATTGTGGTCATCCTCACCTAGGAGAGTGTTGGTGGATGAAAAAAGCATGCTTGAGATGCGGCTCCAAGGACCATCTGAGAAGAGATTGTCCATTGCTACAGTTTGGCAGAGGTTCAGGGAGTGTCGCGTTAGTTCTGATACAAACTACTAGATAACACAGAGGTTGAGACCGAGGGCAAGGCAGAGAAGGCCGAGTAGGGCCAAACCAGTTTAGGCCAGTCATAGTGGAGAGGCTGAAAGGCAGTAGAGCTACTCCAGCAAGAGCTTATGCAATGCGAGGTTGGGAGGAGCAGGATGCACCTGATGTCATATTGGGTAAATTATTTCTCTTTGACTCTTATATACATGCATTGATAGATCCTGGGTCGACGTATTCTTACATATGCACATCACCACCGGGTCGAGAAGGTTTAGAACCAGAGGCTCTAGAATATGAAATTCTTATGACTAACCTATTAGGGTACAGTGTGCAGGTTAGTAAAGTCTTTCGGGGTTGCCTAGTAAAAATTCAAGACAGACAATTCCCAGCTAATTTGATAGAGCTACCATTCCATGAGTTCGATGTGATTTTAGGAATGGATTGGCTAGCTCATCATGGAGTGATAGTAGATTGTGGAAGAAGGCAAATGAGGATTATAGTTCCAGGTTTGGAGGAAGACATAATGGAGATGGGTGAGAATAGAAAATATCCAGATAATGTGATATCGGTGTTAAAAGCTTAGAAATTCATCAATAGGAGATGTGAGATTTACCTGACATATGTGATTGATACAAGAAAGAATAGTCTGAATTTGGCCGACATCCTAACAGTTAGTGAGTTTTCAAATATATTTCATAAGGAATTGTCAGGGTTACCACCAGACCGAGAGATAGAGTTTGCTATCGAGTTAATACCTATCACCGTTTCTATATCTATTACACCATACCGGATGACACCTGCAGAATTGAAAGAGTTGAAGGTGCAATTGCAAGAATTGTTAAATAAGAGATTTATATGACCCAGTGTATCACCATGGGGTTCTCCAGTACTGTTTGTAAAGAAGAAAGATGACACCTTACGGTTGTGCATCGATTTTAGGTAACTTAACAAGGTGACTATTAAGAATAAGTATCCATTGCCTAGGATTGATGACCTTTTTGATCAAGTGAAAACTGCAAGCACATTTTCAAAGATAGATCTTCGATCAGGGTATCATCAGCTGAAGATCAAGGAGTCAGATATATTGAAGATGACATTCAGGACTCGTTATGGTCATTATGAGTTCCTGGTGATGCCATTTGGCTTAACAAATGCACCAGCAACATTTATAGACCTGATGAAATAAGTGTTCAAGTCATATCTTGATCAGTTTGTAATGGTGTTCATTGATGATATTCTGGTATACTCTAGAGACAGAGAAGAGCATGATCAACATCTCAATATGGTACTGAAAACGTTGAAGGAAAAACAGTTATATGCTAAGATATCAAAATGTGAGTTTTGGCTTGAAACAGTCAGTTTTCTGGGTCATGTAGTATCAGCAGAAGGTATTCAAGTTGATTATAGTAAGATTGAGGTTATCCTTAATTGGAAACCACCTCGTAATGTGATATAAGTGCGGAGTTTTCTTGGATTAGCTAGACATTATAGGAGGTTCATGAAGGAATTTTCATCCTTAGTGACTCATCTGACTCTGTTACTAAAAAAAGATATCCGATTTGAATGGATAGACAAGTGCCAAGAGAGTTTTGATAGACTTAAGGCAATATTTACTGAAGCACCAATCTTGATTTATCCTACTCCAAGAAAAGATAATGTTGTGTACAATACATAATAGGTTAGGTTGTGTTCTTACGCAAGATGAAAAATTGATTGCATATGCCTCTAGACAACTCAAGTCTCACGAGCTTAACTATCTGTCGCATGATTTAGAGCTTACAACGATAGTCTTTGCTCTTAAGATTTGGAGACATTACCTGTATGGAGAAAGATGCTACATTTATATGAACCACAAAAGTCTTAAGTATATGCCTTCACAAAAAGAGTTTAACTTGAGGCAATGAAGATGGGTTGAGTTGATTAAAGACTATGATTGTGTGATTGACTACCAACTAGGAAAAACGAATGTGGTGGCTAATGTCTTAAGTAAAAAGATGTTAGCTGAGTTGTGAATGGAGTCTACTCTAATGCATAGGATTAATACGGCCCAGAAGCAAGATAAAAAGCTAGTAAAGATAGTCGAAGCCGTGAAAAATGGAGAAAAGTTGGAATTTTTTTTAATAGATGATGGTACCGTGTATTTCAAGAATTGGATTTATGTATCAAGTATAGAAGAGTTGAAGTCAGAGATTTTAAAAGAAGCTCATGAAACGTCTATACTATGCATCCAGGTGGAAACAAAATGTACCAAGATTTGAAAGCACAGTACTGGTGGTTAGAGATGAAGAAGGATATCACCGAGTATATTGCTAAGCGTCTGACCTGTCAACAAGTGAAAGTTGAACATCAGTTACCCACAGGATTGCTACAACTGACTCCCATACTAGAATGGAAGTGGGAAAGAGTCACGATGAATTTTGTATCTGGTTTATCGGTAACTCAGAGGAAGCATGATGCAGTGTGGGTGATAGTGGATAGACTGACGAAGTCAGCATATTTCCTACCAGTTTAGATGGACTAGGCTTTGAACAAATTCGTTGAGATTTATGTGAATGAGATAGTGAGACTTCACGGAGTACCTATGTCTATTATCTCTAACAGAGATCCCAAATTTACATCATAGTTTTGGAAGAGCTTACAGCAAGCTTTGGAAACTCAATTCAATTTCAGCATGACCTTTCAATCGCAAATGGATGGACAATCAAAGCGAGTCATTCAGTTGTTAGAAGACATGATGAGAAGTTGTCTGCTCGATTTTGAGGGAAGTTTAGATCAATATCTATCTCTTATGGAATTTGCCTATAATAATAGCCATCAGATAAACATTGGCATTGCTCCTTATGAGGCTTTGTACGGAAGAAAGTATAAGACCTCAGTTTGTTGGACCGAGTTGAATGAGAAAAAATTGATCGGAGCAGAGATAGTTCAACAGACTGAAAAGAAAGTTAGAGTGATCAAAGAAAGATTGAAATCGATACAAGATCAACAGAAGTCATATACTGACCTAAAAGGCGAGACATAAAATATGTTGTAGGTGATAAAGTCTTCCTTAAAGTTTCGCCTTGGAAGAAGGTATTAAGATTTGGCAGAAAAGGGAAGTTGAGTCCAAGGTTTATTGGTCCTTATGAGATTATAGAAAGAATCGGACCAGTGGCATACAGATTAGCCCTTCCATCAGAATTGGATAGGATTCACAATGTATTCCACGTATCTATGCTAAGGAGATATCGTTTAGACCCGACTCACATTATACTAGATGAAGAGATAGAAGTGCAGACAAATATGTCTTATGAAAAGGAACCAATGGCTATTTTAGCACATGAAGAGAAAGTTCTTCGGAACAAGAGAGTTCCTTTAGTTAAAGTCTTATGGCAGAATCATGCATAGAAGAAGCCATATGGAAAAGTGAAGAAACAATGAAGAGGCAATATCCCCAACTGTTCAACACAGATTGAATATATAAATTTTGAGGATGAAATTTATTTTAAGGGGAAGAGAATGTTATATTCGTTAATTTAGGCACTGAGTCGCACGTATCGTTAAGTTGACGCGTTGAATCGACCAGATTCTAAATTCAGATTTTGACCAAATTTTTTGCCATTTTTTTCATTTTTCATTATTCTTCCTTATCTCTCTTCTTAAGTTATTTTTCTACCTTCATGAACCAGTCCATGCTAGCCCATCCTTTTCCATCAAAGTTAGAGATTAATCTAGAGAGAGAAAGAAAGAGAAAAGAGGGAAAAGAACAAGTCAAAGCCATTTTCATGCACAACAAGACTCGGAGAAGCTAAAGAAGGGAAGAATGGAGGAAAAAGAGCAAAAGAAGAGGTCAGAGAAAACCTTTAAGTGTTTATTAAGAAGATAAAGAAGTATATATAAGAAGCTATCATTCTCCTCTTTAACTTTCATCAAATGAAATTATGGATTTGAGCTCATTTAGAGCTTGTTTAAGTAAAAAGAGTTTAGAGTTTAGAGAGTTTTGATAAGGTAAGGTTTTGATGATGATTTTTTATGTTTTAGGAGTTCAAAAAGATAATGAGCAAGCTTAATTTAGCAAAGGCAAGGAGAAAGCTATCTAGAAAAAGTGAAAAAGAAAAAAAAGAGGTTTGTGCATAACTTAAGGCAATAGCCTATGTTTTATCCTCAAGTTGCATGATTTGAGTATTTGACATGTAAATTATTGTAAATTAATAGTATTTTATCATAAAATTCTGAGGATGCATGTTTGTTAGATTTAGGAGTATATGTGGTAAAATTTGAATTAGGTGATGTGGTATTTTTTGCTGGAATTTATGGAGCAATGTGTACATAAACAAACTGTTATAATTTAAGTTATGAAATTCATATTTGTTTGTTCTTAGTTGGGTTTGAAAGCTAAGACATAAGGTTTTAACTTTTATTTAAACCTTAAAATATAAATATATCTATATTTTCCCAAAAAAATACATAAATTTCGAACCTGAAATCTATCTAGAAAATTCTGAACAAAATTATTAGTGACTAGTCAATGTTTAATTGATCATATCTTTTTCTACAAAATTTCAAATTTAGTGATTCAAGTTGAATATTAAAGCTAAGATTTAGACTCTGCAATTTGATTTGGATTGTAACAGGACTAAAATTGATTTTAAAGATAGAACATAAAATCTGCCAGTAACAGGGCAGAAAATAAATTGAAGAATTTGATGTGTAAACTAATATGAATCTTGTTATATTATGCAAAGAATATTTTCATTGAGTAATAATATGATTAATTGAGTTATTAAATGTATGAGATGTGTGAATTTAAGAGTTTAAAAATTTAATGACTTAATTAAGCCTTAAAACACCTAGCGTAGAACTAGAATTTTAAATAGTTTAGCATGTCAATCAGATGGATTATTAATGTCTATGATGACACGATTAATGAAGCTGATGATGACACTATAATTAAAGCCAGTAATGACATCATTATTAATACTAGTGATGACACCTATATATATCCAGTGATTACACTTGTATATGCATAACATAAATACCCGGGTGATACTCATAAATGCTTGGATGACAATCTTGTTATTCTTATTAGTGGTTCCTAGGTGTTATTGGTATAAATATGTTAATAAAATTAAAAAATTTAATGATAAAATAAAATTAATGTGAGATATAAATATATGAATTAGTATATATATATATATATATATATATATATATATATATATATATATATATATATATATATATATATATATATATATGCTAGTGAACAATGAGATAATAAATTGTATGATAAGTGTGCACCATAAAAGTATGATAAAACATGTTACATTAATTTTTATATGTTGTTAACATATGACAATACATGTTGCATGATATAGTATATTGTTTTATCTTTATACACTACTAAACTTAGAACTTAGTGTGAGAGTTTTCTTCCATGCAGATTTAAAAAGATAGCTGAAACTTGTAGATAAAGCTACCTATCACCTAATCCAGTAAAACAGTCGACAGTGAAAATCATGGGTGTCAACTCTTTTGTATTTTGGATTTATAAATTATCTATTATGGTTTTGTAATTAACCCAAAATTTTGTAAATATTATCTTGTGTAAATAAAATATACATTATCTTTTTTATATCTTTTAGGTTTGAGTAAAAAAATGTATGTCTTTCTAGTATTTATTAAAATAATGATTTGAAGAAGTCGATGTAGCGTTCCCTTATCTAAGCACTTAAGGCTGGGGTGAGGGGGTGTTACAAGCTATAAAAGTTTGTGCTTCATGGCAGGGATGTTGGTCTGATATGCCCAAGTACTTTCAAAATTGCAAGTTTGATGGCAACTGGTCAACATTTTTGTCTAGTAGTTCTGATTGTAGCAAACATCTATTGAGATTTGAGGGAGATATCAATTGCTTCTGACTTCAGCACTTGTATCACTACCGTCCCTGCTTATTATGTGTATGGATGGCTTGCTGAAATATTTGTAACACATTTTACTCCAAATCATGATAGATCTCCCAACATGACAACTTATTTTAGTGAACGAATGGCCAAATTTTTTGAAGATTTTGATGCTCACAACCTTTTTACTAGTCCATCAAGACAAGTTTATTCTTAGAGACCAAAAGATTTTCAAGCAACTATTAGATCCTCAATCATCCCATGTGATAAGGTAGTAACCTTTTTGCTTTTTTTTTTTGCTTATTTCTAAAATATTTGCTTATTCTACCTTTTTTTTCTATTTGAACCATACACTCACTGACTTTGATATGGAGATTGAAGATACAGAGGATACATCACCTAGTGCTAAAACTTTTTGAATAGTGTCAGTTGTATTTGGACAAGCTCATCTAATAGATTCCATGGAAAACACTTCCAAAACACACATTGAAGATACTCATGCTATTCATTCAGAGAAGAATAACTCAAGGCAATCATCAAAAGCAACTCATCACCGTAAACCATTTGATGTCACTAAACTTTGTGCTAGTGACACGTTCTTTCATTTTCATCATCAAGCTATAATTCTTGCATGGAAGCATCTTCAAGAGAGGTTTACTTATACACCTATGTTCAAAATTCCTTCAATAGAAGAAGATGTATGTAAGTTTCTTGATATGTTGAAGGATTCCAGCAATATTGACACTTCAGTTCCAAAGGCGCACTTAAAGAATCTCTTTCAAAAGATTAAGAAAGTGAATAAGGATGAATCTAAACTTCACTCGAGCATACTAGAAATCATTCATGCCAAAGAACTTGATAGGCTTAAAAGGAAACTAAGTATTTCACTTTCACTTGAAAGTGAAGTTGTTAACAATCAATCCTCGTTGCAAACTAAGCTTGTCAAAATTGAAGAGGAACTTAAAAATTTGAATGCTAAAAAGAAGGATCTTGAGTCTTCTTTGGAGGTGATTAAAAAGACTGTTCAAGAAAGCCAAGACAATGTTTCCAAGACTCGAGTTGAGATTTCTACTATTGAGAACACTTTTGTGTATGGTGTTGCTGAAGAGAGTAAACTATAAGAACTTCGAGGTTTACTTGAAATTGATTTTGATTAATTGAAGAATCTCAAATGGAAACTTAGATTATCTCTTTTTTCCTCATATTATTTCTTTTTCATTTCTATGTAATAAATCAACTCTTTGAGCACTTAATAAAAAAATAATTTTTTTTTGTTTCTATATGTTTTTTGGTTTATCTTATGAATACATACTTCTTTGCTAATTGCTCCATTAAGATGAAATTTCAACTCTAGACTTAGAATGATTCCAAGTTGCCTGCATACTTTCTTGCGAAAGATCAAGTCAAAACGTAGTTCAAATGGGATTACAAACATTGCTAAACTTTTTTTTTGTGTGTGAACATAGGATGCATCCAAGCTACCTACCTACTTTATTGCCAAAGAATAACTCAAATGTAGTTTAGGTTTTTTAATAGGGAGGGTCATTCACAGTTTTAGCTCATACGGTCCATAAGCATCGTCGAGTCTTAAGCATAGTATTTCTTCAAAAATCTATCATTGATAGGTCTGATACGCAACCCATCTTTATTAATAACCTTATACGCACCGTTTTTATAAATCTCTTGAACAACATAGGGATCATCCCAGTTTGAAAGTAACTAGTTAACTATACGACGTGAGATGATTATTGGTCTTTGAATTGCAAGAACCAGATCTCCAACTTGAAATGATCGAAACTTCACTTTCTTGGTAAATGCCTTAGACATTCTAGTTTGGTAACACTCCAATCTTTGTTATGCTTCAAGTCTCTTCTCTTCTAAAGCCTTTAATTCTCCAATGCGTAAGCGCACGTTATCCTCAGTAGACAAACCTTCTTGAATAGCTATCGTCAAGGAAGGAACTTAGCATTCTAGTGGTAGTACAACCTTTACACCATAAACTAGTGAATATGGAGTCAATTGAGTTGGTGTTCGATGTATAGTCCAATAGGTCCATAAAGCTTATCCAATTATTTCATGTCAATCTCTTTTTGAACGACTCACAATCTTTTTAAGTAGATCGCACAGAGTCTTATTGAATATTTTTACAAGACCGTTAGTCGGCGCATGATATATAGAAGAGTTATGATGCTTGAAGTTGAATTGAGCACATAACTTATCTATTGCCTTATTATAGAACTCCCTCCCATTATCAATAATGATGTAATGAGGAACACTATACCGATAAATGATATTGACCCGGATGAAATCCACCACAATTTCTTTCTTCACTTCCTTAAGTGCTACAGCCTCTACCCATTTTGAGAAGTAGTCAGATGCAACTAAGATATAGAGATGCCCTCCTTAACTTATAGGAAGAGGACTAACCACATCCAACCCTCATGCATCAAATGGTTAAGAAGCAACAATTGGATGAAGCAGCTCAGGTGGCTAACGAATAATGTTACCATAAAACTGACATTTTTCGCATTTCTTAGCATAGTCCATGCAATCTTTTACCATTATAGGCTGGTAGTATTCCATTTATTTGATCCTAAAATTCAACTTAGGGCTGGATTGATAGGCTCCATACACCTCCAAATGCACTTCTTCCAATGCCTTACTTCATATTCTCCCAAGCAACACAATTGCATTTCATCAAAAAAACAGCGATAAATAATGCTTTTATAGTAGACAAAATGAGATGTTTGTCATCTTACTTCGGTTTTGTGTTATGGCTCATTTGGCAATCTTCCATATTCTAAGTAATCAATCAATCGATGACGCCCATCTTCTTTTTCAATTTCATAAAAAAAAAAGTTCATTTTCCCATTTTCATCTTCTTCTACTACATATGATGATACAACCCATCTTTTACACATAAGCACTCGAACTTCAACATTTGGAATAGTCATTGTTGTCACAAGGTTGGCTAAAGCATCTGCTTACTTATTTTCTTTTCTTGGCATATGTTCTATGTTATTGTTCTCAAACCCACCCAATTGTTTTATAACATTTCGATGATATGAAATTAATTAGGGCTTTTTTACTTCATAGAGTGAAAGGATATGGTTAACCACCAACTGGGAATCACCAAACACTTGAAAATGATTTATGCTTATATTAGTCACCATTTCAAGCCTTAACAACAATGCTTGGTACTCAACTACATTATTTGAGCAACACTAAGTAAGATTGAATGCATATGGAAGTACCTCTCCTTCAAGAGATATAAAAATGACTCTATCCCTTGCACTATCATATTGAACTGCTTCATCAAAGTACATCTTTCAAGGTAAATTTTCAATAAACAATACATCCTCATTTGGAAAATCTTTAGAAAATTCTTAATCATTTGAGATGGGATGGTATGCTAGGAAATCAGCAACGCTTTATCCCTTTACTGCCTTTTGAGGGATATAGGTCATATCAAATTCTTAGGGGAGAATAGCCCATTTTGCTATCCTTCCAAAAAAAACTAGTTTTGACATTAGGTACTTGATTGGATCAACTTTGGAGATCAACCAAATTGAATGAGCTTATAGATAATGTTTGAGCTTTTAAAGGGCAAACATCAATACTAAACACATCTTCTCAAGAGGTGAATAGTTCAACTCAACTTTGTTTAGAGTTCTACGTAGGTAATAAAGTGCAACTTCCTTTCCTTTGTTATTCTCTTATGCTAGCAAAACTCCCAATGAGCATTCTTGAGCAACAGTATGAAGAATCAGTGGACATCTAGAAAGTGGTGCTTGTAAAACTAGAGGATTCATTAAGTACTTCTTTATGCTTTCAAAAGCATCGTTACATACTTCATCCCATATGAAAGGAACATCTTTTTTCATTAATCTAAGAAATGGATGACATTGACCAACTAGATTAGAAATGAATCGGTGAATGTATGCCAATTTCCTTGCAAATTTTTGAGTTCATGCATGTTTTTTGCCACTGGTCTTTGTGATAACATCAATTTTAGACTGATCTATTTCAATTCCTTAATGTCGCCCGATGAAACCTAAGAACTTCCTAGTTGAGACTCCAAAAGTGCATTTTAAAGGATTCATCTTTAATTGATATTTCCTCAACCATTCAAACACTTGCTACAGATCCTTAAGATGATCCTCCATTCTTTTTGTCTTCACCACAAGATCGTCGACATAACACTTTACATTTTTGCGAAGCATATCATCAAATTTTTTTTTTCATTACTCGTTGGTAGGTAGCATCTGCATTTTTCAAGCCAAAAGGTATAACCTTATAGCAAAATATTCCTTTTGGAGCACAGAATGCAGTTAGCTTTCTATCATTTGTAGCCATTAGAATTTAATTGTACCCAAATGAACTATCCATAAATGACTGAATTTCATGCCCTGTTGTGGCATCAATCATGATTTTCTGGAATTGGAAGTGGAAAGTCATCTTTAGAACATGCATTATTCAAATCTCTGAAGTCGACGAATACTCGAATCTACCCATTCTTCTTTCTTATCAGGCATAATGTTGGAAAGCCAAGTAGGACACTTGATTTCCTCAATGAAATTCGCTTTGATAAGTTTGTTGACTTCTTCCTTGAATTGTGGTATTAATTCAGGAGGAAAATGTTGTTGAGCTTGTTTTACTAGACTAACTCCTTTCCTTACAGCCAAATGATGAACAACCACCTTTGGATCAAGTCTAGGCATTTCAACATATGTCTATGCAAAAATGTCTCAAAATTCAATGAGAAGTTCAACATACTCCTTCTCTTCCTCAATAAACAAATTAGAACTCGCGAAAGTCGGGAGAGGATCTTATAGCATTCCAAGATTAACTTCTTTTAGGTCATCAACTGAAGTTTTATTCCTTTCTTCAAAAGCAAGGGAAGCATCTTCTGCACCTTCTTCAATTGAAACTTCATCCTCATTAATTTCTTCTAAGGTAATATGGTTGACAGTAGCATTCACCATTTCTTCCATTTCATCAACTAGGCTTAGTGTTTCTTTTTGTGACAACCATTGTATGTTATTTACCCTTCAACATCTACACTGTAGAGACCACCTATTTGATGCACCTTTTCATAAACAAAGACAACTTGCTACATATGTCCTTTTGGTCGATGATAACAATATGATCCTTTTTCACTTTGCCTTTTTCCTTCGTTAAAATTAACACCCCAAGCCTTGTATGAATATAAGTTCTTAGAGACAATATCTTTTTAGTGTTTTGATTTCCAATTTTGTCAACAACAAAAATAGAATTAGAAGAATTTCCCAAGTGATCAAAGACTAAAGTTCTCTTTTCAACTTTTTCTCTATCTGACTTTTTTTTTTTCAATTTCTCCAATTGTTATATATTGTGAAGTCTCTTTTCTAATTTTTAGATGAAATGGAGCAGATGCACTACATCCTAAACTGACCTTGGATGACACCATAGGTTGACCATTTTCTCTTTACAATTTTAGAGACTTTTTTGTGGCTTCTGCTATCTTCTTGATAGTCTGTGTTGATTCTTCTACCAATTTAGATGTATTATCTTAGCCATATCTAGCCTTGGCAAGTAATCTATAGGCATTTGGATCGAAGCCATTAGCCCTCTTGGTCGGCCAATCACCATGTTCCACTACAGGACTTTGGGATGGCTTTACAAATCCTTCTAATTGAAGCTTGCAAATCTTTGAAGACTTAAGATTTATGACTGGAAGACTTAAATCTTCTAATCCTTTGATAATTTCATTTTCATCTTTTACAGATAAAGATTGTTCTTCCTTCTTCTTAAAAGCATTATGAGGCACAAGCATAGGCTTGAAAATCTTAATTGTAGAGCCATCACTTGTCTTGTCTTTTTTCTCTTTTAATAGTTCATTCTCATATGCCTCTTCTTTATTGGATGCATCCAAAGTAGATAACTAATTTTCTACTTCAGTTGAATCTATGTAGAATTTCACATCTGTAAAATAAGATTTAGCTATGGTGAAAGGTTTAGAATCAGCATCAACCCTCTTCACCTATCCATATTGACAATATATAAAACATTGATGGAGTGTGGAAGAGACAACACCATTCTCATGCATCCATAGTCTTCTAAGCAACATCTTATAGAAAGTCATAGTGTCAATTACATGGAATAAAACATTTGATTCCATGTCATCCATGACTAATGCTAGCCTAATTTTTCCAAGACTTCTTTGCTCCCTTGGTTAAAACCTTGGATTATCATGCGACTTTGTAACAGTTCATCCATAGGTATGCCTAACTACTTCATGATTTTGAGAGCTAGAATATTAACAAAAGACCCATCATCTATTAAAATTCTATTAACATTTTGCTCATCGACATAGGTTGTGACAAAGAGTGGATGATTATGCAGTTTAGATCCAAGTAGCAAATCTTCATTGTACATGGACTACACACAGCTTTTCTAGACTCATATTTTTCTTTTTCTTTTTATGCATAGTTTTTCAAGTCATCATCAATATTATAACATGAAAAGACTACATCATTTGGCTCCACAAGTCCCTTTAGAAAGAACTCTTTTAGGGTAATAAGTACCCTAAGCTTTTGCATTAATTCCTCTTCCTTTTAGGTTAGAGGTGATTTCCTCATCATTGCTTGAGGAACTAATTTCTTCACATACTTCTTCACCATTTTGAAGCTATTTGGAGCAGTTTTCTGCAATGGCATCTTCTTCTTTCTTCCTCTTTGTTAAGTGACAAGAGTCCACCCTTCATCAGAGCGATCATTAATTTCCATGCCCTTAGGCTTGATGCCCCAGTTAGTTCATCATTTTGCAAGGTAGCTTGTATAGGTTTGTTCAAAATCTGACTAGAAAAAGTATGCATAGCAATCTCCATGGGTTCAAAAGAAACAAACTTTAGAGTGGTCATACAAGGACTTGCACTCACTATTGTGGTTACATTAGAGGTTGTAGTCTCTTCATCGAGCACAATATCTCCATCCTCATGTAATTGCATAATCTTATCTTTTAAAATAAAACACTTTTGAATAGGGTGGGTAATCAACCTATGATACTTGCAATAGTTTATATCGTTTACATGATTAGCTTCCTCATGACACTTCATCTTCGAAAGTTGAATGAAATTAGCTTCAAATAAGTCATCCAACATCTTGGGAATATCAATATCAGCAAAAGGGTATTGTTTTTCTTGCCTTTCTTTCAAAATGGTTTTCTTTACACCTTGGCCTCGAGTAGTAGCAGTCTTTGCCTCCTTTTTCTTCTCAAACTTAGTGGAAATTTTAAGCAGTGCATTACTCACCACCATGGACTTTTTGGTTTCTACTTTCATAGAAGGCTTACCTCTTTTGTGTGTATCTTACTTTTCCTTTCCTTTTTTTTGGGTCTTCCATAGGTAATCTTTGACCCCCAACAGTAGAAATGCTTAGTTCCATGTCATGTGCTTGAGTAGCCGACTCTTCAAAGGTTTTAGGCTTGATACCTTGAAGAATGTAGCGTAACTTCAATGTATGCCTTAAATGCACATATTTAGAACAGAGGTTTTGGACAGACAATCCTTGCAGTTAAAACTCAAATTGCTCCATCTATGGATGTAGTCAATGATAAGCTCATTAACCCATTGGTGTGAGTTTGTAAGCTCTATCATGCTAATAATGTGATGGGTACTATAGAAGCGATTGAGAAACTCACATTCTAATTACTCCCATCCATCAATTGTGCTTGGTTCTAAGTTTGTATACTAGTCAAAAGCATTTTCCTTCAAGGATTGAAAAAGTTGTTTAACCATCAAATCACCATAGGTACTAGCATTGTTGCAAGTTTCCATAAAGTGAGCCACACATTGTCTTGGATTGCCTTTGCCATCAAACAGTTGAAACTTCAATGGTTGATAATTTGCAAGCATTCTTAAAAGGTCAATCCTCTGAGAGTATGGCTTGGCACATGTATATGATGTTTGAGTGACACTATCGACTTGGTCTTTGATAGCTTCCTTAATAAGATCTTTCAACTCACTGGTGTTGATTGCTCCATCATCTAACATTTGAGAATCCATTGTGAGAGTATTGTTGAAGTCCCCACATATTCTTCAACTTTTTGTGGCAGATTCTTCACAATTACTTCTCTTTTTCAGTCAAACTTTTAACTTTTTTCATTAGAAAGACGATTTGCTCATCTTTCTTTTTATTTAAGTCACTAAGACTCTCTAGGATTTTGGCCATCTTACCGAAGAAGTAGTATTAGTCATCATAATAATCATGACATCAGAAGAGTTGTTTGATCATACAAGTGCATGAGGAGATGTTAATGCATCACCATAAGGATGATTGAAATCCTTTGATGGATTGTAAGTTGATATCCCCTTTTTCCTTTTATGGGGATTGAGTAAGTGATGTCATATCTTTCACCATTTGTGGTGGAACAAATGCTTTTTTAAACAAAGGAAGATTACGGGCATAAATATCCTCAATCAGTCTTTCCTTAAGGTTAGCTTTTAGGCCATCATCAGTAGTGATCACACAATGAAACGAATAGGTGCATTGGATTGACGACCACTATAGTTGTTGCTTGAAGCCATGGATCTTAATTGTTGAATCTTATGAAACCTTTGAAGGAAAAAGATTAAAGGAAGATGTCCCACTGGGCGTGCTAGAAATTTGTACATATAAATTTCTCGTTCTAAAATTAAAAACAAGAAAAGGATGAATAAATATTAAAATTGAATTTATCAAAATAAAGAAATGGGGTACAATCTCTGATAAAGAATTTCTATTGATGTAGAATTTGGATCCTTTGATTCTTTTCTCCTTTGATTACAATTCAAGGGCTTAATGGTTGCGGATTATGGTTGAAGTTTGATCTCGAATCCGTAAAAGATTTCTCCTTCAATTTTGGTGAAAAATACGAGTCAAATCTACCATGAATGATGAACACTATTTGGAGATTTGTTTTTGAATACTTAAACAATCTTGATTTGAAGATGTAGAAGTCTTGATGTTTTGGTTTGAAATTGTCTTAATGCTTGGAGAGAATTTTGTAGAGTTTTATTTGACACTTTGATTGCAGAGTTTCAACAACTTGAGATTTGATATTCTTATCCTCAATGAAGACTGAAACTTTACTATTTATAAGATAATTTGAGTTGGTGCCTTTATGGTAATTTAAACCATGAAAGGAAATAATATATTTCTTTTTATTTAACAAATATATTTATGCACACTTAGACTATTTATATAAAAGAAATGTACCTTTTATTTTAGGCAATTGTATATTTTGACATATTTGATTTGATATTTGAGATTTATTTAATAATTAAATTAAATTAATTACTAAATAAAATATAATTTCAATGTATTTATAGGTCTCTAAAATTTTTTATTTACAGTGTAAATGAGGACATTCTCCAATCCAATACTAATTTAGGTTTAAAAATGGCATTTGGTACAATACCACGCCAAATTTGGATAACACTATAGCTACGTCATTTCATCTTTAAAAAATAAAATTATTAAATTACAGAAAATAAAAGAAATTTTGGAAAGAAAATGAAAGAAATTTAAAGGAAAATGAAGGAAAGTTGAGATTTTTTATAGAAAGTTGATGGGAAGAAGATGAGGAAAAAAAGATAATGGTGGGAAGAAATGTTGGGATAATATGCACATGTGTAATGGTTTTTATTATTATTTTTAGTTAATATTTTTATTGAATTAATATTTGAATAATTTTTTTATAAACATATTTGAATAAAATTAACTGGACTTTTAATTAGTTAATTAATATTATTATTGTTTAATTAGTGGTGTTGACCTTAGCATGATTGATATTTTTTTTCACACTAGTTGATTCGTAAATATTTGATAAATTTTTTTAAACAATAATCGATAGTTGTTTAGATTTCAAAAAAAAACTGTAATAAATTTTGAATTATTTTTTATTTAGTTACTTTTATATTATATTTTAAAAAAATATTTATTCAATGCTTAATATTTTTTTATTATTAAAATAGAAAGTATATTATAATTTTTATTTATTAAAAAAATAGAAAAAAATGCATAAAAAAATTATATGTGATTTCACATTTTTACAATTTTAAGTAATTTTTTTTTGGCAGAAAAGAAATATCATGATTCACAGTATTTAATTTTTTAACCATAACAATGTTAAAAAAAGCTTAAGCTAATAGAAAAAAAAAAATTTATGTATTTTTCTCTCCTCCCTTTCTGCATTTATTCTTCCCCTTTCCTCCCCCACTTTATTTCTTCTCTCTCCCTCTCTCTGCATTTCTTCTTTCCCTTTCCACTTCACAAATTTTTCGTCAATTTGAAAAACTGATTCAAAATTTTTATGGATCTTTGAGGAACTCGGATTCACTTTTTCTCTTATTTCTCCTTTGGAGTAAGAGCTAAAGAAGCAAAAAAAATTCTGGATTTTTTTTGGGCATTATTTTTCCAGAATATTTCATTTTGGAATTGAAGGTTTGTTTTTGAGATTAATCAACTTTATTGTAAAATTACTGTAATTAGTTGCGCTATCTACTTTGTCATTTAACATGGCTGGTACGAGGATTTTGAAAAAGTTAAAACTCGAGCGGTCCTTAAAATGAAGCTGAGGTACAAAGAAGCTTCGCCTTTAAATGAATGATGAATTTATTATATTCTGGTACAAATTATACAAGGAGGCATTGGTTCTTCAACCCAAATAATTTTAGTTCTAGATTAAATAAAAAAACTGATAAAACAACAATGGTCTAAAGCCACGAAGACTTTCTTAGCTTTAACTGAAAAAGAAGAACAAGAAAAAGAAGGCCGCTCACTCAGATTCCTTAATAGAAGCTTCAATTCGAAGAAATACAAATCCAATAGCAACTCCAACCAGAACAAGGCCATTCATGATAGCAGCAATCTGGAAAATCTCACCCACCTTACTGCATTTAGAGGAGAGTGCACCTCCACCGCTTGCTTTCCCATTTGACGATGCTTTCATTGACCTAATCACATTTGCAAAACACTGTTCAGCACATAACCCGAGAGATACCACACTGTTGTGGGCTTTGAGAGTCTGATACCTCCGTAGCCATTCAATCCTCTGCACACCAATTTCCCTCCTCTGGCTTTTGCGACCCACGACTGAAGGAGAGATAGGGATGCAGAGAAAAGGGGGAGAAAGAATAAATGTAGAGAGAGAGAGAGGAAAGAGAAAGAACAAACGCGGAAAGAAGGAGAGATATTTTCTTTTTTTGTGATTTTTTTTATCTGGTAGCTCAATTTTTTAACACTGTGATGGCTAAAAATTTAAATTTACACCACAAAATATCTTTTGGCACAAAAACAATATTATATTTAAAATTGCAAAAGTGTCAAATTACAATTAGATTTTTTGCATTTTTCCCGGAAATATATACCTCAAATTAAATAAATAAAATCTCTATTAATAATTTTATATTTTATCAGTAACAAGTTAATTATTTTTATTAAATAATAATATCAATTCTCTACTGATCTTAGCTTATTTAATAGTTAAATCAAATGGAGTCCATTTAGGATAAAAAAAATTTCACAATATTAGTAAAATTTACTTATTTTTGTTTTTGATTTTGATATAGAGATTAATATATTTGACATTCTTACAATTAAATATTCAAAAGTAGAAAAGTAAAGGTAAAAAAAAATCAAAAGTGTCTATTATTTAACTAAAATTTAAAAGAAATTTGCAAATGAATTTCCTTAATTCTGCGAAATCTAATTATACTAAATATAACCCTATAAATAGTAATTTGAAAGTTTATATATATTTTTTAAATTGTTAATTTTGGTCCTACAATTATACTTAAATAAGAAAACATAAAATTATTGATTATAAAATCACATTATATACTCATTACTCAGCATTCAGATCATCTCCATGATGTGCTCAGTCGTTAACTTTGTTCGGAACTATTATTTTGAATTTAACCGAAAACACAAACTCAAATCAAATTTACGAGTTTCTTTCTTAAAATCTAAATAAGGATCTCGTGTTTCGTTCATGAAAGTGGTTATGAAGGAAACGTTCAAAGGATTGAATCTGAATGAGGATGAGATTGATGTTATAGTGGCACACCTTGAAGAGAATAAAAACACATGATTTAGTCTATGAACTTTTCCTGGTGGGGAAGTTGTTTACAGATAGAAGAATCAAATTTGGAGCCCTGCAAGACACTGTCAAATGTGTGGTGCCCAGGTCGAGGTATACTAGTAAAAGAGGTGGATGAACATGTCTATATGTTCCAATACTTTCATGAATGAGATAGGAATAAGGTCCTAGTGGGGTATTCCAAGGTCATTTTAAAATCATTTACTGATTCTTATAAGGATTGCAGATGTGAAGGATCCCTTAGCAATAGAATGTTGAAATATGCCTCATGACCTGTAAGTCTGATGATGCTGATTTGACATGGTGACATAATTGCTTCAAGGTTGCTGATTTATTTTTTAAGTTTTAGATTATCAGTTTAGATATTTTTGATATTTTAGTTGTTGAAGTCCTAGTTTTTAGGCATGTAGCTGATGATTTGTCAATTTCTATCTATTAAAAAGTTAGTGGGATTGTGTTTTAGATTTTCTTACTTTCAGTGAAGATTTTTTGTATTTAATCTATTCTAACTCAATAAAATCAATGGAATTTTCATTTCATTTTTCTATGTCTTATTTGAAACACTTTCAAATTGGTATCAAAGCTCTTTTTCCTAAGGGGCCTGTTAGAGAATTGTGAGATTATTTTTTGATTGAGTGATAACCCTAAACACTAACTAGATCTACTTTAACAAAACCATTAGAACAATGGAAAGTGAGAGTTCTTTCTCAGCCATAGCTCCACCAATGTTTGATGGTGAGAATTATCAAATATGGATAGTTAGAATAGAAGCTTATTTAGATGTGTGTGATTTGTGGGAGGTTGTAGAGGAAGATTGTGAAGTACCTCCTCTACTAGTGAATCCAAACATGACTCAGATAAAAAACTACAAGGAAAAGAAGACCAGAAAATCCAAAGCCAAGGCCTACCTCTTTGCTGTAGTTTCTCCAACCATTTTTAGCAAAATTATGACTTGTGACTCAGCAAAGGCAAAGGCCATTTGGGATTTTCTCAAAAAAGAATACTAAGGAGATGAAAGAATTAGAGGAATGAAAGTGTTGAATTTAATTCAAGAATTTGAGATGCAACATATGAAGGAATCTAAAACTATTAAAGAATACTCAAAAAGGTTGTTTGGCATTGCAAATAAGGTAAGAATACTTGGAACTGAGCTCTCTGATACCAAAATAGTTCAAAAGTTACTTGTAACCTTACTTGAAAGATTTGAAGCAACCATTGCTTCATTGGAAAATACTAAGTATCTATCAAGGAGAAGCATAGCAGAATTGATGAGTGGATTACAGGCATAAGAACAAAGAAGGATGATCAGGAAAGAGGGATTCATTGAAGGGACCTTGCAAGTCAAGCTACAAATCAATTCCAAAGGTAAAGATAAGAAAAAAAGAAAGAAAGAAAGGCAGTATTGGCTCTAAGGTTGCAACAAGAGGAAATAATAAAATCAGTAGTGATAAAAGAGGCAAATACCCTCATTGTCAACATTGTGGCAAGAGAAATCATCCTCACAATAAATGTTGGAGAAAGCCATATATGAAATGTAGAAGATGTCAGAAACTTGGGCATGTTGGGATCATTTGCAAGGAAAAGGGACCTAAGCAACATGAAGAGGCTCAAGTTGCAAATCAATAAGAGGAAGGTCAACTCTTTGTTGCATCGTATTTTGCATTCGGTAGCTCAAGTGATAGTTGGCTTGTTGATAGTGGTTGTACAAATCACATGACCAGTGATGAAGAGCTCTTTAAGGAGCTTGACAAGTTAGGTTAGGATTGGAAATAGAGACTACATTTCAATAAAAGGAAAGGAGACTGTAGCAATTGAAAGTCTTACAGGTATAAAACTTATTTATGATGTTTTATATGTTCCTAAAATTGATCAAAATCTACTTAGTGTTGGACAGTTGCTAGAAAAAGGGTTTAAGGTTATTTTTTTTAAAAAAAGTTGTATGTTCATTGAGTCCAATGGTAAGGAAATGTTTCGCATTAAGATGCAAGGCAAGATTTTTTTTCTTTAAACCCTTTAGAAGCAAAACAATTAGCCTTTCCAAGTCAATCCACCATTTCAAAGACTTGGCACAAGAGGTTAGGACATTTTCATCACAAAACTCTACTATTTACGCAAAGAAAAGAGCTAGTGCAAGGCTTGCCAAACCTGAAGGAGCATCTCTCATGCTGTAAAACTTGTTTGATGGGCAAGCAAAGCATACTGCCTTTAAATAAATCTACATGAAGAGCTACACAGGAGTTACAACTAATCCACATTGATCTTTGCGAGCCAATGAAGACTTCATCATTAAAAGGCAACATGTATTACATAGCTTTCATTGATGATCTAACCAGAATGTGTTAGATTTATTTTATGAAATTCAAGTCAGAAGTTGCTGGAATTTTCTGGAAGTTTAAGGCTTGGATTGAAAATCTAAGCTCCTACAAAATTCAGATTATCATATCAGACAATGGTGCTGAATATATATCATAACAATTCATTTTGTTTTATAAAAAAGCTGGAATTGAACATCAACTCATTGCCCCATACACTCCACAAAAAAATGGGATCAGCGAGAGGAAAAATCGAACTATCATGGAGATGTCAAGATGTCTACTGTATGAAAAAAAAATTTACCAAAGGAATTATGGGCAAAAGTGGCTAATACTATTGTTTTTTTGTTGAATAAATTGCCTACAAAAGTTGTGGAAGGGAAAACTCTATTTGAAGCCCGGCATGGTATTAAATCTAGTTTAAAAAATCTCAAAATATTGAATATTTGTGTTTTTCTCATATTCCATAAGTTAAGAAAGATAAACTAGATAAGAAGGCAGAACTGGGGATTTTCATTAGGTATAACCTGGTTTCCAAGTTTTATAGGATCTTTCAACCTCAATTAGGGAAAATTCTAATAAGCAAAGATGTTCAATTCCTTGAACATGAGCAGTGGGACTGGAATGAGGAATCTCAAGTAAAAAATCAAAATTCATAGTTGGAGATTGAAGACTTGGTGGATGATCAACTAGTCCGAGGAATAAGGCCACTTTTTGATATTTATCAAAGATGCAACATTGTTGTATTTGAGCCTTATGGATATGAGAAAGCTAAAGGAGATTAAAAAATTGGATGATTGCAATGCAAGAAGAGTTAACAATGATTAAAAAATAAATCAGACTTAAGAGTTAGTGAAGAGGCTTCAAGACATAAAAGTTATTGGTGTTAAATGGGTTTTTAAAAGAAAACTCAATCTTGATGGCTCGGTCAACAAGTATAAGACGAGACTGGTGGTGAAACATTATGCTCAAGTATGGGGAGTAGATTTCTCTAAGACTTTTGCCCCAGTAGCCTTATACAATCAGAATGTTATTGGCTTTAGCAACATATAAAGGATGGAAAAATTTTCAAATAGAAATGAAGTCTGCATTTTTATATGGAGTACTACAAGAAGAAATTTATGTTGAGTAGCCAGACGATTTTAGTATACCAGGTCATGAAGAAAAAGTTCATTTATGAAAAAAGGCATTGTACGAATTGAAGCAAGCTCATAGAACTTGGTACAATAAGATAGATGCACACTTGTTGAATTTAGCCTTTGAGAAAAGCTTAAGTGAACCAACTCTCTATGTTAAAAAATATGACTTTAATATTGTTATTATTTTCTTGTATGTAAATGATTTACTTCTAACAGGAAATAATTCAATTCAGATTGAAGAATTTCAAGAAGGAAATGATGAAAGTCTTTGAGATGACGGACCTTGGTAAGATGACTTATTTCTTGGGAATAGAGATCAAACAAAGTCAAAATAAAGTATTTATTTGTCAGAGAAAATACTTGAAGGAAATTCTTAAAAGGTTCAGAATGGAAGATTGGAAAGGTGTGAGCAATCCAATGAATCAAAAAGAGAAGTTGCATAAGGAAGATGGAGTTGATCCTGTTGATGAAAAAAATTTCAGAAGTTTAGTTAGATGTTTAATGTATCTCACAGTAACAAGGCCTGACATTTTGTTTTCTGTGAGTGTATTATGTAGGTTTTTGAATTGTGCAAGTTGTACATGACAACTGCTAAAAGGGTGGTAAGATATCTCAAAGGAATCAAACTTATGGCATAAAATTCGGCAAAAGTTAGGATTTCAAGCTCTTTGGATATTCTGACAGTAACTGGGTTAGATCCATTAATGATATAAAAAGTACCTCAAGATATTGCTTCAATATTGGATTAAGATGTTTCTCATGGTGCTCAAAGAAACAAGTAGTAGTGGCTCAATCAACTGCTAAAGTTGAGTTTATAGTAGCAACAACAACTGTTAATCGGGCATTGTGGCTGAGAAAACTTTTGATGGATTTGCAGATGAAGCAAGAAGAGAGCACTGAGTTATTTGTGGATAATCAGACTGTTATAGCCATCTCTTAAAATTGAGTCTTTCATGAAAAGACTAAACATTTTAATATCAAGTTATATTTTCTAAGAGAAGTGTAAAAAATGTGTGAAGTAAATCTCGTATAAGCAGAACAAAGGAGCAGATAGCTGATATTTTCACAAAGGCACTTCCAAGAAGTAGATTTGAAGTTTTAATGAAGAAAATTGGGGTTTACAGCTCTTGATGCAAGGAGTATTGAAATATGCCTCATGAGCTATAAGTTGATGATGCTAATTTGGCATGATGACACAACTGCTTTAAGGCTACTGATTTATTTTTTAAGCTTCAAATTATCAGTTTAGATATTTTTTGATATTTTAATTGTTGAAGTCCTAGTCTTTAGGCATGTAGCTTATAATTTGTCAATTCATATCTATTAAGAAGTTAGTGGGATTGTGTTTCAGATTTTCTTGTTCTTCAGTGAAGATTTTTTGTATTTAATCAATTTTAATTCAATAAAATAAATGAACTTTTCATTTCATTTTTCTGTGTCTTATTTGAAACACTTTCATAGAATTCACACAGAGAATTTTAGGTGTAATTCATGAATTACTCGTGGGCTATATTATAGAACAACTTGCTATTCAGTTTGGAAATTTTATTGGGCAGTTTATAGAATATGATACAACAACTAAAGCCAAGTTAACAAAGCATTATATGAGGATTAGAGTCTATGTGGATGTGTGTCTACCTTTAAAAAGGGGCAAACTGATTAAAAAGAAAGATGAAGGCACGGTTACGGTGAAATTTAAATATGAGAAGCTACCATTATTCTGCTTTATTTGTGGCTGTTGTGATATGCCTTAGATGTTGCATCTTATCTATGAATTAGTTATATAATCATATTGCATTATGTCAGCAATTTGAATATCTTTTCTTTAGAAATTAGTTTTGATTTTTTTACTATTTTTTTGGCTAAGTTATCTGTTATTCTTAGAATCTTATTTTTCAGTTACAACTAGATGTATTTATATGAGTTTTGATCAATAAAATTCTGTGTGAGTGTTCTTCATCAAAATTCAGTAACTTTTACAATTGGTATCGGAGCCCTCTTCTTAAGGGATCTGTGCAGCCCGAGTGTGAGAGTCATTTCCTCTTCAAATCTCATAACTCAAGTGAATGGCTTCAATAAGCTTTACACCAGTTTCACCTCCTGTCTTCACTGGTGAAAATTACCAGGTGTGGGCTGTAAAAATGAAAGCTTACTTACAAGCTTGGGATCTATGGGAAGTAGTGGTACAAGAACTTGAAATACCACCACTTCCTGAAAATCCCACAATACAGCAAATTAAAAGTCATCAGGAGGGAACCTCAAAGAAGTTTAAAGCCAAAATCTGTCTATTTTCAGCTGTGTTTGAAAAATTGTTCATCAAAATCATGAATTTGGAAATAGCTTTCCAAATTTGGGATTATTTAAAGACTGAATTTCAAGGCAATGCAAGAACAAGAAATATGCATGTCTTGAATTTGAAAAGATAATTTGAGTTGCATAGAATGAAGGATTCTGAATCTATCAAAGAATATGCTGATAAGTTGCTGGAAACTGTCAACAAGCTCATACTTCTTGGGGAGAACATGTCTGACAGCAGAGTGGTGGAGAAACTTCTTGTGACTTTGCCAAAGAGGTTTGAAGCCAAGGTTTCTGCATTAGAAGAAATCAGAGATCTCACAGAAATTTCACTTGCAGAACTTACCAATGCATTGGAAGCTCATGAGCAAATAAGACAACTTAGAGAAGTAGCTGCTGTTGAAGGTGTTATGCAGGCAAAGCAGCAGACTCATGACATTATCAAGGGAAAGAAGAAAATGTGGAAAAGGAATAAAAGGAATTCTGGAGTTGATAACAACAAAGGAACCTATCATCCTCCTTGTTAACACTGTGGCAGATCAAACCATCCTCACTTCAAATGTTGGAGCAGACCTGATGCAAAATGTAACAAATGTAATGAAATGGGCCATGTGGATAGAATCTGCAAAGCCAAAGTGAAACAACAAGTAAATGAAGCTCAAGTTGTGAATCAAGAGGAGGAGGAGCAATTGTTTGCAGCTTATTGCTATGTTAACAGTAGCAAGGGAGAGACTTTGGTTGGTTGATAGTGGGTGCATAAATCATATGACCAACAATGCTGAACCCTTCACAAAGCTTGATAAGTCAGCACTCTCCAAGGTAAAAATTGGAAATTGAGAATATATTGTTGTCAAAGGTAAAGGTTTTATTGCAATAGAAACTCTCTCTGGAACTAAGATTATTTCTGATGTTTTATATGTTCTTGAGATTGATCAAAACTTGCTAAGTATTGGACAACTGCTTGAGAAAGGTTTTAAAGTTCATTTTGAGAACATGACATGTTTGATCAAAGATTCACAAGGAGAAGAGGTGTTCACTATCAAAATGAAGTATAAAGGATTTTCACTTAATCTTATGAATAGTAAGCATGCTACATATCTAAGTTTGGAGATGACTACTGACTTATGGCACAAAAGACTGGGTCACTACCATCATTCAGCCCTTTTCTCAATATAGAAGCAAAACATGGTATAAGGAATGGACACCTTGGGGGAAAAATTATCAGCCTGCAAAGCATGTCAATTTGGCAAGCAAATAAGACTTCATTTTACTCAGAAAGCTTGTAGAGCCACATGAAAGCTCCAACTAATACATACTGATATTGGAGGGCCCTACGGAACACCATCTCTCAATGGCAGCAAATATTATATTATCTTTATAGATGACCTAACCAGAATATGTTGGATCTATTTTCTCAGGTTAAAATCAGAAGTTGCAGCAGTATATTGGAGGTTCAAAGCATGCGTAGAAAATCAAAGTAGCTGCAAAATTGTTGTCCTAAGGCCTGACAATGGAAAAGAATATACATTAGACCAGTTCAACAATTTTTGTGTAGAAGCAGGTATTGAGCATCAATTTACAGCACCCTATACTCCACAACAAAATGGAGTTAGTGAGAGAAAAAATATAACCATTATGGAGATGACTCAATGTCTACTATATGAGAAGAATTTGCCTAAAAGTTTTTGGGCAGAGGCAACTAATACATCTGTTTCTCTATTGAACAGATTACCAACACGAGTTCTTCAAAATCAGACTCCCTATGAAGTTTGGTTTGGTCACAAACCTTCTCTAACAAATTTAAAGGTTTTTGGTTGCTTGTGTTTCTCTTATATTCCACAGGTTAAAAGAGACAAGTTGGATAAAAAAATTAGAACTTGGAATCTTTATAGGCTACAACAACACCTCTAAAGCCTATAGGATTTTTCAGCCCCAAACTGAGAAAATCATCATCAGTAGAGATGTTGTCTTCATAGAGGAAGAACAATAAGACTGGAGTGCAAGTGGAGAAGATCAACTTGGTGGATTTCTTCCAAAAAATAAAGATATTGATGACCCACCAGTTGGAGGAACAAGGTTGTTGACTGATATTTATGCAAAATGCAATGTTGCAGTTCTTGAACCAGCTAATGTTGATAAAGCTATATAGGAATAAAAGTGGAAAAGTGCCATGGAAGAAGAGTTGCATATGATTAATAAAATCAGACCTGGCAACTAGTTGAAAGACCATAAAACAAGAAGGTTATAGGAATGAAATGGATCTTTAAAACTAAACTCAATGTTGATGGCTCAATTAACAAGCACAAGCAAGGCTTGTGGTGAAGGGATATGCACAAGTATTTGGAGTGGACTTTTCAGAAACATTTGCACATGTAGCAAGGCTAGATACCATTCATTTGTTACTTGTTGTTGAAGCTCAAAAAGGTTAGAAGGTATTTCATTTAGATGTTAAATCTGCATTTCTGAATGGTTTTCTAGAAGAAGAAATCTATGTTGAACAGCCTGAAGGATTTGTTGTGCAAGGGTAAGAGGATAAGGTGTATTTGCTAAAGAAAGCCTTGTATGGTCTTAAACAGGCTCCAAGAGCCTACAATAGCCAAATTGATCATCATTTGTTAAGTTTAGGCTTTGTTAAAAGTCTAAATGAAGCAACTTTATATATAAAACATGATGGAAATAATTTAATTATTGTTTCAGTGTATGTTGATGATTTTTTAGTGACAGGGAGCAATCAGATTCTTATTGAAGATTTCAAAGTTGAAATGATGAAGGAATTTGACATGACTGACTTGGGATTAATGTCATACTTCTTTGGGTTATAGGTGAAGCAGATGAAGAATGAAGTTTTTATTAGTCAGCTCAAATATGCCAAGGAAATTCTGAAGAAATTTCATCTCGAAAGTTGTAAGTCCACTAATACTCCTGTGCAAGCAAGAGTTAAGCTTTGCAAAGATGATGGTGCTGCCAAAGTGAGTGAAAGCCATTACAGAAGTCTAATTGGATGTCTTATGTACCTCATTGCATCCAAACCAGACATAATGCAAGTTGTAAGTCTCTTGTCAAGGTTTATGCATTATCCAAGTGAGAAGCATTTGCAAGCTGCAAAAAGAGTTGTGAGATATATCAAAGGAACTATTGACTATGGTATTAAGTATACAAATGGTCAGAATTTCAAGTTAATGGGATTTTCTGACAGTGATTAGGCTGAATCCATTGATGATATGAAAAGTAAAACATGCTATTATTTTAGTCTTGGTTCTGGTGTGATTAATTGGACTTCAAGCAAGCAGGAGATCATTGGACAAAGCATAACAGAAGCTGAGTTTGTGGCTACAAATGTTTCTGCAAATCATGCAATCTGGTTAAGAAAGTTACTTGAGAATTTGAAGCTGGCTCAAGAAGATTCAACTCAGATTTTTGTTGATAATCAGACAACTATCTCATTCTCCTCAAATCCTGTGTTTCATGGTAAGACTAAGCATTTTAAGCTTAAGTTTTATTATTTAAGAGAAATTCAAAAGGAATGTGAAATTTTCTTAGTTTACTGCAAGACTGAAGAACAAATGTCTGATATTTTTGTAAAAGCTTTACCTAAAGCTAAATTTAAATTGTTGAGGCAGAAGTTGGGAGTTTGCATTATCAAATCCAAGGAGTGTTGTGATATGCCTTAGATGCTGCATCTTATCTAGGAATTAGTTATGTAATCAGATTGCATTATGTCAGCAATCTGAATATCTTTTCTTTAGAAATTAGTTTTGATTTTTTTACTATTTTTTTGGCTAAATTATCTGTTATTTCTAGAATCTTGTTTTTCAGTTACAACTAGATGTATTTATATGATTTTTGATCAATAAAATTTTGTGTGAGTGTTTTTCATCAAAATTCAGTAACTTTTACAATGGCATTACGGATCATGCAAATGCAAATAGTGAGTTATTGTTTAATAATATAGAGGCTGAAAAAACCAAAGACTGGGGTACTTGGTTGTGTGCCTGCATTAATCCAGCGAAAAACAAATCAGCCAACCACTGGAATCAAAATTTGGATGGGAAAGCTATGCAAAAATTATGGCCTCAAATCGGGGTATTGATACAAATTCAAATAACGCAAAGGCGGATTTTGTGCAATTTGACAATGAAGGAAATGTTACTCAAAAGAATTTGTCTCGGTCAAAGTAGTCATTCCACTACCACTGCCATGTTAGATGGAGGAGCAAAAAATAAGGCTGATGTGGAGACTCAATATAGTGGATAACTAGAGTTAGATGGTGAGGATACAATTATGTTGGTTGATGGAAAAAAAAAAAGATAATGATCCGAAAGAGAAGTTGGCGGAATGGGGAAAATGGGTAATAACTCTAACATAGTCATGCAGCTCTTTCCTTCACAAAATTTGATATCGGCTTCTTCTGATCACTGAACCAACAAGAAGCCATGAATTGAATAAATTGGAATTGCTGAGAAATGGGAAACCCTCAAACAGTTCGATCTTCAAAGGATTTGGTTTTGTCAAATAAACCAAACCTTATTTTTCTGATAGAGACTTCAATTAGAGGTGAAGTTATTGATAAGCTGAAGCGTGAGCTCAGATTTCAGGGGAGTTTTTGTGTGGATCAGATTGGAAGAGGATGAGGTTTGGCTACGTCATGGAAAGAAAATGACATACGCTCTATTTCAGTTGCCTCTAAAGCATGGGAACGTCCGGTAGCTAGCGTTTCAGCGTATCAGAAACGACACCGACACCGACATCGGCAGACACGGGAACGGGACATTTCGGGGCAGTGTTTTTATGCCTAATACCCCATAAATAGTTCTAACTGTATACGAACAATAATCAATTTTAGCTATGAATGACCCAATATCGAATACTGGTAATAATATCAGCAAAAGAACGTTCTCCTGTGCTTCCAGACATACTGAGCTCCACATATTCTTGTATTCTTGTACAATCAAAAGGGATCGATTTTGTAAAAGATGAGATCAGTAAATGAGCCCACTTTTCCGTAGGTTATATCTTTACTTATGCAGCCTTCTTGATTGCCTCTACATCAGGTAAATTTGGTTAATTTTTTTTGTGCTATACCCATCCGAGAAAATATCATTTTTTTTCGATAGACGATAGATAAGGCGATTTTTTATATTTCTACATCTAGGATTCTCTAAGCTAAGCGGGCTCACATAACAGAAATTGTACATGCACATGAATTTAATAAACTAATGGAATCTTGGCTATTAACTTTTTATTCTTTTCATTCTTAGTTATTCATAGTTATTCATAATTAATATGTACTCAGATTGGGTGATTGGATTGCTGCAGACATTTCTTACAGTGTCGTCATAACACATGACCACATCTCGAAGGATGGCCATTAAGTTTTTTGAACAACGTTCCAGGTTCCAGTTATTCTATCTCGCATAACATAATAGAAATATAATAATAATAATTAAATAAAAAATAATTAAATTAAAATATATAATTAAATAAAATTTAATTAAATAAAAAATTTAATTAAATTTAATTAAATAAAAATAAATAAAAATACAATATCAATATAATAAGTAATATAATAATAATAAATAATAAGTAATATAATAAATAATAAGGTGACGGGAAGAGATAAAGAAGAATAAGAAAAAAGATTGAATTGAACAACCGTACAGGCTTTGCTTGTGTATTGCATACGGTCCAAACCAAATACGACGAGTAGTGGGGTCCTGAGCTAAACCTTGGAAATCTAATCAAATCATACATAAATGATAGAAGCTTCAAATACCCTAAAAATACTATGAGGTGTTCGGAAATGGTTGAAGTAGTTGGAAGGGTCGTCGCTCAACGGATAAAAGTTACTCTAGGGATAACAGACTGATCTTCCCCAAGAGCTCACATCGACGAGAAGGTTTGGCACCTCGATGTCGGCTCTTCGCCACCTGGGGCTGTAGTATGTTCCAAGGGTTGGGCTGTTCGCCCATTAAAGCAGTACGTGAGCTGGGTTCAAGTTTGAGAAGGTTCAATTGTTCGAAATGAATTTTTAGATCTGTAAATTTTTCAATATCAAGTTCTTAAAAAAAAACCAAATTTTGGTTGGTAATTAAAGATGGTAATTAAAGAAAAATTGTGAATTGTGAACATGTACATATTTTTTTTTAATCATTTTATTCGCGAGGAGCTGGATGAGAAGAATAAAATATCTCTATCTCTAAACCCCCCTCCGAATAAATTCTTCTTTTTAGTTTTCAAAGGAATGAATCCCAAACAATTCGATTTGGGGTCAGTACACAAAGATTTAAGGTCATTTCTTCAAGTTGTTCTCCATTTCTAAGTTTGTAGCCTTCGCAGTAGCTTCATCAATATTACCTACCAAATAAAAGGCATGTTCAGGGAGACTTGGAAACACGTTTCTGTAGATTTAAAAACCCTATTTACCCTCTCCCCTGTTTTGCGAACAAACCGATTTTTCTTCTTCTGTTCTTAGTCTCAACGTCGAATAGGTCAGTTAACATTGCCACTGCCGCCGCCGCCTCCTCCGACGAACCTTGCATCTCCGGTCAACGTTGGGCACCGATCAGTGTTTTCCATTACTGTAAGTTCACAGACTCTCTGTTTCTGGAAATTGGATTAGCCGATTAGTGATTTTCCCAAATTGGAGTCCTTGTATTCTTGGGTTTCTAGTTTTTTATTCTAAGATCTGTTGTCTGATCTTGTTCGTTTGCCTCTTTGGTTCTATTAAAGTTTGCTTCTCTGTGGTTTTGTTTTTTTTTCTGCAGTAGAAGTTTGTTGGCTCTGTTACTATACAACTAGTAGTGGTGTATGATCACTGATCAGTTTGATACTTTGATGAATCGTATTGCTTCTATGAGTATTTTACAGTGATGGATTTAGCCTCACATTTTGGTCGTATCTATGCCTTTATATCTCATGTTCGCTGTTCCTTTTTAGCTTATTTTAACTTTTGTAAATTGTTATTCATGTGGTTAATCTTGCACGAAATCTAGTCCATTGTGATTTTTTAATAGTTAGTTTGGTAATCCACACATAATTGCTATAGAAGTGATATTGTAAATTTTGATTGAACCATTAGAGAAGTAATATGTAGTGCTTGGCTGCTTGCAGTGTTTGAGACAGCCTTTGCTGTCTTGTGGATTAGCACAAATACTAAATTGGTTTAAATAGTTATCAAGTATGAATTAATCAGATAAAGTTATCAAGTTTGTTATTTTTTATTTGGTTTTTAGAATCTTCAGCTGTATATATGCTCCTGGAAGAAAGTAGTATTCTTTTCATATATATGTTCCTCTAATCCTTTTTTCTAATCTTCTAAACCCTTTGTAAATATGCTCCTGGAAGAAAGTAGTATGCTTTAATTTCCAAAATTTTCAGATTATGATTTGTAAACACATAAGATTAGCCATTTATATTCATTCTCTTTTTTTTTTAGTTCATTGAGAAATGCAGACAATGGGTTATAAATCTTATCCTGATTTTGATTTTATGTAGGTTAATTTTTCAGATTTTGAGTTTATGGATTCTGTTGGTGGAAGTACAAAAAGTTCAAAATCATCAAGCCAAAGTATAAGTAGTGAGCCAAAAAAAAATATGAAGGATGATGATCAATAACCTTTATGGAAATATGTTAAAAAACTTGAGAAAACTGAAGAGGGTGGAGGAAATTGTAAGTGGATATGTAATTTTTGTGGTCAAGAAAAGCAATGATCTTATACCAGAGTAAGATGTCATTTACTAAAAATATCTGGAAAAGGGATTGGTCCTTGTAAAAAGGTTAGAAGTGAAGATATTTTTAGATGAAAAAAATAGAAGAAGAAGCCACAAATAGAATTTTAAATTCTCAACCTAAGCGAGTTAGATTGTCTGCTCAACCTAGTCATTCATTGCAGTTAACTTATTTAAATATTTCGGATGCTTTAAAGAGAAAAAGAGTAGATGATTCTCCTCTCGGTAGAGCTTTTGATATGCAAACTAGAAATCAATTAGATGCTGAAATTGCTCAAATGTTTTACACTGGAGGATTACCATTTAATTTGGCTAGAAATCCCTATTATGTGAGTTCATATTCATTTGCTGCTAATCATCCATTAGGTGGATATGTGCCTCCGGGTTATAATAAATTAAGAACCACATTACTTCAACAAGAAAAGGCAAATGTTGACAGATTATTAGAACCAATCAAAAGCACTTGGAGTGAAAAGGGGGTTAGCATTGTTAGTGATAGATGGAGTGATCCACAAAGAAGACCATTAATTAATATAGTGGTTGTTACTGATTCAAATCCTATGTTTCTTAAATCTGTGGATTGCTCAGGTGAAGTGAAAGATAAATATTTTATTGTTGATCTATTAAAGGAGGTAATTGATGAGATTGGGCATGAAAAAGTAGTACATGTCATAACTGATAATGCCAAAAATTGTAAAGGTGCTGGAGAAATCATTGAAGGCATGTTTCCACATATTTATTGGACCCCATGTGTTGTGCACACACTTAATCTAGCTTTGAAAAATATATGTGCTGCTAAGAATGTGGAAACTAATCAAGATACATATGAGGAGTGTCATTGGATAATAGAAATTCATGGGGATGCTTTACAAATCAAGAATTTTATCATGAACCATTCTATGAGACTAGCTATATTCAATAAATTTAGCTCATTGAGATTGCTTGCAGTTGCTGATACTCGATTTGCTTCTATTGTTGTCATGCTCAAAAGATTTAAACTTATAAGACGTGCTTTAGAAACAATGGTTTTGAGTGAAAGTTGGGTGCAATATCGAGATGATGATCAAGGGAAAGCTAGATTTGTTAGTGATAAAGTGTTGGATGAGAATTGGTGGGAATATCTCAGTTATATTATTGCTTTTACTGGATCTATTTATGAAATGATTAGAGTTTGTGATACAAACAAGTCATGTCTTCACTTGATTTATGAGATGTGGGACTTTATGATTGAAAATGTGAAGAAAATTATTTTTGATCACGAAGGAAAGCAACCACATGAGTTCTCCTCATTCTATTTTGTGGTTCATTCCATTCTTGTTGAGCGTTGGACAAAAAACAATACTCCACTTCATTGTTTAGCTCATTCACTAAATCCAAGGTGATTTTCTAAATTAATTCTCTTTTTTTTTTACCTTTTTTCTTTTACATTTGCCCTATTTGTTTATTTGTTTATAATTTATCTTTGAAGGTATTATAGTGAAAAATGGCTTCAAGAGGGAGAAGGTAGATTAGCTCCTCATATGGATTCAGAAGTATCATCTGAACGAATCAAGTGCTTTAGAAGGATATTTTCCAATCAAGAAGAACGAGCTAAAGCTACTGATGAGTTTGCTAGTTTTTCTCTTAAGACTGGACAATTTGGAGATCCAGATTCTATTGCTTCAAGATATGATTCAGAACCTAGAAATTGGTGGGCTTGTTTTGGTTCATCTGCACCTTTACTACAAAAGTTAGCTCTCAAAGTGCTTGGACAACCCAGTTCATCCTCTTGCTGTGAAAGAAATTGGAGTACTTATTCTTTTATTCATTCATTTAGAAGGAATAAATTAACTCCAAAACGTGCGGAGGACTTGGTTTATATTCATAATAATCTTCGTCTTTTATCAAGAAGCACCTCAGAATACTCTAATAAAAAGACAAAAATGTGGAATGTTGGTGGAGATGAATTTGGAAGCATGGATGAAGTAGGTGTTCTTGAAGTTGCTAATCTCAGTTTAGATGAACCAGAGTTGGAAGCTGTATTTTTTGCTGAAGATGAAAATGAGACTGTTCAAGACTTAAATACTAATATTGAGGAAGTGTCATAAAAGATAGATTCAACTTTTAATTTCTTATTTGTCATAAAATTTTTAGACTTTTAGTTATGAGTTATGACTTATAAATTATAATGATGAAATTTATCTTTCTTTTTTAAGTTTATTATCATAATAATTTTAGACTTTTGTTTTTTTTATTATAAAAATTCTTAACTTTTGCTTATTTTTGTTTAATTTTATATAAAAATAAAAAATTAATAATTATATTCTCAAATTTAATTATTTATAAATTTACCCCTATATTTTTAATATTTACACGTTTCCCCACGTTTCCGTGTCCTATTTTTTTTTTGAAATATTGTTTCTCCGTGTCGTGTCCGTGTCCGTGTCCGTGCTACATAGTCAGTTGCTCTAAAAATCACATTGATATGATAATCTCATGCCCGTCTATATATGCCTCCTGAAGACTAACGAGGTTTTATGGCTATCTAGAGAGAAGTTGTAGGTGGTATTCTTGGGAGTTGATAGCAACACTTGCAGGTTTGTCTTCTCTCCCTTGGCTTATTTTTGGAGACTTTAATGATCCTTAATCTGTGAATGATAAAAAAAGGGTAGAGCATCTTATTTCTCTCATTCAGATCATGGTTTTAATAAAGCTATTGTTCGTAGTGGTTTGATTCATATTCCTTTAATTGCTTTGATTTCACTTAGTTAAAATCTTTGTGTCATGGTTTTGCTTCTCAATGCTGATTGAATTTATTCCCAAAGCAGGGGCCATATATGCCATATGCCTAAAGATTATATATAGAAATACCGTGTCATTCGAATAATTCTATCATATACATAATAAAATTACATGTCATTTCAACTAAATACTTTAAAATCAAACGACTATGCTCAGTAGTGCCTCTTCCAAAAAACATGCACTGATAGGCATAACCACAAGGCATTAAAATATACATGTTCCTGATCATCCCTGGCAACTATCCTAATTCAGAATGACATGAAAATTGAAAAAAAAAAAAAAAGGAAAATGCGATTAAATAAATAACAAGCTAAAACAAGTGTTCTACTCTAGAGAGACTATTTAAACAATTCGCATGCTTCTCCTTCAACATTTTTACACCAGCTCATTTTGCAACTTCCACATCCTGTTTTCATTGCTTACTCCTGAAAATCAAACTAAGATTTGGTTATTATTCATTTCGTCTTGGACCACAAAACCCATGTTGCCCATGAAAGCTAGCATTCAATCTCAGATGTAATATCGCTCTGTACCCTGGCTGATCAGAAATGTCAATTGACTTGTATAAGCCAAAACGCATTCTATCCCATCGCAGTAAGTGATAGAAAGTAACTTCAGTTTCGGTGCATTTTTCCAGCATCAATTACTCTTTTGAAAGTTTGGATGTACATATTTGAGCTGACCAGGATCATGGAAGCGGCATTTCAAGGTTTCCAACTTCGTCAATGATGCTACTTCCTCTCTCTCAACCATTAATCATGGGTCAAGCAAGAGGACCTGCAGAGAGTAGAGTTTAGTTAATATTCCAGGAGGAAACTCCTTCAATAATAATGTCATTTACTTCAATCTCGACCATGAAATAATAATTTTCCCCATTAAGTATCGGTGAAACCAAAATTGATGATGGATTTTCATTGGAATGAAGAAAGAAGAGATGAGAGGGGGTATTCTCCGGTCTATTGCAATTATTCAGGTCCATTGATGTGATAGAAAGAATTCAAGAAGCAAGAAAAGAGACTGATTGGATATCAAGAAAGTAATGGAAAATATAATTTTAGACTTTAAACCCAACAGTCGAGAAGCCAAAGCTAGACTCTTGAGAGACATGAATAGGGACAATATAATTTTGGATTTTCTTGCATCAAACAATCTTCAAGGATGTGAGAAGTAGATATATCTCGAGTTTATATCTCCATTTCTACTAATACAGTATGATTTTTAATACATATACGATGAAAATTATGAAAGAGATGCATTTACACCATTGATTAAATGCGAGACAAGTAATGCCTCAGTTTACATCTCCAGAATTACTAATATTAATAATATCATTATATTACCTTAACATATGATGAAAATTATGAAAGAGATGCACACCCTAATGATTACCAGTGCACAACCATTTACCCTGCATCTTTACCAATCCAACACATGCAATATCTACTTTTCACAAATAAAATTTCAAAAAAAAAAGTATAGAAAAAGAGGAAGTGCAGAATTACAAGAAATATACAATATAAGTCTAAATGGGAATGTATCTTACCTATATCTCATGAAACAGGACAGAGTGAAAAGGTGGAGAGATTGGTTGGTGATGAATGAAGCAAAAATGGAGGACTGAAGATGAAGCAGTTCAACTCTACATGCTAAGCATGTTGTCGCATAGTTCCTCTTCAGTAGGGACTGAAGTGACAAAGAGGCAGAAGCACAGATTTGGCGTTAGGATGGTTCAACTCAACCGACGCCCACCATGCTTCAGGAAATATTTTCATACTTTGAAGAGATGGGAGAGGAAACTGTTGGTCATCGTCAAGCACCACAAGAGACAGTGGCAACCTCCTTAACTGCACACAACTGTCTACATAAACTGTGTGCAGAGAATTGCAAATCATTTTTCCACTACAAATGCTCTTTAGTTTTGGTAAGTCACTCAGACTAAAACATTGTAATTTTGGGAAAGTGAAATGAATACTGCCATTCTTGTTAGGGTTTCCTTCATGTTCTTCATTAGCTATCAGCTCCTCCAAATTTTTACAACAATGAACAGAAATCTCTTCCAAATTTTGAAGGTTCGAAAGCAGCCCAGGATGGAACAACTTCTTCATACTTGGACACCCCCACATGTAAAATTTTTGAAGATGAGAAAAGGTACCACGTGGTGATAACAGTGTTATTGTTGTTGAAGGTGTTGCAGCATCTCCATCTCTATCAAAAAGGAAACGTAAGTTCTTCAAATCACTTATATATATATCCTCAAGGCTTTGAAATATGGAAGGGGAGGAGGATACAGAAAGCAGACATTGTATCCCATCGCAGCATGCAATTGTAAGGGATTTCAGTTCTGTTGCATTCTTCAAGCATAAACTGCTTCTTTTGATGCTGCAATGAAAAAAATCCAGAAATTGGATATCTTTTGGCAGAAATATGACGTCTTCTCCCTCACCGACAGTGCAATCATCAAAATATACACTTTTTGGACCTCGTGGTAAGAAATCGCCTGGGGGCTTATGTTGTCCTATAATGAGATGGTACAGGGTTAGATTGGATGCACATGTTGAAGTCGTGTATATATTAAACTCACTAACATCGTGGAAGCGACATCCCAAAGTTTCAAAGTTTTTCAATAATGATACTTCCTCTGCTCTAACTCGGTCAAGAATGAGGACTCGCAGATTGGAAAACTTAGCTAAGATCCCAGGTGGTAATTCCATTATTCTTGTTCCATGAAGATTCAGATACTTGAGATTTGACAGCAATTCTATACCTTGAGGCACCTCTTCAACTCCAGAATAACTGAGATCCAATTTCATCAATTCCCTAAGTTTTGCTAATGATGGCACACACCTTAATGCCTTGCAGTTCCCAAGTAATAGTGCATTTAGATTCACCAGGTGAGAAATAGAAACTGGCAATTCTTCAACATCTGAATCAGTAAGATCAAGAATCTTGAGCCCATTTATTTGCTCAAAGAAACACTCTCCAATCCATCTCAATAGGTGATTGCCACAGAGCAATAGAGTGCAAAGATTGGGACAATTTGGTGAGTGGCCAGAAGGAATTTCCACTATGTTGTTGTACATTAGTGAAATTCTCACAAGATCATCTGTCCAAAGCCTACAATCCGGTACATTAGATAACTGCATAGCGGCTTTAACCATAACCCTTGGACCCACTTTCATTATTTGAATGGCCATATCCCTAATCAAGTCATGCATCTTCACGCATCTATGTCCCCATTCTGTAACACTCTCCAACAAACATACTTTTTCAAGTTTGTTTAGCATAGTATGACCCTTATCATATTCTGTTTGCCTGCTTTCTCCTTCTATTACTCCCTCAACAATCAAATACTCTATCAAGTGCCCTCTTTTGATCTTATAACCTGCTGGGTATAATGCACAATATAAGAAGCATTGCTGCAATGCTGAATCAGTTAAATGGTTATAACTGAACTTCAATACTCGGAAAACCTCATATTCAATTTCGCCTTCCCAAACTTCTGATTCTTGCAATTCCCTCAATGAATTCCTCCACTCACAAACATCGACAACTCCCTTCATGCATCCAGCTACTGTGGTAATTGCAAGCGGCAAACCAGCACATTCCATCACAAGAGATTTTGCAATCGATTGAAATTCGACAGGAAGTGCTTCACCTAGTTTCTCCTTAAACAAGTACCAAGATTCTTTAACAGAAAGAGGCTCGATTTTAAAGTTCTTTTGGCAGCCCATCCTCCAACAAACATCTAACGATCGAGTTGTGAGAATCAATTTGCATTCAATCATTTTAACAGGTATACCCACTTTCTCTAAAGAAAAAGGATTCCACAAATCATCTAGGATGAGAACAAACTTTTTTCTTTGAGTCAATGCTTTCAACAATTTTGCAGCTCTCTTTTTCTCATCATCTTCATTAGAAAGATCAAAACCAATAGCTTTAGCCATACTGCTTTGCAACTTATAAATGCTAAAATCTTGTGACATAGTAAACCAATAAACACAATCAAATATACTCCGTCTTTCAAGAATCTCATTATGGATGTGAGTCACCAATGTAGTTTTACCTACTCCTCCCATGCCATAAATGCCAATGTATGAGACTTCATCCTTAATTAAACATTCCCATATCTTATCCTTATGCATTTGAAATTCATGTCCTACTAATTCTGGCACCAGAAATGCTTCTATACTATTATCACATGCATCAAGTACAAGCCCTCCGTGAAACCTACCTCTTTCAAGAAGCTCTTCTATTTCTTCTGTCTTTTTCTCTACACGCTTTGGTAACATTATGCTCCATCCAGATTTTGCTTCTCGTTCTATGCTCTCAACTTCTCTTCGCACTATTGCTACATTATTCAACCAATTTTCAACTTCTTTCTTCCGTATCTTACCAGACCGCAACTCTGCACCTTCTAGGTCTACAATAATGTCAGCTTCCATGCTTTCCAGTTGTTCCAATTTTCTCTTGAGCACTTGCTTCTTTTCCTCAAAGTTTAAACCAGATATTTCTATGGCCTTTGCTAACATCTCCATGCCTAAAACAAAAGTAGGAAATATGATAGCACATGCTGCTTCAATTTATAAACTACAGCAATACAACAGGTACATGATCTTTCTAAAAGAGAAAATATTATTTTAAATTGTAAATTCCAGTCTTTAAGAACCCACAAATTTGAATTAATGATATTTATTATTACGAAAAAACCCTTAATTATATAAATCTCAAACAAGACAAATGAAACATGAAATGAATGATGTTAATCTATCAAAAATGTTTCTATTATGTTAATATTTACTTTAATTATTTGTCTACTACGTAGGCATATGCGAAGGGCATGCTGAAAAGCAAATGAATCTAGCAAAGAGAGTTTAAGCAGAACGAGAAGTTCTGGTGCTTTCTAGATTTGACCAAATGATAAAAACAATCAACAGAATGAAACAAAAGAAAGCTAAAAAAACTAATTTCAAGAAAGAAAAAGAAAGAAGCAAAAGTAAATGCATCACATACCTGAACTAATTGTCCTATCTATCTTCAAATATTTTGATCCGCAGAAAAGGGAAAAGAGCACAGAAGTGTAGCCACCAACAAGCAAACCTTGTGAATCTGTGAGAGAGAAAGAAGTGAAGATGAGATCATAGAAAATCATTGAAATCAGATAATCAACTGATATGAAAATTCATACAAAACGTATCAAATAATCGAACTGTTACTGAATGGACATTTTTTAGAATTTTAGTTGGTGATTTTATAGCATTTGAAAAGAGATTTTAGACAAAAAACTGAAAAAGAATTTTCTACATTAGAGGTAATATTAATGGCTACTCTACTGATAACTTCACTCATCTCCTCTCCACCAGAAAGATCACAGGAAATTAGACAAATAGCACACCATGAATTCTTTTTCCTCTGCAATCGAATTGTGCAAATGTCTCTAATACTATAATCTTGTAACAAATTAAGCTAAGAAATTTATTTGGAAAAAAAAAAAAAAAGTGAAGAATAGCAGAAATGTCAAAAAAATAAATAAAAAATAAATAAATAAGAAAGAAAGAAGCAGCACCTGAGAAGATAGAGCAAGAGAAGAAGATAAGACAGAGGACAGTAGAAATGTCAAATAAATTTAATTTCATGGGAGTGGATTATTAGGAGGTAGGTTTACTTTGTTTAATTGGATCATACGGCATCGTATTTTTCTTCTTTTTTTAGTGTATTTTTTTTATTTTCTCTTCTTCTCAGATATTAAAAAATATATATATTTTTTTAATTTATTTTTAAATAGAAATTTTTTTAATTTACATATTTGATTTTATTTTTAGTATTTTTGAATATTATAATGATTGTTATTATTGTTTGTGATAAATATATTTAATTTTAATTTTTTTTAAAAAAATAGTTGAAAATGACGATATTTGAACTAAAAATAAGTAATATAGAAAGAGAAAATTAAATTGTTGGAGGTTGAAGATAATGAATTTAGTAAAAATAATGAACATATAAATTATAAATCTATAAGATATAAACAATAAACATATAAGTTATTAAACTATAAGTTTAAAATGATAAATATGTAGTTTTAAAATGATGAATCTGTAAGTTCAAAATGATAAATCTGTAAATGATGAACCTGTAAAATATAAATATTAAATCTGTAAGTTCTAAACGATAAATATGTAGTTTCAAAATGATAAATCTGCAAGTTCAAAATAATGAACCTATAAATGATGAGACAACAAGTAAACCATGAACATATAAATTGTAAATTATAAACTTTTAACTTCTAAACGATTAACTTATAAATTCAAAATGATGAACTTATATCTTATAAATGATAAACCTATAACTTCTAAACAATGAATTTCAAAACAATAAACTTATAAGTTTCAAAACGATATACCTATAATTTCAAAACGATAAATTTATAAGATATAATTGATAAATTTATTTTATATTCATTAGTTTACCAAAATCCAATTCTATAAAAACACATTTTTATGAAGTAATGAAATGCATAATAAAATATGAATCTGAATCTATGATATAACAATCCATTAGTCATCCATATTCAAGAAAAAGCCTAACAAGGTTCTTAAAATGATATTACTTGCTAATGCTAGAAGTTCGTTGGGTTGAATTAGGTTATAGGTTTCATTTAAGCAATTCTTGAAGTACTTCGGGGCCTGGTCCGAGGTTGCGTCCAGCTCCCTTTACTTGGGTGCTTTGGTTTCATCATGGGGTGGACAAATTGCCAAACTCCATCCCACTCAAACTCTACAATTCGAATTTGAATTATGCTTAAATTCTCTTCTAAAAGTTAACTTCACCTTATATATATATATATATATATTCTAAATTGTATAGAACCAATTCGAGTTGATAAGTTTTTGAGTTAACTTATAAAGAGAATTGTGTAATTCGACCCAACCCAAATATTGAACTTATCTCCAATATAAATCTTCTTAACTTGACCAAGCCAAAAATATCCGATCTGAACTCATAAATTCAATTGATATCAGTTTGTTTCGATTTGATCAGTTTGATTTTGCTTACCTTCTGATTTCATAAGCACATCCAATTCCAGCTAATGTAATATAGGCCACTTACTATTATGCTGAGGACCATAGTTTATAATAATAATTCTCCAATAATCACAATCTTGGCTCTTTAATTTGGATAAAACTTTATTTTTTGTCTAATATATAGAATTAATCTAACTAATTCAGAGCGTGTTAAGTAGAATCCCGAAAAGCGACAAAGAGTATTTAAATAAAATTTTCATATTAATCTAATCAAAGTAGTCAAATTTGTACCATATCATTTTAGGGTTGGAACATGCCTCAACGAAATTTTAGATAATTAAATAATTTAAAGCAAATCCAACTCAAACATTCTTATTTTTTTTAATTGAATAATTTAAATCGTCAAGCTTCTTTAAAATGGGATTTAAATTATTTTCTCAAACCAACTGAAGTCAAATTTTCAAATGTTGGGGTGAATCATTTTATTTGATTGATTTGGTTTCCATGGTTGTGAATATAACTTGGGTATTAGTAAACCACGCCCAAAACTAGAGAAACTTAATGGTGAAATTTTAACCAAAGAAATGAATAAGGGTGAATTACTAAGAATCTTGACGTTCTTCATAATATCAATTGTGATTTACACCGTCAAAATTAAAACTTTGAATTTGTTAAAGAGATAAGAGTGATTTAAATAATTTTATTATATGATAATTTGTAAATTTGAATAAATTTATAAATTTTCAAAAGTGTATTCAAATTTACAATTTTTGAAATAAACCTTTAGTTGAAAATAAAAGGTAAAAAAAAAACATCTTTCCATTTTTAATTTTTATTTAACACATGCGAGCTAAAACAATATTACATGAGATTCATAAACAATTTTTTTTCTATTACATGCATGTTTGGGCCCAATTTTTTTTATGAAGTTAAGCCATTTCATTTGGTATTGAATAAATCAATATAGTCAATATAAAAATTCAATTTGATAATATATTATTTAAGTTAGACTAAATACATGAATTAACATCTTCATTATGTAAAAAATTAAAAAAGATAATATATTATTTTCTTTCTATATTCAAAGTTAAAGGGTACATTTATCATTTTTATACAATTCAACATGTGTCTTGTAGTTTTGATCATTTTTAGAGACGTTAAATTTTAAATTAAATAGTATAAATCAATGTTGTCAGATAAATCTATCAGTATAATTTTAATGGCGCTTAACCAATCAGGTCCCATGGTCTAGCGGTTAGGACATTGGACTCTGAATCCAGTAACCCGAGTTCAAATCTCGGTGGGACCTTTTCGAATAAATAAATCTCTCTCGTGTTGTATTAGACCATTTCCTTTTTCCAAAAAACTTTTCTTTTTCTTTAAAATATTCCAAGAAATCTATTTTAAATACTGTATTAGTTTAGTTTTAATAAAATAGAGGTATAATAAATTTTATTTTAATAGTTTCAAGCATTGTAAGTTATAATGCGTATTGTGTTATAAAAGTGTAATGCCATAACTTCATAGAAGTTAATTAATAGTTCTAATTTATTATTCAAAATATTCAATTTATATTCGGTGCTATGCAACAATATTTTTCCAACACATCTGTGGTATGCAACTTTGGAGGATAATGAACTTAATAATTAGATATTTGGTCTATTGTCAGGTGAGAATCCTTCTACTTCGATATTCCACCTGAATTTATTCAGAAATGGATTCAAGCCTCCAAAATTTCAGTGGAGAAGCTTATTTTTTATATTATTTGTATGTATTTCTTTTTCGTACTTTACTTTAAAAGTGCAGTCCAACATCTTAAACTTTTGTTCTAATCCATTAGGATTTATATTTTTTTAATTCATGGATCATTCTTTACTTTTTTTTCCCTTTCTCCTTCTCTATTGCTTCTTCTTTCTTTTCTGCTTTTTTTTTTTCCTCCATCTCTTCCTTTTATGGTTCACATTCCTAAAATGCCATGAAAATTTTAGAATAATGTTAAGATAAGAATTGCATGCTGAGTTCTAAAATGCAACATTTCATTTTTTTTTATTTATTTGTTTTAATAATCATTTTTCTGTGCATCGAGGCCATGATTTTAGTGTAATAAAATGATAAAAAAACATGTTTGCTTAGATTGTTTAATTACCATTTTGGTTAAAAGCTTTTTTTAGCATATGTATATATTTATATGTTCTCTATCTTATTCAAAAATGCCATATTTCATGATTAAGAATCAAATATTTGGAGCATTGCTGTATGTTATATTACTATTTTGTTTCTGCTAATTTCGTTTCTATATCTATTTTGTTTTTGGTTTTGGTTAGTTTGTCATTTTTTGGAAATAAGATGACTGTTAATAAACCGGTATAATAACCGTAGAAGATGATTCGGTAGACACAATGACTAAAAGAAAAAGAAACGTTTATGGCTCTAATAACATTTTAATGCTAAAGCTTAGTGAAATATTATGTTATATTATCGCTTATGAATTACAAATACATCACTCAATATAAAGAGATGAAACCCTAAAATACAAAAGGAAAGACAGAGAGAATAATACAAAATAGAAAATTATAGAGGAAGAGGATAGAAGAGTATAAAAGGCAATTACAAAGATGGGAAGAATATAAAAAAGGGGAAAACATATTTCATATTTTCCTTAGCAATGGCGTCCATGAAATAGAGCATACTCATTGAGAAAAAACTCTACATGCATCACGTGATGCCCCACACTTCTGCTCAATTTTAACTTTCTAATTAGCTATCTTAGCATGACGAGTATCAGTATTTGTATAGATTCTCATGTAACAGCTAGCTCTTCTTAAAATTTGATCTGAAATTTCACCAGAAGACAGACCAATAGTTTACCCTAGAAGAATAGTGTTGAATGTCATTTTGCATGCTTCAAATTGCGTTCCAATTTACAATTATTAGGAAGCATCATACAGTACTATGAATGAGAGCATAAACAGCAATAGCGCTTCCATACAGATAAAAATGCGAATAATGCCGAAGAAAGAGGTTAAAATCTAATTCAGATGTATATCTCATCACAAGAATCTAATTACTTGAGAATGTTGCAGCCCAAGGACACCACCAATTTATTCAAGATAAAGAGAGGCTAAATCGGGTTTTATATCATATAAATTCAGTTATGTAATATAGACTCCAGGCATCTGATTTTTTTTCTTTTAAATAGAACTGTATAAAAAAAATATTGCCCCTCAAAAACTCTTTTAAGGGTAATATGAAAAATTTGATCTTCTCTTGACCTATTCTATTTGTTGTACATGGAGAATACAATGTTTCCACTATACAAGAGCAAGGACATCACTGAGCAGTTACCAGCTGACAACACCCTACAAAAACTACCTAACTGCCAACTAAATCAAACTCAACTAACTCTTCTTGATCTTCTACAATAGTAGACATACAAATTTACAGAATAGAAGGTTAATAAAACTGGTGACACTTCAATATATCTCCCATATTCATGTTTCATGGCTTTGAAGAAAACTGTAGAACCATTTTCCATGGGAGACTATGATCGCAAGAATCAGGAGCCAAGGACAATCATGCTGGGATGCAGAATGAACAGCTCAGAACAGGAGGCATGACACAGACCAGATGAGGTCCAGGAGGATTGCTACTAACGTATGACTCATCGACATTTGGCAGCCCAAGTCGAGGAGGACGAACATAACCAGCTACCAGAGGAACACACAATACTGAGATCACTATTCTTGAACCTGACAGAGAAGATCACCAAAATTGTTAAACAAATTGCATGCCAAATGTATAGGATAGCTAATCTCAATAGAATTAAAGACGTTAAGAGACCTTGCTTCATGGAGAGAGAAACATGCCCTCTCTTCCTCCCAGCAATCATCCAATTCTCAGAATTTGCATTGACTTCATACAACACCTCATCCTGTTGCACATACATGTTTATCATTATTAATTGTTACTAGAAAAAGATATAATTTTCACTTTCACATCATCCGGTATTCGCATAACTCGATGAAAGTTGTGCAGTCCAAAATGTAAAAATTGGCTGTCTATGTACTGTTGGGTATCTATGCCTGGAAATAGAAATCCCCTAAAACTCAAACTCACTGATTGCATTAGGATGGGGCAAAACCGATCCAAATCAAATGCAATTTAGTCTATCTGGTTTGGTTCTTTCAGTATTCTTGAAATGTTTGGTTTAATCAGTTATGAAGAAACAAAACTATCTGAACCATATATACATATATATATATATATATATATATATTCAACCAAATAAAAAATTTAGTTCGGGTAAGATTTTTTTTTTTTTTTTAAATGTGATTCAAAAACAGAGTATTCAATTCTGGTATTGACCCAAAAACACTGATGCATACCCCTATATATTTTCATAATTTTTAAATTAGGTCCAAAACCAAATAAGAAGTTCGCTCAGTTAAGTTTTTAATTGTGAACCGAACTGACCAAATGCACACTTCCAGATGGCATCATTCAGCTATTGTCCATTATTGCTAAATTATATTTTGGTTGCCTAGAAGGCTAAGAATAGAAAAACGCAACAAAAAAATTGTTGCATGCTTGACACTATTCTTAGGATAAATTTCACCGATTGTCCATCAATTTGGTACTAATGAACAATAATATCCCTCAACTTCAATTTGTAAAACAATTGTCCCAACTTTAATTCGTATAGCAGAAATATTATCTTCTCCTGTTTATACAGGTTTCATAGGCTATCTTTCATAACTAAGCGTCACATCATCCCTTACATAAAATACATGTGGACTCTATTCAAACCTTTTTCCGGTGAATCACGAAAATGTGCTTAAATGAATTTTTTTTTCCTTTTTTCTTTTTAAAAAAATTGTACATGAATAAGCAATACCCTTAAGCACAAAAAATATATATATACATATATATATATAAGAAAAATTCTTCAGAAAAAATCAGTAAGACTATGCATATTCCATGTAAGCAATGATATGACGCCTAATCAATAATAACCTATGAAACCTGTAAAAACATGCAAAGATGATACTTTTGTTGCAACAATTAAAATTGAGGGATATTTCTGTTAACGAATTAAAGTTAAAGGAAATTTACATAACAAATTAAAATTGAGAGACATTACTGTGCTCAATAATAAATTGAGGGACAGTCTGAAATTTACCCCACTATTTCGGTTGTCGTTAATATTCATGGAAAAATAGGTAGAAGAAAAAGAAAACCACACAAAACACAAATATTCAACTGAGTGGATGGTGTCGTGCTTTCCCAGGAAGCTTTTTTTGCTTCAAATACAAAATGCAATTCATAATTTTTAACTCATGATTGCTTTTCCTCTTTTATCTTATTCAGCCCCACCACCAAAAACAGAATGTGTAGAGAAACCAACAAAGGAAACAACATAAGTTCACATTCCTAATGTAATTCGAAGTACTGAACCAAAAGGTTTCTACGGATTACAACACAGGTAAACCCCCTATTCCTAAGTCAATGGACCAATAAAATTTTCAGTCTTCAGTGGACTTCTGAATCAAAAAAAAAAAAATGGACACACTATACACCATTGGAACTACAATGTGATGGTATGAAATGTACTGGGCTTGAAGCAGATGCTATTGCCATGTTAGATTTGAAGGAGAAAAAGAAAAGGAAATGGGGAAAAACTACTGTATAAAATTGAGGAATTTGCAGCAGTATATTTTAATCTTTCACAAATACTTACATTGTGTTCGGAGATTTCATCTTCGCCATAATCCTTCAACCTTTCGATCCTCCATTTCATGGTAACAAGTTGCCCAACTCTCAGACTATCAGAAGAAAGAGGAAGAAAACCAACAGCCAAGCACGGGTCAAGCACAGGCCTTTGGAGTACAAGAGCACTCCTGAAGATCAAGTCCTGCCTAGCAAAATCAGTTCCAACTGCTCTTGCAGACACCGGGGGATGAGCCCCAATTGTTCTATCACCAGATATTCCATATCTGATTTCTAATATGCTCTCTGGTTGTTGTGCCTTGGCATCTGTAAGTAGAAAGTTTTTATCAGAGACAATGCCCAAAAGAGGAGACAAGAAAATAATGAATGAGCATTGAGTGGGCAAAAGGAAATAAAAATGAAAGAAGAAAATATTTAGGCTGCATTTCTTTATGGAAAATATTAGCCAAAATATTATTGTCTTTTCTGGTGTTTAGATAAGTAGGAAAAATTGGTCAATGGGAAACTTTTACTTGGTCAAAGGAAAAGCTAAGCCATTTGCAAGTAAACAAACTTCTGACTATAAGCAGAAAGTATTCCTTATATTTATAACATAAAAAGAGAAGGAACCCACAAGAGAACCATGTATTGCCAACTAGATTTGGACATATTATTATCCAGTCACTGGAAGCAGCAGTCAGGGAGCCAATGACCACCACTATTCACTCACGTGTAATATTTCTCTTCTATACACATGGTAATCCATGTGGAAAGAATACAGCTCTCATGAACCAATATTTTATAGTCTCATATATCTAAAGAAAAGTACTTATTTCATTTCACACTCTGGATGCCAAAAGATATTCTAGTTTATTTTAATATTACAGCAAAAAAGGAAATATTATTAATTTTCTCATAAAATATTTTCCCCAAAACAAATGAAGGAATCAGTAAAAATCTAGGATAACAAAGCGATGCAAAGAAAGATAAAGTGATATATATAAGAAAGACATCCTTAGAATGTCAATGAATATTTTAATTTCCTAACATACTTCCCAATTCCTTGCCTGAACTACAATAAATCAAGCAAGAAATCCCCATTATGAGAACCACCACATGAGCATATTGATATTAAAATTGATCTAATAGTATATATATACCCAAACTTATTAGTTTTACCAAATTGCTCAAGGGTTGAAGAAGGCCTTCAAAAATGTGATCCCCATTATAAGAATTTATAATGTTCTCTGAATCATGGAAACATATGGTCCATAACCAGATATCATTATAACCGAATCGACTAGACATTCAATGGAGAAACATATTCTTTGTTGATCCAAGAGACACATTTAACATTTGGAATAGCTTGGGATATACTATTAAATTAATACAGTAAAGTATATATACCTTTACCAATTATCTTCCCCAGGCAAATACTGAACAAGATTCCTGCTCTAGAAGCTGGAGAAATCATAAGTGGAAAGAAGCTCGAAGTTGGTCTTCCATTGCCTTGTCCAGTATGAACAAATCCATCTTGAAGTTCAAGCCAAGCATCATATATGGTTAATGTGGTCTTCACTTGGGAGTGTAGTGTCACCTGGAAGTAATTGTATTTACATTGAAAAGAATATTTAAAAAATAACTGAACAAAGAAAGTCCATAAAAATTTTATTTACTTAGGTAAAATAAATTGACAATGTCGAGAACCCATTGAACTAGTCACTGGCAGATATGTCACCAGTTAAATCAGTTGGTTATATGACCAAATTTACTAGCTCGTTATATTTGAGGCATACCTGCAGAAGTAGAGTACCATCATTGCATTTATCAGCCAAATGAGTGCTCACATGGAAAGGGTCTGTGAAATGCACAGCTATAGTCCTGCATATTACGGTCAGATGAATAAGAAAATAGACAGAATGAACAACAGAAGAAAAGAAAAAAGAAAAAGAATGGAGTAAATAAACAAACTAGGAAAACATAAACTGCGTAATAATCTGGGACGTAATGAACAAGAACAATGCCTTTCAAATATCTGGTTGTGTGATACACCAAATTCAAGTTTCAATGCTATTGTTCTCATTCCATCCACAATGCTCTGTCTGTGCGGGATGACTGCTCATAAGAAACAATATGTTACAAGCAAGAAAATAATTGGATGTGACAAACAAAGATTGAAACCAGAAGAGTCTTCTGATTATAATGACCTGAAGATGATCCTCTTGGAAGTGTATCACTAATAGCTCGAATTGGAATCCAAAGAACAGAATTCACATCACTTGCCCAATCTGGAAATTGTATTCTACCGTCATGAAGAGTTAATTGCTCAAGTTCTTTATTAGCAGCCAATAAAATATCATTTTGAGTGCTATTCAAGTTTGCCTTCTTAGGAGCACTGTGTGATACATTGGCACAGCTCTGCATCTCAATGACATGTGACACCTCAATTTTCAGACCTGGACCCGTATCAATGTGCAAGACAGCACCTTTGAGAGAGTAGTCAATAGGCTGTACTATAATCCCAATACACTGAATTTCATTTATTAGCAAAGCAGATGAAACAGCTGCAGTCAGATCAACCAAAGGTCTTGGTTGATCAACCTATAAAAGGAAATATTGTATTAGATAATTACTATGATACACATGTTGGCCAAAATAGATAACCAATACAGGACTAGTTCATTTAAATCATGACAGTAAGATAAAGTCAATTGGGGGGCTAAACTATTTTTAAAGAAACTGAAGAAAAACAGCATCGTTAAAGGATCATTGGCAAAATCATAGCTCTGATTATAAATCCTCATAACTACCAAAATATTTCACCCTTCATTTACTGTAATATTTATTTTCATCTCACCATGGATTATACCTTCAAGATGGGCCTAGTTGGCTTTTCATAACTCATGAAATCATCAGTGTCTGCAGGGCCACCTTTGGAGAAACTATGTGATCTAAATCTCAACTGGCCAATTTGCCCAGTAAGAACCCCCAAGACATAGGAACCTGGTTTATGAGGGGGTAAATCCAGAGTGATTGCATTCCTTCCAGGCTTCAGAACAGTAGCAGTAGAGCTCCTTAATGCCTGTGATATCAGACGAAATTTTGAGTCATGAAGAATGTGTAACCCCTGTTATACCAACTGTACTAGACTTTCATGAAAATGAGCACCATCCATTCCAGGAAAAGCATACCTTAGCACTTTCATCAGCGTTAAATGTAGCCATCAAAGTCAGGCTAAGTGAGTCAAGAGTTATATCATCAGGAAAGCCACTCCAGACAGTCACAGAAAGACTTCCAGGATCCCCATCACATAACTTCAATGGAGGTCCAGGATTTCCTGAAAATGTAATTAATGATGAAACATCCAAAGGCACAGGATCCTTCATTTCACTGTGCGCAAGACGAATGACCTCTGTCTGAAACGCTTGCCGCTCCTTGGTCGAGAATAAGCCTTTATCTAAAGACAGCAGTCGGACACAGGATGATAAGTAGCCAGCTTGATCATTCAGCATCTTCTGACACTCAGTTAAATTTGGCAGGACATCAGCCAATAATTCCTGCCATCCTTCACCAGCATATAGAGCACAAACTTTCTCATACGACTTAGCTGCCAGATCAAAGTTCCCATGCCTGAAGCAAACTGCAGCTATTTCTCCATCAAGAACCACTCCATGTCTTTTCCACCATGAATGATGGTAATTGTCAGCAGCACCTTTGGTTAGCTCAAGATATTTTTTCTGCAAAGACGAAAAAAAACTTAAATAAAGAGGAGGGACAAAGAACAGCTGGAGTTAATAGATTCAACTACTAAGGATAACATCTAGACAGTGATTTAAATGCCTAATAAAATCTAATAAGTGCATCCATCAAAGATATTCAACTAACATGAGTTGCTAAATTATAGTAACTAATTCTTTGAGAATTTAATATTTCCAAACACTATAATCATTGCTCTTCATATCTACCTAAAAATCCAAAAGCCACTTCAGGCATTCGCATATTAAGCAGTAAAAATCAACTTAAGTTTTACAGAACCATCTTCAGTTGCTCATGCTGAAAATTCCTTTGTCTTTTCTTTAAAAAATGGGTGTTATAATTGACATCAATAGTGGGTGTATATCATGTATGCATGGACAATGCACTAAAATGTCCTCCAAAAATAATGCTAGTAACAAAATAAACAGTATCAAGGAGAACAGAAGATATATTTCCCATCACCTGAAAGTTAAGCATACACAACCACTTTTTTATGGATTCTATCAACAATCTATTTGGTTTTCTCCAAAGAATCCAGCAAACAGCCACGAAAATGTCATTGAAAATATTTTTAAGCTCTGCTTTAGAAAGAAATAATGATAAAAACATATACGTAAACATCATCATTGATTGTTTCCAATTTGTAAACATGAACAACTCTCCAGATGTTGACTGCAATGACAATTGCTAGAAGTGAAAACGTCTAGATATGAAGACTGATGCTTCCATGTCAAGGTTAGAGGAATTACAACTTTTGGCAGCCCAGAGGTAGACTTAGAAACTCTACAATGATGAACTAATAAAGGTAATTCGAGCCTTTTCATCATGATAATTGATTAGCTTGGATGACATTTTTTCCCTTTTCCTATTTATTTTTTAATCTTTTTCCCCTTTTGGCTTTTTTGTTAAGGTTTTCACCCCATTTGTTCCTCCAGCATCTAAATTTTCTATTTAAGTGCTGAAGTCATTGTATTCTCTTTATGATAAATGGAAATTACTGAGAATGTCATAGCTAGAAAACCTAGTCAGAAGTGCACTGTGGTTTTTTCCTTTTTCACCTAGTGCTTTTCTCTCTATCTTTCGCCTAGATATTTTGCTCATATATTCAGCATTTCTTGTTGTAGATCACAACAATTACCAGCTACAGAACAGGACTTATAAAATATACCTTCACTACTTTTGTCTAAGATCAATAATCATCTTCAATACTCTCTCTATCAAAACATCACCCTAGTTCTCATTATCAAGCCACTGCAAGTCAGATTTTAAGGCCATCAGGCATCCAAAATGCTGGTATTTAAATCAAATTTTAGTACAGGATGAAAAATGTTTAACAAGGGTCAGGATCAAGAATTGATATTTCTGTAGATGGAAAACAGAATTTTAGGTTTCATTGGAGGGGATAAGTGTGATACTTCTAGAAAAAGGGATTGCATTTTGAATTTTCATTTTTCAAGGAACAAGCAAGAGATAGGAGCCTTGGAGGCAGGGATAATTAAAATTCACTACTAAGCAGTTTAGTCTGCAATATTTATGTGGAAAAATCAACTTGAAGAACAATGAAACTTAATTATGAGATATACTGTTGGGTCAGAAAGCAACAAATAACAAGAGAAATTCCAGAAGTGGAGCAGGAGGGTGTGTCTGCAAGTAGAATAAATTCAATACCTCAAACTCCTCTACAGATGACAAGCACTTCCATAGATCGGCATCAGAAATTGTCAGCTCAAGAGCATGCTCAGCAGCAACATATATCTCTGCAAGTCTCATGGGTCTATCCATTGAGCCATCAAAATTGCCAGGTGAAGAGTTAGTTCGTGACATAGAAATATTTGTTTTATTTAAGGGGGACATCCTTGATGATGCATCAGAAGCTGATCTGTCAACATATACAAGTCAAAATCAAAACTAGAAACATCTTGAAGTAAGAATACGGGTTGCTTGACTAGAAAAAGAACTTTTCTAAAAGTCAATCTGTGAAGAACCAATGGTAAGAATTTGCTTCAGTTTGTGAATCCATTACCCATCAATCAAGATTGGACGACCTTCAAACATTTCAAACATGTTCCCAGCAGAAAGGGAAGCTCTCCGTCGATTAGCCTCTCGTGAAAGTATTGAAGGTTCAAGAGGCAACGGTTTCCTTTGAATGCCAAAATGCTTAATTCTAGGAGTAGCTTGAAGAATAACCTACATAAAGATTAAAAAAAAATATGGTCAAAGATTCTTTCCTTGAAACTTGAATAGCATTGCCTGAAAGCTCCATCCTGAAAGTCTGACCATTATGTTTCATTGCTGCACTTAGTGACCTAATATCGAGTGCATCAAATCTTATTTCATCTATAAGTGACATTTAAAAATTGTTGCCTTCAACAGCTAGAAAGAGTTAGATAATTCATCGCATAAAAGAAAGTATAATGGTGATGTAAGTTGTGTTATATACAAGAAAAAACCCCTATTTTCAGTCTATGGGTCTGTTTGGCAAAAGTACATTTGGAGAAAAAAAATTTATGGAAAAAACATCTATTTAACTGCTTTTGAAAGCAGTTAAATAAATGTTTTTCCCATAACCAGGTTTAAGAAAAGCAGTTTATAAAAAATTTAAAAAATCAGTTAATTAAATCAAAAAAATCTTAAACCTATTTTTTGGACACCCAACGACAATCCCAAACACCCCCTATATCTCCAGATTTGGACGCAACATCCCAGAATTTACCTTTTCCTTCACAAGCACCTGAGGAGAAGCATCAGTCGGTACTGAAGGCCAAACTGCAGGTTTAGGCCAAGGTAGCATGCTAAGTGAAGCACTGCTTAAAAAGACATATATGTCAAAGACAAACAATGTAGAAATCCTACACCTCAATGTCATTATAACATTTTGACACAGAGATTTAAAATGTAGAATACATGATGAAGTCCAAGAGAACAAATGATAAGTAAGTTCGCTATCCAAGATTGAATTTTTACCTGTTGACTGGACTTCTTTCTATATCTGTTCCATATCCAATTAAATATGCAAGCCTCATGAACTGCCAAAATAACATTCATCACAAGGTTCCTCACAGTTAAATATGGATAATAAAGAACCCAAGGTACAACTGTCCTAGCAAAATAATCTCCTACTTGGTGCCCCACACAACCTCATTAAATTTTTCAAATTTCACACTTAGTTCAAAGAGAAACCATTTGTTCTAAAAAATCAAAAGATAGTTGTATCACAGACTAAATAACAGAACACATCAAAAAGGAGAAAAAAAGTTACCTTAACTCGACAGAGTGAATAAAGATCACCCTGAAGACGGTAGAACTCCTTTTCAATGTCAGGTGCCAGAACTCCATCATTATAATGACAAGCAGAAGCATTTATTAAAGCCAAGCAAGCAGTAATTACCCAAACTTCTCGCAGACAAAAAGGCAGCGTACTCTAAAATATCCAAGAGAAGTGGGCAAAAATAGACAAGGATAAGAGAGATCAGAAACACTGATTTCTAAAAGAAAGAGTTAAGAATATCTCTTCAATAATGAAAGAACTTCAGCATAAAACGATTATTGAATACCTCATGCAGTGTAAGGGCCTTAGAAAAGCTTATTACAAATGGGTAACCCCTTGTTGCAACCTCAAAGGGTCGATTAAGCTTGAACAAAAGCTGCAAGTCAAATGTAAGAGTTTCTGTAAAATGTCATCACTAAGAAACAAGCTTCATGCAAAGAAAAGTAATGTCTACACCCTTGTGTGTTACAGGTCTAAAGGTGAGGCCATCCAATTTTAGTAATAAAAACACTATAATTGTAGGTATTCATAGGCATCCTGAGCGAGCCATCTTTGGCTTCTCACATCTGCTTAATCTCACATCAACTACAGGTTAAAAATTTTAAAACACTTCACTACTGGTTTCTGTAAAATGTCATCACTAAGAAACAATCTTCATGCAAAGAAAAGTAATGTCTACACCCTCATGTGTTACAGGTCTAAAGTTGAGGCCATCCAATTTTAGTAATAAAAACACTATAATTGTAGGTATTCAAAGGCATCCTAAGCAAGCCATCTTTGGCTTCTCACATCAACTACAGGTTAAAAATTTTAAAACACTTCACTACTGGTTTCTAACACGGAAGAGTCCCAAAAATAATTGGAAGCAGAAACAGCATAATTTCTGGGTCAGCGAATACCTTCATGCCTCATTGTAAGTATAAGTGTGTACCCACGTCTTTGTGCTATGCATCCTTAGACCATGCTAATTCCCTTAGTATGCATGCACATTGATAACAAGAGAGAGAAAGCTAGATGAAAAAATATTAACTTTCAACAATCTATCTAATTGGAATTGTTTTAATACGCATCAGACATAAAATTTGAAGTAAACATCAGTTTGCTACACCTTTGATTGACAGGCAAAGAGATACTGCCTAAATTCAAACTCTCTAAAGGAGTCATCTAGAACAATCTGTGTCAATGGTTTGTTTCCAGGATTCAGCAGTGCCGCCTGATCATCACCGCGGTCTATTCCTCCAAAATCTCTCTGCTTCCCAGCCATATTAACTGCATTATAATGGAATAATTTAATTAACGATCATTCATTAAGAACTCATGGCAGATTGCAAGCACAGATAAACCAATAAAAGCATATTTGCTGCTTAAAAATTATCATAAATTTAAGAAACCTCCAGGGAAAAATGTTGTTTTAACACCTCAATAAGACAGGGAAAAAAAAAACTGTGATGCACATAGGTCAAGGAATATAGACATAGAAAGCACTGGAAAATCAAACCTATCAACTATCCAGTGTATTTCTTGAGAGAACAAAATTTTAAGACATTGAGAAATTGTATAAATACTCAGAAAGACTTCATGTGAAGAATGTCAATTTTTTGCAAGCAGCTTAATAAAGCAACATTACTGCACCCAGTGCTCCCCATTTTAAGATAGACAGCATATGATTTTCTGTTTCCCAATTCACATACCACAACAACCAATCTTCACACCTCTAGCCTTAACTTTTCTTAAGATTGTCTAACAAGGAAAGTCCTAAATCACTAAAACTAAGAGTGATTGTGTTTCGTCACCAATACCTAAACATGAGGTGAAAGGTAATAAGCTATGATGTTTCAGTGATTTAATCAGTGACCATAGTAAAGGAAAGGAATGGAAAGGAAATCTGTAAGGGTTTCAGTAATTTAAATCAATTACAAGTTAATGGTAAAGTGAAGAAATGCATTCTGCAGAATTTGCAAACAATTTTCATGTCTGTAGCATACCCACCCTTATGGTGAAAAGTAACATTAAAAATTAAATTGACAGATCAGAATCAAACTGAGATCAAGGAAAAGAGAAAAATAAAGCAAGAAGACTCAGAGGTTTAAATTTTAATTTTGAAAGACAAAACATGAAAAAAAAATTCAAAATTGAAATCATAATCTTCATCAAAGAATATAAAATGTTAAACCAATATGATTACAGCATCATTAGTCAGAAGAAGTAAAGAAGAATGAGAATTAGTGTGCTAGATCCCATAAAAAGGTCAACACATTCAAAAGTGATATTAGCATTATGAACACTCCTTTTTGAAAATAAAGTTAAAAAATCACCACACACATTCTGGCAAGCTAGATTATTCAGAGATTATTTTGAATGTCATTATTATTGATAAAAACTCATGTATTACTTGTAAAATTTTCCAACACAGCAAATTTAGTGTGTTTATTAAAAGTGAGAAATTTTTAGTTTCTTCAGGAATCTTCCTGGCTTGCGATTAACTCTCTATATATCTATCTGAATAGTTATTTTCCCGTCTGATGAATCAGGATAACTAGATTTGGAACTTTAGTGTACTTAATTTTTCCTCTATTGTAACATATTTTGTCCTATCTAAAGGGCCACCCATGCAATCACCTGAATTAGTGTTCATGGGACCACTTTTCCTCTTTTTTCAAGTGCTCTAATCAGTCATAATTCAACCTTCTAACCAAAAGATTATTCTTTTCATATTTATATCACAACCCTAATCAATCACCAAAATTGCTTGATATCACCCACCATAAAAGCATTGTCCTACATCAGATATACTCATCCAAATAGGCACATCCAGAAACATTGGAACAACATAGAGAAAAATGCAAAAACACTCATAATAAAAATGTTTGAATTAGGTACCATTTTCAAGGTAGCAAAGTTCTAATTCATCATATTCTCGAAGTGCATCTTCATGAAGATTAGCCATTTCAAACATAAAAGCAAGGCTTTCCTGAGGAAAAAAAACATAAAAAAAATAATAAAAAAAAATCTTCAGAACTAGCTATAATAGAAAGTTATATATAACTAAGGAACATATAAGGTACATAGCTATAAGGAAGCAAAAGATTTCTCAAAGCAGAGGCTCCCTATTTCAAAGGGAAATTGCACAGCTATTTGATGGACATACGAAAATGCAATGTTAATATGAAAATGCTTCAAAATATGCCTTCCCAAGGTAAATTGAGATCTAAATTGAGAAGAAAAAGGCAAATGATGGAAGTCAACAATTTCCTTTCCGATCAGAAATTCTCCTCCATATACTTGTCAAAAGAAACCGAGAAAAGGAACAACCTTGAGTATAAAAAAATTACAGAAGTTCCACACTGGCATGAAGCGCTGTTCACTGAGCTTGCGTATTTCATCCTCATAAAACTGTACACGTCTATCCAATGTATTTCTGACACACTCCATAATTTTGGATTCGAAGTCTTCCCAAAAATTTGACTCAGGACCGTGAAGATCATACTTACAGCACCTGGATGAAGCTCAAGGTTAAGAACAATCTAGGAAGAGACAAAATGGAACCTCATGATTAGTGACCAAAGCATTACCAACAAAAACAAAAAAGAGGGGGGAAAAGGCTGTCAACAAAATTTGATTCGATGAGTTTCTTTTTTCAACTTATGTCCTCACAATCAACTCTCAAACTCAAAGCCGACAGATTCTATAACCACACACATTACATCACCCCCTGTGACAATCTTTTTGTTGCTGAAGGTTAGATCTCTTTTCTCCTTTCTTCTCTTTCTTTTTTGGCAATATACTGGATTTGATTTATCATTACCAACATGATCGTGGATTCGATGTCTTTTAATGTACTAACTCACTTGCCAGTTGCATTTCCTAATATTATTCAACCGATCAATATATATTCATTTAATGCATGTTCAAAAAAAAGAACAAAAGTTTATAATAAACACTGGAACCATTATGCTATGACCATATAGCCTGTTTTTAGCACATGCAAAAACAATTTAAAAGCTATGCATGGAACACCTTCATATTTAGAATAAAATAGGTTACACTTCTGATCCCTTATAGCTATTCTAACAGAGACTTCCACTCAAATAATTCCCCATTTCATACTGAAAGAAGCACATGCTCCCACCCCCGTCCCATTTTCTTCAACCCTCAACATTTCCAACTGAGATATCCTGCGTCTACTCCACTACTCTTTCATGACATTTATCCAGTTCCAACAACTACAGCTCTCTAAACACAAACATGACAAGGACATATTGACAACATTTGGCCAGATAGCATTTTTACCCATCCTAACTGAAAATCTCAGTTTTGCATAGCGCTAATATAGAATTGGTTCTCCTAATGCCCTTATCCAATGGCAAGATAAATCCTCTAGTATCTATAATGCTGGAAAGAACATAGCATACCACCGTACATCAGCTCTAAGCCGTAGATCCTAAAAGGATCATTGATCTTAATCCACACTCGCTAATTTGAGCCAAAACTAAAAATAATAAAAAAAATTAAAAAAATACATGAACATTTCCTCTAGACCCAACAGTTCAGTTCCTTTATTAGTCTAGTTCTTCTTCTAGACTATCATAAAACAGGTAAACTTTATCATATAAAGGCAGATGGAGATATAACATCTTGGCACTCTTGATAACTTAAAAGCAAATCATATGTTCCACCTTCTAGAAAAAATCAAAGACTTCCCATCTGATAGACCCAAATAGTCTATTGTCACCCCTCATGACAGCTAAAAAGGATAAATCTTGATGAAGAAGAAGACAACACCTAAAAAAAACAAGGAGCAAAAAATAAAATAAAAAACCCAATGCCTATGATAAAGGAAAAGAGAATAGTACAATCAATTCTCAAATAATTATAATTCTTGCCTATATCCTGAAATCACATGTTGTGCATTTCATTATCCTAACACCATACTTCTAGCTTTATGAGTAAAAGAAGCGGTCATATCCAAAAGTTGAGGACAAAAAAATGATAAAGAAATTGTTGTAGAAGTAGCCACAGGTCTAATGAAAACATTGCAGCGATTCATGAGATACATATAAAAGAAAAGCATATATCCCTGAGACATAATACTACAACAAAATCTGAGAGCATACTAAATTTCTAGCTTATTGAATATAAACTCCAACAGCAGTGCCAAATAGAACAAGAAAATGAATAAATTCAAGGAAAGATGAGTGTTTGGCAACTGCCCTCAACTTAGCAATTGAACAAAAGATACCTATTAAGAGCTGCCAGCTTACCTCTCTCTTTTCTTTGAGCTAAAATCAACTTCAAGCTTGGCATATACTTTTTTTGCCATTTTGGTGGCATTATCATTACTTGGATGAGCTCTAGATACAAATACAATAAACCATTCCCGTTCATCATTTTGGACAATTAGTTTCAAGCGTGGTTTAAGGATGGTTTTGAAATCATCAAGATCCTAGAAGATGTAAACATTGAGGAACAAGAATGTTAGAGATAATATAATTGCAAGCAAAAAGACATAAAAACAGGCAAATCATCGGCCACAAATGACAATAAATATGTCAAGCAAATTTACAGGCACATTCCTCTATATAGTGATAAAAATGCAACACATTAATAAACTAGTTAAAAAACTTACAATAGAACATATAATTGAGGTCAATATGACAGCAAACTACCTCACATGTAACAAGAACAACAGTTGCATATGGCTCTCGAAACCAGAATAATGATTGCTCCTGTGGAAACCGACTACGAAGTCTTGCATCTGTGGTTAATATGAATTCAGCAGGCAGATTCTCCACAAACACAGAATTACGAGTCTTGTTATTCAAACAAGCTCTTTTGAATGGCAGCCGCTCTTCAAATCTATCTTTGATAGTGGGCCAAAGATCACTCACATCTTCAACTGGAAAGAAGTTTGTCATAGAAATATAAGATACAAAACATAAAGGCAGCAGGTTTAGTCATGCATCAATACGGCCAATCCACCAACGTAGTTCATGGCTTCATACCTTTACGCACTATCTAGAAAAGAAAATTGCAAAATGCAGCTTTCATTTAGCTACCAGTTCCTCAAATAAGCATGTCTAATTACATACAAGTCAAAGGAAAGAGGCAACAATGTAAGATCTAATGCTATTCAAATAATAGCTTTAAAAAGTTGACAGTTCCTGCGAGATACTTGCAAAACTAGCTTTTCTGACTAATTATTATTAAAATGAAAAAAAAAAAACTAATTCCCTAGCTCTGTCACAAAGTATTTTGAAATCAACTGAATATCAGATTAGGGTTTATTTATAGAACATGAAGGAAATCTACTCATCTTACTTGAAAAAGAAAAAAAAAACGGTAAAAGGAAATTGGAAATGAGATTATCAAACTTAGCTCACTACTGATCTTAAAGCCAAGCTTACGCATTATCAACCAACCACTGTCAGCAGCGAGTCCAGTTCAAATCTACTAGTAGAGCGCTAACCTCCCAAATCATTACCAAAATTTTAACCTTATCATAACGAAATTAAAGGGGGGAAGATAAACAGAAAAATGAATATCGATCTGAAGAAGGAAAGAAGAAAGTGAAAATAGAATTTTTCTCTAACTTGATAAAAGAAGAATTGAGATATTACCTGCAATTACGATGTGATCACAAGAATTCTTGATTGTCTGGAATTGAGCAAGATAGTTCGCCATATCTCGATCTACAGATTTCTTGGATAATCCATTGATCGATGTATATAATCTTGTAAATGCAGAGGCAAATGAAAGAGAGGAGTGGAGTAAACAACAGGCTTGTAACTCGGCCTTCCTTCGAATGTGTATGAATTCACTTCGGTTGTTGTGAACTGAGGCTTCACCTCTTCTTGTGATCCAGTGCTCCGCGACGCATAGATCCCCGCGATTGGGACACCTGACTCTGAGATTCTTTATTTTTACTTCTTTTTTTTTTTTTTTGTAGCTCTGGCAAAAAAAATAAAACGAATTCAGTGAGGAAAAAAAATGCATGTAATTAGGATATTTATCATTCTAAAAAGTAATTATCACTATCATACTATTCCAAAAATATTTATCACATTGTGAAAAAACCATTAAATAAAGTACGTGATTTTATTGGAAATCGCCTATGTTCCGCTTTGATAAAGATTTTAAAAATCTTCCAAGCAATTTGTGTTATAAATAATTGAATTTAAGTTAGAATAGAGCTTCATGATTGGGACACTTGACCCTGAGATTTTTATTTTTTTACTTCTATTTTTAAGCACTGGCAAAAAATAAAAGGCATTCACTAAAAAAGAAAATATGTAATTGCGGTATTTATCATTATTCTAAAAATAATTATCACTATAATACTATTTGAAAAATATTTATAAACTGTAATATTGTATCATATTGTGAAAAAACCATTAAATAAAGTCGTGATTTTATTAGAAATCACCTGTATTCCGCTTTCATAAAGATTTTTAAAATCTTTGAAGCAATATGTGTTGCAAATAATTGAAAATTTTAAGCTCAAACAATTTAAGTTCAAATCTCTCGATATAAGTTTTGTGGGTTGTAAAGAAATTTACCAGGTTATTATGGAAACATAATATTTTTAGATTAGTATGTAGGATCGAAAAGTAAAATCATGTCTATAAAGTGAGGATTCTGTTTTTTTTTTAAAATAAAACAATCCTAATGAAGTTATTATATTTATGATGTTTAAATTGGATAATTTAGATTAGTATTGTAAATGAACTAAACCGAGCTGAAAAACAAGAAGCCCAAACTTGAGTCATCGAGCCAAACTAGAGAGTAAGGAATCAAGCTCGACTCATCAAATTTTTAAATAAGCTCGAACTCGATTTGAGCATTAATACATAAGTTCGAGCTCAGTTCATATGAAAATCATTAGATTTGTAAGATATTCGAATTTGATTTGTTAAATATTCATTTAACATATTTAACAAGCTTAATAATTATATAAGCGAGCTCAAATTTAAGCTCATATATTAATTAAATTTATATAAGCAAGCTCGAACTCGAGCTCATTGATCAAATAATTAATAAGATATTAATGATATTAATATAATAATAAGCGAGTCTTAAACTTTTAAATAATATATTTACGAGTTTATATACGAACATGTAACACCCCTTACCCTTCCGTACACTTATCCGTATACCGGACGGATAAAAGGTGCTACAGAAAATAAAACTCTCCAAAAATACTTCTTTAATTTTAAACATATTTAATATAAGAAATTTAAAATATATACTAAAATATTATAGATACACCTTTTTATTTTATTTATATACATGCTGTAATGAAATTTAAAAACTTGTATATATACATATCAAAATATAATAAAAAATACCAACCCGCTCTGGGTGGCTACCACTGCTACTGTTGTGCTCCATAATGCAGTCTCTAATCAGCGTCTCTATCTACAAATCAGGACGTTCTCCGCTACCTTGTTAACCTACGCGAGAGAAAACAAACTCCCGCGCTGAGTATATAACTCAGTGGTGCAAAAACTCTTATAATAATAATCATTAAAATAAAACATGTATTTAAAATAAAATCAATTCAAAATTTCCATCTTTTTCTGTAAATCTCACAATACAATATTTTTATAATTCAAATATCGCTGAATTCTTAATAATATATTTTTCATATACTCACATATTATAACGTCCTAGACTTGCTCATAGGGAATCAAAGGGGTATCATATTACTTCCCAACTTAGGATCTACATAAATGCACAGGATCCAAATGTAATATGACTCAGCCCACAGAAATGCACATGACTGACAATTATATCAGGCGATCCACAGAAATGCACAGGATCACAATATTTCATTGGTCCACAGAAATGCACAGAACCGTAATTTTTACCCTATTGGCATGCCAACAATACCCTAGCTCATATCTAGGCTAATATGTGGGAAAATTTCTCAAAATCATAATTCACTTCATTTTTCAGATAATGAATAAATATTTTTTCAATACCAAAATAATTATCATCATAGATAATTTTTAACATTTAAATTTTCTGGAATACAAATATATATATATATATATATATATATATATATATATATATAAAACTCAATAATTGCAAAAATTTCAATTTTCACATAAAATATTTTCATATGACTAATATTATAAGGATAGTTGCACTAACCTTTTTACGCTCTGCCGGTATCTGCTGACTCTTTCCCCTTATCTCGGGGTGGCGTCTGTCCCGACGTCGCACCTAGAGATAGAAAATTAATATTAGCTATTAAACCCCTTACGACATAAAATCTAGTAAAAATTTAATTTTTCGTTCTCACGGACATCCAGATCCTATAATTAAAAAATTTCTTATTATGCACGTTTAATGCATAAATACCGATTTTGGTCGTCATCACGCTTTCCGGTGCGACAAAAAATTCAAATATTAATTTCCTTTTATAATATTTGATTTTCTTTATTTTTTCCACCTCCAAAACTATTTTTCTCTATTTATTTCTTTTATTCTCCTAATGTTCATTTTCAATTCAAGAATTCTCATTGATTCCATAATTACTCTAAAAATTCCAAATAAATTCCTATCATCAATTTAACTCATTTTCTTTCATTTTCCATCATCAATTTCACCAAAACAATATTCAATAACTCCCAATAAATTTTTCCATAATTAGGCTAAAAATCTAAAAATTCCCCAAAAATTCTATTAAATTTTTCTTCCATCAAAAAATTTATTTTCCACTTCCATATACTCTAATTCACTCCATTATCTTCAATTTAAGGCAAAATTCCTCCAAAATAATTTTTGTAAAATTTAGCCATAATTATGGAAATTCTCTAAAAATTCCACAAAAATTCCTAAAATTTATTTTCATCAATTATTCACTCAATCCATCGTCCTCAAGCCTTATTCTCTTCATTTCCTATTTTTCTCCAATTTTTCAATATTTTTGCCATAAACCCTAATTTTTCTACCAAGCAATTCTCAACAATATTCAACCACAATTCAATAAACAATTATGGCAATAATTAAATCAACAAAATCATATGGAGAAAGGAACAAAATCTCACCTTCTTCAAATGGGTATTAAGAAATTCTTTGATTTCTTTTTTTGCCAAATTTCCACCATTTTTCTCTTTTTCTCCACACCAATCTTATTCTAATTCTTTTAATTGATAATTAATATGATTTGAAGAAGCAAAAGTGAAGAGATTAAGGAATTTGGGGCTTGGAGATTCTCGGCTATGGAGGAGAGGCAAGGAAGAAGATGGAAAATTTGATATTTTAATGAAATTCAATTTAATTTCCTTTATATACCCCAATTAAATTAATTAATCACACTTAATTCCTTAATCAACCTCCTTATTGGCCAATAGCATAATTAACTATCTCTTAATATTGACACATGGCCCAATCAAAATCTAATTAATTTTGACTTAACAAATTTTCAACCAATCAAAATTTTTTTTCATTTTTCTTCATAATAAATTTTAAATTCTCCAAAATTCAACCTCCAAACAACTTAATTTCATCAATTTAAATATTTCAAAAATTATAAAATAATTTTCTCTTCGAAACGGTCTCTTCGATTTTGCAAAATGACCACCGGAGCAAAAATCAAGTTTTTACGGGTTAATCATTTTTCTTAATTTGACCCGTAAAAATTCATCTGTCGTCCGATTTCTAATTTATCAGTTTTAAAAATCTTAAAATTAAATTTCGATCACATTGACTCCATTGTGATCATAAACACATCTCTCTAGCTCTCGATTCGAAAAATCAGGCTATAAACCTGAACTGAGGATCAATTTTCCATAATTCAAACTCTAAACCTTAAAATTTCACCTTATAACTCCACATATGATCTTAAAATAATATTTTCTATATTCCGGTATGTTTAAATTAAAATTTCACTACCGAGCGAAAAATCCAATTTCGACCTGGGCTGTCGTCTCGATTTGCATGCATAACACAAAATTGTATTGTTTCATTTGATAAAATTTCTATTCATTTTATCATATTAATATACTTAAATTTTTATGTATTTATCCGTATTTAGACTCCGATCGTACGCCTTTATACTGCATTATAAACAACCGCAGTACACGTATACGGTCAGGGTCTAACTCACGGATGTGACAGAACATGTTGGAAAGCTAATGAATCAAATAGTATTAAGTTCAAATTTGAGCTCAAAAAGGTTTTTGAATTTGAAATTTAGCTCGAATTCGGTTCATTAAGGTTGAGAAAACGATATTGAACAAAATTTTTTTATACTGGGATATGAATAACTCATGAGCAGTTTGGTTTGTTTATAGTCTAATTTAGATTCAATGGTTTTACTAGTATGAAATAAAAGATGTTAAATTAATAGTGAAAGTTAATAGATAATATGATATGATTTAATATATCACTAATATATATAGTACATAATTGAATTGTCAAGTTAGCTAAGGAGCTATGTATTAATAATTTACTTATGAAATAATATTAAAATAGGTTAGCTAATGTTTTAAAAAATATGTTCGTGTGGCAGTTATATGGCAGCATTGTTGTCTTGCTTTTATTTGGCGGAGGGAGCAAAATTTGGATAGACAGCGTTGGTTGAAGGAAAATCTTAGATGTCGAGAACGCAAGGGATATGTTGGGTATTGAGATTGCTTTTTTGCTTGCACACTTTGGTGGCTGTGGCAATGGAGAAAGGACATAATTTTTTAATAAAGATAAGGAACTATGCCTCTCAATTGGATAAGGCGTGGAGTTTAAGGCATAAACTTTGTCCCAATATTGCTTATGAAGAGCGGTTAATTGGGTGGTCACCACCTTCTCATAGTTGGGTCAGGGACCGCTCTATTGTAATGGCAATTGGGGCACTTTTTCTAAAATATTTTATAGTACCCTTTTAATCCTTAGAAATTATATATATATATATATATATATATATATATATATATATATATATATATATATATATATATATATATATAGTATTTTGCCCCTACTTGAAAAAATAAAACTTAGTTTGATATATGTTATACAATAAGTTATTAAAAAGTACAAAAAATAGATTAAATTTTTTGTCTTTTTTATTTTATTTATCATCTCAACCAATCACATCTTTACTCATTTTCTTTAAAAAATTCATCATTGATAAAAAGCTACCTACAAACATGACCATAATAAGATAAATATTGATAAAAAAAGATTTTTAAATCCAGTAATATTGTGCCTTGACAATACATTTTTAATTTTTATAAATAAAAAAAAGTAAATATTAGTTTGGAGTATTGAACCTTGAGGGGTATTTCCGTTATTTTGATGTTAACAAATAAAATAGCAATAATGTATTTAACATACTTGTGTTCTAAGTTTTTTGAACAGTGTATGAAATATGATGCAATAATATAAACTAACTTTGAAAGTCAAAAATTAAAGAAATAGCATATTCACGCTCGCGACTGTTTATGTCACGCTCGTGATATAGTTTAGCGCTAACTATCCAATATTTAAAGTCCACGGCTATGAAGGATCATAGCAATTGTGAATGATCATGTCAGTCACGCCCGTGAGAGAAAGTCACACCCTTGAGAAAACATGTCAAATTCCTCCAGAGAGTTTCATGGCCAGAGTCACCACTTGAACCATGGCTTGGAAATATATTTACGCCCGTGAAAGAATAAAGTCATACCCGTGATCAAATACTTCAATTCCTTTCAAAATGCTTCACGGTCAGAGTCACCACTTGAGTCACAACTTGGAAGAACATTCACAACTGTGACACACATATTCACGACCGTGAAAGAGGAAAGAGAAACATGTCAGTCGCAAAATTAAGAGTTGGCGCAATGACTATTTTCGCATTAAATGCATCCAAACGGCTATAATTCGCCAAGAAAGTATAAATACAAGTCATTTATGAATCAAGAACAAAGAGAATAGCAATTACTTCGAATCAAAATCTTATTGTAGTCATTTTGTGCATTAATTACTTTCAATTAAACTTTCATTCTCTGTAAAAATCTTTTTGCTCATAATTTCTTAGCATTATAGATTTATGAATATTTCGCTTTGTAATCTACTACTCAAGTGAGTTTGAGTATATTGGGTTAAGAGTAGAACACTTGTAAGAGTTATTTGTATGAGCCATAAAACACAAAGAATTGGTTTATTGTGTGAGCCATTAAAACACAAAGGATTTCTGGGTTAGGTGTGATGCATTGATAGAAATACCATAGTTGGGAGTGAGCTTGTAAAACTCCATTATAACACTTAGTGTGTTAGTAAAACTCTCAATTGAGATTGAGGAGAGGAGTAGAGTTTGTTAACACCCGAAACTCTATAAATTTCTTGTGTGATATCTTCTTATCCCTACTCTACTTAACTTTTAATTCTGCACTTCAAAGTTAAGAATTTTTAATATCCAATTCAACATCCTTCTTGGTTTATTATTTGGGCAACATGGGGTAACAATAAAATCAAACCAATCTCTCTTTTCCAACATTTCCCTATGAACCGATGAATATGATCTCTACTAGGTCATATGATTCAACTTTCGATACCAAAGTTGTCTAACTAACCAAAGCAAAACAAAAAAAACAAATAAAATGATATCATACATGCCTAAAGTTCCTCACCAATCACAATAAAGCCATCAATAAATTCATTTTAGATAATGCCCCTGGCAATCTCAAACTGATTTCCCATAAAATCCAAAATGATATCATACATGTCTTTTCCATTGAAACAACTATTCTTATTATCAATGATATTCGATGTGAGTTGTTTGTCATTCTACTTGATGATTCACATGATATATCAATCAAATAACAAATGTGGTTATTTTAAGATATGTGGATATGAAAGGGTGTGTAATTAAACTCTTTTTTTTGTCTTGTTCATGTTCGTGATCCCACTTCTTTATCACTTAAGTTGGCTATTGAAGCATTATTTTCGAAGTATGACTTTAAGTTTATCATGTTTACATGGATAAGATTATGATGGGGCTAGTAACATGAAAGGTGAATTTAATAGCTTGAAAGCTTTAATCATGAAAGAGAACTCATATGCTTATTATGTTCATTATTTTGCTCATAAATTACAATTGGCACTTGTAGCAATAGCAAAAACTTATTCTCAAGTTGTTTTGTTGTTCAATATCATTTCAAATTTATTTCATGTTATTGGGGTTTCATGCAAATGGAAAGATCTTCTTCGTGAGAAACAACTTAATAAAATTACTAAAGCACTTGAAAATAGTGAAATTCAAAGTAATCAAGGTTTACATCAAGAAATTTCCCTTCAAAGAGCTGGTGATACACAATGGGGTTCTCATTATAGATCCGTATTAAATTTAATTGTGATGTTTACATCTGTGATTGATATGATTAAAATAAATGTGGAGGAAGGGGTGAACTCAGAGCAAAAAGGTAAAAGCAAGTTTCCTTCTTGATTCACTACAATATTTTGAATTTGTGTTCAATTTTCATTTGATGAAATATTTATTGAGAATTACAAATGAATTATCTCAAGAATTACAAAAGAGAGATCAAGATATCATTAATGCAATGACTTTGGTTAAAATATCTTAACAACGACTATAAATGATAAGGGATAAAGAATGAGATTCTTTACTTAGTGAAATTTTTTCATTTTATGAAAATCACCATATAATCATTCCAAATATGAATGACATGTTTCCAGTTCGAGATAGACCAAGGCGTTATGCTCAACAAGTGAAAAATATGCATCCTTATCGGGTGGAGTTATTTTATACTATGATAGACATGCAACTTCAAGAGTTTGATAACTGTTTTACTGAGGTGAACATGGAGCTTTTTTATATGGCATGTTTGAGCCCAAATGAGTCTTTTCAAGCTTTTGATAAGTAAAAATTGATTCGTCTTGCTTAATTTTATCCATCTTATTTTTCTTAAGTGGATATTGTTATACTTGAAAATCAGCTTGAAACTTATATTCTTAATATAAGATATGATAATAAGTTTTATAAGCTCAAAGGGATTGAAGATTTCGCAAAAATATGAGTTAATACAAGAAATAATACAATTTATCTTTTAGTGTATTTGCTTGTCAAGTTAGCTCTATTTTACTTGTTACAACTATATCTATGAGGAAGGTATTTTCAGCAATGAAGATAGTGAAAAATCGATTGCGCAACTGTATGAGAGATGTTTTGTTGAATTGATTGTTTAATTACTTATATTGAGAAATAAGTATTCAATAATGTTGACAATGAAATAATTATGCAAAGATATCAAAATATGAATACTCGAAAAGAACAATTGTCATAATTGAAAATCCATATTATTATATCATTATGAATATTGAGTTTTTTTTATTTACCAAAATATATGAATACTCAAAATTTTATATTTTTTTCTATACATTAGTTATTTTTATATAATTTTTAATTTATTTTCTATTAAATTAAATTTACCTCTACTAAAACTAATTTCTAGATTTGTCCCTAGGTTGGGTCAAGCTCAATACACATGGTTGTTCTAAAGGGAATCCTGAAAGTGTAAGTGGTGGTAGGACTTTTTAGAAACTTTTATGGAGATTGGCTCTTTGGCTTTGTTGTTAATATAGGTCATTCCACCGCTATTGAAGCTAAACTTTAGGCAGTGTTAAGAGGTCTTTCTCATACCTATAACTATAGTATTCACCCTCTGATTTTAGAAGTTGATTCTCAATTGGTGGTTCAATGACTACTAGCTCTTATGATGAACATTTTGTCAACCTGATTTGGGCCTATAAAGATCTTTTAGTTTTGATTCCTTTTAGGAACTCTTATGGAAATTGGCTTTGTTGTTAATGTAGATCACTGCACCGCTATTGATGGTAAACTTTAGGCAGTGTTAAGAGGTTTTTCTCATGCCTATAACTAGGACATGCACTCTCTGATTTTAGAAGTTGATTCTCAACTGGTGGTTCAATGACTGCTGATACTAGCTCTTATGTTGGACATTTTGTCAACCTGATTTGGGCCTATAAAGATCTTTTGGTTTTGATTCCTTCGACTAGAATTTAATATATTTATCGGGAAGAGAATAGAGCTGCCGGTTGATTAACTAATGTTTTTTTGAGAGGAGTAACGAAGTTCATAGTGCCTCCTGAAGGTATCGTTTTTATTGTGCAAGATGACATGATTTTTTTCCTCCTTTATAAAATAAACAAATAAAATAAATGACTAGTTTAGTACTCATTTATCTTGAGTAATGAATATTGAATTGATTATATTGTATAATTTATGTGCGAAATTACGGAATTAGTGATTTGCCACTATAGATTAAGTGTTATTTTGATAGTTTAATAATTAGTGAAAAAGCAAATTACGTCAATACATATAAAAGAGAAAAAATATATCGATATATTTCTTTTCATAAAATATAATATATCAAAATGAATACACTGAATGTCTTAATATAATAATAATAATAATAATAATAATAATAATAATAATAATAATAATAATAATAATAATAATAATAATAATAAAATATGAAAGCTTAGTTTAATTAGATTAATATTTATATAGCGAAATAATCTTCTTCTTCTCTATGGAGATGGGACTTAAGTTGATGCTTCACAAACGTAGGTCTGGAATTTGTTTGAGAAGAGAACATGTGAAATGATAAGAAGAACTTGAGATTAAAAAGAAAGAGAACTAAATCTAGCTAAACCCGTAACATGCAATTGAAACAAAAGAAGGAAAAAATGGACAGCTTTTGGACCTCCTTTTGCTCGAAACTTTAAGGAATTTTGTGATAGAAAAATGATGAATATTAAGGCTTAGGATGTTAATTAATTAGGGAAATTATGAAAAATGATAAGAAGAAGTTAAATTGTTTGAAATTTTTGGTTAAATTGGTAAATAATACATGTAAATTGAATTCTAAGGTGAAATTTCGGATAAGGGAAAGAGTAAGTTTGGCAGCCACTTTGGAGAAGAAAAAGAGGAAGGAAAAAAGGAAGAGGAAAATAATGCATCGGATGACATGTAAAAATAATGTATTTCATTGTTTTTAACAATTTTATATGGGATAAGGAAAAACTATAAGTCTCCTTTTATAAGATTATTTCTGCAAGTGCAACTAGTTAAAGTGACAGACAAATTATTTTTACCTTAAAAATGTTATTCTACAGCACACGAATTTATAGATGAACTATTATAGTATTTATAACTATTATATCGCTTATTTTTAATTATGATTGTTAGATAACTTGCTAATAAAAGTTAATTAATTTTAAACAACTTAACATGCTATCTATTTTTTCCATGACTCTTATATCCCTATTTATTTATTTATTTTACCTTTTTTCAGTTTTATTTAGTTTGTTATCCACATAATCCTACTAGAAATGAACTGTTTCCAGCTGCTTCATTTGTGGCACTTTCTGACTTTGGAGTTTTGTCATTAAAACAATATCCCTGCATGCCCTTAATCGATCCCTCCACTACAAAAAAAAAACCAAAAAAACAAAATAGTTACTGCAATTAGTGATTATATAAATATGATCACTAAATAGAGATCAATTTACGACCACAATGTGACAAAAAAGACTAATATTAATTTATTAAAATAAAGATCACACAGCGATCACTTTACTACCACTGTGCGACTACATAAAATGATCACGAATTTTGATAGCTATCCATGGCACCACTAGCTGGCGCCAAATTTTACTATAGATAATTCAACGACCACATATAATGCGATTTCTATTTAGTAACTATATTTATTTGTGATCGCTATTTAGTGACCATATTTATTTGTAGTCTCTATTTAGCGACTACATTGATTTGTGATCGCTATTTAGTAACCATATTTATTTGTGGTCACTAAAGTTGTCACTACATTGTTCGTGACCACTATTTTTTGATTGTTCATAAATTCAGTGATCACATATTATGTGGTAACTATTTAGTGACCGCATTTTGAGTAGTTTCTATTTAGTGATCATATTTTTGTGTGGTCACAATTTAATGAATAAATTTATTTGTGGTCTCTAAATTAATACTTCCTTTACTATCATCTTAATAAAATAATTAATGTATCAAATTTAATATATTAAAATTCAATTGAAGTTTTAAATTAATACTAAACTATTAAAAATAAAAATAAAAATTATAACATATTTTTATATCATAAATGTGTTATGTATCAGCAAAAAGTATGAAATTTTAGTTTTAAATTAGTATAATAGCAGTCTTTCAATCACTTGGTATATGCATCATTCTATTATATTGGTCAAGTGTGGAAGCTAAAAGTATTCAATTATGATGATCGCTTAGTTTGAATTTTTTTTAAAATTATTGTGTATTCTATTAATTTGACCCATTTGTTATAATTAATTATTAATCTCACACAATATTCACTAGTCATTTTTATTCTTAATATTTTTATGCAAATTATGTATAGATTAGATACTAAATTATAGGTCATGTTAATTAGCAATTTTAATCACATTTTTAATTGTAATTAATAATCAAATTCTTTCTTCTTGTGTTGAAATTTTAAAAATATTTAATTTCATAATGAAAAACAATCTCATAAAAGGGAAAGGGGTTAGTAAAGTTGGATTTAATCGATTGCATTGATAAAAAGTTAATAAATCAATCTGTATATAACTAATTTGATTTGACTATCAGTTTGAAGTGATTCAATTAATTTAGCAAAAGAAACTGAAAAAATTGAATTGATTTAACTTTCTTCATTTAAATTCATTTTATGTTTTAAATTTACATCTCTAATTTTTTTTTCATTTAAATTATTTTGTTTTTTTTTCAACTTCCTTTTTAAAAATTTTCCCACTTGACTAGTTTTTCTTTATTTGTTTTTCAATTTATTCTATTAAATTTCTTTCATTTTTTTCAATTACCTTCTTTAATTAATTTTATTAAATAAAATTTATTTCCTTTTTTTAATTTCTTATTTAATATATTTTTAATTAACTCTCTTTCTTTTCTTTTAAACTTCAATCTTTAATCCTTTCTTTTTTTTTAATTTAATATTTTTAATTAAATTCCTTTTCAATTTTCCTCTTTAATTTATCTTCAACTAAATTCCTTTATTTTTTTTCAATTTTTTCAATTAAATCTCTCTCCTTTATTTTTCAATTAGTCTTCTCCTTTAATTAAAAATTGAACTAATTAAATTAAATCAATTTTTTTAATCAGTTTGATTGACATATGAGATCAGTTACAGTGTAAGTCTTTTTTTTTTTTACTAATTTTATTTTTCAATTTTGGTGTGAGTTTTTTTTAAGTTAAAAAGACTAATTAAAAATTTAGCGAGATCAATTTATAAGTATATTTACAAATCATTATAATTTAAAATTATAAATTCCAATATTGATGTTCTTCTTGTGCAAAAATTGAAGTTTCTATGAAAAAACATATAATATTAAAACACAAAAGTGATATTTTAAATATTATTTAAATGTAAAATGAAAAATTTTCATAGAAACTTCATCTATCTTTTTTTTTTTAGTCTCTTTTAATCTTCCTAGTTTCTTCAAAAGAAAATAAGATTAATTTTTAGGTTTTATTAGAATCCAAGTTGTAATTTAGAAGGAAAGGAATATGAAGTTGATTTTTATTTTTTATTTTTACCTTGCTCTCCTTCATTCTTTTTTTTGTGGAATACTTTATTTCTTATTTCTTTAATGGAGAGATGGAAGACTTACTTCTTATTTTTCTATTGGCTCGTGGGATTTAAAAAAATTCCGAGCTATTTTTGGGCAGCACCATTTAGTTTAATTTTTAGATAAATTTAGTCCCAACTAATCTAATCACAGTATATATAGTATTTATATTAATTATAAATAAAATAATTAAATATAATATTGTTCTATTAAATTGGCAGAATGACTCTAACCAATAATATATATAACAAATTATATAAATTTTTTTGAAATTATAGTTATAAATAATTTTTAAATATCTAACAAATTTCAGTTAAATTGAGAAATTTAATAACATAAATTTAAATTTAGTGATCAAATATGCTATTTCCAAGAAAGAAAAACTAAAGAAAATTATTTGTATCACATAAAAAGGCAAAACACAATTTTTTTTATTTATTGACTCAAATGATTTTTTTTTTCTTCTAACTTCTAAATGTTTAATTTTTCTTATAGAGTTTTTATTTAATAGAAAAAAATAAATTAAAATTTATTAGTAAGTATAGAAAAATAAAATATTCAAAAACAAACAAATGCTTATTTCAACCACCAAATTTTATTAAATTTTCAAAATTTTAATTTAATTCAATTTAACTTTTGAAAATATACTTTTTCTCAGACTTCATGCACTATTCATTCATGTGCTCTAGAAATTTTTTTTGTCAAATAAATTCTCGATGAAATAAAAATTCAAATTTAAAGATTCAACTAAACAAAAATTTAATTGAGGAGCTTTATTAAAAAATGCATTTATGCCGTGATAGAAATAACCCACTGGTACATCTTTAGATGGACAGCCTGTTTTATAGAAACTTTCTCACATTGCCCCACCTCTCACATTGCTCATAAAGTTTTTTCCTTGCCGCACAGTGTCCCTTCTTTGCAATGCTGACATCCAGATCTAGCCATTCGTTGGTCGGCTCCACTGCTCCTCCAGCCGGTCGTGTGTTCCTTGCCTTCGCTATTTGTGTCTCCCGTTCCTCCACAGTTCGTGTCTCCTGCTTCTCTATTGCATCCCACTTCACTGCTTTGGTCATCCCCTATTTTTCCTCTCCTTCCTGTTGGCTGTCCTTTCTTCTTCTCTACGCCGGTCATCTCAGTTCTTCTGCACCACTATTGGTACTCCGATGAATGTGAGCTTTTTTTTGAATTGTTTACAGTTTTTTTTGCTATGAATTTTATTTTTTTAATTATTCTCAGTTTTTTTTCTATGTATATATTAAAAAAATAAAAATCTAAAAGTTTGAATTTTCTGAAAATGTGAAAGTTTGAATTAAGAAAATTTACCATTTGAAACGCAAATATGTCTAATTATCTATCTCTCGAAATGATAGTCAACTATTTCATTTTTTTTGTTAATAATTATGAAGGCTTATTTTTTTTCTTTTTCATTTTTAAATTGACTTTTATGATTGCAGAAGCCATTTTTAGATGATACTTGATAAGCATTTGGCTTCCAAATAATTGAAGTACATTAGTTGTATTCCAATTTATTAATAAAGCAAGTGGGTGTAATTGTTTACTATTTGAAGGTTGTGACAACTTGATATTTGATGTAATTGGGGGAGAATCCATAATTAAGATGCCTAGGTTTGGGCTTTAATTAAAATATTATTATCAGTAATTATTAAATAGTATATTAGCTTCATGTGGATCTTGGAATCTTTGTGTGTTGGCTTGATATATTGTAACTATTGCTACTATAAGTGAATGGTTTTGTTGGAAACTCATGAACATTTTTTTGATGTATAAGAACTATGAATGGATTTTTAAATTTTCACTCCATATAGATAATAACTTGTTTTTGCCAATTCTTATAATATTATTACTATTATGTGAAACCTATTTAACGATGATTTGTTAACCATTTTTTCTTATTACGAGTTCAACATTTGATGATGGTGATGTCACATTTCATGGAATTGGTGCAGTGGTGTGTGGGGATATGAAAGAAGGGAATTGCCCTAAAATGCATTTGGACTATGTTGGTTGAATCAAGAACAAACTATATTAATTTAAGATGATTTCGCAGAGGTTAATGTTGATAGGATTTTGGTCTTATTTAGGCAACTGATCTAAATGTGTACATGTGTGTGTGTGTGTGTGTTTTATTGAAAGACATAGATTTTATTTCTTCGATGAACACATCCAAAATAGAATTAGATGTCAAAGTTTGATCTTGAAATTACTAAGGATATTTGGCTTTAATAATTTAATTATATTTGTTTCAATTCTTTGATACGTTTTTGGAATATCATATGTGAACTATACAATTAATGTTATTATTTTGTAAGATATTCATCAATCTGATTGAAGGCATTTTCACATTGCATATTTATACCATTCTCAAATTCATATAGAGAAATATTCAACCCTTCACATTTTTGTTTAACATAATTAAATTTTATTTAGAAATTGAGATTCTTAAACTATGATTTTCCTTTATAATCCAAATAATATGCTAACCACCTAGCTTAAATTATTCATAATATATTTTTTATGAATTAAAAATAAGTATTTAACCAAATGAAGTAAAAAAACACAAGTATTAGAATTAATGTGGTTGTCTGCAAATTTTCACTTGAAAATATAAGTGTATATTATAAGTATGCAGTTGTATTATGTCCCTAATGTTATGAGTCATTATTGCAGTTGTCAATAATGATTGAGGATAGAAAATGGATGTACCAAAGATTGATAGATGGTCTTCTTAATTCAGAGTTTTTTTCTGGAGTTGATTAGTTCATAGAATTTGCGAGTGGTTATCTAGAATGGTTGGACGGAGAAAAAATAAAGTTTCTTTGTCCTAAAAACAAGTGTCAGAATCGTCAGTTTCTTGATGTAGAGACAGTAAAATATCATCTGCTAAGATATGATTTCAAACCGGGATATTTTGTGTGGAATATGCATGGGGAAATAGATCAAGTAATATATGAGCAACATGGTATGAATTCAGTGGGTCCTTCCAATGCAGTGAATGATTACCATACAATGGTTATGGATGCCTCTCATCCTTACTTCGATCACAATTTTGAGTATGAGGAGAATCCTAATCCAACAGCTAAACAATTTTATAATATGTTAGATGTTGCTAATAATTCGTTGTAGCTTGGATGTGAAAATCATTCACAGTTATCGCTGGTTGCTAGAATGTTGAATATTAAGGCTGAGCACCATATATTTGAGCGTGCATTCGATGCAATTGCTCAACTGATCAAAGAGGTTGTGCCGAAAGAAAATCTTGTTGCTGAAAGCTTTTATGAAACAAAATGTCTGGTCCGGAGTTTGGGTTTACCTGTGGATAAAATACATTGTTGTCCTAAAGGATGCATGATTTTTTGGGGAGAAGATATGAACATAACTTTGTGTAAGTTTTGTAACCATCCACGTTACAAGGAGAGTTGCAATATTGATGGAAGAGGGAGAAGGAAAAGCAATGTTCCTTTTAAGAAAATGTATTTCTTCCCGATGATGTCGTGTCTCCTCTGATTATATGCATCTAAAGCCACTACTAATGATATGAGGTGGCATGCAGAACATGAGGCTGACGATGGTGTAATGCAGCATCCTTTCGATTCAATAGCTTGGAAGCATTTCAATGATGTTCATCCTGATTTTGCAATGGAAGTTAGAAATGTTCGTCTCAGCCTATGCACGAATGGTTTTCAATCTTTTGGTCAGTCTGGGCAACAATACTCTTGTTGGCCGGTTATTGTGACTGTGTATAATCTATCCTCTGGATTTGTATGAAAGAGACATTCATGTTTTTAATTGTCATTGTTCCAGGGCCTCGAAATCATAAAAACAAGCTAGATGTGTACTTGTAGTCATTAATACATGAGTTGAAGCTATTGTGGGATTATGAGGTTGAAGCATATGACATATCTTTGAATCAAAATTTTCAGCTACGAGCAGCATTAATATGGATTATTAATGACTTCCATGCTTATGCAATGTTTTCTGGATGGTCAACAGCAGGACGATTGACTTGTCCTTATTGCATTGATGACTCTGATGTCTTCAGACTAAGTAGGAGCGGTAAACAATCCTGGTTTGGCATTCATAGAAAGTTATTGGAGCCTGATCAACCATTTAGACATAACAAGAATGCATTTTTGAAAAACAAAATTGTAACAGATGACGCACCTCCAAGTAGATCAGGTTCAGAGATATTAAGCATAATTGAACATCTGGATTTGAAGAAAGTAACAGATGTCAATGCTGCTAAGATTAACGAAATGGTTAGTCAATCAAATGGGTGGAGAAAACGCAACATATTATGGGATTTGCCTTATTAGAGCTATAATCTTATTCGACACAATTTTGATGTCGTGCACATTGAAAAAAATGTATCTGATAATTTATTCAATACAGTGCTGAATATTCTTGGCATACCAAAGGACACTTTTAAGTCAAGGCAAGAGCTCAATGCATATTATCATAGGCCAGAACTTGATAAATTGGATTCAATTGATAAATATCCAAAAGCTTATTACACCCTAGATAGTATGGCTAAGAAAGTGTTATTTGAATGGGTATCAAATCTAAAATTTCCTGATGAGTACGTGTCAAATATGGGCAAATGTGTGGATAAACAGAGATTAAGGCTATTTGGCATGAAAAGTCATGACTGTCATGTCTTCATACAGAGATTGATGCATATTGCATTTTGGGAACTACTACCTGCTAATGTGTGGAAGGCTATCACTGAGCTTAGCTTGTTCTTTAAAAGTCTAACTCAATAGTAATTACAAATGAAGACATGACCAGACTTGGAGCCTCCCCTTGAGCCTCCAACGATAAAGATACATGAACAACCATTTGATCCCCATCAAAGTCTGCATTGAATCATTTTATTTAGGTCGTAATTGTGAGAATTGAATAAGTTGTTTGCATAAGATTTGAAAAAAAAAAAGAAACAACTTTACTGACAATTAACTTCTTAAAATTATTATAAAATTATTATATTAAAATGAAGAAAATTAAATTAAAATGAAAATAAAATGAAGAAAATTAATGGGAACAAATGATGTCGAGCCAGGAGCACCCACATAGGTTTGGGCTCTAGAGGGATTTGGTGTTTCTCATATTTTACAAGAAATGCTTACTTATAAATTTGATCATAGTTCATATCTCTCATTATTAACAAATCGCATGGAACAAATCACAGGAATACCGTTAATTAAAATGAAAATAAAAGGATGAATTTGTTCTTAGGAACCATTAGACATCACAATTATTTTATGTAAGTTGGGGAGAATATTCCCTCCAAGTTTTTTCGATTCTATGGAACATCTTCTAGTCACTTGCCTCATGAGCACGCATTGTTAGGCCGGTACAGTTCTGATGGATGTATCCATTTGAAAGGTTAGTAAAATCTACCTTCTAAGTCATCATTTGAAGTCATAACATTTCATTAGTGCATATATCTTATTCAGGCTATCATTGTAAAGGTATTTTCAAAAATTGAAGCTCAATATCAAAAACAAGGCACATGTAGAAAGCTCAATATGCAATGCATATCTAGTTAAGGAAGCATCAACATTTTGTTCATACTATTTTGAAGATCATGTGCAAACAAAAATAAGGAATGTGCCTCAAAATTATGAAGGTGGTGGGGATTATAGTCCCTCAGAAAATCCTTTAAACCTATCCATTTTCAAATACAATAATAGGTCACTTGATCGTTCCAAAAATAGACATATGACTTATCAAGAATACAAGGCTGTTCATTCTTATGTTTTGCTTAATTGTCCAGAAGTTGAACCATATGTAAGGTTAGTATTCTTCTGAGTCAAATGTCTCCTTTATATGATACTATTAACAACTCAATATATTATATATTAATTAGTTTATTCACAACTTGATGAAATGGTAGGATTTACATTGATATGTTGCAACACCTCAATCCGAATATTATTAATGCAGAAGTCAATGTTAAAACTTGAGGTGAACTTTGCTATATGGTTCAAAGCCTATGTGAGTCTTTCTTTCTCATACGTGTCATTTAATATTCATATTTTTAAAATGTGTAAACAAAATATGATATTGTTTCAGGCACGTGATCCAAATTCCGGTATTCACAATGACTTTCTCAAAGATCTCGCAAAAGGTCAATTGGGAAGTGTTACAACATACAATGGCTATTTTTTCAACGAATATAAGTTTGACACAGTCGAGCATGGTACAAGCACAATGTCAATGAACAGTGGGGTTTGCATAAAGGGTCAGAACTATAGCCATAACATGAATGATTGGTACGATCAGTTAAGGAAAGTAGTGCAGCTAGAATATCCTAACTGGCCAATTAAGCTAACAGTTTTATTTATATGGATGGGTTTGATCCAACTCCTGATGTGGGCACCAAGGTTCACAAGCATTACAACATTATTGAGGTCAACCATAGAAGACAATACGACAAGTATGAACCCTTTGTCTTAGCAATGCAAGCAACTCAAGTGTATTATTGTTCGTATCTAAGCTTATGCAATAACAAAAGTGACTAGTGGGTCATTTCAAAAATCAAACCAAAAGAAGTTGTTGAGATGCCAAAAAGTTATTCCTAAAGTACACGTATCCAAGAACCTCCTCCCTTTCAAGATGAGACAATTGACATCTATAATGTTGAAATTATTGAAGCGGATCAACATAGGACATTGAATGATCCAATAGGTGACTCATAATATATTATCGATGATGATGATGATGAAGAAAAAAATGAATATGAAGAACTAGAATTATTAATAGAAAGTTCGTCTGATTCAGATAATGATGACATAAATGATATGACAGAAAATGATAGTGAATAAAGGTTGTTCTAGTTGAGTAAATTATGGTATATCTATTAACTGTCATTAACATGATTCAACTTTTTTTTTTATTTGGTAAATGAGGGGTCAAGGTTGTGCTGAATATGGCCTTACGAGGAGGGGCTGAGGACGAGCCACTGCTAGGGGTCATATTTCATCCACATTTGCTACTTCTACATCATCACCATCTAGAGCCACCTCTACAGTAGTTGGCATAGAGACATTTGACACCTCCACATTAGTTGGAACAAACCCATTCATATCAGCTGACACATACCCATCCACATCAGTTGACCCATATTCATCGGGTCCATCCAGCTCTCGGATACCATCCACAGAGGTACCTCATACATCTTCGCAAAAAGGGATTGAGTCGCAGCCACATACCCCTAACACACCTGGTTTAGACACCATTGTAGGGAGCAATTACCTGGGCATTCGTAAGAGACTATGATTACATGATGGGAGGTGCAACATTTCATACTTGTTTGTTTTTTTATGTTAATTATGCTTTGTGTTGGTCTCTAATACTTGTGCATTTATATAACTGCAGGTTGTTGATTCCCATGATATGTCTGCTCATATTTCTCACATCTTTCAGGAGTGACTAGATCCATAAGGATATAGGTGGAAAACGGTGCTACAGGATGTGCAAAATCTGCATTGGGGTGAATTTCAAGTAAATAAATCTTAACTTATGTTTTTAATTAAGATAACTATTTATTTGATATGACTTTTGTTTCCGGAGCTCATTTCTACAGCATCCCAGGATGAATCTGGAAATCAAATTGATCCGACACAGGACGATAAGGATCGAATATTCTTAAAAGCGGTTGAGGCTTCATCGTAGAGTAGATACATGTATGAAACAAGTTGAAATAAATCATTCAGCTCTACATCTGCTGCACCCCTCCTTGAGGCAACTCATCAACGTATTAGGGAGCTTGAGGAATCATACTCTCAGTTACAGGATGAGGTACATGATCTACATAGTACTATTTATAGCTCTAATGAGATGATGCGTTGCATGACAATGCAGATGCAAATGTTAGAGGAGAGAGAGAGGATTCGCGACAATTGGTCGCTACCAGATGGTCCTAGCTGGGATCGCACTCAGCTGCCACCAAATCCTCATTCTTGAGATTCTATTTCATGTTTATTATTTTTATGATAGATATATATATAATATATTTTAAATATTTCATTGTATTTGCAATTTTAATATTTAAATGGATTGCATATTTTATATTTAAATAATAATTACTTAATTATTTATTAATAATTATAAATCTGTTATTTACTAATTTAAAATAATAATAATAATAATTTATAATTATTATCATCATTAATAATAATAATAATATTAATTAAATAATAAAACAGTGACCATATATAATAATTGGTCGCTATTCAAAGACCACATAAGTGGTCACTACATTATGACCACAAATGTGGTCGCTAATTTGTGACTGCATGAGTGGTATTTATTTTACGATTCCTTAATCTGTGACCATAATTGTGGTCGCTAAATTATAACCACAATAGTGGTCTCTAACTTGTAATCGCAACCAGTGGTCTCTATTCTGTGAGTTCCTAATCTGTGACCACAAGCGTGGTCACCAAACTGTGACCATAAGAAGTGGCATCTAAATTGTGACCATAGAAGTGGTCATTAAACTGTGACTATAATAAGTGGTCTTTAAATTGTGACGACATTAATTACTATTATTTAGATATCATATTTAGTGGTCACTATTTTGTCCACTGTGATTTTTTTACTATTACCAACGATAAGAAGATAATTTTATGATCAATAATGTGGTTACAAAATAGAGATTGCAGTTGTGGTATTGTGGTCGCAATTTGTGACCATGCTTTTAATGTGATCACTAAAATAAATTTGATGGTATTGTGGCAGTTGCTTAAACAATCAAATATAATATCACAGTTTATAAATGTTTTTAAAATTCTACTAAGTAAATATTTTTTTTATTTGCATTATTCTAATAATAGATTTATGTAATTGTACAAAATTCATTAAGTTTATTCTCGTGTTTTTTGAAGAAACAATTAATTTTTATATGTGATTGTATATATTTTGTAAAATTTTAGTTTAAACAAATATGTTCACGAATTTGTAAATAAATATATTTGTGAGCTAATTATTTAAATAGTATTATGGTCGAGCTAGATAAGATTTTTAAGTTTAAATTTGAGCTCAACCTCAGTTCGTTAAAAATAATAAACGATATTGAACGGATTTTTTTCGAACCAATATCTAAATAATATGTGAACGATTTAATTCATTTATAGCGCTACTTACATCCAATGACAATAAGAGATATTTTGATATTATTATTGAGTATTAAAAAAATAAATTTAAAATTTTTTTAATTTAATTAATTAATTTTTAATTTTTTTAAATTTACTTTTGAAAAATAAATCTGTTTAACGGTTTCTTTCAAAATATAAATTTCAAAACTATAAAAAATAAAAAATAAAAATTTTCTCCTGCCATCAAGCCAAAGCCAAAGCGCGGTGGCAGAGCAGTGGAGCTCTCAAAAGTCTCTGTTTCCAAATTTTTACTTTCAAATTCTCGCATAAACTGAATTTATGACTACTAAATTAACGAGATGTGACGCTATTTTATTAATTTGCGTACACGGAGTAGGTCTTTGCAAGCAAACTGTGCCAGAAAAAAAATACAGGAGCCAATAGAAATCATCCATGTAGGATTTTCTTGATAGATGAGGGGCGCCAAAATAGTCCTCTTTCTCTCTCTCACAACCAAAAATCAATTTCAAGTAATGGCTCTTCCTTTATCCTCTTCCACTCTCAACTGTCGCAAGCTCTCTCTAAGCATTTCCATTGCTTCCTCGATTCAAAAGCATCCTTTTCTCTCTACCCATTTCGTATTTCGACTCAATTATGCTCCTAGCCATGTCACAGCAAGAACAGCTCATCTTAAGTGTCATTGCAAATCTACAAAAGATTATGGAAAGGTTGGGTTAATTTAGTAATATTTCATAGTTTATGGCCTTTCATGTTGTTGCTTGTTTATGCTTTGTTATGTTTGGTCTGTTTGTTGCATTTACTTGTTAATTGATGGAATTCTTGCTGGGAAGTATGTGTAAAGAGTTATAATTTAATATGTGCTGTATATACACTTTTTAATGTGAACTTTTATTGCTTCATTGGTTTGACATTTTGGGTTTATTATACCAAATTGAATACAGCATGTAAAGGAAGCTTGCCGTTGGGCTAGTAGTTCAAATAGTCAAGTATTTGCCTAGAGTTTGTGCAATTCTGTGACTGACAAACAGGAACTGAAGTACTTTCATGTCGATTACTTAGGTTTTCAGTTCAATTCATATTCTGAAAGTGCATTAGCATGAACCATTTCAATGAAATTTCAGTGATGATTTTACCATGTACCTTATCATGAATCTCTTAATGCAGCATTGCCTGACCAGTGAGATTTCAAATGCATTCCTTGTCCAATATGCAGAAGAATTCAATTTTTTTTTCTTTTAGAATTTGATTTCCAAGTGATCAGTGTTGGACAAGAAATATGAGAGATTGGATTCAAAGAAATTTGTTTTGCCCCTCTGTGCATGTCACGTATTTTTCCTTTTGGTGATAGACAATTGATGGAATTCTAGATAAATGTGATAATATATGTTCTTATTGAGCATAGACTGGGGCAGTTCCAACTTGCAACTGTTTTTAGGAAGCTATACCTTGTTTTATTGGATGCTAGATTATACATTTTATTTTTCTTTAACATCTCATGAAGAAAAGGACTGTAATTAGTTTACAAGTTTTAACTTCTTCGTGGTTTTGTTTTGACTGGGAACTTTTAACGCTGAATTCAGAGAACTTAAATTTATGGTGCCCTTTGAAAGATCTCTTCTGAAATGAATTTTCAGCCATGCAGGAGCTGGCCTACAGACAAGATATTAATAATAATTTGTGCACATCAATTTTAGAACATGGAATGAAGAAACTTGAGAGCCTAATTGCTATGATCCTTATCTTTGTGCAAATTTCTTCACCGCTACCTTTTCTTGGTTGGGACATTTGGTCGATTTCTCCAGCAGAAGCAGTGCTTTATTCTCCAGACACGAAGGTCCCAAGAACTGGGGAACTTGCTTTAAGAAGGGCTATCCCTGCAAACACAAATATGAAGGCTATACAGGTTTTCATTAATTATTGAGTCTGATTTTTCTCATCTATCTTGGAAAATAATCAGATTGCAGATAATGATGCTTTTTGCTTCCAGACTTCTCTGGAGGATATTTCATTCTTGCTCAGGATTCCACAGAGAAAGCCTTATGGAACCATGGAGGGAAACGTGAAGAAAGCACTAAAGGTGTGTATTTTATTATTTTTCATACAATTAGATAAGAAGCTTCTAGTATCAGAGCTGTGATGTTCAAAATGTTTTAGCTCAGTACAATTAGTTAGTTCTGTTACAAGTATCAGATGGGATTTTGTGGATCTTCTATAATTAAATATTGTCCACTGTCGGAGATTTTGTCCTCCATTTTGAGGTATTCTGGGATTCACATTTAGATTTCCATTGTTAATTGGATTTTTATTTGTTACTTCTCAGATGTGTCTCTGACTATGATTTCCCAATAAAAATTGCTCCTTGTATGCATAACATGCCTTGCTTTCATATAATATATGTGCTAGTGAAGCCATATTTCATTTTCTTTAATTGTAATTTTCATTGCAAACTTCATCTACTTAGTTTGAAATGTTTGATGGCCATAGATTTTTTAACCTTACCTTGTTCATTCCTTCACCAACATGCACACTATCTTGATATAATCTTTTTTGTAAATTTCCTATTTTCTCCCTTAATCTCAGATAGCAAAGGATGAAAAAGATTCTATTTTGGCAAGCATACCAGCAGACTTGAAGGAAACGGGGTCTCAACTGTATGCAACTCTAATTGATGGAAAGGTATAGGAATGCTCTTGCAAAGTGTTGGCTATTATCAGTGAGGGAGTCACTCAGATAGTATTAAATATCTTCAGTTCTCTTACCTGACTTGTATATACAGACTATCAAGCTATGGTGGGTTGATTGAAGAAGAAAATGAAAATGCATAAAACAATATGTTTGTAGGAGTTAATGTATCTATGTATAACCACAAACTCGAGTTTCGAATGAGTAGTTATGAAAGTCTAGTAAAAGTGATGTTATTTGTTCAAACTTTTAACTTACAATTTTGGTAGATAAATTGATCATGCTATAATGAGTTGAACTATTATAAAAGCATGGCCAGAAATCAACATCCTATTACTGAAGACAAAGTACATATGTCTTGATGTTATGCTGGAATTTGTCACTCTAGGGTCACTATTCCTTGCTGCCTATTAGAAAAAAAAATTGCATCTAAATTACAAAACCTCTTTTGTAGGGATGATTTATTTTGTAAAAATTATTAAATTAGAGGAAAGAACTTTGCTCTGGTTACATTACTGACAAGAACTTCAGTTTCCACCACACATGTTATAATTTAGCGGACCCACAATAGTGTCTTTTTGTCTAGGGTGGTTTACAAGCACTCCTTCAATGTATCGAGGAGCAGGATCCAGATAAAGTTTCTGTTGGCCTCGCATCATCACTGGATACAGTTGCAGAGCTGGAGTTGCTGCAGGTATTCCTGCAAATTTGGATGATTATCTTAATGTGATTACAAGATATGTGAACAATCACCAACTGGTTATATATTTATTTCCTATGTTGTATCTACCACCATCTTACTGGAAACCTGCTTTGTCATCCAAAAGCATTCAATGATTGTGAGCATGCAGAAAATTGCAACATAATATTTTATACATTTCTTTATTTATTTTTGTATCAGGCTCCTGGTTTGTCGTTTTTGTTGCCTGAGCAATACCTGAAATATCCAAGGTCAGTCCGCTCCTGAATTATCCATCTAGATTTCATTCATAGCTATAAGTAGGACATATGGGTAAACAACTAGGCACGTGTCAGTTTCAAACGAGTGTTACGGATGTGGTTTTCATACTCTCCCTAGTGTCTTTCTGATCCAAATATAAAATTCATATGATAAGTGAAAGCAATAATAAATTTGTGATGATATAAAAATAAGTCCTTATTTAAATGTTTCTTACTCAGCACCATTTATACATGATTCGGCTGATCTGCATTCAGTTTCAATATGCTGCTTGGTCATTGCACTTCCATTTCCGTATTACTGCTAAGTCATTTATTTGACTGCACCTGACCGATTTTCTGTTGGCTTATATGACATAATAGAGTTTGATATGTGTATAAAGTGTGCTTTTCTTTGTATTATCTTTTAAATGAAACTTCATAACATTTGTTATGCTCTAAAGGCTAATAGGCAGAGGAACTGTTGAATTTACCATTGAGAAAAGTGATGGTTCAACATTTTCCCCAGAAGCGAGAGGTGAATCAAGAAGGACTGCCAAAATTCAGGTCAGATAGATGTAATTATGTACAGTAGAATGTAACAAGCATTATTATGTAATTTTTGTAAAATATGAAGAAGGTTGCTGTCTAAACACCAATCTGCTCCACTGCCCAAAGCTTAGTTTAGATATTTGAACTCTAAATTAATTGATCAGCTTTTTTCAGTTTATACCACTTTTGGAATATATTGACTTTCATCCAAACCCAGACATCCTATTCCCTATCCCCTTGAGGAAGACAAGATGAAAGTGGTGAACTGTGTGGAAAATTTAATTTGGTGGGAGTCTGACTGAGCAAATTGATGGACCTTGATCTTGCATAGTTCGTGTAATTCCATCTGCACTTCAATTTTCTTTAGGGACCTTTTATGATTTAAATGATTTCGCCTCGAATTTTCAAGTTGTGGCTAAACAAGGTCATGTTGGTTTAATAAATAGTTATCGAGTCATACTATTACAACTGCATCATCTCATTTTGGTTCATTCAATCAGTATAAGAAATTTGATGGCTCAAGAAATGCTCCCTTCTCTTCCATCTTCTCTCTCAAATGCATTGATGTCCAACCATATCAGCAACTATGATATATAATTGTCATTTGTTTATTGTTAATTGGGCCAGCTAGCAGGGGACTTATCAGAAGGGCTATGAGATATAATTTTTGCTTCAATTGCACTGCTTATTTGAATGGATGACATTTGAATTTAATGCTTTGAGCTATGACATTTTATTCTTCTCTCGTGGTTATCCATCAGCAAATGTTTTTTGTTAGGGCCTAAACATGTTCTCAAATACTTGAAAAGCATTGTCATCAACATTGGTAATAATTGGATACATATATTCCTCAAGTTCTATATAGCTAAATGGATGCTAATTTATTAACCGTCTATTTAAAATACTGATGATTAATTCATGAATTCAGGTTGTTCTAGATGGATATTCAGCACCATTAACTGCAGGGAATTTTGCAAAACTGGTAAGGTAGTTGAACCTCACTTCAGCCTCACGGACATTTGGTGTCAAATGCTCTATCCATTTCGTTTTCCATTACAGTGATAATGTGCTGGCAAGCATTTTGAGTTAAATGAAAATGCTAATGAGTAGAATTTTATTTTCTCTCGCTTCTAGTTTGATCTATCTTCATTTTTGTCCTCTCTTCAGGATATACTTAAGGTTTAATCTTGCATTCTTGTGAAATTAGTTTTCGAAGATGAAATTTTTTTATAATATATGAAAACTCTGCTGATAGGACAGAAACCATTAACTGATAATGGTTCAGGTAGTTGATGGGGCATACAATGGGGCAAAGCTCAGTTGCATTAACCAAGCTGTTCTCACAGACACTGGGACAGATAAGAAAACCGGTTACAGTGTTCCCTTAGAAATAATGCCATCTGGGCAATTTGAGCCTTTGTACCGAACAACATTAAATGTACAGGTATACTAAGATCACATTTTCTTTTCTAAGCATTTCAAACTAGCAAAACATAATTGATTGATGTCCAATTATTTTTTTTTTTCTGTGGTTACCAATTGTTAGGATGGGGAATTGCCAGTGCTTCCGCTCTCCGTTTATGGGGCAGTTGCAATGGCTCATAGTGAGGTTTCTGACGAGTACTCAGCGCCATATCAGTTTTTCTACTATCTTTATGATAAAAGAAGTGTAAGTGCAGTCATTCTTCTCAAAAATGATATTTGCTTTAAAAAAAGAACAAAATGTAGAGGTCAGAATTACATTTGACATGTGATACAGTATTGGTGCAACATTATTCTTTTCCGCTTTTTGTCCTCTCAAAATTTCGGTATATTTCTAGATAGTGATTGGTGCTCTTTTATTATCTCTTGTTAGGCTGGCTTAGGAGGATTATCTTTTGATGAAGGGCAGTTTTCGGTCATCGGGTATGTGGTCATTACCCAGTTTCTTTTCTTGTCAGCATCTGTATATGTAGGGTCTTATTATAGATGAATGCCAATAGATTTCTTGATACTGTTTCAATGAGCAGATATACAACCATTGGGAGAGACATTCTTTCACAGATAAAATCCGGTGATGTGATTCAATCTGCAAAACTAGTAGACGGTCAAGATCGCCTAATAGTGCCCAATGTTAGCTAAGATTTCTCCAGCCTCACTAGAATCACCATTCGTTCTTTGCATCTATTGCATTTCTGCATTCATTTTTAACTCTGTATTATCGTTTTAACTTGCATAAATGTGTAAAATTTAACTTTCACCCTTTATTGCTGAATACTATTCTTTCTTCATCATGCATGAAACAGAAAGCAAATGCACTTCTCATGCATAATTCCATTATTTGATTTCAAATCCTAACAGGGATTTTTCTATTTCGAGAAACAGTACAAAAGCACACTATATTCAGCATAACTATCACTAAGTATTACTGAAATATTGAGCTGGCACACTTTCCATAAACATACAGACACTGCATAACTTTACAAGAAACACTCATCAGGAAACTCTTCTGCATTTCTATTTGGAAATTGTTTTATATAATATTAGATTAGATTAGATTCCTTTTGATGCATGCTAGAAGTAGAAGGATCACCAAGTATAGGAGTGTTTTCAATGGTGACGGTTTCATGGGTAACTATCATAAATTTTAGTGTTAAATAATATTAAATTATTATAATTATTGTTTAGTTAATTAGGGTTATTAGATATTTGATCTAGTGAAAAATAGTATTTATGAATGGATAAATAATATAGAAACTATTAAAACATAATCCGTATATATATAATCTCAATTCCTAATTTATAGGCATCTTTAATTATCGAAACAGATGACATCTATAGCTTTAGAAAGAAACTTATTGTCATTGACGTAAATATCATGAAATCTAATTTTAAAAAAGTAAAACCGTGCCTTTTACAACTTATATAAATTCTGCATATCCTATGTATTAGGCTTTATTTTAACTAGTAGAAGGCATTTATATTGAAAGCTTTATGTTAAATTTTTAATTTTTAATTATTATTTTTTCCCATAAAAAGTTGATTTTTAGCATATATTTTAGAAGGTTTTTTATTTTTTGGATAATTTCAAAAAAAACAAGCAATGTTTCAGTGCTTTTTCAATTGGATAGCTAATGTATTTTTTTTGTTAATTGGAAACTTATATCCATTTTTTCATCCAAAATCTAAAAATGAACAGTTAAAAAACTTTACAACGGATTTTTTAAGAGAATCCGTCAATAGAAATTTTAGTAATTTTAAAAAATTAATAAATTTTACTGTATAACTCCTCAAAGGCATGTCATTTGCTTATTTTAACATTGAGATCTAGCTTAATTTGTTAATTTTTTAAATTACTAAAATTATTATCGATTTTTTTGAGAAAATCTGTAACAATTTTTTTTTTAATTGTTCACCTTTAGTTTTTGAAAGAAAAAATGGATGGAAGTGTAAAATTAAAAAAAAATTAAAAAAAAAATTCTAACATTAGGTGTATAATTTGTAAGAAAATACGTTAGGTGTTTTTTTTTTTAAAGTTATCTTATCTTTTTTTTTTGAAAAATTTAATATTTCCATTAACAACAAATAAACATACATATAATCATATCTACATTCGAATCAGGAGGATTCAAGAGCAACAAAATCATAGAAATATAATAATTAAAATAATCCAAACCCTGGATAAGAAAATTTCAAATCCGTAACACCTTTAGTCCTATAAGAGAGAGTGGATTTCACCCATCAGATCTACCACTAGCGACTGGAAAGGATCTTCCTCTGTCAAAATCCACTATATGTAAAAAGGATTTGACTCTTGAGCAGGAGTTGCCTGGATTCTTAGACAGATACACCATGGAAGGACCACTTGTTGGATTCCATGGAAGAAGCCCAACCAAGCAAAAGGACAGTAAAGAACAAAACCCTATCTTGAGTAGTAAAAATCCCATTTTGGGTTATAAAATTCCTCCACGAACGGAGACTAGAGGAAAAGAAAAATTAACAAAATATATAAATAAAAGGAAAAAAAAATGGATTATCACCGACCAAAAGGCGGGTGAAACTTCAAACTAAATCTGAATGGATGAATTTGAGTTTAAAAGAGTTTTCCTAGCACCGTGAGAGTTTTTTTTTTTTTCTATTGTCTTAACTTTCCGGTCTGAATTCGCATCGTATATCCATCAAGAAAAATGAACTACTTCCTTTTAAAATTTAACTGTGGGAGTTTTTAATAATTATTTTTTGTATTTATTTTAACAAAATACTTTTGCTTTTGAGTTAACCATCAATTATTAAACTTGAAATATTTAAAGTGAATTATACAGATAATTAAAAAGTCATATGATGAATAATAGGCCACAGAAGCCTAAATCTTTAAAAATAATACTAATTCCAAGTAGGAACAAGCAAGAATATCCATGTGTACCAATTATGACCTTGAGATTTTGTGAATTTGTATGGTTTACAAGGAAAAACGTGCAATGCCACAAAGTGATTCATATGTTTCACAAATTTCGCTTTCATTTCCACTGGATTTCTTGAATTGTGTAGGGCCCTTTAGAGTTCGACCCGCCACAATGTGTGGCTGTCCTATGATCTTGAAGGTGCTGTACTTAGATCAATTGGGGCCCGCACCATGACTTGGCTAATGTTAGAGACTACGCAAAATTACAAATATACTTGGGGCCCATTAGTAGTGTACGGGACTCTTCATTTCCTTTGTAAAATCAGTTTATAAAATATGTTTAATTTGAGAAAACACGTTTTTCTTTTTTAATTTTTCTTTTCTTTTTATTATTTTTTTAATTTTTCAAATAATAAATTAATGAATTGTTATAGAAAATTTTGCATTTTTTAAATTGAAAAATATACTTACTTTTATAAATATAAATGGGAAAACATATTTTTACACCAATTGTTTATAATTTTAAAAATTATGAAAATATGTTTCTAATTTTTTAAATTAGAAATTAATACAATTAAATAATAAATTTTATTTTCTATTTTTTCGACTATTTTTTTTTAAAATTGATATTATTTTTCATAAGTAAATACACCCTAAATTGTTTTTTGTCAAAGAATTAGTTTATATTAAAATTTGATATTTATGAAATGAAAAATAATGAAAATGAATATAACAAGTTTTTTTTATTTATAATTTTTCAAAATTTATGGCAGTAGTTACAATTATTTTATTTTCATTTTTATTTTTGAAAATAATGGGTTAGTTATGATTATTTTATTATTATTAAAAGATTTTTGAGCTGCTGCCGTTCTTATGCGGACTGCATTCGTTATCTTAAAAGTGCAAACTGCGCTAGAAATGTTATCGTCCGCGTTCCATTCCAGAGCCATTCGCTAGATCTTGTTTCTTCTTTAATCAATCACCACCATTCAAACTGATTAAATTTCTGTGATCAAATCTGTAGTTCATCTGTATGGTGATTGAGAAATAAACAAATAATACTCCCCATATAATTACAATAGGAAGGAACACACTAGTTTATGAAGCAAGCAATATAATCGCTTCCTTCGCAAGTCTCTGACTTGGAGAAACGAACGGTCGACTCAACTCTGTTCCTCCCAACCTCAACTCTGTGGCCAACCATGGCTTCTCTCCACACCATTTCTCCCTATAGTCTCTTTCCTATGTCCAAATCCAGAAGACCCACTTCGAAAATCCTGCCAAATTCTCATTTCCTGGGCTCAAAATTAACCCAGAGCTTAATTTTCTCGAGAAACAGACAGAAAACAGATAGCTGGCTCTTGAACTCTGTCGTCCAAGAAGAGCTTGATTTCATCCCAGTACAGAGTGAAGACAGCACAGACCAGCAAGAAGGGGTGGTTGCGAGCCAGGTAGAGAGCGAGGTGACCGAATTGGCGACTCAGGTGACCGGTTTTGGATCGAGTGAAGGGCAGTTGTCTTTTGAAGGTTTCTCTTCCGCTTCTAGTTCTGGTATTGAAGATGATGGAGACAGAAGACAGAGAGAGTTGGAAATGGATAGGTTAATTGATAGGACTGTTAACTCATTGATTGTTCTGGCTGCGGGTTCTTATGCCATAACCAAGTTGCTAACAATTGATCATGATTACTGGCATGTAAGTATATGTACCTCTCGTCCATGTGTTTTTTGTACATGGATGTTGTTTTCTTTTGCAAACTTGGGATTTGAGTTATGAAGTAATTGCCGTCTTCTGCTCTAATTTTAATGATGTGATAGACTTGTAGTGTTAATCTGCTTTAAGCCTTTAATATATGGTTTTCTCTCTCAATTGGTTTCTTCGTGGCTTTGACTCGTTTTTATTGCTATTGATTTTATACGGAATCTGTTTCTCTTTATCCTAATTTCGAAGAATGTAAAATCTTCTCATTTTATATGAAACTCGGTCTTTTATTGTTCAAGATTTGTGCATAAATGGAGAGGTTCTTCAATCCCTTTTATCCTGGCATTTAAGCAATTCAATTTGTTTTTACATGTATTTGTATCAACTTTGGAATTTAGTACTTCTAGCTACTATGTGGTATTAATAGCTGAACATTTTTTTTCCTCTATGTTTGTTCTAGCTCACCGGATGGATGAATAAGTACTTGAATAGGTTCTTTATATTTTGGTATTTATGGAATAGCTTTGAACTTTTGATTCATATTGTGAGTCTGTAAGATGTTGAATCGGTAAAAGATGCTCTGAATTGTTGAGATTCAGAATTGTTATCTAGATTATCATCTCTAATATAGAAGTGTAATAAGGCTGAATTGGGATAAACATGATCAAAATGATTAGTTGCAATATTGCTGAGGTTGAGTTGAAGATTGAAAGCAGGTGGAAAACTTATCAGTAGTAATGGCAGCTTGGTTACGTTAGAAGGAATAAAAGATATTTCTAATAATATGCAAAGTAGGGAGCTAATTTGATGGAAGTTGAAAGCTTTACCAGGAGAGTGAAGGTGCCTAGAGCGTGGTTGATGCAATGAAGAATTCAAAGACGAATGACTTAATGGATTTCATTAGAGTAGTGCAATTCAATTTGGTAGTAGTTGCTTGTTAAGAAATTTGATTAGAAGCTTTAATTTCATTTGGAAATTTTAAATGGTTCATCTATCAGCATTTTCATCTAGACAAGCATTGCAAAATTACATACATGGGTATGCTTGATATGTTGTTGAATTAACATCTGTCGTTAATAAATCTCATTTTTCATGTCTGATTTCTTTGCTTTTGTCATAGGGGTGGACCCTTTATGAGATACTGAGATATGCACCTCAACACAACTGGTCAGCTTATGAGGAAGCTCTGAAGACAAACCCAGTTTTAGCAAAAATGATGATTAGTGGAGTGGTCTATTCTCTAGGGGATTGGATTGCACAGGTTAGGAATATTTGGAGATAAATATTTTTCCTTCTTATCTAGTTATAAGTTATTCCTTCTATTTATTTATTTTGGATTATCTACAGTGCTATGAAGGTAAACCACTCTTTGAGTTTGACCGTGCACGAATGTTTAGATCTGGCCTTGTGGGCTTTACATTACATGGCTCCCTTTCACATTACTATTACCAGTTTTGCGAGGTAACTATGTGAATGTCAACTTAATTTTCCTGTGCATTTCGTAACTCATTAGTATTACGAATTGTGAACTAAGTTATTTATGTGATTTATATGAACTATTTCATTTCCTCTGTTTTTCAGGAGCTTTTTCCATTTCAAGACTGGTGGGTGGTCCCTGTCAAAGTGGTGTTCGATCAGACTGCATGGGCAGCACTTTGGAACAGCATATATTATACAGTATTAGGATTCCTGCGTCTGGAATCCCCAGTCAGCGTTTTTAGTGAATTGAAGGCTACATTCTTGCCTATGCTGACAGTAAGACAACCATCTGCCTTTTTCTCGACATTTGATTTTGCTGTTAGCTATTTCATGTGCATCTTTAAAGGCACTATTGTCAGTTTTAGATAAACTTTATCAGGTGCATAAAAATTCGCTAAATTAACTGTAACCTGTATTGGTTGCAATCCTGTGTCAAACTTCTATTTTAGTTCAAGAGAACTTGAAGTTCTACCATAATGAGTTGATGAAATACTGTTACCAGTTGGGTTGGGTTCTGCTGAAAATGATTGTAGGATAACAGATTTTTTTTTCTTTCTTTTTTCTTCTTCTTTTTGGTTATTCTTTGCTATCTATTTGCTTGATCTTGAGGTTTGTTAATCATTTGAACTATTTACAGAATCACATAGTTTACAGTTGTTAATTTTCCTTGCTTCAAACATTGCTTCATCTTTTTTTTCTTTCATATAATCTGTTGTGCAGGCAGGATGGAAGCTTTGGCCATTTGCTCATCTTATTACATATGGTGTGATCCCAGTGGAACAAAGGCTTCTTTGGGTGGATTGCGTTGAACTCATTTGGGTGACCATACTCTCAACGTAAGTAGTATTATTAATTTTTTCTTAAATTTCATGCATTTGGCACAGAAAGTAATTAAATAAAGATTGTTTTGCTTCTGATTGACAAAATATGCATTCTTTCAGCTAATATGCAGATATGTATGTGTTTTTTTCTCTCTCATTTACGCAAAAGCAGGGAGATATAAAGTCTTCTATAGAATGCATTTGGTTGTCAATTGTCCTCGTAATTAATTCTGGCTTAGGAAAAATTGGAGCTTCACAACGGCAGTTTTTTTTTTTTTGTGTGTGGTCCTGGCAGTAATACTGCCAAAGAAATCACTTTGATTCTTTGCTAAGCTGTCTTGTGGTGTACTTGATTCTAATCTATGGTCTATATTCTGGACATTGACTTTTTTACTTTGTTCTTTGGGCTTCTTGTTGCTACTTGACATTGATCTAGTTCTGACTGGGTTCTAATTTAGTGATCTGTTCTCTGTACCAGATATTCAAATGAGAAATCAGAAGCAAGAATATCCGAGACAGCAGCAGATGCCAGTTCCAGTTCTTTGTCAAACAGTCCTGCTGAGGTATATATATTTAGAGTATACTTCTCGATTATAGATGCATAAGTAGCTGCACATAACTGGTAGTAATTTGTTTGTTTTCTTTTGTTTTAAAGGAGTAGAGTATGTATAGACAATGAGAAGCCAAGGTTATATAATGACGAGTTGGCTGTAAGAGTTGAGAGCTGAACCAACAATGCAATCATCGGGGAACTGAGGCCGGGCAACATATTGCGGCTCGGAAAGACGGACTGACTGGTTATCGTATATACTACACACATCTACTATACTTGCCTGCGTATGTATGAAGGTTCTTATACTTTCTGAGATAGCGCTCAGTAAAAGTTCCTACTTCTGTTAAGTGTAAAGATCACATGCCATGGTACTTAAAAATTTCTATAGAATATAGAAATTTGTGTCTTCTAAGATTCTCATAGAGATATTCTCCCTTCAGTAGTTCTTTTCCCCCCTTTAACGAAGAGCAATATACTAGAGAAAAAAAAAAAGCTGCTAGCAATTATTAGCATTTAGCTAACGTTGCTTTTCCCACAGGATAAAGTTTTAATTAAGGAATTTAATTGAATACATTTGCTAAGTTTTTTTATATATATATAGCCCCGGCCATGGTTCGGAATTGCCGGTTCCGCTGTCCCAGAAATATGGGACCGGACCGGACCGGAATCAGGGATGAGTCAGTTCCGGTTCATGAACCGACAGTTTGACCAGTTCTAATATTTTTTTAAAATTATACAATTAAGTAATTAATACAATAAATACAATTAAAATTTAGAAATTAAACTTAATTGTTAGGTGAATTTGAAGCAAAAAAAATTAATTTAACTTATCAATTTGTTTATAAATGAAGCAAAAAAAAATATTAAGTTAAAAATAAGTGGAAAAAAATTGGGGAATAAGTTAAAAAGAATGTGAATTTTGAGAAAAAAATATTAACTTATGAAATATTAATTTGTGTAAATTATACATTTTTACAACTAATAAGTTATAAAAAAAATGAAAACTTTGAGAAAAAAATAATTTATTGAATATTAATTTATAATTTTGTGTAATAAGTTAAATTGTTATAAAAAGAAAGAAAAATTTGATTTTGAAAAATTATAAGTTGGAATTTAGAAATAATTATTTTTATTTGATAAATTAATAAATTATAAATATTATAACTGAGCTAAAAACCTAATCAATTTAATTTTTTTGTTTTAAGAAATAATTTAATTATAAAAATTTATATTTATATTTAAAAAATTATAATATTAATAATTGAGTTTGAACTTAATTTTTTTACCATTAATTAAATTATATATGCATCATCTTGGGATTTAGATGAATTAAAGTTCACGTAGTTTTCTTACCTACTAAATTTTAATTATTGACCCATTTTATATTTTTTTAATTGAAATCACCGATGTCGGATGTGTTAGTCGTTCTTTTGATGGTAAAGTCTTATTAGTAATCAAATTAATTTTTCTTTTATTTCTTGTTGTGTTAATATCGTTTTAGTCCAATTATCAATACATGTTTGACTTTCTAATGATTCAAGAGTTAAATTAGATCGCATCTCATCCAAAATATTACATCACACACTAAAAATTTATTCAACCATAACAGCTGAAACTAGACTTGAAAAAAATTGTTTTGCAATTTGGGAGAGTATCAGATAAGTATTTTTGTGTCGATTTCACCAATTAATGATTGAAAAATCTTTACTTGTCTTACAATCACTAAACTCAAATGTAGTTAGATAACTGTTGAGTTCAGATGAACCAGATGATAACTTTAATTTTTTTATATTTTTGCATTATCAAACGATCACTCATTCTAATTTTTATCGATTCACCCAAAATTTGACTAGGACTGTCACTACTAATAGTTGTAGTAGAAATATTATAGATCAAACTAAATTTTATAAATAAATCACAATTTAATATTTTACATCATTAATAATATAATCAACACTAATATTATCACTTAAATATAATAATGACCAATAAAAACTGAAATAATCATATAAGTCATATATTTTACATCTAGGATAAAAACGCAATATATAAGATTAATCAAATGAACAAATTTAAAATAATTTAACCATTTATTTTTTTATCATACAAATAGAATCATGCAAAATTAGATTATTAATATAATTTTGAAATGCATCAACAATATTAATATATTCACACAATAATAAATGATATGTTGGATAATAAATATCACTTAAAACATATGTTGCATCATTAAAAAATTTTAAAATATCTAAATATTGTTGACAAATATTCTAATATTGTGGATATAAATTAATTTGTAATATTCTTAACTTTTCTCATATGCATTTCTGCAGCATCTCATTTGCGCATATACATTTTTCATATATATCACTTGAACACATGCATAATATGCATTTTTATTTAAATATATTCATGACATACAATTAGTTTATTTTCAAATATTTTACAATTGTATAAAAATGCACATGTCTGTTTTATAATATAGATGAAAATGATATGAAATTAATATTTAATTGAACAAAGAAACTAGATTGAATTAATTAAATTTAATATAGTTAATTAATTAAATTGAAGTAGAAGATTAAATTGTATTTTTGGTATTGACTAGTATGTCTAGATACATGTAATTGTATAATAATAATAAGAATAATTAAATAAAAATAAATAAAAATAAAAGTCAGAAAAATAAAAAAGAAAAGCCAAAAAAAGGAAAAGGGACGGGTGAAGAAAAAAATGAAAAGGAAGACAAATTGTTTGATTTAGGCTAAGTTCTTATTTTCTTCTTTTTCCTCTTCTTCTTCATTTCTTCAGTCCATTTCTTTGAAGTTCCAGAAATATTTTCTTCTATTTTTACTCTCGAAATTACAACAACAAGGTTAGCCAAATGTGATTATAGGTAAGTAAACAATTATTGATGAATATGTAAGTACAGGTGCATATGCATAATGACTTAAAAGACATTGTGACTAGTTAATCGACATTGCAAAGCAAAAAAAGAGGTCTATGGCCCAACAAATGTGCAAATGAAACAAATGATCAAGTTAGCTAGTAAATGCAAATGCAAATGTTCACATGACAAATGTTCACATGAAAACCCGGGGCAATGTCTGTTTAACCTGGTCACAATAAAATAAAATGAATAAGCATAAGCATAAGTAAAGAGTGATTAATGAATACTTGATTTTATCTATATTTATATGTTATTGACTGATGAAATGGAGTATAAAGCGTGTATTAAGTATACCTGTTATTTGCTATTATAAAATGCTTAGTGCTTTAGAACTCATTTGATGGTTATTCTCATTGAGTCGCAACTCAACCAATTGCATCATTTTTTTCAAGTAGAGAAGAGTAGTAGTTCATATTGATGTGCATATAAAAGTTATGAATCAAATGTCACCGGCCGAGCCTTCTCACTTTCTCTCCTTGCATTCCACATAAGTATAAGAACATATCATTTATATTTGGGGGTTAAATACTTGCATATATATAATTATAATGAATATGTACTAAGATATATATATATATATATATATATATATATATATATATATATAAATGGATTCAACTTGTAAATTTACTAACTTTTAAACATAATATTTAAGTTATTAATATATGTGATGTTATAGGCTATGATTAAAACATTCGTATTGATTGTGAAATTATTGTTGATAATATGAGATGAGTTAAAAAAAAATTACTCTCGCTGTAAACATGACTTTTATTTTATTCTTGTTTTATACGTGATAATTTAATATAAAAACAACATATACGGTATATAGATGTATAAGGTGTTACATTTTTGGTATCAGAGCAGTAATAGGTTCCATGGGAACATGCATATGCATATAAGCATGATAACATATGCATAATATGTGTTGAACATTATGTAGTGACATAATTTTATTTATTTTAGGGCCATCATAAGACATGATTCACCAAGGAGAGAGGGGCCGACCGAAATGCATCCTCATCAGGCATCACCTCATTTGCATAGAGATCAACCAGCACCAGGAGCTAGAGCTTCCGTGCATGCATCCCAATCATCACATGCAGAAATGCCATATGAAAATCCAGAACAAGAAGTACACTGGCCTGAAATGCATAGAGAAAGGCATTACGATAAGCTAAGAAAGCATGGTGCAATTGATTTCTATGGCTCGACTGATCCAGTTGAAGCAGAGACATGACTTAAAAGGACACAGAGGTATTGAATATGATGAGATGCACTCCAGAGGAGAAATTTGATTATGCGGTATCTTTGCTTCAAGATAATGCTTATGAATGGTGGGAGACAGTCTCATATAGTGATGTACAACCTCTAGTTCTAACATGGAATGATTTTCTTAGAGAATTTCAAAATAACTATATGCCTGAAGCATATAAAGATGAGAACAAGAGGAAATGCCTAAATTTAAAACAAGGAAACTTGTCAGTTGCGGAGTATGAGATACAGTTCAACAAACTTTTCCATTATATCACCTTTATGGTCTATACTGAAAAAGACAAATGCAGAAAGTTTGAAGAGGGTCTCAAGTATGAGATCAGAAATAGAATCACAATTACTGATCTTGATAGTTATACCAGACTCAGAGCTGCTGTAATTAGAGCTGAAAAGTTAATGAAAGAAGCTGGAGAACAACAAGTAAAAAGGGTGACACGAGAGTTTGCTGGAGAGTCTAGTAGAGGATATGGAAAGAAAGCTAGATATATGCCGATTCAGTCTGGCAACAGAAGTGGGTACTCCATTTCTAGAGGTCGAAGCATGACTTTCTCTTACCCAGGCAGAGGACAAAGCCAGTATACAGAACATAGGCCTACTTGTATTCATTGTGGTAGGCAACACACCGGTGAATGCAGAAGGCTCACAGGAGCTTGTTATTTCTGTGGGTCCTTAGATCACATGTATAGAGATTGCCTAGAAAGAGCTAAATTAGCAGAGACCAGCAGAGAAAGATGAGTATCTAAGACTACAATTGAAACACCAAGGGTTAACACTACCAGTGGGACATATGTCAGTGGCAGAGGCAGGGGCAGAACTGGTACAGTAAGTAGAGGAGTGACCAGATCTAAGGGACAGAGTTCTAGACCTCTTCCATAGGCCAAGGTATTTGCTATGACTAGGTATAAGGCAGTTGATGCTCCTGAAGTGGTTACTGGTAATATTTACATTTATGATATACTGGCATTTGCATTGATTGATCCATGATCAATATATTCATTTATATCATCACATATGGCATCCAAACTATATCAAAAGCATGAGTCATTGGAATTTGATATAAATGTGAGTACTTCATTTGGAACAGTAGTAGTTGTGAATGAGATATGTCATGACTGTTCAATATTCATTGATAAAGTTGAATTGAAAGCTGATTTAATCTTATTATCATTGCATGAATTTGATGTAATATTAGGAATGGACTGGTTAACTAAACATCATGCCATAGTGAATTATTTTTCTAAGGAGATAATTTTAAAGTCCTCTGATAAACAAAGGATTGTGTTTAAAGGAGAAAGGAAGTTGGTACTTGCATGTTTGATTTCAGCATTAAAGCTTTTAAAATAGTGAAAGGAGGGTGTGTGTGAGGCTTTCTTAGCCTATGTGACAGACACAAGAACTCATGATATTATATTAGAGAATATTTCAGCAGTGTGAGAGTTCCTAAATGTATTTCCAGAGGATTTTCTTGGGTTGCCACCAGATAGAGAGAGAGAATTTATTATAGATTTAGTGTCTGGGGCCACACCTATTTCTATATCTCCTTACAGGATGGCACCGATTGAGTTAAAGGAACTTAAAACTCAATTGCAAGAGTTACTTGATAAGGGATACATTCGACTTAACGTATCACCTTGGGGAGCCCTAGTATTGTTTGTAAAAAAGAAATATGGAACGATGAGATTGTGTATACATTATAGACAACTTAATAGAGTGACAGTGAAGGATAAGTATCCTTTACCTAGAATTGATGACTTGTTTGATCAGTTACATGGAGCTCAAGTATTTTCTAAGATTGATATAAAATCGAGTTATTATCAACTTATGATAGTTGAGGTAGATATTCCTAAAACTGCATTTCGTACCAGATATGACCACTATGAATTTCTAGTCAATGCCATTTGGATTAACCAATGCACCGGCTGCTTTCATGCCTTTGATGAATAAGGTATTTCAGCCTTATCTGGATAATTTTGTTATTGTCTTCATAGATAACATTTTGGTGTACTCTAAAGTAAAGAGGAACATGAGATGCATTTAAGAATAATGCTTCAGACTCTTCAGAAGAAACAATTGTATGCAAAGTTTAGTAAGTGTGAATTCTGGCTTGATCATGTTGTGTTTCTTGGACATATAATATCGAGAAAAGTCATAGAGGTTGACCTAAATAAAGTTAAGGCCATAGTGAGTTGGGAAGCACCCAAGAATGTGTCAAAATTGCATAGTTTTTTGGGTTTAGCCAGATACTACCGTAGATTTGTTGATGGGTTCTCATTGATTGCTAGCCCTTTGACCAAATTGTTGAGAAAGAATGTGTCTTTCAAGTGGACTCTAGAATGTCAAAGGAGTTTCGATGAACTAAAATGCAGGCTAACCTCAGCACCAGTGTTAACCATCCCTACAGGTACATGTGGGTTTACAGTATATAGTGATGCTTCTCACCAAGACTTGGGATATGTGTTGATGCAACATGGTAAGGTGATAGCTTATACATCCAGACAACTAAGACCACATGAGATCTCATATCCAGTGCATGATTTATAATTGGCTACAGTTGTATTTGCATTGAAGATTTGGAGACATTATTTGTAACACCCCCTCACCCAAACTGCACGTGCCCGGATGCGGGGGCGCTACTGCCTGTCTTCTTTACTTATTTAAATCGCTATATATATATATATATATATATATATATATATTTCTATTTAATAAATAATGTACATTTTATTTACATAACATAGTATTTATAAATACCAATTTACTATTTAACAAACTTTGGAAACTAATTTACAATTTATAAGTATATATAATGCGGAAAACAAATTACAAGAGTTCAAAAGTTTGTGACCCACTATTTCGAGATCGGCTGCTTTAATTTGAATAAGATTACCGCTTACTTTATCTACCACCTTCAGCTACATTTCTATATCTGCACAGAAGGAAACTCTCACGCTATGCTCTAAGCTTAGTGGTGCATATAAATAAGGCAATATACTATATCATGCAACAAACATTAACATGTATCATGTTATGCATTAAAATATTTGCGTGCTATGTCTATCAACATGTTCCTATTTCATATAAGTATAAATATCATACTCACATATATAATGTTATTTTCATTTATCTTTGATGGTAAGTTACTCTGATAATCTCTTTATTATTATATCTTAATCTCATATCATCATCATCATTTTTTTTCTTATTTTCGACATATCTTCATTATTTTGCCTACATCACTCTTAATTTAGACTGACTGCATACGAGTTATGAATCAGGAATGCTCCCAGAGCTATAGCCACCCTGTCCACTATCTGGCTCAACAGAGCTTCTCAAATCAATGGCGCTCTCCGAGCTTAAGCCACATTGATTAAGTATAATTTCATCATAGATGAATAACCAGACCAAGGGCGCTATCCGAGCTTAAGCCACATTATCCTCAATTTATGGGTGCTCATCAGAGCTTCTCAAGTCAATGGCGCTCTCCGAGCTTAAGCCACATTGATCGAGGAATATCTCATATGGTACGGTACCGTTCGCTTTCTTAATGACATGTCATCTATCCTGTTTCTAGTCCGCAGGTAGAGTAATGGGTATCTTTGTATTTTCACATCAATCATATATCTTTATTTAATTTTTACTTTACATCCATTTCATCATCCTCATTTTATACATCACATCATTATAATTCTCAATTTCAACACATCAATATTCTCATATATCAACATCTCAATTCTCTTGTTTTGCAAACATCTTATCATGTTCATACATACTGGATATCATCTTTTTCATTTGTGTAACTAGATACATCAATAGATAATCATTTTCATAATTTATTTGAAAACAGAGCATTCACGGTCGTGACTACCAATTCATGCTCGTGAATTAGTTCACACTTGTAATCCCAAGCCGTGAACGCTACTGGAATGAATCGTGCTAAAAGCATTCACGGTCGTGAATACTCATTCGTGCCCGTGAATGAGTTCACGCCCAAGATTCCCAACCATGAACGCTTCTGGAATGAATAGTACCATTTTCACACAAAAGTCACAACCGTGATACAATCACTCACAACCGTGAACCATCAAGTTCACGCCCGTGACTCGATAGTCACGCCCGTGACTCGATTGTCACGCCCATGACTTTCAGCAGGAAATCTACACATTCGTTTTTCATTCATTCTAATATCATCCAAATCATACCAAATTTCTATTTCATGCATTTCTAAGGTTCTTTACTCAACTTATTACTTTCTAATACATGTAAATGTCTTTATCATACAAGATTTTCTAACATACATCATTAATTCAATGTCTCATAAGGATCTCATTCATACATATCTAAACCTATGGTTTTATGCCATAATCATCATTCTTGAAATTGATTTATCTAAAATCATGTTCAACATGCATTATTTCAAACAAAGATAGGCTATTATCTTAAGTTATGCATAAACCTTAATCTTTCTCCTTCACTCTTCTAGGTAGCTTTTTCTTTTCCTTTGCTCTTTAGTGTTTGTTCCTTATCACTTGGAACTCCTACAACATCATAAATCATTATTGTCATCTGATTTTCTCAAGACCCTAAACTCTCTTATTCTCTTTCAAATTCCCAATTTCTCTCTCTTTCCATATGAGTCTTGGATGAGCTCAAAATTCAAACTTCTTTAAGAAAAGATGATGAAGAAGAAGAATCACTTTTTACCTTACTTTTTTCTTCACTAAATCACAACTTTGGAGATTTTCTCTCTCCACCAAACTTGATTTTTCTTTCTCTTTCTTGCTCTTTCCAGCTTTCTTAGGAGTTATGGACCATGAAGATCACTTGTTCTTGCTCTTTACCCTCTCTTCTCTTCCTTTCTCTCACTAAATTTCTGGTTTGGCTATGGAGGAATGGGGCTGGCATGATTGGTAGAAAAGAGAGAGAAAAAAAGCAAAAAATGAATAGAAGAAGAAGAAGAGAAGAAATAATTAAATAGGGTACCCAAAAATCTTCATGTGGGATCCACCATTTTGACCATTTCTTGACATTTATACTTAATCAACATTAATCCTCTTTCTTTAATGCTATGGCCGGCCAACCCAAATTTTAAGTGTCCAAATTTTCTATGTTAATTAGCAATTAATCTCATTAATCCTCTAATTTTTGGTAATTTACAATTTGACCCCAAAATTTAATAATCAACTTCTTTAAACTTTATAATCACTTAATTAGGCATATATCATTTAATTTAGTCATACGAATTTAAACTCTGATCGGTCATACGCGTCAATTTCGAGATATGTGCGACTCGGTGTCTAAATTAGCAGATATTACATTATTTGTATGGTGAGACATTCCAGATCTTCACATACCATAAAAGCTTGGATTACTTGATGACACAGAAAGAGTTAAACATGAGACAAAGACGATGGTTAAAACTGTTAAAAGATTATGATTGTACAATTGAATACCATCCAGGGAAAGCCAATGTGGTAGCAAATGCATTGAGTAGGAAGGCCAGTAGCAGTGTAGCTCACTTGTAAGCATCATCTTTTCCATATTTGATTCAATTACGGTCCATGAATGTTCAATTGAATATGCATGATGGTTGATCATTGATTGCTGCTCTTGAAGTCAGACCTATATTGAAGGATAGGATCAAAGTTGCATAGAGTAAAGATCCTAAATTATGTGAGAAAATTGAATTAGTAAGGCAGGGAAACAGTAAAGATTTTCAATTGCAAGACGATGTACTGATGTTAAAGTCACACATATGTGTTCCAAGTATTGAGAACTTGCGTCAGGAAATAATGGAAGAGGCACACAATGCACCTTATGCAATGCACCCGGAGATGACAAAGATGTATTACAGCTTAAGGCCTCATTACTGGTGGCCAAGAATGAAGAAAGACATAGAAGAATATGTTTCCAAATGCTTAACATGTCAGCAGATTAAAATTGAATACCAGACACCAGTTGGTAAACTACATTCTTTACCAGTGCCAGAATGGAAATGAGAAAAGATAATGATGGAATTTGTTTATGGATTACCCAGAACTCCACAGAAAAATGATGCAATATGGGTAATTATTGATAGGTTAACCAAGTCAGCACATTTTCTACCTATCAGATGGGGGTGTACACTTGAGAGTTTGGCCAAATTATATCTGAATGAAATAGTCAGATTGTATGGCATTCCAGTATCCATTGTTTTTTATAGAGATCCACGGTTTACTTCACATTTTTGGGTGAGTTTACATAATGCATTGGGAATAAAATTGAATTTTAGTACTGCATTTCACCCACAGACTAACGGACAATCAGAAAGAACTATACAGACATTGGAAGATATGCTTATAGCTTGTACTATGGAATTCAGAGGTGTTTGGGATGAATATATAGCATTGGTGGAGTTTGCATACAACAACCAATATCATAGCAGTATTCAGATGACACCATATGAGGCATTGTATGGTAGAAAGTATATAAGCCCTATCATCTGGGATGAAGAAGGTGCACGTGCATTAGAAGGGCCAGAGATAGTACAAGATACAGTGGATAAAATAAAAATTGTGAAGAACAAACTAAAGACAGCATAAGAGAGACAGAAAAGTTATGATGATCAACATAGAAGGGAGATGGAATACGAGTTGGGCGAAAAGGTATTTCTATGAGTATCTCTATGAAAAGGAGTAATCCGATTTGTCAAGAAAGGTAAATTGACCCCAAGATACATAGGGCCTTACAAAATTCTTGAGAATGTTGGTTCACTGGCATACAAATTGGATTTACCACCAGATATGACTCAGATTCATAATGTGTTTCATGTAAGCATGCTTAGAAGATACAGGTCAGATCCTACACATATACTCAAAGATCAAGCCATTGAGATTGCAGATGACATGAGTTATGTTGAAGAACCAGTGGAAATCATTGGATACAAGACTAAACATTTGAGAAACCGAGAAATACCTTTAGTTAAGGTATTATGGAGAAACCATTTACAAGAAGAGGCAACATGAGAAACAGAAGAAAATATGAAAAAACAATATCCACACCTATTTCCAGGTATTAAATTTCAAGGACGAAATTTTTAAAAGGAGGGGCGAATTGTAATATCCTTAACTTTTCCCATATGAATTTCTGCAGCATCTCATTTGCGTATATGCATTTTGCATATATATCATTTGAACAGATGCATAATATGCATTTTTATTTAAATATATTCATGATATACAATTAGTTTATTTTCAAATATTTTACAATTGTATAAAAATGCACATGTCTGTTTTATAATATAGATAAAAATGATATGAAATTAATATCTAATTGAACAAAGAAACTAGATTGAATTAATTAAATTTAATATAATTAATTAATTAAATTGAAGTAGAGGATTAAGTTGTATTTTTGGTATTGACTAGTATGTCTAGATACATGTAATTGTATAATAATAATAAGAATAATTAAATAAAAATAAATAAAAATAAAAGTCAGAAAAATAAAAAGGAAAAGAAAAAGAAAAAGAAAAGTAAAAAAAAAAGGAAAAGGGACGAATGAAGAAAAAAAAATGAAAAGGAAGACAAATTGTTTGACTTAGGCTAAGTCCTTATTTTCTTATTTTTCCTCTTCTTCTTCTTCTTCTTCTTCTTCTTCTTATTTGCTTCATTTTTTCAGTCCATTTCTTTGAATTTTCAGCAATATTTCTTCTCTTTTCACTCCAAAAATTACAGCAACAAGGTTAGCCAAAGGTGATTATAGATGAGTAAACAATTATTTTGTGTTAAGCTTGATTATGGTGTTTAGGGTTCATAAATAGGCAGTATTTTATGCCATGGTTTTGATGATCTTAGAGATCGAATCTGAAAAATCTTAAAACACATCATTTGTTCATTTATGTCTTAGCTATATGGATATGTAAACATTGTTGCAATATGTGGTGTAATGAATGAGATATCCTCTCTATACTGAAACTGGTCCGGATGTGAACCCTAGGTAAGTTAGCTACTGTGTTTGTTAGTTTTGAATATGATAACGTCATTGTTTGAAGTATCTCAAAACATAAAAGTTGTAGATATATGTGTTAAACACTTACCAATGAGGCATTATCGATTAGTATTACACAGAAGAAATCAATTATAGACACTAATATAATTAGATCTGCTCTTCATAGACAAACTTGGGATTTGCGATCCCAGGTAAGATCGGTTCAGGATCATGGGATCCTTTTCTATCAGATACATTCTCGTGATTTGTAACCAACAGTCAATTAAAAATTGAAAAATTGGATTATCAAATTACGAAACATAATTTTTTTAAATTTTAATTGGATTAATACTTTCAATTGAATGAGTATGAGTAAAGGATCTATGGAAAAAGACATAAAAGTTTATTTCTAATCGTAACTAAATCTTCAATGTTTTCTTTATTTTGTATAGTTGAGATTGAAGCAAAATAAGTATTAAACGATGACTTTGGTTTACTATAGACATCGACTCTTATTTTAGTCACCTATATCTACAACTTTTATGTTTTGAGATACTTCAAACAATGACGTTATCATATTTAAAACTAACAAACACAGTAGCTAACTTACCTAGGGTTCATATCCGGACCAGTTTCAGTACAGAGAGGATATCTCATTCATTACACCACATATTGCAACAATGTTTACATATCCATATAGCTAAGACATAAAGGAACAACTGATGTGTTTTAAGATTTTTCAGATTCGATCTCTAAGATCATCAAAACCATGACACAAAATACTGCCTATTTATGAACCCTAAACACCATAATCAAACTTAATACAAAATAATTGTTTACTCATCTATAAAGTTGTAGATATAGGTGTTATGTATCTGTATACAAAATTTCAAATTCATATATCTTGTAAAATTTTAGTTATAGTGAATGGAACCATGACTGATCTATGGTTTAAACTGCCTACTGAGTGCCCTAGGCAGATCTAGCAATTTGTTTGGCTAATTTGAGCTAGATTCTGTAAATGATCAAAACATTAAAGTTATAGGTATATGTTTTAGCTAAATGTTGGTACTAATTTCAACTTAATATGTTATATATAGAGTAAGTTATAGCCTTTGGAAGTCATACTGGTCCGGAAGTCATACTGTTTAAGTTATTAATATATGTGATGTTATAGGTTATGATTAAAGTATCCGTATTGATTGTGAAATTATTGTTGATAATATGAAATGAATTAAAAAAATTATTGGTTGGGTGGCTCATGCAACAGACTAGGTTGTTTTAAACTCCGATATCTGAAAGAGTTTGAATGTTGCTGCAACAGATAGCCATTTAGAGATTCTAATGGTAACCTGTTGGTTGGCTTCTTCACCATTCTTAGGAACTGTTGTACATATAGGCCAGAACTCTGGTGTGTTTTCATGGTCTTACTGAAGCTTGGAGGAGAGTTTGGTGCCGGATTGTTGTGCAGGTTGATAACTCTAGGTACAGTCGAAACACATATGGATTTGATATCTAGAATTATTGAATCATGTTATATGATGAAAAATATAATCATGGTTGAGAAGAATTTGTTCAATCATAGAATCGACAACAAAGATTCCACACACTACCTTTAACCTTTGGCAAGGTTTGCATGGCGTTAACCTCATGCATCTTTTATCACCAGAATTAGCTTCATTCTAAAAATGTCAATGTTATAGACCACACACAGAAATTTGAAGAATTTGGGACTGATTGTAAGGCTGTGGAAGAAAATTTAAAGATTTAAATACTTACAGAATTTTATTAGAATCAAATCTCTAATTTACATAAAATATAACATTAGTATTTAAATAGAATTAAATTTATAATTTATTAGGAGAAGATAATAACATAAAATTGTCTCTTTTTGCTTCAGCTTTATTATATAGATTAGGTAATTAATTTAATAGAAATTATAAAAAAAAAATCTGAAATTATGTGAAAAAAAGATAAATATATAATATGTTTTTCCTCTTCATAGAGAGTTTCACATAAGTATAATATCATTAATATTCTACTGGACTGAGATTTATACTAATTTAACGGTACTAGTTTAGTAATTAGAATTGTAAGTTCTCGAATTTAAATTTATAGTCGGATACCTTATAAAAAAACGTAATTCTACAAGAATGGTGAAAAGGGAAAAGAAGCCATCAATCCAATTACATGCAGAGTAATTTAAGCATATCATGATATGATGAATATAGCAGCCAACATATGTAATTTCTTATTCCTAACAATTATTTTTGCATTAAACCAATATGAAAACAGAGGAACTTCTTACCGTTGGCTTTGATATTTTAGGCCTTGAACAACTCAGTTTCTGCAACTTCTAAAACTGCAGATTTATACCACTGGCTTTAATCTTTTAGGCCTTAAACGAATCAATTTCTGCATCTCTCCCGATCATACGACTGATTCTTCTTCCCAGTATAAAATATTTATTTATTTTTATTAAATACTTTAGACTTTATTTTAAAAAAATAACATTTATAAAAAGTATTAATAACTATTTTTTCATTAATCACAACACACGCTATAAGTTACGAAGACTTGGTTATAAAATATAAGTAAAATACTATATTATTTTTTAGATAATTAATCTCCACCAATAATTAATGAAAGAGAAAATTTTAAATAAGGATAAAATATGTAAAAAAATAAATAACATTTAAAATAAAAAATATTTCAAAACAGAAATTTTAATTTAAAACGACATCGAATTAAATAGAACAGTATTATTTTTAAAGTATAGAGTGGTATGCTATTGGTAGCCTTATTATTGTCAGTTGTCACACTCCCTATTTTTATATGTCTCAAACTTGGCCACCTAACTTAGAAATTTAAAAGACAAAGTTAAAAGAAGAGCCTTAGCATCTTCCTATTTACCACTTTCTGTCTCATTTCCTTCTTCGTTAATTATGAATTTTCTTTCCACCAATCAAACAATATCCAGTGCCAAAAATCATCAACAGACTAAACTAGACAGATGAAGAATCCCATTTTATATTTTAAATTTCCAATAAATGGAAATTTTAAAAAATAAAATATTCATATTTTAAAGGAATCCAATTCTACAACACTCTCTCTGTTTTCTGAGTCACATAATTTCGGAAAAAAAAAAATTAGGCCATGGACATGTTAGAAAGGCGACTGGGAGTTGGACGGAAATTCCACCGCCGAAGAATCGTGCGGCGCATCGGCGGTGCCAACGCCCTCCTTAGAATCTCTTTCTTAGCATTATGCCTCCGAAATTTATTACTGGGCACGATATATCCATGCCGCCTACACCTTGCTGAACCGGGCCTATTGGAGCACGTACAACTTGACTGTACTGTTGGAGATGAAGGCGACAAATGATTATGATGAAGATTATATCTATGATTCCGATTGCCTTCGATTCTCGCCGGAAGTTGTAGCCTCTCTCTGTTAGATTTCTGAGAAACTATTTCCATTCTTCTACTTGTTGATTTGGTAATGCAATTGCAAAGAGAAATGTTTGGATTTGAGGGTTTTTATCATGCGTTATTGGAATTAGAAAGACAATGCACGGATGTAATCATAAGGTTGAAAGACTTGACCAGTTCAAGAAATTATTAAAATGTGAGAAATGCCCAACATACCATAGCCATTCTTTTTGACTTTGTATTAATATTAATAGTTTTTTTACTCGGTCGGTACCTTTTTTTTTTCTTTTTTCGTGGCTTATTATTTATTTTTTTTTATAAGCACTCTGTCAGTTGAAGCTTCTGTGTGTTTTCTTGGCTTTTTTTTATTTTATTTTTATTTTTTATATAACTGTAATGATTTGATTGTTTGGGCTTGCCAAATTGCGAAATTGTACATTTTCTCCCAAGACAACCCCACCTATTATCCACATCAAGCAAAAAATCCGAGAGGTTATTTCAATTAGAACGAAATAAAGATACACAGGAAACATCTTCTAAGGAAAGAAGTGAGGGATATTCTTCAATCTGTACAATCTCTTCACTTGAACAAGCATCCATCTCCGCCGCTGCAGTGAATAAGATGTCACACACATTTTTGAAATTTACCTCTTGGAGAAGGAGGAGAAACATGCCTAAACCCGATCGAGGGAAATCATCCAACAATTTATCACACGCACACTTAGAATTCATTCCTGCAATCCATTAAAAGATATTAATGACTCAAATTCTTTCTTTTTGTTCTATTATCTCTTCTTGCAATCGAGCTGGCATTTGGGAGTCAATTGGCTTTGTTATTAAAATAAATAAATATAGATTCCTTTTTTATTTTTTATTTTTCATTTTTAATTTTTTTATTCATTTATTAATTTAAGAATGCTATTTTAAGAACCCATGTGTTTCATATTTAACTAAATCATGAATCTATTATTCTGTATTTACTTACTTAAAACGTGTTTCTATATTTGATCTTCCTTTTCTGTATTTTACCTACTATTAGTGTTTGATTGAAATGTTTGTGTATTGTAGTTGTTTAATACTCTCCTCATCCTACTATTAGTGTTTAATATGATTGTTTTTTTTAGTAAATTAATCAATATAAAACAGATTCATTAGTTACAACTTATAAATTTATTATTTTTAAACTTATAAGTTCATCATTTTAAACTTATAGATTAATTATTTTGGACTTACATGTTCATCATTTTGATGTTACCTTTTAAAAGTTACAAGTTTATCATTTATAAATTACAGTTTAATCATTTACAATGTGCAGAGTCATCATTTTGAACTTACATGTTTATCGTTTAAAAGTTACAAATTTATTATTTACAACTTATTGTCTCATCACTTACAGATTCATTGTTTACAACTTGCAGATTTATCGTTTTGAACTTACATGTTCATTCTTTTGAAACTATATATTCATCGTTTAGAACTTATATGTTCATTGATTAAATTTTGCAGTTTTATCGTTTACAACTTACTATTTCATCATTTATAGGTTTATCGTATTAAACTTGCAGATTCATCATTTTGAAACACAAGTTTATCGTTTTGAATTTATAAGTTAATTATTTACAAGTTCATTATTTATAATTTATAGGTTCATCATTTACAGATTTATTATTTTAACCAAACTCATTATCTTCAACTTCCAGCAATTCGATTTTCTTTCTATACTCATTTTTAGTTCAAATATTTTCATTTTCAACAATTTTATTTTACAAAAATCAAAATTAAATATTTTTATCCCAAACAATAATAACAATCATTACAATATTCAAAAATACAAAAAAATAAATTTAAATATGAAAATTAAAAATTTTTCTCTCTTTAAAAATAAACTTAAAATATAATATTTTTTTATCTCTATAAATGAGAAGAAGAAGAAAAATACGTTGAATAAGAAGAAAAAGAGAAGAAGAAAAATATGTTGAAAAAGAAAAAGAAAATGATAATATATAATTAAAAAATAGTGTTGTATCAATAAATGACACGTGAAATATTATGCACTTGGATTTAAGATATAATTTGTGTGAGCATCTCTCATTTCTTAAATTAACTTTTAGGATGAATTAGGTCTAATGTCCATTTATTCAGTATAATATTAGTGCTAGGTTATTTTTTGATATTAAGTTATCTACAGATCTCCAGTCTTGCAAACTTCAAACTCTAGGTGTTTTGTATATGTTTGGCCTTGAGTATGAAAAAGCGTATTAAGATATCTTATATCGGTCAATTAAAAAATACAAATGCTCGTTATAATAAATTGGACATCCTTAAGTTAGTTCCAATACCTATTTATTCAATATTTGTATAAAAAATGCTTATATAATTTTATGGGATTAAGAGGGGTAAATTATACTAATGGTACTTTAACTATATGACGCATAACGATTTCCCACATATGTTTAGTCTTGAGCATGTGGATGTGTGTTAAGATATCTTATATCAACTAATTAAAAGATATAAGTGCTCTTTATAATAACTCGGACATCCCTTTTCCTTTAAATTAGCTTTTATGATAAGTTAGTCTCAAGACCTATTTATTCAACATTTGTATGAAAAAATGTAAGTTATATAATTTTATGGGACCAAGAGGAGTAAATTATACTGACGGTACTCGAACTATATAACGCGTAATGATTTAGTACCTAAATTTTAATTTATAATGCAAAATTCCTTTTTATTTTGATTTTGTAACTCAAAACTCTCTAATTCAATTTCTATTAACTAAATTAACGGAAAACTGACATGACGTTTCTATCTCATTTAGCCATTTTATATGTATAATTTTCATGCCATTAAATTTTAATATATCATTTTCACATATACAAAATGGGTTCCACTAAAATATCATCTTACTTTTCAGCTTTCCTTCAATTTCTCTCTAACTAGACATAACAAAAAAAACCATATAAATTAATAAACTGAAAATAAGAATAAATGAATTAAATATTTGCAATCAAATCGACTGAAAAAAATCACATATATTAATTCCAACAAACACAATTTTCTCCCATTTTCTCTAACTTTCTCACAAACTAAACAAGAAAACCGGAAAAGCCACCGCCTTCATTCGTGAATGAGCTCAATTTTTAGCTACCTTCACTGCTGACGTCAAAGAAAATGAGCTCAACGATTTTTGACAACACCATTGCAAGACCCACCGCCTTCGTTCATGAATAAAGTTTCCTCTCCATTGCCAATGTCAAAGAAAACAAGAATAAATTGCTGGTCCTCGCTCAAATATGGGTTTTTGGGTTTCTCTCCTTTTTGAATGTGAAAGGGATATATGAGTTTCTCTCATTTTTGAGTTTTGCTAATTCAGAAAAAATTTATTTTTTTGAAAATTGATTTCTCTCATTTCCATCAAAATCCTAAAAATTAATCTTACTAGATTTTCGTCAAATTAATAATACAAAGTGAGATTACAACTCCTTCAAGATCACAGAGAAGAAGAAATAAAGAAAGAAAAATTCAACAATCTTTTACAATTGGCTTACCTCCTTCAAAACTTCAAACCGTAGCCTTCACTATAATTTTTCTCCATTTTTTTTCTTTTATTTTATTCTTTGCTCTATTTCAGCTCCTCTTATGCTCTCCTTTGGCTAGGAAGGTTGTTCACCATGATTAGCTCTCCCTTGTACCCAATTCTTACTTTAGCCGAGAGGTACCCATGCCTATCTCTTTATAATTTCTTCTTTTTGCTTCACTCATGCTAAATTGCTTTTAATCATTTGAGATTCGCATCCTCAACTCTAGTTTTTTTTTCTTTCCTTTTCTTTTGACAACTGATTTTTTTTAGAGTATTAATTGAAAGTTCATTGGTATCGGATTCAGCAAAAAAATGGCAAAATGGGTTTTTTTTTTTTTTTGAGTTCTCTGGGTATTAATTCATTTTTCCAAAATTATATCAGAGATTTTGGTATTGAGTTTCTATTTTTGTGTTGAATAATATTAATGTTATTTCATAAGAAAAATAGAGAAATGTTGAGTTTAAAATGTATTTAATTGTTGAAAAAGTGATGAAAAATGAAAAATTTTGTGGGATCCATTTTGAACACGTAAATTTTTTTTTATACAGTTGAAAAATCCACATCAACTTTTCATTAACTCATTGAATGGGAGATTTTGTCTCATAAAATTAAAATAAAAAGAGTTTTGTGTTACAAATTAAAGTTCACGTGCTGAATCGTTGTACATCACATAGTTGTAACATAGTTGTAGTATTTTCAATATAATTTAGCCAATCAAAATAATGGAGAATGTGAATAATAATATATGGATATATAGAGGACAACTAGAAAAGAATTAGGCAAAACCCATTCTTAGGTCCCTATGATTTAACAAAATATTTGATTATGTTGCTCTTAACTTTTATTTTGTTTAATTGAGTTCATTAACTTTGATTTTTATTTAATTTTATCTTTAAATATTTATTTTTTTTTATTTTTGATCCAAAATTAACAGGTGTGATAATGATCAAATTCGAGCCTTTTTATATTGGGATTTGAAATTTATTTGAGTCAGTTCAACTTGTAGAATTTTGTGGCTCAAGTATTACTGCATTTACTATCTATTCAACTATATCTCTATATATATTATAACTGAGCAAAACTTGTATTGGCACATTTTTTTCTCTGCACTAAGAGTCAAGAGTGAAAAATTAAAGATATTATATTTTGTTAACCGAAATTATATGTCCAAATAAAAAATTAAGGAAAAGAAAACCCTAAATTGCAGAAAACTGGGCAAAGATGGAGCTTCCATGGTGAGTTGCAAAATACTTTAGGTAAAGTGAAGGCTAAAAACGTCATTTTATCTTTTATTTATTTTTTTTGCATAAAATATTTTCCATAAATTTTAATTAATTTTTAATAAAATATTATTTTTTAAATGCTGTTTAGTGAAAATAATAATATTTTATTTCGGGTGTTAAATTCAGACTTAATAATTAGGTAAATGAATGTTTAATAATGTAATTAAATAACAATAATAATTGAGGGACCTAAATTAATGAAATAAAACCTTGAGAACTTAATCAAATAATTTTTGATAGTTCAGCCACCTAAGAATGGGATTTACCAAAAAATTATAATAACAATGATGAGTATCAAAGATCGCCAATTTAATTTGAAGAAAGCCATGGGAGTGAGGTGATTCCCACATCTAGTGATGGTGATTTAGATTATCAATTACTACATCTTTATTCTTAATTAATATGTTTTATACCAAGTAATTATATAAAATTTGATCACATCTCACATAAAATACAGAACCAATTTATATATATATATATATCTTTAAAATTTAACTTAAATTAAATAAATGAATAAGCTCCATTTAAATTAACAAGAAGAAAAGTGTGACCTCTAACTTATTTAATAAACAAATTAACAATCAATTGCATAAATTTACAACTGATTTGACAAATTAACAGCTAATATGATGAAAATCCACCAAATTAATGATGAGGACGCTGGAAGCTGATCCAGTCCAGATAGATAGACTTAAGGAAGTTTTCTAGCTGGACAAGCCTACATGTTCAATCCCAACTCATCCCAACTACAAATTATATTATAGATTCATATTTATAATATATTGTGTACTTTTTATTTATATGACAATATTTTTTACTATAATATTAATATTTTACACATGTTCCATTTATTTATATGGTAATTTGTTTACTGTTACTGTATTTTATTTCATCATATTTTCTTCTTTTTTCCTCTTCTTCTTCTTCCTGTTCAATGAGAGAAAAAATATGTATATTCTAAGTATGTTTTATAGGGAGAAAATTTTTAATTTATATATTTAATTTTATTTTTAGTATTTTTAATTTTTTTAATAATTATTATTATTGTTTAAGATAACAATATTAATTTTGATATATTTTGTGGAATAAAACAGTTAAAAATGAAGATTTTTAAATTAAAAATGAGTAAAAGAAAAAGAAAATCGAGTTACTGGATATTGAAGGTGATGAATTTGATAAAAATAATTAACTTGCAAGTTGTAAACGATAAAGTTGTAAGTAATAAACTTGTAAATGATAAATTTGCAAGTTTTAAATAATAAACTTGTAACTTTTGTATGATAAATATGTAAATTTAAAATGAACTGCAAAATGTAAATTATACAATGAACTTGCAATATTTAAATAATGAATTTATAAAAACTAAATGATGAGTTTGTAGCTTTTAAATAATGAACCTACATGTTTAAAATAATAAACCTGTAAATTGTAAATGATGAATCTGTAACTTATAAAAGATGAACCTTTAACTTCCAAATAATGAACTTGTAAGTTCAGAATAATGAATCTGTAAGTTCAAAACAATAAACCTTTAAGATCAAAATGAAGAATTTGAAAGATATAACCGATTAACATATAAAAATGATCAACATCTAAGTTCTAAACAATAAATTTGTAAATTTAGAATGATGAACCTGCAAGTTACAATTGATGAATATGTTTCATATTCATTAGTTTACCAAAATTAAATTCCATAAAAACGCGCATTTTGTTTTAATTTACATGTGTGAAAAAAGAAAATATATAATACAATATGTATATGAGTTCATGATATAACAACCCATCATCAACCTAATTTCTTTGTTACCCAAATACTTAATTATTTTTTATTCTTTAATGGCAAAACATTATTAAATTCAATTCTTATATCACATATCCAAATTCATATTACATTATGAATCTAATATTCTTTACAAGTGCAAGAACGCCTTTAATTTGTTTTTATATATATTTCAAAAAAATAATTTTTTTTGTCATTTAAATAAATGATACACAATGTATTATGGACATATATGTCCATGACATAATTTGCATTTTAAATTACCTATAATAAAATTTGCTTTATAATTGTGTGGGTCATTCTTGATTGAATATCTTCAATAATTATTTTGAATTGAGAAGTTAAAATTGCATTAATTTGATAAGGAAGCCGACAGCATTAAATTAAAATTATTTAATAATATATACTACTGAATATGAAAACCATCTAATAATATTATATCAACAATTATATGTTTTAAGTGATTACCAACCTTGTGGCCATCAAATGGCACAGCTAGGGAATATATAGGGCAACTGGGTCCTGAATGGTCACTGATCTACAATGGTCCAAGGTGTTTTTTAAAACCCTTGAACAATTTTTCATTTGTGCCAATATCTATCAATTTGTGGGTAGGAACCAAACATTAGGTGCTAAATTCTAACTTAATTAATTAGTCTCCAATTTCAATTATGGGCCTAAATATTGTATAGAATATTAGTTGGATAAGCAAAGTGTTCATCCATTAACATTCCATCTTTTTGGTAGGTTCTTTAATCATAATAGGACCCTTCTCTCTCTGTGCCCACTCTTCACAATCTAACATTGACAAGGCTCATCTTTTATTAGAGACTCGGACAACGTTTGCCCCTTCAAGGTAGGAGTGCCCCTTATGCATGAGCATTCAACAACCATATCTCTCGCTCTCACATACACACATGATTACACAATGTTAACTTTTTTTTTTAATGGTCTAATATAAATTCCACAACAATATTTTTTTATTAGAGAGAGCATAGCTGGAGTTAAATTAAGATATATGATCTAATTGAACTGAAATTAAATATTTTGAATAATTCAATTTCAGTTTCAATTAATAGATTATATTTTTGAAGAGATGAGATTCATCATATCGTATTCAGATCGATCAATTTCTCATAATTTTGTCTAACTTGGCTCAATAGAAGTATTTTTTTTACTTTTTTTTCATAAATTGATTCCATTGAAAGTAATCTTAAGAATTTGCATTCCTCTATCTGTATTTCTGTGTATAGTGCTATAATAATATTTTGAAACAAAAAAGAAAAAAAAATGCATGATTGTAGAGGGATATAAATAGGTGACATTATAATATATTTTTGGTATAGTGAAAACATCCTCCACAAAAGGGAATGGAAAGAAATAAAATCACATTTATCATATTTCGATATTCGCATATCAAAATTAAGCACTGATGATATAAAATTTCACCAAGTTATTTTGTACGCTTTACTTAGAAAGGAAACAACGCAAGTAAAAGGATTAATTTTGTGTGGTTTTAAGATAATGATTCCCTTTTGATAATAGGTAGAGAAAGATGGTCCCATTCCCATAGTCAGCAAAGAGAGGAAAGGCATTAGTGAGGTAGCCTCTTGTTGTCAATTTGTGTGTGACCCTTGCTGGGTCATAGTCATTTTGGAATATACATGGCTATGTCTTATCAATCAAAAATATGAAAGAAAATGACACCCACCCCTCAAATATCTCTTTGGTATTTTTTTGGAGGTAATATCAAAGATAATTCGTGGATTAAATCAAGGTTGGTGATTGTGTTTATTTTTTAAATAAATTTAATTTTAAATAATTATAGGCTAATTAAAAGCAAAAAAAATTCAACTTTTTTAATTGTACCCCTATATTTGCCCCTAGGAGCCCATCAATATTCGTATGCATATCTTCATATTTTCAATGTCCATACTTAAAAATGATGACGAAATCCACCATATTTTCAATATCCAATTAAAACATAGGTCTAACCAATTGGTTAATTAGTATTAATTACTAACTAATTGCTTTGAAAATCTGGTGATTATTAATTTCAGCATCTTTCTCTTGACATTAAAAACCTTAAATCCTAAGTCATATCTAGTTTAAATTGATAATTTTCATAAAATATTTATTTTATTAATGAATAGGAAAATAAAAAAGAGGTCAGTAAACTTCATTTTCTATGAAAACTTTTTCTTCGCTATCATCGCTACTTCATAAAGATCATATATCTTTCTCTTATGTCACAAACTTGTCTTAATTTTGTCACATTCTCAACTTATATAATATTTCCAGCTGATACACCTATATTGACAATTTTGTATTATATAATCTTTATGGGTTTTCATCTTCTAGCTAGATTTAATTTTCTCACATTCAAATAAATAAATAAATATATATATATATATATATATGCACGTGCAAGCAAGCAAATTTTAATAACTATATATATTATATTAGAATTCATAGTTCTTTGATTGATAAAGAAGAGACGACCCATTAGAACTAATATGTGACAAATAGCAGTAATATGGCCCTATTTCAATCATATATAATTTTTTTTTGGGGTTACATATAAATTTATCAAGAGGTTTCTTATAGATTCCAATAATTGTTTACTAATTAATGATATCACTTTAAATGCCTCTCAAGTTGATAATCAAGAAATACTCTAACTATAATATGTTGAAGAAACTTGTACTTGATTCTATCTACTATTTTCTAGTAATTCATCTTGAAAAAATCTTTTGAGAAATCAATACAAGGAAATCTCAAAGAAAAAAGGAAAAAAAAAAAAAGAAAAGAAGAGAAAAAAGGGAGAAATCATGCTTTTATTGAAACTCAAAACTGAAACCCAGAAGAAAATGTTAAATTCATTAAAAATTGAAAACTTTACTTGTTTTAATAATTGCATTGCATGTTATAATTGTTTAAATTAAAGATAAAATAACAGCCACAAAGAAATATGAAATGAATTCTAAGGACCAAAATCTTTTCCCTCCTATGATTTATGCAGTCAGCAGCAGATTAGAATGTATGTATGATACGGCAACAATATATATATCAATGAACAATACATAAAAATATATAAAACTAAACTACATAACAAAAAATAATTTCTTTGAATAAGCAATATTAATGATAAGAGTTCTCCACAATCATATATATCATTTATAATCAATAATTATTTTTCTACACGAAGATGATGATCTGAATGTTCTTTTTTTCTTATGCATCCTTAATTATAACAATCAAATATATGTATGTATGTATATATATATATATATATATATATATATATATCTGAGAGTATTTATGGCCTCACCTGAAAGGCGCAGCTATTTGTGACGCAGTAGCTAGCACTGGAGAGAAACAGCGAGGCCAAGTGACTTACTCTAATGTTTAATTTCCTAATAACCAAAATCTCAATAATCCCAATCTGATGTAGCTGATACAACTTGCTAGTCTTGACCATTGTACGTATGAACATGTATAAACATATGTCATTTAATTTTTTTTCTCTTTCTATTCCATATTCTAACCTGATGATGATGAAGACGAAGATGAAAATGATAGAATATATCGGCCAGGCTAAATACAATCCCACCACCTGAAAAATCGAATCAAGATTCAAGAAACCAATTCAAGCCTGGAAGTTGATATGGTGGCCTGAAAATCCCATCTCCCACGGAACCCAATATAGTTTGCTGGTTCAATGGCGGCGTCTGCGGCAGCTGGCTAAGCAGAGAGGCTATAGAACCATTCCCATCATTTCTTACCACACTTGAATTGCCATTTTCGCTCTGAAATCTCTTACTTGATGAAGTTCCACTGCCAGGTGCTTCTACATCTTCGCTCCAATACAGAGATGGCAGAGTCCTTTTAAGTGGCAGCATAGACAGCTCTGTTGGCTTTGAGCCTAACTGGGAAATAGAATTATTATTGTTCATACCCTCACTATTTATCAACCCTTCAAATAAATTCTGCTCATTTTCAACCAGTGTCCCATAATTGGTCCCTTTTAAAAATTGCAGCTTTGCATTAATCTGTTGGCTGCTGCCAACTGATAGTGAAGGCGGTATCGATCCAAGCATATCCTCCATGGAATCATCTTTATCTTGATCCATTGATCGATGCGAATTATTTTTCTTATATATACGACATAAAACCCAATCATCAAGCTGAAAGAATCATCAAAAGAAAATAGATGGGTTTCTAAGAACTAATCAATATATGATAAACTTGAATAATAATAATATGAATTAAGAACAGTAATAAGAATAATAGTTACCCTTAAGGAGTTTTTCTTGTTGCCCACGTCACAACCTGGGGGCTTGTTACAGACTTTAGTATCTGCTAAGCGGTATTCATGCATAATCCAATTGGTTTTGATACCTTTAGGAGGCTTACCACCATAGAAAACAAGGGCTTTTTTAACTCCAACCTTTTGAGTACCTCCGGAGGTTAAAACCGGTTTATCTGTTCCGGTAGCTTTCCAATAACCAGACGTGGCTGCCCGGTTCGGCCTCACTCCGTTGGGGTACTTCCGATCCCTAGGACTAAAAAAGTACCATTCTTGCTCTCCGAACGTCGCCTTTGCTGAAAATCCATAACGACCCACTTGTTATTTTAGTAAAATATTATTCACAGTTTAAACAATAATTGAATAATATAATACCCATTATTTTATTTTATTTTTGGTTTTTTATCAAACACCTGGAAGTTCCCATGGATCAAACTTGTAGAGATCAACTTCTGCGATGATTGCTACCGGAAGAGGAGCAGAGGCGGCCTTCTTCTTCAGGTAATGAACCACTAACTCTTCATCGGTTGGGTGGAATCTGAATCCCGGTGGAAGGTTCGGTTGTGGCGAACAGGACGATGAATCGGTGCTTTCCATTGTATCGATTCAGATCTTAAAAATTGTTGGTTTCAAGAAATTAAGAGTTGAGATTTGATGGGTCTATCAGAGAGGAAGAGCATATACCTTTTTTTTTTTTTTTTGCGTTGGGGAAGAGGTAGTTCAAATGCTGTAGAGAGTTGGCATAACCATTCTCTTAAATGGGCAAATGGGCAGAGACAAAATACCAAGCATTTATATATACTACAGTTTAGCTACCAATCATAAATTAACACGTGAGGGGTTCTAAGTAATTTTCTCCTTCTATTTAAAAAAAATAATAATTCATTGGCCATGTTGATATATCTAAATTCACCCAAAGGTTAATGAGAAACTGAGAATATGCGAATGCGATGGTTACTGATATTATTTTTTAAAACCGAACCAAAAGTCGAATCGGTCTCTTCGCAGGTTCACCCATCAACTCATTGGGCTTCTGCTTTTAACGCTTTTGTTTTAAGTTCTTATTGTACAGAATGGCATCAGCACGATTTGTCCGTAAGCAGTATTTATTGATTGACTTCGTGACATATTATGATCTGTGTTAAATTACTGAAAGTTGGAGGTTCCATTGGTAGTTAGCTGTAATTTCAACTAACTAACCCCTCACTTAAAAGATTTTACGGACCAATAAGCTTAATGGTATTTATTTTGTGATTAAAGTCAAATTTTTTGAGACTTTTTATAAAAAATAAAAGATTTTATCAATTAATTTATTGTTTTTGTTTATTCAATTCATTCCAATAGTTTTATTATACACTTTTTATACTTCAGCTATATATATGTCTGTTTAAAACACATGTGATATTACTTTTTATATTTACATGGGCTTGACAATTTATAAAAAATAAAAGTATAAAGACGACCTTGTCAAAATAATGCATGATTATTCAATTGAAAAATAGTAAAACTTTATTTGATCTTTCATAATATTAATTAAAAAAAATTCAAATCAACAAAAAAAAATTAAAAAAGAAGTGATTTTTCTAGAGATATATTTAAAAAAAAATGTACAATTTTATCTATATGAACTACCAAGTGAAAACAAAATGAATGTAACTTTTTTCTATTTTTAAGGAATTAGAAGAGAGACGAGGATTATGGGATGACGATAATCACGTAAACTGGGGAATTGGATCATGGAGAGATCGACACGTGTAATTAAAAAAATAAGGAGAGATCGACACGTGTACAAATTTAGGGTGGGGACCACAGTCCACACAAGGCAACTGGATGAGTGGCAACTGGCAACTGGCAACGAGCCTTACGCTTCATCGTCATGCTTTTAATCCCACCAATACCGATGGATGGGACCCTCCAAAATTCATCTCTCTCTCTCTCTAAAAAGCCATATGTTAAGATTTTCATGGCATTGACAACAAGTGTGTGAGTTGTCTCATATATTCATATCCATTGATTATATAATATAAGTGTTCATGTACTTAGTTCTTAGATTTAATATCTATTTTTAATATAGTCATCAATTCTACAATATTGAGTCACCCATATTGCTAGTTATAAGATTTAATTGTTATTCATTATTATTTGAATTTCGCTTCTTTTTTAGCTAATTTTTGAAGATAAATTAGATTTAATGTCTATTTTTTGTAATTTTTACCAAAATCAAGTCTATTATTTTATCTATAAATTGATTTCAATGATATAATTTATATAAGTAGAATAATTATTATCAATTTACTTACATAATATTCTATCGCTAATTTAATTGATAAATAAATTTATGTATCAAATAGAGATAATTATTACCCTTAAAGGGTGAGATGGGATGTTAATAATCATTTATTTTTTAATCAGAAGCCTTGAGTTTGAGATTTTGGATGAAACACTTTTAAAATTAAAAAATGAGTGCTTTACTCCCTTAATCGATTTGCACCAGATGAATGACTAAGATAAAAAAAAATGGATAATTATTGGAATTCCAACTTATAATTAATCAAATAATATTTAAAATGATCAATAATACTATTGAATCAAAATTCATCGTTAATAATTCTTTCTATTTAAATTACAATATGTTATAATTAGAGCTCATAAATCTATAAAAAATGAAATTGAACTTTCCTTTTAAGGAAAGTTATAATCTGAACTTTTATATATATATATATATATATATATACTCTAGAGAAATATATAGCTACAAAAATGTTAAATATTTTTTTTCATCTTGTCTATCCTGTAAATGATAGATATATGTATTTTAAATGTTGTAAGGTCCACATAAAAAATAACTTAAAAATATAGCTAGCAAACCTCAATGTATTATCTTAATTTTGTTTTGAGAGGAAATTAACTAACAAATAGTAATCAAATTCAACAGTATCAAATTCTTTGGTCCACAAAAAGGGGGGCTAAAAGTTGAAGTTGAAGTTGAAAACATGAGTTGTCTAGATGCTGGGTGAATGAGATCACATGCACAAATTTTTCAAAAGATAGAATATTAGTGTCTTTCTAATAATGTTTCCATGTCTAGGAAAAAGATAAAAATCAATCGACAGACATGTGCACAGTGGGTTTTCTATTTTCTCATGAAGAATATTGTTGTCCCTAGAAACGTACAGAATGGCATGGAGAGCAGCTTTAGTTTGGAATAGGATTGAGCCAATGAGGTGAGCTTAATGCCCATTTTCTATAATTAATAGTGCCTTTGACCAGCAATTTGGCCTAGAAAAAATGGGCACACAAGATTCACACTATCATAATTTTGGACACATGGCCTCGAATAACAGTTGGGCATTGAAAAAATTATACAAATCTCTGTGTATTATATAATTAATTTTCATGGTGGAAATTGAGCTGTGGTAAGACAAGAGTGTGGGCTCCATTAATGCCGGATGCTTGATCGACAAAAGGGACCCATTCGATGTCACTTCCATCTTCATTGTCCATCAAGGAGAAAACCCCCCGCATTGCCTAATACAATTCCATGTCTTGGAATTTTTCATTTTATTAATCCTTCCATGTTCCTACCATCCATCAAACCAATAGTAAAAGTTTATACAAGTTTTTTTCTTTTCATGATAATTTATCATCAGCTTCAATTTTTATACTAATTTTTTTAGTAAAATAAAATCTCACGTTGCCAATATATAAAAAGTGACCGTGTCTTATAATAACTCTAAAATGATTTTGACTTTTTTGTGCAATAATGAATCACAATTATCATGCTCAGTTCAATATTAGAGCGATGTTGGGCCGCTGACAATAGATTTGTGAGCAATGATTTGTTACCATGTTCTATTTTGTATTTAGATAAATACTAATAACACTTTCTAATATTTATCTTTTCGGATTATTTGGTGATAAAATAGAAAAAAGAAAAATTATTTTTATTATCAACCAATTAAAAAGTGGACATTAAAAAATAAAGAGTCGTTTAGCATTTCTTTATATATATATATATATATATATATACTTCTTTTATTATGTTGGACAATCCTTTTTTATTAAATTAACTTTTGGAAGTGAATCAATACTAGATAATAATTATTAAATAAATTCAACTCACAATCTTTTATAATTTTTTTAACTCAAGGAAAAAAATTAAACAAATGCATATTAGATGGACAAGTGGAAAAAAAAATCAACATTTTTTTTATAATATTATCATTTTTATTAATAGAAAGAAAGTGAAAAACATAAGATGGAGGAAGAATTATTCCAGACTAAGAGGTCATCCCCAATACACTCAAGAGAGATACATCTTCCATAAACTATGTGAAAAAAACCCTTTCAAAAGATACATATAACTGAAAGAATACAAAATTGTTGCACCAAAGAAAGAAAACAAAATAAATAAGATATTTATAACCAAGCTACAAATTCTGATTGTCTGAAGATACCAAATTTGGCTAAATTATTAGTAATGACATTTGTTTCTCTATAGATATGTTTAATGTAGAAGGAAGCAACACACACACACATATATATAGATCTTATATAGAGTGCCCCAAAGTTTTCTAGAGTAATATTTAGTAGAGCCATTAATCCAAGATATCATATTGTGGGAGTTGGATTCCTGAAAAATGTGGGAGTTAGCAAGAACATTATTGGTTGCCAAAATCTCAATGGCTTTTAAGATTTCTATAAGCTCAACTTCATCATAATCTTTGACACTAATAGAGCAAGAGAAAATTGCTTTGAAGGTGCTATCGGATTGACATAGAACCCCACCAATTGTTGTTGGGCCTGGTTTGCCAATAGAAGAGATGTCTACATTCCATTTGGAGTAACGAGCTATAGATGGAGACCAAAGAGATTTTGGCCTATTGATTTTCAACATTTTCCAAGATTTTAAGCAATTAGAGGACACAATTACCTGATTGGAGGAGTAAGGAAAATATTGATCATAAACTTCAATCCAATATGTTACTCTTCCATATATGAGGTTAAAAAGAACATATTAAGATACATGAGTGTTGTTGAATATTTTTTTATTACATTAGATGGTAGCAAAGAAAATTAATCTTTAGTTTTTATTTTGAAAGCTTCATTTATTAGAAGAGTCACATTTTTCAAAGAGAGAAGCAATAAAGTTTGAGATGCACCATGAGACATCCCATTAGTTAAATATTTTACACCACATGTTCCATATCTAAGGAAAAATAGAAAAAATGATTAACCTCTTCGGGAGATAAATGGCAAAAGGACATATATTGAAAGCTTGATCAATAAGGTTCAAACTTGGAAGCAAACCCTTAGTTTTAACTTTACCAAGAAGTGTCATCCATACAAATAGTTCAACTTTAGGTGGAGCAATGTAATTCCATAATTTTTGCCAACATGAAATGGTGAGGTCATGATTATTAAGTTTCATCTAATTGCAAAAGGATTTAATACTATAATCACCCTTTATGTTGCAACTCTAAAAAAAATATTGTCTTTAGCATGAGGTTTGGGATGAATTTGCTCTAATTCAAGCAACAAAGAAGAAAATGATTTTCATAATTGAACATATTTCGTCTCTGTGGAAGGTTCCATTACCAAAAGCCCTCGTTCCAAAAAATTAGAATCCCTCGCAAAAATGTTTTGATTGTTGCATATAAAGAAAAGCCTTGGGTATCTATAAGCTACTGAATTGTCACCTAACCATAGAAAATTTCAGAATTTAATAGAATAGTCATTACCAAGCTAGAATTTGATGCCATTCTTTATCACTTCATATGCAACTGAATTATCAAAATGGTAGAGGGAATACATTTTCATAGTAGCAAACCATTGTTGTTATCATGAGAGAAGTTAAAAATATCAACACCCAATTTACTTTTAGTAATAGAAGTCTAAAGGACATTAGTATTGTTACAAAATTTTCATATTAACTTAAATGAAAGGCCTTTGTTTTTATTAAGGATGGAACTAAGACAAAGACCTCCCAATTTTTTAGTTTTCTCAATAATGTTCCAATTAACAAGATGTATTTTCTTATGTCCACATTTTCCATTTCGGAAGAAGTCTCTTTAAAGTTTAATAATATATTTTGCAACATATACAAGAATTTTGAAGAGAATGGGGTAATATAGAGGAAGATTAGAGAGTACTGACTTAATGATTATGAGGTAACCTACTATAGATAAGTGTCTATCTTTCAAAGGAGAAAGTTTAGACTTTATCTTGTCAATGACTGGCTTCTAAATGGACCTTTTATTAGGATTGGATCCTAGAGGTAACCTTAGGTGTTTAATAGGCAAAGAGGAAGATTTGCATTTGAGAAGATTGGTTGTATTAGATATCCATCCATGACTTGTATTTATCCCAACTAGAGTGTTATTACTATAGTTGGCTTTCAACCTTGATAAGACTTTAAAACATAGAAGGATGTTTAAAAGAATACTCACATTAGCTAGACTGAACACAATTGTGTCATTAGTGAACTGAAGAAAGGGGATGAAAAGGTTATTCCTCACAATTTTAAGACCTTTGATCATATCTAAACTTGAAGCCTTATTAAAGTCTTTAGGATTGTCCACTCTTTCTATTTTTGGGATGAGTATGATGAAGGACGTGCAAAGAGATCGAAGCAGATAGCCTGAACTATGAAAGGCTCTAATAAAAGTCATGAGGTTTGCTTGAATGATGGACCAACATCACATGAAGAAATTTAGATAGAAGCCATTTGAACTAAGGGCTTTCGTTCTTTCAAAGATTTGAAGATGGAGATCCTTTTGTTGGGACAATCGTCAACTCCAAATGACATTTTTAACTTCTTCTAGGGAGAAAGGATCTTATAGAGCTTTAGCTGATTTAGTATTCAATTTTTTGAAAGATAGATTTGGCATGAGTAGTTTATTGAAGTCAAATTCTTTGAAAAGATAAAAAAAAAAAAAGTAAACAAATTTAGCTCTTTTGATATCATCTAGAGAGGTAAGAACTGAAAACCCTTATATAATTTGATGAATGAAGTTATGCTTTATGTGCATAGAGGAAGAGAGGTGAACGAATTTCATATTTCAATCCCCTTCATTAATCCATTTAACCTTACAGAGTTGTCTCCAATATATCTCTTCTTGTTTATATTTTTTCCAAAGCTAACCAATATAAGTCTACTTTTGGCAATGTCTTCATTTGATGAAACATAAGATTTGAAGGATAAATCAAGAGAGTCAATTTTTTCTTCCTTATTAGCTATGGTATTATTGATAACACTGAATTCAGAATTGTTCCACTACTTCAGATGATGCTTAATAAGAGATAGCTTACGAACAATGATGCTTGGATCATGTAAAGAGAAATTAAATTGTGTCCATCTACTTTTGATCATGTTTATAAAGCCATGATGAGAGAGCCAACAATCAAGGAAATAAAATGGCTTAGGACCTCAGTTAGTAGAACAAACTTTAATAAAGAGAGGAGAATGATCTAATAAGCCTCTTTTTCAAGTTCCAATGCTGGATAGAGGGAAACGAAGTAAGCCATTCATGATCAATTAGGACTCTGTAAATATGACTTCAACATCTGTAATTAGACTAGGTATATTTTCTTCCCATAAGAGGTAAATCAATCTAGTAGTGTTAATGAAGGCATTAAGATGACATGATCCAGATGGAGAGCAAATGCATGTACTTCTGTTTGAGTTGTGAAAAACTTCATTTAGATCTCCTATAAAAAACCATGGGTCACACAGAGAGGATTTCAGATATAGCAAAGTATTCCAAAAAGAGTTCCTTTTAGTTTCAGATTGAGGGCCATAAATAATAACTACACTACATTTGAAAGAAAAGTGAATCTATAAATACTCTAGGGCAATCCAATTATACATCTAAGAGATAAAGAATAGATGAACAAAGATTATTTTCAATACACTATAAGGCCACTAGCTTGTTGTGTAGCATCCACAGAGACTCAGTTAATATCAAGGGAGTCCCACATACTTTGAATAAGCAGTTAATCAATAGAATTATTTTTTGTCTCCACTATAGCTACCATATCCAATTGCTTTTTTTGAATCCATGTTTTAGCAAGTGCCCGTTTAGCCTTTGCATAGAGGTCTCTGATATTATAGTAAGAAATATTATTCAAACTATTATAGAATTCTAATTTTTTTCTATATTTTGTTTCCTATTTAAGATTGTTTTTCTATTCATGTTTATATTCTTGTATAATCACAACACCTTTTGTATAAATATGTACCTTTGCATGTTTGGTGTTCTAAATTTTAGAATATGAATGTGATTTTCATTCCAAGTTTGATTTTGGTAACTAAAATATTTGATTATAAGATTCTAATTTCTGTATAAAAATTCATAATATCTCAAATTTGTTACTATTTGAAATTTTTTCTTGTTTTTTAAATAAAACATTTTATATACCAAAAATACCCTTAACAAAATTAAAGTGAATATAAAAATATAATTTTAGATTCTATTACATTAAAATATATCAAAGAGAAATATTAAAATCCCAAAACAATAGTGGTGTTACAAAAGACTAGATTATATCTCATGGCCAATCTAGTTTTTCACACTCGAACAAAATATATATTTGAAAGATTGAATTTTATTTTGATTGTGAAAGTAATTGCAAGAAGTTGCTTGATATGAGTTATATAGTTCCTGTGATTAGTTGGAAGATCTTTTAATCAAGTTATTGGAAACTTCATTTCTTTTATTACGTGACAAGTTGATTGTGTTTTTACCCCCAATTCAACTTGCAAGAGGGTGATAAAAAAAAATATTATTTTGACTATTCTAGAATTTTAATTGTTGGGCACAATAGAGAAAATAACATAAATAAATATGAAATAAAATAATCAGTAAAAATAACACCGATATTTAACGTGGTTCACCCTTTAATTTGGACTACGTCTACGAACAACACCCCGAATATTTTTCTTCGACTAATAAAAATTAATGGGCAGAAGAAGAGAGTTTTCCCTAGACACAAACTAGAGGTAATACAACAATTTTGAGATAAACCCAAAAATAGTGGCTCACAAGTGTTTCCTAAAAACACTCCCAAAATATTTTTCTCACTATTTTTGTCACTTCCTAATTTTTAGAAATATTCCAAAAATCTAACTCTCTCTCAAATTCTTTCAAATGAATTGAGATTATTGTAATTCAAATGAAGGAAAATCTGTCTATTTATAGAAAAATATTGAGTGTGAATACAAATAAAAAAAGTCAAAAATATTAGCAGGAGGAATTCAATTCGAAATTGAATTCCTGCAACTTTTGACTTTTTTTTTATTTTATATGTGGTGGGACCCATATGTGGAGGGACTCACTCCAAGTTTTTCAAAAACTTGGCTGCCTACCAACAAATCTCCCCCTCCCGACAATGTGGGGGCTCCACCATTCCAGCAGCTAATCGACAGTATTCAAAATACAATATTGGTAGAATTTTCGTTAACATGTCTGATCCATTTTCTTCTGTATGGATCTTCTCAAGCTGTAGTAGCTTCTTCTCCATCACATCTCTGATCTAGTGATATCTCACATCAATATGCTTTGATCTTGAGTGAAAGGAGGCATTCTTTCCATGATGGATAACACTTTAACTATCACAAAGTAATTGATATCTGTTTTGCTGCAATCCAAGTTCTTTCGAAAACTTCTTCATCCATAGCAAATTTTTACATGCTTCTGTTGTTGCAATAAACTCTACTTGAGTTGTAGATAGTGCAATGCACTTCTGTAACTTCGATTGCCATGACACAACTCCCCCTGCAAAAGTGATCAGGTAACCTGACATTGACTTTCTGGAGTCAACATCGCCAGCCATATCTGCATCTGTGTATTCAACCAACACAGGTTTGGTATCTCCAAAACATAAAGATATTTTCGAACTACCTCGAAGATACCTGAAAATCCACTTTACTGCAGTCCAATGTTCCTTTCCAGGATTTGAAAGAAATCTGTTCACTACTCCAAGTGCATGAGCGATATCAGGTTGTGTACACATCATAACATACATCAAACTTCCAACTGCTGAATCATATGGAATCTTGTCCATCTCATCCTTCTCTTCATCTGTAGAAAGGCTTCGCTTGGAACTCAGCTTAAAGTGATTAGCAATAGGGCAACTAACCATTTTAGCTTGGTCCATTTGAAATCTCTGAAGTACTTTCTCAATGTACTTCTCCTGTGACAGCCATAATTTCTTAGCATCCCTATCTCTGATAATCTTCATGCTAAGAATTTGCTTTGCTGACCCCAAGTCTTTTCATAGAAAAAGACTTGCTCAATTGCTTTTTCAAGTTGTTAATTCTGGAAATATTTCGGCCAACAATCAGCATATCATCCACATAGAGCAGAAGGATGATGAAATCTTCATAAGAGAATTTTTGTACAAAAACACAATGGTCTGAAGTAGTCTTATGGTATCCTTGCTCCTCCATAACAAACTCAAACTTTTTGTACCATTGTCTAGGTGCCTGCTTTAAGCCGTAAAGACTTTTCTTCAATTTGCAAACATATTCCTTTTTTCCCTTATGTTTGAAACCCTCTAGTTGCTCCATGTATATCTCCTCTTCCAAATCACCATGTAGGAAGGCAGTTTTGACATCCATTTGATCAACTTCCAGGTTAAGACTTGCTGCTAACCTCAGCACTGTATGGATAAATGTCATTTTTACAACTGGTGAGAAAATTTTATCAAAGTCAATTCCTTTTTTTTGACTGATTCCTTTGACGACCAATCTAGCTTTGAATCTCGGATGAGAACTGTTCTTTTCATGTTTGATTCTGAACACTCATTTATTTTTCAAAGCTCTCTTACCTTTTGGCAGCTTTACCAGTTCAAAACTATTGTTCTCATGTAAGGATTTCATTTCATCTTGTATGGCTTCAATCCATTTCTGTCTATGCTGATAAGTCATTGCTTCTTCAAGCTTTTTGATTCTTCCCCATTAATGAGTAACACATGCTCATTTTTTGGATATCTCATAGATGATTGTCTTGTTCTATTGCTCATTCTCACAGGAACTATGGAGTGCACAAATGACGGTTGATGATGAACATCATCATCTTTCGGATTGTCGATGAGAGCATTATTTTCTTCAGGCATATCAACATGATCTTCATCCCCAACTTGTATTGGCACCAATATTAGAGGAATAAATTCTAAATCTATTGAGTCACCATTGGAATCAGGAACACATTTCTTTGTCCTGACAATATCTTCAATGGTCTCTTTCTCAACGAAAACAGCATCATGACTTCTGACAAGTTTCTTCTCCACTGGATCATAAAATCTGTAGCCAAACAGATCTTTGCCATAGCCAATAAAAACACACTGTCATGTTTTAACATCGAGCTTGGACTCTCATCTTTTGGAATATGCACAAAGGCTTTGCAACCAAATACCCGCAGATGATCATAGGAAATATCATTTCCTGACTACACTTTCTCTGGAACATCTTGCTTTAGAGGGATACAAGGTGAAAGATTTAACATGTACACAGCCGTGAGTAAAGCTTCACCCCAAAATATTTTAGGTAACTTTACATGTTGGAGCAAACATCTGACTCTCTCTATCAAAGTTCTATTGATCCTCTCAGTCAGACCATTAAACTACGGTGTTTTTAGAGGTGTTGTTTGATGCCGAATATCATGTTCTTTGTAGTAGGCATCAAACGGTCTAATGTATTCTCCACCGTTGTCTGTCCGAATGCATTTCAACTTCTTTCCAGTCTGTCTCTCAACTGAGGCATTAAATTCTTTAGAGACATTTAACACCTAATCTTTTGTCTTTAAAGTATACACCCATGTCTTCCTCGAATGATCATCAATGAAAGTCATCAAGTACTGAGCACCACCCAATGACTTTGGCATTGGCCCACATAAAGCTGAATGGATTAGATCTAACACATTCTTCATTCTGGAAAGAGGAGAACTCTTGAAAGCAATTCTGTTTTGTTTTCCTGCTAAATAGTCAGCACATTTCTCCAAATGCACTTCATCCATTCCAGGCAACGTCTTTCTTCTGACAAGAGTAGTCATCCCTTTCTTACTCATATGGCTGAGTCATATGTGCCATAATTCAATAACACTGTCTTTCTCCATAGCACTCACAGTGTCATTGGAGAGCTTTGCATGCATCACATATAAGGTAGCATGCCTTGTGCCTCTAGCCACCACCATAAAATCTTTGGTAAGCTTCCATTGGTTATTTGAGAAGGTATTGCAAAAACCTGCATCATCGAGTTTTCCTGCAGAGATCAAATTCAGATGAATATCTGGAATATGTCTGACATCTCTTAGGACTAATCTAGTACCATTCATAGTCTCTAGACAAACATCTCATTTTTCAACAACTTTTGACAGATTATCATTTCCTATCTTCACAGCGCCAAAATCTTCTGTTGTATAAAATGAGAAGAATTTATTCTGAGACGTGGCATAAATGGTAGCGCCACTATCAATTACCCAATTGGTATCATAGGATGTGAAATTGATTATCATCACAAATGATATTGAATTCGTTCATGGTATTTGTTATATCATCATCACTGTTATCATCTCGTTTTACTTCCTTTCCTTTCTGGTCCTTTTTGAACTTTCGACAGTATTTCTTGATATGACTCTTCTTTTTGCAGTAATGACATTCAATATTGTCATATTTGTTTGATTTGTCTCTGCTTTTTCCTCTAGACATTTGTTGTCTAGACTGACTCATTCCTCTGTAGTCAGTAACTAGAACATCTGATTGTGATGAAGAAGATAAGTTTTGTGATCTCCTTCTCATTTCTTCATTCAGGATACTACTTTTTCCAGACTCCATATTGACTCCACCATTAGGTGCAGTGTTGGTTATTGAAATCTTCAAAGTCTCACATGACTCTGACAGAGAGCCCAATACTAGCAGAACAAATACTTTATCATCCAGTTTTATACTTATTTTGGATAGCTGGTCCATGATCCATTGCATCTCATTCAGGTGATTTGCTATGGAAGTTCTTTCCTTGTATTTCAACTACGTCAACTTTGTCAAATAAAACAATTTATTGTTACTTGTTTTTTATGCGTAAAACTGTTCAAGCTTGTTCCATAGAGTCCGAGCATGAGTGTCATTGCAGATGTGGTTGTATACATTGTCTTCAACAAATTGTCGGATGTAACCGCATACCTGCTCGTGCTCAAACTCCCACTCCTCATCTGTCTTGCCTTCGGGGTTTAGTTATAGTAAACACCGACAGATGCATTTTCATCACAAATAGGAAATCCTTCATTTTGTTTCTCCATATAAGGAAATTTATGTCATTTAAGCTGATCATCTTGGTGTCATTTGTCTCCATTTTAAAACAAAATGAGACTTCTTCTTCAGCTGACAGTAAACTAAAAAAATATTTTCTGATGTGGAAGATCAATCAATACTGCAACCACAAAGCATACTAAGAATTTTATAAGACTAACAGGCTGGCTTTGATACCACTTGTTGGGAACAACGGATAAAATAACACAAATAAATGTGAAATAAAATAATTAGCAAAAATAACACCATCAATTTAATGTGGTTCACTCTTTAATTTGGGCTACGTCCACGGACAACACCCCAAATATTTTTTTTCCACTAATAAAAATTAATGGGTACAAGAAAATAGTCTTCCCTAGACATAGGCTAAAGGTAATACAACAATTTTGAGATAAATCCAAAAATAGTGGCACACAAGTGTTTCCTAAAAATACTCTCAAAATATTTTTTTCACTATTTTTGTCACTCTCTAATTTTTAGAAATATTCTAAAAATATAACTCTCTGTCAAATTCTCTTAAATGAATTGAGATTATTGTAATTCAAATGAAAGGAAATCTGCCTATTTATAGAAAAAAATATTCAGTGTGAATACAAATAAAAAAAGTCAAAAATATTGGCTGGAGGAATTCAATTCGAAATTGAATTGCCGCTACTTTTGACTTTTTTTTTTATTATTTTATATGAGGTGAGACCCATATGTGGAGGAATCCACACCAAATTTTTTAAAAAATTTGGCTGCCTACCAACATTAATTTTGTCTGTATCTTGATTCCTGTATGGAATCGCTTTCATATTTACGTTTGTATTCCTGTATAGCCACAATACCCTTCGTATAAATATGTATCTTTACAATCAATAAGATCAAATGTTCCAATTATCTTACACAACCCTATTAATATCTAGTTTTACCAGTAGATGTTAAATCTTAATACTTTTGCATTCCTTATTTCTTATATAAATTCAGTCTTATTCGTATCCATTTCTACTAGTTAGTAGATATTGAGTCATATTTACACTTACATTCCAAATTCCCAATATAAGTTCGATTCTGGGCATCCCTCATCATACAATCAAATTCATTTTCAACGAGTGTAATGAAGAGTGTAGCCAAATGGCCTTATCTCATTGTTGCGTAATTTCATGTGTTCACATATAAATGCAAGGAGCAGAAGAGACAATAGGCTGTTGGGTGGCTAAATCAGCATGGGGCCTAATGTTACACCATGAAACAAACAATATTATTTTTTCCTTTTACTAAAAGAGAGGCTTAGTACGTAAGAGGACCATGACCTATCCTTTAGGATCCAAATTTGTCCATGGTCATCATTAATTTATCACATCATCTTTTTGCACGCATGGTTCTTTCTTGCAAACCTCCAAGGCAAGAGACAAAACGTCAACTGTAAGTCCAAGATTGATTTCAATTTTCAAGTATATATTGATTCATTTCAGAGAACCAAAACCAAAGAGATACCTAGGCTTAATAGCAGAAATTTCTTAAATTTTGCGTCCATTTTTAATGTTAATTAATTAGTTGTTTAATTTTATTAATATTTATTCAAAACTTTCGTAAATAATCCAATTTATTTCAATTAATAATAGAAAAGCTAATTGGAAAAAAAAGAATCTAAAATTTTGAGCATTTTTTTTTCTATTTAGACAATTATTTCACATTGTTTCAATTTTTAAATTCAAAAAAAGAATGACTTTTAAATAATCGTAGCTCACACAAAAGGGAAATAGAAGACATATATATATTCTCTTACTGAGAGAAAAAAAAAACATTTGTAATGGATGAAAAAAATCTTCATAAACTAAGAGTAAAGAGACCCAAAAAAAATTGGAAGAGCTTTATCCATTCATCAAATTGAAGAGAAAAGCGAAAAAAAAAAGAAAAAGAAAACGAAGTAAAACTATAAATATAACTTATGAAAAAGGATCAAGTATATGTAAAAAAATCAATAATGCATGTCAAACAAAAAAGCACGAAAAAGAAAAATTAAAATAAAATAAAAGAGAAAGGAAGTGCATAATGGGGAGTTGGGGTTGGAAATAATATGTGAACATATTTAAAAGGGATCTATGAAATTAAAATTTCACGTGACATTCGATTTAATTTCTGTCTGGAATTCGCAAAATATAATAAGAATAAATTGAACTATGCACATAAGTATTGCTTCTTTCCTAAATTAAATTGAGTAATTGAGAGGAATATATTTGCGGTTTACTAATATGATTATGATATGATTATGATATCGCATTAAAATTGTACTTTAATTTTATGTAACTTATTTCAAAATAATAATAATAATAATAATAATAATAATAATAATAATAATAATAATAATAATAGAGTCATTATTAAAAACACTTAAATCTTATATCCAGTCAACGTAAAATATCTTAACACCCCATTAGAGATGCCTAGAATTGAGCAAATTATGGTTTTAAATAATAATATAATCGTAACGTATTAGTATCAGAATCAGTGTAATGATATCGGTCCGAATCGAACCGTACGTATCATCTACTAACACTTTAAATTTTAAAAAATAACTAGCAAAATCATTTAAATCAACAAAAAATTAACAACGAAGTTTAATATATAATATATTAAGTTAATAAACACTTAAACAAATATTATTTTTATTTGAAAAATATAAATTACATAATATTTTTATAATAATAGCATAATAAACACTATTAAGTTAAACAATTTTATTATAAAATAATTTTTTGATTTTTTTATAAGAAAATAGATATTTTATCATAAAAAATAATAAAGTTTCAATTTTTGTATGTAGTCCATTTATGATGTTTTTGGTTATCTAATACACATTGTTAATGTTAAAAAAATATATCAAAAGTATATGCATAAAAAAATTAAAAAAAATCTACTTGAATATGATGAACAATGCGAAAAAAAATATTTTGGTCATTAATATATATTATACACTATTTATGTTATGAAAATTATTACATAATATTAAAAAAAATTACATCCATAATTTAAATTAATGATAATTAAAAAATTTATATTTTTGACTGATATGTATAAGTGTAAATTGATGGACCTCTGTGAGAAATATGGAAGGTTTTACCATTGTCAATGTTAACTTCATCTGGACCATGATATTCAAAGTTGAGAGATAAGTTTTCCAATTCAGGCGTCAAGTGATGTGTAGCATCGGTGTCCAATATCCACGGCTGGAGATTGGGTGGTGGAGGCATAGATGAAGCATAATGTGAGACTAGTCTAATGGTGGAGATGTAACACTCTTCGATATAATTAATACTAAATTCAATTATACAAAAAATACTATAATGCATATGAGTTAAAACGTCAAGCTTTTTAAAATTTTTATACACCATGATCAAGATGAATTAACACAATCAAAGTATTTTTAAAATCATGAAAGCGATCTCAATAAAATAAAAGTTTAATACAAAACATATGGGCATACACAAACCCAAAATTTTACAATATGAGTAGTTATAAAACTATATGTCTCTGAAAATACATGTAAAGTTATAACTACCTAACTCATTGCAAAACAACTAAAAATAAGCTAAAAATAAGATACAATAGTGTATCATCCACCCTGAATGAAATATTCTCGAATCTGATCACTGGGCATCCTCCTTTGTCAGTCATTCTCTCAGCTGCAAACCTGCGCATGAAAAATCCATAGAGTAAACAACTCGTGCTTAGTGGCACATAACGACAAATATAAATAATATGCATAATATACTCACCAAACTACTAGGACGACTTACCTAGAAGTCCACAAATACACTAGCTCGTATACTACATGTCATGTCATCCGAATTATATATATATATATATGATACACGTTACTACATGGCATATCAAGTAATCTTTCAATGACATACACGTATTTATCACACATAACAATTTATTAATTATCTTTTCTTTGTCCACTTACTTTAATTAGACTAAAATGGACATGGATAACTCAGCCCACTGAGGCGTTATGATCTACTAACCTTTGGTTATAAAATATATGTAACATATTGAGGCGCTCTAATTCGTTAATCTTTGGACTTTCAAATATATAGCCCACCAAGATGCTTTGGTTTGCTAACCTCTAGGCTTTCAAATATATATGACTAATATAGGTCACTTGATACCAAACTCTCCCCTCAATGACATATCATCTATCCTAGCTCTAATCCTAGTCAGAGTATTGAGCTTACAATATTATCATATAAATATTCATATTATTCATTATCATATTTTATATAAATCTAATGATTTCTACAATCATATATTTCCATACCATGCAAATATCATACAATCGAGGCCTATTGCCTCCCAACGAATCAAATTCCATTCAAATATAAACATATCAATATTTTCATCAAAAACAACTTCACACTCATGAATTATCATTCACGACCGTGAAGCACCACTTCATAGGTAGTTCCCCCATTGTGACTCAAGTCTTGATTCAACCCATGAATCAGTACATATTCACGGTTGTGATCACCCATTCATGGGCGTGAACCCAATCATAAACCCAACTATGAAGCTGCCAGTGAACGGGTCTGCTTCACCAATAAGAATGCACCTCACGATATTTACGCCCGTGAACCCATCCTTCACGGCCGTGAATTAAAAAATTTTCCAGAAAAATAGAGCATCACAAATCATGCCAATTTCACATGTAATACTCACTACGATTGACCAATGTCAGCCACCATATCAATATTCCAGTATGCATTCAAGCTATCTAACATGACTATATCATCTCTAATCATCAATAATAATCAGCATTGTTTCTCAAATATGTAAATTTGACCATATTTATAAAGTTTTCCATCATGCATACTAATCCCACATTTCACTATTTATTTACTCATTTATCATCTAAAACATGTCTTTAAAGCAAGGAACACAGAAACACAAAGTAATAGCCTTAAGTGTTGTTATGTACAAACTTTATACCTAGGATGAAGATTGGTTAAAGCTTCATTTCTTCAAGCTTGTCCTTTCCATTAAGATGGACTTTTAGCACTCTCTCTAGGTTCTATCAAAAAGAAAAAGTCCTCTTAGCCTTTATAACTCAAACCAAATCCAGAAAAGGAAAAACTAACATTTTTCCTAAACTCTCAACCTCCCTATTCTCACTTTTCTTTGTCACTTTTCCCTTATGAAACCCTGATCTTCCAAGCTTATCCAATGGAAGAAGATGGAGTCTTGAGGAAGAAAAAGATGAAATGACATGTTTGGTTGGTTAACAGGGAGTGGGGAATGGATTTAAAGAAAATGGAAGAGAGAAAAATGTGACTGCAACACCAACTCTGTTAGCCCAGACTTCACGGCCATGACTCCTCTTTCACGGACGTGAGTCTATACTTCACAGTTGTAAAGCAACTCTCCACAGCCGTGAAGAATCTCATCATAATCGTGAAGTAACTTTTTATGGCTGTGAAGAACTTCATCACGATTATGTACTAAAACTCAATATTTACGGTAGGCGTAAATATCCGATTTTAGCCACTCTCAGTATCTCAAAACTCCACTTAATCCCCAATTTTTTGCTAACTAAAAATATAACTTATAGGCCCTAATCATGAGTGTTACAGGAAGAAACATATTTTCTTATGGAAAGAAGATAGTTACCTAGTGAGGAGCAATTTTTAGCAAGGTGACATAGTTATGAAAATTGTAGCATTGAGGAAATTCTAAAGAATAATTGGTGTGTGGTATTTAGTTGCACAAGACGAAGATGAATATTAGGAGCGGGATGTGGAGTGGCTTCTGCCTCATGGGTCTCTACCACCACGTTTTCGAAAGAAGGTATTAGATTTGGTGTTTGCATGTAATGTTGTAGGTGAAATTGAATCCTTAGGCATATTAGTTGCTAAATTGGTCTCTGCAGACAATAATAGGCCATATAAATCATCAAAAGTTATAACATTTATCTAACGATCAAATAAATGGTAGATAAATAGTTCATAAGCCATTCACAACTACCTATACAATATTGTCTTCAGGTACTGCATTGTTGAGCACAACTAATTGGTCATACATGCCTTTAGCACATTGGGTGTATTGCCCAATAGTTTTGTTATTGTCTATTGTGAGGCAATATAATCTTTATTTAATGTATTTAATTTGTACTTTAGAGATGTGGCATACGTGGTGGCTAATATCTCCCATGTACTTTAAACAGACTTAGCTCCTATAACTTGAGGAACAAACTTTGTTTGTGATTGATCCAATTATCTAATTGAATACTAGCTGATCTTGTCTAAACCACAGATGGTATGCAGGATTTGGATGATTTTTGTTAGCTAGCTTTGGTGGTGGTTTGTCAATATGATTAGCTAGACCATAACTATGTAACAATGGAAGTAACTGAGTCTACCATAGTAATCATTGGTTGAGTTAAGTTTAATGGGTAGACGATGAGCTATGTTTGGTAAGGAGATGATGGATGATGGTGAGGACAAAGAGGGAACAATTTGAGATAATGGGGTGGCAATTGATATGAAGTTGATGGTTGTTAGGCCCTTAGAGGCTCTTATACCATGTAAGCATAAATGGATAAAGATTATATATATATTCTTTAAGTGTTGTATGTACAAGTATATAAATCCCTTGTTTATAGATAACTAATGATAAGATAAGCTAATGTAACTAATATAATAAATGCATATCTTATCAGACCATAATAGTAGAGATATCCTTATCAATATGTAACGTTTGTATTGGTTTATATCGTATATATTGCTTGTAATAAATGATACAATAGTATTACACTGATATTTTCTATTAACAAATATGTATTAGTCTCGTATTATATCGAAACCCTAAAAAACCGTTATGTAACAATCGATACATAAAATATTGGTCATTTATTTAAAACCCTGGAGCAAATTAAGAAGAAAAATTTGGACTATAAATGTAGCAAAACTATACATCTAGTAATAGAAATAAATATTAACATTAATAGGTAGTCACATCATGTTGAAAATATATTTTAAATTAAATTTCTATCCCAAAGCTAATTTACGAGATTTTTTTAAATCATTATAATAATTGTCATTAGATTGGTTCATAAGTAAAATTCATGAATTTAATCAAGTAGTGTCCATAAAATTATACTCGAGTTATCAATGTCTTGTTTTTTCTTAATAGGAAAAAAAATCATTCATTTTGTGTAAAAATTGTACAAATTAAATAAATTGCCTCCTAAAAAAATATTAAGAAAACATTTATGTGGAAGGATAACAAAAATATTATAAAGAGCCAAATTGATATTGACATTTTGTCTATCTTCTTGTAATGAGGCAACAATACCAAATTACCAAAAATAATCTATCTTCATTCTGAGCAAAAATAGTTAAACTCAAATTCTATGTAATTAGATCATTGTTTCTTTTATTAATATTATTGCCGTTTTTTTTAATTTTAGTTAAAATAAACATATTATCCCTTTATAATGTTATACTAATTGAATTCTTATTTTAAAAAGTTAATTGATAAGAATATTGCAATCTGATAAAAATATGATCTAACCTTTCCATATTTATTTATGATTTTAATTTTATAGTTTTTTATTCTGTTATCTTCTTATTTTGTAGATCAATTTTAGGGTTTATGTTGCAATTTATCATTTTATATAAATACCCTTATGGGACAATAATGAATACGCCTTATAATTATTTTACATGGTATCAGAGATTTACTGGTGACACCACTTATATCTTGAAATTCTGTTGTTGAAACTGACCTAACTTTGTTACAACATGCCTCCATGCCAAAAACAATATTGGACTTGTGCTTTTGAGGTTGCTTGTTATTTAATCAATCACATGGCCACGCCAATGCTTGATAATAAAACTCCATATGAAATACTATTCTCTATAATTCCTTATTATAATTAGCTTCATATTTTTGGTTGCCTTTATTATCCATGGTTGCACCCTTACTCCCAATCTAAAATTAATCCTCATTTTAAGAAATGTGTTTTCTTGGGCTATAGTAAACTTCACAAAAGTTATCATTATTTGGATTCAATTACTAACAAGATTTTTATCTCACGTCATGTGATATTTGATGAATAGATTTTTCCATTCTCAATATCGTGTGATGAGAAAGTGTCAGTGTTTCATCTAATTTTTAATCTAATGCTCATCTCTCTTCTTTCATCTTTATATACCACAACAAAACATCTCTCACATAATAAATCAATCCTCCTATAAAACCATAGCTAAGTATGGATCAACATGTAGAACATCACTTAAATTAGACAATAGAATGAAATTCATAATAAGGTGTAGACTAGAAAACAAAGCAGGATTATGATACGACTCCATATGCACATATAGACCAATCAGTGACATGTTATAGCTCATACTATAGACTAGTCTTCAAGCATACAACCCTATGATCATTGACAATACAAGTTGTTTTGCCAATTGATCCTGTATATTACACATAAGTTGTCAAATTTTATCAGTGGCGAAGAGCAATGGGAAGAAGAGCATAATGCTCTAATAACCTTTGGCAAGGAGGAACCTATACCTAGTGAAAATGTTACCAACATCATTGGCTATAAATGGGTGTTCCGAATAAACAATCAAACAAGATGACATTATTGATCAAAACTAGATGTGTTTGGTCACTAAAAGGTACCATTAATGAACTGGTGTTGAATATACCAACACTTTAACTCAATGGTCAAGCTTACCACAATCAGATTACTTATCTCTATGGTTGTTACTCATAATTGGTCTATTGGGTAATTAGATGTTTCTAATGCCTTCTTACATAGGAATTTTGATAAAGTAATCTACATGCAACAATCTTTTGGGTTTGTTAATCCCAAATTTCCTAGCCATATATGTCATCTTAAGAAGTTTTTGTATGAGCTAAAGCAAACACCACATGTGTAGCATAAATGCTTGACATATTGCTTTCGATCTTATGACTTTCACTATTCTAAAACAAATTCATCTCTCTATTTTTTGTAATTCTGGTGTTGACTGAATTTACTATCTCATATAGATAAATGGCATGTAAAACCCTAGGTAACTCTCACATGAGAAAAACACGAGAGAGATGCTGGGTAATGAATGTAAGAACCTAAAGCTGAAGATATATTAGTTTCCCAATCCCACATTAGAAAGGAATGAAAAAGGAAGAGATGTTTATAAGTTTATGCACCAACTACTAGTAATTATCCAGATTAATCATTTTAAGCTATATTGTTTGGTCATTTGTAAGTTATTACATGATAGTTGGACATGAGCTATTATAATTTGGAATTGGAGCCATTTCGCATGCAACCTTGGGAAATAGTAGGGCAAATCTCAACAAGGATGATGAGTCCATATGATGGGAATTATAACACTCATAGGCAAATTTCACACTAACAAAATAAGAAATAAATATTGAATACTTAATGAAATTAAGAATCTAAACATGGAGAGTTGTTAGCTTCCCAATTCCACAATGGAAATGAATGAGAAAGGAAGAAAGACTTAAAAGTTTATGCACTAACTACTAATAATAACATTGGTTAACGATTTTAAGCCGTTTGATTTGACCATTTACTTATTATTACAAGACAGTTGGATTTGAGTCATTACATGATATAGTTGTGCTGGGTAACAATACTAATCTGATTGTCGATCTACTTACTCATCTTAACTCCAAATTTGCAACTCAAGAATTAGGCAATCTACACTACTTTCTGGATAAAGAATTTTTATGAAAAAAATGGTGGCTTATGTCTTTCTCAAGGTTAAACATATTTTTCATCTCTTTTAAAAAGCAAATATGGGCAACTGTAAAGCTATTTCAACTCCTATGTGCCCTTCTATTAAATTGTTCGCTTCTAGTAGTACTTTTTTTGTTGATCCAATGCTTTATTAAAGTATTGTTGGTGGATTATATTATTTCACCTTCACTTGACCAAAAATAACCTATTCTATCAACAAAGTATCCCAAATTATGCACAACCCAAGTGAGAGTCATTGTACATCTGTCAAACAAATTCTTTGATATTTGAGTGGTTTGGTTCATTATGGTATATTTTTCTCTCTAAATCAACTCATAATCATCTCACATTCTTTTCTAAAGTCAATTGGGGATGGTTCGGTTGATGATAGGAAATAAACTATCTATTGGATCTAATCTTATTTCTTAGAGCTCACAAAAAGCAAAAAGTTGTTCACTTATCCACTGAAGTTGAATATCACGCTTTGGTAACTATTACTTCATAACTTACATGACTTCAGTCATTAATGGTTAAAATTAGTTTGTCTCCCTCCCATGTGCACCTGAGATTTGGTGTGACAATCTCTGTGCTACTTGCCTCGCTACCAGTCCAATTTTCCAAACTTGAACCAAACATATAGAAATAGAATTTTATTTTATTTGAGACAACATCCAATAAAAATAGCTAGTTGTTTGATATATCAATTCTACATATCAAATTGCTGATCTAGTCACTAAAACACTAGCAAAATGCGATTTGTTCTATTACGAGACAAGTTGACTATGGTTTCACCCACAGTACAACATGTGGGGGCAGAATAAGGATATTGCAATCTGATAAAGATATGATCCAACCTTTTCATGTTTATCTATGATTCTAATTTGTATAGATTCTTATTGTGTTATACTTTTTAAGGGTTTATATTATAATTTATCAATGTATACAAACACCCTTATGAGATAGTAATGAATACACGTCATAATTATTTTACAATAATATCAATTCGCGATCAATTTCTATCCCAACACTTTACTTGATGAATGTGGATGAATGAGGATAAAACATAAAAATGTAGTGCAAGCTACTACTATGTGAATTAAAAAATCAAATAATAACAATAATATTTTTTTGTCAACATATTAAAAATGAACAAATAAATTGGATTGGACTGTTATAAATTATATAATATGTTCCTCTTAATGTGTCTTTTTATTAATTGATAATAAATATAAATTAGAATTTTTTAATTTTTTTGTATCCCAAATTAGTAGTGGAATTTGAATAAAATATTTGGAAGGCCGATCGGTTAAAATAATCAAGTAACATACTCAAAATTTTATTATTATATATATTTTGTAAGCTCTGTATTAATTTTTTTTGTGTTAGGCTTTGTGATATTGGGCCGCCCATGTGGACTTGACTCAGCTCAGACCCATATCTTCTTATATATAAAATTATGAAAAGATATAACTTTTAGAAAAAGGAAGAAAGGAAGTGATATAACTTTTCATCAAAAAGTTTTCTTTGAAATTCAGAAATTCTCAAAAGGATTTTTTTTCATTTCAATTCAATCACAAGTGAATCAAAGTATTCATACTATAAAATTGAGTCAGGTTCTAGTAATTTGACTTCATCTAAAGTATTGAAAGCGCATGATCTACCCTCAACAAGTAAATATCCGCTGCCTTAGAAATTCCTATATTGGTATCAGAGTCCGTTTTGTGCGTTTTTGTGCTTAAAATCGTAATTGTGATGATTTTTGAGAAATTTACTATGAAAATTCAAAATTTCTTCATTTTTCGTAAAATTAGTTCTTCAGTTTCATAGTTCAAATTTGGTATCATTGGAAAGCTCTCATCATAAGCTTTCTAATGAGTATTTTTGCATAATTTTCTGATAAGTGGTTGAATTTTTATGATTTTTCAAAGTTTTTGAGTATAGTTTTTTTGAAAATTGTCAATTAAACAATTTCTACTCTCGGATCGTGTATGTGTTGTTCAAACATGACCAAAATAATATTGAAACAAAATAAAAATGGTCTCAGTAGTTTTAAAACCGTTAAAAATGTGTAAAATTTGAAAAATCGGTGCAAAATAACCTCTGGAAGACGGCGCATCACGCACTAGTGGTTTTGGGGGAATGGTTGCTAACGGTTTTTTCCATGTGTCAAGCCACGTGTCCATGATACGTGGCACATTTGGCCACATGGATTCCTCTAGTTGGTCAGCAAATGCAGATGTGGTGATGACATGGAAAGTACACGTGGCAATGCGTGGAGCGCGTGGGCAAACTTCGTTCGGTGCGTGGGGGTGCATGAACGAGTATTTTTGGTCCAATTTTTTTGTAATATTCTCAAAATTTAATTTCTAATTTAATGGATATTTTTTCAAATTGTTTTATGACTGTTTAATGAAGAATTTAGAGAAAAATATGCAAATTGGAACATAATTACTAAAAATATATATGTGAATTTTTTTTGTCACATAACATATATGATATTTAATTGAGTCTAATGTTGGTTTAATTTATTTAAACATGTAGTGAGGAATTTGATGATTCGCGCTTTGAAGCGATTATGTGCATATAAGAAAGATCTGGAACATTCTCTTGAAAAGCATATTGATGAGATGTTCTATAAAATTTGGACTTTATATATGATATTTAGTAAAGACTATGACTTATCTGTGGAACAACAAATGTCTATAGTTTTTGATTCCTTACTTGATTCATGGAAAAAGGAAAGGAAGACACTTAAAGAAAGATTAAGCGACTTAACTTATGAAAATCTTGAAAAAGATTTGAATCAGGAACTGGAGTGCCGGATACAAGATAGTATTAGGCGATCTAGTAAATTGATGAATAGTTTCCCATGGATGGAAAAAAAATGTATGGTATACTAGCAAAAAAATGTATGGTACACTAGCAAAAAAATGTATGGTACACTATCAAAAAGAGAATTTGCTAAGAGGGAATTACAGGTTCAACCAGATGATGAATGAATTAAACTCAATATTAGAAAATATTTATTTTTGTATGTGAGAATATGTTAATTTTTTTGGGACATGTAGTGGATGTTTATCTTATTTTAATGCATATATATTATTATTGTTATATTATATTATATAATGAATGTATTGTGGGAATATTAGATTGGTAGATTAATGAATCTCATCTAATATAAAATTAATTGACGCATGTTTAAATTAAATAATGATAACTGGACTATGTCAGTAGGAATTGATCGAGCTGTATATATAATTTTTTTGTTTCTACTGCTTATGTTAGATTATTATTGATTAATTTAAAACATTGTGACTTGAAATTGATAAAAAGTAATAATGAATTGTGTTAATCCTTTTTATGATCATTGTTTCTAAATAGTTGAAATGATTGCAACAAAAAACATTATTGCTGATTTGAATCAATGAGATAAGCTGAATGATAAAAACTATGACATTTGGTATCGTAAAATTCAATATCTCCTGGAAGAGCAAGATTTGCTAGAAAAAATAACACAACCAATGGCTAAGCCTGAGCATGGAAATACTGCTCAACATAGGCAGGTTATGGAAGCATATCAAGCCTATAAGTGCAAGGACAAAGTTTCTCGCATATTGATGCTGAGCAGCATGAGAAATGACTTGATACTACGCTTTGAGAAGCACCGCTCAACCCAAGCAGTTTGGGATGCTGTTAAGGTTCAGTTTGGTGGAACCACAACAACAAGACTGCGTCAGTTAACTCTAAAATTTGATGTCTATAAGAAAAAATTCTAATCATACAATAAGACAACACCTTACTGTCATGTCTAACATGATAAATGAGCTGAAAGGTGCTGGCCATGAGATGACTAACGAGCAACAAGTCCAGACTGTACTTTGCTCCTTTTCGAAAGCCTGAGAACACATGTGTGTCAACCTTACCCATAATGACAATATCAAAACTTTTAATGATGTTGCCCGACATGTTGAGCTAGAAGAGGATCGTCTTCTTGCTGATAAGCCTGAAGGAGAGACTTATATGACTGAATCTAGAGACAAAGGGGCTTCAGGCTTTGGGAAAAAGAAATGGAAAGGTAAGGGCAAATGGCAACGCAAGGGAGGAAGTAAGACCAAATTTAGCAAAAATAAGCACAAGCGTGGGAAATGCAGCGGAAAGAAAGGCAAGAACATAAATTGCTTCAACTGTGGGAAGCCTGGTCACTTTGCTCGTGATTGCACTAAGTCAAAGGTATTATATGACTTAGATTTATATGTTAGCAGTTGTTTGATGTTAGCTGAAACTGTTTCTTATTGGACTGTAGACTCAGTAGCAACAAACCATATAGAAAGGGACTGATCTGCCTTTGTGGAATTTTGTCGAATTCCAAAAAGGAGTAGAAAAATCTATATGAGGAATAATGCTTTGACTGACATGCTAAGGATCGGTACCTATAAGTTAGTGCTGCGGGGAGGTCGCATGCTTTATCTTCATGATGTGCTTTATGCTCCTGATATTCGACAAAATTTAGTTTCTATTATTATTCTACTTGGACTTGACTTCAAAATTATTTTTGAAGATGGTTGTGTTAAAATACTTTTAGACAAAATTTTTTATGGTTCTGGGCATATGTTGAATAGTTTTATAGTGCTAGATATTATTTTTACGGATGTTAAGCAATCTATATTTCTTATTGGAAATTCTAGTAATGTTTCATTAATTGATGATACTAAATGGCATGCTGGATTAGGACACATTGGGCAAGATCATTTAAAAAGATTAGCAAAAACTGGTCTTTTAGGATATGTTAAAAAAATAGATTTGCCTATTTGTGAGCATTGTCTAGCTGGAAAAACAACAAGATTACCATTTGGCAAAGTCAAAAGAGCCACATTTCCTTTACAGCTTATATATTCTAATATTTTTGGCCCAATGAATGTGAGAGAAAGACATGGTGCTCACTATTTTATCACTTTTGTAGATGATTTCACCAGATACGATCATGTTTATTTAATCTCCCATAAATCTGAAACATTAGATTGCTTCATACGTTATAGTAAATTGATTGAGAATCAATTAAATTTGAATATAAAATCTTTACGGACCGATCAAGGACATGAATATCTATCTGATTTATTCAAAAGTTATTGTGATGATAAGGGTATAGCTAGGCAGCTAACTATTCCTTCTACTCCGCAATAAAATAACACAACAGAAAGAAGAAATAGAACCCTATTGGACATGGTTAGGTCAATGATGGCGCAAGCTAATTTACCTATTTCCTTTTGAGGAGATGCATTAATGACTGCTGCCTACATTCTAAATCATGAACTATCAAAATTTGTTCATTCCACCCCATATGAATTGTGGAAAAGCGAAAAGTCTGACTTAAGCAATATGCGCCCATGGGGTTACGCAACTTATATCCATAACACTTCCCATGAATATGGAAAGCTTGGTCCGAGGGGGAAGAAATGTATCTTTATAAGATACTCAGAATTCTCCAAAGGATATGTATTTTTGGGGGAAGACACAAATGGAAGAATAACAGAAGTTGAGTCACGAATGTCATTTTCTTAAAAGAAGACTTTCCTGAAAGAGGTGAGATAAATAAGGATATTCAATTTTATGAAATGGAAGATCCTAAGACTAGTGGGAGTGAAAGAATAATTGATTTAGCACTCACAGAACAAGAATTTATTGCTCTTCCTGAACCAAGTGGGAGTGAAAGAATGTAAGATTTTGTTCCAATGGAGCAAGACCATGAACAATCTCAACCTCGACGTAATAATAGTGACATGATTCTCCGTCGTCGATTTAAGATTGAGAGGGAAGCTTTTATGATTGCTCTAGATGAAGAAGAGGCTAAAATAGTATAACAAGCTCTCTCTGGTCCTAAAGCAAAGGAATGGATTAAAGCTATGGAAGAGGAAATGGATTCGATGATATACAATCAAGTATAGGATTTGGTTGAGAAACTGCCTGATCGTAAGATTATTGGGAACAAATGGATTCTCAAAATAAAACGTAAGGCGGATGGGACAATAGAAAGATTTAAAGCTCGATTAGTAGCTAAGGGCTACACACAAAAGAAGGAATTGACTATGAAGATACATTTTCACCTGTAGTTAGGTTTGCATCAGTTTGCCTCATTCTGGCTATAGTAGCACGAATGGACTTAGAATTATATCAAATGGACATTAAAACTACTTTTCTCAATGGAGAACTAAATGAAGAGATCTATATGGATCAACCTTTAGGTTTTGAACTCAAAGGACAAAAGCGCAAAGTTTGTAAGCTCAAAAGATCCATTTACGGTCTTAAGCAAATGTCAAGATAGTGAAACCTCAAATTTCATCAAGCCATGTTAAAGGATGGTTTTACGATGATGGGGAAAAACCACTGCGTGTATATTAAACGTTCTAACAATGGTTTTATAATTATGTCCTTGTATGTCGATGATATTTTAATAGCTGGAAATGATAAGAAGTTGTTTGATACTACCAAGAAATGGTTATCATCGAACTTTGAAATGAAAGATATGGGTGATGCTAGTTATGTACTTGGTGTTAAGATCCTAAAGGATCACTTTAAAAGACTTCTGGGTTTGTCTTAGGAGACTTATATAAAAAAATATTAGAGCGTTACCATATGCATGAATGTAAGCCTATGGATAACCCTGTCGAAAAGAATTTGAGTCTTAGTCTAGATATGTGTCCCAAGACATCGGATGAAAAAGAACGAATGTCTAGAGTACCCTACTCCAATGTTGTTGGCAGTCTGATGTATGCAATGATGTGCACACGTCCAGACATTTGCTATGCCATTGGGCTAGTAAGCAAATTTCAATCTAATCTAGGTCTAAAACACTGGATGACAGTCAAGAGAATATTGAGATATCTAAAAGGAACTTTAGATTATGTTCTATGTTATCAAGGGAAAGATTTGCGCTTAATTGGTTATACTGATGCTCATTGGGGAGGTGATATAGATCAACACAAATTAGCCTCCAGATATGCATTTTTGCTTAATGATTGTGCAATTTCATGGAGTAGCAAGAAACAATCTTGTATAGCTTTATCGACGATGAAAGCTGAGTATGTAGCATGTTCTTCAGCTATACAAGAGGCAGTTTGATTAAAAAGATTTTTGCAGCAATTAGAGATTGTCAAGTCAACATCTAAACCTATGACAATCCATTGTGATAGTATGGCTGCATTAGCTTATGCTAAGGATCCAAAATATCATGGAAAGACCAAACATATCCAGATTAGATATCACTATATTAGAGACATCATTACGGAAAAGGAAGTGACTCTGAAACACATTTCTACAAACAAAATGGTAGCATATTCATTTACTAAACCAATAGTTAGGGATGCATTTGCAAGACATGTAAAATCCCTAGGCTTATGTAGAATGTAATCAATATATGTTATGTCAGATCACTTGGTTTTTACAAATGATATATCGATTTAATTGATTAATGATTTTTCAATTATATGAATATATTATAAATACTAGTTAGCACAATTCGAATAAGTATGTCGATAGACTTAGATTGACTCACTCACATGAGTAATCACCTCTGGCGCTATGGAGCAAGCAGAGATGAGACCATAAATGCATAGACATTAAGTGAATGACTAAGATGCAGTGGGAGCGGTCTTAGTATATATAAGATGCAGTGGGAGCGGTCATTCATTTTTTATAAGGTCGCCTTGATGAGGATCAAGATGAGATTCTTCGTATATATAAGAATCAACATGAATGACTTCCCCACCATTCATGTGTCTATATAGAGGAAGCTAAGTGTGAAATTTTTTGTTTAACATTATTGAATATGTAAATAAAAGTTTCAAGTTTGGCGCATTCAGAGCAACAAGACTAATACTCATATGGTGTTTATTTATTTTAAACTAAGAGCAAGATATACACTCTTTCATCTTTGACAAGAAAAGAGTAGCTCCACCATAACATGCATTTCATACTGCATGTGCTATATGACCTATTAGGAAGCGAAAGAATGAATCCCTGTTTTTTCGTTATGTGAGTCCTAGAAATCCTAGAAATGGATTTCAAATAATTTTTACCCTGTGACTTTTGACTATATCATGATGTGATGAATTAATGTTGGCTATCTTAGGATATATCCTATAATCATGGAATGATTCGACTTAATGGAACACTCCTAGAAAAATGAGTTAATTCAAATCTAATTGATATGAGGGCAAAAGAAATAGTACTTTGCTTATGCACTCACAACTTGTGTTCACTGGCCGGAGTTATTACACTTGATTAAGTGAGAAGTAACTTAGAATACAACTAATTGTAAAATTGATTTGAGTATAGATTCATGAGGGATTAAATGATACTCAAATAAGTGTATTGAGAAAGGTACTTGGGGTAATTAAGTACATTATCGAAAATAATTACATCTTTGGATTGATGTCTCCTATATGGCCTATAATTAAGTTTGTATTGGAGCTCCCACAATTTGTGTGCTTCAGGTCGCACAGTCCGTTCGTTTGTATGAAAAATTATTTGTTTAAGTTTGAGATGTGAAATGACATTTTGGATTGAGCCAAACCCAGTTTGGGCGAGTGAGAGATGTTAGGCTTTGTGGTATTGGGTTGCCTATGTGGGCTTGACCCAACCCAGACCCATATTTTTTTATATATAAAGTTATGAAAAGATATAACTTTTAGAAAGAGGAAGAAAATAAGTGATATAACTTTTCATCAAAAAGTTTTCTCTGAAATTCGGAAATTCTCGAAAAAGGAATTTCTTTATCTCCATTCAATCACAAGTGAATCAAAATGTTCGTACTGTGGAATTGAGTCAGGTTCTAGTAATTTAACTCCGCCTAAAGCATTGAAATTGCACAATGTACGCTTAATAAGTAAGTATCCGCTGCCCTAAAAATTTCTATATTGTGGCTATACATTATATATCATAGATAACTAACTAAAAGATTATTTTTAGGGGATTATGACCCTTTTATACCTCCAAGAAGATCCACCACTCTCCCTAATTAAAGTATGATTATAATAGAAAAAATATAAATAAAATTTATAATTTTAACTATATATATTAACTAAATATTCTTTAAATTATGTAAAAATAAATGTAAGACTATTTGTATAGTATATATAAAGTAATATAGTACTTCTACACCTAGAAAAGGCTAGCAAAGAAAAATACTTCTCATAACAAGATGTAGAGATGTCTTAAAATTAATTTTTTTTAAAAAAAATAAAAATAACCAATATTGTTAACCGAATATTTTGTATATTCATAGACTCTATTTAGTAAAACTAACTAATAATCTAGTTCAAATATAATAATCTAGTTGTAGTTAATAATTTAATAGCTAAAAATCTGATAGTTGATAATCTAATTAATTCAATTAAAAATATTAGGTAAAATTATTTGAAAAGGTAGCTGAAAATATAAAAACATATAAAAGAATATGTTTATATTAAAAAATATTATATAAAATTTATTTAAATATATAATACAAACGAATTATATAAAATATATGCTTATTAAATAATATAAAAATTATATTAAATATTTCATTCTAATATAATAAATATATTTATCTTTATCATCTAATGTTCTATTATTTTATATATATATATATATATACACACACACATACATATTAAATAATTTAATAATTATAGGGCAATTTTCATAAAAAACCTTGTACTTTCACTTTTGTATCAAAATAATTCTATCATTTTTTTCTTAACTTTTAAATATATATATTTTCAATTTTATATCAAATGTGACATTGGGAGGTATTTAATTTAAATTCGTAGTAACGTGACACTCCGAACCTATTTTTTTTATTTAACATTACTGACATGTATTAATATTATTTAAATAGTTTTGCACTAATTTAGTTATGTAAATGACTCATATACTAAAACTACGTTTGTGTTGATATAGTTATATAGTACTGAGCATATATATTTACATTTATGCATACCTAGATTATTTTTGAGCTTTAAAGCTAAGTCCTATGAGGCTAGTTCTACACAAATATAGGTATATCTATGAAAATCTAATACATTTTGAGTTTTGAGTTAATTCTGCTCAAATCTAAGTATAAGATATAAAATTGAAAGTATGAAATTGAAAATATGTATATTTAAAAGTTAAACTAAAAAATAGAATTATTTTGATACAAAAATGAAAGTATAAGATTTTTTTTTTACAATTTGCCCATAATTATATTAGTATTGTCCTATGTCATTTGATAAGAAAAAATAAGGGCATAAACAGGAAAAAATCATAATTTACTAGCTTTTAATCTGAACACTAATTTTATTAGTTTTTTTTTTCTAAATAAACTATTTTACCAAATACATATTATTAGTCTAATTATATTATTTTTATGGTGAAACTATATTATAATCTAGTGTTACCAAATATTTCCTTAATCTTTCAATTGATAAAACCTTAATCACTGTTGATTTGAGAAATTTTTGGATCAAAATATTGATTTATATATATATATATATATATTGTGCCTATAAAAATATTATGTCCATGTTTATCAGAAGAATATTACAACGTGCTAATATATATCACACAATTGCTCATATATGTCCAAATCGCACTTAAAAAAATAAATATTAAATATAGTAGAAACTATATAAGTAAATAAAATAATGGGGATTATAAGGGAAAAACAAATTAATAATCAAATTTAGAAATTGTGATGGACATATTTATCTTCTTTTAGGAAAATGGGTTGTTATATTTGTTACTGCCCATGTGAATTGCACAAGTGTTAAAATCAATGACTAGAGATGTGATAAGGTATCGGATTAATTAAGGTATTAGTCATTTTCTAGTCTCTTTGTGAACCTAACTTCCCCACATGTGTCCTCCATTAATCTCTTATTCAAAAATTCATTTTTTTTTCAACAAAAATCAAATTTTACTTTAAGATTTAAAATATATTTTAATTTTAGAGAGAGTGGGGCCTAATTATATTACTGGTAAATATATGTGCATAACATTATCATCTTCTTTTATCTAAACAATTTCCGTTTGTTGAATTATTTCAGACTATAGATATAAACTCCTACTTAAAATGGTTTGAACAATTATTTTTTCTTGAGCTAATAAGAACAATTAAATCCAAATTCATTTACCAACATAATTATTACTTAATTACTTCTTGATTACCAAATACAAAAGCTAGATTAGATGCACGACCCATTTACCTAACTAATTTCTAAGTTTTATTGCAAGGTTGATCTCTGACAAAATCTTACAATATTTTATTAATTTAAGTTTTTTGAATAGTTTGCATTAAGGAGCTAGCTAAGTTTAATGAGCATTATGATAGTTTTAGAAAGGAGAAGAAAGATAAATCTATATATCCCATTTGCCATATATAAAGATAGGAACTAGCTTGTGAACAAATTTCAGTGGATAAAATTAAAAATAAAAACTTATTTTATTAATAAAGATAGCAAATTAACATTTTATTTTAATCTTGTCCATAGAATAAATTAAATTTTAAAATTAATATATTTTTTAGGATAAAAGTATTATTTGACCCCTATATTTTGTGATTTTTATTTTATGTATTTAGCTCTTAATTAAAGTCCTAGCTATTTGCATCAACCTATAGTCTTCATGAATCTAGATTGTAAAACCGGACACTGGTTTTCTTGCTCTATAATATTGATTTGGAGACAATTTTTAGACTTTTAAACCTAACCTTAAAACTCATCTTTTTATATAATCTTCTTATTTTTTTTTTCTTTTTATCATATTATTTCCTACAATGACAGTAAAATTCTTTTTCTATTTATTTTGATGTACAGTATTTAACCCTTTATAATAGAAAAAATAAAATTTATTAATATGGTATATGCAAATGAAAATAAGAATTTAAAAATACTATATATCAAATTATGAGAAATTCCATACGTGTTGAACCTGAAGTCGTCAAACCAGTCACAATTCACTGGTTTGACCGGGTAGAAAACTCTTATTTTTGTTGAAGAAACGTTTATAACTGCTACTCCTCCTATTCGAACACGAGACCTATGGCGAGGCTTCCCCATGATATAATTTATTTACAAACTATTATTTTATTTATATTACTCAAACAATATATATTAGAGAAGAAATATATATAATTGATAAACTTATATTAATTACTTGTATTTTTATTATAATAATATATATTATTGAAAACATTTTCAAATAAATTATTTTTATTTTTATTAAAAGATTTAACTTAGAAATAAATTATATATATAAGTAACGATATTTTTTACTAAATAATTTTAATATTAGTAATAAATACCATTAAAAAATATTCATTTTAATTGTTCACATAAATTAGTAATTAATATTCATTGTTATAAGTGATAATTAGATTTGAGAAAGTCATTGTAATTAAACCCTCAAAATACCAATACGCAAGTTGAGCTTGAGCAATTTTGATTCACTATTAATATAAAATAAAATAAGCTAGTCATTTTAGAGTTATTTAAGAGTAACTGCCCGATTTAGGTGATAATTGCCAAATTTCTATCTCAAATTTATTTATCTAAACTTTTTTTTTTTTAAATTTATTTATTGATACGATCAGAATCGGCAATCATTAGGTTTTATTTTCTTGATATCATATATGATATCTATGGACTCACCAAAAATTATTATGCTTGAAAATTTTAAAATAACTCGAAAGTTAAGCTAGAGTTAGGCTCAAAATTTTTTAAATATCATTGCTTCAAAATATTAAGCAAATTTTAAAGTTATTTTTATTCATAATTATAAATTTTTGTTATTTTTAATATACTATTTGTAGTAGTAATATGGAAATATTATTTTAATATAATTAAGTTCTTTTGAAGAATACGAGGAAAAATGAAAACAGATGTTAGATATGGCACATTGATTGACGAGATCCAAACTAACATTTTTTGTCAAAATAATCAAAAAATATTTAAAAGTTACAATATTTTAAATTGAAATTATTATTTTTCTACTTTTTAGTTATAATTATGGTTGTATTACATATCAAAATGTACTATTAGGATAAAAAAATTATAAACTTATAAGCTTTTATATATAAATTTTGTCAATTCTTGAGCTTATCAAATTTCGCTTAATGTATTATTTCATACTTATTCTGTTTCTAAATAGGTTTAGTTTTGGATTATAATTTTTATTATAAAATATTTGACGTTTTACAGTTATTTATAAATATTAATTATTTTTTATTTTTTATTTTTTATACCCTTATTTAAAACTCCATCTTCCATTAATTATTGGTGAAGATTAATTATTTAAAGGTAATACGATATTTTATCCATGTATTAAACACATTTCTTAAATACTGGGCAAAAATCTTAAATAACATCAGAGAGAATACAAAACAAGTAACCAATCACGTAACTCATCCATAACACATATCCCAAATTTTCACGAACCATCTTTTTCTTAACCAAATCAGACCAATTAACCAATATAATTATATATTTAGGATTCATTTAATTCAGTTTTTGCACTCACCTTCTACCAATTTGACAAATTAAAAATTAAATTAGATGTTTAGCTAGTTAAATTTTTAGTAGTCTAACAAACAAAAAAATGAATTAAGTATTTACATAAATTTACAATAATTTTTTATTGGTTAAAAAAATTACATTTTTATTATATTTTTGTATTTATTTTTTATATATTATATATTGTATACATTATCAATAAATAAAAAATGTAGTATATATTACATTAATAACATAATACAATTATTAATAGTAATTTTATAAGTTTTAATTAATTACCAATAGCCGAGTTATCATAAAATTTAATTAAAATCAATTATGACCATTACAACTTGCTAACAGTTGATTATTGATTGTCACCGCTAAATTAGACGGACATTCAATCACAAATGTGAATGTGTGTTTAAAATAATGATAAAGGAGAAATTATCTTACGTGCATGTTGAATTACTCATCTTACAATATGAGATAGATCAGTATATATATATATATATATATATATATATATATATATATATATAACAAGATCAGATCAACACAATTAACTGCTGTCATTTGACAGTTGAATATTTATTAATTTATTAGGGTAAGAAGTCATAAATTCAACTAAATTCGACCTTCCCATTATGTGAATCTTTTACATCAATAATATATCAGTGTTTAATCCTGTCTAAGCTGAATAAAATGGTTTAATTTCATGCATACTGTACATCTTGCAAGATGAAAATGATATACGGTAATGGATATTGATATTAGTCTATTACATATAATATTGTTATAATATGTATTAAAATAATTATCGTTGGTCGTTAGTAGCTTGACAAAAGCTGATACATATGCTCTAGTTGCAACTGTTGTAGTAGGTTACTGTGATAATAATTTAAGTATATTGTTGCAACTGGTAGAATTTTAAATTGTGGCTAATTTGTACCATATAATTAATACAGCAATTATTTTATATTTATTGTGAACAATTTATTGCATAAATCCTATTATAATTTTATTAGAGATATGTACCTTTTTTCTGCACAAAGCACATATAATGAAATCAAACATATGCATGAACATAATATCTTTCTCAATTAGGATCACAAATAATTAGAATCAATATTTTCTGCAGAGCCCTTTCTTCCTTTCAGGCTTACTTTTCCATCAGAATTCTTGATGCCAAACAAGTTTATAAGACAAGCTCCAAAAATTGTGCCTTAAGAAAGGCCTCATTTTCTTCTCCTGTTATCAGTTTTCTTTTTTTTTTTTTTTAAAAAAAAAAATTATTTATATTGGTTTTTTGTGGAAAGTCACAAATGCATGAGCCTTTAACATGTGAATCAAACCTGAATAAAATCTGTTGACAGGCAATAATGTTGTTATCCCCATACGTGATACGTTTTCTCATCAGTTCGGTATATAGAACACAAAATCCTGCAACTAAAGCTCATGTTTTTAGGGCTCTAATCCCACGTGCGAAATCCTTAGCCTTACGTTAATTGCCCTCAATTACTGCAATTTCCACCATTTTGCTTTTCTATGAAAAACATCATTATCCCACATACCAACACATGAGCCCACAAAGGTTGCGTTTCTTACATGTTAACATTCAAAAACATGGATAGGTGTATTTAACATCAAGATTTTTTCAAGGATATATATCAATTTCCTCCACACATGCATTTACTAGCTTTACTCTAATTAATGACTTGTATAATCCTGATTAAAGAACAATAATCCGTCGCATTTGAATAGCAATAAATCGATCTTAAACCTTAACTCATTTCCAGAGCCTAAAGAGCCTTTATTCTTTATAGCTAAAAGGAGAAGAAACCATTATATAATTAACTAGTCTATTTGAATATGTTTGGCATCCTAAATTTTAGAAAATGAATAGGATTTTTATTCTAAATTTGAATTTGATAACTAAAATACTTGAAAATAGAATTCTAATTTCTATATAAGAATTTCTAATATTTTAAATTTATTGGTATTTGAATTTTTTTATAAGTTTTTAACTAAAATATTTTATATTTCAAAAAATACATTCAACAAAATTAAATCAAATATAAAAATAGAATTTTAGTTCCTATTATGTACAAAAATATTTCAAAAACAAATATTAAAATTTTAAAACACCAATATAGGGATAAAATTTTATTTCTCATGGAAATTTATTTTTTTTAGTATATTAACATGCTATTTATGAGTTATCTCATTTTGCTCAAGGTCGTACTCATGTGCGAAACCTGAAGCATGAAATTTACAGGATTAGGATTAGATATTTACATTGATATCACAAAATTAACAACTTTGGTACCTATTGATAAATAGACCATGGATATAATTCACTCTCAAAAAGTAGTTCCAAAACGTATTTTTGTGACAGCACTGCCAACGAGTTATCCTAAAATTAAAGTAAGTGATGCATGAATTAATTTATTTTATATAAACATATTATAATTATGTATTTTAAAATACATATTAATTAAGTTAACATTTTGAGCTTCCATGATTTACTACCATGAAAATGATTTGCAACAGCAGCACAAAACTATTTTTATTATATATTAAAATTTTCATTATTGGTCATGGTAATAAATTAACAGCCACTATATCTATTTTCTTAATTATAAGTTATTGCAATAATTATTTAAAATTATTACTAAAATATTTCCATAGAATTAGAATAGCAATAATTTTGCACCTGTTATTAATAATATGTTGTCTGAACCTCTTTATATACTAATGATGATACCACAATTACTTGCATCTTTTAGTGGCATGAGGTTTTTTATACTTAATGATGTTATGGTTATTGAGAAAATTGAAGCATAAGAGCTTGTAGATGAGAAATAGAAATTCTTATTCCCATTTAATGGGATATTTAATTAATAAATTCAAATAGAAGCTAATAAAAAAAAATTAATTAAGAGAGCATGGATAGTGGTCAAAAGAATCTCAAGATATTATAGTGCTAAAACTTACATGTAATGAGAATTCTTTCTTCAACATCTCTGCTGGTATTCCTAAGTATGGCAATCTTTCTTTGCACGTTCTTTTCGAGTCTTAAAGCCGCAAATTTGTTCTTATACGCTACAACACATGTTGAAAAGATAATTAGCATAAATATTATTTACTTTGTCCTGAATTAAATTAACTAACAAGAATTAGAATAAGGAAAGCCGTTAAAAAGACTATATACAGAGTATTCAAAGCCCTAATCTGTAAGTAAATTCTTTTAAAAGTTTAATACACTAATGCAAAATTTCACTATTTTTTTCATATAAATCCAGTCTAAATATATTTTTCATTAAATATTAACATCTGATTTATAAGAGAACTCCACATGACTAGGAATAGTCACCTGTGGGACTTGAAAATAAGCATCCCAGTTAATCAGATGGGACCAGTAATAAGACTTTGTTAATCAAGATTAATTTTATATATTCAAATAGTTTTTTTTAATAGCATGAAATATGTTGGTAATTTGTGCATAAGTCATAATTAGTAATATAGAAGAAAACTATGCTAATTTTTGTTTCTTTTCTCAAGAGGTAATACATGCAAAGTAAAAATTTCATTGACAATGATATTCCCAGTCCCTAAAATATCAAAAATTTGGACGTCTATGATTAAGAAAGATATCTTTTTTCAAAGAGGAAAAATAAAGAATTCTCCATATACATGTGCATTTACATGTCTAAAGTATATGGTTCAAATGTCAAACTTGTTATGCGGATATATTAGGGTTTCACACTTTTCAAGTTTTCCCTATTTAGTATCTGAGAATATGGAAGTAAATGAAGATGAAAAGTTTCATTTTTCTACAATAAGGATTATAGATTAGCCATGAAAGGAACTGCTTCATCATGCTTTTTTCCCTTGAATTTCAAAAATGCCCGCATCTGAAAAAATTATATACGACCAAAATTAAATTAAGAACTTTCTACAATATATTTCAATGATTTTCTATATATATATATATATATATATATATATATATATATATATATATATATATATATATATAATTTCAAATTAGTTGTATCATATATTATGGAATTAATAATTAAATTATCTACAATAATTATTTTAACTTGAAACCTTCAAATAAATTTTTCAAATTTTAATCAGTAAATGATTGTTTTCCTTTAACCTGTGAAATGCATGTATTTTGTAACATGAATAAATAATTTCTTTAGTTACTAGGCAAATTAAGTACAGAAAACTAACGCAAGTAGTCATAGTATAAATAAACAATACATATATATTAGTTTGTATACGTGACCTGCCATTCATGTTATGGTTTGTCAACATAAATGCATATTGAATTTGTCTGTCTCTAATTCAAAGGAAAAAAATATATATATTAAAATCAACCTAATTATTCCATTATGATATTATTATAAAAGAAAAGGCTGCTCAAAGCATCACAATAAGTGGTCAAAAGAAGCAACATCTTATTGCTTGGTTCATGTTGATTTGCCAATTTCAGTAACTGTAGTATACTAGCAATCATTGCAAAGAATAGTTTAGTTAGCATGTGTAATTAGAAAAGCTAAACTTTTGCATTTGCGAAGCAAAACAAAGATACAAGACAGCTAATTCCAAATTCAATAAAGACTGTGCTTATATTTTATAGAAATAAAATTTCTCATGATCTATAGATTTCATTTTCAAAATTTAAAAAAAAAATGAATATAAGAATTAATGTAATTATCATTTTCTAATATTTCTTTCTTAATCAAAGATATTGAGTTTGAATTCTGAGTACGAAACAATATTAAAATTAGAAAGACACCATTTTTCCATCTTATTAGGTTTATCTAGCTCCTATCTATATTAATCTACAGTCTAGTAGATTATAGGATACTAGATGATGAATTTAGAAAAAAAAAAAAAAGCATGGTCATAAAAAAACAAATATACTTATTTCTATATTAAATTTTAAAAAGGATTTATAGATAGAATTTAGTAAATGATAAATGTAACCTAAAAATACATAACTATATTTTAAATATTATTTATCCAAATTACTACTCCATTGCCTATGTATCCTCACGATTAAATCTTATCATGGATTATTCTGCGCAGTTTATCTATTGTGACTAAATTTTGATTATCCCTTATAAAAAAAATTAAAAAGAAAAAAGAATTCTCATGGTATGCCACCATCAAACTAAAATTAATGCTAACTAAGAAAATAATGATTATCATTATCACATTGGAAAGATACATATGAACAAAAGGAAATTATGGTGAGTGGTGACTCAATGGTTAGGGCTTAACTAAGGCAAACAAGGAGGGATTAGTGGTATATTTTTGCATTACCTTTAAAAAGAATATATGATATGATATACATTATAAGGTTGCTTTCGCCAATAGATTTTTTAGAGATTTAAATTTATTTAACATTGTTGCTAGCTAATACAATCACTTTCCATTTTTATAACTAAGGACAAAAAAAATTCAGTTGCCTTTAAGAAACCAACTAGTTAGGAAATTATATTCAGGCATATTTCGACTACATTCAAGTCCCTTAAAATCCCATTAAAGTAAATATAGATGTTAATCTTATCTCAATTACATAATTCAAATGTCATCATTTGTCGTTTTCTCTTATCTCTTTCTCACCACCATGAAACTTGATTTTTTATTTAGTGTTTGATTGTGATCTCCTAAGGCTTGTTTGTTTGAACCGTAACCAAGTAATGGTCCCATCAAAAGAATTGAATTCTAATTAAAAATTTTATGTACACTTAAGACTTACCCTTTAAAGAAAAGGGCAAGTTTTAGTTTTAATTAATTTTGAGAACCATTTTTCATCTTAACTTCAGAAATTCAAGACTGAAAACGTACGGGACAAAGCATGCGCTGCTGACCTTAATTAGAATGTTGAAGCTCTGAATAAATTAATTTACTCGGAATTTTGAGATAAGTGCTTGTAAAGTGTACGTATGAATTTTGTTGAAATGCTTTCAGGATTTAAAACCCCAGTTATTCCATACATATATAAAATTCATTTGGACTAATAAGATTACTTTAATATTTGATTTGAATAAATCATGTAATTTTACCTAAAATTAATTAATTAATTAGTATTTATGAAAGTAATTGCAATACAAGTTGATGACTAACAAAGGGGACATTATATTGGGATTGGGCCGAGCCAAGAGCAACTCCAAATCAGCTCGTATTTTTGAACATGTGTAACATGTTAGGTTACTTTTTTTAAGACCCACATTACCCCATTCTTCTTCTTCCTGAGAGAGAGCCAATGTATAAAGAACACATCTTTATAAACTTATAAAAAGAGAATTTTATCGCATACAAAAGGTTCAAGAATGTTTGTCAATGTCTAAATTATTTAAATCAATTTTCTAAATAAATTTATGAATCAAATCCAATTGTAACATATGTTCTATATGCAAATAGATAAGGATGTTATACAAAATTTATACACATTCAATATATGCAATTCCAAGATGCGTGACATGTGTTTCTTCGTCTTAATAATTGGTTCCCAAACGAAGATATATTACATTAATTTAATCAAGAAAATGACTGAGGCATTAGTTTTATGTAAGGCTGATCAGTTCCGTCAAAATTCGAAAATTAGGAAATCCCTAAAGTTATATATTGAATTTTGATTTTATTTTTTTTTAAAGTAAAGTATCAAAATTATGTTACAAATAAAACAATTTGGTATTGATCAATAGACTTACGAATTCGAGATAGCTCGATTTGGAGTTTCGAAACTTTTGGTGGAACGGTCTAGTAAAAATACAATGCAATTCAAAAATCGAGTATCTTTGCACAATAAACCAAAAAGGATAAAATGATTTCTGTTGAATGACACATGACAATACTGTTTTTGAAAGGGCAAATGTTCAAATTAGCCCTAAATTAAAGATTTAATACCACCTAAGTTTTTTTGGTAAACTTTTGGATAAATAAATTCATATTGTCTGATTTATGATTATTTTAACTCTCAATTCATTGGTTTATTGTTATTTCTTAAACAGTTTTGATGATGTTGCAAAACTCCTCCATAAAACTTCTATATATTTCACCCATTTTATCGAACTAATCTCATTAAAAACATGACTATAATAAAAATATCGAACTAATACAATAAGTTATGTTCTTGTTCAGTTATGAAATGTAATGATTATATGAAAAAACCCACAAATAAATATGACAGATTGAATATATGAATTGAAAGTGATGCTATCTGCTTTGATGGATAGAATGAAAAGAATAAAAATTGGATTTGTGGGCGGAGTTGTAGAGGAATTTTGCATGCAATATTAGTTTTTCTTTTTTCTTTTTCCAAATTTATTATCATATGAATATTGATATGACATAAGGAATGTAGTTGTGTTGATTCGGTTGAGCAAAATTAGTTTTTCTAAGGAGGAGAGAGTAGAGGAAGAGAAGAAACAAGAAAAAGAAAGGGTGGGAGAGAAAGAAAAAGAGAGACCCACAACTATTACACGTCTTGCAGGTGGGTCCCAGTCAAACTTCTGTTAGACGGGTTAGTGAGAGTTAATGAAATTGGTTAAAATGACCATAAATCATATTTTAAGCGATTATTTGACTACAAATTTACCATAAGAATTTAAGTGTTTATTTGGTCTCAAGGTGGATTTGTGTGTGTGTATATATATATATATATATATATATATATATATATATATATATATATATATATATATATATGCATTTTTTAATATCAAAATGCATCGAAATTTCAAATATTAATTTCAATATATATAAAATGATAATATATCGTAACTACAGTCTGCATTTAAATATAATTATTTATCATAAAATCAATATAAAAGTACTAGTTTATTTGTGTACATTGTATTAATTTGTAATGTCATTATAGAAAACAGGTCAAAGTTAAGAATAGAAATAAAACTACTTGAGTAAATTAACTACTTATATCATCTATAGTATATATTATTATAAATCCGAAAAAAAAATTAGAGAAAATCATCTAAAATAATTTTAACTATAAATTATTATTTATTTATAGAGATAATGAAATATCATAATTAAATTGCTAATATGTCATATATATTAATAATTAGATTTATTTTATAAGAGATGCATGTCTAGTATAGGATATAAATATTGTATTCATAAAATTTGTGGAAAATATCAGTGCGAATGTGCATATAATTGGAAAACTAATTATTAAAGTGGGTGTTGTATAATTAAATGCAATTATGTGTGAGCTATTATATATAATTAGAAAAAACTAATTTTTAGCATAAATATGTAAAACAATGTATAAAACTAAATGTGTATTATTCATTCATGTTATGTAAAACAAATTAAATAAATATTAAGACATTAGTAGTTTCGGTTCAATTCAATTTAATACATTTTGTTGCAATTTGGTTCACTTATTGGTCTGATTATGATAAAAAAAAAATCTAAATCCATACCAAATTTTAATCAAGGATATAATTCAATTTGATTGCAGTAAAAAAAAGGGTTAACAATACAATCTAATTTAATTCTGAATTTTATATACATCCTGATTTTTATGATCTTCTTGTAAATGTAGATTTATTATCCTTTCGCTCAACAGGCTCTCTTGTGAAATGAGGTTGGGCTGGGCTTTTTACTCTGTTTAAATCGAATTTTGAAATTCAAAGTTTCTTGGATGAGAAGTTGAATTATATTTCGAAAAATTCAATTAATTGAATTGAATTTTTTTTTAAAAAACAATTATTTTCATGGGCCCAAAAGCAGAACTCAAAACAACAATGGGTATGGATTTCCAAAGCTAGGCCTACTAATTGCCAGAAATGAGCCCGACATGTAAAATAGGCTCGATTCTCGAACCTTTAGAAAAGGTGCCCAACTTAAGATTGAACCAAAAACTATAAATAAATAAATAAAACCAACACTTTTAGATCAGATCCTAACATTAGAGAAAAATAATATATAATTATCTCATTTAATATCCAATTTGATATTTTTTTCGCAAAAATTAATTCTATTTAATATCCAACTTGATATTTTTACCTTAAAACATAATTCTTTTCAAAAAGTTACTTTTTTCGCTAATCAAAATTTCATTTATACGCTTTTTTTTTAATTTAATGTCAAAATATTAAAATTACTAAATAGTAAGTTGAAAAAAATAAAGTTGAAAATTAAAAAGAGTAAAAATGGAAATAAAAAAGAAAGAGAGTAAAAATGTCTTTTTTTAATAAATAAAAAAAGTATAATTCAGAGAAAAGGTCCAAGTCAGAACCATTTGTTTGATTCAGAAGCAAATCCGACCGCTCGAAACCGAATAAGCCCAATTGCATTTGGTTCGAGGTTTAAATTTTGGTTCGATTGTGCTCAAACCCCTCGTAGCAGCCTGAGCCCTAAAACTAAAAGTATCCCATATTTACTATAAATCACATAATAATAAACACATGCTTTATCAAATTTAAAATTTAAATATAGCAAATAAAATTTTCTTTACACCGAAAAATAGAAAATGAAAAATAATTTTTTCTGAAAAGGAAATGATCAATTGCTAATTTATCCCTTGAAATTTTATCAAGAAATTAATATTTTTTTGGTCATTATTGTAAACTTAGATAAATTGAAGTTTTCTTAATATGTAATTTTTCATTTTATGTATCTGTTTGTAGGTAATAAATTCTAACAATGAAATGTTAGCATTCAATGATTCAATAGTAATCTAGAAAACACTAACATATTTTTTCTTCCAAAAAGTTCTAAAAAGAAAAAAAAATCAATATGAATTCTATAGTACTCCTTCCTATCTCCATTTAAAACCTGCTAGTAGGATAAGGTTGAATGAGTTGGCATAGAATTATTTGAGTTTGGATCATTTTCAAGTATAGATAAGTTATTTGGTCAATTCATCTATTCAAGGTTAAATTTAAGAAAATTTGTAAAATATAATTGATTCATAGATAAATTTTAAACTTTAAAATCATTAGATTACTTATTTTTAATTTTAATCATTGAATGAAATTACTAATTATCTGTTGAACTTATAAATAAATTTCATTAGTTTAATCTACAATTTGTTTAATAAATTATATTTTATTTGATTTGATAATTATAATCATTTTATTTTATATTATTAACTAAATATTTACAAATGAAAATATAAATAAAAAATCTAAAATAGATTATCAATTTAGTATTTATTAGTATAATATTTTCTAAAGGTGATCTTGACTAAAATTATATATATATATATATATATATATATATATATATATATATATATATATAACCAATAAAATTTAATTTAATTATTTGTATTTTCGTTTTAAATTATGATAAATTTTTTTAAATAAATATTTTTAAAATAATTTGATTTCTGTCAATTTTTTTAAAAAATAATTATATAGTATAATTTAGTTTTTTAAAAATTATTTTCTATTTTGATTTTAAAAATAAAAAATATATTAAAAATTAATTAATTAATTCTATTGTTTATTAAATTAATAGCTATAAATATAAACATTATATTATATAAAAAAATTTCTCCATCAATAAAAAAATAAATTGTAAAATCTCAGAAATTAGATTTACTGTAACTCTATATACATGCTATTATACTAAGGCTAGAATATATCAATTTAGGAGAATATATCAGTTGACTATATAAACTAAAATTACTTTTTATTATAGATTTATTAGGCTTAAAAAAAATAAAAAGACAACATACACCTTTTTTTATTAAAAAAATCATTTTTATATACCATATATTTTTTTACAAAAGCAAGTTATTGTTCGGTAAATGAATAAATTTATAATTTCTTATATGTCATATATATTAGAAATTAAAATTCTTAATATTTAAATAATATATCTAGTAAAAGAAATTGTATTGATGAATGTTGAAGTTTTCTAACTCTTGGCATATAAATGAAAAAATATTTAAAGAAATATATATATATATATATATATATATATATATATATATATATATATATATATATATATATATATATATATATATATATATATATATATATATATATATATATATATATATGCTATTCCATAATAGATAGAAAAAAAATTAAAAAAAAGTATAGAGAGATATCCAGATTTTCAATGATTAATTTTTTAAATATTAAATAAAGACAGTAATGTATTTATTTGCTTTTGAAATCTAATTTTTTTTGGGTTTAAAAATAAAATTTATGTGATGAATTAATTTATAAGCTCAAATGAAGAAAATAATATTTATTACCATTATCTTATGAAATCTGAATTTTTTTAGGTTTAAAAATAAAATTTATATAATGAATTAATTTGTGAGCCAAAAGGAAGGAAATAATATTTATTATGATATGAAATCTGAATTTTTTAGCTTTTAAAATAAAATTTATATATGAATTAATTTGTAAGCCAAAAATAATAAATCACTTATTTAAATAAAAATTATACAATTTAAAGATTAAATCTTAAATATAAGATTAAATCATAAATATGATATTCAAATCTATTTGTTATAAGTTTACTTCAATTAGTTAATAATTAGATGTTAAAGAATGCTAGCAACACTCTCTTTTAATACTCTTTTATCTATTGTCCACTATTTTCAATAAAACAAAAAATATGTAATATCTTTTCTAAATAAAATTAAATATAGTGATTTTATTTTTTCTCTCGTAATAATGATTAAAATATTAAAATTTATTTTTTTATTTATAATTTGTTATTATCTTTTTTTTATATCTCACACCACTCTTTATTATATTTTTTACACTTTTTTATTAAAATTTAAAAAACTAAGAAAAATAAAAAAATTAACTAGTTTTTGAGATTATAAACGATATTCTATACAGTAGTCTTACATTTATTATCTATTTGATATTACAAATAATATTTTTAATTTTAAAAAAATTAAATCGAAATTAATTCATGGATTATATATATTAATTAAGTCATTTGAGATTCTGATAAGAACCAACAGATAAAAAGAAATAAGAATTTTGAGTTGCTAAATCAATGAAGACTTGACACCATGATAAAATTAAAATATAATTACATGCTTATATACAGAACAAGCAGAGTTAAAAATGACCATGACAAATCAGAATTTACATTTGAGCATAGTATTTTAGAGTTAACAATTTGGTGTATGAATTAATTAATTGTTTGATGATCACATAATAAATTTAAAACTTATTAACCAAAATACAGGCTAAAATAAATCAAATAATTAGGCAAACCATTTTGTATGATGATTCAAAATATTTGCTAATTAAAAGAAGACAAAGCATCCATTTCACATGAGCATTGAAATTGCATTTATAATAATAATAATAATAATAATAATAATAATAATAATAATAATAATAATAATAATAATAATAAAACGTATATCTAACTTCCTGTTGATAACACTAACCCTTACCACTTGATAAAACTAAAACCAATGGAAGAAAAAATATGTTGCCTCCAACTAATTGAGGAAATCTCTATATGGCATTGTTGAATATCATGAAAACCATGTTGGGGTTCTCTCTTTCATGGGCTATGAAATTTATGAAGGCATGGAGAAGTCTTCAGCTGCAGATTATGCTATGGGAGATTCAAGGCATGGATCCACTTTTTGCTATCCCCCCCCCCCCCCCCCCCCCGAAATCTACCCAATTAACCATTAATCATTTTCTAATTTTTGAGGTAGAAGTTCAAATTCAGGTATATTATATATTTCATATTATTATTTAGTATGCTTCCTCCTTTAATTATTTGACTAAGAGCAACCTAAACTCATTTATATATGTTCTTTTTTTTAAAAAAAAAAAGAAAGTATTTATTATAAAACTAAATAACAGATAACCAACCAATAAATTTTAATCTAGGAGTACTTATCTTGTAATAAAAGTCCAAGGTTTTAAATTCAAATCCAATTGAATCCTTTATTGCAAAAAAGAAAAATTTGATGAATAACAAAAATTATTTTGTACGCTTTAATTTTGCTTTTTACCTATAAAAATGAATGATGCAATTAGTTGGAAAGAAGCTTCTGTAACTGTTAAATGATTGATGAATAATGGAAATGGCCTATTTGGTCTGCTTCTTACTTCATCAATGGACAAATATCTTTTTTTTTCAACAATGGTGGACAGATATCTTGTTGCTGCTTTCTTCAATTATTTGATAGTACTTCATCTATATATACGCTGAGTCAGCTAACTGACATCTATCCATACTCTTTGATTTGATTTCATTTAAATCTGGAATAAAGCAATTTAATTAATTAAAATGTTATAGAAAAGAATAAAAATGTCTCCTTTTCAAGATTATATGAAACACTAATAATAATAAATAAAGGAAAAAGTTTCTTTTTCTTCTCATAATTATTTCTTTTTCATTTTCCATCTGACAAATATAAAAAGGAAAAAAATGACATCATCACATTTATTATGAAATGTACAAATTTTTTAAACCAACACAAAATTCATATAAACAAATATATAATATCTTAAAATTTTAATATCATGAAAACTATGTTGGAATTCTTTAATTCATGTGCTATGAAATTTATGAAGAAGGCATGGAGAAGTCTTCAGCTGCATATTACACTACGGGAGATTCTAGGCATGGATCCACTTTTTGTTATTACACCTGATATCTACCCAATTAATTCTAATTCTTGGGGTGGAAGCTCAAAGTAATCAAGGTATATTTTATATTTTAATTTTTTTATTAATTTAGTATGTTCCCTCATTTAATAATAAAAAAATGTTATAGAAAAGAATAAAGATATTCAATTTGTAAAATTAAATAAGAGATTGTGTATATCAGTTAATTAATTTCACTTAATGATAATATTTATTTATTGATGTACATTCTCCTTTAAATAATTGTTATTAATTAAAATAATTGATGAATAATGGAAATGACCTATTTGCTGTCCTTCTTACTTCATCAATGGAGAGTTTTCTATTTTTTTTTGTCAATAAAATTTATTGCCAACAAGCAAAAGGATAAAAAGCAAGTACAACACAACTATACAAAATGCAAAACTAGAAAAACAAGAATAAAAAACCAAAGAAAATAGAGCTACAACAAAACAAAGAACAAGATTGCTACTGGAAAAAATTTGCAGCCTCCTATTGTCAAAACTCTATATTTAATGTTGTATCTAATCCTTCTCAAAACTCTACCATAATGTGATTCATTATTTTGGTAAGCTAGATACTCATTCTCGCCAAATTCAATAGATTGTGTCTATGAGAGCAACTCTTCTAATCCTACAACTTAAACTTTTTCTAGATGATTTCTTGCATAATCAACTAACTTCTCTTCATCTATTTGGGTCTCTTCTGATGCAGCACCAGTCCAAAGCAATTTTCCAAATGTCTTTGGAAAAGACACAATCAAAGTAGAGGTGGGAACAATTTCCTCCTTATCATTGCAGAAGCAACACAATCTGTTATTCACCATTCACTATTTGAACAATTTGGTTTTGATAGCTAGCCTATTCTTGATTGCCAACCAAGCAATATAAAATTCAACCTGGGAATGTGAGTTTTCCCCAGAAAAGCTTGTACTAAGTGACCTTATTTCCGCAAGTTCTCAACATATGCCAGGCACAGTTTATTGTATATTTACCTGAATTTGTATTTTTCCGAGTAATTGTATCTTCATTCAGGAGATAACTTGAAAATAATTAACATTCTCCCAAGCTGCTAAGCAATGTCTAGCATTTTTCCAACACGCTGCAACTTTGGTTGTTTTAGCGATCTCAGCCTCCCTAATGTTTATATTTGGAAATTTATCTACTAGAGACTCCTCGTTAGGCCATTAATCATGTCAAAAGGAAAAAATGTCTCCTTTTCAAGATTATATTGAAAGTGCTGTTTAAAATCCGCTCTTAATATCAATAACTTTCACCATACCCAACTGGAATCAATTGGTTTAGTCAAGCTCCAAAAACTCATTAATCTTATCTTATCTTTCTTTTATGGCTTGCACACCTTTTTCCAAGCAACTTGCCCATCCTTTTTTGTATCCATCATGACCTTTCCAAAGAAAGCTTCTATATCTCCAGTCAATTTCTTTTATAATAGCCATTAGAACGATAAAAATTGAACAACAATAAACATGAAGGCTTCTAAGAAAAGAATTGATTAACTACAACCTCCCAATATAAGAAAGATGTTAGGCATCCAATGATGTAGATCAAGGACATATAAGTCAATCTTTATAAAAAGAGAAGGTGCACTAGTCATGCCAAGTGGTGCAATCACAAGATCGATGGCTAACAAACCAAGGCAATCAATGCAAGACTATGTTCAAAGCTTGGTCACTAAGGAGATCACAAAGGATGCATGCATGAAAAAGGAGATGGAGTTGATTGAACACCCAAGGTGTAATGGCCCAAATACCGGGTTAGCCGTAAACTGTAGTTTCTGAGAGTGATCAGTATATCCGGGGGTCAAAAATACATCTGTGGATGAAAAATATTTTATTTGATCATCGGAAAATATAGGTTATGACTAGTCCAAGGGAAAAATTTGGAGTGAAAATGAGGTCAAATAAGTCTTCAAAAGTCAAAATTAAGAAAAAATGGACCTGGTTTAAATAATCGGTTGACCGTACTTTGACCGGTCTATAAAAAATAGCAAACGACATCCAAAATTAAGATATGGATAGACTCTAAATAATATTTATAATTATTTGAAAGTGAAAATGAAATTTTACGATAACACCGAAAATTGAATTATCAGTCCGATTTAAGTGTGCCGGACAAAAAATAAACTCCGATTGAGTTAAAATTTTTGGTGTAGACATATAAAAATATTTTATGAATTATGGAATCAAATTTGGATGAAATTGAGCTTGTAAAATGAGAGAAATAATTTATAGTGTTTAATTGGGCCTTAAATTCACAAATGGGCCTAATGGATTGGATCACTTGTCTTGGCCCAAGTCCAGCCCATTCCAGCCACCTATATAAGCTCAAAATATCAGAATTTACTATATAATCCAGCACCTTATTTTTCCTCCCATGCTTCCCCCTTGGACAAATGGGTTTCCTCCATTTTCTCCACCAAATTTCTCTCATTTCTCCTAATTTTGCACCAAAATCAACCGTCCTAATATAAATCCAGCATCTCTAGTTGCTATTTGAAGCTTTTGATCTTCATTTGGAGGGCTAGAGTGGAAGAAAATCAAATGAGAAAAGTTGAGATATAAATTGGAGGTAAGTGAAATTTATAGTTTTAAAATTAGTTTAATGGTTCAAATAAGTAGTTTAAGATATTTATATGATAAATATGAAGTTTATTTGAGTTAAGAAAGTAAAATATTGGTGGATTAATGAAGTGAAATTTTCGGTCATAGTAGGAAATCAAGGAAGAGAAGGAACTTCAAAGGAAAAAGGTAAGGAAAAGGAAGTCTAAGAAAGCTAAAGAGAAGAAATAAGGTTAGTGATTTCAAAATCTACTTATTTTCATTGATTAAGCATGAATTAAGGTTATGGAAATTAGAAATTTTGTGTATTTTGCATGTAATTGATAATTGATGCTTAAATTATGATTAAGGAATTATAAAAAGTGAATTAGAATGGTTAATTTCAATAAAAAAAATTAATTAGTGAAAATTGAAAAATATGACCTTATTATGTGAAAAATGTAAATTAAGAGATAAATACATTTTATTGTAATATTATGATATATATGGAACAAGGAATGTATAAATTACTGAAAGGAATATTTAGAGAATTAAAGACAAATTTTAATGATGAAAATTAATTATAGGCCGAAATATGAAAAAAGAAAAATTAATACTTTTCTTGCTAATTAAATGAAAATTTAGTTATGAAATGCAAGAAAATGTAATTTTGTATGTGTATAAATTTATTGAGAATTTTTAAATGATATATTGAATAAATTTCCAATTATTGAGTATATTATGCATGAAATAAAAAATAATAAATAAAGTGTATTTAGTGATGTTTGATGACTTAATTGAATGTTCATAGTGAATTATTGATATATTAGAATGCAAAGTGTGGAAAAAATTATGGTAGTGATAAAAGTTTTATAAATGAATAAGATATTAAGTTATTAATAATGTAAAAATAATAGAATTTATGAATTTAATGAAAAATGAATTAAAGAAAAAAAATAATAATGTCCTTGGTTATTTTTCTGATGGTGAAATCTAGCTCATGATATAATTGACTAGCCATAGGGACACCATTACTGCGGTGCGGGTCATGGCTACTCGTTTATGTAAGCCAATGACGGTCTACTTCAGTGATAGTGATTCAGTGATCAGTGTACAGTGCATTGCTCGGGTGGTCCTTCGGGATTACTCTTCAATGTAGTGGACTTTTGGGTCCACGTCCCATGTATCTGGTCTGAAGATTTTCTATCGAATTGAAACTAGGGGCAAATGTGAATAAAAATAGTACAAATGATTTAAGTGAAAAATATAATAAGAAAATATGCAAGTGAAAAGTATTTTAAAAATGAAGTATGTGAGAAAAATGATAAATATAATAAATATGATAAATGGAAAAAAATGGGAGAAAAACGAGATAAGTGATAATTATAATAAATATGATAAAAGTGACAAATGTGAATAAATATGATAAAAGTGACAAATATGAATTAAATAATAAAAAATATATATAAATAAAAGATCAAAATGACAAGAGTGAATAAAAGTAGAAAAGTATGATAAAAATGATAAATGTGAATAAAAGTAGTAGATGTGAATAAAGTGAAAATTATAATAAAAATCGATAAAGTGAAAATTATGATGAAAATGAAATAAGTAAAGAAAAAAATAAAAGTGGAAAATGTGAGAAAAATGATATAAGTGATAAATATAATAATTATAATAAAAGTGGTAAAGATGATAAAGATTGTATAACAATAATAATGACAAATGTGATAAATGTGATAAAAATAGTAAAATTGAAAAACAAAATTTAAGTGGAAGAAAAATGTTAAATTATGTAGTTTAAAAAAAATAAATGAAAAATAAAATATTAATGGCAAAAGTGTAAATAAATGTAAAGCAATGGCAAGATTGTAAATAAATGAAAATTTAGGAAATAAAATGAAATTTGTAGCTAATTAAATAAATGATTGAAAAAAAAATAAAGAAGAAAGAAATGAATGGTTAATTAAAAAAAAAGTGAAAATGGACTGAATTGAAAGTTCATGAGTATTTAAAAAAATTGAATTGAGAAAAATTGTTAAAATTAATTAAGATATTAAATAGTGAATTAAAGATAAATAAAAGTAAAGTATTGATAAAATGAATAATAAATATATTAAAGAGAGAATTTGAATAATGTATTAAAAATATTATTGCATGTATAAATACATGAAAAAAATATGTCAGTGGAAATTTTTAGATTTGTAATCACCACTGAGCATATTAATGCTCAGCACGTAGTTATTTGACTGCGTGCAGATAGTAGCAAGAAAGGCAGGAGCAAGCATACAAAAATTTGGGAGCTGAAAGAAGAAGAAATAATAGAAGGTTATTATCAAAGATAACATGTATATATATATTTAGGTATGGAGTTGTAGAAATAAAATGTATATATTATGATAAAAAATATTCGTGAATTATTATGTGTGAAGAATGCAATGTCAAATTGTGATTGAATGGAGAATATGTTATATATTATATGTACTGTTGTGCCCAAATATGGGCTGTAGATTGTTTGCTTTGCAGGTGGGGTAGATAGGTTATAGCCGTTATACCGCCGAAATTTTTGAAAAAACAAAAAGGATTAATTAAGTGTTGGTAATATTATAGTTATTAAATTAAGATAGAAAATTTTTTTTTGGCATACATCAGCTATAATCGTATTTATCCACGTAACGTACATATAGATATGAATAAGTGTTATAAAGGTGTTACAGTTTTAGTGGTATCAGATCGAGGCTAAGATGGTTCTAAGATTGGAGTGAGGATTGAGTGAATGAATTATATGTATATACATGTCAATTGTTGGATGAAATGTGTTATAAGTCTAATGTATGCTTGCTTCTTTCATTTGTAAAGTGAAATATGGTATCCCAACATAGTCCTGGTGTTGGGGATGGTGAGAGTGAAGCGTAAGTTAGTACTCAAAAAGGGTTAAGAGATTCATAATTAGACCAGGACATCATAATAAGCAATCATTTAGGAAATAGTGTTGTGGTGAACAGAGTGTGTAAGAATTGTCCCATTAGTGCACAAAGTTATGAATTCCTAGCTAACCTAATTGAACTCCAATTTCACAAGTTTGATGTGATATTGGGGGATGGATTGTTATTCGCCCACTGAGTGACAGTTGATTGTAAACGGAAGATAGTGACACTTAAACTCTCCGATGACCAGGAAATTACTATTATGGGTGAAAGGACAGACTTTCTATTAGATGTGATTTTCAGCTACAGTTGCCAAGAGAATTATAAGAAATGAGTGCATTGCTTATTTGTGTTATGCAATGGAAGCTAAAAAGGAAGATCTTAAGGTTTCAAATGTGCCTACAGTGAGATTTTTCAGGTGTCTTTCCTGATGAATTATCAAGTTTGTCGCCTGACAGGAAAGTTGAATTCACTGTTGATGCAGCTTCAGGCACAACACCTATTTTGATTGCACCATACAGGATGATGCCTACAAAACTCAAGGAATTGAAAATTCAGCGGCAAGAATTACTTGATAAAGGCTTTATCAGACCCAGTATTTCACCTTGGGCAGCACCGGTACTCTTTGTAAAGAAGAAGGATGGGTCTCAGATTATGCATTGACTATAGACGGCTGAATAAGGTGACAGTTAAGAATAAGTATCATCTTCCATGTATTAAAGACTTATTTGATCAAATGAATGGAGCAGATATATTTTTAAAAATTGACTTATGAATCGGGCTACATCAGTTGAAAGTAAAAGAAGCAGATGTGCCCAAAATTACTTTTCGCACGAAATATGACCACTATGAGTTTTTAGTCATGTCATTTGGACTTACGAATGCCCCAACAGTTTTCATGGATCTAATGAATAGGATCTTTCATCCTTACCTAGATCAATTCGTGGTGGTATTTATTGATGACATTCTAGTGTATTCGAAGATGCTAGAAGAATATGACAAGCACTTACAAATTGTCTTGCAAATATTGAGAGAAAAACAATTGTATGTAAAGTTCAGTAAGTGTGACTTCTGGTTAAATGAAGTATTCTTTTTGGGTCATGTAGTTTCAGCGAATGGATAAAGGTGGATTAAAAGAAGATTGAAGTAATCTTACAGTAAAGAATAAATAAGACTGTTATAGAAGTTCGAAGTTTCTTAGGTTGGGTTAGGTATTATAGGAGATTTGTAAAAAAAATAATAAAAAATAATAAAAATTCCACCATAATAGTGCCCCTTACTCGACTGTTACAGAAGCATATTAAGTTTGAGTGGACGAATAAATGTTAAGAAAATTTGGAGAAGTTTAAAACCATGTGGATAGAAGCCTCAGTGTTAACTCAACCAGAATCTGACAAGGATTTTGTGATTTACAGCCATGCCTCCAAGAATGGGTTAGGCTATGTATTGATGTAGGAAGGTAAAGTGATTGTCTGTGCTTTCCGACAACTCAAGATTCTTAAGAAGAACTATCCTACTTATGATTTTGAGTTTGTAGCAATTGTACTCACTTTGAAGATTTGAAGACATTATCTTTATGGTGAAAAATGCTACATTTACACATATCACAAAAGTTTGAAATATTTGCTCACATGGAAGGAACTTAATTTGAGACAGAGGCGTGGACTTGAATTAATAAAAGACTATGACTGCTTAATCAGCTATCATCCAGGAAAGGCGAATGTAGTAGCTCATGCACTTAGTAGAAAATTTATGTCAGCCCTTCAGATGATGAATGTCATATTGGATATGGCACAAGATGGAGCAATAATAGAGAAATGTAAGTAAAACCAGACTTTCCTCAGCAAGCAAAAAATGTCACAAAAGTTATATGATCGCCTAATTGCCATAATGAATAAAGTTAAAGAGGGCAATGAAGGTGATTATACTTTGGGTGAAAATGGATGTCTTTATTTCAACTGGAGGTTATGCATACCCAATCAAGATGAATTGAAAAAGAACATTCTCATAAAAGCTCACCATAACAACTACATGATGCATCCTGGTGGTAACAAGATGTATTAGGATTTGGAAGTACAATATTGGTGGCCAGGAATGAAACGTGATATGACAAAATTCGTGAGTAAATGTTTGATATGCCAACAGGTGAAAGCTGAACATCAAGTTCCATCGGGTTTACTTTAGCCTATTGCGATACCATAGTGGAAATGGGATCGAGTGACCATGGATTTTGTGATGTGATTGCCTCTGATGGGAAAAAAGCATGATGTTATTTGGATAGTTATTGATAAACTTAAGAAATTAGCCCATTTCATACCAGTATGGAAGGATTATCCACTGACCAAGTTGGTAAAAATCTACATTAATGAGATAATGAGACTCTATGGAGTACTATCCTTTATTATTTCAGATAGGGATCCAAGATTACTTTCTAGTTCTGGAAGAAGTTGCAAAAAGCATTGGGGACAAGATTCATTTCAGTACAGCTTTTCATCTTCAGATTGATGGGCAGTCGAAGTATGTGATTCAGATACTTGAGGATACGTTGCAAAGTTGTGTCCTCAAATTTGAAAGTAATTGGAAAAAGTATTTTCCATTAGCAAAGTTTGCTTATAACAATAGCTATTAGTCCAGCATTAAAATGACACCATATGAAGCACTGTATGAGAGGAAATGTATAACTCCTTTATGTTGGATAAAATTGAGTGAGAAGAAGCTAATGAGAATAGACTTGGTTTGAGAAACAGAAAAGAAGGTACAGGTGACCAAGGATAGATTGAAAGAAGTCATGAACTGATAGAAATCATATGCAAATTTAAAAAGAAAAGACATAGAGTTCCAAGTTGGAGATTAAGTGTTTCTAAAGGTATCACCATGTAATAAGGTTATAAGATTCGGAAGGAAGAGCAAACTAAGTTTTAGATTTTAGACCTTTATGAGATTATACAGCGAGTGAGACCCGTATCCTATCGATTAAAGCTCTCTCAAGAGTTGGAAAAGATTCATGATGTGTTTCACGTGTTAATGCTACGGAGGTATAGGTTAGACCCTAGCCACATGATCAAGCTAGAAGGAATTCAAATAAAGGCTTATATGACTTATGAAGAAAAACCATTAAAAATCTTAACTAGAGAGGTTAAACAGCTCATGAACAAGTAAATTCCACTAGTGAAGGTGTTATGGAGTCACCACAATATGGAATAAGTCATGTGGAAACCAGAAGCTGCAATGAGGCAGTTGTATCCACAGTTGTTCAATACAAGTAAAATTTCGAGGAAGAAATTTTTATTAGTAGGGGAGAATTGTAATGGCCCAAATACCGGGTTAGCCGTAAACTGTAGTTTCTGAGAGTGATCAGTATACCCGGGGTCAAAAATACACCCGTTGGTGAAAAATATTTTATTTAATCATCAGAAAATATAGGTTATAACTAGTCCAAGGGAAAAAGTTGGAGTGAAAATGAGGTCAAATAAGTCTTCAAAAGTCAAAATTAAGAAAAAAATGGACTTAGTTTAAATAATCGGTTGACCGTACTTTGACCGGTCTATGAAAAATAGCAAACGACATCCAAAAATTTATTTTAAGATATGGATAGACTCTAAATAATATTTAGGATTATTTGAAAGTGAAAATGGAATTTTACGGTAACACCGAAAATTGAATTATCTGTCCGATTTAAGTGAGCTGGACAGAAAATAAACTCCGATTGAGTTGAAATTTTTGGTGTAGACATATAAAAATATTTTATGAATTATGGAATCAAATTTGGATGAAATTGAGCTTGTAAAATGAGAGAAATAATTTATAGTGTTTAATTGGGTCTTAAATTCACAAATGGGCCTAATGGATTGGATCACTTGTCTTGGCCCAAGTCCAGCCCATTCCATCCACCTATATAAGCTCAAAATATCAGAATTTACTAGATAATCCAGCACCTTCTTCTTCCTCCCATGCTTCCCCCTTGGACAAATGGGTTTCCTCCATTTTCTCCACCAAATTTCTCTCATTTCTCCTAATTTTGCACCAAAATCAACCATCCTAATATAAATCCAGCATCTCTAGTTGCTATTTGAACCTTTTGATCTTCATTTGGAGGGCTAGAGTGGAAGAAAATCAAAGGAGAAAAGTTGAGATATAAAATGGAGGTAAGTGAAATTTATAGTTTTAAAATTAGTTTAATGGTTCAAATAAGTAGTTTAAGATATTTATATGATAAATATGAAGTTTATTTGAGTTAAGAAAGTAAAATATTGGTGGATTAATGAAGTGAAATTTTCGGCCATAGTAGGAAATCAAGGAAGAGAAGGAACTTCACAAAGGAAAAAGGTAAGGAAAAGGAAGCCTAAGAAAGCTAAAGAAAAGAAATAAGGTTAGTGATTTCAAAATCTACTTATTTCCATTGATTAAGCATGAATTAAGGTTATGGAAATTAGAAATTTTGTGTATTTTGCATGTAATTGATAATTGATACTTAAATTATGATTAAGGAATTATAAAAAATGAATTAGAATGGTTAATTTCAATAAAAAAAAATAATTAGTGAAAATTGAAAAATACGACCTTATTATGTGAAAAATGTAAATTAAGAGATAAATACATTTTATTGTAATATTATGATATATATGGAACAAGGAATGTATAAATTAGTGAAAGGAATATTTAGAGAATTAAAGACAAATTTTAATGATGAAAATTAATTATAGGCCGAAATATGAAAAAAGAAAAATTAATACTTTTCTTGCTAATTAAATAAAAATTTAGTTATGAAATGCAAGAAAATGTAATTTTGTGTGTGTATAAATTTATTGAGAATTTTTAAATGATATATTGAATAAATTTCCAATTATTGAGTATATTATGCATGAAATGAAAAATAATGAATAAAGTGTTTTTAGTGATGCTTGATGACTTAATTGAATGTTCATAGTGAATTATTGATATATTAGAATGCAAAGTGTGGAAAAAATTATGGTAGTGATAAATTTTTTATGAATGAATAAGATATTAAGTGATTAATAATGTAAAAATAATAGAATTTATGAATTTAATGAAAAATGAATTAAAGAAAAAATAATAATAATGCCCTTGGTTATTTTTCTGATGGTGAAATCTAGCTCATGATATAATTAGCTAGTCATAGGAACACCATTACCGCGGTGCGGGTCATGGCGACTCGTTTATGTAGGCAAATGACGGTCTATTTCAGTGATAGTGATTCAGTGATCAGTGTACAATGCATTGCTTGGGTGGTCATTCGGGATTACTTTTCAGTGTAGTGGACTTTTGGGTCTATGTCTCATGTATCCGGTCTGAAGATTTTCTATCGGATTGAAACTAGGGGCAAATGTGAATAAAAATAGTACAAATGATTTAAGTAAAAAATATAATAAGAAAAGATGTAAGTGAAAAGTATTTTAAAAATGAAGTATGTGAAAAAAATGATAAATATAATAAATATGATAAATGGAAAAAATGGGAGAAAAACGAGATAAGTGATAATTATAATAAATATGATAAAAGTGACAAATATGAATTAAATGATAAAAAATATATATAAATAAAAGATCAAAATGACAAGAGTGAATAAAAGTAGAAAAGTATGATAAAAATGATAAATGTGGAAAAAAATATAATAAAAATGATAAATGTGAATAAAAGTAGTAGATGTGAATAAAGTGGAAATTATAATAAAAATCGATAAAGTGAAAATTATGATGAAAATGAAATAAGTAAAGAAAAAAAAAATAAAAGTGGAAAATGTGATAAAGTTGATATAAGTGATAAATATAATAATTATAATAAAAATGATAAAGATAATAAAGATTGTATAACAATAATAATGACAAATGTGATAAAAATAGTAAAATTGACAAACAAAATTTAAGTGGAAGAAAAATGTTAAATTATGTAGTTTAAAAGAAAATAAATGAAAAATAAAATATTAATGGCAAAAGTGTAAATAAATGTAAAGCAATGGAAATATTGTAAATAAATTAAAATTTAGGAAATAAAGTGAAATTTGTAGCTAATTAAATTAATGATTGAAAAAAAATAAAGAAGAAAGAAATGAATGGTTAATTAAAAAAAAGTGAAAATGGACTGAATTGAAAGTTCAGGAGTAATTAAAAAAATTGAATTGAGAAAAATTGTTAAAATTAATTAAGATATTAAATAGTGAATTAAAGATAAATAAAAGTAAAGTATTGATAAAATGAATAATAAAAATATTAAAGAGAGAATTTGAATAATGTATTAAAAATATTATTGCATGTATAAATACATGAAAAAAATATGTCAGTGGAAATTTTTAGATTTGTAATCACCACTAAGCATATTAATGCTCAGCATGTAGTTATTTGACTGCGTGCAGATAGTAGCAGGAAAGGCAAGAGCAAGCATACAAAAATTTGGGAGCTGAAAGAAGAAGAAATAATAGAAGGTTATTATCAAAGATAACATGTATATATATGTTTAGGTATGAAGTTGTAGAAATAAAATGTATATATTATGATAAAAAATATTCGTGAATTATTATGTGTGAAGAATGCAATGTCAAATTGTGATTGAATGGAGAATACGTTATATATTATATGTACTTTTGTGCCCAAATATGGGCTATAGATTGTTTGCTTTGCAGGTGAGGTAGATAGGTTATAGCCGTTATGCTGCCGAAATTTTTAAAAAAACAAAAAGGATTAATTAAATGTTGGTAATATTATAGTTATTAAATTAAGATAGAAATTTTTTTTTTGGCATACATCGGCTATAATCGTATTTATCCACGTAACGTACGTATAGATATGAATAAGTGTTATAAGGGTGTTACACAAGGCCCATTACTTATCTTGGGGTGTGTGAAGAACCATCTTTCATGGACTAGTCCAATGGGCTAAACAAGTCAAAGTCCATAAAATTAAAGATTACAAGTCATGTGTCAACCATGTGCTTAAAATCATGTGTCACGCATGTGTCTACTTATGGGGTTTGGACTTAACTTGTAATTGAGGTTAATTATGTATGTGGGTTGTCTAATTTAAATTACCTTAGGCTTTAATTAGTGATAGACACGTGGGCCAAAGAAATAAAGCCCAACCCACCACTTATCTTATTTTAGAAAGATTTAATTAGTATCCTAATTCAGGTAGGACTCTACCTTTTTAGAATATGAGTTAAAATATGACAGTACTTTCAGGAGTTGAGTTAGAATAGGATTTAGTTATCATTTACCATAAATGATTCAAAGACTTAGGGCTATAAATACTCATATAGACTTCTTGTACAAGACAAGAATGAATAAAAACGAATTTGAGTGTTTTTCTTTAAATTGAGGCAGATTTGCATCTCTTTATTACATTTAGGAATTAGTTACTTATCAAGTAATATTGCTTGTGGCGTAGTTATTCTTAATAAACCATATAATTTTGGTTCTTTGCTACATTGGTTAGCTTTGAGTCGGATTCAATCTATGATCATCATAGTTTAAGGTTTGTTTACCTTGTCTTGTTAAGGGGTTTCAAGGCATGGTCTTTGGGGTTCAACATCATCCAACTACTGATTTTGGCTGCTATTTTAGAATAAAACTTTCACAATGTACTTTCTTCAACCTAGTAGAACTAAGAGGGTTGCCTAAGTATTTGATAGGTAGGTTCCCCTCTTTAAAGTTGATTTCTTGCAGAATCCTCAACTTTTCCTCAACAAAAATTCTAGAAAAAAAAGCTTAACTTTTATCTTCATTGATTTGGAGCCTAAATACATCTTTGAAATGAGGAATTATAATTGTCATCCCTTTTATGGATGTAATTTCTCCCTTTGCCCAAACAATCACTAAAAAGAGGATGAATTGATGAACAATTAAAATATATACAAATGCACAAGATTTTATGGTGGTTAGGGCAATAAAAATCCTTACGTCCACTCCCCAATTTACCATTAGGATTTCACTAGAACTGACTTAGTGTTACAATGAAATTTTCTCTAGTTCACTCCAAATGAGGTGTTTACTCAGTTCACACCAAACCCAAGTTTTTCTTGTATTTTAATAGTTAATATAACAATCAATTTTTTATGTTTTATGGCTCACACAACAGCTTTTACAACCACCAAAGTATTTAAGGTTAACACTTGAACCAAATAGCTCACAATTGATTATAAAGATATTGAGAAACAAAATTGCAAGAGTTTGGCCACTTAAAAATTAATGTTCTACATTCAATGGCCTCTTAGAAAGGTAGTGTTTACCCATCAATTAGTTGTTACAAAGGTTGGTCGTAACTCTCCCTAATATTTTAAAATTGTTGCATTAAATGTTGCATGCAGGAGGAAATCTGTGGTTGTGCTTTCATTGTCGAGGTCAAGAAATTTGAAGATTTAGTTGTCCAAGACATGTGGTAGCCTTTGATTCTTTCTCATTTTCAACAACTATATTAGATGAAAATTTGCGGGCACACTACAATTTTGTAGTTTTCCATTTTATTTTTGCATCCAATCTTAAGGTTGCGCTTACCATCGCGAACCATTCTACAAATCAAGGGCTTTTGGCTTTAAAAGAATAGTGGTGACACTTCTGGATATCGCGATTGCAAAATTTAAATCTTATAGAATCCCTGTTAAGCCCTGAGACTAAACTTAGACACGTGATAGCATAGTGTTGAGCCATCTTCCAACAGTCATGACCATACAAAAATTGCTATTATGCCAAGATGTTGCGGTTGCGATTACCCTTCTTGCGATCTATTCGTGAGTGCTCTTCAAGTTGCAAATCACACTAGAAGTTGAGGTGCATTTGCTATCACAATGTCATAATCGCTCTTAGGTAGCAATAATGAAATGTCTTTCATGTGTTGTGTCACAACTATGATAGTGGTCATGAAACCTACTAGAATTTGTGCTCATTCTCCAAGCTTTAGATGCATTTGAGTGATATGAGGTGCGGTCACAATACTTGTGTCATGGTCACTATTATGTTCCCGATTGCTACTTTTAGGTCAGTTAGAATTCTTTCAAAATTGATTTAAGTTATTTTCATTATTTTAACTTGAAACTTGGTACACTATCAAAACAACACTAAGATAAAAATATTAGTACCATTTAATTTGATTGTCAAAATCAAAATAGAAATCGATCACATTAAAGTTAACAATCTCTTCTTTTTTAATTTTGACAATCAAACTAAGCAAAAATATAAAATTAAACTTACAAAAATCAAATTAAGATATTGAAATACTTATGTAACAAGTTTCAAGACAATACAATAAGAAACAAGCAATATATCAAAAAGTCAAAGTTAATATATAAAAGTCAACATTTTAAACAATTTTAAGCCAAGAGAACCAAATTTCATAGTAGCCCACATCGTCCAGTGATTCGGTTTTAGCAACATCACCTTTCTTTAACTCATATATAGAAAACCAAATTTCATAGTAACTCAAATCGCTGACCCCTTATTCTTAATCTCAAGAGCAAAGAAAAATTATGTAGTCAAGAGATCATATCCTTCTATGTTTGGAAAGACAAATTTTGTCCATCCAACTTTCTCAAGTGCAGTTTCAAGCTCCTCTTTAATTCTCAACTTCTCAAGATGATTCAACCTTATTGTCAATTTGACTCACTCTATGCAAGTATTTCTAAAGCCATTTGCAGCCTCTTTCAATTGACTGAACTCTAACTCAAGTAATTGAGCTCCAATACAAACATTATGTCATATAATTCTTCCTTATATCTAATGGTATTGTAGTACTTTCACTGTGGTCACCAAAAATATGTTCACCCAAAAAATTTTTTGAAATCCGTACAGAGTATCTAAGAAATCAAAGTAAATATTGAATTTATAAGAGTTCGCCAAATAAGTATAAAGTCCAGGGGTCAGTACTTGTAAGGGACAAATAATTGAGTAGGCTAATTATTTAGCAAGCATAAGCAATATTTAATGGATCATGAGATTGAAAAAAAGTATTAAAACTACTAGTTAAAGCTAATGAAAAAGAGAAAATTGAGTTGATTGATATGTTGAGTATGATGTATTATGAGTCCAAGAGTTAAAAATGTTCATAGTACAACAGTCACAATCTTATTAGTCTTAATTGTACAAGTATTCTAGTTGTAACTAAATAAAATGGTACAAGTTTAGTTGGATAAGACCTTGCATCCTTATTCTAGGATAGCACTCATCTCAACCAATCCCAGTCCTAGACGTATTCCACCTTTCCTCACCAAATCCTACTCTAAATGTGATTAGAAATACGAAATGCAATTTTTGATAATTTGATCATCAATTAATTATTCTCGAATGGTTCCATTCGAACGGTTGTACAGTAGGATTTTTGGGATTTATGGGGTTTCATGTTCCTGTTGACAGCTTAGTTGCTTTTTAGTTTTTACTTAATACACAATAAATTGGGCCAAGATTTCATTGTTGTTCAAGGGAATATGACATTTTTACCTTGCATAAGATAAGATTGTCATACATCATCCAAATGCTCCTATAAGTTAAGAATATAATACTTTTCCAGTGGCTTGTAAAGATATTTCTATGAAAATTTAACATAAATTAACGATAGTTCTGCTTTAGGTGCTTTCAATAAATAAATAAATAAAACAGTTCATAATAGTTGCTCCTTTACCAATTCACCTTCGTGACAACTACAGCAAATTGCCAAATATTTTTACCATTTACGATATGATGAATTATAGCATATGTTAGCAATTGCTTCTGTTATTGGCCCCCATCAATCAATCACAATCACTTAGCTGTTTAATACAATATACAAAATATTATTCTAAAATTATTTGGCTTTTGATCTATCAGAAATCACAATACAATAAAGATTGAAACCAATTTCCTAATCAGTCACTGGTTTCCATATAAAGAAATGTGCCTAATTCTCTGAAAATTACATCTTCTAAGAGATTAAATTGTACAATTGTTATAATTGAATCTAATCCCCTAACCAGTCCCAAAAATTCAATTGAGGGCAAATTTCATTCTGCCCCCCCTTTTCTCTCTTTGGAATCTAATTCTAAACCCTTAAAAGTTAGCCCCAAAGAATGCCAAATATTTACAGAAATGTAATCATCACACTCCTAATTCAAATTTTGCATCTCATTCTTCATCTTTCATTGTCTAAATCCGATTCCGCCACCGGGTTGGGTCGAATACCTGATCCCATACGGGTCAAGCGAGTTCGAGAAATTCTGAATCGAATTTTGTTGAAAGAACCCCGAGTTGTCAACTCGGGGAGTTCTTATTCCGCTTTGAACCTCTTGTTCCACTTTCATATCCACGTGTCCAAGTTGCTGCATCAAAGAAGGGACATAAAAGTCATTACAATCATTTGCATGACAAATCATCCCCTGAGTTTGCCCAAGTTCAGGGCCCGAGTTCAACCCGGCAAGACTCGCCCAGTCAAAATTACCGGAACCCAATTGGTTGATGTTGATTTTGTCATCGGGTTCAGGTTGCGTTGTTTTGGAAGGGTTGGAGGAGGGCAAAGAGAAGAAACGTTCATTAATTTTCGGCAAAGAGTCTAATACATCATCGAGATGAGAAGACGAAGAAGAACAGGATCCATTATTGCTATGTTCTTTGATTGGAATACTTGACATGGGTTTTTGAGAACTCGAATTCTTCTTATATATCCGGCATAAGACCCAATCATCAAGCTGCCATAACAGCAACAACTATAATTAAAATTAAATAACAAAAAAAGAAGAACAAAGATTCAAATTCATTCAATCCCCTGTAAAGAAAAAACAGGGAAATCTTAAATATTACCTTAGAGCTTCCATTTTTGCGAGATGATTCTAAGAGGCGATACTCGTGCATAATCCAATTAGTTTTGGTGCCTTTTGGAGCTTTCCCAACATAGAACACTAAAGCTTTCTTTATACCAACTTTACGCCCTTCTGTGCTTATAACTTTATCGGTTCCTGTTGCCTTCCAGTACCCCGAACCCGCTACCCGATTCGGTCGTGAGCCGTTCGGGTATTTTCGATCTCTAGGACTGAAGAAGTACCATTCTTTTTCACCAAAAATTGCTTTGCCTGTTAAAAATCAACAAAACCCAGTTCATTATTTGACATAATTACGTTAACAATCATCAGGATACTTGTTTTCTCGGGTTGAAATATTACTTGGTAAGACCCATGCATCGAACTTGTACAAATCAATTTCAGCAATAATTTGCAAAGAGAATTGATGACCAGCAACTTTCCTGCACAAATACTGCACTAGCAGCTCCTCGTCGGTCGGGTAGAACCGAAAACCTGGTGGTAAGCTCAATTGGGCAAGCGGGTCTACTTCTTGAACTCCCATTTTGAAAGAGAAAAACAGTTTGTTTGGCTAGAGAGAAAATGGATAGCTAGAATTTTCTGTCCGTTTATCCCTCTTCTGTTTCTCAAAAAATTTTACCGATTTCCTCTCGTTCTTTCTGGGGATTGTTGTGTGAAACTTGCTTATATAGCGGATAGAAAGAGAGAGATAAATACGGTCGTCATTGTCTTACTGTTGGATCAAAAGGACCCACTTCATGCTTATCACCGTTAAAAGTAAGCCACGTGCCTCTAACAGGCGGCCGACCTTATCCAAGAGCGAAAGAACCTTGAGTTTTAGAGAGAGAAAACTCTTAATTTGTTCTTCTGACTTTGGTGCATGAACCGCCACTAAAGGCCGATAATAATGAGTCACCGATATGAGGGACACGCGTAAATACGGAAACATATTCCATAAATCTAAAACAGGTAGTACCAAAACTATATGACACCAGGACAAAACAAACAAAATTTAATCTTTATTAAAGCATTTTGCACGTGATGACACGTGGATGTGTAGTCGAGTGAAGTTAGGCTAGAATTTCCTTTTTTCAAAAGGGCAAGTGAGGGAAAATAAAAAATAAAAAAAGAAAAGAAAAGAAAAAGGTGGCTTGAAATTTGACACGTTAAATTTTGGTTTTACTTTTTTCCTTTTTCTATATTTTGTGAAAATGAATGCATAAGATTAGGGTTTCTTTCACTCAAAAACCTCTACAAACTGCCCTCCATGTATCGTGCGGGATTGGACCACTTTTTTCTTTTTTTGATTAATGAGATATTTCGACCTAATTAGTGTTTAAATTTCATATCAACGATTTTCGTAATGAAATTTGAATGAAAATTTTATTATTTAATACTCATTAATTATTTGAGAGTAAAATAATTAATTATAAAATAAATATATTTATCAGCCATTAAATTAAATGACAATCACTTAGAAAGTAATTATCACCATTATTCATTTTTGAAAAACTCAATCAAAATCAACCCATTTTTGAAAAGTTGTTTGTGCAATTAAGCCAATAATAAGAGGGATTTAATAAATGGGATTGCTAACGATGGGTCAGGTCAAAGTTTGAGATGGGGCATATGGTATAGAGAACTACATTGTTCTCAAGATTAGGGTTTCTCCTTTTAGATTTATGTGGACGTGGAACAGTTTTGAAGAATAAAGAAAGAAAGAAAAATGAGAATAATCATATCTAAAAGATGGAATTTTTTATTTTTATTTTTATTTTTTGGTGGGTCAAAGTGGCACGTAGAGAAGGATCACATGATTTTGACGACACGTGGCATTTAAAAAATTTATGTGGGGTTTCAAAATTTTGCCAACTCTTCATATGTATTGAGTATTACAATATGTGGAAGAGAAATGCATGAAAATATTTTTGTAGAGAGAGAAAAAAAATTATTATTTTTTAATTTTTTAATCTCCTCGTTAATCAATTAGGAGCTATTTTAACATTTTTCTTTTTATCGAAAATACGAACAGGAGAAAAAATAAAGAAAATTAAGTTAAAAGAGAGCGTGCGTCGAGTTATGATTAGATACAGTAATAGTAAAGGTTGAAAGTATATATTTTTTTAATGCCACGTATATATTAAAAGAACAACTGGAAGATTTTTATTGGATATTAACGTTGGAGTTGTCAGAAACTGGGAGATTCGGATACCGTCCTTTTCTGTTCTCCTTTTGCTTGTGGAATATAAGGATTTCTACACGTGGATTTGAATTTCTAACTCATCGTGATGGATCAATATCTTATGTTTTGACTTCTCGGGTGTTGGAGAGAAGAAAGATTGAATTGAAGCTTCAAATATTTGGAATTCAATGATTGGATAATTCTTCTTTTCACATTGTTAATTTCATAAACATACGACTTATTGTAACGGCAGTTAAAATATTTTTTTTATTATTATTATGATTATATTACCTAGAAGACTAAAAATAGCAAATTCCAAAAATATTTATTTTTCTAAAATGAAGATATGTATAAAGTTAGAGAATTTTTTTTATTTTTAATTTAAAAAATTAATTGGAATAAAATAAATTTTATTTTTTTATACAATGGTTGGAATGGAGAGAGTAATTACTTTAATTTTAGATTACAAGGAAACTTCCTTCTTCTTGATGTGTTGCTTCCCAAGTTTTGATTATAATCAAGTTGAAGAATATTCAAAGAGAGGATAGAATTTTATGCCACGAACATTATCTCCTCTATTTGTTTTTTTTTTCTGTCTCCTAATAAAAAAGTTAAATCAATATTTAGATATTTAGATATTTGTCTTCTAATTAAGGATCTTATAATTCCATTTTTTTATGCTTCTTTTTGCTTAACATGTAAGTTAATATTAATTTAGATATTTGTCTTCTAAGGATCTTATAATTCCACTTTCTATAATATAATATACTTCTTTTTGCTTAACATTTTTTTATTGTACGAAGAAAATATCTTTAATCGGTCAATCAGAAATTCAAATTGCTCAGCGGACGACATAGGATTCATGTGAAAAACTAGGTTTCAGCTTTACAATTTGACTCTATTTAATGCTGAATTTTCTTTCCGGCACAAGTGCAATTAGATGGAAAAATAATAATAATAAAAATATTAAGAATTTGAATGTTTAAATAGCATAAATATAATTGACTGAGACGACTAGAATCAGGCTGCTATATACTTGATGTTAATTCTATAAAATAAAAAATAAAAAAATTTTGCTTAAATGCTTAACATTAAATAAATAAATAGATGGATAAATATCAAAAGGCTGCAGAAAACAAAGTTCCCGCGAAATTTCGAATACAAGTCATAGGCGGAACAGAAGAAATCGATCATTCTGTATATAGGAACCGACATGCCAACTTTGTGGACTAAATTATTGCCATCATCACCTTCGGACTGATTTTTGCCGTAGTTGATGACCTATTAATGTTTATTTAATTAACTTTTGAAATTTATAAAAAGTTGGCTTGAATTCGCACATTAATTATAATGGTTTTTCTAATTTCAAAAAAAAAATTATTTTTCTAATAATATAATGCGTATTATGTATGTTGCATTTCAAAATAATATTTATATGAATACTAACACATGCCAATATGAATATTGATAATATTTCAAATAACTATTCATTTTGCCGACCCTTAGAAATCAGATTTGAATTGAAATTTTGATTTACATTCATTAGTTGTAACAAATGTGTAATTGCACATTGTAAGTGGGATTTTGTTTTCCTTTATTGTTTCAAGCATTTATGTGTATTAAAATTCAATATTCTAATTGAGTCAAAATCAGACCATGGTATACAAATTTGTTTTTCTAGCCCGCCTCTGATTAGCAAAGCCATCTACCAACTAGCCCTACTCAGCACAAACCTACTTTTGTGTGTGAGCATCCGCATCCTCTTATAAAATTGAATTGCAAAAAATGATGTGTCAATAAATAAAAGTTTGCATGGATAATTAACAAGCTTGCAACTTATGAAAGTGCAGAGAAAATTCAATTTGAATATAAAATTCTAGTAGATATCATTTTTATAATTTTATAATAAGTTTAAATAAAATAAATAAATAATATATTTTTTTATTAATTAATATATTTAAAATTAATTAATGTGTAATTAATAGTTAAAATAATTAATTAAATGATAGATTAATATAAAATATAAAATTAAGTTAATATAATTAATTATATTTAATAATATAAATACAATTATTAATATACAATTAATGTTAATTAATATAAAAAAATTAATAATATAATTATTTATATTAACTTAATTTCATATTTTAATTACAAATTTAATAATAATAATAATAATAATAATAATAATAATAATAATAATAACAATAATAATACACTATATAATAACAAACCACAAAGATAAACTACAAAATTGAATTTTTAGTGTTGGATTTTATTTAAGTTCAATTATAATTTTCTACGTATTTTTTTCATAAATGAAATTTAGTGTGCTTCTTTTATTTTTCATAATTAATTTTTTATGCAATTTATTAATTTTAATTTTTAATAATTATAACAATAAAATTCAATTTATTTAACAATTAAAAAATATAATATTTTAATTGTTAATAGTGAATATAATATATTAAAATATTAATCGGATTCTACAAATTAAAATTGATGTCGATTATAAGAGTAAAATGTATTTAAAAGTATAATTGGAATTTTGTTGATGTGTTAATTTGAATGCAGACCATTATTTGAAATTGTCATCCAATTTCAACGATGGAGATCCTCTTAGATATATATATATATATATATATAGCGATTGAATTGGTGTCTTGCACTTCTTCTTTAAGTTAATGAACTCGTTGAGTTAGATTTCCTGTATTGTTTAGCTTTTAGATGGGAAACGATCAAATTCATTTTATGAGTAGGGTTGACCATGGCTTAGAATTGCTGATTTTTAGATCCCAAAAATTAGGGACCAGAACTATGGAAGCCCTAGTTTGAGGCCGTAACTAACCTGGCGGTTTGATTATTCAAATATTTTTTTTAAATTTAAATTATTTTAATAAAAAATATACAATAAATACAATAAATAAATATGATTAAAATTATTAAATTTTAGTTATAAATTTTATTCATAAAAATTAAACTTTATTGTGGGATGAATTTGAAATTAAAAAATTAATTTGTCTTATTAATTTGTTTATAAAGCAAGAAAGAATTTAAGTTAGAAAAAAGTGAATTTTTTTTTGAGAATAAGTTATATTAATAACTTATCAAATAATAATTTGTGTAAGTTATAAATTTGCAATAAGTTATAAATAATATAAAAATTCTAAGAAAAAAACTTTGTATGTGTAATAACTAATAAGTTACATTGTTATAAAAAAAGAACATGATTTTGATAAATTATAAGTTATATTTTAAAAATGATCATACAACGACCACACAATGACCAACAGTAATGGACAGAAAAAGTTGGTTGCTAAAGTGGTCGCAAAAGTTTGCCACTTTAGCAACCGAATTTGTTGTCATTGAATATAACAACCACCTAATATGGTCGTTAAATTAATAATATTTTTTAAATATATATTTTTAAAAAATTATTAAAAATTAAAAATTTTAAATAATAATTATTTTCATTAATATTAATAACAAATATTTATTATTATTAAATATAATTTAATATTAAATAGTAATTGCAAATAGTAAAATAATTAACATATAATAAATAAAAAATGTGCAATACAATGAATTCATTTGAATAGGCTTTGATACCATGCTAGAATTTCTTATTGAATAAAAAGAATTACACATGTTTAAATAGAAATTTTGTTCCAAGAATTAAAGAGCAAAAAAAATACAAAAAATACAAAAATACAAAAAGAAATATCCTAGAAAGATCATGGAAGCCAGACTTGTATCTCTTCTAGCATTGCTCTAATTGTGACTCCCAAGAACCTCCCAAAAGTTCTAAACTAAAGAAAAACTGTAATGCTTGCAAGTTAGGGTCTAGGAATCACATGTTATAAAAATATATAAAGAGTATATGGCAGATATATAATAGTTATGAATATTGAAAGCATGAAAATAATTAAAAAGATAAGAAAAATGTAGTTCTCATTGTTCATAGCCATGAATGTCGTAAAATTCAGATTCTGAAGTTGATGATCTCTATAATCGTAACACACATGTTCACACCCATGAAACTCTACAGTTTAAATTGAACAATTTTGTATTTTTAACAGAAACTCATAAAAATTCAACCTAAAACCCTAGCCACCAAACCTCTAAATCTCCATAATCAATTCCCTTCAATCTCTTTCAATTCAGATTTATAAAATACGAATCTCCACCATAAAAGAAAGTAAAAATGAATTAGAAATAAGGATTTTATTAAGATAATTGAAGTCAGAACCAAGGAGTATAAGAACACGATTTTGAACCCTATAACTAATCTAGAATTTTACAAAATAGAGGTAAGGGATTTCCCTTTTCATTATTCTTTCTATGTTTCTATTCATCTTAAATAGAGGGATAATGTTTAAGGGTTTAAGTTAGGTTTCTACTTTATTGATGTCTTAAATAATTAGATATGGTCGGAATAGATTTTAATGTGGTCTCTGGTTTCATGTTAGGGACCGAGGTAGAGAGTAAATAATCCCACAAGAGACAGTAGACATGAGAGATTGAGTTTAAGGCTCAAATAATTGAGGTTTATGCATATACACTTTTTAATTCGAATATATTATGCTCGTGATATGAAATATAATTATGGTATTGTAATTGACATGAAATATTGATATATTAGTTGTCGAATTTGGGATAATTAACTTGTGAAATTCTGAGATGCATAATGAAAATTGATATATGACAATTGATTGTGTTGAGACATTGTTAATGGTAAATGGATTCTTAATTAGTTAGGATTGAATGGAATGTTGATTGTTCATAGTTGATTAAATGATAAAATATTAAAAAGTATTAATAGGAGTGACTAACATTAATGACTAACATTTTTTATTCGAAGACTAGTTTAGGATTAGGTTGAATGTCACTGAGAGGATTACGGTATTGTAGGATATTATTATGTATTAAATCAGGGTGACTTAAACTTGAGTTATAACGTCTTTTTTTTCCATATGTATGTAGTTATTATACTTACTCATCAAGGTGGCTTAAGCTTTGATTAAAGTTATTCTGATTTGAGAAGCTCAGTAGTAGCAATACAGACAGATACAGTTAGTGAGCAATGTGACTTAAACTTGGGTTAGATTGCTCTTATTTTACAATCTGCATCTAAATAGTCCAGGTCTAGAGTATTGGATAGAAAACAGTGAATTATTGTAATGCAGTATACATAAATTATAAAGTGGAATACAGTAAATTGTAATACAACACATAGTGAGTTTGCAAACCAGTAATACAAAAAGTGAATCAGAATTATGGAATCTGAATATAGTTACATCCTTGAGAAGAAATGTGTAAAATTAGTAATCAAACATATGAATCCTGAAGTTAGCTACTTGTATTATATGATAAAAATTCATTATGACGTGGATACACTTATGTGATTTATGCCATGAATATACTTATATCTCGTGATTCAATATGTATGTTTTCATTGTTATATATGATGGCATAATTGAGCACTCGGGTATGTTCACGATTTGAATACTATGATAACGTATGAATGCATGCTGAAATTTTAATGCTTATATATAACTTTTGCCCAGATATTGAGCTAAGAAGGAGAGTTGAATTGGAGATTAAAAAAACTTAACTTTTAAGTGCGGAAATAAAAATTAAGTTTAGTAGAGATAGAGAAATTTGACACCAGGATTTTTATAGAAGTTCAGGTGTTAACAAACCATACTCCTCTCCCCAATCGCAATTAGGAGTTTTACTAACACACTAAGTGTTACAATGGAGTTTTACAAGCTCACTTCCAACTATGGTGTTTCTAACAATGGCTCACACCTAACCCAGAAATCCCTTGTATTTTGATGGCTCGCACAATAATCAATTTCTTATGTTTTACAGGCTCACACAAATAACCTTTACCTTGTGTTTTACAGGCTCACACAAACAACATTTACCTTGTATTTTACAGGCTCACACAAACAACATTTCTTTGTGTTTTAGAGACTCACACAACTAACCCTTACAAGTATTCTACTCTTAACTCAGAAATACCCAAAACTCACTTGAGTAAATGATTACAGAGAGAAGCACTTACAAATCTTTATTGCTCAATAAATGATGAGCAAAAATATTTTCACAGAGAATGAATATCAAATGCACAAAATAGCTTACAACAAGATTTTGATTCAAAATATTTGTTATTCTCTTGTTCTTTTGTTCTCCTTGTTGTCTCTCTTGTTCTAGATGCATAAATGACTTGCATTTATACTTCTATATCAAATTATAGCCGTTAGAATGCATTTAATATGAAATTAGCCATTGCACCAACCGTAATAATCGCGCTTGACATTTTTCTCTTTCATCTTTCACGGTTGTGACTCTATGTCTCACGGTCGTGACTGTTCTTCCAAGCCGTGACTGAAGTAGTGACCTTGGCTGTGAAGCATTTTGGAAGGTTTTGAAATGTTTGTTCACGGGCGTGAGATTTTGTCTTCACGGGCGTGACAACCTTCCAAGCCGTGGTCTAAGTGGTGACTTTAGTCGTGAAGCTCTCTGAAAGAATTTGTCATGTCTTTTTACAGGCGTGACATTTATTCACGGACGTGACTGAATGTTCATTCACAGTTTCTATCTTTCTTCATGGTCGTGAACTTTATGTTGGTTTGTTGGCGCTAGGCTTCATCACGGGCATGACACATATGGACACGAGCGTGAACATGCTACTTCTTCAATTTTATCTTTTGAAGATTAATCTTCCATTCTCCATTCTTGCTATCATATTTCATACCCTGTTCAATAGACTTAGAAAACAAGTATGTTAAATACATTATTGCTATTTTATTTGTTAGTATCAAAATGACAGAAATACCCCTCAAAGTTCAACAATCTCCCCCTTTTTGATGGTGACAAATAATCTAGCAATATGTGCTTTTGAGAAGTCTCCCCCTCAAAAGATGCTTAGGATAAAAAATGCTGAAGTGCAAGAATTGTAAAGAATAATAAAGTGTAGCATCAAAATATACTTTCTAGTTTTAAGTATATGCAAGTTATATGCAAAGTATATCCAATGTATACCAAAATTTTCTTTAAAGCATGAAGTATATTTAAGGTATATTCAGAGTATATAAAGTGTGTATTCATTTATGTAACTTGCATCAAGGTATATGAAAAGTATACTTAAGATATATTTAAGGTGTATAAAGCTCATTTGCATACTTGCATATTTATTTTGATTCAAAGTTAAGTGTTGCTCAATATATTGCTAGGTTATTCCTACTTAATTTTGCACTTAACTTAATAATATATTGCTAGTTTCTCCCCCTTTTGTCATCAATCAAAAAGAATATCAAAAAAGATAAATCATAATGGAAAAACAAAGCAAATATATTAATTATGAAAGAGAAGTACAAACAAAAGTAAATAAAAATTCAAAAAGGAAATTCAAATTTCCTTCAAACAAACAAACAAACATAGCAAGGCTAACAGAAACATCTAGCATAACATCTAATTGGACATCCTATCTCTAAGTCAAGCAACTTCTACCTCGAGGCTGTCCATCCGAGACTCCATGAAGTCCTTGAGGTTCTCCAACCTCTCGTCCATCGAAGCCTGCAGCTGCTCAAATCGTGGTGCTAAGAGGTCAACCACTTGCTGAGCCAAATTTGGTGTGGAGGCAGAGGATTGTCCGATGTTCTACTCAACCTCTGAAGGTGTCACCTCAACTCGAGCCCTCTTCTTCTGCTGGATTCCTTGGAGGCCAGCTTTGAAGTCCTCCATATCATTATCTTCCCAAATGATCTCGCCAGTAGTGTCGATGAAGCGATAGTAGATATTGTTCTCAAATACAATTAGAACAGCCACTCCCATCTTAATGAAAGAATCGACATCCAGTCGGTCTCGAAGATGCCCTGGGATGAGGTTGTAGTGATATGCATCCAAATTCAAGTATCCGAGCTTCAAGGCAATATGGGTCACATACCCACCAATAAGAATGTCTCCGGAGGGCTTGGTGGCAATTGACAGGATATGGTTTGCAAAACATCGAGATAATGCCACAGTGAGGCCTCTTTGGGCCATCTCCAGGAGAAAAAGCTCAGACTTCTGAATTATGCCATTGTTGTCTCCTTTGGCAAAGATGCTATAGGTTAGAAACCTATGCAGATATTTGTGCACTGGGGATTGAAGGTGAGTGCTCTTCATCTTTTTAACATTCCATACGCAATCCATACCAAAATGAATGCCTGAGTAGCATCTACTCCACTTCACTGTTGTTCAGGATGCCATCCGAGGGAAGATTGAATAAATCTCTGAATTCTATGGCAGAAAGGGTGTTAGGATTCTTGCATAATTGAGAATTCACCATGCCAGTAGGTGATACTTGCAGAGTGCTCAAAAACTCCAAGGTGGGCTCCCTCAAAGTGGGTTGATGAATGTCAACAAATTCCTTCAAATGACAGGCCTAGAGTTGCTCTGTCATCGCTGTCTCAAGCTCAAGAGTACGAACTGTTTGCCACTCAAATGATCTTGAGGAAATAAATGGCCTTTTCTTGAGCATATAGTACCTAGGATGACAATGCTCTGGAATGATGTTCATTTGGTAATCCGTGTACCTTCTAGGAGCATGAGATTTCTTCCTAGTACCCTTTGATGAACTGGTTTCCATCTTCATTGGAAGAATAAACTTTGGAAGAGTGGAAAAGGTTAGACAGAATTTGTGAGGAAATCCTAAGAAAAGATGATTTGTGATGATGGAATAAGTTTTTGATGGTATTTATAGATGAAATTTGTGACTAGGAGGCCAGAATCTTTAATATGACATTCAATGTATGTAAATGAGAGAAGTTGTAGAGTTGAAATGTGAAAAATAACCGGAAAAAAATGTTATATAGCTGACATCTTCACGGGCGTGAAAAATGTAGTCACGGACGTGAAGTGTCGTGTTCACGGTTTGCTAAAGAGATGCTCTACCTGTGAAGAAATGGGTGAAATTAATCACAGTCGTGATATTTAAAGATCACGGGCATGAATGATGAACTATCATGGTGGTAAAAAAAAAAGTCACGGATGTGAAATGTTGAATTTCACTACTTATGACCGTGAAACAAAGCGTGACACAAAACGTGAACGCTTCTGTAAGTTTTTGGTGAAAATGGTCACGATCGTGAAAAATATCACGGGCGTGAACAAAGGGTTTTATGAGCGTGAATGAAGTCATGAAACATAGTCTTCACTACTTTAAGTCGTGAACCGTGTCGTGAATCAAGTCGTGAAAACTATTGGTTCTTTTGGCGACTTAGTTCACGGTCATGAACATATGTCACGGACGTGAATTGCCTAAAATTCTCATTAAATAAATTTAAGTCCTAAAACAAGACTAAAACATTTCTATAAAGATTCTATCCCTTATAACATAAATTTCCATCAAATTAACTACCTTATATCTAGTAAGATGAGACAAAAACAAGATTATCAATTAAGTATTAACAATTTGGCAATCACAAAGTTAATCCATCAATCATACCAAGCTCTCTTCTTATGAAATTAAATCTTTCCTAATTTAGAGACTTAGTGAATATATCTGCCAATTGATTGTCTGTGCTTATAAATTCCAATGCAACATCTCCATATTGAACATGATTTCTAATAAAATGGTGTCTAATGTCAATATGCTTACTTCTAGAATGTTGAATGGAATTCTTAGAGAGATTTATTGCATTTGTATTGTCACATCTAATAGGTATATGGTTCATACTATGACCATATTCCTTAAGTTGTTGTTTTATCCAAATGATTTGTGTACAACAACATCCTGCTGCTACATACTCTGCTTCAGCAGTAGAAAGAGCAACTTAAACTTGTTTCCTGCTAAACCAAGAAACTAAGTACTCTCCAATAAAGTGATAAGTACCTGAAGTACTTTTTTTTATCTAAAAGACTACCAGCATAATCTGCATCTGAATATCCTACAATGTAAAAGGATGAATTTCTAGGATACCACAAACCTAGATGCAATGAGCCATGTAAATATCTTAGAATTCTTTTTACTGCATTTAAGTGAGATTTTTTTGGACATGATTGAAATCGTGCACATAAGCATACACTATACATTATGTCAGGTCTAGAAGCAGTAAGGTATAAAAATGATCCGATCATACCTCTACAAAGCTTTTCATTAATGCTCTTACCATTTTCATCCTTGTCCAATTTTGTTGAAGTGCTCATTGGAGTCTTGGCATTCTTGCATCTCCCCTTGAAGGATCACCAATGATTTGCTCCTTGAGGTGATTTTTGTCAATCTCCATTCCTTTATGAGCTCTTGTCTGTTTTTCTCTTGAGCTTGAGGTAGAGAATCATCTTGATGTGAATCTTCTTGATCATTTTCTTCTTTTCCATTTCCAAGATCAAGTCTTTCCATAGTTCCTACAACATCATCAAGAACACTACCTTTCACAAGATCAAGTCTACTAGATTCATTAAAAACAACATACATAGATTCTTCAACAGTTAATGACCTTTTATTAAATACTCTATATACTTTGCTAGTTGTAGAGTATCCTAAAAAGATACCTTCATCAGATTTAGAGGCAAATTTTCCAAGGTTGTCCTTGGTATTCAATATGAAGCACTTGCATCCAAATACTCTAAAGTATGATATTAATGGCTTTCTTCCATTCCATAACTCAAATGAGGTTTTTTTTAAAAGAGGTCTTTTGAAAACTTGATTCAAAATATAACAAGCAGTATTTGTGGCTTCTGCCTAAAAGTAAGTTAGTAGACCATACTCATTGAGCATTGTTCTGCCCATTTCAATTAAAATTCAATTTTTCCTTTCAACTACCCCATTTTGTTGAGGTGTCCTAAGAGATGAAAAATTCTACAAAATGCCTTGTTCAAGACAAAAAATTTCAAAGTTTTCATTTTTAAATTCTTTGCCATGGTCGCTTCTTATTTTTGAAATGCAATACCCTTTTTCATTTTGAACTCGTTTAGCAAAGTTTTTGAAATTTTCAAAAGCATCACTCTTTGAGCTAAGAAAATTACCCAAGTAAATCTAGAATAATCATCTATGATGACAAAGGCATAATGTTTTCCTCCTAAGCTTGCAATTCTAATAGATCCAAATAAATCTAAATGCAGAAGTTGTAGAGGTTTTGAGGTACTTACTATGTTTTTGGCTTTGAATGATGACTTGTGTTGCTTCCCTCTTTAGCAAGGTTCACATGTCTTGTCTTTTTCAAATTTGACTTTTGGCAGTCCTTTTACTAGTTCTCATGTGCTGAGGCTTTGAATTAAGTCCATGTTTGCATGACCAAGCCTTTTATGCCACAACCAATAGTCATCACTAGTAGTCACAAGACACTTAGAGGAATAGTTAGATATTTTGAGTAAGTCTATTATGTAGGTATTGACCTCTCTATTTACTTTAAATATCTCTTGACCATCAATATAAGTTACAAGACATTCATTGGAAGTAAAAGTTACTTTATTTCCTTTATCACATAATTGACTTACATTCAACAAGTTATGTTTCAAACCATCAACAAGTAAGACATCTTTAATAAAAGTAGTACCATTAATACCAATAGAACCAATGCCAATTACATTATCCTTAGCATTGTTTCCAAAGGTAACTTTACCTCCATCATTACTTTCGATTTCATTAAAGAGTTTGTCTCCTGTCATATGCATTGAGCATCCACTATCTACTAGCCAAACATTTTTGTTTATTATGGACTTGAGGCATACCTATAGAATCACAATTCAAGTATGATTTTTAAGTACCCAAATGAGCTTGGGTCATTGGAGGTTAGCACATGAAGGTTCCCAATGAGCCTTCTTTATCCAGCAATGTTTATTTATGTGACCAATTTTCATACAATAATTACACTATTTAGGTCTAAACTTGCTTTTTGGTCTAACAATGTATTTGAATGTCATATTTCTATTAGATTGAGTTTGAGAATAATGGCATGCACAATCATGATTAATTGGTTCTTTTCTAGATGCATGTTTCTTATGCATAAAGACATGATTATTCTTTTTATGTATAGAAGGTCTAGTGTACTTATTCCTTAGTGTTGTTCTAGCAAGTATGGAGATGTGAGGTTCACTTGACTTAACAAAAATAGTTTTATGAGAGGATGATGATGTGTCCTTAAATCCTAGAATGTGTCTAATTAAAGGTGGTCTTTGAGACACAATGAAAGTATCTAAACTCTCATTTCCTTTAAGGAATTTTGAAATGGAATTTATAAGTTCCTCAACTTCATTTTTCAAAGTATTATTTTCTTTAAGCAAGGAATTAGGTAAATGAAATCCCTTGTGTTTTGATGGCTCACACAATAACCAATTCCTTGTATTTTACAGGCTCACACAAATAACCTTTACCTTGTATTTTACAAGCTCACACAAACAACATTTACCTTGTGTTTTATAGGCTCACACAAATAACCTTTCTTTGTGTTTTAGAGGCTCACACAACTAACCCTTACAAGTGTTATACTCTTAACCCAGAAATACCCAAAACTCACTTGAGTAAATGATTATAGAGAGAAGCACTTACAAATCTTTATTGCTCAATAAAATATGAGCAAAAAGATTTTCACAGAGAATAAATATCAAATGCACAAAATAGCTTACAACAAGATTTTGATTCAAAATATTTGCTATTCTCTTGTTCTTTTGTTCTCCTTGTTGTCTCTCTTCTTCTGGATGCATAAATGACTTGCATTTATACTTCCATAGCAAATTATAGCCGTTAGAATGCATTTAATATCAAACTAGCCGTTGCACCAACCCTAATAATCGCGCCTGACATTTTTCTCTTTCATCTTTCACGGTTGTGACTCTGTGTCTCACGATCGTGACTGTTCTTCCAAGTCGTGACATTTTTCTCTTTCATCTTTCACGGTCGTGACTCTGTGTCTCACGATCGTGACTGTTCTTCCAAGTCGTGACATTTTTCTCTTTCATCTTTCACGGTCGTGACTCTGTGTCTCACGATCGTGACTGTTCTTCCAAGTCGTGACATTTTTCTCTTTCATCTTTCACGGTCGTGACTCTATGTCTCACGGTCGTGACTGTTCTTCCAAGCCGTGACTGAAGTAGTGACCTTGGCCTGAGGCATTTTGAAATGTTTGTTCACGGATGTGACATTTTATCTTCACGGACGTGACAACCTTCCAAGCCGTGGTCCAACTGGTGATTTTGGTCGTAAAGCTCTCTAGAAGAATTTGTCATGTCTTTTCATGGGTGTGACGTTTATTCATGGACGTGACTGAAATGTTCATTCACAGTTGTTATCTTCCTTCATGGCCGTGAACTTTAAATGTTGGTTTGTTGATGCTAGGCTTCATCACGGGTGTGACACATATGGTCACGGGTGTGAACATGCTACTTTTTGAATTTTATTTTTTGAAGATTAATCTTCCATTCTCCATTCTTGCTATCATATTCCATACTATGTTCAATAGACTTAGAAAACAAGTATGTTAAATACATTATAGCTATTTTATTTGTTAGCATCAAAATGACGGAAATATCCCTCAAGGTTCAACAATAACACTGAGATTTTAGTTGTTTAGCATGTGGGTTTTTCTGCACGCAGATTTGGAGCAGATAGATAGCTAAATTGACGTGAAGAGGAGAATGAGCCAATTAAGGCAATCAGAGTTGACCCATGTTGGAACTGTTTACTTATTCATGCATTTCATTTATTTGATTATCTCTCATAATATGAGATAGAGACAGAAAGCTATACGTGTTTTTAATAAGGACATATAATTGATTTTTTTTATTTATGATTAATAAGAATAAAGTTTTGTAAAATAAGGGTTGATGTTGCCCAAATCAGCTATTGGTTATATTATGGGTTTGATTCAGATACATAAAAATAGTTTTTTTACAACATATAACAAAAAATTGTTTTAGATTGTATGTTAATCAGATATGATGATCTTGATATAAATATAAGTTAGAAAAAGTTTTAAATAAGAATAGATTTATACAGATACAGTCGTGTGATGTTCGTCTGTACAATGGAGTTTGCTCTACTGTATGGATGAGTGCTACAAAAACTCACTAGTTGATGATGCAATTCATATGCCTTATGAAGCCAATGATTAAAAAAATATATAGCAATTAGTAAAATATATTCATACCTATGCCTTATGAAGCCAATGATAAAAATGCATATATTATGATACATAAAAATAAAAAACATTTATCTTATGCTATAAAGTGTCATAGACAAATATTACATACAAGCTTTAACTTATAAACATGTCAGTAAGTGATAACTATAAAGTTTAAAGACCACACTTAATTATCTTTGGTACTTTTTTAAATTCAACTCATTTAAATATATGGAGAGCATTATATGAATGAAGTTTATTAAAAAGTTGAAATACAAAGGAAAGGAAATTGTCACCAAAGTTTCATATTTTCCTCAAAGCCAAAACTTGATTACTCTTGCTTCCACGTTCACAATAATGTTTCATCTAATTGGTGCAGAAAAAAACAATATTAATGAAGTTTAGTACAACATAGGGAAAAACATTTAAGTGAATTTTATATTACAATTAACCTAAAATATGAGTTATACCAAATATGTTTATCAGAAAAAATACTTAATCAGAAGTTGGATATTAATATCACCAATGATATTATTGAAGTTTAGGGAAAAAAAAAGGTGAATGCTGGATAGGATAGAAAATCAAAATTTAGAAGCTTGACTTAGGGAAAAATGTAAGGAGGAATTATATGATGAAGTGACAATTATTGTAGAAAATCATATGCAAGATTGCACATTGTATATGTACATTTCTCAATATTATCCAGTTTTATTTGATATATTAATTAATCTTTTTTTTAACTCATCCAATAGTATTAATCAATGAAAGCAAGTAATGAATGTGTACCATAAAACAATGCAAATATAATTTTGCAACAATACAATCTTCATAACGAAAGAAATTTTTTTGAAATCATGATCATTGTAACTTTGATCTAAAGATAAAAATCTCAAAATGAAGAAGAAAAAATCATCATGGAAATATATTACCCATCACTGCAAATTCTTATCAATAGATCAAGTAAAAATTAGAACTTTTGTTGATTATTTCAATATATATATGCAAGAAATGATCAATGATTTGTGAAACTAAAATATAGGAATAACATCAATGTGATAAAATACCAATACTAAAAGTGATTAGCAAAGAATATATATATATATATATATATATATATATATATATATATATATATATATATATCACTACATGAATAATGTCCTATCAAAAACTAAATGCATATCATTCTAAAGACTAAAAAAAAAAGAAAAAAGAAGAAGTATAAGACAAGAGGAAGGACAAGAAGTTGATAGAAGTAGCCAACCTTGATAATTGTGTAGTAAGTGAAAACTAAAGATGTCAACCATGTAACACCTCATATTCTTAATTTTTGCTCAATCAAGATTTTTCTTAATTTATTTGGTGACTTAATTATTTTATCTGAGTAAAATTTTATTAAAAATTTGAGATTTGTAAAAAATTACAAAATTGCCTCTGAATATATATATATAGAGATTTCAAAGATTAAAATGATAAAAATTTATTTTCTCTCTCATTCTCCCTATATGATCACCATCTCCGTTTATCAACCAAACAACATCTGATCTTCACCAAATTCGAACCAGAAGTAGTTCTCCACGTTCTTATCACTCCGACGACGTCTGATTTTCCAAAAATTGACCGGAGTTTTGGGATCAAAGCAGCAAAAATTGGATTTCGGACTGCCCTTCCATTTCATATATTTCTCAACTTCTTTTCTTAAATATCACATCGGAAATGGACTCAGAACGTCAAAAAACCTTGGAATGTGTAATTTGAGCTCCGATAACCTCGGTTTAAGGGCTGATCGGAGCCGAAATTTCTCACTGTAGTCGTGCGAACTTTTGTAGATCTACACGTTTTCAGCCACTTTCGAGCCACAAAACTTACATATTTGGACTCCTCACACCTCAAGCTTTCTTTTAGTACTATCTAATCGTCGATCCACATCTGTCAAAAAATTTTCAGTAACTGAAGTCCGACGACCACTAATCGGATATTTTGGATAAAATATTCGACTCGTTAAATAGATTCATATGGTATAAACCGCACCTCCTAATTATTTTTAGATAGTGAGATATGAATTTATTTGTGAAGTTAAATATATTTTTATTATTAAAGTGATTAATTAATTTAGTTGAATTGCATGATTAATTTCATAATTATTGAATTTTATTGGAGATTATTTAGTGAATAATTGGATTTTATATTATAAAATGGAGGTGATTATTAGTTAAGTTAGATTATTAATATATTAGGTAATTAAATTAATAATCGAGTATTATTAATTATGGAGTTAATTGGAGTGTTTAGAAATGAAAAATAAATTTTGGAATGGAAGAAATATTTAATAGAATTTCTGGTGAATTTTTAGATTATTAGCCTAATTATGAAAAAAATTATTGGGAATTATTGAATATTATTTTAGTGAAATTGATGATGGAGAATGAAAGAAAATGTATTAAAATGATTAGAGGAATTTATTTGGAATTTTTAGAATATTTATTTAATTAAGGAGAATTTTTGAGTTGGAAATGAAATTAAAGGGAAATAAATTGAGAAAAATAGTTTTGGAGGAAAAATAAAGAAAATAAAATATTATTAAGGAAAATAATATTTGAAAATTTTGATCGTATGAGAAAGCGTGTGGACGACCAAAACTGTGATATATGCATTAAACACGCAAAATGAGGAGAATTCTAAATATATAATCTCAATATATATGAGAACGAGAAATTATTGAAAAATTTAAATCTTGCTAGATTTTATATAGTGTAAGATTTAGTAGCTAATTGAAATTTTTATCTTTAAGTGCGACGTCGGGGCAGACGCCACCTCAAGATAAAGGGAAAGAGTCAGCGGATACCAGCAAAGTATAAAAATGTTAGTGCAATTTTTTTTATAATATTAGTCATATTTATATATGTAAGAAATTAAGAAAAATCGAAAAAGTATGAAGTAATAAGGAAAATTTTATTTTTAAATGGTCTATAATATTAGATAAAATATTTTTATATGAAAAATTGGAGTTTTTGCAATTATTGAGTTTTAAATATTTTTCTCGATTTTCAGAAAATTTAAATGTTAAATATACTGTATGATGATAATCATTTTGACATGGAAAAAATATTTATTAACTTTATGGAAGATGAAGTGAATTATAATATGAGAATTTTTCCACATGTTAGCCTAGATATGAACTAAGGTATTATTGACATGCCAATATGGTAGAAATTATGGTTTTGTGCATTTCTGTGGACTGAGTCATATTATATTTGGATCTTGTGCATTTCTGTGGATCCTGAGTTGAAATGTGATATGATACCCTTTTGATTCCCTATGAGCAAGTCTAGAATATTATAATATATGGGTATATGAAAAAGACAGTATTAATAAATAAGAGATATTATGTATCATGAATTCAAAAGGAGTAAAAAAATGATATTATATTATTGCAATTACAAAAATAGATTTAAATATTGAATTGGTTTTACTTAAAATGTATGTTTTATTTTAATGACTATTATTATAAGAATTTTTGCACCACTGAGTTATATACTCAAAGCGAGAGTTTGTTTCCTCTCGCGTAGGTTATAAGAGTAGCAGATAATGTCTGAATTTGTAGATAAGGGACACTGACTTGAGACCCGCTAAATGGAACACAACAGTAGCAATGGTAGCCACCCAGAGCGGGTTGATATTTTTACTATATTTTGATATATCAATACAAACTTTTAAAAATTCATTATAGCATGCATATGTATATGTAAATTATAAAAATAAAAATAAAAAATGGGTTGTAATTATGGTGTGTATATATATATATATATTATATATTACTATATATATATTTTAAATTTCTTATATTAAATATGTTTAAAATTAAAGAAATAGTTATTTTTGAAAAGATTATTATTTCCAGTAACACATCTTATCCGTTCGGTATACGGATAAATATATAGTAGGGTAAGGGGTGTTACAAAGCATGTTCAACCTCCTTTCAAATCAAACAAACTAACCTCACTACAATTTCATATCATATAGTATAACTCAAATTATGTTACATAATTTATATGTGAGAAAAATAAAAACTAGCATAAAAACTTCAAACTTTTGTAGTCTACTAACAAATATCATAATCCAATGCATATCATAGGTGTAATTTACAAGCACTAATCTACCTAAAGAGAACACCAAGACTTATTTGTATAAGTAAAAAGACTAATGTCATCATAAATGTGAATGCTTCAAATGGTATTAACTAATCAACATCAACCCACTTCCCTTAAATACATGAAATCTTCCAAAACTCAATTAGTCACTCTTCAACATGGTAGGATGCCAAACCCTATGACATTGAACCCTTACTGTAATGAAAACATCTGATTGCACATCAAGATACAATTAAAAGGTTCACAATTGAAGCACTAGTGTTATATACACATAGAATAAGATAATTGATTAAAAAGTAATGGATAATATTATAAATAAATAAAGACAATACTTAAATGAGTTGATAATGAAATATATTGGACCAACAATTTTCAGCAAAAGTAAGGGGCAATAAGTTAAAAGTCAAAAAGAGGGTCAAGAAGAGGAGATTAATGTAGCTTTTCAAATGTGCATATGTAATGAAACCTTAGCTTGCTTTATGTAATTTCTTCGATATTAAGTTTCTCCACCTAAATTTGTCAAGGTTGCACTGTAACATATTTCCACTTGTTGACTTTACTCTATTGCTATATGTTATAATAACAAAAATTTTCCTATGTCCTTTATCTACCATTAAACTTTACCATAATCGATATCAGAAAGACATCTAAAATCACAACACACTTGTTTTGACTTGCCAAAATGATTAATTTCAGGACTGTTTGCGAATCTCTCAACCACACAACAATTAGAAATTGGTAAGTTAATTCACAAATTATGTACCTTACTATTCAATAATCATTATAACTGAACAAAGAGAACTTGTAGAGAAGTAAATAAAACAGTAAAAAAGATATTTATATAAATACTAAACTTAGGAAGATATTTGATTCAATTTATTTGATTCGGTATTTTATTTCTTAATTAAATAAAAAGCAAAAACACACACAATGCTAATCCATGAAACAAAAATAGAACCAAATTGGAATTCATGAACTTATTTTCAACAGATAGAGAGAAAATAATGAGTCCATTGTATAGTACGGGCCATATAACTATAGTGTGAGCTTAGGATCATTAATGAGTTTGAAATCTAAGTTGAAATCGAAAGGCTAAAAAGAATTGAAGAAATTGGAATGGGAGGATCTGAGAGAGAAGTTGTTGATAAGGACTAAGATGTAGCAATTGGTTGGGGATTTTGGTGAGAATGAGAGACAGAGAAATGGGAGTAGTGAGATTGCTATGACTATTGAGACAGAGACTTTCTCCAATGGAACAACCCTCTCTCCTAATCTAATGGGTTTGAGCATTTGAGCATTGACCTATCCAGTTTGAGAGAGAAAAGAGAGAGAGAGAGAGAGAGAGTAGAAAAAGATTTAAGATTTTTGAGAGAGAATGGAGACAAGCTAGGGTTTGAGAAATTGAGGCTTTTTATTGATGTAATTATTGATCACAAGTATAAAAGTGCATTTTATTTATTTCTAATCAGTGACCACATCTAAGATGGTTACCAACGACTACCTTAGATGTGATCACTAATTAGCAACGTACTTTTCATTTAGTGACCACAACATGTAGGTCACTAATTAATGACCATCATAATAGTTGCATATTTGTCACTAAATCTCGCACTATATTTTGGTGTATGATTTTGAGACCGCTTGGTTGGTAGTTGTGCAATCACCATTTGGTCACTAAAGCAAAAAATAAAGTTGGTTTCCTATTGGTAGTAATGTGGTCGTTGTCTCATAGCTGTTTAGTGACCATATATATGTAGTGTCTAAGTATGACCTCTAAATAACTGTTTTTTATAGTGATATTTACATATCTTACTATTACCAAATTCAAACATAATTGTTAGATAAATGTCAAATTTGGATAAACCAAAAGATGATATTGATTTTTTGTGTTTTTGCAACACCAAACGATCACCCTCTCTAATTTTTCTCAATTCATTTTCAACTTGACTAATAGTGTCACTAATACTAGTAGTAGAAATATTATAAATCATACTAAATTTCATAAATAAATCACTAGTTATTTTTTTACATCATTAATTATAACTTCAACTAAATCTAAATATGAATAATAAAGAATTCAATAATCATATAAAATAATCTATTTTACATCTAGGATAAAAAATACAATATATGAGATTAACCAAATGAATAAATTTAAAATAATTCAACTATTTATTTTTCATCATAAAATAGAATCATGTAAAATTTGATCATTAATATAATCCTAAAATATATTAATAATATTAATACAATAATAAATGACATGTTGGTAATAAATACTACTTAAAACATATATTGCATTATTAACAACTTTTAAAATATCTAAAAGTTATTGACAATTATCTCAATATTGTGGATATAAATTAATTTGTGGCATATTTTTGGAAATAAATGTGCACAATAATTATCTATATTCATATGATTTGTTGAGTAATTTATAAGTTGAATTCCAAGTGAGAACAACTCTTAGAAATCTTTTAGATCTTTTATCATTTTCAAACAAAATTGATCTCTTAATTTCATTGTTTTTGGATATGACCATAAATATGATATTGCTCTTTTAATTGAAGCAATTATACCACTTAGATATTTCAAACTATCTTGAACACATATATTCAATACATGACATGCACATCTAATATGAAAAAATCTATCTCTAATATTAGATTAATATAATATTTGAAAGTCTTGAATTGAGACGATATTTGCTACTGCATTATAAAAAATTCGATAAAATTTTATGAACTAATCCATTTTATTTCAAAATATTTTTTTTATCAATTTAAAAATATTATAGGCGATATATCGATCATTAAAAACTTTAAATACAAATAATATTTTTTGTAATTGTCATTTACAATCAATCTAATATAATGTAAAACTCATATAAGAATGTTGTCACATTATTTGTATTTAAAAATAATAATGTGACCGTATACGTGTACTACGGTCGTTTAAACTGCAGTATAGAGGCGTACGATCGGAGTCTAAATACGGATAAATACATAAAAATTTAATTATATTAATATGATAAAATGAATAGAAATTTTATCAAAAGAAATAATGCAATTTTGTGTTATGCACGCAAATCGAGACAACGTCTCGAGTCGGAATTTAGGTCTTTCGCTTGATACTAAAATTATAATTTAAGCATACCGAAATATAAAAAATATTATTTTAAAGTTACAGGTGGAGTTATAAGGTGAGATTTTAAAATTATGAGTTTGAATGGTGGAAAATTGATTCTTAGTACAAGTTTACAACCTGATTTTTGGATTAGGAGCTAAAGATATGTGTTTACGATCACAATACAGTCAATGTGATTGAAATTTAATTTTAAAATTTTTAAAATTGATAAATTAGAAATCGGATAATAGATAAATTTTTTACGGGTCAAATTAAGAAAAATGATTAAACCGTAAAAATTTGATTTTTGCATCGGTGGTCATTTTACAAAATTGAAGAGACTGTTTCGAAGAGAAAATTATTTTATAATTTTTAAAATATTTAATTTGATGGGATTAAGTTGTTTAGAGGTTGAATTTTGGAGAATTAAAACTAATTATGAATTAAAATGAGGGAAAATTATGATTGGTTGGAAAATTGTTAAGTCAAAATTAATTGAATCTTGATTGGGCCATGTGTCAATATTAGGGGATAATTAATTTTGATATTAGCCAATAATGGGATGGATTAAGGAATTAATTGAGATTAATTAAGTTAATTTGGGTATATAAAGGAAATTAATTAGACTTTCCTACAAAAATAACAATTCCATCTTCTTCCTTGCTTTTCTCCATGGCCGAACCACTCCAAGCTTCCCTCCCTTGATTTCTTCAAATTTTTTTGTCTTCAAATCATATGTATTCAAAAAATCAAAGGACTAAGGTGGTATTGGTGTGAAGAAAAAGAGAAAAAGGCTGGGACTTTGGCTAAAAGGAAAATCAAGATTTTCTTAATGCCCATTTGAAGAATGTGATAATTTTGCTCCTTTCTCCATGTAATTTGTTGGTTTGATTATTTTCATAACTATTCTTTGAGTTGTGATGTGATATTGGTTAAAATTGTTTGATGGAAAAATTAGAGTTTATGGAAAAAATATTGAACAATTAGATAAAAATAGGAATGAAGAGAACAAGGCTCGAGGATGATGGATTTAGTGAAAAATTGATGAAAATAATTTTTAGGAATTTTTGTGGAATTTTTAGAGAAATTCCATAATTATGGTTAAATTTTACAAAAAATATTTTGAAAGAATTTTTGCCTTAAATTGAAGACAATTGAGTTAATTGGAGTGTATATAAGTAGAAAATAAATTTTGGAATGGAAGAAATATTTAATAGGATTTTTGGTGAATTTTTAGATTTTTAGCCTAATTATGAAAAAAATATTATTAGGAGTTATTGAATATTATTTTAGTGAAATTGATGATTAAAAATGAAAGAAAATGAGTTAAAATGATTGTAGGAATTTTTTTGTAATTTTTAGAATATTTATTGAATTAATGAGAATTTTTGGAATTGGAAATGAACATTAGAAGAATAAAAGAAATAAATTGAGAAAAATAGTTTCGGAGGTGGAAAAATAAAGAAAATAAAATATTATAAAAAAATTAAGATTTGAATTTTTGGTCACACCGGAAAGCGTGATGACTACCAAAATCGTGATTTATGCGTTAAAAACACATAATGAGAAAATTTTTAATTATAGGATCTTGATATCCGTGAGAGCGGAAAATTGTCGAAAAATTTAAATTTTTGTTAGATTTTATATCGTGTGAGATCCAATGGCTAATTGAAATTTCTATCTTTAGGCGCAACGTCGGATCAGACGTCAGCCCAAGATAAAATAAAAGAGTCGGCAGACACCAATAGAACATAAAGGTTAGTGCAATTTTTTTATAATATTAACCATATTTATATGTGTAAGAAATTAAGGAAAATCGGAAAAGTATGAAATAATAAAGAAAATTTTATTTTTAAATGATCTATAATATTATATAAAATATATTTTATATGAAAAATTGGAGTTTTTTCAATTATTAAGTTTGAAATATTTTTCTGTATTTCTAGAAAATTTAAATGTTAAATATATTGTATGATGATAATCATTTTGACATGAAAAGAATATTTATTAATTTTATAGAAAATGAAGTGAATTATAATATGAAAATTTTCTCCACATGTTAGCCTAGACATGAACTAGAGTATTGTTGGCATGCCAATAGGGAAGAAATTATGGGCTTGTGCATTTCTGTGGATCAAGAAAATAGTGTGATCCTGTGCATTTCTATGGATCACCTGATATATTTTTCAGTCATGTGCATTTTATTTTGACTGAGTCATATTACATTTGAATTCTGTGCATTTCTGTGAATCATAAGTTGAGATGTGATATGATATCATTTTAATTCCCTAGGAGCAAGTCTAAGATGTTATAATATATGGGTATATGTGTTGTCTAGATATTAAACCAAGAAGGGGGGTTGAATTGGATATTAAAATTTAACTTTTAAGTGCGGAAAGAAAATTTAAGTTTAGTAGGGATAGAAAAATATGACACAAGGATTTTTATAAAGGTTCGGGTGTCAACAAACCCTACTCCTCTCCCCAATCACAATTGGGTGTTTCACTAACACACTAAGTGTTACAATGAAGTTTTACAAGCTCATTCCCAACTATAGTGTTTCTAACAATGAATCACACTTAACTCAGAAATCCCTTGTATTTTAATGGCTCATACAATAAACCAATTCCTTGTGTTTTAAAGGCTCACACAAATAACATTTACCTTGTATTTTAAAGGCTCACACAAATAACCCTTACTTTGTGTTTTAAAGGCTCACACAAATAACCCTGACAAGTGTTCTACTCTTAATTCCAAAATACCCAAACTCACTTGAGTAGATGATTACAGAGAGAAACACTTACAAATCTATAATGCTTCGAGAATAATGAGCAAAAAGATTTTTACAGAGAATAAATGTTTGTTTTGAAAATATCAAATGTACAAATGACTTGCAACAAGATTTTGATTCAAAGTATTAGCTATTCTCTTATTCTCTTGTTCTGGATGCATAAATGACTTGCATTTATACTTCAATGGTGAATTATAGCCGTTAGATTGCATTTAATATGGAACTAGTCATTGCACCAACTTTTATTGTCGCGTCTGACATGTTTCTCTTTTATCTTTGACGGTCGTGAATATGTGTGTCACGGTCGTGACTATTCTTCCAAGCCGTGACTTGAGTGGTGACCTTGGCTATGAAGCATTCTAGAAGGATTTAAAGTGTTTGATCACGGGCGTGACATTATATCTTCACCGGTGTGACATCCTTCCAAGCCGTGGTCCAAGTGGAGACTCTGGCCGTGAAGCTCTCTGGAAGAATTTGTCATGTCTTCTCACTGTTGCTATCATTCTTTAAGGCCGTGAACTTTAAATGTTGGATGGTTGGCACTAAACTTCATCACGGGCGTGACATATAAGGTCACGAGCGTGAACATGCTATTTCTTCAATTTTATCTTTTCAAGATTAATCTTCCATTCTCCATTCTTGCTATCATATTCCATACCCTGTTCAATAGACTTAGAAACCAAGTATGTTAAATACATTATTGCTATTTTATTTGTTAGCATCAAAATAACAGAAATACCCCTCAAGGTTCAACAATCTCCCCATTTTTGATGGTGACAAATAATCCGGCAATATGTGCTTTTGAGAATTCTCCCCCTCAAAAGATGCTTAGGATAAAAAAAAATGCTGAAGTGCAAGAATTGTAAAGATTGATGAAGTGTAGCATCAAAATATACTTCCTAGTTTTAAATATATGCAAGTTATATGTAAAGTATATCTAATGTATACCAAAATTTTTCCTTAAAGCAAGTTAAGTTTATTCTAAGTATATTTAAGATATATTCAAAGTATATCAAGTGCATATTCATTCATGTAACTTGCATCAAGGTATATGCAAAGTATACTTAAGGTATATGAAGTTCATTTGCATACTTGCATATTCATTTTATTCAAATTAACTTTAAACAATATATTGTTAGGTTCTCCCCCTTTTGTCATCAACAAAAAGAATAACAAAAAGATAAAACATAATGGAAAACAAAAGCAAATATATTAATGTAGAAAAACCAAATACAAAAGTAATTGAAATTCTGAAAGGAAATTTGAAATTCCTACAACAAACAAACTAGAAAATAACATATCTAACATAAAATCTAACCGGGCATCCTATCTCTAAGGTGAGCTACTTCCGCCTCGAGGCTCTCCATGCGAGACTCCATAAAATTCTTGAGGTTCTCTAACCCTCTCATCCATCGAAGCCTGCAATTGCTCAAACTGTGGTGCCAAGAGGTCAGCCACTTACTGAGCCAAGTTTGGTGTGGATGCAGAGGATTGTCCAATTTCCTTCTCAACCTTTGAAGGTGCCACCTCAACTCAAACTCTCTTCCTCTACTGGATTCCTTGGAGGCCAGCTTTGAAGTCATTCGAGTCATTGTCCTCCCAAATGATCTCACCAACAGTGTTGGTGAAGCGGTAGTAGATGTTGTTCTCAAACACTATACGAACAACCGCTCCCATTTTGATGAAGGACTCGACGTCTAGTCGGTCTTGAGGATGTGTTGGTATCCAAGCTTCAAGTGGTGTTCATTTAGCTTCAAGTATCCAAGCTTCATGGCGATGTGAGTCACGTACCCACCAATCAGAATGTCTCCAGAAGGCTTGGTGGCAATTGACAAAAGATGGTTTGCAAACCATCGAGATAAAGCCACTGTTAGGCCTCTTCGAGCCATCTCCAGGAGAAAGAGCTCAGACTTCCTAATTGATCCATTGCTATCTCCTCTGGCGAAAATGTTATAGGTTAGAAACCTATGCAAGCACTTGTGCACTGGGGATCGAAGGTGGGTGCTCTTCGTCTTCTTGACATCCTAGCTGCAATCAAGCCCGAAGTGAGTCCATGCCTGAGTAGCATAGAACTCCACTTCACTCTCATTCAGGATGCCATTAGAGGGAAGGTTGAACAAGTCTCCAAACTCTATGGCAGAGAGGGTGTTCGGATGCTTGCAAATTTGGAATTTCACCGTGCCGGTAGGAGAGACTTGTAGGGTGCTCGAAAATTCCAGAGTTGGTTCCCTCAGTGTCAGTTGATGGATATCAATGAAGTCTTTCAGATGATAAGCCTGGAGTTGTTCAGTCATGCTTGTCTCGAGGCTGAGTGTCCGGATGGTTTGCCACTCAAATGATCTAAAGGAAAGGAGTGGCATTTTCTTGAGCACTGAGTATCTAGGATGATAATGCTTCAGAATAATGTTTAGAAGGTAATCCATGTACCTTCTTGAAGCATGAGACTTCTTTCTTATACCCTTGGAGGAACCGGTTTCCATTTTGATTGAAAAAATAAACTTTTGAAGAGTGAAAATTTTGATAGAAATGTTTGAGTAAAACCTAAGGTGATGTGATTTCTGATGATGGAAATGGTTTTTGAAGATATTTATAAATGGAATGAGTTGCTAGGGGACCATAATCTTCAAAATAGTATTCAATGGTGATAAATGAGAGAAGTTGAGAGAAGTTGGAGAGTTGGAATGAGAGAAATAACGGCATAAATGTTATATAGTCGACATCTTCACGGGCGTGAAAAACTAAGTCACGGGCATGAAGTGTCGTGTTCACAGTTTGCTAAAGAGATACTCTACCTATGAAGAGAGATGTGAAATTGTTCACGGTTGTGAAATTTAAAGGTAACGGGCATGAATGATGAACTAACACGGTGGTGACAGACGAGTCACTGGCGTGAAGTATAAACTTCACTATTTGGGATTGTGAAACAGAGCGTGACACAAAGTGTGAATGTTTATGTAAGTTTTTGGTGGAAATGTTCACGGTCATGAAAAAGCATCACGGGCGTGAACAAAGGGTTTGATGGGGGTGAATGAAAAAGGTTACGGTTTTTAAACATAGTCTTCACTACATTTAGCCGTGAAGTATGTCGTAAAGTAAGTCTGAAAGCTACTGGTTCTTTTGGCAATTTAATTCACAGTCGTGAATGTATGTCACGGGCGTGAATTGCCTAAAAACCTCACCAAATAAAATTAAGCCTAAAATAATACTAAAACAATTCTAAAGAGCTTATATCCCCTATAACATATATTTCCATCAAATTTATTACCTTACATCTAGTAAGATGAGATAAAAACACAAGATTTTCAATCGAGGTTTGACAATTTTGGCAATCACAAAGTTAATCCATCAATCATACCAAGCTCTCTTCTTATGAAATTAAATCTTTGCTCATTTAGAGACTTAGTGAATATATCTGCCAATTGTTTGTCTGTGCTTATAAATTCCAATACAATATCTTCATATTGAACATGATCTCTAATAAAATGGTGTTTAATGTCAATATGCTTACTTTTAGAATGTTGAATGAGATTCTTAGATAGATTTATAGCACTTGTATTGTCACATTTAATAGGTTTCCTTAAGTTGTTGTTTCATCCAAAGGATTTGTGTACAACAACATCCTGCTGCCACATACTCCGCTTCAGCGGTAGAAAGAGCAACTGAAACTTGTTTCTTGCTAAACCAAGAAACTAAGCACTCTCCAATAAAGTGACAAATACCTGAAGTATTTTTTCTATCTAAAAGACTTCCAGCATAATCAGCATCTGAATATCCTATAATGTAAAAGGATGAATTTCTAGGATACCACAAACCTAGATGCAATGAGCCATGTAAATATTTAAAAATTCTTTTTACAACATTTAAATGAGACTCTTTTGGACACGATTGAAAGCAAGCACATAAGCATACACTATACATTATGTCAAGTCTAGAGGCAGTAAGATATAAAAGTGATCCGATCATACCTCTATAGAGCTTTTAATTAATGCTCTTACCCTTTTCATCCTTGTCCAATTTTGTTGATGTGCTCATTGGAGTCTTGACATTCTTGCATCCTTCCATTCCAAATTTCTTAAGTAATTCTTTGGCATATTTGGATTGGTTGATGAATGTGCCCTTATTTCTTTGTTTTATTTGTAAACCAAGGAAATATTTTAGCTCACCCATCATGCTCATTTCGAATTCCTAGTCATACACTTAGCAAATTCTTGACAAAGCAATTCATTAGTAGACCAAAATGTGATATCATCAACATAAATTTGAATAATTAGAATATCATGCTTATGCTTTTTAATAAATAATGTAGTGTTAACATTACCCTTTTTAAAGTTATTTTTTAAAAGAAAAGAACTTGGTCTTTCATATCAAGCTCTTGGGGCTTGTTTCAAACCATATAAAGCTTTTGAAAGTTTAAATACATGATTAGGAAAATCATAGCTTTCAAAACCTGATGGTTGTTCTACATAAACTTCTTCTATAAAACTATTTAAAATGCACTTTTTACATCTATTTGAAAGAGTTTGAAATTCATTTGGCATGCATATACTAAAAGTATTCTTATGGCTTCTAATCTAGCTACAGGAGCATAGGTCTCATCATAATCTATTCATTCTTCTTGATTATACCCTTTTGCAACCAATCTAGCCTTATTCCTAGTTATTGAACCTTGTTCATCTAGTTTATTTCTAAATACCCATTTGCTTCCTATGATTTGAAGCTCATTGGGTCTAGGTACTAAGGTCCATACCTTACTTCTCTCAAATTGGTTGAGTTCCTTTTGCATGGAAATCACCCAACTTTCATCATTAAGAGACTCATCAATATTTTTAGGCTCAATTTGAGAAATAAAAGCAAGGTCAGAAACTAAATGTTTGAGATGAGATCTAGTACTTACTCTCTCAGTAGGATCACCAATGATTTGCTCATTGAGGTGATCTTTTGTCAATCTCCATTCTTTTGGGAGCTCTTGCTTGTTTTCCTCTTGAGTTTGAGGTAGAGAATCATCTTGATGTGAATCTTCTTGATCATTTTCTTCTTTTCCATTTTCAAGATCAAGTCTTTCCATGATACCTACAACATCATCAAGAACACTACGTTTTACAAGATCAAGTCTACTAGATTCATCAAAAATAACATGCATAGATTCTTCAATAGTTAATGACTTTTTTATTAAATACTCTATATGCTTTGCTAGTTGTAGAGTATCCTAAAAAGATACCCTCATTAGATTTAGAGGTAAATTTTCCAAGGTTGTCCTTGGTATTCAATATGAAGCACTTGCATCCAAATACTCTAAAGTATGATATCAAGGGTTTTCTTCCATTCCATAGCTCAAATGAAGTTTTGTTTAGGATAGGTCTTTTGAAAACTAGATTTGAAATATAACAAGCAGTATTTGTGGCTTCTGCCCAAAAGTAAGTATACTCATTGAGCATTGTTATAACCATTTCAATTAAAGTTCGATTTTTCCTTTCGACTACCCCATTTTGTTGAGGTGTCCTAGGAGATAAAAAATTCTACGAAATGCCATGTTCAAAACAAAAACTTTCAAATTTTTCATTTTCAAATTTTTTGCCATGGTCACTTTTTATTCTTGAAATGCAATATCTTTTTCATTTTGAACTCTTTTAGCAAAATTTTTGAAAGTTTCAAAGGCATCACTATTTTGAGCTAAGAAAATTACACAAGTAAATATAGAGTAATCATCTATGATGACAAAGGCATAATGTTTACCTCCTAAGCTTGCAATTCTAGTAGGTCCAAATAAATCTAGATGCAGGAGTTGTAGAGGTTTTGAGATATTTACTATGTTTTTGGATTTGAAGGATGACTTGTGTTGCTTCCCTCTTTGGCAGGGTTCACATGTCTTGTCTTTTTTAAATTTGACTTTTGGCAGTCCCTTTACTAGTTCTCCTGTGCTGAGGCTTTGAATTAAGTCCATGTTTGGATGACCAAACCTTATATGCCACAACCAATATTCATCACTAGTAGTCACAAGACACTTAGAGGAATGGTTAGATATTTTGAGTAAGTCTATTATGTAGGTATTGACCTCTCTATTTTCTTTAAATATCTCTTGACCATCAATAGAGGTTACAAGACATTCATTAGAAGTAAAGGTTACTTTATTTCTTTTATCATATAATTAACTTACACTCAACAAGTTATGTTTCAAACCATCAACAAGTAATACATCTTTAATAAAAGTAGTACCACTAATACCAATAGAACTAATGCCAATTACCTTACCCTTAGCATTGTTTCCAAAGGTAAATTTACCTCCATCATTACTTTCGATTTCATTGAAAAGTTTGTCTCCTGTCATAAGCCTTGAGCATCCACTATCTACTAACCAAGCATTTTTGTTTATTATGGACTTGAGGCATACCTATAGAATCACAATTCAAGTATGGTTTTTAGGTACCCAAATGAGCTTGGGTCCTTGGGGGTTAGCACATGAAGGTTTCTAATGTGCCTTCCTTATCCAGCAATGTTTATTTATGTGACCAATTTTCATACAATAATTATACTGTTTAGGTCTAAAAATGCTTTTTGGTCTTACAATGCTTTTGAATGCCATACTTCTATTAGACTGAGTTTGAGAACAATGACATGCACAATCATGATTAATTGGTAGATGCATGCTTCTTATACATAAAGGCATGATTGGTCTTTTGAGGTTTCTTTCTTAGGCTTATCAATCCTTGATTATTCCTCTTATGTATAAAAGATTTAGTGTATTTAGTGCACTTATCCCTTGGTGTTATTCCAGCAAATGTGGAGATGTGAGGTTCACTTGACTGAACACGAGTAGTTTTGTGAGAAGATGATGATGTGCCCTTAAATCCTAGGCCATGTCTAATTAAAGGTGGTATTTGAGACACAATGAGAGTATCTAAGCTCTCCTTTCCTTTGTGGAATTTTGAAATGGAGTTTCTAAGTTCCTCAACTTCATTTTTCAAAGTATTGTTTTCTTTAAGCAAGGATTTAGTTAAGGGTCTTGAAGAGTATTCATGTAATGACTTTTGAAGAGATTCATTAGATGATTTAAGCTTAAATTTCTCCTTTTCTAAAGTATCCATTTTGATTTTTAAATTAGAAATGTTATTCTTATAAGTATTGAATTTACTCATATATTTCTCTAGTTCTAAATTCAATTCTTTTATTAGGCTTTGCTCATCATCATCATCTTCACTATTACTATCATTATCACTACTATCATTACTGAAAGAGTATGAATGAAGTGATCTTACCTTATCCGAGACGTGATCCTCTATCGCCATGAAGCATAAATGACTTGCATAAATGACTTGCATTTATACTTCCATGGTAAATTATAGCCGTTAGATTGCATTTAATATGGAACTAGCCATTGCACCAACTCTTATTGTTGCGTCTAACATGTTTGTCTTTCATCTTTCACGGTCGTGAATATGTGTGTCACGATCGTGACTATTCTTCCAAGTCGTGACTTGAGTGGTGACCTTGGCCGTGAAACATTCTGGAAGGATTTGAAGTGTTTGATCACAGGTGTGACATTATATCTTCACAGGCGTGACATCCTTCCAATTCGTGGTCCAAGTGGAGACTCTGGCCGTGAAGCTCTCTGGAAGAATTTGTCATGTCTTCTCACAGGCGTGACTTTAATTCACGGGCGTGATTGAAATGTTCATTCAAGGTTGCTATCATTCTTCCTGGCCATGAACTTTAAATGTTGGATGGTTGACGCTAAACTTCATCACGAGCATGACATATAAGGTCACGGGCGTGAACATGCTATTTTTTCAATTTTATCTTTTTAAGATTAATTTTCCATTCTCCATTCTTGCTATCATATTCCATACCCTGTTCAATAGACTTAGAAAACAAGTATGTTAAATACATTATTGTTATTTTATTTGTTAGCATCAAAATGACAGAAATACCCCTCAAGGTTCAACAATATAAAAAATATATTATTAAGAACTCAACGATACATTAGATTATAAAAATATTATATTGTTGTATTTACAAAAAAGGCTTAAATTCTGAATCGGTTTATTTTATTTTAATGATTATTATTATAAGAATTTTTGCACTACTGAGTTATATACTCAACCCGAGAGTTTGTTTTCTCTCGCATAAATTACAAGAGTAGTAGACAGCGTCTGAACTTGTAGATAAGGGACGCTGACTTGAGATTCATAGAATAGAGCACAGTAGTAGCAGTGGTAGCCACTCAGAGCGGGTTGGTCTTTTTACTGTATTTTGATATATCAATACAAACTTTTAAAAGTTCATTATGACATGTATATGCATATGTAAATAATAATAATAATGAGAAAAAAGGGATGAAATTATGGTGTGTATATATATATATTATATATAACTATATATATTTTTTAAATTTCTTATATTAGATATGTTTAAAATTAAAAAAATATTTATTTTTGAAAAAATTATTATTTCCTGTAGCACCTCTTATCCGTCCAGTATACGAATGAGTGTACGGAAGGGTAAGAGATATTACAAATGCAATTGTCAATGATCATTCCAAATATTACTATAAATATAAACATATTTATTCAAATAAGCAAATATTTTACGCAATTTTTAATTTCTATATATAAATTAAATAAAACACGTTTAAGAGTATTTATAGACATACGTTTAGCAAATGAATTTAATATATTTTGACAATAATTAACAAAACTTACTTTTTGATCAAAAAAACTAAAAGCTAAATGTTCCATACTTGTCATTTTACTAATTATTTTTTATATTTTTTTAACAGTATATTAAAATAATTGAAAAGTAGAAGAAAATATGGCATACTTGGAAATTTGAGTTTGACCTTTTCCAATTGCAATTTGAGCAATATGCTTAATTTGCAATTATCTTTGAAATGTGTCATAATCATCTCTATCTTTAAATTTGTATATTTGTGCACAATAATTGTACACAACATCAAATGACCTATTATTTTTTTGAATATAATTGAAATAAATTTGAAAAATATCAGATGTTCAAATTTTTACTTTCGACCCTTGAATTGAATTTGATGATGTCGTTAAACTCGAACCTAGTTGTTTATCACTCCTATTTCTTTGGTTTTATTGAGTTGGAATTTTGAACTTCCCTTTTTCGTCCAAATTGTCAATAAAAATTTCCAAATTAACAATAACATTTTCACCAAAAAAGTTGCTCATTCCACTATAGCCTCCCATTTTTTATAATTAAAATTTGTGAAAAAATAGAGAATATTAAAAAATTGTAAAGAAATATAATGAAAAAAATTATAGGATTGAGAAAAATTGAGAATTAGAGAGAATTAAATAATTTAAGGAAATTTTGAGATTACATAGAGAATATAATTAGAAAGAAATTAGAGAAAAAAATAATTGATAGTGTAATTAAAGAGAAATTATGAATATATATAGAGAATTAAGATTGAGAGGAATTGAGAATTAAGATTGAGAGGAATTGAGAATTGAGATTGTGTAGAAAGTGAAAAAAATTGAAATGAATTTGGTATTTATAGAGAAAAAATTTGAAAAAAAATTCAATAATTTGTCTGAAATATAGTTGTTAATTTTCTATTATAAAAGATATTTTTGTCTTTTTATTGTATTTATATTTTAATAAAAATAAAATCAAAAAATACTGCAGCACGTCAAGGGAGGGGGTTCGTGTGTAACGATCCACTTAAAATTCTTTTATTAGTATTTTTTCCTTTTTGGGTTGGAACTGCAAAACCGATGATTTCTGGTTCTAGGGAATGGGTTCGGATTGGACTCTTCCCCTAGTGGACCATGGTTTGGGTTGGGTCCGGAACCAGCCTTGTTCAGTCAGGTATGGATTATAACGGACCAGTTCAATGGATCCAATTGATCGGTGGCTAGACCTATTTATGAGCATACTATTTACTATTTGATTGAGTTTTTTTTCGCTCAATTTTTAACCGTCTACTAAATTAAAAATATTTGATAACTAATTGAATTTTAAAAAAACATACAGTTGAGTATTTGATAAAACAAAAAGAACTATTGGTTAAAAATTTCATAAGTCAACAATAAAATTTGTAGTTATAAAAATCTCAATTTTTGTATTAAAAGGAAACTTTTATATATTTAATTTAAAATTATTTTTTGATAATTGTCAAATATTGTTCTCATTTTTCTTTGAACTATTTTTAGGTATATATATATTTTGTCGTCTTTTCTGTCTGTTGCTCTCTGTTTAAATTGTTATATTATAAATTCTATCCATATTGCATTATGAATCTCATTTTTCATAAAAATACATTTTTTTTCCGGAATTGAATTTTAATAAACTAATAAATATAATACAAGTTTATCAATTATAATTTACATGTTTATAGTTTTTAAACTTATAAATTCATTAATTATAACTTATAAGTTAATCGTGTTGAACTTATAAATTTATTAGTTATGACATACAAATTCATTATTTTGTACTTACATGTTTATTATTTTGAAATTAGAAGTTACATATTTATCGTTTTTAAGTTACAAGTTTATCATTTATAATTTGCATGTTTATTGTTTTGAATCTATTGGTTCATCGTTTATAATTTGCTATTTCATCACTTACAGATTTATTATTTATAACTTGTAGGTACAATGTTTTAAACTTTCAGGTTCATTAATTTGAATTTTAAGGTTTATTATTCAGAAGTTTCAGGTTCATCGTTTACAACTTACTGCTTCATTACAGATTCATCGTTTTAAAATTGAAGGTTCATCATTTGGAAGCTACAGATTCATTGTTCAGAAATTTCAGGTTCATCATTTTGATCTTACAGATTCATCATATAAAAATACAGGTTCATTGTTTAATACTTGCAGATTTATCATTTAAAACTTTCAGATTCATCAATTACAAGTTTATCGTTTAAAACTTTTAGTTTCATCAATAATTGGTTTATTATTTCTACCAAATATATTGTCTATAACATTCAGCAACACGATTTTATTTCTATATATTACTCATTTTTAATTTAAATATTTTCATTTTCAACTATTTTTTTCCAAAAAAATCAAAATTAATATTTTTATTTCAAGCAATAATAATAATAATCATTACAATATTCAAAAAAATAAAATTAAATATACAAAATAAAAGTTTTTTCTCTATCTAAAAACAGACTTAAAATAATCATATATATATTTTTATCTTTGTAAACAAGAAGAAGAAGAATAAGAAGAATACACTAAAAATTAAGAAAAATACAATGAATACCCAGTTGAAAAAAGTATCGTACCAAGTTGGTTCACAAAATATATGAGCTCGGATCCATAATATAATTTGTATCTCTGTCTGACTTTTTTTTATAGGTTTCATCCTCAAGTGAGCCCATCGCTGAGATGAGGCCTGCTTCTATACCGAGACCCGATTCCAATATCATTTTTTTATTTTTTATTTATACGAAACCAAAATTAGTAGCAAATATTTTTGTGTTGATATATCCAAATGTTCCCAGTAGCTTAGGCTATAGCGCAAGTTAAGTGGAGACTAAGTTCTATTGGAGTTGGTTTCTAAGGTGTTTGAAATAGATTTGTCTCTTGGTGATGGTGATGGTGATGGTATTATTATTATTATTTTTTATTTTTTTTGTGAATAAGCAATAATTAAATGTATACAATTCAAAAAGTGCGAACCAAATTAAAAAACTACAAACTTTGATTCTACAAGTAATGTACATGTTAATGTTGTACAACTAATATTACCTAATTGGCATTAAGTAGACCAAAGTACAAGTTCTTCAGATCGGGAAACGTACTTTTTCCCTAAACAAAGACTTCATTCCAAACATTATTTCTGTATAAATAGAGATAGCTATTCTACTTTTTAGTAACTCCAATCCTCATAAGAGCAAGATAAGCAATAAACCTATAGCCCACAAGCATAATAGCAAGAGCAAACACACAAACAATTTGCCTATCAAGTCCCACCATTTTAATTGCAGGATACTCCCCAACTAAACAAACACCACCCTCATTCCCACAAGGGTATGTATCTGTTGCCTTGTACTGAGACCCCAACAGCAGCTTGTATGTATATTGGCTCAGAGAAAGGTACTTAATCCAGGCAATGAACACAGGAACATGTTGAACATAGTACCCACCAACTAGTTGGAATGTTAACATTGTCACTGATCCCAGGATTGTTGCTGATCTTTGATCCATCACTATTGCACCAAGAGCAAGGCCTAGTCCTTGGGCGACTAGAACATTGTACAGGACAACAAATAAGGTGAGCAGGAAGCTTGATGCGTTGCGTCTGAAGCCTGCCATCCAGTAGGTTATGAGGACGAAAAGTGTGGGAAGAACAAGCTCCACTGGTAGATCACTAACCGTCATCGACATGAAATACGATGACAGTCTATATGTGCCTGATGATCTTTCTTTTTCAAGCATTTTCCTTTCCTGAGGGAATGCAAATATCGCTTGAAATAGAGGAAAGAAGCCCCAAAAACTTGAGTAAAAGAATAGCAATCCTATCTGCATATATAAGCACATATAATCACACGAAAGCGGTTAAACGTGATAAACACAAGTACCCTGATAATTATCAGTCTTATAGCGCAGCAGATAAGAGTACCTGATCTTGTAAGTGAGAACCGCTAGATTGCCACCAGATTAAGCCTGAAATTAAGGAAATTGTTAAAACCTGACCAATTTTGAGACCAGAAAGGGACTCATGCTTCCTTTCTTTCAATCCTCTTCTAAGCAAGACAGTGAATTGTTGCCACCATGTTGTGGCCCATCTCTCAAACTTCTTATCATATGATCCTTCTTGATTGTGATTGTCTATTGCTTTGACCTCTGCCTTTAATTTGTCATCAAGAGTGCTCCTATATGCAGACACTAGAGTCTGCTTCACCATAACTTGGTCGTCAGGGGACTCATTACAAGATGATACACCTGCACCCACTCAACAAATGAAATATATGTTGTATACTAATGCAGGTTTTTTGTTATCAGAATCTGAGATATATAGTAGCCAAATTGCGACTTGGTAACCTTAAATAAAGGGCCAAGGCATAAATGTTAGGTGAAGATAAAATTATTTACACATTTTTAAACGATGATGGAGACGGTGAAACCAAGAGAAGAAAGAGACAAATTATTTCCTAGGTGTTTTGATATCATTTCCTACATAGCTGACAAGTTCCATTGAATTTTCTCTAAAATTGCTTACTTCCCATATAAATTTGTCAGTCATTGGAAACATGTTCACTGCCACCAAGTTTTTATCAACCTTTGCTTTCAAGTTCCAAGCCAACTTAATTAACTATGAAATAAATTAATTGCTCATTCTATTTCAAAATAAATGTGACGTTGGGATTAAGGAAAACAATAGCGTAAATTGTATAAATATTTGACTAAAATACATTTCTATAAAAAGCTAATTAATTTCATGGGCAAGTTGGAAAGATAAAAATTGAAACTAATAGAGTTTGTGTAAAAACTAATAGAGTTTGTTAATACAAAGGTAGAGTTGAAAAAACATTGAATGTTGTCTTATTTGAAAAAATACTAACACTTATTTGGAACAAAAATTTTCTTTTAAACTAACACTTATTTTAAAATGGAAAAAATAGTTATAGAGAAATTATTAGGTAAACTCATTCTATTAAGTTATCTGTAAATTAATACAATAAATTTTTTTAAAAATTTCTTGCAGTTGTGTGTTACTTCTAGGAGGGGGTTATTGAAGGTTTCATTAACCCTAAAACTGATTAATTAGAATCACTAATCAGAACCAATATCATCAACTCAATAATTCTGATGCCATCTACAAAATTGAAAAAAATAAAGTAAATCATTTAATTAAGCATTCAATGAAATCAAAATTGAATTGATAAATTGGGAATAAATTAAATATTGAAAGTGACGTACCATTAGCAAGATCCAGAAGAAAATCAGAAGGATTCATGGGAACAGAAGGTGCATAACCAACGTTTAAAAAGTAATCCATAACTTCAGATCCTTTACCAAAGTACAAAGGATTCCCTTCTGATAACAAAAGCACCTTATCAAACATATAAAACAGTCTACTCGAAGGCTGATGAATGGTCATAACAATGGTTCTACCGCCTCTCGCTTGCTCCCACACCGTCGAAACAATCCTCTGAGCCGTAGTAGAATCAAGACCCGAAGTGGGTTCGTCTAAAAACAGAAGACTAGGGTTTACAAGCATCTCTTGTCCTATACTGACCCTCTTCCTCTCCCCACCTGAAACCCCTCTCAAGAAGGGTCCTCCTATTAAACTATTCTTGCACCTAGTCAACCCAAGCTGAGTGATCACAGCCTCTGCCTGCATAATCTTCTCTTGTGTGCTAATGTTATTGGGCAATCTAAGAAGGGCTGTGAATACTAATGTTTCGGTTACTGTCAAATGAGGATAAAGAACATCATCTTGAGTAACGAATCCTGTGTTTCTTTTCATTAAATTGGAGAATTGTTTGCCATTGTAGGTTATTTGTCCACTTAGTTTTCCGCCAAGTTTTCCTCCTAAGGCAGTCAATAGAGTTGTTTTGCCACTGCCTGATGGACCTAACATGGCTAGCATTTCACCTGGTAGAACTATGCCTGTGATTCCCTTTAAGATAATTTTTTCTTCAATTTTTTTTCGTTTTTTACATGATCCTCCTTTACTCAGCATTACCTTGTATATCACATCCTCAAACTGTAAAAATGCATTAAAATAAAAAAAACAATAATAATATTGGGAAACATATAAGAGATAAAAATAAATTAAAATTAAAGAAAGTAAATATAATCACCTTCAAAGTAACAGGACGATTTATTTGCTTAAAGATGGAGGCTGCAGCAGCTTCAGATTCTTGGTTGTTAGTTTGTGCTTCTATATCAACCATCTCTTGCTCCATACTTGTTAATTTTTTAATTCACTATCTCTATCTATTTTCTCCTACCAACTAATAACAATGATACGAAATTTAATTCTCTTTCAAAAGAAAAGCAAGAAAAGTTCCTATCTTTCGTTCACAGTGCAATTTATTTGTAGAAAAAAAGAGAAGAAAAATTGAGGGAGTTTGTACGGTATGCGTAACAAAAATGAGAGACAGAAAATTAAGGAAGAAAAGGTTCATGCGAGAGAGATGAGAATAAGAGAGATGGGTGTTGGCCGAGTAAAATGTTAGAACTGTTCACGGCTCTACTATAGTTTGCTTTCTCGCCGCTTTCACAGCATATCTTTCTCTCCTTTCTGTTATCATAATATATATAATATTGGGAGAGAAACACATGCCTTTGGCCTATAAATTATGAATTTGTTTTTTGGTCTGCTGAAGGATTTATTTGTTAAAATTAAATTATTTTTATTTTTATGACAATTAAGCACTTATATAACGGAAGTCAATGATTTTCTGGATAAAATTAGAATCGCTCATTTATACAAAATTAAAATTAGTAACCTTATTTTTTTGACTAAGCTAAAAACTAAATGAATTAATATGAAAGTATAAAAATTTAAGAGATGAATATAAAAATTATATATATATATATAAATTAACGATAAATTCAGAGGTTGTAGAATCCGACTCCAATATGAATTCTTAATTTATTTGGGGCAAATTTTTATTTAATTATGAGCTTTCACATCATAACTACACTAATTATGTGAGCATCAGTAGGATTTTAGTTCTTTCCTAGTAGCACTTCTTTTTAACGAAATTAAGCAAGCAATTGATGGTTCCATGCACATTACACCATTTGTTATTATTTTAAAAAATACGTTCGTGGAACTTCTTTTAACGAAATTAAGTAACTAATTAATGGTTGAATTTATGATGAGATGAAGTATATCTATCCTATCCACTGATAAGGAATATTATTTCCTTTAGAATTCTTTTTCTGTGTTTGTTTTTTTTTCATTGTAATTGTATTTTTCGTTGGTCTATAACTCTCTTATATAAATATGCACACATTACCTTATCATATACATATATTATGAAATATGATCTAAATTAAATGGATGATTGCTTTTTGTGCTTAGATTGTCATCATAGAATTATTTCTAATTAATCGTTTTTGAATGTGATGGTAAAATTGAAATCAATAAACTTATAAATAAAGGTTAATTTATTAGACTTCAAATTATGAGAAAGGGTTGATTGGCATATTAAGAAGGACATATTTTTGTGGTGTATTTGATATTTTAAATAGAAAGAATGTTACTAAAGAAAGATTTAAGTGGTGTTTGTATTATTTGAAATAGCAAGTAATTATAACTGCTGTATAATTTGATTGATGGTTTATAACTGAAGACTGTGAAGTTACAGTCAATTAATATTGGCATATGTTCAAAATTAAATGATTATTCAATTATTGATGATTATAATTTCCAACACGTAAGCACTCATTTTTTGAAAATCACAAATTTTCTATGATGAACTCTTAGGTATTAGTAATAAGAAATGGTAATTATAGATTAAAGAAAAAATGCATGATTAATTTTATTAAGAATATAATTACATCTTAAGTGCTATTTGCAAATCTCTTTTAATATTTAGACTAAAAGGTAGTATAAGTTATTTTTATTTTTTATTTTTACATTCACACCTTGGCTTTTCTTTTTCAAAAATGTGTATACAAGAAAAATGACACATATTATTAATTTTTATATTTTTCTTTGAAACTAATTCCAGTATGTGAAATTTGTTTGTACCAACAAATATTTAAACACATATATTTTCTTTATATTTTTATATGTCCACTTCTCAAACTACTGCTAAAAACTTTTATGAATTTCACGAATTTAGACCTTCCATTTATATATGTAGATCCTTATTTTATTATTCATAATTCCTGAACTTGTTACAAAGATTTTTTCATGCTTCAAAAGTTTAAAACATCAGTTAAGGAATTTTTTTTAGGTTATCTCCTTCGTCTACGTATTTCTATTTTCTTTTTATTTGTTTGATTTTGGCATAGAAAACTTTAATCCACTGGTTCACATATCTTTTCCACCTGAATTTTACCATTAAAAAGAAAATGAAGTGCTAGACAATACATTTAGCACATTATACATTACATGTAAAGTAATGTAAAGTACATCACACAAAATCATACAGAATCTAATATGATTAATGATAATAAAGTAGAAAAAAATTTCAATTCCTTAAGAAAATAGGTTCATTTGACTGATTAAGATTTAAGAAGGGGATAGCTAGCAAAACATGGCCCTTTATCATCAGGTGAGATTGTGATGGCATCTGTGGATGAATTGACAGAAATCATCTTTAGCATGGTTCTCTTTTGATATTTTCTAGCATTATTCCTCTCTCTTTTCATGGTATGTTATGAGATTATAACTGTAATAGAAAGCCTCTCCCAGGTGAAGAAAATCCTGGTGAACACTTTGTTGGTGTTGTAGCTTTCATTTAAAGGGAGAATTTGGATTCATATTTTCTTGATGGATTGTAAACTTATTTTCTATTGGAAAAATTTATCTACCCACTTTTTAATCTCTTTTAAATTAAAGTTTTTAAATAATTTTCTGTTGCTACTCAAAAGATTAAATTTTTGTGAAGCATTTTTTCACTGTAGTTTCCATGTCTGGTAATGTTGATCTAGGTTTGCTTGAATGAATTTTGATTTTGGTAGCTATTACTTTCTTATCCAGCCAGATATCGTGGAATTTAACTAACTTCTGATTCACTCACAATGAGCTGTTATAAGCTTGCGCTTCTGCTGTCAAAAGGTGACGGCTCCCTAGTGATACTTCTGGTTACTTTAGCAAACCAGCTAGACTCTATAAGCAGCTGCTGATGCGGCAGCTTGAGTTGATCAATTATCCTCATTATTAGGACTTTCCACTGGTTAGTCGCTAGCAACAAACTCCTCACTAGACCAGAATACTTCCGCGTTACTTGTCGCCTTTTGACCTTTGCGATTGATGCCTAAAGGCAGAGGAAGATGTGCTCTATGTTCTCACAGATTGTGAGGTGGCCAAGCGGATTTGGATCTCTGCCCTTCCAGCGAACTACCATGCCACTTTCTCGTCCTCTTCGATCCATGAGGGGTTGCTGTATAATCTGAATATAGCTAAGGCAACCCAACAGGACCAGACCAGCTGGAACACTCCTCTCGGTGTGTTATCTTGGTTGCTTTAGGTTGCGTGTACATTTAAAAATATTTTATATAAATATATAATAAAATTCAATTATTAATGTTTTAATTTCATTTTCAAAAAAATATTTAATATATACTTTCAATAAGAATGTACATAGAGACTGGTAGTTAAGAAATGTAGTTGGTGTTGTTGGTTGATGTTAGAGATTTCTAAGTTCGAATTTTTAGAATGTCAGTATTCCTTGCTCGGCTGCCTTCAAAGTTCTTTATAATATAAAATATAATTATTCTGAGTCCGTTATATATGTGATATATATAAAAAAAATTACACACACAAACACACAAAACAAAATCAAAGATTGAGTAGAGGAAATGCAAGAAAAAGGAGAGATATTAAGAAATAATTAATGATCTTGGGTGCAGAAATTATAGAAATGTAGTACAATTACTGATATGTGAATAAAAAATTCAAATAATAATAATTTTTTCTGTCAATAAATTAAAAATGAACAAATAAATTGGATTGGACTGTCAACAATAAAAAATTTAACTTATGAAATTAACTCTCCCATTGCTAATTTACTGTAATAATAATAATAATTAATACATATAAAGGTAAATAATTGGTTAATTACTAAAATCTATTTGCTTATAATGATGTGGAATGAGCGGTCCAAAATTTTTGTTGTATGTTGAAAATGGAAATGGCCAATTTGGAATATTTTTCAACTGTCACTGTTGCCCATATAAACTCATGAAAATGAAAATAAAGAAATAAAACTTATCATCCCCTAACAGTATATTTATTACTCATTCTGTTGCATAAAAGTGTATTTATTTTAAGACCATTTTCTTATGATGTAGTTAATTTATTAATTATCTAATATGTTCCTGTTAATGTTTTTTCTATTATTAATTAATAATAATTATAAATTATCATTTTTTAGTTTTCATGTACCCCTAATTAGTAGCGGAACTTGAATCAAATATTTGGAAGGCCGATTGGTCAAAATAATCAAGTAATATACTCAAAATTTTATTATTATATATAGTTTGCAAACTGTTTATGGATTTTTTTTTGGTGACTAAGCATTATATAATAGATAACTATCCAAAAGATTTTTTTAGGGGTTATGATCCTTTCATGGCTCCAAGAAGATCCGTCACTGCCCCTAATTAAATTAAAGCATGATTATATTAGAAAAAATGTAAATAAAATTTATAATTATTAATTAACTAAATTTTCTTTAACTTATGTAAAAATAAAAGTAAGAGTATTTGTATAGTACAGATGAAGTAATATACTCTACAACTAGAAAAACCAGCAAAGAAAAAGACTTCACATAACAAGATATAGAAATGTCTTAAAAATAAATTAAAAATAACCAACGTTAATCGAATATATATATAGTGCCTCGAAAAATATTATGCCATGTTTATCAAAAGAATATTACAACGTGGTAGTATATATCACACTATTGCTGCTATATGTCCAAATCAGCACTTAAAAAAAAGAAATATTAAATATAGTAGAAACTATATAAGTAAAATAAAATAATGGGGATTATAAGGGAAAAACAAATTAATAATCAAATTTAGATATTGTGATGGACATTTTTATCTTCTTTTGGGAAAATGGGTTGTCATTTTCTAGTCTCTTTGTGAACCTAACTTCCCCACATGAGTCCTCCATTTATCTTCTATTCAAAATTCTTTTTTTTTTAATCAACAAAATTCAAAATTTGCTTTAAGGTTTAAAGTTTATTTTAATTTTAGGGAGAGTGGGACTTAATTATATTACTGGTAAATATATGTGCACTATAGTATCATCTTCTTTTATCTAAAACAATTTCGGTTTGTTTTGATAAATTATTTCACATCAAACTATAAGTATAAACTACTACTTATAATGGTTTAAATAGTTTTTTTCCTTTGAGTTAGCTTTTAAGATGAATTAGATCCAAATTTGTTTACCTAATACATACTACTTGATTACCAAATATGAAACCGAGATTAGATGTGAGACCCATTTATCTACCTAATTTCTAAGTTTTCTTAGCAAGGTTGATCTCTCATAAAATCTTAGAATATTTTATTAATTTAAGCTTTTGAATAGTTTGCAGTAATGAGCTAGCTAAGTTTGATGAGCATTATGATAGTTTTAGTAACGAGAAGAAAGATAAATCTATATATACGCCATTGCCATATAAAAAGATAGGAATTAGCTAGTGTGAAAATTTCAATGGATAAAATTAAAATCAAAACTTATTTGGTAATAAAGATAGCAAATTAACATTGTATTTTAATCTTGTCCATCTATAAATTAATTTTTAAAATTAATATTTTTTAGGATAAAAGTATTATTTGATCCCTATATAGGAATTAGCTAGTGTGAAAATTTCAAGGGATAAAACTAAAAATCAAAACTTATTTTGTTAATAAAGATAGCAAATTAACATTATATTTTAATCTTGTCTATCTATAAATTAAATTTTAAAATTAATATATTTTTAGGATAAAAGTATTATTTGATCCCTATATTAATTTTGTGATTTTTATTTTATGTGTTTAGCTCTCAATTAAACTCCTAGCTATTTGCATCGACCTATAGTCTTTATTTTATACATTCAAATTCTGTAAGTATCTTCATGAATCTAGATTATAAAACCGGACACTGGTTTTCTTGTTCTATAATATTGCTTTGGAGACAATTTTTAGTCCTTAAACCTAACCTTAAAACTCGTCTTTTTATATATTCTTCTTTTTTTTTTCTTTTTATCATAATATTTCTTACAATGACAATAAAATTCTTTTTCTATTAATTTTGATTTACAGCATTTTTCCCTTTATAATAGAAGAAACAAAATTTATTAATATGGTATATGGAAATTAAAATAAGAATTTAAAAATTAAATGTATAAAGAAAATATTATGTATCAAATTAAGAGAAATTTCATACGTGTTATAATTGTTATTCATTAAAATAATTATATGCAAATACCAAATTAATCAATTAAATTCTAATTTAATTCCACTAATTTCAATTAATCGCTTTCAATTTAATCAAATCAACATTTTTTTAATAGCAAATCAGAACATTTGAACCATTGTTATATATCAAACCCGGTCCAGCCCAGCCAGTTGAATAAATTGAATAAGTAATCGGTCCCAAAACTAGAGAGGTTCAGAGTACTAATTGGACTGGCAGAAAAGTTGGTCACCCTAGTGATTAAACTAGAAATCGTCAATCCAGACACAAATTACTATGTCTTAAGTATATTCTTTTATTGTTGTGCAAAAATCTTAAATGAAATTTATTTAGGAGCAAAGAGAGTACAGAGCAAGTAACTGATCATGTAGCTCATCCATGAAACATATCCCAAAATTTCATGAGTTCTTGATCTTCAATTTTTTTCAATACAATTTATGATTCAACCATACGAAGGAGAAAGAATTCTTCCAGTGGCAAAATTTGACTCTTTTGGCAAATCAATCTATTTTATGTACCAAGACAACTACAAGATCTATACTAGATGTGGATTGTGAAGATTGTCATAATGATGCCCTTTATGATTCCTTTGATTAAGAAGAATCTCGGACTCGAAGAAGGAGAAAGAAGAAAAGTTCTTCTGAACATAGCATGAGAAAACAATTTGATGATGATAATCCATCTATTGAATTATTGGTCAGCCATAAAAAAAAGTATGACTATATTGTCAACTATTTTGAATCACCTTTATTTAGGGCCAAGATGTCTATTTTGAGTCACCTTCATTTAGGGCCAAGATGTTGACATCATCTTCTTAGTGGAATGATAAGTGAGTCATTGAATAAGCCACCCAAACTAGATTCACTTTCTTCTCAACCACTAGGATTGGAATGGATAAAAAAGAATGAGTCTCAGCATAAATGTTACAACATCTTTTACCATATTATATATATTATCGTGTACTATCAGATAAGAAATACTACAGGTAATAAAAAAAATTTTACGTACTCTAGTTTTATTTGAAAATATATACACTATTATTTATAACAAAATTATAAATTATACACAAAACTTAAAGAAATATTAAATTACATTTTTATTTTTATCGCAATAATAATCAATTTCTCTCACTACCGTACTCTCAATATTTCAATCATATTTAACAAGCTAATAGCTTTGGCCATAGGTCGATTGGGCTCAAAACCAACTCAGTCTAATCCAGGCTAGACTAGGCTAAGCCGGTTTCGAGCCTAGCCCAGACCGTGGCCTGGTAGTCTAGACCCTTTCCTTAGGAGCCGCCGTAACCAAAATTTTAAAAAAAATAAATACAGACCGTTGGCACCCCACAGCCCGACCCCCCTTGCACACACAGCTACACATACTTTTTTTAATATATTAAATTATTAAAATATAAATAGAATAAAAAGACAAAATTACATCTTATAATAGAAAAATAACAGTTATATTTTAGGGATATTATTGTAATTTAAATTTTAAATTTTTTTCTCTATAAATACTAAATTCATTTCAATATTTTTCATTTTCTACACTATCTTATTCTCAATTTCTCTCATTTTTTCTACAATTTAATTTCAATTATCTCTATATATATTCTTAATTTCTCTCTAATTTCTTTCTAATTATACTTCTATATAATCTCAATTTTTTCCTCAATTCTTCAATTCTCTCTAATTCTCAATTTTTTCTTATTCCCACAATTTTTTTCATTATATTTCTCTACACTTTTTTTTAATATTTTTCAGTTTTTTTACAAAATTTAATCATAAATAATGGCAAGTCATAGTGGAATGAGCAAATTTTTTTATAAAAATATTATTGATTTTGAAATTTTTATTGAAAATTTGGATGAGAATGAGAAGTTTGAAATTCCAACTAAAAAAAACAAAGAAATAGGGGTGGTGAACAATCAAATATGGCGGCAGCAGCTGCATAATCTAAAACAAAAATTCAAGTATCCGACTTTTTTTAAATTCATTTTTAAAAAATGATGGGTCATTTTATGTTGTATGCAATTATTATACACAAAAATACAAATTTAAAATTGGAGGTGATTATGACATATTTCGAAGATACTTGCAAAATAAATATGCTGCTTAAATTGGAATAGAGAAAAGACAAATTCAAATTTTCGGGTATGCAATATTTCTTCTACTTCTCAATTATTTCAAAATAATGATAAAAAAATAAAAAAGAATTGACAAAAATGATAAGTAAGAAACATTTATCTTTTAGTTTTAGTAAAAAAAATAGGTTGTTAGTTATTGTCAAAATATATTAAATCTATATGCTAAATGTATACCTAGAAATACTCTTAAACGTGTTTTATATAATTTTTATAAAGAAAATAAAAAAAATTGTTCAAAAAAAATTTTTCTTTGAATGAACGTATTTTTATTTGTAGTGATATTTTGAGTAATTATTGACAAATGCATTCTTATATGGATCTTACATGTCATTGAATTGATAGTAAATGACAATTACGAAAAAAATTACGTGCATTTTTTTTATGATTTGCACACTGCCGATAAAATTTTTAAAATAATAAAAAATATTTTGGAAGAATATAGATTAGTTTATAAATTTTTTTCAATTTTTTTAATAATACAACGGCAAATACCACATAAATTCAAAACTTTCAAGTATTATGTCAACCTAACATTAGAGATATATTTTTTTCCCACAAACCCCAACTACTAGAAAGGCTGAAACTGACTCCAATCAGTCAACTACCATCCATGAGCGGACTCAGCCAATTGCAAAAGAGAGAGAAGCTCATACTGTTGGAGTCTGGGGAAGCTACTCACACTTGCTCATCGGCGGAAGTATTAATTGTTCTATCTCCGATGATTAAATATGCATATCGTGTGTTAAATTTATGTATTCATGATAGTTTGAAATCCTCTGAGTGGTATAATTGCTCCAATTAAAGTAACAATTTTCTTTTTTATAGTTACATCCATAAATAATAAAATTATGAATTCGATTTTATTGTAAAAATGATAAAAAAACTAAAAAGATTTCCAAATAATATTTTTACTCATTGAAATTCAACATATGAATTACTTAATGAGTCATGTAGATATAAAGAATTATTATGCACATTTATTTTTAATAATGTGTCACAAGTTAATTTATATCAATAATATTGAAATGTTTGTTAACAACTTTTATATATTTTAAATTTTTTAATAATGCAATATATATTTTAAATGATGTTTATTATTCAACATGTCATTTATTATTGTGTGAATGTATTAATACTATTGATGAATTTTAAGATTATATTAATAATCTGATTTTATATTATGAAAAATAAATTGTTAAATTATTTTAAATTTATTCATTCGATTAATCTTGTATGTTATATTTTTTTTATTTTAGATGTAAATTAGATGATTTATATTATCATTGTTAGATTTAAATAATGATATTAGCATTGATTCTATTATTAATGATGTAAAAAAATTAATTTGTAATTTATTTTTAGAATTTAGTTTAATTTATAATATTCCTACTGCTATTACTAGTAGTGGCACTGCTAGTCAATGTTTTGATGAATTAGTAAAAAATATATGTGATAGTTTGATGATGTAAAAATATAAAAAATCAAGATAATTATTTGATTCATTCAAACGTGACATTTATCTAACAATTATATTTGAGTTTAGTGATAGTATGATATGTAAAAAAATTTCAGTACTTCATTGGTGCAGTCGATATCAAAATACTTATTTGATATTCTTCCAAATTGCAATATAAATTTTTTTCAAGTCTAGTATCAACTGCTGCAATTGAACAAGTTTTTAGTGTGAGAGATAATATTTTGGATGAGATACGATATAGTTTAACTTCCGAATCGCTAAAAGTTAAGACATGTGTTGATGATTAGACTAAAGCCGCATTAAGATAAAAATAAATAGAAAAAGATAAATTTGATGACCAATATGACTTCATCACGGAAAGAACGGCTGACACATCCGGTATCGACAGTTCTGATTAAAAAAAAGTAAAAGTAGTCAACAATTAAAATTTAAAAGATAAGAGAATTTTGTGAATTTTGATTCTTCTAAATACTAAGAGAATACGTAGACAACTTAATTAATGGTAAAAAAAATTAAGTTCAATATTTTAAATATAAATTCAAACTTTTATAATTAAATTATTTTTGAAAATAAAAAAATGAAATTGATTAAGTCTTTAGCCTAATTATAATTTTTATAATTTATTAATTTATCAAATAAAAATATATTTATTAATTTATCAAATAATCTTCACAAATTAATATTCAATAAATTATTTTTTTTCTCAATGATTTCATTTTTTATAATTTATTAGTTGTATAAATTTATAATTTACACATGAATATTTCATAAGTTAATATTTTTTTCTCAAAATTCACATTCTTTATAACTAATTTATTCTCTAATTTTTATTTATTTATTTATAACTTAATATTTTTTTGCTTCATTTATAAATAATTCTATAAGTTAAATTATATTTTTTGCTTCAAATTCACCCAACAAATTAAGTTTAATTTCAATACTTTAAAGTTTAATAATTTTAATTGTATTTATTTATTATGTTAATTATAATTAAAAAAATTATTGAAACTTGTGAAGCCGCCGTTTTCAAACCAACCCCTCTCCAGTTCCTGTTCGGTCCCAATTTTCTAGAACTGTGAAACCAGTAATTCCGAACCGGAACCGACCGATTGCAAATCGTGGCAGAGGCTTCAAGCTAATATATTTAATGAGTCATACAATATCCACAAATACATTAGGTATAAAAAATATATTTAATATAATCAACTTACTCTAGGTGGCTACTACTGCTACTTGGCTTTATCTATAACGTTTAATGGTTTTAGCAACACTTTTATATACACATGCGTTGTTTTACCTTACTTCAAAAACCTGCGTGAAAGAAATGAACCTCCGTACTGAGTTTTTCACTCAGTGATGCAAAACACTTATAATAAAATTATAGAATAAAATAAAACATTCATTAATAAACCATAAACTTTTCAAATAAAATTTCAATACAAATATTTATATAACTTTTGCAATATGCATTTTTCAATAATTAAAATACAAATTATATTTAAAATTCACCACATAAAAATACAAATAATTATTAATGTTCTTATCAAATATTTTTATTGTCCACACATATTATGATACTATAGATCTACCCCTAGAAAAACAATAGTTATTATATCACATATTAATAATGGGATCTACAGATATGTACAAAACCCAAATATATATCTCATAATCTACATATATGTACATAATTGTATAATGTATCACGTAATTTACAGAAATATACAAAAATATTATTTTCACTAGGCCCACAACAATGTATAGGACTGGATACAATACCATAATTCATGTCTAGTCTAATATGTGAGCAAAAAAATTACAATTTTCCATAAATTAATTCTAATCATTGTATTAAATTCAATAGTAAAAATAATTAGCATAATATTTTTTTTTACCATGATAATTTATTTCAGGTTAAAGTATAATATTATTTAATAAAATTTACTTTCATGGAATAATTCATTTTAAAACATAAAATTCCATTAAATACTGAAAATTCACATAAAATCAATTAAAACCATAATAACTAATATTATAAGGGATTTTGCACAAATCTTACTACTTTTTGTCGGCTGTTTTGTTTTGATAATGAACCTGAATATCAATTAATTTCTGCCTATAAAATACTATTAATTTTGACGGTAATATAAAATTATCCATTTTAAATTTCATTGTCACTCACGTTTAGTAATATTTTTATATAAGTATTTGTTTTATGCAAGATTCAAATTTTCAATTTGTCGATCCATATTATGATGCCACCAATTTATTTTCTAACATCCCCAGTTATTTTTTTCTTGTATTTCTCTTTATTATTACACCTCTAAAAATTCCAATTAAATTAAATTCTTCATTTCTCTTATTTTCTCTTCATATAATTTTTTTTAATTAATCTTTATCCATAATTAAATTGTTTTCTTCCAAATTCACTACATACTCCATCCAATAATTTCTCTCTAATTTACCAAAATTTCTAAAAAAATCTAAAATGAATTCTAAAATCCTTCCACCTCATTTTCCTTGATTTTCAATTATTAATTTCACTTAATTAAGTCCGAAAATTCTCAAATAATTATTCAATAATTTTTCTTAAATTTTTCTTCAATCCAAAAATTATTTAATCACTTCTTATCATCCAAATAAATCAAATTCCATCTAAATAAGCTAAGATTTAATTATTTTTATTTGTTTCAAAAATTTCGGCTCTTAATAGAAGAATTCCCAAAAATTTCTAAAAAAATTATTTCTTCTCATTTTCCATCACTTTTATCCATCACAACTTTCAATCAACTAATTTCTAATTTTTATTCAATTATTCCACCATTTTTTATTTAAACCCTCATTTTATATTCACACTAATACAACTACAAATCATCATCAAACTTAAAATCAACTTAAGAAGAAAATTAAAATTAACTTAAATCAAGTAATATTTGAGAAAAAAGTGGAGAAATCTCACCCTTATGCTTTCTTTGAATTTTAATCAAGCCTCCATAAATATCTTGTTCACCACCTTGAAAATCTTAGGTCCTTAAGTGATTTAATGGTGAGATTGTTGAAACATAATTAGAAGAAAATCAAATAAAATGGTAAGAGATAAGGTTTGGCCAAATGTAGAAGAAAAGAAGAAGACTGATATTTTTGCCAAAATGTGCCAATTTTCCATTTTTAGAAGATAATTATTTGTATTAGACAATGATAATATAAAGTTGGGTGGCAAAAGTATATAATTGAGAGGATAAGGTTTTAATACAATAATGGAGTGGTTAGATGCATTAGTGGACTTATTTCATATGCATTGGCAGACAATTTTTTTTAATGAAATTATTGTATAATTTATATACTTGATTAATAATTAATTAATCTTAATACTTGATCTAATTAGTTAATTAAAATTAATCAAGAATATTTTTTGACTTTTATCCAAATTAATACAAAATAAAATTTGACTTTGGACTTTTTCCACTAAACTTTATAATATTTCAATTTACTACTTGAATAAATTTATTTTTCTAAATTCCATATCCCAAATTATATTATCTCCTCAAATTGGACATACCAGTATTCTTAGAATAATTTTTTCTTCGAAATAGTCTTCTGGATTTTGCAAAACGACCACTGATGTAAAAATTATACTTTTGTAATTTAGTTCTTTTTCTAAATTATGTTTGTAAAAATTCATCCGAAGTCCAAATTTTGAATTCGCAATTTTAAAAATTTTAGATTTCAATTGTGATCATATCAATACTATTACGATCATGAACATATATCTCTATCTCCTAGTAAAAAAATGACTGTAAACTAGCACTAAGGACCGTATTTCTGTAAATCGGAGTCTTTAACCTTAAAATATCTCCATATAAATTTACTCATGACCTTAAAGATATTATTTCCTATATTTTTGTATGTTTAACTCATTTTTTACCATCAAACAAAAATCTTGTATTTTCGATCCGATTTATTGTCTTGATTTGCGGGTATAGTACGAAATTGCAATATTTCATCGAATCAACTCAATATTTATATTAAGCATCATATTATCAAATTAAAATAAATCTCTCACATTCATATGTCTGTATTTAAATTCTGATCATAACGCTCATATCTCGTACGATACAAATGGTCAGACCCTAAATCGAGGACGTGACAATTCTCTCACCCTTGAAAGGATTTCATCCATGAAATCATACATGGTTGATTGTCAAAGAATAGCTGTGGATGTTGGCTCCGCATCACCTATTCATTCTTCCATATCACTTCTTCAGCTGAATGTCTACGTTAAAGAACTTACACTAGAGGTACATGTTTACTTTGGAGTTGCTTCACTTCCCTAACTAAAATAGCTATCGATTTCTCTTCATACATCATATCTAGTTGTACCTCTATGTCTTCTATTTGAATGACTTGAGATGAATTTGATCTGTGCCTTCTGAGCTTAAATACATGAAATACATTATGAATCTTATCTAACTCAGGAGGCAAAGCCAATTTATAGGCTAATGGTTCTACTTGCTCTGTCATTTTATAAGGCTTAATAAATATGGGACTCAACTTGCCTTTCTTCCCAAATCAAAGCATTTACTTCTATGGAGGCACCTTCAGAAATACCTTTTTCATATACTGCAAACTTTATATCCCTTCGCTTTAAGTCTGCATATGACTTTTGTCTATTTCTTGCTTCTTTAAGTCTATTCTTAATCATTCCAATCGTTTCTTCCGTTTGCTGAACTAAATCTGATACTAATATCTTTTGCTCAATGAGCTTTGTCAAACACATTGGAGATATGTACTTTCTTCCATATAGTGCCTCATAAGAAACCATGCCAATACTTATCAAATAACTGTTATTATATTCAAACTACAACGTCCGTCAATTTAGGCTTGGATAATTAACATATTTAATGATTGTAATTAAAATTATTTGAGACTAAATTTGGAAATTAAATATAAAAAGAATATTTATAAGTGAATTTTTATTAAGTTATGTGTCTTAAATAAAATAGATAGAAAGATTGGGTAAGTTAATAATAATAAGATAAAAACCAAGAATTTAAATGGATATTTTGCAAAAACAAGGGGGGACCTAATAGGGTATTTACCATGAGTATAAAAATGTTATTTTCTTCTTCTTCTTCTAAATTTCAAAACCCTATCATTTTTCTCACTCTTCCATACACAAATTATCTCTTCTTTCACCCATTTTCTTCTTCCTCTCCTTCCTCTTCCTCTCCCCAAAAGCTTAAAATAACTATAATAACTTAAGGTTTGAAGAGGTTAAAACTTCATTGTGTCAAGGTTTAGACTTCATTGTGTCAAGGTTTGTACATATGAGCATATTTATTCCTTTGTGCATTTTATTTGCATTTCAATAATGTTTGATGTTGAAGGAAAAATGAACAAATAACTTGTTGTGTTTGTTAAAATTCTTCTGGAACAATCTTCATGTAACCATATTTTTTGTTCTGGAACTTGAATCGGGATGAAATCAGTTGGAAATGAAAATAGACACAAAGATATAAAACTTTTATAAATAGTGTAAATGTTATATCTGATTCTAAGTTGGTCTAAAAATTTCTACAAATTTTTTGATTTTGAAGTACCCAGAAAATTCTAGGTAGTTATTTTTTAAACATTTTATGGTATTTTAGTTATATCTTTTGTTTTAGAACTTGGATTGAGATAAAATAAGTTGAAAATGAAAATCGACACATAGATCTAAAAATTTTATAATGAGTGTAATTTCTATATCTGATTTTATGTTGGTCTAAAAATTTCTACAAATTCTCGGATTTGAAAGTACTTATAAAACTCTAGATAGTTATTTTCTGAACATTCTATGGTATTTTGGTTATATCTTTTGTGTTGGAACTTAGATTGGGATGAAACCAGTTGGAAGTGAAAGTAAACACATAGATACAAAAATTTTATGAAGAGTATAAAAGCTAGTTATGATTTATATTGGACCTAATATTTGATACAAAATCATGAACCTAAGAATATTCTGAAAAATACTGCACATATTTTTACTGATCACTATACGGTTATTTGGACATAACTTTAGCTAGAAACTTCAAATTTATATGATTCTTTTTGTATATAAAATATAAAACATTAATCTAAAAATTCATAGAATACCATAATGTCAAATTCAAATCAATTATAGGTGAAAGGTGCAATCCAAAATCAGGACATAAATTTGTCTAGAAATAAAAATTTAGCAATTTGGTATTTTAAATATTGGGTGACATATATATATATATGTTTTAATTTTGAATAATATGATAGTAGTTATATTTAAAATTAGATTTTGTATTGACTAAATTAATATGATGTGTTATGGTTTGAGGTTTCAAATGAGATTTAGAAATTTTTATATGTATAGAGCATGTAAACCGAAAATTATTATGAATATGTGAATTTTGATAAATTATGTAAACAATAAGATGATAACATCAATTAAGCCCAATACTCTAATTTAGGACTATAAATAGGATAGATGACATGTCATTGAGGGGTTTACAGTACTGTATAAATTTATGATGATATGAAAAATTTTATTATAGGGACAAGGTGGCTTAAGCTCAGGTGAGAGCTTCATTTATCCTAAATGCATGCAATTATTTATTTTACTCAGTCAAGATAGCTTAAGCTCGGATGAGTGCACTCTTGACTTGAGAAGTTCGGTTGAGCACTTATACAGACAGATACAAATAGTGAGCAAGGTGGCTTAACCTCGGGTGACAGCGCTCATGTTTCACAATCCGCATCCAAATAGTCCGAATTTAGAGTTTTGGGGCTATAAAATATAAAATATTTTAAAGAAAAGAAATATGAAAAAAATCAGTTAGCAGATAAATGAAACAAGGAAATAGAATTCATAAATGAGGTATGAATATGAATTTACCTTTGTAAATTATGGCATGTATATGTGTTAAACTAGTAAACCACGTATGCAATATTCCATATTGATATATGATAAATTGATTTCTTTTTTTATATTGATATAAAAAGGATTGTGATATATGAATTATTATTTATGATTATTTATATACAAAATTGGATAATATGAATATGGAATTTTTATGATATATCATAAGTGTATGTATGAATATTTATGAACATATGTACCACTAAGCATTAGGTTGCTTAGCGTGTGAGTGTTTTCCCATACCCAGGTTCGGAGCCTATAGGGAGAAGTTGACAGGAAGAGAAGTAAGCTCATACAGAGTCAATTAAAGTAAATCCACGTCATAGAGTTGGTGCTTTACATGACATGCATTTTGTTCTTGTCCACATGTCATGGGTGATGAGTATAATTATGGTTTTTCAAAAGTTTTACATATTTTTTTATGATATGGGAATATGTAATTTGATTTGGATTATATGTATTTTGTAAACATCAGGACAATGAAAGCCCAAACTCATGTTTGAAGATATGACTATGGTTTGTTAATTCCGCATATAAAATAGATTCATTAATTGAATGATATATTTCTATCATGAAAAAATAAATATATATAAATAATTAACATATGAAAATATAATAACTAAAATGGAAGAAATTTTAATTCAATCAAATTTTAAGGTAATAAGCAGGTGACATTCTTCTATAGAGTTGGGATTATTCCTAACTATATGAGAGGGTGTTACACAAACTCCATCAATAACAAGTATTTGTCCCAACTTCCTGTGAACTCAATTACACAACTCTGAAGTATATCTTCTAACAACTGGATTATTTGTTTTGATTAACCATCTGTATGAGGATAAAAAGTTATACTGAAGTGTAAATCCTTGTAAACTCTTCCAAAAGTGGGATGTAAATCTAAGATCTCTATTAAAAATAATAGATAATGGTATACCATGCAGTCGGACTATTTCTTGTACATATATTTCTTCAATCTATCCAGCGAGTAGTCCATCTATATCGACAAAAAGTGTGCTAACTTGGTCAACCTATCCACAATTACCCATATTACATCATGTTTTTTTCTGAGTCAGTGGTAAACCATATACGAAATCTATAGTGACTATTTCCCTCTTCTACTCTGGTATAGAGATATGTTGTAGCAATCTTGAAGACAATTGATGTTCTGCTTTCACATGTTGGCAAGTAAGACATTTGGTAGTGAATTCTATAATATATTTTTTTAATATTCGGCCACCAATAGCAAACTTTCAAATCCTGGTACATCTTATTACTGCCGAAATGCATATAATATGTTGATTCATGTGCCTTCTTCAATATCTACTGTTTCAATTTTGATTGGTTAGGCACACATAACATGCCTTTAAAGAGTACACTGCCATCAGTCTCCATTGAATACTCAACTTTCTCCCCCTTAGAAATAGCTCCACTAATCTCAGTAAGCTTAGGATCTTGCTTCTAAGCTTCTTTAATCCTCTGTAGCAACGTAGGTTAGATTTGAAGCTCCATTAGAGTCTTTCGACTCAAAGCATTAGCTGCTGCATTTGTCTTCCTTGGATAATAATCAATTAAACAATCATAATCCTTTATTAGTTTCAACCACCATTTCTACCTAAGATTCAACTCGTTCTATAAAAGACAAATACATTAAACTCTTATGATCTGAATAGATATAACACTTGTCTTTATATAGATAATGTCATCAGATCTTCAAAAAAATACAATTACTGGTAACTCCATATCATGGGTCAGATAATTTCATTCAAGTGACTTTAATTTTCTAGTGGTATAAGCAATTTCGCTCTTGTACTAGCATACAACCTAAACCATTCAAAGAAGCATTGATGTATACTACAAATTCTTTTTCTAGAGTGGGTTGCATCAGAATTAGTGCCTCTGTCAACATTATCTTCAACCGATCAAAACTGGCTTGATACCTGTCTGTCCACTTAAATTTTACATCCTTATGTACCAACTGTGTTATGAGAGCATCTATAGATGAAAATCCCTTCACAAATCACCTGCAATAGCCTGTTAATCTAAAAAACTTTTTACCTATGTCACATTCCAAGGCGGCTTCCAATTAAGAATAGTTTATATCGTACTAGGGTCAACTTTGATCCTTTTAGTTGATACAACATGACCTAAAAAACCAACTTTTTCAAGCTATAATTCACACTTCAATGGCTTAGCATACAATTGTTTCTCCCTCAAAATCTAAAGCACAATATTCAAATGTTGATCATGATCATTTCGATCTCTAGAATATACCAATATATCATCAATGAAGGTGACCACAAATTGGTACAAATAAGTCTAAAAATCTGACTCATTAGATCCATAAATGCAACTGGTACATTCGTTAGCCCAAAAGACATGATAAAAAACTCATAGTGGCTATATCGAGTCCTGAAAGTTGTTTTGGGTACATCACATTCCTTAATATTTAACTGATGATACTTAGATCTCAAATCTATCTTAGAGAATATTCATGCACTTTTCAACTAGTAAAAAAGATTATCAATTCTAGGCAATAGATATATGTTCTTCACCGTTATCTTATTCAGTTGTCTCCAATCTATACACAGCTGTAAGGTGTCATCTTTCTTCTTCAGAAATAACACTGGCACACCTCAAAGTGATACACTAAATTTAATGAACCCTTTATAAAGTAATTGTTACAGCTGAACTTTTAAATTTTCAGTTCTACTGGTGCCATTTTGTAAGGAGTGATGGATGTAAGTGTAGTACCAGGCAATAACTTAATAGAAAATTTCACTTCCCTGTCCCATGGAAAGCTTAGCAAATTTTTGGGAAAATATTTGGAAACTCTCATACAGTGGAGATATCAGGAAATCTTATACTCTCCTCTTTGGTATCCACTATATATGCCAAATATGCTTCATTCTTCTTCCAAATCAATCATTAGGCTTTCATAGTGGAGATTATATTAGCTAGTAATCTCATTTTGACATCTTCTACCATCCTATCCTCACATCCAAACTTCTTAAATATGGCTCTTCTAGTCACGCAATCAACCACTACACCATGTCGAGCTCATTAATTCATACCTAGAATAACATTGTACTCATAAAATGAAACTATATCAAATCAGCCAGATATAACTCACCTTGACTCATCAAGAGTAGTTGTCGATATAATGTATTCACTCTTATACATCACCACTATGTCATAATCTAAAATCTTTGTCTCTATATTCTTCCCTAACAGTGACACAATGCATATATATGAGTGTGTGAATGCTAGATCAATCAAAACATATAAATCTAAGTCAAGTAAGGAGAATTTACTAACAATGATGTTTGAAGCATCCTGCTCATTCCTAGCTCTCATGGCATATGTTTTGGCTAGTGTCGCATTGCTACCTTTTGTCTTATTAATAGTTTCAAACCCAACCTAACCCGTCTTATGCTGCCCCCTCTAAACTGACATCTATCTCTACCTCTAATATGCATTGATTCTTGAGTTGATACCGATCTCACCCTAGTAGGCTATGTACTCTAACTTTGATATGGGTAATCTCTCCTTAAATGGTTGGTTGCACCACTAATAAAATAGGCTTTAGACAACAACTAACAATCTCGTGCATGATTTCTACGACAGTGCTAGCATACTAGGGTAGGTAGTTGATTTTCCCCTATTGAAACTGGAGCACTGACAGATGAGGGTTCTATACCTACGAGTTGGCCCTGCCTGACAAATGTACTTTGGGCTTGGGCCTCTATCTGAAATCGACTCCCAAAAGATTTGGTCTTTTTACGCATTGTAGATCTTGTACTCGGCTGGAAAATGGCCTATTGTCATGACTTTGAGCTACCATATTCATCTCATCATCATAAGCTTCCTCTACTCTCTGTAGCTCTCACTAAACTAGTGAAAGTATTAATATGAGATGAAGCTATTTTGCCTCTAATAGATTTCCTAAGTCCTCTCTCAAATTGTCGACTCCTTCAATATCATCAGCTATAATCCTATTATCATACTTACTCAGTCGGATGTACTCCTACTCGTATTCACCCACTGTCAATGTAACGCCCGTCAATTTAGGCTTGAATAATTAACATATTTAGTGATCATAATTAAAATTATTTGAGACTAAATTTGGAAATAAAATATAATAAAAATATTTATAAGTGAATTTTTATTAAATTATATGTGTTAAATAAAATAAATAGAAATGTTGGGTAAGTTAATAATAATAAGATAAAAACCAAGAATTTAAGTGGATATTTGGCAAAAACAAGGGGAGACCTAATAGAGTATTTACCATGAGTATAAAAATGTTATTTTCTTCTTCTTCTTCTTCCAAATTTCAGAACTCTAGCCTCCATCCCCCTCTTCCATACACAAATTCTCTCTTCTTTCACTCATTTTCTTCTTCCTCTCCTTCCTCTTGCTCTCTCCAAAAACATAAAATAATTATAATAGTTTAAGGTTTGAAGAGGTTAAGACTTCATTGTGTCAAGGTTTAGACTTCATTGTGTCAAAGTTTGAATATATGAGTATATTTATTCCTTTGTGCATTTTATTTGCATTACAATGATGTTTGATGTTGAAGGAAGAGTGAACAAATAACTTATTGTTTTTGCTGGTTTTGTTAAAAATTTGTTTGGAACAGTATTGATTTATTTGACCATATCTTTTGTTCTGGAACTTGGATCAGGATTAAATTAGTTGAAAATGAAACTAGACACATAGAATTAAAACTTTTTTGAAGATGGTAAATACTATATCTGACTCTAAATGGGTCTAAATTTTTTTACAAAATCTCAGATTTGAAAGTACGCATAAAATTCTGGGTAGTTATTTTCTGAACATGCTATGATATTTTTCTTATATCTTTTGTTATGGAACCTGAATCGGGATGAAATTAGTTGGAAATGAAACTAGACACATATACCTAAAACTTTTGTGAAGATGGTAAATACTATATCTAACTCTAAATTTGTTTAAAATTTTGTACAAAAGCTAAGATTTGAAAGTACCCAGAAAATTCTGGGTAGTTATTTTTTGAATATGCTATGGTATTTTGCGTATATATTTTGTTATGGAATCTGGATAGGGATGAAATTAGTTGGAAATGAAGCTAGATACATAGAACTAAAACTTTTGTGAAAATGGTAAATATTATATCTGACTCTAAGTTGGTCTAAATATTTGTACAAAATCTCGGATTTGAAAGTACCCAGAAAATTCTGGGTAGTTATTTTTTGAACATGCTATGGTATTTTGCTTATATCCTTTGTTCTAGAACTGGGATCGGGATGAAATTAGTTGAAATTAAAACTAGACATATGGAACTAAAATTTTTGTGAAGATTTTAAATACTATATCGGATTATAGGTTGGTCTAAAAAGTTTTACAAAATCTCGTATTTGAAAGTACCCAGAAAATTCTGGGTAATTATTTTTTGACCATGCTATGATATTTTGCTTATATCTTTTGTTCTGGAACTTCGATTGAGATGAAACTAGTTGGAAATTAAAGTAGACACATAGATACAAAAACTGTATGAAGATTATAAACGGTAGTTACGATTTATTTTGTACCTAAAATTTGATACAAAATCTCAGACCTAAGAATATTCTGAAAAATACTAGACATATTTTTATTGAGCACTATACGGTTATTTGGACATAACTTTAGCTAACAAATTCATATTTATATGATTCTTTTTGTATATGAAAGATAAGAAATTAATCTAAAACTTTATAGAATACCATAAGGTCCAACTCAAATCAAAAATAGGTGAAATGTGCAATCTAAAATCAGGACAGAAATCTGTCCATAAATAAATATTTAGTAATTTGGTATTTTAAATAATGGGTGACATATATATATATATATATATATATATTTAAATTTTAAATAATATGATAATAGTTATATTTAAAATTATTATTGTGTATTGACTAAATTAATATGATGTGTTGTGGGTTGAGGTTTCAAATGAGATAGAGAAATTTTTATATGTACAGGGCATGTAAACCGAAAGTTTTTATGAATATGAGAATTTTGATGATTTATATAAACAATAAGATGATAACATCAATTAAGCGCAATTCTCTAATTTAGGACTAGAAATAGGATAGATGACATGTCATTGAGGGGTTTACGGTACCGTAGAAATTATGATTATATGAAAAATTTCATTATATGGACAAGGTGGCTTAAGCTCTGGTGAGAGCGCCCAATTCTCTAATTATTTATTTTACTCAGTCAAGATAGATTAAACTTGGGTGAGAGCGCTCTTGACTTGAGAAGCTCGGTTGAGCAATTATACAGATAGATACAGATAGTGAGCAGGGTGGCTTAAGCTCAGGTGAGAGCGCTCCTGTTTCACAACCCGCATCCAAATAGTCCAGATTTAGAGTTTTGGGGCTATAAAATATAAAATATTTTAAAAAAGGAAATATGGAAAAAAAATTAGTTATCAGGTAAATGAAACAAGGAAATAGAATTCATAAATGATGTATGAATATGAATTTACCTTTGTAAATTATGACATGTATATGTGTTGAACCAGTAAACCAGGTATGCAATATTCCATATTAATATATGATAAATTGATTTCTTGTTTTTATATTGCTATAAAAAGAATTATGATATACGAATTATTATTTATGATTATTTATATGCAAAATTGGATAATATGAACATGAAATTATTATGATATATCATAAGTGCATGTATGAATATTTATGCATATATGTACCACTAAGCATTACGTTGCTTAGTGTGTGGGTGTTTTCCCATACGCAGGTTCGGAGCCTATAGAAAGAAGTTGACAGGAAGAGAAGCAAGCCCATACAGAGTCAAATAAAGTAAATCCACATTAGAGGGTTGATGTTTTACATGACATGCATTTTGTTCTTGTCCACATGTCATGGGTGATGAGTATAATTATGGTTTTCAAAAGTTTTACATATCTTTTTATGTTGGGAATATGAAATTTTATTTGGATTATATGTATTTTGTAAGCATGGGGATAATGAAAGCCCAAACATATGTTTAAAAAATGTGGTCACGATTTGTTAATTCCGCATATAAAATAGATTCATTAATTGAATGACATATGACTATCACAAAAAAATGTATTAGTTAACATATGAAAAATATAATAACTAAAATGGAAGAAACTTTAATTCAAACGAATTTTAAGGTAATAGGTAGGTGACATTGTCCTATATAGTTGGGATTATTCCTAACTATATAAGAGGGTGTTACATTTAGTGGTATCAGAGCCCAGGTTTAGGCAATCCTAGACCTAAGTGGGCTAAAGGTTTATCATGCATGCATTGTATGTCTCATATGACTCTGACATGGGCTACTTCTCTGTCGACTTGTAAGATTAGAAGAGGGTATGGAAATTTAGGCGCATGAAGTTACTGAAAGCAATAGCTCTCCTAATACTAGAGCACCGAACCAGCCTAGTGTAGCTAGTGTTCAGGGTCCAAATGCTATACCAGCTGCAACCCAGCAAGTTCTTGGACATGCTGAGTAGGACCAAAACCCTTTGATGCAGCAGATGGCTGGTTTACTGCAACAGATCGCAAGAGTGGTACCACAACCTGCTTTAGTTCCTCCACCTCCACCACTGAAACCGAAAGTATAGATGGACAAGCTTCGTAAGTATGGAGCCACCAATTTTCTGGGTATGAAATATGATGATCCTGCTACAGTAGAATATTGGTTAGAAAAGACCGAAAGAGTCCTTGATGAGCTTGAGGTTCCTACTGACCAAAAGGCAAGATATGTTATATCTCTGCTTCAGGAAGATGCTTATGATTGATGGAAGTCAGTTCTTTTGAAACCAGAGGCTCCAAAGCCTATGACATGGGAATTTTTCATCACTGAGTTCAAGGAAGAATATGTTCCTCCATTTTACATAGATGAGAAAAAGAGGGAGTTTATGAACCTTAAGCAAGGCAAGATGACAGTGACAGAGTATCAGAGAGAGTTTACTCGATTGAGTAAGTATGCTTCTGAGATTATCATGAGTGAGGGAGATAAGTGTAGAAGATTTGAGGATGGCTTCAATATAGAGATTGGGGATTTTGTGACTGCACTTCAGCATGTCAACTTTACTCAACTAATTGCATTTGCGGTTAGTGTTGAAAAGAGAAAGAGAAAGAGAGCAGAGGAAGCTTTTAAGCAGAAAGTAACTCCAGTGGCTCAATCTATAGGCAAGAAGGGTCGATACTACCCAGGACAGTCTTATGGAAGGAGTCAGGGACATAATAGGAGTTATACACCGAGTGGACTTCATAGGAGGGGGCAGCACTCCAAGGCTACATCTGCAACCGGTAGCATACATACACAGGCTACCCGAGATAGCATTCCAATTTGTGGTACCTGCCACAAGATCCATAGAGGATAATGTTGGATGGTCACAGGTGTTTGTTTCAGATATGGGTCCAAGAACCAGATGAAAAAGAGATTGCCCTATGATGACTACTAGTGCACCTACACAGACTGCAGGATCAGCTTGGGTTCAAAATCAGACTCAGACTAGAGGAGGTCGAGCAGGACCTAATCAGACCCCATCAGAAACAATCAACAGGCTGGGACCCAGCAGGACTGCAGCTAGGGCATATGCTATGAAGGCTAGAGAGGACCAAACAGCCATTGATGTGATTGTGGGTATGTTTTCTTTACATGACACAGTTTTATGTGCTTTAATAGATTCTGGTTCTACACATTCCTATGTATGCACGAGCACACCTAGTCAAAACAGTATAACGAGTGAAAATTTAGAATATGAGATTGAGATCACAAATCCCCTGGGACATAGTGTAATTGTTAACCGGGTATACAAAAGTTGCCCTTTGATAGTGCATGGGAAAGAATTTTTAGCATATTTGATTGAATTGTCATTCCACGAGTTTGATGTTATCTTGGGCATGGATTGACTTTCTAAACATGAGGCAGTAGTGGATTGTCGATCTAAGACAGTTGTTCTTAAAACTCCAGAACTAGAAGAGGTAGTAGTGGAAGGTGAAAGGTTTCTACCACCTGCTCAAGTGATATCTATGATGAAGGCTCAAAGAATGATCAGAAAGGGGTGTGAGGCCTACTTAGCTCACGTGATTGATACTAAGAAGGGAGGTCCAAATCTTAAGGATATTCCTATAGTGAATGAATTCCCAGAAGTGTTCCCAGATGACTTACCAGGGCTACCTCCTGATAGAGAGATTGAATTCTCTATAGAGCTCACTCTAGGTACAACACCAATATCAACTGCACCATATAGAATAGCACCGACAGAGTTGAAAAAATTAAAGGCACAGCTGCAAGAGTTATTAGATAAAAGTTTTATCAGACCAAATGTGTCTCCATGAGGTGCACCGATATTGTTTGTAAAGAAGAAAGATGGGTCTATAAGGTTGTGCATAGATTATAGACAGTTGAACAAGGTGACTATTAAAAACATATATCTGTTACCACGAATTGATGATCTTTTTGATCAGCTAAAGGGTGCAGGAGTTTTCTCTAAGATTGATTTGAGATCAGGGTACCACCAATTAAAAATTAAGATAGAGGACATAGCTAAGACAGCATTTAGAAGCAGATATGGGCATTATGAGTTTTTGGTGATGCCTTTCGGTTTGACAAATGCTCCGGCAGCCTTTATGGACTTGATGAATCAAATCTTCAGATTATATTTGGATCTGTTCGTGGTGGTTTTTATTGATGATATCTTAGTGTATTCCAAGAATAATGAAGAACATGGTCAACATTTGAAGATAGTTTTGCAGACCCTCAAGGAACAGAAGCTTTATGCCAAACTCTCAAAATGTGAGTTTTGGCTCAATGATGTGGCTTTCCTTGGACACATTGTGTTAGCAGATGGCATCAAGGTTGATCCCAGCAAAGTAGAGGCAGTTATGAGTTGGAAGCCTCCCCGTAATGTGACAGAAATTAGGAGTTTCCTCGGTTTGGCCGGTTATTACAGGAGGTTTGTTAAGGGCTTTTCAATGATTGCTTCTCCTTTGACCAGATTACTGAGGAAAGATGTGAAATTTGAGTGGACAGAGAAATGTCAGGATAAATTTGAGAGACTTAAGAAGATGTTGACTGAGGCTCCTATTTTGACACAACCAGTCCCGGATAAGGAATATGTCATCTATAGCGATGCTTCTCACAATGGATTGGGGTGTGTACTGATGCAAAAGGGCAAGGTAGTAGCTTATGCTTCTAGACAGCTGAAGACACATGAGAAGAATTACCCCACACATGATCTTGAACTGGTTGCCATTGTTTTTGCTTAAAAAACCAGTCTCGAATAAGGAATATGTCATCTATAGATATGAGACGATCGTTGGTCTCCAAACATCAGAGTGAATGAGCTCTAGCCTTTCTTTCTTTGGGGTTCTACCACTTGTTTGAAAGTTGACCCTTTTCTACTTTCCAAGTATGTAATATTTGCACATGTCTATCTTCATTGACTATAGACCTGGAAGTTTTCCCTTTGAATGCATAATCTTCATCCCTTTTTCACTAATATGGCCTATTCTTACATGTCATAGATTGGAATTTTCATTTTCAGCTGCAACTATGATTGAACGATGTGCTCCTGCTGTCATGCAAAGAGTGTCACTCTTTTTGCCTCGAGCAACCGTCATTGCATCCATGGAAGATTGTAGTGTAGCATTCGCTAGCCAATTGCCCTACTAAAATTAAGTTTTTTCTCAGGTTGGGAATATGTCTGACATCCTTTAGCTCCCAAACAGTCCCGTTCAACTTAATCTTTACTACACCTTTACCAATAATAGCGCAAGGTTGATCATCACCAAGGTATACCTTTCCAAGGTTTCTAGGGACATACCTCTTAAATAATTCTTTCTATGAAGTGGCATTGAATGATACTCCAGAGTCTAACACCCAAGACTCCTTCTTACTCTTTAAAGAGCATACCAATGCATCATTGCCTCTTGAGGTGAAAGTAACATTTGCCTATGTTTTTGCTTCCTGGTATTTCGATGCACTATTGCACTGATTTTTATAGTACCCAGTCTTCCCACAATTTCAACATTCGTCAGTCTTTGAGTAACAAAAATTACTGGGATTTTTGGATTTGCAACTCCTGTCCTTTGATCTACCTTGGTAGTTCAATCTGCCACATCCATTCCCTCTAGTTGAATTTCTTCCTATTGACTTTGTATGCAAAACTGAAGAGGTTGATGATTCACCCGACTCTCTCCATCGGATCTCTTCACTGAAAATCAAATCATGATCATCGTCAAATTTTAACTTAGTGCTTTTCGACGAGCTAATCATAGTCGTGACAGTAGCATTCCAGCTTTCTGGTAGAGAAGACAAAAAGTATTAATGCTCGTACTTCTTCATTGAATTCAATTCCAACCGAACTCAATTGAGTTGTGACTGTGTTGAGTTCATTCAGATGTTGAGCTACCGATGTACCTTCTATCATTCGCAAATTGAATAAATGCCTCATTAGATGCACTTTATTTGAGGCTGATGACTTCTCATACATACTAGAGAGAGCTGCCATAAGACCCGCCATGGCCTTTTTCCTTGCTATGTCGAAAGAAACATTGCAGAATAACGTCAATTGGATAACTCTGAGAGCTTATCTATTTAGAAGATTATAGTCTTCTTCCTCCATAGCCTCTGGTTTTTTCCCTGAGACAGGTTGTTATAGACTTTTTTTGATACAAATAAGCCTCTATTTGCATTTTTCAAAAGCCAAAGTCTCTGCCATCAAACTTTTCAATTTTCTATTTTTCTTCGTCTGCGGCCATCGTTCTCACTTGAATATGACTTCCTTTGGATCGTTTCTCACAATTTCTGTGAACCACCATGTATTAAAATATCTCTGTAGATAAATTGGTATTGATGACCAAAATTTACTATTCACAAAAAATTACTATTCATATAAATAGTAATCACCTAACAAAGATAGAAGAAATGTAACCAAAGCTCTGATACCAGTTGTTGGGAAATAACGCCAATTTTCGTATAATTAGATTTATGAGAAAGTGAAGAAAATGCGGAATAATAAGATACACACAAATTGATAACGAAGTTTGACCAATTATGACGACGTCTCCGGACTGCTGTAGATCTTACTGAAAGAACAAAAATTTTACAAAGTGTTTACAAACGCTCATAAATTATGCCATAAGAAAGGCCTCATTTTCTCCTCATTTTAACAGTTTTATGTTTATTTTTTTTAAAAAAATTATTTATACTGGTTCTTTGTGGAAAGTCACAAATGCACGAGTCGTTAACCTGTGAATCAAACTTGAATAAAATCTGTTGATAGGCAATAATGTTGTTATCCTCATATGTGATATGTTCTCTCGTTAGTTCGGTACATAGAACACAAAATTCTGCAATCAAAGCTCATGTTTTTAGGGCTCTAATCCCACGTGCGAAATCTTTAGCCTTACATTAATTACCCTCAATTGTTGTAATTTCCACTATTTTGCTTTTGTATGAAAAACATCATTATCCCACAAACCAACACCTGAGCCCATTAAGGTTGAGTTTCTTACATATGTTCACATTCAAAAACATAGATAGGTGTATTAATTGAACATCAAGATTTTTCCAAGGATATATCAATTTGCCCCATGCATTTACTACCTTTACTCTAATTAACTGACTTTGTATAATCCTGATTGATGGACAATTATTCCTCGCATTTGAATTTTGATAAATCGATTTTAAACTTTAACTCATTTTTCAGAGCCTTTATTTTTATAGCTAAAGGAAAAGAATTGTCGACTATTATAAGTAATACTTGTATTTTATAATTACTTAGCCTATGTGAGATATCTTATCATACCCAATATCGTACTTGTTAAGAGATATCTTATCACTAATTTTTCTATTTGATATTCAAAGTGTATATTATCACTACTGTAACAGCAGCCCCAATTTCATTGTTGTAAAATTACTTTATATACTTACCTGTACACGTTATCAATATATGAGACATATTCAAATGTTGCTTTGACATGGTATCAAAGCCTTAATCTGGGCAACATTATTTTCTATGGCTCTCTCACCAACTTATACACAAGTGACCATACCCACCTCTCTTCTCCCTGACCCGTGTCCTTTTCTACTCATCACTCATTTTCAATCAAATTAACCTCCAAAAATTATTTAATATGGAAAATCCAATTCATTTCCATTCTTAATTACCAAAAACTCACTGGATTTATTGATGGTTCTCTTTCTCTTCCACCAAAAACCATTCCCTTCAACCTTAATCCCACTGAGTTGATTCCTAATCTTGAGAATGAAATATGGTTTCACAAAAATCAAGTACTCATCCTGGCTACTTTCTTCTCTTTTTGAGGATGTTTTTCCCTACATTATTGGCCTCTATTTTTATTTGAAGTTTGGCAAGCATAAGAAAATGCATTTGGTTTTGTATCTCAAAATAGACAACTTCAACTCCATATTGAACATCAAGAGTTGAAAAGAAAATTATTTGAGTGTCTCCTAATACCTTCATCGCACAAAAGCACTAGCTGATGAGCTTGCCACTATTGGTCATCAAATTACTGTAGCTAAATTTAATGTCATCATATATCGAAATATTGGTCTTGAGTTTCATGCCATTATGACTACTTTAAATCTTATACCTGAACCATCGTCGTTCTCCTTGCGCCCATAAAAATCTAGAGCTTCAAACTTTCAAAGTCTCTTAAACCTCATTTCAGTAATGGCTGGAGAGGGTAGAGAGAGTGTTTTGAAAGATGGATTGCATGCATTCGCATAAGTGTAGATATGTGGAGTCTCTACTACAAGAAGGGGCTTAAGACTGGTGGAAGACAATATTGCAATGCCTTAGACACCTGACCCACCTTTATGGAAATTCTTTTTAGAGCAATTCAGGGAGAAATACATCTATATAGCTTATACTGATCAAAAGAAGTAGAAGTTTCTCAATCTCCAATAGGGTGATATGTCTGTAATCGAGTATGAGATAGAGTACACCTGCCTTATTAAGTATGCATAGGGTGTCATTAGTGATGAGTTCGACAGATGTAGGAGATTCGAGAAGGGACAGTGACCTCCTATCAGAGTTAGGGTTATGGATTCTCATATTAGGGACTTCATTAGATTAGTGATAACTTCTAAGGTTGTGGAGGAGGCAGTTGTTGTAGAGTTGAAGACAGTTGCTCAGAGCCAGAATAATAGATCTTTTTATTAGCAGAGTGCAAATTCTTCAGCCAGTAAGAAATCTAGGTTTTTTGGTGGTAAATTTCTTAGTAGATCTAGAGGTTCTGGTGCACCAGCTAGGCAAAGCCAGTGTAACACCCGTGATTAGGGCTTATTAGTTATGTTATTGACTAGAGGGAAATAAAGGATTAAGTGGAGTTTTAAGATGTTGAGAGTGCGCTAAAATATGATATTTCACTATCTTGATAATAGGTGTCATAACCATGAATATCGAATTTTAATGTACAACCATGATGAGGTTCTTCACGGGTATGAAGAATTGTTTCACGACCATGAAGGATAGGCTCACAATCATTAGTGAAGCCTGGGCAGATAGAGTTGGTGAGACAGACACATTTTTCTCTTTGTCATCCCCTTTAAATCCGCTCCCCACTCTCTGTTATCCAATAAAACACGCCATTTTATCCTTTTCTTCCTCAAGACTCTATCTTCTTCCATTGAGAAATTTGAAAGATCCGTTATCTTGAGGGAAAAGTGGGAAAGAAGAGAGAGAATAGAGAGGTTGAGAGTTTAGAGAAAAGCTTGGTTTTTCTTTTCTGGGTGTTGGTTGCTTTTCAGAAGCTAAAAGAACATTTTTCCATCTTGCTAGAACCTGAAGGGAGTGCTGGAAGTCTATCTGAAGGGAGAGGACAAGCTTGAAAAGATCAAACTTTAGCCGATCTTCACCCTAGGTGTAAGGTTTGTACAGAACAACACTTAAGGCTATTACTTTATGTTTCGGTGTTCTTTATTTTAAAAGCATGTTTTAGATGATAAATTATGACATGTGAGATTAATATGTATGATGGAAAAACCTTCTAAACATGGTCAAATTGACATGTTTGAGAAACTATTTTGATTATTAATGATGATTAAAGAGGATATAGTTATGTTAGATAACTTGAATGCATGCCGAAATATTGATAGGGTGGCTGACATTAGCCAACCGTAATGAGTATTGTAACACCCCTTCACCTCAGCCTGAAATGCCTGGATAAGTGAGTGCTACACCGACTTCTTTAAATCATTATTTTAATAAATGCTAAAAAGATGTACTTTTTTTCAAGGCTCAAAGATATAAAAGAGATAATGTATATTTTATTTACATAAAATAATATTTACAAAACTTTAGGTTAATTACAAAACTATATAAGCTAATTTATACATCCAAAATACAAAAATATAATACAAAAATACAAAAGTGTTGTAACCCACAATTTTCTCTATCGACTGCCTTACTGGATTAGGCCACAACTAGCTCTATCTACAAGCTTCAGCTACTTTTCTAAATATGTGCAGAAGGAAACTCTCACACTAAGCCCTAAGCTTAGTGGTGCATAAAGATAAAACAATATACTATATCATGTTGTTCATAACATATAAATATTAATGCAATATGTTTTATCAGACTTTTATAGTGAATATTTTTCATACAATTTATTTTCTCATTATTCACTAGCATATATATATATATATATCAATTCAAATATTTTTCTTATATTCACTTTTCTTTTTCATGGACTCTTTTAATTTCATTAACTCATTTATGCCCATAACACATAGGAACCATTAACAAAGATAACGAGGTTGTCATCCAGGCATTTATGAGTGTAACCCAGATATTTATGGTATGTGCATACAAGTGTCATCACCGGCATTTATATATATATATATATATATATATATATATATATATATATATATATATATATGTCATCACTGACATTAATAATAATGTTATTACTGACTTTAATTATATTGTTATCTGGGCTTCATTAATCGTGTCATCATAGACATTAATAATTCTCCTGATTGGCATGCCAAACTATTCAAAATTCTAGTTCTAAGCTAGGTATTCTAAGGCTTAATTAATGCCATTAAAATTCATAACTATAAGAGAATAAAATTATATATTCATTTATTTATTTTATCTCAATCACAAAATACTCAACTATAATTTTATTTGCACATAATTTTTATGAGTCTAATAACTCATTTGATTTATCATATAACTCTTTTGGGTAAAATTTACATTATAACACTTAACCTATTATAATTTAAATATTTAAATTTCATTTTTTCCAATCTGCCCTCTTTCAGGCAGATTTCGAATTACATTTTTAACCTCAAATTTGGTCCTATTAAAGTCTGAATTAGATTATAGATCTTCTTATAAATTTTATATCTGAATCTTAACTTTAATATGCAACTTGAATCACTAAATTTGGAGTTCTATAGAAAAATATATGATTAATTGAATATTGACTGTTCACTAACAATTTTGCCCAAAATTTTCTGGACAAATTATAGGTCCAAAATATATATATATATATATATATATATATACATATATATATATTTCTGGGAAAATAAAAACCTATTTAAATTTTATAGTTTGAATAAAAGTTAAAGCCCTATAGCTTTAATATGAAACTTAAATAATTAAATTTGAAGTTCTATAGAAAAAAATATGATTAATTTAACACTGACTGTTCACTAACAATTTTGCCCAGAATTTTCTGGACAGATTCTAGGTCCGAAATATTTTTTTTCTAGGCAAATATAGACCTATTTAGATTTTATAGTCTTAATAAAAGTTAAAGCTCTATGTCTTAGCTTTAATATGCTTACTGCTCCATAATTTCCAGCATTACACAAATACAATCACCTAATTTAATTTCTACCAAATATGCTCATAAGTCTAGGAAACATGCATACTCAGAATTTTATCACAAAATAATATTAATTTACATGTCAAATTCTTAAATCATACAACTTGAAAATAAAACATAGGTTATTGCCTTAATTTATGCATAGACCTCTTATTAATCTCCTTCACTTTCTATTGGTAGCTTTATCTTTTTCTTTGTTTCCTTGAGTACCTAAAACACACAAAATCATCATCAAAATTGTACCTTATCAAAACTCTCATGAAACCCTAAACTCTCTCTCTACATAATCAAGCTTTAAATGAGCTCAAAACCATGTTTTCCTTTTATGAAAGTTGAAGAGGAGAAGGAAAGCTTTTTACCTATACTTTTTTCTCTTCTTGATTAACACTTGAAGGTTTTATCTCTCTCTTATCTTCCTCTTTTTCCTCCATTTTTTCGCTCCTTAACTTCTTTAAGTCTTGTTGTGCATGAAAATGGCTTTGACTTGTTATTTTCCCTCTCTTCTCTTTCTTTCTCTCTCTAGATTAAGCTCTAGCTATGGTGGAAAAGAGGGGCTAGCATGGAGGCTGGTTCTTGAGCAGAAAAATAACTAAAGAAGAAGAGATAAGGAAGAAGCAAGAAGAATTAAAAGAATGATGGGTCCCACTATTTTTTGACCAAAATACTGACATTAGGCTTAATTAAACTTAATCTCATTCTTTTCCTTATTGAGTGGCTGGACAACCTATTTAAAATATCCAAAAATTAATATGTTAATTAGCAAATAATCTCATTAATCCTCCAAATTTTGGTAAATTGCAATTTGATCCCAAAATTTATCAAATTTTGCAAGTTAGTCTTTTACCGTAAATCAACTTTTTTAAGCTTTATTAACACTTAATTAGTCATATATCAACATAATTTAATCATTACTTGATTAATTTCGGTAAAAATCCAAATTTAAACTCTGATCAGTCAAACGCATCAACTTTGCGACACGTGCGACTCGAGGCCTAAATTAGCGGATATGAAAAGTATTGCATGTGGAATTGACATGATTTGTGATGCTCTATTTTTCTAAAAAAAAATTCAGATTCATGGCCGTGAATGGTGGATTCATGGGCGTAAACGTTGTGAGGTTGTTGCTAAAGCAGATCCGTTCACAGGAAGCTTCACGGTTGGGTTCTCACCCGTGAAGGGGTGATCACAGCTGTGAACATGTGCCGATTCACGAATTGAATCATGACTTGAGCCACGAGAGAAAACTACCCGTGAAGTGGTGTTTCACGACCGTGAAACTATTTTTGATAAAAAAAAATATTGATATGTTGATTTTTGAATTGGATTTGATTCGTCTGGAGGTGGTAGGCCTCGGATGCATGCTTTTAGCTTGGTATGGAAATATATGATTGTAGAAATAATGTGATTTATATAAAATATGGTAATGAATAATATGAATGTATGTATGATAATATTATAAGCCCAATACTCTAACTAGGACTAAAGCAAAGATATATATTTGAAGGCCCTGAGGATAGCAGACCAGAGTGCCTCAATGAGTTATATATTTGAAGGACAAGTGGTTAGCGGACTAGAGCACCTTAATGAGTTATATATTTTAAAGGCCCAGAGGTTAATAGACCAGAGCTCCTCAGTGAGTTATCTATATTGAAGGCCCAGAGGTTAGTGGACCAAAATGCCTCGATGAGTTATTTATATTTTATAGCCAGAGGTTAGTGGACTAGAGCATCTCGGTGGGCTAAGTTACCTATATCTATTTTAGTTTAGTTATGAGTAGGTGAGCAAATGAAAGATAATTAATAAATTTTTATGTGTGATAAACACGCGTATGTCACTGGGAGATTGCTTGATATGCAATGTAGTAATGAATATATATATATATATATATATATATATATATATATATATATATATATATATATATATATATATATATATATATATATATATATATATATATATATATATATATACATATCAGATGATATGTCATGTAATATGCGAGCTAGTGCATGTGCAGACTTCAAAATAAGTCATTATAGTAGCTCGGTGAGTATATCATGCATATTATTTGTATTGTTGTATGTCTTGCACTTTGTTATGTGCCACTAGACATGAATTGCTTAACATATGGATTCTCCTTGCATAGGTTTGGAGCTTATGGGAGGATAGACAGAGGAGGACGCCTAGTAATCAGAGTCAAAAATATTTCATTCAGGGTGAGTGATACCCTATTGTATCTTATTTTTGGATTTTTTTTATAGGTTGGATAACTATAGTTTTATATGCTATATTTTCTGAGACATATAGTTTTATAACTATTCAGGTTGTAAAACTTTGGGCTTGTGTATGCCCGTATGTTTTGTATTAAACTTGTATTTTATTGAGATCACTTTCATGATTTTAAAAATGCTTTTATTTTATTAAGTCATCATGGTCATGGTGTATGAAAGTTTTAAAATTTTTGACATTTTAACTCATGTGTATTGTAACATCTTTTGGTATAATTGGATTTAGTCTTAATTATATCCAAGGGTGTTACAGCCAATTTGTGAGATATGCACCATCAAGTTGGGGGAAGACCCATTACATTTACAACATGTCAGCAGTGTGGAAGGTATCATGTTGGTGAGTGTTGGTTGACATCTAGAGCATGTTTCATTTATGGGGCAACAAGTCACTTCAAGAGGGGTTTCCCATACTAACATCAAAGTGTAGAGCCTATAGAGGCGAGACCAACTCTAACTCAGGGATCAATACCAACTAGAGGCCGAGGTAGAGGTCAAACTAGGGGAGGTTGAACTGGATCAGTGCAAGTCGGGTAAGAGACTATGAGTAGGCCAGGAGATAGCCACAATGCACCTATCCAAGCATATCCTATGAGAGCATGAGAGATACAAGATGTTCTAGATGTTATCGTTAGTAAATTTTCTTTACTGGGCTTTGATATATATGCTTTAATTGATTCCAAATCTACACATTTTTATATATGCACTACATCACTGTTTGTGGAACTTTTAGAGACGGAGACCTTAGATTATGATATAGTGGTGACAAATCCCCTAAGTCATACTGTCAGGGTTAATAGAGTACATCGATAGCTACCTATAGTAAGTCAGGATGAGCTATATCTTGCGGATATGATTGTGCTACCATTTCATGAATACGATGTCATATTAAAGATGAATTGGCTAGCTTGACATGGAGTAATAGTGGATTGTGCCACCAGAAATGTAATCTTTAAGAAGCTTAGATGCAAGGATAGAATGGTACAATATATTAGAATGAAGGTGTCACTTAATATTATCTTTGCTATAAAGGCTCAAAGGTCGATAAGGAAGGGCAATAAAGCTTATTTGGCTTACATGTTGGATATCATAAAGGAGAGTTTGGGACTTCAAGATATTCCTGTAGTTTGTGAGTTTTCTGATGTGTTTCCTAATAATTTTTCAGGATTGTCTCCAGACAAAGAAACAGAGTTTTCCATTGAGTTGATACCTGGTACAACACCCATATCCATCATATTATACTGAATGACGCCAACAAAGTTTAAAGAGTTAAAATTACAGTTGCAAGAGTTGCTAGACAAGGAGTTTGTTAGATCTAGTGTGTCACCTTAGGGTGCGCCTGTGTTGTTCTGAAGAAGAAGGATGGTACCTTACTGTTGCACATTCATTACAAACAATTGAATAAGGTGATAGTGAAAAAAAATACTCATTGCCACGGATAGATGACTTGTTTGATTAGCTAAAAGGTGTAGGAGTATTCTCTAAGATTGATTTGAGATTATGATATCATTAGTTAAAGGTCAAGGAGAGTTATATGCCCAAGATGGCCTTTAGGACTCGGTATGACCACTATGAGTTCCTATTCATGCCATTTGGATTAACGAATGCATCAACAACATTTATGAATTTGATGAATTGGATATTCAGGCCTTATTTGGATCAATTTGTGGTATTCGTCATTAATGATATTTTGGTATATTCCAGAGATAAATAGGAGCATGATCAACATCTTCGGATTGTGCTTTAGAAGCTACGTGAGATGCAGTTATATGCTAAACTATCCAAATGTGAGTTATGCCTTGAGAAAGTTGGATTTCTAGGTCACATAACATCAGTAAATGAGATCAAAATTGATCCTAGTAAGGTTAAAGTCATTCTTAATTAGAAGTCGCCTCGAAATATAAATGAGATATGAAGTTTTCTTGAATTAGCAGACTATTATGGATGTTTTGTGAATGATTTCTTTTCTATATCCACTCTCATAACACCGTTACTTAGCAAGGATGTTATATTTGAGTGGATAGATAAGAGCTAAGTAAGTTTCGATCGCATGAAGGCTATGTTAATGGAGGCACCAATTTTGATACAACCCACAATAGAGAAAGAGTTTGTGGTATACAGTGATTCTTCACTGAATTGTTTAGATTGTGTACTCATGCAAAAAGGTAAGGTGATAGTGTACACCTTGAGACAGTTGAACTCGCATGAGAGGAATTATCATATGCATGATTTGGAGATCTAGAGACATTATCTATATGGAGAAAAGTGTTACATTTATATAGATCACAAGAGTTTAAAATACTTGGTCTAACAAAAGAGCTAAATTTGAGACAGAGGTGGTGGTTAGAGCTTATTAAAGATTATGATTGTGTTATTGACTATTAGCCTAAAAAATCTAATGTTGTGATCAACGCTTTGAGTTGAAAGAATTTAACAGGTAAATTTGAATACTAAGTAAGATTGGATATCTGAGTTCTTTTAATAATGTAATATTAAAAGACTTATCTTCGAATGGAAGAGCTTCGGATCTTACCTACATTAGTTATTCGGATTAAGAATGCTCAAAAGTAGGATTCCAATCTAATAGAGATAAGAGAATCTATTTCCAATGAGGAGAGACCTGAATACTTAGTTGAAGTTGATGGTAGTATCTATTATAGGGGTAGACTATACATGCCTTATGTGTTAGGATTGAGACAAAAGATATTGAAAGAAGAACATGAATAAGTTATTTCCATGCATCCCGACAACAACAAGATATATCAAGATTTGAAACCTTATTATTGGTGGCTAGGTATAAAGAAAGACACTACAAAGTTTATTACCAGATGTCTGACATGTCGGTAGGTAAAAGTAGAACACTAGTTGCCATCAGAGTTGCTGCAACCTATCCCCATACTGGAATAAAAATGGGAAAGATTCATTATAGATTTCATGTCAGTACTACTTTTGACTCAAAGAAAATATGACACAGTATGGGGTGATTGTAGATAAGTTGACAGAGTATGCACACTTTTTACCAGTCAGGAGGACTACTTTATGGACCGGTTAGCAAAATTTTATGTATAAAGATAGTTTGACTGCACGGTTTGCTATTGTCTATCATTTTGGATAGAGATCGCAGATTTACCTTACAATTTTGGAAGAGTTTACAGGGGTCATTGGGTACCCGATTCCACTCTAGCATGACTTTATATCCTCACACATATGGACAATCAGAGTGAGTGATCCAGTTGCTTGAGGATATACTTAAGAGCTGTGTAATTTAGTTAACAAGAAGTTGGGATTTGTACTTTATATTGATGGAGTTCACATATAATAACAATTATTAGGCAAGTATTAGCATGACTTCTTATGAAACACTGTATTGTAACACCTAACATCTTATACATCTATATACCGTATATGTTGTCTTTATATTGTATTATCACGTATGAAACAAGATTAAATAAAATTCATGTTTACAGCGAGAGTAAATTTTTTTTTTAACTCATCTCATATTATCAACAATACTTTCACAATCAATACGAAAACTTTAATTATAGCTCATAACATCACATATATTAATAACTTAAACAGTACGTTTAAAAAGTTAGTAAATATGCAAGTATTCAATCCCCAAATATAAATGATATGTTCTTATGCTTATGTGGAATGCAAGGAGAGAGAGAGTGATGAGGCTCGGCCGGTGACCTTTGATCCATGACTTATATATGCACCTCAATATGAACTACTAATCTTCTCTACCTGAAAAATGATGCAATTTGGTGAGTTGCGACTCAATGAGAATAACCATCAAATGAGTTCTAAAGCACCAAGCATTTCATAATAGCAAATAACAAGTATAATTAATACATACTTTATACTCCATTTCATCAGTTAATAACATATAAATATAGATAAAATCGAGTATTCAATAATTGTTATTTACTTATGCTTATGCTTATGCTTATGTTTATGCTTGTACATTTTATTTTGTTGTGACCAGGTTAAACGAACATTGCCCCGGGTTTCCATGTGAACATTTGCATTTGCATTTGCATTTGCTAGCTAGCTTGATCATTTGTTTCATTTGCACATTTGTTGGGCCATAGGCCTCTTCTTTTGCTTTGCACATTTGTTGGGCCATAGGCCTCTTCTTTTGCCTTGTACATTTGTTGGGCCTTAGGCCTCTTCTTTTACTTTGCAATGTCGATTGACTAGTCACAACGCCTTTTAAGTCATTATGCATATGCACTTGTACTTACATATTCATCAACCATTGTATCTTATCACATATACCATACATATACCATATATATACCTTATATGTCAACACATATATCATACATATACCACATATATACTTCATATGCAACACATATACCAAACATATACCACATATATACTTCATATGCAACACATATACCATACATATACCACATATATACCTTATATGTCAACACATATACCCTACATATACCACATATATACTTCATATGCAACACATATACCATACATATACCACATATATACTTCATATGCAACACATATACCATACATATACCACATATATACCTCATATGTCAACACATATACCTTGCATATACTATACATATACCATGTATATATATCATATGTCAAACATATACCTCCAATATACCACAAGTACACAAAGTTATATGTACTACAAATGTCACAAATTATTCATCTTCATATTTTCAAGGAAAAATCATCACAATCATATAAGTCACATAGCAAACAACATTCATATGCACTAAAGAATTCAATTGATAATTATACTCACAATCATATAGCAAGCAATATTTATATGCACTAAAGAATTCAATTGATAATTATACTCACCATTTTCCTTTGATTCCAACCCTTAACTTATTGTCTACCCTCTTCTTGTATATCTCCAATTTGTCTTGAGCCTAATATTGAAATATAATTGATTAATTTATGACTAGAGAAACTTAATGTGACTTAAACAAATTAATATACATTATTCATATCAATAATTAAAATTATTCCTATAAGGCAGTGTGACCTTATAGGACTGTTTTGACTATAACTTTTTCTGTATTTGACCAATTAATATGATTCTTGTTCCTACTTAAAATTAACATCTTTATATATAACATATTAAAATTTCAGACCAATTGGATTACTGTAAAAATTTTTGTGGAATTTCAAATCGTATTCTGATTTCTACTCTGTTTTCTGCCCTTAGGCAGTTTCAGGGTATTCATTTGGGTTCATCATAACTTATAATCTGTACGTCCTATTTTAATGAAAACTTACAGAAACTTATATGGATTCATATGGAACATTTTTCATGTTTACAACTTTTATCAATTATGTCTCTAAGGTCTTCAAATTATAACAAACCTTTTACTGGTCCAGAATAGAATTGGCTTCCGGAGCAGTATGAATTAAAAAGTCCATAACTTATTATTTACATAATATATTAAGCTCAAATTAGTACCAAAATTTCTCTAAGACATATACCTATAGCTTTCATATTTTGATCATTTACAGAATCGAGCTTTAAGAAGCTCAAAATAATTAAACAAGTTTTGGGACCTGTACAGGGCACTCAGTAGGCAGTTCAAATCATGCAACAGTCATAGTTCCATTTACCATAACTCAAAACGTACAAGACCTATGAACCTGAAATTTGGTTTACAGATCCATAACACATATATCTACAACTTTTATGTTTGGAGTTACTTCCAATATTGATTTTAACATACCCAAAACTTATAAACACAGTAGCTAACTTACTTAAGGTTCCCATCCGGACCAGTTTCAGTACGAAGAGGATATCTCATTCTATACAACACATCTTGCAAAACTATTTATATATCCATAAATATAAGACATAAAGGAACAACTTTTATGTTTTAAGATTTTCCAGAATCAATTTCTATGGATCTTAAAATCGGATTTCAAATCAGTACCTATTAATGAACCTTAGTAACTCAAATCAACCTTATAGCAATAAGAATTGATTACTTACCAAGAACGAAATTTCAAGGGATCAATTTGCCTCAAAAACCAAGTGAAACAAGGAAGAATTTGTGGCTGGAACTTGAGAGAAAATAGGTTGAAGAAAAGAAGAAAAGAAGAAAAGAAAAGAAAAGGAAGATAATGGAGCCTAATAGGTTAAAACTCACCTAACCCATTTGTTTTCCATTTTGGTTTGCCGTCCACTCTTCTTTCTTTTTTTTTTCTTTTTCTTTTTCTGAATGCTTTCTTCTTTTTTTTTGTAAATTATTTTTATTATTATTTTTTTATTATCATCATACATACATACATACATACATATACATACATTCATGTATGCATATATACATTTACCTAATTTTACTAACCAATAATAAATAAATATATAATTTAATCACTTATTTTAATTTAATTAAATTAATCATGTCAAATTTTTATTAATTTAATCTAGTCTCTTTATTCACTTAAATATTAATTTCATGTCATTTTCATCTATATTATAAAACGGATATATGCATTTCTATACAATTGTAAAATATTTGAAAATAAACTAATTGTATGTCATGAATATATTTAAATAAAAATGCATATTATGCATGTGTTCAAATGATATTTATGCAAAATGCATATGCACAAATGTGATGCTGCAGAAATGCATATGGAAAAAGTCAAGGATGTTACAGTATGGTAGAAAATATAGAACTTTAATTTGTAATATCGAACTCAGTGAATGGAAGATATTGGAACTCGATTTGGTTCAAGAAACAAAGGACAATATTAAAGTTACTAAGGACAAGCTCAAAGAAGCCAGTGATAGACAAAAGTTTTATGCAGACTTGAGACGCAGGGACATCGAATACGAGTTTAGTGGCAAAGTGTTCCTGAAAATCTCCCTGGAAAAAAGTACTACGGTTTGGAAAAAAAGACAATATGAGTCCCAATTTTTTTTGGCTTTTTGAGATAACTGAGCGAGTGGGACTAATAACCTATAGGTTGGCTTTACCTATTGACCTGGAGAAAGTTCATAATGTATTTTATGTATCGATGCTCAGAAAGTACAAATCGGATTTGTCCCAAGTCATTTGAGTAGAAGAAATTGAGGTACAACCAAATTTATCTTACGTGGAGCCGATAATTATTCTAGCAAGGGAAGTGAAACAACTTTGAAATAAGCATGTACCTTTGATGGAGACACTCAGCTGATGAGACAACATGGGAAAACGATGAGATAATAAGAAGTCAACATCCTCAGCTATTCAACAATAACTTACCAAGTATGATTTCAAGGATGAAATATTTTAAGGAATAGATAATTGTGATGTTCACGATTTAGATTTTGACCGTATATGCATATTTCGATCGTCTATATTGGGTTTTATGGAAAATTATGAAAAATTAGATAAAAAATGGAAAAGAGTAGAATGATAGATATGGTGAAAATTTCATAAGAATAATTTTTAAGAATTTTTGTGGAATTTTTGGAATTTTTCATAATTATTGCCAAAATATTGAGAAATTATTTTGGAGGATTTCTATCTTAAAATGATGAAAATGGAGTTAATTGGAGTATTTGAAAGTAGAAAATAACTTTTGGAGTGTTTGAAAGTAGAAAATAACTTTTGGAGTGGAAGAAATATTTAATAGAAATTTGGTGAATTTTTAGATTTTTATCCTAATTATGGAAAAAATTATTGGGAATCATTGAATAATATTTTGGTGAAATTGATGATGGAAAATGAAAAAAATGAGTTAAAGTGATTATAAGAATTTATTTAAAATTTTTAGAACATTTATAGAATTTATGAAAATTTCGAATGGAAAATAGAAATTAAGAAAAAAAATAAAAAATAATTGAAAAATAGTTTTAGAGGAGAAAAAATAAATAAAATAAAATATTATAAAGAAAAATAATATCTAAATTTTTATCACATTGAAAAGTGTATCGATAACCAAAATCTTGAACTATGCGTAAAACGCGTGTAATGAGAAAGTTTCTTAATATGTTTTAATATATGTGAGAGCGAGAGTTATTAGAGAGATTTTAATTTGACTAGATTATATATATTCTGTGGCTCAGTAATTAATTGAAATTTATTTTTATTATGTGCGACATCGGGATAATCACCAACACAAGATAAATGAAAAGTGCTAGAAAATACTGACAAAATATAAAAAAAGTTAGTGTTATTGCTTATAATATTAGTCATATATTTGTAAAAGTAATTAAAGAATATTAAATATATTTGTGATGTAAGTAGATATAATTTGATTATGATATTATGAGAATTTTATTAGTAAATATGAAATAGAGTTTGAAAGTTGTACGTATTTATTTATGTGATTTGTTATGAAATCTATTTTATGCTATAAAAATATAATTTGTGAGATATAAAGATATGTGGAGAATTATGAGTATTTTGAAAATGTTAAAAATACCTTGAAAAAAATTTATACATTTAGCCCACTTATTAGCCTAAACTTTAAATTAGGGTATTGTTGACATACCAAAAAAATAAATATTTGTAGATTATGTGCATATCTGTAGATTATGTGAAATTATTTTTGATAATAAAAATTTCTATGAAATATAATAATAACGATATATGTGAATATTTGTGGGCCGCAAGATTTATGTATATGAGTTATGTGTGTATCTGTCAACTAGGTGATTAATGCTATATTATATGAGATTTTTTAGTTTCCTAGAGGCAAATTTATGGTATTATAATATGTGAACATGATATAAATATTTGATTTAGTATATGGATAAGATGTTATGCAAATTTTTTGAGAATAAGAATACAAATAATATTATGAATTTTTATCTCATTGATGACACACATTTTCAATTAATGAAAATATTTTTTTAGTTTTCAAATGAAAAATAAAAATAAAAATGTGATCTATGGCTATATATTAAAATATTTTATTTTTATTTTTAAAAAATATAAGATTAAAGAATATTTTATTTTATCATAACTGTTATTATAAGTTTTAACTCCATTGAGTTTATAATTCAAGACACAAATTTATTTTCTCTCTAGCTACAAATCTAAATAGCATATTGAAATAATAAATGTATAGATAAAAACATTGCTAATTAGTGGGCTCAATCAAATAGAGCTGAGTAGTAGCAGCGTAGCTGTCCAGAGAGATGAACTCTTTTATCTGTATTTTCAATTATTTTGATGTATATTAAAATTTTAAAAATTTTTAGTTGTGATATATATATATATATATATATATATATATATATATATATATATATATATATATATATATATATATATATATATATATATATAACTGAGTTGAAAATAGAGAGTGTATATTCAAATATATTATTCCATTTTGTTTATGTATATTTTTTTGTTAATTTTTTCTTATAATGTTAATTATTATTATTATATATTTTGGTAATAGTTCTAGAAAAAAAATTATAGCATTTCTCACTCTACCAATATACGGTGTAGAATATATAGAAAGGTAAGAGGTGTTGGAAGTCTCCTTTCATGAAATCCATGATCAATTACTTGCTGATAAGATCCTCCACAAAAGTACTTAAGACAACGTTGCCTATTCTGCCCCACCACACTACTCTCTGTCCTCTAACAACAACAACCAATCCCGGAGTTTCTCTCATACTCCTTTATCAAATCGATAAAACAATGGCTCCCATTGCAAGGGCCCTTGCCAGATTTAGGGTTACCGAAATCATACGGTTGACCAGTGTAGGCATAGATATCAGCCCCGTGTTTCTTCAAATTCTCAAGCAAATATTGCTTGGTCTAATAATTCTTCAAACACAACCCATTCTCCATGGTTTGGCGGCATGACAAACTCATGATCCATTGTCTATTCTTCTTCATCTATGCCTTGGCATCTGGATACTGGCACCACTCACCACATGGCTTATGATATTTCCAATCTCAGCCTTGCTCAAGAGTACCAAGGCGGCGATCAAATCCGAGTTGGCAATGGTCAAGGTTTGCATATATCTCATTCTGGAAAAACTATTTACTGCTCTCCTAAATCCCATTTTCATCTTAATGATGTTCTCTTAGTTTCTAAACTTACAAAATCTTTACTTTCTGTTCAAAAGTTTGCCACTGACAATAATTGTTATTTTAAATTTTGGCCATCTCATATTTTGATCAAGGACCAAGTGAGTAAGGCAATTCTATTGTAAGGACCAAGTAAGCAGGGGTTGTATGTCCTTCCACCATTGTTGAAACAAGCTCTCTTGACTGAATCTGTTCCTTTTCAAGATTGGCATGCACGTTTGGGTCATCCAAATCCTCGCACTGTCTCAAAAGTAATTTGTGATAATAAATTGTCCACTGTGTCTGCCGTCTCTTCTAAAATGTCTAGACTCAATTTAGCATATGTTGAACACAAAAGTACTTCCCCATTTGAAATTGTTCATTCTGATGTTTGGGGTCTTGCTCCTCTTGCGTCAGTGTTGAGTCATAAGTATTTTATTTAGTTATTCATGATTTTACAAGGTTTACATGGATTTTTCTATTGAAAAATAACAGTAATGTTTATTCTATTTTTCTCCAATTTAAATCGTTAATTGCACGCCAATTTTCAACCAGAATAAAATCATTTCACTCAGATTGGAGAGGTGAATTTCAAAAATTAAATGTTTACTTCAATCGGACATGAATAATTCATCGTTTTGCATGTCGATATACTCAGGAACAAAATGGTACAGCCGAATGAAAAATTCATCTTTTGGTGGACACTGAGCTCACGTTAATGTCTCATGCAAATATTCTTTTCAAATTTTGGACTTGTGCTTTTATAACAAGTGCTACACTAATGTATTATTTAACTTCTCCCACCTTGAAACATTTGTCCCCATATAATTTTTATTTAATCACCTTTCTAATTTTAGTAATTTAAAAATTTTTGGTTGAGAAGTTTTTCCACTTTTACGGCCTTACAATCACAACAAATTTAATTTTCGCAGTAAAATGCGTCTATCTTGGTGTCTCACCTCAACTCTCCGGTGGTTTTTGCTTAGATCCTGATACAGACCGCATGTATATTGCAAGGCATGTCAAATTCGATGAGACCATTTTTCCCTTTAAGAGTCAAATTCAAAAATCTTCACGTGCAGGTCCCTCACCTTCCCACCCTGGCTTCATATCTCATCTCAATTTCCTGCTCACTTGGTTTCTATGCAATCAGGTATGCCTTCTTCTTTTACTGATTTATCTTTATCTCAAAATGTCACATCATCACCATTTTTTACGTTATCCCATTCTCCCAACAACCCACCCCACATGCCACCTGTAAGAACTTTATCTCCATCCAAATATCAAAATCAAAATCCCACGTCTTTAACCAATTTCACTTTATCTAATCCTAAGAACCCATCACAATCCAACCTGCCGTCTCTACAATCCTTACTCCTATCGAATTCCTAAAACCCATTCCAATCTCCCTATAACCCGTCACATATCCAGCTCTCATCTTAATCAAAAACCAACCAACCTGGTCCCACCGTACCTCCACCTCCACAATCCTCTCAACTAAACACTAATCCTTTTAGCTTTCAAAACAATCCACCCCCACTCAAATTGGTAGTTGATCATACCTCTTATCCCTCTATCCAATCCAATCCAATCCTATCCTATCCTATCCGAACTCTACTGCCTTTACTCAATCAAATTCAACCATTACACATCCCATGCAATTAAGGCTACATAACAAGCACACGAAAACAGCCCTCACAGCCACTAAAAACACAATCATCTCCTACCTTCAAACAGAACCCACAACTTATACCCAAGCCAAAAAATATAAGGAGTGGCGTGATGCTATGCAGCATGAGATATGTGCATTTTTGACTAATCGAACTTGGTTTTTGGTTCCCCGTCATTTGCATAAAAATTTGTGGGAAATAAATGGATCTACAGGATAAAAAAAATCTGATGGTAGTGTCGAATGCTATAAAGCATGGCTGGTGGCGAAGGGATATACCCAAAAATCTGGTATTGATTACTGTGAAACTTTCAGCTCTGTTGTCAAAGCAACCGCGATACATCTGCTCCTGGCTGTTGCCACTATAAAATCATAGCCTATGAGACAACTTAATGTCTTAAATGCCTTTCTTCATAGTCATCTACGTGATGAAGTTTACATGGAACAACCTCATAGTTATGTGAGTCCAAACAAACTTGATTATGTTTGTCGCCTTCACAAGTCTCTTTATGGTTTGAAACAAGCAGGGAGTGGTTTAACCGATTGAGTGGTTTTCTACATTCCAAAGGCTTTAAATCATTCCAAGCTGATACAAATCTCTTCATCTAAAAAAATGGCACTAATCTCTTGTTTTTATTGTGCTATGTTGATGATTTAATTGTTACGGGTTCAAATGAGCAACTCGTAAACTCATACATTCAAAGTATTCAACAGGAATTTCCTGCTCCTGACAGGGGACCGTTACACTACTTTTTGGGCATTGAAGTCCATCACCTCCCTCATGGCCTTCTTCTCACTCAATGCAAATATGTATATGATTTGCTGCAACGAACCAATATGTCTGATACCAAGCCTTGCTCCACGCCTATGGCCACCGCACCAGCATTGTCCAAGAGTTCGAGGTCCCTCTTATGTTGTGGTCATGAATACAGACAAATGGTTGGCGGCCATGACTAGATCGGACATTTCCTTTGCTGTCAATCGCTTATGTCAGTATATGCATGCACCTACAGACATCCATTGGAAGGCTGTCAAACGCCTCCTTCTGTATTTAAAAGGCACCCTCTCACATGGGTTGTTCTTCTCTAAAAATTCCACTCTCCAACTACATTGTTTTACTGACAGTGATTGAGGTGGATGCCCAGATGATAAACGCTCCCACTAATGGATTTGGTATTTACTTAGGTAACTCATTAATCTCCTGGACAGCTAAGAAGCAGGCTACAATAGCTCGTTCATCCACTGAAAGTGATTACAAAGCTATTGCCAATGCCACCGCAGAATTATTATGCTTAAAATCTTTGCTTCATGAAATTGGAGTTTTTTTGTCTGTCCAAGGTAATTTTATTGTGTGATAATATTAGTGCAATTTACTTAACAACCAATCCTGTATTTCATGCTCGAACCAAACATGTGGAACTTGATTATCAATTTGTTCGAGAACAAATCATGTCAGATTTTATGGAGGTCCGTATGCTGATCAACTTAGAGACATTTTCACCAAACCCTTAAGCACTCAGCGCTTTCAATTCCTGCGTGACAAGCTTCGACTCCTTGAGCTGCCTAAGGGTTTGAGCGGGGGTGTTAAGGGATAAATCTTATCACTGATTTTTCTATTTAAAATTCAAAGTGTATATTATCGTTACTTTAACAGCAGCCCCTATTTCCTTGTTTGTACCATTTCTTTATATACTTACTTGTAGACGCTATCAATATAGGAACAAATATTAGGTGAAGTTTATACAACTGAATATTTATAGATGGCCTTGATTTTGCAAAACTGATAGCTTTTATTTAAATAATATTTTTATTTTAAGGAGTTATTATATAAAAATGGTATCTGAGTCAAATTTTACTTATTATTCTATTTATAATTAATGCAACTTTACCTTTTATGTGTGTTTTATATTTTTATTGGTGTTTTTCTCTAAAAATACTTTTTAACTTTTCTTATAATAAAAGTTATTTATTTTTTTTAATAAATATTAATTTATAAGTGATAAAATAAAATAAAAAAATAAAAATTTTACTAGATTTGTAAAAAACATTTTACTCTCTATATTTAAAGTATTCTAAAATATTTTTTATTCTACTAAAGAATTTAAAAATCAGCTCCGAATGTATTTTTGGGACAACATTGACAATGAGTTATCCTAATAATACTAAAGCAAGTGATACATGAATTAATTAATTTTATATAAATATATTATAATTAATTATTAATATACATATTAATTAAATTAACATCTTAAGCTTATATGATTTACTAGTTACTACCATGAAAATGATCTGCAACAGCGGCACAAAACTATTTGTATTATATATTAAAATAGTCGTTATTAGTCATGGTAATAAATTAACGGCCACTCTATCTATTTTCTTTATTATAAGTTATTGCAATAATTTTTTAAAATTATTACTAATATGCTTCCATAGAATTAGTATAGCAACGGTTTTGCACCTGTTATTAATAATAAGTTGTATGGACCTCTTTATATAGTAATTATTATACCCTAATTACTTGCATCTTTTAGTGGCATGAGGTTTTTTATACTTAATGATGATATGATTATTGAGATAATTGAAGCATAAGAGCTTGTAGATCAGAAATAGACATTCTTATTCCCATTTAATGTGATATTAAATAATTTCAAATAGAAGCTAAAAAAATTAATTACGTGAGCATGGATAGTGGTCAAAAAGAGGAGCGCAACCAATACTTACTCAAATGCTTTTTACTGTATAACTTTTAATGAAAAAAAAAATCTATTTTTTTTAAAGCACCAGCTTTTATTATAAAAATAATAATATTTTATAAGTAAAAAAATATATATATATTTGTTTATATTGAAAGTGTCCGGTGTAAAGTTATAAAAAAACGTGTTGATGCTCTTAGGTATATGTATTCCTTTGTTGTCTTTTCTGTCTGTTACCCTGTGTCTCCAATAGGCCTCTTTTTATGGGCTTCATCCTTAAGTGAGCCCGTCTCTCAGATGAGGCCTGTTTCTAGTATCAAGGGCCAAAATAGAAGTTTTATACCGGGACCCAATTCCAATATTATTTTTTATTTTTTATTTATACGAAACCAAAATCATTAGCAAATATTCTTGAGTTGATATACCCAAATGTTCCTTATAGCTTAGGCAATAGCGCAAGTGAAGTGGAGGCCAAGTTCTATTGGAGTTGGTTTCTAAGGTGTTTGAAATCAGATTTGTCTCTTGGTGATGGTGATGGGATTATTATTATTAATGGATTTTTTTTTTGTTAATAAGCAACAATTAAATGTATACAAATTCAAAAAGTGCGAACCAAATTCAAAAACTACAAACTTTGATTCTACATGTAATGTATATGTCAATGTTGTACAACTAATATTGCCTAATTGGCATAAGTAGACCAAAGTACAAGCTCCTCAGATCGGGAAACATAATGTAGATTTCATTCCAAATATATTATTTCTGTATATATAGGGATAGCTATTCTACTTTTTAGTAACTCCAATCCTCATAAGAGCAAGATAAGAAATAAGCCTATAGCCCACAAGCATAAGAGCAAGAGCAAACACACGAACAATTTGCCTATCAAGTCCCACCATTTAATTGCAGGATACTCCCCAATTAAACAAACACGACCTTCATTCCCACAAGGGTATGTATCTGTTGCCTTATACTGAGACCCCAACAGCAGCTTGTATGTTCAACATGTTCCTGTAGTACCCACCAACTAGTTGGAATGTTAACATTGTCACTGATCCCAGGATTGTTGCTGATCTTTGATCCATCACTATTGTACCAAGAGCAAGGCCTATCCTTGGGCGACTAGAACATTGTACAGGACAACAAAAAAGGTGTGCAGGAAGCTTGATGCGGTGCGTATGAAGCCTGCCATCCAGTCGGTTATGAGGACGAAAAGTACGGGAAGAACAAGCTCCACTAGTAGATCTCTAACCGTGTGCCTGATGATCTTTCTTTTTCAATCATTTTCCTTTCTTGAGGGAATGCAAATATCGCTTGAAAAAGAGGAAAGAAGAGTTAACAAAAAAATAGAAAATGTGAATTAGATTCTAAGTGAAATTTTGTCAAGCACTTAAAAGGACACTCAATGGTAGGAAACTGAACTTAATTATTCAAATGCAGAAAACACTTTAAATACAAGTCTAAACTTAACAAATTACAAAAAATCAAAGAATTACTAACTCAGTTACTAATATTTAGGAATTACGTAGGCATAACCCAACTACTCCTAATAACAAGTAAAGACCAGAAAAATAAGATTTACTAATTCAAATACTACCCACGTCAAACACAAACCAACTGATTTTTGCATTATCCTTAATTTGTAACATACTCTCCCTTAATGAAAAAATCTACAACACTTAATTTTTCTCTTAAGTAATCAAACTTTTCTAAAGAAAATGACTTTGTAAACAGATCAGTAACTTGCTCCTTAGTACTGCAATGATCTATTTTTATGTCTCATTCTGCCACATGTTCTCTTATAAAGTGATGACGGATGTCAGTGTGTCTTGTGCGGTTATGGTGAACAAGATTTCTAGTCATTGCTATGTTAGACAGATTATCACAGAAGATTGTTGTGGTCTCCTTTTGCTACAACAATCTATAAACTTGAGTATACGTTAATTGTAGCATATATGACATCTGGACGACTATTTGTGAGATATAACAAGCTACCCACCAAACTTCTATAAACTTGAGTATCAATCTTTTCCTCTCCATCATTCAATTTGAGATTATATCCAGAAACCATTGGTGTCTTTACCGGATTACAATATTTTAAGTTAAATTTCACAAGAAGTTCATTTAAATACTTTGGCTGAGAAATAAATATTCCAACTTCATTTTGCTGCACTTCTAAACCTAAAAAATATCTCATTGAACCCAAATCGGTCATTTCAAATTCAGAAATCATAATCTTCTTGAAACCATTAATCAAATTAATGTTATTTCCAGTATAAATTAAATCATGCATCCACATAGAGACATACAATAAGTACTTCATTAGCTTCTTTTGTTTAAACATACAAAGTGGGATCACTTGCAGATTTTTGGAAGCTATTGTTTTTGAAGTGACCATCAATTTTCTCGTACTAGGTCCTCAGAGCTTGCTTCAATCCATAGAGGGCTTTTACTAACCAATACACCTTTATTTCTGCCCCTTTAACTTCATAGCCTTGAGGTTGCTACACATACACTACTTCGTCCAAAAAACCATTTTAAAAAAGTTGATTTGGCATCAAATTGATAAACTTTCCATTTGTAGTGGGTGCTATGGATAAAACAATACGAATAGTGTCAAATCCAGCTACAGGAGAGAGAGTTTCAGCAAAATCAGTACCTGCTTTTTGCATGTATCCTCTTGCAACCAACTTGGCTTTGTGCTTTTGAATTGATCCATCTGGTTTGTATTTGAGCTTGTACATCCATTTTAGCCTTACTACTTTCTTTCCTTTTGGCAAGTCAACTAGTCCCATGTCTTGTTCCTCTGTAATTACTTCATTTCTTCATCCATGGCATTACACCAGGTAGGACTTTTAGCAACTTCTTCAAAGACTCTTGGTTCTTCAAATTATACAAGCTGACACCTTTCCATTTGCTCATATATCTCCCTTAAAGGTCTCCATTTCCTAGGTGGTGTGGAAGGAAGAGAGGTACATGTTGAAGAGCTGGAGGTGTAAGGTGATGAAGAACCGGAAGATACTGGCTCAAGTGAGGAATCTTAGCTACCATGGTCACCATAAGCCTCTTCAATTTCTGGTTCATTGATAAAATCATCATCCATCAATTGAGATCATCAGGCAAGAAATTCAAAATAATACTCCATCTGTCTCATAAAGATAGACTGAATAAATCTATCATTGTAGGAGGGACGAACTATAAATTTTAACTTTGGTTTCAACTTTTGAGCAAAAATATTGCATTAAAAATCTGTCTAGATTATATCAATTTAACTAGTTGTATGCCTGCACGATAAGCAGTGTTTATTTAATTTTTCGTAAATAAAAAGAAATTGGATTCTTTGAAAGTATTTTCCATTAAATAAAATCTTCACGAGGGAAGGGATTGAAGGACCACAAAAATTCTTAAATAATCTGTACTACAGCTCAAAAGACAAGTGAAAACTACCAAATTTATACATATAAAAGAAACTTAGAATGTACGTAGAGACTGGTAGTTAAGAATGGTAGTTGGTGTCGTAGCTTACAAGATAGGCTTCGGAATCAAGTGGTTAAGACAGGAGCGTCCTAGCTAAAACCCGGCCAGTTAATGAAAATGTGTTTTGTCTTTAAACATAATTACACACAAAATAAAATCAAAGATATTTGAGCAGAAGAAATGCAAGAAAAAGGAGAGATATTAAGAAATAGTTAATGAGCTTGGGTGCAGAAATTATAATGGCAGCGTTGGGTTTATGGGCAACTTTTGTTCGTCCATTGATGATAAGATATGCCGGAGAAATGATGGAAGTTATGGGCTCCGCCGTCCGCCGGATAATTAGAGGAGGCAGCACATTTCCTTTTTCTCTCTCTACTTTTCTTCCTTATTCTTCTTCTTTTCTGGATTGACTAGTGAATCAGGATGATTATGATCATGATCATCATGATTAATTATCGTTATTATCATACTTATCACTAACTAAACTGTCTTTTTTCTCCTTTTTTTTTTTTCAATCTAGTTAGTTACAAACTAGACTAGCTTTAATTGTAAGAGAGGCTGCATTGTAAATGGCGAAATAAGACTTATATTTTCTTCTCTTGGCGGAAATTCTGTTAATTAGTCTTTGATTTCCTTTTTCTTTGTGCTGTGTGATTTGCAAGTTGTAACTAATAATGAATTGGGATTAATTATTAATTATTTTATATAGAAATTAGAAAGAATGCTTCTAGTAAAACAGGAAAGAAAAATTCCAAAAAAAAAAAGCTCGGTAGATGTTTGATTTAACTTAATTCACTGGTTCAGTGATTTAACGTAATTCATGTTAGGTTGTACATAATTAAATAAAACTTCAAGAGAATAATGAGATAAAAGTCCATTTTGTTTTGTTTAATTATATTTCCAATTTTTATTGAAAGTAATGAGTCAATAATTTTCACTTGGAAAATACATAGACAGATCTAATAAGAAATTCAGCAACAATTAATAAAGATTCTGCTATTTTCTAGTTGGTACTTTGAAAGATAATTTTCTTTTCAATTTTACCTTGGTATATAAGATGTGGACTGAAATTTAAATTCAAACTTACTATAATTTGACAGTCTTGAGAATTTTTTAAAATGGAAATAATCTAAAATTTTGGATAAGTTAATTCAATTTGAATTAAATTTCTGGAAAATTATACTCTCATTCTGAGATCAGATTATTTGGTTTAAGTTGAACTTACTCACATCCCTTGAAGGGTTAATCATACAAAAGAGATTAATTTATAATTCGTGCCCTTTACCATCGATTGGAGGTTAGGTTCAGTTAAAAGCATCCAATTGGTTTGTTTTCACGTCAAACCAAATTCCGCTAAACCGAATTAATCGATATATATCTGAAAAGTATCGAACTTATTTATGGCGGTTCAATTCGGTTCGCTCGGTTATGTAAATATTGGGCTATTATTGAGCTTTAAACTAATCTTTACAAGAAAATACACTTCGCGTCCCTGCCTACAATTTAAATCAATTGCAAACAACAATATTCCAATACGTTCTGCACTCCAACATATAATATCAATAAAATACAATAATTTAAATCTAAAATCATTCAAATAAAAATTATCGTTTAAGTAAAATTAAACATCATCTCTAAAAACTAAATATTAGAACTAGTCTTAGAGCAAACAAAATTAACAAACAATCCAAAAAAATCAATTTCAATACAACATCACAAACTTAAAAAAAAAAAAATTAACAAACTCAAATTATCAAGTTTAATATTTAGCAACATCATTATGCTCAAAACGCATTGAAATTGAAAGTTCAACACTTTGTTTCTTTTGAACCAAACAATCGATAGAGTTGAGAAATTGAATATAATAAAAAATCCTGAAAAAATTATGAAACTCAATTAACTAAAAACCAACATTATATACAATTATTAATAAACCAATCAAAAAATAGATTTTTTATAATAAAATAAGAAACCTTATTTCGTCAAGAAGCCTATAACACATTCACTATTGATTTGGAACAAATGGATTGAAACTTTACAAATAAATAATAAATGATATTACAAAAAAAATAAAATATGATTAACAAAAAAAAAGATTATTTTAATAAATTTCTTCATCTTTCGAGCATCTTCATTTTTTTCTAAAGTGAGGAGAAGGGAATGTTGAAACTAATATTGAGTACATATAAGAGATTGCACACATTAAGGAATAAAAGAGCTCCCATATGCATCAAGACTTTGTCCCCCAATACTAAGCCACTTTTCAAAGAATTGAAAATCTAGGGCTTTTCAATTTTTATAATTGTAAAATATTAATGTCAACTTTGGATAGCTCAATTACTTTATCTAAATATCTATCCACATATGTTTTGTTTGTTACACCTCCAACAATCTCATAATCAAATTTAGAATTTTTTTCAAACCAAACATTTTTCTAACTATAATTGACTGATCATCAATGATCCCATCATCAACAATCAAAATAGATTATGAATAGGTGAAAGAAACTCTTTTTGGCTTGTAACTTGTAAGTGAAACAATTTCATTATCTTGATTATACAAACAATGTCAAATGTAACACTCCCCATCCTACCTAATAAACGGCCGGATAAGGGGATATTACGATACATTCTCTTGGAAAATAATTATTTAATATTGAAAAACTAGAACACATTTTTTTAAACACATTTTCAAATACAGTATTTGCAATATAGTTCATAACTTTATGTTAAAGAAAATCCACAAATAATTTATTATTACAAAATAAATATTTAATAAAAGCTTTTTAAAGCACGTTACAAAAGTTATGTTGCATTACACATACAAAATATGAGAGTATACAAAAACATCACTACAAGAAATTTCACGAAGAATGATGCTAAAATCGTCATATAAAATTTATTTTTCATCACAAAAAACTTTGTAATGAAATTTTATAGTCATAGGGACCATCATTGTATGTGCGTGACAAAAAGTTTATTTGACAGATTTTGATATCGTTACTAAATATTCTACTTACAGTGACGATAAATATCATCGTTACTATAAGTTGAGACTTTTGTGACGTCAAACATGACACAATTGGTATGAAAATTTTGTCATTTTATATTGTATTCGTTATTAAAAATTAATGTGTTCAATGACGAAATCACTTTTTTGTCTCTAAAACTTATTATTTTGGTGACGAAATGTGTCATCAACCAAAATAATTCAATTTTTTTGTGCCAAATTTTATCATATTCAAGTTATTCTTTTGTTACCTAATGTTATTAACCGTCATAATAAAATAGTATAATATATCTGGTAATTTGTGACAAAAAAAATATTTGTCATTAATTTACTTTGCATATAATGATGAATTTCATAATCATATTTTTCAATAATTTGTATTAATTGTATTTGTTAATAATTAATTTTATTGGATATTTTCTATCAAACATAATACATATTTTAGTACTTTTTATAATAACTAGTGTACAATTTATTGTTAACTATATAAATTGAGATGACAATACAAATTCCATGATACAAAAAAAACCTACATTTATAATAAAGTTAAATATTTTGTAAAAATAAAAATACTAAATCTACTAATTCAACATATAATGTAAATATAATAAAATATTCATCAATATTTTCTACATTCCCATTATTTATTGATAAAAGAGACTTCTAATACCATTGTGAGTTACTGAATTAGTTAAAGTGTACTTGGAACTGCAACTTGAAATTTCGCTTTCATTTTTCGCACAATTCCAAAGCCATTTTTTCAATTCTACATTAAAACCATCAAATCATCGAATCCAAGTTATTGGAATTGGATGAACAGTGATGACAATGGTAAATAAAAAATTACTTCTACAAAACGCATGAGCTAAAAAAATGTAAATAGTTTAAAGATCTGTATTTTCGTTATAAATACCAACATCATCTCCTGAGATATAGATACATACATATTACTTGGCCCTATGCATTCACATCATGAAGATCATAACCTCTCAGTTTAATAATACCTGACAAATTCTTCTAAGATAATCAGTTTATAAATTTTTCCTTAAATCTAATTAATATGAACTTTATTTAATTTTTACTATCAGTGTACTGCGTATAAATTTTCACCATAAAATAAATAAAGAAAAACTTCATTTTGTTATAAAATGAAGAAAAGGTATATATGATATGATAATGAGAACATGTATAAGGAGTCAAGAATACCAATCTATATTGCATAGATGACCAAAGCACAAAATTACTAGGAGAGACACAATAGAAAGCATAAGTACATCTATATGAGTTACAATATCATTAATATACATAATTATTCATTTTGGAGAGTTATGGAATTGGAGTGGATATCTACAAAATCATAATGTTTATAACTTATTTGATATAAATTTCTGTTTTTATTTTACATTTAATAGTGCAATGAACAAAAGTTAAATTTCATGCTATTAATATTAGAACAAACTGATCATCTCATCACAAAATAGTTCTAAAGGCAACTCAATACTTCATTATGTTAGAACAAACAGATTGTCACAAAATACTTCTCAATGCCAAATAAAACTTCATCTAATTAAATTGATACCTTTAAACAACCAAATATTGGTCAAAATAACTAATGGACAAATCAAATATTTTTATATTAAATTTTCAGCAGCTCTTAGAGAACTTGAATGAAGCAAAGTTACCAAAAAAGCAAAAAGAAAACAAAGAGCATTAACAATTAACATTTAAAAAATTGTTAAGGCAAATAAAATATGGTATGGCTATGATATTGATTTAATAGCAGAATAACAAATAGTAATACCAAATAAAATAGAAAACCAAGTAAAGAAGAAGCAGAATTCAGTTTGTCCATAGTACCATCAATAGATTTAAAAAAAAAATTCAGTTTGTCCATAGTACCCATCAATAGATTAAAAAAAAAATTCAGTTTGTCCATAGTACCCATCAATAGATTAAATTAGAGAGTAAATGAAACATCACCTCGATCAATTCTTTTTCTGCATTTTTTTTTATGCTGGGAAACGAAAAGAAAGGAGGTGGATAAGAAATAGTTATTGATATATTTTAACCTAATTTTTTTATATAATGAAAAAGAGGAATAGGGAAGTTAGAGAGAATTATGGATTAATTAAAATATCTCCGCCAAAATCAAATATTTTTAAAAATTTTGAATTTCAAAATAATCCTAAAATGTAACCATATTTATCCATTATTTTCAAAGTGAAAAAAAAAAAGAAAGAAAAAAAGAAAATTTTGTACTTATTAGAGCGGGGTTATAGTAATTGCTGGTAGACTTAACACTAGAAACTAATCGCACCCTCCTAATAATAATAATAATAATAATAATAATAATAATAATAATAATTTAATAAGCTTTTTATTATAAATTTTTATAAATTTAAATATGTCCTTGTTTAGCTCCATGTTTCGATTAAGTGATAAAATTACATCATTTTATGGGGCTATTTTTAAACTTTACTTGCGCTAAAGTGAATTTATGAAATTTATATAAATTGTCATAACTAAATTTAGTTTTTCTTTACTTCGAAATTTTCTTTTCTTTTATAAATTTTTTTAACATTATAAAAATAAAATTTATTTTTTTGTGATAAAGATGTATTCATTGACATAAAATAAAAAGTTTTATGATAAATCGGTTTCGTCATCTAAATTTTTAAATAACTAGTGATACAATTGTATCAATCATCAATTTACAATATAAATTTTTGTCACAATAAAAATTGTGATAAATAGCAATAAATTATTTTTTCATCATTAAATAAATTTGCCTCTAAATCTTTTTATATTAAAATTGCTTCCAAATAAAATAGTGACGACTTTGATCCATTGTCACTAAATATAAAATGCAAGATGGAATAGTTTTATGGCTTACAAATTCAACTAATTAATGACGGTTTATTATCTCGTCTTATAAAATTAATATTGGTGGCAACAAAAGTTGTCATAATTTATTATCTTTTCGTTTTCAAAATATTTTCCTCCAAAAAGTTTGAATATAGAATTTTGTCTCCACATCAAATTTTGATGGATTTGTGTGTGTCGTCACTAAATATAAATTTTTAAGACGAAACAGTTTTATCACTATTCACTCAACTAATTAATGACAAATTATTATTTCGTCATATAAAATTTCTATTAGTCATGAAGAATATTGTCTTTTTTTGTTCTTAAAAAATTTGGCTCCAAAACTTTTGACAAAATATTTTATCAAAAAAAATTATAAGGCATTTGTATCAATTGTCACTTAAGATGAACAATGGTGACGAAATAATATTGTTACATGTTTGGTCATCTAATTAACGACAAAATATAATATTGTCATTAAAAGAAAATTTCGATGTCAAGAATTATCATCATTAATTACTTTGAATTTGTCACTGAAAGATTTTACTTCAAAAGTTTAGTGTGAAATTCTACCTGTAAAAGTTTATGTGAGGAATTTCTTTTTATCATCATTAAATATGCTAATTAGTGACGACATAAAAGATTTATAATAACAAAAGTAATGGTCATCACAAAAGAGAATATTATAGTGACAATTATGAAATTCTTAACTATTAATTAACAAATTGAGACAAAATTTTATGCGTGACAATGAAATTCGTCATAAAATGTGTGATTTCTTGTAGTGCATTGAGAAATTCAAATGTGAAACCTACTTTATGATTCCGCTGTTGCTTTATTGGATTAGGATTCTACAAGTTTTGTTTACTACTTTTATCTATTATCTACAATCTCATTTCGTTATATCAGTGCGAGAGAAATACTCTCACACTAAGTTCTAGGCTTAGTGATGCATATAGAGAAGACAATATATTATATTTATGCAACATGGAATTATATGCATTTATTATATGCATGTCATGTTTTCACACATTTTTCAATACTTACACACCTTATATAATTATTTCATACATAAATATTATCATAACATATTTAACCAATTAACAATTATAACTCATGCAAGATTTTTCATACAATTCTTAGTGTAATTTAGCCCATAACATCTATAACTGAACCAATAATTAGGATAACTGGATTGGTCATCCAAATATAGTAAAATTGTCACATAGGATATAGTGGTATGCACATATAAATGTCATAACCAGCATAATATATAAGTGTTATTTCCAATATAATATGAGTGTTATAGCTGACATAATATATTTATCATCACCGATATAAATGACTTCTAATTGATATGTTAAACTATCAAAAACTCTAGTTCTAGACTAATTGTTCAATGGCTTAATTCGTGTCATTATCAAGTTCATTCTCTTTCTCTTTGTAAATCTCATAATTATTTTTGTTTTCTTCATTTACTTAGTATAGCATGGTGCATGTAATGTTACATTTTTACTGGTATAAATATACAAATATTTACAATTTAATTGAATACAACATTATATCTTGTCCTCCTTACTTAAAATTCCTCATCAACGAACAAATAAATAAATTACTGAAAATAAGGCATTCACAGTCGTGATTCATTATTCATGCCCATGAACAAGTCAAATTGCATTGACTCGTGATGGTGGTTGAAACGTTCACGATCATGGATAACTTCACACCAGTGATCCCTACCATACTTCAAGTCGTGAATGAATATGAAAAGAACAATGTCATTTCCATGTAAAAGTCAAGCCTGTGAGTTATTTATTCACACCTGTAAATTTGACAATTCAGAACCGTGACTAATATTTCACATTCATGTCTAGTCGTTGGAAAATCACACTCTACTTTTTATATTCACCTCAATCTTTACAAACTCATCCTACACTAGTAAACATGTATTTCCAAGACCATTAATATAATATACAACCACTTTATCATTATTTACATGCCTCTAACATGATCAAATTCCTAACATATGTTAAATAAACTCACAATTCACATAATATCACAGTTATAGTATCATCTTAGAATTTCATACAACAATTCACAATCAAATGCATTTTAAATACTGTCTAACTTGTCAAATGCTTATATCGTGTAATTTCATGAGAAAATATAGGTTATTACCTTAAGTTATATACAAATCTCTGTTTTCCTTTTATTTCACTCACTAAGCCTTCTTCTCTTTTTCTTTACTTTTTTGAGCTTGGTTTTCCTTAACTTACGCTTCTAAAACACATAAAAATCATCAAAAACCTTAATTCATCATACCTTTCTAAACCATATTTTCTCTTTCTTAAAACTCTGAACTCTTTCTCCTTCAAAATATGATTCAAAAGAGTTTAAAACTTTATTTTTCTTAAATGAAAAATGAAGAGGAGAAAAAAAATACTTTACATCAAGCTTTATCCTTTCATAGTTGAAACCCTAGGGGTTTCTCTTTCTTTTTTTCTTGCTAATCTCTTTTTTTTTTTTCCCTCTTAGGTTTTTCCAAACTCTTTTATGCATGAAAAATGTCTTTACTTATTTTTCTTTATGTACTTTCTCTCTTTCTCTCACTATAAGGAAGTTTTGGTCATAGAGGTAAGATGAAGAATGTAGGGTTGGTTATGGAAGTGCATAAAATGAGTGAAATAAGGAGATAAGGAAGAAGAAAAAAAGAAGAAGGGAAAAGAAACAAAAGTCTTCAAAGGGTCCCACCATATTTGACTAATACTTGATATTTTATCTAATTAACACCTTAATCTCTCTTCCTCTTATTCTGGCCAGCCAATTCAATTATTATTATGTCCAATTTATATTTTTAATTGGTAAATATCCTAATTAATTCTTTAATTTTTGGTAAATTATAAATTTACTCCAAAATTTTCTAAATTTTGCATTTTAGTTTCTTACGATAATCTAACTTATTTAAACACTTTAAATATTTAATTAAATATTTTTTTATAATTATTTGTTATTATTTTAATTATTTTTTGATCAAAATCCGAATTTATATTCCAATTGATCCACTACGTTAGTTTAGTGATACATATGACTAGAGTCTTAAATTAACGGATATGACATTCTCTCCCTTTTAAAATAAATTTTATCCTCCAAATTTTACATCCTTATTCCATAGTGAATAGATGGGGATATTTCCTCTTTATAATCTTGTATCATGCTAGTTTCAAGACCAAGTGCTTTGATACAACTCCACTCGAAGGATCATAAGGAGAGTAGAGGTCGCTTCTTGAGAACGGTATAACGCGGATGGCAATGGTCCAAAATAACATTGAATAGGTAATCGGTGTGGCGTTTCGGAGCATGTGATTTCTTCCTAGTGCCTTTGGAAGAACCAGATTCCATTTTGATAGCTTTGAACAAAGGAAAATAAGAAATTTGCAAAATAAAGGTTGAAACCCTTGAGAAAAAGGGTTTTATAGAGGGAAAAGTAAGTGAGAAGGCCGAAATTTGTGAGAAATAATGAATGGGAGTGTTAAATGAGAGAATTTGTAAAAATGGAAATGAGAAAAGGCAAAATTTCATTTTTTAGTTGATAGCTTTACAGTCGTGAATAACTAGTCACGAGCATGAATCATTGTGGTCACAGATTGTTGAAAGGGTTCTCTAGCCGTGAAGAAGAAGATGAATCGAGTGACAGTTGTGACATTAAACTGTCACATATGTGAAGAAGGCTTTTCATGGGATTGACAAATATTGTCACGAGCGTAAATCTTAGTCTTCACTACTTCTACCCGTGAGGTAAGGCGTGAAACAAAGTGTGAACAGTTTTTAATTTTTTTGTTGTCTTTGTTCATGAAAGTGAATATATGTCACGGGCATGAAGAAAGCTTTTCACGGGAGTGAAAAATAGAGTAACATACATGAAACTTAGTTTTCACTACTTCTACCTGTGAAGCACCTTGTGAAGCAAGACGTGAAAGCTATTGGAACAGTGTGTCATCTTTGTTCACGGCCGTGAATATATGTCACTGGCATGAACCACCTCAAATCTTCAAAAAATAAAACTAAGTCTAAAACAAGACTAGAAGATTTCTAAAAAGGTTATATGCTTAAAAACACATATTTCTATCATGTTAACCACTTCATACCATAAAATCAGTCAAGTGATATGCATCATATGAAGGAATTAACATTCAAAGTTCACATAATGTACAATTGGTATAAAAAATAATTAAGACAAAGTTGATCCATCAAGCATACCAAGCTCTCTTCTTATAAAACAAAATCTTTCTTCATTAAGAGGTTTGGTAAAAATATATACCAATTGATTATTTGTATCAATAAATTCTAACACAATATCTCTATATTGAACATGATCCCTAAGAAAATGATGTCTAATGTCAATATGCTTACTTCTAGAGTGTTGAATGAGATTCTTAGATAGATTGATGGCACTAGTGTTGTCACATTTGGTGGGTATATGGTCCAAACTATGTTCATAATCCTTAAGTTGTTGTCTCATCCATAAGATTTAAGTGCAACAACACCCTGCTGCCGCATATTCTGCTTTAGCGGTAGATAAGACAACCGAAACTTATTTGTTGTTAAACCAAGAAACTAGGCATTCACCAATAAAATGACAAGTTCTTAAGGTACTCTTTCTATCCAAAAGACTATCGACATAATATGCATCCGAGTATCCTATGATATGGAAAGATGAATTTCTAGGATACCATAAGCCTAGATGCAATGTGCCATGTAGGTATTTTAAAATCCTTTTTACAGCATTCAAATGTGATTCTTTAAGACATGATTGAAATCTAACACATAAGCATACACTATACATTATATCTGGCCTAGAGGTAGTAAAGTATAAAAGTGATCTAATCATACCTCTATAGAGCTTTTCATTTATGCTCTTTCCTTTCTCATTTTTGTCCAATTTTGTTGATGTGCTCATATGAGTCTTATCATTTTTGCATCATTCCATTCCAAATTTTTTGATTAACTTTTTGGTGTACTTGGATTGGTTGATGAATATGCCCTCATTGCTTTGCTTGATTTGTAGACCAAGGAAGAATTTAAGTTCATTCATCATGCTCATTTCAAATTCCCTAGTCATACACTTATAAAATTCTTGACAAAGCAATTCATTAGTACCCAAATATAATATCATCAATATAAATTTGAACAATAAAAATGTCATGCTTATGTTTTTTAATAAATAAGGTTATATCAACATGTCATTTTGAAAAATTATTTTCTAAAAGAAAATAACTTAGTCTTTCATACTAAGCTCTTGGAGCTTGTTTTAATCCATACTAGGCTTTTGAAAGTTTAAAAACACGATTAGGCAAATTATGGCTTTCAAAACCCGGAGGTTGTTCTACAAAAACTTCCTCTTTTATAAGATCATTTAAGAAAGAACTTTTAACATCAATTTGAAAAATATTAAAATTCATATGGCATGCAAATGCTCAAAGTATCTTTATGGCTTATAATCTAGCTACCGGAGCATAGGTTTCATCATAATTTATACCTTATTCTTGATTATAACCTTTGGCAATTAACCTAACTTTATTCCAAGTAATTGTGTCTTGTTCATCTAACTTATTTCTAAATACCCATTTACTACCAATGATTTGATGGTCTTTGAGTCTAAGAACCAAGGTTCATACCTTACTTCTCTCGAATTGGTTGAGTTCCTTTTGCATAATAATCACCCAACTTTCATCATTAAAAGCCTCATTAATATTCTTAGGCTTAATTTGAGAGATAAAAAAAATTAGAATCTATGAGTTTGAAATGAGATGTAGTATTTACTCCCTTAGTAGGATCACCAAATTATATTATTTTATCTCATACTTATTTATTTTATTACCATCTTATTGTATAACACTAAATATTCTTTTTATCCATGCCACAATTCATAATTTCATTTTTACTATCCATGTCACAATTGATAATTCCAGTTTTATTTTCATTAATTCTTTTATGTTCCATAACTTCTTTATTTATATTTTCATTTATGCCCAAGACACCTATGAACCACTGAATAGGATAACGGAGTTGTCATCTAGACACTTAGGAATACCACCCGGGCAATATGATGTGCGCATATAAGTGTCAAACTCGGTGTAGATAACCGTGCCAAACTCGGCATAGATAACCGTACCAAACTCGGTGTAGATAATAATGTCATACCTGATATAAATAACAGTGTCAAACCCGGTGTAAATAATCATACATTTAATGGAATTAATCATTTTCATCATACTCTCCCCTATTTGGCATGTCAAACTATCCTAAGTTGGTTCTGGTTAGGTGTTCTAAGGCTTATACAATTTCATTAAAATTCATAACAATTAATTTCATACTTTTCATGCATGTAATATCTCAAAATAATCACATAATCACTCAATTAAAATAATATTTACATAATATAACAAAGTTCTCATCATTTTACTCATTTCATTCCTCAATTCGCATGATGCCCTGTCACTGGCAGATTATGTTCTCTATTTTGGACCTTAATTTTGGTCCTGTTCCGTTCTGAATTTAGTTACATGATTTTCATAAATATTTTAGATATGGATGTCATATTTAATATGCAACTTGAATCACGTAATTCGGAGTTCTGTATCAAAAGATATGATAATATTAATACTAACATGTCACTGATAATTCTGGCCATAATTTTCTGGACAGATTCTAAGTCTAAACTTAATAAACTTTTCTAGATAATTACAGATATATTCAGATATTATGGTCTGAACACAAATTGTAGCCCTATGTCTTAGATTTCAAACCGAATAAATAACACACAAATCCAAGTTCCAGAACTCAATTTATAACAGTTTAAGTACTTACTGCTAATTACTAACAATTCTGCCCAGAATTTCTGGATAAATTCTACGTCCGAATTTTATGAATTTTTTGGACAATTACAGAGATATTCAGATTTTATGGTCTAAATGAAAGTTATATCCCTATGTCTTATCTTTCAAAACCAATAAAGAACACACAAATCCAAGCTCCAAAACGCAAATTATAATAATTTAAGTACTTACTGCTCATTACTAATAATTATGTCCAGAATTCCTGGATATATTCTACGTCAGAATTTTATGAATTTTTCTGGACAATTACAGACATATTAAGATTTTATGATCTCAATGAAAGTTATATCCCTATGTCTTATTTTTCAAACACAACAAATAACACACAAATCCAAGCTCCAGAATTTAAATTATAACAGTTTAAGTACTTACTGCTTATTACTAATAATTCTGCCCATAATTCCTCGACAGATTCTAGGTCCGAATTTTATGAAATTTTCTGTACAATTACAAATATATTCAAGTTTTATAATCTAAATAAAAGTTATAGCCCTATGTCTTATCTTTCAAAAGCAACAAATAACATGCAAAACCAAGTTCTAGAAATTAAGTTATAACGATTTAAGTGAACACTGCTCAATAATTTCCAGCAAGGAACATACAAGATAATCACATTCAATTTTTACCAAATTAAATCCTAAGTCTAGCAAACATGCATCCCCAAGATTTTCATCACAAAATAATATCAATTCAGAATTATCAACATGCCAAATAATTAAATCATGCATATAAAAAAATAAAATAGGCTATTGTCTTAGGTTATGCACAAACCTCTCTTTTCCTCTCCTTTTCTTTCTCTTTACTTCTCTTTCTCCTTTCCTTTGCTCATTTGAGCTAAATCCTTGTCACTTTGAGTTCCTAAAGTTCATAAACATATTATTAAAAATTTATAAACCTAATCTCTCTCTTTCTTCTTACTCTTTTAAGCTTTCTATAACATGAAAATGAAATTTTATCTTACTTTTTCTCTCTTTTCTCACTTTCTTTCACTAGAATCAAGCTTGGCTATGGAAAAACAAGGGGAAAACATGGGCTGGTGTAGAGAATAGAATTTTCATCAATGAAAATGGATAAGGAAAATGAAGAAACAATCAAGAAGAAGATGACAAAATTTATTAAGATAGGGGACACCTAAGCATCAATCTAGAATCTTTAATTAATGTCTAATTCATGCACCTCACTTGGCTAATTGTTGTATGTCATTTGGTGTGTGGTGCTTCAAAGAACGTGGGAGACACTTAATTGATGGAAATTATGGATATGAAGAGATAAGGAAGAAAAATAATTAAGAGAATAAAGACAACTCCATAATTATGGACACTTAGGCATATTCTAAATTTTTTAATTAATTTCCAATTCATGCATGTCAATTGTCCACTTAATGTATGCCACTTGGTGTGGCCATCCCATTACCATGTGTTTAATGTCCCAATCATGCATTTAATTGATGATTATCCCAATAAATTTTCAAATTTTTGGTAAATTGCAAATTGATCCCTAAACTTTTCAAAATTTGCAATTTAGTCCTACCGAAATTTAACATCTTAAAATATTTTGAACACTTTATTATATATTTTTCATACTTAATTGCCATTATTTTCATTATTTTTTGATAAAAATCCAATTTTAGACTTCGGTCAAACCAACGAGTCGATTAAACAACTCGCGTCTATTAGGTCTAAATTAGCGGATATGACACATAGTCTTTGAGAGGAAGGCTTCTTAATATTTTTTTTCATATCTTACAAAATCAAATACTTTTGAAGCTTTCTGATGCCATTGATGATGGCTAGAAGACAGTTCATCATCTCGGTGATGGATTCATTGGATTTCATTTTGAAGAGTTTATATTCCGAAGTTAGAAGTTGAATCTTCTTGGATTTTACTTGATTGGTTCCTTCATAACAATTCTCCAATATTTTCCATATGTTATATGCGATAGGACAATGTTGGATTCTGCCACATTATTTAATAGATAGAGAGCTTGCGATGATTGTCATTGCCTTTTTGTTTTTGAAGTTAGCTATTCGTTGAGGCTTTGTCCAATCATCTTTTGAAAGAATTTCTTTTTCACCATCAACTCCTCTCTTAGTTGGCGGCTTCTATTCTTTTCGTACACTATCCCAAACTTCAATTCCTTCATTATCGAGATATATCTCCATCCAAAATTTCCAATGAGCATAGTTCGCTCCATCAAAGTAAGGCTTGAGACTTTGAAATCCTTCATTGGCCATTACTTGATCTTTGCTAGAATTTATTAGGCTTTGTTGCTAGACAAGTTCTGATACCAATTGTTGCCCAGACAATGAACTAAGAAGGGGAGTTGAATTGGTTAGCAAATAAAAAATTGCTTAATTTTAAAGTGCGGAATAAATAAAATAGAGTAAGAAAATAGAGATATCACACATAAGATTTATAGAGGTTCGAGTATTAACAAACCCTACTCCTCTCCCCAATCTCGATTGGGTGTTTCACTAACACTCTAAATGTTACAATGGAGTTTTTCAAGCTCATTCCCAACTATGGTGTTTCTCTCAATGGCTAACACCTAACTCAGAAATTCCCTTGTATTTTTTCAATGACTACAACAAAAACCAATTTCTTGTGTTTTATAAGTCACACAATAAATCCTTACAAGTGTTTCACTCTTAACCCAATATACCCAAGCTCACTCTTGAATAATTGATTACAATGAAAACACTCACCAACCTATATTGCTCAGAAGTTATGAGCAATTAGGTTTTCACAAAGAATAGATGTTTGTTGAGAAAATAATTTATGCACAAGGCTACAACAAGATTAAAGATGTAAAACTATTGTGTTCTTCATGTTGGAATTCATAAATAACTTACAAATATATTTTCTCTGTGAATTATAGTCGTTTGGATGCATTTAATGCAAAAATAGTCGTTGAACCAACTCTTAATTTTGCGCCTAACATATTTTTCTGTCCTCTTTCACTGGCGTGAATATATATGTCATGATCGTGAATGTTCTTCCAAGCTGTGGTCCAAATGGTGACTCTGGTCGTGAAGCTCTCTGAAAGAATTGGAAGTGTTTGATTACGAGTGTGACTAATACTTTCACGGGTATAAATTTTCTTCCAAGTCGTGGTCCAAGTGGTGACTATGACCGTGAAGCTCTCTGGAAGAATTTTACATGTTTGGTCACCGGCATGACTTGTTTGATCATTCACGGTTGGTTTGAATCTTGCATCATGTTCTAATCAAGGTATATCTTGTTTAACACACTTAAAATACAAATATTGTCAAATACGTTATTGTTATTTTATTTGTTATCATCAAAATGATGGAAATACCCATTAAGGTTCAACGGCTCACTAACACATCTTCAACCCATTCCCAATAGCATTCGGTGTATGTAGCTTCACCAAAAAATGAAGAAAATGATGTCCACGAAGATTCACTATTGTTGACGCAATATTTCAATAGTTGAAGGCCATCAGATGATGATTTACTTATATGAAGTGAAGACTGCAACAAAGTGACCTTCGAAGATGTGATGATATTAGGTTAAGTTGTAGATGTCGCGTGATGTTTCCAAACTCCATGAAAAATGAGGGAGACCATTAGAAAAAGACCACGAAGGAGTAGAATCGCTAATAGTAGGAGTGTAGACCGCAAGTGTGGTGCCTTCCTCCTCATTTGAAGTTTTGTTATCTAAAATTAGAAGATTGGTTAATGTAGAGCATGTAGTTTCCTTGAAGAACACCATATTGGAGAATATGAAGCAATTTGATCACTAAAATACAAATTGAAGTCACAATATAAAGACAATTGTAAACGTTGCACTTTAAAGTTTGTAATTTTAACAATATTCAAAATTACAAGAAAATTAGGCTAATATTGTAGCAAAAATATTACATGGAACTTGGAAAGATAATACGTGTATATATGTACATGCAAGAATTAAAAAAAAGATGGCAATAGCAAGAGAAATATGAAAGACACATACAAGATTAGGTCACAAATTTAACTTAGGGGCATAAAGTTTATTTTGTGAACTTCGTTTGTGGAAATTAGTCTCTTTGACAAAAGTTGGAGACAAAAAATTGAAAATTACTCTGATGAAGTCAATGAAGAGGCTTATGAAGATTATGCTTTGGATTGAAGAAGGGTATGTGCTTATATAGTATGTGTTCTACTATTTAGGAAAGAGAAATTGGTTTTAATTATGATATTTTCTCATCTCAATTGGAAAAGAAAAGAAAGTTTCTTGAACAGGAGACATAAATTCCTAATATATAAATAAAATTAGTTTTCTAGATTAAGAGTTTTGGTTCATTCAAAATTAGAAGGATGTTAGAAAAGAGAAAAATAAAATATTACTATTTCTCTGGTTTTAAAATTCCTGAACAGTAAAAATAATTAACCTTTATTTGTGATACTTGTCTTTTATTTTTACTAGTAAAAAATTGCCCATCAGATGCACTGTTTGAGTAAAAGAAAACAAAATTTAAAAGATTTGTATGGTTGACTTTAAAAAAAAGGGACCTAAACAGTGGAATAGAAAGCTATTGGGCCAAAAGACAAAGGCTTGAACCATGGAATGCAAAATAGATTTAATCAAGGAGGTAGACAATGCCACAGAGATAATTAAAGGACAAAATTCGTGAGATTATCTCATGCAAAAATTTGTACCGGAGACTAAACAAAATTGTCGTGCCATAGAAATGGTACAGTGGAATAAAAAAATGAATGAATTGTGAAAATATACTATTGCTTTAAATAGAGAAAAATATTTTTTTTCCATAAATAGTTTAAGTGTGTATAAATATATTTGACTAAATAAAAGAAATATATTCTTTTCTTTTATGATGTAAATTACCATAAAAACACCAACATAAGTTCTCTTATAAATAAAGGAGTTTCAATATTAAAAAAAAAAATCAAATCTTAAGTCGTCAGAATTCTACAACCAAAACATCAAGTAAAACTTTACAAAAATCTCTTCAAACATCAAGACAACTTCAAATTAAAGCATTAAAACTTTTATATTTCTACATCAAGATTGTTCTAGTATTAAAAAAATAAATTTTCAAACGATGTTTAGCATTCGTTCAATCAATATCTTTCATCAAAATCAAATGAGAAATCTTCTACTGATTTAAGATCAAACTTCATAAGCTCTTGAATCGTAATCAACGGAAAAAAAAATCAAATGCTTCGATTTCTACTTAAGTAGAAATTATTCATTAGAAATGGTACCTCATTTCCTTTATTTTAATAAATTCAATTATTATATTTGTTGATCTTTATTTTTTACTTTAATTTCATAACAATAAATTTGTATGTACAGTTGTTTTGATTAAAAATCTGACTGACCATTTTTTATGTATTAATGAAATATCTGAATTTTGAATTAATATTTTTGTAATTTTTATTGATATATTACCTGTGAAACGATAAAAAAAAATGATGATTCTAAGACGTCTCTAATTTCAAAGTACTATATTCTCTCCCTATTAAAGAAATTTTGGAAAAAAACAATATGAACGCTGGCAGCATAAGCCAGAAAATTATAGCCGGTGAAAAAAAAATGCCAACTCCCAATTCCCAAGGGATTTGACAGCTACAAGAAAAAGGGAGGGAGTCATTTTTTAGGTTAAAATTGTTAACGGATAAAAAAGGAGTAACTAATTTTAAAGTACTATATTCTCTCCCTATTAAAGGAATTTTGGAAAAAAAAAAAAAAAAAGAAAAAAAGAACGCTGGCAACATAGGCCAGAAAATTACCGCCGGTGAAAAAAAAATGCCAACTTCCAATTCCCAAGGTATTTGACAGCTACAAGAAAAAGCGAGGGAGTGAATTTTTAGAATTAATTAATTAATCCAAAATATTTTTCGTCTAACTGAAATATATATATATATATATATATATATACTATGAAATTTTATTATATTTATAAAAATATTACTATTTTTATTTTATGTTTGATATTTCTTAATAGACATGTATAATTTTCTATTATATGCGATTACTTATACATATATCTAAAGTATATATTGTATTTTATATGTCTATTTTTTATATTAATAAATGCATATGTCCAATCGTTTTATACTTTTTATTTATAAAAATATCATCTCCTTTACTTTATATGTTTGGTATTTCTACAACAGACACGTATAATCTTCACTTGAAGCCGTATATGTACTAATGACATAGGTATAATTAACCGAATTTCATTATCAATTTTGTATTTTATTATTCAACATTTATTTCATTTTCTTACAAATTTGATTATAAAAGAATTTGCGCAATTTTCCAACAAAATGGGTTCTTATTAATTAATTTTTCTACAAAATAAGGAAAATATTAGTTTATCTTGCCTCCTCTGTATTTATCTACCATTTATAATATTAGATTGATGAAATTAGCATGAGAATTTGATTAAAGTATCAATTAATTTTTATATCTAACTTTTACTTAAAATATGATGTTCTCATGTTCTAATTGGATTGTGCAAGCTAAAAACAAGAATGCTATTTATTTATGAACAAGAATTCTATTAATCCTTTATATGAAGAAGAAGCAAACAAGAATTGGAGAGAGTAGCAATTTATTGAGCCAATGTCCATAGTAACAACAATTTTGAAGCTATGAATTGGTATTCTTATTGTTACAAAGTATACAAGTTAAAAAAAAAATAGAATAAAACAAATAAATGAATTGCTTTTACAATTTATTAACATTGAATAATGTGAAAATAACAAGCAAAGAATGAATGTCAAGGAATCATTTTCGATCTTCCACCATGCATTGGTGACCTAATTAAGCTCTAAGCATTGGAATTTTTCGGCGCACCATATATTTTTCATTCTCAATCTCAATTAAACTTTGAATGACAATGTCCGATGCACTCATTACCACTTCTGACCAGTTCCTGTTCAACATTATTGAGAAAATATTAGCAAACTAATATTAAAATGTCATGTAATTAAAAAATAATAAAAGAATAACAGAATAAAATGTTCGTAGTTCTTACCCTTTTAAGGAGTCGAACGTTAACCCAACAGTGTACTTTGCTTCTTCGAGAGCCCAATTAAACCTTCGAATCTCCTCCGGCGAACACTGTGCCTTATCGATATCGATGCGAAGCTGCGACGGCTTGATGTCGCAGAAGATAGGAATGACCTTCTTCTTAGTCTCCGTCATGAGAGCTAATTCATGAAGGCAAAAGTAAGATTCACAGTATCGAGGAGACAAAACGGCGACGCCTATCTTACATTGTCTTATTGCCCTATTGATATTGTCGAACAACTTATCACCGGGCTTCATATTCTTGTTATCCAAGAAAGGTCTTATGTTTAACCGAGAAAGATGGTCGTAAAGCAACGTCACTACGGTGCGTTTTGTGTCGATGCCTCTATGGTTAATGAAGACATCACAAGGTTTGATAACACGATTCATCATCTGGGTTTGGCCCAGAAATTGGCGCTGGATTTTTACGAGTGATGAGCGATGCATGGCTTCTAATTGTATATAATTTGAAAATGGCAACTAGAATTGTCGTTTGGTTTTAATTAAGTATGGTTATATATATAGGACATGAAATATAAGGGAATATGCCGATCTATATTCAAATTTCACTTGCATAGTTGAATTGGTGCACATATTGTATGTGAAAAGGCTGAATATATGACCGTCTTTTTGACTTGATTTGGATAGTTGATGAATAGGGAGGCAAACAGCTTGACCCCTTGTGGGCTTTACCATGGAAGTTCTCTTGACTCCTTCAAATACGCTAATGGCTCTCTCTCTCTCTCTCTTTTTATTTAAATTTGTGTATAAATACATCCCTAAATTTATTCACAAATACTGTTTGGCACCCTATCCTTTTCAAAATACCCTTTAAATTAACATTTTTAGTAATAAATATTTATGTAATATAATTGTAAATTTTAAGTCTGTGTAAAAATGTTTACATTTCATCCATTATAGATTATATTTCATTCATGTATTTCACAAAAAAAGGTTTATTTCTTTTATTTGATCTAAATAATAAATTGTTTTTTATTTTATTTTTTGACAATATAGTTAATTTCACTTAAAAAAAACCTTATTAAAAACAATGGGTACACGGGTTGAGAAATCGGATTTGGGTGCATATTTTTTGACAGGTTGATTGTGTTTCGGGTTCATGTCGAGTCTAGGACTTTTTTGTTTAGTCATTATTGGGTCAATCAACTTTCAGATTATTTCCAGCTTGGGTTCAAGATCGGATCAAATTTTTCGGACGGGTTGAAGTCAGATTTTCGGGTTGGGTTAAAAATTATCAGATGATTTTAAATAAATTCATATCTCTAATAAGTTACTCAAAAATATAAACTGCCAAGTGACTTTTGAAAATAAGTTCAACTTTATTCACTAATTTGTTACCTCAATTTGATTCCTTTTTATACTTTTGGCACCTTAATTTGATTTTCTTTTTATATATTTTAAATACCTTTGAAAACTATTCTAAAAAATTAAGTTCATGTAAATCACACAAATGTCCATATAATTCGAATTTTACTTATTGCCGGTCCATATCAATATTTTAACCTATGTATAGTGTCAAATTGATTCTTGGAAAAGTCTAAAGATCACAAGGACAAATACGTAAGAAATTCAAGAATTAAATATTTTATTAAGTCTTGAATAGAATGGAGTATAATTACGTCCAAGCTTTGGATTGAAAAGTATTAATAGGAAAAGAGACAGAAATAATATATGTAAGAAAGGAGCGTGGGTAATAAGTGTTCTTTAACTATAGTGCTGTCTCCTTGACTTGATTTGATTTTTCAAAGTAAACTGTTTGGTTATATGATGAACAGTACTCTTAATTTTTGGGAAAAGAAGTTAGATGAACTCTTTGGTTAGTATTGTTTATGCATATAAATCAGGGGTTGTCTACCTTAATGGAGGGTTTCTTTGACTATTTGAAAATTCATTCTCTGCCTTTATACAAGTCAAAGGAATAAAACAGACTTGCTAGAAAAAAAGATAAAAATGGAAGCATATAAAGAAAACTAAAAGAGGATGAAACATTCAAAATTCAAAACCTAGAAAAGACACGGATTTTCGAATTCTTCTAATATTGGAAGTTGAAAAAAGAGATGATAAGTAAATTTAATTAGCACTTGGTCTCGGCTTCTAATATATTTATTTTCCTTTAATTTCTTCCTTGTACTTGCTGAATGATCCCCAGGCATTTCTGGTTAAAATTCTTGGAATCAATACAATTATTCTCAACTTGCTTATTAATAATATATCTAATTAAAAAAGAAATCTTAATCAATTCATGCTATGTATGGAACATAATAATTATACATTTTGCATACATAGCTACATGTGATAGATTTGTCTATAATTTTTCATAGACCGCATTTAGATATTGCATGAATGAATATTTTCTGAGGTCTATGTTGGAGCACTGCAAATATTGTATTGCTTACCAGTTTTGGGCATCATGAGTTTGGAACAATTACAGGAGTTAGTGTTTGAGACTGTAATTTGATTTTTTCTTCGTAGATTTTTTTCTCTCAGCCTTTTGCCCGTGAATATAGGTTTTACATTTGAACATATAAATTTTGTGTTTCATCTTTTAATTTCTATGCTATATATGATTCTGTGTGTTATAATTTTTTGTGTGGTTGTCATAACATTAATATATATATATATATATATATATATATATATATATATATATATATATATATATATATATATATATATATATATATATATATAATTGACAGTTTGTATTAAAAATGACTAAATAATATGTGACTAAGTATAAAAGGTTATTGGGACTTAAAAAAAATATATCGTATCTAGTTGTAATCTATCAACATACAATGAATAATGAATTTATCATATTAAAGTATGTTATAGGTTTAATATTTAATCTGTATTTGACATAATATATAAATTCATTTGAACTAATTTTCACAAGGTTGTTAAATTTGGCCCAATTTGTGAACTGGAAAAAACAGAAAGTTGATTATGTAATATCCACTTTTTACTTACTCTATTGTACCTCATGTACCTCAGTCAGATAGAATGAGAGAAAGTAATATCTCATCTAACTGAAAGTAATATCTTTTACTCACTAACTGATATACATATGCAAGATCTATGAACATTCAATACATGTATATCCATTTATAACTCAAAATGTGGATAAATAATTTTTTAAAAATATATGTGAACTATATTATTACAAACTCTAAATTATAAATATATATTTATTAAAATATACCTAATGTATAAAAAAAATTTCTTTAAAAACATAACATGATTATCACTGTTTTTGCTACGCTCCTCTAGTGGAATTACTATATCTATAACTCTTAACTTGAATATTGGTATTTGTCTCATGTTTACTATCTGCACAAGAGAAAAATAACTTTTATGCTGAGTTTTAACTCAGTTATGTAAAATTTATAGTAATAGTTATGTAAAATATAAATAAATATTTACTTTTAAAATACAAATTTAACTGATAGTAAATAGACGTATCAAATTATTGTTTAAACATAAAAGGTCATCTTTTATATATATATATATATATATAATCATTTAAACTTAAAAATTCATTTCACTAATAACGTCGAAAATCATATGAAATCTATTTAAAAATCACATTCATTTATTTAGCAAAATTTTTATTATATCCATATACCAAATAATATTTATATTATTTCTCTATTTATATAACATATCATACACTTGCCTTTACAGAATCAAGGGTTACTGTCAAATAACGAAAATCTCAAGGTCAAAAATAACCATATGACTCAAATAACATTATCTGACCCAAGATAACCACATAACCAAATCTGATTCAATATAATCACAAGACCGGTATATAAATGATATATAGTGTCCAAGATAACCACATGTTTGATACAACACCTCTTATAACCAACATAACCACATATTATAAAGTGTTACCCTAATGACATATCAACAATTCTTAAATCATTGTCTATGTTTTATATGAGCTAAAAACTGTAAATTTCATAATAATACTTTCAATATATTTTTGTTCAATAAATCATTTTATAATTTAATTTCAATTTATATAATCATTTTTCTAGTGTAGAATATCATTTTATAACACAAATATATGTAATGTTGAAATTAAAATAACTGCATGTATTGTTATTTTATAAAACTTTCTAAAACTCATTTTAATAGTTTTATATTAAAAGATAAAATATATTTAATATTATAATTAAATTAAATACGTATTTAATCATTACTACAAGAGTTTGTATAAACTTGTTTTAGTCTTTTTTTTTCTTTACCTTAACTTAGCAGAAACACTTGTATCATGGATGTGCCCGATAAAATATGTAAAATTGAATATCAGACATTTGGAGATATAATAATTATTTTACTAATCAAAGAGTTGTCCCTTTTTAATTAAAACTCAATCTCTCACATTAACTCATGGTCTTGAAATTTAAGTTAATTAACGGTCCAAATACCTATATCTAATATTCGTCATAGAACTTTATATTTTATGTGTATCAATATATGTCTGACTTGGGCATTCACGGGATGGACATGCCCAACACAAATTGATTTTAGTCATTAACTAACGGAATACATTGATTTACCTCGCGATTTATTGTACTCACTTTTGAAAACTTGATAGTCATATACTTCAATATTAAATCATGTGTCTCAAATTAATCTTTTAACTTAGTTTATCTTTTTTCTTATTTCATAGTCTGAATGTTTGTCCCCATTTTTGTAGGTTTCAAAATTAATATTAAATCCTGGTCTTTTACTGTCGTAAGCGGTTGAGTTTGATTTCATGTTTAACTCAATTAGAATAATCTTTAGTTCTTAAGTTCAATTAAACATCAATTATCCACTTTTATGCGTTCATACCCTATGGCCCGACTCAATTTCTCCCATTAACTTGTAACTTTCCTACTAATCCACTTCATTTAAACCAATTTATGCCACCATTAATTTAATTCTTTATTAAATTCCCAATCTCCACTCTAATTAGCTCTTAACTTCATCTCAATTAAATTAATTAACTTCTTAAATAAATGTATTTTAACTTAATTATTGTTCACGGTTTCCTCATGTTTAAGCTCTTCACTTTTTTTGTCTACAGTGAACTCAAGTCCTCTTTTACTTGTTTCGGCCTACTAAGTCCATGTCCTTCAATTTTAATTAAAACTCATTTTCACTAATCTTAATCTTAACTAAATTAATTTAATTAATTCTTTTTATCATCGTTAGACTTATTTCTCAAGTCTAAGTTTTATTTCCTAACTTTTAGCCATCAAACTTCACTTAAATTTTCAATCAATTCAATTTATAAACTTTTAATCAATTTGTTAACTCAACTTAATTTATTTATTTTTATTATTATTTTTTTAGCCTAATAACTCTTGTCCTTTCTCCTTTTCAAGCCACATATTCTAAGCTCACTCCATTACAAATTCAAACTCAACCAAGTTCAACACAATAATCACAATAGTTCCTTGCATATCTCGGTTGACATATCCCAACAAAATTCCCCTTTCTAGCTTCAATTTACCAAGAAAAGGAAAAGAAAGGAAAAAGAATTAGATCCATTCAATATTTATTCAAGTAATGAAACAGAAACAAGAGAACTCAAAGAAAGGGATGAAGTTTAGCTTAAGGCTACAAGAGCAAATTTACACACCTTTAGATGAAATCTTCGACAACCTGTGGCTTGTTTAACTTTCTCCTCACCCGATCATACCTTTTCTCTCTTTAAGTCCCCCATACAAAGCCTTTCTCACCATTTTCATATTATACCCGAGCCATGGTTGAATTTTCTTTCTATGTATGTGTCTCAAAAAATGATAGAAATGGTAGGAGGAGGATCAATTCTTCAAGACTCTCGACAATCCCACCTTACTTAATAATCCTTAAGTTCGGATACTTGTTTGGCCGTGAGAATCATACAAAAAAATGAAAGAAATTTGGACACGGAGGAATCGGGTTCAAGATGATGAAAGGAGGCTTAAGCTTTATGAAAGATTTTTGTTTTAAAAGCTATGTGAGGAAAATGCCAAAATGTGCCCATTTGTGTTTCTTTTATTCTTTGATTAAAAAAAAGGATTAATATGCATGTAAGACATGTGGGTTACATGCATGGTGGATTAATTTAAATTAACGGACTCTTAATATAATTAATCACCATTTATTTTAATCAACTTCAATTATACAATTTGATCCATAATTTATTATTATTTTTCTGTATTCTTTTAATTTATTTCACACACAATCACGAAAATTCTAAAATTTTCAAGCCTGAAATAATTTAATTTCTTGGAATTAAACAAGCTAATATTCATGGCATAATTTATCTTACGTGTCGGCGTTCTCGATTTCGTAATCAGTCCATTGGAGTAAATATCACGTTTTGTGAAACTGCACACTAAAATTCATTTTTTTCAATTCCATACCCTAAATATTGAAATTATAATACAAAATTATATCGATGAGTCCGTCTTGATATTATCTACGTCTCGGTATTCTTAGTTTGCGATTTGTTGATAGGACGAAAATAACATATTTTTCAGGCAAACCTTTTTTTCTCGATTTTCATGCAAATTTTTATGCTACTTGTTCCTAATCAAATTTTTTCACTTGTTCTTGGTTCAAATTTAGACTTTAGTTATATCACATTTATTTTGATCGCAAATGCACTTGGTTCTCGGTTAGCCCAACGCATCTGGTCGCAAACACGCATGTCAATCAGGACATAAACTAGTGAGCATGCGTGACAGATTAAAGGTTCAAACAAAGTTGAACCAATTAAGTAAAATTATGACACCCTTCGATACAATTAAGAATAATCACAATTATACCAAAAGATGTTACAATGCACATAAATTAAAACGTCATAATTTAAAACTTTCATTCACAATGACAATGATGACGTAAATAAAAATAAAACAACATTAAAAGGCTTGATAAAATAAAGTTAAATACATTAATCAAATGGAAAACATTAGCCCAAATATTTTTACAAAATGATTAGTTATAAAACTACATATTTCTGGAATACAAAGTGTAAAACCATAACTATCCAACCCAACAAAACTCAACAAAAGCAAAAAATACAATTGTATCACCCACCATACTCGTATACCCTTAACTCTGATTCTTGGGCATCCTCCTATAGTGATCAACTCTTGGGCTCTGAACCTGCTCATTGAAAGCTCATACGTTAATCAACTAGTGTCTAATGGTACATAACAACATACAAAGCATACACACATGTCATATAAATAATATGCATGATATACTCACCAAGCTACTATAACGATTTATCTCGAAGTCTGCACATGCACTAACTCATAAATTACATGACACACCATAAAGCTCTTACATATAATGCACACATAGAATATAGTATATCAAACAACTAACAAGAATCATACAAGTGTATACCACACTTAGAAGTAATTACTTACCATTACTTACCATTCCACTGCCTGCTATACTCATAACTAGACTAAAATGGATACAAGTACTCTACGACTCTCACTAGAGCCCTCAGGACACCTACCTAAGCTTTCTAGAATACCTATATGAGAAAATGAAATCACAGAGCAACTACCAAGGGAAACCTAATTCAAAACAACTCGTATATAATCCAATCGAGGAAGCTCTTATTAATTGCCCCTGGGCATTCAATATAACCCAACTGAGGAAACTCTCATTGCTTATCTTTGGGCCTTCAATACAACCAAACTGATGAAGCTCTTATTGCTTACTTTTGGGCCTTCAATATAACCCAATCTAGGAAGCTCTCATTGTTTATTCCTAGGCCTTCAAAATATCTTAATTGTGACCAATATATATCATCCAGTACCGATCTCCCCCCTAATGACATGCCATCTATCCTAACTCTAATTTTAGTCAGAGTATTGGGCTTACAGTTTCATAACATGTACACATATGTTTCATATTCTTCATTAACCATGATTTCTTATCAATCACAACCATAACATGTATTATCCTACCATGATATAACAAACAATAGAGTTACTCCGCTCCAAAATGAATCAATCTTGATTCATATGCAATCATATAAATTTCTCAAGTTACACAACTTCACACCTATGAACACCCTTCTCATGGCCGTGAATAACCACTTTAGGGGCTGCTTACCCGTGAACCAAACCTGATTCATCCTATGAATCAGCATGCATTCACTACCATAATCAACCCTTAATGGATGTGAACCCAACTGTGAATCTGCTTGTGAATGGGTCAGCCTTAAATGGATACGGGTACTCTAAGGCTCTCACTAGAGCCCTTAGGACACCTGCCTGTGCTTTCCAAAACACCTGAATAAGAAAAATGAGAGCACAAAATAGCTACCAAGGGAAGCCCATCTAGCTTAAACCCAAGCCTTCAAACATCTCATATATAACCCAACTGAAGAAGCTCTTATTGCTTACCCCTGTGGGCCTTTAATATAACCCAACCGAGAAAGCTCTCATTGTTTACTCCTGGGCTTTCAATATAACCCAACTGAAGAAGCTCTCATTACTTACCCCTGGGCTTTCAAAAAATCTCAATCATGGCCAATATATGTCATCTGGTATCGATCTCTCCCCTTAATGACATGCCATCTATGCTAACTCTAGTCCTAGTTAGAGTATTAGGCTTACATTTTCACAACACGTACCACATCTGTTTCATATTATTCATCAACCATGATTTTATCATAAAATCACAACCATAACATGTATTATCATACCATATTATAACATACAATAGAGGTATTCCATCTTAAAATGAATCAATCTTAATTCATATGCAAGCATACAAGTTTCTCAAATTAAGTAGCTTCACGCCCGTGAACACCCTTTTCACAGTTATGAATAACCTCTTCATGAGTAGCTTACTCGTGAACTAAACTGTGATTTATCTTGTGAATCAGCATATGTTCATGACCGTGATTACCCCTTTATGGGTGTGACCCAAACCATGAACCCAACTATGAAGTTGCCCGTGAACGAGTTTGCCTCAATAACAAAATTCATTTTCATGACATTCATGCCTATGAACCCACCCTTGAGATGGACTCCGAGCTCCTCTACCAGTTTATAGCAAGTGAAAAATGTCCTCTTAGCTTCTAAAACTTGAACCAAAATCCAGAAATCTTAGTCGTGAAGGGTGGGTTCATAGGCTTGAATGTCGAGAAAATGAATTTTTATTGCTGAAGCAAACCCATTCATAGGTAGCTTCATGGTCGGGTTCACAATTTGGTTTACACATGTGAAGGGGTAATCATGGCTGTGAATGTGTGCTAATTTACATATTGAATCATAGTTTAGTCACGAAAACTGCCCGTGACATAGTGCTTCATGGTCGTGAAAGGTTGTTCACAGGCGTGAAGCTGTATATTTGGAAATTTTGGTATGTTTTCATGTGAATCATGATTGATTCATCGTGAGGTGCTAGACCTCGGTCGTGTGCTTATAACATGATATGGAAATTACATGTCATGGTGGTGATTTATGAGAAATCATAGTTGATGACTAATATGAAATGTATATGATATGGTATGATAATACATGCCATGGTAGCGATTTATGAGAAATCATGGTTTATGAATAATATGAAACACATGTAGTACCTGTTGTGAAATTGTAAGCCCAATACTCTAACTAGAACTAGATCTAAGATATATGGCATTCCATTAAGGGGGGAGATCAGTATTGAGTGATATATATTGGTCACGATAGAGATATTTTAAAGATTAATGAGATGTTTTGAAGGCTTAAGGCCTAGCCAGGTGGGCTTACCTTGTAGCTATTTTGCACTCTCATTTTTGTTCGATTGGTTTATGTTGAGACATTTGAAGGCCTAGAGGTAAGCAATGAGAGCTTAGCTTCCTCAGTGGGTTATCTTTGAAGGCCTAGAGGTAAGCAATGAGAGCTTAGCTACCTCAGTGGGTTATCTTTGAAGGCCTAGAGGTAAGCAATGAGAGCTTAGCTACCTCAGTGGGTTATCTTTGAAGGCCTAGAGGTAAGCAATGAAAGCTTCCTCAATGGGTTATTTTTTGAAGACCCATAGTTAAGTAATGAGAGCTCTCAGTGGGTTAGAGTTGGCTCTAGTGAGAGTCATAAAGTACCTGTATCCATTTTAGTCTAGTTATGAGTAATGTGGTCAAAGGTAAGATAATAAATTATATTATGTGAGGTATACACTTATGTGATATTAAGTGATTGTTTGATATATCATATTAGTTGTGTGCATTATGTATATGAGATCCTCATGGTATGTCGAGTAGTATGCGAGAGCTAGTGCCTAGGCATGAGTTGCTCAGCGTGTGGCCTTTCTATGCATAGGTTTAGATCTTAGGAAATGAGCGACAGAGGAGGACGTCCAGTAATAAGAGCTTGGATACACACTTAGGGTGGGTGATACACAGTTGTACTTTTTGGTTGTTTTGTTTTGAGTTAGGTAATTATAGTTTTACATATTGTATTTTAGAGACATATAGTTTTATAACTACTCATTTTGTATAAACTTTGGGTTAGTACTGCCCGTTTGATTTATATAATTAACTTTCTTTTATCATACTTTTCAAATGACATTTTAACTCATATGCATCGTAGCATCTTTTGGTATAATTGGAATTATTCTTAATTATATCAAATGGTGTTATATATAATGGTATCAAAGTCTACGTTTATGAGGTTCTGAACCTAGATGGGATTGGTATATCACGTGTGCGAATGTTATCCTGTATGACTTTGATGTGGGCTATTCTCTGTCAATGTGTATGCTAAAGAATGAATATGGAGATCAAACCGCACTACACGACCATGAGTAATAGTCCTCTGGATATAAAGGCTCTAAATTAGCCGAGACAAACTAATGTTCAAAAGTAGACTAACGCATCTCCTTTATAGCAATAAATAGCTAGTCAAGAGGATCAAGCTCATGATCCTTTGATGCAGAACCTAGCTGCTCTATTATAGTGGTTTCCACAGACTATTCTACCATCACCTCTTCCATCACCACCATCCCCACCACCTCCTCTTTCACCACCAAGGCATAGATAACAGATTGACTGGATTCGTAAGTATGGGGCCACTGATTTGACAAGCAGAGGGATGATGAACCTGAGATTGTAGAGTACTGGTTGGAGAGGACTATATCTTTGAGAAGTTTGAGTGTGCCGAGGAGCATAAGGTTAGGTATGTTGTTTCACTTCTCTAGGAGCATGTTTATGGGGGTGTTTGGAATTGTTGTTAGGTGTCCAAAAAGCAGGTTTAGAATTTTTTTGATTTAATTAACTGATTTTTTTAAATGTTTTATAAACTGGTTTTCTCAAACCTGCTTTTGAAAAAAATATCTATTTACTTGCTTCTCTCCAAAAGCAATTTTCAAAACTCAAAAAAATTTAATTTTGCCAAACGGGACCTATGATTGGTGAATTCAAGAGCTTGAGTTTGTTCTTCAGAAGCCTCATACTCTAGAGCCACCTACCTGAGATTTCTTTGTGGCTGAATTTAAGAAATAGTATGTACCGATAATGTATATTAATGAGAAGAAGAAATAGTTTCTAAACCTACGGCAAGGGAACATGATTATGGTAGTGTATGAGAACGAGTTCACTAGACTGAGCAGATATGCATCTGACATTGTAGGGGAGGTGGCAGACAAATGTCGTCAATTTGAAGATGGTTGGAGATATGAGATAGGGGTTCACACACTTTCATTCCAGTTGGAGGACTTTTCAAAAGCGGTGTCTATTGTCATCAGTATTGAGAAGAGGATTCAGTCGAAGAGATTAGATGAGGCATCCAGAAGAGATTTCAGGCGGTCAACTTATAGTGTAGATATCGATTAAGAAGGCTCACACCAATTCTAGATCCTTCTAGTCTAAATGACAGGGTCGGGATTGAGAACTGTCTGGGTATACCAAGTAGGCACCATCATTAGGAATAGTTTCGGTAGCTATCAGTAGTGAGCCCTAGACATAGAGAGAGGAAGCACCAGAGTGTGTATTATACGGTTGGAAACATCGAGGAGAATTCTGGGGATGCACAGGGTTTTTACTATAGGTTTAGGTCTCAAGACCACTATAGAAGATATTGTCCCTTACATATGGTCAAGGCTTCCACTCAGACTCAGGGTTTGATGCCAACACAGACCAGAAGATAGCGACATATCAGTTGGGGTAGAAATGGATTTAAACTTGTCATATTAGAGACAATGAACAATCCAGGACTAAGTATAGTACCAGCAAGGATCTATGCTATGAGGGTCAGAGAGGATCCGAGTGCATCGGATGTGGTTGTTGGTACATTTCTTCTCTTTGACTTAGTTTTAATTGTTTTGATGGATCTTGGCTCCATGCATTCTTATATATGTACCAACCTAGCTGAGCAGTATAACATGTTAGTAAAGAGATTAAATTATGAGATTAAGATGACTAGTCTTTTGGGGCATAACACAGTGGTGAACCGAGTGTAAAAGAATTGTCCTATTATAGTTCAAGAGAAAGAGTCCACAATAGATTTGATTGAATTGCCCTTTTATGAGTATGAAGTTATCCTGAGTATGGATTAGCTCTCTCAATGGGATGCAGTAGTGGATTGCAGGATGAAGACAGTTGAATTGAGAACATCAAAATGAGATTGTGGTTATTCAGGGTGAGAGATCCTCATAGCAAACGAGGATCATCTTCATGATGAAAGCCCAGAAGACGATCAGAAAGGGGTGTAAAGCCTATTTGGCTCAAGTATTGACAGTAAAAGGGATAGTCCAAATCTTAGGGATATTCCAACAGTAAAAGAATTCCCATATATGTTTCCAAGTGAGTTATCAAGGCTACCTCCGAAAAAACAAATAGAGTTCTCAATTGAGCTTACTCCAAGTACAACTTCTATATCAACAACACCATATCATATGGCTCCATCAGAGATGAAAGAGTTAAAAGTAAAATTACAAGAATTATTGGATAAGGGTTTCAACAGAGTGAGTGTATCTCTATGGGATGCACCAGCATTGTTTGTCAAGAAGAAAGATGTGTATATGAGGTTTTACATAAACTGCAGGAAATTGAACAGGGTGACCGTTAAGAGCAGGTATCCATCACAACTGATTGATGGTCTCTTTGAACAGTGGAGAGGTGCAGGGGTGTTTTCCAAGATTGATTTGAGATTGAAATACCATCATTTGAGAATCAATGTGGGTGATGTAGAGAAAACCGTTTTTCCAAACTAGATATTATCACTATGAGTTTTTGGTTATACCTTTTGGGTTGACCAACGCTCTGACAACTTTTACAGATCTGATGAACCGAATCTTCAGACCATTTTTGGACCAATTTGATGTGGTTTTCATAAAAGATATCTTAGTATATTTGAGAAGCAAGAATGAACATGAGTAGCACTTGAAAACAGTCTTGCAAACTCTTAGCGAGCAGAAGCTATATGCTAAGATCTCTAAGTGTGAGTTTTGGCTAGATGAAGTTGCCTTTCTCGAGAAAATGATATTGGCTGATGAGATTAGAATGGATCCAGGCAAGGTCGAGGCGATCTTGGATTGGAAATAGCCGTAAAATGTGACCAAAATAAACGCACTACAAAAGGTTTATCAAGGGATTTTCTATGGTAGCTTATCCATTGACTAGGTTATTGTAGAAAGATATCAAGCTCGAATGGACAGACAAGTGCCTGAACAATTTTGATTAGCTTAAGAGCTTTTTGACAAAAGCTCCAGTGTTGATACAACCGATTCTAAATCGGGAATAAATGGTTTACAGTGAAGCTTCTCACAATGGATTGAGTTGCGTGTTAATGCAGGAAGGGAAATTCATCGCTTATACATCCAGGCATTTCAAGCCTCATGAGAAGAATTATTTGATGCACGATTTAAAGTTGGCAACCATTATTTTTGCATTGAAGATATGATGTCATTATCTATACGAAGAGAAGTATTACATCTACACTGATCACAAAAGTTTGAAATATCTTCCTACACAACGGGATTTGAATTTGAGACAGAGAATATGGTTAAAGTTGATAAAGGATTACGATTGTGTGGTTGATTATCATTTAGAAAAGGCCAATGTAGTGGCCGATGCATTTAGTAGGAAGACTTTGGCAGAGTTATACATCTGACCAACCTTGAGTTAAGAGATTAGTGATGCACATAAGTTTGATGGTAAGCTAGTTGAGTTAGTCGTTTTGGTCTCTAAAAGGGAGAGACCAAACTTTTCAGTCAAGTCAGATGGTAGTTTACATTACCAGAACAAGTTATATATGATAGATGTCTCAGAGTTGAGACAAAAGATTATGAGAGAGACCCATGAGACGAGATTTGCAATGCACCTAGGGAGTAACAATAAGTATTAGAACTTAAAAGGAGTATATTGGTGGTCAAGGATGAAGAAAGACATCACAGAGTTCACGACTATATGTCTTACATGTCAGCAGGTAAAGGTTGAACATTAGGTACCTTCAAGATTGTTACAACTAATGATAATTTTAGAATGAAATTGGGAGAGAATCACTATAGATTTTCTGATTGTATTGCCTTTAACATCTAGAAAGTACGATATCATATGGGTTATCGTGGATAGGTTAATGAAGTCAACTAACTTTTTACCTATTTGGAGAAACTATCCTTTGAATAGGTTAATAGAGTTATACATGAATGAGATAATGTTTCTTTATGGAGTTTCAGTCTCTATCATTTCGGTCAAGATCTGTGATTTACATATCAGTTTTAGGGTAGTCTACAACGAGCTTTGGGTACCAAGCTAAACTTCAGTACGACTTTCCATCTTTAGATAGATGATCAGTCAAAAAGAGTTATTCAGATCATGGAAGACATGATAAGGTGTTGTGTGATCAAGTTTGAAGAAAGTTGGGATATATATCTATTATTAATAGAGTTCACCTACAACAACAATTATCAGTCCAGTATTCAGATGGCTCCGTCTGAGGCACTTTATGGTAGAAAGTGTCAAATACAATTATGTTAGATCGAGCTTAGTGAGAGAAAGTTAGTGGGGTTAGACTTGGTATAAGAGACAGAAGAAAAAGTGAAGATCATTAGAGATCGACTAAAAGCAGTTCTGATAGACAAAAATCCTATACATATAGACTCATTTTACCGCTAGATTTTAGTAGGATACACAGTGTCTTCCATGTATCCATATTGAGAAGGTATCAGTTAGATCCTTCTCACATCATTATAACTGAAAGCATAGAGTTGAGACCAAACTTGACTTGCGAAAAGGAACCAATTGAGATCTTAGCTCTTGAAGTAACAAATGGAGGAGCCATAGTGTTGAAGAAGTGACCTGGGAAAGCAAGGAAGTGATGAGGGCACAATACCATTAGTTGTTTCGAGACGTCATGATAGGTAATTTTGGGAATAAAATATTCTAAGGGTGAGAGAAATGTAATGCCTGTAATTATGGCCTATAAGTTATGTTATCGGTTAGTGAGAGTTAGGAGTTAAGTGAATTATTTTAAAGTTTGAGAGTTACTGAAATTAGATGATTCACACCCGTGATAATGAGTGTCATGACCATGAATATCGAGTTTCAGTTAGCAACAGTGATAAGGTCCTTCACAACTATAAAAAGTTTTTTCATGATTGTGAAGGATTGGTTCACGCCCGTAGGAGATGAGTCACTACTGTAAAGCTTAGGTAGATGGGGCAAATGAGACAACCACAATTTTCTCACTGCCATATCCCTTTAACATCTATTTTACCATCAAAAATTATTTCCACCATTATTGAATCTTTGAAGGTTGAGTTTTGTGAGGGAGAAGTGAGAGGAGAGTTGTGAGCTTATATGCGGGAGAGCTCAGTTTTGAAGATTTCTAGGTTTTGGTTCGAGTTTCAGAGGCTAAGAGGATATTTTTCATCTTGTTAGGATCTGATAGAGGAGCTGGGAGTCTATCTCAAGAGATAGGACAAGCTTGAAGAGCTCAAGTTTTAGTAATCTTTATCCTAAGTGTAAGGTTTGTACATAACAACCTCTCAAGCTTTAATTTTGCATATGTATGTTGGTGTGATTTGAATGCATATAGTATGATTGTTGGCTAATGAAAATCTATGATATTTAAGGTTCAATGGGAATGACTATGTTAAATAGTGATTTTGAGATGTTAGATGATTTATTTTGGTTAAAATAAATGATTAAAAAGTATATGGTTTTGTTAATATGCATGCTGAAGTGTTGATAGGGTAGCTGACATTGGTCAACCATATAGAATATTGCATGTGAGAAAGGCATGAAATATGATATATTTTCTAGAAAAATTTCCAAATTCATGGTCGTGAATGGTGGGTTCACATACATGAAAATTCATGAAAATGAAGTTTTATTGTTGAAGCAGATCCGTTCATGGGTAGCTTCACAGTTTAGTTCACGCCAATGAAGGGGTGATCACGACTGTGAATGTGTATTGAATCATAGTTTGGTTCATGAGTAAACTACTCGTGAAGTAGTGCTTCATGACAGTGAAAGATTATTCATGGGCGTGAAGTTGTATGTTTGGAAAAACTTGTATGTTTGCATGTGAATCAGGATTGATTCATCATGAGGTGGTAGGCCTCAGTTGTGTGTTTATAGCATGCTATGGAAATTAAATGTTATGGTGGTGATTTATGAGAAATTATGGTTGATGAATAATATGAAATGTGTATGATATGGAAGGATAATACATGTCATGGTAGTGATCTATGAGAAATCATGGTTGATGAATAATATGAAACATGTGTACATGTTGTGAAATTGTAAACCCAATACTCTGACTAGGACTAGAGTTAGGATAGATGACATGTCATTAAGGGGGAATATTGGTACCGGATGACATATATTGGTCATAATTGAGATATTTTGAAGGCTCCGGGCCTAGCCAGATGGGCTTACCTCATAGTTGCTCTATGTTCTCATTTTTCTTCAGTTGATTTATATTGAGACATTTGAAGGCCCAGAGGTAAGCAATAAAATCTTCCTCGGTGGGTTATATTTGAAGGCCTAGAGGTAAACAATGAGAACTTCCTCAGTGGGTTATCTTTGAAGGCCCAAAGGTAAGCAATGAAAACTTACTCGGTGGGTTATATGCTGGCTCTAACTAGAGCCGTAGAGTTTTCATATCCATTTTAGTCTAGTTATGAGTAAGGTGGACAAAAGTAAGATAATAAATTATATTATGTGTGGTATACACTTGTGTGGTACTAGATGGTTGTTTGATATACCATATTCATTATGTGCATTAAATATATATGAGATCTTTATGGTATGCGATGTAGGATGTGAGTTAGTGCATGTGCGGACTTCGAGATAAGTCGTTATGGTAGCTTGGCAAGTATATCATACATACTATAATGACTTACCTTGAAGTCCGCACATTATATACCATTAGGCATGAGTTGCTTAACGTGTAGACTTCTCATGCACAGGTTTTGATCTTAGGAGAGGAGTGATAAAGGAGGATGTCCAGTGATCAGAACCTTGGATACACACTTGAGGTGGGTGATACACGGTTGTACTTTTTGGTTATTTTATTGTTGGTAGAATAGTTATAGTTTTATATATTGTACTTCATAGACATGTAGTTTTATAACTACTCATTTTGTATAAACATTGAGCTAGTACTGCCCGTTTGATTTATGTAATTAGCTTTATTTTATTATTTTTTTCAAATGATATTTTATTTTATGTAAGTTATCATAGTCATGGTACATAAAAATTTTAAATTATGACGTTTTAATTTATATGCATCGTTACATCTTTTAGTATAATTATAATTATTCTTAATTATATCAAAGGGTGTTACAATATATTAATAAGTAATTTTCATAATTCACATTAATACATAATCATGTTCAAAAATAATAATGACATCTAAATTCCAAGTTCAATCCTATTTAAATTTATAATTTTAATATCCGTTCTAAATTCGATTAACAATTAAAAATTTACAAATACACAATTCATCATAAAATTTACTACAAAATCAAATTCACCAAACAAAATAAAAATATAAAATCCAATTCAATACGCTTAAATTAAAATAATTCATTAAATTATTCATAGTCATTAAAACAATAAAAACACAAATAAAAAAAATCTCTGACTTCCAACCGCTTGTAATTCATCAATGTATAAAAATGCAAAAACAATCATATCATTAATTATATAATTACAATCAATAAATTATAATGTATTAAATTGCACAAAAAAATAATAACACTTGCCCATTATAAAAATTATGAAATCGATCAATTATCGTCTTTTTCAATTGTATTTATGCAACTTAAAAACACATACCCATTTAGCATTTTTTTCACCAGTGTTAAATGCAGACACAGATGAAATTATAGAAATATAAACTACTAAAAAGTCTTTAGCAATCATTTGCAAAATTGGATACTTTAATCCATTCGTTTTCCACCAATTGAGAATATCAAATTCTAAAGTGCATGACAAAATTGGCTCCACAAGATAATAATTTAATTCAAATTTTATATGAGTGTCACTAGAAGAAGAAGTAAGAAATGCCACCAAATTGATCATATCAAGCTTTTGATAAGTTTCACATAAAGATACTTGTTGAACTTCAAAATTCAAATGAGATTGATGATGTTTGAAGGACTTGGATTGATATTCATTGAATAATCTATAGTAAGTATCTTTCACTGCGCTAATTTTAAATGTTGAATTTTCACTGTATATCGTAGGATAATAATACTCAATAACTTTCATATTATACTTAGGATCCAAAATGACTGTCATAGACAATACAATATCAACAATACTTCAATATTTCACAAAATTTTCAAACATCTTCATTGCCATTTTGCTTAGTCATCACTAGAACCCATCCACTCCACCAATCGATTTTGAATTTGAAAATTTGAAATAAATAAACAATTTGAAGTTGGATAGTTTTGACTAGAAAATAATTCAAAGGTGGTATAAAAAATCTCCAAACTTTCAGCAATTTTCTTAGCTATACACTAATCTTCTTCCGTAGGAATATTAGTATAATTGTTTTCCTTAATTCCTAACCTAGGAAAAACATCTTTTATATTCAAGTGTTTTTTGCAATATCAAATATGTTGAATTCCAATGAGTTTTACAATCTAAACTCAATTTTTTTGAACAATTAACATGCAATTGCTTTGCAAGTTCATCAATTTTTTCCACTATTTGAGGAGTAGAACTCCAAAATGATACATTTTTCCTAATTCTTATTAGAGCATCATTAATAATTGACAACCCATCTTTCACACGAAGATTCAAAATATGTACACAATATCTCATATGCAAAAAATTTATGTCATCCACAAGATTACTAAACAATTTGTCCACAAGTATAGAGATCATACCATCATTAGCAGCACAATTATCTACTGTTCTTGTCTATATTTTAGTCTCAATGTTCCACTTGGTCAATGCATCCATCAAATGTCTTGCAAACTCTTCTTTGGTATGAGTTGGCACACAAACAAACTTACAAAATAACAAATTTAAAAAGATTAGTACATTATGTCATTTTAAACTAATATGCAATAAATTTTAGGAGAATACAAAATTTAATTTACCTTAAAATGTGCCTTTTTTAATGCCAAAGTATCATCAATGAAATGAGCAATGACAAACGTAACATTGTTTTGATTTGATGTCCATATATCTGTTGTAATGGAAATTTTGCTCTTGAGCTTCATAAACTCTTTATATAATCTTTAAAATTCACAATCATATATATTAAAAATATATTTTTTAATTGTATTTTGTGTAACCATCTTGAAAAGGGGCTGAAGACTATTACAAAATCTCATAATTCTACTATGATCAACAATGGAAAGGGGGTATTCATGCATTATTATAGCACAAGTCAATTTCTTCCTTGAAATTTCTTGATCAAAAGTAAAATTCACAAATTGAACTTTTCCATCACTCCCTTTATCAACTGAAATTTATTTCTGCCTCTCAAAACATTAAGATAAGTTTTGATTTTTCCTCATTGAACATTTTTTAATGTGATTATGCAAAGATTTAGTTTCATTTTTGCTATTAGCTTTGAGGCAAGTTTTACAATAATTACAAATTCACAATCCTCATTATTACATTTAACTTTTCAAAATGCTCCCACACAGAAGATGTTATCTTTCTTTTTTTTTTTACCTATTTGTATTGTTAGCTACTAAAATAAGAGGCTTTGGGTAGAGTCAAGAAGAGTGATTGGTGTTTCTAATGTTTAATTTTCAAATTGTGTGAGAATGAGATCATCATTTTTGCATGTTTCTAGTTGTCATGCTCTTTTATAAATATACATTGTATATAATCTACACACCAAAAGTAATTAGAAAAAAATGAAGTTCACAATCTTAGTTTATGTGACGTCCGTAAAGTAGGACCCATGAGTTATATGTTTAGAGAAAAAAAAAATTGAGGTTAAGGTATGTTAAAGTTTAAGTTTGAATTTGTGAAATGAAAAGTTTTCATGCCTATAAAAAGTTGTGTTATAGTTCAAACAACTGAGTTTTGAACACGGCGGGATCATTTTAAGAAAAAAAAACGTTCACTCCTGTGAAGTTAAGTGTCATGCTTGTGAATGAAGTTGGTTGGCCATGAACAACTACACTGTTTTCTTTTCTATGCATTTTATCTTGCTTTAAAATCATCTCCACCGCCCCTTATCACCTTCTAACACACTTATAGATTTCTTGGTCATTTTCTCCACTCTCTTAACCTTAAAACACAAATGTTTAAGCTTGAAAAGCTTGAGAAACATGGAAGTTTGAATGAACTTTGCCACGTAGAGGTATAACTCAATTTTTAGGGTTATTTTAGGTTCATTTTATATTACATTGTTATGATAGAATATTTTTGTAATGAGGTTCGGCTAGTGAGCAAATTAACACATCACAAGAGGGAAATCAAGTTTGAAATTTTATTTAAGGCTCAATTCTGGTAAACATTATATACATATGGGCATATTAATTCATTTTCCATGTATCTTGATGTGTTTTGGATTTTGTAAATATGAAAGAATGATAAAATGACATGTTATCGTTGATTAATAATATGGTTATATGGTTTAAAGTGTTAAATGACATATGAAATATGTTATAGCTTAAAATGACCTATAAATGGATTTTATTGATTTAAATGATATTTGAACATGTTGTAGACATGGTATAAGGATGAAAATGTTTATAGGAGTGATTAATACTGGTTAATCTTTTAGAGATTTTGCATGAAATGCATGAATACTATGTTTTTAGGTTGTTAAAAATGCATGATTAATGCCAATGAACGAGGGTGTCACAGTCATGAATGTCGAGACCATATGAACTTGTATGAACCATAATTTTACGGTTTGGTATCATGGTTGGAAAACCATGATGACTGGTGTCACGACCGTGAATATGTAATTCACAGCCGTGAATGCTATGTTTATTTCACATGATGATTCATGGAGAAGGTAACCATAAAAGATACCTTCAAGCCCATGAATAAGTAGTTCAAGTCTGTGAAGTATGATGAATGTATGATATGTACATTTTGGTTTATAGTCTTATGTGATAGGTTGGTTATATTCATGTTATGAAATGTATGTATACATAGAAAATAATATGTGAAATATATGATTTGACATTTATATATTAGTAGGAGAATACATAAATGGAATATAATGCTAGTAATAACAAGTGAAAAATTGAATTGATAAATAAATAGCTACGAGTTAAATGTCCAATTCTCTAGTTTTTGACTTAACATAGGATAAATCGTATACCATTTAGGGAAGTGAATGGTATTGTATAAGTTACTTTAATATGATATAAGGATAAGTTGTTAAAGCTCGGTATATGAGCACATTTGATCATATATTTGCTAACATGTTATATTATTCTCAGTCAATATGGCTTAAGCTCGGGTTGCTGCATCGTTGACTCGAGGGGCTTAGATGAGCTGATATTTTATGAGTAGTGCAGCTTAAGCTCAGGCTGTTGGGTGCCCCTGTCTTATATCTTACATTTGGATAATCAAGCTTAGCAAGTCTTAGGCCAACTAATGAATGATAAATCGCTAAAGGTAATAAAATGTATGGTTGTTGCAACATGTGGTAATGCAATGTTAATATCAGGTAATTGATATGATATGAAAATGTGATATATGTATATGTGTATAATATACATGGATTTATTATAATGTGTCTATGGTAAGATAGACATGTTGATATGATAATAAAAACATGAAATGGTTATAATATTTAATTTTATAAATGATCATAAGGTATATGGCATGACATTATTTAAATGTAAAAGTTTTATACACCTATGTACTACTAAGTATTAGTTTGCTTAGTGTATAGATTTTATGCATTCAGATTCGAAACCGGTAGACAGAAGTTGACTGGAAGAGTTGTAAGCTCCTAGAGATCAGTCAAAGTGCATTTAATTTGTGAAGTGTTTACATTTATGGCATATTATATATTTTTGTTTATGTTATGAGATTTTTGGGTTTTATTTTACATATATTTGTTTTAAGAATATGTAATGTTAATGATTTCTATTTTAACATATTTGTAATACGAGGCTAGTGAAGCAAGAAAATTATATTTTATCTTTTATATTATATCGATCATTGGATCGAGTTTTATATTTATGATGGTTTTATGCATAGGTTTTAAATATGAAAAGTTTGATTTAATTAGTTTTTTGTAAAACAATCCGTAGCATCCGTCGGTATAGTTGGGAGGTTTTCTCGACTACATCGGAAGGTGTTACATTTATTGGTATTATAACTTAAGTTTAGGCATTTTCTGAACCTAAATGAGGTAAAAAAAGGTTTTTAATCATACATTTATTGTGTCTCATCTAAATCGAACGTGGGCTAATTCTTTATCAACTTGTAAGTTTGAGTGAGAGTTTATGGAGGGTGATTAGGTAGATCCTTATGATGCGGAAAGTAACAGTTTTTCCAACACTAGGGCTTTGGATCAGCCTAATGTTGCTAGAGTACATATTTCGGGTGTTGCACCAATTCCCTCATAACCATTTCGCTGTAGCAGCTAGTAAAAAATATGCCATAGACAACTCCATCACTTGTATCACCTCCACCACTGAGGCCATTGATACAGATAGATAAGCTCATAAAGTATGTGGCTATTAATTTCATTAGTGAAAACAAAAATGATCTAACATCTACTGAGTTTTTGTTAGAGAAGACTGAAAAAGTCTTCGAATAGAGTATGTCGATGAGCACAAAATGAGGTATGCAGTTTTTTTGCTTCTAGATCATGCATACGATTGGTGGAAGGTAGTTTTATTGAAGCCATAGACAACACAACCACCAACGTAGGTCTTTTTTATGGTAGAGTTTAAAAAAAGTACATGCCATGAGTGTATGTGAATGAAAAGAAGGGGGAATTCCAAGATATACAGCAGAGAAATCTAACTGTTATAGAGTATGAGCAAGAATTCCTTAGACTGAGTAAGTATACAACTAGGATTCTTAGGGATGAGGCAAATCAGTGTCATCGATTTGAGGATGGTTTAAGTGAGGATATTAGCTATTAGGTTATAGCTCTTCAAATTGAGAACTTTGCAAAATTGGTACCACAACCATCAGTGTTGAGAGAAAAAAGAGGAAAAAGACAGATGAGTCTTCTAAGAAGTTGTTGGTTAGCATGGCATAAACTTCAGGCAAGAAGGGTCATTTTTTCTCCAGCAATCACGGTTTAGGGAAAACTGTTAGGGCTTTTCACAGTCGAATTCCTTTGGGAGGGCACCATCCTCTAGAGTTACTTTTGTCGTCACCAGTTCATAGTTGCATAACTTAAAAGGAGTTGCACTAGTATGTGAGACTCGTTGCAAGAGCCATTGGGGCAAGTGTTGGGCAACCACCAAAGCTTGTTACAGATGTGGGTCCTGAGATCATCTGAAGAGAGATTGTCCATTATTGGGTACTACATCACCTACACTGACAATTGGATTGGCTTTAATACAGATTTGACAGTATAACCAATGAGGTCGGGCATGGCCTAGCTAGACTGTATTAGAGGCGATCAATAGAATCAGACATAGTAAGACTCTGGTGGAGCTTATGCCATGAGGACACATAAGGATCACAAGGCCACGGATGTTATCGTGAGTACATTTTCTCTTTATAGCTTATGTGTATATGTTTTGATAGATCATGGATCTACACACTCATATGTTTACATAAGAACACCTTGCTAGTACAGTATGATAGTTGAGAACTTAGAATATGAGATTGAAGTCACGAATCCTCTAGGTCATAATATGATTGTGAATTGGGTGTATAAGGATTGTTTGTTGGTTGTACACGGAAGAAAGTTTCTCATGCGCTTGATTGAGTTGCCTTTCCACGAGTTTGATGTTATTTTAGGCATGGATTAACTTTTTCGATATAAAATGATAGTGAAATGCTAGTCTAAAAAGTTGATATGATAAAGGCTCAAGAGATTATTAGAAAGAGATATGAGGCTTACTTAGCTCATGTGATTGATATGAGAAAGAAAAGACTAAATTTGCAGGATTTTCCAATGATTTACCAAGATTACATCCAGAAAAAGAAATAAAGTTCTCCATAGAGCTTATACTAGGTACAACTCCGATATCAACTGTAACGTACATAATGGCACCTTCAAAGTTAAAGGAATTAAAAGCACAGATGCAATAATAGTTAGATAAAGATTTTATTAGACTGAATATATCCCTATAGGGTGCACCATACTATTTGTTAAGAAGAATGATAGATCAATGAGGTTATGCATTGATTACAGGCAGTTGAACAAAGTTACTATTAAGAACAAATATCATTTGCCAAGAATCAATGATTTGTTTGATCAATTAAATTATGCAGGAGTTTTCTTCAAGATAAACATCGGCTCAGGGTATCATCAGTTGAAATTTAAAGTAGTTGATATGGCAAAAAAAACTTTCAGGATTAGATATGACTATTACGAGTTTTTGGTTATGTCGTTTGGGTTGACCAATCCTTCGATAACTTTTATAGATATGATGAATCAGATCTTCAGGTCATATTTTGATCAGTTTATTATGGTTTTCATCATGACATATTGGTTTATTATAAGTGAGGATAGTTTTGCAGATCCTTAGGGATCGGAAGTTGCATGCTAAGCTCTCTAAATGTGAGTTTTTGCTAGATGAGGTAACATTCTTTGGACATGTAATATCGGTGGATGAAGTTAAAGTAAATCTCAATGAGGTTGAAGTAATATTGGATTGGAAGCCTCCAAATAAGGTGATAGAGATCAGAAGTTTTCTTAGTTTTATAGGTTACTACAAGAGATTTGTTAAATGATTCTCCATAATAGCTTCTGCATTGACCATATTGTTAAGAAAATGCGTGAAGTTTGAATGGTTAAACAAGTGTCCGCACAGTTTTGATAAGCTTAAGAGTTTGTTAATAGAAGCTCCAATTTTAATACAATTAGTTCCGGACAAAGAGTATGTTATTTATAGCGATACTTCTCACAGGAGTTTAAGATGTGTTTTGATGCAAGAAAGAAAGGTTGTTGCCTATGCTTCTAGGCAATTGAAACTTAATGAAAAGAATTATCCAATCCATAATATATAATTGATAGTTATAATTTAAATAATGAACTTCAAAATTATAAACTTTCCAAAATGATAAATCTATAAGTTTAAAATGATTAACTTGTAAGTTATAACTGATGAATTTATAAGTTTAAAAACGATAAATCTGTAAGTTATAACTAATGAATATGTTTTATATTTATTAATTTATCAAAATTCAATTATGGAAAAATATATATTTTTATGAATAAATGAGATCCATAATACAATATGTATCCGAATTCATAATATAATAATCCGTAATTAATGGAATTAGTTATTCACCCAAACCAATCTATCTGCCCGCAATTAGAAAAAAAGATTGAATGAGGATTTTTCATGTAAGCCCAATCAGGTCCAAACTCGTAGAAAAATTCCGCTTTTTTGTAAATTGGTGTCCGGCATGGCTCGCCATAAATAAATAAAACTAGTAAAAAATAAATATTGTAAGTGTCAACAAAATTACTAGTCCTAGAAAAAGATAGACCCAAAAAATAATTGGGGATATAATTATGATTTTATTATTATCATCTTTAATATCTTAAGTGGGACTCACATTTCCGTTGCATGTATGCTATACCAAGGTTTCAAGGCGTTAACCGTACTAACGGTAAATTTTTGATGCTAGTAACCATTTGATTTTTAAATTTCAATTTGTAACTAAAAAAATATATAAATTTATAATATATGTAATGTTAAAATCTCATTAGTAGATTACAGATAAAATTATTATCTGAATATAATATAATAATTTATTTTCTCTCATATATTGACATGTAATATTTTTTTTAAATTATCTTTTCTCTATTTTCTCTTTCCACCCATTAAGAAAAACCTAATTTTAAATTTCAATGTAGTTTATCAAAAGAAAAAAAAATTAGTATTAAGAAATCAAATAAAAAAATGAAAGATTGAAAATATTTTTATAAATCAACTTCATTAATAATATCTATTTTTTGGATTATTTTAAATAAAAAATATATATTTTTAAATATTTTTCAACTTTCTAATTCGATATAAAATATTAAAACATTTTATGTACTAAGAGAAAATAAAATTTTATTTACTTTTATAATATTGGTTAATAGACTAAACTTAAAAGAGAAAATAAGAAGTAAAAAATGAAAAAAATTATCATATCAAATTTATATAACAACATTGTATGTAATCAGTTAATGTTATATTTATGTTAAATTCAAACACTTTTTTTATTAAAAATTAAAATTTAAGATCCAAAATATTACTTATATCAATATTCATGAACTGTAAGTGCAATTTATCTCTTCCTTCAAACTCTGTAACACCTTTATCTAGGATTGACAGCAGCAGCAGGGGGGGGGGGGGGGGTCAAGGTTTTTAGGAAATCCAATGTTGTAGAGTTAGGATAGTGATAAACCTATTTTTGGACAGGTACAGGTGGTAATTTAGTATTTGTGATGGGTTTTGAATAGGGTAGAGTAATGAATTTAGTCTTTTTAACATATACATGAACACTCAGTTATATAATTTTTTAAAAAAACTTTTGAGTGTTGTAGTAATTTTAATAGTGTAATATTTAATTCATATTTTAATTAGTTTAATTAAACTTTAGTTATGAAATTTTACTTGGGTATTTGTTTAATAGCAAAACATATACAGTCGCTTTTTGTAAATGTTATTTTTGCCTTTTGTCTTCTGAAATTATTTTTTATCCATTTTACTCTTTCGTACTTCATTTTTATATTTCATTTTTAATACATATTGCTCCTTAAAAATTAAAAATTGAGTTAAACGGTGCAACTTTATGCTGACATGACATAACAGGAAATCAAGCTGTTAGTATATATTGAGGCGCGTAAACCAAAAGAGATAAGGGCAGAAAATTAAATTTTTTCTCCATTATTAATCCCTTATTTTTTTGGTTTTGCAACTTAATTCCCTCATGTTTTATTTTTGGTCAATTGAGTACTTTACTTTTTATTTTCAACCACATTGATTCCTTCATTCCTAGATTTCTTTTTCCATATTATTATTATTATAACGAAATTGTTTTAATGAAAAGAAAATTTAGATTAATAAATAATGACCATTATGATTTCACCAAAAATTATGTGCATCCAACTAATAAGGAAATTATAGAAAAAACAAAAGAAAAATTACATCAATGAATAATGAATATTAATTTCAGTATAAATTAATGCAAATAATGAATATCTTGAATATTAATTTAACTATAAATTATTTAAATATTTTTCATTATAAATTATTGCAAATAATGAATATTATTTGGGGATTTTGTGTGAGAGAAGAGTGAAAAAAACAATTAAGTGTATTATTGCATATTGACTAGTTAATGTCACATGTCCAATGTTTATTGGTCTGAAAATACACATCAATGTGCATGGTTTCACCCACTATCCTATGCATTGGTCTTCTAATTTTAAATTTTTAAAAGGTAACATATCCAAAAAATGAAGTATATGACTGAAGGTAAAGCGACAACGGAGAAATATGTGTTTTGCCCCATTTAATCTAAGAACCTAAAAGATCAAGATTTTGAAAATTGTACTATAGTAAAAATCAAGCTTTGAATTTATATTTACATAGTTAAGCAAATTATTATTTCATAGAAATATGATAAAAATATCATATCCAGTGTCATGCCTAACAAAACCCAAATAGCTAAATAATTAAAAGAGAAAATGGCAAGGGAGTTTCGTCTTGAAAGGTATGCTGTTGAATTTAGATCTTAATTTTATTTCATCTTAATTTTTCTTCACATAAAATTTTTCTATTTATTTTTTTTTCTGAATATATTTGACCTTAAGCAAGAAAGGGTGAGAGATTGAATCTTGACTTTTGATTCTGATCAGATATGTGATAGGTGCACTCTAAGCAAGAACTTTCCTTTTTAATATTCACTTCAAAAATAAAAGATTTACCATATTGACAATAACTTGTATGGACCTATTCTTATATATTATCATATATGTTAGGAGATATTTATTTCACATTTGCCATTAATTTCAGTGTCTTACTCATGAAGTAGTCTTATATAATTCTATTAGTCTTTCTAACTTCAACATCTTAGTTTGGAAGTTAACTAAAACATTATTGAATTACTAGAATAACATTATAAAAGAGAAAAATGTTTGTTTGCAAATGAAGTAAAAAACAATTAAGGAACAGGGTAAGCTTTGTTATTACACATACATCTATAAGAAACAGGGCATGGCTCAGCTGCCTGAGCAAGTGAGGCACATAGTGGGCTAACTATTACTAATCTACAAGGGGAACATGACCCACAAGCATGGCTGCAATCAGGCAATCTTGACCCTGCAACTTGAACTGAACTTTCCTTCTCTCCAATACAATTACTTGGCTTCACCATTAATGGAGCAGACTGCTCTTGCTGGCTATTATCAGAACCATGGCCTGTAAAATGTCACACTATTAAATGATTTTTTCCTATATAATTTTATATAAAAAGAAAACAAAAGAAAGCATACCTGAGTGATGCCATGGATTGTCTCTAGCAAAGGTAGAGGGTGGAATAAGATTAGCAGCAACGGCAAGGAAAGCTATAATGGAGACCAAACTTTTCATTGCTTTGAGTTTTATTGATAGTGAAGATGATGAAAGTGTAATTTAAATTGAAAGAAATTAAAAGGGTATTTATAAGGGAAATTAATTAGGAGAGGACAAAATGGAAAATTGAATTGAATCACATGGAATGAAAGAAGCTAAGAAAAGAGTTAAATTCACATGAAAACGGGTGACTCAAACAGAACATCTCACATGGATTCCTCTTCTTCACTGAATTGCTTTTCTATATGAATAGGACTTGTGTTCTAAATTTTATGCTTCTTTATTTAATGAACTTCAGTTTTCAATTAACTCACTTTTTTCCCTTTTAAATAAATATTCCCTCCATTCCTTTTTGAGTGTCATTTTATTTTATTTTATTTACATTTCAAATGTCTTTTTTTTTTAAATTTAAATTTCTCTATCTTAATTAGTAAAAGAATAATTATGTTAATTATAAGTATATTGTTATAGAAGTTAAAGTTTTATCTAGTCATTTTTTTAATTCTTATTTAATTATCTTAGAAGACACTTAAAAGGGAATGGAGGAATTTTTTTTTCAATAATATGTTACCACTTATAGATCCTGATAGTTGTTAATGATTTATTAGTGGAATACTTTGATATTGTAATAGTTGTTGAAAATTAAAATTTGAGAAATAGGAAAAAATTATTAAAAAAAAAATTGTGTTTTGATGCTTTTTTTTTTTAATTGAAATCATATTTTTATCGTTAGCAATTCAGATATTAAGTTTTACACTTTTTTAAAAAATAATTCAATTCCTCAATTAGTTTTTCATCCATTTTTAAATGGAATTTTAATATCTATATATTGCTGGAATCCATATTTTTGAGCTTCTGCCCTTCCTTTCCTTTCCTTCTCCTCTCTCTCTTCCTTTCTTCTCCTCTAGTTTAGCATGTACAAATTAGGAGGTGAACATATGGCTCAATATGAGAGGGCTCCAAAATGTGAATTCCTCTAACAAATCTATTTCAAAATTTCATTGAAAAATGAATAGAACACTTTGCAGAGAAGCTGAATTGCAAGAACTACAAAAATTAAAGTTTGAATAGTTAAAAATGAAATAGGATTTTAATTAAAAAATTAAGTTCTTTTCATAATTTCCCCAAAATTGCTATAGTAAAATTATATTTTGGGATTTAAATTAAAGATAATTTAGATTATAGATAAAAAAAAATTTATTGATTAGTTGTACTAAATATTTAGATGGATAAACATAAATGCTATATTATCTTCATTTTGTCTATGTGTAGAATGGAAGTTTTGGTTGTATGATAGTGATAGTGGTTGCAATTTCATTTCAATTGATAAAACTAGTCGAAAATTTGAAAATGGTCTTATATACACGGACCCAGTTATGTTATTGGTCATATCATGTGGGTTTGTAGTCATGACTTGTACAAGACTTGTCTTCACCATATTCATGAAAAAAAATTTATAAATCAAATCAATTCAGTTTATTTTATGAATAGATCTTAGATAAGATATGCATGTCTCCTAATAATAATATTTAATGTTCAAATTTCGAAATTTTTTTCTTTAAAGAAAAAGAAATAAATTAAAGAAACTGAAATAATTAACTTAAACTAATATAATTTATACATATATTCTAGTTGAATTATTCTATTTTTTTGCTCTTGAACCCGTTAGTTCAAAAAGAATGTAAACCTTTTAAATTAAATTCTATTAAAAATATATCTCAAGAGATACTAAAATATATTATAAATTTAATTACCAAATATAATTTAGTAATTTTCAATTTCATTAGTGAAAAATCACACAACTTATTCGGTTCAGTCTCAAATATAAACCTAATACATTTACTGAGAAATTGAAAATAGATTAAATAAAATTTGTCGGTTCAGTTTCATATATAGTTAGATTTAGGATGTGTTTGTAATTTTTGTTAAATGTCTAAAAAGTTGGTTTATAATTTTTTTATTTCAATTGACTGATTTTTTTAATTTTTTATAAATTTATTTTCTCAAACATGTTTTTGAAAAAATATATATTTACCTGTTTTTTTAGAAAAATAATTTTTAAAATTTTAAAAAATTAAAAATAAATTTAAAAAAATATATATTTTTTCCAAATTTATTGCGAAACGTACCGTTAACCGTTTTTAATGAATGTAAATTCATGGCTTCAGTTGAAAAGGTTGATGCCTTCTGCAAAAGGGGAAAAAAAAAAGGTGAGAGAATCAAGGGTAGGCAATAGTGATATAAGAGAAGATAGAATGGGAGATGAAAAAAATCCTACCTATTTTTGGTAGGCAATGTCTCCTCTTATCCCTATTATGACAACATTTTCCCTATTGTGAAACGATTCTCTATCCTTGGGGATTGCCTGCTGCCATTATTTTAGTCTACATCACTGTTGTTCGGCCAATCCAATGACCACTGGGGTCTTGGGCCTTTGCTTCTGCTCATTGATGGGAGCCCTTACCTTAGGTAAAAATCTTGACTAGGAGTGTACAACGGTTCGGTTAAATTCGATTTAACTGAAAAATTAACTAAACCAATTTCATAAATTTATCATACTATTATTGATTTGGGAAACAGTTAGTAGATTAAATGAAATTTGGTTTTTGGTTTGGTTCAATTAAGTTAGCAAAAGAAAAAACCAATTTAACTAAATTTTAAAACACTGCGTTTGACCCTTTAAACAAAACCTAATAATTCTCTAACCACTAACTAGTCTCTCAATCCCAACCAAAATCAAAGAAGTTGTCCTACCCTGTACCCCTTTCTATCCTTCCCTTCCTGTTGGCGCTCATCTACGTCGTCGCCGGCTCGTTACTTGTCAGATACCTCATGATATCACTGTGTCTTCTCTGTAAAGGCTGTCGGAAAACTATAAGGCCATATTACACAAAATATCATTATCATCAATCCAAGAGTCATCACTACCTTTGAGCTTTTCAATTCGATTTATTTTTCATCTTCTTAAAGTATATTAATGGAAAAAGGCAGTATTTCTATTACCAAGACTAACCTAATCACTTCTAAACTTTTGATACTAGATAAGCTCCTCTCAGTGTAGAATCATATATAACTGCTTGTCATGAAGATTAACTTTAAGAGCAACAAATTTATTAGAATGATATTGCTCCATCTCCCGTTGAATTCCATCCAACCGAGCAAGCAGTTTTTTCTTCAACTTGAATACACTATGAAAAATATCACTGTTCCAGCCTTTTCAATTAGCAATAAAATTTTAACCATACCTTTGAAAGAGCCTTAGCTTCAGCTCATTGATCGAAACCCGTATCTTAGTTGTAAATCTTGAGTAAGGGTGTGCAATGGTTTGGTTAAAATCGATTTAATAAAAAATAAATCAAACCGATTTCATCAGTTAATCGACTGAATTTATCATACTATTAGTGATTTGGTAAATGGTTAATATATTATATTTTTGGTTCAGTTTTGTTAATTTAGCAAAAAAACAAAAAATTGATTTAACCAAATTTACTGAATTTTAAAATACTGTGTTTTGACCCTTTAAACGAAACCTAATAATTCTCTAACCACTAACTTTTTTGGCAATCCCAACTAAAATCAAAGAAGTTGTCCTACCCTGTACCCACTTTCTATCCTTCCCCTCTTTCCATCACTCATTTGTTGCTCATCTGTATCGTCACCGACTCACTGCTCGTGTAACATTCTTACGTATAATTAAGATTAAATACAATTACATCAAAGTTTACGATGCATATAATTCAAATATTATAATTTTAAAAAGAAAATTTAATGCATCATGGTTATAACGATTTATTAAAAATATAAAACATCATAAAAAATTTAACAAAAAATAAAGATTTAAATACAAAATCAAATGGGCAGTCATATGCCCAAAATTTATACCAAATTGATAGTTATGAAATTATATGACATTTAAGAAATACAAAACATGTATACTTATAACTAGCTAAACCCACAAAAATTCAAAAAGTACAACGATTGTATTACCTACCCTAAGTATATATTCTTGACTCTAATCTCCGGGCATCCACATCTGTCGCTCCAATCTCAAACTTCAATCTGCGCATGAAAAGCTCATATGCTAAGCAACTAGTACTTAATAGTATATAACAACATTCAAAATATACCACAATATATATATATATATATATATATATATATATATATATATATATATATATATATATGACATACTCACCAAGCTACCATAGCGACTTACCTTAAAACTCATATTTACATTAGTTCATATTTTACATGACATATCATAATGCTCTCAAGCATCAACACATATCGTACATGGCATATCAAGTATATAAAAGGATTCATACAAGTGTATACCATATATAATATAATTAATTATTTTACCTTTGCACACTTTACTCATAACTAGACTAAAATAGATATGAGTAATCTATGACCCTCATCGGAGCCCTCAAGACACCTGTTTGAACTTCCCAAAATACATGTCTGAGGAAAAGAGTCTACATATAAATAAATTGAGAAACCTCTTATTGCTTACCTTTTGGCCTTTTAAAGTGTCTTAATATAACCCAACCGAGAAAGCTCTCAATGCTTATCTATAGATCTTTAAAGTATTTCAAATGTGACCAATTTAGTTCACCCAGTACCAATCTCCCCCTCAATGACATGTCATGTATCCTAACTCTAGTCCTAGTCAGAGTATTTGACTTTATCATTTATCTTAATGATCATATTTCACATTAATCATTCCATAACATGCATTCTCATATCATACTATAATCTTACGATAGAGGTATACCACATTAATCTGATTCACAAGCAAATATATAAGATTTTCAAATTAAGCAGCTTCACGCCCGTGAATAACCTTTCACGGTTGTGAATCACTACTTCATGGGTTGTTCACCCGTGGACCAAATTGTGATTTAACCTGTGAATCAACATATGTTCATGGTTATGATCACTCCTTCATAGGCAGGAACCATATTGTGAAGCTACCCGTAAATTATTTTGCTTTAACATCAAAACTAATTTTGACGACATTCACGCCTATGATTCACGACCATGAATCTTGAAATTTTCCATATTTTATTCCAAAATAGAGCACAACTATTTTCAAACTATTCTCACATGTAATATTCTTTATGGTTGACCAATGTCAGCCACCTTATCAACATTTAAGCATGCATTTAATCCATTTATCATAACTATATTCTCTCTAATCATTTGCATTAGTCAATATAATTCATCTATCATCTGAAAACAACCATTTAACATAGTAATTCCCATCATGAATATCAATCCCAAATATCATAGATTTTCATTAACCAACAGTCATACCCACATGCATTCAAGTCATACCAACATACAATTGCAAGATTTAAAGCTTTGGGAGTTGTTATGTATAAACCTTACACCTAAGATGAATGAAGCCACAACTCTAGCTCCTCAAGCTTGTTCCCTCCATTGGGATGGAATTTCATCTCTATATCCAGATTCTAGCAAGAAAAAAAAATATTTTCTTAGCCTATGGAACCTGAACTAATACACAAAAAATATCAACACCGAGCTCTCATATACAAGCTCATAACTTTTCCTCTCACTTCTCTCTCTCACTTTATCCTCACAAAACTTGATCTTCAAAGCTTTTACAATGGAGGAAAATGGTTTATGATGGTGAAGGAAATGAAAAGGTGGTGTGTTAGGTTGGTTATAAAAGCATAGGAGTGGATTTAAAGGGATATGGTAGAGAGAAAATCGCGACTATCTCACCTGTCCTATCTACCCAAGCTTCATGACCGTGAATCATCTTTCACAGGTATGAACCACTCTTTCATGGTTGTGAAAAATATCTTCACATTCATGAAGAATCATCATAACTGCTAACAAAAATATGATATTCATCATCGTGACACCCATTTTCATAGGCGTGAAATAGTTGATTCCAGCAATTCTCAAATTTCCAAAATTTCACTTAATCCTCAACTCTCACTAACTAAGAATATAACTTATAGGCCCTAATTATGGGCGTTACATTTCTCTCCCTCTTAGGATATTTCATCTTCGAAATTACCTGATATGTTGTCTCCGAACAACTAAGGATATTGTGTCATCATCACTTATTTGTTTTCCCAAGTTGTTTCTTCAATGCTATGGCTCATCCATAAAAATTTCACTAATGGAACTCATTTGTTCCTGAGCTCCTTTACTGCACGAGGTAAGATCTCGACTAGTTCCTCTTTGTAAGATAAATTTGGCCTCAATTCTATGCTTTTTGTGGTGATGATGTGAGAAGGATATGGTCAATACTTTCTTAATATAGATATATGGAAAACATTGTGTATCCTACTCAACTTTGGTAGCAAGGAAAATCTGTATGTGACTGGTCCAATCTTCTCCAAAATCTCATGAGGTCATACGAACCTAGGGCTCAACTTGCCATTTTTCCCGAACCTGAGAACATTTTTCCATGGAGATACCTTAAAAAACACCTTATCTCCTACTAGGTATTCAACGTCCTTCCTCTTAAGATTTGTATAGGATTTTTGTCTGTCATAAGTTGTTTTGAGTAGATCTCTAATGACTTTCACCTTCTCTTCTGTCTCTTATACTAGATTTGGCCCTATTAACTTTCTCTTACTAAGCTCAGTCTAACACAACGCTGTTCGACACTTTCTATCATAAAGTGCCTCATACGAAGTCATCTAAATACTGGACTAATAATTATTGTTGTAGAAGAACTCTATTGACGGTAAATATTTGTCCTAACTTCTTTCAAAATGATCACATAACATATTATCACATTCCCCAGGATCAGTATAACTCTTTTTGACTAACCATCTGTCTGAGGATAGAAAACTGTGCTGAAGTTGAGCTTGGTACCCAAAACTCGTTATAAACTACTCCAAAACTGAGATGTGAACTGTGGGTCTCAATCTGAAATGATAGAGACTGAACTCCATGAAGACGTACTATCTCATTCACATATAGCTCTACCAACCTGTTCAATAGATAGTTTCTTTGGATCGATAACAAGTGAGCCGACTTTGTTAACCTATCCACGATCACCCAAACAACATTGTACTTCATTAATGTCAGAGTCAATCCAATCACAAAATCCTTGATGATTCTCTCTCATTTCTATTATGGAATTGTGACCTACTGTAGTAACCCTGAAGATACCTGATGTTCAGCCTTCACCTGTTGACAAATAAGACACCTAGTTATGAACCCTGTGATGTATTTTTTCGTCCTTGTCCACCAATACTTCTTTTTTAGATTTTGATATATTTTATTGCTTCCGGAGTGCATTTCAAATTTTGTCTCATAAGCTCCTTTCAAGATCTTGTCTAGACTCGAAAATGTCTGGCACACATACTCTATTATGGTAGCACAAACTGTCATATGTCCCAAATGTAAAATTTGGCCTATCTCCTTTAGAGGCCAACTTAACCCAATCTATTATGTGATGCATCAATGTAAACAATGTTAAAAGATCTTAAGTTGATCAAAATTGTTATGACACTTATCTGTCCATTTAAACTTAATATATTTCTGTAACAACCTAGTCAACGAAGAAGTAATCATAGAAAACTCCATTGATGAACCTTCTGCAGCATCCTGCTAAGCCAAAAAAACTCTCGATTTCAGTCATATTCTATGGGGGTTTCCAATCCAAGATCGTCCCAAACTTGCCTAGATCCATTCTATTCCTATCAGTCGATATTACATGTCGGAGAAAGGTAACCTCATCAAGCTAGAACTCACATTTGGAGAGCTTGGCATACAACCTATGTTCCCTGAGAGTCTGAAAAACTATTCTTAAATGTTGCTTTTGCTTATACTTGCTTCTCAAATACACCAAGATATCATCTACGAACACCATGACAATCTGATCCAAAAATGGTATGAAATTTTGGTTCATTAGATCCATGAAGGTCGTTCGAGCATTGATCAATCCAAAAGGCATAACCAATAACTCATAATGACCATATCTAGTTTTGAAACTTGTTTTCTCTACATGGCCCACCTACCCCAACACCTTTCAACTGATCAAGGAGATCATCAATCTGTGGAAATGAATACTTGTTCTTTACTGTTATCCTATTCAACTGCCTATAGTTTCCATATTTATTTTTGACAAACAACACTAGTGCACCCTATGGAGATAATTTCGATCTGATGAAGCCTTTATCCAATAGTTCCTATAACCGTGCCTTTAATTTTTTCATTTCTAATGGAGTCATACGATATGGTGTTACTGATATAGGAGCTATACTCGAAGTAAGCTCAATTGAGAACTTTATCTCTCTTTCTGGAGGTAGCTCTAGAAAATCATCTTGAAACACGTCTATAAGTTCCTCTACCATCGGAATATCCCTAAGATCTAGGCTTTCCTTTCTGCTGTCAACTATGTGAGCCAAATAGGTCTCACACCCTTTCATGATCATCTTCTATGCCTTCATCATAAAGATGATCCTCATTTGATGTGAGGATCTCTCACCCTGAATAACCACTATCTCAACTTCCGATGTTCTCAATTCAATCATCTTCATCTTGCAATCCACTACTGCACCTTGCTGAGAGAATCAATCCATACCCAAGATAACATCATACTCATGAAAGGGCAATTCAATCAAATTTTTCATGAACTTTTTCCCTTAAACTATAACAGAAAAACTCTTATACACTCGTTTTACCACCATGTTATGCCTCAAAGGGCTAGTCACCTCTATCTTATAATCTGATCTTTTCTGGTAACATGTTATAATGGTCAACTAAGTTGGTACATATATAAAAATGCATAGAGTTCGAATCTATCAAAGCAATTAAAACTAAGTCAAAGAAAAGAAATGTACCAATAACCACATCCAATGCACTCGGATCCTCTCTGGCCCTTATAGCAAATGCCCTCACTGGTGCTCTACTAGGTCCTGACTTGTTCTCTATCTCTGATATGGCCTATCTAAATCCATCTATGTTCGAACCGGTCTGTCCTCCGTCCTCTAGTTTGTGTTGGCACCAAACCCTGAGTCTAAGTGAAGCCTCATCCATTTGTAAAAGGACAATTCCTTTTATAGTGGTCATGAGACCCACACCTGTAGCAAACTCCTGAGGGTCCCAACCACTCTCTTCAATGTTTATGACCACATGATGCACACTCTGGTACTGCCTCTCTCTGTGTTTGGGGCCAACTATTGGTAGCTGTATAAACTGTTCTTGATGATGGTGCATGCCTGGTATACCCTGACTGTCCTCGGCCCTGACCCTGTTCTCTAGATTGGAAGGATCCAAAACTGATGCAAGTTTTATTTCTTAATGTATGTACAACACTATAAGCTGACCCCTTGAAGTCTTTCTTGGATGTCTCCTCTAGTTTCTTCAACTAAATCCTTTTCTCAATAATGATGGTAGAAAACATCAATTTCAAAAAGTCCTCCAATTGGAGTGAAAGTACATGATCCCCGATCTTGTCTCTCAAACTATTCTTAAATTGGTGGCATTTATCCACCTTATCCCTTATAATGCCAGATGCATATCTGCTCAGTCTAATGAACTTTTTCTCGTACACTACCGTAGTCATGTTCCCTTGCCGTAGGTTCAGGTATTTTTTCTTCTTCTCATCAATGTACACTCTCGGTACATACTGCTTCTTGAATTCAACCATAAAGAAAATCCATGTAAGCGGCTTTGGAGTCAGGGGCTTCTAAAGAACAGATTTCCACTAATCGTAAGTATGCTTTTAGAGAAGTGAAATAGCATACCTAACCTTAATCTCCTCGGCACACTCAATCTCTTCAAAAACCCTCTCAATTTTCTCCAACTAGTACTCTGCTGTCTCTGGATCATCATCCCTTTTACCTATGAAATCGATGGCCCTATACTTATGAAGCCTATCAATATGTGGTTTAAGCCTCAATGGTGAAGGAGGAGGTGGTAGAGGTGGTGGTGGTGGTGGAAGAGGTGGTAGTGGCATAGCCTATCCCAATAGCTGTAACTGAGCAGCAAGATTCTACATCAGAAGATCCTAAACCTAATCCATTTTACCATTCATCAGATGTTGTAGAGGAGGTATGCCAGCTGACCCTTGCACTCTAGCTTGGCTTGGCAATTTCTAAGCCTGTATATCCGAAAGACTGTTGCTCTCAGTCACGCCATGCGGTTCGATCTCCATACTCACTCTTTAGCCAACATATCGATAAAGAATAACCCACATCAGAGTCATACAAGATAACACTTTCACACATGATACACCCATCCCACCTAAGTTCAAAACTACCTAAATTTAAGCTCTAATACCACTAAATGCAACACCCTTAGATATAATTAAGCTTAAAGCCAATTACACTAAAGAATGCTACGATGCACATGATTTAAATACCATAGTTTTTTAAAAATATTTTAATGCATCATGGCCATGATAAATTATTAAAAACATAAAACATCATAAAAGACTTAACCAAAAATAAAGATTTAAATACTATATCAAATAGGCAGTCACATGCCCAAAGTTTATACAAAATAGATAGTTATAAAATTACATCACCTTCAAGAAATACAAAGTATATACCCTTATAACTACCCAAGCCCAAAAAACATCCAAAATATACAACGATTGTATCACCCACCCCAAGTATATATCATTGACTCTAATCTCTGGTCGTCCTCCTCTGTCGCTACAATCCCAAGCTTTAACATGTGCATAGAAAGCTCATACGTTATGCAACTAGTATCTAGTGGTACATAAAGACATACAAAGTGCACCACAAGATATATATATATATATATATATATATATATATATATATATATATATATATATATATATATATATATATACACTCACCAACCTACCATGACGACTTACCTCAAAGCCTGCACATGCATTAGTTCATATTTTACATGACATATCATAATGCTCTCAAACATTAACATATAATGTACATGGCATATCAAGCATACAACAGAATTCATACAAGTGCATACCATACATAATATAATTAATTATCTTACCTTTACCCACCTTACTCATAACTAGACTAAAATGGATATAGGTAATCTACGGCCCTGCCTGAGCTTCCAATAACACATGCCTGAGGAAAAAAGTTTGCATATAAACCAATCGAGAAAGCTCTCATTACTTACTCCTAGGCCTTCAAAGTATCTCAAATGTAATCCTCCTATAACATGCATTCTCATAGCATATTATAATCTTACAATAGAGGTATACCGTCTAACGACGAATCAACTTTGATTCACAAGTAAACATATAATATTTTCAAATTAAGCAACTTCACACTCATGAACATTCTTTCACAGCCATGATGCACTATTTCACGGGTAATTTACCCATGGACCAAACTATGATTCAACCTAGGAATCAACATATATTCAAGGTTGTGATCACCCCTTCACAGGTGTGAACCACACCGTGAACCCAACCGTGCAACTATTCATAAATGAATCTGCTTCAACATCAAAACTCATTTTCACGACATTCACGCTTTGTGATTCACAAACCTAAATCTGAAAAATTTCAAGATTTCATACCAAAACAAAGCATAACCATTTTCATACCACCCTATTAAAATTCAAACAAGCATTTAATCCATTTATCATAACCATATTCTCTCTAATCATTTGCATTAGTCAAAATAATTCATCTAACATATCAAAACAACCATTTAACATAGTAATTCCCATTATGCATATCAACCCCAAATATCATAGGTTTTCAATAGCTAACAGTCATACCCACATGCATTCAAGTCACACCAACATACAATTGCAAGATTTAAAGGTTTTGGAGTTGTTATGTGCAAACCTTACACCTAAGATGGATGGAGCCATAACTTTAGCTCTCAAGCTTGTCCCCTCACTTGGGATGAACTTCCAGCTTTACCTCCAAATCCTAGCAAGAAGAAAAATAGTTCCTTAGCCTCTAGAACCAAACTAAGACTCAGAAAATACCAAAATTGAGCTCTCGCACACAAGCTCATGACTTATCTTCTCACTTATCTCTCTCACTTTACCCTCATAAAAATTGATCTTTAAAGCTTTCACAATGGAGGAAAATGATTTCTGATGGTAAAGGAGATGAAAAGGTGGTGTATTAGGTTGATTATAGGAGCATGGAAGTGGATTTAAAGGGATATGACAGGGAGAAAATCGTGGTTATCTCACATGTCCTATCTGCCTAGGTTTCACGATCATGACTCATCTTTCACGGGCATGAACCACTCTTTCACTGTTAAGAGGAAACTCTTCATAGATACTAATAAAAATATGATATTCATAGTTGTGACACCCATTGTTATGGGCGTGAAACAGTTGATTCCAGCAACTGTCAAAATTCCAAAACTTCACTTAATCTCCAATTATCACTAACTAAGTACATAACTTATAGGTCCTAATTATGGGCGTAATAACTCATCGGATGCCTCACGACATCATCATGTCTTCTCTGTAAAGATTGTCAGATAGACTTGGCAATGGGCAAATAATCTCCATTCCCCGCAGGGATTTGCCCTTAACGGATGGGAATTCTTTGATTAGACTCCCCGTGGGGACGAGGATAATGAAGATTTTCTCCCTGTTGAGTGGGGCGAGACGAAGACGGGGAGGATACTCTCCACCCCACCTTAATAATTATTTTAAATATTATAATAGTTTATAATATATATATATATATATATATATATATATATATATTAGTTTATATATTTTAAATATATGAATAATTTTATATATTTTTTTGTTAAAATTAAATGACCTAAAAACTTCATATTTGAATTTAATTAATCAGTTAAATAAAATTAAATTATAATCGATTAACGAGTTTGATAATAAATCAGTTAAATTGGTTGATAATTTTTCAACTAGTTAATTGTAAATAATTTGACTAGTTAATAAATAGATCATTCAGATTGATTGATAAATAAATTGGTTAGTCTAATTATATAATTAATAGTATTTAATTGTGTTGACAAGTTTAAAAATCGTTTGGTTGATAAATAAATTAGTCAGACCTCATTTTTTACTAATTGATTATATAAATAATTTAATTATTGATTATATTTTTTTAAATTAAAAAAATTCATTGCAAGGAATGAGGATCCCCTCGGGGACAAGGACATATATAGGGATAGGGATGGGGATTAGTCCTTCGCCCCTACCTAGTTGCCAAACATACTGTCAAAAAACTATAAGGCCATATTGCACAAATATCATGATCATCAATCCAAGAGTCATCACTACCTTTGAGCTTTTTAATACGATTTCTCCTTCATATTTTTAACGTAAGTTGATGGAAGAAGGTAGTATTTTTGTCACCAAGATAAATCTAATATTTTCTAGATTTCTGATACCAGATAAGATCTTCTCAGTATAGAATCATATCTAACTACTTGTGAACATTAACTTTAAAAGCAACAGGTTTATTAGAATGACGTTTCTCCATCTTTCGTTGAATTTCATCTTGCCAAGCAAAGACTTATTTCTTGAACTCGAATACATTCTGAAAAACATCATTGTTCCTGCTTTTTCAATTAGCAAGAAAATTTTTAAATTACCTTTGAAAGTGCCTTCATCCTTTTAATTTTGAGCAGTAAAATCAACAAAATTAGTATAAGTAATCCATGCTGAAAGAAAACAGAAAGGCCTATTCAAATTAGGAGCATTTAAGTTGCATAACTTTAACACAAGAGATCTATGATCAGAATGCAGCCTTGGAAGATAATGAACTGAATCTAGGAATAACAATATTCATTCCACATTACAAATTCCCCTATCTAATCTTATGAAAAGATTGCACCTTTTCCATGTAAATTTAAGACCTACAAGTCCATAAAAGTGAAAAAGTAAAACCAACTTTGAAAATATTTGTAGATGTCATTTTTCCTAAGAGTACCACCTTGCCTTTCATCTCTATTGATATTTGCATTTTAATCTCCCATTAAGATCCAAGAACTAGAGCTAGTTTGTTAAATATTGTAAAAACCATTCCATAACAATTTGCATTGTGCAGGGCTAAAACTGTCATAAATTGTTAAAAAGAGAAATGTCCATAAGTTTGCATTCTACACCTTTATGTAAATAAATTGAACATCCTTGAATGAAATATAAATCTGCCAAGCCTTATCTCAAAAGATCCATATTCTGCTAGATAAGCCTAGAGCTTTAAAATGATGGGAAAAAGGAAATCCCAATTTTTGATAACTTTGTCAACTTTTTTGCCACTTATTCTAGTCTCAAGCATAACAAGAATATGAGGTTTGTACTGAGTAACAAACATCTTCAAGTATCTACCAAAGGATTTGGTGCCAACACCCTAGCAATTTCAAACCAAGATAGACATTATAATAAAAGAGAAAAAGAAAAAGAAAATTAATCTTTGAGATGTGGATCCATCAGTTCATCATATGAGTAATAGTTCACATTGCTTCCCTTTATACTAGACTTATTCATATTAGTATTGAAGGTTTTATCATTGTGTTTAGCTTCTTCAAATAAAACAGTAGGCTCAGAGGGTCAACCTATTAGTTCCATTGGAACTATAGTGACATCATCTTCTTATTGGCTCCACTTATATAATTAGTCTCTTTAGAAATTGAATAAGTAACCCTTCTAACCACTGAGTGTTTTGAAGGATCAAATGATATAGGCAAAATTCAAACATAACAGTTCGAGATAAGAGAAGTTATATTAGTTTCACTTGGTTTTCCTTTGAGTTCACTTCTTATTTCTTAGGATTTGAATATTTATTCTTCCATATTTATCCCTACTAGCTATTATTGTCAGAATTACCCTTGGAAAATTCATTGTTAATGGTTTGTGAACTACTAATATTATTCTTTTTAGAAGCTTCATTATTAGCTATTTTTTGATAGGAGGTATCCTTATTGGAATTGGAAACAACATTTCTGCATTTATTATTATCCATGTCAGCTTCATTTTGAAAAATCACATCTCTTTCAATCTCCTCATTATCCTTGTAGCACCCCCTCTTCCTTGCCCTCGGCCTCGACCTCTGCCTTGTCCCATAGACTGTATTGGTACTGACTCAATACTCCCTGAACCTCTGCCAAACTATAGCAATGGACAATCTCTTCTAAGATGGTTCTTGGAGCCGCATCTTACGCACGCTCCTGTCATCCACCAACACACTCCTGGATAACCACAATGCTGACACACCAGTAGAGTGGTAGATCTGCATAATGCCTGTGTCGGTGCACTGACTGCCGATGAAGTAGATCTTATGGGTTGTCCCCGCCTATAAGAATGAAGTCTGCTGGAACTCCCAGCCTGGAATCGGCCACCAAAAGATCTGGCTCTCTTGCCACTAGATTGTACTCCACTTGGTTGTGGTGCTGGTCTACTAACCCCACTAACCTTCATAGGATGTTGTGCCGCCAAGAGTCTTTCAACTGTTCTAGCAGATGCTAGTAAACTGGGAAAGCTCATCAGACGTAGGGCTAAAACTTGTAACTTGATCGTATCCCTCAATACATCTTCAAATCGTCGACATTTATCAGCCTCTGTAGACACAATACCACCAGCATACTTGCAAAGATGAGTAAATTCTCTCTCATATTCTGTTACTGACATATCCCTCTGTTTTAGCATCAGAAACTCTCTCTTCTTGTCCTTTGTGTATATATGAGGAATATATTGCTCCTTAAACTTCTCTAGAAATAATTCCCATGTCATAGGGTCAGGAGCCTCTGTGCTCTGTGATTCAGATTACCACCAATCATATGCATGCTCCTGTAGCAGAGATACTGCATATTCATATTTCTGGTCATCTATGCAATGCAGTTGATCAAATACTCGCTCTGCTCGTTCCAACCAAAATTCTGCCACTGAGGGGTCATCTTCTCGTTTACCATAGAAATCAGATGCCCATAATTTCCTCAGTCTCTCAAACTGTAATCCAGATAAATCTGATCATGATGCTCTCTATAGCAAATCTATCATATTTCTCATGAGCTCAGTCTGACCCATATTAATAGCTGAATGTTCACGAAATGAGCTGGCACTAGATCTCGGTGCTGCAGCTCGACGACGACTTGGTTGCGACGAAGCCCTTTTTCCTCTGAAGGCTCATTACTCTCAACTTCTTCTTCTACTACTCATCTTGATCCTAAAGCCATATCCTACCTATAACATAAAGGTAATGACCCTAATCAATAAAGCAGCAACTCCAAAAATGCAATTGTGGGTACATTTCAAGAAATAAACATTTTCAAAATTCACTTTTAAAAACCCAAAACTGTCCAACTGGGCTCTGATACCAAAATTGTAGCACCCCCTCACCCGATCAACACGTGCCCGAATAAGGGAGCGCTAATGCTTATCTTCTTTACTTCTTCAAATCACTATTATTATTATTTTACCTTTATTTTTTCAACATTCATGTATATATAGATATATACAAAAAAAACACCAGGGTACAATTTATTTACATGAGATAGTAATTTTAAACATCAAATTAATTCTTAAACAAACTTTAAAACTAAGTTTTACAAACTCTAAAATTCTTTAATATAAAAGCCAAGTACAAAATTTCAAAGCTTGTAACCCACTTTCTCAAGGATCGGCTGCTTTATTTGAATAGGATCACCGTTTGCTTTATCTATCACCTTCAGCTGTCTTTCTTTATCTGTACGAAAGAAAACTCTCACGCTAAGCTCTAAGCTTAGTGGTGCATATAAATAAGACAATATACTATATCATGCAACAAGCATTAACATGTATCATTTTATGCATTAAAATGTTAGCATGTTATTTCTATCAACATGTTACTATTTCATACAAGTATAAATGTCATGCTCACATAGAAAATGTTATTTTCATTTATCTTTGGAGGTAAATTACTATGTTAATCTCTTTATTATTATATCTCAGTCTCATATCATCATCATTTTCTTTTTCTTTTCTTTTCTTATTTTCCGACATATCCTCGTTATCTTGCTCACATCACTCTAAATTTGGACTGATTGGATACGGGTTATGGATCAGGGGCGCTCCCAGAGCTATAGCTACATCATTTTTCTATATCACAACATAACACTTTCTCACATTAATATATATATATATATATATATATATATATATATATATATATCCATATCATTCTTATTTCACTAGATAGACAATGACTTTAATTTACTTACCTGAATTCCTCATTTGATAACCACATTCATAATTACAAATACAGAGCATTCACAACTGTGATTACTAATTTCATGTCCGTAATCCCAAGACGTGAACGCTACTGGAAAGAATCACCCAAAAGCATTCATGATTGTGATTACTCATTCACGCCCGTGAATAAGTTTGCATCCGTGATTCCAACCTGTGAACGCTTCTGGAATGAATAGTACCATTTCCACCCATAAGTCACAACTGTGAATCCTCAAGTTCACGTCCGTGACTTAATAGTCACGCCCATGACTTTCAGCAGGAAATCTGTAACGTCACACCTCTTACGCATTTTAGTATAACCTGTCCAAACATCAAGTAATCATACATGGCGTACTGGAAAGGTAAAATACCCTGTTAACAATAGTAGTAAAATTTTTTTTCATATCCTGTAATATAATTTCATGACTTTGCAAGTCTCATATCCTATAATTTCATTCAATGACTTGCAAATCTCATATCCTGTAATATTATTCACTGACTTTGCAAAGTTAACACTGAGGTTTTCACCACAATATAATATATCACATATATCAAAACATAAACTTTTCACATAAGTATTTTCGAGTTGATTTCATTTATACATATTTAGACTCATTCCAAAATGACTATACCTATTCAAGCACGTAAATACAAAAAAAACACATATGACATATTTTCATGCTTGTGTGGAATGCAAGGAGAGAGAGATTGATGAGGCTCGGCCAGTGACCTGTGCTCCATGTCTTTTATACGCTACTCAAAATGAGCTATCACTTCTTTTTACCTGAAAAATGATGCAAATTGATGAGTTTCGGCTCAGTGAGAATAACCATACAATGAGCTCTAAAGTACCAAACAACTCATAGTCATAAATCACAATTCCAATATATACCATGTATTCCATTCCATTCATCAGTCAATAACATATAAATATAGATAAAATCAAGTACTCAATAATTGTTATTTACTTATGCTTTGCTTGTACATTTTATTTTGTTATGACCAGATTAAACGAACATTGCCCCGGGTTTCCATGTGAACATTTGCATTTGCATTTGCTAGCTAGCTTGATCATTTGTTTCATTTGCACATTTGTTGGGCCATAGGCCTCTTCTTTTGCTTTGCACATTTGTTGGGCCATAGGCCTCTTCTTTTGCTTTGCACATTTATTGGGTCATAGGCCTCTTCTTTTGCTTTGCACATTTGTTGGGCCATAGGCCTCTTATTTTGCTTTGCAATGTCGATTAACTAGTCACAACGCCTTTTTAGCCCATATGCATATGCACTTGTATTTAAGCATTCATCAACCATTGCATCTTTATCATATACAACATACATATATTCCCTATATACCTCATATGTCAAGCATACACCTTGTATATACTATACATGTACCATGTATATATATCACATTTGTCAAACATATACCTCAAATATACCACAAGTATACCATTTATATGTACCACAATGTCACAAATTATCCATCATTACATTATCAAGGACCAATCATGACAATCACATGAATCACATAGCAAGCAACATTCATTTGCACTAAAGAATTCAATCGATAATTAGACTCACCGTTCTCCTTTGATTCCGACCCCTAACTTATTTTCTATCCGCTCCTTGTGGTTCTCCAATATGTTGCGAGCCTAATATGAAAACATAATCGATTAAATCATGATTAGAGAGACTTAATGTGGCTTAAACAAATTAATATGCATTGTTCATGTCAATAGTTAAGATTTTTCCTATGAGACAGTGTGACCTTATGGGACTGTTTAGCCTATAACTTTTTCTATAATTGACCAATTACTCTGATTCTTGTTCCTAATTAACAATAACACATATATATAGTACATATTCAAATTTCAGACCAATTGGATCATTGTATAATATTTTGTGGAATTTTTAAGAGTGTTCTGTTTTCTGCCTTGTTTTCATCCTTTAGGCAGTTTCAGGGTACTCATTTGGGTTCATCATAACTTACACTATATAATTAATATTTTCATGAAAATTTACAGAAACTTATATGGGTTCATATGGAACATTTTTCATGTTTACAACTTGTACCAATTATGTCTCTAAGGTCTTCTAATTATACAAAACATATTACTGTTCCAGAATAGAATTGGCTTCCGGACCAGTATGACTTCCAAAGGACATAACTTAGTCTATAGATAACAAATTAAGATAAAATTAGTACCAAAATTTAGATACGACATATACCTATAATATATCTGTTTTTAGTATTCATAGAAGCTAGCTCTAACAAGCTCAAATTATCCAACCAATGTACTGGATCTGCCCAGGGCACTCAGTAGGCAGTTCAAACCATGGAACAGTCATGGTTCCATTCACCATAACTCCCCATTTACAAGACCTATGAACCTGAAATTTGGTATACAGATAAAAAAATACATATATGTACAACTTTTATGTTTTGAGATACTTCATATAATGGCTTTAACATATTCGAAATCAAAGAACACAGTAGCTAACTTGGTTAGGGTTCACACCCGGACCAGTTTCAGTATGAAGAACATATGTCTTCCTATACATAACCTCTTGCAAACATGTTTACATATCCACCACTCTAAGATATAAAGGAACAATTGTTGTGCTTTATACTTTTCCAGAATCAATTTCTATGTGCATCAAAATTGGGTGGCAAATCGGTGCCTATTAATGAACCTAAGCAACTCAAATCAACCCTATAGCAATAAGAATTGATTACTTACCAAGAATGACCTTGCAAGGCATCAATATGCTTAGAAAACTAGGTGAAACAAAGATCAATTGAAGTCTTAAATGGAGGAAATTGAAGAAGAAGTCGGGCTGGAGTGAGGAGGCAGAAATGGGGAAAGATATATGAAGATAAAGCCAACTTGTTGTTTGTCATTTTCTCATTTTCTCATTTTCTCATTTTCTCTTCTTCTCTTCTCTTTTCTCTTCTCATTTCTCATTTCTCATTTCTCTTCTCTTCTATTTCCCTTTTGTGTCATTTTCATTTTATTTTGTCTATATTATTATTATTATTTATATAGATTTATAATTCCACTAATTCACACAATAATACATCTTAATCATTTGACCCCATTTAACTAAATTAGCAATGTAAATGTTCACTAATCTTAATCTAATCATTTTTCTTACTTTAATTTAGACACCTTATTCAATTCATTTCTAACACTTTGTTATCTTCATTTAGGTTATAATTACACATGTGCGACTCGATACAAGTGCCAAATACTAGGACACATAGTTAGTGCATGCCATGAACTTGTTCCTATGGAAATATGTATGAAATGCACGTGTTCAATTGAATTATATGCAAGATGCTTATGTTCGATGAAATGCATATGGGGAAGGTCAAGGATGTTACAAAATCTGCATATTCACTTTTCATTCATTCTAACATCATCTAAATCATACTAAATTCTATTTCATGCATTTCTAAGGTTCTTTACTCAACTTATTACTTTCTAATACATGTAAATGTCTTGATCATACAAGATTTTCTAACATGCATCATTAATTCAATGTCACACAAGGATCTCATTCATACATATCTAAACATATGGTTTCATGCCATAATCATCATCATTCTTGAAATGCATTTATCTAAAATCATCTTCAACATGCATTATTTCAAACAAAAATAAGCTATTGCCTTAAGTTATGTACAAACCTTAATCTTTCTCCTTCACTCTTCTAGGTAACTTTCTCTTTTCCTTTGCTTCTTAGAGCTTGTTCCTTGTCACTTGGAACTCCTACAACATCATAAATCATTATTATCATTTGATTTTCTCAAGACCCTAAACTCTCTTATTCTCTCTCAAAACCCTAGTTTCTCTTTCTTTCCACATAAGTCTTGGATGAGCTCAAAATTCAAACTTCTTTTAAGAAAAGATGATGAAGAAGAAATGTTTCTTACCTTACACTTTTCTTCACTTGATCACAACTTTGGAGATTTTCTCTCTCTACCAAACTTGATTTTTCTTCCTCTTTCTTGTTCTTTCCAGCTTCCTTAGGAGTTATGAAACATGAAGATCATTTTTTCTTGCTTTTTCCCTTCCCTTCCCTTCCTTTCTCTCTCTAGAAATCAAGATTGGCTATGGAAGAGATGGGGCTGACGTGACTGGTAGAAAAGAGAGAGAAGAAGGCAGAAAATGAAGAGAAGAAGAAGAAGAAGAAGAAGAAGAAAAGAAAGCATTAAATAGGGTACCCAAAAGTCTTCATATGGGACCCACCATTTTGACCATTTCTTGATATTAGGCTTAATGAACCCATAAATCTCATTTTTCCTCATTGAGTGGTCGGCCAAACCTTTCAAAATGTCCCCAAAATTAATATGTTGATTAGCAATAAATCTCATTAATCCTCCAAATTTTGGTAAATTACAATTTGATCCCAAAACTTATCAAATTTTGCAATTTAGTCCTTTACCGTAAATCAATTTCTTTAAACTTTATAATCACTTAATGAGGTATTTATCATTTAATTTAGCCATTACTTGATCAAATTTTGTAAAAATCCAAATTTAGACTCTGATCATTCAAACACATCAACTTTGCGACACGTGCGACTCGGGGCCTAAATTAGCGGATATTACATTCTTTCCCCCTTAAAATAATTTCGTCCTCGAAATTTACCTATTCATTCGGGGTCAAATAACTGGGGATACTGCTTCTTCATCACTTCTTCACTTTCCCACGTGGCTTATTCAATTGTATCATTCCGCCACTAAACTTTAACTAGATGGACTCTCTTGTTCTGGATAACTTTCTCTTCATATGCTATTATAGCCACTGGTTCTTCCTCATAAGATATGTCTATCTGTACCTCTATTTCCTCAATCGGTATAACATGGGTCGGGTCTGAACGATATTTTCTTAACATTAAAACGTGAAACACGTTATGAATTCTGTCTAGCTCCGGAGGAAGAGTTAATCGGTAAGCCACTGGTCCTATTCTTTCCAGAATCTCATAAGGACCAATAAATCTTGAGCTTAACTTTCCTTTTCTACCGAACCTCAATATCTTTTTCCATGGCGAAACTTTAAGAAATACTTTGTCACCTACAACATATTCTATATCTCGCCTCTTTAAATCAGAATATGATTTCTTTCGATCTTGTGCTGTCTTTAGCCTTTCCTTAATCACTTTAACTTTCTCATCAGTTTGTTGAACTATTTCCGGCCCAATCAACTTTTTCTCGTTTAACTCGGTCCAACAAACTGGTGTCCTACATTTTTTTTCATATAAAGCCTCATAAGGAGCCATGCCTATACTTGTTTGATGACTGTTGTTATAGGCAAACTCCATAAGAGGTAGATGTCGATCCCAACTTCCCTCAAATTCAAGCACACAATATCTCATCATATCCTATAACAACTGAATAACTCGCTCTGATTGTCCATCCATTTGCGGATGAAATACCGTACTGAATCTGAGTTGAGTTCCCAAATCCTGTTGTAAACTTCTCCAGAACTGCGATGTAAACCTGGGATTTCTATCGGAGATAATAGACATAGGTACTCCATGAAGTCTCACTATCTCATTCACATAAATCTTAGCTAGCTTGTTCAAAGTATAGTCCATTCGCACTGGTAGGAAATGTGCTGACTTTGTCAATCGATCCACTATCACCCACACTGCATCATACTTTCTCTGAGTTACCGGTAAACCGGACACAAAATCCATCGTGATCCTCTCCCACTTCCATTCTGGTATGGGAATCGGTTGTAGTAATCCTATGGGTAATTGATGCTCATCTTTCACTTGTTGACAAATTAGACATTTAGCAGCATATTTAGTGATATCCTTTTTCATCCCTGACCACCAGTATTGTGCTTTCGAATCTTGGTACATCTTGTTCCCACATGGGTGCATAGTATAAACCATTTCATGAGCTTCTTTTAAAATCTCTAACCTCAACTCTTCTATACTTGGTACACAAATCCGGTTCTTGAAATACACAGTACCATCTTCTGTTAAAATTTTTTTTGACTTTTCTCCATTTTTCAAGGCTTCGACCATCTTTACTAGCTTTTCATCTTGTTTTTGGACATATTTAATTCTCTACATTAATGTGGATTCCACTCGCATCCCAGCTAAAGTCTTCCTGCTTAGTGCATCTGCAACCACATTAACTTTTCCTGGATGGTAGTCTATCACACAATCATAGTCTTTAATCAATTCCAACCATCTTCGTTGTCTCAAGTTCAACTCTTTCTATGAAGAAAGATACTTAAGACTCTCGTGGTCCGTATAAATATAGCATCTTTCTCCATACAAATAATGTCTCCAGATCTTAAGAGCAAAAACTATCACTGCAAGCTCTAAATCATGCGTCGGATAGTTAAGTTCGTGAGGCTTAAGCTGTCTGGAGGTATATGCAATCACTTTTCCCTCTTGCATAAGAACACATCCTAGCCCATTGTGATTTGCATCACTGTACACAATATAATCTTTTCCTGGAGTAGGTTGAGTCAAAACTGGTGCTTCAGTCAACATTGCATTTAATCGATCAAAGCTTGCTTGACACTTATCTGTCCATTCAAAATGGACCTCTTTTCACAGCAGTCGTGTCAAAAGATTCGCTATAGATGAAAATCCTTTCACAAATCTTCTATAGTATCCAGCTAATCCAAGAAAACTTCTCACTTCTGTCACATTTCGAGGTAGTTTCGAATTAAGAATAGCCTCGATTTTACTAGGATAAACTCGAATACCTTCCGCTAAAATTACATGACCCCGAAAACTAACTGCTTCTAACCAAAACTCACACTTAGATAGCTTTGCGTACAATTGTTTCTCCCTCAAAGTCTGCAATACTTTTCTAAGATGTTGGTCATGCTCTACATGATCTCTAGAATAGACAATAATGTCATCAATGAATACAACTACAAATTGATCAATATATGGCCTGAACACTTGGTTCATCAGGTCCATAAAAACTGCTGGCACATTCGTCAATCCAAATGGCATCACCAAGAACTCATAATGACCATAACGAGTCCTGAATGTCATCTTAGATACATCTGACTTGTAACGGCTCGGCTCCGCCACAACATCGGCCCTACCCAAAGTCCACAGGCCTGAGCCCACCCGCCGTCTCACTGAGACCAACGGGCTGCCGGGGTCCATGGCCCAATACCTCCAACCCATCACTGGAATCGCACTCAAGGTGTTTGCCACAGTAGGTTGTTGGAGGCAAGAGTCAAACCATTGACCTCTCTTTAGCCTCAGTAAGAGACTACCACTTGTACCATGGTACAACTGGTAGTCTCTTATTGAGGCTAAAGGGAGGTCAAGGGTTCGACTCTTGCCTCCAACAACCTACTGTGGCAAACACCTTGAGTGCGATTCTAGTGATGGGTTGAAGGTATTGGGCCATGGACCCCCGCAGCCCGTTGGTCTCAGTGAGACGGCGGGTGGGCTCAGGCCTGTGGACTTCGGGTAGGGCCGATGCTGTGGCGGAGCCCAGCCGTTACATAAAAGAACGGCTGGGCTCCGCCACAGCATCGGCCCTACCCGAAGTCCACAGGCCTGAGCCCACCCGCCGTCTCACTGAGACCAACGGGCTGCCGGGGTCCATGGCCTAATACCTCCAACCTATCTCCTCCTTAAATGAGGCAGGTTGTTGGAGGCAAGAGTCGAACCCTCAACCTCCCTTTATCCTCAGTAAGAGACTACCAGTTGTACCATTATGTAACGGCTGGGCTCCGCCACAGCATCGGCCCTACCCGAAGTCTACAGGCCTGAGCCCACCCGCCGTTTCACTGAGACCAACGGGCTGCCGGGGTCCATGGCCCAATACCTCCAACCCATCACTGGAATCGCACTCAAGGTGTTTGCCACAGTAGATTGTTGGAGGCAAGAGTCGAACCCTTGACCTCCCTTTAGCCTCAGTAAGAGACTACCAGTTGTACCATGGTACAACTGGTAGTCTCTTACTGAGGCTAAAGGGAGGTCAAGGGTTCGACTCTTGCCTCAAACAACCTGCCTCATTTAAGGAGGAGATGGGTTGGAGGTATTGGACCATGGACCCCGGCAGCCCGTTGGTCTCAGTGAGACGGCGGGTGGGCTCAGGCCTGTGGACTTCGGGTAGGGCCGATGCTGTGGCGGAGCCCCGCCGTTACATAACTCTTTGATCTTCAGTTGATGATACCCCGACCGAAGATCTATCTTTGAAAATATACTTGCACCTTTCAGCTGATCAAATAAATCATCAATCCTAGGCAGTGGGTATTTATTCTTAACAGTAACCCTATTAAGCTGCCTGTAGTCAATGCAAAGATGTAAAGTACCCTATTTCTTCTTCACAAATAGTACTGGAGCACCCCATGGTGATACATTAGGTCGTATGAATCCTTTATCTAACATTTCTTGTAATTGTATCTTCAACTCTTTCAATTCTATGAGTGCCATCCTATATGGTGTAATAGATATAGGAGCGGTGTCAGGTACTAATTCAATAGCAAACTCTATCTCTCGGTCAGGTGGTAGTCCTGGTAACTCCTCAGGGAATACATCAGAAAACTCACTAACTGTTGGGATGTCGGCCAACCTTGGACTTTTCTTTTGGGTATCAATCACATACGTTAGGTTAGTCTCACATCCCTTATTGATGAGTTTTCGAGCTTTCAATGCTGATATCACATTATCTGGATATCCTCTTTCCTCACTCATCACTACTATCTCTTCTTGTTATGAAACTTTAATTCTCATATGCCTCTTTCCACAATCTATTATCAACTCATGGAAAGCTAGCCAATCCATTCCCAATATCACATTGAACTCGCGGAATGGTAGCTCTATTAGATCTACTGGAAATTTCCTACCTTGAATTTCGACTGTGCAACCCCTAAACACTTTACTAACCCGCACACTGTGTCCTAACGGGTTAGTCACACGAATCTCATATTCTAGAGTCTCTAATTTTAGACCCTCTCGACCCAATGGTGGTGTGCATATGGATGAGTGTGTTGACCTAGGGTCTATCAATACATGTATATAAGAGCCAAATAGAAGGAACTTACCCGCTATGACGTCAGGTGCATCCTGTTCCTCTCGGCCTAGCATGACATAAGCTCTTGCTGGAGCAGCTCTACTGCTTTTAGGTCTCTCTACTATGTATGATCTGAACTGGCTTGGCCCTGCACAGCCCCCTCTTTCTTGCTCTCGGCCTCGACCTCTGCCTTGTCCCATAGTCTGTATTGGTACTGACTCAATACTCCCTGAACCTCTGCCAAAGAGTAGCAATGGACAATCTCTTCTAAGATGGTTCTTTGAGCCGCATCTTGCGCACGCTCCTGTCATCCTCCAACACTCTCCTGGATGCGAATGACCACAATGTTGACACACCGGTAGAGTGGTAGATATGCGAAATGCCTGTGCCGGTACACTAACTGTCGATGAAGTAGATCTTTCGGGTTGTCCCCGCCTATAAGAATGAAGTATGCTGGAACTCTCAGCCTAGAATTGGCCACCAAAAGATCTGGCTCTCTTTCCACTAGACTGTACTCCACTTGGTTGTGGTGCTGGTCTACTAACCCCACTAACCTGCACAGGATGTTGTGCTGCCAATACTCTTTCAACTGTTCTAGCAGATGCTAGTAAACTGGGAAAGCTCATCAGACGTAGGGCTGAAACTTATAACTATCATATCCCTTAATACATCTTTAAATCGTCAACATTTATCAGTCTCTATAGACACAATACCACCACCATACTTGTAAAGACGAGTGAATTCTCTCTCATATTCTGTTACTAACATATCCCTCTGTTTTAGCATCAGAAACTCTCTCTTCTTGTCCTCTGTGTGGATAAAAGGAATATACTACTCCTTAAACTTCTCTAAAAAGAATTCTCATGTCATAGGGTCAGAAGCCTCTGTGCTCTGTGATTTAGATCGCCACTAACCATATGCATGCTCATGTAGCAGAGATACTGCATATTCATATTTCTGCTCATCTATGCAGTGCAGTTGATCAAATACTCGCTTTGTTCGTTCCAACCAAAATTCTGCCACTGAGCGGTCATCTTCTCGTTTACCATAGAAATCAGATGCCCATAATTTCCTCAGTCTCTCAAACTGTAATCTAGACAAATCAGATGCCCATATCCTACATATAACATAAAGGTAACGACCCTAATCAATAAAACAACAACTCCAAAAATGCAATTGTGGGTACATTTCAAGAAATAAACATTTTCAAAATTAACTTTTAAAAATCCAAAACCGCCCAACCGGGCTCTGATACCAAATTTGTAGCACCCCCTCACCCGATCAACACGTGTCCGAATAAGGAAGCGCTAATGTCTGTCTTCTTTACTTCCTCAAATCGCTATTATTATTATTTTACCTTTATTTTCTCAATATTCATGTATATATAGATATATAAATAAAAAACCAGGGTACAATTTATTTACATGAGATAGTAATTTTAAACATCAAATTAATTCTTAAACAAACTTTAAAACTAAGTTTTACAAACTATAAAATTCTTTAATATAAATGCCAACTACAAAATTTCAAAGCTTGTAACCCACTTTCTCAAGGATCGGCTGCTTTACTTGAATAGGATCACTGTTTGCTTTATCTATCACCTTCAGCTGCCTTTCTTTATCTGCGCGGAAGAAAACTCACGCTAAGCTCTAAGTTTAGTGGTGCATATAAATAAGGCAATATACTATATCATGCAACAAGCATTAACATGTATCATTTTATGCATTAAAATGTTAGCATGTTATTTCTATCAACATGTTACTGTTTCATACAAGTGTAAATGTCATGCTCACATAGAAAATGTTATTTTCATTTATCTTTGGAGGTAAATTACTCTGTTAATTTCTTTATTATTATATCTCAATCTCATATCATCATCATTTTCTTTTTCTTTTCTTTTCTTATTTTCTGACATATCCTCGTTATCTTGCCCACATCACTCTAAATTTGGACTGACTAGAAACAAGTTATGGACAGGGTCGCTCCCAGAGCTATAGCTACCCTGTCCACTATCTGGCTCATAAGAGCTTCTCAAATCAATGGCATTCCCCGAGCTTAAGCCGCATTGATTGAGTATAATTTCATCATATATGAATAACCAGACCAAAGGCACTCCCCGAGCTTAAGCCACCTTGTCCTCATTTATATATGCTCATCAGAGCTTCTCAAGTCAATAGCGCTCCCAGAGCTTAAGCCACATTGACCGAGCATCTCAGACCAATGGCGCTCTCCGAGCTTAAGCCATATTGGTTGAGGAATAGTACGGTACCGTTCGCCCCCTTAATGACATGTCATCTATCCTGATTCTAGTCCGCAGGTAGAGTAATAGGCTTCTTTATATTTTCGCATCAATCAAAATTCTCAAATTTCACACACATCAATATTCTCATATTTATCAACATCTCAATTTTCTTGTTTTGCAAACATATAGTCATACTCATACATACTGGATAACATCTTTTCATTTATTTAACTAGGTACATCAATATTCTCATGTTTATCATTCGCATCAGATTTCATATATCGTCCATATCAATTTTCTTATTTTGCAAACATATTTCATCTGTGACAATTCATTTTTCTATATCACAACATAACGCGTTCTCACATCAATATATATATATATATATATATATATATATATATATATATATATATCAATATTATTCTTATTTCACTGGATAGACAATGACTTTCATTTACTTACCTGAATTCCTCATTTGATAACCACATTCATAATTACAAATACAGAGCATTCACGGCTGTGATTACTAATTTTATGCTCGTAATCCCAAGCCGTGAACACTACTGGAATGGATCGCCCAAAAGCATTCACGATCGTGATTACTCATTCTCGCCCGTGAATAAGTTTGCGTCCGTGATTCCAACCTGTGAACGCTTCTAGAATGAATAGTACCATTTCCACCCACAAGTCACAACCGTGAATCCTCAAGTTCACGCCCGTGACTCAATAGCCACGCCTATGACTTTCAGCAGGAAATCTGCATATTCACTTTTCATTCATTCTAACATCATCCAAAACATACTAAATTCTATTTCATGCATTTCTAAGGTTCTTTACTCAACTTATTACTTTCTAATACATGTAAATGTCTTGATCATACAAGATTTTCTAACATGCATCATTAATTCAATGTCACACAAGGATCTCATTCTTACATGTCTAAACCTATGGTTTCATGCCATAATCATCATCATTCTTGAAATGCATTTATCTAAAATCATGTTCAGCATGCATTATTTTAAACAAAAATAGGCTATTGTCTTAAGTTATGCATAAACCTTAATCTTTCTCCTTCACTCTTCTGGGTAGCTTTCTCTTTTCTTTTGCTCCTTAGAGCTTGTTCCTTGTCACTTGGAACTCCTAAAACATTATAAATCATTATTATCATCTGATTTTCTCAAGACCCTAAACTCTCTTATTCTCTCTCAAAACCCTAGTTTCTCTCTCTTTCCACATAAGTCTTGGATGAGCTCAAAATTCGAACTTCCTTTAAGAAAAGATGAAGAAGAAGAAGAAATGCTTCTTACCTTACACTTTTCTTCACTTGATCACAACTTTAGAGATTTTCTCTCTACCAAACTTGATTTTTCTTCCTCTTTCTTATTCTTTCCAGCTTCCTTAGGAGTTATGAAACATGAAGATCACTTTGTCTTGCTCTTTCCCTTCTCTTCCCTTCCTTTCTCTCTCTAGAAATCAAGATTGGCTATGGAGGAGATGGGGCTAGAGTGACTGGTAGAAAAGAGAGAGAAAAAGGAAAAAAATGAAAAGAAGAAGAAGAAGAAAAAGAAAGCATTAAATAGGGTACCCAAAAGTCTTCATGTGGGACCCACCATTTTGACCATTTCTTGATATTAGGCTTAATGAACCCATAAATCTCATTTTTCCTCATTGAGTGGCCGGCCAAACCTATCAAAATATCCCCAAAATTAATATGTTGATTAGCAATAAATCTCATTAATCCTCAAATTTTTGGTAAATTGCAATTTGACCCCAAAACTTATTAAATTTTGCAATTTAGTCATTTACCGTAAATCAACTTATTTAAACTTTATAATCACTTAATGAGGCATTTATCATTTAATTTAGCCATTACTTGATCAATTTTTGTAAAAATCCAAATTTAGACTCCGATCGGTCAAATGCGTCAACTTCGCGACACGTGCGACTCGAGGCCTAAATTAGTGGATATTACAATCCTCCTCTTATATAGCATATTTAGATCCATTGTTTTTATTCTTAGCAACTTCTTGATTTGTGGGATTAGATTTACCTACCTTACTCATAGAATCCTTTCCTTGATTAGCCTATCTCATTAACTGTCATTGAACCTACATCCAAGGACCATAGTTTTGTTTACTGGAATCTGATCTCAACCAGTGGGGAGAATTAACATTGTCATATTGATTGGTAGTCTCCTTCTCTATACATACCTCTTTCTCATGGCCAAATCTTCCATATGTAAAACAAATAATAGGTAGTCGTTTGTGCCTTACTTGTTGTATTTTCCCCTGAATTTCATTAGAAGTAACAAAAGGTTTAGATGGGCCAATAACAATAGTAATACAAGTATACTTGCCTTAACTTGCACTCAATTTAGTGTTGTAAGCAATTTTAATTGCCCTCCCAATAACTTGGGTTATTTCCTTAAGTGTGGTCTTATGATAATATTTAACTAGTAATCCTAGAAAATGAATCCAAGCATTAATGAAATGTGGCTAATAAATAGAGATTGAAAAATTATTTTACCATGGCTTAACCATAAGGTAATGATTGAAAATTGTCCATGGAACATTCGAGAGTGAATTGACATTATCTTCCTTTGATTCAGAACAAACGAAAAAAAACATTCATTACCAAACTCAATAACTGAGAATTCAGCTGGCTTCCATAAGGCCCACAACCTATGGACTAAGGTTTTGTAACCTATCTTATGTCCCAATAGTTTAATAATTAGTAACTTCTCCATAGTTTTTATTCAATCAAGCCTTTATCTCGTGTGAAAACCAAATGCCACATATATCTTATAATATCTGCTAATTTAGTTCTCAAATTACGAGCAAACCTAAAGAGCGCAATCTCTCATATTAGAGTCTGAATTCGAACTAGAATAATAATTTTGATGTTTGAGAAAGTAATCAAGTTAACAAAGATGGTTAATTAAGACATGAAAATTAATTAAGGCATTTTGGGGTAATGCATGAGTAAGGGCATAAAGGTAATTTTGCATGTGCATAATTTTAAAGTAGTTGTCTAACCAAGACTTTTATATGATCGGCTAAAATATGTTATGGCTAGCATTAAAGGGGATATATGGCTTTGTTTAAGCCATTAGATTTAGAAGGATGATATGGTAATTTGGCTTAAGGGATATAAGAACTCACCCTTCACCTTATCCTTTTTCTCTCTCACGTGAACTTCAAAACTCTACTCCCTAAATCCATTTTTCTTCTTCTTCACTTTGTTTTTCATTCAAGGGCCGAAAATCCAATTTTTAACAAAGAAATCACACCCATTTGCTGGAAATCTAAGGATACAAGGTATAGGAAGGAGATTTCGACCAAAGTTCGAGGATATAGAGGAGGAAAAGGAAAGGAAAATATAGAAATTAAAGGAACACCTCTAGCTCAAGAGGATAAATGACTTTATGAGTTTAGATCTTTTTTAGGAGTGGTAATAGGGTGGGTTCAGGACAGAGGTTACCATCCTCATCTTCAGTCGCCCCATTCCTCGATAGAAAAAAAATTATAGGTTCCCATCCTTGCACCATATAGGAATGATAATCTCCGACCACGATCCGATCTCTAATTTTATTAAAAAAAATTATTTTAATATTAAAAAATTTATTATTTTTATTATTTTAGTTAATTACATAATTTTTTAAATAATAAACATATTTTTATTTAATTATTTTTAGAAATATATATATATATATATATATATATATATATATATATATATATATATATATATATATATATATATTTCATGACAGAGTATATAAATATTATCCCCGCATTGGATTCAGGACAAGACATGAAAATAACAATAAAAAAATCCACCCATAGGGATGAGTCCAATTGTTATCCATACTATTTTTTTCATGTCCTACTTCTCTTCTATTTTTGTTTTAAGAACCCATTTATAGCTAAAATTGAAGTTGTATTCAAAGTTAAGGTTTTATCATCAAGAAATGATTTTAGTTGAGGAAATATAACAATAAGGCCTAGTGGTTAGAAAAATAGTGATCTTGAAAGAGTTTAAGACTGCAAAGAGAAACCTTGAACATGGAACCTAACATATACATAGCATGATTTTTATGCGAAATAAGAGTAATAGAAAGTAAAATTTAGTAATTTGATGTGTTAGGAACACAAATGAGGCTTGAGGCAACCTCCAAGTTGGGGGAGAGCTTAAACTACGGCAACAAAGTTAGTAGAAAGCGGAAAAGGACTCCAAAGTTGATGTTAGTACACAATGGTATTTTCCTATGTTTATGTCATGATTTGTATGATGATTTGTGTGTTTTAAATGTAAAAATGGTTATTTGTTGAATACAAAGTATATCTAATGCAATGGTTGCATATTTGTACATGAGTAATGAAATATGCATGAAACCTTATCTTGTATGGCCTTAAGAGAGGCATGAAGTGTGGTTGGATGAATTAGAATCTTGAAAATGTGATGAAAACGATATATAAAGTGTGCGTGTGAAGAATGAATGAATTTAAATGCTTAGATTTTTAAAAGGCATGAACTTTCAAATTAAAATTGAAAGAATTTGCAAAATAGGTTTCTTGGGACATGCTTAAAGTTTTGAATGTTTTAAAATTATTAAAAAAAAATTGTTTGAATTTGGTGTTTAAAATGTTTTGGTATGAAAATTGGTTAAAGAATGTGGGAGAGTCTTTCAGATGCGTGAGTGACAGTTTTGCCGCAAGTGCATCAAAGTAGGGGAAGGCTGCTAGTACGTGCTACATAGCCTGCTTGAAGGGCTTCTGTTATGAGCGCAACAAGGTGTCACATAGCTAGCACACTGTCACACACGCAACGAGTGATTATTACTCACTACGATGTTGTCCAATCCTTTTTTGTATGTGTTAAGTTTTTTGACTTTTTACATAATGCCTTCAAATATTCAAATGAGATTCAAAAGCAAGTATTTTGAGTTTTCTAAAAAATGGAATCAATGGAATTAAAATGTGATGCATGTTGATATGAAATGAAATAATAGATGTCGTGAAGCATGAAGTATGAGCATAAATCATCAATCATTGACTTGTTATAACCATGATAGTTATGAATGATATGATTTACATGTGTGATATATATATATATATATATATATATATATATATATATATATATATATATATATATATATATATATATATATATATATATATATAATGTTTTGGTATGAAAATTGGTTAAAGAATGTGGGAGAGTCTTTCAGATGCGTGAGTGACAGTTTTGTCGCAAGTGCATCAAAGTAGGGGAAGGCTGCTAGTACGTGCTACATAGCCTGCTTGAAGGGCTTCTGTTATGAGCGCAACAAGGTGTCACATAGCTAGCACACTGTCACACACGCAACGAGTGTTTATTACTCACTACGATGTTGTCCAATCCTTTTTTGTATGCGTTATGTTTTTTGACTTTTTACATAATGCCTTCAAATATTCAAATGAGATTCAAAAGCAAGTATTTTGAGTTTTCTAAAAAATGGAATCAATGGAATTAAAATGTGATGCATGTTGATATGAAATGAAATAATAGATGTCGTGAAGCATGAAGTATGAGTATAAATCATCAATTATTGACTTGTTATAACCATGATAGTTATGAATGATATGATTTACATGTGTGATATATATATATATATATATATATATATATATATATATATATATATATATATATATTACAAGCTTGGGGAGCACATACATTATGCATTGACAAAGTGAAAAGAAGAGAGTTAAAAATTGAAATATGTATAAGCCCATAACATCTAACATTGGACAAGAATCAGAATAGATGATATGATATTAAAGGAAAATACGACACCGTAGAACAAAAAACATGATATGATAAAATTTTTGGTATCCTAGCTTGCGATTTGACATATACATTTTAGCCACTGATTTTGTAAATCCTAAGATTGCGATCAATTACTTGATGAAAATAGATATATAACTATTTTATGATCAAGCACTCTCATTCTAGTCGAGATCTGATAACACTCAGGTTGAGATCAGTTAACCCGTGTCTTTGTCCGGTTTAGAATGTTATGGAAAATTTGATAAAGAACCAATTTAATTGATTAAGATACATAAGATTAACTTTGACTTACAAAAAGGCATAAGATTATATGCCTTTGACTGAGTGATGGTCATTGAAATGCCTTTATACTGAGATTAATGACTTGTATGATAAAGTTATATGAAGCAAGATGTAACAAGGTATATTATGTTATGATTTGCTATGTAAAATATCATGAATTAATATAATATGCATGTAGATTTCTATATAGGTAAATGAAAGTTAACAAGTTTCCACATCTTGTATTAAAATGATAAAAAGAAAAATAGTGATTGTATGACCATGAATGTTATGACATTATAATATTAGTCTGCTAGTTTTTGTGAAGAAGTCGCAACATGTACGGATGAGAAAACGATATGTTCAATGTTTGGATTTTAATGCTAAAAAACATCATGATTAAGTTATTGTATGAAACATGTCTTACATAAATATAACATGCCACGTAGGACGAAATTTTCATCATTGTTAAGGATTCACATACTAGATATTATTTATGCATATACATGGTTAAATCATTGATTAATAAATGCCTTTAAGTAGAGTTGTAAGTAATAGTAAATGTAAATAGGAGATATAAGAACTATGCTTTTAAAAGTCGTATAAGCACGTGTATTACCATGAAATAATGTTGGAGTTATCTAGCTATGAATAAGTGAATAGGAATAAAAGAATATAGCTGCAGTCATATTAGAATTACGTAAATGTAAATGTTATACTATTTATACAAGTATGAAATTAGGTTAATAGTTGACCGATATCTTGGAATGATGTAACATCTAGAATAGTAGTGTTGAACGTATAATAGAGAATTTTTTACAACTAAGATTTGAAAAATAAATTAAGTGTGTATGATCTGAAGAAAAGAATGTGCTAACAATAAACAGTAGTAATTATAGTTAAGTTTGTAAATTGAGATCTAGTATGTATACTTAGAAAAAAAATACATAGTTGCATATATATATATATATGCCTTGTGTACCACTAAGCAAAATTCGCCTAAAGTGTGAGTACCTCGATAGAATTTGATGGAGAAGAGAAGAGTCCACCACATAAACTATATGTATAATTTATTCCATCATTAAGGATTTGTAACCTTTTAGCCTACGTCCTCTATTTTCCTTATATCATGGTTTATTTGAGAATGTATATATGTAACGGAACTATGTCATGTACAAAATAGTCTTGCATGGTTTAGTTAGTTTTCACAACAAAGAGGTTATGGGATTTCAAGGGAAGAAATTTAATAGCTCTTCAAGATTTTCAAACAGAGATTTTGCCGACAAGATCTTTTCTTGATAAATAGAGGAAAAAAGTTTTACAACCAAATCAAATCGTTTTTAAAAGCTTAAAATTTTTACCGATTTTAAATCATATCATCGTAACACTCTAGTGTATAGTTAAATATATTCTAGTTATATAAAAAGGTGTTACATATCTTGTATAACATAATCCTTCTTCGTACAATAACTTCCTCTTCCAAAGAAGATTAATGCACATTCTTAATTGTTTGTTTGAAGCATCTCTGCATTTGGTTCCCTAGCCTCATTTTGTTCATCAGCATCCTTTGTCTCATATTCGCACTTTTTTGGTGACTCTAGCAGGGGAAGAAGGTGGGAGACGATCCTCTTTCTCGAGAAGATCAGAATCAGATGCTATTCTAATTCCCTTTCATTAACAAAGCAGTATGGTTCTTCATCTTGCTGATTTTCTTCTATTGACCTTTCTGCTTACTAATATTCTATCGTTTGTCTGGATTGTTTTTCCTTTTTCCTTTTCCTCCACTGGGTAGACCATGGCTGCGAAGAAAAAATAATAGCTGTATGGCATTGGGATGGTGAGTTGGTGATAAACAAGGATGGAATATTTTGATGATGATTGAGGATGATCGTTAAGTAGTTTGCATAGAAAGTCACGGATCAAGTAGCAATTGTCAATAATTCGCAATAAGCCAATAGCATGCATTGTAATTAACAAATTCACTCTATAGCATCATTACCTTACCTTTCCATTTTCAATCAAGTGGGAGTACTGTCTGTTACATTAGTTGTTAATTAAAGAAATATCCATAATTATCCAAAAGAAACCAAAGTAGAGAGATGGTCTAGGGGAGGCCTTAATGGTAAAGGCCTATGGTCTTTGGATCCTAAAATCGTTCCCCATTATCATCTTCAAGGAACAAAAAAAGTTAATGATGCTCATAATTAAAAATTATGTACTCTGTGGAGATGAAGCTATTATTACTACTGTTTTTTTCTTTTTTTGAAACTTTTGTTTTTTTCCATAAAGCTCATAATAATAAACATATGAGAATATTAATCATTTATATAAAAAAAATTAATCTAGTGGAAAAAGATAGTTAATTATTCTCCTTAGCGGATAAACATGTTGCAATGACGTATGATTGTAGTTGCACCTTATGCATCCCAAGTGTTGTCAAGCCCTTTAAATCTAAAGGGGAAAAAAAACATAATAGATAAGGTATGAAATGGGAATCAAATAATTATTTAGAAGGTGGCTAAGACGTATTATTTGTTGAATATCCCTTGTGATTGATGTGTGCAACTACCCATATAATAGTGGAAGTTGGACTCCAAATTTCAATTATTGCCTCAATGCCGGATGAGTTTGATAACTTAATTGAAAGTAGAAAGTACATTATATGAGATTAGCAAAGTAAATCTTGAGATCAAAGACTATGATAGGCCCCTACTAAATCTGGTACAACCTCCAAAAAATATCGGCTCATTAAATATAATTATAAATTAAAAAAAATTTCCCTACACACTATTCTCACTGACAGCTATGTATCGCCCATCAATTAATTAGATTAAGGTCATTGCTCATCAATTTATGATAGCTATTTTTAACCTAATTAAAAGTTGCATTTAGATAGATTAAACAAATTTAACATGTCATTAATGTTCGTCAATCATAGTTAAAAGTAATGTGAACCCAACGCATAAAAATAAAAAAAAACAATAGATAGATTTAACTATTAAATTAATCCAATCAATAAGTATATAGATTTATTAATTGTTGTATTTATATTAAGAGAATAAAATAATAAAATATGTATTATTATCTAATTAAATTGGTATATAAATAATATGATAAACTAAATTTATCTAAACATTTCTCTAAAAATAGATTGATAAAAATTCATGTTTAATGACTTAACAGAATAGTATAAACTTTCATTATAGAAATTTACACATCTAATTGATTCATAAATTTAGTTACATACTCCAAAAAAAAACATAAAGTAATGTGCAATTGACATAGGAATTTTACATACATTAGGGTGGATTTGTTGACATGGTCATCTAATATCCTATACTGCAATAAAAAAGGGAATGAATTTAGGAGGAATTTGAAGATGGGAAATATGAGGATGCAATAAATTTACATTATGTTTGGCCATAAAAATTCCTATCTTCACGAGGATATTTGGTTACTAAAGAATGAGAGACACAGCAGAAAGAGCACCGCTTATCAAGATGACTGACTCACTCACTGCTCACTGTTATTGTTCTTTGCCACATCCTCACTCTACTTCTTCACTGCCCCAGTGCCAGCTCAACCTACCAAAGCAAGAATCACCTGACCTGTCTCTTCTCTTCAATCCCAAGCCTGCTATTCATTTAATTAAATATTTTAAATTAAATTAAATAAAAGAAACCGACTTTTCAACTAACCAATTTCTTTTTTTTTCCCTTTTTTTTACAGTCTCTTATCAATTACTGCCAAAAACAATACAAACTTCTCACCTTAGATTCATTCTTACAAGACCAGAACAGAAATTATAGTTTCTGTGTCAGAAAACTGCCTGTCGGCATTTCACGTGGGACCTGTTTTTTTATTCAAGAAAAGAAAAAAAAAATGTTAATTCTCCCTTCCCTTCTTATTCTTCTTCCTGTACATTTCATACCACCATCAGCCTAATTAGCTTGTGTCATTCTCTGTCTAAAAAAATCCGGAGAATTCATCTACTTGTAAAAATATGATTCTTTGATATTTCTATCTTAAACGAGAGAGAATTATCTATCTGTCTCTTTCTCTTTCTGGTTTTCTTTCAGTGTGACAATGGATTCAAGAACTCTTCTTGATCATGCTCTGTTCCAGCTTACTCCTACCAGAACGAGGTAATATATTTAATATGTACATTCTTTGCTTCTTTACATAAAGACTGCTCTTTTTGTGTTTATTACAAACGCTGTTCAATTGGGTTTGTTGAAGATGTGATCTGGTGATTTTTGCGGGTGGTGCGAGTGAGAAATTGGCATCTGGGCTTTTAGAACCGTTCCTTTCTCACTTACAAACTGCTAAAGATCAGATTTCAAGAGGTGGGTATTCCATATCTCTTCATCCTCTGCCTCCAAACGCCTACTGGTTCACCAAGGCCACTCTGCAAAGGTACCCATTTTCGCTAATTCTTGTTTCTTATATATGATTTGCTTCATTATGCCACAAATTTTCTGCAATATCGCTCTTTTACAATCAACGCACAGAAGGGAGTGAGTACAATTGTTACAACTTCATCCGATTTGGACTATTAAGGATTAGATTTGGATTAGGCTCGTAAGTTACTAGTATGAATCCAACTTATTTATTTTATGGTTGGTTGACTGATTATGATGTGCAGATCTGGTTTATGAGCATGATATTTAATTCAATTATGTGTTTGTTTGCCATTATCAGTCCAGATCATTTGGTTTGGGATTCACACAATTGGGAAATTTTGCGTGAATTAATTCATGGATAGGTTTGAATCAGTGCATTAAATAATTTCAGTGCCATACCAAAAACGAAAAATAATTTCAGTCTCATACTTAAGAAAATTATTTCAGTGTCATACCTCAATCGACCTGCAATTTCAAGATAGTAGCTGTACTAATTTATCCTAATTAGTATCATTTGCAAATTTTTCAAAAAGTAGAATTTGCTAAAATGGCTATTTGGCCGAGGTAGGAAAGGAAAATGGGATTGAAATGGACATTTAGATTAGCAAGCAAATGTAGTCGCTTGTCATATTGATGTTGGTATCTAATTATTGTTGTTATTACAGATTTGTGAGATTTGTTAGCACGCCAGAAGTTCTCGAGAGATTTGTGACCATAGAGAAAGAGTTAAGGCAGATTGAGAGTTCAGTACAATCAAATGAGCTCTCAAATACCGACGCAGAAGGTATGCTTGTGGCTAAATTTTCATTCCTAAATTACTTAAGAAAAGATTATTGAAGTTATGCTCTAACACCAATTTTTCAGCAGCTCATTTTGTTAGTTGTTTGCGAGTACAGAAAATTAATATGCTTTTTGACTAAAAAATTAGCAAGATATTTACATCCATTTGAAGGGATTTTGTGAAGTTAATGAGTTAAATGATTAGGAACTGGTTGATGCATTCAACTATATGTCTCTTTGGTGTATCGATAATCTAAAAGAATGAACTTTTATAGTTTTATTTCATAATGACATTTTAGATATAGCGAAATATGTTATCTTTGCCAACTTGGAATTGACTGGAAAATCTTCAGGTGCTAGTGGAAATTACCAGAAGTCCAGTGCCTCATCTAAGGTGTGTCATTAGTTTAAAAATTAATTAGACAATATTGGTGATGTTCCCTCCAATCGTCCAACTGATTTTGTTCTCCTGTTTTAGTTGAAAGGAGATTATGATGGAGATAACAATGCAATCCAGGAAGACAATTCCAAGTAAATTATGTTACTTGTAACTGATATATCTAATGGTGTGATATATTCAATAAGAAATGCATTTGAACTATCATGTGTTGACTATTTAGCTCGGAGTGATGAACAGGGCTCGTCTCCAACGTGCTCTCGAAACTAGGAAAGCTGTGCTCCGCAAGGAACAAGCAATGGCGTATGCTCGTGCTTTGGTTACTGGATTTGAACTGGACTCTATAAGTGATCTCATTTTCTTTGCTGATGCTTTCGGAGCATCACGGTTAAGGTCAGAAAAAGATACATTATTTACAGCTACATAGAAAATTTTAGTTCCTTTTTAGTAATTAAACAAAGTATAGTTTGTAGCATGCTTAAATTTTTACTATAATCAGCTGTAATACCAGTGGTTTAAGATCTTTGTCTGATTTCACTCAGGGAAGCATGCTTAAATTTTGTGGAATTATGCAAGAAAAAGAATCAAGATCGGCTTTGGATGGACGAAATTGCAGCAATGCAAGCATCTAGGTTGGAATTACCTTATCTGGGAACCTCTGGAATAGTACTTGCTGGTGAGGAGAACTACAGTGGCCAAAAACTGAATGGCTCCATAGACGCATCAGACTCAAGTCATGGAAGTTTAGAACTAAACCAAGGTATGTTCCCTTTCTCTCATTCTTCATCTCCGAATATTTGAGTGATTGTCAAAGGCACAAGACAAACATATTCAAAAAACTCAGGGTCATATTTTGATGTTAATGAACATCTTTTCAGATAATGATTTGGCAACATCAGCTCATGTTCATGTTCAAACAATGGATGGCAAAGCTCAAGTGCCCATGCCATGGCCAAACCATCTTCATCAATACATGCACAATTTTCAAGGTCCTGCATATCAACAAAGGCCCCCATATCAAGGCTACCTTTATCCTGGTATGCAAGTTCCTCCTCCATATTTTCCAGGGAATATGCAGTGGCCTCCAAAACTAGATGATTCTTCCCTTGGGCATGAACGGGAGCCAGAAGATCGTAAGAAGTATAAATCATCATCCAGGAATAAGAAGAAGTCTTCACGTGGAAAAGGACTGGAAACTTCAAACCAAGATGATTCCACTGAGCCTAGTGATTCGAGCTCAGGGACTGAATCAGATGACAATGAGCAGAATGGCGAAAAGGAGTCTACTGAGCCTGTGTGTAGGAAGAAGCACGGAAAGAAGTCCTCAAGAAAGGTTGTCATCCGCAATATCAATTACATTACTTCTAAGAGGGATGGAGAGAAGTCTGATGTCACATCAGATGAAGAGGAATTCATTGATGGAGAAGCTATCAAGCAGCAAGTGGAGGAAGCAGTTGGTTCAATGGAAAGACGGAATAAATCAATCTTCCGTCATCACAAGAAATCGCATCGAAGCACTATAGATGGTTCAAATGATGAAGATAAGAAAGCAGCTACTGGTAATCCTGAAGCACAAAAAGGAAATGACCCCTGGGGCGCCTTCCAGAGCCTGCTTATGAACGATAAGGATTCAGACTCTATTGAAACCAAACCTCAGGTTCAAGAGTACTCTGAGGAGGGGAGGCCATCAACTTTGAACCTTGAATCTGAGAAAATAAGGAAGGAAAGAGCTGTTTCAAATGATTCTTTTATTGCAGCTAAGAGAGAAACTAGTAATGAAGGTGAATTTCACCTTGAAAGCTTTGAAGCTGGTGAGCATCTCAAGCCATTGATAAAGGAAAGGGATAGCACAAATGAGGAGTTGTTATTTTCTCAAAGAAATGAGGAACCAAAGAACCATCCCCAAGCTACCTTTTCTGATCATTTGACTGAATCTCTGATGATCAAAAGTCAAAAAGAAGGAGATTGGTTCATTAGTAGACAGAAAGATAAGTCGGTCAACAAGGATGAAAGTATGAACCTCAGAACATTTGATGGTGATTATGCTTCATCGTTAGTTGATGATCATTTCCACTTTGAGAAAAGCAAGAAAGACGTTCTAGTTGATGACTCGTTCATTATTCAAAATCGATCATTAGTAGATGACCAGTCTGAGTCTGTACTGAGGACAGATATAAGCTTAGCTGCAGATATTGTTGAAGCTACTGGAAACCCAGAAATTTCCAATGATAAATCTGAAGCACTTGGTAGCCATGAACCAGATGACCTTTACATGGTGCTCGGCCGTGACTCAGTTGCTGAGAATGCAATGCCATCTTGGACACCAGAAATGGATTATGAGAATGACCTTTTATCTGCTGAAGCTAAGGAAAAAAATGAGGTGGAGCATAAACTTTCTTCTAATGTCAAGCCCACAAATGCGAGAACTGGTCCCCAAGGAAAATCATCTGGTAAAGATGCAAGGTCAAAAGTTTCAAATGGAACTCTTGGAAGGAGCAAAAGTGATATGATGTCGAGGACCAAGAAACCAACTCCTGGAGGCAGACCCACAGTTCCTAAAAGCAAATCTGAGAAGGTATCGACGGAGTCTCAAATAAGTTTTATTCTGATTCATTTTGCGATGCACAAACTGGATGAAATCATTTGATTTTCTTGGAATATTGTTTCATTTCGTATTATCTTTAGTATCTTTTTTTCTTTATATCCTCTTTGTTTTAACTTTTTTTTGTTTTGACTGTTTTATTTACTTACAAATAGGAAGAAGAGAAGAGAAAGAGAATGGAAGAGTTGTTGATTCAACGACAGAAAAGAATTTCAGAAAGGAGCGCTGCTGGCAATAATCCTGCAGCAGCTAAGAGAACACCTATAAAAGAGGTATCTCCTGCAACTTCCCTAAAGAATGAGGTTTCCAAATTTCAATCTCGAAGCCAAGAGACAAAGAAAACAGTGTTTAGGAGCACCACTATTGATCGCCTTGCTGCTGCTAGAACTACAACGAAGGTGGAATCAGCTCAATCAAAAGCCACCCAACCCAAAAAGCCAACCTTGAAGGCGAAAAGTTTGTCGCAAAGGGCTACTGTTGCTGATAACAAGAAACCGAGTTCGAACTCGGTGAAACCTGATGTCCCTCAAAAGGAGGAAAGCAACATAGTGGCAGCAGAGAAGACAACACAGGAATTAGTTACACAAGCCTCCCAGCCTACAAATGGCATTGATGAATTTGAAGACATCAGGGAGTTACACAGCATTGCTTCAGTAGAGAAGAATGAAGGAAATATGCTTTCACAAAAAGATAGTAGGTATGATAACGGCTATGATCACAGTTCATTCCAAGTTGACTCGTCTACACAACATGATCACTTAAAATGTAACAATGAGGAGGTATCTGTAGCAGCTCCAATTCTTCGTGAAGACATAAAAACTACAGAAGTGGTGATACATCCTGTGCCAAAATCACCGAATAAACCTTTGAACATTTCTGCTGAGAATGTAAGGGAGAACATTGTTGGAAGCGAAAATCTACCTTGGCCTAAAACATCTGAGATAGAAGTATCAACCCCACCACCCGAGGAAATAAGCTCCGAACCGTTCCATTCCAGGAAGAAGTGGAACACTGATGAAACCTCTCCAAAAGCCGCTAAAGGTTTTAGAAAGCTCCTTCTGTTTGGAAGGAAAAGCCGAACCTCCGGTAGTGTGATGGCCTAGCTGGCCCTGCAAGAAGATGAATAATGGGCAACTTGAGCATCTTGGAATTTCAGTTAATGCTTCAAAAAAGAGTAAAGAATTAAAGAAGCAAAAAGAAGAAAAACAGTTGAGAGCAGATAGATAGCTCACATACAGAATAAGGCCTTTGCTGTTGGTGCCAAAATGACAAACACGTTTTGTAATTTATATGGGCTTGATGGTGTTGTTTAAGGTGAGAGTGTAAACAAAGTAAAGTTTTAGTTTATCATGGTTTTGTATTTTGTGTTTATAAACTAATTTTTTTATTATTTTTTGAATCTTTTGTTTGTATGCGTCCCAATACCCAGTATGAATTATTCAGTATGAAATGATACATTCAATTTTTTCTTTATTATATAGTTGAGAATGAAAGCATTTATCTTTTCTTTGTTAGTTATTTGATCAGGCTCTGAGTCTGTTCAACCTAAGTGCTGATATTTTAAGAACCACAGTGCACACTGGCAATGTATCAAGTTAGATCAACATGCCTGAAGAGCATGCTTAACCAGACTCTGAGGGCCAAAAAATTGGCATGCCTTGTCAATCTGAATTTGTTACTTTCAGGTCCTAGTTAGAATGCAATTTAAACACCTGGATGCCTTGTCTGTGATCCAGAAATTTTTCAATTAAATTAGTAAAATTTACAGACCAAGAATTAACATACAAATTCATCACAGTTACAATTTGTGAAATTAACTAGTGTTTGCTTCTTTTCTCCTTCCTATTCTTTTTTTGATTCCTAGATCTTCCCTTTCTTTTGTGCTTTTTGGAGTTCTTATCTGAACTCCTTGAGTGAACCTTCTTCGCCTTCTTCCGCTTATCCTTATGAAGCTCATCTTCAGAAGATTCATAGGTCATCTTTAATGAAGAAGGCTTCTTTGGACCCAAAACAACATGGTTCTCCCTTAAGTCGAGCCCAGTGGATGGCGTTTCCGTCAATTCAGGAGGAAGATAAGGACCTGTTTCATCCATCCTCGAACCCACTGCACCTCGACCCCGCTTGACCCTGTAGAAAAAATCATGTGAAACTCTGCTCTATACAAAAGAATTTAAACCAAAATGGGTGGCCGTACACACTAGCAGAGGGAGGTAGCTAATCACCTTGAATGCAAAAATTCCTCAACCTCTTCATCCCTTAAACCTTCATCCTCACTGGAATAGCAGTTTCCAGATACACTTCTGCTAGAGGAGCAAGCATTAACAGTGCCATCATTTGAAGCATGCCTCATATTTGTGCTTCTAGGAGACCTGCCAATCTCTCTATCATTACAGCTGCCATTCTCATGTCTTGATCTTCCTCTAACTCTATCATCTAGCTCAAGTTCCTTTTGTCGGAGCCGCCACATCTCATTGACTTCAACAGCTCGATTTGCTGAAAACCAGTTGAATATGAAAAACAAGCAACTATGCAGAAATAATCAAATAACAAAAGCCAATTCAATATTCTTAAGGAGAAGAAGGGGGTTTGGAAGAGGGGTGAGAGGAATAAAGCCTCGCCCCACCATTTAAGCCCTTATATTTGAGTTTGTTTCTTAAGACTTAAAGCACTTCATCTTTTCAAAAAATTTTATTCAGGCCCTTTGAGCTAACAGAGTTGGCAACTTAAGCATACATACCATTAAGTTGAATACCCTCAATACTGAAAATGGCAAGCAGTAGGTTAGAGCACATAGTGGGCCAACATTTGTCATTTAGACTAATTAAACAATTGAGAAAAGTTAACCCAATTTGCTGGCTTCTTCTTTGTCCAATTCATTTGAAAAAAATTTACTCATCTTAATCACTTTCTGATATACACCTTACTCACCCGATTGTCAGTTGCAAACAAACCCTCTCAATTTCATAAATGCATCCAGGCCTCCCAGGAAGCAAAGCCACAGAGAAAATATCCATCAAAACTTTTCATCTTTGTATTTAACAATGTTTAAGATCCTAGTGGTATTTACATTATGTGTTTCATTGTGAAAATTTTACAAAGACCAATAATGCATGCATGGACAGTCATATCCTACATGCTTTCCCTACCACCTAGTTTGTTATGCAGAACCCATTGTATGATCATCTTGATGGTGAGGAAACTACATCATTTTGCGCCAGCAGTCGGCCCATTGGATCACCACCTCATTCTCATTCCTCCACTGGTCATTACTCATATGAATCCTCCACATTTTTCTGGGTAACATTAACACTCTTTTAGCAGAGGATTAAGTCACCAATTTGTCTAACTACCCACATTGTTTAATTTGTTGACTTGACATGATAAACATCAGTCCAGCATATACTTTGAATTCTACTTTATGGAACATTAGTATTGAGAGAGCCAACTCCACGCACAATCAGGTTATGTTGCTAAGTCTGCTAGCTCACAAAACCCATTCAAGGAAATTTGAAAAGAAAAATGGCTCAGAGGAACAAACACAAAGATTACGGACATAAACAGACTTCACGTAAAATTTCATGAGCTATGATGGGCTTTATGCCAGAACAACACACGCACAGAAATTAAACTATTGCCAAAACAATAGTTTTGTCAATAATAACAAAAACGTGTGAATATTAATTGGAATACAAAGAGTGAACAGAGTTTCAGGTAGCCTATTGAAAAAAGAAGACTGATAAATCATCATTCAGTTTGTATGGGAAATCATGCCTTCACACATCAGAATATGCGACCCATTAGATTTGTGTACCAATGGTAAAATATCCCACCCTAATTTAAAGCTCTCTTATTTCAGGGTCCACATAGCGACAAGTTGCTGTTTCACATTATGTAAATCATTTATGATGAACAAAACTTTTATGGACTTTTAGTGACAACTTCCAAGTTCAGAATTCGACAGTATTCAATTTAGAATATTAGCTAACTAACAACCTTACTCACGATAGAATGAAAATCAAGAAATGACATAATACCTCCACACAAGGTGTGCCTTTATAAATAAAATGCACAGAAGGCAAACACCAACTTGACATTCAATTAATAAGCCAAACACAAAGTGATGCAAGAACATATAAGAAACCAAGGCCAACCTTGTTGCACGCCGAGAACAGTTGCAGTGAGAAACCGTGAATTTGGCCGACCCCTTAAATTAGGTTTCTGAAGATAAACATGGACACCATCTTTCTCAGCTTGTCGCCTCAATTCTGCTGCTTCTTTCAGAAGGATTGAAGCTATCCTGTTCTCTGTCTCCAGATCCATCAAGTCCTGAAAAACAAAATCCAAAGTTTAGATGAGCAATCAAAAAAAAATTAGACAAAACAATACCATTTAAAATATGACGTATTGTCTTAGAACCTTCAATAGCCAAGTTTCAAAAGCAACTAACAAGTTCCTAACACCCAACTGAAGAAACACAAATACAAGAATACACTCATGGAAAAATCAAGATCCAACTCGAGAAACTGAGACAAATTCAAAAAATTAACCATGATGGGGGGAAGGGAAATTGCAAGTGTTCAAATAAATTAAAGCAAGTGTTTTGGTTAATTTACAAACTGAACTTGAAGAAACGACAATCAAAATAAAAGGTTTAGAAGAATTTTTTATACTATTCAAATTGCTAAAAAAAATTTCTCAGAGATTCAGATTAAAAGAAAATATGAAAAGTAAAATGGATTGATACCGTGTCGGTGATGATATCGAAGAGGTGAGATCAGCGGTGATCAGCAATCAGAGGAGGCGTGAGCAGCTGCTTGTGGAGGAGGACGGGAAAACCGTCGGTTGGGCGAGGGCTATGGGGATGTGATGCAGAGATTGCCGATCGGAGTCATTTATTGGGGAATTAGCGCTGTTGAAGGAATGTAAACCCTAAGGCCGAAGCCTGAGAGCATTTTATTTCCTTCATATTAATTTTTTTTTTTTTTTTTTTTAGTAATTGACATACAGCAGCTCAGCTCCTTTCAGTTTATTATTTCAAAAAATTATATTTTTAGTTTATGATAGGCAGCATCCTATTCAAAAGTTTGATCAGAATTATTTTAAAAACATCCAATCTAATTTTAAATTAAAATTTAATAAAATTCGAATGGATCAATTTAATCAAATTAACTTAAAAAATAATCCAAATAATTAATTTGACACCCTAAATTGATTAAACAAAGAAGTCCATCCAAAACAACCTAATTGATCCATGGCTTACTATTGATGGGCATGCTTACCATCTCACCTTCCCCCATATCCATTTTTTTACTTCATTTCTTTCTTTCTCACTCTCTCTCATTTTCTTCCTCAATTGCGGATGGCCTCGACCACCTCTTTCATCTTTTGTGCTTTTTATTTGTCATGATCGTAATCTCTCAATTCAAGCTCATCATTGTTTGCCTAATATACAAGGAGACACTTCAACTAGGCTGTATTGATTATTTAACACCTCAATTTTGTAAAGTACCACTTAAATGCTTCAATTAAAAAAAATATATTTTTAACACAAAATTTGACTATATGAGATCATTATTAGCACATGTAATTGATATGATCTAACACAACATATTAACCAATAGAAAAAAATATGTGACACAAATTATATTTTATTTTCAGCTTCTTATCTCCCCTTTCTTTTACTCTTCTCTTTCTCTTTTCTCTTTACCTTCTTCTGTTTCGTTTCTCATTGCTCTCCTCTTCCTCTTTACTCTTACCTTTCTCTTTCCTTTTCACCTTCCCCAAACTCATTTTTCTTTCCTCTTATAACACCCTTATATAGGGTTTATAAGTTATGTTAATAGTTGGTAAGAGTTAGGAGTTAAGAAAAATATTAAAAAGTTTAAAATTGTTGGTTTTTGTTGTTTTACGCCATGATAAGTGGTGTCACAGTCGTGAATATCGAGTCTTCAATAAACAAACCTTAAAGGTTAATCATGATCGTGAATGAGTAGTTCACATCCATAAATGATAAGTCACGGCTATAAATCCTAGATAGTTCAGGCAGATAAGACAACCACAATTTTCTCTCTTTGTCATCCCTTTAAATTTGCTCCCCACTCTTTGAAAACTAACCTGATATGCCACCTCCATCTTTTTCTACCTTCATATCACCACATTTTCGTTTTTGGGAAATTGAGAGATCTAGTTTCATTAGAAAAAGTGAGAAAAAAGAGTGAGAGAATAAGCTTGTGAGCTTGTAAGTGAGGAGTTTGATTTTGTATTTTTTGGGTTCTATCCAAGTTCTAGGAGACTACGATGACATTTTTCTTGTGTCTACCGGCTAATAGAGGTGCTAGAAATCCATCTTAAGCGAGATAACAAGCTTAGAGAGCTAAATCTTTGGTTAGGCTCCATCCGAGGTAAAATATTTGTACATAACCACATTCAAAGTTTTAACTTGCAAGTTTTTGTATTGTTTATCTTGAATACATGTTGTGGGTGATTTCTGGGGTAAAATAGGACATGATTTTGGGTTAAATGCACTTAAAGACATATTGTGGTTAATAGGTTGAAATGGTGGATTGAAATGTTAAATGGATTATATTGGTAAATATTGATATTTATAAATATTATTGGCATAATATATGGCTTGTATGCATGTTAAAGTGTTTATAGGGTGGTTGACACTGGTCAACCGTAGAGATTATTGCATGTAAAAATAGTATGAGATGGTGTGCTATGTTTTCTGGAAAATTTTACAGATTCACGATCGTGAACTGGTGGTTCATAAGCATGAATTTTGTAAATAAGTTGTGCTAATGAAGCAGACCCGTTCACGGACAGTTTCACGGTTGATATCACAATTTAGTCTACGTTCGTGAAAGGTGGTTCACAGCTATGAACATGTTGATTCACAAGTGAATTACGGTTTGATTCACAGGTAAACCACCCATTAAGAGGTTCTTTACAATCGTGAAAGTGTATTCACGGGCGTGAAGCTGCTAATCTTGAAAAGTTGTATATTTGCATGAGAATTGAGTTTGATTCAATTTAAGGCAGAATATCTTTGTTGTATGGTTATAGCATGTTATGGTTATGATTATGAGAATCATGAATGATGTATGATAGGAAAATGGTATGTGGTGTAATAAGCAATTAAGTCCATTACTTTGACTAAGACTAGAATTAGCAGAGATGGTTTATCATTGAGGGGAGATTGGTACCAGATGACCTAGATTGGTCACATTCAGCTAGGGTTAAACTAGGTGTGCTTATTTCGGTACTTGATATATACACACTTTTTTTCCTCAAACATGTATTCTAGAAAGCTCAGACAGCTGTCCTGGGGGCTCGAATGAGAGTTATAGATTACCTGTATCTAATTTAGTCTAATTAAGAGCAAAGCGAGAAAGGAAAAAGGTAATTGGTAATTTTTATGTGCGGTATACACTTGTATATTTGGTGGTTGTTTATATTGTTATGCTATGCATAATTGAATATTATGTTAAGAATATTGAGACATGACATAATTTATAAATACATGGTATGTGGTATATACAAATGGTAAGATATGTCATATTGGTATGATGGTAAGTGTATCATGCATTTTGTATATATATGTTGTGTTTTGCATGCTGTTATATACAACTAAGCATTAAGTTACTTATTGTATGGGCATTCTCATACGCAGATTCGGTGTCTAAGTCTTGATCGACAGAGAAAAATGCCTAAGAGCAAAGCTAAAGATATACACTTGGGGGTGAGATGATACAACTGTTATATTTTTTTGTTGGATAGTTATATATGTATATATTTTTATTTTTAGAGACATGTAATTTTATAACTATTTATTTTGTAAAATTATTGGGTTAATGCATTGTCCGTTAGTTATTGTATTAAATATTTATTTGTATTTAAGTATTTTAATGATATTTTATGATTTTAATAAGTCATCATGGTCATAGTGCATCAAAATTTTAAATTATGATATTTTAAATCATGTGTATCGTAATATCTTTTGATATAATAGAATTTATTCTTAATTATATTGAAGAGTGTTATACTTTTTCACCATTTTCGTGTCAACTATTATCTGTTTCTTTTTCTTTCCTCTTCACCTTCTTTTTGCTAGCAGAATATAGCACTCACCTTTATAAATGGATTTTTTTGGTGAATTTTGAGACTTTAGTGGACATGGCTAGTAGTTCCATTCAAGGAACATAATGTTCAACTTCTATAACTTTCCTATTTTTTTGGGTATCTCGCCCATTAGCATGCAATATGCAACATCAAACTGGACTAACTCTGACAAGTTCTTCCATTTGTGATCTTGAAAAATGACGAGAATATGTCTTCAAGGCTATTATGTTTACGTCTTCTTAAATTAAAAATTTTTCACTGGTGATCAATGGACCTCCAGCTTTGTGAAAAAAACAATGTTATATGTAACACCCACTCATATAATCAAAAATTTTCAACTATATAAAAGAATATTACGATGCAAATGATAAAAATACTATAATTTAAACCTTTTTACACTATGATCATAATAACTATTTTAAAACATCAAAAGAAATAAAACAATTTGAAATTTATATAAAATAATAACAATAATGTTTGGGCTTTCGTTAGCCCTAAGGTTTACAAAAATAGAGTATTTACAAAATTATATGTCCTTTAAACAAAAAGCATGTAGAAATGTAACTAAACTCAATTCTCATGATAAAATCAAAAGCAAAATGAATCATGGCATATCATCAAGCGAACAACTTTGTCCTTTAACTCTCTTCCTTAGACTTTTTCTCTTGACGACTCCTAAAGTTGACTCTAATCTACGTGTAAGAGAAAATACTCACACACTAAGTAAATCTTACTTAGTGGTACATAATAATATGCAAAGTGTATAAGCATTAAAATATGCATCAAATATTAATTATAAATACATATATATGAGCATTGACTATGAAGTACTTAACAATATACCATTTAGTCTTACCTCATAAACCCGTTTATGAATTAACCATTATGTTTACCACACCTATTACCATAAAATAAAATTTGTCTACTTTACTCTAAACTGGAATAAATTGGATACGTTAATTATATATCTAATGGCTCTCACTAGAGTCACTTAGGTCACTTGCCTGAATTAAAGAGAAGAATGCATAGATTTTTAATTCAAGAGAGCTCACCTGAACTTTTAGCCTTTTTCCATAGAAGATAAATCAACATTAACCAACCTAAGTCTCATGATACCTTTTTTTCTTAATGACATGTCATGTATCCTAACTCTAGCTCTAGTTAAAGAATTGGACTTAACCACACTTACTATTCACCATGATTATATTACACCTTAACCATTGTTGTACCTTATACATTCGTGTTCATTTCGTGTTATAATAAGGTATAAAAATGTGTATTACCATAATTAGAATCCACCTAGATTCATACATTTTGAAATTACATAACCATATTTAAAAATGATTCACAACCACGAATGATCCTTTTACGGTTGTGAAGGTGTTCTTAATGGGTAGTTCCCTATGAACCAAGTGGTGAATGTGTCTGTGAATGTTATTAGTTTGTTTTGCTACAAGATTCAAGGTCGTAACATTCCTTTACGAGTGTGAACCTTACCATGAACTAAGTGGTGAAAGAGCCTGTGAAAGGATATGTTCCTCAAACAACCATAATACCATGGGATTCACGATTGTGAACCATAGATTTACGTCCATGAATTTGGAAAATTATGCAAATTCAAATGAACAAAATAGAGCATGCAAAAACCACACACAATTCACTGAGATTGACTAATATTAATCACTTATATCAACACATCAATGCACAATTCCATCATTTTGTCGTGCCATTAACTCAACTTAATAGCTTTAAAGCATAAACTCACCACATTTATCATTCAAAACCAAATATGATTCCATCATAGCATTTAAAGCCCAAAAAATGCAATTAATGCCATTAACATCCCACAATCATGCATTTAAGCACACCAAGCATACAACAATGCAATAAATAGTCTTTGAATGTTATTATATACACACCTTAAACAAAATGGAGCCTCAAAATCCTTCATTTATCTACCTTAAGCCTTTTCCCTTTCTTAAAGTTGAGCTTCTTCACTACAAAGGTTCCTCAAAGCATAAAAATACAACATTTTAAGTATAAATCATGAGATATACCTAAAGGTTTTACTTTTACCATCTTATTACCAAAATAGAGAGTTTTCTACTCCAAATCCTAACTTTCCATATAAATCCCTTAACTCCATAAAAATGAGACAAAATAGGAAGAATAAAACGAGAAGAAGATGATGACACCATCTACTTACTCACACTCACAAAATCTTAGAGATAGGTCTTAGTTTCCAGCTCTTTTTCCTTTTTCTTTTCCCTATCCAATCAATTTGTCTTGCCTATCTTCATTTTGTCTTTGATTCTTATCCAAATGAAGGTTTTGTTATTGTCTTTTCTTAGGTTTGGTGGTGTTTGATGAGGAATTGTGGGAGAAAAAGTTATGGTTGTATGTAAGAAGATGGGGCTAAGATTTTTCTCTTGCACAAATGAGGAAAAAGAGAAACTGATCTCTTTTTATAAAACCCATAATTCATGGCTATGAATCACCCTTCATGAGCATGAATTTGTTGATTTTCTTACTTTGCTTATTTTTCCTTTTAATATTTAATTAATCCTTCCCATATGATTAAACATCCCTTAATTATCTTGTTAATTACTAAAATTTTATTTAGCCTCAATTTAATAGATGTTACAATTCATTCTTCCTTAAGAAAATGATTGATTGATTTTAAACAACTATGAATATTGAGCCCTTATGATCTCTTCACTCTTCTCTGTGTCTTCCTTCATTGAATTGTTTCTCCACAACACCTTAATCAAAGGTACCCTTTTATTCCTCAACTCCTTAACCTCTTGAGTTAAATTTCCATCGGTTCTTCCTCATAGGACAAGTTAGGTCATACCTCAATAGATTCTGTTGGGATCACATATGTAGGGTTCAATTGATACCTCTAGAGTGTCGAAACATGAAAGACATTGTAAATTTTTGTCAGCTCCGATGGCAAAGCAAATTTGTATGCAATTGGACCAACTCTCTCAAGGATCTCATTTATATGCAATTAGCTCAACTCTCTTAAAGATTTCATACAGTTTGAAAAACCTAAGACTTAACTTACCTTTCCTCCCAAAACGGATAATCTTCTTCCAAGAAGATACATTTAGGAATACTTTATCACCAATTTCATACTCAATGTCTCTTTTCTTCAAGTTTGCATAAGATTTTTGTCAATCTAAAGTTGCTTTCAATCTTTTCTCTGATGATCTTGACCTTTTCTTCTATTTCTTATACTAGCTCAAACCCTAGAAGTTTTATTTCATTGAGTTCTATCAAATAAAAAGGTGTATGACACTTTCTACCATAAAGTGCCTCATATAGTGTCATGCCAATGCTTGACTAATGACTATTATTATAAGCAAACTCCATGAGAGATAAATACCTTTTTCAACTTCCCTCAAACTCAATAGTATAACTCTTCATTATATCCTCCAAAATCTAGATTACCCATTTTGACTAGCCATTTGTATATGGATGAAAGATAGTACTAAAATTAAGTTTGGTTCCCAAGGATTTATGTAAACTTTCCCTAAAATTGTGAAGTTAACCTCGAGTCTTGATTTGATATGATAAAAAAAGACATTTCATAGAGTCTAACAATCTCATTCACATATAGCTCTGCTAGCTTGTTCAAAAGATAATCCTTCCTAATTGGTAAGAAATGGGTCGACTTCGTCAATCTGTCAACAATGATCCACACTACATTACGCTTTCTTTAGAGTCAGTGGTAAGCCAATTACAAAATATATAGTGATTCACTCTTATTTTCACTATGGTTTAGTAATCGGCTGTAGTAAATTGAATGGTACCTAATGTTTCGCCTTAACTAGCTGACAAGTTAGACATCTAGTGGTGAATTCAATGATATCCTTCTTCATCCCTAGCCATCAATACTTATCCTTCAAATCTTGATACATTTTGTTGCTTATTGGATGCATGACATACTTGGAGTCATGAGCCTACTTCATAATCATCTATCTCAATTCCTTTATGTTAGGCACACACAACCTATCCTAGAAGTATAGACTTCTACATGTTTCAACCTTGAAACTCAGTCTCTCCCTTTTAGAGACTGACTCAACTATCCCCACCAATTTTGTATCATGTCTATGAGCATCTTTCACCTTTTGATTCAAAGTGGGTCGAATGTAAATCTCTGTCAAAGATTTTCTAAGCTTTTATGGTTGGTGCATGCATAACATTTGTCCTTATAAAAATATTGGTGTCATGTCTTCAAGAAAACTCTATGAAATTACCACACTTAATTATTGTTAGAAAAAATGTATAAATTACACTTTATGATTTGACTCCACAATCAAATACCATCTCAAGATCAAATTCGAGTCAATCAAGCCTCCTATAGTATAATTTTGGTTCAATTGAATCTCTTCATAATTGACATTAATGCCTCTTAACCTTAGCATGTTGATTGAATTTTTTATTTTCAATAGAAAATCAACACATGATATATACGAGTCCCATCATTTTTCTTCTCTCTTCTCTTTTTCTCTCTCCCATCTCTCATCAAAGAATAGGAATGACAACGGAGCAAGGTTTCGGGATAGGACACGAGGATGGAGATCCCCGACCTTAGCCTGTTCTTCAGTTTTTATTAAAAAAATTTATTTTATTTTAATGTTAAAAATATTTTTTTTTATTTTAATTAATTAGTTAATTATATAATTTTTTAAATTTAAAAATATTTTTTACTTTAAATGAGTATTATATTTTTATTTTATTACTTCTAAAAATATTAATTATATTAAAATATAAATAATTGTTATGTATATATATATATATTATTCAGGGTAGGGGTTGAGGCAGGGGATATATACTGTTCCTACACTATCCTTGTCACAAAAAATTTTATGGTCGGAACAGAAAATAAAAATTATAAAAAAAATTTACCTCATTAGAAACGCAATCGGAACAGAGCATCGTAAGAACAAATCCAATTACCATCCATATCAACAAAAAAAAAAAAGAAGTTATAATTGATACGTAGGATAAATAAGCCAACCAACATAAGTTTGAATTTTCTGTCAAAAAGGAACATTAGGGGAAATTTAATTTGCTAAATGACAAACATAAATTCAAGTTTCATTTTGCCAAATGTTACAGATGTGTTTAAATTACAACTCGAAAACTTCTTTAATTAAATTTGATTCATAAAAAAAAAAATTATGGATCAAACCAGTTACATTAGAATTCATCGACAATTTCAACAAAAATAAATTCTCTTTGGAATTTTCTGTTATTATTTTATCAAGCTCAATTAGAACTTAGTCTAGGAACGACTTTTTATAGGTAGAGTATCTAATTAGTTGAATAGAATACAAATGAACCCTTGCAATAAATTTAGAATTTTAAAAAGAGAAGATTCCTTTCAGGATAAATATATAGAGAAATGTTAATAAGACTTTTTTTTTTTTTTTTACACTTTTAATATTTACTTTATAATTATTTGGGGAGTAAAGAGAAAAAAATCTTTATTTTTAGATTTTTCTGTCTACTCCCCAATTATATACAATTTTAGCATTTTTCAATATACATTATATCGATATTATTATGTTTGTGGGGGTAAAAAAGTTTTTTTTTTTTTTTTTTTTTTTTTTTTTATCACAAGAGAATGATATGATTCCGCATGGCATCCAAATGGATGCTTACATGGCTTATAGTGATTGGTAAATTCAATTTGTGTGAATAATAGCTAAAAAACATGACCTGTACGCAGGCTGTTCTACGTGGGCAGTGGGACCACCATTGAAATTGAAATCCCTTTCGGCATTTTCACGCCATCCCCTCCAAAATTCCTGTCAACTTCCGATTCTCGTATAACTTACGGTTACTTTCCATTGTCTATACTCCATTTCGCTCCACCGACAAGCCTTTTTTTCTTTTTCCAAATTATAATTAACATTTTTTTGAAGTTTTTAATCTAATACTGCCTTCCACCTTTCTACTTTAAATATTTTTATTTAGGAAATTTTTGTTAACATTTTATATCATCCCTTATGGATTGGTTGATACCATATTTTAAATTTTCTTTCTATGCAATGAATGAAGTATTAATTATATATTTTTTCTAATATTCTTTTTATTTTTTTCACTATATTTACATTTTTTACTATTTATCTATATTTTTATTTTTTTCTATTTTAATTAATGAGACAATAATAATTTAGGCATTCATAATAGTTTTTCTATATATAGAATATAGTTTATTTAATTATTTTATTGAATTTAAAGCAATTATTTTAAAAAGATTTGAAACATAACAAAAAAAAAATTATTGTGTTACGCTTATTTATGAAATGATAGAATGAAAATTAAACCCAACAATTGTTAGCAGTCTTATATGTATATATATATTACATCTTCTTTTACAAGTAATAATTTTTCATTTTTTAATCCTCAAAAAAATAATAAAAAAGAAAGTACCATATAACATTTTAATTCCATTGCAACCCTAACTATTAACCCTCTTACACAAGACAATAACAAAAGGCTTGGTTTTGGTTTCTGTATTTTTTTTTTTAAATCTTAATTATGATAGACACCTAATGTTATCAACTTTTTTTTTTTGAAAAAAAAAAATTGCAATGTGACCCCAACCCAAATATTGATTAACGTCCATCAAGTTTCCCTAAATTAAATAAGTTATTTTTCTGGTATAACAAACTAACAAAGGCATTTACTTTCTGGTGTCAAACTGAATCAGTCCCTAATATATAATAAATTTGCATAACACACCCTTGCAACCATAGCTCAAGCTCACCTACCCCTTTAAAAACAATCCCAGCAAAAACACGCTTGTACCTTGTGCTTTAAGCAGTGATACCGTCCCCTAAAAAGAGTAATATTATTAATACTTGTATACTAAAATTATTGAATGGAAGGTAAAATATCCATTTTCGATAAGCTGAATGGGTTGTAGTGTCTTTTTCTTTAGGTTAAATACTTTCTTGCTCTTCATACTTCGTCTTTATATTTCACAGTTTCTCCTGCTCTTCCATATCTGTAGATGGTGTGTCATATCTAGAGAGAAGGCAAGAGAGATCAGAAGAGGAAGATCTTTGTGGGCAGTGAAGAAGCTTAATAACAATAGCCATGGCATCAAAACTGCTATTGATTACAGTCTTTGTCTTTGATCTCATTGCCTTTGGTTTGGCTGTTGCTGCTGAGCAGAGAAGAAGCGCTGTAAGTGTATTTTGGTTTCATTCTTTCTCTTTATGAACATTTTAGTAATGCTGCAATAATTTTTGATCTTGTATATACGCATCTGGGGAATTCATCTGTATGATATGAACATATATATGTGTGCCCTTGTTATTCTGTTCTGTTTCTGGGTTGAGAAATCGTGATTAAACTTGAACAAATTGAAAATTGAATCTTGGATTTTTCTTTAGAACTAGATAATGTGGGACAATATAGTTGCTTTTTTTTTCTTGGATTGAAGACTTAGTTTCATTTATTTTTTGGAATTTTCAAAGCAACATAATTGGTAGGAAAATGATAAGGGTATTAATTTGTGGAATCAAAATTTTTGATCTCAACAACAATGGAACTATTGATATTAGAACTATTGATATTAGAAAATAATTGTTATACAATTATTTGTTTCAGATCTACTGATAGAATGAGAGGACATAGATCTATTGCTTTCTCACAGAATTAGGAGGGAATAGAACCAAGAATGATAACTGAAGAGGTTAGTTTAGATTCAGTGAAGAAATATGTTTCAGCTGATCCATAGCAATTAGCACTATTTCCCATGACGATGATTGTTGGTTAATAAATTTTTAGTTAATGGTTAGTACTTATAACTATAGTCTGCAAGCAGAGGACAGCCTTAGCTGAGCCTTACACTAATTAAACACACCGAACATGACATTCCCACCTCGTAGTTGCTAACAGCAATTGTTCTGGTCTAATTATAAGGCATATTTTACATTTCTCGGCGCCCAGATAACGCAAATCTACTCCCGATAAGCAAGCTATTTTTTTAAAAAAAAATTTAATGCAATAATACCAAACATTATAGGCATTATTACAAAGATGCTGACAACTGTATGGCGAAATAAATAATAATAATAATAATAATAATAATAATAATAATAATAATAATAATGTCTCAAAAATCAATGATTTCTTCCTGGCATATTGAAAATTTTTGAAGGGGAGAGAGGTACCCAAGATTTATTTTTTTTATTTTTTCAATTTTAGAATATTAGATAAACACCGCCTATCAATTAATTACAAGGAAATTAATTAAGTCCCATGTTGCAGGCTGTAATCAGACAGGATTCTGAAAAAGATTACAACTTCTGTGTGTATGACTCAGACATTGCAACAGGATATGGTGTTGGTGCATTTTTGTTTCTCATGGCCAGCCAAGTCATTATAATGGTAGCAAGTCAGTGCTTCTGCTGTGGGAAGCCTTTGAATCCAGGAGGTTCAAGGGCTTGGGCAGTTATCCTCTTCATAGCCTGCTGGTATTTAATCTTGCCCATCAACAATCTTAATTACCAAACTTCAGATCAGTGCTCTTCATAGTGCCTTAAAAGTCCAATTCTTGAAGTGCATTATATCTTATTCTGACTTCTGCAATTTTGTCTGTCTCTATCAGGGTGTTTTTCTTCATTGCCGAGGTATGCTTGTTGGCGGGGTCGGTTAGGAATGCTTATCACACCAAGTACAGGACTATTTTCGGTGAGAATCCTCCTGATTGCCAGACAGTTAGGAAGGGAGTTTTTGGGGCAGGAGCTGCTTTTACACTCTTCACTGCTATAGTTTCTGAATTCTACTATATCTCCTATTCCAAGGCCAGAGATGGTTTCCAGCCATATGGAGATGCTGGTGTTGGCATGGGAACCTTCAAGTGAGCCTGTTTCTGGTCTTATAATCATGTATAGAAGTTACTTCTTGGAATCTTTCCATTGATTTGCCTAATCAATCGCCTGACTTGAGTTGCATTTTCATGTGTTTGAGATTCTATTTAGTCTGCTATAGGTCAGAGGTGTTTCAAATTATTTTTATTGATTTTTTTTTCCATTTTTCATTGTGATGTGAAATTAATTTTGTGGTAATCGTATACATACCAATAATAGAGAATTATTGGTTGTGTATCAAAACTACATTTGATTATGGACCTTATTAATTGGATAAGTAAACAAGTTAGATATTCTATTATGCGCATTTTTTATTTCCTTATGAATTTATGCATATATTATTTGTTGCTGGATTGTGACTGGTAGGAAAATTTTGATCGACTTCAACAATTTGATGCCTTGGTTGGCTCATGTATCTTCTTAATGAAAAATGTGAAGTGGCCAAAAATCTCCTAAAACCTCAATCTAATGGATTCATTTGTAAGCTCTTCTAGTGAATTGTTCCTCCTCTCATCGATCTTTGAGCAATGTGGCATTTATGGTTTCAATGTCCCACATCAACCTACGTGGCATTTCAGGACCATAACAATTAAAACTAATAACGAGAAATTTATATTTGCGCCCATTAATATGGCAGCAAATCTCTATGCAAATATTTGAGGGCCAAGGCAATGTTTCCATTCGCGAAAAGTAAAAATAGTACGAATTCGTGCGGCCGTTAGATCAGGTGGGATCCACCTGTTTACGGCCAGCATGAATTCGTGTTGCCACCAATCCGTGCAGTATGGCAAGATTTGACATTAATTGGACCGGGAACTGGTACTTGTGCAAACTCAATTCTCTTAAATAGATAAATTTTTAGATTCTTTCCTAATTCTTATACATATTCAAATTCATTAATTATTATATTTATATAAATTAATATAAATAAAATTATTAAATGTGTGTTACTATATAATTTTATTAAATTCTAATAATAAACTGAATCTATTTAAAAATATCTCTTTAATAGCTAAAATAACTAGAATATTTTTAGTTAAAATTCTCTTTCTTATTATATACATATAACAAAGAGGTGACCTTGGCTCACTAGAAACTAACGAATATAAGAAATTATATAAATGTCTTGCATGAGCTAAGTGGAAAGATTAGGAGGTGGAGTAGTCAGAATATGAGATTCTGTATCAAAATTATGAGCTTCATTTGCCAAAAAATCTGCAGTAAAATTTGTCTCCTAAAAAATATAACTGAAATGAATGTTTTCGAACTTAGCTAATTTTTAATCATAGAGATGGGAGAATAGCAATGGGCTAAAATATTTCAATTCCCTTTAATCATCTCCAAGTCACATTTATTATCTGACTCAACCCAAAGTTTGGTAAGATTCATAGAATGGGCAAGTCTAATAGCCCATAACTCAACTTGAATAATATCACAAGCTCCGAGATTTATAACATATTATCAATTGCTATAATTGCTATAATTTTTTCACGAATAAATCATGAATTATTCTAGGACAATATTAACGATCTCATCGAAAACTTACAGCAGCTTGCCAAACAAAGGCTAAAAGCTTCACGACCAGGTGGTCTTCGTAATAGAAGAGACATTTGGCGATAAGCCTGCGCTTGTTTGGAGAGATCATTTCAACCAATCTGTAGTTGATAGTCAAGGTCGTGTAATTAATACCTGGGCTGATATTATTAACCGTGCTAACCTTGGTATGGAAGTTATGCATGAACGTAATGCTCATCCATGAGCCAACATCACGCCTTAACAAACCACCTCCAGAGGCTCTCCCATTGTTATGCAAGAAAGATCCATCTGCATTCAGTTTAATATACCCAGATAGAGGAGTGGTCCAAGCTACATGAGCTGGCTGTCGTAAAGCATTGAAGGAGAGAATTTCAACTTTAACCATAGCAAATTGAATGGAGTTGGCCCTTGCTCAGATTTCACTGCAAGCATCATTGATGGTAAGCACATCTTGATTAAAGATATAGTTATTTCTTCTACGCTACATCATCCATCAAATACACCAAACACTAAATTCCATGAGATCCCATCATAAAAATCATGACTGGTTATAGATTGGTAATTAACCAATCTTGAAGGGATATGTCTTGAGAGAAGAAGACCGACCAGCTAACTTGAGGACAGAATTTTTGCCCAATTGGACGGGCCCACTAGCAATCTCGGATAGCATGAATAGCCGATTCTTTCTCTCCAGTCTCCACCACAAATAAAACACAGATCATCCTCAACCATGTGCCATCTCCTTTGCTCTAAGTTGGTTAGGAGACGGTTATGATAAAGCATCCAAAAGAACATTCTAATACATTGCGGACCATTCCATCTCCATAGTTTGGACCAAGTAGGAGAAGAAATGGCTAAGTTTTCTTTAACATATTAAGATAGGAACTTTTAAGATTGAATTTATCTGAGGATGTGGCTACCTAGAAACATTCATCCTTCCCCAAGCTGGGGTTATTAGGGACAATGACAGCAATATGAAAAAGGACGCTGGCTGTAGCTTGCTACTAATTTTTTCCCAATTCCTCTTGCCACAGGGAGTAGTAAGATCTGAGATTGAGAGGTTTAGCTCATCAGTATCAATATCTACAAAGGCCTCATCTCGCAAGAAAATATAGCCTAGAACCCAGTAATCATTCCAAAAGTTGACATCATTCCTAATAGCCCAAACCATATTATTCCTTACATCTTTCCACACATTGCAGATTTGTCTCCAAATGGTAGAGCTGAGATTCAAAGCAGATAATGATTCCATGCCATTTCCACTAACTTTATATTTAGCAGTGACAAATTTAACCCACAAAGCGTCTTTATTCATCATGAAGGACCACGCCAACTTCATAAACTGGGCTTTGTTCAGTTCTTCTGAAGACCTCAACCCCAAGCCTCCTTGACCTTTAGGAAGAGTAATAACTTCCCAATAAACTAGAGAAATCTTCCTTTTATTTCCATCTCTATCCCAAATGAAATTTCAAACTAATTTCTCAATATATCTACAAATATAATAAGACAACTTAGTGGTCTGCATGGTATAAACTGGGAGAGCAAGTAACACTGATTGGGCTAATTTACCCTATCTACAAGAGATAAATTAGTCACATTCCAACCGACCAGCTAGGTCACATTCTTGGAAAAAAGAACTTGTGTTTTCTCAGTCCTAACAAGCTGACCCAAGCAATCACTCAAATGATCAAGAACTTTTTTGATGGCTTCCACCTGATCCACTATAGCTTCCGCAAATAAAATCATATCATCTACAAAGAAGAGATGCGAGAGAGGGGACCCATTCTTATTTAGGTGATCTGGTCTCCAAGAACCATCAGTCACTGCGTTTTGGATACCATGTGCTAATCTTTCTAAACAAAGCACAAACAAGTAAGGAGATAGAGGGTCTCCCTAACGTAACCCTCTGGGAGGATGAAAAATATTTGAGAGAGAACCATTCTAGATAATTTTCATTAAGCTTGTGTTAACACACTTCATGATGATATCTGCTATGCACGAAGGAATCCTTGCATCCAATAAAGTTTCAAGCAAAAACTTCCAATTGACCGTCGTAAGCTTTAGCAAGATCAACATTAGTGGCCATGAAGCCCACTTTCCCTTTCTTGATTTTTATACTATGCATAACCTCCTGAGCCACAATAATATTATCAGAAATATGCCTGTTAGGAACAAAGCTAGATTGATTTTGTGAGATAAGAATAGGCATAATAGTCTTCATCCGGTTAGCTATAACCTTTGTAATGATTTTGTAAGCAACATTACAAAGCGAAATAGGACGAAAATGAGAAATATAAACCGGATTATCATTCTTTGGGATTAAAGATATCAACGTGCTATTCATGGCCGTATCTATAGCATCCCTCTCAAAGATGCACTTTATTTCCATGCAAACATGAGGACCTACAACACTCCACTGATATAAAAAAATAAAAATAAAAAATAAAAAAAACTGCGTGAAAGCCATCACTTCTCGGTGCTTTCCATGGTTTCCTCTCCAACAAAGCATTTTTAATTTCCTCATCTACCACTGGGTACAATAGGATATCTTTAGAAGTTTGACAAATTGATAGGAACTTGTTGCTAATAGTATAAGTAGGCCGAGCAATACTACAAGAAATTGTACTTTTAGTGGGAAAAAATTTTGCTGCTAAAACTAACAATTTCGCCACTAAAGTAATTTGTGGCAAAAAAATATTTTTTGGTTCGCCACTAAAAACACGTCACTAAAACTCTTAATGGGGAAATTATAATTTGCCACAAAAATGTTGTTATTTTATGGGGAACTAAAATTTCGCACAAAAACCCTCTAACACCTATATTTTTAGTGGAGAAATTATTTTTTCACTAAAAGAGTAAATAATTTGCGGGGAATTATATTCGTCATTAGATGTATACATTTAGTGGCAAAAATTTCCCCACTAAAAGTTTAAATAATTTGTGGAGAATTATGTTCGTCATTAGATGCATACATTTAGAGGTGAAATTTTGCCTCTAAAAATTTATATAATTTGTGGGGAATTATATTCATCATTAGATGTATATAATTAGTGGTGAAATTTTTTCCACTCTAAGTCTCGATAATTTGTGGAGAAATATTATTTGCCATAAAATATTAACATTTAGTGGTTGAATTATTTTCTAATTAAAAATAGAAATATTTTGTGGGAATATTCTAGTTAATTGATTTAATTTTAATATCATCCAAAACTCAAAAATATTACAAATTGATTTCACAAAATAAACAAATATGTGAAAAGTGTATAAACTTCATTTATATTATAAATTCTATAATTTATACATTCAAGCATAGGCTTCACAAAATAGACAAATGTATTTTCATGGTTATCATAGCAAAAAGAGTTCTTAACTATATCATTTCAAGTTTTATGCTCAATAAAAAAACAAAAAAGAGATGTCCTCTATACAAAAGAAAAGCATGTACTTGCTTGCAATTTCTTATATCTACATTTGTCCATGACTACCTTCAGTAGATCTTTCTACAGCTTTAAGCCCTACCAAATGAAAATATCGTAAGAATGAAACCTTTGGTAAAAACTACTGATGTCAATACCAATAATAAAAACATACTTTTTCTCTTCACCATATAAAAGTGGCAATGCAAATCCAAATCCATGTATTGCATAAAGTTGAAAAATTAGACCTCAAGCAAATAACTACAAAAATAACTAAAAAGTTCAAAGGTGACAATTAAGTGATAATAATAAAAAAAAAAAAAATGCGACTTCTCATGCAGGAAAATTCAAAGGCAACAATAAAGTGATCAATTGAAAGTAGAACAGAACAATTCAAGTCTCTTAGATGAATTCATTAAATAACTGAAAAATAAGAGTTCTTTCCTATATTGAGTTTGTAATTGTGTGAACATAGTATTTAAAATACCCATATTAAACCCTTATATACGGCACTAGCAAATCAAACAAATACATTTGTTGGGAGAAAAACGGTGAATTACATGAAGCTATGACTTTCTCAACAATCATGTTTGCAAAAACTGAATCCAATTGAATAAATGCCACATAGGGTATGAAGTCAATGAATCGCCAAATAGAGGAAGGCAAAAATGGGATTGGGCATTAAAAGAAGGAATTATATAGATCATGAGAAAGATATATATAAAGAGAAAGCGACATATATAGTTAATGTAACTGCTAAATGTCATTGTTTAATTGATTTTTTTTTCTAACATGTAAAAAACATTTGAAAAAGAATAAGAAAAAGAAAAAGAAAATAGAATGTGATTTTTCCAGGTGAGGGAAGCTGTGTGAAAAATATAATTCTTTGCATTTTTATCTATTGAGGGTCCCTATTTGTGATAATTTGATTCAGTTTAAGAAAATATAAGATCCACGTACAACCCTATTTGTGAATATAAACCAGTAAATTAATAGTTTAAGTTTGGATAAAGAAATATGGCCACCATTGTTTTAGTTTGTATGGTCAAAGTCAACTTCTTTATTCTATATTTGTTTGACTTTGAATGAATTAGTAAATGTTAGAACTTATCCTCAAATATTCTAGCTACGGCACTTGTTCAAAAAAAAAATCTAACTTTGGTTCTCAATTTTGTATTTCTTGCAAACATAGAGAGAGACAGATCTTTGATTTGTAGAATGGCATAAACATTGGAATTTACAGGGGTTGAATCTCTTTTCCTCTCAATGAATGAATGAAAATGAACACTTTTAGTTTCATTACTTAACAAAAAGTATCGAATTCGAATTTTGGATATGCAATTATTTTAAAACTGTTGAGCAAATATTTTGTCACCATTCTAGATCCTACTTGGCATAAATATGATTAATCTTAATCTATTAACATATAAACTGAAAACAAATATAATTTTGCATCCAAAAAAAGAGCAAAATTTTCAAGTGAAAGTATTCCTCTCAATGAGCTTTAAAGTTTAAACAAGGTAGGATTGATAGTTTTAGTTTCCATTTGGTTTAGTTGTTGAATACAACTGATAGTTGATAACTGATCATTGGTGGATGATAGATGGTTGATATTAATATTTGGTAAAACTAATTGAACTATTATTATTATAATGTAAAATTACGATAGTGATATAATTTATTTTATTCAAAATATATACTTTTATATATGATATGAATAAACAAAGTAATTATTTAATATAATTAAATATAATCAGTTACAAATTTTTTTAAAATAAATGTGTTTATAAAATCAATTAATTTATCATACTTAATATATTTAATGATATATATTGTAATTAAAAATATAGTGTATATTTTTGTCATTTAAAATAAAATGATACTACTACTTTAACTATTATTTATAATATTTTTACATTTGCAATTATAAATAATTTATTGATTAAAAAATTAATTTGGAGGAAATAAATATTTTATAATATAAAAATTTATAAAAGTAGTATAATTGAAATAAAAAATTAAATCAAATAAATTACCACCTGATAGGAAAAAGTTCTAAAGTAAAGTTTTCAATTGACAGCCGATTGAGACTAGAACCAAATATCATCTGTTGATTGAAATGTTTTACCAAACATCACTTTAGCAATTATTAAATATCAAACATATATCAGCTACTCTAAAAAATTGAATCAAATGTCATCTTAATATCCCTCATTAACCAACGTGGCATTTCAGGACCATAACATTTAAAACTCATAAGAACAAAATTGTATTTGTGGCCATTAAAATTGACTAACCTTTTTTACAAGCAAAAAGATCATAATTTATAGGAATGACAATTGAGCGGGTTCAAGGTCAAGTTTTCTGTCCTTGACACACTAGCCCATTCTACACTGGGAATAAATTTTGGATTTCTACCTCCGCACTACACAGGAGTAGAAATTTCTAACTTGATTCTCTATTTTTATTAAATTTTTTATTTTATTTTAATATTAAAATTATTTTTTACTTTAATTAATTAGTTAATTATATAATTATTTAAATGAAAAATATTTTTGGTATTTTTATTTTATTACTTTTTGAAAATATGAATTTTGTTAAAATATAAATAATTATTAAATATGTATAAATAATATTCAAGACAGATAATGTATATATCATCTCCGCCCTGCTTCCGTTAAAAAAATTTGGAGTCGGGGAAGGGACGAGACAGGATGGGATATAAAATTATTAAAAAAAAAACCACCCCATTTGAGACAGAGTTGGGACATAACACCGCCGGTAATAATTTATTACCATCCACAATAAATTGATTAATACAATTTAAAATAGTGATTGATACATCTGCCTAAGTTGTTTTGCCACATAAGTGATCTCTGGCCTATCATCTGGATTCCCACAAGTGCATTGCAGGGCAAGCAACGCAAAAGCTTTGAGTTGGTGCTGTTTCCCGGGCCACTGCTCCTCTTCAACAATTATGGGGTCTATTATTTCCCCCAATTTCTCCTTCTCTACATGTACTTGTATTTCAGATACCAAACTAAAATGTTGACGAGGACGACTTCCGGTCAAAAGCACAAGCAGAACCATGCCAAAACTGTAGACATCAATCTTCTCATTGAACCTACCTGTCAACCAATATTCAGGAGCAAGATATTGATATGTCCCGACAATTCTGTCATCCTGTAAATGCGTTTCACCTTCAGGAATGGATATGGAACATGAAAAATCATTCACTTTTGCCACATTATCTTCATCTATCATGATATTTAAAATTGTCAGAGCTCTATGAACGATAGGTCTAGAGAATGCAATATGGAGATAAGCAACCACATTAGCTACATCAGTTGCTATTTTCAGCCTGTTTTTCCATGATAAAGGTCTAAATTGGGCTCTATATTCCGTTAAAACATACTTCTCAAGCATTTCCTTTTCTGCATATTCAAAAACTAGAATGGGAAAAATGGATTCAAGGCAGCATCCTAACAGTTTGAGTACATTTTTATGCACACTCAATTCTGATGAAAACACAATATCACTGAAAGGATCTGCAACAGTGTGTTCCTTTTCATACTTTCTGATGATTACTAGGCGGTCTTGTAGAAAACCCTTGTACATTTTGCATAAATAATTGCTCCTAATCACTTGATTTTGATCATAATTATTTGTTGCTTCGTCAAGCTCTTTGATAGAAAAGCAACGGATAGGATTTCCTTTTCCATTGTTAAGGGCGATTAATTTCTCCAATAAGATTCCCCCATTTCTTATCAAATTATCATCTGTATCCTTGTCAACTTTAAAGCACGAACACATGTTTCCTGCACACAAAATTCCAAAATTACACGCTATAAATCGACTGTAACACTTGTTCATTAATTCGATCTTCTTAACTAAGAATATTATCTCACGATTTTATCCCAATTCCTATTCGCAAGCAAGCTAATACAACTTACAAGACAAACTTAAGATGTTGATCGTGCAAGAGATAACCAAAGGTTTAAGGCAAATCATCACCACTAATTACCTATTTCAATATACTTCACAATCACAAAGCAGAAAATATAGAGAAAGATGAAGATGACAAGAAAGATGCACCTGTGTCTTGCCAATTTTGATCTCCAAGAACCAGCAGATGAAGAGACAAGATATAAGATGCAATTATTAATCGAATTTTATTGTCACAAGAAGGGTAGCTTCCTTGGAAGTTTCATGGAAAGATGACTGCATTTACGTAATCTTGCATAACGCAGAAGGGCAATTTCCTTGAAGTTCTCGTGAGACCCACAAGTCAAACGATAACTAACAGTTGTTTCAGGATCGATTTTTAGAAACCTTTAATCATAAACCTAACCGTTAAAATCAATTAACCAGTCCATTATTTCAGTATGGAATTGATTTTTCAGTTTTTTTTTTTTTGGTTTGGTTTGTTTTGCTCACACCCCTTTTCAAAGTCAACTTCATTATTTGAATGCTGATATTAATTATTTTAATTTGTATGATAAACTACTCAGTGCCACTATAAATGAACTGTAAATGTAAGTCTGCTCGTTCATCCTTAATCTTGTAATTTCTTGTATTTGCAGATAAACAGAAAGAGCAACGGCGACAATGTTGCTCTTTGAAGTGATCCTGTTCTTGATTTTATTTCTTTTGCACTAGTTCTTGCAGCTGATCCAATGGGAGATATTAAGGTCCAGTTTAGTTTAGCACTCGTTGTCAATGGCAAGCCGTCAGCTGTTGTTGTCAATGGCAAGCACTCAGCTGTTATTGTAAATGGCAAGCTGTCAATTATATTAATTAAAAAGCATTTGGTAACTTAGTGGCAAAGAAGTGCAGTGATTAAATAATAAAATGATTAATAAACACATATATATTTTTACATTTAAAACAATGAATAATATATGTTGCATGCAAATAAATTTGATTACTAGTAATTAATTCATACAAAAATAAATTTGGAACTATTTTGTTTAAGGTAATGGGTGTCAAATTAATTGCGTTGTGGTTATCAATTTTCTTTATTTTTTTTGAAAACTTGTTGTGGCAGTGCAAAATATTGATTTGACACATGAATTCTTATACTGTTAAATTTGATCATGAAGTGCTTTAGTTATTGACTGGTTGATGGTAGCGAATATGAAATAAACCTACAGAATTTTAATTGTCAATTTTTACACAGCACCACTCTATTATTTTGAAGCAAAATAATTCACGGTGTTTTTTGTAATTACAATTAAAATATAAATTTTTTATTTTGAAAACATTAGTTTTTCTGTATAAAAGTTAGTGATTTTCAGCTTTTAATTAAAGTTAGTGTTACATTAAAAATATAAAAATCAGCTTTTGAATTTTGTGGGAGGGAAAATTAGATAAAACAATTCCCAACTTTGCCACATTTTCTAATTATATTCAATTTTTTAAAAAAATTGAGTTTACTTACATGAACTTTCAATTTTGTAACAAATCTGACATCGGTATCATCAAACATAGTTGGTGCTCACATTTTTATTAAAAATTTTATTTTTTCTCTTTTATCTTTCTCCCTCTTTCTCTCTTCCTTTCTCTCTTTTTCTTTTTCTCTCTCTTCTTCTTCTCTTTCTCTCCTCTCTCTTTCTTCCTCCTTTTTCCCCTCTCTCTTTCTTAAGGAGGACAAAGGAAATATCAATAGTGGAAGATGGAGAGAACTAGGAGATGATTGCAGAGGCAGAGGTTTTTACATAACTAGTAGATAAAAAAAGAAGAAAGATAGAGAAGAGATTTGAGGTTTCACGTGATAATTGTAGAGATAGAGAAAGATAGAGAAGAGATAATTGTAGTTTGTATGGTCAAAGTCAACTTCTTTATTTATTTTTGTTTGACTTTGAATGAATTATTGAATGTTAGAACGTATCCTCAAATCTGTGGTTCTCATTTCTGTATTTCTTGCAAACATAGAGAGAGAGAGAGACTGATTTTTGATTTGTAGAATGGCATCAACGCTGCAATTTGTAGGGGCTTATGTTATTGATTTCATTGCTTTTGCACTTAGGGTGTCAAAATGGGTTCATGACGCTAAATTTAGTGGGTTAATATTGAGTTTATATGAGTTGTGTCATAAACGGATCGACCTGTTTATAATATGGTTTAAATAAATCGTGTCACGGGTTGACATGTGAACTCGTTACAATCTGTTTAAATTTTCGTATCGTATCGTATCAACCCGACATGATCCATTTATGACACGCATAATTTATACTAAATATTAAAATTAATACTGTAATTTTATAAAAAAAATAAATATTTAAATATATCAATTATTTAAATATGATACAAGGTCTATGATATAAATTACTATTTGATTATCAACAGCTCATAATTTTATTAAATAATATATAATTTAATTTATTTTTTTAAGATTAATGAGTTAAATCTATTATTTTTCAAACTCATTTAATCAAGTAACCAAAACTCAAACCATAAAATTCTTAAATTAATTAGATTAGTAAGTAACTCGTACATATATATTAATGGATAATTTTTTTCTTATTTTCAATTTTTAATAGTTATACATTTATTTATTATTTATATATAAGGATATTTATTTAAAAAAATTTATCAAAAAATTATAATATTCTTAATTTAATAATGTATATTGATATATAAAATGCCTAAAATTATATGTTATGTCATGTAAAATATTAGTGGTTGAACTATGTTTCATTGATCATAATGTGAATGTTATAGTGAGAATAAAATTTAATTAAAAATTAATACATTTATTGAGCAAATTTAAATGCATCAATTAAAAAAAATTGGAATTAAATAAGATTATCAAAATATAAATAGATCAAACAACAAATTAAAATATTAAACTTGTATATTTGTGTTTATTTGCAAAAATATTTGAATTTTGGTATTGTAATAACTTAATTTGAGTCTTGCTTTAGACATATTTTCAATTATTTTAGAAATATTTGTTAATTTTTATATTATAATTGATATACAGGTTAAATGGTTAAATAAGTTAAGTGGGTCGTATCGGATTAAATGGATTAAGTGGGTCGTGTTGGATTAAATGGATCGTGTCCGATTAAATTGATAAAAATTAAACGTGTTATACGTGTCGTGTTGTGTAACCCATTTAATTTTCGTATCGTATTCGTGTTGACACGATTAATAAATGGATCGTGTTCATGTCAACCCTAATCATGTCACCAAAGCAGGTTGACACGATCCATTTATGACCCGCGAGTCCGTTTTGACACCCCTATTTGCACTAGCTCTTCAGGCTGAGCAGAGAATAAGCACTGTAAGTACAGATTTCTACCTTTCTTTCCTTCTTAATTCTCATGTCCAAATTAAATTGTCGTTTCTTTTTATGTGTCTTTTACTTCTATTTTCAACACACGGATGGATCATAATCATATTGATTATGAATTTTGATCAGTCCAAAGTCATGGTGGATTCTGAATTCAACTACAACTACTGCGTCTATGACTCCAACATTGCAACAAAATTGGGAATCGGTGCATCTGCTCTACTTCTGGTGAGTCAGTTGCTCACTCTGGGGGCCAATCCCTTCTTCTGTTTCAAAAAACATGAGAAAAATCAAGGCTGCAGCATTTGTGCATTTATCCTTTCCGCGATCTGCTGGTAAGTGATTACAAATTTCTTTTTCAAGTCTGCAAAAATTAATGAACTTTAAGTGAAAGGTTAATGAGATTTGTGTAAATTAGGGCTACATTCTTTACTGCTGAGGCATTCTTAGTAGGGGGTTCGATCAAGAATGCTCAACGCACCAAATACAGATCCATATTCGGCTCTGACCCTCCTAATTGCGAGACATTAAGGAAGGGAGTTTTTGAGGCAGCAGCAGCTTTTATATTCATCACAGGCTTACTGTCCAAGATGAATTCTGTATCGTATTTGAACTCTGAGAAAGGCCCAAACACAGACAACAATGATAGCAGTGAGTTGGGAACCTACACTAGGCTTAATTAAGGTGATTGTAATTTGTAAGCCATCACTTGCATGCCTTTATAAGTGATAAATCCTCTTTTCCTGTTTTCCCAATCAATTTTCAGGAAATTATGGGATTTTCTTTGGAACGAAAGATTTTACAATTCATATATTTCATAAAATTTATGGATTTTAAATTTATAAAGTGTAAAATCTATAGATTATAAAAATTTTACCCTTGGTTTTAATATAACATTCACATATTAATTATTTCCCTTGCATACATGGTTGAATGAACAATTTAATAATTAATTTTCAATTTTACTATTTACTAAATATTGGTAATTTATTATTAATTAAATATTTTAAGTCTTTTTTATTACGTTATATTGAATTATAAAATAATATAATTTAGAGTAAATTTTTTAAAAAAATGTAATTGATGAAATTATCATAATTATTAAATTTGAAATATGTATATTTTCTTTTTCAAAATTCTATATAAACTTATTATCTATACTATATTTATGAATAAATTAATCAATTAATTTTTTTCTTTTCCGAACAAACTCCTTAATATTTTTTTAATTTATATTCAAACCAATACAGATAAAATAAGTGAAAATAAAGTAAAAAAATTTGAAAAATAGTTTTTGTTCTATTTTTGGTTTAAGGATAGTTTTGGAATACTGTTAATTTATTAAAAACAATTTTAAAATATAATAATTTGATAATAATCCATCATGAATAAAAAAACAGTAGATTTTGGATTTTTAAACCAAAAAATAGTTTTTTGTTCTATTTTTTAGTTTAAGGATAGTTTTGGAATACTATTAATTTACTAAAGATAATTTTGAAATATAATAATCTAATAATAATCCATCATGAATAAAAAAAAAATGGATTTTGGATTTTTTCACATAGAAAATCAAAATTTTCAAAAATGAAGAATTTGGGTGGGTGATGGATTTTCTAAAATTCATAGATTTTAAAATTTTTTAAGCAGTCAAACAATAAATTTGTCATAAATCTATGAATTATTCTAATTTTCTATTTTAAAATCTTTTGAATTCAGTCATAGTGATGAGACACCATCTTGTTCATTTGATTGTCATGTGCTATTTCCAACTTCAATTGTCAAAAAAAAACTTCAAGATACTTATGTTCCTAGTGTTAATATGGCCTAGGAAAGGAAGCTCTAATTGCATACGAAGGGAAGCACACCCTTCTAACTCACCTATTTTCATGGATCATTCAAAGTTAATTTTTTTATCAGAACCGTGAGGTCTGAAGTTGAAATCTTAGTAGGACCCTCACAAAGAATATTAGTGCCACATGCATCTTGCTCCATCCTTTCAATGAGCTGAAAAGGTTTTCATTCAAGTATAGCAACTGAGAGATACTTCAAATCCACGGCCAGTTTTAAGATGAAGATATCAAACCAAGACAATATAAGGGTAAAAGTTCCAAACTTAGACCAAAAATGGCAAAAGGCAATAAACCGCTAAAGAGAAAAACAAATAAAATTTAGTTTGGGCTCAGCCCATATAGCCAATCCCCTTTAAGAAATATGACATGAATATTTAATTTTGATATTTTGAAGACAATAAACTTTACAATTACAATATGCACAGATGAGAACTCAGGAACTTGCTTTCTTTATTCTATTACTGCTATTTTTCACATTCATTGATTATTTTAATTTGTTCCAAAATACAATTATTTGATGCCATGGTCATGGTAAATTTATAATAAGCTCATTCTTAATTCTGGGCCTCTTGTGATTGCAGGTGGAAAGAGATAGAGATGGCATCAACTTTGCTACTTACTGTGGTATTTGTTCTTGATTTCTGTGCTTTTGCACTCTCTTGCAGCAGAACAGAGGAGAAACACTGTAAGTGGAATTCCTTATTAAAATTTGTGTTTTTATTAGAAAATTCTCCTTTATGCTTTTCCAGATCTGCAATCAATATGCAATCCCCCAACCAACTCAAAGTCTCACAATATATAGAAGGTAATACATAATGATTTTTCTTTTTCCTCTAATTTTAGGCCGAGGTTGAGAGTCAGCATAAATTATTATTAGATGAATTTTAAATATATTATCAATATTGCCTCTACAATTCAGACATTGCAACAAGTTTGGGAGTGACTGCATTTGCTTTACTTTTAGTAAGTCAAGTACTTAAAATGGGACCAAATCCTTTCCTCTGTCTGAAGAAGGATTTAAAGAATCAAGACACAAGGACTTTTGCACTTTTATTTCCTATAATCTGCTGGTAAGTGATCATAAGAAATTATTATTTTGCTATAAGTAAATTGTTTATTAACTAAATATTTTTTTTTACCACATTCATCCCAGGACTACATTCACCATGGCTGAGGCATGCTTACTAATGGGTTCTATAAAAAAGTGCTCAAAAAACCAATGGCAAGACAATATTCTTACCTCCCAATTGTGAGGAATTAAGGAAAGGAAATTTTGAAGCAGGAGCAGCTTTCATATTGATCACAAGCTTACTGTTCATGATGATTAATGGCTTGTGTTTTAACTCTAAAGGAGCCCAAAACACAGATGACAATGGTAGCAGTAAATTGGATCCTCCACTTGCTAATGGTGATCTTAAGTCATTCCATTCACTTAATAGATGTCCCCCCTATATTCACCACCAATTGAGAGGAACCATTGTGATTAGGTTTAAATATCACGTGATAATCCCAACTAATATTGGTTTAATTAGTACTAATTAGATTTAGTTTAGTAGTATTGTTCTAGCGATGAAAGCTATGTGACCTCAAATTAGATTAAAATTTTATATATATATCAATTTAGTTAGTTACTACAATCATGTTATCCATTGGATTAATGCCCATCTTTAAATTCTTAACATTATCTTATCTTATAAAAATATTAAAATATGTGAAACAAAATTGGATTGAATAAAACCAAGTAAATGCTTTGGATTTTCCTTCAGAGTTTGAACTTAGTTACTATCTTTACTTCAAAGTTGATCACTCCAATAATTCCAATTCCATATATTAAATTCAATTTCTGCTAATAACATAGTTTCCATCTTTACTTCAAAATTGATCCCTCGAATAGTTCCAATTCCCTATATTCAATTCAATTTCGGCTCTGTATCTATGTAGATTGATGGTCCTTCATTAATTGAAAAGTAAGAACTCTTACATGGGTGGCATTATATATATATATCAATTTTTGTATCCTCCTGGAAATGAGAATACATAAAGCTGCACCAAGCAGAATCATTAGGATTTTGTGTAGGGGTCACAAAAATTGTTTCTCATTGGTGAAAGAATTTGATTGCCATATCTCTTCACAAGATATTTTACTATTCTAGACCATACATCTTTGACATTATTGTAAATTTTTAAATTGAAGGATATTATTCGACATTTACATGGTCTAATAATTTTCACTGTTCTTTTATCAGTTAATAAAAGCAAAACTTATGAACTAATTCTTGATTATTTATTTATTTTTTAATATGCCTAGCTACTAAGTGTCCAAGGTGGAATTTCCCATGACTACTAAATGTCTTGTCTATCATTTATGGTGTTGTGTAGGAGTGCATGGACAAAAATGCTTATAAATCAGTACACAGATGTCAGTATCTAGACTCTAGAGGTTAAGAAATGAATAGAATTGGCAGGGAGAGGAGCTTGCTAGCAAGCTGTTGAAATTAAGATGGAAAAACTTCTGCTAGCTAGTTGTTGAAATTAAGATGGAAAAACTTTTGCTAGCTAGCAAAATTATTATTATTATTATTATTATTATTATTATTATTATTATTATTATTATTGTTATTGGGGTGTTTCTTCTGTTTGTCTATAATATCATTAGGGATACGGGGCAGAATTTCATGTCCCCGATCCCGACTCCGACTCCCGTCCTCCGTACCTTGATCCCGCCCCGAACTCCAAGGAAGAAAATTTTTGAATTCTTGATCCTGCCCCGATCTCTGAATTTTATTAAAATTTTTTATTTTAATATTAAAATTATTTTTTTATTTTAATTAATTAGTTAATTATAAAAAAATTTAAATAAAAAAATATTTTTTACTTAAAATAAATGTTATATTTTTATTTTATTATTATTTTTAAAATATTAATTATTTAAAAATATAAATAATTATTATATATATAAATAATAAAAAAATATAAATATATTTTTGGTCTGAAGATATATATATTATTCTCGTACCGTTTCCGGCACAAAAAAATTCGGAGTCAAAGCGGAATCGGAGCAAAAAAAATTGTCTTTCCTAAATATCATTCGATATATTCAAGATATTATTATAATGGTCAAACCTTTAATCATATTTAGAATGATTTACTACTTAATTCTTTCATTCTAAAAAATATAAAAAATAAGCTCATTTATAATAAGGCACATACCTTTTTTTTTTAAATCAGAGATAATAAGGCACATTAAATAGAGAAATAATAAATATTTTAACTATATATTTGTATTTTAAAAAGACAGAAATGGATTTTTTTTTTTTTGGGAAAGGACAAAAAATGGAAGTCAAACTGCAATTTGAGACGGAGGGATTATTTGATTTAATGAAATACTAGCCTTCTAATTAATCTTGTATGCCACGTCACATGGTATCATACCACATCAACAGGATATTAAGAAAATTTTGGAATAAAAATAAAATTCTCATTTCAATTTTAAATTTGGTAGTTAAAATATTTGAAAATAAAATTTTAATTCCTGTATAAAAATTCCTATAGCTCAAATTTGTTAATATTTGATTTTTTTAAATAGAATATTTAAAATTTTTAAAAATACCCTCAATAAAATTAAATAGAATAAAAAATAGGATTTTAGTTTTTATTATATGAATATATGAAAGAAAAATATTGAAATAAAAAAATACCAATCTAGAAATAAATTTTCATTTATTCTAAAATCATATTTTTTTAGTATGCGGAATATGTTATAAATGAATTATAGACATTGTACCATATTTAAATTAAATTAATCGTCACCAAAAATATTATTATCAGCTTTGTTAATTAATTTAGTGCATGGCATGCTTCCAGGTGAAAACTAAAGCAGATTTGTCGAATCATGCAAAGAAAATTGCCCTCCAATATACATATCTTATAACGTAGATGTTTCACTGTTTAATTTATTTGTGTTTAAGAGAATTTATTTATGTTTCTTCTCTTTAGGAATTCCCCATTCTATGGGCAACTTTATAAGTTGTTGCCCTATTATTTGCAATAGCTTCACCAAAAATGAATGCATTCGGCATTTTCTGCAATATATATATATATATATATATATATATATATATATATATATATATATATTTCAGTCCATCAAATATTCAATGAAGTTTAGTTCAGTCCAAATTTTAAATCTTTAATTAAATCTTTTACTTGAAAAAAAATTTAAAAATTTTAATATTACACTAAAATTAAACTTTCATTAATTTATGACTAGTGTTATTGGACCGGTAGCCTCTGATTCGATCTAATTTGATAGCAAAACTGAGTTTCGTAGTAAAAAAAATATCAGGTTCAACCTATTCAAAATTGGTTCTAATAGACCTATTGCTCATTAATCCCAGACGCTTGAAAGGCTTGAGTTAAACTACCTTCGCATTTATTATAAAACTGAAAATTTTTTCTTTTGTTGGGCTTAAGAATTGTGATTTTAGGAGTTTTTTTTTCTTTCTTTATATGTATTTTTATGAAATCAAAAAATATAATGAACCCAATTTTTTTTAATGTTTTATAATTCATTGATTATAATTCTTAACATATTATTGATAACATTCTGAATAAAATAGGATTTCAAAAGGAAGTCATTCTAATACTCTCTATTGCTTAGAACACTGCTCCCAATTGACTATATGTATTCCAATTTTAATTGGAAAAGTACTTACTAAATATTCTATATATTAATAACCAAAATTTAAGGACTAAATCTATTGTTATCTACTACAATCTGTACGTAATTTATATTCAATGTTTTCCTGCAATTAAAGACAGGAAAACCTTTCTCCTTCTTTCAGTTCTCAAAATTTTTCCAAGAATTTATCAATAACGATCTAGTTTTTTTTAATTAAATAAGTATAATTTTCTTAAAAAAATTGTACTATTTCAGTTATTGAATCGATTGAGATGAACAGAAAACAATAAAGTGAAAAAAAAAAGGTAGGATTTTGTCTCCTGAAATTTTAAATTATGAGAAGAATACATCAGCAAAAATATTTCTTCTTTCTATACTGATGAAATTGTTTTTGGTTGCAAGAGCAAAAACTATAAACAAGGACTCATAACGTTTAGGTATATATGTTAGAATTAATTAAATCAATAGCAACAATATTTTTTCATCTTACTTAAATTAATCTCCTTCAAATAGCTGCATGTGAATCTTATGTTGATGTTATAGTGCTTTTATAGATGAAGTATGCTTATTTTTTACTTAAAATTTAAAAATTGAAATATGCTAATTATTTTCAAAATAATTTCATATATATATGTATAGGTTTACACTTCCTTTTATTGTCTCTCAAGGGGAAAAAAAAAGAGAAAGAGAAAGAAGACACAAATTAAAACTTCAAGTAGGAGCTAATTTCCCCTTCCCATTGTTGATCAAGGTTCAAATCCTGATTTTAGGTCAAAAGTATTGAAAATTATTTTTTTCTTTCTTTTAAATAGACTAATACTGATGGGATCATAATGGAAAATTGAAATTCTGTTTGACCAGTGATTTAAAAGATATTTGATTTTTAAGTGATTGAAATTATTGTTAAAAGATAATTAAAAAAAAACCGAAAATGATGTTTACATCTTTTATATTTTCGAACCTCAATCTTTTGGAAATTTTATTATTAAGCCTCTGTCATTCCATTGGATTGTGTTGTACCCTTAATTTTAATTTTGCCCATATATTTTAAGGACGTATTTAACAGGGAAAAATAAAAATAGAGCTTGGACCTAATTAATTCATTCCAAAAGATAATTCAACAGAGAAAAATTGCCTAAATCCTTATAATTAAGGAGCACTTGCATATGCAACTAGTTGATGTAGAATATATTAGAGTATGAATTCAATCGGTTCGGTTCAAATTGAACATAACTCATATAAATCGAATCAATATATATTTAGGACAATTGAACCAAAATTCATCCTAATTAAATTGAAATGTTGTAGTTTCGGTTCGATTCAATTTAATCATTCTTGTGAATTAAATAATTAATTATCATAAATCATAATTATCAATATATTTTATTAATTATAATATTTTATTAATTAGAGCTTGGACCTAATCAATTCATTCCAAAAGATAACTCAACGAGTGAAAAATTGCCTAAATCCTTATAATTAAGGAGTACTTGCACATGCAACTAGTTGATGTGAAATATATCAGAGTATGAATTCAATCGGTTCGGTTCAAATCGAATATATAACTCATATAAATCGAATCAATATATATTTAGGACAATTAAACCAAAATTCATCCTAATCAAATTGAAATATTGTAGTTCGGTTTGATCCGAATTAATCATTTTGTGAATTAATTAATTAATTATCATAAATTATAATTATCAATATATTTGATTAATTATAATATATTAAAATCAATTAGCATAAATTACCATATAACTTTATAAATTATCATACATAAATTATAATCAATTAATATAATTTTATCAATTACAATAAATAATAATAAACAATATAAATTATGAGAAATTATCATAACTCATGATTTTATCAACTACCATAAATTAAAATCAATTATTATAACTTTATAAATTAACGTAAACTAAAATCAATTTTCACAACTTTATAAATTGGTATAAATTAAAATTAATTATCTTAACTTTATTAATTACCATAAATGAAAATTAGTTAACATAAACTAAAATAGATCGTCAAAGTTTATAAACTACCATAAATAAGAAATAATTACCATAAACTATAATTTTTTTTCTTTTATCTAAATATTGGAACCAATCACTATAAAATTTATAATATATATATATATATATATATATATATATATATATATATTGATTGGTTCGGTTTAATCAATTTTTTTTACATTTTTAATCAAACCAAACCGAATAAATTGAAGTTTTTGCATACAACCGAATCGAACTAAATATACCAAATTAAGTTTGGTTATGTTTATTCTTTGATTTTGATTCTGTTTTACACATTCCTATAATATATATATATATATATATATATATATATATATATATATATATATATATATTAACACATTCTTTCACACTCAAAGTGAATACATGCAGAAAACCTGGAGTGGGAAGATAGCAAAACTAAACGTCTGCTAGCAGAAAATAATATAAACAAAAGTAGGTGGTGATCGCAAGACTAATATATCTTATTGTTAGAATTTTCTATCGGACTTATTGATTTTAGTTTTTTATTTTATCAAAATATATTAGGATTAAAATTATAGTCCAAAATAATGTAACAAATATATCATGTTATAAAAAGTAATTATTAAATATAAATAAGATGGGCCTCAGTGTTTTGTATTATAACTAAGTTTGGATTTAGTCCTATTAGAATTAGGGAGGTTATTAGAGTTACGATGGGAGTGGGCAGATTATGTCTTCTCTCTCTAATTTACTACAATATATTATTATATCCATTGAGAATCAGTAGTCATAGAGAGGAAAAATCATAACCGTTGTGTTTATAAGTGTTTATAGTTGATCGATATCTCCAGATTGCAGTAATGGAAATAGATAAAAAAAAAACCTGCTATTTTTTTCTTAATTATTATGTGATTTTAATTTATTTATAATTTTATACCGATATCATATTGAATTTCAATTTCAATTTAACTCTCTTCAAAAACTAAATAAAAAAATTATTCAAATCATTATAAAAATCCCTTAATTAAGTTTTTTTTTATTAAGTGCAAAGCATGTTATTTCACTTGTTCACAACTAGAAAATTCTGCTTATGTGTATGTTTTATACTTTTAATTTTCAAGGAGAATCCAATTCAACCTTAACACAGGCTGTTTAGCATCAAGCCACGTGGTATGTTTTTCTTTTGTTTATCAATTATCATGTCAAAACTAAATTAATTATATGGTCAATTATATCAATTTAATTCTTTACACTAATTATACTAGACTTCCTTTCCAAAATCATCATCAATTTGATTAATAAATTAATTTTAATTGAATTTTAAATTTAGTATATTTTGAAGGATTTGGTGATGGGCAAAAATATCATCATTAATTGGAAAATTAGTCAATTTTAGGCCAGTTTGATTATATTGTATGATTAAGAATTTAATAATAATAAAATGCTTAAATTAGTTTGATTGTGTTGTGTGATTTACAATTAATAAATTTTGGAAAAATTACAGAGAAGAGCCTAACATTATAACATATGATGGTATTTTTCAGTTTTAATTCTAAATTTCTTTTATTTGTCAATTCGGACCATAATGTTTGTTAGAGCTTATGACTGGGACTTTTGTTAGAGACTTTATTCCTTTTGATGGACGGAAGTAACATGACACCGTGATTTAGGGTTCAAATCGTAAGCTACAATAAATGTTAGGATTAAAATTGGTAAAAAAAATATATGTTGGGACTTAAATTGACAAAATGTCAAATGTTGACTTTTATTTGTAATTTTTTCGTTAATTTATGAAATTAAGACTATGTCTGTTGTGAATGAAATGGATGAAAGTCTGTCTGTAGGGGAGAATTGAAATATCTAGAAAATATTATGTTTTAAATTTATATATAAATAAAATAGAGTTTAAAAAATAAATCCACAACTTACCCTCTTTTTGTTTTTTTAACCTCGTAAAGGTTGCTGAGGGATACATAAATCATTTTTTTTATATAATCAATTTCCTTTTTTGATGTTATGAAATACTACATTTTGTATGTTATTTTATTTACAATTTTCTGATTGTGACTAGAAATGATAACGGACTGAATTTTATTACTTCTATTTTTGTCTCCAATTCTATCCCATTTTATGATAGAAAAAAATTATTAGTCATAATCCCAGATTGTATTTAAATTTTTTCACTTTATTTTAATATTAAAAATATTTTTTATTTTTAAATAAGTATTATATTTTTATTTTACTATATTTCAAATTTAATATAAATAAGTATTACATATAAAAATACAAATAAATAAATATATTAGGGCAGGTTATAGACAGATAACGGGATGAGACATATGCATATTATCCCTGCCATAAAAGACTTTGGATTTAGAACATAATATATAAATGGTAAAAAAACTACTCCATTCAAAATGAATTCAGATTGAGACTCTGGGATGCATATCTAACTGTTATCTCTAATCGTGACTAAAGGATGATTTAAACTCATTAAAGGCTTTATTTTCCTAAATTTTATGATAAAATGTTTCTATATAGAAACTATTTCATAGGGAAACAATACATAAATTATACACGCAATTAATTAATGGGAATAGTCTTTTTATATATTCTCGTGTATTGATTTTTTTTTTCTCAATTAATATATTATTTGAATATTTTAAGTAAAAAATTGTCAACAAATTATTTTCAAGGGGTAAAACTTGATAGTTAATAAATTATAATTATAATGCAGAAATTTCTTTTTATATAAGCATATATAATAATTTCAAACAAAACTAAAATACATATATTACGTTACTTTGGAAATAGATTGAGTAATCGAATAATTTTTTTTGTTTGTAAATGAAATTAATTAAATAAAGATTAAAATTAAAAACTATAAAATAAATATCTCTTGATACATACATGAAAACTTGATGTACATTAGTGTAAATTTATTAATAAAAATTATAATTTTTTTAATTCAACCATAAAATTGACAAATTTCGTCAATAATTATAAAATCAAGTTACAAAACAATTTCAACAATATGAATTTGTGATAAAAAAAAAATTCAATGACGGATTGATCCATCAAGGCGACGAATTGTATCAATAAAAGGACAAGACTATAGCTAGTGCAGGAGGGTTGGTTCGGCTGGGTTATGTGTTCTTAAAAAGAGCATTTTCTAGTATTATTTTATTTATTTAATCGTAAAGCTGGATATATAAGTTAATATATAATGAAAAATGAAATTCGATATATTATTATTATTATTATTATTATTATTATTATTATTATTATTATTATTAAATTTAATGGATTGACTGTAATTTGGTGTAACTCGAAGCTACATATAAATATGTTGTCCTCCCACCCAAAGCTTCCATCACAAGACGGCCACTGCCACGCATCACACATATTTTAAAACGGCGATGTACTTCTTTCTTCCCGTAATTTGGCTTCCTTGCATGGTAATTCAAGGTTTGAGAACAACGCAGTATCAGCCATGGACAAAAATTAAAATTTTAGTTTCTGCAAGATGCAGTTTATCATTAAAATAACCCTAATAATATATAATATTTAATTTTATAAATTTTGTATCCATATTTAATTTTTAAAGAAATGGTTGTTTTCAGTTTTTACTCGCTCGAATGACCCGAAAAAAAATTAACGGATCAACTTGAGCTTAGTTGAAACCAGAAGGAAAACGTGTGTGAACCAAGTTGATTTGATAGATTGAGCCACTAGCTAGAGGCCGATGATACCCATAGCCATGGAAAACGGAAAACAGAAACTTTGATGGTGATGTCCATTAATTAATTATATTAATAAAGATAAAAATAGGATGACAATTTTTTCTCGCTCTAACCCCATCCCGAACGGGGCGATTTTTTCAAGTTTTATTTTTTCCATCCCGATTCCGAATTTTTTTTGTCAGGGACAGGACGGGATGATATATATATCTCTCACCCCGATCCCACCCCGAAAATATATTTATATAATTATATATTTATGTTATTTATATATATAATAATTATTTATATTTTAAAAATAATAATAAAATAAAAATATAACACTTATTTTAAGTAAAAAATATTTTTTTTAAAAAAATTATATAATTAACTAATTAATTAAAATTTAAAAATAAAAAAATAATTTTAACATTAAAAAAATAAAAAAATTAATAAAATTCAGGGATCGAAACGGGACCAGGGTAGAAGATCCTCGTCCCCGTGTAGTGCGGAGACGAGAATTCAAAAAATTTATCCATCAAGGTTCGAAGCAGGATCGGGGTTTGAGACAGAAAACTCCACCTCGAACCCGCCTCATTACCATCCCTAGATAAAAAGAAAGATACAATGCAATGAAGCTAAAAGGGTTAAAATTTCACGGAAAATTATACTCTCAAATTCACTCAAATAAGATAGATCATATAATTGAGATTAAATTTTATTCATAACTTCTTTCTTTCTATTTTTTTAAATTTAATTTCGACCATTTAATTTATTTTTGTGTATTACCAATCGTCAAAAATGTACATTCATTTTCAGATGAATGACTGAAATCACCCCAATATAATCTATCATATTCAATCAACTTGGGGTATTCCAAATCCTAATTTCACTATGTATCAAATTCAATACCAAGAACAATGCGATAAGTCCAAAGCTTCACAACACTAATTGAGCAATTTCTATATGTTTATAGCCATCTTCTTTTTATTTGGTTAGTACACTAAAAATATCAACCATCAGATTTTTAATAATTGCCGTTCAATAATTCGATCGTTTCCTAAACATGCCTTGTGCACATCTCTTTATTATTTCTACTTTTTTTATTTTATACATTATAATAGTATTAATATCAGTAGTGTAAATTAAGACGAGAAGAAAATTTATTTGTGCCTCTAATCTTTGGGGAAAATTCTCTGATATTAATTAATAAAAACATAGAAGAAATTTAAATAAGAAACTCAAATAAACTAACTACAAATTCAACTAAAACCAGGAAAACCGATAAAGACTAACAAATTTCAGCAGAAAATGGATTGTTATATCATGAATTCAGATCCATATTCTATTATAGATCTCATTCATTCACAAAAATGCACATTTTTTCGGAATTGAATTTTGGTAAACTAATGAATATAAAACATGTTCATTAGTTATAATTTATAGATTTATCGTTTTGAACTTATAGGTTCATCAGTTATAATTTATAAGTTTATTAGTTATAACTTACAGATTCATCATTTTTTTACTTACAGATTCGTCATTTTGAACTTAGAAGTTCATTGTTTAGAAGTTACAGGTTCTATAAGTTACAGATTCATCATTTACAATTTTTAGATTCATCATTTAGAAGTTATAGATTCATCATTTATAATTTATTGCTTCATCACTTATAAATTCATTGTTTTAGTTCATTGTTTAGAAGTTAGAGGCTCATTGTTTATAAGCTACAAATTTATCATTTACAATTTATTGATTTATCATTTAAAAGGTACAGGTTTTACAACTTGCTACTTCATCACTTATATATTCATCACTTACAAATTACAGATTCATTATTTTAAATTTACAGATTCATCATTTTAAATTTACAAGTTTATCGTTTAGAACTTACGATTTATTGTTTAAATTTTGCAAGTTCATTATTTTCAGATTTATCATTTATATCTTATAGGTTTATCATTTATATTTTACAAGTTTATTATTTTAAACTTACAGATTTATCGTATAAAAACTACAAATTTATTGTTTAAAACTTGCATATTAATTTCTTACAAGTTTATCGTTTATAATTTGCAGGTTCATCACTTATAGATTTATTATTTACAAAATACATCGTTTTCAACCTCTAGCAGTATGATTTTCTCTTTTTTTATTACTCATTTTTAGTTCAAATATCTTCATAATTTTCAACTATTTTCTTTCAAAAAAATCAAAATAAATATTTTTATCCTTAACAACAATAATAATCATTATAATATTTAAAAATACTAAAAATAAAATCAAATATGCAAAATTTAAAAAATTTTCTTTCTACAAACATATTTAAAATATACAATTTTTTCTTTTATTTATGTGAACAAGAAGAAGAATAAGAGAAAAAGAAGAATACAGTGAATACCTAGATAAAAAATGTGTTGTACCAATTAATAACACATGAAATATTATGCGTTCAAATCTATAATATAATTTGCTCAAAAATATCATCTATCATAAGAAGTAGTATCACGTGTCTGTTGGCCCGATAATACTCAAATAAAATTATTAATATTTATTTCTTATTGTTTTGTTATAATTTGATGACTTAAACAATTTTAATAACTAACTTTTGAGGTTGAATTAGTTTCAAATCCATTTATTAAATAATTTTTACATGGTTTTAAAATCAGTCTTCACCCTTCAGGTTTCCATATACTACAAAATTTCTATAAGAACACGTGAAAAGGAAAAAAAAAAACCAAAGGGTTTGTAGGGTGAGAAAATTTTGAATTTTACTTGATACAAGCTAAGCCTACCATGCTTTTTGGTGCCCTATCTATTATATTGTTATTTACAAAAACAATTACAAGTACTTAAAAATTTAAAACCACACACATATAGCATGCACATCCACCTATTGTAGCTTCTTTATGACTACATTGGTTGTCTTCAAATGTAACTTTATCTAGGGCTTAGTAAAAGCAAAACAAATCCCATGTTTTTCTCTATTCAAAATTTGTTTATTCTTTTCCCACCGAATGACTATATGATGTTATAGAGTAATCTTTTCGTATTATATTAAATTTATTTTTTTCTAATTTAAAATAAGTTATATATCTACGTTTGGGAGTAAAGTTTTCATATACAATCAAATTTTAAAATATAAATTATAAATTTGTAGTCAATAAAGTTGATCAAGACGAAGGCCTTTACGATATATTTTTCTTTTATTTTTTTCTTCATTTTACAATATAAATTGAAATTTTATTTGAATGGAGATATATAATAATTGTTTAATACTTATATCGTATTGCAATAGACTTTGAATTAATTTTATCAACAGGTACTGAATTTAATATATCTTACCACTAGATAAAAAAACTTTTTGTACAATAAAAAAACTTGTTGTACTATAAAAATATCTAAATATTTTTTTTTGCACAAAAATCGCCTTCGGTGTCCTATCACAATTCTGGTTGTTGACACAATAAAAATAATTGAAAGTAATTTTTATAAAAAAAAAAAAATTGTTGAGGTATTTTTGTGGTACACATTTTTTCTTCTAATTTTACAACAAATGAAACTTAATTTTTAGCTTCGTTTTAGTTGTTTTTAGCCAATTACTTTTTTTTTTCCAAGTTATCAAATCATAATTTTCTAACGTTATCTAAACCTTTGAAAATAAAATTAGTGAGATAATATATGATCAAATTAATAAAAAGTGATATATAAATTATTTTATTTATATAATATTTTTTATTGGGCCTAAAGAATTTGCATAAATAGTGAGGTGGTTTTTGGGGATTTAGGCTCACCGACTACACCCTAATTTCCAAGCTTCTTCCTCTAAATTGGGTAATTATAAAATGTGCACGTGCTCCATAAACCTTCACGTGCAATAATGAGCTGTAATGCTTTTTGGTCTCATTGGGAAACAAGTGCTTCTTTGGTTGGAGATACAAGGCAAAGGCATCTTTCCTAATTTTAAATTGGGACTTGTTAAACAGCCAAACCATTAGCGGCCAAATTGAGCAAACCAGGGTATAATATATACATTTCATAGATGTAAAATGTCCAAACTACCCTTAACTAAAATTTCTAAAATTTAATATTTAATTTTTTTCTCTCTCTCCTTATTAATTATATTTTTCCTTTCCCAAACATTAATCATAGGCAGGCACCGTTGAAAAAAAAAATTAATAAAATTTTAATTCGAAATTTGAATTTGATATTTTATATTAAACCAAAACATTCAATAATATTTCTTATATAAAAATTTCTAATATCTAAAAATTATTGATATTTATAATCATTTTTATATTTTTTTAAAAAAATATTTGATATTAATAAAAATATGCTCAACATAATTATACTAAATATAAAAATAAAATTTCAATTTTTGTTACACGAATCAAAAGAAAATGTTGAAATCTCATGATTTTTCATTATATTAGTGCAACAAACCGTGCCCTAAATTTATTTATTTGATCGAAGCCATAAATTTATTTCAAGAGTGATAGATAGGGTTCTGAGATTGGATGGCCCAGCGATAGGGTTGGTGTGGTCAGACGCAGACCGCTGTGATTTTTCATTATAAGGCTCGCCCTTAGATTTATGTGTATTGCCTAATCATAATTAAAACATTGGATACCAAACATCTTTTGAGTCTTATGGAGTTTCTGAATTAGTATGCTATGTATGTCCTAATAATGTAGGTTGTTAGATTCAAATATATCATTTACTATTATTCTTAATTATGAGCCCAAGCTTTCACTTTTTATCTTGATTTTTGTGCTTTTATTTTAAATTAAACTTGCAAGGTAATCAAATTTATTCACATAATCACTTTGTCTTTAATTTTTACATCAATTAATTTCTATTTATAATACTTTATTTTTTCTTAAAAAAAATGGGTAGGGCCAAAATCCAACAAAGTCTAAGGAAAAAACACGTGATTAAGGAATGCAATTAATAAACAGAGGAAACAAAACAATGTATTACTTTGACTCTTTCTGATTTTTTTTTATATATTATAATTTTTCCTTTTTTTTTTTGTGTGTTGACATTTGACAATCCATTCTCCACTGACTCTACCCCCCTAAGGTCTTCATGTCCTGTGCAACGTCCAACACATGCAATTTACTTACAAAATTTGGCAGTCTTTTCTATTTAGCATTATTTGCCAACTCAGTATTTCATTCACACATTTTCTCTCTTATTGCCAAAAATAAAAAAAAATAAGACATTCAATTATTTTTTTTATATATTTTTACAAAAAAAAAACTATTTGAGTATTTGTTCATTCAAATAGTAGCTATTCTCGATTAAATTAATTATTTTATGGGTAAAATTTCTTTATTTTTTAGTGTTTGATTCTGAAATTAATTATTTCAATTTAATGCATTCTAATTTTGTCTATTTGTGGTAAAAAAAATAGATTTTGAAACTGAAAATTCATTTTTTGATAAAAATTTTGGCAATATCAACTCCAATTGTATGCTAATTTGGTAAATTTTCATTAAAATTACTATAAATGTTTTACAAAGATAATGATTCTATGAGTTAGAGAAGTTATTTTTTACATTTTTCTTTTACATTTCCCTTGATGACAAATAAGATTTTGTATGTGAGTCTCATATGAAAAATTTCACATGATTAAAACATAAAAAGTTATTATATGTCATTAAAATTGAAATTTTCACTGATATGTTTTTACTTAATAGTATTGGTCTAGTGATTAGAGCTGTGAGATCTCAAATTCGAATTTTCAGACCCCTTTAAAAAATAATAAAAAATAAAAAAGGAGAAAAAAATAACAAATACTTCTATAATGAGCTAAAATAAAATAAATATCAAATAATTTAAATAATTATGTTGACACTTTTCACATAGATTAAGAAAATGATTAATTATTATCAAATTTGTAATTTTTTCATTACAATTTATCTCGATATTTTTTTATCAATGCTAAAAAAAAGCATATCATTTCAGTAAATATAAGCAAAGTAAAAAAAATATATCAAATAATTTATTAATTTCAAAAGTTGATATTTAAAGTGAAATAAGAAAAATTCCAAATTGAACATTTGAGATGAAAGCCAACAATTAATACTCTTCATCCTTCTTGAATTTTGCACCAAAATTTTTATGCTTAAAACACCTACCTCAACCTGCAATTGTGAAAAAAAAGTTCATCCTAGAGGGAGAAGGAGAGGGAAGAAACATAAAACAATTAATAAAGATGGTCCCAAAATGCAGTTGAAGTAAAGAGGTAGTTAACAGTAATGGGCCGGACAACATGTGTGCCTGTTTTATGAGTACAGTCGGTTGGTGAACACTTGTTTAGCTATAACTCTTCTTCCCCCTTTTTTTTTCAATGATGGGCTTCAATTTCTATCTTTACTAAAAGCCCACTTTCTCACTTTCACTTTTTTACTCATTTCAAAGCCCAATTCTTAACTTCTTACATGCCCACTGGCTAATGCTATTGAATTTGTTTGCTCAACAAAAATTTATCAACTTTTTTTTTTTAAAAAAAAAATTATTTTTAAATATATGACCAACATGTGAGAGATTGCACCTTTATTATTTCTCCAAAAAAAAAATTAATAAATAAATTCAAATATATATATAAAATTTCATACATATGTCAAACTGTTTTAAAATTTTAAAAGCAATCCACATGCCATTTAATTATTAACAAGAAGAAAATAACAATTCAACTTATCATTGAGGAATTTTCTACTTGATAAATGCAATTCACCATTCCCATTTGTTTTTATTATGGTAAGGTATCATATGATGTCATATAAGAATATCACTGTTCACTATGTAACATGATAAATTTAAATAAAATAATTTCTAGATAAACTGAATAGAAAAAAAAAATTTTGAATCATGATTTATTACATTAGGAAGGATATGAAAACTCAATAGAATCTCTTAAAATTAGTACATTTGTTCATTAATTAAGAATTTGACTAAAATATTTAAGAGAAATATATGTATATTTTTTTAAGAAGCCACACATTAAATTCTTGATTTACTATGAGTTATGGATTCATCATGAAACAATTAATCCTTGATTTAATAGTAATGTTTCTATCTGCTAATACAAACATATCAAGACTTCAAATAGATGAATATTCAAATAGTTGTGTAATATTAATTTATTTTGATTTGTCAAATAATTTTGTATTAGTTATTGAAATTTAAACACCCAATACTTAAAATTAACCTAGAGACACTAAAATATAAACATTTAGAAACAAAGGAAACGTAAAATTCCCTCCCAATACTCCGATCCAAATGGCAAATTTTCATTCTACATATGTAAGCCACTATCTCAATTTGCATTTATATTTTATTTTTTCCACTTAATAGAGAAAAAAAAAAAGAAAAAGAAAAAGGAAAGAAAAGAAACAAAGTCCAAACGGAAAACACAAGCACAAAAACACGCACACACACTCTCTCTCTCTCGCCACTTCTCTCCTCTCCACTTCTCCACACATACGCGCACAAATTTACACAAAAACATCTCAAACTCTCTCTCACAGCCTCTCCCCTCTATTCCTTCTCAGCACATAGGACTTCGTTCCCTTTCCCCCCCTCTCTCATCGGATCTGTCTTCTCTCCGATCTCTCCAATCCCCCAAATATCCTATCTTTACACTAGCATTCAACACCAACTGCATACCCAATTACCAAAATAACTGAAACTAAACCAACTATTCCCCCCCAATTCTATTATGCCCTTCTCTTCTCTTCTTCTCTTCGCCTTCTGTTTGTTCATTGTTGGCCTGGTTATTTCTTGTTTTCTTTAATGGAAATCAGATGCCTGATGGTCTCTTTCTAGAGCATAGATACACAATGACCAAGAGATGAGCAGGAATAACTCCATTAAGCGTAAAGACGGCGGTGAAAAAGAAGAAGAAGAGGAGGAGGAGGAGGAGGAGGAAGAAGAAGAAGAGGAACATTTTTACGAATCCCTTGATCGCATTGCTTCTTCGTCTTGTTCTTGTTCTGCTTCCAACTCCGACACCGATCCTGACCCCAACCCGACCCACTCCAACTCCCCTGCTAGTAACAATGACCACTCATTCCCTGTTCCTAAATTCCCATTGGGTGTGTCCAAGTACGATGTTTGGATCTCTGAACCAGCTTCTGTGTCTGAGCGTCGCCAAAGTTTACTCCATCAGATGGGTATCAGCGCTGACCCTTCTCTCTCCCGGGGGAAGACTGAGGGAGATTCCAGCTTTAGCCGGTCGGCGTCGTCGGATCATCTGAGTCAGGAACGACCAGGTCCCAGTAGTTCTGGTGGCATCGTTCGATCGAAATCAGACGGTGCTGGTTCGAGAACAAATCGGGACGATGGTGGTGACAAGTGTAATGATGATTTTCATTCGTGTTCTTCTTCTTCTTCTTCTTTGTTATCTGTTTATTCTCCTCGGATTCTTTCACACGATTTGACGAATGTAAATAAATGTAATTCCAATCATGATGGAAACGACAAGGACAACAATAATGTTGCTGTTATTGGTGGTAGCAAAAAAGCCGCCACTGTTTCTTCTCATAATGCCACTGCTCTTTCGCCTAATAAGCCGCCTTCAGGTAAATATGGAAAGAAAATTAATGTAACTCGATTTGATTCCACGAATTCAAATGGTAATTTAAACAGAAGTTGCTCAAACACGAGCTTGGGAGAGCTTGTGGAGGAATTGAATTTTAATGGGGATGGTGGGGTTGATGCTATTACGGTAGCGGCAGCAGCATCACCAACTCAAATGTGCACCATTAAAAATCTTGATAATGGGAAAGAATTTGTGGTTAATGAGATAAAGGAAGATGGGACATGGAACAAATTGAAAGAAGTAGGGACTGGAAGGCAGTTGACAATGGAGGAGTTTGAAATGAGTGTGGGGCATTCACCGATTGTGCAAGAATTGATGAGGAGACAAAATGTAGAAGATGGTACTAGCGATAATCTTGATTCCAATACCAATGGAAATGTTGGAGGTGGGATGTCAAAGATGAAAAAGAAGGGCAGCTGGTTTAGGAGTATCAGGAGTGTGGCAAGTAGTGTTACGGGGCATAAAGAGAGAAGAAGTAGTGATGAGAGGGATACTGGATCTGAAAAGGGCGGAAGGAGGTCGAGTTCAGCAACAGATGACAGCCAAGATGCGTCTTTTCATGGTCCTGAGAGAGTGAGGGTAAGACAATATGGGAAGTCTTTCAAAGAGTTAAGTGCTCTTTACAAGAGTCAGGAGATACAAGCACACAATGGATCTATATGGAGTATTAAGTTTAGTTTAGATGGGAGGTATCTAGCAAGTGCGGGCGAGGATTGTGTGATTCATGTTTGGCAAGTTATAGAGTCAGAGAGGAAAGGAGAATTATTGATTGATAAACCAGAGGATGGTACTTTTAACTTTTTGTTGGCTGCAAATGAGTCACTTGAACCATCTTTGCTGTCACCAACAGCAGAAAGTCATCATGAGAAGAAGAGGAGAGGGAGATCATCTATAAGTAGAAAATCATTGAGCTTGGACAATATAATTGTGCCAGAGACTGTGTTTGCACTTACAGATAAACCCATTTGTTCATTCCAAGGACATCTGGATGATGTGCTTGACCTTTCATGGTCAAAGTCTCAGGTTAGTTACCATTTTCACCCTCCAGAGTATGCGCCTGTGATTTGATTAGTTCTTTTTCCCTTTAACCGCTAGTATTTATTCATTAGCTTTTCTAGTCCTTAACGAAAAATATGTTTTTGTTAAATTAATTCATCTATTACTTTTGGCATTATTATCCTGTCAATGGCTGATTTATTTTCTTGATTACATTGATCCACTCAAGCAGATTTTTGTTATTCGTGCATTGCAGCTTTGGTTAAGTAATTTTTCTAATGAGGAGAGATTTTTAGATATGTGCCGATAAGTATTCACGTATATAGACTCTTGTAACGTTTTGTAACATATCTTAGAGACACAAAATAGGCTTGTCAGACTGCACATGACCCCGTCTTTCATTTTTCCTTTTCCTACGGGTCATTTTCCTGATTATTGGAGTTGAATCACAAATGAATGATTCAATAGCAATTCTTTATCAAAATGATTGTTCTTTTGGAGAATTTGGAAGATGAAATGCTGCTAGGCAACAATGCTATAAATCCGACATTGCACATAAGGATGCTTTATCCTAACACACCTGACAATTATGGTAGTTTTTTTACCTTTCTCTTCATTTTTTTATTTCCCAAAATCTGTGAATTTGACACAAAATTCCTTAGATTTTTCCAAATTACATTCCACACATAGATCTAATGGCCCATCCCACAAAGATGCTTTACAGCAGATCCTATGCAAGAAAAAGCTGGTCATGAGTCTTATGGCTATTGCAGTAGATAGCACATGATAAAGCTACTTATTAGGAACAACAGGCCATATGGATGTTTTATCCTTACAGGTATTATACATGCTGTTCATCTTAAATTGCAAACTTTCATTAGCTGTATAGTTATGAGAATTGACTAATCCTGCAACTGCAAGGGCAGTATAGGATTGGACACTGAATCTATGACTTGCAGTCTGAAATGAATAGTTGAGACGTAGATGTGAGCAAAAACAGAACATAAGTTCTTTGAATGTGGAAGCTGTCTGACAGCCTTAGATTTCAAGCTAAATCCAATGACCTATCTAGCAGTAAGGTAGGATTTAGATTGAGTACCATGAAAGGACATTAGCTTGCTTTTGCTGGCTGTGGAATGATATTCATGTTTGTGAACCTTGTAAAAAGCAAACATATTATTGTTTGCATGTGCTAGTATAGAGGTAAGATGGGATTCATTTCTTAATCTTGTGAAGTTACAAGAAAGCTTCTGTCTACTTTTCTAGGTTCAGGTTCTTTTTTGGCATACCAAGATTTGTATTTAGATGCTAACTAGCAGGTAATGGAGGTTTTGTGGGTCTATTATTATGAGACGAGGTAATTTCTTTGTCTAATGAGATCATGTTGATCTTGGAAGAAGAATGCTATATCTTTAGGTTTTAAGCTTCCACTGATTATACACATGCTTAGGCTTTTGTTACATTGTGCCGCAAATCCTTGATGAATCTTTGTTTCTTTTCTAATATCTTCTTCAGTTGAGATTATGAGTAGAACCATTTTAAGCAAATCATTTCCTGCCCCCACAAAGGAAAAAGTTGATTATTCTTCCATTAACATGTGTTAGATGAAAGAATAAGGAAACTGTTTGGCTTTTGAAGATGTGGCAGTCTTAAGTTGCTGGAGAATGACACTTTGAACCATGTAAACTGTGGGTAGATCTTGTTGTTGTGAATGCATGATCAATTGGTAGGGAATTTGGCACAGAGACACTTATTTTTTCATAGTCATTATTATCTATCAATGTGAACTACTCTTATCTTCGCTGGCTATGGCCTACAAATAAAGATTAAAAGAGTTATTTATTATACTGAATTTTCATGATAGTTAATTTTGTCAGGCATTCCCATTTTAATTTCAGTTATTATGACATATTAAAGTTGGACACCTTCCGAGATTAAAGTTGGATACCTTCCGAGATTAAAGACTAAAGAAAGATAGAAGAAATAGATCTTGTGGATGAAGCTTCTTATTCCCTAAGGTAGAATGGGGTTGCTTATAGAGCGCATTCGACCACATGCCTGATGAGGAAAGCAGAGAGCTGACTTTTCTTTGTTTAGGCTTGTATCTGAGTTTAAAATAGAGTAGCTACATACTTGCATAAGAATTTGGTCAATCACTGAATGTTTTCTGATAGCATTATTTTACTCTGTTGGTTGTTTAAATGAAAAATAAACATTGCAAAATTTATTGTCAATAAATATTGTGGTAAAAAACCAACCACCTCTTTACTGCTTGAGAAATTTCATTTGCTGTTTTATCATGCAAATTATCTCTGGAATTAATTCTCAGCAAGTTTATTATATTCAATATACTGAAAGCACTTCAAGAACTTCCTATAACCTCAATTTACAGTAGACTTATTTTTAAATGTCAATTTAATTATATTTCATTGCTTTTTGCTAATTATCTCTGGACTGACTTCTTAGTGAGTGTTTATTATATTCAATATCTTGAAGCACTTCAATTCCAATATCCTTGATTTATGTTAAACTTATTTTTAAGTGTCAATTTAATTGTATTTCATTGCTTTACGTGAGGGAGAGGATTAGCAATTTGAGAATTTAAAACTTACTAGATGTTGCTTTGCTGATACTTTTCGGTAGCCTTGAGGGAGTTTTTTTTTTTTTAATTTTTTTATAAATTCCTTTCACTTTTTTGATCTTGGAATTGAAGATCGGTGCATGAGTTAAGCAAACTTTTTAAGAGTGACAAACTAATTGATAGTGTACTGTGCAGAATATCCTAACAGTACAGCTTTTTTTTTTCCTCTACAGCATCTGCTTTCTTCGTCTATGGATAAAACAGTACGCTTGTGGCACTTGTCTAGCAACACTTGTTTGAAAATATTCTCTCACAGCGATTATGGTAAGTGCATTTTTTCATGTTTTAAATATTTTCCTCCCTCCCTATTTAGCTTGAAACTCTATTTACCTGTTAAATATTGCATTTTGAAAGCCTTATTTTAGGATGAGAAAATTATGAATTGGTATAACATCTTTTTCCCCTGTATTTTCTCTTCTCAGAATTTTGTTTATTATGTATGTATAAAATTTGTAGAATTTTTCCCTTTATTTTCTTTCTTTTCATGGAGCTGATCTTCATGTTGCCAATCACACCTTTTTGTTTGGATTTGCATTGTCACAGTAACTTGCATCCAGTTTAATCCTGTTGATGATCGATACTTTATTAGTGGATCCCTTGATGCTAAGGTTAGGATATGGAGCATTCCTGATCGTCAAGTTGTTGATTGGAATGATCTACATGAGATGGTCACTGCTGCTTGCTATACTCCTGATGGCCAGGTAGGTTGCAGTTAATAATATATTCATGTTCTATCTAAATTATGCAAGACATTTTTTATTTTTTGCTCATTGAATTTTTATGGGCTTTTGAAGGGTGCACTTGTTGGTTCATACAAGGGAAGCTGCCGTTTATACAGTACATCTGGCATGAACTGATAAACTTTTCTCTCTCTATATATCTCTTCCTTGTTAGATATCATTTGCCAATCACTGACTTTACCCTTGTTTATCCTTGTCAGAGAATAAGTTGCAACAAAAATGTCAAATTAATCTGCAGAATAAGAAGAAGAAAGCTCATCTCAAAAAAATTACGGGATTCCAGGTAGCTTATATGAGTGTGAACATTTAACTTTCAAATTAAAAAATTTGTGATTTTTTTTCTCCTTTTTGTCATATTCCCCATCTGATCAGTTTTATCAAACAGTTCGCACGGGCAAGTTCATCAGAAGTGCTAATCACATCGGCAGATTCTCGAATTCGGGTCGTTGATGGTGTTGATCTGGTACACAAGTTCAAAGGTAGGTATGCTGGCATAATTTCTTTTAATGTCTCTGTTATCAATATGGAGTCAAATCATACATCAGGGTTTTGGTTCTGAGGTCTAAGCTTTTTATTCAGTCGATAAGAGCTGTATATATAATTGCAAAATCTAGCCTTTATTACAACCTGTATGCTGTCAATGGACTTTAAGCATCTGCACTGCCTGTCTTTCTCCGGACTTGTTTATGATGTTAAAATGTCTACAGTTTTAGCTTTAAGACAATAAGGCTCGTTACAAAGATTTGAGTTAATATTGTGAACTAAATGATTTAGTCTAAATCACAGACTAACATGGTAACATGTTCTACTTCAGTGGTTATGGCGGGGGGAGTCAACTTGTTTATATTGTTAAAACCTTTTATGGTTTTAGCTTTATGACAGTAAGGCTTGTTATGAAGTTTAGTTAATATTGTGAACTAAATGAAGGACTGACATAGTAACATTTCGATTCTAATTGTGTTGGGGGGGGGGGGGGGGGTTGGGGTTCAACTTGATAATGCTGTCAAAATCTCTGGTTTGAGCTTTGAGACAATAAGGCTCATAATGAAAGTTGAGTTAAAACTAAATTACAGACTAACATGTTTGACTCTTAGCAATTACATTTCCAGGTTACATTGGATCTCAATGGCAAGTTTAAATTTCCCAGTTAATCTGGCCATTAGATGGAGAATTGTTTGCTATTTATGTACAGTGGGAGCATACACTAATAGAATGGTCAAGAACAAAATGTATGCACGAAATCTACTGTTCAAAACAATCCAAATAAAAATTCTGTTGAAAAACTGAAGAGGAATGCACTAAGATTCTCTTTCCAAGTTATTCATGGTATGGGCAATGGAGTAGCATCCTGCATTTTCTTTTTGAGTAGAAGCAGGGAGTAACTTGTTTCTGGAACTTATGAATAGCTCATGGTAGTAAAAGCTACATCTTGAGTCGGAACTCAATTTTAAGTGCCATTAATTGTTGTCGTGGATTCTTATGTAGAGTTAATTCCTTAATGTAGTCTGGATTGGTACTGAATAGTTCAAGTTTAGGAATCTAAGATGTGATTTCTTTAGAGAAACAATCTTCAATGTCAATTTGACCACATAACTCTCTCTCTCTCAGTTTATATTCATTTTGTGAAAATGAATATTCTCTCTCCTTACCATCCCAGGGGATGTTGATAACCTCTTGAATTGACAATACATTTTGAGAACATGGAATCAGTTTGCTCTTTTCTTAGAGTTAACTGGGTTACATTTGAATAGATTTTCACCAAGAAAGAGAATCCAATAAAATTTAAGGTTGACACCTGCTGTTGTTTGTGATGATATAAATGACAATTCCATATCTTGGACACGATGTCCTTTACCATGAATAATGCAAGAGATAATGGTGTACAACAAACTTGGAGTCTCTATATGAGATGGTTTCATGGTGGAGCTCATTTTGTTCATCTTTAACTCGGAATCTAGAAATACTTGCCAGTCAGGTGCAAGTGATTCCTTTTTCCCTGTTGACATCTTATAAAGTTTGGTGCTTTTTATTTAACTTTGAAGACGAACAATATCCATATGGAACTTAATTTATCTTTTGGGGGACAAATATACGGAATTGGTTCATTAGTTTTCCTCTGCTTCAGTCATTGAATTCTAAAATGTTTTCCATGACTTCCAAGTTTAATATGCTTATCACATATACGAGCTTACTCTCTCTTCCAACTATCTCAACATGGTGTGTACTTGGTTAGTAATAATGCACGTATCCTTTGAGTGAAGCAACTCCCAAATGGCTAGCTTGCTCGATAGATTACTCAGAAGGACAAAGGGTATGCTTCTTTAGTTGGCTATTACCCTTTGTCCCTGCCTCAATCAGCTTATCCTTCTCGGCAGTAATCTGGGTTGAAGTTCAGGCGGAAATGAATAAAGTTTCAGGCGGCTAGTCCGAAGGTTCATTTTAGCAAGAAGGACAAGGCCTTTGTCTCGAGGCAATCAAAGTGACGACAGATTGTCAGTGGTTTTCTCAGGTGGAGCTTAGCCATAACATAGGGGTCGCTTTGAGACCTCTTGTCGAGTGTAAATGGTTAGGTATTCCCGGACAGACTTTGTCTTCTCAGGATCTTTCTTTGACTCGGATGAGCCAATGATGTGCCCTGAGTTTGAGAGCCTTACCTTCAAACTAGTTCAAGAAAGTTCTAGCAGGAAAAGGCGATTTCTTTCTGTATTCAAAATAAAATGTTGAGGCGAAATCTAATTCACACTCAAGTCTGCAGATAAAAACAATTTGACTGACTGATTTTTTAAGATAATATCTTGTGCTACTCTAGTTCTATTAGATTCCAAAACCACTATTTATCGTAGTGTATTACAGTATTAGTATGAACCTATAGAATTGTTATAGTTCTCACAGGTTGATTTGGTGTTTATTCTGTAACAGGATTCCGTAATGCCAACAGCCCAATCTCAGCTTCTCTTGCAGCAAATGGAAAATATGTAGTCTCTGCTAGTGAGGATTCTTATGTTTACGTGTGGAAGCATGAAGCTGATTCTCGACCTAGCAGGACTAAAGGTGTTACTGTCACACGGTCCTATGAGCATTTCCATTGTCAAGATGTATCGGTGGCCATTCCATGGCCTGGCATGGGAGACACATGGGCACTGCAAGATACTTACTTGGGCGAACAAAGTGGGCTCGATAGCCATCTTGATGAGGTCTCCATTGTCAATCATCCGCCTACACCTGTTGAAGAAGGAAGTGGTAATGATGGTTCACAAACTTTATCTGGGTGTACTAATAGTCCACTCAATGGAATTATATGTAGTGCTACAAATGGTTATTTCTTTGATAGAATATCAGCAACATGGCCAGAGGAAAAACTTACATTAGCAACCAGGAAGTGGAGCCCCAGTGCAAGTGTGGATTTTTCCAGTGGGATGAACCAAAATATGTCAGCCTATGGTATGGTGATTGTAACGGCTGGCCTTCGAGGGGAAATTAGAACTTTTCAGAATTTTGGATTGCCAGTTAGAATTTGAGGAGCCGGAATGATATTGAACATGGGGGTAAAATGAAATGACATGCCATCACAGTCAAATCTTTACCCCTCACCTCTTGGTTAAATGTGTACAGTGATATTGGTGAGATGTGTAATATTAGCGAGTTTCAGTTCTTTCCTCATGCTTCTTGTCATCGGATATTGAGTTCAGATAGATATCCATTCAGATGGAGCATTGAGAAAATTTATAGATTTGTTATAAAAGAAAAGGAGGAAAAAAAAAGGAAAAAAAAAATTACACCATGAATTTGAAAACCGATGTACTTCTCAAGTCGGGAATTGTAGAGTTATGAGCATGGCAAAAGCTTATTGAATTAAAATGAAATTCTTTTACATTCGTTTTCAATGGTCTTGATGAATCTTGTTGAAGTTAAATTTTCTGAATTGTTATTTGACAAGAAATGTGTTGCTCTTTTTGTTTCACGCACCATAGTATTAATAGGGGTTAAAACTATATTCAGCCTCTCGTAGTTGTTTATTTTCATCATTTTATCCCTTTGACTGTTTTTTTTGTTTAAATTTGAATTTTGGGCACTTTGCCATTTAATATTTTAAAAACAAAATAGATGAGGCCACATATGATGACGCAATATATTAGAAAAAATATCGGCATATGAAATATTTACCCTATTCTTAAGTATTTTTCGACCGATAATATGTATATTATAACGAAAATTTGAATTAAATAAAAAAATAAAATATAAAAGATAATTTAAATAAGAAATTGCGAAAATAAATAAACGCACATGACTGGATATGTATTTTGCCTATTAATCGAACTTGAAAAAGAAAAGTTGATAACATCAACTTATTAGAAAATGATTAGCAGGTTGTACTTTTCTAGAGATTTTATTGATTCTTGATCAAAGTTTTTAGACTTGAAGGAGTCAAAGAACTGGTGAAAGGCTACACGTCATGGTTAGAGATCCGGTTGGGATCGAATTGTAGTTAAAGCTTAAAACCCGTCGGAAGAATTTTTTTTTAAAAAAAAATCACATTTAAATATGTTTCTCATAAATAAATATACATTTAATAAATATTTCTTATTTCTAAATCATATTTAGAATGCTAAAAAATATAGCAGGCAAAAAGAAATTTGCATTTATGTACTGATAAATTTTGCAATTTATAATACTAAAAATCTGCAAAAAAAAAAAAAAGAATACAGATGTTTCTAATACCTAAAGCAGTGAACCAAATAGCTACTACAGGTCAAGCAACTAAGAAGAATGTAAAGAACGAGAATTGTTGAAACTAGCATATTAGAAGATCAAGCAGCTAAGAAGAAATGTAAAGAACGAGAATTATTGAAACTAACATATTGGAAGATCAATAGGCCAAAATAACCATGAGCGGCTACGATATTATAAATTTCCTCATCTTACCCGAATCTTGTTGATAGCCGAAAATTTTGAAATTTTTTGGTGTGGGTCTCTCCACATGTGCATCCTATCACATATAAAATAAAATAAAAAATTCAAAAGTTGCAGTAATTCAATTTCAAATTGAATTCATTCAGCCAATATTTTTGACTTTTTTGATTTGTGTTCACACTGAATATTTTTTTTATAAATAAGCAAATTTTCTTTCATTTGAATTACAACAATCTCAATTCATTTGAGAGAATTTAAAAGAGAGTTAGACTTTTGGAATATTTCCAAAAATTAGAGGGTGACAAAAATAGTGAGAAAAATATTTTGTAGTGTTTTTGAAAAACACTTGTGTGCCACTATTTTTGGGTTTATCTCAAAGTTGGTGTATTACCTCTAGCCTGTGTCTAAGGAAAACTCTCTCTTTGAGAGTTTTCAATTTTATTAGTGGAAAAAAAACATTTGGAGTGTTGTCCGTGGACGTAGCCCAAATTAAAGGTTGAACCACGTTAAATTATCGGTGTTATTTTTGCTGATGATTTTATTTCACATTTATTTGTGTTATTTTATCCACTGTGTCCAACAAGTGGTATTAGAGCCAACCTGTCAGTCTTATAAAATTCTTAGTATGCTCTGTGGTTACAGTATTGACTGATCTTACACATCAGAAAAGATTTTATTAGTTTACTGTCAGCTGAAGGAGTCTCATTTTGTTTTAAAATGAAGACAAAGGGCACCAAGATGATCAGCTTAAATGACACAAATTACCACATATGGAGAAGCAAAATGAAGGATCTCATATTTGTGATGAAAATGCATTTGTCGGTGTTTACTACAACTAAACCCGAAGGCAAAACAAATGAGGAGTGGGAGTTTGAGCACGAGCAGGTATACGGTTACATCCGACAATTTATCGAAGACAACGTGTACAACCACATCTGTAATGAGACTCATGTTCGGACGCTATGAAACAAGCTTGAACAGCTTTACACGTCAAAAACAGGTAACAATAAATTATTTTATTGGACAAAGTTGACGCACTCAAAATACAAGGAAGGAACTTCCATAGCAGATCATTTGAATGAGATGCAAGAGATCATGAACCAGCTATCCAGAATGAACATAAAGCTGAATGATGAAGTATTTGCTCTGCTAGTATTGGGCTCTCTGCTAGACTCATGGGAGACTTTGAAGATTTCAATAACCAACACTGCACCTAACGGTGTCACAAAACTCATATTCTTCATCACAATCAGATGTTCTGGTTACTGACTACAGAAGAAAGAGTCAGTCTAAACAACAAATGTCTAGAGGAAAGAGCAGAGGCAAATCAAGCAAATATGGAAATATTGAATGTCATTACTGCAAAAAGAAGGGTCATATCAAAAAATACTGCCAAAAGTTCAAAAAGGAACAGAAAGACAATGAAGTAAAACGAGATAACAAAAGTGATGATGACATAACAAATACCATGAATGAATTCAATATCGTTTGTGATGATACTATCAATTTCACATCCCATGAGACCAGTTGGGTAATTGATAGTGGCGCTACCATTCATGCCACGTCTCAGAAGAAATTCTTCTCAACAGGAGATTTTGACGTTGTGAAGATGAGAAATGATAATATGTCAAAAGTTGTTGGCAGAGAAGATATTTGTCTGGAGACTGTGAATAGTACTAGATTAGTCATGAGAGATGTCAGACATATTCCAGATATTCATCTGAATTTGATCTCTGCAGGAAAACTCGATGATACAGGTTTCTGCAGTACATTCTCAAATAACCAATGGAAGCTTACCAAAGGTTCCATGGTGGTGGCTAGAGGCACAAAGCATGCTACCTTGTATGTGATGCATGCAAAACTCTCCAATGACACTGTGAGTGCTATGGAGAAAGACATTGCTATTGAATTATAACACAGACGACTCGGGCATATGAGTGAAAAAGGGATGACTACCCTTGTTAGAAGGAAGATGTTGCCCAGAATGGATGAAGTGCATTTGCAGAAATGTGCTGACTGTTTAGCAGGAAAGCAAAATAAAGTTGCTTTCAAGAGTTCCCTTCCTTCCAGAATGAAGAATGTGTTAGATCTTATTCATTCAGATTTATGTGGGCCAATGCCAAAGTCACTGGGTGGTGCTCAGTATTTTGTGACTTTCATTGCTGACCATTCGAGGAAGACATGGGTGTATACTTTAAAGAAAAAATATCAGGTGCTAAATGTCTTTAAAAATTTCATGCCTCAGTTGAGAGACAGACTGGGAAGAAGTTAAAATGTATCCAGATAGACAACGGTGGAGAATACATTGGACCGTTTGATGTCTACTGCAAAGAACAAGGTATTCGGCATCAGACAATACCTCCAAAAATACCGTAGTTGAATGACCTGACTGAGAGGATGAAGAGAAATTTGATGGAGAGAGTTAGATGTTTGCTCTTACATGCAAAGTTACCTAAAATATTTTGGGGTGAAACTTTACTCACGGTTGTGCACGTATTCAATCTTTCACCTTGTATCCCTCTAAAGCTAGATGTTCCAGAGAAAGCGTAGTCAGAAAAGGATGTTTCCTATGATCATCTGCGGGTATTTGGTTGCAAAGCCTTTGTACATATTCCAAAAGATGAGAGGTCCAAACTCGATGTCAAAAAATGACAGTGTGTTTTTATTGGCTATGGCAAAGATCAGTTTGGCTACAGATTTTATGATCCAGTAGAGAAGAAACTTGTCAGAAGTCGTGATGTTATTTTCGTTGAGAATGAGACCATTGAAGATATTCTCAGGGCAAAGAAAGATGTTCCCGATTCCAATGGTGACTCAACAGATTTAGAATTGATTCCTCCAATACCGGTGTCAATACAAGTTGGAGATGAAGATCATGTTGATATGCCTGAAAAAAATAATGCTCCCATCGACAATCAAGAAGATGATGCTGAAGATGATGATGTTCATCATCAACCATCAACTGTGTACTCACCTATTCATGTGAGAAGGAGTAATAGAGCAAGACAACCGTTTACGAGATATCCAGAAAATGAGTATGTGTTACTCACTGATGAGAGAGAACCAGAAAGCTTTGAAGAAGCAATGACTGATGAGCATAGAAAGAAATGGATTGAAGCCATGCAAGATGAAATGAAATCCTTATGTAAGAACAATACTTTTGAACTGGTGAAACTGCTAAAAGGCAAGAATAAATGGGTATTCAGAATCAAGCATGAAGAGAATAGTTCCCATCCGAGATTCAAAGCCAGATTAGTCATCAAATGATTCAGTTAAAGAAAAAGAATTGACTTTGATGAAATTTTCTCACCAGTTATGAAAATGACATTCATCTGTACAATGCTGGGGTTAGCAGTAAGTCTTAACCTGGAGATATACATGGAGCAACCAGAGGGTTTCAATCATAAGAAAAAAGAGGAATATGTTTGTAAATTGAAGAAAAGCCTCTACAGCTTGAAGCAGGCACCGAGATAATGGTACAAGAAGTTTGAGTCTATTATGGGGGAGCAAGGATACCATAAGACTACTTCAGACCATTGTCTTTTTGTACAGAAATTCTCTGATGAAAATTTCATCATTCTTCTGCTTTGTGTGGATGACATGCTGATTGTTGGTCGAAATGTTTTCAAAATTAACAACTTGAAAAAGCAATTGAGTAAGTCTTTTGCTATGAAAGACTTGGGGTCAGAAAAATAGATTCTTGGCATGAAGATTATCAGAGATAGGAATGCCAAGAAATTATGGTTGTCACAGAAGAAGTACATTGAGAAAGTACTTCAGAGATTTCAAATGGACCAAGCTAAAATGGTTAGTTGTCCTCTTGCTAATCACTTTAAGCTGAGCTCCAGACAAAGCCCTTCTACAGACGAAGAGAATGATGAGATGGACAAGATTTCATATGTTTCAGCAGTTGGAAGTTTGATGTATGCCATGGTATGCACATGACCTGATATCGCTCATGCAGTTGGAGTAGTGAGCAGATTCCTTTCAAATCCTGTAAAGGAACATTGGACTGCAGTAAAGTGGATTTTCAGGTATCTTCGAGGTACTTCAAAAATATGTTTATGTTTTGGAGATACCAAACCTATACTGGTTGGATACACAGATGCAGATATGACTGGCGATGTTGACTCCAGAAAGTCAACATCAAGTTGCCTGATCACTTTTGCAGGGGGAGCTGTGTCATGATAATCAAAGTTACAGAAGTGCGTTGCATTATGTACAAATGAAGCAGAGTTTATTGTAGCAACAAAAACATGTAAAGAGTTGTTGTGGATGAAGAAGTTCTTGAAAGAACTTGGATTGCAGCAAGACATATATCAATTATTTTGTGATAGTCAGAGTGTTATCCATCTTGGAAAGAATGCATCCTTTCACTCAAGATCAAAGCATATTGATGTGAGATATCACTGGATCAGAGATGTGATGGAGAAGAAGCTACTACAGCTTGAGAATATCCATACAAAAGAAAATGGATCAGACATGTTAACGAAGATTCTACCAAAATCATATTTTGAATACTGTCAATTACCTGCTGGAATGGTGGAGCCCCCACATTGTCGGGAGGGGGAGATTTGTTGATAGCCGAAGTTTTTGAAAAAATTTGGTGTGGGTCCCTCCTCATGCTACCACATATAAAATAAAATAAAAAAGTCAAAAGTTGCGGTAATTCAATTTTAAATTGAATTTCTTCAGCCAATATTTTTGACTTTTTTGATTTGTGTTCACACTGAATATTTTTTCTATAAATAAGCATATTTTTTTTTCATTTGAATTACAACAAGCTCAATTCATTTGAGAGAATTTGAGAGAGTTAGACTTTTGGAATATTTCTAAAAATTAGGGAGTGACAAAAATAGTGAGGAAAATATTTGTGGTGTTTTTGGAAAACACTTATGTGCCACTATTTTTGGGTTTATCTCAAAGTTGGTGTATTACCTCTAGCCTGTGTCTAGGGAAGACTCTCTCTTTGTACCCATTAATTTTATTAGTAGAAAAAAAATATTCGGAGTGTTGTCTGTGGACGTAACCCAAATTAAAGGTTGAACCACGTTAAATTATCGGTGTTATTTTTGCTGATTATTTTATTTAACATTTATTTGTGTTATTTTATCCGCTGTGCCCAACAAATCTGTAACTTTCGTTAGCAGATTTATTTTCTGTTGTTTCCCTGATCAAACTAGAGGTTACCAAAAAACCATGCATAACACTAAATAGGAAACCGCCGAACCACCTTAATGAAATCACTCAAAATCTGTGATCTTAAGAGAATTCCTCTCTTTTCTATTTTTTTCTTTTTCAAGGACTATGGACTGGGAAAAAAAAAATCTATCTTATAATAAAAACAAAATTACCCTGAAGGCATCTATATAGAAATGTTATTAACAAAAGAGAGGTCACTAGTCTCCTTGTTGGTGGTGTTGTGGTTCATTAGGTGAAAACACAAAGCCTAGCCAACAAAACTTGGTTCAATTGGTGAAACCTCTAATCCATAATCCAAAAGACTACCCCCACCATTCCCCTCCATCCCTTCTCAATATTTTTTCCATATCCTCAGCCCATTCCTACGAGTGGGTCATTTTGGAAATCGGACCAAAACATCCTTTACCATGTAACCCCACATGATATTTTCTTATAAAAAAAATTGTGTTATCTATCATCAATATACCTTGAGAAATCTAAAACCCACTTTCGCATTGGCTACTTAGAAATGATGTGGCAGACACTTGTACATATACTCTAATTTTCTTATCCTCCTTTTCATTTCATATCCAAGAAACATTGGCCTTTTCTTCTGTCCCCTTTACTGTATATATATCCTCATCAATTAATATCCTTTTCAAGTACTTCACTTACCACTATAGTACTGTAAAACTACCTGCAGCACTTGCAAAGATAGAATCTTTTAGTACCCAATTCCAAGTTCTTTGCTAGTAGTGATATAATGGTTCTTCAGGCTGCTTCTCTGGTTTCCTGTGCTTTTGTAACCCCCAAAGAGGTTTGATATCACTTTTTTTTACTGGGTTTGGATTAAAAAAGAATGTGGGTATTGATTTTGCTGTTTTCTGTTTTCAAAATTTGTGCAGGGAAAATGCTGTGCATCTTTCAAGGATTCTAGTTTATTTGGAGTTTCTCTTTCAGAAAATGTGAAAGTTGATTTTACCTCTTCTGCATTAAGATGCAAGGTAAATTAATATGATTGTATCTTATTGTTCTTGATAAATTATTGATGCCATTGCAATTTATAACTGCCTCTATTTTATCTTTCTACTAGTTCAATTATCAATTATCATTTCGTTTGCCATGATTCATACCCGTAAATTGTTAGTTTAGACTAGCAATATGTTCATTGTGTTTTTTTCAGAATAGGAAATCATTGTTGATGTGTTTATTACTGGCAGAAAGAATCAAACCAAAGAGTTGGGGCTGTGAGAGCTCAGACAATTGCTACAGCTAATCCAGCAGTCACCAGGGCTGCCCCAGAAGGCAAGAAGACCTTAAGAAAGGGAAGTGTTATAATCACTGGTGCCTCCTCTGGATTAGGTTTAGCCACAGCCAAGGCTTTAGCTGAAACTGGAAAATGGCATATAATTATGGCCTGCAGGGATTTCCTTAAGGCAGAAAGAGCTGCTAAATCAGCTGGAATTTCTAAAGAAAACTATACCATTATGCACTTAGATCTTGCTTCCCTTGACAGCGTTCGCCAATTTGCGGATAACTTCAGGCGATCAGGCAGGCCTCTTGATGTACTGGTTTGTAATGCTGCTGTTTACTTGCCAACTTCAAAGGAGCCTACTTTCACCGCTGAAGGATTTGAACTTAGTGTTGGAACTAACCATCTTGGTCATTTCCTCCTTTCTCGATTGTTGCTTGATGATTTGAAGAACTCTGATTACCCTTCAAAGAGACTCATAATTGTTGGTTCAATTACTGGTATGAAAGCTTTTGTTATCAATATTGTGTAATCAATTTTCTTGTATAATTGCTAAAGATAATGTTATTTTTTATGAAATATTTAGGGAACACAAATACCTTGGCCGGAAATGTACCTCCCAAGGCCAATCTTGGAGACATGAGGGGACTTGCAGGAGGCTTGAATGGGCTAAACACCTCATCCATGATTGATGGTGGTGAATTTGATGGTGCGAAAGCATACAAAGACAGCAAAGTGTGCAACATGCTCACTATGCAAGAATTCCACAGGCGTTTCCATGAAGAAACTGGCATCACATTTGCTTCCCTCTATCCCGGTTGCATTGCTACAACAGGCTTGTTCAGGGAGCACATTCCTTTGTTTCGGCTTCTATTCCCTCCATTCCAGAAGTACATCACCAAGGGCTTTGTCTCCGAAGATGAAGCTGGAAAAAGGCTTGCTCAGGTAAAAAGGGGAAAAGGCATAATCTTGCTTTCATTTTTGTGTATTTTGCAGTGGCATAATCTTTTCATTCTCTGCTTTTAGGTTGTTAGCGATCCAAGCTTGACGAAATCAGGTGTATACTGGAGCTGGAACAAGGATTCTGCTTCGTTTGAGAACCAGTTGTCTCAAGAAGCTAGCGATGCAGACAAGGCTCGTAAAGTGTGGGATATTAGTGAGAAACTTGTTGGTTTGGCTTAAATAAGTTGCTTTAAGTTCTCGTAGGACTGATCTTTGCCGCAGGAGATGATGTTAGTGCGGAGCTGAGTTCTTTTGTGAGTTTTAAGTTTGAATTCGGATGATGTTCCTTCTGTAAACAATATTTCTCTTGCAGGAGTAGACGACATAGTTTGTAACATTTGACAATAAAATCGCTCACCCTTGTTGCAAATTGCATATAATCAAATCTTGAAAAATGATACCATTTTGTTTCAAATTAGTTCTGGATTTTATAAATCTTGAAAGGATTAATTGTCGAAATAGACCATTTAACAATTGTAGCACGTTTTATTAGAATTTACAAAAAAATATTTAAACTATTTTTTTTTTGTTTTCAAAAGTAGCTTGCGGTATAAAAATATGACGATACTCTTCTTACTCTTCCACGTGACAGTCATATTTATATATGACTTTCTATTATAGTTTTTAGGAGAATTAATTACTGAAAAATATTTAAATTATTGGTCGTTTAACAATTTTAACACATCCTATCAAAATTTATAAAAAAAATACTCAAACTAATTTTTTGTTTTAAAAAATAGTTTCCAATACAAAAATGCAATGATGCTCTTGTTACATGACAATCCAATTCATATATGTCTTTTTCTTTATATTTTTTGAAAAAAATATCAGTTAGCTTATTTGCAAAATTATCGAAACATACTGTTTTGAATAACAAATCTTTGTCATTATTAATCGAGTGAATTGAAATTTTAGGCAGCACACTAGTAAATTCATCAAACCCACCAACCATCTCTTTTTATTTAAAGATCAAAACTTTAATATCTGCAATCAAACAAAGCTCAATACAAACATTCAAGAAATCCAAAATTACGCATAAAATCAAAGTAAACACATAATCTCTAAAAAATAAGGTCATTAATTGAATATCTAAATTCCTGAAATCTAAACCTAAATAAAATTCAAGAATTCTATAGGCACAATAAATCCAACATATATAAATCAAACAAATAAAAATTCATAAATCATGCAACAATACAAGAAAGGAAACTAATCCAAGAAATTTGAACAACAAATCTTTTGCACTTATTTGTTTCCCCCTCATCAAATATCTACATAATAAACTAAAGTATTTGAAATAAAGAACTCATCAAAAAAATTACTGACCTAGTTACGATTGACACATCTAAAAATTTTGATCTTCAACGAGAAATATGAGAAAATAAAGACAAATACGAATTCTACGGAAGGAATTTAAATATTAGGCAAGAAATCTAAAATTTTCTTGGAAGATTCTCGGGTCTACTCACCAAATTTTCTCTTCCTCCATTGGTGATAGCATCCACTTCATCATGCAGTTGCGTTTCTTCTCAGAAACGAAGTAGACAGTTATGATTTATTATAAGAATGTTTAGAATGTTTAGTTTTTTTTCCACTTTATTTGATTTAAAACACACAGGTTCAATGATTTGGTGCTAACTTCTTTAAAAAAATACACAGGAAAGTCATGTATGAATATGATTGTTATGTAGGAAAAACGCTGCCGTATTTTTGTACTGGAAGATATTTTGAAGACAAAAAATTAGTTTGGTTATTCTTTTACAAATTCTGATATAATGTGTCAAAATTATTAAATGATTAATAGTTTTGATATTTTTTGATAATTAATCATTTCTAAAAACTACAAAGAAAAAATCACGTATGAATCTGACTGCCATGTAAAAAGAGTAGTGCTGCATTTTTATACCGGAAGCTATTTTTGAAGACAAAATTAGTTTAGGTATTTTTTAAAGGGTTAATAATTTGGGTGTTTTTTCAGTAATTAATCTGTCTTGAATGATGCAGATAGCAAGCCCCAAAGGGTTTAACCTTATCCTACCATAATATATTTCTTTAGTACTATCCTAACAATGCTTATCCTAAATGATATGACATGTTATCATATAGAACTTCTTAACACGAGTTGAGTGATTTAGGATTCTTGAACATCAGTCACAGATCACTATACCAGAGCCTCCTTTATGCATCCAAGAAACTTACGAGTTCTTTCTGTAAGGACCACAATGGCTTGAGAAAGACATTGGTTATCTTGCCTCTCCTTCCTACAGCTGACTTAAGGGTTGATGTAATTTTCTAACATTGTTTCGCCAATTATCATATGCTTATTAGGAATTTGCCGGTGGAGCATGTTATTGAGTCCTTTCACCTCAATTTTCTCACTTGGCCTTCAACTTTTGTAATTTTCCCTTTCTAATTCATTCACTTCACATCAATAACCCACTGGGGCAGACAAGTATTGCCATGATAGAGCCAAATTTCCAAGAAGCTAAATCCTTGCAAATATATACAGACAACATCGAGGTTTACAAACAGAAGTGGCATTACATATCTACTTATGCTTAACTATTATGTTGCAAATTAAAGTTCATAAGCAGGAAACCTGGCTTCAGACGGTTCAATCATGTCCAGAAAGAGGTAAGCCATTCCTCCAACACCCTCAAACAGGGAATAGGGACGATCACCTCCATGCATCTTCCCCTCTGATATTAGTTTTTGTGCTCTATCATGTAAGAAGCACGCAAATGCTTTAGCTCTGTGCAAGTACTTCTCATTACCCGTTAAACGGTATAGTGACAGAAAAACAAAGGCATTTCCACTGATGCCATGGCATATGCCAACTCGTTTGAGGAGACCACGATTCCAAACTACATCCCCTGCATCCATTGCGGCTTGCAAGAATTCTTTATCTCCAAAAACCTGAGTAATTAAAATATAGAGAAAAACCATCAGGAGGTAGCATTATCTCCCTTAACAAATATTGGACTGACTTCAACAAAGCAAAAGGCAGATGCACCCATCCAGGAAATGGATTTCTTTACTCTCATTTTCAAAATTTCGAATCCAATAAGGAAAAAAAATGTTTTTTCAACAAGAAATAGCATGGCAGATACAAATTTGATGATTTCATTCCTCAGTTGAAGCCGCTTCATGGAACAATTGAATCATTTGCATGGAATCAAGACTGAGAGACCAATTCTCAATAGTTGCTGTGACAATATTAAAACTCTAGTTTTCTAAAATGCATGAGTCTTCCCTTCAATGCTTGGTTGGCAGGTAGCAAAATCAAAATGCCAAACAGCAATCCACAAACACCCGCATAATGAATGTATATGAATGCCAAACATTATGAGGTGTTTTCTTATTAGTCTGTCATGGCAACCTAATGCAATCATTTTATCTATTAGTATGCAGATTAAATAGAAAACCTATAAGGCTAAAACTGTCACCTCTGCTGCTTTCACAAGGGTAAGAGCAACCCCAGGAGCACCATGACACCAATGAACAAGACGATCTGATTCATTTCCCTCACTTGATGGATAATTACCACTAGCAAAACGGTGATTTATCATGTAGCGCAGTGTACCCTTGACATCCTCTATCTCATCTGGCTTTAGTTCCATGTCCATCAGAACATACATGATTCCAGCCAGTCCATGGGCAGCACCCCAATACTTTTTTCCATGCCATTCATACATTAATGGACATTTTCCCCTGCGTGCTAGTCTTCTCCCAGCCTTAATTATTTCATCAACAATTGCTCTCTAAAGAGATTTCAAACACAAATTAGCAGATGGTTCATCCTCTTGAATAAGACAACTAAACTGAGAAGATACAAACATAGAACTCCCTTACTCTGAGGTTGGTAGATATAGTTTCTTTACCAATATGCTTGACGAGAAATGAACAGGCCCATAAGAATCCTGCTCTTCCATATAATAACTCATATGGCAAATCACTAGGAAGTTTGATCTGCAGTCAAGAGTAACTAATCTATGGATTTGACCAACTATATGGAGCAACATGCACGAGAAAAAATTTCCTATAGATAGGCAGAAAAATAAATCCAATACCTCTTTAAACTGTGTTAAGTAGTGATCTAATACCCTTTCATCACCAGTATGCTTTGCAATGACAGCACCAAGAGCATACACACCAGCCCGCCCACATATAAATGTCAAATGCCTGAAATTGATATATGTTGCATAAGCAACCTAATGAAGCTAAACTACCACTTCAAGGATTGGTAATTCTTGAGTGAAACCAAAACTAGGTGTAAAAACATATTCTGCACAAAACTCTTCTTCATCAATTTTGTTTCATATATTACGGTGCATAACCACTATCTGAATTACAATTCAATGCAGACTCACAAGTCATTTAAAAAGTTCCATATTACATATAACAAAAGTTGAGCAAATGTGCTTCTTTATGCTAAACTATAAGCTTAAATTATATTTGCAGTCAGGTTGGTATACAAACTGATAAGAGCAATAACATATATATTTCATTATCACACACTCAGAGACCCACGTGACATTTAATGCCAAGATCAAATAAGAATTCAGATATACAGTCTAAGATGAGCTCTTACCCAAACCAATTGCTTGCCCTGCCTCGCTCATATTTCTAGATAGTAGATACACATAGTAGCCAAATACCCCCCCACAAATAGGTGCAGAGCTACATTGGATATGAGCAAAACAAACACATCATATCAACAGACTAGATTATTAAATAGTCATACTTAGCTGAGGATAGGCTACAATTGACTCCATGATTGTGTCGAGAACCTTAAAATGTCAATCAAAATTTTTTCTGATGCCTAAATATGCAGAGAGCCATACACAAATGCGCAAACAACAGAGATAAATTACCCAGAATCCCTAGAAGCAGAATCACAAGCCTTGACAATCTCAGAGCACAATTTAAGATCATTCGGATTCTTGGTAGCTTGGTAAGCTTTAAAGAGCAAGTAAGCAGTCCCTAAAACCCCAGTGTAAACAGTATAATCACGCACACGCTTTCCACTCAATCCCCATGTCTCCCTCACCACCTGAAGCAAAAACACAAACACTTAGCCGGCATTTCAACATCTTGCATGCGAACGGAACAAAAGACCAATACTCTGCCCAGAAATAAGAATGAAAGATTTCAGCTAAACAAAATTGAAGTAGATGCAAGGATGACAGGTAGTACTATATCTTTGAGGTCCAAAGCTGATCTTTTGAGTTGGTCACAAAGCGTGCTGTAGGGAAAAGATAAGAACTTTATGAGAGACTGTTGGGTTGTTTCAGTGGCTGATTCTTCCACTGTTGGTCTTGTAGTGGTTTCTGGTATATAGTCTGGCAGTTGATTGGGGAAGTAACGGTCCACCATTTCTGCCTATATTCTGCTTACTGTATCAAAGCCCTCTATTTCTTCGGGGAGGTTGAGTTGCGTTTAGAGCACGAGGAGGGATGAGAGATCTCGAATAAACCAGACTACTGCAATTTATTTATTACTAGTACTACTTTTATTATTATTGGATCGTGGATTAATTATTAAAATAATGCAGTTCTAAAACAATTTACAGAAAATTGATGTTATTTACTACCAAAATAATGTGGATGTGCACAAAAATTGCAAGAAATATTTTTCCGTAAGACTGCAATCATTCACTTTTTGTACCAAAAAAGTAAAGAAAAAAATTGCAGTTTCTTAGTTTGTTTTATCGTATTGAAGGTAATTATTTCTATGATAAATTAATTTCATTTTTAATTAATTTAATTTAAGCTAATGTTAAGTTACTATAATTTATAGAGGAAAATTCACACATCATCCCAAATTTATCACTTATTGAGTAAATTTCATACATAATTATCACTTATTCTCAATAATAGTGTTTGACATTAATTTGAAACACGAATATTTTTCCAACTATGTTGATAACGGTTGAATTTCTTTTCTTTACATAGAGCCGGTTTAATGATGGATCCAACTGATAAAAGAGTGTTATGTTCGCCTGTTGAATTTCTTAATCAGCCGCCATATTATCACTCTATCTGTTTCAATTTCTCTTTCTAGTCAAACTCTCTCTCTCTTCAAAACCAAAATTTTAATGGTCATCCTCCTTCACCATCATCTTCTTGCAGCTTTAGTCTACCAAGTGACCATCGAAATCGTGCATCACCCAGTCACCAGCCAACTAATGCCGGCAAGCAAAGTTACCCCCTAAAATCAATGTCCGTGAAACCATGATTCTCGTTGGCACATAATCAAACACTTCTGCAACTCTACGGACCAAACCCATATTTCCCATAAAGGCATAATAAAAAATTTTAAATATATTCAATTTATCTATCATATTATTTATAAATTAATATAATATGATTCATATTTTATTATTTTATTTATATTATTTTAATTTATAAATAAAATATTAAATTTAACCTACCTAAAAGTTTATAAGATATAATACATAAATACCCCCTCTAACTTGTCAGAATGCTTCAGTTGCGCAGCATATCCTTAAGATTTGCATACCTCAACTTGCACAATGAGTATTCTTCAACCTCATCTTCTCGCTGTAGGGCATATCGAATAAAATAAAACAAATAAATATGAAATAAAATAATCGGTAAAAAAAATAACACTGACAATTTAACGTGTTCACCTTTTAATTTGGGTTACGTTCAAGGACAACATTCCAAATATTTTTCTTCCACTAATAAAAATTAATGGGTACAAGAAGAGAACATTCCCTAGACACAGGCTAGAGGTAATATAACAATTTTGAGATAAACCCAAAAATAGTGGCACATAAGTGTTTTCCAAAAACACTCCAAAATATTTTCCTCACTATTTTTGTCACTCCCTAATTTTTGGAAATATTCTAAAAGTCTAACTCTCTCTCAGATTCTCTCAAATGAATTGAGATTGTTGTAATTCAAATGAAAGGATATCTGCCTATTTATAGGAAAAAATATTAAGTGTGAACACTTAACAAAAAAGTCAAAAATATTGGCTGAAGGAATTCAATTTGAAATTGAATTATCACAACTTTTGACTTTTTTATTTTATTTTATATGTGGTGGGACCCACATGTGGAGAGACCCACACCAAACTTTTCAACACATTCGGCGCCTAACAAATCTCCCCCTCTCGATAATGTGGAGCCTCCACCATTCCAGCAGCTAATTGACAGTTTTCAAAATATGATATAGGTAGAATTTTCATTAACATGTCTGATCCATTTACTTTTGTATGGATCTTCTCAAGCTGTAGTAGCTTTTTCTCCATCACATCTCTGATCCAATGATATCTCACATCAATATGCTTTGATCTTGAGTGAAAGGAGTCGTTATTTCCAAGATGGATAACACTCTGACTATCACAAAATAATTGATATCTGTCTTGCTGCAATCCAAGTTCTTTCAAGAACTTCTTCATCCACAACAACTCTTTACATGCTTCTGTTGCTGCAATAAACTCTGCTTCTGTTGTAGATAGTGCAACGCACTTCTGTAACTTTGATTGTCATGACACAGCTCCCCCTGCAAAAGTGATCAGGTAACCTGACGTTGACTTTCTAGAGTCAACATCACCAGCCATATCTGCATCTGTGTATCCAACCAGCACAGGTTTGGTATCTCCAAAATATAAACATATTTTTGAAGTACCTCGAAGATACCTGAAAATCCACTTTACTGCAGTCCAATGTTCCTTTCTAGGATTTGAAAGGAATCTGCTCACTACTCTAACTGCATGAGCGATATCAGGTCGTGTGCACACCATGGCATACATCAAACTTCCAACTGCTGAAGCATATGGAATCTTGTTCATCTCATCATTCTCTTCGTCTGTAGAAGGGCTCTGTCTGGAACTCAGCTTAAAGTGATTAGCAAGAGGACAACTAACCATTTTAGCTTGGTCCATTTGAAATCTCTGAAGTACTTTCTCAATATACTTCTCCTGTGACATCCATAATTTCTTGGCATTCCTATCTCTGATAATCTTCATGCCAAGAATCTGCTTTGTTGGCCCCAAGTCTTTCATAGCAAAAGACTTGTTCAACTGCTTTTTCAAGTTGTTAATTCTGGAAACATTCCGACCAACAATCAGCATATCATCCACATAGAGCAGAAGAATAATGAAATCTTCATCAGAGAATTTCTGTACAAAAACACAATGGTCTGAAGTAGTCTTATGGTATCCTTGCTCCCCCATAACAGACTCAAACTTTTTGTACCATTGTCTCGGTGCCTGCTTCAAGCCGTAGAGGCTTTTCTTCAATTTGCAAACATATTCCTCTTTTCCCTTATGTTTGAAACCCTCTGGTTGCTCCATGTATATCTCCTCTTCCAAATCACCATATAGGAAGGTAGTTTTGACATCCATTTGCTCAACCTCCAGGTTAAGACTTGTTGCTAACCCCAGCACTGTACGGATGAATGTCATTTTCATAAATGGTGAGTAATTTCATCAAAGTCAATTCCTTTTCTTTGACTGAATCCTTTGACGACCAATCTGACTTTGAATCTCGGATGGGAACTGTTCTCTTCATGCTTGATTCTGAACACCCATTTATTTTTCAAAGCTCTCTTGCCTTTTGGCAGTTTCACCAGTTCAAAAGTATTGTTCTCCTGCAAGGATTTCATTTCATCTTGCATGACTTCAATCCATTTTTGTCTGTGCTCATCAGTCATTGCTTTTTCAAAGCTTTATGGTTCTCCCCCATCAGTGAGTAACACATACTCATTTTCTGGATATCTTGTAGACGATTGTCTTGTTCTATTGCTCTTTCTCATAGGAACTGGGGAGTGCACAGGTGATGGTTGATGATGAACATCATCATCTTCAGCATCATTTTCTGGATTCTCGATGGGAGTATTATTTTCTTCAGGCAGATCAACATGATCTTCATCCCCAACTTGTATTGGCACCGGTATTGGAGGAATCAATTCTAAATCTGTTGAGTCACCATTGGAATCAGGAACACCTTTCTTTGTCCTGACAATATCTTCAATGGTCTCCTTCTCAACGAAAACAACATCACGACTTCTGACAAGTTTCTTTTCTATTGGATCATAAAATCTGTAGCCAAACTGATCTTTGTCATATCCAATAAAAACACACTGTCGTGTTTTGACATCGAGCTTTGACCTCTCATCTTTTGGAATATGTACAAAGGCTTTGCAACCAAATACCCGCAGATGATCATAGGAAACATCTTTTCCTGACCACACTTTCTCTGGAACATCTAGCTTTAGAGGGATACAAGGTGAATGATTTAACACGTACACAGCCATGAGTAAAGCTTCAGCCCAAAAAAATTTATGTAACTTTGTATGTGAGAGCAAACATCTGACTCTCTCCATCAAAGTTCTATTCATCCTCTCAGCCAGGCCATTCAACTGCGGTGTTTTTGGAGGCGTTGTCTGATGCCGAATACCATGTTCTTTGCATTAGGCATCAAACAGTCCAATGTATTCTCCACCGTTGTCTGTCCGGATGCATTTCAACTTCTTCCCAGTCTGTCTCTCAACTGAGGCATGAAATTCTTTAAAGACATTTAGCACCTGATCTTTTGTCTTTAAAGTATACACTCATGTCTTCCTCGAATGGTCATCAATAAAAGTCACAGAGTACTGAGCACCACCTAGTGACTTTGGCATTGGCCCACATAAATCTGAATGAATCGGATCTAACACATTCTTCATTCTGGAAGGAGGGGAACTCTTGAAAGCAACTCTGTTTTGCTTTCCTGCTAAACAGTCAGCACATTTCTCCAAATGTACTTCATCCATTCTAGGCAACATCTTCCTTTTGACAAGAGTAGTCATCCCTTTCTCACTTATGTGGCTGAGTCGTCTGTGTCATAATTCAATAGCACTGTTTTTCTCTATAGCACTCACAGTGTCATTGGAGAGTTTTGCATGCATCACATACAAGGTAGCATGCCTTGTGCCTTTAGCCACCACCATGGAACCTTTGGTAAGCTTCCATTGGTTATTTGAGAAGGTACTGCAGAAACCTGCATCATTGAGTTTTCCTGCAGAGATCAAATTCAGACGAATATCTGGAATATGTCTGATATCTCTCAGGACTAATCTGGTACCATTCACAATCTCCAGACAAACATCTCCTCTGCCAACAACTTTTGACAGATTATCATTTCCCATCTTCACAGCGCCAAAATCTCCTGCTGTATAAGATGAGAATAATTTCTTCTGAGACGTGGCATGAATGGTAGCGCCACTATCAATTACCCAACTGGTCTTATGGGATGTGAAATTGATAGTATCATCACAAACGATATTGAATTCGTTCATGGTATTTGTTATGTCATCATCACTGTTGTCATCTCGTTTTACTTCCTTGCCTTTCTGGTTGTTTTTGAACTTTCGACAGTATTTCTTGATATGACCTTTCTTTTTGCAGTAATGGCATTCAATATTGTCATATTTGTTTGATTTGTCTCTGCTCTTTCCTCTAAACATTTGTTGTCTAGACTAACTCCTTCCTCTGTAGTCAGTAACCAGAACATCTGATTGTGATGAAGAAGATGAGTTTTGTGATCTCCTTATCATTTCTTCATTCAAGATACTGCTTTTTACATACTCCATATTGACTACACCGTTAGGTGCAGTGTTGGTTATTGAAATCTTCAAAGTCTCTCATGACTCTGGCAGAGAGCCCAATACTAGCAGTGCAAATACTTCATCATCCAGCTTTATGCTCATTCTGGATAGCTGGTCCATGATCCCTTGCATCTCATTCAGATGATTTGCTATGGAAGTTCCTTCCTTGTATTTCGACTGTGTCAACTTTGTGAAATAAAACAATTTATTGTTACCTGTATTTGACGCGTAAAGTTGTTCAAGCTTGTTCCATAACGTCCGAGCATGAGTCTCATTGCAGATGTGGTTGTACACGTTGTCTTCGATAAATTGTCGGATGTAACCACATACCTGCTCGTGCTCAAACTCCCACTCTTCATCTGTCTTGCCTTCGGGTTTAGTTGTAGTAAATACCAACAGATGCATTTTCATCACAAATAGGAGATCCTTCATTTTGCTTCTCCATATGTGGTAATTTGTGCCATTTAAGTTGATCATCTTGGTGCCCTTTGTCTTCATTTTAAAACAAAATGAGACTTCTTCAGCTAGCAGTAAACTAATAAAATCTTTTCTGATGTGGAAGATCAGTCAATATTGCAACCATAGAGCATACTAAGAATTTTATAAGACTGATAGGCTGGCACTGATACCACTTGTAGAGCACAATAGATAAAATAATACAAATAAATGTGAAATAAAATAATCAGCAAAAAATAACACTGACAATTTAACGTGGTTCACCTTTTAATTTGGGTTACGTCCACGGACAACACTCCGAATATTTTTTTTCCACTAATAAAAATTAATGGGTACAAGAAGAGAGTCTTCCCTAGACACATGCTAGAGGTAATACAACAATTTTGAGATAAACCCAAAAATAGTGGCACATAAGTGTTTTCCAAAAACACTCCAAAATATTTTCCTCACTATTTTTGTCACTCTCTAATTTTTGAAAATATTCCAAAAGTCTAACTCTCTTTCAGATTCTCTCAAATGAATTGAGATTGTTGTAATTCAAATGAAAGGATATCTGCATATTTATAGGAAAAATATTAAGTGTTAACACTTAACAAAAAAGTCAAAAATATTGGCTGAAGGAATTCAATTTGAAATTGAATTATCTCAACTTTTGATTTATTTTATTTTATTTTATATGTGGTGGGACCCACATGTGGAGGGACCCACACCAAACTTATCAACACATTCGGCGCCTAAAACTCGCACGTGACAGATAAGTTATTTTCACTCACTTACAGCGAATGAAGTGCTAAAATTGAAACCCAATAACGATAATTTTTGACTTTTCAACAAAATTTTACGTGACCTGGACTTAAATTCTCTCTCCCACCTTCGATAAAACTCTCTTTTTTCTTGCTCAAGGGATGTAAAGGATAGCATTAGATATGGTATTTATCTAGATTCGTTTAAATCATAATAGATAATTTTATTAGAATTTTTGAACGAATTTAAATAGTAATATTTAAATTTGTCATGAATTTGGATATAATACAGATAGAGACATTTGAATATCCATTATCCGATAAATCCGATTATATATATATATATATATATATATATGCAATTTATTCTATTTTAATTTATTAAATATAATGATATAATTAATTATTTTTTATATATTTTTATAGATTAATGAATTATAAATATAATCGGAGTTTGAAATTCGAAATATAATTTTTTTTTATCATAATGAATAATATTTAATTTTATTATTTTAATGTTATTTTTAAACAATTTGATAAATTATTTTAATTTAAATGTGTTGAATTAGATTTTTATGTTTTATTTTCTTGGATTTTATAGTAATTTATAGTAAATTGTTTGTATATTTTTAAATTTTAAATTTTTTAATTAATTTTAAATTTATTTTATTTTATTTTTTTAATAATAAACGGATAATAAACAAATTTATAGTATTAATCGGATTTGAAATAAATATAAATATTAACATTACAATTTTAAACAGTGCTAATCCAGCTAAATATATATAATGGGATTAAGATTCGAGTATTCCAATTTTCATTCCTACCATGTGCCCCAGTGTTCCCTCTTTCCCAAGGACTTCAAGACCCACTTGAATTTTTTTTTTGGTCTGCCATCAAGACCATCAAATTGCCATATCACTTTCTTGCACCTCTCTTCTCTCTCAACTTAACGCAGTTTGCAATACACTAATGCAACAGATTTCGTAGCCACTATTGCATAATCTCCATTGTTTATCTCTCTAGTCCAATAAAAAAAACTAGCACCACACAAGCCAGACCCATCCAAAAACCCTTCCGCCATAAGATCACAGTTGGGTCATGGACCATGACCCACATCCTCTCCATTTTTTAGGTTTTTTCTTATGTCTAAAAGGAGCTATATTGTCGGAAAATCTTTATTTTGCTTTGCTTCTACTGTCCTCATAAACTTTTACGCATAAGCAAAGCTTTTTCACCATTTAGTCCTTCCTTCCATGACACATAATTTTTTAAACCTCAATAGCACCAAAACAATTGAGAGAGAGTTGCAGCGATCTTCCATTCTAACCGAGTCACTTTAAGCCATTTTCTTCAACTTCCTTTCATTTTCCTAACATTTTCCCCATGGCCAAACATCAAAAGGAGGCAATTAAGATTTGGTTATAAGTGAACGTTAGTGGAATTTTTTTTTAAAAAAAAAAAAAGAGAAAGAAAGCTTCACTGAGTTGGTTCTTACACTAGCTGAGGCACCAAAAGTACTGAAAGAAAAAAAAATAGTGTTGAGGAAATGGGTCTGCATGTGTAGAGAGAAGAAGAATGTAGCCTTGCATGTAAGAGATTGGAGCGTGAGAAGAAGGAATCAAAGAAGCAAAGTCACCGGGTTTGTATTGAGGGGTGTGTAAGGCGAGTCAAAAGAATTTATATTCCTTGTGAGTTGGCCGTGACCTCCCTTTTCATTCCTTTTTCAATATTTTCTTTCTTTTTCTTCAAATTATGGATAAATTCATTGATGTGATCTCTAATCTTCCTTCTTGCTCTTTTCCTTTTATTTGTTGAATGAATGCTAGGTTTGGCTTGTGGTGAAGCTCATTAGGCCAATTAAGAGATGCAAGAGAGGAATTTTGAGTTTTGTTGGTTATTTAGAGCCACCCAAGACAAAACAAGGATGATATGGCCTTAATTTGAGTTGTAAAATTATAATAAAGTGATGAATTAATTCATTAATGTGAAAATAAGCTAGATTAGTAATTTGGGGAAATGAAATTAAAAATCAAGTCATAAGCAAAGCTATTTAACCGAGAAGTATGAAGGAACCTAAAATACGAAGAGAACCAAAATCTTATCAAATCCAAGAGATAGTTAAGTTAGAGATTGAAGTAAGAGAATTTAATAAAGGACTCACTTTGACCGATGTAAAACCAAATTTAAATGGATAATTGGTTATATTTAAATTGAAATTTAAGTGAAGGTGCATGTGAGTTGGACCGAGACCTAAACTTAGAGTTTAGCTTCGAGTGGAAACGGGCTGAGCACAAAAGGGAACAATAGCCTAAAACTCGTGAGCTATTGGCATTAATCAAAGGGACTTGACATAGGAGACCATTGATAGCTTGTGGTGTAAAAAGAGGACCAAAGCCAAATATGAGTCGTGAGATATACCTACTTATAAATAAATTTTAGAAATTGTAATGTCGTACAATGAAGAGGGTCAGGAAAAAGTAATTAAGATTAGGATCTAAGAGTGAATATTAACAATGAGTTACACAGAAGAGAAAACAATATATGACAGAAAATTTAACGAGGGACACATAAAATAAATAGATAATCACTAAACGATTTACCTAGAGTAATTAATTCAAATCATGGCTTAAAGCCAATGTATGGTGTCGGCTAATAACTCAATGAGTTTTTGTCTGGCACGATGATGCCGCAAAAACACAAGGGCAAGATACGGTAGATGCGGGAAAAGTGTAAAACCAGATTGTGAAAACTTTATGGGAATAGCCATTAAAATAAAATTATCAATATGATAGAAATAAAATGATACCATAATATTATATATATATATATATATATATATATATATATATATATATATATATGAGTGAGAGAGAGAGAGAATATGCATGGTATACGTGAGATATGTGTGTTATAAAAAAAATACAAAAATACATTATGTATTGGATACATGATATGAATGTCATACAGATTTGTTGCTAAATACATACAGATGTGACATAAGCCCATAAATGAGCCAAGACTAGTATAAGGTAACTTGTTAGTATGTCTATAGGGTCATATGACTTTAGTCAAGATATACGGCTATGACCATGACATATGGCTTTGACCGGGATACATGGCTTTAGCCAGGACATACAATTTCAGCCGAGACATTCAACTTTTAGCTGGGATATATATATATGTATCTTTTTCATACGACCTCTAGGTTGGGATACCCCTTTATATTTTTCTAGGATCTAATCTAGATAATTTAATTTATGGGCACAATAGATAAAATAAGTAAAAATACATTCTATTTGAATATACTTTCTTTTATTAGTATTATATATAAAATAAGATGATTTGATAATAATATGTGATATGCATATGGGTTTTACTTAATTTATGGGTATAATACATAAAATTTATAATTATATATTTCGACATTGATACATTCTTTTATATGACTGTTTAAAACGGTATGTAATATAATAAATATTATCTTTCATAAAAAGCATGCTAACATAATAAATGAATTTTTATTTATACAAAATTTGATTATTTCTATAAATCTTGCACCATTTAGTTAAAATTCAGTGTGTAAGTTGTTTTTCTTTTGCGCGGATGTAGTTTATGCAGCAGAAGTGGAGTATATGTAGATCCAGTGATTCTACTAGAGGTGCACAACAGTGACTATAACAAAGACAGTTGTAGTCTTGTCATGCTCATAAAAAAAAATTTCATGCACCAGTACAATAAATACTTTAAGTTAAAGGTTATATATGTCTATTGTCTAAATTCCAGACGCTTAAAATGGATGCGGTGACAATTTTGTAAATATATTACTTGTTATATGCGTCTGTTATTTATAAATGTCAGTTATATAAAGTTTAGGCGTCTGTCATTATAAATAACAGACGCATATAAATAATTATATGCGTCTATCATTTATAATGACAGACACATATAACAACTAAGCTATTTACAAAATTGTCACCGCCTCTATTTAAAGTTTTAGACAAAGTATATGCGTCTGTCATTTAATGACAGACGCATATAACTATAAAAGAATATGCGTCTTATCATTATAAATGACAGACATATAAATGTTAGACGTCTGTCTTAAATAATAACAGACGCATATGATGTTATAATAAACGTCAGTTATTATTTAAAACAAACGCATATAATTTTTTTAAAAACCTAAAAACGAGCCTATTTATACAGTTTTGTCTGCAACAAATTATTTTCATCTGAAACTACTCATACATTTCGTCTCATCAACAGATCCAGCTTGTTAAATGGGATATGGGGAGGGGGGGAGTCCAATCTGACATTCTAAGAGAAAAGGGTACGTAAAAATTTAAAACCTTATAATTTTAATTTTAATTTTAATTTTGTGGTTATTATTTACTGTTCTGGTTTTTATTTGATGATATGAGTTGTTGGATATTTCTGCTTCTTTCTTTTGCTTTCGATGATATGGGTTTTTGATGATTTTTTTTCTTTTTAAGTAATCAGCATCACTTTTCAAGTTAGACGTTTGTCTTAAATAATAACAGACGCATATGATGTTATAATAGACGTCAATTATTATTTAAGACAGACGCATATAATTTTTTTAAAAACCTAAAAACGAGCCTCTTTACACAGTTTCGTCTGCAACAAATTATTTTCATCTGAAACTACTCATACATTTCGTCTCATCAACAGATCCAGCTTGTTAAATGGAATGTGGGGAGGGGGGGAGTCCAATCTGACATTCTAAAAGAAAAGGGTACGTAAAAATTTAAAATCTTATAATTTTAATTTTGTGGTTATTATTTACTGTTTTGGTTTTTATTTTATGATATGGGTTGTTGGATATTTCTGCTTCTTTCTTTTGCTTTCGATGATATGGGTTTTTGATGATTTTTTTTCTTTTTAAGTAATCAGCATCACTTTTCAAGTTTTTCGAAGTCATTATGCATATATATGGTTAATGTTTCATGTTTTATCATAATTGCTTTTGCTCCTTATCTTTTCCTGATTTGATTAAATACAAAATTCTTATGGTTTATCTTATAATTTTTTCTTCTCCCAACTGTTTCCCTTTGGCCAAATTTCTTCTCCCAACGTATTTCCTTGTTAATTATATGAGAGGGAGAGTGTGCATCAGAATTCAGAAGTCTCAGTGCTTCCTTGCCTCTCTGATTTTGATGCAAAATAAGCGATAAAAATAAAAATTAGAAGAATAACTGAAAATGAGAAATATAAAGGGAAAGTTGTGCTCGTGCGTTGTCTAAATCAGTAGATGTCTCTACTTGTATTTTTCTCCCCAGCTCTTCTTTGAGGGTTTAAGAGAGGGAAACCCAGATGGGTTTATGATGTTTTTCCTATTTCTATTGATTTCATAGCTTGTATTGGTGATCCTTTTTTGCATTAGTTCTTGGGTATCTTTAAATTTTCAATTTTTGGTTTCGGTTTGATGCCATATGTATCTTTTCTTTTTTCCTTTTTAATTATCAGATTGTTTTACTCAATTTTCAGATTTTATAAGGTCATATTTTTATGCATGCTGTGGATCTATGTGGTGCAAATATTGATATGATATTAATGTTGATCACCTTTTTGAGGAATTTGAGTGGTGAAGTACCCTTGGAGTCTGTCTATCATTTACTTTTTGTGCATACATCGATTTTGGTATATTTCTGTGGAAATCTAAAATCTCTACCTCTTCTGGCATTTGATGATGCATCTGATCCTGTTAGACATTCAATGACTGAAGTCAGAGAAAGAGACAATTTCTCCGATGTTGATGGATTAGGTAAAAATGTATAGTAGTTCTTTTGCTGATTTAGATTTTTGGTCCACAATTTTTTTTCCTTTCCAATTCTGGGAAAAAGGGAATTCGATCATTTGTTATCAGGACTATCCTTCATCTTGATCATTAGTAGGCCCAGTTTTACTTATTTTCAAATTCATGTTTGCATTTGTCCTGCTTTTTTGTATGAAAATATAGAACTGATGTTTCTCAAGTCTTTGATTTGCTTAACTAAATTGTTACATTTTCACGGCTTATAGATTTTGCTATTACTCATTTTCTTAGTTTTGTTGATTAAGTAATCTTATTCCTCATTTTCTCTCTTTTTAATGATATTTAATTATAGGATTCCTGGTCCTCAACTTACTAAATTCATGTTATCAGTACCAAATTCTAGATTTTATGAGTGCTTAATTATTTTAGTGATCATTTTGCCACGTGTTTGCCTAATTAGTCTAATTCTTATTATCACTGTAGTGATGTTAGAAACAACAGCTTGACTGGGAGTATTCCACAAAATATAGGCAACACAACTTCCTTCCGGGTCTTGTATGTACTTCATCCAACTCAGCAAACTGAAATTGATTGAATTTTTACTAAATATACCTTATATTGATAGGGACTTGTCCTACAACCAGCTAACAGGAGAGATTCCATTCAACATTGGTTTCTTACAAGTAGCCACATTGTATGTGCTTGCAACTTATCTCTATTATGGTTGATAGCTTTGATTTTGGGAGTGCCCAATGCCATTTTATGAATTTTAATCTTGATCCTCACTTGATAATATGATAGATTTTGATCTCGGACCAGGCTTCATTCCTCATATCAAGTTTTCCGTATTGAAATACAAGAACACTCAAGGTATATTTTCCTCATCTTAATATCATCAACCTTCTATTGATTTTAGTCATTATGGTTGCATAATTCCTACTTGAATTTCATGTGTATATAAATTTTCCAACTATATATATATATATATATATATATTATATTTTCAGATAGTTGCATTAACAGTTTAGCAATGATATGAAATTGATATTTTCAATCAACAATGGATTCAAAATCATCAATACCCATTCAAGATTTACTGATCATTAGATGTTTAAGGATATTATATATAATGTTTCTCTTGATTAAAAAACAATAAGACTTATATATATTGAACTTTTTTTGTGTGGTTAGATATGAATCGAAGTTGGATGTATGGTAGACGCACTACATTTGAATATTTGAATGGAGTTGCGGAATTTATTAGAATTGCGGAGGAAAAACAAATAAGGGAAAGAGAAGAAATGATTGTATGCCCTTGTGTTGATTATAAGAACATGAAAAAGTTTCGAGATGTTCATATAGTGAAATCTCATATGATAAGACGTGGTTTTAAGGAAGGTTATACGCGGTGGATATGGCATGGTGAGAGTGTTTTAACTGGGACACGTTCTAATAATAATGAATTTGATCAGCAAGGAGAAAATAACATTGATGATGAAGAGATTGATCATGTAGATGAGATGATAGATGATACGGAACATTTTGTGGAAAGGTCGGAATACCTTCAGAGATTGTTAAACGATGCTGATAAACCTTTGTATCCCAGTTGCAGTAATTTCACAAAATTGTCAGCCGTTTTTAAACTCTGTAACATGAAAGCAAAAAATGGATGGAGTGATAAGAGTTTCATGGCACTATTAGAATTATTGCAAGATATGCTTCCGGAGGGAAATGAGCTTCCCACATCTACATACGAGGCTAAGAAAATGTTGTGTCCCATGGGTATGGAATATAAGAAGATACATGCATGTCCAAATGATTGTGTATTATACCGAAATGAATATAAGGACTTGCATGAGTGTCCAATGTGTGGAGCATCACGTTACAAACATGGGAAAGTTTCTTCTGAGGATAAAAAAGGGCCTCCAGCTAAAGTATTATGGTATTTACCTATAATACCAAGATTCAGACGCCTGTTTGCAAATGCAAAAGATGCAAAAAACTTAAGGTGGCATGCAGAAGGAAGAAAACATGATGGAAAACTTAGACATCCTGCAGATTCTCCTCAATGGAGAACAATTGATAGAACGTTCCAAGAATTTGGTGGTGAAGTTAGGAATCTGAGGCTTGGACTTTGTACCGATGGAATCAACCCCCATGGCACACTCAGTAGTAAACATAGCACGTGGCCAGTTCTTCTTGCGGTTTACAATCTGCCTCATTGGCTGACTATGAAACGTAAGTATATTATGTTGTCGTTGTTGATATCAGGGCCTAAACAACCGGGAAATGATATTGATGTTTACCTTGCACCACTTATTGATGATTTGAAACTGTTGTGGGATGAAGGTGTGCCGATGTATGATGCATACAGTGAAAACATGTTTACCTTACATGTCATGATATTTTGCACTATAAATGATTTTCCGGCTTATGGTAACTTATCTGGGTACACCATGAAAGGAGCAAAAGCGTGTCTGATTTGTGAGGACAACATAATGGACCAACGTTTAAATCATAGCCAGAAAAATGTTTATATGAGTCATCAAACATTTCTCCCTCCTAATCACCCTTATCGTAAGAAGAAAAAGTCTTTCAATGGATATACCGAAATGCGAGTAGCTCGTTTGCCATTAACAGGAAATGAGGTTTTTGAACGAGTTAGAGAAATTGATAATGCATTTGGTAAACCTTTTAAACCTACTCAAAATGGTCCTTAGAAAAAGAGATCTATATTCTGGGATCTTCCATATTGGGAATACTTATCGGTTCGTCATTGTATTGATGTTATGCACGTTGAGAAAAATGTTTGTGATGCTATAATAGGGACATTGTTGAATATACCGGGAAAAATAAAAGATGGTATCAAAGTAAGAAATGACATGTTAGAAATGGGCATACGGATGGAGTTAGCACCTCAAGATACAGGGAAACGAACATATCTTCCCCCAGCTTGTTATACGTTGTCTAAAAAAGAGAAAACAAGCTTTTGTGAGTGTCTTTATGGTGTTAAAGTTCCATATGGATTTTCATCAAATATTAAAAGTCTTGTGTCAATGAAAGAATTAAAGTTGATAGGTATGAAGTTTTATGATTGTCATATTTTGATGCAACAATTTTTACCGATAGCAATTCGAGGAATACTACCGAATCATGTGAGGAATGTTATCACAAGACTTTGTTTTTTCTTTAATTCAATTTGTTGTGAGGTCATTGATCCAGATAATTTGGATGAGTTGCAAGCCAATATTGTTGTTACTCTATGTCAATTTGAAATGTATTTTCCACCTTCCTTTTTTGACATAATGGTGCATTTGGTTGTTCATCTTGTTAGAGAGATTAAATTGTGAGGCCCAGTGTATTTGAGGTATATGTATCCTTTTGAGAGATTCATGGGTATCTTAAAAGGGTATGTGAGGAACCGATATCGACCTGAAGGTAGTATTATTGAAGGTTACTCGGTTGAGGAGGGTATTGAATTTTGCACAGACTACTTATCAGGTGTTGAACCTATTGGCATTCCTAAGTCTCATCACGAGGGAAGACTTGGAGGTAAAGGAACAATTGGATTTAAAATGGTATTACCTGGTGCTCAGATGCATGAGAAAGCACATCTCATTCTGTTGAACCACCTTACACAAGTTCATCCATATTTAGAAGAGCACATGTCCATTTTAAGGCATTTGAATCCATCCAAAGGTGAAATATGGTTGACAAATGAACATAATAGTTCTTTTATTGGATGGTTTAAAGACCGAGTGATGCGTCAGTTATCAGAAGTGCCAGAAGATGTAACTGATACCATAAAATGGTTAGCCTATGGCCCTAGGATGAATATACGGTCTTATGAAGGATATGACATCAACGGATATACCTTTTACACTAAACGTCAGGATGACAAAAGCACAATGCAAAATAGTGGAGTTACTTTGATAGCTTCATCACGAGAATTTTCTAGTGCTAAAGACACCATGCCAATAGATGCTACGATGTCATATTATGGTGTAGTTGAAGACATTTGGGAGGTTGATTACAGGGAATTTATGATTCCTCTCTTTCGATATAAATGGATTGAAAACCGACGCGGTGTTCGAGTGGATGAGTTAGGAATCACTTTGGTTGATTTTAGCCGATTGGGTTATCAAGATGATCCATTCATTCTTGCTTCACAGGCTAAACAAGTATTTTATATTATTGACCCTGACGATAGTAAGTGGTCTATTGTTCTTCAAGGTAAGAGGCGTATTGTTGGTATCGATGATGTGGTAGATGAGGAAGAATATGATCAGTTTGATGAGACTCCCCCGTTTTCTATCGGGTTACCAATGCCAGTTGGGGATCAAATTACATGCGTGATGATCATACCGAAGGCATATGGATTGAAAAAGGATAATAATTGATGCATATATGTTTCTTGTAAGTTTATTTATAAATGTGTATTATGATTAATGTGGTTTATACTCATAATTACCAGTTTTGTTATTGTTTATCATATAAATCTATTGTTTTTATTTCCCTTTAAAATAAAGTATTATTATTGTGGATTATACTAACATATTTCTTTGTTATGCTTATATTACAGGAAATCATGTCCAATGAACAACCAGATTCTGTGCCATCAAGTATCATGACAAAAAGGAAAACTAGGGGAGCTACCGCGTGCAAAAAATTGAAGAAGCAAGGGAATGAACAAAAGACAATAGATTTCAATGAGTTTGATCGCCCAACAGGAACATACGCCGATATATTTAGTTCCTACGTTGGCCTTGTTGCACGTTCCCATGTGAACATCGCGATAAAAAGCTGGGATCTGGCCGATAAAGGTCTTAAAAATACAATTTGGGAAGATATCAAGGTAAGTTTCCTTCAAATCTATTAAGAAATTTGATTATAAAGAAGTAAAACTAATTAATCTAAAATATTATTTTGCAGAAAGAGTTCAACATTCCGGATGATAAGAAAAATATTGTACTCAGAACTGTTGGAATGCGGTGGAAGGATTTTAAGTATCGATTGGTGGTTAAGTACATAAAGAATAAATCAGTACAAAAGTCACCATTGGAATTATATGACTTCATCACCGAGAAAGATTGGGAGGAGTTTTAATAAGCACATGAATCTGAAGAATATGAGGTACTAATTATGAAGTAGATTAATGCAATTTATATTTACATTTATGCAATGCTTGATAATGGGATCTTCATTATTTTGTTAACAGCAAATAAGTGCCAAGGCGAAGGAAAAGCAAGCAAAGAATGTGCATCCACATTTCTCGGGTCGTGTGGGCTATACTGGGAAAAGGACTCAATGGATTATTGAAGATCTCATCTCTTCTTTTTCATCATCACCATCTATGAGCTCTGATGTTACATCATCATATGATCGAAGCCTAGATTGGGTAAGAGCTAGAACAAAAAAGACAGAAGAAAGAAATTATATAATCCCAGTATAAAAGACAAAAGAGGTGGCAACAAAAATCGTAAGTATAACTTGCTAAACAAACAATGGTATCAAGGAATTTGTAGGGCTTTTTATCTATGATTGTTTATAACATATTGTTTATCTGGTGAATAGAAGACATTACGGGGAGAAGTAGCCCAAGGTAGCTGGGTACCAGAGAGGCATGATGACATATTGTCACGTGCACTTGAAAAACCCGAACATTCTGGCTATGTGAGAGGTGTTGGAAGTGCTGTGACCATCAAAAAATTTTACGGTAATCCTGGAAAAAGGAAACTAGCAACATCCGTCTCACCTGAAGTTATTGAAGCGCTTGAGACTAAAATAGAGGCCATATTATTTGCTAAATTCTCGGCACATATTGCACATCTTGAGAATATGATAGAGGAGAGAACTATGAAGTCCTCTCAAATTGGCCCTGATATGGAGATGGAGATGGGCCCTTCATTTGCTCGCCCAACTTTCAGTAGTTGTCACTCTGTGGACCCACCATTTCCAATATCAGAATTACAGGTAAAAAGTACATTAATTTCATTAGTTCCACTTCCACTTTAATCTAGCTAATATTGATTGTTTGTGTTTTTGCAGATACCTACATCATGCAGACTTGCTACCATTAATGAAGGTAAGCAGGTGATTGTGGCAAGGGGTATGGTTTATCCATCCCTTATTGATGCTATGGTGCACAATCGACCAATCATGCCTAATCACGTCAAGGTATCTGTAGATGAAGTATTATCTGGCTGTCATGAAGCCGAACTTTCTGTGCCTACTGAATACTTAACTACAGTTGGGAAAGCAGAAGGTAGCTTTGTTCAATGGCCACAATATCTTGTGGTTCTTGGAGAGGTAATAATTTCTAAACTTATAAAATTTTTCAATATAAATTATCGCATTTCATATATCATAATATATCATAATTTATTATTAATTGATAGGAACTTAAATCCAAGCCATTAAAGAAGGCTCCAAAGAATAAACAAGGTAGCGGTTTATTGAAAGAATCAACTACAAAGCAACATGGGCCTTTAGTTAATGAGAACATTTTGGCAACTTTGAGTGGTGACATGAGGTTGATGCATGAGATGGTTGCTAAATTACCTACTGGGTATATTTTTGAAGTTCCTGCAGACATTACAGTATTTAAGTATCCAGTAGATAATCAGATGATTCATGTTGGTATGGAAGACATCGCTCAACTCATCTCCATGGAATGGCTTGATGTCTCGATCATTCGAATATTTATGATATAAGATTATACTAATTATTACTAATATTATAAGATTGATTTTAAAAAATACAAAAATAATACTTATGTATGTATTGTGATTCATGCATGCAGGTACCTTCATAACTTGTGCGATACATTCTTCATATTGTCGATCAGATTTCTTTGTCCAACAATGCTTCGTTTCATGTTCACAGAGACTAACTCAGCAGAAAGATATATTATAGAAGCTTTGAAGGAACAAAGAGATAAACATTTCATTCTACTACCATATTTCGAGAAGTAAGAAATATTTACATTCATGTTTGCATAATTTTTATTCTCTAACATTTTTACTAACTTCTAACATATTTGCATATCTATAGTAACCATTGGATGTTGATTGCATTTTGCTGTGAACGGAGTGAGACATTTTTCATGGATCCTCTATCTCGTGGCAGCCGCGATATAAGTCTGAAACCTCATATTAACCTGTAAGTTATAATACTACTAGCTAATAGTTTCTACGATGTTTGTAGCGTTTTCAATATTAATGCCGATTTTGATATACATTTATTTTTCAAAGCCTATAGAACTTATGCTATAGAAGGTGGAAAAAATAAAGGTGCCAGGTTAAAATGGAATGACATTTCGGTGAGAATTTTATATTCTGAATTACTAGTTAAATTAAAGTTTTTATGATTTTATAATCCTTTATTTAGCATGGGACTTTGTTGTTTTTTCTATTTTAAGTGCCCTCAACAACAAGGAGGTGTTTAATGCGGATATTACATCATGAGGTATATGTACGAAATTGTCGTATATCATAACAGTAATACAACATTACCTAAGGTACGTTCTTTCAAATACTAGTCAGTTTATATTACAAGTATAATACATAACTAGCTATTAATTTTTTCATTTCTAACATATTTTCTATTATCTGTTTATTTGTCTTGTAGGGCTTTGAAAAATGATCATATAGTCAAGATAAAATTCGGCATATGTGGTCAAATTACTTTATGAGAGAGTGTATGTAATATTTTTATTTACTTTTGTAAAATATTTCATATATATTAATGAGAAATACAATTTTAAATTAAAAAATTTTGAATAACTTGTAGATTAATTATTTAATGTGAATTGTTTTAGGCATGATGCTATTGCTTTGATTTATTTAATTTTTTTAGTTTGTATTATCCAGTGAATTCTTGATTATTGAGTTTTGTGAGTTGAATATTGGATGCCTATTGTGGCTTATTGAAGCTAAATTATTATGAATTTTGAAGTGCGCAGGTTATATATATATATATATATATATATATATATATATATATAAATGGTAGCATTATAATATATATGAACCTAAATTTTTTAAAAAAAAAACAAATACGCGTCTGCTATTATTAAACGACAGACGTGTATAATTGATTATATGTGTTTGCTATTATCGACAGACGCGTATAACTATTTATATGCGTCTGTCAAAATGACAGACACATAAAATATATATCATATGCGTCTCCTATATATGTGTCTACTATTTGACAGACGCATAAAATGCAAAATAACAGACACGTATAACACTATTTTGTACTAGTGATGTACTGTGTATATTTTAAAATAAATATATGTCTGTAAATAAAATATGTATCTATTTATAGTCTGTAAAAAATACATTTCACATAAATATATCAGGTGTATTTATTTTTATCTTGAGATTTGAATTAGTTAATGTATAATGTATTGTCTATAAGTTCTGCGTATACATAAAAGTCAGTCAGATTATGGCACCAACTTACACATTGCTATTATAAGTGGGTAAGGGGGTGTTACAGTCTGTCTTTATTAATAACTTATAATCAAACTAAGTGGAATCATCTTTGAGTTTTGTTTCAATCTTAAGCACTTTTTCTGTATATGCTATATACTTCGACAGATGTTCGAAGTCTCAAAGTATTGTGCTAAATATTTTGAGAGGATACTTATCGAAATGAGAGAGGGTTGATGGGTTCAAATTGTGTAACTAGCTAGTTTGGATTGGTACAGTTGATTGGGGATATCTGGGTTCAAATCTTTTCTTAGCTTTGACCATTTGAAGATGTAGACTGCTCTATCAGTTTAAATTAATTGTTGTATTATGTATCATTAATTATTCAATTAGCAAAAATGAAAATGCATATTCTTTGTGGCTAGAGACCGGTTGAAGATGAACAATAAGCAAGCCAAATTGCTTCTAGCCTATATAATTGAGCAAATAATAAATTAAAAATTATTGTTTAGATCATTTTTTTTTCATACACTAAATCAAAATATAAATTAAATTTCGGCATTGAATCTTTTGAGCTATTCAATTTCAATTCAGTTTTTCTTGCTTTTAGGTGTGGAATGGAATCTATTAATTTAGTGTAAATGCATTTTAGGCTCATATATTATCCGACCCGCTACTATACATTGAAGAAATCTGTCGTGGTCTCAAGAAGCAATTAAATCTGTTTAAACTTAACATTACTAAGATAAATTAGATAATTGCACTTGTAGATATCACTAAGGCACTTTTCCATAAGACAAAAATTCTCTGCAAGATTGGTGATAAATATTTACATTTTTTTAGAGATTAGTGGTATATATTTATTTATAAATGCACATTGTTTATTTATTTAATAAAAGAATCACATTATTACTTTTTTTTTTTGCCTAAACAAACAAAAAATTAGACTAATTAGCTGAAACGTCTGATCGAATTTTCAGATTTAAAATTATGGTTTTTAGAAATTTAAAATTGTTGTCACAGATGCTATTGAGCTCTCTAGTTTTGCTATATAAGTACCCTTTTGTTGTCATGGACTCCTCTTCTATTGTTAAAGTTGGTATGACTGTTCTCATTTCATCTTTAATTTTTCTTTCTATTGAATTTTTTGAAATTTCTTCCTCATCAAATTATTATTGTTGTTATTTTGAACTTTGAAAAACATGATTATTTGATTAGTATTATTGGGTAATTTTTAAAATTTTGTAATATTATTAACAAAGAAATTTGGAAATGGTCATCAGACTTTTAATATGAAGAGTAATTTCATAGCAATAATGTAAAATTATGTAGATTTTTTTGTATGTGCTTTGAAGTAGCATGTTGATTTAAAATGCCTTAATATGCTTAAATTATCATGACAGTTCTATTTATCTAGTTGTAAATTTTGGTAGCTTGATTTTATATGACTATTTTCATTTTGTGCTTCTCAAAAAATGAAACTATTGCTGTTAACTTTCTTCATGCAAGTCCATCGGCATATGTAATACATTTCTTCATTTCTTTTCACTGTGTTGTTCATTTCCTTTTTATACTTTTGTTGCTTGGTATCTAATGAATGCAGTCATGTCTGCTTATGTAATATGTTTGTAGTTTATGATATTATTTACTTACTTTGGGTTTCATTTATTCTATTGCTTGATTTATCCCTTCATTTGCAGTCTTTATGAGATTGTAGATAAGTCACTCCAAAGCTCTGATGACAGGTTGAAGATTTTGTCAGATTAGTTCAGACATGATTGAGAAAAATTCAGGTGTCTTATATTTTCCTTTTTGATTAGTATTATTAGTTAACTAACAAGATATGTTTTATACACATTAACATTGTAGCTAGAGATGACCAAGCTAATTCACTACTTCAGGTCATTGTAATGCTTGTGACATTTTTCTAGGTCTGTTTATTTCTAATGAATTTTCATTTGTTTATTCAATTGTAATGCTTGTGACATTTAATTTCAAAATAATTACAAGTTGTTTGTTTAAATGGGATCTTTGTATATGACCTTTTATTTCTTGCCTGTGAACTTTCTATTCTTGTTGCATTTTGTTGAATAGGTCAATCCTGCTCGCAGCACTACAGGCTTGATTGAAAAAATTAATTATGGACGAATATAGTCATCACCAATTATTGAAAAAGATCAACTAAGAAATTCGTTATTATATACAAAGTAAATTAATGACAAATATTTTTGTCACAGATTGTTACTAGATATATTTTTAATGACTATTGACATGGTTTAAGATGACAACTAACGTCATATTATATCATTATTTAGTGATTACGAAACATTTTGTTATCAAAACTTATTAATTTTGTGACAAATTATTTTTTCATCATTAATAAGCATCTGATGACAAAACAAATTTATTAAATGGGATTTTTTATGACGATTTATTTTTGTAATATTATTTTACTATTAAATGACATTTACATCTTCTTCATATTAAAATTATTATTTTGTGAGGAATATTTTATCAAAATTAGGTAACAAAAGATTAACTTAAACATAGCAACAAATAATGTCAAAAAATTGGATAATTTTAGTTAAATGACATGTTTTGTCACTAAAATACTAAATTTTGGTGACGAATAGGTGATTTCGTCATTGAACACATTAACTTTTAATGACAAATACAATATAAGATGATAAAATTTTCATACAAATTGCGATGTATTTGACCTTACAAAAAGTATCAAATTATAGCGACAATAGTACTTATCGTCACCATAAGTAATATGTCAAATATATCTTTTACCATGCACATACAGTGACGATAAAATTCTGTTACCAAAAATTTTTTGTGATGAAAATTGAATTTTATATGGCGATTTTTAGAGTAATTTGTTTGTGAAATTTCTTGCAGTATTGGTCTTTCGGATTGGTGTATTGTTGGAGTTCAGCCTATTACAAACAAGTGGAATAATGATTTTTATGAGTATGTTCTGTATATGGTGAGATTTGGTTAAAAATTGAGAGGTGAGATGTGCTTTGTGATTATTGTGATGGGTAGTGATAAGATTCTTGGATATGATGGCGATGGGCAATAGCAAAATAAATGAAGGTTCTGTTGATCTTGTCGTCGGAGCAGAGGAAGGTGGCGACGAAACGGGTGTGATTGGAGTATTGCCGGAGTTCAATTTGTTGCAATTAATCATGACATATTTTAGCAATTAATCACGTCCATTTCTTAGGTTTCGATTACTTGTATTAGTTTTTTAGGGAAGAATGTAGGGAAGAAGAAGAAGAGAGAAATCAACTGTGACTTTTCTTCATGACAATAAAAATAAAGCTTTGACCGGTTGAATATGCCATGTCAGACTTGCGAATTTTACATCCCAGCTAATTTTTTTATCTGGTATTTGGAATTAATCAAATTAATTCAGAGCGCGCCGGATAGAATTCCAAAGGGTAATGAGTCATTTTCTCAATAATATTTAAAATAATTGCATACCCAAAACTTGAAATCAAAACCTTTAATTAAATTGGAATAACCTCGTGTCAATTTATCAATTCCCTCTTGGGTAGCCAAAAAATTTTTTATTGTGAAAAAAAGAGCATGAAAAATACACATTTTATAAATTTATGTGAGCAATATTTAACCTCTTAAGATGAGGTATGCAATAGGCTTTTTTGAACAGATTCAGGGGTGAACCTATGTATTAAGTCTTTATCAGAAATTACAACTGGTGCATTGCCCACAAAAAATCCAAAACCAAGCTCATTTTTATCACCACCATATGAATCACCACCTTGGTCCCTTGGCCTGACATCTAAAAGCCAACCACACAAACCTTGAATACACAAGCAAATTTAAACTTGGCCAAGTAAAGTTATTGAAAGCTAATGTCGTTGAGTGTTTGCTACTAGCGCAAAACTGGTGTCTCTGTGTTGCCAACATTTGTTGCTTCGTTGCGAAGCTAGTAGGTGCGCTGGTCATCAAGTGGAATATCAACCATCAAGTGGAATATCAACTCTTTTCACTCTTGATTTCATAATGAATTCATGAAATGCAATATTTAACATATAATAAATTACTATTTTATAAACATATAATCAATATTCACTATTTTATAAGAAACCCATCAAAATATATCTTGTAAAATTCATGATTAAATAAAGTGTTGGGCTTTATGGTAATGGGCCGCCCATGTGGGCTTGACCCAGCCTAGACCCATATCTTCTTATATATAAAATTATGAAAAGATATAACTTTTGAGAAGAAGAATAACGAAATGATATAAGGAAAAAGAGATAACTTTTCATCGTTAGTTTTCTCTGAAATTCTGAAAGGAATTTCTTCATCTTCGTTTCATCACAAGAGAATCAAGAGCGTTCGTACTATGGAACCCAGTCAAGTTCTGGTAATTTGTCTCTGCTTGAAGCATTGAAAGCGCACGATTCATGCTCAACAAGTAAGTATCCGATGCCCTTGTATTTCTACATTGGTATCAGAGTCATTTTATGCAGTTTTGTGCTTGAAATCATAATTGTGATGATTTTGGAGAAATTAACTATGCAAATTCGAATTTTCTTCAATTTTCGTTAAATAATTCTTCAATTTCATTATTCGAATTTGGTATCGTTGGAAAGCTCTCGTCACAAGCTTTCTAACGAGTATTGTTGCATAATTTTCTGATGAGTGGATGAATTTTTATGATTTTTCAAAGTTTCTGTATATATATTTTTTTGAAAATAATCATTAAAACGATTCTCACTCTCATATTGGGTATGTGTTGTCCAAGCACGGCCAAAATGATGTTGAAATGGAATAAAAATGGTCCAATAGTTTTAAAACTGTCAAAAATGTGTAAAATTTCAAAAATCGATGCAAAAAAACCCCGGAAGACGGCGCGTGTACTGAACGTGCCGCCTCGGCGCGTGACGCGTGATGCGCTGGCGATTGAAGAAAACTATTTCTGACAGTTTTTTTGCCACGTGTCACACCATGTGTCCATGACACGGGGCACTCTTGGCCACGTGGCATCATCCGATTAGTCCACGTGTGCTGACGTGGCCTGTGGCGCATTTGGCACGTGTAGAGCGCGTAGTGGCGCGTTTGGCACGTGCAGGGCTCATGGAGGCGCGTGTGGCTCATGACGGCACATGCAGGGCGCGTGTGGGGCATGACGGCACATGCAGGGCGCGTGGCGGCGCATGGACAGACTTCGTTCGGTGCGTGAACGAATAATTTTGGTCAAATGTTTTTTAATTCTTAAAAAAAATTAATTTCCAATTTAATGGATATTTTTCAAAATTTTAGTGACTGTTTTGATGAGAAATTTGGAGGAAAATTATGCAAATAAGAACATGTAATTGATGTTTATCTTATTTTGATGCATATATATTATTATTGTTATATTACATTATATAATGAATGCATTGTGGGAATATTAGATTGGTAGATTAATTAATCTCATATAATATAGAATTAATTGACGCATGTTTAAATTAAACAATGATAACTGGACTTTGTTAGTAGGAGTTGATTGAACTGTATATACAGTTTTTTTGTTTCTACTACTTGTGTTAGGTTATTATTGATTAATTTAAAGTATTGTGACTTGAAATTGATGAAAATCAATAAGAAATTATGCTGATTCTAATTATAATCATTGTCTCTAAATAGTTGAAATGACTACTATGAAAAGCATTATTGCTGACTTGAATCAAGGAGATAAGCTGAATGATAAAAAATATGACATTTGGCATCGTAAAATTCAGTATCTCTTAGAAGAACAAGATATGCTATAAACAATAATACAACCAATGGCTGAGCCTGAGCATGAAAACACTGCTCAACATAGGTGAGATATGGAAGCATATCAAGTCTATAAGCACAAGGACATAGTTGCTCGCATATTGATGCTGAGCAGCATGAGAAATGACTTGATGCTACGCTTTGAAAAGCACCGCTCAGCCCAAGTAGTTTGGGATGCTGTTAAGGTTCAATTTGGTGGAACCTCAACAACAAGATTGCGTCAGTTAACTCTAAAGTTTGATGCCTATAAGAAAAATTCTAATCATACAATGAGGCAACACCTTACTGTGATGTCTAACATGATAAGTGAACTGAAAGGTGCTGGCCATGAGATGACTGACGAGCAACAAGTTCAAGCTGTGATTCGCTCTCTGCCAAAAGTCTGGGAACACATGCGTGTCAACCTTACCCATAATGATAATATAAAATCTTTTGATGATGTTGCCCGACGTGTTGAGCTAGAGGAGGATCGCCTTCTTGCTAATAAGCCTGAAGGAGAGGCTTATATGACTGAGTCTAGAGGCAAAGGGAATTCTGGCTCTGGGCAAAAGAAATGGAAAGGTAAGGGCAAATGGCAAGGAAAGGGAGAGAATAAAACAAAATTTAGTGGAAATAAGTGCAAGCGTGGGAAACGCAGTGGAAAGAAAGGCAAGAACATGAATTGCTTCAACTGTGGGAAGCATGGTCACTTTGCTCGTGATTGCACTGAGCCAAAGGTATTGTATGACCAAATTAGTCCCTCGAAATTATATGTGAGTAGTTGCTTGATGTTAGCTGAAACTGTTCTTTATTGGACTGTAGATTCAGCAGCAACAGACCATATAGCAAGGGACCGATATGCCTTTATGGAATTTCGTCGAATTTCCAAAGAGGAGTAGAAAAATCTATATGGGGAATAATGTTTCGGCTGATGGCTTGGGATCAGTTCCTGCAGGCTAATGCTGCGGGGAGGTCGCACGTTTTATCTCCATTATGTGCTTTATGTTGCTGATATTCGACGAAATTTAGTTTCTATTATTGTTTTGCTTGGACTTGGCTTCAAAATTATTTTTGAAGATGGTTGTGTTAAAATACTTTTGGACAAATTTTTTTATGGTTCTGGATATATGTTGAATGGTTTTATAGTGCTAGACACTATTTTTATAGATGTTAAGCAATCTATATTTCTTATTGAAAATTCCAATAATGTTTCATTAATTGATGATACTAAATGACATGCTAGATTAGGACACACTGGGCAAGATCGTTTAAAAAGATTAGCAAAAGCTGGTCTTTTAGGATCTGCTAAGAAAATAGATTTACCTATTTGTGAGCATTACCTAGCTGGAAAAGCAACAAGATTGCCATTTGGCAAAGCCAAAAGAGCCACATTTCCTTTACAGCTTATACAATCTGACATATGTGGCCCAATGAATAGTAGAGCAAGACATGGTGCTCGCTATTTCATCATTTTCATAGATGATTTCACTAGATACGGTCACATTTATTTGATCTCCCATAAATCTGAAGCATTAGATTGCTTCATACGATATAATAAATTGGTTGAGAATCAATTGAATTTGAATATAAAATCATTACGGACCGATCGAGGGCTTGAATATCTATCTGATTTATTCAAAAGTTATTGTGATGATAAGGGTATAGCTAGGTAGCTAACTATTCCTTCTACTCCGCAACAAAATGGCGTAGCAGAAAGAAGAAATAAAACCCTATTGGACATGGTTAGGTCAATGATGGTGCAAGCTAATTTACCAATTTCCTTTTGGGGAGATGCATTAATGACTGCTGCCTACATTCTAAATCGTGTACCATCAAAATCTATTCATTCCACTCCATATGAATTATGGAAAAGCGAAAAGCCTGACTTAAGCCATATGCGCCCATGAGGTTGCGCAGCTTATATCCATAACACTTCCCATGAATATGGAAAACTTGGTCCGAGGGGAAAGAAATGTTTCTTTATAAGATACTCAGAATTCTCTAAAGGATATGTATTTCTGGGGGAAGACACAAATGGAAGAATAACAGAAATTGAGTCACGAGATGTCATTTTCTTAGAAGAGGACTTTCCTGAAAGAGGTGAGATAAATGAGGATTTCCAATTTTATGAATTGGAATATCATGAGACTAGTGGGAGTGCAAGTATAATTGATTTAGCACTCACAGAGCAAGAATTTATTGCTCCTCCTGAACCAAGTGGGAGTGAAAGAATGTCAGTTTTTGCTCCAATGGAGCAAGACGTTGAACAATCTCAACCTCGACGTAGTAATCGTGACAAGATTTCCCATCGTCGATTTGAGATTGAGGGGGAAGCTTTTATGATTGCTCTAGATGAAGAAGAGCCTAAAACAGTACAACAAGCTCTTTCTGGTCCTAAAGCAAAAGAATGGATTAAAGCTATGAAAGAGGAAATGGATTCGATGATATACAATCAAGTCTGGGATTTGGTTGAGAAACCGTCTGATCATAAGACTATTGGAAATAAATGGATTCTCAAAATAAAACGTAAGGCGGATGGGACAATAGAAAGATTTAAAGCTCGATTAGTAGCTAAGGGCTATACACAAAAAGAGGGAATTAACTATAAAGATACATTCTCACCTGTAGTTAGGTTTGCATCAATTCGCCTCATTCTGGCTATAGTAGCACGAATGGACTTAGAATTATATCAAATGGACGTTAAAACTGCTTTTCTCAATGGAGAACTAGATGAAGAGATTTATATGGATCAACCTTTAGGTTTTGAACTCAAAGGACAAGAGCGCAAAGTTTGCAAGCTTAAAAGATCCATTTACAGTCTTAAGCAAGCATCAAGACAATAGAACCTCAAATTTCATCAAGCCGTATTAAAGGATGGTTTTAAGATGATGGAGGAAGACCATTGCGTATATGTTAAACGTTACAACAATGGTTTTATAATTATGTCCTTGTATGTCGATGACATTTTAATAGCTAGAAATGATAAGAAGTTGATTGATACTACCAAGAAATGGTTATCATCGAATTTCGAAATGAAAGATATGGGTGAGGCTAGTTATGTACTTGGTATTAAGATCCTGAGGGATCGCTCTAAAAGACTTCTGAGTTTATCTCAGGAGACTTATATAAAGAAAATATTAGAGCGTTACCATATGCATGAATGTAAGTCTGTGGATCCCCTGTCGAAAGGAATCTGAGCCTTAGTCTAGATATGTGTTCCAAGACATCGGATGAAAAAGAACGAATGTCTAAAGTACCATACTCCAACGTTGTCGGTAGTCTGATGTATGCAATGATGTGCATACATTCAGACATTTGCTATGTTGTTGGTCTAGTAAGCATATTTCAATCTAATCCAGGTCTGAAACACTGGATGGCAGTCATGAGAATATTGAGATATCTAAAAGGAACTTCAGACTATGTTCTATGTTATCAAGGGAAGGATTTGCACTTAATTGGTTATACTGATGCTGATTGAGGAGGTGACATAGATCAGCGCAAATCGACCTCTGGATATGCATTCTTGCTTAATGATTGCGCAATTTCATGGAGTAGCAAGAAGCAATCTTGTATAGCTTTATCGACGATAGAAGCTGAATATGTAGCATGTTCCTCAGCTATACAAGAGGCAGTTTGGTTGAAAAGATTTTTGCAGCACATAGAAATTGTCAAGTCAGCATCTGAACCTGTGACAATCTATTGTGATAGTATGGCTGCATTAGCTTATGCTAAGGATCCAAAATATCATGGAAAGACCAAACATATCCAGATTAGATATCACTATGTTAGAGACATGATTGCGGAAAATGAAGTGATTCTGAAACACATTTCTACAAACAAAATGGTAGCAGATCCATTTACTAAACCAATAGCTAGAGATGTGTTTGCAAGGCATGTAAAATCTCTAGGCTTATGTAGAATGTAATCAATATAAGTTATGTAAGATCACTTGGTTTTTGCAAATGATATATCATTTTAATTGATTAATGATTATTCAATTATATGAATATATTGTAAATACCAGTTAGCACAATTCGAATATGTATGTCGATAGACTTAGATTGACTCACTCACATGAGTAATCGCCTCTGGCGCTATGGAGCGAGCAGAGATAAGACCATAAATGCAGAGGCATTAAGTGAATGACTAAGATGCAATGGGAGCGATCTTAGTTTTTATTTATTTTTATAAGGTCGCCTTGATGAGGATCAAGATGAGATTTTTTGTATATATAAGAATCGACATGAATGACTTCCCCACCATTCATGTGTCTATATAGAGGAAGCTGAGTGTGAAATTTGTTATTTAACATTGTTGAATGTATAAATAAAAATTTCAAGTTTGGCGCATTAGGAGCGATAAGACTAATACTCATATGTTGTTTATTTATTTTGAACTGAGAGCAAGACATACACTCTTTTATTTTTGACAAGAAAAGAGTAGCTCCACCATAGCATGCAATTCATACTGCATGTGCTATACGACCTATTAGGAAGCAAAAGAATGGATCCCTGCTTCTTCGCTATGTGAGTCCTAGAAATCCTAGAAATGGATTTCAAACAACTTTTACCCTTTGTGACTTTTGACTATATCATGATGTGATGAATTAATATTGGTTATCTTAGGATGTATCCTATAGTCATGGAATGATTCGATTTAACGGAACACTCCTAGAAAAACGAGTTAATTCAAAACTGATTGATATGAGGGCAAAAGAAAGAGTACTTTGCTTATGCACTCACAGCTTGTGTTCACCAGCCGGAGTTATGATGCTTGATGAAGCGAGAAGTAACTTAGAATACAAGTGATTGTAAGAATGATTTGAGTATAGATTCATGAGGGATTGAATGATACTCGAATTAAGTGTATTGAGAAAAATACTTGGGGTAATTAAGCACATTATCGAAAATAATTATATCTTTGGGTTGATATCTCCTATATGGCCTATAATTAGGTTTGTATTGGAGCTCCCATAATTTATGTGCTTCAGGTCGCACGGTCCGTTCGCTTGTATGAAAGATTCTTTGTTTAAGTTTGAAATGTGAGATGATATTTGGATTGAGCCAAGCCCACTTTGGGCGAGTGAGAGATGTTGGGCTTTATGGTAATGGGCCGCCCATGTGGGCTTGATCCAGCCCAGACTCATATCTTCTTATATATAAAGTTATGAAAAGATATAACTTTTGAGAAGAAGAATAACGAAATGATATAAGGAAAAAGAGATAATTTTTCATCGTTAGTTTTCTCTGAAATTCTGAAAGGAATTTCTTCATCTCCGTTTCATCACAAGAGAATCAAGGGCGTTCCTACTGTGGAACCGAATCAAGTTCTGGTAATTTGTCTCCGCCTGAAGTATTGAAAGCGCATGATTCACGCTCAACAAGTAAGTATCCGCTGCCCGTGTATTTCTACATAAAGTTTAGATGCAAATCTTTTGTTGGAGCAATGGCAGCAGCTCGATGACATAAGGAAGGCATCATCCGTGGAATTGCACTTTCTTAATTTCTAATGGAGTTGAGGACAAGCAATGGCGAAGCATGGTCCCCCTAAAGAGAAAAAAAATAAAAAATCATAAGTAGTATTTGTATTATGTAGCCTCCCATAAAACTTCATTATATATATATATATATATATATATATATATATATATATATATATATATATATATATATATATATATATATATTGATTTAATTCAATAATTTATTTTTCCACTATCAATTTAATACTGAAATTAGTAATGTTTTTTAAAAAAATCAATAATTTATTTGTAATTTAATTTATTTTGGTTATACTGTTTAAAAATAAATGACTTTTCTTAATTTTATGATTTTTGAGAGGTAAAAGGGAATATTTAGATCTATTTATTTATTTTGAACATTGACCTATAATCTCAAATCTAAATTAGTATTTGATAATTTTACCAGAGCACCAACTAACATTTTCGTGTCAAGTAGAAGCTCAACTTACACTTTATGCTATACTTTGAAACATCTTTACAAAACCTTCTAGCAAGCTAACCTAATTTCGAAAAAACTAGAAAGACTTAAATTAAAATTGCAAATCACACATCCATTTCCATCCGTTTTTGTTATTGTGGCTTAAATTACAAATCTCAACTCTTATTTCTTCAATCTCATAGCTGAAATTAAATCCGTCAAGTATATAATGAAAAGCAACACCATGAATAAAATATTGTCTATTCATTTCATGTATTTTCTAATTAATTTTATATTAATAAATTTTATATTTATATATATATATATATATATATATATATAGAGAGAGAGAGAGAGGGAGAGAGAGAGAGAGTACGAACATGCTACAAATTATATATAAACTACAATATTTTGGCCAATTGGCCTCCAAATATACTAGTCATCCATTACTAAGAACACGAGAGGTTTTTGGATGGAGGTAACGTGTGAAGGCTAAGTAAATTGAAACCCATGAGGACATAGAACGTTGTACGCAATCAGTTTCTCCTATTAAAGATGAAAACGAAGTAGTCGCAAAGATTGAAGTGATGAATTAGAAAAATAAAGCAATTCATTTCTCTTTGATTGCTAGCTCATTCTTTATACCGAAAAAAGGAGGCTTTTGCTGCTGAAGCTAATAGTAATTATGATTGTTAGGAAAAGGAGGAAGACGATGACCTATATATAGTGGAGCTTGGTAAATTCGAAAGGGATGAACATGCTCTAATTATGGGGGAATCTGCTTGTCGGCGATGGTTGGTTGGTGACCGGGTGGTCTACGTAGTGGAAGGTGGCTAGGCAAATTAGATCTGCAAGAGGACGCTGGTGAAGGTGGTTGGCCATTAAGATTTTGGCGTTGAAAGAGAGATTTTGGTGGAGAGAGAAAGATTGATAAGAAAGACATTTCAATCAGTGAAATAACATATTATTAAATGAAAATTAGAGGATGTATATGTGCTATAAAATAAAATTGAAGAATATTATTGTGCATAAATAATAGTGATAAGTTGGAGAAGATGTGTGAAATTTATCCTTAATTACCGTTATAATTAAATGCCAAATCATGTTTTTTTGTTTGAAAAATGCTCATATTACGCCATGAATATTGAATATAGTTGATTGGTGAGATTGGGCTAAATGTAACATCCTATATACATGCAAGCAAGTTAACTGCTTTATTAATTTATGAACCTGAGAGGGATAATCAGAAAGAATGAAAGAAATTTAATGTTATTAATTAGATATTATCTTTGATTTCTCTTGAGACATCTTGAATTATCCAGCCAATGGATAAATCATGCATAAAAATAATATGTGAATCACGTCATGATGTAACATTTTTGTTTAAATCATACCAAAAAAAAAAAGGAATTAGATTATGAAATCCAAAGTCCACCGAACGAAAGATGATGAGGTTCTTTTTTTATACTCCAACTCGAGACATTACATAAACCATTACCATTAACATTGCCGCCACCTTTTTTTTTTTTTTTTTCTCTCAAACAAACCGCATTTGCATTAATTGAGAAGGAAAGAGACAAATAACAACAAACGAGATGGAAATTAAATTAGAAATTGAAGAAAACAAACTCAAGTGTTACATTACAATGTCATTTGGGTTTAATGGATATTAAATGTTGGAGTATGAGATATTTATTCATAAAATAAATAAATAAATAATTAAGTATGAGGGTCCCACTGGGTCCAATTAGTCTCACTGCCCCTGCGGGGTAAGCTATTAATCCTGGTGTACACATCAACCTTGAAGGTGGCACCACATATCACTCCTTCACTATCAACCCTTGGCATTGCTCTTATCTTGTTCATTGGATGCTCAAAGCTCATTAATCCCCCTTCACTATGAAACATAAACCCTGCCCATTTCCACATCCACCCATCTTATTAATCAATTCACATTACATATTTACAATGACAATATAATTAATTAAATATGGATAAGTACTTTAGACTAATAAAATATTGTGTAAAATAAAGAATTAATTACCAGGTGGGAAGGGAGCAAAGGATTTAGCACAGCCAGCTTTGATGACATGTAAATCATCAGAAATTACCACAGAACCATCACCAGCGATACCCCAATAAAGCTTCACTCCACCATCAGAACCCTGTACATGTATTCATTCATTTTAAGAGTAGAACTCAAAAGTTATACATATGAATTAATTATATCACCTAATCATTAATTAATTATCAATATTAAAACATCGACAGTACATACCAAGGCAACAAAGACAGTACCAACCCTGCTATCATAGATTACAAAAGCAAAGCTGCCTTCAAGATCCTTAACAACTTGATCAGCTGGATATGGCCCTCTATCCCGAAGTGTCCTGTATGCCTCTATCACAAACATTGCCTCATTGGTTCCCTTTGTCAGCCCATATTGTCTATTTAGTATGCACAAGTTGTCCAATCTCCCCAAGAACACGCAATACACATCCTCAAACCCACAAAACAACCTGCTCAATTTCCTAGCTTAGTCATACGTATATTTTTATCAAATCAAACACATAATGTATTAATTACCTCTGATGTGGGGAGAAAGGGTTGTTGGGACGAACATAGGCAAGAACAGCAGCTTCTCCAAAGTTGATAGAGAAAGTGTTGTGAGGATGATGAGATAGGAAGTCAGTGAGAGTTTCTTGTGGAAGCTTTGGCTTCTTAGCAGATTTTTGAGATTCTGGACTATTTAGCTCTTCTGGAGGATGAGCAAATGCCTTGTGAAATATACCCAACATTTCTTCTTCCTTTCTTTCGCTTTGGTTTTTTTTTTTAATTTTATAAAATGTCTTTTTTTCGCTTTGTCAATAAAATTTGTTTATGGAGATGAACAACTTCTCAAGTATTTATATGCATGCTTGGCTCTAAGGCTTCTAGGTCAGGGGCTTTTTTCTTTTATTCTTGAAAATCTATGGGTCACAATGACATAATCAGACGTGGATGTTAGTGTGATGGGATAAGGATTCTCTTACTCCGAGGTAATCTTATCCATGAGTTTTTCTTTCTTTTTCTTTTGAAAAAAATAAATTAATTGAAGCTGGCCACCTGAATAAGAATTTTTTTTTTTAATCTTTTTGATCTAAAATCATCCTGTAGAAGATTTTTATTGTTTAATTCGTCTAATAATCTCCTGCTTAGCATGAAGAAATTCTTTAATTATAAGATCACGTAATTTTGTAGAATGAAATAATCATTTTTTTTTGTTTTAAATTGCAATCTGTAAAATTAAACAATGAGATATTAGCTATATATACACACACGAAAGGACTTATGTATATTCATTTGCATCAATCAACTAATTATATATGAAGAAAACGAATATAATTAAAATTGAAAACTTACACCACAAATAAAGTAAAACATCTAATACAAAATTAGAATTGAAATAATAATAGAATTATCCTCTTTGAAACACTCAATTATTTAAATATTACATCTTATATTGGGTTTTCTGTCAAATTAAAAAAAAGATGAATAAAGCTGACAATCTTAAAATTTACGGGTTAAATTAATAATAATTCAGCAATAAATCGAAAAAAAAAATTCATTCAGGCATTTTTAAATTGTTGAGTCACTGGCTGATTGAATAGTCGTACCGGTACAGTAATGATCTGGAATTCAAAAGAAATAAATTCAAAGTTGGCAATTAGTCCACGACCACAAGTTTGATGTGGAATTTTTTTTTTCGATTTAAATATTCATTCTAAATTTTCATACAAACTAAAATATAATTAATCATCATTAACTCTAAGATTTTAATTACAATTTATCTTAATATTTTCTTTCTTAAAATTATGAAAAAAGTGTATAATTTTATTAAATAAAAGTAAAGAAGAAAAATAAGTATTAGACACTAATTTGATTAATGAAATGAATATTAAAAATAAAATAAAATAAAATAAATATCAAAATGAAGATTTAAAGTTAAGATGGGGAAGTATATAATTCATGAGTTTGTAATAGTCAGGTATATGCCTTTTTCTGCTTCAAAACTAAAATTGTGCATTAAAATTTAACCTAAATTCATACATATGTTTGTTTACCACTTGAAAGATATTCAGAATAAAACAAATACAGCTGTTAAACAAGTACTTTATATATATATATATATATATATATATATATATATATATATATATATATATATAATTGCAAATTCAAATTAAATTATTTAAATTAAAATGCTTCAACTTAGAAACAATTTATTATATATTGGCCATTTTATGAATTTATGGTCTTTAGATAATTTCTCAAATTAACAAAGAAAATGGTAAATTACCACTAAAAAACAATTCAATCTTGTATTCAATATCTTTCTCATATATATGCTATACTATATATTTGGATTTGACCTATTCATTTGTACTTCAGAAAAATTCTCATTAGGTAAGTATCCATATAGTTTATTTTAAAACTTTTTAAAATTAGTAGATGGTAGCTGATTCTCATTCCAATTAGCTGTTAAAGCTAATGATAGCTACCATATTATTATTAATTTAAAATTTTTAGATAAAAATTCATTTTATAAGTTTAATAATTACAAAATACTGCCCTCAAATTGATCTTTTATATACAAATTATTAATATAAAAATATAGAAATATTTTTAACAATAATGAAATTAGATATAATATTCATTCTTATAAGATAGCTATATTATACATTTTATATATATATATATATATATATATATATATATATATATATATATGGTTATCATTAAAGAACAATAATTTCAAGCAAACGAGCCTGAGCATCAGTTTTTAAACATGTGGGATGGGGACTTGAGACATTGAGTATACATCTTTTACAATCCAACATGCAAAAAGAGAAAATATATAAATAATAGAAAAACCAAAAAAAAAAGAAAGAAAGAAAGAAACTGCAACCATAGGAATGGGGCACATATGGTTGGAAAGAAACAGAAATAATTGACCCCAAAAAAAATAGAAATAGAAATATAAATAAATGATGGGTATGGGTCATATGGTAAAGTGGAATACTGAATAGACAATACTATCACTATGTGAGGATACGCTTGCAAGAAAGAAGCTTTTTTTTTCCTCCTTTTTTCCTTTAAAAAATTAATTTTTAAAACAAAATTATTTTTTATTAATTAAAAGAATACATTGAAATAATATATAAATATAATTATATAATTTTCAAAATATACAAAATATACGATCGAGAATAATGAAATTATTCAAAAAAAATCTGAAATTCTTTAAGGAAAATAGTTTAAGGAATTTTGACTTTTAATTCATCCACTCATTATATATGAGAAAATAAAAATATTTTTATATGAAAAGAACAATTTCCACACTAAAAATAAATAAAAAGCTCCTATTTAAAAAGGATCTTTATATCAAAAAATTTAACTTGCATTAATTTTGACAGATTTAAAAATTATTATCAAAACACAAAAGCTGAATGGAGCTATTTTTTAAAAATTAAAGATGGGAAATCTATTTTTTAATATATAGGATATAGCTATTTTTATTTTATTTATGGACAAAACAGGATATGCCCAATTTACTACTGTCTAAGAAATTTCTGAATTTGCCTACTGTTTGACCCAATCTTTGAAGATAAATATCATCAAAATCCACCCACAGAATTGCTAAAACAAAAACACATTGTCTTTTGCTTTTGCTTTTGCTTCGCATTGGCAGTTGGCCTTATCCCAGTCTCCGTTTACTGCTGCTTTTTTCTTGGATGAAGTTATCAACGCCATTCCAATTACCAAATTATATCCAATTTCTGAATCAACTAAAAAGAAAATTTTCATGTTTATAGAGAATGTATAGCGAGTGTTAAACTGTTAAAATATAAAATCAAATTAATCCAATCAAACCAACATATTATTTTTGGATCAGATCAATTTTGAGTCATTTGTACACCCTAGAGATAATTGCTCTTAAGCTTACGATACAATTCATAATTAATGAAGACATTCTTTATGTATTTATATTTAAATTAATAAATAATTAGTGTCAATAATTGCATGTGGATACTTATTAGAATGAATAAATACCTCGCATCCACTTAAATAATTAGTTCTCATACGCTATGGGCAAGTTAACATGTTGATACTTATTAAAATGAATAAATACATTTGATGATCTAGTTACGAGATTATTACATAGATAACTATTTAAGTGTCAATAATCGTATTTTATCATAACAGTTATATAAGTATCCTTAAATTTGAAATCTCCAAGGTAATGAGATATCTTGGATATCAAGTGTTATGCTTTAATTAATATTATTTTTTTATTGTCTTTTAGAGATCACTCATAATGTGATCATTAGACAATCGAAATCAGACTGTAAATCCACATTGGATACTGTATTTTTGCCGATCAGAACTCTTAACTTTAAAATCTTTCCATATAACCTCACCTATAGACTTAAAATATTATTCTCTATATTTTAGTATGGTTAAATTATATTTTCACAATCAAAAGAAAATTTTGTATTTTCGGACCGGTGTGTTGTCTCAATTTACATGTAAAAAATAAAATTACAACAGATTATCAAACTAGTTTAGTATTCCTATAAAATCTCATAATATAATTTTAAAATTAAATTTCTCATACATATATATTTATATTTAGATTATAATTTGTACGTTTCTGTAATACGGGTATATAATTAGAGTTTAAATCACATATGTGACAACCAATGTGTCCGAAAACTTCATAGGTCATACAAATAGAAAAACTAGAAATGTAACTTCGTGTTCATTATAAAAATTTTAATAATAAAATAAATGCAAAATGGATAATAAAGTAATATATAATGAACAGAAAAGTATAAAACTAATTAACATAAATATAAATATTGTATAAATGTTTTGCATAATATCATACTGAATTTATTTATGATACACAAACTTCGTGAAAATTATATGGAATATATAAACTGAAAGGCTAATAGTAAAGGTAATATTCCACTTGAAAATCTGCATCATTAAAGTTAAATAATTAATATCTATTATTGATAAAAATAATATTATATATATATATACAGTGAGGGAATGAAAAAATATTTTTATGATAATTGCTATTTGTATATTAAAATGTATGAAGAAAAGTATGCATACCCTTTCTAAGGTAATAAAAAATACACTGAAGTGAAAAGAATGGAAAAACATGTGGATATAAGTTCCTATTTATAAATGTTGAAGTAACCTGAGTAAATAAAGAAACAGAAAAGCAATTTGGTCTAATTCTAACTAACTGAACTAAGTTTCACATTCTCACTTACTAAAAGTAATGATTACCTATAAAAGTAGCAGGGCTAAAATGCTATCAAATCATATTTAAATTGTATTTTTTTTAAAAAAAAAAAAAATCAATGTAAATCTGATACAATCTTCTAGCAATCTTCTATCATATTTACATTAAATATAGAACGTTTGATCAATCCACATATGACACAATTCTAATATCAATGGCTAACATACATAACCCAGGTTCATAATCAGAGACAACCAAATGAGTTAAAAATTATGAGAAGTTAAGTTAAGCGGCGACATGAAATTCTATAAAGACTGAAAAGCATAAATCGCATTATCAAATCATAAATATCACATTCCTAATTTTAACGGTCATGATACATAGTCCAAATTTTGATTTAGAGATGTCAAAAAATGCATCATTGATTTTAGTGAACAGACTGTATGCAAAGTTGTGTGGTATAAATTGGGCATAATTAACTATAAATTTTTTAATTAGGATTTAAATGTTAAAATTCTAAAATCATAGGGTTCATACATGTGGTATAAATACTATACATATATTCAGCCAAATATAGAATACACATCCAAAAGTTGTCGCTCCTCTTTCTCCCTCAATTGGTCGAATTCTATAATTAGTAGCACTTAAGAAAATTTGATCGGAGCCATCTCCGTAATGTTTTTAGTTTCGTTTTTCCATGTAAATACTATTAGAGCAATCTTGTATTTGAATTATTATAGTTTGCAACAATCTAAAAAAAATAAGAGAAAAAGACAATTTTAAAAGGAATGACTTGAAACTTTGTATGCTCAGCTCGAATTTTGGTTCAATTTCATATTGGTTAATGCTAATTTGAATTTAAAAATCTGATTTTTGTTGTGTCATATGTATGAGATGTGGATCTAAAACCTAACATCATTTTCATCTTTTCAAAAAATAAATTCATTTACAAATTATTAAGAATTTGATTAATTTAGCTTAAAAAATCGAAAGAGAAATTGATCAATCTGACTCGCTTAATATAAATAAAGTCATTTAAGAATTTGAACAACCAAATTCTAGTTAAATCAAACTTATAATCCCACTACTTTCAGCATTCAAGTGCAAATTTGATAAAATTAAAAAAAAAATCTTGAATTAAGTGCAACCAATTTTTTTTAAAAAAAATATTGAAGTATTTTGTTCAAGTAAAATTTTTGTGTGTATTAAACATCTATCAATACATTAAAGATGGGTTGGGATTCAAGTGTGGAGAGTGAACTCCCAATATTACCCTTCAAGCAAACGCCATCAACAAAACGACGTAGTTTTTCAAATGAGTAACATCCCTGGACCAATCACGTTCGAGCACAACGAACACACTCCTCCTTTTATAAAACGTCACGGTTTCACTGCTTCACACAATGCACAAGATTTTCACCACTGCCGCTCTACATAAGCCAATCACGTTGTGTATGGCAGAGGAATTAATTCTCACTGTGCTCTAACAAATCAATTGGTTTTTAAATGATTGACTAGTGAAATTATATTTGTCCTCATTCCCCAAATCATCATGTTGAAGAAACCGTGCCCATTTATGTCTTTTCCTTATAATATGCACAATGTCCAAGCCAACCGCATTGTCTCTGGATGAAAAAATGTACTAATTCTTTATTGATATTATTTAAAATAAACAGTTGTAATTTTTTAAAAATATTTTATAATATGTTAATAGTTTATTATTATCGTTAGTTTTCACTTTCTGTGTTATCTGTTCGCTTCGTAATTAAATTTTATTTATCAACATCAATTATTAAAAAAATTATTAATTAAATACTATTAATAATTTGTTAACTATTTATTAGAGTATACTAATGTTTTAAAACATAAAAAAAACATTTTAATATTATTTTTAATTATTTTAAAATTCTATTTGTATTTATTCCTTTAACTGTTTGTTATATAATTTTTTCTGTTTTTCTCTTGAGGTTAACATTGTTGAATATTCAATTTTTTTTCTTTTTTGTTTTAATAAAAATACTGCCAAGAGCTCTGGTTTGGGTGGTCAAGCATGTTTCAACGTTGAACAATTTAAATTGCATAATGGGCTGGATTTATATATGGGCTGGGCTGGCTAAGCATGCCAAGTTGTGAAAGCATCTTAGTAAACATTCCATTTCATTAATGCCTATTGACCGTAGTGGACCGATCGAAAAAACGGTATGGGTTTTCATATAAATGATTTTTACCTGCTGCAAGTCCCTTATTCTACAACATATATTTATGTGCAAAATTGTGGTAATTGCGGTTCACTTTAACCTCCACGGTTCTAAAGATAAATACACTTCCACCACTAACCACAAAAATTTATTTAATGGAATGAATTTTTTAAATTGTTATAAGCAACCCTGTTGAAAAATCTTTAAAATTTAATTTTCAAATTCACACACACACATTTTTAATAATCAAAATCCATCAAATACCAGATGCAAATCAACTGTAAAGTCGTAATCGTCAGACCCTATTTTACTAAGAAATCGTTTTTCATCATAATCAAAACAAGTATCTTCTGGTCACCTACATGCTTCAAAGTAATTTGACCTTCAAAATTACAACCAAGTAGAGCAAAAATAGAAAATTCACCTGTTAAAAAAATATGCATCTGGGCACAAAATATTAATTACATATAATCTAACATATTATATCGAATATGTTGTAATAAATTCATATAAAAGATATTAGTTAATGCTTTTTTTTAAAAAAAAAAAATCAACCCATTATATAATGATAGCTTTATAGGTTTGTAAAACAAATTTTACATGTCTTATTTAAACAATTATAACTTTCGGATTGGTGACACTTGTTTATCTAGATTTATGTATCTTTTACCTCATAATCCTATGTGTATGAATTTTGTTTTCCCTTAATTGTATTATGATATTTTTTCTTATTTTTTTTGAAACATGCATTGCTTCTTTTCTTAAAAAAACACTATATTCAGTTGCTACTTAATCAAATCATGTTAAACTTTCGTTATAATGTTGTGCATTGTTCATTTATAAAACATACTTATGTTAATAACTATGATAATAATTTCAACTATTACATTAATATTTTGCTACTAACTTTTGTTATGATATCATGATTGTTTAATTTTTATTTCTTAAAAACTACAATTATTTATGAGATTGAATCATATATGTTATTTCCATTATATTTTCAAATTATTTGATTAATTTACTGTCTAAATTTTATACTTTCTGATGCAATGCGAATGCTATGTACTAGCATTAATTAAGTGCGAGTTTACAAGTGAACTGATTAAAATTTTATGAATTTCAATTGTTAATAATTTCTTTTCTTTTTTATTTTTACGCTGAAAAATGTATCCAAAAGTATTTGAAAAAGAAAATATATTAAACCTAATATCATATGGTGCATGCATGATTCTATATTTATATTTTTAGCATCTTCCTTTACTAATTACAACGCTTATTAATAAATAAAATTTGATTAAACATTTTTTATTTTTATTTTTTATTTCCCGAGCATAGGTAATTATCTTTTTATCTGTTATATATATACAGAATGTAATTTTAAAATTTCTTATTTTTTTAATTAGTAATTTGAGGTATAATAGTATCTCCAATATTGTCTTTTTTTTTTTTAAAGAGCATGTTTAGTATAATGAAAAATATTTAAGAGCATCTCTAAATATAGTAAGTATTTTTTTTTCAAGTTCAATAGATTTTATATTTTTACTCTTTATTTTGTTTTATTTCATACAAATTAATATTTTTTTAAAAAAATAAATGACTTATGGTAAATAAAGATAAATGTATTTTTGAAAAAAATACACCAATAAAAAGATATAATATATATATATAAAATATAAATGCATTAATTACAATTAAAATAGAGAATGAACTTTGACTTTCTATATTTAGATAATCAAACTTTTAGATATAAAAAGTCAATCAATCAATTATCTAAAACTCTCTACTTTATATTTTAAAAATAGTTAAAAAAAATTTTAATAAAATGACTCTTTAGAAGTAAAGAGTATAACTAAAATAATAAACCTATTAGAGATGCTCTAATAAATTAAATTTGTTATTATCCTTCAATAATATTTTTACATTTATATTCTTTTTTCTCTTCGTTTTATTTTATTTTTTTCTTCACATGTTCAATTTATTTTTTTATTTTTATACAATTACACTCAACTCATTAAATGCACTAAATTTTATTATTTAATTTATAATAAATTAAACTTCAATTTAATCAATTTTGATTTTTAAGTTAAATTAATAAATTTTAATTTAACAAATTAAAGTTGAATTTAAACTCAATTTCATTAATTTAAAGTCACTTAATCAATTGAATTTCAATTTAGTTCAACTGACTTTAATTAATCAATTTTAATTTAATTAACTAAACTTCAATTTAAGTTCAATTAAATCAATACAAGTTTAATTATCAAATGAATCTTAATTTAATCAATTTAAATTCAATCAATCAATTGAACTCAAATTTAATCGATTCAAGTTTAATTTAAACTCAATTTAATCATTCAACACCAATTAATCAACCGAACCCCAAATTAATCCAATTAAATTCAATTAATTATTTTTTATTTAATTAATTAAAGTTCAATTAATTAATTGAACTCCAATTCAATTAATCAATTTTTATTCAATCAAAAGAAGTTCATTTAAGTTTAATGTAATAAATTGAACCTCAATTTAATTAATTAAATTCAATTTAAGTTCAGTGAATTAATTTAGTTAATGTATTAAGCTATATTTTAATTAATAAAACCCTGATTTAAACATATTAAGTATAATTAATCAATTTATATTTAGTCAATTGAAGTTCAATTTAGATTCAACTTGATCAATTGAAGTTCAATTAATCCATTAAACTCCAATTAAAGTTATTAAAATCCAAATAAGCAATTTTAATTTACTTAATTTACACCAATTTACTTAATTAGGCTCAATTCAACCTTTATTACTTAATTGAATCCAAATTTAATTAATATAAGTTTAATTAATCACTGACCCTGATTTTATTGATTTGAACCCAATTAATCCGACCGAGTTCAATTAACTAATTTCTATTAAATCAATTGAAGTTGAATTGAATTCATAATGCAATACTCTGGTGCAGTAAATGAAGGCACCCAATGTGCAGCTTGAATCAAATTGATCCCTGAGTTGTTCCAGTAAACCTTCTTTAGGCCCATTTTCTTAAATTTCGCTTTTTCTGCCTAAAAAATGATTAATTATTAATTAATCAATTAAAATTTAATTTAATTATAATCAATCTATAAATAATGAACTTGAAAGTAATAAATGATGAATATGTAAATATTAAATGATAAATCTATAAATGATAAATGATAAATCTGCAGTTATAAAAGATAAACCTACAAATTTTAAACTATAAACTTATATGTTTCTTACAAATTCATCATTTTCAACTTTCAGCAAGTCAATTTTCTCTCTCTCATTTTTAATTCAAATATTTTTATTTTCAATCATTTTCATATATATATATATATATATATATATATATATATATATATATATATATATATATAAATTAATAGTTTTTCATTACATACAATAATAACAATAACCAAAACATTCAAAAATATTAAAAATAAAATAAAATAATTTTATTTCTCTAAAATACTTATGAAATAAAGAAACAACTTTTTTCTTTTATCTTTTGAAAAAGAAGACGATGATGATAAGAAATAATAATACGATAATTGAATAATAAAAAAATGTTTGCATTTAAACAAAAACACGTATGAATCATATATTTAATTAAAAGGACAATGTAATACTATTTTGAAATCAGAACTGCAATACATAGAAAAAACGAATTTGCACACCATACCACCCCCATCATTTTCTATTATCATCGTAATATAAAGAACAAAGGCAAAAGAAAAAGAAAAAGTCACGCTGGGCAGCTGGGGGAGGAGAATTAAAACAATGCAACCTAATGCCTCAAATTATTAATATAAGACAAACCGGTCTACCATGTATTATGACAGCTAAAATAATTAATAATTAGGAATGAGACAAATAAGAAGTTATCACCAAATCTAAATGACTGCACAGCCACACAAACAACGACTAAACCGATCATATTCAGTTGGCTAATCCATTTCGAAGATCTCGATCGAATCGGTATGTGATTTGAGATCTCTTATTGAATTGCTCATTTAAAGAGCATTCTCAATATTATGCCTTGAAAAGTATTCAAACCTCCACGCTTTTTAGTCCGAGATTTTGTGTCTCGCGTATCTACCATTTCAACGTCAAAACATTTTGAGAGTGAATCGTATTTCATAATAAAAAATTAAAAAATTCAATTAATTAAATTAAAAAAATTCAAAATCTATTTTTTTTTTTTACAACTGAATTCCACAAGTCATTATCATAATACATGGCAATATATATATATATATAGCCATCAAAGTGGACCATTTCTCGACAAAATGTGTCCAAATATGATCTTGACAAAACATGAAATTTGGATCTACTACGCCACATTCGGATATTACACAATTATCTTCCGACTGATTTCTTTTTTATTTTTTCCTCTTTATCTATTATTTTTTTCTCTATACTCACAAGCTCGTCTAATTGACATTGCATAAAAAATCCTCGTTCTAACGAAAGTAAAAGATTATTCTATTTTAATTTATTATTTACAATAATTTGATTATTTTTTTTTTTGCAAACTTAACTTTTAATGAGAGTTAGGTTTAAAATTTATTTCTTACCGATTTTTACATGTTACATAGACTTAGACAGAGATAATATTCAGTATCCCACATCGATTTACCGATTAGTTCAATCTATTATAAAATTTACTTATCAAATTTTATAACGATGTTTAATAAACTTATTTTATTATTCAATGGTGCATATAATACAAAATAAAAATAAAGATAATTCTGAATTTTCTTGCTCCCTCATTAAATTAGTAGGAAATGAATGGAAAAGAAAATGTTGTATTTTTCCAAGGATGAAAATAAAAGAAAAAGTTGAAAAATTAGGAAGAAACTTGACTATAATTGAGGAAGTGAAAACATGGGGCTGTGTAACCGTACATGTACTTTGAAGACGAAAGGACGTGTCGTTTAGTTAGGTGACAGGGCAATGGCGATAAGCTCATCCGCATCTCAATCTCTATCGATCGTTGGTGAGGAAATGGGACCCATTTGCAAATTTACGTACTTATCCGTCACATGTGAGAAGACGGATCTTTGACAGCTCACACCTGTTTAGTATTTGTTTGACTGCTTATTCTATTATTTTATAATATATATATATATCAATTAGTTATGATTTGTTTTCTTGTCCAGATTTGATTGATTATTCCTTACTGTACTGTTGAATAATCAGTGAAATACTTTTAATATTACAGTTTTTTTATTATTTTACTGGTTGCGGTATCACCAGTTTTGCAGTCTCTCGCAGGCTGTCGTCTCTTTTTCATCATTTAATTTTGGGTTAAGGGCCAAAAATATAAGTTAATTGTTCGCGTGGACTATGCCCGTTTGGTGTAGCCGACTCCGTTGGTTTAAAGGAGATTTGGATTTGGTAAAAATAATTGAATTATTATTATTATAATATAAAATTATTTTTATTTAATTTAAAAAATATATTATTTTATAATATATAAATATACATAATATAATATATTGCTAGTATAAAGATAATTTATTATTTATATTTAAAAAAATTTCAATTATTGAGAAAAAATTTTAAAATGAAAATTTTCAATTAGAACTTTAAATAACTATCAGCTGTTATTTACAAAAATTAACCAAATATCTATATATTAATTGTTGGATAAAAAAAACTATCAATTGTTATAAAGAGTTGAACTAAACAAATATCATTTATATATATATATATATAATGCCCTCAACCTTTAAAATTGGGTTAAATAAAAATCTATTTAACAGAAATCCACATTAACATTCAACATAATTAAAAGTAAATTTTTATAATGAAATGAATAGGTCACATTTCCATTCCACCTTAGTACCTTACTCTAATATATTTATTTTAGAACAATAAAAAATAAAAAAATAAAAGGTTTCTCACAAAAATTTTCAGCATTTCCAGCATAAGTTAATACCCATATTGAAATTTAATATGGATAAGATCTCCACTCTCAACATTAAATTCTCTTCTTTCCCTAATTAATTATAACGAAATAAAAAAAAAATAACCATCCCAATCTCATAAGTAAATGAGATTCCTTCGATTTCTAACCCTTTAGCATAATCTTCGTTCTTAACTAAAGAAAAGGGAGAATGATCATACATCAAAACCTAAATTAATTTACCTGCAAAAGATTATAAAAGAAAATTTGGATCAACAAAAGTGAAGTTGAGGCTAATCCTTATGAAATTAATCAACGTAGTTTTTTGAAATTAAAATCTTTCAGAAGGATTTGCTCCTTGTTAGAAAATTTGATATACAATGAAAACTAATTCAATCTTATCTTGATCATGTAGAACGCTCTCTTTAAAGAAATATTGTTCATACTAAGTTGCTGATTGAGTTTATAACAATTTTCTTTTAAGGATAATAAAGAAAAAAACCAAATTTTATGAACAGTAAAATCAATAAATTCTCACAATAACTTATTAAAGAATAGTATAGAGAATTGAAATTTGATTGTAAAATAAAAATGAGAAAAGGTTATATATCATTTTTTATGTAAATCATATATTTATATGTTACAAATGGTAAATATGTAGGGATATGACTTTTGGAAATGAATACAGGTAGTTTCTAAACATTAGAAACTATCAACTAGCTATTATATCACTGTTGCACATGTGACACATCCTCGCGTGCGCGACATGAGATGTTGGTACCTGTCGTGCGCGCAACAGTAAACTACTGGTGTCCATTATGGGCATGATGCCCCTTCACGCACGCAACAGTAGTGTCACGTCCATCAATTTAGGCCACGGTCGATACAGATATTTCACGACCGGACGCGTCGGTCTTACCGGAAATCGTGCGCGTGCGGGGTCAGAATTGAGTCGATATGACCGAAGTCTAAATTTGGACTGAGAATAAATGAGAGATTTTATTTTAATCACGTAACGCTGAAATTTTCACGAAATCGACGAAAATGATGTCGGGACTGTAAAATATGCTATTTTTGCACTGTCATAAAATCATAAACGGAGCATACCAAGAAGTAAAGAATATTAAGGCGGACTCCCAAGTAAAATTTGGTATCAAAACTCAATCGTTTAGGGCACCAAATTAAATAGATGAAATTTAACTTGCGGTATCGTAAAAATACCCGGAAAAATGCAATTTTTGCTCCGGTACTCTAATTTTGAAACCGAACATACCAAAATGTAGAGAAAATTAATTCATGAATAATGGTATAATTAATTGTTGAAAATTTATTTATTTCGGTTTGGAGAAAATGAATAATAATAATAATAATAATAATAATAATAATAATAATAATAATAATAATAATAATAATAATAATAATAATAATAATAATAATAAGGAATAAGTGGAATTCTGCCATAAGGCCATGAAAATAAGAGATGAGACATCTCTCCATAAAAAAAATACAATACCACATGTTGATGTCCCCCATACTTACAAATTAATTAATAAAAAAAAAAGTTGTCTTTATTGAATAAAATGAAGTAGTGGCCGGTCATCCCTTCTCATTTTCCATATTTTCTTCATCTAAACAAATCCTAACCATCCATCACATCCCAAGTTACTTCTTCTTCCTTATCTCTTTGCTTTTTCTCTCCCTTCTTTCATTTTTCTTCTTTTCTCTTCCAAACAAAACCGAAACATCTATTTCAAATTCTTCATTTCTTTTACTCCTTCTTAAGATTTCTATCATCTAATCAAAAATTTTAGTTTAGCAAGTGATAAATTTAGGGGAAAGGAAATAATTTCTTTATGAATCTCAACCTAACCGAGACCTCTTAATAAAGAAAGAGGAAAATTTTGGCTCGATCAAAGTTGAGAAATGGTAGTTTGAGTCTTCCATGTTTGGTTTGTAGTGAAGAAAAGACCAAAAGAAGCAAGGAGGCCACAGATTGGAGGAGTTCTAGGTAAAATAAATAAATAAATAAATAAACAAATAAATATTTCATCTTTGTTGATTCTTCTTTCCTTGTAACCGAGAGCATTAAACTCTCTATTTATCATTTTCATGTATTTCTTTTGGATTATATCATTTTTGTATCCTATGTTAGAATTTGTGAGTTATTCTTTTGTTTATATTTTTTACCATGAGCTATGAGTAGGGAAACTTTTGTTTATCATCTCCATATTCCATTGTAAGTTAAGGAAATCCATGTTTAAAGAAAGTTTTGCATGCTATGGGAGAAATTTTTATGATGGCTGAAGGAATAATGATGAGTAGAAATTTAGAATTTTGGAAAATTTAACTTGTCTGGGACGAGAATCCTAAGGAAGGATGGATTAATTAATTTGTAGTTAAATAAGGCAAGATTAATGAATGAACTTAAGCTAAAAAACAATGCTGGAATGAAATAAAAAACAATTAATTAACCGAATATATATATATATATATATATATATGAAGTTAATTAGTATAATTAAGTTAATGAAGTTTAAGTTAAATAAAAATAAAAATAAATACATAAATAAATAAATAAAAATTGGACCAAAACTTAAGAAATAAAATTTAGACAATATTATGAGTTAGTAATAATAATAAAATAATAATAATTAATTAAATTAAACAAATTAGTGAATTAAGTGAAAAATGTAATTTAAGGAGAAAATAAAATAGTTGAATTAATTGTTGGGATAAATGAAGATTTAAATAAATAAAGATAATAAATAAATTGACTATAGTAAATAATAAGTTAGTAGATTTCAAAAGAAATATAAAATTTATACTCGTAAATTAACATGAGCGACGTTGGGTTAAATTTTTGAAATAAGTAGATTTTCGCTATTTGGAAGAATATTCACTTCTAAATATTTGACAGTTAAATATAATTTTATTAGGCGCACATTCGACACAAGTGCCAATATCGGGTAAAGGAAAAAAGCCTGCAGACGCGACAAGACGATAAATTAGATTTGTACAATTATTTATAATAATGATCATTTATAAATGAATTTAATTTTATAATATATGAAATGGAAATAAATGAGTTTGAGAATAGTTTTGTGTAATATATATATATGTAAGTTTTAATTATTTATTTTATGGAAGTTATAGTATTTTGGCCCACGTATTACCTTAGACTTGGCTCAGGGATTTGTTGGCATGCCAATAGGGTAGCAACTCCATGACCTGTGGTTATCTTGGTCATGAGAGGTATTGACTGATCCTGTGGTTATTTTGGATTAGCTGTGGAGTTATGATTTAACCCTGGTCATGTGATTATGTTGGACCAAACATGTTATATAAATATATATTCTGATCCTGTGGTTATCTTGGATTGAGACCGATCTTGTGGTTATCTTAGATCAGCTGAGGGGTTATGATTTGACCCCGGTCCTGTGAATTTCTTGGACCTTAATTTTTCCGTCGTTTGACGATACCCCGTGTTTCCCTATGATTGGGTCTACGTCGTCTTAATATATGGGCTTATAAAAGTTTTATTTTAATAAATAGATGTAATATTGCATTTTAAGTACGTGCTTATAATTTGGCATATGAACAAAATTATATTAAAAAATAATAATTTTACTGTTACTTCTATTTATTGAAAATGGTTATGTCTGTTTATTTATACAAGTATAATTGTTGTTAAAAGTATTGTTTTATGGAAAAAGAATTTCAATGATTTTCAGTTATATATATATATAGTCATTTAAAATGATGATTATTATTATATATCATTGCACCACTGAGTTTAAAACTCAGCGCGAGAGTTTATTTTTCTCTCGCGCAGGTATCAGGACAAGGGTTTAGAGCGATGAGTTATCTGAGTGTGTCGCTAGTTCAGTGAGTCCCACAAATGGAGCAGAGCAGCAGTGGTAGCCATCCGGACAGGGTTGGTTCCTTTTTGTAACCATTTATATATATGCATATAAACAGTCTATATATATTTATAACCAGTTGTGGTCATATGGACTATATGTGTAAAAATAAATATGTAAATTAAAATTTTAATTTTTTTATGCATATATGGGATATGAATATAGGATGATATATATATATATATATATATATATATATATATATATATATATATATACAAATTTATTTATACAGTAAGTCGGTGATATCACTTTACCTGACTGTGACATAGAAGGGTAAGGGGGTGTTACAAGTAGGATTCCTTTGCTATCTCTTGAAAAAGTGTTGCGATATGAAAATATTAAATAAAAAGAAATTTATTTATTTATTTTTAATGCCCCAAGTGTTAATTTTTGATATTTAAATATATATCAAATTTGAAATTATCCTTCAAAATTTTCCACCAACTAAATTTAACTTGTTTTGTATTAAATTCGTTATAAACCCATACAATCTTTTTTCACTTTTCCTATATGGGATAAATTTATCATATCACTAACTGTTATTCAATAATTCCCCTTTAGTTAGTGATATATGCAACTAAATTTTAAAGATTTATGCATTTAGAAGGTATTTTTTGACTTAAACCTTCTATTAGTATAGACCATTCAAAGTTTTATCAAAATCAAAGTTGTGATAAAACATTAAACCACGATTTCTATGTGACAAGACCAGATTAGCTATACACATGAATCTTATTGATTTTTCTAACAAGTTAACTGTTAGCTTTAGCACCATATTATGGCCTTGTGCTGCCTCCTGGATTCATGAACACTTACAAGAATTTTAATTCTCAGATTCTTGACAAAAGCGACACCACTTCTAATGTTCATGTAGGTGAAATCCATTTGAAATTTGTTTAAAACTTCCTCCTTCAAATCCAAACAAATGTCTTCATTAAGAATATATTATATTTTCAACCTCATTTTTCATAAAGTACTATATACTAGTACTTACTATATATCACTAATAACTTGTTATTACCTTTTGAACATTTCAAATTGCTAAGCAAAAGAGAGATAAGATTGCTATTATTAGCAACAAATCAAAATGATTTTAGACCCATTGCATTTGTAGTACTATTTACCATGTCTCTCGAAAGTGCTTTAGTTAAAGGGTAAGCCAAGTTATTACTTGATCTTATATTGACAACTAGAGGTCTACACAGTCCGATCCAATTCGAATATTAAAAATCTCCAGTATTGTATTGAAAAAACGGGAATTCTTAAATACTTTTCTTGTATTGTATTGAAAAAAATTGTTAAACCTTGAGGGGTATTTCCGTCATTTTGATGATAACAAATAAAATATCAATATTGTATTTAACATATTTTTCTTCTAAGTCTATTATACAGGACATGGATTAAAATAGCAAGAATGGAGAATTGGAAAAATAATCATTGAAAAGACAAATTTCAAGAAGTAGCATGATCACTGTCGTGACTCTATGAGTCACTCCCGTGAAAGAAGCTAACCGTTGCCAAAACCAACTTTTGAAGTTCACGGCCATGAAGGAAAAACAAACCGTGAAGTGGGCATTTCAGTCACTCCCGTGAATAAATGTGTCACCTCCGTGAAGATTCATGCAATTTCATTTAGAGAGCTTCACGACTAGAGTCACCACTTGGATCACTGCTGGAAAGCTTGTCACGCCCATGAATGAGTATGTCACGTCCGTGAATGAGTATGTCACGCCCGTGACTCTATATGTCAAAATATTCCAGAGAGCTTTATGACCAAGGTCGCTACTTCAGTCACGGCTTGGGAAAAACTGTCACTCCCGTGACAAGCATAGTCACACCTGTGAACAATGAAAGAGAAAAATGTCAGACGCAACTTTTTGGTTGGTACAACGGCTAGTTTTGTATTTAATGCACCCCAACGGCTATATTCAACCATGGGAGTATAAATGGAAGTCATTTATGCATTAAGAACAGGAGAATGAAGAGAATAACAAAAGAATAGCATATACTTCGAATTTAATTCTGATTACAAGCTATTTGTACTTTCATACTTTGAGAACAAAATCTATTCTCTGTAAAAATCTTTTTGCTCTTCATATTTGAGCAATTAAGATTTGTGAGTGGTTCTCTCTGTAATTTTTACTCAAGTGAGCTTTGGGTATTTCTGGGTTAAGAGTAGAACACTTGTAAGGGTTAGTTGTGTGAGCCTCCAAAACACAAATTAAAAGGTTTTTTGTGTGAGCCTGTAAAACACAAAGTGAAGGTTGTTTGTGTGATCCTGTAAAAACACAAAGTAAAGGTTGTTTGTGTGAGCTTGTAAAACACAAGAAATTGGTTATTGTGTGAGCCATTAAAACACAAGGGATTTTCTGGGTTAGGTGTGAGCCATTGTGAGAAACACCATAGTTGGGAGTGAGCTTGTAAAACTCCATTGTAACACTTAGTGTGTTAGTGAAACTCCCAATTGCGATTGGGGAGAAGAGTAGGGTTTGTTAACACCCGAACCTCTATAAATCTTTGTGTCTGATTTTCTCTATCCCTCCTAAAATTAATTATTTATTTCCACACTTTAAAGTTTAATTTTTTGAAACTCCAATTCAACCCCCCTTCTTGGTCTAATATTTGGGCAACAATTGGTATCAGAGCCTTGTCTAGCATCGAAGCCTAAAAAGCGCTAGTAAAGAGTAAGATATGGCCAGTGAAGGATTCCAAAGTCTCAAACCTTACTTTGATGGAGCAAATTATGCCCATTGGAAGTTTAGGATGGAGACATACTTGGATCGTGAAGGAATTGAAGTTTGGGATAGTGTACAAAAAGAATGGACACCACCAACCAGAAAAGGAGCTGATGGTGAAGAAGAAATTCTATCAAGAGATGATTGGACAGAGTTTCAAAGAAGAGCAAATTTCAAAAACAAGAAGGCAATGACAATCCTATCAAGCTCATTATCTATTGAAGAATGTGGGAGAATACAACACTACTCAACAACAAATAGCATGTGGAAGATATTGGAGAACTATCATGAGGGAACTAAGCAAGTCAAATCCAAGAAGATTCAACTTCTAACCTCATAATATGAGCTCTTCAAGATGAAATCCAATGAGTCAATCACTGACATGACCAACCGTCTTCTATCCATTATAAATGGAATGAGGAAACTTGGGAAGCATATGAGTTTGGAAGATGTAAACAATAAAATCCTGAGAAGTCTTCCTCTTAAAGACTATGGTTCAAGAGTTGCTGGCATAGAAGAAGCAAATGAAGATATGAGCATCATGAATACTGATGTGCTGATTGGCAAACTTCTCACACATGAGATGGCAGTGAAGAGAGATAGAGAGGTTGAAGCAGAGCCATAGAAAAGAAAACTCTTAGCACTCAAAGCCTCTACTTCAAAATGTCAAGAAGAAAGTGAAGATGCTGAAAAAATGAGTGATGATGAAAATGAGGACATCTCTATGCTTTCAAGGAGATTAAAAAGAATCATTGAGAAGAAAATGAGTAATTCCAAAAAATTCAGGCAAAGAAACCTCAAACAAACTTCTAATGACACACATAGAAGTAAGGAAGAGGTAAAATGCTATGAATGTAGAAAGAGAGGACATATTAAACCAAAATGTCCAAGGCTCAAAAAGCATAAGAGCAAATACGAAAGAGACAATGGGGAGAAAGGTCACAAAGTCACATGGGATGACGAAAGCTCTTCCAGTGAAAAAGATAATAATGAAAGTGAAGAGGTCAACCTATGCTTCATGGCTATTGAAGATCACGTCTCGGACAAAGTAAGATCACTACACTCATACTCTTTCAATAATGATAGTAGTGACAATGATAGTAATAGTGATAGTGATGATGATGATGATGAGCAAAGCCTTATAGAAGAATTAAATATAGAATTATAGAAATATAGAACTAAATTTAGTACCTATAGAAATAATATCTCTAATTTGAAAAATAAGATAGATGGTTTAGAAAAGGAGAACATAAAGCTTAAATCATCTAATGAATCTTTTCCAAAGTCATTAGATGAATATTCATCAAAACCCTCAACAGCTTCATTGTTAAAAGAAAATAATACTTTGAAAAATGAAGTTGAGGAACTTAGAAATTCCATTTCTAAATTTCACAAAGGTAAAGAGAGCTTAGATACTCTCATTGTGTCTCAAAGACCACTCTTAATTAGACATGGTCTAGGATTTAAGGACACATCATCATCTTCTCACAAAACTATATTTGTTAAATCTAAAGAATCTCACATCTCCACACCTGTTAAAACTGCACCAAGAAATAAGAATGTTAAACCTTCTATACAGAAAAAGAATAATCATGCCTTTATGTATAAGAAGCAAACATCTAGAAGAATGCAAATTAATCATGATTGTGCATGTCATTGTTCTCAAAATCAGTCTAATAGAATTATGACATTCAAATACATTGTAAGACCAAAAAGCAAGTTTAGACCTAAACAATGTAATTATTGTATGAAAATGGGTCACATAAATAAATATTGCTGGATAAGGAAGGCTCATTGGGAACCTTCATGTGCTAACCCCCAAGGACCCAAACTCATTTAGGTACCTAAAAATTATACTTGATTTGTGATTCTATAGGTATGCCTCAAGTCCACAATAAATAAAAATGCTTGGCTAGTAGACAGTCGATGCTCAAGGCATATGACATGAGACAAAGAACTTTTCAGTGAAATCAAAAGTATTGATGGAGGTAAAGTTACCTTTGGAAACAATGCAAAAGGTAAGGTAATTGGCATTGGTTCTATTGGTGTTAATGGTACTACTTTTATTAAGGGTGTCTTACTTGTTGATGGCTTGAAACATAACTTGTTAAGTGTAAGTCAATTATGTGATAAAGGAAACAAAGTAATCTTTACTTCAAATGAATATCTTGTAATCTCTATCGATGGTCAAGAAATATTTAAAGGAAATAAAGATATCAATACATACATAATAAACTTACATGAACTATCTAACTATTCCTCTAAGTGTCTTGTGACTATTAGTGATGAATCTTGGCTGTGGCATAAAAGACTTGGTCATGCTAACATGGACTTAATACAAAGTCTCAGCACAGGAGAGCTAGTAAAAGGATTGCCAAGAGTTAAATATGAAAAAGGCAAGACATGTGATCCTTGTCAGAGAGGAAAGCAATACAAGTCATCTTTCAAAGCCAAAAACATAGTAAGTACTTCAAAACCTCTCCAACTCCTGAATTTAGACTTGTTTGGACCTACTAGAATTGCTAGCTTAGGAGGAAAACATTATGCATTTGTCATCGTAGATGATTACTCTAGATTTACTTGGATAATTTTATTAGCTCAAAAGAGTGATGCTTTTGAAAACTTCAAAAACTTTGCTAGAAGAGTTCAAAATGAAAAAGAGTACTGCATTTCAAAAATAAGGAGTGATCATGGGAAAGAATTTGAAAATGAAAACTTTGAAAGCTTTTGTCTTGAACATGACATTTCACATAATTCTCATCTCCTAGGACACCTCAACAAAATAGGGTAGTTGAAAGGAAAAATCAAACTTTAATTGAAATGGCTAGAACAATGCTCAATGAATATAGTTTACCAACTTACTTTTGGGCAGAAGCTACAAATACTGTATGTTATATTTCAAATCGAGTTTTCAAAAGACCTATTTTAAACAAAACCTCATTTGAGCTATGGAATGGAAGAAAGCCCATGATATCATACTTTAGAGTATTTGGATACAAGTGTTTTATATTAAACACCAAGGACAATCTTGGAAAATTTTCCTCTAAATCTGATGAAAGTATCTTTTTAGGATATTCTACAACCAGCAAAGCATATAAAGTATTTAATAAAAGATCATTAACGGTTGAAGAATCCATGCATGTTGTTTTTAATGAATCTAGTAGACTTGATCTTGTGAAAGGTAGTGTTCTTAATGATGTTGTAGGTAATATGGAAAAACTTGATATTGGAAATGGGAAAGAAGAAAATGATCAAGAAAATTTACTGCAAAATGACAATCTACCTCAAAATCAAGAACAAATTGAGCCTAAAAATATTGATGAGGCTCTTAATGATGAAAGTTGGGTAATTTCCATGCAAGAGGAACTCAACCAATTTGAGGGAAATAAGGTATGGAACCTAGTTCCTAAACCCAAGGATCATCAAATCATAGGTAGCAAATGAGTATTTAGAAACAAATTAGATGAACAATGGTTAATAACTAGGAATAAGGCTAGACTAGTTGCAAAAGGATATAATCAAGAAGAAGATATAGATTATGATGAAACATATGCACCTGTAGCTAGATTAGAAGCTATAAAAATATTTTTAGCATATGCATGTCACATGAATTTCAAACTTTTTCAAATGGATGTGAAAAGTGCATTTCTAAATGGTTATATAGATGAAGAAGTGTATGTAGAACAACCACCAGGTTTTGAAAGCTATGATTTGCCAAATTATGTTTTTAAACTTTTAAAAGCTTTGTATGGTTTAAAACAGGCTCCAAGAGCTTGGTATGAGAGGCTAAGTTCTTTTTTATTAGAAAATAGCTTTATAAAGGAAAATGTTGACACTACACTATTCATCAAAAAATATAAGCATGATATACTAATTGTTCAAATTTATGTTGATGATATAATATTTGGTTCTACTAATGAGTTGTTTTGTCAAGAATTTGCTAAGTGCATGACTAGGGAATTTGAAATGAGCATGATGGGAGAACTTAAGTATTTCCTTGGTTTACAAACAAAGCAAAGCAATGAGGGCATATTCATCAACCAATCCAAATATGCCAAAGATTTAATTAAGAAATTTGGTATGGAAGGATGCAAAAATGCCAAAACTCCTATGAGCACATCAACAAAATTGGACAAAGATGAAAAGGGTAAGAGCATTAATGAAAAGCTTTATAGAGGTATGATCATATCACTTTTATATCTTACTGCTTCTAGACCCGATATTATGTATAGTGTTTGCTTATGTGCACGATTTCAATCATGTCCTAAAGAATCTCATTTAAATGCTGTAAAAAGAATTTTAAGATATTTACATGGATCATTGCATCTAGGTTTATGGTATCCTAGAAATTCATCTTTTTATATTATAGGATATTCAGATGCAGACTATGCTGGTAGTCTTTTAGATAGGAAAAGTACTTCAGGTACTTGTCACTTCATTGAAGAATGCTTAGTTTCTTAGTTTAGCAAGAAAAAAGTTTCAGTTGCTCTCTCAACTGCTGAAGCAGAATATGTAGCAGCTTGATGTTGTTGTACACAAATTCTTTGGATGAAACAATAACTTAAAGACTATGGTCATGAGATTAACCATATACCTATAAAATGTGACAACACAAGTGCTATAAATCTTTCAAAGAATCCTATTCAACACTCAAGAAGCAAACATATTGACATAAGACACTACTTTATTAGAGATCATGTTCAATATGGAGATGTTGCATTAGAATTCATAAGCACAGAAAATCAATTAGCAGATATTTTCACTAAGTCTCTAAATGAGGAAAGATTTAATTTCATTAGAAGAGAACTTGGTATGATTGATAGATTAACCTTGTAATTGCAAAAATATGAAATTTTAATTGTTGATCTTAAATCATATTACAAGTTATAAGATAGAAATTTTGATGAGAATTCATGTTTTAAGGAGTAGAATCTTTGTTGAAATGATTTAGTCTTGTTTTATGACTTAATTTTAATTTGATGAAAATTTAAGGGAGTCATGCCCGTGACATATGTTCACGCCCGTGACTTAAATGGCCTAAAGAGGCAGTGTCGTTCACGACTTGGTTTACGACATGGTTCACGGCTTTAAGAGATGAAAATTTATTTTCACGGCTTGAGTCACGCCCGTGAAAAGAGACTTTCACGCCCGTGATGCATTTTCACTCCCGTGAACAATTACACCCCAAACACTCACAGAAGCTTTCACGCCTTGAGTCACGGATTGTTTCACGGGCATAAGTAGTGAAATTCAACAGTTCACGCCCGTGACCATTTATTCACCCTCATGACCAATGATCATTCACGCCCGTGACATTCAAAGATCACGCCCGTGAACGTATTCACGTCTTCATTTACGGGTGGAACACTCCTTCAGCAAACCGTGAACACGACCATTCACGCCCGTGAAAACCTACTTCATGCCCGTGAATGTATCGAATATATAAGAGAACAGTCGGTTACAACCTTCATTTCAACTCTCCATCTTCCAAAACTGCTCTCATTTACTCTCATTCATTGAGACATTGAAGATTCCGGCCCCAAAGACTTGAACTTTCCCTATAAATACCACCAAAAGTTCGAGTCTTCAGCAAATATCATACATTTCTAGAGTTTACATCAAATTTTCTATCAAATCTTTCCAACTTCATCTTCAACCAATTTCTTCAAAAATGGAGTCTGCTTCATCCAAAGGAAAGAGAAAGAAGTCCCATGCTCCTAAGAGGTATGCAGATTACCTCATGAACTGCATTCTGGAGAATTGTCATCCTCGGTATGCAATTTTGAAGAAGAGACCTCTTTTGTCATCAAGGTCCTTCGAATGGCAGACATTCCGAAGTCTCAGGCTTGAGACGGCTATGACAGAGCAACTACAAGCCTGTCATCTCAAAGATTTTGTTGAAATTCATCAGCCGACCTTGAGGGAGCCAACACTGAAATTTCTCAGCACATTGCAGGTTTCACCTACAGGAGAGGTGAAATTCCAACTTTGCAACAATCCCAACACCCTCAATGCCATCGCATTTGGGGAATTGTTCAATCTACCATATGATGGCATTATGAATGATACTGAGGTAGAATTCTCTGCCCTACGAGCCTGGACACACTTTGGCACCGATTGTAGCTGGGATGTCAAGAAGACAAAGAGCACACATCTCAGGGCTCCAGTGCACAGGTATTTGTATAGGTTCCTAACCTATAACATATTTGCTAGGGGAGAAAGTAATGGAACAATCAGGAAGTCGGAACTCTTCCTCCTTGAGATGGCTCGTAGAAGAGTCACAGTGGCACTTTCTAGATGGTTTGCTAACCATTTTCTCTCCATAGCCACCAAGCCCACAGGAGATATTTTGATTGGGGCATATGTCACCCATATTGCAGTGAAGCTTAATTATCTGAAGCTGGATGCACATCACTTCAACATCATCCCTGCACATCCTCGAGATCGCTTGGATGTCGAGTCGTTCATAAAGATGGGAGCGACTGTCATAATTGTTTTCCAAAACGATATCTTTTACCGCTTCACTGACACTACTGGGGAGATTATCTGGGAAGATAATGACACGGAGGATTTTAAAGCAGGCCTCCAGGGAGTCCAGCAGAAAAAGAGGGTTCAGGTTGAGGAAACACCTCCAGCAGCTAAGCAGGACATCAGACAGTCCTTAGCTTCCACACCGTCCTTAGCGCAACAGGTGGTTGACCTATTGGCACCACATTTTGAGCAGTTGCAGACTTCAATGGATGAGAGGTTGAAGAACCTCAAAGACTTCATGGAGTCTCGGATGGACAGCCTTGAGGCTAAAATGGCTAGGCTTCGGATAGGATGTCTAGCTAGGAGATAGGCTAGAGTGTAGCCTAAATTTGATTGTTTTTTGCTTGCTTGTTATTTTTATGTTTGGTTGTGTGTAGGAAATTTTTAAATTTCCTTTCTGAATATTTTAACTTTTTTTATATCCTTTCCTTTATGCTATATATATTTGCTTTTGTTTACTTCAATCTTCATATCCTTTTTGATTGATGACAAAATGAGGAGAAAACTAGCAATATATGTTAGGGAAAATGGTATCAAACTAGCAACATAAGAAGAAACTAGCAATATATATTAAGGTAAATGAATTTTGAATCAAATAATTAAAATTAAATTGACTTTAAAATGGATTAAAAGGGATTAGAAATCTTAATTCAAAATTTCATATGCAAAGTATATAAATTGGAAAATTGAGCTTTATATACTTTAGATATACCTTAAGTATACTTTGCATATACCTTAAAGCAAGTTACAAATATAAATATGCCATGATATACCTTAAATATACCTTACATATACTTCATGTCTTAAAAAGTAATTATGGTATATATGGGATATACTTCTCATATAACTTGCATATACTTAAACTCTAGTAAGTTTATTTCAATGTTACATCATTATCTACTATTCTTGCACATTATAAATTTTTTTTCCTAAGTATATTTTGAGGGGAAGACTTCTCAAAATCACATATTGCTAGATTATTTGTCACCATCAAAAAGGGGAAAATTGTTAAACCTTGAGGGGTATTTCCGTTATTTTGATGATAACAAATAAAATAGCAATATTGTATTTAACATATTTGTCTTCTAAGTCTATTATACAAGATATGGATTAAAATAGCAAGAATGGAGAATTGGAAGAATAATCCTTGAAAAGACAAATTTCAAGAAGTAGTATGTTCACTGCCGTGACTCTATGAGTCACTCCCATGAAAGAAGCTAACCATTACCAAAACCAACTTTTGAAGTTCATGGCCATGAAGGAAAAACAAACTGTGAAGTGGACATTTCAGTCACCCCCGTGAATAAAGGTGACACCCCTGAGAAGATTCATGCAATTTCATCAAGAGAGCTTCACGACCAGAGTCACCACTTGGATCACGGCTGGGAAGCTTGTCACGCCCGTGACTCCATATGTCAAAACATTCCAGAGAGCTTCAAGACCAAGGTCACTACTTCAGTCACGGCTTGGGAAGAACTGTCACTCCTGTGACAAACATAGTCACACCCGTGAACAATGAAAGAGAAAAATGTCAGGTGCAATTTTTTGGTTAGTACAACTGCTAGTTTCATATTTAATGCACCCCAACAACTATATTCAGCCATGAGAGTATAAATGGAAGTCATTTATGCATTAAGAACAAGAGAATGAAGAGAATAACAAAAGAATAACATATACTTCGAATTTAATTATGATTACAAGCTATTTGTACTTTCATACTTTGAGAACAAAATCTATTCTCTGTAAACATCTTTTTTCTCTTCATATTTGAGCAATTAAGATTTGTGAGTGGTTCTCTCTGTAATCTTTACTCAAGTGAGCTTTGGGTATTTATGGGTTAAGAGTAGAACACTTGTAAGAGTTAGTTGTGTGAGCCTCCAAAACACAAATTAAAAGGTTGTTTGTGTGAGCCTGTAAAACACAAAGTGAAGGTTGTTTGCGTGATCCTGTAAAAATACAAAGTAAAGGTTGTTTGTGTGAGCCTGTAAAACACAAGGAATTGGTTATTGTGTGAGCCATTAAAACACAAGGGATTTCTGGGTTAGGTGTGAGCCATTATGAGAAATACCATAGTTGGGAGTGAGCTTGTAAAACTCCATTGTAACACTTAGTGTGTTAGTGAAACTCCTAATTGCGATTGGGAAGAGGAGTAGGGTTTGTTAACACCCGAACCTCTATAAATCTTTGTGTCTGATTTTCTCTATCCCTCCTAAAATTAATTATTTATTTCCGCACTTTAAAGTTTAATTTTTTGAAACTCAAATTCAATCCCCCTTCTTGGTCTAATATCTGGGCAACAAAAATAAATCTTCGTATTGTATTATCCCATAAATTCGGGACAATTCGGTACAATTTTTCGAATCTTTCGATACTAAACAATACAGTACAAACAATTCGGTAATCGGATAATATAACTCATATACTTAAAATGAAAACTTAATATAATATAGAAAATTTATTTTATTAAATATAATATTTCAAACTTAATATAATATATTTAATAGAATAACTACTTTCTAGACTTATCTAAATTATCCATAAACAAATAAGAGAATTTTGTATACATAAGTTGAAAAATCCATAAACAATTGGATTAATTGCTTTACTAATAAGAGAATTTTGTATATATAAGAAATAGATAAGTCAACAAATTGGAAGTATTAAAAATTCATTGCAATTCTACATAGATGCATAACATCAAAGGGCATCAGGAAAGTAATACAAATAATTAAAGATCATTTATTCAGTCTTGTATTCAATATCAAAACCAATTTATCTAGAATCCATGTCTAGAAAGACAAAATAAAAATCTTTTAAAAGGAAACAACAAATCTACACATGCAGTTTTATACTGAGAGCCAACAACAAAAAAATTAAAATTTGAACTAGCTAGTTTCTTTCAATGCAACACATTATATCATAAAACAAGCATTAGCACCAAAACATACCAAAAGTCACATGACTTGTTCTTGTCATTAACTTATTCCTTTATTAACAAAAACCTAAATCAAATAATGAAATAATTACTACCACACATGCACACACTGTGAACACTTGCAATTATGTCATATCCTTATGGAAAACAATCATATATAATATGCTTATTTACAAATGCATTAATAAATTTTGACTGTCTTAAAATTTTTGTGAAAACTTTTAACCCCATCAACTTAAAATAGAAATATTAACATTCACATTAGAAGAATCTCTCAAAGCAATATTAATCATCGATGAGAAGTCAATTCAACCAATAAATCATTATTGGTTAGACAAGAGAATACTTATAAATTACTATCAGAGTTAAGAACCTGGTTAGACAAGAGAATACTTATAAATTAATGTCAGAGTTAAGAACTTGAAATATAAAAATTAGACAACAGAGTCACACAAAAAGTATTACATGAATTTAGAACCTTACTTGCAAGTAAAATATGATCAATTGTATGTATGATAATTTATAGGAATTGAAAGCAAGACAACATGAAAAAGGAAAATACCCAACTGATGCATCTCACCCGATCAACATTCAACTGTAATTCTCTGCACTATATTTTCACTAACTTCGGGATCTTGAGAAATATTTGAAAGAAAAAAACAAAGAAATTGCACAATTAGAATAAAAAGAAAAATTAAACAACTGACTCAAATTGCACAATTACAACAACCAATATAGCTTTAATAAGTACCTAACTCAAACTTTTCGAGTTCTTCAATTGATGCTTTTTTTTCCATAGGTTCTTTTTCACATCTTTACCAATCTTGGCAACAAAGAAGAACCTCAGCTGTAATAGGAGTTAAAAAACTCTTAAACTGGTCTAAAGTCCTCCCTCCAGTGCTAAAGGTAGATTTAGAAGCCACAGTTGAGCATTGAACAACCAAAACATCTTTGGCAACTTTAGCCAAAGTCAGAAAATTTGGTGCATTAACTTTCCACCAGTCCAAAATATCAAAACTAGGGCTGTTTTTTTTTGCTAATTTATCATTTAAATATACATCTAAATCTCCTAAAGTCGCCACTTCCTCCGCATCTTCATTTTCTATAAACCATATATTGTAACCATCATCTTCATTATCATTTAACTTAGGTGGCAGGATTACAATAGGAGCAACATATGTTTCTTCCTCCTTATATGCATTTATCATTCTATTCAATGCATCTCTCACCTTAGCAACTAATAATTCTGCCTCAAGCTCACGATAAAAAACTATGTATTTTGAAATAATAAATTTCATTTTAAACCTAGGGTCTAATACCACAGCTATGAAAAGAACAATATTCATCTTGTTTATGGATCCCCAATACTTATCAAATTTTAACTTCATATGTTTTCCCATTTCATCCAAGTAATCATCACCACATTTTTCAGAAGATTGCAACAGATTCAAAATACGAACTATCTCAGAAAAATATAAATTCGCAGTTGAATATAATGTTCCAGATAGCTTACAAATGACTTCGTAAAATCTCTTTAAAAATTTTGTAAGAGTCCTAACTTTGTGCCAATCAACATCAGTCAGAAAAATAGTTCCAAACTCAACCAATAATTTGGTATCCACATCCTCCAACTTATCAAAAGCTTTTTAATACTCTAAAGCAGTTTCTAACATTAAGTATGTTGAGTTCTACCTAGTAGGACAATCTAGGATTAAATATTTTGTATACTTGATGTTTGATACCTCACAAGATTTTTTGAAAAACTCTAATCTTTCGGGAATGCTCCTAACATACTTAACAACAGCTCTAATTTTTTTAATGGAATTATCAACACATGAAAGCCCGTCTTTCACAATTAATTGAAGAATGTATGCATAACTTCTCATATGAAAAGCTTCACCACCCAAAACAAATGCATCCTTCTAAGATAATCTATTTTTCAATTGTTGGATTGCAGCATCGTTAGATGATGCATTGTCAACAGTTATACACATAACTTTGTTCAAACACCACTCATCTAAGTAATAATCAATGACATTCCAAATGTTGGCTCCTTTATGACTCTTAATAACACAAAAGTTCAATATTCTTTTTTGCATCTTCCAATTTGAATCAATAAAATATGCAGTCAAACACAAATAAGACACATTTTGAATGCTAGTCCAAGTATCAGTTGTCAATGACACTCTTTTACATTTTCGTTCAATTAAATCTTTTAATTTTTTTTCTCTCTTTTATAAAAAGAGAATAACAATCTCTTGCAATGGTCACCTTAGATGGAATTTTAAATTCAGGACAAATGATTGCAATAAATTTCTTAAAACCTTCATGTTCAACAAACATAAATGGTAGTTCATCCTTGATAATCATTCTAACTAAAGCTTTTCTACAAGCTTCTTGATCAAATTTCTAAGAAGTTAACTTACCATGATCACTATTTGACCCCACAAAATTCAAAGTTGTTTATGAATTATCCTTATTCTTATATGCAACCACTAATTCTTTTTTATTTGGATACTTCTTGTAACTTTCCCTTAGATGTTTCCATAATCCTGAAGTTCCTAATTCATTTTTTCCTTGATAATCTTTACCACACCATTTACGTATAGCCCTCCCCATTTCATTTCCATTAGCATCATACATTTTTTCAAAATGTTCCCAAACCTCAGACCTATATCTTTTATTTGCAGATAGAAGAGTAGTAGTACTTATTAAATTTACATATATTATTGACCTGATTGAAATTTCTACAGGAGCAGTAGGTGAAATGCCAATATTTTCGTCAGTAGATGCTTCAAATTCTTTCCTTTTATTTAATAAAGAGGAATCAACAGAGTTATGATAATTCATTGTGTCTAAAAATATAAGATCATATATAATATAATATACTGAAATTAAATACATTAATAGTGGAGGATTCAAAATTTTGCATAATATTATATATAAGTGTCAAAGTGCCTAAAAAGTTTACAAGCATAAATATCCAAGACAATACATGCAAGTGTCAAGAAAATTTCACATGACCATATCACAAGATCACAAGAAAAAATAAACGAGATCCAAGAAAATTATAAGTATAAATATTCAAGAAAATTTCACATGACTAGATCATAAGAAAAAATAAAAAATTTATATTGTTTCAGTATAACTAGATCCTGAGGTTAGTAATCCTAATAATGCTTATTATTTTTGGATTTTACATTTAATCCAAAAAATAAAAGAGAGAAAATGCTTTGTAGTCAAGTATCAAGAAAGATATTTTTAATATGGTACATATATGACAAATATTAAGAGTTGAAAAGGCAAGCATGAATGTAGAAGATAACTAGATATTTAATAACTTTCCATATTTCACTAAGAATATGCAAAACTGAACCGAAAACAAAAGAAGAGATTAACTCCTAAAGCTATAGCATAACTTGTTGTATGCCCCATGAAAAAATGAATGATTATGAACAACAATGATGGTGGAGTGGAGCAGATTGAAAGATGTGGTTATAGTGGCTTATGTTTGGCACAATGCAACTTTGAAATTGGCTATAACTATGAGCAAAGGAAAATGAAGTTGAAGTTAAATGGGTCGTGTTTTTGTTAGGTTTAACAAAATCCAAACCTTAAAAACAAAAGTTCTATTTCATTATTTTTTTAATTAAAGCAACCATCACATTTAATTTGGATTTAATAATATGGTTAACTTAACACTAAAAAATAAGAATATAATTAACACTCAAATTGCATTAATTTGTGAAAGCATATGAAATTATGCAAAAATAAGTATGAATGGTAATGATGGATTGACTCAATTTTCTCTAACTTTATTAATTAAAATTATGGCATAGGTTTATTTAAAAAAAATGAATTTCTGGTAGAGGTTTAAATCTTCAATTGCATATATTCATACAAATACACAATCATTATGTTACTCTTTTATTATTTTTAATTTCTAATTAAAACCACCTTAAAAAGGTAATCTAAAAATTATTTGTCCCTAAGATTGTTAAAATCAATATTCATCTTAGCAAAATGCTTTTTATAATTAATAATTAGGACAATTCTTTTTGGAGTTGAGTTGGGTCTAATTTATTTATATGTGATTTGGGAGCCAACATCCACAATCAATATCAAAATATTGATCGATTAATATTCGTTTTCTTGATTAACTATAACATTTTTTTTTCCTTAATTAGACTTTGAGAGCTCGATTGAATAAAAAGAACTTAAGTAGATTTTAAGAATTTGCAATTAGTTAGAGTATAAATTAATAAAGGTTGCTAAAACTTCTTTTAAAATCCTAGAACTTTCCAGCACTAGTAGAAAGGAACATAATTAATTAACGATGTCCAACATTAGAGCAAATACCTCCAACATAAACAAGAAGTCATTTAACAACCATAGAATGAGAGTAATAAAATCTGAAATGAAGACAAAGAAATAAAAACTAGTCCTGATGAAAAGGCAAAATAAAATGGTTTGGTAATAGTACCACTCTGCCACCATATAATAGCATAAAAACTAGAAGAAAATAATATATAACCTTAGGCTAATCCATTGCACAACAAATAAGAGATTACAAAAAAAGAGAAGGAACTAACACATGCATTCAAAAGAGAGTCGATGATTTGATACTAACCTAGTAGATATGGAAGAGGGGTGTAGCCGAAATTAAACTCAAATTGGAAATCAACCGGAAAATGGATGTGGCTGAAAGGAAAAAGAAAGAGGGAAAGAGAGGCAAGAAGTATAAATGGAAGAGGAGTGTAGCCGAAATCAAACTCAAACTGGAAATCAACCGGAAAAGGGATGTGGCTGAAGGGAAAAAGAAAGAGGGAAAGAGAGGCAAAAGTAGAAACAATCGAGAGAAAAGGGAAAGAGAGGCAGCTGGAGGCAGAAAATGGTAGAGAGAGATGAGAGACAAGGGTTATGCCATTAGGATTAAGGTTATGCCATTTTGGTTTTAAAATTTATTTTCTAATTATATTACACCTATTTAGAAAATGGAATTTATTTAATGCAATATTATTTAAAACCAAAATTTTGAAATATTTTACATAAAATCAAAATTGTTTTCAATATTTCTATCAATTTATTAGAAATCAAACTAACTTAGTTTTTATGATTAGCATTGTAATATATTTTACATATTATATTGCAAAATATATTTTCGTTTCGATTGAAACATTGTATCTATACTCTATAAATTTTAGTCATTTGACACACGTAGTTTTTCTTTTAGGTTACCAATATTTATAAAATTGATTTTTGTATATACTATAAATTATGTTATATTTTATGTACAATATAATTATTTAGAAATTTACATATAGTTGTATAGAGTATAAATTATGTTTTCATATTTTATTCTTTTTAATTTTTATAGCTATTTCTAAAAATATTTTATAATACATGAGAAAACCAAATATAAATTAACAAAAATACCCTTGTACCGTCGTAACTCATAAAATAGCCAAGAAACCCCCATCAGGACAGATGCTGTCGCTTCGCTCTGCTCCAACATCTGTCAACTTACTGTGTATATGAGTCATACACAACACTTATATATAACTATCAATATCAAACTTAAAAAAATTAAGAAAATAATAAAAAAAAGAATAAATAAATATGGATTAAAGACACCATAATAAGTATTTTGTTTGGAATCATTTAAGTTTAATATATTACAATTATTTTGATAAAAAAATCATATTAATATATTTATTATATATTTATAATACATTTATTATGAATTTAAATTTATTACACAATATAATTAGAAAAATTATAAATGCTAAAAAATATTAATAGTGGTAAAAAATTAGAATATAGTAAAAAATGAAAACTAGTAATATCTTATATTTTTTTATTTACTTAATAACAAAGATAGTTAAGTTTGTTAATTGTCTTATCTTAAACTTATATGAAGTTTATGCGTTCAATTCTATACACTACCAAAATAAATTATTTAACATATAACATGATTTTTAACATATTAAAATTTTTTAATTTTTTCAATTCATTGTTATTATAAATGTCATATTGATTTTATTAACTTATTAATAAATTTATAATTTTAAGTTTATAGAATAAAGTGTATATAGTTATATGTTTAAGAATAAAAATATAAAAAACTGTAAAAATATTATATTATTATAAAAATTATTTTATTTTTAATTATAAATCTTTAAATATTGGTTTTTTCGGTAAAATTTAGTTTCAAAATAGTTCAGTACAATTCAATACAATTTTCGGTTCAGATACCACTATAAGATCCATATCCGTTAAATTTACAGTCAATGGTATAATTCGGTTCAGATCTAGTAAAAAAAGTTAACGATTCAATTCGGTTCTGAATCTTTTTATTTAGTTTTTCAGTTCGGTTCGGGAAGATGCAGGCTCCGTGTACACCCCTATTGACAATTGTGGTTATCTTATCTAATATAAATTGTCTTATATACTCATGTCTTAACACTATATGTCTAGATTTTCTATTATATATCTTGCTAAAAACCCTAGACATAGTTGCTTGACAGTCACAATACAAAGAGAATGTTGGCATCGGTTGCGGCCACAATGCTATATATATAGCAATAAGTTTCTTAGTCATTCTGCTTTTTTACCTGTTGCTGCTAAAGATATGAACTCTGATTTTATAATGGAATGAGTTATACATATTTGCTTCTTGGAAGCCCAAGAAATAGTGTCACCTCCTAATATAAATATCCAACCATATGTTGACTTGTTATCACAAACACTAGTCATCCAACTAGCATCAGTATAACTTTCTAAAACCAAAAAAATTTTGTTATAAAACAATGATAAGGATCTAGAACTCTAGCTATTGCTTTCCAATGTTCGACACTTGGATTATGAGTATACCTAGAAAGTTTGCACACTGTAAATGTTATGTCTGACAGTGTACAATACATTGCATACATTAGACTACCAATTGCACTTGCATATACTAATTGACTTTTAGATCTACCAGCATTTTCTATTAATTTAATTGAAATATCTAGTGGGGCAAGTGATTAAACTTGGATAGAACCTTATCAATGTAATGAGATTGACATAAAGCAAAATCTCCACTATGTTTCTTAATCTCTATCCCTAAAATAATATCAACTTCTCCTAAATCTTTCATTTTGAATTGAGAAGCTATATACTTAATATCATTCACTCCTTTCATATTAGTTTCAATGATTAACATGTCATCTATATATAAATATACAATTGTTTCATAATCTTTAGTAAACTTAGAATAAATATCATTCATTCCATTGTGTTTGAAACTATTTGATAGAGTTACACTATCAAAATTTTCATGCTATTGTTTAGCAACTTGCTTCAAACCATACAATGATTTAACCAATTTGCAAACTTTATTTTCATTATCAGAAAGTATAAACCTTTCGGGTTGTTCCATATATAATTCCTCATTCAAATCACAATTTAAAAATATTTTTTTTATATCCAATTGATGAACATATAAATTATATATGGATGTTAAAGCAAATAACACTCTTACAGAAGTAATTTTTGTCACTGGTGTATATGCATCAAAGTAATCAATGCATTCTTTTTACTTGAATCCTTTCACTACTAACCTTGCTTTAAAGGTTTGTAACGAACCATCCGTACTAAATTTTCATCTAAACATCCAATTGCATCCAATGGGTTTAGAACTAGGTGGAAGATCTATTAATACCCAAATACCATTTGCTAAAAGAGAATATATTTCATCATTAATAGCTTCCTTCCAAAAACTAGAATCTCTTGTAGTCATAATTTCATTATAAGTCTTTAGAACTTCATCCAAGTTAAGAACCATGAGTATCTTATTTGTCACTTTATTTCTACTTCCTTTAACTAGAAAGAATCTCATTGATTGTGAAGAAACATATTCTGATCCCAAACTTTTCTCTTTTTGAGCCCTTTGACTTTTCCTAGGTTCACTAAAAGGCTCCAAAGTTTTTCTTTTACAATTCAAAGAAGAATTAGAATCAAGACTAGTGTCATGAGTTGAATTACTAGAACTATCATTTTCTCTTTGTGGATTACCACTTGAATCATTTAGAAATATAATTTCAAAGAATTCAACATTCCTAGACTTAATGACAATATTAGAGTCTATGTCTAATATTCTATATGTCTTAGAATTTTCAGCATATCCCATAAAGATACCTTTAAGAGCTCTTGATCGTAATTTAGTTTTTTTAGGATCATGAACTCTATAATATGCTTAACAACCTCACACCTTAAGATAATCCAAGTTTGGCTTTCTACCTTTCCATTCTTCATATGGAGAAGTCTTTGATTTCTTTAAAGGTATTCGATTATACAAATGAAAATTCAATTGAGAAATATTCACCATCCCTATCACTACATAGGATTTTAATTTTCTTTCCAAATTGATTTTCAACCAACAATTTATAACCTTTAAACTTCTCAAATGCTTGATCCTTTGATTTTGTTAAGTATATATATGTATATCTTGAATGATCATCTATGAAAGTTATAAAATATTTATTTTATCCTCTTATTAAATGACCATTCAATTCACAAATATTAGAGTGGATTAATTCAAGCAAATTAGTTGACCTTTCATTATTTGGAAAATGTTTCTTAGTCATCTTTGCTTGTACACATATTTCACATTTTCCAAAGTTTTCATTTGCACATGAGATTAATCCATGTTTACTCATAAATTTAATTGACTTTAAAATTCACATGTGATAAACGTGCATGCCAAAGTTTAAAAGAGACTCAAGAAAATAACTAAAAATATAAACTTTATTAATACTTAATTTGGACATGTCATCATATGAATAACCTTATCCTACAAATACACCATTTTTGATAATATAAGTTTTTTAGCCTCTAGGACAACCTTCAATCCCTTCTTGCATAGCATGCTTGCTGAGATAAAGTTCTTTTGAATATCTAAAACAAGAAAAACATTCATCAAAATTAATCTTTTGCTCGAAGTGAATTGCAACTTTATAATTCCATTTCCAAGCACTTTAGTCGTATCATGATTCCCCATTAAGACCTTGTCATTTTTTCCTGTCTCTTCATATATTTTAAATATATTTTTGTTGTTACAAACATGAAAAAGTCACACTGGAATCATACCACCAATCATTGGATTTTTCAATTGCTGTCATGTTGCATTTGATAACTATACTAACTTTAAATTTAGCAACCATGACTATAATATCATTTGGACTTGGTGGATGTTCAACAACATTGGCCTTCTTTTGATCAACATTTTTCTTGGTCTTTAACCTTTTATAAAATCGACATTCCTTTTTGAAATGCCCATTCTTGCCACAGAAGTAACAAGTTTTATTTTTTTTTATTATTTTCTGAGGAATCATTTGAAGTTTATGAATATTTTCACTTGTTCCTTGACTTCTTTCCTCCTTTCTTTGTATTTCAACATTATTTACCTTTGAACCAGATTCTAAAGGAAACATTTTCTCGCGATTATGAGTTTCTTCTTCAATCCGAATATGCTATATAATTTGATCAATAATGAAATCTTCGAAAGTATGCAACAATTTTATTCTATAATCATTCCAAGTGGATGATAATTTTGCAATAATAGCGGCCACTTGAAATTGATCTAATACTTCCATTTTTAAATCTTTGAGTCTATATACTAGGACAAGTAACTCATTAACTTGATCCATGATAGACCTATTGTCTACCATTAGAAACTCAAAAAAATTTATACAAATAAATTTATCCGTACCTTGCTTTTTTGAAGTATATTTGTTTTCCAGTGCATTCCATATTTCTCATGAAGACTTTATAGAGCGGAATAAGTCATATAACATATCCAAAAGTGCATTGAGAATTTAACTTCTACATCGTACTTCATCTTCCTTGCGTTTTTGCCTTGTTGCTTTGATTTCTTCAGATTCACCATCAGTTAGTTCAGGAATGGTTGGAACATCTCCATATATAAGATAAGCAACACTCAATTCGATTAATAAGAAATGCAACTTGTCTTTCCATCTTGTGAAGTTTGTCCCATCAAATTGATATGAATGAAATGTGTCAGGCTGGAACATCTTATTGAAAACAGACTTTGATTCAGTAGCCTCCATTGCTTCAAATATTTCCTTAAGATTGTTAAAAAAATTGATGTAAAATGAAGACTAATTCAATCTTATCTTGATCTTGTAGAATACTCTCCTTAAGAAAATATTGCCCCCATTAAGTTGCTGATTGAGTTTATGACAATTTTCTTCTAGGATAATTATAAACAAAACCAAAATTTGTGAATAGCAAAATCAATAAATTATCCCAAAAATTTATTAAAGAATGGTATACATAATTGAAATTTGATTGCAAAATGAAATTGAGAAGGAAGAAATGTTATATATCATTTTTGTTGCAAAACAAATATTTATAGGTTACAAATGGTCATTCTGGAGAAACATGACATTTGTAAATGGATACAAGTAGTTTCTGAATGTTCAAAATTACCAACTAGCCATTATACCACTGTCATGCGTGTGACACCTCCTCGCATGTGCAACAGTGGGATGATGGTGCTTGTCGCACATGTGATGCCCCCTCGTGCACACGTCACTGGGCTTCCCTCATTATCTCTTGAAAAAAATGCAGCGATATGAAAATATTAAACCAAAAAAAATTAATTAATTTCTTTTTAATGCCCAAATTCCCCCAAATGCCAATATTTGATATTTAAATATATATCAAATTTGAAATTTTCCTCCAAAATTTTCTACCAACCAAATTTAACTTGTTTGGTGTAAAATTCTTTATAAACCCATACAATTTGTTTTTCACTTTTTCTATATGAGATAAATTTATTATATCACTAACTATTATTCAACGCTTCTAATTAAAGAAAATAGAGGTGATGTACCCTTCCGAAAGAGGCTTTAAGCGAGCAAAGAATATGCAGTCAAAGTTGTGTTCATTTGCAGTGAATGAACTCAGTTCCTTCAATTCGAGATTTTGTCAGGCAGTGAAATAGATTTGCTCCAATAAAAAAAATGATCTCCACATTTTTTGTTCACCCATGTTGTCTTAGTTTAGACAACCACACTTCCATCATGAATAATAGATTCATGAGATTTTTCTTAGACCGGAGAGTGAAGAAGAAGATGATGTGGATGAAAGGTTGATTGAGCTCCAAAAAATAAGTAGAAGGAAGGAGGCGGCTATGATGTTGAGTATTAGAGTGAAGAAGAAGATAAGATGTCAATTGAGTTTCGAAGAAGAAGGGGGAGGAGGCGACACTAGGTGTTAAACTAGAGAGTGAAGAATAAGATGATATAGAGGAGAGGTGAAGAAGAAGAAAGACGAGGTGACATGGAATAGAATAATGATTAGAGTTAGAAATTTGATTTCTTTTTAATAAATGTATTAAAATAAGGTGAGATGGAAATGAAACCCAATTATATGAATAAAAAACTATAATTTTAACTTGGTTAAATGCTTACATGGCACTTCTATTAAATTATGTTAAAATTGACTTAATTTTAGACACTGAGGGCATTATTGACAAAAAAAAAATCAAATCGACATCAACAATTGGCCTATATATTTCATGGATAAGTTTGACCTTAACCTTTAGTAGCCCCACTTTGCCATAGTTAGGACTTATTAATATTTAGAAAAAAGGAGAAATATACCATGTGTGCATACCCTACATCAAGTTAGAGTATTAATATTAATTTTTTATTCTAGCATTTAGACGTATTTATAAACTATCAAATCCTTCTAAACTGCACCAATCAGAATCAACTCGCAATCAAATCGTAGTTTAATAAATATAGTGTATTAAATTGATTTATATTTTTTTCAAACAATATTTTGTAGATTGAATTGAATTTTTTATATTTCAATCCACAAACACAACCCTCATATATATATATATGACAATATTTTAAATATATATTTATTTCTACTATTTTTTTATATTCCATGATGCAAAATTGAAATCATAAATTTTCTATTTTTTAAAAATATTTTCAAATTTAGAGAAAGAGTTATCAATTGAGATTAAAATAGAGTTGGGTAAGAATTTGATGGAGCTTTGTCTACAATTGGTTAAAATGCACAATATATTAAATTAATAAAAGTTTAACACTTCAAAATTTTCTATACTTTCAAAAATTACAAGAGATGTTTTAATAATTCAAATTTCAATTTTTGCCTCTGAATCCGTTTTTAGCACAAATGAAAGAATTATTAATCAATTTTGAAGTTCATTGGTTCTTGAAAACAGTGGAGTTCATTGTGTATGCACAAAATTGGTTGTGATTCAAGACTATCCTTTTTAACTTTCAAAAAATATTGGATGATATAGAAAAATTTGAAGAAATCGCACATGGTAATGAATTTTTCATTTTATTCCAAAAAGGTAAAATTATCTCTTTAATGCATAAGTTCTGACATTGATACTTTTTTTTAATATAAATTTTCATGCTTAATATAATTACTACAACAAATAATGAAGTTAAAGATTATGACGATGATCGATGATGAATGGTAAAAGATGTAAACGATATTTTTTTAAGTCAAATTGAATTTGTTCATATTATAATGGTAAAAATTATTTCTTCTATTTTTATCTTTAATTCAACTTTAAAAATCTGCATTTTGTATTTATTTTTATTATAGGTTCTACTGTTATAATCTCACTTGTAGTATTGAATTCTTGGTATTGTAGATTCATGATTTTAAATGAAGTATTATGATAATTTGTTGCTGTATGTTTTTGAGAAAAGTTCTACCATAATTTTTATACTATGATTTGTTATTAAGTAGTTTATATAGTAAACTAAAAGTTTTTCAGATATTATAAATGCTTGTGAAATATAATAATAATAATAATAATAATAATAATAATAATAATAATAATAATAATAATAATTATTATTATTATTAGTTAAAAAATAAAAAGTATATAAAATTAAACTTATCAAATCCAATTCACAATTGTTGTTTGGATTGACTTAGTTTTTTTCATATTCGTGGTTGGATTTAATTTATAAATTTTCAATATGCAAATTATGGATTGAATTAAATGTTGTATCTAACATACACTAAACTGATCCACGAACACCCTTAGCCTTAGTTGATCGTATTTTTGAAATTAGAAAAATTTTAAGGTAAAATTTAAGAAGAGTGATTATTATTTTCTCCAAATTATCTTTTCCAAAGTACCTTCTTTATTATCTTATCTATTGTTTGAATGATATATAATATATATATTTTTTATTTTTTTATGCTGATCTCCTAATATTAAAATTAGGGGTGTGTATTATTCATAGGAAGAAGAGCGCAATAGATAAAGTAATAAAGAGAAGTTTATAAATATGTTTCAAAATATAATTATAGTCATCAATATTTGACTGAAAGATGATTCTATTTTTGAAAATTGCTCTTAATATATTCTTTTTTTTTTCTTTTTGGTAATAAAATGGTCAATCTTCTCCAACTTTACTTTTCACTGTTTCACCCATATAAAATATTATATTCGTTCCTTCGTAAATGGATTTATTGATAAAAAAAATCACGAATTTTCATAAGTTTTCAAAATCTATTGCATTTTTATCCTTATTTTTTAAAAATTTTTCAAAAGTTCTATTTAATATTAAAAATCTCCAAAAGTTCAACTTTCATATTAATTATTAAAATCACAATTTAATTGGTATTTAAAGGAGAAAAAATAAGATTGTTTTTTTTTTGTGGTTAAATGTGATAATTTAAAATTATTTATATTTCTAGTTTCTTAATATGGGCTGTGGCTTTTTCAGTATTGTGATGTCACTTAAATTTCAATTGTGATAACAATGCAATAGAATAAAAGTCCAAATTTTGGTTAATAATGAAAATAACGTTTAATAATTATATTTTTAATTGAATTATGTGATAAAATTATAACAAATATTAATACTTTTCACTAAAAATTTGATAAAATAAAGAATTGATATATATAAATATATTTATATATATATATATATATATATTTAATTAATGAATTCATTTTACTATATTTCATCATAAACATATGTGTTATTGTTGACCATTAGTAATTAGAAAATTTTAACCACAAACTTTCATAACTAATTTTTATTTCCATAAATTTTCATTGTAATAATAATAAGAAGAATAACTTGAAAAAGATAAATACAAAAACTATTATTTTCTTTAAATGATCAAATCCATGAATAAAATGAATTGTAAAATGTCATTAAAAATCACAACCAAATCCATGACAAAACTTTTATTAAAACCAAAAAGTAAATTATTATCTCTATTTGAATTTTAAACATTAATTAACTTATTTAGTAAATTGAATCCAATTTTAAGAAGTCAACCTAAAGAAAATAATCATTTAAATTATTATATTTAATATGCCTTCTTTTGATATATTATCATATTAATTGAATTGTGGTAGTGTACTGAACATCTATTACTTTGATATATTATCCTATTAATTGAATTGTGGTAGTGTATTGAACATCTATTACTTTGATATATTATCTTATTAATTGAATTGTGGTAGTGTACTGAACATCTATTACTTTGATATATTATCCTATTAATTGAATTGTAATAGTGTTTTGAACATCTCTAATCTATAATGAGAACTTTGTTCTTAAACCCACAAACTATGAAATGAAATAGAATTATAGTTAATGCATTAGGCTAGCTTTTGTTTGTTTGTATCCATTGGTGGTAGTAATTAACTAGGTATGATATAACGTTTTCCTTAATTTAATAGAGGTAATAAAAAATGAGACTGAATCGTTTAGGAATATATAATCGGTTGAAAGATGGTCTTCTAAATCCAGAGTTTATAACTGACATGAGACAATTCATAGAACTTGCATGTGATCTCCGAAATTGATGGACAAGGATAAAATTCTTGAAGAGATGCGCACGGAGATTCAGTAAGAGATACGCGCGGAGCTTCAAGAGATGAGACAATTGATAATAGAGATATCTCGTTCCGCCCATCATTCCGCTGAACCTTGACATAGAGATTAACCTCATTCTGAGAGGATATAGGATAATTACTAATAATATTTTAGGATTTTTAATTATAAAATATTTATTATAATATAAAATATAAATTTAAATGTTAACTTATAAATTATTTGACTATTTATTTTATGAGTAGTTTTTTTAAAAAAAATTGTATTATTTCAAATTGAACGTATAAAATGAAAAAAATAAATAACAAAAATTATTGAAAATTAAAAAAATTGGGTATTAGCGACGGATTTCCATCGCTAATGGTTTTTAAATCTCTAGTTAAATTTGCGATGGATATATAATCCGTTGCTAAAATCTCAAGTCAAATTAGTGACAGAAATTTTTTGTCATAATTTGTGACCGAATTTATGTCGCAAATTCGTCTCTCATTTCGTCGAATATAGGTTTTTTGTAACGGAAATTCTGTTACTAATTCCGTCATTAAAATTAGGGACGGAATTCTTAACCGTCACTAAATGTTTTGTGGGAAACAAAATTGCAACAGAAAATTTCCATCGCAAAGCTACATTAGCGATGGATTTTCAACAATTAACAATGGATTTCATCCGTCGCTAATTAGTAATTTTCTTGTAGTGAATCAAAAGACGAATGTCGAGAGTGTCTATAAATAGAGAATCAATGATTTTTCAAAGAGATTTGGTTTAAGAGAGGGACATGAAACTAATTAAGATCTGTCATTATTTAAGGTCGTCATCGAATCTGCTGATAAGCTATAACCATGTTCCTTCATTATTATTTATAGGACAGATCAATTACTGTTCAAGTTATCATCAAAATTTTAAAATAATAGTAGCATTAATTTATTCCCTTTATTTTATTACTATTATAATAAAAAATAAATTTAATACGATTTTATAAGTTTTATTGAAAATATTATCTGAGCTACATGTCATATATAATTGTTTTATATAGTTTATAGGCCAGCTATGACAGTTGTACCTGATGATGAGATGGATTATATTAGAGTAAAAATTGTACTAATAATTATTTGATCAAATATAATTTATATTTTTGCAATTTAAAAATTATCGATATACTTACATTTTAATTATAACAAATTTGATATGGACGTGCTATATTTATTTTCAATAAATTTACTAATTTATAATTAAATAAATATTATTTATATTTTATTTGTATAGTATTTTCTAGAATGCAAATTTTAATATAGTACTTAATAAATATTATTCTTTTAAAAATCATTTTGCTATAAGAAATCAAATGTATAATATATAAAGAATTGCATTTTAAAATTATATGTAATTCTATGAAAAATAGATACATTTAAGAAAATAGATATGGATGAATATTTTGATGAATAAAATAAAAAAAAAATTCTCATAATATTTACAATAAATAATTATAATAATCTTCCGTTTTTTATGAAATCAGTTATACCCGGTAAAATAATAATATAAATGCAATCATTTCTTTTTTTTAATAGAAAATGTAATAAGCACTGCAGCATAAAAAATAATGCACATGAATAGAATATCATGTGAGGTCAATAGATTCTTTTTTATGACAATATTTAAAAAAAAAAAAAATCATGTGGACAAATATGAGGTCAATAGATTCTGCAAATTATGTGGAAAAATCATGTGGAAAAATCGTGTGGAAAAATCCACAAGAACAAGATTTTATATATGAAATGCAAGTGATCTATTGATAATTACATTTCACAAAAGAAATTATTGGTTCCGTCCATTATTCTCAAAGAAAAGAATATTCGAATCTATTAAATAGGTAATGAACCAAAGTTTTTTTAAACAAAAATTATGTTAATATAATTTTTAGAATGCATGTATCTTATATTTTTTTTCAAACTGAATTGAAAAATTGAAAAAATAATATAGAATTGAACTCTAACGTTGATTTTTTTCCTAAAACTGAACTGAATTATATCGTTAACTTTAATTTTGAAGAATCTGAATTTTTTATAATTATATACCAAATAATATAAAATGTTTATACTTATTGTAATATATATATATATATATATTAATTATTTATACTTTCAAATTATAAAATTATAATACATCTAATATTATTAAAAAAACTACGTATGTAAGACATAGGATATTCTTCTTAAACCCTAAATGCCCAATAACCCATTTTTTTCCTCTTATTCTACATGCTGCACTCCACAACTTTTTGTCCTTCTCTATGCCGCCAGTTAGCAATCACCCTGAATATCTCAGTTGTTTTAGTGTTTGGGGCCTTGACCCAATCTTAGGTTCATTCATACATATCTCATTCGCTTTTATTTTTTTGCATTTTCTTTAAAGATAAACGCTTTTGTAGGAAGGTTCATTTACCAGATTTAAAGTAATTCATAATTTTGGATTGGAAGATGCAATCATACAGTGGAATGCTGGTTAAGCTATTAGATTTAGCACATATTATAGTGAATTTACATCCAAACTTTGAGGTGTTTTATGTAGATATCATAGCATTAATAAATATGCAGCTTCTATTTAGAAAATGTTTGAATAAAGTTTTATTCAAACTCTTGCTTACTATTTATGTATATATCTTCAAGTTTCATTAAAAAAGGAAAATGGTCAAATAGTGATGATACATCTCTTTCAAAGTCAATAAAATAGTGATGAATTTTTTATGGCGGGGCAGGAAAAGAATGATATATACATCATCTGTTAAAATAAAAATATAACACTAATTTAAAGAAAACAATATATTTTTTACTTAAACAATTATATATTTTACTAATTAATTAAAATAAAAAATATTTTTAATGTTAAAATAAGATAAATTTTTTTTAATAAAAATCAGAGAACGAGACAGAATCAGGGATCTCCGTCCTAGTGTAGTGTGGGAATAGGAACTTCAAATTTTTTTCAGATGGGGAATAAAGTGGGGTTGGGGGAAAGGGATAGGGAACTCTACTCCAAACTCGTCCCGTTGTCATTCCTTACATTATGAGAGGTATTTTTCTGATGTTATGGATTGTTCTTGTAAAGTTATTCATGTTCAACATTAAGTTGTTTATGTTCGATACTATAATTAAAATTGTAAAATTGAAACTTAACATTATTATTTTCAATTTGTTATAGGACCAGTATAGAGAAATAAAATTGAACAAAATGACATAAAAGTTGAGATATTTGGTCAGATAGGTATGCTGAATTGTTTCAAATTCTATCTTGCAGTCTTTTATAATATAATAAATAAATACTAAATAAAAATCACATTGAAGCAAGATATGAAAAAAGATAATAGAACTATAGAAAAAGAATCACATGGAAGAAAATGTAATCTCCATTTAAAAGAAAGAAAAAAACATAAGAAAATAATGTATTTTTGTTCTTTAATTTAATGCTTTGGAGAGAATATTCTTCAAAGTTTTATCGTTTATTAGGAGCTTTATTGTCACGATCACGATTTTAAGAATCGTTAATGGGTGTGCTATGTGACCGAAACAATTAAGTCGGTAAGGATTATAGAACGTTATTATCCGGTTATATAAGTATGAAAATTTTAATTTAAGATGATAGTATTATATGCATCAAATTATTGCAATTTTGTGTTGACATGTAAATCGAGGTGATAGATTGTGTGGAAAATACGAAGTTTTCACCCGGTGGTAAAAATTTGATTTAAGTATATTATAATATAAAAAATAATATTTTAAGATAATAGGTAGAGTTATGTGGCCAGATTATGAGGTTAACCATTTTGAATTTCAGAAACATAGTATGAGGTGTGGAATTGAAGTCCGATTTTTTTTACATGAAATAAGAGATATGTATTCACGATTTGTAATAACGTCAATGTTGTTGGAATTGAATTCTAAAATTTTTAAATATGAGATTTTAAAAATCAGATGATGGATGAATTTGTATGAAACTGATTTCAAAAAAAGACTAAACCGCATAATCAAAATTTTCGCTTCAGTAGTCATTTTTCAAAATCGAAAAGACCATTACAAAGAAAAAATTATTTTATAAATTTTGGTATGTTCACTTTGATGAAATATAGTCATTCGGGATATAAAATTGGAGAAATTAACTTTATTCAAGTATTAAATTGAAAAGTAAAGAAGATTGGTGGAACTTTTTAAAAGTCAAACATTCTTTTGGATTTATTTGAAGAAAGTTGGTAAGTATCTTCCAATTAATTAAATTAACCAATAGAAAGTGAGATTAAGTTTAATTAGGGTTATTAGTCACTAATTATGGGTATAAAAAGTCAATTGATATTATCTCATTTTTTTAATCTAGAATTTTCTTTGCAATTCTATAAGTAAAAAGAAGAAGACTTCAACCCCAATTTTCCCCCATCTTTGGCCGAACCATCTTCTTCTCTTTTCTTAAATTTCTTTCAATTATTCCATCTCAAATACTCAAAATTAAAGTATTAAGGAGTAAGGATTTCTAGTGAAAAAGGAGAGAAATTCATTTGGAGTCATAAAAGGAGTGGTGGCCAAATTCTATATGGGTAAGAAGGTGAAGTTTTTCTTTCATTTGTCTCTTTATTTCTTTGGTTGGAAGTTTATTTGTATATTTTCTTAAATTTGATTCAATTTTGGATGTTATTTTAAATTTTATCTGTTGGGTTGGAAACAAGGGTTTGAAGAAGTAATTGTGATACAATGGGATTAAATTAAGAATTAGTTTAATTAGTTTAGGTAATTGAGATATTTGGTGATATTTGGAAGAAATTAAATATTGGTGGACTTTTTAGCATGAGACCCTAAATTGGATGGAGAGTTTTGGATAACCCTAACTTAATTTTGGATAAAAAAGGGCATGAATTAAGTGAAGAATGAAGAAATTGTGAGTGAATTATGTATGTAATTAAACTAAATAAATATATGGAGCTGAAAATTTGCCTTGGCTGAATTTTGTGGAGACAAGAATGAGTTGATTTTTGCATTAATTAATGAGGAATAATTAAGAATTGATTGATTGAAGTAAGGAGAGAATGAGATAAAATATTATGGAATTAATTTATGCAAGTTTTGGAATTTTTTGGAGAGGTGAAGAAAAGTTATGAGAAGAAATGTTGAATTATGAGTTGAGAAGAGAATTAGATGGAGAATTTATTTAAGTTGAAAAAAAATAATAGATTTCCATAAGGTGATGATGGAAAATTAAGTTAATTATGATTTGCAGAAATTAATTGATAATAGAGATTATATTAAGTAAGTTGGCTGATAATAAAAATAGTATGATAAAATATTATAGATTTTTATGGACCCTAGGAGGAAAATTAATCCCATAAATAAGTCTATCTTAATGTTGAATTCAATACAAGACAGTAAATACGCGTCTTTTATTATATACCGATCATGGGAATACCTATAAGCGTGAGAGTCGCTAAGTTTGGTAATGAGCAATATTTTATTAGTCAGAATAAATAATTTTAGCAAAATCAGCTAATGTTATATGCATTATAAATGTCAGGCGTTGTGACGAGACCGACACCAAGAGCAAATAAGAACAATGACTAGGTAGACCAGAGAAGGGCATAAACTGGTTTGTACTAGTTTTAAAGTAATAACCATGATAGTAATAAGAATAATAAGAATAATAATTATCATTACTGTTAATATATAGAATATAATATGATGTTCAATAAATAATAATAGCTAATATGAGGATGTGATGTAAATTCTAATATTATTGTTAACATGATATATGATGAATTAATTTAAGATACGAAATTATTTGCTATATTGATCTTGTAAATATGCTTGTAGTGATAAATATGATTATGTTGATTAGAATTTACTTTATGGTATGCCAATTGTGAATTAGTTTATAATATGGAATTATTGTTATTATGCTAAATTGAAAATGGTTAATTATATTCTGTGTACAAGCATAAATTTTTAACACGGTATTTGTAAAAATTTAATGCAGACTTGATAAAAAGTATAATCTAACATTCAGATAAAAATGAGAATATAAGACAGAGAATTCATTATGATATTATATGTAAGACGGCATGGACATCATATTAGCCCATAAATAAGTCTGGACTAAAATACAGTACACTTGGTATGCCTATGGAGTTATACGGATTATCCAGCTCGGCTAGAATATACGGATACATCTAACTCAATCGGAACATAAGTTATATATATACTTAGCATCTATATACAGGTAGACACCTTATTTATACGGATACCCTTTGTGTCTCCCTAGTACTAGATTTAGGTGGTCAATTTATGAACACAACAGGTAAGAAACTCGAGATTTTTGTTATGATAATGTAATATTATTGTGTTACTATGATGATTATGATTGTGACATTTGAAAATATGTTAGGGATTATCTTATTCATTATAATTTATGACTTTAATAAATGATAAATTTATTCACGTGATTTATATGTACATGAGCATCTTATGGTGAAATTGATGGAACATATTTAATGTATAACATGTTTATTATTGATATAAAATGGTATATTAGGGTAATTTAAATGATAAATATATGTATGCGTGAAATATGAAAATGTACGTTATAATAATAAATGAAATAATATGAATATTATAAGGTTATTATTATAAAGTTTATATCATTGAGTATTATATTCAGTGTAAGAATATTTTTCTCTCGCATAGGTTATAGATAGAAGGTTGTAGAGTAGTAAAAATTATAAATAGCACCGCAGAACCAGTGTAATCTATATTAGAATAGAGCAGTAATAACCTGAATATTCATATTTTATTTTTAAAGAGTTTCGTGTTGCATTTTAATATATATATATATATATATATATATATATATATTAGGAATAAAACTAAGTTAAAAAGCTTGTTTTTCTATAAATAGGTATGGAAATAGCCATCATAACTTATATAAATATATACAAATTTTTTAATAGTTACTGTTCCATGAGTAACATAATAAATCTTAGTATTAAATAGTATTAAATGATATTGTATTAAATTATCGTAATTATTGTAAAACTAATCAGGATTAGATTTTTAATCTTAATCATTAATGACTAAGGACATCAACTGCAAACTATGATTATTCTAATCTAATTACCATTTTAATATTTTCTGAGCAATTAGGCAGTAAGTGTTCATAACTTTCTTTTGTGTTTTTTTATAATACAAGGACATTTTATTTTTAATTTTTTTTGAAGCTAGAACATTTTAATTTTAATCGATAGTAAAATGCTCTCTCTTAATTGAATTCAAACCTTATTCTCGATTTTAAAAAAAAGAAGGAAACTAAAAAATTCTAAACCTCATCCTATAAAATGTTTTAATTTATATATGAGCTATGGAGGGGAAAACGGCAATAATGGTAGCCACTGGCAAAGAATGGGATGACTATATTTATATTTGCAATAATTTAAGGAATTTTTGATGCCTCATCATGAAAAATAATCCTATAGATAGTATATTCATTATTTTTTTGGTGCATTAATATAATCTTTATTTTTAAAAATGAACATGTATATACACACACACACGATACTATTCATGACCTAATTTTCTTTTACAAGGGGATATGGGTCGAGTGGCTTTATATGCCGACCAAGGCCAGATCCTTAGATAACATTTATAACAATAATAAGAAACTGAAATAATGATAATAACTTTTGCTTATAATTATATTTCTGATAGATTTTTGATATATTTTAACATAAATATATGGTTTATATCTACCCTAGAACAACTATTAGAATAAATATATATTTTTTCAATAACTATACCATATCATATCATATCATATATAGTTTTCAGAAAATATTAGACAGTTTTCAAAAAATAATACTTTAAAAAAATACAAGCTCTATTTATTTAGTAATTGAATGTAACAAAAAAAAGGAAAATATTAAAGAACATAAACTATAAATTAATCTTCTGCTGCGTTTAAAAAGACTTAAATTGTTAGAATTTGCATGCAGAATTTCTTTATGTGAATTAGAAACTCAACTTGACAAACAATTAAACGACTGTGGTTAGACTTATTTCAACATTGAAGAAATAATTTTTATCAAATAATATTTTGCGTCATTTGAATGAAAGGGGAATAATTGTTGGGCTTGCAGACTAATTTGAATTTGCACTAGAGAGTTCAACTAAATGGATAAAACATTCACTTTTAAATTTTAAATGTCCTCCATACCCAGAAATTTGTACTTGATATCTCTAACTAAAAAATAATAGATTCTACCATCTCTTCTCACTCTCAGAGCATTCATCTTGGAATGTCACACCATATATAAGTTCTTTTTATGAATAAGAGGTCCTGATCCTAATCTTCTTTCTTCACTTGAAACGCATGGAAATTGGAATCAATAAAAGAAAAGTGGGTTTTGCATCCTTTCATCGTCTTAGAAAATAAAAGACTATTAACATATATAATCAATTCCCTCCTACTTTAAAATTTATTTCATGGACCCATTTTGATTCAATTGCCTTCTTTCCTGCAGGTGAAGTAATAAACTCTCACTTATTATTCAGTTCTAAAGCATTCAATTCCCACTGCATAGCATTTATATCCATTCATGACATTGTTAACTAGCTAGATTAAAAAATGTTGCTTCTTGGATACCAGACATATTAATTAAAAGTGACATGTATGATGGAAAAGTAAACTTGGCCATCCAGCTGGGTTGGCAGGTTCAAATCTTTAGTTTTAACTCTTGCATCGGTTTATTATAGTTGTTCTTAGGTTAACTCGATCTGTAAAGTCATTCTGAGTTCAAGATAACCCATTTGAGTTTTGTCAGATTTTATAATCAGATTTTTTCAGACTGATTTAAATAGTATTAACATGTCATAACATGAGGAAAAAAATATTCGGAGTACAGAGAGAAGAAGAAGGAATAACAAAAGGATGGAACAAAGCTTGAAACAAAATCACTAAACCATGCAAATTTTTTATTGGTTAAGGTGCTCTAATCTAACAGTAACTGCAGGAGTAGGAGAAAAATTAGTCGCAAAGCAGAAGAAGAGAAATCCAAACATATTAAAGAAATAATAATTTGGGGGTTTTCTCATATGAAAGCATTTGTTAGTAAACACAAAATTCGCAAAAGATGAATTGTCCAAGAATCCAAAACTAACATTTAAATAAAGGGAATAATCACATACTCTCATTTAATCAATATATATATACCTTCTTCAATAGATTTTTTTACACTAAAGAGTTGCCCTTTTGATCACAAATCCCAAAACTTTTGGTTCTCTTTTGGTTCTGTCTCTTTGCAAATTACATAGTATTTTTTTTGCAAAGAATGTTATTTTCCTTGAAGTGACCAGTTACTTCTCTTATGCAGGAGCAGTTAAGATTTCCCAGAGGCAGTTACTAAAGCTACTGACTGCTCCATACCTTGAGACCAAAAGAAAATTAATTTTATTTAATTAATATATCCATCATAGGTAGATATTTTCCACAGAATTTCATATATATGTTGATTTCTAAATGTGACGTAATTAAGGAGTCTATTTATGATATAGGTAGCACTTAAAATTGAATTTCCTCTAATATTTCTCTGGAAGACTACACTGAAACATGAAAGCTCTGGCTATTTGGTGAAGGGAATTGAATATCTTGTCATAAAAGGCTTTAAAAAACCCATATTGTCCTACTCAAAGTCGCAAAACAACTCCTACTTGCATTATCAAAACATATCTTCTTTTTCTTGTGGGCATAATTAATATCCACAGTCACAAACAGTAATAATATTCCTTCTTTTTTTTTTCACAATCATTCATTCAGTATCCTACAACTACTTACTAATCTGAATTCACTCCAGACAGATCCTTCACATTAAAGGAGTAAAGTGCTCCTCCCAACTAAAGCACTTCATTTTGATTAATAAAGAGTTGGTTTTGGACTTCCACTTTCAATGATGATCAAGTTGATAATATAATATGTAGTAAGCATGGTTAAATTATTAGTCAAGTTGAAAGCCAATTTTTATAATCCAAGAATAATGAAAAGTGATTTGTTGAGCAAAACATTAAGTTATCATCTACATATGGTAGGTTAACGCTCCCATCAAGATTTTAATTAATCAAGTTTAAGACATTAGTATTCCATTTTGATTATTAAAGAGATTGTTTTGGGCTTTCACTTTCAATGGTGATCAAGTTGATACATAATATATAGTAAGCTTGGTTAAATTATTAGTCAAGTCGAATATAATCCACAACCTTTTCTTGCAAGTAACATTATTTTAAGTGAATAATTTATATACCCAAAAGAAAAAGCATCGATGTGTCTAATGGTCCCTCATGTCCATAAAAAGCGCAAATATTTTTATGGCCTTTTCATAAAACAAATTCTGAAATTTGTAGAATTTAGCTAATATATCCTGAAATATTTTTTTTAATAGTCCAACTTATGTTTTCACTACACATATAGCCTCGGATAACGAAGTTAGCGACATATTTTCATCATTTAGCAACAGCATTTTTCGTCAAAATGGCTATTTGTCACTAAATGACTTTTTTTTTTGGTAATGTAAGCGTCAAAATGGCTACTTTTTTAGCAGGTTTGAATTATGCTCTTAGTCATCCGAGGCTATGGGTAGAGTGAAAACTCAAATTCATATATTTAAAAAAATAATTTAGGACATATTAGCAAAATTTGCAAAGTTTAAGATTTTTTTGTTTATTAAAAATCCCTATTTTCAGATTTGATGAAGTCATCATGTTCAATTCTAAGTTGCTTTCTTTTGAAATTTAGTGTTTGGTTAGGCTTTTATCAGGTAACCATCCACATCAAATACTTGACTGTTACTAAAATTAAAAGAAAAAAGGGAAAATTTGCAAAAAAGAAAATCTTACCGAACACTCATTTTTCCATTTAAAACCATGAACAAAAAATTATAATAATTTTATGCCCAACCTAACTTTTAATTTCAACAAGTATGCAGCTCTCGAGTTGTGTTGGAAAAAAATATAGACAATAAATGGTATAAATAATATAAAAGTACAGTAGAAGTAGAATATACCATTCAACTCACAAAATATGTAATTAAAAAAAATATAGTTAACATTTCACTTTATAAAAAACTGAGATAAAACGATAATAAATTATTAAGTTAATATTAAGTATATATCGATTCATGATAAATGTTAGAATCATTAACATAAACATGTATTGTTAGTAAATTTTATACAACATTATAAAAAGTTCTACATAACATTTTGATATAATTTTGGAAAAAATCACAAAGGTTCTCAACATGAATTATGAGCAATAGTCAAGTATCAGCAAACCTGGAATATCAAAGTTAAATAATTGATATTAGTATATGAATTACTTAAATAATATACACATATGTTTAATTTATAATTTTTTTAACTTTGAGAGTGTAGACATGTAATCAATTGACACTTTTTTTTTTTTATGATGAATGATCTGATCTAAAATATAAAAGAAATACATATTGGTTCATTTCTTTTGTATGTGTTTGTTATTATACATTAGCTTTAATAGATGATATTTGATGTAAGCTATATTTTTTTATTCAGTAGCGAATCTAAGAGTTTAACTTAGAGAGACCAAACTTAAATATACCAATATATATTGGTAATCTTCAACTGGTTACTATTTTAGTTACCAAAAAAGGCAATGAATATTATACCACGTTATATTTGATGTGACATTGTAACCGCACCATATCTCTTTTTAATTTTTTTAGTAAAATTATAAATATTTTTTTTTTATATATTTGCTAATAGCTATATATTATTTTTTATATATAACCATATAATTGCTAACAATTATATAATTTTTGCGATATTTTTTTGTATAACTGCTAGCAGTTATATGTCATTTTCAATGCATTATCATATAATTACTAGCAAAATCGTTTTAGTAATTATATGTAATTTTCTATATATTACTATATAATTGCTAGTTGAATATATAAATTAAAAATTTCAATATAAAAGTTTAATTTGAATTTGATTTAGATATAGTAAAAAAAAATAATATAATTTCATTTATTTCAGTTTTTTAATAACTATTTTTCGTATCTTCTTAGAAAAATTAAATATATAAATTAAAAATCCTAATATAAAAGTTTAAAATTTAAATTTGATTTAGATATAGTCAAAAAATTATAATATAATAGAAGAGAAATTATAACATAATTAATTTAATTTAATTTTGTCTGTTTTCGAACATGATGCCCAAGATTTCCTTTAAAAGAAAAAAAAAGGAAGATGATATCCAATCGTAATGTTGAAAACAGGGAGAAAAAGTAGCAATTGTGTCATATGGGCATGGATATTAAGGGTCAATGTTAACGTGATCATGAGAACAAATCAATGGTAGTGATTTTTGAATGTAAATAGACAAATTTTAAGGACGAAATAGGTAAATTTTTAGAATGTCTATAGATTTTTTTTCCTTTTTTAGTCTTAGGTTTCTTCTTTTTTTAGTCTTAGGTTTCATGTATAAATACTAGTTTTCTTTGCACAAATAAACAAAATTCAGTGTACAAATTCTTTCTTAATTAACATGGTATCAAAGCTTATCTTGTGAATTTTTTTTTAGCATATATATATATATATATATATATTTGGGTTCTTGGCTATTGGCCTTTGCTTCTTGGATCTTGATTTTTAGTTTTTGGCTCATCCACACCACTCACTAAAGCCCTCTCTATGTCTGCAACCTCCATTTCCAAATGGAGAAATCTGATATTGTAAAACCTATTGCAACAATTTTGATTGACTCAAACTCTAATATGTGGGTTCAAGGAATGAAAAGTTTTCTAATAGGTTGCAAACTTTGGCGTCGTTGCTCTCTCAGTATCTACATATACCATAATCTTCTGAATTGTAGTTTGTAAATGGTAGCTTTTTCAGATGGATGTCAAAAATGTTTTCCTCTATGGTGATTTGTCAGAAGAGGTTTATATGCATCCTCCCCCTGGTTATCATTCTTCTCACAAGTTTTGTAAGTTCTGACGAGCTTTGTATGGATTAAAACAAGTTCCTAGGGCCTGATTTACCAAATTTAGTTCTACTTTTACTCAATTTGGCTTTATCTCTAATGCACATGATTATGCATTATTCATTCGTCGAATTGACCATGGTATTGTCCGTCTATTACTTTATGTTGATGATATGATAATAACAGGTAATGATGCATATGGTATTTTAGAATTACAACATTATCTCAGTCAACATTTTGAAATGAAGGATCTCAACATTCTCAACTATTTTTGGGTCTTGAAGTTTCTCATAATTTTGAAGGCTATTATCTCTCTCAAGCCAAGTATGCATTTGATCTACTTTATTGGGCTGACATTAGTGATGGTAAAATTGTGTCAACCCCTTTAGAAATCAATTGCAAACTTACTCCTCTAGATGGCACTCCTCTTGATAACCCTACTTTATATCGACAACTTGTTGGCAGTCTTGTTTATCTCACAATTACTTGACCGGATATCTCATATGTTGTTCATCTGGTCAGTCAGTTCATGTCTACCTCTCGTTCATCCCATTTTTCTGTAGTACTTCAGATCCTTCGATATATTAAATGAACTATTTTTCATGGTTTACATTTCTCTGCTTACTCATTTTTGGAGTTATTTGGCTACTTTGATGCTGACTTGGATGGTGATCCAATAGATAGTCATTCAATCACTGGTTATTATTATTTTTTGTGATTCCCTTATATCTTGGCGAAACAAAAAGCAAACTATTATTGCTCGCTCTAGCACTAAATCCGAATATCAAGCTCTTGCTGATGCTACATTTGAATTACTTTGGTTACGATGATTATTAACTAATATGGGTGTCACACATTCTTCTGCCACTATGCTTCACTGTGACAATAAAAGTGATATATAAATTTTTCACAATGACATTTTTCATAAGCGTACAAAATATATTGATATTGATTGTCATTTTGTATGCCATCATGTTACTCAAGGCACCATACTTTTGATTCCTGTCTGATCTGCTAACCAAACGGTTGATATCTTCACCAAAATGCATATTCCCACTCATTTTTAGGATTTACTAAACAAACTCAAGCTAACATCCACTATACCATGTTGAGTTTAGGGGGGTGTTAATGTGATTATGAGACCAAATCAATGGTAGTGATTCTTGAATGTAAATAGGCAAATTTCAAGTATGAAATAGGCATATTTCTAGGATGTCTATCGTAGATTTTTCTTTCTTTTTTAGTCTTAGGTTTCTTCCTTTTTAGTCTTAGGTTTCATGTATAAATACTAGTCTTCTATGTACAAATAAACATAATTCACATTACAAATTCCTTCTCAATTAATAGTCAACACAAAAATGAGACTTTGCCAACATATAATTTATTTCCCTACCAACTATCAACATAGAGATAATATGATTAGATGGGTTGAGTTAGTGCATCAGAAAGGAATACATGACATGACACTATTTTATGTGATGGAGTTGCAAGTTTTACTAAGTGATACGATGTCGTTTTGTTGATGAACAAAATTGTATGTGCACTGTTATATGAACAATAATAAATAGTAACAACCTTCGTCGCATTTTAATGTATTTAAAAATGATAAGATTCCATCTAATTCTATAAAAAAAATTCTATTTGATAACATGATATGGTAACAGTGGGGTCCATTAGCCATTCCAAAGTAAGATATCTCTGTTCATATCTAGAAATTTCTTCTCAACATCCATAAATTGGACAAGAAAAAATTCAAAATCCCTTCTCAACCTAAATTCATCCTTTAATTTTTATCCCATTTTCCTCAATTTGTCCATTTTGATTTCGTTCATTAGTTTTTTCTTCATCTTCATCAAGTTTTAAATTTGTAGAATAAAAACTATTATAGTGCATGCATTAACTGTAACACTCTCTATATAACAGAGAAATCCCAATATACAGATGGATGTCATATTACTAAATCTATATAATTCTATTCTAAATTGAAAAATTTTCATTCTTATATCATTGTATTAGTATAACATGTATCTTTATAATAACCATATTTTATTTACTATATAAATACTCATCTACACCTGAATAAATTCATAAACAATTTGAAATCAGGTTTGGGTAACAACTACTCTTATTACAAAATTCATCCTCATTTAATATGAACCTATGTCATTACAAGTCTTTATTGAAACATAAATAGCTATTGTCTCTATCTCATATCATAAAATATAATAAAATAAATAAAATGAATAAAATAAATAGACAAACCCAATGCATGAGTCTGATTGCTCTGACTATCTCGGTCTTCTTTCACATCAACTCAACTGTCTACTGACACCAAACCTGGGTGCAAGAAAATCCACATACTAAACTATTAAAAACTTAATGGTACATATAAGTATTAAAATTCTAGCATGCAATCATGCATTAACACATCATTCATATTCATAAACATACTAAGGTGCTTGACCATATATATATACACCTCATTCATTCTGAATTGATTTGATTTCAATACATTTATAGCATGCATTGCATAAGTGAATCCGTATTATCATAGTCATAATATATTTAATTCATAGTATTTCTATATCATCATAATTATATAAAATTTCATCACATATTACAATTATTTAACTTTTTATTCCATACATATGATTATTGGTTTCCATATTCATTTTCCAGGATGTCATTGTATTCGGATTTCATAATTTGATTTACTTTTTGTATTAATGTTTTAAAATGCTAATGTGTACTACATTACAATTTACTATATTCTATATTATCATAATTCAATATTTGTTTGTCCAATAATTTATTGTGTTCCGCCCAATACTTTGAAATCAGACTACTCGGATGCGGGTTGTGAAATAGGTCATATTCTTGTTATTTGCATATTTATAAGTCAATCATAATTCAACATGTCCATTACATAAAAGTTTGTAATATAAATCATTTAGTGCATAATCATTGTTCATAATCAAATATCATACTATATGCGATCTCAATTAATCATGTCAACTGTATGTGTTCAACAAACTCATAATTTTATCATAGAATTTAAATATCAAATTTCTGGATATCTACCATTTACGAGTGTAAAACTTTTTGTGCAACAATTCATAGGCGTGAATCATGGTTCACGCCTATGAAGCCTACCTTCACGGTCGTGACTTATCAATCTGTGTCAATATTCTAGTACTATTTTAATCTAAAATCACACACAACATGCATTAGTACTGAGGTTAACTAAAGTTAATTACTCCTATCAGCACTTTCAAGCATTCATAAATGTATTTCAACTATATTTAAGCAAATTAAATCATTCAACAATGCAATTAAATTTCATATTGTAAATCATCAAACATAACTTCCATATATCTCAATTATCTCTAATTACAGTGCATGATAGATTTAACATGTCTCATACAAATTTTCCGCAATTCTAGTAATAACATATAGGTCAATTAACATATCATTTACATCACTAGGCTTGCAAGCATACCAAATTACAGATTAAAATGTGTATATATACATACCTTAATAATATAGCCAAACATTTGATCTCTTTTGTAACACCCCTTATCTTCCTGTATACATTATCGTATATTGTAATATAAATAATGCTACAGGTAATATAAAAAAAATTTAACTTATTTTAATATTATTGAAAGTATATACAAATAGTTATAAATAAAAATAAAAATAATAAATTATAAACAAAGCATAAATAATTTTAAAATTAAATATTTTTAAGTACAATATTATCCAATTTCTCGCACTACTTTACTCCCCATATTTTATTCACATTACACAAAGCTAATATGGTTAATATGTCATACAATATCCATAAATACACAAAATAAATTTAATATAATTAACCCACTTTGAGCGGTTATTGTTGCTACTTGGTTTTATCAGTGGGGTCCATTGGTTTCAATGATGTTTTTATACACACACACACGTCACTTTACCTTGCCTTAAAGACCTACGCAAGAGAAACAAACTCGTGTGTTGAGTTTCATTCTCAATGGTGCAAAATACTTATAATAAAAGTTATAGAATAAATTAAGGCATTCATTAATAAACTATAAACATTTCAAATAAAACTTTTAATATGAATATTTGTATAATTTTTACAATATGCATTTTTCAACAATTAAAATTCAAATTATATTTAAAATTCACCACATAAAAATACTAATCATTATTCATGTTCTTATTAAATATTTTTATTGTCCACCATATATTATAACACTATAAACTTGTCTCTAGGAAAATAAAGGGTGTTATATCACATATTAATCATGAGATCCACATATATGCACAAAATCTAAATATATATTTTACAGTTCACGGATATGCACATGACTAAGTAAAGTATAATGTAATCCACAAAAATACACATAATTACTATTTTCATTTAGTCAACAGTAATGCATAGAACCTGTAATTACCTTATTCACATGTCAATAATACCCTAGTTCATATTTAAACTAATATGTGGACAAAATAAATCACAAAATTCCATGAATCAATTTTCAATCATTGTCTTACATTTAATATAGAAATAATAATCATCATATTTATTTACCATGCAAATTTATTTCATATCAAAACAAACTCATGGCTTAAGAAAAATAATTGTATAAAATTTCTAGCATTCTTCTTAATAATTATTCATCATAAATTTTATCATAATCATTTATTGTAAACAATACACCAATTTCTGTTAAACCAAAGTTTCAAAGTATAATATTATTTAATAAAATTTACTTTCACGGACTAATTCATTTTAAGACATAAAGCTTTCTTAAATACTAGAAATTCTCATAAAAGCAATTAAGATTATCATGACTAATATTATAAGAAATTTTGCACATACCTTACTACGTTTTATCGGTATTTGCCGGCTCTTTTCTCTTATCTGTTACCTATACCTATCTCGATGATGAGCCTGAACATTAATTAATTTTTGGTTATAATATACTATTAATTTTGACAATAATTAAAACTACCAATTTTAAATTTTTCTGTCACTCACGTTTACCAATATTTTATATCAGTATTTATTTTTTGCAAGATTCAAAATTTTGGTCTATCTACCCTTATTACGATGCCACCAATTAATATTCCTAATGTCCTTAAATAATAATTTTTTTTATCTCCATATTTTCTCATATAATTAATTTATATCAAAAATTTACCTCCAATTTCTCCAATTAAATTAAATTTCCAATCCTTCCATAACTCCATTAATTAATTTTGACTTATTTTTCTTCTTTTCCAATTAAATATTTTTTTATTCACAATTCCATAATTTGATTCAACAAAATTCCTCCAAAATTCAGCCACTCCATTTTCTTCACCAATTTTTTTTAATTCCAAAAATTAATTTCCATCCCTTTTATTATCACCACAACTCAAATTCCATCCAATTTCAAGCTAGGGTTTCATGAATTTTTCACCAAAAATTCAATCCATCAATTAATAATTTACCAAAAATTATTTTCATCAAATTTCTTTCAAATATCTCCTCAATTCTTCAATTAAAATCCAATTCTCCCAAAATATTCTTGAAACTCTATTTCCTAATGGAAATCAATTCGAACCAAAATCATACTCACAACTTGAAATATCTTATAGAATACTTACAATTAAGTTTTATCCAAAGTGAAAAAGATCCTCACCTTCCACTTATAGAGAATTGGCTAAGTTACCAAAAATGAGCTCCAATTAATTCTTTTTTCTTCTCCACCATTGAAATATATGGCTTCCATAGTATTTGGATGATGAAAAATTGAAAGAAATATAATAGGATTGGAGAAGGAAGAAAGAAGAAGAAGAAGATGGAAAATGATATTCTCGCCAAAATGAATCCATCTCCCATTTTTATATGATAATAATTTGTATGTTAGAATTATTAATGGAAAATTGGGTGGGCAAAGTTTATAATTGAGATGATAAGGTTTTAATACAATAATGGAGTGGTTAGATGCATTAGTCACATGCATTGGCAGACAACTTTTTTTTGGTTATGAAATTATTGTATAATTTATATACTTGATTAATAATTAATTAATCTTGATTAATCTTAATTCTTGCTCCAATTGGATAATTAAAATTAATCAAAAAGATATTTTAACATTTATCCAAATTAATTTAAAAAATTTTTGACTTTGAACTTTTTCCATTAAACTTTTCAATTCTTCAATTTACTACTTGAATAAATTTATTTTCTTAAATTTCATATCCCAAATGACATTATCAAATTGGACATATCAATATTCTCAGAAAATTTTTCATTTCCAAAGGGTTTTTCTTATTTTGCAAAATGACCACAAGTGCAAAAATTATATTTTTGCGATTTGGACTTTTTTTTTCTAAATCATGCCTGTAAAAATTTATCCAAAGTCCGATATTCAAATCTTCAATTTTAAAAATTTTAAAATTCAATTGTGATCGTATCAATACAATTGAAATTTGAACACATATTTCTAATTCTCAGCTGAAAAATTAGACTGTAAACCTGTAACGATGACCATTTTTCTGCAATTCAGAGTCATTAACCTTAAATCTCTCTATGTAACTTCATCTACGACCTTAAAATATTATTTTCTACATTTTGGTATACTTAACTCGAATTCTCACCACAATGTTTCATCAAATCAATTCAATATTTATATTAAGCATCATATTAAAGTAAATTTCTCACATTCATATGCCCATATTTAGACTCTAATCGTAACGTTCATGTCCGGCACGGTACAGATAACTACGGAACTTATGTATAATGGTCAGATCCTACATCACGGACATGACACCTCTTGTGTATACTACCTCTGAGGGTTATCTCCATCATTTTTTTCGATTTCTAACACGATAATAGATACCATATTATAATCTATTTCATCATTCAAGCTATTTATGTCAAAAACTAGTGAAACTTTAACTCATCCTTTGGTTTAAAGTCTATAAACCTTAATCTTCATTAAACCGAATTGAACCAAATCAAAAAACAAAGGAGAACATGATTTTTTTGCCCTTGTTTCATGAAAATAGAATGATATTAGGGTTTAAAATTGTGTTCTTATGCTCATTGGTTCAGATTCAAAACTATGATAAAAACCATTGGTATTTAATCTGTTTTAATCTTGTCAAAGGTGGAAATTTGTATCTTATCAATCAAAATCAAAAGAGAATGAGGGAGAATTGGTTATGGGGATTCAAGGGATTGGTGACTAGGGTTTAAGATTGGATTTTCGTGAGTTTTTGTAAAAACATGAAATTGCCCAATTTAAATTGTAAGGCTTCATAGGCGTGAACACATATGTCATGACCGTGAAGATCCTCAGCTTCAAAATCTGAATTTCATGACATTCAGGCTATGATTACATATATGACAGGCATGAACAAATGGAAATTTCACTTTTTCATATCTTTATAATTATATTTCATATTTTCAAACCCATGACCACTATATACCTCCTATATACCCTGTATATACCTTTTATTATATATTAATCTTAGGCCCTAACTTGTAGGCGTTACACTAACTTCTTAATTATAATTTGTAACTCTTCACGTTTTTCATAATTTATGACTAGTATTGACTGCTAAACACTAATAAGTGATTATCAATTGTAATCAATAGTATTTATTCATTATAGTTCAAACAAACAAGTCTATTAGAAGATGCATCAAAAAAGAATTCTAACAGGGAAGAATAATAATAATTTTATCTATATTATTCATTTTTAATTTGTTCCATCTAGTTTGAGCTATATGTGAAGGGCTTTAGTGAGACAATTACATTTGATGTGTTTGCTTAAGCCCATAAATCAATAGTTTAAGGAGACAAACAAAGTAAGGGCAATTGGCATCAATATAGTTAGGAAGTTGCTGCATATAAACAAGTTCATCAAGTTTGTCATGTAAAAAAGCATTGGAAATATCTAGTTGATTGATATGCCAATGATTAGAAACAACAATAGGTAAAAGAAGCCGAATAGAGCTAGGTTTCACAACTGAACTAAAGGTATCTATAAAACCAATAATAAGTCGTTGGTGATACGTCCTTGGCAATTAGGTGAGCTTTATGTCATTCAATTGTGCAATCAAGCTTTCATTTAGTCTTAAAGACCTATTTACAGTCGACCACATTACTAAATTTAGAAGGAGGAATTACTTCCTAAATTCCACTAGAAACAAAAGCATTGTACTCCAAATCCATTACCTAATGCCATTCAAGGTATTTAGTTGCTTGAGAATAACAAGTAGGTTCAACAATTTCATAGAAAGCTACAAAATAAGAATGCACCTTTAGGTTTGAGATTATCGATTTGCACTCGAGTGACCATAGAGTGAGTTCGGTAGTAGAGGCAAAAGAGATTATGGTGCCTAAAGGGAAGAGGCTCATACTTTTCAAATTCAAAAGTTAAAGAAAGACCTTGTTGTTGGGTTGAGTTAACCAAACTAGAAGTAAGCGAAGCTACCCAAGATGTTATATGCCCAGAAGAGTTTGGTGATGTGGATTGAGGTTGAGATGAAGAATCACTATATTGGTAGAATGTGATGGAGATGTGTTGTGAGGCTATCTAGTGGAGTAGAAGGTGATGGAGATTTGGCAATTTGTTCAATTAGGATTGAAATAGTGATTGAATCAATTGATTCGGGTGAGACAATAACAGACACATCAAAGATAAACATGATCATAAAAAAGAACATGAAATTGGGATTGAAATAGTGAGTGAACTAGATGATTTAGTTGAGACAATAGCAAATGCATAAAAATACTTGACGTGAGATATAAAATTTTTTGGAAGAAGGATCAAAACATTTAAAACCTTTATAAGTGCGATTGCAACCAAGAATACACATTGAATATAATAAAGTGCCAATATATTCTTTGCATGAGATTTTAACCAAGGAAAACATAGGCAACCAAAGACACACAACTAGGGGTGACAACGAGTATGGGTTTTGTGGATACCCACCTTTATTTGGACCCATTTAAACCTTATTAGAGTTTTGGAACGGGTTTGGGTTGTAATATTTAAATCTGTTGCAGATTTAGGTAGGGAACGGGTAGAGACCCTCAGGTATTTGCTACCCAATAAATCCGATTATATATATATATATTATGTAACTTATTATGTTGTAATTTATTGAATATAATGATAAAATTATTTTTTTTATGTATTTTTATAGATTAATGAATTACAAATGTAATAGGAGTTTGAGATTTAAAATATATTTTTTTATATCATAATAAATAATATTTAATTTTATTATTTTAATATTATTTTTGAACAATTTGATGAATTATTTTAATTTGAATGTGTTGAATTAGATTTTATGTTTTATTTATTTATTTTTTAGTGATTTATGGTAGATTGTTTGTTTATTTTTAAATTTTTAATTATTTAGTTAGCTTGAATTTTATTTATTTTTAATTTTTTAATGATAAATGGGTAATTAAGCTGGTTTGGATATTAATCAAATAATATTAATCGAGTTTGGGACGAATATGTATATTAACATTATAATTTTAAATAGATTCGGGACAAATTTAGGTAGATATATATATATATATATATATATATATATAATCGGGTTCGTGTTTGGGTTCGGGTAGAATAATTTTCGCGGGTACTTTATCAATTGTCATCCCTATACACAACTAGGTATAGTTGGGTTTTTACTTGAACAAATATGCAAAAGGGAAAATATGATTCAAGTGTGGTGTAGGAAGGCAATTGATAGTGTATATCGAAATTTCAAAGGCATTGGTCCATAATTTATTAGGGATGATGGTATGATATAATAAATTAAGCCTAACCAATATCAACAATGTATATGTGTTTTTATTTGGCACAACGATTATGTTTTGGTCTGTCAAATGAGAATTGCATTGAGTAATACTATTAGATTGAAGATAAGAAGTTAGGGCTTTGAATTACCCTCCCAAATGTATCTAAAATTGTATGATGGAGCACTCAATTATTTTTCCACTTAAGTGCCAAATTGAATAAAAACATCCAAAACTTCATACTTATATTTAAGAAAATAAAACCAATTATATTTGTTGTAGTGACAAAAAAAATATAACATAGTAGTGATAATATCAATGAGAACAACCGGAAAAGAACTCCAAACATCAAAACAAATTAAACTAATAGGTCCATCAACAACATAAGTAGAGCGAGAAAATGATAATTTGTGAATTTTACTAACAAAACACATAAAACATAATGACAACTTATATTTATTAGCTAAACTAAGACTAGAGCCTCAAGATTTTCTAACTTAGACTAGATACTAAGGGCATTAGCTTGAACAACATAAAAAGATGGCTGACCAATGATGGAATATAGACCGACCCTACCTTGCCATATGTGAAGGACTAGCTTTGTTTCCAAAACCTTAATAATAAGAAAATCAAGAAAGAATTCAATTGAAACTTGGTTAGAATGAGCAAAAGAATTAACAAATAGATGATTTTGTTTATCTTGGGAAACATGTAAAACATCATATAAAAGAAACTTACTATTAGTAGTAACAATGAAAGATGAACCCATATGAGAAATAGGGAGTTTAGAACCATTACTTATTTGAACTTCCTTAGAACCATTATACTTAGAATGAATGACAAGGTTATCCAATTCAGAAGTTAAGAGATGTGTTATGCTATTGTCCAAAAGCCATAACTAATATTATGTAGAAATATTAGAAACTGGGGGTGGGGCAACTAAAACAAGTATTGCCAAATTATAGAAAGGAATAAAATTTAGAAATATGACACAATTCATTACAAATGAAGCAAATTAAATTAGATCCAAAGATTGGAGTTGCAGCAGTCTAAGCCGGTGTAAAGAGAGTATGAGATGGCACAAAGTAGCAGTTCGGTTGAAAGGAGTAAGATTGTTGTTGATTACCTGGATTAGAATAAAAATTAGGAGAAGCAATATGACCTCAATCATGGTCACCATGATCTCTTCCTCTTCCACCAATGGCACATTGATTTTGCACATACATAGTGTCACGCACCGCAAGAGGTTCTTCTACAATCCTCCACCAAAATCAAGAAGCATGTGGATTGTTCTAGAATTCTTCTAGAACCTTGTATAATTGTGTACATAAATCTAGATATTTCTTTATGTATGTAGAATTGAGTAGAATAATCTAGAAGATTAATGTACACCGTAGGATCAAATTGATCTTGGTCGTCCATTGGGGAGGTGGAGGCCTATAAATAGCTTAGTTGAGTTCATTTGTAACCATCCAAGAGTTTTGTGCAATACAAGCATTCTAAGCTTTCTTTAGCATTCTCCAAGTTCTTCTCTTTTCTTAAAGTTCTTTTACATCTTTGCTTACTTGCTAGTTTCATCTAGCATTTGTAGGAGAGGCTGACTAGCATCCAATCGAGGAAAGTTTGCTAGTGTCGCACGGTCTTTGGCATCAAAAGACCAAGCCCGTGACAGTTGGTATCAGAGCCTAAGGTTCAAGCAAAGATGGCGGGATCGAGCGAGATCAGAAAGGTGGCAACCGATGAGAGCAACCAATCCAAAAGGGGGAGATCAAGGTCGAGGTATGTTTTGGTCGACATGAATGCAAGGCTTGCGAAAGTGGAGCTTGCTATTGTTGAAGGGCAAGAGAAGTTCGAGGAGGCGGACCAACGCATCATGGAGCTTGAAACGGGGAGAGAAGAGCTCCAAGGCGAAATGCAAGGTGCCGTGAACATCGCCCTAACGACATGTCAAGACCAAGTTAGGGCCTTGGAAGAAACCCTCCGAGCCGAGATTGTGAATCTCAAAGAGGAGCTTACAAGGGTAATAGCCGAACTTGTTGAGACAAGGGAGGATTTAACCCTTTGCAAAAAGGCTGTTGCTCAAAGCGGGAATGTTGCCAACCCTATGGTCATCACCGCTCCTTCGAAGGTCGATGTTCCTAGTCCAAAGGCGTATAATGGCTCAAGGAACGCGAATGAGATTGATAACTTTTTCTGGAGCTTGGAGCAATACTTCAAGGCACTTAGCCTTGATGAGGGAAAGAAAGTCGGTCATGCCTCGCTATACCTTGTGGACACTGCAATGGTATGGTGGAGGAGGCGATGCGATGATATAGAGAAAGGGACTTGCACAATTGATACATGGGATGAGTTCAAGAAGGAACTCAAACGACAATTCTATCCCGAGAATGCCGAACACGAAGCCAGAGCCAAGCTTAGGCGTCTTACACAAAAGGGGAGCATACGAGAATATGTAAAGGAATTTTCCGAAGTGCTCTTGGAAATTCCTGATTATCCCGATAAGGAAGCCCTCTTTTCTTTTATAGATGGCCTACAACATTGGGCCAAGCTTGAGATTGAAAGGCCGGGTGCACAAGATCTTGCCACCACAATTTCCATTGCCGAATCCCTAATAGAGTTCAAAAAGAGTGAGAATCCAAAGTCTTTCAAAGACAAGGGTGGCAAAGGAAAGAGTGGGGGAGACTACCACCAACCCAAAAAGAGCTTCCATAAATATGATAAAGGCAAGAGCACCAAGGATGACAAGGGTGGTAGCAAGTTCACAATCAAATTCTTCTTTTGTGATGGGCCGCACAAGGCAAGGGAATGCCCGAAGAAGGCCAAGCTATTCGCCCTAGTTGAAGAAAGGGAGGAACATCATCAACGTGAGGAGACGAGGGTGGGATCCCTACAACTCCTTAATGCCATCAAGGCTATAGTCGAAGTGCCTAAATCTGAAAAGACAGGCCGACTATTTGTGGAAGCCAAAGTAGGCATGCATACCGTGAAAGCATTGGTGGACACGGGAGCATGCCACAACTTCCTTAAAGTAAAAGAAGCCGATCGATTGGGCATCAAGTACTCCAAGGAGAAAGGATGGCTTAAGGCAGTTAATTCGAAAGCCAAGTCTACCTTCGGAGTTGCACGTGGCGTGGAGGTAAGTTTGGGAGAATGACATGGTTTTGTAGACTTTTCCGTTGTTCCTATGGATGATTATGCCATTGTGTTGGGCATGGAGTTCATAGACCAAGTCAAGGTCGTGCCTATTCCTTGTGCCAACACGATGTGCATATTGGAGGAAGGCAATGCTTGCATGGTGCCTTTAGCGAGGGAAACAAGTCTACAAGCCAAGCAAATTTCGGTCATGCAACTATCCAAGGGAGTAAAGAAGGCACAACTAACCTTCCTAGCCACATTAAAGGAGGAAGATGACATGTCAAAAGATGATGTGCCTAAGGAAGTCTCCCATGTCCTTGAAGAGTTCAAGGATGTCATGCCCCCCAAGTTGCCAAAGAAGCTCCCACCTAAGAGAGAGATGGATCACAAGATCGAGTTGGTCCCTAGTGCAAGCCCACCTGCCGCAGTTCCCTATAGAATGGCGCCTCTAGAGCTTGAAAAATTGAGGAGGCAATTGAAAGAGTTGTTGGATGCTGGATATATCCAACCTTCAAAGGCCCCATATGGCGCACCCGTGCTATTCCAAAAGAAGCACGACGTATCACTTCATTTATGCATCGACTATAAGGCACTTAACAAGATCACCATAAAGAACAAGTATCCCATTCCATTGATCGCAGACTTGTTCGATCAACTTGGTGAGGCGAGATGGTTTTCAAAGCTTGATTTGAGATCGGGCTATTATCAAGTGCGGATTGCCAAAGGAGATGAGCCAAAGACAACATGTGTTACGAGGTATGGCTCCTTTGAATTTCTAGTCATGCCCTTTGGACTCATAAATGCCCCCGCTACATTTTTCACTCTTATGAATCGTGTCTTCCAACCCTTCTTGGACAAATTTTTAGTGGTATACTTGGATGACATAGTCATTTATAGCAAGACATTGAAGCAACACGTAGATCATTTGCGACAAGTCTTCCAAGTATTAAAAGAGAATGAATTGTATGTCAAGAAGGAGAAGTGTGCCTTTGCACAACATGAAGTTATGTTCTTAGTGCACATCGTGGGCGGAGGCAAATTGCACATGGACAAGTCCAAGGTGCAAGCTATCATCGATTGGGAGCCACCCAAGAAGGTAACCGAATTACGCTCATTCCTTGGCCTTGTCAACTATTACCGAACATTCATCATTGGATATTCTTCCATCGCCGCACCCCTCACCGACTTGTTAAAGAAGAAAAAAGCATGGAATTGGGACGAAAAGTGCCAAAGGGCATTTGAAAGGCTTAAGGCGAAAGTGATCGATGAACCCATCTTGGCCCTTCTCGACCACACCAAGCCATATGAAATTCACACGGATTCTTCTGAATTTGCACTTGGTGGAGTTTTGATGCAAGAGGGCCACCCAATTTCCTATGAGAGCCGAAAGCTAAACGATGCCGAGAGACGCTACACAGTCCAAGAGAAAGAGATGACTGCGGTAGTGCATTGCTTACGGACTTGGAGGCATTATCTGTTGGGGTTCAAGTTCATAGTAAAAACCGAAAATGTTGCCACAAGCTATTTCCTCAAGCAAAAGAAGTTGACGCCAAAGCAAGTAAGGTGGCAAGCTTTCTTGGCAGAATTTGATTCGTGATGGAGTACAAGTAGGGCAAAGCAAACTTGGTGGCCGACGTATTTAGTAGGAATGTTATTTTAGTTGCCATCACAAGTCCAACATTTCCATTGGTGGACCGAATTAAGGAGGGACTTGAGCAAGACCCACAAGCCAAGAGTTTGATGAATTTGGCAAGTCAAGGGAAGACACACCAATTTTGGCTACGAGATGGGGTGCTCACCACCAAAGGAGATCGTGTATATGTGCCAAAGTGGCAAGGCTTGAGGAAGCAAATCATTAAGGAGTGTCATGATTCACAATGGGCGGGACACCCTGGAGTTAGGCGCACGTTGGCACTTGTGGAGCGTGCCTATTATTGGCCCCAAATGAGGGACGACATCGAGCTCTATGTGAAAACTTGTCTTGTATGTCAACAAGACAAGGTGGATCAACATCAACCAGCGGGTCTATTGGAGCCATTTCCCATTCTAGAGAGACCTTGGGAAAGCATCTCCATGGATTTCATCACATGTTTGCCAAAGTCCGATGGTTGTAGCAACATTATGGTGGTGGTTGATTGATTTAGCAAGTATGGGGTGTTCATCCCTGTGCTTACAAAGTTCACCGCTGAAGATGCTGCACGCTTGTTTTTCAAGCATATGGTGAAGTATTGGGGCATATCAAAGACAATTGTGAGTGATCGAGACACCCGCTTCACCGGTAGATTTTGGATGGAGTTGTTCAAGCTAATGGGGTCCGAACTTAACTTCTCCACAAGTTTTTATCCCCAAACCGATGGACAAACGGAGAAGGTGAATTCCTTATTGGAGTTGTATTTGAGGCATTACGTGAGCGCCAACCAAAGAGATTGGGCAAAGTTGCCTGACATAGCCCAATTTTTGTACAACTTACAAAAAAGCGAGTCGACGGGGGCTAGTCCATTTGAGATAGCAATGGGGCAACAACCAATGACTCCTCATACATTGGCCATTGGCTATAAGGGTCCTAGTCCATCCGCGTTCAAGTTTGCCAAAGGATGGCATGAGAAGGCCGACATGGCACCTGCCTATGTAACAAAGGCCTCAAAGAGAATGAAGAAGTGGGCCGATGCGAAGAGAAGGCACTTAGAGTTCGAGGAAGGAGACTTAGTGATGCTGAAGCTCCTTCCACATCAAAATCGAAGATTTTCCAAGGTCCATAAAGGCCTAGTGAGGCGCTACGAGGGCCCATTTCCAATCGAGAAGCGTATTGGCAAGCTAGCCTATCGCTTGACCTTGCCCTCACATTTGGAAATGCATCCGGTGTTCTATGTAAGCTTGTTAAGGCCATTCCATTCTGACAAGAAGGAACCAAACCGAAGCGAGTCAAAGAGAGCGCCTACGGCCATCACAACATCTCCCGAACGTGAAGTTAAGGAGATATTAGCCCATCGAGCTATTCCAAGAAGAGACTCCCATCAAAGCTACATTGAGTACTTTGTCAAATGGAAGGGATTACCCAATAGCGAGGCAAGTTGGGAGCACGAACTTTCACTTTGGGCTTACAAGGATGTGATCGAAACATACAAGGGGGACGCGACGAGGATGTCGCCAAATTGAGTGGGGGAGAATGTCACGCACCGCAAGAGGTTCTTCTACAATCCTCCACCAAAATCAAGAAGCATGTGGATTGTTCTAGAATTCTTCTAGAACCTTGTAGAATTGTGTACATAAATCTAGATATTTCTTTATGTTGCCCAGATATTATACCAAGAAGGGGGGTTGAATTGGAGTTTTTAAAATTAAACTTTAAAGTGCGGAAATAAAATTGCTAATTTTAGAAGGGATAGAGAAAATCAGACACAAAGATTTATAGAGGTTCGGGTATTAACAAACCCTACTCCTCTCCCCAATCGCAATTGGGAGTTTTACTAACACACTAAGTGTTACAATGGAGTTTTACAAGCTCACTCCCAACTATGGTGTTTCTCACAATGGCTCACACCTAACCCAGAAATCCCTTGTGTTTTAATGGCTCACACAATAACCAATTCCTTTGTGTTTTATAGGCTCACACAAACAACCTACACTTGTGTTTTACAAGCTCACACAATAACCTACACTTTGTGTTTTGCAGGCTCACACAAACAACCTTTTAAATTTGTGTTTTGGAGGTTCACACAACTAACCCTTACAAGTGTTCTTCTCTTAACCCAGAACTACCCAATGCTCACTTGAGTAAAGATTACAGAGAGAACCACTTATAAATCTTTATTGCTCAAATATGAGGAGAAAAAAGATTTTTACAGAGAATAGATTTGTTCACAAAGCATAAAAATACAAGATAGCTTGTGATTTGAAATATATACTAATCTTTTGTTTTTCTTATTATTCTCTTATCATCCTCTTGTTTCTTAATGCATAAATGACTTCCATTTATACTCCCATGGATAAATATAGCCGTTGGGGTGCATTAATTTAGAAACTAGCCGTTATACCAACCAAAAAATCGCGCCTGACATTTTTCTCTTTCATTGGTCACGGGCGTGAATATGCTTGTCACGGGGGGTGACAGTTCTTCCCAAGCCGTGACTGAAGTGGTGACCTTGGTCGTGAAGCTCTCTGGAATGTCTTGACATATAGAGTCACAGGCGTGACGTTAATTAGTCACGGGCGTGACACTCTTCCCAGCCGTGAGAGAAGTGGTGACTGAAGTCGTGAAGCTCTCTGGATGAAATTGAATATATCCTTCACGGGGGTGACACCTACATTCACGGGGGTGAACATCTTCACAACTGTGACCAAAGTGGTGACTCTGGTCATGAAGCTCTCTGGTTGAATTTACACAACTCTTCACGGGAGTGACACCTCTAGTCACGGGGGTGACTGAAATGCTTACTTCACGGTTTGGTTTTCCTTCATGGCCATGAACTTCAAATGTTGGTTTTGGTAACGGTTAGCTTTCTTCACGGGGGTGACTCCTTGAGTCACGGCAGTGAACATGCTACTTCTTACTTTTTATTTCTTTAAGGATTATTCTTCCAATTCTCCATTCTTTCCATTTTATGTCTTGTATAATATACTTTCAAAAACAAGTATGTTAAATACAATATTGCTATATTATTTATTATCATCAAAATGACGGAAAATACCCCTCAAGGTTAACAATCTCCCCTTTTTTGATGGTGACAAATAATCTAACAATATGTGATTTTGAGAAGTCTCCCCCTCAAAATATAATTAGGATAAAAAATTATAATGTGCAAGAATAGTAAATAAAGATGTAGCATTTAACTTGATTTTAAGTATATGCAAGTTATATGAGAAGTATATCCAATACATACCATAATTCCTTTTCAAGATATAAAGTGTATGTAAGGTGTATTTAAGATATATCATGGCATGTTGTAACTTGCTTTGATAAACAATTCTTATATTGCTAGTTTGATACTACTTTCCCTTATCATATTCTATTGCATATTGTTTATTGCATATGGCATATTGCTAGTTTTCTCCCCTTTTTGTCATCAATCAAAAAGAACATGTAGATTGAAGAAAACAAAAGCAAATATATATTATGAAGGAAAGAATACAAACTAAGAAAGGAAATTTAAGATTTCCTACATACCAAAACAAAACAAAAAATAATGATCAAACATAGCAAATTTAGGCTATACTATAGCCTATATCCTAGCCAGATATCCTATCACGAAGCCTAGCTACTTCAGCCTCAAGGCTGTCTATCCGAGACTCCATGAAGTCCTTGAGGTTTTCCAACCTCTCGTCCATAAAAGTCTGCAGCTGCTCGAAACGTGGTGCCAAGAGGTCGACCACCTGCTGCGCTAAAGACGGTGTGGAGGCTGAGGACTGTCCAATGTCCTGCTCGATGACTGGAGTTGTTTCCTCAATCCTAACCCTCTTCTTCTGCTGGACTCCCTGAAGGCCTGCTTTAAAATCCTCTGTGTCATGATCTTCCCAGATAATTTCTCCAGCAGTATCAGTGAAGCGGTAGAAGATATCGTTTTGAAAAACGATTCTGACAGCTGCTCCCATCTTGATGAATGACTCTACATCCAACCTATCTCGTGGGTGTGCAGGAATGATGTTGAAGTGGTGGTTATCCATCTTCAAGTAATTGAGCTTCACTGCCATATGAGTGATATAAGCCCCAATCAATATATCTCCTGTGGGCTTGGTAGCGATTGAGAGAAGATGGTTTACAAACCATCTTGAGAGTGCCACTGTGACTCCCCGTCGAGCCATCTCGAATAGGAAGAGTTCTGACTTCCTAATTGTTCCATTGCTTTCTCCCCGAGCAAAAATGCTATAGGTTAGAAACCTATGCAAATACCTGTGTACTGGGTCCTGAGATGTATGCTCTTAGTTTTCTTGACATCCAATGACTCCTCATACATTGGCCATTGGCTATAAGGGTCCTAGTCCATCCGCGTTCAAGTTTGCCAAAGGATGGCATGAGAAGGCCGACATGGCACCTGCCTATCTAACAAAGGCCTCAAAGAGAATGAAGAAGTGGGCCGATGCGAAGAGAAGGCACTTAGAGTTCGAGGAAGGAGACTTAGTGATGCTGAAGCTCCTTCCACATCAAAATCGAAGATTTTCCAAGGTCCATAAAGGCCTAGTGAGGCACTACGAGGGCCCATTTCCAATCGAGAAGCGTATTGGCAAGCTAGCCTATCGCTTGACCTTGCCCTCACATTTGGAAATGCATTCGGTGTTCTATGTAAGCTTGTTAAGGCCATTCCATTCTGACAAGAAGGAACCAAACCGAAGCGAGTCAAAGAGAGCGCCTACGGCCATCACAACATCTCCCGAACGTGAAGTTAAGGAGATATTAGCCCATCGTGCTATTCCAAGAAGAGGCTCCCATCAAAGCTACATTGAGTACTTTGTCAAATGGAAGGGATTACCCAATAGCGAGGCAAGTTGGGAGCACGAACTTTCACTTTGGGCTTACAAGGATGTGATCGAAACATACAAGGGGGACGCGACGAGGATGTCGCCAAATTGAGTGGGGGAGAATGTCACGCACCGCAAGAGGTTCTTCTACAATCCTCCACCAAAATCAAGAAGCATGTGGATTGTTCTAGAATTCTTCTAGAACCTTGTAGAATTGTGTACATAAATCTAGATATTTCTTTATGTTGCCCAGATATTATACCAAGAAGGGGGGTTGAATTGGAGTTTTTAAAATTAAACTTTAAAGTGCGGAAATAAAATTGCTAATTTTAGAAGGGATAGAGAAAATCAGACACAAAGATTTATAGAGGTTCGGGTATTAACAAACCCTACTCCTCTCCCCAATCGCAATTGGGAGTTTTACTAACACACTAAGTGTTACAATGGAGTTTTACAAGCTCACTCCCAACTATGGTGTTTCTCACAATGGCTCACACCTAACCCAGAAATCCCTTGTGTTTTAATGGCTCACACAATAACCAATTCCTTTGTGTTTTATAGGCTCACACAAACAACCTACACTTGTGTTTTACAAGCTCACACAATAACCTACACTTTGTGTTTTGCAGGCTCACACAAACAACCTTTTAAATTTGTGTTTTGGAGGTTCACACAACTAACCCTTACAAGTGTTCTTCTCTTAACCCAGAACTACCCAATGCTCACTTGAGTAAAGATTACAGAGAGAACCACTTATAAATCTTTATTGCTCAAATATGAGGAGAAAAAAGATTTTTACAGAGAATAGATTTGTTCACAAAGCATAAAAATACAAGATAGCTTGTGATTTGAAATATATACTAATCTTTTGTTTTTCTTATTATTCTCTTATCATCCTCTTGTTTCTTAATGCATAAATGACTTCCATTTATACTCCCATGGATAAATATAGCCGTTGGGGTGCATTAATTTAGAAACTAGCCGTTATACCAACCAAAAAATCGCGCCTGACATTTTTCTCTTTCATTGGTCACGGGCGTGAATATGCTTGTCACGGGGGGTGACAGTTCTTCCCAAGCCGTGACTGAAGTGGTGACCTTGGTCGTGAAGCTCTCTGGAATGTCTTGACATATAGAGTCACAGGCGTGACGTTAATTAGTCACGGGCGTGACACTCTTCCCAGCCGTGAGAGAAGTGGTGACTGAAGTCGTGAAGCTCTCTGGATGAAATTGAATATATCCTTCACGGGGGTGACACCTACATTCACGGGGGTGAACATCTTCACAACTGTGACCAAAGTGGTGACTCTGGTCATGAAGCTCTCTGGTTGAATTTACACAACTCTTCACAGGAGTGACACCTCTAGTCACGGGGGTGACTGAAATGCTTACTTCACGGTTTGGTTTTCCTTCATGGCCATGAACTTCAAATGTTGGTTTTGGTAACGGTTAGCTTTCTTCACGGGGGTGACTCCTTGAGTCACGGCAGTGAACATGCTACTTCTTACTTTTTATTTCTTTAAGGATTATTCTTCCAATTCTCCATTCTTTTCCATTTTATGTCTTGTATAATATACTTTCAAAAACAAGTATGTTAAATACAATATTGCTATATTATTTATTATCATCAAAATGACGGAAAATACCCCTCAAGGTTAACAATCTCCCCTTTTTTGATGGTGACAAATAATCTAACAATATGTGATTTTGAGAAGTCTCCCCCTCAAAATATAATTAGGATAAAAAATTATAATGTGCAAGAATAGTAAATAAAGATGTAGCATTTAACTTGATTTTAAGTATATGCAAGTTATATGAGAAGTATATCCAATACATACCATAATTCCTTTTCAAGATATAAAGTGTATGTAAGGTGTATTTAAGATATATCATGGCATGTTGTAACTTGCTTTGATAAACAATTCTTATATTGCTAGTTTGATACTACTTTCCCTTATCATATTCTATTGCATATTGTTTATTGCATATGGCATATTGCTAGTTTTCTCCCCTTTTTGTCATCAATCAAAAAGAACATGTAGATTGAAGAAAACAAAAGCAAATATATATTATGAAGGAAAGAATACAAACTAAGAAAGGAAATTTAAGATTTCCTACATACCAAAACAAAACAAAAAATAATGATCAAACATAGCAAATTTAGGCTATACTATAGCCTATATCCTAGCCAGATATCCTATCACGAAGCCTAGCTACTTCAGCCTCAAGGCTGTCTATCCGAGACTCCATGAAGTCCTTGAGGTTTTCCAACCTCTCGTCCATAAAAGTCTGCAGCTGCTCGAAACGTGGTGCCAAGAGGTCGACCACCTGCTGCGCTAAAGACGGTGTGGAGGCTGAGGACTGTCCAATGTCCTGCTCGATGACTGGAGTTGTTTCCTCAATCCTAACCCTCTTCTTCTGCTGGACTCCCTGAAGGCCTGCTTTAAAATCCTCTGTGTCATGATCTTCCCAGATAATTTCTCCAGCAGTATCAGTGAAGCGGTAGAAGATATCGTTTTGAAAAACGATTCTGACAGCTGCTCCCATCTTGATGAATGACTCTACATCCAACCTATCTCGTGGGTGTGCAGGAATGATGTTGAAGTGGTGGTTATCCATCTTCAAGTAATTGAGCTTCACTGCCATATGAGTGATATAAGCCCCAATCAATATATCTCCTGTGGGCTTGGTAGCGATTGAGAGAAGATGGTTTACAAACCATCTTGAGAGTGCCACTGTGACTCCCCGTCGAGCCATCTCGAATAGGAAGAGTTCTGACTTCCTAATTGTTCCATTGCTCTCTCCCCGAGCAAAAATGCTATAGGTTAGAAACCTATGCAAATACCTGTGTACTGGGGTCCTGAGATGTGTGCTCTTAGTTTTCTTGACATCCCAACTGCAATTCGTGCCAAAATGTGTCCATGCTGCAGGGGCAGAGAATTCTACCTCAGTCTCATTTAGAACGCCATCAGATGGTAGGTTGAATAATTCTCCAAATGCAATGGCGCTGAGGGTGGTTGCATTATTGTAGAGTTGGAATTTCACCACTCCGGTTGGTGAAACCTGCAAGGTGCTGAGGAATTCCAGCGTTGGCTCCTGTAGAGTTGGCAGATGAATGTCAACAAATTCTCGTAGATGACAGGCTTGAAGTTGCGCTGTCATAGCCATCTCGAGTCCTAGATTACGGACTGTCTGCCATTCGAAGGACCTTGAAGATAAAATTGGTCTCTTCTTCAAAGTTGCATACCGGGGATGGCAACTTTCGAGAATGATGTTCATGAGGTAATCTGAATACCTCTTTGGTGCATGGGACTTCTTTCTCTTCCCTTTTGATGAAGCAGACTCCATATTTGAAGATTTAGTAGTTGAAGGAATTTAAGAAGATTTTTGACAGAGAGAAAATATGATGAAATACCCTAGAAATGTCTGTTTCTTGCTGAAGATTCGAACTTTTGATGGTATTTATAGTGAAATTTCAAGACTTTGGGGTCGGAATCTTCAATGTCTCAATGAATGAGAGTGAATGAGAGCGATTTTGGGAGTTGGAGAGTTAAAATGAAAAGTGTAACCGACTGTTTTCTTATATATTCGATACATTCACGGGCGTGACTTATGGTTTCACGGTCGTGAATAGTCGTGTTCACGGTTTGCTGAAGCAGTGTTCCACCCGTGAATGAAAGTGTGAATAAGTTCACGGGTGTGATAGATGAACATCACCGGCGTGAATGATCATAGATCACGGGGGTGAAAATATTGTCACGGGCGTGAACTATTGAAGTTCACCACTTATACCCGTGAAGCAAGCCGTGACACAAAGGGTGAAAGCTTCTGTTAGTTTGGGGTGTAATTGGTCACGGGAGTGAAATTATGTCACGACTGTGAGGGATCTTTGCCACGGGCGTGAATCAAGCCGTGAAACTGTGAATCACCACTTGAAGCAGTGAAACATGCCGTGACCCGAAGCCGTGAACGACACTGCCTCTTTGGGCCACTTAAGTCACGGGCGTGAGTATTAGTCACAGGCTTGACTACCCTATAATTTTCATCAGATTGAAATTAGGTTCTGCAACAATCATTTCAACAAAAAATTTACTACATAAAGCATAAATTCTCATCAAAAAAATTTTATTTTACAACTTGTGATATGTTTTAATATCATCAATTAAAATTCCTTATTCTTGTAATCACAAGGTTAATCCATCAATCATACCTAGTTCTCTTCTAATGAAATTAAATCTTTCCTCATTTAGAGACTTAGTGAAAATGTCTGCTAATTGCTTTTCTGTGCATACAAATTCTAATTCAACATCTCCATATTGAACATGATCTCTAATAAAATGATGTCTAATGTCAATATGTTTACTTCTAGAGTGTTGAATAGGATTCTTTGAAAGATTTATAGCACTGGTGTTGTCACATTTTATAGGTATATGGTTCTCATGACCATAGTCCTTAAGTTGTTGTTTCATCCAAAGAATTTGTGTACAACAACATCCAACTGCTACGTATTCAGCTTCAGCAGTTGAGAGAGCAACTGAAACTTGTTTCTTGCTAAACCAAGAAACCAAACATTCTCCAATGAAGTGACAAGTACCTGAAGTACTTTTTCTATCTAAAAGACTACCAGCATAGTCTGCATCTGAATATCCTATAATATAAAAAGATGAATTCCTAGGATACCATAAACCTAGATGCAATGTACCATGTAAATATCTTAAAATCCTTTTTACAGCAGTCAGATGAGATTCTTTAGGACATGATTGAAATCGTGCACATAAGCAAACACTATACATAATATCAGGTCTAGAGGCAGTTAGATATAAAAGTGATCCGATCATACCTCTATAAAGTTTTTCATTAATTCTCATACCCTTTTCATCTTTGTCCAATTTTGTTGATGTGCTTATAGGAGTCTTTGCATTTTTGCATCCTTCCATACCAAATTTTTTGATTAAGTCTTTGGCATATTTGGATTGGTTGATGAATATGCCTTCATTGCTTTGTTTGATTTGTAGACCAAGGAAATACTTAAGTTTTCCCATCATACTCATTTCAAATTCCCTAGTCATGCACTTAGCAAAATCTTGACAAAGCAGCTCATTTGTATAACCAAATATTATATCATCAACATAAATTTGAACAATTAGTGTCTCATGCTTATGCTTTTTGATGAACAGTGTAGTGTCAACATTTTATTTTGTGAAACTATTTTCTAATAAAAAAGAACTTAGTCTCTCATACCAAGCTCTTGGTGCCTGTTTTAAACCATACAAGGCTTTTGAAAGTTTAAAAACATGATTTGGCAAATCATAGCTTTCAAAACCTGGTGGTTGTTCTACATACACTTCTTCATCTATACAACCATTTAGAAATGCACTTTTCACATCCATTTGAAAAAGTTTGAAGTTCATGTGACATGCATATGCTAAGAGTATTCTTATAGCTTCTAATCTAGCTACAGGTGCATATGTTTCATCATAGTCTATACCTTCTTCCTGATTATATCCTTTTGCAACAAGTTTTGCTTTATTCCTGGTTATTAACCCTTGTTCATCTAACTTATTTCTAAATACCCATTTGCTGCCTATGATTGGATGATTTCTTGGTCTTGGTACTAGGTTCCATACCTTATTTCTCTCAAATTGGTTCAGTTCCTCTTGCATGGCAATTACCCAACTTTCATCATTAAGAGCCTCATTAATGTTTTTAGGCTCAATTTGAGAAATAAAAGCTATGTCATTGACTAAATGCTTGAAATGAGATCTAGTACTTACTCCTTTTGATAGATCACCAATTATTTGCTCTTTTGGATGATTTCTGTTCATTCTCCATTCTTTTGGAAGTTCTTGCTCCATTTGTTCTTGATTTTGAGGTAGTAGATTTTCTTGATCTTTTTCTTCTTTTCCATTTTCAATGACAAGTTTGTCCATATTATCTACAACATCATCAAGAGCACTACCTTTCACAAGATCAAGTTTACTAGATTCATTAAAAACAACATGCATGGATTCTTCCACTATTAATGATCTCTTATTAAATATTCTATATGCTTTGCTGGTTGAAGAGTATCCTAAAAAGATACCTTCATCAGACTTAGAGGAAAATTTTCAAGATTGTCTTTGGTGTTTAATATAAAACACTTGCATCCAAATACTCTAAAGTATGATACCAAGGGCTTTCTTCCATTCCATAACTCAAATGAGGTTTTATTTAAAAGAGGTCTTTTGAAAACTCGATTTGAAATATAACATGCAGTGTTTGTGGCTTCTGCCCAAAAATAAGTTCGTAATTCATATTCATTAAGCATTGTTCTTGCCATTTCAATTAATGTTCGATTTTTCCTTTCAACAACTCCATTTTGTTGAGGTGTTCTAGGAGATGAGAAATTATGTGAAATGTCATGTTCACGACAAAAACTTTCAAAGTTTTCATTTTCAAATTCTTTCCCATGATCACTTCTTATTTTTGAAATGCAGTACCCTTTTTCATTTTGAACTCTTTTAGTAAAGTTTTTGAAATTTTCAAAAGCATCACTCTTTTGAGCTAAGAAAATTACCCAAGTAAATCTAGAATAATCATCTACGATGACAAATGCATAATGTTTACCTCCTAAGCTAGCAACTCTAGTAGGTCCAAATAAGTCTAAATGTAAGAGTTGAAGGGGTTTTGACGTACTTACAATGTTTTTGGCTTTGAAAGATGACTTGTGTTGCTTTCCTCTTTGACAAGGATCACATGTTTTGCCCTTTTCATATTTAACTCTTGGTAATCCTCTTACTAGCTCTCCTGTGCTGAGACTTTGTATTAAGTCCATGATAGCATGACCAAGTCTTCTATGCCACAGCCAAGATTCATCACTAGTAGTCACAAGACACTTAGAGGAATTGTTAGATAGTTCATGTAAGTTTATTATGTATGTATTGATATCTCTATTTCCTTTAAATATTTCTTGACCATCAATAGAGATTACAAGACATTCATTTGAAGTGAAAATTACTTTGTTTCCGTTATCACATAATTGACTTACACTTAACAGGTTATGTTTCAAGCCATCAACAAGTAAAACATCCTTAATAAAAATAGTACTATCAACACCAATGGTGTCAATGCCAATTACCTTACCCTTTGCATTGTTTCCAAAAGTAACTTTACCTCCATCAATACTTTTGATTTCATTGAAGAGTTCCTTGTCTCCTGTCATATGCCTTGAGCATCCACTGTCTACTAGCCATGCATTTTTGTTTATTGTGGACTTGAGGCATACCTACAAAGTTAGAAATCAAGTATGATATTTAGGTACCTAAATGAGTTTGGGTCCTTGGGGGTTAGCACATGAAGGTTGCCAATGAGCCTTCCTTATCCAGCAATGTTTATTTATGTGACCTATTTCCATACAATAATTACATTGTCTAGGTCTAAACTTGCTTTTTGGTCTTGTACTGTATTTAAATGCCATAATTTTATTAATATGATTTTGAGAACAATGGCATTCACATTCATGATTAATTTGCATTTCTCTAGATGCATGCTTCTTATATATAAAGGCATGATTAGTCTTTTGAGGATTGTTTCTTAGGTTTACTAATCTTTGATTATTCCTTTTATGTATAGAGGGATTATTATACTTATTCTTTGGTGCTTTTCCAGCAAGTGTGGAGATGTGAGGTTCTTTAGGTTTGACAAATATAGTTTTGTTAGAAGATGATGATGTGTCTTTAAACCCTAGACCATGTCTTACTAAAGGTGGTCTTTGAGACACAATGAGAGTGTCTAAGCTCTCTTTACCCTTGTGAAATTTAGAAATGGAATTTATAAGTTCTTCAACTTCATTTTTCAAAGTATTGTTTTCTTTTAAAAGTGAAGTTGTTGAGGGTCTTGATGAGTATTCATCTAATGACTTTTGAAGAGATTCATTAGATGATTTAAGCTTTATGTTATCCTTTTCTAAGCCATCTATCTTATTTTTCAAATTAGAGATATTATTTCTATAAGTACTAAATTTACTTCTATATTTCTCTAATTCTATATTTAATTCTTCTATTAGGTTTTGCTCATCATCATCATCATCACTATCACTATCATTATCACTACTATCATGATTGAAAGAGTATGAGTGTAGTGATCTTACTTTGTCCGAGATGTGATCCTCAATAGCCATGAAGCATAGGTTGACCTCTTCACTTTCATTATCATCTTTTTCGCTTGATGAGCTTTCGTCATCCCATGTGGCTTTGTGACCTTTCTCCCCACTGTCTCTTTGGAATTTGCTCTTATGCTTCTTGAGCCTTGGACATTCAGGTTTGATATGTCATTTCTTTCCACATTCATAGCATTTTACCTCTTCCTTACTTCTGTGTGTATCATTTGAAGTTTGTTTGAGGTTTCTTTGCCTGAATTTTCTGGAATTGCTCATTTTCTTCTCAATGATTCTTTTTAATCTTCTTAAAAGCATTGCGATGTCCTCATTTTCATCATCACTCATTTCTTCATCATCTTCACTTTCTTCTTGAGATTTTGAAGTAGAGGCTTTGAGTGCTAATGGTTTTCTTTTCTCTGGCTCTGCCTCAAGCTCTCTATCTCTCTTTACTGCCATCTCATGTGTAAGAAGCTTGCCAATCAGCACATCAGTGTTCATGATACTCATATCTTCATTTGCTTCTTCTATTCCAGCAACTCTTGAACCATAGTCTTTAAGAGGAAGACTTCTCAGGATTTTATTGTTTACATCTTCCAAACTCAGATGCTTCCCAAGTTTCCTCATTCCATTTATAATGGATAGAAGACGATTTGTCATGTCAGTGATTGACTCATTGGATTTCATCTTGAAAAGCTCATATTTTGAGGTTAGAACTTGAATCTTCTTGGATTTGACTTGCTTAGTTCCCTCATGATAGTTCTCCAATGTCTTCCACATACTGTGTGCTGTTGAGCAATGCTGTATTCTCCCACATTCTTCAATAGATAATGAGCTTGATAGAATTGTCATTGCCCTCTTGTTTTTGAAATTTGCTCTTCTTTGGGGCTCTATCCAATCGTCTCTTGATAGGATTTCCTCTTCACCATCAGCTCCTCTTCGGGTTGGTGGTGTCCATTCTTTTCGTACACTATCCCATACTTCAATTCCTTCACTATCCAAGTATGTCTCCATCCTAAACTTCCAATGGGCATAATTTGCTCCATCAAAGTAAGGTTTGAGACTCTGGAATCCTTCACTGGCCATATCTTACTCTTTACTAGCGTTTTTTAGGCTTCAATGCTAGACAAGGCTCGGATACCAATTGTTGCCCAGATATTAGACCAAGAAGGGGGGTTGAATTGGAGTTTCTAAAATTAAACTTTAAAGTGCGGAAATAAAATTGCTAATTTTAGAAGGGATAGCGAAAATCAGACACAAAGATTTATAGAGGTTCGGGTATTAACAAACCCTACTCCTCTTCCCAATCGCAATTGGGAGTTTTACTAACACACTAAGTGTTACAATGGAGTTTTACAAGCTCACTCCCAACTATGGTGTTTCTCACAATGGCTCACACCTAACCCAGAAATCCCTTGTGTTTTAATGGCTCACACAATAACCAATTCCTTTGTGTTTTACAGGCTCACACAAACAACCTACACTTGTGTTTTACAGGCTCACACAATAACCTACACTTTGTGTTTTGCAGGCTCACACAAACAACCTTTTAAATTTGTGTTTTGGAGGTTTTCACAACTAATCCTTACAAGTGTTCTTCTCTTAACCCATAACTACCCAATGCTCACTTGAGTAAAGATTACAGAGAGAACCACTTATAAATCTTTATTGCTCAAATATGAGGAGCAAAAAGATTTTTACAGAGAATAGATTTGTTCACAAAGCATAAAAATACAAGATAGCTTGTGATTTGAAATATATACTAATTTTTTGTTTTTCTTATTATTCTCTTATCATCCTCTTGTTTCTTAATGCATAAATGACTTCCATTTATACTCCCATGGCTAAATATAGCCGTTGGGGTGCATTAATTTAGAAACTAGCCGTTATACCAACCAAAAAATCGCTCCTGATATTTTTCTCTTTCATTGGTCACGGGCATGAATATGCTTGTCACGGGGGTGACAGTTCTTCCCAAGCCATGATTGAAGTGGTGACCTTGGTCGTGAAGCTCTCTGGAATGTCTTGACATATAGAGTCACGGGCGTGACATTAATTAGTCACGGGCGTGACACTATTCCCAGCCGTGAGAGAAGTGGTGACTGAAGTCGTGAAGCTCTCTGGATGAAATTGAATATATCCTTCACGGGGGTGACACCTACATTCACGGGGGTGAACATCTTCACAGCTGTGACCAAAGTGGTGACTCTGGTCGTGAAGCTCTTTGGTTGAATTTACACAACTCTTCACGGGAGTGACACCTCTAGTCACGGGGGTGACTGAAATGCTTACTTCACGGTTTGGTTTTCCTTCATGGCCATGAACTTCAAAAGTTTGTTTTGGTAACGGTTAGCTTTCTTCACGGGGGTGACTCCTTGAGTCACGGCAGTGAACATGCTACTTCTTACTTTTTATTTCTTTAAGGATTATTCTTCCAATTCTCCATTCTTGCCATTTTATGTCCTGTATAATATACTTTCAAAAACAAGTATGTTAAATACAATATTGCTATATTATTTATTATCATCAAAATGACAGAAATACCCCTCAAGGTTAACACTTTATGTATGTAGAATTGAGTAGAATAATCTAGAAGATTAATGTACACCGTAGGATCAAATTGATCTTGGTCGTCCATTGGGGAGGTGGAGGCCTATAAATAGCTTAGTTGAGCTCAATTTTAACCATCCAAGAGTTTTGTGCAATACAAGCATTCTAAGCTTTCTTTAGCATTCTCCAAGTTCTTCTCATTTCTTAAAGTTCTTTTGCATATTTGCTTACTTACTAGTTTCATCTAGCATTCGTAGGGGAGGCTGACTAGCATCCGATCGAGGAAAGTTTGCTAGTGACGCACGGTCGTTGGCATCAAAAGACCAAGCCCGTGACAACATAGTCATAGGAGGGATTGCAATTTGTAATTCATCAAGCTTTAATTGTTGTTCCTTATTCAACAACATGCCACACAAGCCATTAAATGACACATCATCAATTTCAAGAATAAAAGCACGAATAAAAGAACTTTAAAAAGGATCCAATCCATCAATCATAAAAGTGAATTAAATTAGAATCATAAACAAGTTCATTTAAAGCTGCCAAATTATTAGCAATTCCTTTAGAAAGTTGTATATAATCAGAAATTGAATTATTATTATGAAAAGGGTTATGCAATCATACATGTTTTTAATTTTCAAATTTGACGCTTTCTAGTCAAAAAATTTATTGCAAAAAAAATTGTATAACACCCTCTTAATTAATCAGGATTAAACCCAATTAAATGAGTAGACACTACAAGATCCTTTTATAAAACATGTGAAATTTAAAACTAAATTTTTTTAAGATAAATTTTTATATATAATACCATGTTCAACAAAATTCATGTTTAAACAACAACCATTTCAATAATATGCATCAACTTATTCCAAACGATCCTATTCATAAAAAGTAAACCATGTTTAGGCTAAAATGTCCCATTGTTAACAAAATACAACATTTAAAGCAATTACATGTTCTTTGAAAAGAAAAGGCGTGTACAAAAAATTACCTTGACATGCATAAAAAGAAATAAAAAATTGTCATGTATACCAATCCTTAGAGGATTTACATTGACTCTTGATATAGGTGTTTTTGCTCCTCACATCAATCCCAACTATATTCTAGGCTCCAAACTTGAGTGAAAGAATCCTACAAGCTAAGCTAATAAAAACTTAGCGGTCATTATAGGCATAAAAATTCATACATGCATTCATATAAGTCATGACATATCCATACATGTTTGTATCATTCTTTCATGCCTATGAACAATATTCCTAATGCATGGCAATGCAAGCATTTTACCTTGCATATGACATTTCATCTATGTGTAACTTATAATCACAACAAGTCATATATATTAAACATTTTGATATAACTGGTTCATTGTATTCTTACCTCTTTATTTACTTCACTTTGTTTTGCTCATAACTTACCATTCCATTGTTATTTCTTTGTCCAATACACTATGTCAGACTATCCAGATACAAGTTGTGGAACAAAGACATTATCTGAACTTTAGCCACTTTGTCCACTAACTATAAGTGTGCTCATCTGTGCTTATCAAGTCAAGGGTGCTCCCATAGCTTCAGTCATCATGTCCTCATAATTACATGGAACCAAGAACCAAGGGCTCTCTAACTTAAGCTTCAACTACTTTACCTTATATAAGATACTACGGTACTGTAACCCTCTCAATAACATGTCATCTATCCTAAGTTAAGTCCTAAATTAGAGAAAATGGCATTTCGATTCTTATAACACATTCATTTTTATGTTTCCATTATCTTATACAAAATCATATGTATTATCATGTATCATTCATGCATACTTCATGTAATTATATCCTTCATACTTGTGGTTTATCATAGTGTATACATGTGTATGACCATCGCATCATCAAAGAAAAATAATATTGCGTCATAACAATATACTTAACAGGTGTGAAGTATATATGCACGACCATGAATATGCCATTCATGAATAACCCCAACTGTAAACATGCTAATGAATGTTACTACCTATAAAATACACTTTATTCATGCCAGTAAAACATACTTCACATGTGTGAAACCATATATTCTTGATTGTGAATCAAATCATAAAATTTTTAGGGTGAAATGTGAAAGTCTAGATATCAATTTTCACAATCATGACTATTTGTTCACAAGTGTGAGCCCATGAATTCATGACTTCACTAGTCGTGAAGCAATGCGTAAAAACTTTTGCCCATTCTAGACATTTTCTGGGTTGATGTTTCACGGGTGTGACTCATTTTTCATGGGCATAAAATGTGTTTGTGTGCAACATTTACGAGCATGACTACCATATCACGGGGGTAAGTTTCTAGAATTTTAAAACAAAAAATCGATAAATAAAATAGCATTATACAATCACATGTAAGAACATTTAAGATTAACCAATGTCAATCGATCCTATCAACATTCTATCACAATTTCATACTTTTATCATGTTATAACATAAATTAAAACATTTAAACAACAAATCATACTCAAAAGTCTTTTAAACATCATTAACTTCCTAGCTCATTTCATGACATTTTAACATATATACACTCAATCTCTATGCATTTATATAACCAGAGGTTCATCCATATTACTAATCACATCATTCACAGCATAACACATGGCAACCCATAAGAAATATATATATATATATATATATATATATATATATATATATATATATACAAACCTTAAAAATGCCTTAAACCATTTGAACTTGCATAACTCATTGGGTGATCCTCACCACTAGCTCTAACACTATCATATGAAAAATGTCTCTCTTTGAATCATAAAACAAAAAATGAACCACTAAACTCTCTCTCAAACAACTTTTGGTTTAACCTTAAGAACTTTTAATTTTTCCCTTTTGAATCTTCAATTAAGGTTTAACAATGGTGGTTTTGTTTTAAGTGATGTGAGAATGGTGAAGAAGATGAATGTGGCATGCAAACTTAGGTTATAGGCGTGGTGGAGTAGGTATTGGCAGAAAAAAGGCATGGAAGACAAAGAAAAAAAATGACTCTAGCTCACCAACTCTATAGATTATTGTTTATAGGTGTGAATATCTCTCTATCATGGCCATAACAACCATGTGTGGGCGTGAATCCAAACCATGACATTCAAGGCCATGAAATCCTATTCATAAGGATGTGAACAACTTTTAAAACTCTACCATTTTGAAACACAACTCTTTCATAAGTGTGAAAGCACCATTTCTAATTATGTTTAATCTTTTCTTAACCTTTACTCTACCCACTTTCTCATAAAAAATAATATAACTTATAAACTCTAAAAATAAGGCTTACATTTCTCCTCCCTTAAAGAAATTTTGTCCTCAAAATTTACCTGGTTGTCTGAGTTGAACAATTGGAAATATGTAACTATGGTAAGAAAATATACATCAAAAGCATCTACAGGCTCCTGATCCTCTCTGGCCCTCATGGTGTTGACTCTAGCTAGCACTCTGTTGGATTCTAGTCCGTTCATTATTTTAAAAATGACTTGATTGACTCTAGTTCTGGCCTGTTCCTGACTTGGTTCTTGTATCGACATTGATCCTTTATTCTATATAAGAGCAATATTCATCAACAATGGGCAATCTCTTCTCGTGTGACCTCGAATCCTGCATCTAAAGCAAGTCCTTGATAACATATGACACTCTCATTTGTAAAATATGCAACATGTTTTGCAAAAAGATGCACTATCCCTAACTAAATAATGCTGATGATGACATATGTAGTCCTAGAGAGCGGTCCTTCCTGTAAAAACCTATCTAGGAATGGCTCTCCCCAATCCTTTGCTCTATGAATTTCCTGAAGAGAAATAACCTTTATCGCTTAAAGTTTGGGCCACTAAGGCTGTTGGTTTATGGGAGTTTCCTTTACTCCCTTCATATTCCTCTTCTCCATACTAATAGTAAAGGACACTAGCTTCGAGAAACTTACATACTAGAGCATAGTCACAAAATATCCAATCTCTACATTAAGGCCATCTCTGAATCTAGGACACTTGTATCAGTGATCAAACCTACTGTATATTTACTCAAACAAGTAAATTCACTTTGGTATTCAGTGATTGTCATCATTCCTTATTTAAGGTTTAAGAACTCCTTCTTCTAATTAATGTACACTCGAAGGTCGTACTGTTTCTTGAACTCAACAACAATTATGTCAAAGACTAATAAATGTCCTATTTCAATAGAACTATCTTCCATCAGTTGTAGGTACTTGTAGAAGAAAAACTACATATCTGGCTTAGTGCTTATTGACACACTCTAGCTCCTCAAAGACTCTCTCAATTTTCTCTAGCCAAAACTCAATAGTAACAAGTTTATCCTCACCCTTGCTAAGAAAATCAATAGCCCTATACTTTTAGAGCTTGTCAATATGCATCCTAGGTCTCAGTGTTGAAGGCAGCGGTAGAGATGGAGTTGCCTATGGTACTGCCTGAGCTAACCTTTGCAAAAAAGTTGCTAAGTTCTACATCAAAGGATCATGAGCTTGATCCGCTAAACTAGCTATAGGCTGTTGTGAGGGAATTGTTGTAACACTTAGATCTCGAACACTTGCAATATTGGGTTAGTCCTAAGCCCTAGTGTTTGAAGGACTGTTGCTCTTGGAAACATCATGTGACTTCAACTCCATAAACCCACACTCTAAACCTCAATGTCGATAGAGAAACAACCATGTTAGAGTCAAATGAGATGTACTATACATGCATGATTAATCTTTACCCCACTTAGGTTCAGAAATCCCTAAACCTAAGCTTTGATACCAAAATTTGTAACACCCTCCTAGTTAATTAGGGTTAAACCCAATTAAATGAGCAGACCTACACGATCATGCTTATAAACAATATTCCTAAAGCATGGTAATGAAAGCATTTTACCTAAAAACGATGCAAATTGATAATTATTCTCATTGAACCGTAACTCATCAATTTGCATCATTTTTCAAGTATAAAACAGTAATATTTCATTTTGATTGACATATAGAATACATAGAACAAAAGTCATCATCCGAGTCTCTCCACTCTTTCTGAACCTGGAATAATTCAACTAAATTAGGCTTATATGTTTGGAATGTGATTATAAGTTACACGAAGATGAAATGTTATGTAACACCTTATTCTTTATACATTCTGATACCACAATACTACATATACTTGTATTAAGTAATCATACATAACATATGAATAAGACAAAATATCCTATTAACATCAGTGAGAATAATTTTTTTTATCTCATCCCATAACATCATTCAATAAATATGAAAATCAATATTGAAACTTTCACCACAATATAATATATCATATTTAATCACAATAAGAAATCATATATATCAAACATTCTCATATGACCGGTTCACTGTATCATTACCTCTTTCTTTTACTTCAATTTGTTTTGTCATAACTTACTATTTCTTTGTTATTTTCTTACCTAAAATTATAAGTCAAACTATCTGGATATGGATTGTGAAATAAAGGTGCTCATGAGCTTTAGCCACTATGTCCACTAACTATGAGCGTGCTCATCCGAGCTCCTTAAATCAAGGGCGCGCTCAGAGCTTCAGCCACTTTATCTTTATAATCGTATGATATTGAGAACCAAGGGCATTCTAATATAAGCTTCAACAACCTTGGTCTCATATGAAATACTACAAGAATGTAACCCCTTTAAAACATGTCATCTATCCTATATCAAGTCCTAGATTAAAGAAAATGACATTTTTGGTTCCTATAACACATTCCTTTTTATGTTTCCATTATCTTATACAATATCATATGTATTATCATGCATCATTCAAGCATACTTCATGTAACTATGTCATTCATACTTGCAGTTTATCATAGTGTATACATGTGCATAACCATCACATCATATCATCGAAGAAAAATAACATTGCATTAAAATAACAGGCTTTATAGGCATGAACTACATATTCAAGGCTGTAAATGTGCCATTAACAGGTAACCTTAACCATGAACCAAATCATGAATGTGCTTATGAATGCTACTGTTTATAATATATATATATATTTTTTTCACTATTGTGAAATATACTTCACTGGTGTGAAACCATACATTCATAACTGTGAATCAAACCATGAAATTCTATGGGTAAACTGTGAAATTCTGGATAATGATGTTCATGGTCGTGACTATTTGTTCACAGGCATGAATTCATGCATTCACGATTTTTCTAGCTATTACGCAAATCGTGTAAATTTCTTGCCATTCTAGGTATTTCATGGGTTAATGTTTCACGGCATGACTCCTTTGTCACAAACATAAAATGTGTTTATGTGAAATATTCATGGGTGTGAATTTCTGGAATTTTATAACAGAAACGTGATCTAAAATAGGGCATTATACAATCACATGCAAATGCCTCTATGATTGAGTAATGTCAATCACTCTTATTAACATTTGATCACATTTTCATACTCTTATCATGTCATAACATATATTAAAACATTTAAACAACAAATTATTCTCAATAGTCTCTTAAACGTCATTAACTTTTCAGCTCATTTCATGGCATTTTAACATATATATATATATATATATATATATATATATATATATATATATATATATATATATATATATATATATAGACACTCAACCTTTATGTTTCACATCATTCATAGCATAAAACACGACAACACACAAGAAAAAGGGAATTAATATGCATATATATATATATATTAACCTTAAAAATAGAGCCTTAAACCTTTTGAACTTTCAAACTTGCCTAACCCCTTGGGTGATCCTCACCACTAGCTCTAGAACCTATCACATGAAAAATGTCTCTCTTAGAACCATAAAATAGAAAATGACCCATTAAACTCTCTCTCAAACAACCTTTGGTTTAACCTTAAGAACTCCTTCATTTTTCCCATTTGAATCTTCAACCTAGGTTTAGCAATGGGTTTTGTGTTAAGGGAGGTGAAGATGGTGAAAAGGATGAATGTGGCATGCAAACTTGGGTTATGGAGGCAGTAAAGCAGGTAATGGAAGAAAAGAGGCATGGAAGAGAGAGAAAAATGAGGCTCTAGCTCACAAACTCTGTAGACTATTGTTCATGAGCGTGAATAATTCTCCATAGGTGTGAACACCTCTTTTTCACAGCTTTGAGAACTATATATGGGCATAAACCCAAGCCACAACATTTATAGTGGTGAAATCTCATTCACAGACATGAAAAACTTTCAAAACTATGTCGATTTGAAACTCAACTCTCTCATGGGCATGAAAAAACCATTCATGTACATGAAAGCACAATTTCTAACTATGTTTAACCTTTCTAATCCTCTACTCTATCCACTATCTCATATAAAAATCAACCTAACTTATAAACCTTAACAACTTGTGTAAAATTTGTAATTAAGGCCTAGTAATTAATACGAATTTAGAAAATATATGTATGTTTAAAAGTTATCAGATAAGAGTTAAAAATGAAATAAGAAAATGATATGTTACATGGTTCATGCTCGTGACTATTCTTTCACGACTGTGAACCATAGGGTTTGAGCAGATTCATAGCTGTGACAGTAGAGTCATACTCGTGAACATCCTCAACTATAAAATTAAAATAGTTATCATTTCTTGCTCTCATGACCAAAAATAAAAAAGAAACTCTAGAACTTGAAGATTTCTCCTACCAGTGGCCAATGTTTATATTTTTCTTTTGATTCCCAGCTCTAAACACCTAAACCAAAGTAAAAAATTAAATATTAAGCAAGATTTTGGGCAAAAGGAGCTTAAAAAAGAGGTATTTTAAGGAGGACAAATCTTAGGAGGAAGATAGAAGTTGAATCTTCCATTCCATCTGTGTTTCCTTCGAGTAAGGTAAGGAATCACATTTCTCCTTCTTCTTTACAAGCTTTCATAGCTTTAATCATGTATGATTCGTTTATGGCAGAGACCTATTTCTAAATGGGTTAGGTTAAGGATTAATCTTTACAAGCTTTCATAGATTAATATTAAAGACCCATCTTTAAGTTGTTTAAAAGTTATAACATGTGTTAGTAAGGGGTTATATGAGTTTAAGGATGTTAAAAGGGTTAAAGTTAGAATTTTCATCTTTATGACCTTAATAGCTAAGTTTAAAGATTATAGTTTTGATATAGATATGTTATATATGATATGATGTGAAATAGGAGGAGGTGGAATCCAGCATAAGGATATACATGCTTAAAAGAAGCTTGGTTTTTGAGGCTCCATTAGAGGTATGTACATATATGCATTTAAATTCCAAAATATGACATGTTGTGTGATAAATGGATTGAAAGATTTAAATGTTAGTTGATGACTATGGTAAGATGAAAAGTAGTAATGAATGTCATGATAAATGTAATTGAATAAATGTAATGAGCATGAATGCTAAGTTAGGCAAAAATTGCCTTGATAAAGAATGTTAATGTATATGTAATAAATGTGCCTAAAGAGGTATTTATGAGATAATAAATGATGATGCCTAATGGGTGAAAGAGGTAAGTAAGAAATGATTAAATGTCTATGAAAGCATAAATGCTTGAAAAGAATAGTTGGTGAATAATGAAATGGTAAGTGTAGTGATTATGTATATTGAATGATCCCTTAACATGTTTTAATGCATGATGTTATTAGAATGTTGATAGAAAAAGGTTGTCATGGGACAATCTTTAGAGGTTTGCATGTGACTTGTAATGAATGCATATTTTTAATATTGTCAATTGTTGAAAAACCCAGATTCACGTCCGTGACTAGGTGTTCACGACCGTGAATCTCATCTTATGAACAATGTCATACCCGTGACTATATAATGTCACACCCATGAAAAAAGTGCACAAAATGGATAAAAGTATTCACGACATAGTTAACGGATAGGGGTGCCCATGAATGAACCTTCACGGCTATGAACATGTAGTTCACACCTGTGAAGCTTGCTTTTAATGAGATTTACAAAGTGTTTAATTGCAATGGCTATGCACATATTTCATAATGATGCAATTATAGTATGCTTATATGATTTCCAGCACAAGAATGTTACATGAACAAAATAAACATGATATATGATATGAATGCTATATTGAAGTGTAATGAAGGCAATATGAACAAGTTAAGCCCAAACTCGATACTAAGACTAGTAGTAAGATAGATGGTGCACCATTAAGGGGGCGTACGATACTATAGTTATATGTTAATCCAGTCAATGACGCTCTTTGTGGCTTAAGCTCAAAGAGCGCCATTGACTTGAGGAGTCTGAACTAGCACATGTTATTACAGATGATACTGCATACAAAAGCTCTATGTTTACTCAGTCAATATGGCTAGCCTAGACTAACACATGTTTACAGATAATGGCAGGTTGGCTTAAGCTCTGAGATCGCCCCTGTCCATAACCTGTATCTAGACAGTTGTTGAAAGTTGTTGGGCAATAATATCAAATATGTTAAAGTAAATAATACAATATCATAAAATGAATGCAAAGGCATAATTATGCAAGTATGTTTATGCACATAGTGAAATGTTACATGCTATAGTTATCATTTTATATATTTAAGGATGTATACTTCCACAAGGTAAGATAGTCTATATGATATTATAATTCTATTTTCATGTCATTATATTCTTACATGATGTCATGAAATACGTATAATGTATAATTGTAAATGAATTTCTATGCCTATATGTACTACTAAATTTTCAGTAGCTTAGCGTGTGGGTGTTTTTCCCATGTAGGTCAAAGCCTTATAGATAAGTAGAAATTGAACAATAGAAGCAATCCAGACATCATATTAGACCCTACGCTGGCCGACTATAGAATATGTTGTACTTTTGCATTTTGGGTACATGTTATAGTAAGGGGGTTGTTTACTTGTATACATGTCAATATCAAATAATTATGTAATTTCTTATCAATGACATGTATTTTTGTAAACCCCTAGTGAAGGATTAATATATTTTATGAAATGGAATTTAAATATTAAGTCAAATATTTCTTTTACTGTATATTTTATGCAAGTCATGATGCAAAGAAAAGTTTTAAATTTTCACAGGTTTTCTATACATAGGTCATGTAGCATCCGCTTGTTTAATCGGGTTAATCCTAATTAGATGAGAGAGCGTTACAACTTGTCCCATACAAGAAGAGTAGTATTAATGCTAACAAGAAGCGAAAGCATGCCTTCTAATATAGAGGCAGCTATCTAGCTAAGCACCAATTTGTCTTCACAAAGCTATTGCTTATACTCAGGATTTGGTAGTTGATTATCCATAAATTGTGATGGAATATTTTCACTTCCGTTAGTATGATGATCAAGATCATTGCTTATTAACATAGGCACAAACTGTGTTTTCTATAACAAATAATTATTAGTTGTCAACTTAATGGGTAATTGATGAGAAATATTTGGTAAAGAAGTAAAAGCTATCAGGGTTGAAACAACCAGTAAGATAGATTTGGTAGAACAATCGAATTTTAAGCAGATATGACAATTTGGACTCGACTTGCAGTACTCCACCCTGAACAGGGCGGTTCTTTTTGTAAATTTTTTTATGACCCCACTTCGATTATTATATATATATATATATATATATATATATATATATATAACAATTATTTATATTTTAATATAATTAATATTTTTAAAAAAATAATAAAATAAAATTATAACACTCATTTAAAGTAAAAAAATTACTTAAATAATTAAATATTTAACTAATTAATTAAAATATAAAATATATAAAATATTTTTAAGATTAAAATAAAATAAAAAATTTAATAAAAATCAGGGAACAAGGCGAGGTCGGGGATGTCCATTCCCGTGTGGTGCGGGGATGGGGGCCTCCAATTTTTTCCCAACGGGTAATGGGGAGAGGTTTCGGGGTCGGGGACAAGAATGGGGAACTCTGTCCCAAACCTGCTCCGTTGCCATTCTTTATTTTAGAGTTTTAAAAACAAGCAAATTTTGGATATGCAGCTGGTGTTTTGTGAAAACTTTGATACCATATAAAGAATCTTAAATAACTTGTTTCTCATTAATGTAAAGAAGGATATTTATATATAAGTGGGTTCCAAATTAAACAAATACAATTGCCTATTTATGGTAAATTATAACTAGCTTCCCTTACATTATCCTTGCTATAAATACTTCAAAATTTTGTATTGAAATTTTATCTTGCCAATTGCTTTGCTTATTATTTACATTATTTTTTTCATTATAATTTTTTAGAACTTCAAATACGATGAAATATAATACACTTCAAACAAATAGATTTAGTGACAGATTATTCCATTGCTAAAAAGCTTTTTTCCATCGCTAAAGGTACTTAGTGACAAAATAGAGATAGACATAATTTGTCTTTATACAAATGGTAGTTAGCTATATAGCAACAAATTTCTCATCCATCGTTAGCTTTAATGACAGGAAAAAACCGTTGTTAAATTGCAGCTTCTATTGCTAAATTTGTATTCTAGTGGAAAACCAACAAGACTAAATCGTGAGGGATTGCCAAAAAATGCTCCGTTCCCAATGTAGTGACGGAAGAAAATTTGTCACTAATATAGCGATGGAAGAAAATCCATTACTCTTTTCTTCAAGATTTTCAAATATAGCAATGACTAATCCATCGCTAAACTAGTAACTTATGAAGATAATAGCGACAATTTTTTGTGTTGCTATTTGAATTTCTTTTAATATATATATATATATATATATATATATATATATAGGACCTTCAAAATTACCCTCTCATGATTAATTACCAGCTAAATTCCCCTCAGAAAATTTGGGCTCTCATATAACCAAACACTTAGTTCAAAAAATGGTTCATTAATAATTAGACGCGTCTATTCAAACATAAAAAGGAGGCAGGAGGTTAGATACATAAAAAGCAAATATGAATAAATAAACAAAGAGGAAAAGGGAACAATCCCATGGTCTACTATGATTTTTCTTGAAAATGAAGATAAAAGAGTTTTATTTTATTATACAAGATGGAACTGCCCAATGAACTTCTTGGACTCAGCAGGACTTCCATCGGCTTGCAAATTTTCTTTTGTTTCACTATCATCAATTGCTATTAAATAATCATAAGGGTCAGCATTAAATTCCTGAAGAAAGTAAACAAAACAGAAGTAAGCACAAACTCATTTTCCATCATTTAAAAAAAAAAAAAAAGGATCTTTTGAAATATGATAGTGAATATATAAACAAAAAGCCAGCACCCTACCAAATGGCTGACACCCAATCTTTAGTTCATCATGTAATACCTTTTTCTAAAGACTTCGAAACAAAACATATTAAAACAACCCAACCCACATATAGAAAAGGATAGACTTCTTTCCCGACATTGCAAAGAAAAATATTGTTCAATATGACCAAATTACTAAGTTTTTGAAAATGTACCTCAAGAATATGAAGACGAGAATTTTATGTTAAATCGACATTTAGAACAGTAGACTTGATTCCATACTGTCAAAAGATAAATAGAAATATAAAATTTGTGAGGGTAAGCAAAGGACATAATTACAAGATTGTTTCTGATACGATTACATTTACTTAATAAAAAAATAATGATCCAAACTAGATTACCTGATAATGACTCATTCTGTGTATTACTGTATTTGCAAATTAACTTTCACAACTAGGATATATATATATATATATATATATATATATATATATATATGTGTGTGTGTGTGTGTGTGTGTGTGTGTGTGTGTGTGTGAGAGAGAGAGAGAGAGAGATGTTTTAATAGTTACAGTTCTATTGAATGTTATTTTTTCAAAAAAAATCTAATAGTTTTAATTAGCTTTATAATAATATTGAGCATTTAATGTTATTTAATACTAAAAATTATGATTATTATCAATGGAACCGTAACCAATAAAAAATCTTATATATATATAATGCAAATTCCTAAATTTTACCTTCTGTTTTCTTGGCAGTCAACGCAAGTCCTTGAACTGCATTGCTTAATAGATTAAGTTCTAATTCAAATATTGCTCAGCAAATCCTTATGCCTTTGACAAGTAAGGGATAACATATTAGCTTTAAACTATGAGGAATATAGGATTAATTCATTTAAATATTTAAAGTAGATTATAGCACGAATAGAGAACATAAATGTCTGCCAACTTTGTGAAAAATTTATCCACCAATTATGCTGCTTCTTCATCATTAGATAGCAAAACTAAGAGAACTAATTATAACCGTCCGACACAAATTTAAGTGGGATGTCTTCCAATAAGATGGAGAACTCTTATTTAAATTATTAAACATCATCTGATTTCTTATAGTGTTACAATTGAAAAAAAAAATAAGATTACCATATTACCAAACTGGTATGACATCTGTTGGGAAATTATGCAAATTCTCCTATAATTAGATTTGTGAGAAAAACAAAGAAAAATACGAAATAATACGACACACAAATTTAATAACGGAGTTCAGCTAATTATGCCTACATTTTCGGACTACTGCAGATCTTTGACTGAAAGAATAAATGTTTATAAACACTCACAACCCAATTACACCCTAAAAATTGCTCTCAATTTTCTTTCACTAAAGATTTTTCTCTCTCACTTGGATTGATACAAAGCATACAATGGAGTGCTCTATTTATAGATGCACAAGTCATTCCTTCTACATATTTTGTCAACTAATTTTTTAATTGACCTTTTTCTTTTTCAACAAAAGGATGCATTATCAATTCAATTTTTAACAAAAGGATGCACCGTCCATCATTTTTCAATAAAAGATGCATCATCCATCTTTTTTCAGCAAAAGTTGCACTGTCTATCTTTATTGCTATTTATTGCACCTTTTGATACATGAGCAATTTGACCAACAATCTTTCACTTAAAAATTGATTTCAATCTGTCTTTTTACCTTGATTAATGAAGTAGCCTTTTGGTCTTGTTACTTCAGTAGGTTAACTGAAGTTGAACACAACTTTAATTTATTGATAGTCACCGCATTTGTTAACATATCCGCTGAATTCTTTCTTCTATAGATCTTCTCTAGTACTAACACATCATCTTCCAATAAAGATCTGATGAAGTGGTAACAAAGTCCAATATGCTTGGTTTTGTAATGAAATACTGAATTCTTTGCCAAGTAAACTTTGACTATCACTATGCAAAATATTCTTCTCCTGTTTGAATTCCAACTCAGTTAATAAACCTTGAAACCATATTATCTCTTTACTAGCTTCTGTCACTATTACATACTCAATCTCAGTAGTGGATAGAGTGATAATTTTATGTATTTGTGACATTCTACTAATAGCTATAGTTCCAACAGTGAATATATAACTGGTGGTGCTTTTTTTGTAATCGACTTCACCTCAAAAGTCTGCATCTATATAGCCTTTTACTTTTAACTCTCATTTACCAAAGTACAAGCACTTTTTTGTGGTTCTTCGTACATGCTTCAAAATCCACTTGATTATTTCCCAATGAGTTTTTTTTGGATTTGACATAAACCTGCTAACAACTCTCACTGCATGACCAATGTCTGGTCTTGTACAAACCATAACGTACACCAAACTCCTAATAGCTGAGGCATAAGGAACTTTAGCCATGAATTTTCTCTCTTTCTCTGTTTGAGGGGATTGATCATTAGATAGATGAAAGTGACTGGCTGAAGGTGTGCAGACTAGCTTGGCATCGCCCATATTGAATCTTTGTAAAACACGGTTGATGTACTCTGCCTAAGATAGCTGAAAGAATCGTCTCTCCTTATCTCTTGTGATTTGCATTTCAAGAATCTTTTTTGCTAGACCCAAGTCTTTCTTATCAAACTCTTTTGACAATTGTTGCTTCAACCTTCTGATATCATCCATATCTGAACCTATTACTAACATACCATCGATATAAAATAGTAAAATGATATAACTGGACCTATATTTTTTGAGGTACAACAGTGGTTGACATTGCACTTTTGGAAATCTTCCTTGTGCATGAAGCCATCAAACTTTATGATCATTTTCTTAACGCTTGTTTTAGGCCATACAAACTCTTCTTAAGTTTGCAACCATGTTCTCCTTACATTTTTCTAAGAAACTTTCTAGCTGGTGCCTGTATATCTCTTCATCTAAGTCTCCATAAAGAAATATAGTTTTCATGTCCAGCTATTCAAGATGAAGATATTTAATAGCCACAATACTCAATATTGTTATGATAGTATTGAGCTTCACAATGAGAGCAAAAATATAGGTGTAGTCAACTCCTTCCTTCTACTGGAATCCTTTGACAACTAATCTGGTTTTGTATCTCTTGAAACCATCATGGTTCTCTTTTACTTGATACACCCATTTGTTATGAAGTGCTTATTTCCTATGGGTAACTCAGCTAGTTTCCATGTCTTGTTGGAGATCAGAGACTTCATCTTATCTTTCATAGCAAACTCCCACTTATTAGCATATCTAGTCTGATAAGCTCATCATAGCATTTATGCTCTCCTTCAACAGTCAACAAGAGATAGTTCATATATCTCCTATTAGACATATAAGGCTATGAAGGTCTTCTTAATATAGGAGCTAGAGTAGGAGGCTATGGTGTGTTGGATTATTGTGCACTGCTTTGTCCAATAAGTTTCTCTGGTTGAGGACTTACTAAAATTGGTTTCATCATGGAACTATTTAGGACATCATCTGTATTTGCAAATACTAACTCATTTTGTTATGAGTTGTTGGCAACTGTTTTATGCATGTCCTTATACATCACCCTTTCGTCAAAAATTACATTTCCGTTATGGATCACCTTCTTGTTTTCATCATCCCATATATGGTAGCTAGAATCATCCTTGTTATAGCCAATAAGGGTGCATTTCTTGGATTTTGGATCAAGCTCATTCCTTCCATAATCACTAATATGCACATATGCTACATAACCAAAAACTTTTAGATGTGTTAGTTTTACTTCTTTTTGGCTCTATACCTCATCCGGTATTCTATGATCCAATGGAATTGATAATCCTCGATTGATTAAGTAAATTGATGTGTTGACTACTTCTTTCCAAAACTGTTTCGGTAGACTTGATTGTATACGAATGCTTCTAGCTCTTTTTATCAATGTTTGGTTCATACACTCAGCTACACCATTGTATTGCGACATGCCTGGCACGATTTTCTCTATTATGATCTCATATCATAGTAGAACTTTTTGAATTTGGTGTCTTCATATTCACCATGATCATTGGTTCTAAGTTTTTTGATCTTCATACCTATTTCATTTTCAACCACAACTTTCCATCTCTTAAAAACCTCGAACACTTCAAACTTATGCTTTAGAAAGTAAACTCATACCTTTCGAGAGTGATCATCGATGAAAGTCAGAAGTAGTATTTTCCACCAATGATTAGACAGTTTTTGGTTTCCAAATATCAGAGTGAACGAGCTCTAGCCTTTATTTCTTTGGGGTTTTTCCACTTGTCTGAAAGCTAACCCTTTTCTATTTTCCAAGTATGCAATCTTCACACGTCCATCTCCACTTACTGTAGACCTAGAAGTTTCCTCTTTGAATGCATAATATTCATCTCATTTTCACTCATATGATCTAGTCTCTAGTGCCATAGATTGGAATTTTCATTGCCAACTACAACAACAATTAAACATTATGCTCCTGCTATCATGTAAAGAGTGCTACTTTTTTTTCCTCAAGCAACCATCATTACACCCTTTGAAATTTACTAATCATCACCATGGAAAATTGTAATGTAGTCTCCAATAGCCAATTTCCCTACTGAGATTAAGTTCTTTTTCAGGTCAGAAATATGTCTGATATCCTTCAGCTCCTACATAGATATGTTAAACTTAATCTTCACTACATCTTTACCAATAATAGCACAAGGTTGATCATCACCAGGGTATACCTTTCCAAGATTTTTAAGAACATACCTCTCAAATAATTTTTTCTATAAATGAGCATATAATGATGCTCTAGAGTCTAACACCCAAGACTCGTCATTGCTCTCTAAAGAGCATATCAACACGTCATCGCCTTCTGAAATGGAAGTAACATTTGCCTCTTCCTTTGCTTTCTGGTCCTTCAGTGCACTCTTGCACTAATTTTTGTAGTGCCCAGACTTTCCACAATTCCAACATTCAACAGTCTTCGAGCTATGAGAATTATTGGATTTAGACCTTTTATCCTTTGCTCTACCTCGGTAGTTCAATATGTCACATCCATTCCCTTTGGTTGAATTTCTTCCTTTTGACTCTGCATGTAAAACTGAAGAGGTTGATAATTCACCCAACTCTCTCCGTCGAATCTCTTCACTAAGAACTAGATCACAAATATTATTAAATTTCAACTTAGTGTTTTCCGATGAGTTGCTCACAGCTGTGACAGTAGCATTCTAGCTTTCTGGTAGAGAAGACAAAAGTATTAATGCTCGTACTTGTTCATCAAATTCAATTCCAACCAAACTCAATTGGGTTATGACTGTATTGAGTTCAATGAGATGTTGAGCTACCGATGCACCTTCTGCCATTTGCAAATTGAACAAACACCACATCAAGTGTACTTTGCTTAAGGCTAATGGCTTCTTATATATACTAGAGAGAGCCTTTATAAAATCTTTCATGGTTTTTTCCTTTGCAATGCTGAAAACAATATTGCGGGATAACAATTATCGGATAACTCTGAGGGTTTGTCTATTTAGAAGAATTCAGTTTTCTTCCTTCATAACCTCTAACTTCTTCCCTGAAAGAGATTGATACAGACTTTTTTGATACAAATAATTTTCTATTTGCATTTTCCAAAAGCCAAAGTCTGTACCATCGAACTTCTCAATTTTCACATTTCCTTCGTTTGCAACCATTGCTCCCACTCGAATCCGACTTTCTCTAGATTGTTTCTCATAATTCCTACGAATCACTGTGTATTAGAACACTTTTGTGGACAAATTGGTACCGCTGACCAAAATTTACTATTCACAAAATTTATTATTTATATGAATAGTAATCACCCAAAAAAAGACAAAAATGCAACTTGGCTCTAATATCAGTTGTTGAAAAATTATGAAAATTCTCCTATAATGAGATTTGTGAGAAAAGAGAAGAAAAATACAGAATAATACGACACAAATTTGATAATAGAGTTCGGCCAATTATGCCTACATCTCCGGACTGTTGTAAATTTTTTACTTAAAGAAGAAAAATTTACAAAGTATTTGCAAACACTCATAATTCATAACTCAATTACACCCTGAAAATTGCTCTCAATTTTCTCTCACTAAAGCTTTTTCTCTATCGCTTGGATTGATACAATGCACCTAATGGAGTACTCTATTTATAGATGCAGAATTCTTTCTTTCTATATATTTTGCAAACTAATTTTTTTAGATTGGCTTTCTTATTTTTCAACAAAATGATGTACCATCCACTCAATTTTCATCAAAATGATGCATTGTCTATCATTTTTCAATAAAAGATGCATCATTCATATTTTTTCAACAAAAGATACATTGTCTATTTTTATTGTTATTTATTATATCTTTTTGGTACATGTGTAGTTTGACCAACAACATCAATTTGCTAAGCTACCAGCTCAGAAACCAAAGAAAAATATTACATTAAATGTTGACAAAATAGAAGAAAAGGAAAAAGGAAATTATAATCTGGATCAATTAGATAAATAAACTATAGATAGGAAAAATAAAAGTATTATAATATATAAGCATCGCCAAAATAAGAAAGGTATATTCAAAAGCTTGTCTTTTTCCCTCAGAAAATCCTATAAAGTCTTGTACTACTACACTATAACTTTGAAGGAAAGGAGCAACACAATAGAATTCAAATTTGCATAAACCACAAGGACAACTGGAGCAAGCAACAATTAAGTGAAGTAGTTAATCTTTCACTTAATAGAAGAAGAACAAAAGTTATTGCAAAAATTTAATATAAATCCTTACAACTTCCTTAAGTCATCTTTGAGTACCAAGGTTTTACGTAGCATGGACATTGAATCTGGTAATTCCACTTGCATTGACGCTAGTTTTTCATTTTTAGAAAAATGAAAGAAAATAAGAGTAAAAAATAATGACAATGTAGAATGGTCAATTGAACATTTGTCTCTAGATATAATAAATAGATATAATCATCGAAAACCAGGCAAAGCTCAATGTTTCAGCCACAAGAACTAGGATCACAAGTTTCTTCAAGGAAATTTAAACCTCACAGGACAACCCAATAGAACATGAATGAAAACTTACGAGATTATTGGTTTCTGCTTCTTTAGGTCCCATACAACAAAAAAAGAGCATGAGATGTTCTATGCTTCGAATTATATGATGTAATGCAAAAATAACCAACATAAATTTGATAAGAAGCCTCAGTTTGCAGCATAATCAATGAAATTAGGATACTAACTTATTTAAAAATATAGAGCAGAAAAAAAAAACAAGAACAAATATAAGAAAATATTATGATAAGGGAAATATCTAAATAGATATGTCTAGAGACGGATTTATATGGAGGGCAGTGGGAGCACTTGCCCCCATTTCCATTGGATGAAACTATATATTATATATATTTCTTGCCCTCATGCTTAAATTTATCTTTGCCCCCACATATTTAATACATCAAATATTTTCTTCAATTAACTAATTAATGTGTAATTAATAATTAACATAATTAATTAATTAAATTTATAAATTAATATAAAAATATAAAATTAAGTTTATGTAATTAATTACAGAGTTTTTACTATATTTCTTATATAATTGCTGACAATATATATTATTTTTATATTTATTCATATAATTATTGGTAATTATACAGTTTTTGTTATGTTATTTTGTATAATTACTAACAACTATATGTCATATTCCATATTTATATAATTACTATTAATTATATAGTTTTCACAATATTTCTCATTTAATTGCTCTATATAATTGATGACAATTCAGTTATATGTTATTTTCATCTTTCTTCATATAATTGTTAGCAAGTATACAATTTTTGTTATGTTTGTTCATATAATTGTATATTTCATATATAATTATTAGCAATTATATGGTTTTTATTATGTTTCTCATATAATTGTTTATAGTTATATGTTATCTTTATATGTATTATTATATAATTACTAATATTTTAATTGTTAATAATAAATATAATATATTAAACTATTAATTGGGTTCGACAAATTAAAATCGATGTCAATTACAATGATAAAATATAATTAAAAGTGTAATTGAAATTTTGCTAATGTGGTAATGTGGACCATACTTTGCTCCCATTGAAGTTAATTTATGGATTCGTCCCTCAATATGTCCATTACTATATATGTGAGGATGCAAAGGTGCTGATGGAATAAAAATCACATTCATCCAAAACAACATAATAAAAAATTCTTAACCTATTTAATAGTAGGAAAAAAAATAGATAAATTAGCAAAAGGAAAGACAACCAATGGTTAAACTTAGGAACCCTAAATCACTAACCTGTGGTGCTTCAATAGGGTAATGTTTAGGGAAATCAACCTGAAGCTGAAAGTTTCATTCGCATAGAGAGTTCCTGAGGCTCCATGGACCTCTATAACCCATCTACACACACATAAAAAAAAATTACCATAATCCGAAATTAACCGATAAAGTCCCCAGTTAAAAGCCAATTGGAAAAATCGATTAAAGCAAAATCGTTGAAGATTATCAGTGACTATGTGTTTGAATGGAGTGGATCGGTATTTTGAGACATGGATTGGTTGAATCAAATATGTAAAGATCTTATCTAACTCGCTTTCTCATCACTGCTTCGTCAGGAGTAAGGGTTCACCCCCACTGCAAACGGTTCACATCCAAGGAAATTCCTCTGTCGTTGCATGCATTTGGTCAGTGCCTGAACTAGAACTGTAGAGCTTTAACTGTCTCCATTGGTGAGAGAAAAAGTTGGTGGCTGAGTTGTTATAGCCAGATATGAAGGGGAACTGGTGGAAAAGGATGGTCGACGTTGTCATCGACCTTGATGGTGGTAGAGGCAAATTCATTCTAGGATTTTGTTCCTTTTATTTTTTTTGAAAAAAGCAAAATTACAAACAAAAATAAAATTGCAAAAGAAAGATGGATACATACCTTAGATTAGGGAAAAAAAAAACAAGATTTTTTTTACAGAATAAACCAAAACAGCGCCACTCCAGGAGCATAAATATGGCGTCGTTTGGTTTCAACATCACATAACAGCACTTAATATTTAGCGACGAAAACCTTCGTTGCTATTTAGAGACAAAATCAAATCTATCGCTTTTTCGTGACAGAATCAATTCCGTCACTAAATATTAATAACAAATAAAAAATAAACCACTTTATTGTTAATGACGGCGGAATTCTTCACTAAATAGCGATAGAATCAAGTCCGTTGTTAATCATCAAGAACAATTAAAAACCGACACCACCTCAGCTTAGTGGCAGCAAATTTCATCGCTAAATAGCAACAGATCAAAGTCCGTCACTAAACTTTAATAATAATACAGGATTTGAGACAGATATTTGCCTATCACAAATATATTCTAACCAAACCGTCACAAATTCGTGTACCAATATTTGCCTCCAAATTTAGCGATAAACTTCTATCCATCGCTAATTTGTCGCTAGTTCTCTTTGAATTTTTTTACTCGTCTTTTTGTCGCTAATTCATAACAGACAAAATCCATCGCTAAAATCCATAACTATTCTGCATTTTTATTTTTATTTTTTGCAGTGATACTTATTGAGTGAGATTGATACCAGTAGACATGATTGGATGTTAAGAGTTAGAATAAGTCTATTATGGGAGTCTGTCAATCTTAAGTAGAATGATAATCTTATTAGCTTTGATATGATCTTCATAGATGAGAAGATTCCACAATCTGCACACAATTATTGCATTCTCTAATTTAGTCTTACATTTATTACTGTTTTACAAATATTCATTAATTTTTTGATATTTTTTAATATTAGGAGATATTAATATATAAATGCATCTGTGCAGAAAATGAGCAGATTTAGGCATTTACTGGAGAAATAATATGTCCTTGGTGTGAGGAATTTCAAAGTAGTTGCAACTACTACTGATTATCAGCCTGTTAGTCATGATAAGAGAATCATATATTTTGTTACTACTTCTTTAAAAAAAATAGAAGGAAGGAATTACAAAAATTCCCATTTTCTATTTCCAATTTATGACTGAAGATTTAATTAAATCACGAGTTATTGATAATCGAATTCTTTTAGGTTAATTTGTTGGATTATATTTATGTGATATTTTCCTTAAATTCCAATTTTGTATTAATATATCTTTGTTATTTTGTTTTATGTCAGATGTAGTTGGCTATTTATGTGGAGCTGGTGATGTGGAAGAGATTTAGTAGCAGAAGGAGAAAATAATTACATATTAGTTAGTTAATTTATAAATTACATACTTTATTCATTATATCAAATGGCCGAAATTAATTAACCAGTAAGTTTTTTTTAATAAATTTTAAAAATCATATTTCAATGTGCAGATCGGCCTCCATAAGTCTTCTCCTACATGTATTCTTTTCATAGAGGTGGAAATAACCAACTTCAATTATCCATATGGGATTTAGTAACATGCCATTTCTAGCTCCTTAAAATTATTCACATAGAGAAAACTGAAAAGACAGAGGATCAGAGGAGGAAGAAGGGGAAGGTTGAGAGACTATAAAAAAAATTCAAAAATATATTATTTTTTTATTAATAGAGAATAAAATGCTATTTTACATTTAATTTTAGCTAAATATTGTATTAAATTTTTAGAAAAAGAATTAGATAAAACTACAAATTTAAGTTAAAATTGAAATATTTTTTTCATTTGGTAAAATAGAATAAAATTCTCTAAACTATCTTAATTATCTGGGATGGGTGATAGCTTAGTTATTGCAAAATAAACTATTTTGTTTATATGTCTTTATAGCCTTCAATTGTACAATTTAATATGGCACTATAATAAAGAAGCAACTGACCCATTAATAAGAAATTAAAACATAATAAAGAAGCAATTTACCCATTAATAAGAAATTAAAAGATAATAAAGAAGAAATTAACTGATATTTCAGAATATGCTACTCTATAACTCAAGCACTTTCTTTATTTTTAATATTCCATAAATGATATATAAGAGACCTATAATGTGCATTTAAATACATTAATATTCATCAAATTTATTAATTTTTAATAAATACGAGTGAATATGCTGTAATTAAACATTTTACTAATATACGTATTGAATATGTTTTAACTTGTCATATGGTCATTCAAATCAATAAAAATAGTGCTAAGCGTGCCACAAAATTTTATTTCTGTTTTCTTAAGAACCTACTAATTATTTGATAAAATAAATCAAATAATTAATCAGTTATTTTTAAATATTTTGAATTTAGAAAATTATTTTTAAAAAAAATGAAGATAAAGGTTTGAAAAAAATAATTTATGAAAAATTAAAAAAATAAACCTATTGATTTGATTTTAATAGAAATTCTACCTGAGAAAATATGATCACGTGCTTTACGTTGTATTGTGATTTTAGAATTTTTAACTGACACGTATCCTACTAAATTAGAGCGGGGGAAACGGTGTGCTATAGCCGTCCGTGCTGTGGACCTTACCTAATTATATACTTTAGAAAGTTGCTGGCTTTTTATTAATTTGTCCATGTACTTATACAAAATTTTAAGCATCAGATTTTTCTTCTCAAACCACATTTATACATATAATTATTTGTATATATTTAATTTATATTTTTTATATTTTATTTTAAATTTATGATTTATAAACGTACATGAGGAAATTATGATATTTTCTATAAGCAGCAAATCAATTTTATTGGACTGTTTTCGGTTTGAGTTTCTATAAAACTAAAATTATGCTTTGTTTAACATTGCATTGGAAAAAAAAATATCTTTTAAAAAAATATTTTTAATTTTTTTGAATTTTGAAAATCAATTTTAAAAAAAATTAAATATATATTTTTTTTCTAAAAACAAATTTCAATACACACGATAACAATCCCAAACACATGAAGTGGATTTAAAAATTGATCATAGAATAGTTAACTAATCCATACACACCCTTTAAGTTTAACACCATGAATTTTTTAGCATATTGGTTTCTTTAAAATCATTTACACCCACTATCCAAAGAGAGTTTCTCCTTAAAAAAAAATTAAAAGAAAAGAAATAGAAGAAAACAAAACAAAACAAACCTTAGTCATCTATGTCTAAACGAGTGAAGCTGATTCATGGGAATTAACTATTCATAGCATGAAGAACTTTATTTATTATAGCCCAAGCAACGCATGCTATACGCTTTTATTTTTCGAAGGAAAGTTAGTATAGAACATTAATGTTTTCTTAAATTAAGAGATAGTTGTCCATATAAACCTGAGTTTTTGAAGAATTAAGGCTCTATATATAATGCATGGGCCAAAAAGAAAAAAATAAATAAATGCTATGAGACCCCAATTTCTATTTTAAGAATTTCATTTCATTTTTACATTGACTGCAGTCCCACCTGATACACATGAAATTAATTATAATCAACCCAAACCAGAAAAAAGAAAATAGCCCAAAAGTCTTTATATGTTTATTATTGGAGGAAGGGTATGTCCATATGGTCTTGTTGGAGCTTCCATTTTATACTTCTCTTCATTTGGTTTCAATTATTGCTGGAATTTGTATTTATTTTTTATTGTTTTTGTGGGATAATTTTCTAAACTCATTGGGAAAATACTGAGTATTTAATTGAGATATTCTTTTTTTTTAATATATTTATAATATTTTAATTAGTATTTTTTATGCTTAATAATTTACTAATGTTTTATGATATATATAATTGCATTAGTAGTTTCCTTCTCCTAAAACAAAATACATTGATAATCTTAAAACATACTCCATGAAAATAAAAAAGAAAAGAAAAAAGATTTATAAGCATTACTAGTAAATATAAATAATAATAGTAAATATTAACACATGCACCCAACCAATTAAACCCTGAAAAAATGAAATGTGGACTAATGAAATTTTCGGTTTTTTTTCAACTAACTATCAAGTTTAGTTATCTAAATTAGTGCCAGCAGCTATACCTATTAAGAGGGTAAAGTATTCTCTTTTAAATTTTAGGATTGTTCAAGGTTATCAAATCACGATCAGTCAAAGATCGGAAAAAGATAGTGGCTTAAGGAGTTTAAAGTTTAATCAAGGTTAAATCGGAATCAAATCAGTCTATGTAAAATTTTCTAAAAAATAATATTTAATATATATTATATATAAAATAATATATATAAGACATATTTCATACATAATAATATGTTCAATTTATTATAATAATGTCTAAAAATTTTTGAATTATAATTTACAATTAAATGTTGTTCAAAATTTTACTATTGAGAATCTATTTTGTATAAAATAATCTATATATGTCTATATATAAATTTTTATTTATTATCTATTATTTATATATATTAATTAATTTATAAACTAAAATATTTTTTATAAAATATATATATATATATATATATATATATATATATATATATATATAATAAAATATAAAAATTAAATGTAACTTTATATATTTAAAATGATATAAATATAAAAAAACTAGAAAACTAGAAAAACCGATCAAGTTGACCAGTTCACGATTAATCCAGTCGGATCGATCGGTTCATAGTTAATCCAGCTGGTTCAACGATTTTTCCACCGGTTCAATTCCTCCTAGGTTTACTACTCAAAACCGTTCGGGCTAGTGATCCGTTCCTAGTTTTTCCAATTGCACTGGCTGGGTCGAGCTGGACCGGTTTTTACAGCACTGAAATTGTTAGATTATGTACTTGTATCTATATTGCACTATAAACTTTTGTACTTCACATATGCGAAACAAACAAAGTTATTGGTTCATTTTTTAAAACAAACGGGTTTACCGTTTTGAACTTACAGATTTACTATTTTGAATTAAAAGATTTATCGTTTTGAATTTATAAGTTTATTATTTAGAATTTATACGTTAATCATTTGGAATTCCAATTTATCGTTTATAACTTATAAATTTATCATTTTAAACTTATAAATTTATCGTTTTGAATTTAAAGGTTTATCATTTTGAACTTAGAGATTCATCGTTTATAAATTATAAATTCATTATTTTTGAACTTGCAAGTTTATTGTTTTGAATTTACAAGTTTATTGTTTATAAATTACATATTTATGGTTTTAAACTTGCAGATTTATCCTTTAGAACTTGCAAATTCATCGTTTAGAGCTTGCAAATTTATCGTTTAGAAACTTATAAATTCATCATTTAGAACTTACAAATTTATCGTTTTAAACTTACAGGTTCATCATTCTGAACTTACAATTTATTTTTTTTAAATTTAAAGGTTCATTATTTATAAATTACAGATTTATTGTTTAGAACTTGCAATTCATCATTTACAACTTATAAATTTATTATTTATAATTTACAGTTTCTTCATTTAGAATTTATATAATTATTAATTATAATTTATAGATTAATCATTTATAATTTATAAGTTTATTAAATAATAGGTTCATCAATATTCTACAAAATCCATTATTTTTAACTTCTAGCAACTCAATTTTTTCCCTCCATATGACTTATTTTTAATTCAAATATCCACATTTTTAACTATTTTTATCCACAAAAATATTAAAACTAATAGTTTTTTTATCTAAAAAATATAATTAAAATAATCAAAATACTAAAAAAATCAAATATGCAAATTAAAAAAATTCTCTCTAAAATAGATTTAGAATATACAAAGATTTTTTTTCTTCTCTCTTTGAAGAAGAAGAAGAAGAAAAAAAAAAAGAAAAATACAATGAATATAAAATAAGTTGAAAGTAAAAAATATTATCGTATAAATTAATGGAACACGTGTAAAACATTAATACCCTAGTGAATAAACGCTACTATATATAAATAAAAGACATAAAATACATCATGGATATGAATATATGATATAATTTGCAAAAATTTTAAAAGCATTCTATATGCAAAACTCGAATTCGAACTTTATGATTAAAGGAGAAAATATTTTTTACCATTTCATCTAATTTCTTGGACTCGTTTTTATGTTTCAAAGAGTTGTTATAGTAAAATTAAGATTAAATTTATAATTAATAAAGTTATAAAAATAGTTTTATATTTATATATAAATTACTAAAAACAACAAGATTTATGTTACAATTTACATTTGAGTTGCTCCTTTTCAAAAAAAAAAGTGAATTAAACTGTCATTATTATTATAAAAATAAAAAATCTGTAGATTCTCATGTATACGTATCAGGATCCGTTTCAGACCTTTAACCAATTTTGCATTTACTATACAGGCTTATTATTATTATTATTATTATTATTATTATTATTATTATTATTATTATTATTATTATTATTATTATTATTATTATTATTTTGCTATAAAATACTACAAAAGAAAACATGTATGCATTATTTTATTTTTATCAGACTAAAATTATAGTCCAATTTTTTATTGAAAAAAATAATTAATTTTATTTTTTTGTCCCTATTTAATACGTTTTGTTATAAAAAATATAATGCTCTCAATTAACGTAAGATTATATTAAAAAAAATTGTATATTTTTTGATATATTTTATGGAGGTTGAATATTAAACTAATTATCTCACTTTTATCACGATTATTTTAATAAAAGTTATTATTGGAGCAGCAAATATGAAAGAAACTAATGTCTAAGGTATTGTCTAAGTTATTGGATTTGCTAGGATCTATCACGAATGGTGATTTGTACAAATAAGACAAAGGGTTAAAAACTGTAATATATATATATATATATTGAAATGAGTTTACTCAGATCTTCATATTCTATGTTGACTAATAAACTTAAAAAATTTCAAATCAAGAGAAAATAAACTTATACCTAATAATTTTTTGTTTGATATGAAAATTTGAATTGAACACGTTTAGTAGTGATTCGGTTTTTAGTAGTGAGCCGATTCGATTTGTACAAGTCCAAGCCAACGGATTGTGAATAGGACTAGAAATCCAACACAACCAAGAGAAATACTAATACCATAGACCTCAGATGTAATAGAATTGAGTTTATACAGTTTCGATTAAAAAAATTTGTGTTCAAATTCGATTTAAATTCAATGGAATTTTTTTTATTGTTTGAAATTCTATGAAAAAAAATATTTAAATTATTCAAATTCAAATTAATAAAATTTAAATTAACTAAAAAATTTAATGAATAATATATATAAATAATTAAATAATAAAAAATAATTATTCTATTAAAATTTCAAATTTTACTAATAAAATATTATAACATTCAAATTCAAATTCAACATGTAATTTTAATAAAATTCAAATATTTTATAATTCAAAATTAAATAGTTAGCAAATAATTTCACCCCGCCCCGCCCCACTTTACTTTTCTGCCCGTCTTTTTCTATGTACCCTCTATCGTACCTCTACCGGCGCATCATCATCACCATCACCCTGTCCTCTCCTTTATATATCCCTACCCCTTCCTCCCTTTACAACAAACACCACCACCATTACAACCACCATATCGTCCTCCTCACTACCTCTCTCCACTCTCTCTTCCTACTTCTTGCATGGCAGTGAGCTTGCTTGCACACGTGGTATCCGACCTCTGTCTAGGCAAACCGGCGCTGAGGTCTCTGCCACACTCCGCCACCGTGGCTGAAGCTCTCTCTGCTCTTAAAAGCACTGACGATAATTTCTTAAGCGTATGGAAGTGTGATCATGCTTCAAATTCAAAATTAAAAACTGGGTTTAATCAAGATAATGATGATGATTGTAAATGTGTTGGGAAAGTGAGTATTGCTGATGTGATTTGCTATCTTTGCCAAGATAGTAACTTGGCTTCACCTTCTGCTGCCCTGAAATCACCTGTCTCTGTACTCTTGCCTAAGATTCCTACCCTTGTTATGCATGTGGAACCCTCTTCGAGGTATATTGAAAATTTTGTTTTCTTTTGGGAATTTTTGTTTTTCTCTTTGTTTTAGATTTATTTTTGTCCAATTTTATTTGGTTTTTTTTTTTTGATCATTGAATTTCCCCCTTTTCAGTTTAGTTTCTTTATGGGAGTTTCTTCCAAGTTATTATCTCTGTTCCTTTCAATGGCCTTCAATGGCAAGCGTTCTGTTTTGTTAAAAGAATAATCAGATGGTAAAAACTCCCATCACAAGCTTATTATTATTATTATTATTATTGTTGTTGTTGTTTAATTATAATTTATTTCATTTAACTCCTGTTAATTCATTTAGAGTTCCAAGTTTTCTCTCGCTATCAATTTGGAAATGAGGCGTAAATTCCATAAAATCTGAAGTGTTTGATGTCAATAATGAAGTTTTTCTCCAATTCACCACAAATTTTAGTTATACTATTAAGTTCTTGCTCTGTTTCTTGCAATTATGTTGACAGTTTGCTCATAACTCTGTGGGTTTTTTCATTTTTCAGCTTATTAGAGGCAATTGATTTGATCCTTCAAGGAGTCCAAAACCTGGTGGTACCAATTAAGACGAGATTCTCGAGAAGAAAACAGCAACAGAAAATCTCAACAACCACCACCGGGCTAACCACCGTCCACGGAGGCCGGGAATTCTGCTGGTTAACTCAAGAAGATATAATCAGATTCCTCCTCAGCTCTATAGGCCTATTTTCTCCGATCCCTGCACTATCCATCGACAGCCTCGGTATCGTCAGCAAAGACATCTTCACAATAAGCTACAATTCTCCTGCATCCTCTGCACTTGAAGCCATCTCTAGCTGTCTAGCCACCCAGACATCGGTTGCGGTGGTCGACGGCGAAGAGGGTATATTAATCGGAGAGCTGTCACCGTCCACACTGGCATGCTGCGACGAAACGGTGGCAGCAGCCATCGCCACGCTTTCCGCCGGGGACTTAATGGCCTACATCGACTGTGGAGGTCCCCCAGAGGATCTTGTTAGGGTGGTGATGGCTCGGTTGAAACAGAGAGGCTTAGAATCTATGCTTCAAAAATTGACCAACGCAACTAATAATTCACTCACCTCACCATTTTCATCATCATCATCAGATGAGGAATCGTCGGTGACGAGGAAGTACAGCAGATCAATGAGCTATTCAGCAAGAATTGTGAGAAGAGCAGAGGCCATAGTTTGCCATCCTAAGAGCTCACTAGTGGCAGTGATGATTCAGGCAATTGCGCACAGAGTGAATTATGTGTGGGTTGCAGAAGATGATTGTAGTTTGGTTGGAATTGTAACATTTTGTAATATGCTCAAAGTTTTCAGGGAACATTTAGAGTCGATGGCCTGAAAAATGGGTTAAGATTCATGAGCTTTTTTCTAGTGTAAAAGTTTTGTTTTCCTTTTTGGGTTCATCTTCATCCTCTTGGCTTTAGATTAGTTCAAGAAAATGAGTGATTTAAGAATGTTGTTTTTGTTAATATTTCTTTTGCTTTTTTAATAAGTTTGGATGAGAGATTTGGCTTGTGTTGGTATGATTTGTATGCATTTCTTTTTATTTGTTTATGCTAATTTGGTTCTAACCTTTTCTTCTTTTCCATTATGAAAAGCATGGTAGATACTATATAGCTGTAGATGACGTATTGGAATTACATTATTATTGTTTTGTCTTTTTTACTATTATTACTATTTAATATATACTTACTTTCTATTTGGTTTACTTTCTTACGGAAGAGCAGAAAGAAATTTTTAAAAATATATATATTTTTTCTCATTAGGGTATTAGGCCTTTTAAGGTTATAATATTTTCTTTAAAGATTTGGCTCATGTGTGGGATTATTGATTGGTTAGTGTAGTGATCAATCATCTTTTACTTACTTATCAAGATCTGACTATTCATGAAAGAATTGGAGAGTAGGAGTTGCTCAACCCTTCAATGGTGACAGCTCATAGGTACGGATTAAATGCACATTCCGAAACCATATTTCTCTCTCTCAAATTATTGATCTGCCTCTTCATCTGTCAGAAATAAACTAATATTTTACACTTCTTGGATCTTAATCATCCAAAAAATAATTAAGCAACATATTACAAATCTTATACTTTCTCATTTGTGTCAAAATAATCTTATTTTTCATTTTATAACTTATAAATATATTTTTCCAATTTCATATTAAATATAACTTTTGAAAATAATTTAATTTGATTTGTCAATGATGTAACACTTCAAACTTAAATTTTTTTTTATTTAATACTGCTGAAATATATATATATATATATATATATATATATATTTGTGTTAACATTTAGTTTTTTTAAATAATATAGTATTTAGTTTTTTTAAAATAATGTTACATTTAATTAAAAATTTATCTAGATCAGTACAGAACTAACTCAAAATTTAAACTAAACTATATCTTCATAGACATATTTAGATATTCACAAAACTAATTATCGAAAGACTTAGCTCGCTCAAAATCAATATAGATCTGCACAAATATAAATATATATATATCCAAAACTTATAGATATAATTAAATCAGTACAAACGTAGTTTTAATATGAGAGTCGTTACATAATTAAATCAACACAATTCTATTTAAAATTTAAATGTTATACATATATATATTAATACATATTGACAATGTAAAAAAAAAATTCAGAATATTACATCATTGTCAAATCAAATTAAATATTTTGTAAAACTATATTTGATATAAAATTTAAAATATGTATATTTAAAAGTTAAAAAATAAAAAATATAATTATTTTGGCCCCATACTTTTATTCAGTAAAGTGCATAAAAAAATAACAATAACTTCAACAACTTTTAATAGTTTTCAATTAGATTCTTAACATTTATTTTTCAATTGTACTCTTTTTTTAATTATAAAATTTTATCAAAATTTTTGTTAAATATAGTCAAAATGCTGATATGGAAGTCCACCGTAGATCCCACCAAAACCAATATGATAGAAAAGTACCATTACTAAATATTTTAACATTTTGTCAACAAATTTTTCTGTCACTAATATTTTTAAGCATTTAATATTTGAATAATTTAAAAAGTAATAAATTTTGTTCACTTAACATCATACGAAGATTATGGTTAAAAGAGCCAATTGACACCACAATTGATACCATAATAAATTTTGCTCAATTAGCACCATAAAAAATTCTATTTTTCATAAACCCATTTTTTAAAAAAATAAAAATAATATTATTTATTTCATTATTTTGGAGAAGAAAATTCAACATAAACTTTTTAATACTTTAAAAAATAAATTTTATTATTTTAACTCCTTAGATGTATTTTTTTCTTTTCCAAAGTAATCACGAAATAATTTTATTTTCTACTTGTTTATTAAAAATTAAAAAAAGTTTATAAGAAATATAGTTTTTTTTTATAACCATTTAATTGCATTTTTTATAAAATTTATTCTGGTGTTCATCAGGGTTATACACGGATCCCAAATCTTCTCAAATTAGAGAATCGAACTGTATTATTGACTTTTTTACTAGAACCAAATTATATTGTACTATTAACTAAGTTGTACCATTAACAACAATTTTGACTGATCTGAATTTTTTAGTGATATCTGAATTGAAAACTGTACTGAATTGTATCGAATTGTTTTATAATTAAACTGTACTGCAGTGAAAACTGATATTTAAATATTTATAATTTTACTATATATAATAATTTATAAGAATAAGATAATTTATATATAACATTATTTATAACTTTTATATTTTTATTATAAAAAATAAATATAACTTAAACTTTTAATTAAATATACATTAATTCATAAAATTAAATTATAATAAATTTATATGACATTTATAATAGTAAGAAATTCAAATAATTGAAAATTTTAAATGCTAAAAATAATTTTACATGCTAAAATGTTTATGATGGTTGTGTAGAAATTGAATCTATAACCTTCATATAATTTTAAAATAAGTTCATCATCAATCTAATCAACTATTTTTGTTATTAATTATAAATAAAAAATATTTATAATATATTGCTAGCTTCATTTTTTACTATAAATTTTTTTTTATCACTAATTATATTTTTTAGCATTTATAATTTATTTTAATTGTATTATATAATAAATCTACATTATATTAATTATTTGGTAAATTAATTTAAGTAAATCAATTATAAAGTAACCTAATTTATAATAAATGTACTATAATTATATGATAAATAAATATAAATTATGATTTGTTCTAATTATATTATATTTTTTTCAAAATAATTTTATTATTTTAAATTTAAAATATTAATATATATTATATTATTAAATAAAAAATATAATTAATATAATTAATAAATTTATTTGTTTATATACTTTATAATTAGTGAAAACATTATAGCTATATATATATATATTAAATTAAATAGTCATAAATTTATATACTTTTTAATTATATACTTATAGTTATATACTTATCTTTATACTTATGAATTTATATATCTAATAATTTAAAATTTTAAATAATATTATATGTATATTATGTTGTTTATAAGAGCTAATTGATTATTTTTCCTAGGATTCCAGATAAGAGAAATTTAGGAGAATCGCTGACTCTAACTATCGTTCATGTATAATCTATATTAGATTCAACCAACTGTCAATCTTACCTCATTTGCTTTCTTAACATCTCATTTTTGTTTTAGTAAAGTTTTTTAATGACATATTTCGATTATATAAATAAAACATGTATATATATAATTGATTATATACTTAATATATATATATATATATATTAAAATTAAATAATCACAAATATGCATACTTATACGTTATATTATATATTTATAGTTATACGTTTATACTTATATTTCTAAATTTATGTACCTAATAATTTAAATTTTAAATATTACTATATGCATAACTTACTATATATATTATTTTATTTTTTTTTATCAAAATAATCATATTATACTAAACTTATATATAAGAAAATATTGCATTTTTAATTTTAATTTAATACTTTAAAGAAAATACTCTCATAAATTTTTCTTACTCCTTAAAAATTGATTGTTTATTAGGAATATTTTTATGTGATGATTGCAGATTTGTTATAATACTATCAAATATTAATTTTCGATTTTATACATTTTTATTTAGTTCAGAATATCTGAGTACTGAATTGTTTTGTATTGTATTATTTAGTACTGAAAAAACCGAAAAACCGTAATAAATTGTCTCGAATTTTTAAGATAATACAATATAATTTTTTTAATACAATACAGGACTTAGATTTATAGATTTCCGAATTTTCAAGACAATACTAAAGATTTTTTAATTTTCGAATAAGACTGAACCGTATACACTCCTAGTGTTCATTATATCAATTGGCTCTTTTGACTGTAAATCTAATAATGATGTTAATTGAGCAAAATTTCTTATTATTTAAATCATTCAAATATTTACCAACAAATTTTCAATTTTTTTTAATCACAAATGCTTAGAAAATATTACCAATGAAAAAGTTTATTGCCGAAATCTTAAAATATTTAGTGACTATATTTTTCTATTATTGATTTTGATGAGCCCACATTAGATGGCTACCTCAACATTATGTCCATATTTAACAAAAAAAAAAAATTGGATGGAGAGTTATAATTGAAAAAAAAAATCAAAACACGTTAGGTAAAATTGGAAAAAAAAAATGTTAGAAATTTAATTGAAAATAAGGTTAAACATTGAGAGTATTTTCGAAGTTATCTTTAAAATATATGGATTAAATTAATTATAAAATATTATGAAACTTATTTTATTTTAAATGATATATTAACATTTAACAAGAAAAAGAAAAGATATATTAATAGTGAGGAAAAACAACTCAATAATCTTTCACAACTTTCACGTGATACTTGCATAATGTCATGTAAATTGAGCCAACAATATGACATTATATCATTAATTTGACACCGGAACAAATTTTAAAATTAAATATTTCTACCAAACCATATCCGATTTAAATAAGAAAAAATTTAAAAAATTATATAATTATATTAAATTTATCTTTATGTATGTGCTAAAAGAACATTTGATTCCTTCAACTTTGAATTTATATTTATAACAGATAGTTCTTTAATTTTAATTAGTATTTTTTAAAATATTCATATATAACAGAAGTATCAAGTAATTTTTAAATATAAAAAATTATCGATTTTATAAATTTAATTATATAATATAAATTAATTACCGAATTTATATAATTATCAATTAACATCATACTTATATTTAGAATTAAATATCCAATCTAATCTAATCTAATTATCTATTATATATATATATATATGATAATAAAGAAGAAATTAGAGAAAAAAAAAGCTTGAAATTGGGTAGGCGTCGGCTGCAATTATAGTTAATTTGTTAATGAGAATTGAGTTAAATCGTCAGTAGGATATGATTCAATTTTTACAACTCATTGAATGGCTTCAGCATAACCTCACTGTATGTTCAATTTCTCTTTTGCTTTTTTTCTGATTTTGATTTCTATTTTGGAATAAGAATTTCATGTTCACACTCTACAGGAAACTGAATGGCTTGAACTTAAGGGGCACCTTTGGACAGCAGCTTGCTTCTATTTGCATGTATTCTAGAGATGCAAGCGGCATTTCTATTTTTGGAGTTTTGTGTATAAAACAGATAAGCTATTACTAATCACGATTATTTTGTATATATTTTTTTTCTTTCATACATTTCTGAATTCTATTGAAATTTCTTTTCCTCCAATTGAATTGATGTCTTCTGAAAAAAAATATTTTTTAAAATATTTTTTAAGTTTTGAAAACTGTTTTTAAATAGAAATGCATTTAGCATTGAGGCTGGTAGCTAAAAAAGCTGATTTTGGACATAAAAAAAAATGAACCAATTTTTGTGGTGTTTGGTTAAATGATTGAAAGCAGGTTTGGAAAGCTTAAACCCAAGGTTTGAAGATATTTTTTATGTTTGAAAAAAAAAATTATAAAAAATATAAAAAATTAATTAAATAAAAAAAAATTGTAAACATATTTTTTTACATCCAATGATAATCACAAATGCTCATAATTTTTTTTTTGTTTTTTTAATGAAATTATTGAGAATGGCTTGTTTGTGTTTTGGCCCGCAAATAGATGTGAATAAAAAGGCAGAGTTTGCCTCACATGCTAAGTTGTTATCCGGAAATTTGAGATTTTTTTTAATAATTTGATTTACTTATCATTTAATTGCAATTTTATGGATAGTGAGTCATTTGGGTACCCATGTAACCGTTGTAACTTCGTAAGCTTTCAGTTTTAGGCTTTTAGTATTCTTATTATGTATTAAATTCTACTATTCCAATTAATAACTATATAAATTTCAAAATATAGATTGAGATGTTTTCAAGTTCGTATATTAGGAACTCATTAACCCAAATATAAAACCAAAAACTACATATTTTACAATCTCAAGTATTATTTACTAATTGAAAAATACATTTTTTTTGTTTGAATTAGAAATTATTAATTTAAGAAAATAATGAAATAATAATTTAATAGAATATAATTAAAATATAAGAACTCAAATTGCAATTAAAAAAAATGATGACTTAGGAAGCCAGATAATATAATTTTCCCCATCAATCAATGGATATAAGATCCTTAGAGCTCTGAGCATGGCTATGCACAATCATGAGCTCTGCCCCATATAAAAGTTGTTGGGAATACAGGCAATTATGATGATTTTTCAGACAAGTTTTTGAAATCCATGGCGAAATTATTGGGAGCAATCAAAATCATTGAATAGAAAAGGTGGAAAAACATATTTACCTAATGGTGAAGATATATCGCTATGGAAGCGTTAGTCAATGTTAGGCTCATTCTGGATAACCAATTTGATTCTTAAGAGCATTAGAAGAGTATCATTAATAGTTTTTCTTTTTAAAAAAATCCTTGTAATTATTTTTAATTTGTCTATTTTTTTCTTTTTTTACTATTAAACTAAATTGTTAATTTTCCATAAGATTTCATTTCACAACGATATGATATTATGCAAAATTTAAATTTAGAATGATTGGAACATCATAATTAGTGTATACTACCATAGTCAATTCATTTGCAGTACCATGCTCCACTACTAGTAAAATATAAAATCAAGAAACTTTTATTTGTTTCCATAATAATTATTATAATAATACATTTTAATTATCTAAATTGAAGTTGGTTAAACTCCAAAGGCTAATTTATTTCCACCTGCCAAAAATGATTGAGATTAAATTCAATTCCAAATAAATTTGGTTTAATATGTTGAATCCCACAAAAACGTCAACCCGTCTCTCTTGTTTAAGAATTGCAACATCAAGGCTAGAAGAACAAATAATAGTATGGAAGACAGTTGTTTTTCCTTTGCTTGTATGATACTGAGCAACAATAGCCAACTGAACAATGGAACACTAGCAGAGCATGCAATGCAAACATAGATAGAACGATGCAACGAATATGATCTAACTGAGAAAAATACAGGGGAGGGAAGAAAATAAGAGATCTTTCGCAATAAACATCTAGGTTTCTTTGTAGCACATAATCAACAGTAAAAGTAATTTAACTACACGGGATAGTTTTTTTTTTGTCCTAAAGAATATTAATTTATCCTGCACTAAAGTTAAATTTATAAAATTCTCTGACAAGAAAAAAATACCTAATAATGGTGTTCATTTCTTGCACAATAATAAAATTAGCACCCAGAAAGCGACCATTATTCACTTTCAGAAGCATTTTCATTTTGTTGAACAAAAATTTCAGTTGGCTCAAGGCATCCTCTCAATGTATCATGCCCAAGCTGTGCTCTTTCATTATCTCCAAATCCAAATATCTGTCCTTTTTTAGTGACTGCAACAGTGTGATACAAGCCTGTGCTGATCTGAGACACTCGGTGTGCTCTTAAACTGTCAAGTATTCGAGGTTTCATCACTTTGTCAGATACTCCCCTATCTGGAAAACCGAGGCTGCCAAACCCCATCCAACCAAACCCATAAACACGACCACCATCAACCAATACAAATGTTTTCCTTTTTCTTGCACAAACCTAAAAGGCACGAAGTTCGTTCATTTAGGTCCTCATATTACTCCAGTTAACAACTACAGATACAATATGCATATACTCATAATGAAATAGATGAAAAACCAGATGAGATTAACCAAACCTGCACAGCAAGGTGGTTCTTAAGGCTGTTCAAGGTTTCTGGAAGAGTCTTATCAATCTCATCTCCATGGCCTAATGCACCACAGTAACCTTTTCCCCAAGTATATACCTACGACCATCATGACAATTTTATATTAGTTCTTGCGACAGCCTAGTGAGGAAACAAGCACTAGGAAGCAGAGACTTACAAATCCGCTGGAATCAAGTGCCACTGCATGTTCATCCCCCGCAGACACACGAACCACATGAATGTCCTTTGTTATAAAAGTATGTATTGCTCGAGGCAGGAACTCATTATGCTGCTCTCCATGGCCAAGACAGAAATTAGAACCAGAACCAAAAGAGTAAACTGCTCCATTGTGAGTTACAGCTAAGACATAACTGGGACCAGCTCCTATTTGGACGACAGGACCAACTCTCTCAAGTGCTTCAATGATTTTAGGTGTTGGTCTGTCCAGCGTATCACCATGACCAAGTTGCCCATGTGTATTGGTTCCACAACTATAGACATGGCCTTGTCTTGTGAGGAATACAGTGAAGTTAAGCCCGGCAGCAACCTGAAAAAATATTAGAACTTTTAGTTAGCATTAGCAAACACGAAACAAAATGATGTCTTACAAGTAAATACAAAAAATTGAAAAATTATATGCTACAATAAACTTAGATTTTCAGTCCTTAGGTCTCATCCAAGAAGCTCAGCAACTATATATTAGCAAAAATGCTTGATACTTCACAAATGACATAATTTTAGATTTTATAAAAAAACATGGAATTTCACCCAAATAAATTTCTTACAGATGTTTCAGATGTTCATTAGACCAATAACAAGTTGATAGGATTGAAATGCAACAGTACTGTTAGCCCACAATATACCCCCTGAAAGGTTAAACCCCCTATTCATTATAGCATCCCATAATTATGACAACATATATGTTATGATGCAAATCCTAATAATTTATTGCAAAAATGATAATTAAAAAAATGTGCTGATAAATGATTTACCTGCTTGCAGGGATTTCCCTTCAACGCATCAACAAGCCTAGGCCTAAATATGGGGCCGCTAGTATCTCGATGACCACAACAAAATGATGAATTATCTCCACAAGTGAAAACCTGCATCAATAATTGACCACATCTGGTTAACATGGAAGAACTTCCCAATACCAGACTCGTAATTTTAAGATCATTACCTATCAGTCTATGTATCGTGCATATCAAAAAAGGTAATAGGGTGCATTATGTAAACGGATCAATCAAGACTAAAAAAATTAACAAAAAATAGAGAGCATTGATAAGCTAAGATATATGTTGCAAGGGCCAATACATGGCATATTAGACAAAAGACAACAAGAACTAACTTATCCTCACTAATAGGATTAAGAGGATGTGTTATAGATTAATAAATCATGGATTTGTGGTCATCATTAGAAAAGAAAACACAAAAGATGGAAAAGCTGTGAAGGTGTCAACAATTTTAGCTTCATAAATGTACGAATACAGAACCATTCCTAGTTTGCCCACTATAGCATGCAAAGCACTAACTGTCTCTAACCCAACCGCTACATAACACTAACATTGTAAAAGTCGATATGTCAACTTCCAAGGGGTTCAAACTTTGATGAGCTAGATACTTATAAGCTCAGCTTATATTAATAGTTTTAATACTTAATAATTCAAATTGCAAATTCTCTTAAACTTTAATGAACATAAAATAAATTTAAAACTGTATGCCACCACTCTCAGATATAAGTAATACCTTAGACCTATATTACTCTAACACTTCATTTTTGAAGAAGTACCCGTACTCTTTGGGTATGACATTAATATGTATATGAAATTCTTACCGGATCCTTCAATTTAAAAGTGAATACTCATAATCCCAGTTTCATTTAAATTATAAATGCAAATCAAATGGACTTGAAAGAGTTTGTAAATTTATAATAATTATCTCTTAACGACCTACAGTTGAAGACTATGATTTGTGGTGGTAACAAAAATTAATATAAATTATATAGCAAACTTGGACTGATTTACAATTTAAATGAACTTAAAATTATTATTTTATTGTTTGTTTGTAGTTTGAATTTTAGAATTTAAGTTTGTAATTTAAATATTTTATCCAATTTTATTTTATTTAACAATTTAATGTTATAATTTAATTTATCTTTTAACTTAAATTATTATATATAAAAATTAAAATATTTATATATATATATATAGACGTATTACCGAAGCCATACCCTAATTTTGGGTACTTTTTAACCGTACCCACATACTCTAAAATTTAAAAAATAAGAAACTGGACTTCTAAATATGTACCCGTGTCGGGTACCCATACCCGAGTCCAAGCAACATAGCCTTAGACCCACGTAGATTTTTTTTTACTGCAAGTGATCCTGATCTTGTATACAGTGTATACATATTTTTTCTATAGAGGAACTCTCTTCTCTCTTTAATAATGTTGTGTATTGACCAAAACCCTTATTCAGTGTGATTCAGTTTGGCCCAATTTGATTCATATTTTCTACAGAAAGCAAACTCAAAACAAGAACGTGCAATTCCTAGAAGACCCAGTTGCTTGCATCCCTAATCAAACATAATTCCCACATCAGACACCAACAATCAAATATCCAAAATCAATTTTACTTCTTTAGCCTTTTGTCAAGATCAATCTACCTTCCAAAGTTTTACTGACATATGCCATGTAACAATTAGTTTAGAATAAAGCACATTATTGACGAAATAAGCTCAATTACAAACCTCTCCTGACTCCAAAACAAAGGCAGCATGATTGTGGGAGGCTGAGACTTGAACAACACGAGCCACAAATGGGAATCTAATCTGGGTGAATGCTACACTTTGTGTTGTGTCAGGACCATGTCCAAGAACGCCACACAAACTGGAACCACAAGAATACACAGATGAATTGCTGATCAGCAATGTGTGATACCTTCCAGTTGTAATCTGCATCTGCTGATTTAACCAAAAGGCAGGCAAAAAATAATTAAATATCGAGAACTCTTCCAGAACCTTCAACCAAGATAATGGGGGGCAATTGCCAAAAACAATGTTAAGTACTACTCCACAAAGAAATATGCTATTATACAGGAAATCAAGGATATTCTTTCTATTATGAAATGACAATATTATACAGGAAATCAAGGATATTCTTCCTATTACGAAAATGGAAACTTAAGAGTTTTATGATCATTTCTTTATATTTAAACAACTTGGTGCTAATTGCTAAAACTGTGGAAGAAGCACAAGCTTGTAAATTGTAATTGAAAACCAACAAATGGTTTTTAAATCCATATATATGTGACCAACACGAACAAACAATGAAAAGTATTAATCATCAGATATCTATTTACTTTTCTATAATTTGTATCTCATATCTCACTTTGCACCTTGAATGAGAATTCTGTATATTCACATGCCGAGAACAATAAGCCACTTGCTTGAGGTTATATGATGACCAGGAATTCAATAATATGCATATCCTATATCCAAAGAACATATCCCTGAAAATCCAAGCACCTCTTACATGCAAGTTCATGATAGTTCAATCATTTATTGAAATGTAAAAACAATTAAGAAAATTTATCGAAGAAATAGTACGTTGCCTGCTGAAGTCTCGACCATCCCAGACGATTCCTCCACAGCCTGCAAGAATCTCAAAACCCGCTTCCAATTCCCTCCACACCGCTCCAACAATTCTTTCTGGGAATTCCATCCCATCCCATTATAAACAGCATGTGACACGCACAGCTGAAATGCAGCAAAATCTACCAATGACTTGAATTTGTGATGGTACAATCCATGACACCCTCCAAAAGTCTTAGAAGTTAACTCCAAATAAACAAGATCAATGGCACTAAGTCTGCCTCTGGTCAATATCTCTAAAATCAAATGTGACGGTAATTCCTCAATTGAAACCAACCTATATCTATCCGCCATTTTTATCAAGTCTTCGTTTTTCACCTCCGCACGAAATACGCGCTGAACTTTATACCCTCAAATTTAAAATTCAAGGCTACTAAAAGCAATGAGTTCAACACAGAATAGAAGTAAAGAAAAAATATCAAATTTTTAGGCGAAAGCTGAAGTAATTAAAACAACATATAAAGAATACAACATCAGAAGGAAGGAAAATAGATGGAATCGAATAAAAAAAAGGAGGCCTAGACGAAAAATTCACAGGTTTTTGATTCAGTGATTGAAAATAAAACATCAGAAGGATATATCGTAAATTTTGCCAAAAAGCAAGACCTCACCTGCAAATGGAGTAAAATTCAATCAGATAAAATCAAATTAACACAATAAGAACAATGAATTATATCAAAGTTTGATCGATTCACAATAAAAAAAAGGATCGAAATGTAAGGTTTTGAAAGCAGAATTTAAATTAAATGCTAAAACCAACAATTCTGCAATCAATCAGTGATAGCTTACCAGCAAAAGCAAAACAAGTGGAGCTTTTTCACTTTTCAGTGCCAATCTAAAGTTTGTTAACCGAAATGTAGGAAATTGAGCTAAAAGAAACAGTAATTTAGAGGAAATTAGAAAGTGTAAGAAGAAGAGAAGCAAAAAGCAAGCAAGCCAATAATATAAAATGAAGTAAAGGTTTTTGAATTCTCTCTTTATGGCCACATTCCTTAGCTGTCATAATCTCTCTCTCTCTCTCTCTCTCGCTCTAGACTTTGCGTATGGGTGATTGCAGATTGCAGATTACAAATTGTAAAAGGATTTTCTCTCTCTAGAGAGATCATGGGATTAATTGGGAGTGAATTTAATTAGCGAAACAAACAAGGAGAAGAAGAAAAAGTCTTTTCGCCTGCCATTTGGATTCCACTTTTGTTCTGCTTCCACTGTTTTCTGCCCTTTTTTGACACGTGGAAGTCCATGTGCTTGCCACGTAATAGTTTTATGTCACCTCCGGCACTACTGCAGAGGGATGGTGGATGCTGTTACCCCCGAATTGTGCGCGCGTAGATCAGTACGTACACGCGCTTCCAATCATCAGCATAGTTTCTTCCTTTTTATTTTTCTAATTTCTTTTGAAAAACCAATATTTTGATTTTTTTTAACAGAAAATATTTTGACCTTCAATGATAGCTAATAAGGTATGATTTTATTTGATGGATCAGGATTTGCCCTTTTTGAAAATTAGGGGATATTTTGGTTCTGAATTTGCTATGTTTTTTCTTTGGTTAGGAATAAAGTACACGAGCTAAGTGAAGCAATTGGATACTTAAAAATTGATTTAATATGAAATAATTAATGAATTGTAAAAAAAATTAAAAAGATTAATAATATTAATTAATATATATAAAAAGGTAAAAAGTGCAAAATACTCTAGAAAATATTCAATTTATCAATTCTAACCCCTATCATTTTATTTTTGTTAATTACGCCTTAACAATTTATATTAGTACAAAACTAAAATTAATGGCATTGCCAATAAAAGGATTGGTATGGCTACATTCTTTAGAATTCTATTTTCTCTATCTTCTCCCATATTTTTTTTATATCACAAGTGACGGAACTTTTTTGGATTCATTAGGAGACTCAATAGGTCATGAATTATATAATAGAAGATAGTCATCTCTTTACACTCACCATAAATGTGATAAACTTTCATTAATATTGATGGATAATGGTAATAAGACTCGAACTCAAAACTTTCCACAATTCTTACAAGTAAGAATATCAATCAAGCTATCCTTGATTGTCTGCCAATGGCAACACTTTTGTATATATTTTCATGTAGATTTTTAGTCTTTATGCAGATCTACTAGCTTATAGGTTTTGTTTGCTTGTTTTGGTAGTTTTATGGTGTTTCCTCTCATTGAATTGAGTTATTTTTGGTAGATCTAGTAATTTCTCAAGCTTCCATATGACAAATCCATTTGTGAGAAGTTAAATGGCAATTTAAGGCATGTGCCTCTTGCTACTTCTTTCTCGTGCATTTTGATGGTTTAAAGAGGACTTTTATTGTTGTTATGTTGTTAAAATGACACCGACTTCAATCTCTGAATTTTGTTACTTCGAAAGGCTAAAGATCCCTGGACATTTCTTTCTTTATACATGGGAGATGTTTTGCTGGATTACCTTTATATGTATTTTTTATTTTTTTAAAAAAGGAAGAACAAAACAAAACTAAGACCTTTATATGTAATTTTTTTTGGAAAAGGAAAAACTAAACAAGACAAACTTGCAGCCCTCATAACCATTTTTGAATCGACATCACTACTTACATCTCATAGAAGAAAAAGATCAACAGTTGTAGATGGGACATCATACCACTTTGAGCTCGTCATGTTGTTGGAAGGCAATGTTGGCCAATAAATCAACCACCTTAATTGTTTCTTTATAAATATGTACTATTTGCACTTCTCATTCCCATGTAAAAAGCAAATTTATTCATGCAATGAGATCTCCATTAGACACAGAGGCAAAAAAAATTAGATGTAAACAACCAAGCACAATGATATTATCAAGTTGGATTTGCACTCTTATTCACCCTTTCTCTCAGACCAGCTGTAACCCGGAAAGTAATCTCCACAATTTAACTCTAAATGAATTACACTTACCCAACTTCACAATGAAGTCCTCTTGCTAAACTCTATTAAAGTACTTGATAACTCCATCAGTTGTACCAAACTCGAAACTCTTTCTATACGCCCTGCCCTGTCTGTATTGAAGGCCATAAAATCTACTGTAGGAGCTACCCACCTTATCAAGGATTTAGACTTGCATCTGTCAACTTCTCCCAATTTGACAAGAGACTCAAATGCCAAATGACAGGCTTTGAGAGTCTGATTGATAATATTTGGCTTTATGCTCTTCAGTACATGAGTATTAGAAAAAATGGCTTTATTTATCTATTTTTAGAGGTGCCAACAGGTATAACCAAAGATAGAACTTCATCCTATTAAAGATAGAACTTCATTCCATTCCATCCCTAGCTTTAAAATCATTTCTGAAATTTCTCTCCATCCATTTGACAAAATTCATACTGAAGAACTTAGCGGGATTAACCAGAGCCAACAATTTACTCCAAATTACCCTTGCAAAGAAGCATTGGCACAACACACGATCAATATTCTTCAACATGCAAATGACAAAATGCAAATAAATCATCTTAAGATAGATGTCTATAGCATGGTAACAATCTTTAATGTAGCCAAAAAAACCTTCCACTATATTGACGGATGCTACGAGTTATTTTACGGAAAACTTATTAAATTAAAATTTTTCATATTTAAAACCTATTTAATATAAATATGCATAAACTAATGTTTTGTGGTACATATATGCATAAAAATTTTATATTTAAATAATGCATACAATGTCATGTCATTCACCTCATCATTCTTAGAATTATACATTTTAGCTATTTTATGCTTTAATATCATATCAACATGTCTATGTTATCATAGACACACTATAATAAAATCCATGTATATTATACACATATACATATATCATATTTTTATACCATATCATATTACCTGACATTAACATTGCATTATCACATATTGCTGTTGGGTTTTGAAGAATGAATCACGTTTATATATTCATAAACGTAGTAGAAAAATAAAATTTTTAAAATTAGAAACAAAAGATCATATTTATGTCATTAAAATTAATTTATATAAATATAGAGGTTAGAAATTATACCTTGTAATTTCTTATTTATTATTCAAATTTTCACTTTGCTGAGTTGTAGCAAATCACAACAATCCACACTAGAATGTCTATAATGATAATCCACATGAAGAATGAAGAAAAAACTATCAAAAGAAATGGTTTGAACAAATTCAAAGTGTTAGCTTTGCTCTTGAGAGAATTTTATTGTGTCTTAAAAATATTTTTTTTTCATTTTCATATCTATTTTTTGTCATTTGATATCTTTTCTATTTGAATAAAATTAAAAAAAAAAAAAGATCAAAAGTCAAAAATAGAGAAAAGAGAATTAAATGAATAGTGAATTTGCTTAATAACCATAATTGGCCTAATTAAGGCAAAATTCACCTGTTGGCCAACGGGAGGCACTAGCACGCGTGCTGAGTCGGTAGCCCAACTGGCCCGCTGGCCTGCGCAGACCCCTGACCCTCTCGAACAATTTTTCCCATCCGATCTCATCGCGATCCATCCCGAAATAATTCTCTCATATTTTAGATCTCATCCAAGACTATTTTACTCATTCTCCACATTTTCAATGCGTGTGACTCATTAGGTTCCCGGTTGTATTGACCACTTAAATTAACAATCAATTTAACCAAGTCATGAGCGGTATCTAGCAACACATCATGACCCCCAATTGACCGGAAAATCAATGGTTTGACTACGAACCTTTCCATAAACAATTTCCGTGCAATTATTTTTTTCACCATTCTATACCCCACTTGGTTCAGAGTATGGAAATATGTCAACACCCACTATACAGACTACGTCACGTTTAGTCCAAGTAATGCTAGTTTTTGTCCATGAGGCTCATTGCTCTATTAGATATGTCATTAAAAACTATCTTTATGACATTTCCACTCCGCCCAGAGATTCTCGAGTAATGACCACGACAAGAGGTCATGGGTATACACTTCTTCTATTAGAAGTGGTGAATTTTTATTGGTTACCTAATTACTTTTGAATAACTCAAGCTGTATCCAATCACCACCCTATGAGAAACCTCCCTGAGGCAACAAGGAATAGTGTCAAAATGCAGAATCAGTATCCAAGATATCCTTGAGTACCTCAAGTCTAAGGATACTTGCACCATTGCTATGATGAGATTATCATTGACATTTGAATAGATTATTCATATGATTGTCTCATAGCTGGTCATCCAATGTACTTAACTATACTTAGAAAGCATCCACATGTTAACGCTAAATATCTCATGTTTACAGATTATGAGATCTACTACTCAATCCAATCAAGGAGTGTAACATGTGTTAGTCTGTCTGGATTAACAATGTCCCATCTCATTAATCATATGTCTAGGAATAATTTTGATACTGACATAATTGCACATGATAAGAATCTCAATATCATGATCTCATCATGATTTGCTTCATACTATGTTATGTATCAAGGACTTCATTAATTGATTTAAGATCACTATCAATTCATATATCAAATGAACATCAAATTAATGAAAAGCCTTTTATTAATCAAATAAATTTGTACAATAAGTGCTAAAGGTGATTGCCTTTAGAGCACTCATCTAACAAGCTCTCACTTGCATAAAGTCAATCGCCTTTATATTTAATTCCATAAGTGAGTACATGAAAATCATATTTCTTTTAAGGAGGTGGCTTAGTTAAAGGATCAACAATATTCTGATCAGTGGGTACTCTTTCTATCTTTACATCATTCCTACCAATGATTTCTCTAATAAAATGGTATCTTTCGAGTACATGTTTGGATTTCTGATGAGACCGTGGCTCCTTTGCTTACGCAATGGCTCCATTATTATCATAATACAATTGTATTGGATAAATGATGTTGAGAACCACTCCAAGTTTTGTGATAAATTTCTTTATCCAAAGTGCTTTCTTTGCTGCTCCAAAAGCTACAATGTACTCTGCTTTAGTTGTAGAATTAGCAATTATTTTTTGTTTGGAACTCTTCCAGCTAACTACTCCACCATTTAGTGTGAATATATAACCTGATTGAGATTTTGAGTCATCCTTGTCAAATTGGAAGCTGGCATTAGTATACCCATTCACAATAAGATCTCCATCTCCATATACCAAGAATACATCTTTAGTCCTTCTTAAGTACTTAAGGATATTCTTGACAACCACCCAATGACCCTCACTCGGGTCCAATTGGTATCTGCTCATGACACTCAGAGCATATGATACATCGAGTCTTGTACATATCATAGTGTACATGATTGATCCTATAGCTGAAACATATGGAATCAAACTCATGTGTGTCCTCTCATCTTGTGTCTTTGGACATGAAGACTTTGAGAGAGTAATCCCATGAGTCATGGGAATATATCCCCTCTTGGACTGCTCCATGCTAAATCTCTTTAACATCTTATCTATATATGTAGACTCTGAAAGATCAAGTAATCTTTTAGATCTATCTCTATAGATCTTTATCCCCAAAATATAGATTGTTTCTTCAAGGTCTTTCATAAAGAAATTTTTGGATAACTAAATTTTGATTGATTGTAAGGCTAAGACATCATTTCCCATTAATAATATGTCATCTACATACAACACAAGAGATACGATTGCATTCCCACTAACCTTTTTGTAAACACAAAGTTCATTCGGATTTTGTAAGAAACCAAACTGTTTGATTGTCTCATCAAACCAAATATTTCAACTCTTGGATGCTTGCTTTAATCCATAAATGGATCTTTGAAGCTTACATACCTTTGTTCCATCTTTGGATATGAAGCCTTTTGGTTGTGTCATGTTTATATCCTCAGTCAGATTTCCATTAAGGAAAGTTGTCTTCAAGAGATACGATTGCATTCCCACTAACCTTCTTGTAAACACAAGGTTCATCTGGATTTTGTAAGAAACCAAACTGTTTGATTGTCTCATCAAACCGAATATTCCAACTCTTGAATGCTTGCTTTAATCCATATATGGATATTTGAAGCTTACATACCTTTTTTCCATCTTTAGATATGAAGCCTTCTGGTTGTGTCATGTTCATATCCTCAGTCAGATTTCCATTAAGGAAAGCTGTCTTCACATCCATTTGCCATATCTCATAATCATAATGAGTAGCAATGGCTAGAAGTATCCTTATAGATTTAAGCATAGCTACTGGGCTAAAAGTTTCATCATAGTCAATTCCTAGTCTTTAACGATAACCTTTAGCAACAAGTCTAGCTTTATAGGTAATCACATTACCATCCATGTTAGTTTTCTTTATGAAAACCCACTTACACCCTATAGGCTTTATCCCCTCAGGTGGGTCAACCGAAGTCCATACTTGGTTTTCATACATGGAATGCATTTCTGACTTCATGGCTTGAAGTCATTTGTCAGATTCTGAACTATTCAGAACTTCTTCATAGGTTGTAGCCTTATTGTTTTCTATGAGCAATACGTCGTTTTATTCACTAATGAAAAATCCATCTCTCTAGAACAGTACGTATCCTACTTGACCTACGAAGCTCTTGTACTTTAAAAGGTTGAGTTGTTATATCATCTGTATAAGTAACAAGCTCGGGTTTAGGCAGTTGATCAGTATCTGTTTGAGCATCTTGAACTTCCTTAAGTTCAATTTTTCTCCCACTATCTCATTTTAGAAGGAATTCTCTCTCTAAAAGAATAACATGTTTTGAAACAAAAACTTTTTGTTCCAAGGGGTGGTAAAATTAATATCCATATGATGCTTTTGAATATCCCACAAGCAGACATCAATCAGACTTAGCTTCTAGTTTATCTGACATTGTCCGCTTCACATAAGCAGGACAACCCCAAATTCTCATGTAAGAAAATATGGGCTTTTTGTTATACCATATCTCATATGGAGTAACATCAACTAACTTCAAAGGAACTCCATTTAATATATAAATGGCGGTCTCTAGTACATAACCCCAAAAGAATTTAGGGAGTCCCACAAAACTCATCATAGACCTTATCATGTATAATAAGGTTCGATTTCTTTTTTCAGCCACACCATTGTGTTGTGGCGTGTAAGGTGGAGTCCATTGAGATAAAATTCTATTATCCCTAAGATAATCTAGAAACTCTTGGCTCAAGTATTTATCTTTTCGATCTGATCGAAGTGTTTTAATATTTTTGCCAAGTTATTTTTCTACTTCATTTCTGAATTCTTTGAACTTTTCAAAAGCTTCAGATTTGTATCTCATAAGATACACGTACCCATATCATGAGTAGTCATCGATAAAAGTAATGAAGTAGATGAAACCATCTCTGGCGTGTGTAGACATTGGACCACATACATTTAAATGTATTAAGTCTAAAAGTCCATTAGCACATTTACCATTTCCTTTAAAGGGTAATTTAGTCATCTTGCCTAATAAGCAAAATTCACATGTATCATATGATTCATAATCAAATGACCCTAAACTACCACTCTTGTGTAGGTTAGCCATGCGTTTCTCACTTATATGACCAAGGCGACAATGCCATAAGTAAGATGATTTCAACATATCTTGTTTTTGCCTTTTATTATCATTGATGTTTAAAATTGGATTTGAAATATCTAATATGTATATTCCATTGCATAATGTACCACTAGCATAACGAATTCCATTCAACATAATAGAACAACAATTGTTACTAAAAGCTAAATGGAAACTATCTTTATTTAAACTTGAAACAAAAATAATGTTTTTATTCAAAGCAGGTACATAATAGCAATTATCCAAATTTAACATAAGCCCACTAGGGAGGGTCAATACATAAGTTCCTACAGCTAATGCAACAACCCTTGCTCCATTTCCAATGCGTAAGTCTGACTCTCTCTTATTGAGCTGCCTATTGTTCCTTAAGCCCTGCATATCAGTGCATATGTGTGAGCCACAACCAGTATCTAATACGCATATATTATTATTGAAAATAGTATTAATTTCAATAACAAAAATACCTAAAGTAGATGGGGCATCAGTTGCCTTATTCTTCAAGAACTCTAAGTAAGCCTTGCAGTTTCTCTTCCAATGGTCATCCTTGCCGCAATGGAAGCATGTTCCCTTTGAAGCAATTTCCTTGGCCTTCTTCTTGGACACGCCTTCTTTAGGCTTCATGGATTTCTTCTTAAGGTTCTTTTTTTTAGAACTTGATGAGTCCACCAGCATCACAACTTTACTATCCTTCTTAACAGATGGTTCAACTGTTTTGAGCAAGTTAATTAGCTCAGGAATAGTAGTAGAGATTTGGTTCATCCTATAGTTAAGCACAAAATGTGAATAACTATTGGACAAACCGGTTAAAATTAAGTCAATATTTAATTTATGGTCCAGCATAAATCCCAAGGTGGTCAACCTCTCAATATAGTTATTCATCTTCAATGCATATTGCACTAGAGATGTCCCCTCAACCATCTTAGTGCGGAAGAGCAACCTCAAAGTTTTGAACCTTTCAGAATGTGCTTGCCCATCAAAAAGCTTTCTTAGATGGTATACTATAGAATTAGCATCCATAGCCTCATGCTACTTTTGCAACTCAGCTGACATAGTAGCAAGCATAATGTAACTTGTCATCTCACTATCATTGAGATGCTTTTGATATGCCTTCTGAACATCTTTAGAAGCATTAACAGCAGGGGGGTGAGGAATTGCCTCATCTAGGACATAGTCAATCTTTTCAGATTTGAGAACTATTCTCAAATTCCTTAACCAATCCAAAAAATTAGGCCCGGTCAACTTATTTGATTTCATTAGTGATTGCAAATTAACACTTGTCGTGATGATGATTCTAGTAATCGAGATGTAAAATAGAACCTGTTAGAATGTACATAAAATGCATGTTTATTATGTCTTTAATAAATCGTATTATGACTCCCACTATTTTATTGTGAATCCATAGCCCTCACTAAGAACCCGAGAGAACTTATATGGAAGTTCTTCTAGTGGGTCGATATCCAACTAGCTAGGAACAACCTTGAGGCAACTTAATAAGCTATCCTTAGTTTGGTTGGTAGGTATCTAATCCATACCAATTGCATTATTCTTACAACTATCAAATCTTGTGCTATCAACTTATTGATGTGTGCACACACATTGACTCTCAACTCTTGATATGTGTACATCTCATGTGTACAAACCTAACTTCGCCTCCAATACTCATTAACCTTGGTGCAAATTCAACAAGTTAATAATATCAGTTAAGTCTAACCCATTAATCGTGAAATTTAATTTCAATGGTTTGAACATATTCTTATAGAGTGAGCTTGAAGCAATTCGACAACCCTAACTCTAGAAGAATTCTGGTTCTATCCACATTAATGGAAGACATAAGACTTAATTGTTTATTTAGCAAGATATTTATTTGTTAAGTCTCATCAAGTTATTATTTCATACTTTTATATATCATACATTCATTACATAGATATATAAAGATAGTTACATTAACTATATGATATGATTATTGACATACTAAAGTCAATCTCTTGAGTTAAAGAGAAATTGACTAGGTCTTACCTAGGTATATGTATGAATTTATAACCCAAAATAGAAATCAAATTTCTATTTCTAAGTCTTCTTGTTTATGGTACCACCTCCTTTGCTTCTTCTCCTTTATATCTTCATTATATCATAATCATATGTGATCTAATTACATATTTTAAAGTATAAAAAATCTCAATTTATATTTGAGAGGAATAAGATGAAAAGAGAAATACATAAGAAAGAAAGAGAGGTAAGGACACGTATGCCCTATTTACCATAAATAAAATAATTTCATGCATGCTCAATTACATTGGGCCTAAGTCCATAATCATCCATCATGCCTTTTCATATACTCCTAACATGCATTCCCTAATGCATAAAATAAAAAATGACAATTTTGGATTTCAATTTGTAAATCGATTCAATATTTGAACCGAAATTGTCTACTTGTGTTCTTTCGGTTAATTTAATTTTGTATGTCATTTTAAAGTGGAATTTAATATTTAATCAAATTAAATTAAATTTCATATTTCTAGAATTAATTCAAAATTAATTCTCATTCAAATCATAATATCATGATGTTAAAATTAAACAATTTAATTTTAATATACATACCAATTTCTAGTCATACTATAATTACAATTGCTCAACTTAAATTAATTCAAAATTAATTTTCAAAAATTATAAAAATTTCCAGAACTTCAAATCATCATTCTAATAATCTTTAGGTCAGCTCAATTTCATCAAAATATTTTTGGCACAAGCCAAAATTATTAAGACAAACAAACCTACATACTTAGATGATCAAAACGACTCATTCAACATCTAGAATTTTTTTAAAATTTCAAATGCGTACAAAATAATTTTGTCTAACATCAAAACAACATATTTTTAATCGCATAAAAAATATTTCAAGGTGCTGAAAATAAAATAAATACATATAAAAAAATCAAACAAAACAACCCTACCGGCTATACTAAAACAGTTCTGTTTTTATATTTGTTTGAAAAATTAATTAAAATAATTTTTAATTAATTATTGAACACTTTCAAATGCATAAATATATTCTAAATATATCTAAATAATGTTTTCATAATCAAATTAAAAAAATATATAATCAGCCTCATTAATTAAGTTGAACAACAACACATTTCATAAACAATAAAATTTTAGGCATTTTTGAAATAAATCCAAAATTAATTATTTGAATCACATTCAAATCATTTTTCAATCAAAATAATCATTCTTAACCATCCCATGATCATATTAGAGAAAGAAAAATATGTAAAATATATTTTATAAATTAATTTCAATTTTCCAAAACCTATTAACCCAAAATCATCAAAAATATACAATCTCATTGCATTTTCAATTAAAATTAATTTTAATGGACACAAGGAAGATCTGATATCATTGTTGAGTTTTGAAGAATGAATCACATTCATAAAAGCAGTGAAAAAATAAAATTTTCAAAATTCAAAATAAAAGATCATACTTGTACCATTAAAACTAATTTATATAAATATAGAGATTAAAAATTATACCTTATAATTTCTTATTTTTTATTTTTTATTCAAATTTTCACTTTGTTGGGTTGTAGCAAACCACAACAATCTACACTAGGATATCTCTAATGATAATTCACACGAATAATGATGAAGAAACTATCAAAAGAAATGGTTTGAACAAATTTAAAGTGTTAACTTTGAAAGTGTTATTGAAAAAAATTTATTGTCTATTTTATGTCATTTGATGTATTTTCTATTTGAATCAAATTCAAAGAAAATATCAAAAGTCAAAAATGAAGAAAAGTGAATTGAATGAATAGTGAATTTGCTTAATGGCTATAATTGGTTTAATTAATTCCAAATTCACCCGTTGGCCAATGGGAGGTACGAGCGCGCGCGTTGGGCTTGCTGCAGGCTACCCTGGGTAGCCCAGCTAGACAGTTAGGCAGGCCAATAGTCTGCCTAGCCCGTGCGGGCCTATGACCCTCCTGAACGATTTTTTCTGTGCGATCTCATCGCAATCCATCTCGAAATAATTCTCTCATATTTTGGATCTCATCAAATACCATTTTACTCATTCTTCATATTTTCATTGTGTGTGACCCATTAGGTTCCCGGTTATATTGGTTACTTAAATTAACAATTAATTTAAGCAAGTCATGAGCGGTATCTAGCAATACATCATGACCCCCAATCGACCGGAAAGTCAGTGGTTTGACTACGAACTTTTCCATAGATAATTTTTGTGCAATTATTTCTTTCACCATTCTATACCCCATTTGGTTCAGAGTATGGATATATGTCAACTCCCACTAGACTGACTACGTCACATCTAGTCCAAGTAATGTTATTTCTTATCCCTGAGGCTCATTACTCTATTAGATATGTCATTGAAGACTATCTTTATGACATTTTCACTCCAGCCAGAGATTCCTGAGTAATGACCAAGATAAGAGGTCATAGGTATACACTCTTTCTATTAAAAGTGATGAATCCTTTGTTGGTTATCAATTACCTTCGAATATCTCAAGTTGTATTCAATCACCACCCTATGAGAAACCCCCCTGATGTAATAAGGAATAGTATCAAAATACAGAATCAGTATCCAAAATATCCTTGAGTACCTCAAGTCTAAGGATACTTGCACCATTGCTATGATGAGATTATCATTAACATTTGAATAGATTATCCATATGATTGTCTCATAGCTGGTCATCCAATGTACTTAGCTACACTTAGCAAACATCCACATGTTAACTTTAAACATTTCATGCTTACAGATTATTTGATCCAATTAAGGAGTGTAACATATGCTAGTCTATCTGGATTAACAATGTCCTGTCTCATTAATCCTATGACTAGGGATAATTTTGATACTAACATAATTATACATGATAAGAATCTCAATATCATGATCTCATCATGATTTGCTTCATGCTATGTTATGTATCAAAGACTTTATTAATTGATTTAAGATCACTATCAATTCATATATCAAATGAACATCAAATTAATGAAAAATCCTTTTATTAATCAAATAAATTTGTACAATAAGTGCTAAAGGTAATTGCATTTAGAGCACTCCTCTAATAGTTGCAACAACCATACATTTTTCCACTTTTAACGATTTATCATTTATTAATTGGCCTAAGACTATTGAAATTTGATTATCCAGATGTGGGACATGAGACAGAGACACTTAATAACCCAAGCTTAAGCCACCCTGCTCACAAAATATCAGCTCATATGAGCCCCTCGAGTTAATGGCATTCAACAACTTGAGCTTAAACCATATTGATTGAAAATAACATAGCATGCTAGCAAATCTAGGATCAAGTGCGCTCATATACCGAGCTTTAACCACTTATCCTTATATCATGTCAAAGTAACTTAGGCAGTACCGTTCACCTCCCTAAATGGTATACTATTTATCCTATGTCAAGTCTTATAACTCATAACCATTTATCTTTTAATTTATTTTGTCACATGCTATTACCAACATTTTATCCTATCTATGTGTTCTCACACCAATAAATAATGTCAAATCATGTATTCCACATATTATTTTTCATGTATACATATATTTCATAACATGTATTTAACAACCTATCACATAAGGTCATAAAAAAATGTACACATTATACATTCCTTTTGATCCAAGGACGTGAACTAATTATTCACGGCCATAAAAACATATTATTACAATTACCTTACCCTGAACCATCACATGAAAGAAACAAAGCATTTACAGGTGTAAATTACCTATTCATGGCCGCGACACCATGTCATCACAACATCTTAACCGTGACACCAAATCGTAAAATTATTGGTTCATGAAAATTCATCAGCCTGACATTCACGACCATGATACCATTGTTCATGATTGTGAATCATGTATTTTTAGCAACCAAAAAATAGGGCAAACATGCATTTCATGCAAAGTCTTTAAAAATTAACCAGTGTTAATCACTCATATCAATACTCTCATACTTATACCTTGTCTACAATATATTTAAACAATATTTAAAGCATTAAATCTATCCCTAAGTCATGTTAAACCATAACCTACCATTTATGTCATTTTAATACTTAAAACCATATAACCATGTTATTGATCAACTATAACATGTCATTTTGCCATTTTTTTCACATTTCTATAGTACAAAACACATCAAGATGCATGATAAATGAATTAATATGCACATACATTTTACCAAAATGGAGCATTAACTAATTTTATAACCTTTTCAAGCTTATTTTCCCCTTTGTGACATGTTCCTTTGCTCACTAGTTGAATCTATCATCACAAAAATATTCCTATCTGAACCTTATAACCATAAGTAAGCTAAAAAAAATCCTAAGAATTGAGTTTTACCTCTATCTTGGCAAAACTCTATAAAACCTCTATGTTTTCTCGAGATTTCAAACTTCAACTGGTATTTTAGGGTTAAAATGAGTGGATAAGATGACCAATAAGTCACTGAGTGTGTTAGAGGATGATCTGGGGTGGTGGATATGATTTCAAAGCAAGATACGATGCATAAAAAAGAGAAAAGAGAAAAGTGTGGTTGATCATGACCAATCGACTTGTGTTCATGGGCATAAAACATCATTCACAATTGTGAAAATACTTCACGAGGGTGAACATTCTCTTTTCTCAAAACGATTTCTTCATGTTCAAAACTATATCATTTGAATCATAACTTGACTTTTCATGGGCGTGAAAGCTTTCATTTTACAAATTAAAACTTTAACTTTAACACACCTTAACCCCAATTTTTTCCTCTCTAAATATATAACTCATAGGCTCTACTTTACGGGCGTTACAATTCTCTCCCTCTTAAATAAATTTCATTCCAAAATTTACCTGTATTGTTAGATTGAAACAACTGAAAATACTAAGCTCTCATCACATCCTCAATTTTCCATGTGCCTTTTCGATAACGTGATTCTTCCATAAATAACGTTATTTGCTTGTTCCTTAATTTTTTGACTTTCTGAGCCAAAATCTCATATGGTTCTTCTTTATACTACAAGTCTGGTCTAATCTCAATGCTTTCAACTGGAATGATATAAGAAGGATTTGACATGTACCTTCTAAATATATATATATATATATATATATATATATATATATATATATATATATATATATATATATTTTGCTTAACTTAAGTGGTAATGTTAGTCTGTAAGCAACTGGTCTAGTAAGGTCCAATGAATCTAGAATTCAACTTGCCAAACTGAAGAACTTTCTTCCATAGAGAGTTTTTAAGAAACACTTTGTTGCGCTGTGTACTCAATATTTTTTTCTCTTAAGATCAGCGTATGACATTTGCCTATTTGAAGCTACCTTTAAACAATCCTGAATGTTCTTTACTTTTTTTTCCATCTCTTGCACTAATTTTGGCCCCACTAACTTCCTTTCACTAAACTTGATCTAATATAACGATGTCCGATATTTTCTACCATAAGTGCTTTGTTCCCAATGCTTTCATGGACTTTTCCAAAACTGTGATGTGAATCTCGGATCTCTATTCGATTTGATGGAAAATGGAACTCCATAAAGGTTTACCACATCATTCACATATAATTTTGCTAGTTTATTCAATAGATAATCTCTTATGATAGATAAAAAAGTGAGTTGACTTCATTAATCTATCTACTATGACCCATATGGTATCATACTTCATCGTGTCAGAAGTAAACCAATCACAAAGTCCATTGTGATCTTTTACCATTTCCATTTTGGAATATTAATCGACTGTAACAACCCTGATAGTATTTGATGTTCTGACTTGATTTGCTGACATGTCAATCATCATGTAGTGAACTCTGTAATCTCTTTCTCCATTCCTGACTAACAATATTTTACCTTTAAATCTTGACACATCTTATTGCTTCTTGGATGCATCACATATTTGGTCTTATGTGCCTCCGTTAAGATCCTCTGTCTCAAATTTGGTATATTTGGTACACATAACCAACATTGATAGTACAACTCACTATCTAACCCAATTGAAAACTCAGGTCTCTTTCCCTTAGAGACTAAATCAATCAACTCAACTAATCTGGCATCCTGCCTCTGTGTATTTCTGATTTCTAATTCAAAGTAGGTCGAATGTGCAACTCTGCCATGATCTTCTTCTTAACACATCAACCATAACATGAGCCTTGCCTAGATGGTAATCGATTACACAATTGTAATCCTTGATTAACTTCAACCACATTCTTTGTCTCAAATTCAAATCCTTATCAGTAGAAAGATATTTCAAACTCTTATGGTTTGCATAGATGAAACACTTTTCTCCATATAGATAACAACACCAAATCTTTAATGCTAAGACTATAATTGTCAACTCTATATCATGGATAAGATAATTCTTTTCATGAAGTTTCAAATGCTTAAAAGTAAGGCAACAACATTTCCTTCTTATATCAAAATACATCCCAAACCGTTGTGAGAAACATCGCTATAAATGACATACTCCTTGTCCAGAACTGGTTGTGTCAGAACTAGAGCTTCTGTTAATAAACTCTTAAGTTAATCAAAATTATGTTGACATTTGTCTGACCATTCAAACTTTATGTCTTTTCTTAACAATCTGATCAATGGAGAAGCTTTCATAGAAAATACTTGAACAAATCTCATGTATTAACCCGTTAAACCAAGAAAACTTATGATCTTTATCGTGTTCTTTGGAGGCTTCCAATCCAATATTGCCTTAGCCTTAGGATCTATTTTAACTCCATTCACTAATACTACATGTCTACGAAATGTTACTTTATCTATCCAAAACTCATATTTAGAGAACTTGGCATACAACTTTTGATCTCTGAGGATTTGCAAAACTATCCTTAAGTGTGGATCATGTTCCTCTATGTTCTTATAATAAACCAAGATGTCATTGATGAAAATCACAACGAACTGATCTAAATATGGCATGAATATCTGATTTATTAGATTCATGAAAGTTATGAGTATAAACAACATAACTAAAAGCTCATTATGACCATATTGAGTTTTGAAAGTTGTCTTTGCAATATCATGTCTTAACTTTTAACTAATGATACCCTGACTTCATGTCTATCTTGGAGAAAACTCATGCACTCTTTAGTTCATCAAACATACCATTTATCATTGGCAAAGGATATTTGTTCTTAATAGTAACTTTATTCAATTGCCTGTAATTGATACATAACCTCATTGATGCATCCTCATTCTTAATAAATAGCATTGGTGCACCCCATTGGGATATACTCGGCTTGATAAAACTTTTATATAATAACTCTTACAGCTATGCTTTTAATTCCTTTAACTTTGAAGGTGTCATTCTGTACGGTGTAGATGATATTGGAGTTATACCTGATGCAAGCTCTATGGGGAACTTTATCTCCCTATCTAGAGGTAATCCTAGTAAATCATCAGAAAATACCTCTGGATATTCCCTCACTATCGAAAAATTCTACAGATTTAGTCCTTTCTTTCTCGTATCAATCACATGAGTTATGTAAGCCTCACATTCATTTCTATCATCTTCTAAGTTTTCATCATGGAAATGACTTGGACTGGCTGTGGAAATCTCTCACTATCCACTACTATCTCATCTCATTCTAGGGTTTTAAGAATCAACCTCTTAGACCAAAAATTCACTATCGCCTCATGTTGAAAAAGTCAATCTATGCCTAAAATAATATCAAACTCGTGAAAGACAACTTAATAAAGTCCACAAAAAAATTGTCTTCTGTGTACAATCAACGAACAACCCTTATACATCTGATTCATAATCACACTGACCCTTATACGCCTCATCCCCAAGAATTATGGCTGCATAGTTACTCAACCTGACAAACTCTTGCTCATACTATGTATGTAACACCCTCTTATATAGTTAGGAATAATCCCATCTATATAGGAGAATGTCACATGCCTATTACCTTAAAATTCATTTGAATTAAAGTTTGTTCCATTTTAGTTATTATATTTTCATATGTTAACTAATATATATATATATATATATATATATATATTATGATAACAATATGTCATTCAATTAATGAATCTATTTTATATGCGGAATTAACAAATCGTGACCACACATTTTTTTAAACATATGTTTGGGCTTTCATTATCCCCGTGCTTACAAAATACATATAATCCAAATAAAATTTCATGTTTCCAACATAAAAAGACATGTAAAACTTTAGAAAACCATAATTATACTAATCACCCATGACATGTGTACAGGAACAAAATGCATGTTATGTAAAACACCAACCATCTGATGTGGATTTACTTTATTTGACTCTGTATGGGCTTGCTTCTCTTCCTGTCAACTTCTCTCTATAGGCTCCGAACCTGCGTATGGGAAAACACTCACACGCTAAGCAACGTAATGCTTAGTGGTACATATGTGCATAAATATTCATACATACACTTATGATATATCATAAAAATTCCATGTTCATATTATCCAATTTTACATATAAATAATCATAAATAATAATCCATATATCATAATTCTTTTTATAGCCATATAAAAACAAGAAATCAATTTATCATATATCAATATGGAATATTGCATACCTGGTTTACTGGTTCAACACATATACATGTCATAATTTACAAAGGTAAATTCATATTCATACCTCATTTATGAATTCTATTTTCTTGTTTCATTTACCTGATAACTAATTTTTTTTCATATTTCTTTTTTCAAAATATTTTATATTTTATAGCCCCAAAACTCTAAATCCTGACTAATTGGATGCGGGTTGTGAAACAGGAGCGCTCTCACCCGAGCTTAAGCCACCCTGCTCACTATCTGTATCTGTCTGTATAATTGTTCAACCGAGCTTCTCAAGTCAAGAGCGCTCTCACCCGAGCTTAAGCCATCTTGACTGAGTAAAATAAATAATTGCATGCATTTAGGATCAAGGGTGCTCTCACCCGAGCTTAAGCCACCTTGTCCATATAATGAAATTTTTCATATCATCATAATTTCTACGGTACCATAAACCCCTCAATGGCATGTCATCTATCCTATTTCTAGTCCTAAATTAGAGAATTGGGCTTAATTGATGTTATCATCTTATTGTTTATATAAATCATCAAAATTCTCATATTCATAAGAATCATAAGAATTTCGATTTACATGCCCTATACATATAAAAATTTCTCAATCTCATTTAAAACCTCAAACCACAATACATCATATTAATTTAGTCAATACACAATAATAATTTAAAATATAACTATTATCATATTATTTAAAATTAAAACATATATATATATATATAAATATATATATATGTCACCCATTATTTAAAATACCAAATTACTAAATATTTATTTCTGGACAGATTCCTGCCCTGATTTTGGATTGCACATTTCACCTATTGTTGATTTGAATTTGACCTTATGGTATTTTATAAAGTTTTAGATTAATGTTTTATCTTTCATATACAAAAAAAAATCATATAAATCTGAATTTTCTAGCTAAAGTTATGTCCAAATAACAGTATAGTGCTCAATAAAAATATGGCTAGTATTTTTCAGAATATTCTTAGGTCCGAGATTTTGTATCAAATTTTAGGTACAAAATAAATTGTAACTAACATTTATACTCTTCATACAGTTTTTGTATATATGTGTATACTTTAATTTCCAACTAGTTTTATCTCAATCTAAATTCCATAATAAAAGATATATGCAAAATACCATAGCATGTTCAGAAAATAACTACCCAGAATTTTCTGGGTACTTTCAAATCCGAGATTTTGTATAAAATTTTAGACCAATTTAGAGTCAGATATAGTATTTACCATCTTCACAAAAGTTTTAGTTCTATGTATCTAGTTTCATTTCCAACTAATTTCATCCCGATCCAGGTTCCAGAACAAAAGATATAAGAAAACTACCATAGCATGTTCAGAAAATAACTACCCAAAATTTTGTGGATACTTTTAAATCCGAGATTTTGTAAAAATTTGTAAACCCATTTAGAGTCAGATATAGTATTTACAATCTTCACAAAAGTTTTAGATCTATGTGTCTAGTTTCATTTCCAACTAATTTTTTCCCGATCCAATTTCCAGAACAAAAGATATAAGAAATATACCATAGAATGTTCAGAAAATAACTACCCAGAATTTTCTGGGTACTTTCAAATCCGAGATTTTGTAAAAATATTTAGACCAATTTAGAGTCAGATATAATATTTACAATATTCACAAAAGTTTTAGGTCTATGTGTCTAGTTTTAGTTCCAACTAATTTCATCCCGATCCAAGTTTCAGAACAAAAGATATGGTCAAATAAATCAATACTGTTCTAAACGAATTTTTAACAAAACCAGCAACACAACAAGTTATTTTTTCACCCTTCCTTCAACATCAAACATCATTGTAATACAAATAAAATGCACAAAAGGATAAATATACTCATATGTACAAACCTTGACACAATGAAGTCTAAACCTTGACACAATGAAGTCTTAACCTCTTCAAACCTTAATCTATTATAAATATTTTATATTTTTGGAGAGAGGAAGAGGAAGGAGAGGAAGAAGAAAATGAGTGAAAGAAGAGAGAATTTATGTATGGAAGAGGGGGATGGAGGCTAGGATTCTGAAATTTGGAAGAAGAATAAGAAAATAACATTTTTATGCTCATGGTAAATACCCTATTAGGTCCCCCCTTGTTTTTGCCAAATATCCACTTAAATCCTTGGTTTTTATCTTATTATTATTAACTTACCCAACATTTCTATTTATTTTATTTAACACACATAACTTAATAAAAATTCACTTATAAATATTTTTATTATATTTTATTTCCAAATTTAGTCTCAAATAATTTTAATTACGATCACTAAATATGTTAATTATCCAAGCCTAAATTGACGGGCGTTACAATGTAACAGTCAGATTTTCTTGCTATAGATCTTGAAATTCCTTCTTTTTCTTGTTCATATATACCCATGGAATGTACTTCTTCTTAAACTTTACCATAAAGAAGATTTATGTCAGTGGTTATGGTGTTTGTGGCTTCGACTACCTTCCTCCAATCATATATATGATCTTATAGCAAAGAAACTGCATACATCACCTTATGCTCCTCGGCACACTCTAGCTCCTTGAAGACTTTCTCAGTCTTTTCTAACCAAAACTCAGTAAATGCTAGATCATCCTCATTTTTACCAGCGAAATTAGTAGCCCCATACTTTTAAAGCTTGTCTATCACTATGGCCTTGGTGGTGGAACTGAAGGTGGTACTGACTGTGGAGCTACCTGTGGCATATTTTATACTAGCTGCTATAGTAAACTAGCTATCTGTTGCAAAAATGGCATTTGACTCGGCTCAGCCTATCATGCATTGTGCTATTAGGGAATTGGTGCAACACCTGAACTATGTACACCAGTAACACTAGGTTGATCCTAAGCTCGAGTGTTGGTAGGACTATGCTTCCTGTAACATCATGAGAATATACCTTATCACCCTCCATAAACTTTCACTTACACCTATAAGTTGACAAAGAAGTAGCCCACTTTAGAGTAAGATGAGATACAATGAATGCATGATTAAAAATCTTTTTACCTCTCTCAGGTTCAAAAATGCCTAAATCTAAGCTATGATACCAATAAACATAACACCCTTTGATGTAGCCGAGAAAACCAACCATTATACCAACATATGCTATGGGTTGTTTTGTGGAAAATTAATTAAATTAAAACTTTTCATATTTAAAACTTGTTTAACATAAGTATGCATGAAACCATCATAAATATAAAGTCTAATCCAATGATTGATATAATACAAAATATAAAATATATTTTTCCGGCTTCACTAGCCCCGTATTACAAATATATCAAAATAGAAATCATTATATGTTCTTAAAACAAAACACATATAAACCAAACCCAAAATTACATGTTATAACCAATGCATAAATATGCCATGAATGTAAACACATCCCAAAATGGGTGCACTCTAATTGATCTTTAGGGCTTGTGACTTTTCCAGTTAACTCCTTTCTACTGGCTTTGAACCTGCGTACAGAAAACCCACATGTTAAGCAAACTAATGCTTAGTGGTACATATGTGTATAAAAATTATGCATTTAAATAATGTCATACAATTTCATGTCATTCACCTCGTGATTATTTCTAAAATCATACATTCTAGTCATTTCATACTTTAATTTATCATATCAACATGCCTATATTACCATAGACACTATAATAAATCCATGTATACTATATATATATATCACATTTTCATACCATATCATGTTACTTAATATTAACATTGCATTACCACATGTTGCAACAACCATACATTTTATTACCTTTAGCAATTTATCATTCATTAGTTGGCCCAAGACTTTCTAAGGTTGATTATCCGAATGCGGGACATAAGACAAGGACATTAAACAACCTGAGATAAAATATCATCTCATCTGAGCCCTTTGAGTCAATAGTGCTTAACAATCCGATCTTAAGCCATATTGATTGAGAATAACATAGCATGCTAGCAAAGCTAGGATCAAGTGCGCTCATATATTGAGCTTTAACCACTTATCCTTATATCATATCAAAATAAATCATACGATACCATTCTCCTTCCTCAATGGTATACCATATATCCTATGTCAAGTCCAAGACTAAAGAACTAGGTATATAATTAATAACCATTTATCTTTCAATTCATTTTGTCACATGTTATTACTAGTATTATATCTCATTTATGCATTCTCACACCAACACATAAATCCAAATCATGTATTCCATATGTTATTTTTTATATACACATACACCCCATAACATGTATTTAACAACCTATCACATAAAGTCATAAAACAAAATGTACATATTATACATTTCTTTTGATTCACGGGCGTGAACTAATTATTCACAACCTGGAAGATATACTTTTATGGTTACCTTACTAATGAACCATCACGTGAAAGAAACAGAGTATTAACGGGTGTGAATTATGTATTCACGGTCATGATACCACATCATCACGACATCCCAACCGTGACACCAAACTATGAAATTATGTGTTCATGCAAATTCATCAACCTTAACATTCATGACCGTGACACCCTTGTTCGCATAATCTTTTGCATGGGTCAAATTAAAGAATTCTCCTTGTTAGTTGTGGATCTTTTGCCTTGAATCATTTGTCTGTTTTATTGTTATAGTAGATTTCAATTTTTAACTCTTTTAAGTACATGCTACCTGGTGTTTTTAGAGTTGGAATTCAAATTCTAACAATTGAAGTTTGATTTGAGAATCCAAAAATTAAAGTAGAAGCCAATGTAAAAAGCAAAGTTTTACCTTCATTCTTTAACTATTTAGTTAATATGGTAGAGGTAAGAAAATGCAAGTAATATCAATTATTATTATCATTGTACTTCTTTTAAAAAAATGAATATTGCACCCAATTTTTCTTATAGTTTTTGCTTCATTTCATTTCAATTTTGAAGGGTCTTTGGAATTCTCTCCATATTTTTCCTAGCAAAAAGAAGCACCTTTGTATTCTCAAGGATATCAATGGCATCATCAAGCCATCAAGGTAAGATGGGCATAAATGGGATCTGATTGTTTATGCTTTTTCCCTTTCATGTTATGTACTGAGTGATATTATAAGGTTTTGTAGATTGACATTGCTTTTGGGTCCTCCAAATTCTGGAAAGACAACACTTTCGTTGGCTTTGGCTGGAAAGCTTGATCCTTCTCTGAAGGTGATAACACAATTCTAGAAGAACAATTTCATAGGATTTCAATTTCATTTTTTCTCTTATACTTTTTATTCAATCTTCAATTTGATCTATAATTCTGGAAATCTGAACTTGGCCTACAGTTTTCGGGGAGAATGACTTACAAGGGATATGACATGAATGAGTTTGTACCACAAAGAACTGCTGCCTTTATCAGTGAACATGATCTCCATATAGCGGAAATGACTGTGAGAGAAACCTTGGCCTTTTCTGCAAGATGCGAAAGGGTAGGAACCCGTTATGGTATGTTAAGATTTTCTATTTCAAAATTTAGCATTATGATCTCCGTATAATAAGTATGTAACAGATTAAATTTCTTACAATTTGTAGAAATGTTAACAGAGTTATTAAGAAGAGAGCAAGCAATGAACATAAAGCCTGATCCTGATATTGATATCTTCATGAAGGTGAGAGAACCCATAATATATTTCAGTGAATTTCTAGTTCAATAAGAATTTGATTGCTGGTGGTTTATATGCCAAATAATTCAATCAGAACCTGTTTCTGATCCATTTTTTTTCTCTCTTATAGCAACAATAAATGGTCAGGAAGCCAGTGTGGTCACAGATTATATTCTGAAGGTAATAAAACCAGAAATTAGTTTGGAAACTGTATAATGGACCTTCAAGGACAACTAAGATAAAATGTTTAATTTCTCTAATGTCATTCTTAGATATATACAGGTTTTAGGCTGGGGACGAAATGTTGTGAGGCATTTCTGGAGGACAAAGGAAACGTGTAACGACAGGTAACTGAAACCTTCTGTTAAAGAAAACTTACTATTTGGCATGAGTACCGGGAGAAAGTAAAGCTTGTGAAAACGAAGCGGAGGTTAGATGCTGGTTGGACCAGCAAAGACACTGTTTATGGATGAAATATCAACTGGCTTGGATAGCTCAACAACTAACCAAGTTATGAACTCGCTCAAGCAATATGTTCACATTCTTGAAGGAACTGCTCTCATTTCTCTCCTTCAACCAGCACCAGAGACTTGTCTCTTTGATGATACAATCCTCCTGCCAGATGGCATAATCATATAATAGGGCCCTTGTGAACAAGTGCTCGAGTTTTTTGAACACATGGGCTTCAAATGTCCTGAAAGGAAAGGAGTGGCTGATTTTTTGCAAGAAGTAAGCATGAAATTGGTTCATGTCAATCTGATTTATGCAAATGAAAGAATGAGCTTCACATTTAGCTATGACATTTTGCAATCAATTGTGTACGAATATCTAATCATTGCAAGTGACATCAAGGAAGGATCAGAAACAATATTGGGTAAACACAGATGTACCTTACAGATTTGTCGCAGCCAGGGAGTTAGTTGAGGCATTCCAAGCATTTCATGTCGGAAAGAAACTTGCAGACGAGCTAGCAATTCCATTGGATAAGGCCAATAGCAACACAGCTGCTTTCAAATAGGCTGTCAACTGAGCAGCGGAAGCGCCTGACAATTGCACTTGAGTTAGCGGCAAACCCTTCAATCATTTTAATGGATGAGCCAACTTCAGGGCTAGATGCAAGAGCTGCTGCTACTGTCATGAGAACAGTTAGGAACACAGTTGACCCCGGACGAACAGTTGTCTGCACCATCCATCAGCCAAGTATTGACATCTTCAAATCTTTCGATGAGGTAATTAAGAAATTTACAGCCATCATGTAGGAGTTAATCACATATTGACTTGATTAACATGGTATTGCAGCCAGTCCTATTGAAGCAAGGAGGAGATGAAATATTATGTGGGGCCATCAGGTCCCCATTCTAGCCATCTGATAAACTATACATGATGAAATCTGTACAAATCTACAGTTTACATTCTAAGCTAATCTACAAATTCGTGTTCACTTTCTAATGCATTTACATCACAAAAAAAAAAGAATACAAAAAGTTTCATGGGAATTGTAGGCGTTAGTAAGATCAAAGATGGTTATAATCCAGCCACTTGGATGTTGGAAGTTACTACGCCAGCACAAAAACTAGCTTTAGGGGTCGGTTTTGCTGATGTATACAAGAATTATACAAGTTTCCTTATATATTTAGTGCTTGACTAATTATGCTGAAAATTCATCCACCATACTTAGAACTGAGAAGTAAAACAATGATCCAAAGATTATGATATGAATGAGACTATAATGTTCAATTATATTTGCCATGTACTTCTCAGGAGAAACAAAAAGCTTATAAATGAATCGAGCAAGCCTGCTCCAGGTTCAAGGGACCTTTACTTTCCTTCTCAATAACCATTTTCCACTCAATGTATTGCATGCCCATGGAAACAACATCGGTCATACTGGCACACACTGCTGTCAGACTTCTTGCTACAATCTTCACAGGCATATTTCTCGGCACAATTTTCTCTAATCTTGGCTCCAAGACGTATGTAGCCCATGCCCAATGAACTAAACATAACACATACAACAATTATCTTCTTTGTAATGTCATCTTCATTTACATGACTAATTTCAGGAGAAAAAAGGAAGATCTTTTCAATGCAATGGGTTCAATGTATGCTTCTGTTATATTTGTTGGCACAACAAATGGTTCAGCTCTGCAGCCTGTTGTAGCTGAGTAGAACAGTGTTCTGCAGAGAAAGAGCTGCTGGAATGTACTCAGCCTTGCCATAAGCCTTTGCACAAGTAACCAACTAGTAACATATATATTTATGCACTTTACTTTCTTCTAATATATTTCAGTTACCAATATTTTGTTCTTTTTGCTCCAGGTTGCAGTTGAAATTCCTTATATTTTAGTTCAAGGTGCTGTTTACTTTGTTATGATGTATGCAATGATGGGATTTGAATGGACAGCCTCAAAGTTCTTTTGGTTCCTATTTTTCACATACTTTCACCTTTTATGGAATGATGGCTATAGCCTTGTCGCCGGACCTGCACGTTTCATCCATTATCTCAGGTGCAGTTTATGGAATGTGGAATTATTTTCAGTATTCATAATCCCTCAACCTGTAAGTTCTTTTCAACTGCTACTTTTTCTAATATTTCAAGTCCTTTTACTTTTTCTTAAAATAATCTATGGTTGGCATACTGCAGAGGATGCCTGTATGGCGGAAATGGTACTATTGGATATGTCTAGTGGCTTGGTCCTTAAATGCATTGGTTACATCACAATATGGAGATCAAAAGCATACACTTGAAAAAGGAGAAACTGTGGAGTGTGGAGCATTTTTTGAGAAGTTATTTTGGTTTCAATCATGAAATACTGGGATTAGTTGCAGCTGTAATTCTTGGATTTGTGGTGCTTTTTGCATTTACTTTTGCTATTTCCATTAAGTTTGTCAATTTCCAGAACCGGTAGGATTTCCCTTTGTTTTTCTCAGGAGCGAAGAAAGGTATGCTTTAAGTAAAAAAGTACTTGAGCCTTAAATCTATTGTAAAAGGACTTCATGACAAAAATTACTGTTCTTTTCCATTTGAGATAGCTCAATTTTCATCGAATGTATTTATTGGTAGCAATTATCTCGTCTGTTGGTCTTGCATTTTCTGGCAATAAATGCGAGGGAGACACTGGACAAAGGCTTGTGCACAGAGAGGAAGACAACTTAAATATTATTTTTGGGCTGGTTGTGATTGCTGTTAGGTGTCAAAAAAACAGTTTTAGAATTTTTTTAATTTAATTGACTGATTTTTTTAATTTTTTATAAACTGTTTTTCTCAAAAAATTTTCTTGAAAAAAAAAAGTATCTATTTACCTGCTTATTTTTAAAAGTAATTTTCAAAAATCAAAAAATTTTAAAATAAAATTTTTTTCTCTAAAAACGCTTTTGGCAAATAAAATACCAAACATGCCCACCAAGGGAATTGTTGGTGGTGGAATTATTGTTGTTTTCCAAAATTAAAGGGATTATACCTAATCTTTGCTCTCCATAATAATGCAAAACAATGCATGTTGTTGTGGGTCATACAAGCTACTTTTCTTACTTCAACACTGATGCGAATTGTTGGATACTAACGTCATATTATATAAAGCAAATATCATTTCATTTCAAAAGTCCATATTAGAAATTAAGAAAATATTTAACTCATAATTTTATTCTTTATGATTATTTATATAAAGCAAATCTCTTAAATAATTAAATAACTAACTATAAATGTCTACAAGAAATAAAAAAATATAATTACACTTTTTTTCTCAACCATTCAATATCTTATAATCCAGAGAGAATATAATCTGAATTTGCACTAGACATACTTATTAAGAAATATTTATACATATAACTCGCATTCGAAATCTCTAATTAAAAAATAAAGAACTCGAAATTTCTAATTAAAGGAGAAAAAACTTCTACCATCTTATTTCGTCATTTGAGAGTTATAAACATAATTATATTTTAATTTATAACTTTGAAGTAAAACTTAGACTTACAAGTTTAATATGAAATCACATTAAAAAATGAAAATGGACATCATAAAAAAGTGCATTAATTATAAATATGGAATAAAGATATTGAAGGTGGAAAATTGGAGATTGGTTGGCATTGAAGGCACAAATGCGAATGAATCTGAAGTTTGTTAATGTGAAATCACTTATGGGGTGCCATAATAAAGTCACTACAAGTGTTTGGGTGAAAAAAGCCCCCTATCTTATGTGCAACATGACAACGTTAGATTGTTTTTTTAGGTTCCTATTGATTACAACCTCACCAACTAAAGGGAAACACTTCCTTTCCTCTGCCGCAACCCTATCCAACATCCATTATCCTTCTTAAAATTTCATCAAAATAAAGTAGAAACGGAGATCCTTATTAGTATGTCTTTCTGTTTTTAAGACATAAAGTAATAAAAGTGAACATATTGTGATAATATAATTAGGCATTTTTCTTTATTGATAATGATAGATAAAAACAAGGCTAAACCCATACATATTTGTTTTTGTTAGCTTGTATTTATGACACATAAGCCCTTAATGCAATACACCAACGTTAAATTTTTATGTAATATTAATTTTTCAGGATCCTTATTCGTTCTTATGCAAAAAGGTGTATTATAGATAAACAAGGGAAATGAACGGTACAATTGGTTCAATCACTTTGATTTCATTAAAAAATATATAAGGCACATATCCTCTTAAAAAGTTTATAATAATAAGTTTAATAATCAAATGAGATTAAGCATAATTATTTAAACTACCGTATCCCATTTTCAAAATGTTGTATGAAGATTGTCTACTACAAAATCATAAACTTTTCTAATTTTTTAGAGAAATGTTAACCACAATAATTCTCACCATTTAATTAGTTAATGAGTAGTTATTGTAAAAGGAAAACTCCTAATATAATTAATTGTTCTTTTTATTCTTTCAAAATAAACGCCAATCAACCAATGACATAGTAAGTAATTGTTGGGAATATTTTTAAAAATTTTAAAAACTTTTGATAAAAAATATTTTATCAAATAAATTACAATAAAAAATCTATTAATTAAAATTGTTTCATATTACTTATAAAATAATTAATTTACAGAAATTATATCTTTTGATGTCAGATGTAGATGCTCACACAAAATTTTACTAACGTTTCCGTCCGTACATATTTTTCAGACAATTCTCAAATTTGATTGTACTAGGTGGGTGGACACTTTGTGCACTACAAAAATAAGTAATTAGCAATGGAACAACCAAGATCAAAAACTAACAAAGAAAATTATTTTCTTTGCACTTAGCTTTTTTGATCTTATAATGTTATGAATTTTCTTCTTTCTCTAAGAGAACCAAAAGAAAAAAATATTTAACAAAAATATTTTTCTTCATTCATGGTTTTCTCTTTAAAAGAAAATTTTTGTTCTTTAAATTCTTGAAAGAAATAGTTCAACAATAATAAATCACTCCATTCTCCATTAATTGGACTTATAGATATATTTACCTTTTGCAATCTAAAATCTTATCTTGAATAGATTAGTTAGATAAGAGAAGAATAAGATAATCATATCACTTATTATCTTATTTTCTATTTTAAATAGAAAATAAATAAAAGATATCTATAATTAGTTATGAAATTATTTCAAATCAACATAAAATATCATTTTATCTCTATCAAATAATTTTTTTATTTTAAATTTAATTCTAATTAAATTAGAATATATAAAATTTAAAATAATGATTTGATAAGAAAAAATTTCTTCTCTACATATAATCCAATAAGATTTTACCTTTGTTCACTTATAGACCCAAGGTTCAATATACTAATTAATAAAAATATGTAATGGTACAATCAATCAACTGAGCTAGTCCAGGAATCATATAAGTATATACAATAGTGGTTACAAATAATTTATCCATAATAAAATAGACTCAATTATTAATTCTAAATTTATTCTACTAAAAGATTAGAAATTCCATAATTATATGTTATCAGGAATTAATATAAATTTGATCAATGTCACATTGATTTCTTTACTTTATAATCCTTTGTATAATATTGATAATTAAATTAATATATCAATTGTCCAATCAATTTAATTACATTTTGTACTTTGACACTAATGATCATATTTCAATAATCTTATTATAAAAATTAATTTATAATTATTGTTGATATACTCTAGCTAGAAAATTAAATGATCAAATATCAAAAATCAGTCAAAAGATATTTTATTACAAATTCTATATTGTTAATTCATAATTATCACTATTCAAAAAACTCTCATCAAGTTATTGAGAAATATTAACTTTTAATTAAGTCTCACTTATTAGTAACTCAAATGAAATAATATTTATAAATATGAAATTATAATTAACTCAAGATTAAGATTAGAGTAAATCAATGCCTATGAAATTTAATAAGTTTGACATTTATTTAATTAATTAAATCTCAATTTTGATCCAGTTCAATGTAGACAAACTACATTAGTAAATTTATACATGATTAATGAATTTTACTACAGTCTAAACATAAATAAAGTGTCCAACTTTATTTATCAATTGTGAACATAATTATTTAATCATAAGATAACTTGTATGTATATTTTTTGTGATTATCTGTGAAAATCATATAAATACATATATTATAGTTAAAAGGACATTTGTTCAAAGTTGGTATGCAAACAAGATATAATGAAATACCTTATTAATTTTACTAACATCAGAAAATGTAAATGTAATAAATATATAATATGCTCTGAAGAGCATATAATCCCAATAATCTCCCATTGGCTCTCAAAGCATTTCACGCATGCCCATAGACTCTAAGTACAAGTAAAAAGATTTTCCAGCTAAAGTCTTAGTAAAAGGATCTATCAAGTTATTTGTTGAAGCTTACTAGGTGACCTCTACATCTTCTTTTTGTACTATCTCTCTAATCAAATAAAATTTTCTTTCAATGTGTTTTGTGTCGTGTGGTTTCTTAGTTCCTTTGATTGAGCTATTGCACCACTATTCCTCAAGATATTGTAGGAATTTGCAACGCCAAAGCAATTTCTTTTGCAGCTTCAAAAGCAGTCACATATTCAATTTCAATTGTGGAGTTTGCAAAACAACTTTATTTCACACTCCTCCAACCTACAACTCCACCTCCTAAAGTAAAAACATATCCTGAAGTTGACTTTTTAGAATCCTTATCTGACATAAAGTCATAATCTGTATATCATAATTGTAAAAGGTCATCACTAGCATACACAAACATATAATTATTAATTCTTTTCAAATACTTTAGAATATGCTTTGATTGTAGTCCAATGTTAAATATAATCCCAACAATCTCCCACTGGCTTTAAAAGCATCCCACGAATACATATAGATTTTAAGTACAAGTTAAAAGGTTTCTCAGCTAAAGCCTTAGTAAAAGGATATGCCAAGTTATTTGCCGAAGCTATCTGGATGACATCTACATCTCCTCTTTGTACTTCTCTCTAATCAAATAAAATTTTCTTTCAATGTATTTTTATTTTGTGTAGTTTCTTGGTTCCTTTGACTGAGCTACTACACCACCATTGTCACTATAAAGTTTAATAGAAGTAGAGGTTAAAGGTACCACCTCAAGATCTTATAGGAATTTATAAAGCCAAACAACCTCTTTTGCAGCTTCAGAAGTAGCCACATATTCAGCTTCAGTTGTGGAGTCTGCAACACAATTTTGTTTCACACTCCTCCAACTTACAACGCCATCTCCTAAAGTAAAAACATATCCTGAAGTTGACTTTTTGGAATCCTTATCTAACATAAAGTCAAAATCAATATCCTACTAGTAAAAGGTCATTACTAGCATACATAAGCATATAATTCTTAGTTCTTTTCAGATACTTCAAAATATGCTTGATTGTAGTCCAATGCTGAATACCAGAGTTAGACTAATATCAACTGACTATTCTAATTGCAAAATAAATATCTAATCTAGTACACAATATAGCATACATGACACTTCCTACAGCTTCCACATAAGGAATCCTTCTCATTTGTTCAATTTCTTCATGAGTCTTAGGTGATTGATCATTTGAAAAAATAATTCCATGTCTGAAAGGTAAAAAACCTTTCTTGAAAATTTCCATGTTGAATCTAGCCAAAATGTTGTCAATATAAGCAACTTGAAACAAAGCTATAGTTTTATTCTTTCGGTCTTTAAGTAATTTGATCCCAAGAATATAACTAACTTATCCTATGTCTTTCATATTAAACTGATTTGCCAACCAACTCTTAACATTATATAACGTCCCTAAATCATTTCCAATCAATAAAATCTCATCCACATAAAGAATTAGAAAGGCTACAAATTTTTCTTGAATCTTTTTATAAACACAAGGCTTGTCAATGTTTTAATTGAATCCAAATGATTTAATTGCTTCATCAAACCCGATATTCCATGGCTAGAATACTTGTTTCAATCTATTAATGGATCTCGGCAACTTGCATATTGTGACGCCTTACTTATAAGAAAGGTACCACAAGATTAGGGATAATTTTATATATATAAGAAAGGTATCACAAGATTAACTAGATAAATTTGTCTAAATTAAAAAAACTAATTTAAAGTAATCCATTTATTTATATTGGATTAGGCTTATCGTTCTAATTATATATATATATATATATATATATATATATATATATATATATATATATATCACCATGTCATATATATATATGGTAGTTAATTAGATTGCATAGTTGATTATTCGTGGCATACTAGACTCATACATAACTGTTTAAAAATATAATATCAAAATATAAGACATGTTCCTAACCAAATACAAGAAGTGTTTATCAAAATCCATATGCATGGTCAAACTCAAAAAGAAAAGTGATAAGCAATCAACCCTCTAACTAAGTCTCTTGGGCCTTCTCTGATATGGGTTTGGATTTCTTCTTGACTAACTTCATGATCTACTATATAGCTCCAATATCTGCTTGAGAAAAACTCACGCTAAGTTATCTCTAACTTAGTGGTACATATATGTATAAAAGTTTTTCTCAAGAAGTCACACAAATGAATGTCTCAAATAAATTATGTCACTTTAAATTTTATTTCAAATTTGACATATAAAAGAAATAAGTACATGACATAAAAAGAAATAAACATAATAACCTCATTCAATAATTAAATTATCACTACTTTGTAAGCATTTCATAATTTTTTACTTATGTAAATAAATAAATTTTCATATTTCATTTCATAAATCATGAGCCCAACATCTCGTTTTTGGACTGTCTAGATATGGGATGTGAGATAGGAATGCTCACGGAACTTAAGTCAACCTACTCACCATAATCTCAAGTTAAAAGCGCTTGCGGAGCTTCAGTCATCTTGAATGAATATAACCACATCATACATGTCATTAGGATCAGGGGTGCTCTCGGAGCTATACCCACCCTGTCTCTAAATCATATAAATATCGATATCGTAACTTTCCTGTAATGGTGCATCATCTATCCTATGTTAGTCATCAGGTAGAGAAATGAACAATTAAAATCATTAATTAATTGATTTTAATCATGTCTTACTTGTCATAACCATGTATCAACATAATTACAGGTTCACAATTTATTTCAAACTCATATAATAATATGATATTCCATCAAATATTACCATAGTACTACATTCCTAATTAATAATATTTTCATAATTTAAAATCATGTAATATTATATTAGTTTATCATGTTGACATATAATTTATGTCATGCACACACAAACATGCATTAGGACAAACTATAATACATATATGTACAAACCTTAATAGTATTTTCCTTTCCAAATATAAACTCGACGCTTGTTTACTTTTGTTATTTTTCCTCTTGTTGAGATCCTAATTTAAAAATATAATTATTTAATAATTTGTTAAAATATTTGTTCTTAATATAATACAAATAACTAAAATTTCTCTTAAATTGGTACATGAACTCTTAGGAATTTTGGCTCTATAATTTTTTCTACACTTATCAAATTTATATTATTATTGTTTCTAATTAAATTTAATATGCAATACTATAACATACTAAAATTTCAGAATTTTTGGACTATTACACAATTTTTAGTGCAATTTTAATTATTGCTCTCTTTTCTGCCCTTAGTTAGTTTTTGGGTACTATATTCAAAAATTCATATATTTCAACGTGTATATTTAATTATTATGAAATTTTTGTACATGACTGAAGAAGGTAATTTGGAACTTTTTTTTTACTATGTTTTCAAACTCTGTCTCTAAGGTATACAAACAATAAAGAATCTATAACTGATTTAGAATAGAATGATAACCTGACCAATTTATTTATTAAGGTTATAACTCAAAAAATAAATAACATTTTAAGGTAATACTTTCACAAAAACCTAGCTAAGATATATATGTAAAATTTTCATGTTTTGAATTTTGGCTGATTCAATCTAAAAATAGATCAAATATGAGGATAAAATTACCGAAATTGCACAGGTATGTAGAACCGACTCAATTAAGGAAAATTTATAGATAATTTGACTATAACCCAGTCTACATAAGAGATATTTATACTAAAATTTGTAGAAACCTATATGACATATAGGTCTACAATTTTTATTTTTTAAGTTACCTTAGATTCAATTCTTAGGATGATCAAATTAAGAAAAAACCATAGGATATTTTGTTAGTACTTCTCCCTGAACCAGTTTCACTCAAAAGAGTTTATCTCTTTATATAATTAAAATAATAAATAAGACATAAATAAACAACTTTTATATTTGGAACTTCTCTAAATTCGATTAATAAAACCATCAAAATTAAAGTACAATAGACTGATGTAAACACAACCTTAATAGTTCTAAATAATACAATAACAGTGGATAATATATTACCTACCAAGAAATATTTATTTGAAGTGATTTTGATGTAAATATTGAGTGGGATGATGATGAATTTGGGGTTTTTGTTGGGAGAAATGAGAAGAATGAAGATAAAATGGGTAGAAATATGTAGAAGCTAGGTTATATAGGACCAAACGGAAGTCTTCATCGACTTTCCCATTTCTTTTTCTTTTTTTTATTGTGCCCATTTTTTTCATTTCATTTTCATTTTTTTATTATTTCTTCATTTTTTTAATTTTATTTATTAACTGTTATTTTTACATATTTGCTTATATCTAGTTCATTTAATTTACCAAAAGTATAATTTAATTATATGGTCTAATTTAATCAAATTTATCATGTTAATCAATTTAATTTATTTTAATTTCTAATTTAGTCATTTATTTAATTTATTTTAATCTCTAATGTATATCATATGATTTATATACATATCACATAGTTATTGTAATTAGAATCTAATTAGTGGCCATTACACAAATCATGTGTTCTTGACATTTCGTTATGAATCCTTCTGGTTACTGCATATAGATGTCTTCTTCAAGGTTTCCATTAAGGAAAACAATTTTGACATCCATTTATCATATTTCATAATCTAACACTACAGTAACGGAGATTATAATTCTAATGGATTTAAGCATAATTATTAGTAAAAATGTTTCATCATAATCGATTCCCTCTTTCTAACTATATTATTTTGCTACCAATCTAGCTTTGAATGTTTCCGTATTCCCATTTACTCATCTTTTTGTCTTGTAGATCCATTTGCATCCAATAGATTTTACTTCATTTGGTGCCTCCATAAGTTCTTAAACCTTATTGGAATACATGGATTCCATTTCTAGGTCTATAGCCTTTTTCCATTTCTGAGCATTTCCATCCTTTAAAGCTTTATTGTAACTAGTAGAATCTTGTACGTCTTGGTCCAGGATAGCCTTATAGGCTTCTCCCACCAACTTGTACCTTGCTAGTAATCTAGTTACCTTCCCATTATGATGAGATTCTATAGGTTATTGCTCTTCAGGGATATTCTTATGATATTCTAATTGATCTTTTTCTTCTTCTTGAGAAACCTGTGTAGAATTCTGAATATCAATCCGATCATCAAATAATTCTTCCAAAACTACCTTGCTAATTGGTTTGAAGTTATTCATATAGTCTTGTTCGAGCTAAGTAGCTTTAGTTCTAATCAATACTTTTCTTTCCTCAGGACTATAAAATAAACCTCATCTTATTCTTTTAGGGTAACCTATAAACATACAAACTTCTGAACGAGATTATATCTTATATGCCTTAAGTTTTAGCACATGTGCAAGAGTACCCCAATTATGGATGTCGTAAACTAGGTTTATAGCCTGACCATAGTTTCTTAAGGGTCTTAGGTACTGATTTAGATGGAAATAAGTTCAAAAGATACATTGTTGTATTTAAGGCATATCCCCAAAACGAGATTGGCAAAGTAGAATAATTGAGCATATATCTCACTATATATAATAAAGTTATGTTTCCTTCTTCAGCAACACCATTTTTTTGTGGTGTACCTAAAGCTATCAATTAAGATATAATCTCATTCTCACCTAAAAAAATCTTGAATTCTCCGGAGAGATATTTACCACCCCGATCATGACGAAGTTTTTGTATGTTTTCATCTAATTATTTTTTTTTGCCTCAGCCTTAAACTCTTTGAATTTTTCAAAAGTTTCAAACTTATGGCGCATTAGATAAATATAACCAAAATTTGAGTAATCATCAATGAATGTGATGAAATGTTCATATCCTCATTAGGTATCTGCATGTACTAATTCTAAAGATAATGTGGCACGTTCTCATTTGGCTGAAAATGACATTTTTGTCATTTTTCTATCTAAATAGGATTCACAAGTAGGCAATGATTCAAATTTTAATAAACCTAAAAGTCCATCTTTGATCATCAATTGTAACTTGTTAGGGTTTATATGACCCAAATATAAATGCCAGAGGTAAGTTTGGTTGAGAGAAACTTTCTTTTTCTTAGATATATGCAAATGCTCATTATCAATTTTTGTGTCATGCATAACATGAATCTTTGGACTTAAATGATATAAATTATCCATCAATGTATCATAATAAATGAAATTGTCATTCATATAAATAGAAACTGAGGAATTAAAGTTTACAAAATGCCCTTGTTTAAATAAACAAGCAACTAAAATTAAATTCCTTTTAATGTATGAAATATAAAGACAATTATTAAAAACTAAAGTCTTATTATTAAAATATAAAGTGACTGACCCAATTCCTTGTGCTAAGACATATTGACTTGTTCCCATCCACGACTTTATATTGCCTTCACTTAGCTTCCTGGTTTCCTAAAACCAAAAAAGTGAGTTAGAAATATGATTTGTTGCACCAAAAATCTATAATTCAGGTATTTGTAAAATTTTGAACAAAACAAGCCTCAATAACAAAAAGATTCCCTTTACCTGATTTCACAATCTTAGAGCAGTTTTTTTCCAATGTCCTTTAACACCACACTTAAAGCATTTGCCTTTAGACTTTCCATCTTTCTTGGTGCTAAGTGACTTCTTTTTTCCATATTTTTTCTTTTTCTTATTTTGCGGCTTGCCTTTTGACTTCTCTTTAAAGCTTCCTTGAGATTTTTTATATTTGTAAATCTCTTCAACTGAATGAAGTTCATTTATGAGTTCAAACATAGTTAACTTCATTTTGTTCATATTATAATTAACCTTGAACTCATTGAATGCATTAGGTAAAGATTTGAGCACCGTATCAATTTTAGTCTCATCATCAATGTAAGCTCTTTGAATCTCAGTCTCACTCAAAAATTCAATTATTTTTAACACATGATCATGAACTCTAGTGTCCTTTCCCATTTTGATATTATAAATACCACACGATGTAGTTTGTTTTGTTAATCATGTGCTCTATCCGAATATTTGTTCAAGACTAGCCATGATCTCAGCAGTTGTCTCCATAGTGATATGTTGTATCTGGAGAACATTAGAAATCAATGCTAATATATATCACTAAGCCATTTCATTGGCCTTATGTCATTTCTTATATGACATCTTCTGGTTTCTATGTGTATCATCAGTAGAGACCTCATGACATGGCTAGGTAAGGCAAAATTTGTAATTCTCAACAGTGAGAACTATAAATAAATTTGTCTTCCAGTCAACAAAATTTTCACGAATTAACTTATATTGATTAAGGATGACAGTGAATGGATTAAAGGATGCAATTTTCTAAAAATAAAACAAACATGCATAAGAATTTAAAATAAATATGCAATATTTGATAATGAATGCCAAAATAAAATAAAAGCATTATTCATATTGCAACAATAATCTAATATCTTATTTCAGCAATCTATCCATAGGGGAAGTCATGTCTAAACATATTAGGCCCAATTAGTTAATTGATTATTTCTATCAAGTAACCTTGATAAATAATTATTGTTATCCTTTTAGACCAAAAATTTATTAATAGACTTTGTCATGAATGTTTAATAATAAATTTTTGTTGAGTGTAATAACCATTGTTTAAATTTTAATATTTTGCTCTAAAAAACAGTCATAGTAGGGATTAACAATTTTTACAAAAAAATATTTTGATTTTATTTTTTGAAATCCAATCAAATAAAATATTTAATATGTACTCTCTAAAGAGAGCATCATTGTACCATGAAGTCGAGTACATATAATTTTATTAATGAATTAACAATGGAGCCCGAGGAAAAATTATCCTGAATTTTTATTCTCCCACTCAATATTTTTTATTTTTAAAAGCTTTGGTTTTTGTTTTAAAATTCTATTGTTAATTATATATCTCCTAATAATAATATTTAGATGATATTTAATATTATTATATACATGTAAATATGGCATATTAAAAACTCTTGATCTCGGTTCAACATTAATTTTTTATATTATTATTTTAATGATGAGGCTATCTTTCAACGTGAGCACAAGTACCAAAAGTCAAGCCTTATCATTTTTAAAAAAATTTAATGACAAGGCTTAATTAATATTTCTTCAACCATTACAAATTAAAAGCCAAAGCCTCATCTTTCTCACATGCAGCAATGAGGACAACGATTTCCCACAGGAATGATTTTTTTGATCATATGGGACACAACAACAATTTCAACGATTTTTTTTTTTAATACAGGACAAACCTATATCTCATTTAGAGGTTTATAGTAAATATATATAAAAAAATCAAGAAGGAAACATGGTGATGATAGACTACCCTTCTTGTTAAAATCCCAAAAATTAAATACAAACAAAAATCTATCATGAATTGAGGCGAACCGTAATTAAATAATTATAATTAACCACCAAGTAAAATAAATAGCTAATAAAACATATTATCAAAAAGATAAAATTAGATCTGAGTGCCACTCATCTTACATATGCATAATACAATAATAAAAAAATATAGATTTCATATAATTATTTGCCTATGATACTAATTGTCGAGAATATTTTTATGCATTTTAAAATACTTTTGATTAAAAATATTTTATCAAATAAATCATAGCAGAAAAATCTCTAAATTAAGACCATCTCATATTATGTATAAAATAATTAATTTATGGAAATCATACATTTTGATGTCAGAGGTCGACACTCACACAAAATTTTGCTAACATTTTCATTCGGACATATCTTTCAGACTATATTCAAGTTTGATTGTACTAGGTGAGTGAGTACCTTGTGCACTACAAAACTAAAAAATTAACAATGGAACAATCAAAATCAAAAACTAACAAAGAAAATAAAAACTATTTTATTTGCATTTACCTTCTTTGATTTTGTAATTGTGTGAATATTTTTCTTCCTCTAAGAGAACCAAAAGAAAAAATATTTAACAAAAATATTTTTCTTCATTCATGGTTTTCTCTCTAAAAGAAAACTTTTGTTCTTTCAATTCTTGAAAGAAATAGTTCAACAATAATAAATCACTCCATTTTCCATTAATTGAACTTATATATATGTTTTTCCCTTTGCAATATAAAATTTTATCTTGAATAGGATTAGTTGGATAAGATAAGGATTAGATAAAGATAAGATAATCATATTACTTATTGTCTTATTTTCCTTTTTAAATAGAAAATAAATAAATGATATCTATGATTAGTTGTGAAATTATTTCTAATCAAGATAAAATATGATTTTATATTTATCAAATATTTTATCTATTTTAAATTTAATTAATCTAATTAAATTAGAATATCTAAAATTTAAAATAATTATTTGATAAGAAAAAATTTCTTCTCCCCATATAATCTAATAAGATTTTACCTTTGTTCACTTATAAACCCAATTATGTTCAATATGTTAATTAACAAACATATGTAATAATACAATTAATTTGTAACGTCCATCAATTTAAGCGTGAGTAATTAATATATTTAATAGTTACGATTAAAATTATTAAAGTCTAAATTCGGGAATAAAATGTAATAAAAAAATTTATAAGTGAATTTTATTAAGTTATGTGTTTTTAATAAAAGTGTTAGAAATATTGAGTAAGTTAATAAGAAATAGGTAAAAATAAAAAATTTAAAAGAATATTTGACAAAAACAATGAGAGACCTAATAGGATATTTAACATAAGTATAAAAGACTATTTTTCATTCTTCTTCTTCCATTTTTCAGAACTTTAACCATCTTCCTACTCTCACATACACAAATCCTCTTTTCTTTTACCTATCTCTTTCTTCTTCTTCTTCTTCCTCCCCTCCCCCCCTCCCAAAAACTTTAAAATAACCATAAAAGCTTGAGTTTTAAAATGGTTAAGGTTTTATTGTGTCAATATTTGTACATATGAGTATATTTATTTTTTTGTGTATTTTATTTGTAATTTAATGATGTTTGATATTGAATGATAATTGAATAAATAACTTAGATATATTTGATGATTAGGCTAAAATTCATTTGGAATAGTCTTGACATATTCAATCACATCTTTTGCTCTAGAATTTGGATCGAGATGAAAAAAATTGGAATTCAAAGAGGACACATAGATCTAAAAATCTTATAAATAATGTAAACACTATATCTGATTGCAAGTTTATCTAAAATTAGTTACAAAATCTCGGACCTAGAAATACCAAAAAATACTATATAGATTTTCATTGAATACTGTATGATAATTTGGTTATATCTTTTATTTTGGATGGAAAATTAAAATAGACATATGAATCTAAAATTCTTATGGAGTGTGAATATCATCTATGATTTAAAATTGAACCTAAAATTGATTACAAAATCCCAAATTTGGAAGTACTCAGAAAATATTGACATAATTTTTACTGAATACTATATGGTTATTTGACCATAACTTTAGTTAGAAAATCAGATTTATGTGATTCTTTTTGCATATGAAAGCTAACATATTAAATTAAAAATTCATAGAAAATCATGAGTTCAAATTAAAAACATAAATAGGTGAAAATGTAATATAAAATCAAGATAGAAATATATCCAAAAATAAAAATTTAGTAATTTAGTCTTCCAAATATTTTATGACATATATGTGTGTGTGTGTTTTAATTGTAAATAATTTGATAATAATTATCTTTATAATTTATATGGTATATTAGCTAAGTTAATTTAGTATATATATGAGTTAATGAATATATAACATTTGTAAGTCACCAAAGGCAAGATTCGGTATGATAATTTAAAATACATATATGATATGTATGACATAACATTATGATTATGATTATATGTTTTATGAGATACTATATTATTGATTCAAATAACATAGCATGATATATATATATATATATATATAGGGACATGTATTATATATTTAAGGTATAAAGTCATAAAAATATATGGTTGAAAAAATGTATAACTTTGATCATATGAATATGCATATGATGAGATATATGGATAATAACGAATAAAAACTTACGACTTGTATATGTGTTAAACCAGTGAATCAGGTATGCAATATTCTCTATTAATATATAAAGAATTGATTTTTAATATTGCTATAAAAATTATTGTAATATATGGAAATATTAAAAAAGGAATATGGTTTGGTACCATGAAGATATATATATATATATATATATATATATATATATATATATATATATATATATGTCATTTTGTGATCTAATGTACAAGTGTGCATATTAACATAGTAGGAAAGTATGAATCACATGAGTGTATACGTATATCAAAATATGAACACAAATTGAATAATTATAAATATGGAATTGTTAGGACATATCATGAATGCATGTATAAATTTTTACACACATATGTGCTACTAAGTATTTGGTTGCTTAGCATGTGGTTATTTTTCTATACGCAGATCTGGAACCTATAGAGAGAAATTAATGGGAGGAGAAGTAAACTCATATAAAATCAAATAAAGTAAATTCACATTAAAAAATTGGTACTTTGCATGACATACATTTTATTATTATCTACATGTCATAGGTTATGAATATAGTTATGGTTTTTAAAAATTGTACATATCTTTTTTATGACGAGAATATGCAATTTTATTTGGGTTATATGTATTTTATAAATATCGGCTAATAGAAGTCCAAACATATATTTTATAATACAGACATAGTTTATCGATTCCGCATATAGTATAAGTTAATTAATTAGATAATGTATTGCTATTATGTGAAAATAAAAAAAAGGTTAAAATATGATAAAGATAATAACTAAAATAAAAAAAATTAAATTGAACCGGATTTCAAGTTAATAGGCTTGTGACATTTTCTTATATAGTTGAGATTATTTCTAACTATATGAAATGGTATTACACAATTAATTGAGCTAGTTCAGGGATCATATAGACACATGTAATAGTAGTTACAAATAATTTACCTATAATTAAATAGACATAATTATTAATTCTAAATCTATTCTACTAAAAGATTGGATATTCCATAATTGTATTTAATCAATGATTAATATAAATTTGACCCATGCCATATTGATTTCTTTACTTTATAATAATTTATACAATATCGATAATTAAATTGATATTTTAACTGTCCAATCAATTTAATTGCATTTTGTACCTTGACACTTGCTAATTTTCTCTAATAGTTATATTTCAACAATCTTATTATAAAAATTAATTTATAATTATTGTTAACATACTTTGGCCAGAAAATTCAATGATCAAGTACCGAAAATCTTTCAAGAGATATTTTATTACAAATTATATATTATTAATTCATAATTATCACTATTCATAAATACTCTAATCACTTTTAATTAAATCTTATTTATTAGTAACTCAAATGAAAATAATATTTATAAATATGAAATTATAATTAACTCAAGATTAAATTTTGAGTAAAATCAATGCCTATAATATTTAATAAAATTGACAGTTATTTAATTAATTAAATCTCAAATTTGATCCAGTTCAATGTAAAAAATCACATTAGTAAATTCATACATTATCAAGACAAATTATTCAATGAATTTTACTACAATCTAAATATAAATAAAGTGTCCAACTTTATATTATCAATTGTAAACATAATTAGTTAATCATAAAATAATTTGTATTTATGTCTTTTATAATTATTTGTAAAAATCACATAAATACATATAATATGATTAGAAGGACATTTGTTCAAAATTGGTATGCAAATAAGATATAAAAAAATACCTCATTAATTTTGTTAATATCATAAAATATAAACTGTAATAAATACATAATATGCTTTGAATAGCATAAAATCCCCAACAGTTATATAACACTTGTTTTTTTTTTTGGAAGTAAAAATATTTAAAGGTTTAATTGTCGGTGAGATAATCACTTATTCACTTCCTAGAACATGTTTTTTCTATAAAAATAAAATAAAATGGTGGTGACTAGGTAGGTAGTCAAGGTAGGTATGTAAAAATTTGTCTTCCATTACCTAATATACTCATATGGGTCACCTCCTAAAAAGCCAGTTCTATCAAATTCAAAGGTCAACTCAATTTTAAGAAGGCTAAATTTATGAACAATATTATTTCATTTTTGTAATCTCTCTCTTTTTTTTCTATAAAAACCAAGAGAATTTTTGTTTCACACAGCTCTAAAAATTAAAAAAAAAAATCAAAAAAGGATATAAAAGATTCAGCCCCATAGAATATTATATAATACAAAGTTGATTGAATAAGTTCAGCTTCCATGGATATATAGCTAAAAACAGAAATTGAGAGATCTAATAGTTTCTTAATTAGATATTTATTACATATTTACAATCACATTTAGAGTGGAGGAATGAGAAAAGACAGAGGTTTAAATCACATTCAACCTTCTATAATTCATCTGATTTATTGATTTTAAATTATACATAAAATTCAAGCATATGTGCTTATAAGCTTAAAAAAATTGAATAAAACAAACAACCTGATAAATTATGCTAAATAAAATAGCATGAATATAATTCAGGCTAAAAAAAAAGAAAAATAGTAGAGATGATTTATATTTTTCCTTCCATGTTTTGTGGAATTAAAAGAACAGAATTGACAATATCAAATTACCAATGACTCAATTGTTTGAAAAAGAAAAAAAAATCAATAAAAATCAATTCAAATAGTAATAGTAATTAATAAAATGAGAGTTCTTATATTCAATATTCGGTTTCTATCAAGAAAAAGTAAGAAAAAGAAAAAAAAAATCAGAGATATTGGTGGATCTGGAATTAATATGATAAGTAGCGTAAAGCAAAAGTGAAAAAAGAAAAGGCCATAAAGACTTTATTTGCATAACTAGGGAGGGGCATATCTATTTGAAAAGGACAATAGCAAATAGAATAACACCAATCACTCCTTGAAATTAGTAAAAAATAATAGTTTTCAGCTTGTCTTTTTCACTCTGATTTTTCACATTGTCTAACTTACTCAAAAATTAGCAAGTACTATTTTTCTCTTGCTAAATTTGACATTTCACCTCAGTTTGAAATCAAAAAAGAAAAAAAAAAATCATATTCCACCAATCCTGGGTTTTGTTTTTCTAGTACCCAAGATTAGTGGGGCAATTATTTTTAATTCTATTTTTAAAATTAGTTTAATGAAGAATGATAATAAAAAAATATAATAGGAAGAAAAGGACAACTTCGTCTTCCAAAGTTTCAAGAGTCAATAATGTCATCTTATTGTATATTATTTTGTCCTGTTAATATATTTTAATATATTCACCTTAAAAATTATGCGATAATAAAAAAATAATTTAAAAAGGTGTTTGAAATTGTTTTAGATGTACAATTTTTTTTAAATTTTTTTAAATTATTTTTTTAAATGTATTTTTTAAAAAATATTTATTTATTTGCATAGTTTTCAAAATTTAAAATAATTAAAAATAAATTTTTTTAAAAATATTTTTTCTAAATTCAACGATAAACGGATCATAATAGTCAGATACTTATAAAACATTAGATATAATTAAAAAGACTTAGAGTGTATTTAAAATTGCTGTTAGATGTCTAAAAAGTACGTTTAAAATTTTTTCGATTTAATTAACTGATTTTTTTTAATATTTTATAAATTATTTTTCTCAAACATATTTTTAGAAAAAATATCTATTTACCTGTTTTTCTCTAAAAACAGTTTTCAAAACTCAAAAAATTTAAAAATATATTTTTTTTAAAAACGCTTTTACAAATACAATACCAAACAAACTATTATAAAATTTATCTAAATAAAAACTGTGTCCTAGAATTACTATCTATACATATTGTGACAAGCAACCGAATACCAATCAGGAGCTAATAATCTTAGTAAGCGCATAATAATATGCAATAATTAATAAAAAAATAAACTTGGTGGAAATATTTTGTCCATTTTTACTTTTACACTTAAAAATATATATTTTCTTAAATAAGGAAATGTGCATTATTTATGGCAATTAATAATGGTATAATATTTTGATTGCAAATTGAGGTTGTTTTTATGGTAAAAATAAAATTTTATTTTTATGAGAAATATCTTGATATAAAAATATGGGAATCAATTCCCTTTTAGAATTAATATTACAAAAAAATTGAGATATTGATACGAAATTTTTAGAAGATGTTAGAATTATTTTTGAGAAAAGATGTTAGAATTATTATTAATTAAACTCGGGTGTGATGTGATTATATAATAACGGTGTATAGATGTAGGAACCATATAACCATACAATATTTATTTGATTAAATAAAATTTTATTTTTTAAAATTAAAATGCTAAAACGTCGTCGTTAAAGTGAGTCCTGGGTCCTGGCAGTTTTTGAATGCTGTAGTGTAGCTACTCTCTCTGAGTCGTATTTAATTTTGTAAATGCTGGCACATAGGTGGTGTCCATTGAAACAGAGAGAGAAGAGAAGAAAACTGTCAACACAGAGTGAGAAGTGAGATGAGATCTCTTCTGCTGAAGGCCCCATTGAACTTTCCTTTGTCTTCCCCTTTTCCTCGATTAACTAAAACAAAAATAAAAAAATCCTGAAATCCCCCCCCCTTTTTTTAATTTTAATTTTAATTTTTTAGTCCTTTGGTTGCTGCTAATTCGGATTCTCGATCTGTCTTCTTCAGATATGGTCATTCTGCTTCGACTTCAATCAGTTTCCATGAAAATGTAGGAGCCCGGAGGACTTTCTACTCTGCAGGATGATAGTCTAAAGAGTTTTGAGTTTTTCTCAGAGAGTGGGACAGGAAAAGAAAAGTTTTTATTATTTATTTATTTATTTTGCAGAGATTTGGGTTTCTGGATTCACTCGACCCACTCTGATAAAAAGAGAAAACGCCGGGTTTTTGCGTTTTCTCTGTTCAAAACGGTGACAAAAAAGAAACTTTCTTTTCTGTTCAGATTCTTTTGTGGCATATTTTTTTTCAGATTCTGGAATCAATTTCAGGTGTACTTTGATACAATTTTATTTTATTTTTTTTTCCATTTTTGTGTCTTCCTGTATAGTGTAAAAAGGTTAAGTGCGCATCTTTCTTGTCTCTTCTCCATCCTTGCTTAACTGCAAACAGAAAGGGGTTTTGATCGAGGATTTTTATTATGTGGGCTGTATATTTGGAAGAAGTATAATATATGATTTCACTTTAGTTACATGGCTGTTTTCTAAAAGTGGTAGGCTTAAGAGAGGAATTTTGGAGGTTTCTGTTCTTGGAGAATTATTTATTGAACATGGCAGAAACTACCACAGAAATGCGATCTTTGGCCTTAACTCCAACATGGTCTGTTGCAACCGTGTTGACACTCTTTGTGGTTGTTTCTTTGATTGTGGAGCGCTCAATTCACAGGCTAAGTCATGTAAGTGCTATCTTGCCACTAACTTGTTATTTTATTTTATTATTATTATTTTTTATCTTCACTGTTAAACCAGAAGTGTATTGTTCCCTACCTTTCCCATTTAAATTTGCAAAAAATGTTATACTATGAGCGAGGAATTTTCTCTGAATATTTTCTGCCATTTGAAATGCATTAAGGTTTGAATTACAATTAAGTTAGAGGTGCAGAGTCACAGGATTTGACTTTAGGGATCTCATATATACCCCGGTTGAAGGGGCTATTCTTTATAGATCATCTTGCCTAATATTTGATGCAAAGATAGTTTATATGCTCAATTCCGGTATATTTATTAGTGAGATATCGTAACCTAGATAAGTTTGAACTAGGATATGCTCTCAAGAATATAATTATCAACAAAATGCAACAGTATATGATCATATTTTGGACAAGAATTTTAGTATATTTATCTTACTCCAATTCATTTAAATTAATATGCAGCCATCTGAGTTTTTATAGTTTCAGTGTTTACTATGACATTGTCATTCTTTGTTTCAGTGGCTGCGGAAAACCAACCGGAAACCTTTGCTTGCTGCTGTTGAGAAAATGAAAGAAGGTAGTTTGCTTATGCTCTAGCAGCAAAGAAACCTTTTTTTTCTTGGTTATGATTGATTCTTGTTAATTCCATCACTTGCTTTTTAATCATAAGTTTTTGGACTTGTCTTCAGAGTTGATGCTTCTTGGATTCATATCACTCCTTCTAACAGCTACCTCAAGCATGATAGCCAATATTTGCATTCCATCAAAGTTCTATGAGAGTAATTTTTCTCCTTGCTCTAGGTCTGAGATTGATGAGGAAAAGGAAGAAAGTTCATCCAAGGGACGTAAACTGCTGATGCTTTTCTTTCAACCTCTTTCTGAACGGAGAGTGCTTAATGTCTTAAATAAGAATACCTGCAAAGAGGCATGTCATTTATTTGTTTTGAAGTATCGCTTAGGATCTTACTTCATTATAATATGAGCTTTTTTGCAGAAGGGTTTCCCTATATGTATTAATTAACATCGCAATGCAGAGAAGAAATACAACAAGGAGGATATGAGGTATCCTCCATTAAATAAAACAATTAACTGGAATAAATAAATAAATGCTTTAAAGTCTCCAAAAGCATACTCATAATTCACCTCGAAAAGAAAAAAAAAGGCCATCAAATTAGTCTGTTGACTCTCTTAGGAAGGTTTCTTCACTTGTTCACTTTTTTGATTGTTAAATGTGTGACAGAAAATTTGTATTCTTTAATATAATCTTCTGACTCAATCCTTTCTCTTTATATTTGGAATGCACTATGTATGCTAATGACTGGTCTATTGATCAGGGTCATGAGCCATTTGTGTCATATGAGGGTCTAGAGCAGTTGCATCGCTTCATCTTTGTCATGGCCGTCACACATATATCTTACAGCTGCTTAACAATGTTGCTGGCTATTGTGAAGGTCAGAATTTGCCATAATTCCTCCCATTATACTGAAGAGATTTGCAGTTATAATTGTTGATTTTCTCAAGGGTGAACTTACTCTTGGAGTGGCTAAGTTTAGTGCAAATATAAATATTTTTCTTATGCTATTCTAGCTGGTAGAACGGGTAATCAGAAGAATAATTTTTTTTGGCTGCATATTGCAATATGCATTCAAATTTGAGCTTTTGCAATAGAATGCTTGTCACTCTACATATGATAATATAAGCATGACAAAGTTACTGCTAAGCTGTCTAGAGTGAATACTAGCAACATGCTTATTTTGCAGTCATCATCTCCTATATGGATCATTAATTTTATAAATCCCACAACAGGTCTTGTACTATCTGAACTTAATTTTGCCTTTTGGAGTTCTAAACCAGACTACCTGTATCCTTGGCATGATTCTATTTGGCTTGACATAACCATCTAAACTTAAAAATGCTCCTTGAAATGTTAAATTTCCACATTTTTACTTTGCCTAACTGTTTAAACATGCAAATATTTAATCAGATTCATAGTTGGAGGATGTGGGAGGAAGAGGCTCATATGGATCGCCATGATAGATTAACAGGTATCAGAATAACAAAAGCTCTTGATAGTTGATGTTTTCTTTTTATTTATCTCTGCATTGTATTCAATGGCTAATCCAAAGGACATGTATTTAATTGCTAATTTGAATTTTGGCCATTTTCTACTTGAATATGAATGAATAAATTTGTAGGTTCTTGAGATTAGAACTAATAATTTTGGACATGATACTATACGACATGATACAAATACGTCTAACTTATTATGAGACGATTAGACACTTTTAAAAATATGTCAAATATCTAATAATTAAAGTATTCAATTATATATTAATATTTTTAAATACATGTATAAGTTTATATATGAGTAAATTTACAATATATTCTATTATAATTAATTATATTAATATATGTGAATAAAAATTAATAAATTAGTAATATAATTTGTATTAGTTATAATTGTATAGATAATTAAATCCTTAAATTTTATTATACAATAAAATTTATTTTGCACACATACACGTATGATTATATATATTTATATACAAGTTATATTATAATAAATTATTAATACATTATAAAAATTAACATATATTTGTGGAATATTAATTTTAGTTGTTTGGAATTACATACGTTTGTGTATATATTTTATAAACGTGTTAAACGATTATACGACACAAAACAACACGTTTAAATTGATACGAATAGTGGCATGACACGTTTATACTTGTAAGACACGAATTGCTTGCTCTACTCGAGATATGAGGACAGGTTTTGATCTATAACCAAAATTTCCACGGTTGAAATTAGGGCTTTATTTTTGAAAAAAAAAAAAGAATTTGTAGCAAAAGGTTTGACAATGATAACAGCTGCAGGCCATTGTGTTTGAGTGACTTCTAGGTGGATTTCAAAATCCAACATGTTGGAATATTTTGTGAACTTAATTATTTTTAGGAGGAAAATATTGGAAATTAAAGAAGAGAAAGATGTAGATGGCATACTTACAAATTTTGAATGGTTCAGTGGTAGTTTCTGGTGGATATTTTGTATTCATCTTATCCAGTCTCCAACTTTAATCCCACTGATTCCTTTTCCTTTGAAAAATTAATTTCTTAATTGCACAACTTGTATGTTAAGAGCTGCTAGGATTTTTATTCCCTTAAGTTTGAATAAAATGCTTAAAGAATATAACATTCCTTCTTTAGTTGGTTGATGTGTTTGATTGAAGAAATACTTGGATCTTCAGTAAACAGCATCTGTCTTATACTTGCTATGTTATAAAATAGTTTTTTTCTGGCATCTTCCTTTTTTTTTTTCCTGATTTTGAAAGTCCTGAAAAATTATCATTGGCAAATATTTTCAATTTGATTATGGGGCAATGCTTCATATATTTGTGCTAAAAGTTTTTTTTTTAATTTTTTTTTCAGATGGATATTTTTGCCTGTAGTTTGAATTTCCTTTTTCCTTAATCAACATCTTGTTTTTTTTATCTGGATAAAAAGAAATTCATGAAGAGCAATTTGACGTTTATGGTCTGTTGTATGTATTCTACTTGTCAAGTGAACAGTAGTTGTAATTGTACTTTGGAATCAGATAAATTAATTGGGTTCTGAAAGGAAGATTACTACGGTATGCTGGCAAGAAAATTGATGATGTGCAATTTAATCTTAATTCTACTAAGGTGAAAGAAACTTGACATATTCATAAATACAAATTTATACATACTGGATAGAAGAAAAATAAAAATCAGAAATTGTTAAAATTAATAATCATGTAATAGAAATTTTCAAAATTTCCATTGTCTGTATTGTTTTAGGAAGTTATCAGAACTCGTTGGTTCAACAAAATGTCATTGGGTTTGTAAACATGGATGGATTTGACGTCTATGGTCTGTTGTAGGTGTTCTACTTGTCAAGTGAACAGTAGTTGTAGTAGTACCTGAAATCAGATAAATTAATTGGGTTCTGAAAGGAAGATTACTATGGTATGCTGGCAAGAAAATTGATATGTGCAATTTATCCTTAATTCTATTAAGGTGAAAGAAACTTGACTTTTTCATAATCACACATAACTGTAAATAGAAGAAAAATAAAAATCAGAAATTGTTAAAATTAATAATCATGTAATAGAAAATTTCAAAATTTCCATTGTCGTATTGTTTTAGGAAGTTATCAGAATTTGTTGGTTCAATAAAATATCATTGGGTTTGTAAACATGGATGATATTGATAGGAAAAATTTCAAAAATTCTATATGTGCTTGCCATGGCCTGTGGGAACCATTCAGAAGTATGGCAAAGTGTAGAAATAAAAAATAATAGGGAAGTATTTTTTCTCTTTCTCTTTGGTTGGTCTAGACTCACTTTGACATCATAGCTTGATCCAACTCACTGGGCCTCAATTTTGTGATTGCATATTTTTAAGCAGTTTATATTAACAGGTTTATTCTTTCCTTTATCGATTTGATGATTAAGCAACATGGTATATAGGGCATCCTGTTCTTCCTTTTTTCTAAACTGAACATGATTAAACTTAAATCATTGAATTGAGGGGCAGAAATCATGATTTCATAATTTATTCTGTATCAGAAATCACCAAAATGAAGACGATGCGGAGGCAAACAACCTTTGTCAGATATCATGAATCAAATCCTTTGATCAGGAATAGTTTTCTTATATGGGTGGTAGGCTCTCTCTTTTTGCTCTTCATTGCTTTTGCATGTTGTAATATATCCCTATTCATCATTCACTCTAATTCCTAATGAATATAAGGTTCTTTTGTTTTCTTTTATTTAGTTTTTTCAGTCAATCTTTCAAATTATTGGAATTTAAATGTGGAAGGTTGAATGAAAAATCTGAAATTGGAGTCTAATTGGAGCATCCCTGCTCCCCCAATAAATGCCCCTTTTGTTCTTTCAAAGCACACAAAAACCAGCTAAAATGTTTTTGCAACTGATAAACAAAAGGGAAAGTGCTTCTATCCTAAAGTTTTATTGTTAATGTGCTAGATATTATATATAAAGACAGAATTTCCATGGTGATCTCAAGATTGTCAACTTGGAAGAGCTGTCTATAATTAGATCTCTGAAAAAACTGTAACATTTACCTTTTGGCATACTAAGTTCATATCTGGGTTGGATGAGGCATGGCCTTGCGCAATGCCATTGTTCATTAGATGTATAACCATCATGACCAAATACTGCAATTGGCTTTCAGAAATACTGAAACTTAAATGTCTTATCAAACTCCTGATAATACGAATTTCTATTGTCTGGCCTCTGTGCTTGACCAAACAATCTCAAAGCTAAATCCAAGGGTAACTAATAAAGAGGCAATAAAATTACCTACAGAAATTGATGGGTAAGGTGCTAGAATGTCCCAGATAATGGAAACGTTAAGAATATGCCTGTTCTCGGTCATTCTTCAACCCCTGATGACCATATCCTCAGCAAAAACATAAACAACAAAATGAGTAGAGGGATGGTGGGGGCGAGATTTTAATTAATAGGAAATTAAAGAGAAAACATAGATTTTTTGTTCAGAGGTGCCTTGTTGTACAAGGACAGCCTTGGGGAGACTTCAGCCTGAAAATTTGCATTAGAATTTTCCCCATTTTGGGTTTTGACATGCAACAGTGTTTCTTCTAGTTTCTTGGTCAAAGTTCATAGAAATCTTCCCCTGCCTTGGCCCCTTCTTCATGTAGATTTTGTACAGCTTACCCTTGGTAGTTTTCTCATTTCTTTAGTGATTTGCTTCTAATTTGATTCTGTTCTTCAGATTTTTTGTGTCTATATATATGGGTCTTGATGTTTCTGATTTTGTCAACTTGCAGACTTGTTTCTTCCGGCAGTTTGGACGTTCGGTGGTTCGCACAGACTACCTTACTCTTCGCAATGGCTTCATCACTGTATGCTGTTTTTTCAATGTCAGAAACCATATATATATATATATATATCTTGTCATTTTTTATTAATGTTTATGGATGTCTTCTGGAAAACTAGGTACTTTAATCTTGTCTTTATATTCCTATATTCTAATTTATCTGCCTTAATACATAGATACCCATAAATATAGTAATACATATTTATGTGGAATAAATTTGAGAAATTCTCTTAAGCAGCAAGAATCATTCATGATTGCCCACAGAGAGGTTTAGTAAAGCAAGAGAGATACCACATTGGGAGATAAACACATCTGCCACCAACTCCCTCAACGAAAGACTGCAAAAAACAAAACGAAGAGGAAGAATAGGAGGTACCCTGGGAAAGAGATGAATATTAATGTTTGAAAGCACTAAAATGAAGCCAGTAGGATGGATACTATTCATAAAAGAAGACCCATAGGCTACACAGCTTCAAATGGTTCAGAACACCATTTTTATTTGTGAAATCAAGTTTTGTATAACTTGGATTTTAAACTGAGTCCTTATGCATTAGGATTTAGATATTAGAATGTATTTGCTGATATGCAAGCTTGTACTGGTCTTATTAATCCTTCTGTTTTCTTATCCCTGGCAGAATCACCACCTCTCTTTGAAATACGATTTTCACAGCTACATGATTCGATCCATGGAAGAAGAATTCCAAAGGATTGTTGGTGTAAGGTAAAAGTGATGTACTTGGGCATTAGTGATGTTGGCTCTAATACAATCTTCCTGGAAATTCAAAATAAATTTGATATGCATAGTTGAGTTGTATAGAGAATAGGACAGCTAAAATACTCCAATTTTCTTTTGTCTTGCAGTGGTCCGTTGTGGGGATTTGTAGTTGCTTTCATGTTGTTTAATGTAAAAGGTATGGCATTAAAATAAATTTGTACTTTGCTTGGGCTAATGTTGGGAAAAATTAGTAACTGTGTGCTTTGATGAATTTACTTGTGCATCTTTAATCTTTTCCTTATCTCAGTCGCTGGATTATCATGATGAATATCATCTTAAGACTAGTGAATGGGCATGAGAAAGATTATTTGAAATAGGCAAGGACTGAATTCATAAACGATGTTTTCCTAAATATTTTCAAAAATTTTAGTGGAAAACTGAATTTTATGCATAAGCTAATCTTGTTTATATTGAGTTTTAAACTTGCTAAATTTTTTTTGTTACTACAGGTTCTAATCTCTATTTCTGGATAGCCATCATTCCTATCAGTGTGAGTATCTACTCCTTTTTGTTTCAGTTTTACCAGTCATCTATATGCTAGGAAAGCACATTTTTCAGTAGTAGCATAAGTCGGCACTGAAAACACTTGAAAAGTCGCTTGCATTTTGTATCTAGTCTGTACCTTCCCTGGAATGACATATAAAGAAACACTTAATTTTTTGGGAAGTATATGTCCTTTCTTGTTGCATTATTATGATATCTGAGGTTTATTTGCAGCTTGTCCTTTTGGTGGGTGCAAAACTTCAGCATATTATTGCAACATTGGCATTGGAGAATGCTGGTATAAGTGCAGGTGCAAAGCTAAGGCCTCGAGATGATCTTTTCTGGTTCAAGAAGCCAGAATTATTGTTGTCCTTGATCCATTTTATCTTGTTCCAGGTTAGCAGTGCTGTAGTCATGGAGTTAAAAGAGTCATAATGCATCTTTTCTGTTCCTTTCCTTTCTTTTCCTTTAAATTTATCATTTATGACCTTGTTCTGGACAAGTACAATTGACATGCATGTTTTTTCCTTTGTGTAAATTTTTGATGCAGAATGCATTCGAGTTGGCTTCCTTCTTTTGGTTCTGGGTACATCCTCTTCTATGACTGGATTAGTATTTGATTAACTGCCGGAGATGTCAATTCCTGAATATATATAAAAATTAAAATTTACTATGAAATCAGTTTCTGTAACTTCAGATAACTAATAGTTCCTCCAATTTTTTCTTATAGTATTGTTTTTTCCATTCGTTCCATATGAGAAATATGGGGCACTTATAAAGGAGTCCCAGCCCACAGGGAACCCAAAAGGAGAAATGATAATATTTTTTTTCTCTCTGAATTGCATTCGGATGCTAGATTATGCACATCAGCTGATGTCTTTTCTTGTTTAATTACAGTGGCAATTTGGATACAATTCTTGCTTTATTAGGAACCATTTGCTGGTCTACATGCGACTAATTTTGGGGTATGCGCAGATTTCAGCTAGCTTTGATTTTCAGCAGATGTGTCAACAACTTTGGCACTTATATTGTTGTCTTTTCTTGTAGATTTGCAGGACAATTTCTTTGCAGCTACAGCACCTTGCCGCTTTATGCACTTGTTACTCAGGTTCATATTCATAGAAAAATTTATTGCAAAATTTGTTATTGATTAATTATGAATATTTGAGTCTTTATGGGATTCTGCCCACAAGCTATTGCAACCTGTAGTTGCAGCAGAGCAACTACAAGGTGAAAGGCTTATGTGGCTAGCCCCAATGCATATCCCAGCCCCTAGATCCAAAAGGAAAAGAATTTTGTACTCAAGTATAGCTATGCATACAACAAACACAAAATTATTTCGATTATCATTATAATTTTATTGGTATGGTACATTGGGATATGAGGATTCATTCTCATCCCTTTTCAACATATAAATCCAATATTTCTGGATAATAATTGCATGAGAGGTGATTCTTAAATATTTGCATTATTCTGCCTTAGTTTTCTTACAATTTCAATTAGCTCCGCATTCATTTGTATTTTCAAAATCAAATTATTTAGTGCTAAAAGTGCAAGCATTTCCATCTTATTTTTCTAAAAGACTTGGCAAAACAGTGCGCCTCTTGGTTTGCGGAGGATCTATTTTCTAAATTATGTTTGTAGCTACTGTCTTTTGTCTAGAGACTTCTAAGGGAATGCAATGTGCTGGTGCTAATGTTTCATAATATATTCCCAAAACAGACTTTGCACTTCGAAAATATGAAATGAAAAATCTGTCCTTGAACAAAGGTTTCATTTCAAATTTTACATAATAACGTAGTTTGAGAATGTCAATGAGTTGGGTGCCCAAATACCTCCAATTTTGAGAACGAATGAGGAGTAAATCAACAATTGCCTGCTTTAGAGGCAACTATATAAACTATATATCCTGCTTTTCTGAGTAAATGGCGGCAAGCCTCCAACCTTGGCTTAAAATATTTTTTTTTCATGGGTGAATGTTGTAGTGTTATAATAGATGCTAACTATCAGTAGCATTTTTTCCCCCAACTGTGGCTAGAATCATGCATGCTTTCCTAATTTTATTTATTTTATTTTATTTTTTTCCAGATGGGAACAAACTATAAGGCAGCACTAATCCCGCAGAGGATAAGGGAGACAATTCATGGATGGGGGAAGGCAGCTAGAAGGAAGAGAAGGCATGGACATTTCATGGACGATTCCACCATACACACAGATACAAGTACAGTATTGTCACTCGAGGAAGATGATCACCAGTACATCGATATTCCCGAGGCCACCAATGGTACACACTCTGAAATTGGGCTACAGCCAGCTTATGCTGATTCTACTAGTCCCACCCCAGCTGCAAATGAAGCATCAAGCAGGATTGGTACTCCTCTCCTTATAACTTCAGCTTCTATTTCTTCACAAAGATCCCCAAATTTTTTCACAGAAAGCATTCCTAGATCTTCATCTCTGCCAGCTAGAAGAGAATGAAGCAGCTTAAAAAACGAAGACAATTTATAAGAGCTCAGTTGATGGATTTCGTCTTCACAGGGATCTTATAAGCATGGGGATAAAGAAACAGTGAGTGGTAGTGTTAAATCATATAATCTATGTAGAGAATCAAGGTTGATAGAACACTTTCAGGATTTATTATAGCATACAAGTATACAACTAGGAATTCGATATATGAGCTTTTACAAGGTATATTGCTTCTGGAAGCATCAACCTGATGCAAGGTATAGAACTAAAAAAAGACAGGAAAAAGTTAGTACAAAATGACCCATGTGTTGATTATTATTAATATTAATGTTTCTGTTATATTCATTACTATGTTTTTGTTTATAATATCTGGTGAAGTGGGCATATGCTTTGTGAAGAGTGCGAAGATATTTCTAACAAAATTGCCCTTTTCTTTTTTGATTAAAGGTTATACCATTCAGTATTTTACTGTGTAATGAACTGCAAACTAGTTTGTATTCGTGCTGAGCAGGGTTTAAGAAAACAAGTGCCAATTCCTACAAATGCAATTCAATTTCATAATAAGTTTTAACAATTATTTTTACAAAAATGTTTTTTTGAAAAAAAAAAAGTGGGCTAATTTTTTTGAACTGATAAAAAAATTAAATTGTATTTTTAGCATAAATAAAAAGAAAGTGAGTATATTTTTATGGTGGAATGGCTTGATTATAATAAGACAATTGCTAGTGCATTACACCAAACTCTAATTTATAATTTTTTTAAATTAATTTGCTTGAAATATAACCTGAAGTATGTTAGAACAATTGAAAATTATTCTTTAATAAACTTTTGAGAAGCTTTATCTAAAGATTCCACAAATATTTCTCCTTTACAACATCCAAATCTCAATTTTAAAGCGACTCCCAACAAGCTTGTGATTACAATCCATGAAGTTGAAGAGGAAAAATAATTAGTTAAATCTTCTCATAAGTTATAAAGAAAGAAATAAAGTAATAGTACTACTTCACTTCTTCAATTGTAGTTTCTCATGAAATTTAAACTATATTGATTGATATTTGGGTTGGTATTCACTGCAAATATAATAATATTGTTGGTTGTTAAAAATTAAAACATAAAAAGGATAATTATATAATTAGAAGAAAAATTGAAATTAACTGAGCTTATTATTAATTTTCTATTTTTTAAAAATTACAGTGAGGATGCTCAATTGTTATTGAAGTCAGGTTTAATCTTGGAGTTGTAATCTTTGAGGCTTACATTTGTTGAGCTTTTAATTAGTGGGTTCACTGTTTGCGTTGTTCATCCTTTGTTGCTTGAGTATGATGCAGGCCGTGTAATACTCCAAATCCTGGGACACACTGTGGAGGACATGATGATGGACAGCCTCTACCGCCCCAATTACCAGAACCTCCGCCTCCACCGCCACCGCCACCATATCCTGGACTTGGGTAACCACATTGACCGCTTCCCCAACTGCCGCTACCGCCACTTCCACCGCCGCCACCACCAACTCCTGGGTATCCTCCATGACTGCCACCACCTGGGGCACCACCATATCCTCCGCCGCCACCATATCCACCATTACCAAAATTTGGGACACGTCCAACTGCACCACCACCGCCGCCGCCGCCGCCTACATCACCGTAATGAGGGGAGCCTCCTCCTCCTCCTATTCTAATGCCAATACCACGGCCACCATGCTCGCCTTTACCAATCCCAATACCCCAGCCTCCACCACTTCCACGCCCAAACCCAAACCCAAAACCATCATCACCATGCCCTTTTCCATATACGAAGCCTGGTACCGCTCCTTCCCCTTCCCAATTCTCATGATCACCGACATCACCATTATGTCCATCATGATGATGATCATCATCATCTTGAATAGTTTTGTGATGATTATCAGCATTGGAGTCCATAAGGACCCTACTAGCCACACTGAAGCTTAAACCCAGAAATACTAAGAAACCCACCAAGGAAAATTTCAGTGAAGCCATTTTTGTTGCTTTGCATGGTGGCGAAGTATGGGGTTGGCCCTTTATATAGAGGCAAAAGAGAATGAGAAAACTATAGGGTAGGTTGTGTTTTGTTTCAGTCAGGAGTCATGGTTTTTGTATGAATTATTGGAACTTACGTGCAGTAACTGTAACTAACTGTACCTTAATTAGACATAAAACCTTATTTTTGAGCTTTTCTTTTTGTTACACTAAACTCTCTGGATTTACATTTGGGATATCATGGCATTTTAACCAGTAATAAAATCAGTTTTTTGATTGCAAGTGGTGCATTGCATGCACACTTTCCTCATTTACATCCAAATTAAGGCAATAAACTTTTCTTTTCTATGATTATAATTAGTTTATAATGACTATGCGACTTAATTATAATCCTTTTTTTGGTTATTATAAAGGTTTAATTGGAGTTCAAGTTTGAGACTCGATAGTCTTTATCACCAAATCAATACCATAAAATTAAAGCTTACTATTGGTTAAGTAGAGCCTTTTTAGTTTGACAATTTTAATCCATTTGTTTGTCAATATTCAGAAGGATTAGAGATTTTCAAAAAAAGTAGGATTAGAGGAGTACTTTTATTTTTCATCTTTCAAAAGATTTTCTCCCTAGGAAATGAAGAAATGGGCTTCTCCATTATAAGGAAAGAATAATATAGCAATATTTCTCCCTTGCAGTTCGCGGAAGCCAATACTACTTGCATTAGGGGTTGTAAAGTGACCATCTAGCAACACGAACAGCTACAGGGCCTATGAAGAATGCAGGGGACGGGATCTCCTTTATATTGAAACTATCTCAGCATCTTGGCTAATCAGCAAATAATGAATGCACTGTAAGTATGAAAGCTAATAAGCTGTTCAGCTACTTGGCTGATAAATACAACAAAAAGAGTAATAAAATGATTGAATTCTCTGTTTGTTTTAGAATTAAAGATCAGTTTGTTTCTTCAATCTATCATAATGTGTTTAGACTTGATTTAATCCAAAATCCCACTTTCAATATATTGGTTTAACGTTATACTACTAGCAAATTAACAATCTTTTTGGTATTGCATTCAAAAAATAAAACAAAAAGTGAAAAAAAAAATCAGTTAGGTATTATCATATGCAAATGGACCAGATAAAAGCCACGAGGTTGAAGCTCTTTCCAAACAAGATCTTTCTTTCATTCTCTAAACAAAAAAAGATTACAATTATCATTTGCTCAAATCAAAAGATCAAGATTAAAAAGGTTAGCCACAGAATCAATACATAATCCAATTATTTCACCATCGGCTTGAAGTAAATCTACTGTTATTAAAAACAAAATCCCAAACTCCAAATGCTGTAAACATGGAGATATCCGAGGATGGGATATTTCTTGGTTTATTGTTGATGGAAAAAAAATATTTACCAAATTGGAGTACTTTTTAATCTAATTTCGGGTTTGGGGTATTTTTTGGGGTCAAAGTTGTCTATCTAACAGCAGTGCACCAGTTAAATTGGCACACAATCTCTGCAAGCCAGTTCAAATAGCCTGCAGTGATATCAAAAAAATTTTTAGGTATTCAAACAGATTAAATTTAAAGACAATATATATTAACTTTATATTTTAAACATGTTATCTAAAAATAATGTAGTATGCTAACTAATTATTCTTATATGATATTAATTTTTGTAGGATTTGTCTGTGAATTGTCATTGTTGGAGAAATGTTGAAACATAAAAAGAATTTTAGCATTAGTAATTTTCATTGTATGCTTTTGACATGATTCTTATTATTTCTAGCTTGTTATTTGTTATAAAAATTTAGAAATAGTATGTAGTAATAATTATTTAATTTTGATTGTGATTATTTAAGAAAATAAAATGACATAATAATAATAACAATAATAATAATAATAATAATAATAATAATAATAATTTATTATGAATGTTCGGATAATGATGATGATAGTGATAAGAAATTTTAAAGAAATTTATAATATAATAATTGTAGTAATAAAAATATAGAAATAGTATGTAGTAGTAATTATTTAATTTTTATTATGATTATTTAAGAAAATAAAATGACATGATAGAAATTAAATAAATGAATTAATAATAATAATAATAATAATAATAATAATAATAATAATAATAATAATTTATTATGAATATTCGGATGATGATGATGACAAATGTATAATAATGATGAATTATTATTATTATTATTATTATTATTATTATTATTATTATTATTATTATTATTATTATTATTATTAAAATAAATACTTAGTTAAATTATGTGTTAATTGATTTATTATTGTTGTGAAATAGACATACATTAAAGAAAATAGGGTAAAATTTAACTATTTCATTAATAAAAATAGTATGTTGCTCTTAATATTGTTTATAACTATTCATTGAGCTCCTTAAAGATGTCATATGTAAATTATCAATACATAAAAGTTATAGCTATATGTCATATCTAAATTTTGGTACTAATTTTATCTTAATATGTTATGTATAGAGTAAGTTATAGCTTTTACACCTCATACTGGTCTGGAAGCCAACTATGCTCTGAACCAGTAAAATATTTCTTACAATTTGAGGACTTTAGATATATGATTGAAAAGTTGTAAATATGAAAAATATTATATTTGAACTCATATAAGTTTTTGTAAAGTTTCATTTGAAATATGACTTATATATTATAAGTTATAAAGAACCAAAGTTGTTATCCTGAAACTGTTTAAGGGCAGAAAATAAAATATATTTAGAAATTTCACCAAACATTGTACAATGATCCAATTAGTCTTAAATTTTAATATATTACATAATTATATGTTAACTTTAATTAGGAACAAGAATCAGATTAATTGGTCAAGTATAAAAAAAATATATAGACTAAAAAGTCTTATAAGGTTACACTGCCTCATAGGAAAAATCTTAACTATTGATATGAACAATGCATATTAATTTGTTTAAGTCACATTAAATATCTCTAATCATGAGTTAATAAATTATATTTTCATATAGGCTCATAACATATTGGAGATCCACAATAAATGGATAGACAATAAGTTAAGAGTCGGAATCAAAGAAAAAATGTGAGTCTAATTATCAATTGAATTTTTTAGTGCATATAAATATTGCTTGCTATGTGATTCATATGATTGTCATGGTTTGTCTTTGATAATATAATGATGGATAATGTGTGACGTTTGTGGTACATATAAGTAGTATACTTGTGGTATATTTGAGGTATATGTTTGACATACGTGATATATACATGATATATGTATAGTATATACAAGGTATATGTGTGACATATTAGGTATATATGCGGTATATGTATGGTATATGTGATAAGATATAATGATTGATGAATGTTTAAGTACAAGTGCATATGCATATGGACTTAAAAGGCGTTGTGACTAGTTAATCGATATTACAAAACAAAAGAAGAGATATACGGCCCAACAAATGTGCAAATGAAACAAATAATCAAGCTAGCTAGCAAATTCAAATGCAAATATTCATATGACAAATGTTCACATAGAAATCCGGGGCAATGTCCTTTTAACTTTATTACAATAAAATCAAATGAGCAAAGCATAAGTATAAGTAAAGAATAGTGATTATATTTTTAAATTTCATTTGTAATTATTTGATAAAGGTGAATGAAATGGAATATATGCATTGGATTTATGATTTGTTACTATAAGTTGCTTGGTACTTCAGAGCTCATTTGATGATTATTCTCACTGAGTCACAGCTCATTAGTTTGCGTAATTTTTCAGGTAAAGAAAAATGTTAACTCTTTTTCATTGTCATATAGAAGTTATGGATTAAAGGTCATCGGTCAAGCCTCACTACTATCTCTCATTGCATTCCACATGGGTATGAAAATATGTCATCTGTATTTTGGATTTATATTTTTGAACATATATAATCACTCTAGATTGTTTTTTTAAAATGTATAAATGAAAGCAAATCATAAATTTTTATGTGCAAAGTTTATATTTTAATATATGTAATTTATTATATTGTGGCGAAAGCTTCAAAGTTGTCTTGCAAAGTTTTCGAATGACATTACAGGATATGATGAAAAACAAATTATTACCACTATTAACAGGATATTATATCTTTTCCAATATGCTATTTGTAATTATTTGATACAAAGATAGGTTATACTTAAATGCATAAAATGTGGTATTACAATATATGTATAAACATATAAGTCCAAAATGTAGATCACATGATTTCATGTTCATGTGAAATGCAAGAAGAGAGTGGTGAGACTCGACCAATGACATTTTTTCCATGTTTTCTATATGTCAATCAAAATGAGTTATCACTTTTCTCTATCTGAAAAATGATGCAAATTGATGAGTTGCGACTCAGTGAGGATAATCATCAAAGAAGCTCTAAAGCACCAAGCAATTCACAGTAATAAATGACAAATATGCACTATACATACTATGTATTCCATTTAATATACTAATATTATATAGATACAAGTAAAATTAAACCATATGATCATTATATTTTACTTATGATTATGCTTTGTTTATTTTATTTTGTTGTGACCAAATTAAATAGACATTGCCCTCAGTTTTCATATGAATATTTTAATTTGCTATATAGCTTGATCATTTATTTTATTTACACATTTGTCGGTCATAGACATATTCTTTTGCCTTATAATATTGATTAACTAGTTGCAATGTCTTTTTAAATCCTTATGCATATGTATTTATAGTTAGGTATTTATTAACCATTATATGGAACATATATACCTTATATATATATATATATATATATATATATATATATATATATATATATATATATATATATATATATATACCATATATATATCCCATAAGTCACACATATACATCATATATACCATCCATATACCACATATGTCACAAGTTATCTATCATCTCATTATCAATGTCAAATCATGATAATCATATGAATCACATACCAGAAGTTATTTCATATTTCACATAGTAAGCAATATTTATGTACACTAAAAAAACTCATTTGATAATTAAAACTCACATTTTTCCTTTGATTTCAACTCTTAACTTATTGTTTATTCCCTCTTTATGGGTCTTCAATTTGTTATAAGCCTAATTTGGAAATATAATATATTAATTTATAACTAAAGAAACTTAATGTGCCTTAAACAAATTAGTATGCATAGTTCATATCATTAGTTAATGTTTTTCTTATAAAGCAGTATGATCTTATGAGACTGATTAGCCTATAATTTTTTCTACACTAATCCATTTTGTCTGATTTTTTTTTATTTCTAAGTAAATTTAATATATAATTATATAATTATTCAAATTTCAGAGCAATTAAAGTATTGTACAATTTTTGGTATAATTTTTAATTGTATTATGTTTTCTACCCTTAGGTAGTTTTATGATACCAATTTTAATAATTTATATCTTATAACGTCTATATTTAATTATTATGAAATTTTTTAGACATTTAGAAAAGATACAAATGAACATTTTTTTATCAATTATGTGTTTAAAGTCTTCAAATTATAAAAAATATATCACTGGTCTAGAATAGAGTTGACTTCCGAACTATATTGACTTTTAAATGTTATATCTCACACTATACATAACATATTAAGGTGGTATTTTTACTAAAATTTAGTTAAAATATAACTCTAAAACTTTCAAGTTTTTCACTTGTAAAAATTCGGTTTATGAATAGTTAAAAAATTAAAAATAATTTTCTGGAGCTGTAAAGGTACAAAGAAAATAACTTCAATTAAAAGAATAGTTATGATTCATTCATAGATATCTCTTTATTCATATTGAATTTTACTACAAAAATTTACATACATGTAAAGGATATCTAAATATATAACTTTCATGTGTTATGTTTCATAAAATTAGACTTCTAAGATGATCAAAATAAACAAAAACAGTAGGATAATCTGCTGAACATTGAACCACAACCGTTTTCACTTAAAGAACAATTTTTCTTCAAATACAAAAAATCTTGTAAACTTGCTTTAATGACACATATATGAGACATAAATCTACAAGTTTTATGTTTTAAACTTTTTCAAAATCTACCTATGTGATCATCAAAATCGTGCTACAATTTTCTGTCATTTAGAGACTTTAAACTACCCTAATTAATGTTAAAAATAATTAAAGATATTCACTTACCAATACTTAGCTTTGATAAGGCGAAAGTTGCTGCAATATTTGGAGTGAAATTAAGAAAAAAAGATGTTAGTTTGGTGGTGGAAGAAAGAGAGAACAAAGATGAGATAGAAAGTATGTGCAAAATGTGATAAGGAAGAAAATTTCCTTTTTTAGAAAGAAGATAAGTTCACATTTTTCTTTGACTCTTCCTTTTTTTTTTTGTCTTTTCCTTCTTTTCTTTTTTTTTTTCTTTTTCTTTATTATTATTATTATTATTATTATTATTATTATTATTATTATTATTATTATTTATTCTATATATTTTATGTATCTAGTCCTACTAGTCAATACCAAATTATAATTTAATCAAGTAGTACAATTTAATTATATTAATTATGTCAAATTTTATTTATTTCAATCAAGTCATTTTACTTACTTTAATTTACTTACTTTATTCAATTTATTCATAATCCATTGTTACTCTTATTTAGATTATAAGTACACACGTACAATTCAATACAATTGCAATATACTTAGACAAGTAATTGGTGTGTATCATATGTTTCCATGAAATTATATATGGAATGCACGTGTTCAAATGAAGTATATGCGAGATGTATATATTCAAATGAGATATATATAAAAATGCGTAGGAGAACAGTCGAGGATATTACAGGAAACAAAATAATCACATATAATAAGATCAAATAAAATAGTCTCGTCAGATATACCAAAACAGTCTCATTTTTATGTTTATTTAAAAATTTAATTAAAATAATTTTTAATTAATTATTAGATACTTTCAGATGCTTAAACACATTCTTCATATGTATTAATAATTTTTTTATAATCAAATTATAAGAAAAATATGAATAGTCTCATTAATTAAATCAAATAACAATACATATTCATAAACAAAGTTTTTTTGAAATAAATATGAAATTAATTATTTGAATCACATTCAAACTATTTTTCTATCAAAATGATCATCCTTAATTATTTCATGATCAACTCAAAAAAGAAAAATATGTAAAACAAATTTTACAAATTAATTTCAAATTTTCGAACATATTGATCTAAAACAGTCAAAACCGTGCAATCCTATTATATTTTTAATTAAAATTAATTTTAATAGACACAAGGGATCTCTGATAATATAGATGAGTTTTGAAAACGAATCTCATTCATGAACACAACAAAAATTAAAATTTTCAAAATAAAAAATAAGAATTTTGCTTGTGCCATTAAAATTAATTCATAAAATCATAAAAATTAGAAAATTATACCTTGTAATTTTTTATTTTGTTCTTCAAATTTTTACCTTGTTGGGTTATAGCAAATTACAACAATCCACATTAGAACATCTCTAATGTTAATCCATATGAAAATATGAGAAGAAACTATAAGAGAAATAGTTGAATATATCTCAAAGTGCTAGTAATAATATATGTTCTATTTGAGAGAATATGAAACATAACTCTTATTTTTCTTTTTAATTTTTTTATTTCAAAAAATATTTTTCAGACTTTTAAACTCTTCAAAAATATTTTTATCCCAAAATTAGTTTAGATACAAATTGTACAAGACAAGAGAATGTATTCTGGGGTTTATTGCCTTAATTGGCCAATTAGGCTAGCTGCTGGCTTGCCTAGCAGGCCAACAACCTGTACAGGCTCGCGCCAGCCTCTAACCCCCCTAAGCAATTTTTTCATACAATCTAATCGCGATCCGATCCTAAATAATTCTCTCATATCTTTGAATTTCATTCAACACCATTTTGTTCATTCTTCATATTTTCAATGCATGTGACCCATTAAGTTTCTAGTTATATTGACTATTTAAATTAACAATTAATTTAAATAAGTCATGAGCGGTATTTAACAACACATATCAACTCCCAATTGACTGAAAAGTGGTTTGACTACAAACCTTTCTATAAATAATTTTGGTGCAATTAATCATTTTACCATTCCATACTTCACTTGATTTAGAATGTGGACATGTGTCAACTCCCATTAGACTAATTATGTCACATCTAGCCCAAGTAATGTTAGTTTTTGTCCTTAAGGCTCATTACTCAGTTAGATATGTCATTGAAAACTATCTTCATGACATTTTTACTCCGTCTAGAGATTATCGAGTAATTACCTCGACAAGATGTCATGGGTGTACACTCCTTCTATCAAGAGTAGTGAATTCTTTGTTGGTTACCCAATTATCTTCGAATACCTTAAGTTGTATTCAATTATCATCCTATAAGTAACCTCTTTAAGGTAACAAGGAATAATATCAAAATACAGAATCAGTATTCAAGATATCCTTGAGTATCTTAAGTTTAAGGATACTTACACCATTGTTATGATGAGACTATCATTGACATTTGAATAGATTATTTATATGATTGTCTCATAGCAGATCATCCAATGTACTTACCTATAATTAGCAAACATCCACAAGTTAACTCTAAATTTTTCATGTTTATAGATAAGATCTATTGTTTGATCCAATCAAGAAGTATAACATGTGTTTGTTTGTCCGGATTAACAATGTTTCATCTCATTAATCCTATGATTAGGAATAATTTAGATACTAACATAATTACACATGATAAGAATCTCAATATCATGATGTCATCATGATTTCTTTCATGGTATGTTATATATCAAATTCTTCGTTAATCGATTTAATATTACTATCAATTCATATATCAAATTAATAAAAAATATCTTTTATTAATCAAATAAATTTGTACAATTAATGGTAAAGGTGATTGTCTTTATAACACTTTTCTAACATTATGTACATAATTTTGTCAGATTAATTTTTATATTGACTGTATGCCGATACACTTGAATACTTCTCATTACCAGACTCATCTTATCATGCACATCATATTACTACTAGTTTATTAGCAACATTGCATGAAAACAAACATAGAATGACAATATCACCTCATCAACCTACACCATCTCCTACACCAATTTCATAAGATATACAGTGATCACGTGCTCCCTCTAACTAGTTATCACGCCGACACCAACAACGACATAGGGATGTGTTTATCTCTCCATCTGCACCAATCCATTGTGTGCATAAACCTATTTATTTTTATTAGCTTTAACATTATACACCTTCTTTTACAGACCTTGGATCATCCACATCTAGTGGACCTTGGATCATCCACATCAACTCTTCTAACCCATTTAGATCATAGATTGCCTCTACAAACAACCCATAGCTGCATCCACATGCGACAACTAGATCTCCTTTTTAGCAACATTCTGAGTTTATGTATTCTCAACACCTTATACACCACTAAAATTTGCGGGTTTATCCTTCATATTCATCATTTGTTCCTACACAGGAACAACACTTTTCAAGATTTGGTGGTGTTGATCCTAGTAACACTGTTGTGATAGTGGTTATATACGAGATTTTGGTTTAGTAGATATGAGTGCTTAAAAAATTGATGCTAGGTGACAAAAATAACTTAGATCACAAATTCAAAAAAATTGGCATTGTGGAACTTGATTGATTTTTTTTATATCTATATATTATTTATTATTTATTCCCAACACATTTTGTTTATTCAATTACTAAATAAAAAAATTATTTTTATAATATTTTATCATTTATTTAGGAGAAATTATTACATCAAATCTATATAAATATTATATGTATTAATCAATAAATAAATATTTTACAGAGTAATAGAAAGAAATAACATTATTATGTTAAAAAAATAGAAGCATTTCATGGAAAAAAACAATTACAAAGTAATTTTAAAAAAATAACATAATTAATGTCATAGTTAAATTTTTAATTTTACTTATTGATTAGCTATTAAAATAAAATAATTAAATACAAAATTGAATTAGTATTTGATAGAATTAATTTATAGCATTATTAACAAAAAAATTTAAAAATTGCATGTTTTTAACATAAATAAATTTACTAATTTACAAAATATTTAAATAGAAAAATGAAGATGAAATGGAGTAACATAGTACATATATATGATCAAATAAAAATTGTTAAAATAATGAAATAAAAAATGAAGATGAAATGAATTAAATGAGTACATATTTATGATTAAATAAAAATTGTGCGTTTTTTAACAAAAAAAAATTTATTAATGCATATAAAATTTATTATTTCACTAATTATAAATAAATAATTTTTATAAAAAAAACACACAAAAAAATTAAAAGCACACCTGACATGTTATCCATTAGGCTATGGGGCTACTGAGCACATTTCTGCACGCCATTTGAACTTGTGCACAAAGTCTTTATGCATCACTTCTTCTTCTGTGCGCTAGTCAATCTCCCTTTCCAGCTCAGCAAAACACTCCAAAATTAAAAATATTTTTAAACATCATATTAAATCTGGAATTTTATTAAAATTTACCATAATTTTGTAATTTTTTTTTTATTTTGCCACAAATTAAGTAATATCCCCTAGGATAATTTTGGTTCATGAGATAAGTTTTTTGTTACAAAATTATGGAGAGAGACAATCCCACATTTAAACAATCTCCCCATTGAATGATTCTGCTTTCATAGCTTTTAAACTTTCAACCAACATTCTATCTCTGTTTTGTGATTGTCTTTCTTAAGCAACCATATACAGGCCTGGACAAGTAATCAACAAAACTATCAGAAAGATTGCTACTAAGAACAAACAAATATGCTTGTTATGCAACCATTACAATCAAGTAATGAAAATTTTTGATCAAAAAGGTCAAAAAATAAGAAAAAAAAAATCTTGATATGAAATATGTATTGATTGCCTATATTATTCCGATACTTCATTTTTTAAGAAGTATTTGTATCTTTTGGGTATGACATTAATATGAATATAAAATTCTTATTAGATCATTCATTTTAAAAGTTGATACTTATAATTCCGGTTTTATTTAAAATACAAGTGTAGATCAAATAAATTTATAAAATAATGACTTTGTGGAATTAGAAGAATTATCTCTTAATGACCTATAATTAGAGACTATGATTTGTGGTTATAACAAAAATTAATATAAATTATATAACAAATTTGAGGTGGTTTACAATTTAAATGGATTTATAATTATCATTTTATTGTTTATTTGTGATTTGAATTTTATATTTTAAATTTGTAATTTAAAATATCTTATCCAATTTTATTTAGCAATTTAATGTTATAATTTGATTTATCTTTTAACTTAAACTATTATATATATAAAAATTTATATATATATATATATATATATATATATATATATATCTTATCATAATTTTGAATACTTTTTAGTTGCATTCTAGTATTATAAAATTTAAAAAATAAAAAATCGAACTTTTAAATATGTATCCGTATTGGGTATCTATTCCCGAATCAAAACAAGATATCCGATTGCACTTCCAATAGCACAGGCCCATAGAATCCTCATGGACCATTTATCCCCAATAACTCTTCGGGTTCCCATGTTTAGTTGCAAAGAGGAAAGGTGAATTCCTTTACTAATGCCCATTCAATTTTAACCCGCTAGAATGGTACTCATCTACAAAAAAGAAATCAATCTGATTAACTAGAAAAGAGTTAAGTTTGGAACACTTTCTAGTTGGAGGTGTCATCAATTGGCAGATATTATCAACAACTTCCTCAAGCACTTGCAAAATTCAACTGATTAATGTGATTCAAGATTAATAATAACAATTTGATTGTGTGGAATTTCAGGATTAACAATAATAATTTTGAAGGAGAAAAGCACCCAACAGAGGCTTCAAATGCTGGGCAGATGTTGCAGAGATCATAAGCAAGCAACAAAAGGGACAGTGCACCTCCTTTCATGGAGCGTTTCATATTTCAAGCAATTTCAGACTAATAATTAGCAAACAAGAATCAAAATACTAGAACGCAAGATAACAAATCTCAGCAAGGTCATCCAACTATTTACCAAAAAAATCAGTGTGGAAATCATAGGAGTTCAAGAAAAAAAAAAAAGAGCAAGTAAGTTAATTATATCCTACTTATTTTACAATCTTCATATAACAAATGACTTTTACCTAAAGGAATTACAACCTTATAATCCATTAATCTTACAAATTTTTGAGAGATAAATATCATCTGATAAGCGAAGTCCCAAGTGCGATCAGGTTCTACCTTCCGGTCGCAGTGGCACGTGACTGGAATAGTCACCGAAATGTCGACGAGAAGTGTACCTCCCGCGGGGGAAGATGCACGATAAGGTGAACAAGTACTTGTCGACGGATTAGCAGAGCGCAACGGGAATAAGAGAGGAGAGAGGAGAGAGGAGAGAGGAGAGAGTGAAAGCAGCTGGGATTCGTTCAAACGTGAAACTACATCGTTTTGAAATAGTAAAAGAGCATGAAAGCATTTGGCAAAATCTATTAATTGGCCCTTGTACTTTTATTTTTCTTAATTTGGCCATTACTTTTATTTTAATGGTTTTAGCTTCTCTACTACTATTTTATTAATAATTGAGTCCATTGTTAATAGTTTATTTTTAAATTAGAATAATATCATTAATTTGATAATATAAAAACATATTTTTTTTTATCTAATTTGAATTGATTACTATGTATTAAAATGTATAATTTTCATATTATTTTTAGTTAGTTTGCAACACTTTAATTCACATCACCTTTAATTCAACTTTGACAAAAAGAACAATTTCATATTAGTGAATCAACAATATTAATCTAATTTTTAAAAAATATTAAATAAACTTAAAATATTAAATAAATAATAGTACAAGGGTTTAAATTTTAATAGTATAGAGACCAAGTCAAAAAAGACATGCAAAATAATAAGTTGTATCAAAGCATTTTAAAGCGACAAGATGAAAATGGTTAATAGCGGCAGTAAAACAATTGTAAAACGTAATCGATATCAAATTGGAAAAAAAAAAAAGATTTAAAATTTTTATTTGTTAAATTTTAATTTTAATATATATAGAATTTATTTTCAGAAAAATGTTATATTTAAAAAATTCTAAAAATAATGTGTTTTTAAAAAAATTACAATATGTAATATTTTGAAATCGGTCCAAGTAGATTCTAATTATGAAGAATACACATTTATAATTAGAGGGGTTATGAACTATTCGAGTTTCACTCGTAAAATATTTGAATTCGATTTGAAGTTAAGAAAATTGAGTTTGAATAATTTATCGAGTTATGCACGAATATCAAAATTACCTGACTTGTAATGTTCGTAAACTTAATCGAATATTTATTTTTTTATTTATTAAATTTTTTTTATAGTCTCATTATTTAAATATATTCGAGCTTAATTGCATAAAATTAACTCGAGTCGAGTACACTTTTTATTAATTGTTTTAGTTGATTCGAGTTTAATCGAATAAAGTTCGAGTAGCTCGAATATTTTTCGATTTGAATTTCAAACCGTTAAAAAAATTCGATCAAATTTGAGTCAAGTTCGACATTTAAATTTTTTAATCTGAGTCGAATTCGAATATGATATTGTATAATATTTTCCTAATGCATTTATATAATGGATTTTTTAAAATTTTGTGCTAGTGATGAGTGGTACGATTATTAAATAATTAGATAAATATTTAAAGATATCATTAAAATTATTTAGCATATTTTGTTTTAAGTTGTGAATTTGATTAATTAATATACTATTAATGAGATTTTTTCATTAAGATTTAAATTATTAATGTTTATATTTATTAATTAGTTAATTAAATTGAAATAATAATAATTATCCAAATAATTAAATTAAGTAAAATTATTTTACAGATTAATATTATAGAAATAGTATACTAAAAATTAATTAGTATGAAATTTTAAAAAAAATGATATCATTATGTAATATATAAAGAATTGATATTTACAAAATATAATACTAGTGAAAATTATCCGATAGTTGGTCTTTCTCTCCAGGTTTTATTGCTAATAATATTATTGCTGCTGAAGTTTTGCCAAGAGAGTTTAAGTTGGGTTATTTGGAGGAGCCTATTGGCTCGGTTGCTGATCTCTTTGGTTTTTGTTTTCTATATAGTTCGTTTTACTTTGGTTTAACAAATTTGCTATCTTCAAAAAAATATATAAATATATATATATTCCCTAAATTGTCATAATTTTGTAATGAGAAGTGTCACTTTTCTACTTCATCTCACCTACTTAAAAAAAATCTCAATATATTTTTGTTCAATATCTAAAATTAATCAGACTAATTTAGAAATTATTGAAAAAAACTCCAAATAACAGTTTAAAAAATTTAAAATAAATATATAATCAGAATTCAAGCTCAACAATTTTAATTAATTTAAAAAAATTTCATATCAATTCTTCTACCCTTTTCACTTATAACTTTAACATTTAATTATCTGTGTTGCTGATGGATATCTAGTAAACACAACAGCCAATCACTTCTCACCGTGAGCTGTCTAAAGTGACAAGCACGCCACGTGAACATCTCAGCGAAGAACTTAAAAGGATAAGGTGATATCTGCCATTACCGCGCTCTGATCTTTCTCATTCAAAAGTCTGAACGGTTAAACTCAACATCGGTTTTCGTCTTCCTGAAACTAACCGACCAATGCCCAATTAACCCTAAAATCTAATGGCTAGTTACTCCCAGGCCCACATTTGCCACTGCCTCGCGCGGTTATCAACTCTCCGACGAAATTCCGTCGTCACAATCTCCAATAACCGTCAAAAGACTGGCCAGCAGTTCGTTGAAGATGTACTGAGTCTGGCTTGTGGACTGCTTGATTTTGGCCTCAGGAACGGCGACGTTGTTGCTATCTGCGCTTTTAACAGGTTCCTCCTCTGGCTAAACTAGAGGCTCGACCTGTGTATGATCTTATTAATGTTACTGTTTGTTGTTTCAGCGATTGGTATTTAGTGTGGTTATTGGCTGTTGCATTCGTCGGCGGCATAGTTGCTCCTTTGAATTATCGATGGGTAAGTGTGTGTGGTTGTCGACTGGCTGCTGACTTCTGTCTCGTGTTATTTTACGGTAGGAATGCTGAATTGAAATTTCTTTGGTTGCAGAGCTTCGAAGAGGCAAAATCAGCAATGTTAAGTGTGAGGCCAGCGATATTGGTGACTGATGAGAGCTGCAATTGTTGGCTTTCAGATTTCCACAATGATGCTATGCCTTCTCTAAAGTGGCATGTGTTCTTGAATTCCTTTTCCTCTGGTTTTGAGAAAGCATCAAACAGTATGTTGCTTCCTTTTTTTTTTGGTTAGTGTGATCTTTGGTATCACAGGTCAGCTTTTGAGCACTGCAATATTAATTATGCTTTTTTGTTGTGTGCATCATGTGTTCTTTCTTGTGCTTTAGTGATTGACATTTTACTAATGTTGCGTTTCTTCAGTTTTGCCAGTATTAACTACTGAAACGCTTCGAGAAAATGGCATAAGATCTCTAAAATTGGATTATTCTTGGGCACGTGAGGGCGCTGCTCTCATATGCTTCACTTCAGGTATTTGCGTTTCCCTTGACAATTTCCTGTTTGCTCTAGCTAGAATGATAGTAATTTATGGTCAGTGTGTTATTTCTTAGAGAGGCTGTCTTCATTTTGAAAACAAAGCCTTATTTATTTCTGAACATTTATCTACTAATGCATATTTGATATTTCTGATGTTACATGTTTTTGAATTAAATAGGAAGACTGCCCTTCTCTTTTTAGTATGGCAATATAGAACTTCAATTTTTTTCCTTCCAATTCATTGAGTCTAGAGTTTGTACCTCACCAGTTTAAGAAATGTATAGGGGATTCCTAGTACCCTCTTTCTCGATATTCTTTAATAGAATTTCAACTGCTTCCCTAGTCCATACTGTTTTCCAGCCATCCGAAAAGCAATTGGCAGTAGAATCAGTCATCAAAATCAATATACTCGATTTTTCTTAAAACAGAAATTTGGCTAGTGTGTATTGGTAGGCTGAGAACTACAAGTTATAGAGGATCCTCTTCAGAATTTATCTTTTTAACTGAACTTTCGCACTGTCATTGAGTCTGAGGGGTTGGTAGCATTTGCCTACTCATTGAAGTTTCCTAGTATTAGAACTTTTTTTTTTCAGGTTTCTCCAGTATAGAACTTCAATTGTTCTCAAAATTTACTGTCTAATTGTTATTCTGGTTCTACTGTTTTATTTATTGCTATAGGAACAACTGGAAAGCCAAAGGGAGTTCTTATAAGCCATTCAGCTTTGATTGTACAATCCTTGGCAAAAGTTGCCATTGTTGGTTACTGTGAGGATGATGTATGCTGTTCTTCAAGAATTATTCCATATAGTATAATGTGTGTGGCGGGATATGGCACTTGAAGGATATCTGAATAGTATTGAGGATAGCTGAAAGTAGAGCTTCATTCAAATGGGAGAGTACAAAAGATAATGCCTGATTGGGTTCCTTGATCCCTTGAATTTTGTAGGTCTATTTGCACGCTGCTCCACTGTGCCACATTGGTGGATTGTCATCAGCCATGGCTATGCTAATGGTTGGAGCTTGCCATGTCTTGATACCCAAGTTTGAACCTGAATTAGCTGTAGAAGTCATAGAACGACACTGTGTGACTTCTCTAATCACTGTTCCAACAATAATGGGTGCTTTGATTTCATTAACAAGGTAAGACTACAATGTGATCTGCATTGGAAACCGAATACTGTCATGAGAACATGCTTGGAGACAGCTATCATCAACTTGGTCATTTATGTAGAATAAGATCTGATTAACATGAAGATTATATCATCGATATCACAAACTGACTATATTTGGATGGGAACAATCTTTTGAGCCGTCTGAATTCATTAAATGCATCGAAACCTTTGTAACTATGGTTGCCTATGGTACTCAACATAATCAAGGAATGTCCCTACCTAAAATCGCTTCCCTATTGTTCTTATTTCCTTGTTTTGTTCTAGCAGAAAGGGCTATTACAGTAGACTTTTTGAAAACAAAGCCTTTCCTGTTTCTCCTTAACTTGCAACATGTGTTAGTAATTTTCTACTTGACCGATCCTGGTGCAATCTGGAAGCATATAGAATTGCTCTGCCTAAAGAATTTTATTTCTCATTTATTACCCTTCCCAACATGCACCACATGTCCTTGTTGTTGAGTTTCTTTTGTAACCATTTTCGTGCTAGTCAGTTGACTCAGTATAATTTTCAGAGATATTGTGTCAGGGCAAACAAATCTTGGAAGGGGAGACAAACTGTTAAGAAAATATTGAATGGAGGTGGAAGTCTGTCAGTTGAGCTTATTAAAGAAGCGAGAGAAGTCTTCCCAAGAGCTAAGCTTCTTTCTGCTTATGGTAAATTATCCATCTCCTTTCTGTCAGACATGTAACTTAAATACTTTCTGCTCTTAAACAACTTTTTGTAAAGCTACGAATTACACTTATTCCTTAAAATGATATTTTGAATAAAGGCAAACCTGTGATTTTAATATACACAAGGATTGCTTCAGCAGGAAAAAAAGTACACAATAGCGTTCTAACCTATGTTACTCTCAGGCTTACTTGAAACCCAAACACCCAGTTGAATAAGCATCGTTTCAGGAATAAGAATCCTTGGTGGCCTAATCTGAAGAGTATTGGAAATAATATCAATTTTTGAGTGGCAAGATGTTGGATGAGCATCAGTACTAGGACTTGGTTTAATGTTACTTATCTCTTGATCTTTGTAAAATGTTTTCCTCAAAATTATTATTATTATTATTATTATTATTCAATGAACATATAACTTTATGTATAGTAACTTTAATTTCATGAAATTCTATACTCAATAATGACGGGAATTTTTTTTCATATCAATGGTGACGGTGTAAGTTATCAATTGTTAGGAAATTAAGAAGTTGTCACTAATAATTACCTTTTTCGCTATACATTTTTCTACTGTCATAAAAAGTATAAAAAGTTATGCTTTTAGTCACATTTTTTTTACACCTTCATTAATTTTCATCACTATAGATTGATTTTCTTGTAGTTTCACTTACTAGATCTGTCAATGCTCTTACTCTCATATTCCACATTTCCTGTGTCTCTTGAAGGGATGACAGAGTGCTGCTCGTCTCTAACCTTCGTGACTCTCTATGATCCAACACTTGAAACACCTCGTCAGCTCTTGCATACATATGATAAAACAAAATCCAGTATGGTTAACCAACCACAAGGTGTATGTGTTGGCAAGCCTCCACCACATGTGGAATTAAAAATATGTACTGAGGGCTCTTCTAATATCGGGAGAATTTTGACTAGAGGCCCACATGCAATGCTTAGATATTACGATCTTAATTCATTGAAAACACTAGATAATGCCAATGAAGTTTGGCTTGACACTGGCGACATTGGCTCCATGGATGACTCTGGTAATTTGTGGCTAGTTGGACGCACCAATAATCGCATCAAGAGTGGCGGGGAGAATGTTCACCCTGAAGAGGTGAGGTATAAACACACGTGTACACATTCATACACACACACACACACTATAATCATCAAGCATTGAATTTGAAACCTGCTGCAAGATCACTATATAGTGTAGTATTATGGTGATAGAGGTGGAGGCAATCCTGATGCACAATTTCATTCTTTCTTATTTGCTCAATGACTGAAACAGAAGCAAAATGAGTTGAAAAAACAAAAAGAAGAAGCCTGCTTCATGCTATTAGTTGATCACTAACTAAATGTATGTCTTTATGTTCGATAATATGAAGTGCAGTATTTTGGTGATATAGGTGGAGGAAATCCTGATGCATCATCCAGGAGTTGCTGCTGTTATTGTTCTGGGAATTCCAGATGCTTACCTGACAGAGATGGTTGTTGCTTGCATTAAACTAAGAGAAGGTTGGAAATGGTCTGACAAGAATTGTAGTTCGGTTACTGGAAATACACTACGCTTATGCAGTCACATTCTTCAGAAGCATTGTAGAGAAAGGAATTTATCGGGGTATTGCTTCTTCCAAATTTGATATGCTAAATCTCTAGTCGTTCTGGTTGAAAACTATGCATTTTAACTTAATTCAAAGGCTGTTACGAAGGGGAAGAAAAGAAGAGATATCACAAGACGATCTAGAAAGAGCAGTTTTTGTACCCCATGTTGATGTTGCTGCTGAATTTTCTGTTCTGCTAATAGCTTTAATTTCATAATCATTCATTTCGAAAGTAAAATTTGGAGTTGCAGATTTGTAACGACAGACATTCATTAGCTGGAACTTCTTCAAATCCTCTTTCCTTATCTGCATGTTGACATCCACATGTTTGAGTAATGCTGGTTGGCCAATCATTTTGCAGGTTTAAAGTGCCAAAAATATTCATTTCATGGAAGAAGCCATTTCCACTAACAACAGGAGGAAAGATTAGAAGAGATCAAATTCGAAGAGAAGTTATGTCTCACCTTCAAAGCTTGCCATGTAATCTTTGAGCCTTTGACACTCAATTTGGAAAATCAAATCATAAAAATCAAGTACAATAAAATAATTCACCGAATCATTTATATTAATAGAATTTAGTTTGAAAAGTCCTTTTGCTTGGAACAAATTTTGAAGGGAATTGGATTCTGTTATTTGCAATAAATCAATAATGAAATTAAACTGATGTTTTTTTTATTGTTTCATCCATCGTTCAAGCTGTTATTACATTATGTCGACAAGCACACATTTTCGAAACTAATTGGTCTGATTTTCTATATTTACTATATTTTGTAAACTAAATTAAACTTTCTATATTCAATAACTGATTTTTTAATATAAAAAAATCTTTATTAAACTAAATTCAAAATATTATAAATTTTGGTAATCTAAAAGCATATTTATAAACGAATTTATCTTTTTATTCATATTTCTTTTTAGTCCATTAAGCTTAAATTTTTTTATAAAAAAACTACACTTTATCTATTTGAATTTCTTATATTACTATATTTTAGTCCATTACACACTTAAACTCAATTATATTATATCTATTTAGTTATTTTATAATACCAAACATAATTAATTATCGCATAGTAACTAATATAGTTTTTATTAGCCTTTAATCTAATATAGTTACTTACTATATAATAGATAAATAAATATCTAATTTTTAAACTTTAAATATATATTAAAAATGTAATATAGAATTTAATTCTAATTAGATTTGGCAAATTTTGACCTAGTTTGAAATTTGATAAAAATTCAATGGATCAATTTAAATTCAAAAATTATTTGAATTTAATAATTAAATTTGGATTGATCTAACGATATGTCCAAATAACTCGATTCAAAAATCCGAAATTGTTTATTACTAGAAATGACACAATTCAGACTTAATTGCTTTATTGACAATTTCCGGCTTAGTACTGATGCAAAGTAATTTTCCTCACCACAAATATGCTATGATACTTAAATTTATATTTTAGAAATTAAATATAAATTAATTAAAAAATGATCCAAATTTGATGTAAAACGAAGATTAAGAACTTGAGTGGACATCCCAAAAAGAATATGTAAAATGATAGCTAAAACGAACTTTTATCTGTAATCTCTATTAAGTATCCTACGAAATTAATAATAAAGGAATAAATAATTTTAGAGAAGAAGCTGAGCCGACAAAATGAGTGAGTTCATGTCCGGCTATCGGTCGAAGCAGCAAAGACATGGATTCTCTGAAATCTTAAAGAAAAAATTAAAAGGAACAGTATAATATCTTTGTCTTAAAATCAAAACTAAGATTATTAAATTAATCATCTTTTTTAGTCTTGAAGACTTTATTAAAATGAAAATTACTAAAAGTATTCCAAATCCAAGAAACCCATCAGCACCACTTCCTGCTTTCAGACCACTTTTAGCTTTCACTCTACTACTGTACTTTCTCTCACTAAAAGGCTCTCCCTCTCCCTCTCCCTCTCCCTCTATCTGAATTCCCTCTTTCTCTTGCTACATTCTACTTTTCTCTCTGGTTATTGGAGGTTTAGTAAGATTAAGATATACATTTGTGCAGTGACTGTTTAAGCTATTTTAGAGATGAGGGGACCTTTGGGGGCAGTGATAGGAAGATACCCATCAAGTGATGGGAGTGCCCAGATTGGTGGAATCATTAGGCACAACAGGAAATGCAGAGATGTTTCCTTTCTTGTTGTTTTTATAGCATTTTGGGTTGCCATGATTGTCAACTCCAGCTTTGGTTTTAACCAAGGGAACCCCTTAAGGTGAGTGCTTGCTTCTAGCTGTAATGGCTTCCATCTTCATCTGGGTATCTCTTCATTTTGATATTTCTTTTATTAATTTCTGATTTTTAATATTAGATAATTAATAATGGTGTTCTCAAAGTAAGGGATCTCTCTTAATATATTTGCTTAAAAGAATTTCCTTTTCTTTTTCCCTAAAGAATTTCGGAATGACTACCTGTGGATCATTTTACTTCTTAATGTTTCTTACTATTGTAGTTTTCCTCACGCAGTTGGTCTTTTTTTTAGCTCTTGTATATGCTGATTTATGTCTGGTTGCAAAGACATTTAAAGGAAAGAAAAGTAGGAATATGTGAATTTAAAATGTCAAATCGAGTTCCTAAATATATGATTTCGTGTTTTCTGGTGCTCTATTTTGAGTGCTTGATGGTTGAGAAAAACAATTTATAAAAAATTAAAAAAATCAGTCAATTAAATCAAAAAAATTATAAATCTACTTTTTTGGACACTTAATAGCAATTCCAAATATCCCCTAAATACCTCAACTGGCTCCTCAAGACTTCACACCTGTGTACTTGCTTATGATATCTGAATGCCCTCAAAAAAGCTTTCTCTTCATGAGAGTATGAGATAGAGTTTTTGCTAAAACTGCATCTTGTCATTTGCTTTTAGATTTTGTTTTAGTTTACTAGTAGAGTTGTAAACAAACCGAGGCGAATATTGATTAGCTCGAGTTTGGTTCATTTAATAATGTCACAGGCTTAAGCTCGGCTTGAACTCAATTCGAACTTTTATATTTGAACTCGAGTTCAGTTCGTTTCAAAATTATTAAGTTTGCAAGTGATTCGAGTTCGGTCTGTAAATAACTCATTTATTATACTTAACAAGCTTAACTCGAGTTTAACTCGTTAACTAAAAATGACAAAATTTCGAGTTCGAACTCGAACTCGTTAACATAATATAATATAAATGGGTCTTAAATGAGTCATAAACGAACGTGTTTGCGAATACGTTTATGAGCTCTTAAACGAATACGTTCGTGAACAAATAAACTACATATTATTAAGCTCGAACTCAAAAATGTTTTTGAGCTCGGATTTGAACTCCTTAAGAGTAACAAATGATATCGAATGAGTTTTTTTTTCTGAATTGAGATCTGAATAGCTCACAAGTGACTTGGTTTGTTTACAGCCCTACCATTTAGTATCTTTTCCATTGGTAGAACCATTTCTAATTTTGGTTCTAGACTTCTAATTCATGTGGAGGGAAAATTTTTTACATGTGTTCTGCTGTGCTATCTGCCCATTGGATGAAGTCATCGTATATTCAAGTAACTGCCATGAATTGTGAAAGTCATGGTACTTGATCTATGGTTGCTTTTTCCCTTCTGCCTATTCATTGAAACCTAGTGTTGGGTCTGTTTAAGAGTCTTAAAGGCATGAATATATCCAAGTAACTTATATACAACCCTGTCCTACTTGCTGTTTTAATATTAGATCTATGGCATCATGGAATTCAATCTTCCAAATGATGTTTGTGTTTTTCCACATCTTTGCTCGTATCCTTTGCTTCTAGATTTATCTTCCAACATTGTTTTTTTACTTCTACTGTTTTTTTCTTTTTTCTTTTTTTTCATGTTTTGTGTATTCATCATCATTTTTGGCTTACCAGGCTAACTTATGGGCTGGATTATAAAGGAAACATATGTGGTGATAAGCATGCAAAACCAGGTCTTCATCAATTGGAGCTTGTTTATTGGTCAAATCCAAACCAGGTCTATCTTAGTGGTCTCAAGGACAGCCAGTTCAAGTTGGCCAATGCTCGAAGTATATGTTTGTTGGATTGTCCCATCCCTTCTGAAGATGCACTAAATTGGGTATGTGATTATCCAGAGGGAGATATCCGCCTGTCAATGGATGATTGGATTGATAGGAATTATGATTATTTTGAGTTCCTTACTCCTGAAATGAGGAACACGTCCCTTCAGCTTCAGGGTCCTTGTTACCCTGTTATATTTCCAAGTGTAAATGGTAATTAAATTAGCTTTTTTCAGCAACTATCCCTTTCATATTTTGTTTATAGGTTTGCACTTTCTGAATACTCGGCTTGTAAATATTTATGTGATACACTGTCCAATTTCTGGTTACTGCTCACACATGTGATATTGGAATAATTAATGAGGAAAGAAGTGTGAAACCACCTACCAAATTGTTTAACCCTCTGTTTCAGTCTAGGATTTTATTAGTCTTCTATCATGATATTCTGGTGTAAATGATACCTTTTTTCTATTAATCTCAGTTTTCTGGAGGTGCCAGTTTATTGCTCATGCATCAAATGTGTCGTTGCGGCATTGGCAACAAATGGGTGGCGTGGACATCAAAGAAGATATTTTAATTGACAAATCCATACACAAATCTGTGAATGCGCGGTCATCAGTGTTGAAGGTTGAGGAGCTTTTGTTCATGTTGTTCTTTATGATTATTATGCACATGGAGTAATAAAGAAAGTATATAACTTTCTCTCTCAATATCAAGTTGCTGTATTCTACTTTTTCTGCAATCATATTTTAATTCACAAAGAATTCTGTCATAGGCAATATATTTCTTTTTTCTCTTCGTGCACACTTATTGAGTCTGGAATTATAGTCATCTAATTGAGATGTTCCTCTGATAGTGCTATCAGACTACTGGAGTTTGAAGATTCTTAGCTAGAAGCTTAGTACATCCTTCTTAAATTTGAAACTAATTGTCTTTTAGTTGGATAAAAACTGCAATATTCTTCGGAAAAAAAAGAGTGATATGTAAACCAATTCATATGACTACCTGCTTGCTTAACCTTTGAGACTGGTATATCTCTTCAGGTAGTAATTCAGCCCATAAATACTTAGAGTAGAAGCTGGGTACTTTATTGCATGTTGTTCCATATGCCAGTGAATATTTCTCTACGTTTCTGCCCGTTTGATGATCATAATATGTTTTCCCATTGAGCCTATCCAGCTTGTTGTTTCTAGAACTCAAAGTCCATTGTTTACATTTTGCAGAGATACATGGCTGATATTGGAAAGTCATGGCCTGTGTTGATTGTTTGTGGGGGACTCTTGCCAGTGTTTCTATCAGTGATTTGGCTGCTAATGATTCGGCATTTTGTTACTGCAATGCCTTGGATAACAGTTGCTCTCTTTGACATGCTCATAATCTCGGTGACAATGTTTTACTACTTGAAAGGTCTGCAGTATATCTTTTATTTTCCACTTCTGCAATTAGAAAACCAACATTCTTTAGTCAGATCTCTATCAAAAATCTTTTGCTATTGATTTTATTAAGTGATCTGTTTGGTCCATGCTTTGGTCCACACTTGAAAGTTATTTTGGACCTTCTTGATGTTCAGCTGCCTGGAATTTCAACTTTCAAAAACAGCCTTATTATTTTGCAAAACTATTTCAAAATCACTGTTTTCTGCTATTTTTAATGATTTATTAAGAATCTTCTCCCTCATGCAGATGATAGAACCATGTAAGCTTTTTGTGATTATATAGGATGATCATTGAAAGCATATCCACTGTAAATGCATACTTTTAAAAGTGGAATGAAAAGGTAGAGTTGTGAGTGCCATTTACATGTCTTTCACAAGTTTTGCATGTCTGTCTGTCATTCTTGATTTGTTCTTCAATCCTGAGTTTTTTTTACTGTTACCTCATTCTCTTTTGGTCCAAAAATTCCCATGCATTGAGATTTTGGTAGAGTAGAAATGTTAGCTCTTTCATTTTCTTTTTTCCTTGATGTGAATGTAACAGTAATCATAATGAGGACCTGATCTTATATATATATATATATATATGTTCCTTTTCTTTTCAGCTGGATGGATTGGGAATGATGCCATTTCTCCTATCATTGGTGAGCATGATCCATATTATCACGTGTCTGGACGGGTGGGTTTAATCATTCAACTGGCACAGGATTAACTACCCTTTTTTTTCCCTTTAATCATCTACTATGTTGTCATGTGCCTTTGTGCTTGTTATTGATATTAGTGGTTTGCATCTTTCAGGAACTTAATCATCTCCGTGCTGTTGCTGTTCTACTGACATTTATAATGGTTGTTGCCATCCTTACGTCGATTGCCATCGTGCGTCGTATTCTTATGGCAACATCTGTCCTCAAGGTAAGTGTAAAGTTTCAGGTTGCAGCGTAAAAAATGGTATGAGTAAATGGTTTTTCAAAACTTATGTTAGACAAAAAGTGGTGGGTTCTTACAAACTGGAATGGCTCAGCACTCCAGATTGAAAAATCTGAATGTTGGCTTCCAATTTAAGGAGATTCATGTTTATATTAAATTTTTCTATGACGTTGAGCTACATATTGAACAGGCCAAATTATGACACTAAGTTGCTTCTTGTCGCTGGATATTGGCTGTGACTTTTATTTGCATCACATATGTTTGTCTTATAAATGCCATGTAATACCATTAGTAGCAACCTCAATGCCTAATGAGCACAGGAAGATGCCATTCTTTTTATGTGATGAAAATGTGCCAGATAGTTGACCATTTTTCTGGACTAGATATCAAGTAAGTTCAGTGGCATTTAGGATTTCACTGCAGTATTGAATTTTCCGAATATATGCTACAAAGCCTTTTTTGCATTACAGTTGTTACTCTTTCATTGATCTTAACTTAAATTTTTAGGAACCCGTATTCTAAAGCAAAAGAAATTAACTAATAGTGGTCTTCTGAGCATTTTGATCATGTGGGAATTCCTTTCTCTATATTAGAAAACAATATCACACTCCTATAATATGTCAATGCATTCCTGGGGAAATAAATAAGCTTCTGATATTTGTGCAGGTTGCTGCAAAGGTCATAGGAGAAGTTCAAGCGCTCATAATATTTCCAGTTATACCATATGCTGTCCTTGCAATCTTCTACATGTTCTGGTTTTCAGCTGCTTTTCATCTGTTTAGTTCTGGCCAAGTTGTCCAAAATGATTGCAATTCCAACTGCTGTGCTTATGATCTTGGATCAAAAAGGGTTAACTGTGATCGTTGTTGTGGCTATAGTATCCGTTATACTCCTCATATAGCAGTTGCCATATTTTTCCACCTGTTTGGGTGTTACTGGGCTACACAATTTTTTATAGCATGCTCTGCAACAGTTATTGCGGGTTCTGTTGCTTCTTATTACTGGGCTCGTGGTGAGATGTCGGTAAGCTACCCAACAATGTGTGTACTTCAGAAATTATCCATAATGTTATTTGAGTTCTTATTTGGGAAATATATGCTATCTGTACTTGTACAGACATAGGCTCGGAGCCTTGCTGCTGATACTGCAAGCTAGACTACTTTTAGGTGTCCAAATAACCAATTAAATTTACTTGTATAATCACAAAATTTTTCTTTGGCAAAAGTTGGATTCATGTATAAGTGACAATGTAACATATTGCAAATTGCCACATTCGTTACCTAGAAAGCTGGACTAATTCGTTATACTCAAAAACTCAGGTGGTGTTCCTGGACTGAAATATTCCCTTTGCAATTTCTAGATAATTTTTATTGAATTTTGCTTCTAAATACCTTATGCAAAGATATGGGCTGTAGCTGACTTTGATTTTCTTAATCTGTTTCACACAAAATTATGACTCTTGGTTGTCTTGGCATAGTTTTCATGATAATATGATCACATATAACAATCATTCTAATAATATAATTTGCGATGTTTATATGATATTTTGCATATCATCTTCCTACAATTTTTTAGTAAGTAGAACTGTATTTCGTTTTGATGAACTAATCATGGTCTTCTTTTTTTTTTTTTCCAATGTCTGGCTATGCAGCCAGAGATTCCATTTCTTTCAGTTTTTTCCTCTATGAAGCGGCTTATGTGGTACAGTCTTGGGTCTGTTGCTGTTGGATCCCTGATTGTGTCATTCGTGGAGTCCATTCGCTTCATGCTCGAATCGATCCGCCGCAAACTGAAAGTGGCTGGAACTACACCTGACAGCTGCATAGGAAAGACAGCACATCACTCCTCTCGGTTTTGTCTGAAATGCGTTGAGTGGACAACAAGATCTGTGAACCGAAATGCTTATATAATGGTAATGTCAAATATTGCTAATTTCATGCAAGGTTAACATGTGTTTTGTGGATTTCATGAATTTATATGGATTTCCCCATTTCCATCAGCAATTGCCCTGTAATGCAGAGGAATCATAGAAACGTTCAAGGCAATAGTATTAGTTAGCATTGAAGTCCATTATTCTCTCCTTCATCTTCACTTTTGATTATTAGTATATTATGGCCTGTTCTTTCTTTTATTTTTCGACTTTATTCAAGGACTTGTTATCTTTGGGACAATCTTTCCTATAATCTATATGCCAATGTTTGAGACTTCCATATTCTAATTGTTTATATGTTATTGGCTTGTGGCTTTTGCAGATAGCCATAACAGGTAAAAGCTTCTGTAGGGCATCTGCAATTGCAACTGAATTGATCATCAACAACATTCTTAAGATAGGAAGGGTGAACGTCATTGGAGATGTTATTCTATTTCTTGGAAAATTATGTGTTAGCCTTGCAAGTGCCGTATTCGCATTCCTCATGTTGGATACCCACAAATATAGATCTTCTCATAACAAGATATCCTCCCCACTGTTTCCTGTGTTGGTAGGTATTTATATTATGATTTTAAAGGCTCCAAATGGTTGTTATAATTGCTTCTGCTATACCGAATTTTACTTGTTTCATACTAGTGGTTGGAATGTGCCTCATTTTCTGGTCTATGTAGGTTTGCTGGGCTCTAGGCTATATAGTGGCGACTTTGTTCTTTGCGGTGGTGGAGATGTCAATTGATACTATCATTCTTTCATTCTGCCAAGATTCCGAGGAGCACCAAGGGACAGCTCAGTATGCTCCTCCTCTCCTCCTTGACACCCTCAATGACCAAAATGAGATGCAGAGACTTACTCAATGATCCTACTAAACACTAATGTATAAGTTGCCTTTGTCACATTTTGCTAGTGGAATTTGAAAAGTTAATGATATTTACCTAGAGAGCAGCATTCAGTTAGAAAGAAAATCTTGTTGGCTCCCGTCTTGTTTCTGTCTTACTTCTGAGTTAGTTTTAACCACCATTCGCCTCCGATTGGTTGAACCATATTAAAATCAATGTTTTTTTTCCTTGCAAAGCCCAGATATTTGGGCACAAATGTCTAAAAATTTTCATTTAGGCATTGAAAGGGATTACTCAATGAAGAAAACAAAGTTTTCAATATCCACTCTGCAAATCCTCTCTATATAGAATGGTGCACTGATATAATACATATAAAATGGTGCTGAAAGCCCCAAATGATACCAAAATGCCGTCCAAAAATAGAGATGCCAATGATATTAAAATTATATGATAAGAATATCAAAATTATAATTGTTTAAAATAAACTTTTTATTATTTTCTTTCAAAAGAAAATGTAATAGCTTTCTAAATGGAGATATCTGCATCTGTTCAGTCCATTCCTCGTTCACATCATCATTCTACTGATTCACAGACCCATCCCTCAATAGTTAAGTCCAACTTAGTGAAGTGGGAATATCGGAGGACCCCCTTTTTGTTCATATTCCAAGCCAATAGCTAGCTAAGCACTCTCTGGAAGAACACTTTAACCACTAACCTTCAAAGACCAAGGGAATAAATGAAAATAAAATCAACTTTTCTTCATATTCAATTAGCAATGTCAACCATTCCTAATTAAGTATCAAACTCCCCACACATAGGAAATAAAATTTCCATATGATATCTACATCAAAAATTAACTTAATGACAATCCATTCTGACACCTCAACTCCAATTGCAGTGATGATTGTTTCAGCTTCCAACAGTGCATCAACCTACTACAAGTCTATAACCAATGGTCCTGCAGGAACATCTTGAATTGTTGAACTTGAACTATTTATATCGACATCAGAGCAAGAACTATAAGGTTGCATAACAGTTGAACAGCCAAACATCTTTGGATCACTGATTAAAAAACAATGCATGCAAGTGGCCAGATTAATTTTTGCACCGTGCCAAGATAAAATCTGAAGAAGATATATTGTATCCAAAAGAATTATTACCATTAGAGGGATATATATAACTTGACAATTCTAAAATTTGATTTTGATTGCTTTCTCATCAAGTAGAGATGTAGCACTTGGACAATTTTCTTCTCTTAGAATCCCTTGGACAATTTGTGGCAGATGAATCCCTTGTTTTATCAAGCAATGCTAGGCTCTCAACATAGTTATAAGCAAAACTAAACCTTATATAACTGTGCTTTATGATTTGCTTATTGAACGAATCCAGATTAAATAAAGCTATTCTGCGACGGCCTTCACTATCAAATATCACTTCCCCATTCTTCCTAAAACCCAAAACTTTTACCTTCCAAAATTTGTGCGCCCTGGTTAACAGCTTCCACTTCTTCTCCTTGCCACCGACATCCATAACCTGAATTTGAGGAGATGGATAATTCAAAACAACCGCAATCGACGACTCTCCGTATAGTTTTAAACATAATCGATGCGTTCCTGAAATATCCCAACCTTTTGGTAAGCTAATTTCCCTAAAAATTTGATGTTTCAGGTCAAATACCCCCACGGCACTCTTTTTGGAGTTGGGGTTAGCACAGATCCAATAAAATGAACCCTTAACTGAAAATGGTTGCACTGTGTAAGCCCAACGATACCGAGGTGCGGTATCAGCTATTATTTTCCAAGAGTTGTGTTCAAGAGAATAGAGCTCAGCTTGATATTTTTTAGTAATCATCAAAACCTTGTAATCATTGCTCTCATCATCAAATCCCAAACCAAATAAACTGGAGCGATCAATGGAAGAATTGGGTTGGGGTAGGATTAGAGATTGTTGAATGTATGGGTTCCAGAGGATGAGTTTGTTACCTCTATTACGGAAAATGCATACCAGGCTCTTGCAACAGCTGACCACATCGTAATTATAACGGTCCTGGAAAGGAAAACGGAGCGGCATAGACTCCTTCAATCGTGAGTCGTCGTTATGCAAAGAGAATTTTTCTTCACCGTTTTGATCAGTGAATCTCATAAAGATTAACGGAGAAGTGGTTGGGTTGAAGTGGGCTTCTCTATTATAGGTGTGGATGAATGTTTTGGAATTGATAAGAGAGTAGTATGATTTCTGCAGCAATTTACATCGTAACACAGCCTTGACAGGGAGCTTGCATAGTATTTTCTCTACAATATCTGCGGGCAAATGCAAATCATTCGGCATCTTTATTAGATAAAGAGCGAGATGGAATTGGAGAGGAAGTAAACCTAATGTGTTCCAAAGCGACTGGAACACTTTGTTTGGAGGGGTGTTAGAAAAAGAATTAGAACAAAAACAGAGAGGACAGATTATTGAAGAGAAAAGAGGTAATCTCACACGCACTAATGACATAATTGGGACGTTAAAAATAATAGAATTTTATGGATATTGATATCCTATATTTTAGATTGATTATTTTTAATTTCAATATTTTTTATTAGTATATTCATTTAAAAAAATTAGAATCTTATTTTATGTTGAATATAATTTATAGAGATTATTTTTAGAAAGATAAAATATTTCATTTAAAAAAATACCGAAAGAATTATAAATACTAATAAATTTTATATACGAATCAAAATTTTATTATTAAATATTTTAACTATTAAACTCAAATTTGAAATGAAAATTTCATTTTTATTCCAAACGTGAGTTATACCAAACTTTCCCTAAATTCAACAAAAAACAGCTTTTATTCTAATCCAACGCAAAGTATATCATAAATCCAGATGCATGATTATTCGTATGTCATTAATTGGTACGACATCTTTTTTTAATTATGTATTTATCATATTGTTGTTCTTCTTCTTCTTCTTATTTTTTTCTTCTTTTTATTGATAGAGATTAAAAAAAATTCTATATATTTTAAGTTTGTTTTTAGAATTTTTTAATTTTTTAATTTGATTTTATTTTTAGTATTTTTTAATATTATAATAATTGTTATTATTGTTTGGAATAAAAATATTTAATTTTAATTTTTTGTAAAAGAAAATAGTTAAAAATGAAGATATTTGAACTAAAAATAAGTAATATAGAGAGATAAAATTGAGTAGATGGAGGTTGAAGATGATATGTTTGGTAAAAATAATGAATATGTAAGTGATAAATTTATAAATTATAAACAATGAATCTGTAATAGATATTTGTAAGTTTAAAAACAATGAACTTGTAGTTTCAAACAAATAAACTTTCAAGTTTGAAACAATAAACCTGTAAGTTGTAAACGATGAATATGTAAATATTTGCAAATGATATCTGTAAGTTTAAAAATGATAAACCTGTAGTTTCAAAATGATGAACCTATAATTTTAAAACGATAAATCTGCAATATGTAAATAATAAATATGTAAATGTTGAATCTGCAAAATCTAAACGATTAATCTACAGCTTCAAAAGGATAAATCTGGAAGTTTAAAATGATAAATCTGCAAGTTATAAACGATGAATCTGTAAGTGATGAGATAATAATTTATGATGAATATGTTACGTCTGCGATCTAGATCCTGACCATAAACGTATATTTCAATCATTTGTATCCCAATATAGAAGCGTATCAATCAAAGTCTAAATACGGATAAATAAGTGTGAGAAAAACTATTTTCATATGATAATAAAAATATATAATATGAAAGTTTAATTCAATTGACCAATTATTTCGATTTCGTGTCTAACATGTAAATTGAGGCAACATATCAAATTTGAAATACGTGATGTTTGTTTAATGATAAAAATATAATTTAAGCATATCAAAATATAGAAAATATTATTTTAAGGCAATAGGTGGAGTTATAAGATAAGATTTTAAGGTTTATGGTCCGAAAGGTGGAAATATGGTCTCTAGTGCGAGTTTATAGTCCGATTTTCTAATTGGGAATTAAGAAGATGCGTTCATAATCATGAGGGTACCGATGTGCTTGAATTCTAAAATTTTTATAACTGATAATTTATAAATCGGACTACGAATAAATTTTTACGGATTTGATTTAGAAAAAAGAATACATCACAAAAATATAATTTTCGTATATGTGATTGTTTTGTAAAATCAAGAAGACCGTTTTAAAGAGAAAATTATTTTGAGGATATTGGCATATTCAATTTGAGTAGATAAAATCATTTGAGATATAGAATTTAAGAAAATAAATTTATTCAATGATTAAATTGAAAAATTGGAAAGTTTGGTGGAAAAAGTCCAAAATCAAAGTTTCTTTTGAATTAAATTGGATAAAAGCTAAAATATCTTCTTGATTATTTTTAATTGACCAATTAGAGTAAGGATTAAGTTTAATTAAGATTAATTAAGCATTAATCAAGTATATAAAGTAAAAAATGGACAAAAAATCAATAATTTCATAATATAAAATAAAAAATAAAAATATCTTCTTCTTTTTCTTCTTTCCTTGCACGACCACCATAGTCACTTACCTTTTTTTTTTTAATTTTTTCTCACAAATTACCATTATCAAGGTATAAGAAAATATAAGGAATTACGTGGGAGTAAAGAAAATATTTTTGGAAAAAAATTAAGTATTGGCTAAAAATTTCAAAAAATTTTGAGGTGAGATTTTATTCACTTTTCTTTCAATTTTCTATGAATCTAAGTTGAATTGAATAATTTTGTAAGTTAATTTTAAGTTTAATGATGATTTGGAGTTGAATTAGTGTTATGGAAAAATTAAGATTTTGTAGAAAAATTAGAAAAAAATAGGAGATCAGTAAAATGAGGTTTGAGGATGATGGAGATGATGGAAAATTGATGAGAAAATTTTTTAGGAATTTTTATGGAATTATTGGAAATTTTTCATAATTATGGCCAAATTTTTGAAAAATTATTTTGAAAGATTTGTGTTTTAAAATGATGATAATTGAGTTTATATGGAGTGTTTGGAAGTGGAAATTAATTTTTGAAATAGAGAAAATTTTAAAAGGAATGTTGGTGAATTTTTGGCATAATTATTGAAAAATTTATTGATAATTGTTGAATGTAATTTTGGTGAAATTGATGATGGAAAATATAAGATAATTGGTCAAAATAATTGTAGAAATTTAGTTTGAATTTTTAAACCATTTAATGAATTAATAGGATTTTTTGAGTGGGAATTAGATTTTTGGAGAAAAAAATGGAAAATAAAGATATGAAGGAAAAATTAAATAAATTGAAGAGAAATTAGAAGAGAAGAGAAATATTTAATTTAATTTAGAAATTTTTCATTAGTAGTGTGTAGCATAAAATAAGACCGGTAGAAAAATATCTTTAAACGTGAGAGCTGAAAAAATCAAATGGGTAGTTTATTTTCCATTTTAGTTTGGTAATTTTTATTGGCTCGATAATCAATTAAGAATTTAATAGTTATTCAGGTATACCGTTAGAGCAGACACCAAGAGTAAGTAGAGGAAAAGAGTTGGTAGTGTTCGACAAATTACTGTAAAGGTTTGTACATTAACTTATAATATATGTCAATTGTGATTTAAATATATTTTTATATATTTTTTTAACAATAAATGGAATTACATTTTAGAAAATAATTATATTTAACATTTATGAAAATATTAAATGTTTGGAAAGTTATTAGAAATATATTTTATGATAAAAATAAAATAAAATGTTTTGATAAAAAAAGTGTGTTGGTATGAAATAAATTTATTTTTCTCATGTGGTGAATTTTTATATTATTAAATAATTGTATGAGAAATTAATAATGATTATATTTATAAAAATTTTGGTAAGATGAATGTTTTAATGCCAATAGGGTAGAAACTCCATAATCTGTAGTTATTTTGGTCATGAGAGGTATTGTATGACTCATGTGGTTATCTTGGATTATACATTATTTAATTACCGATTCTATGGTTATCTTGGATCGAAACTGGTTTTGTGATTATCTTGGATCAGATAATATTAATTGGGGGTTATGTGATTATCTTTAATTCTGATCCTATAGTTATTTTGAACCCTAAAATTTTCGTCGTTTGACGGTATCTTTTATTTTCTTAGGGGTAAATCTATAGTTTATTAATATATGAGTTGGATAAAATTTTTATTTTAATAATATTTATTTACTTTTATGTATAAATAAATAAATTGTTAATAATTTATTAATAGTTTTGATATATAATTTTTTTAAATTTTGTTAACTTTAAAGTGTATATGTTTATTCAAAATGATTTTTATTATAATTTTTTGCACAAGTGAGTTTTATACTCAGAGCGAGAATTTGTTTTCTCTCGCGTAGATTTTAGTAGAGTTAAACGGTAATAAGTGTGTACATAATAGTCGTCGCTGGTATCAGTGAATCTCACTTATGTAGCCAAGCAACAATGACAGTCACTCTGCTAGGATGAGTTTTTCTATATATGTATTTTATTTATTTCACTTAATGTATTTTAATATATATAAATTATTTGCATGAGTATGTAAATTAAAACCATAATATGAGAATAGTGAGAGAACATAATTTTATCTTATTTTGTTAATGTAATATATTATTTTATTAAGTTTTATTCATGTTAATATATAAATATATTTACATAAATTTTAATAATATATTATTTTAAATAAATATATATCGTGACATTTCTTATCTAACCGAATATGACAATGTATACGGATAGATAAAGAGTGTTAAATTATAACTGATAAATTTGTTTTATTTTTATTCGTTTACCAAAATTTAATTTCAGAAAAATGTACATTTTGTATAAAAGAAGGAGATCTATAATACAATATAAATCCGGAATCATGATATAACAACCCCTAATTCAATTACAAAACCTAATTCCAATGTTTAAGGACTTACAAACCTAATTCTAATCCAATTTGGAAACATAATGCCAATGTTTAAAGGCATACAAACATAATTTTTAATGAAAAATTTACATAAATGGAAAAAACCATTAACATATTTTCAATTTTACCAATATTTAAAAGTCTTTTCAAAAATACTAAAATAAACTTTTTAAAATTTTAAATCTACCAAAAAACTGAAATATCGTATGATAAATTCATTTTTTTCCTTCTCTGGATCATTTGATAAGTTTATAATTATGTACTTCTCTGTTTGAAAAGTATAAATTATGAATTTCTTGTAGTTTTTTTTAACAATCGAAGATTTTTATATGTGCTTTATTTGTTTTCCAATGAAAACTCATTACGTTGAAGGAAAAATATTAGAAAACAAAAGCTAAGTTCAAAGAGTCCTAAAGTTTGATGCTTTTTAAATATTTCTTGTTTTGATTCCCTTTATAATTGGAAATGCTGCTAGAAGATTTAAGACAATTAAAGCATGCATAAATACAAGAAAGCAAAGCAATAAAAAAAAAACTAGAAATTAATTTGAAAAATAAAATGACAAAAGAATGAAAATATGAAAAAAATCAAAAGAAATAAAAAGGTATAAAATATAAAAATTAAGAGGAAAGTTATACAAAAAAATCGTGTTACGATATCAAAGAATAAGACAAAATAGTATTTTTAAAATTCAAAAAATCATGAAAACGTTAAAAATAAAAACAAAATTTGGTAAAGAAAGATAGTTTGTCATTATTATTGAAATAAAAAATTAAAAATCGGTAAAATATGAAATTTTCTCAATTTTAATCCAATTAGAATAATTAAAACTGAAAATAACCGAGAAATACACATACTTGGGACCTGGAACTTGAAGAATGATTGCTAACCCTTAAACCACTAGTCCACTTTCATTTAGGTGTTCTGTTTTTTACAAAATTTTATATAATATGACTTTTACTTATTTACAAAGTTCTTCGAATTGTCTAAGAAACATATATAATAGATAAAATTAAATTAATTTACTTGTGTTTATAGTAATATTTATTAATATACATTATAAAAAAATTTATATAAATTCTTTATTTTCTATAAAAAAAATATCATTTTAATTAAAAAATAAATATTATAATGTAATTTTTAATTTTTTTAATTTTGAATTTTAAAATTCAAAGTTAATAAAATTTATTATTATTAAAATAATAAATAATACATATGTATATGAAATTTTTTTAATTAAAACATAGTTATATATTAATTTAAATTATAGATATTAGTATTTTGAATATAATATTATGCACAAAACAAATTTAGTATAAGTATTTTTTATATTTTACTATATGTGAATATATTAGAAGTTATATTTTAATAAAATTTCATTTTTACTGGTAGTGAATCGTCAGATTTTAAACCTGCGGTAGCAAAACTGAACCAAACAGATTTCGGTCTATTCGATTTTCGATTTATTCGGTTCTATTATTTATAGAAATTTCAGTTTATTCGGTTCGGTTGGAAATATTGAAAACCAATTAGATCGAATATATTGAATTTCTTATTTTATATATATATATATATATATATATATATATATATATATATTAATTTTATAGTAATTAATTATAATTTTTAGATAAAAAATTTATAGTTTACGATAATTAATTTTGATATATGATAATTGATAAAATCATGAACTATGATAATTTATTTTATTTTTTATTAACTAAATTTAATTCATAGTAATTAATAAATTTATGATAATTTTTATACTAATTTATAAAATTTTAATTTTAGTTATGGTAATTTATAAGATTATGATAATTAATTTTAATTTATGTTAATTGATAAAGTTATTATGATTGATTTTAATTTTTATAATTGATAAATATAGTAATAATCATAGGTTATGGTAATTAATAAATTAATTTATAAAACAGATTAAACCGAATTAAAATATTTCAATTTGGTTAGATTCAATTTTAAATATTATTCAGTTCAATTTTTATAAATACGATTCGATTCTGAACCGAACCGATGCTTACCCCGGCTGCCTGGCTAGAATTGGAGAGAGCGTTTGTTCTGATTACATATTAGGCTTACTTAATTTTTTTTTTCTGAAAAAAAATTACTTTGAAATTTTACCTAGACTATATAGATATCTATTGTTGTTGTCAAATTTTGCTAAGTAGAATCTGCAAATTCCAAAGATATTTAATTACAGAGTGGAATTCAATTTGAAACAAAAAAAATCTCAGCGCCGTGTATGAGTTTTTTTTTTTTTTTAATCTGAAAGGCAAATAATCAAAATTTTAATTGTCTAATAAAAATAATAAATTTTAAAGGGAAATATCTGTATCTGCCGTGCCTCATTCCCTGTTCGCATCATCAGTCTACTAATTCTCAATGATCAGATCTCTCTAACTCAGGAGCAGAGCTTAACTAAAATAATCAATGGGGTTAATCGGCCAAAATAATCAAATTTAACAGACTCAAAAATTTTGTAATAATTTACTAATATAAAATTAATTAGAAAATACATAAAATGAATAGTCTCACAACTCTATTTAAAGTGCTTGAGGAATTTGATTTAGGTCATGAAGATTGAAGAAATAGAAGTTGAGATTTGTGACTGAGATTTGCAATTTAAGCCACAATAACAAAAACGGAGGTAGAAGTGGGAGTGAGATTTGCAATTTTAATTTAACCCTTCTTAGTTTTTTTTTTTTTTGAAATCACATCAGCTTATTAGAATACTTTATAGGGATATCTCAAAACATATTACAAAATGCTAAATTGAGCTTTTACTGGGCATAAAAATGGATGGATTTTTAACCAGTTCTTATGATTTATTCTTTTAAAATAAGATGGGAATTTATTTACTAAATTTTAATGGTCAGTCGTGTGTAAAATTTAGTAGGAGGGAGTTGGTTCCCTGTATGGTGCAAATGATGGGAATTGTTTTTTGAGTTATATATTTACTAGCCCTCACTCTCATTTCCTTTCTAAAAGAAATTAATGCACACTAAAGGGATATTTGAGATTACTGTTGGTAGTCCAAAAAGCAGGTTTAGAATTTTTTTGATTTAATTAACTAATTTTTTTAATTTTTTATAAACTGATTTTTTCAAACCTGTTTTTATAAAAAATATATATTTATTTGTTTCTCTTCAAAAGTTGCTTTTGGCAAACGCAATGCCACCCGTAAAAAGTTGGAACATAGTACTTCCATTATTTTTGTAGATATTGTTAGGATAGGATTTGATTTTTATTGAGAAAGTAAATCGTACAGGATATTGAAAATTAATAAACAATGGAGAAATGAATGGGTAACAGAGAAAGTCAAGTGTGCAGCAAGAAAATAGACAATATCTACTAATTCTTCTTCCAGACAGACATGGTTCAATATATGAAATAGGTGGAGAAAGTCATGGAAAATAGGTGGAGAAAGTAGCAAGAAAGTCAGCAAAAGGGGTTTCAATGTTTCTTCCATATGCATTAAGTGTGTGTCAGAAACAACAGATATATAGATAGATATGCTTATATTCTCTTTTCTTTTTAATCCGTGCAGGAAAAATGTTCACACAAACTGGGGTTATAAGCAAGGAAGCATCGGTGTTGGCTTTCGTATTTTACTCTTGTCTTGCTACTAGTATTATGTTATTAGAAACTAATATTGTCCATGAATTTAGTTACTTTATTCTGAAAAATCAACTTCAGTTTCTAAGTAATCTTGTTTCTTCCCATTAATATTTATTTACCCTGTTCAGTGATGGCTTTGTTGGAATAGATATAAAATCAAATTCCAATAGGAATTCTGGATCCTACTTAAAATTTAAAATTATTTATGCTTATATAACTGTATAGGAAGGAATCAGCAAATCCAAATTCCAATTGGTTTCGACATTGGGTTTTTCTTTTCCTATATAAGCTCGAATCATCCAAAAACCTGTATCGCATTGCTTGTTTGAAATCTTAGGCATAATGGCAGTACCAAATTCGTCAATTTTGCCAATATTCTTCGATTATTCGACTTCATCACAGAAACGTGAAAAGCTTTCTCACGAAACTACTTCATCAGTACCATCCGAAAATTCGACTTCAGCAGCAGGAATTAATGAAGACAGGATTAGTAAGTTGCCAGATTCGATTGTGTGTCACATATTGTCTTTCCTCTCCACAAAAGACTGCGTCAGAACAAGTATTTTGTCGAGGGCATGGAGGAAAACATGGACATTAGTTGACAGTTTAGATTTTGATGATTTAACTTTTATTCGAAAAAGGGGTAGAGTTTCTACTTGTCAGAAATCTTTCGTGAGTTTCGTTAACAGGGTTTTGATTCTTCACAGTCATCCCTGTCTTAAAAGATTCAGACTTAAGTTAAGAAAACCATACAAACTTAATTTAAGAAAAGGAGATATAACTTGTGATGTGAAGATATGGATTTCCTCTGCTATTACTCGTAATGTTGAGGAGCTTGATGTTTCCAATGGAAGCCAAGGACTCATTCGGCTTCCCTCCAATCTATTCAGCCGTCCAACTCTGCGAATTCTCAAGCTTAATAACATGATTGATCTTTATATTCCTGAATTTGAATCCGTATGCCTGTCCAATCTTAAAGCACTCACGCTCCAGAATCTGTTGTGTCTAAGTGATGCTACGATGGCAAAATTATTATTAGGTTGTCCGGTTCTTGAAGAGTTAACCATCGAAAGGCACAAATACGATTCATTGCAGACGTTGCATGTTGTTTCATCAACAATGAAGAGCTTAAAGATTAAATATGTGGGCAGTTTTGGAGCAAAACCCAGAAGTTTTAAGATTGTGGTTGATGCTCCCAAGCTGAAATTTCTTGAGATCATTGATTATAATACGAAAGAATATGAGATTATAGCTATGGACTTATCCTCCGTTATTGATGCAACCATTAATGTTAATCCATCTGATGCAAAACTGGATAAGAAACGTGCGTATCAGATGATTCAGCTTCTGGCACAAATGTGTAAGCTTCAATCCTTGAGGTTGTCTTCGTATATCCTCAAGGTAACTTCTTTTACTTTTATCTTTAATTTAAGACTAAAATCATTGATAACCATACTATGTTACTACTGATTACTTAGGATCCCAAACTTGTCTTTGCCACCATTGATCTTAGCTTTGGCACACAGACACCTACATATAATAAAAACAAAATCAAATATATGTGAGAAAAACTTGTATATTTTCTTTCTAAAATTATATTATACAATAAATTTATATAATGAATTTATTATATCTAAATATAAATAATAAAAAGAGTAATAAATTAAAAGGCTATTGATTAAAATTCAAAATAAATATATCTATTTTGTTCTTTTAAAAGTGGAACTATAGATTAAAAGTGGAGGGTCAGAAAGAAATTTTAAAAAAATTAAAGTAATTATAATATTTTTATTTGAAATAGGGGTTGTGGCCTCCATTAGTCATCCGCCAATAACTATATATATATTTACCTAAATGACACGTCAAACTCTAAAAAGCAGTTTGAGAAAAAGAAATTGATAATTTTCTTGAGTTTAGAATAGAATGCTTGGCCTTTTTCCTTGCATTGTGATCATTACAATTAAGCTAACCATCTTATAAATATTTCTTTGTCAGGCACTCAGTGAAGCATCCTTTCAAAATTTACCTCGGTTTTTAAATTTGACTCGACTAGTGGTGAGAGCTAATGAAAAAATATCATTATTAATTTCTTTCGAATTACTCAAATGCTCACCAAATTTGAAAATTCTCACTTTCCATAAGGTAAATTTTTCTTTCCACATGAATATCATTATATATTTTTGTAAGAATATTTAATTGAACTCTTACTACTTAGCCTGTTAATTTCATGCACAGAATTACTATGAGACTCTAGATTGTGAACCAATCTTTGAAGTGCCAGAATGCTTCACATCATCTATTGAGATGCTTGAACTTCGAGGAATAAAAGGCGATTCAGAAGATCTGGAAATTATTGAATATTTCTTGAAAAATGCAAAGCTCTTGAAAACCATTAGAATTGGGACTTGTCATTCTCCTAGGAGTGAAAAGGGATGGGAGTTTTTGAAGAAGTTATTATTGTTTACAAGGTGCTCAAGCCATTGTCAAATTATAGTTTGTTGAGTGCATTGCTGTAAATTGTTAGTTTAAGTTTTACCATTGATTAATAGAGATTTTTGCTTATTGCAGTATTCTCTTCAATTCCTACAGGTTCAATAATATCATAAATAATGAAAGATACGAAAAAGAAATTTTAACTTCCAAAGTAGGAAGTTAAGCAAAATCTATTTCCTAAATTAATTAATAAACTTATTGACTTGAAGATGTCACCTCATTAATTATCACCCTATTGGTAGGTAAGAGAAGAGAAAATTCTAAAATTAATTTATTTTTATTTTCTCACCAATTGATAAAAATAGTGAATATTGAATTCTAGCATTACTCTTGTTTTTTATACTTATTATGTGTGAAATTATATATATGAATATAACATTTATATAATTGCATTAAGAGAATTTACAAAGAAAGAAAATAAAATAAAAAATTACAAAATACAGAAATGTGAGAATTAATTAAAAGCACCATAAACAAAGGTAAAATAATAATTAAGGAATCTAATATATTAATCATATACACAAGGAGGATTAATTTAGAAAGCCCGGAGGTGCATTTGATTTCAAATCCAAAGTCCAAAAGCAAGAGATATATACTTGGATTTTAAGTCGAGGATCACATTAACGAACAAGATAAATAAGTTGCAGTCCCCCTAGACTTGGAGGACAAAAACAAACCTGGGAGTCCTTATAGCCTTCAGAATGGATCACCAGTAAACATCTATTGGCCTGACATGAAATTTGATGTGCAGCGATGGGTAGCCACGTGTGCAGTGTGCCAGCAATGTAAAAGTGAATAGATGCCATATTCTGGGCTCTTACAGCCACTACCAGTCCCTACTTTCATTGAGCAGATACCATAATGGTGGTGGTAGACAGATATACCAAGTATGCTCATTTCATGTCCCTCAGTCATCCCTTCACAACAGCTTCCACAGCTCAATTATTCTGGACTCCATTTTCAAGTTGCATGGCATGCCCACCAACACAGTGACTGACAGGAATAAAATCTTTACTAGTTTGTTCTCGCAAGAATTCTTTAAATTGCTGCAAACCAAGCTGCAGTTATCAACTGCCTATCACCCTCAAACTGATGGCCAGAAAAAGAGGGTTAACAGACGTGTTGAAAATTATTTGAGATGCATGTGCTTTCATAAACCAAAAACTTGGGCTAGATGGTTAAGTCTTGCAGAGTGGTTACAAGCTTTGTATGGTTACAAGGCACCCTCGTTCCACTTCCTGCCACAGATTGAGACTCCATCAGCTAGCTTGGAAGAATTATTGAAGACTATACAACAAATGGCCTTCTTTCTGCAAGATCAGCTGGTACAAGCTCAGAACAGAATGAAGCAACTTGCAGACAGGCACAAAACTGAAAGGGTCTTTGAAGTAGGAGATAAAGTGTATCTCAAAATCCAGCCCTATAGACAGAGTTCAGTAGCATTCAGGAAGTGCTTAAAACTCTCTACCAAGTATTATGGCCCTTTTAAAATCATAGCCAAGATCAGTCCAGTAGCATACAAGCTGCAACTACCACCCACAGCCTCAATACATGATGTTTTTCATGTTTCATTGCTCAAAAAAGCCATTGGAGATCATCAAGCCATGACTAACTTGCTTGCATGTACCCTGGAAGGAGTTCCTAAGATTGAGCCCCTAGCCATCCTTGATACCAGAACTGTTACTAGAAATGGCACTCAGATCACTCAAGTGCTAGTACAATGGGTAAATTTGCAGCTTGATGAAGCCACGTGGGAGGATTATACCTTCCCTAAATCCCAATTCCCAAACATATACCTTGAGGACAAGGTGTCACTTAAGGGAGGGGGAAATGTTATGACCTAACATGAGAATAAAAGGGGTAATGGGCTTGAGGATGGTAAACAGCAGCTGGAAATGAGCAGGCCCAAGTTAATGTTAATTCACCTGCTGATCGTGAGCAAATGGAGATGGGAAATATGATGGCCCAGCTCAGTAAGCTTAAGCAACCAATGAAGATAGAGAAGGAATTGGCCCAGATGCAAGGATAGGTGGAGGGTGGCTATTAGGCAGCAAACGACAACACTATCGTCAATTAGCTGTCATTTTTCTACTTCTCATAATACAGTTAGTTAGTTATTACAATGTGTTGGAGATGTGTAACATACACATTGGGTAATCAATAAAAAAAAGACAATTCATAATATTAAAGGGGATTAAAGCAAAATATTTTAGGGCATTTTGATGAAAATGCCTCTTCAATAATTTACAAATCCACAAAATCCACACTCTTCTTATTTGCAATAGACCGGACCCATCAATTTCAACATGATATCAGAGTCAATTGACTAGCAGTCTTTGGAGATCCAATGGATTTAAAACTATAAGGCTAGACAAAACAAAATGAAAACTTGAGACATCTGAGACTCAAATGGACATGCAACCTCTGAGATTCAAAGAGTCCAAGTCCAGGCAAAATAAATATAGAAACTTAAGACATCTGAAACTCGATAAATATAAACTCATGATGTAAAAATGATGACAAATTACAATTAAACCAATCCAGTTGAACTTGGAGGGGAGTGTTGGAGATGTGTAAAATCCGCATCGGTAAATCAATAAAAAATTGGACAACTTATAACGTTAAAGGGGCTCAAACCAAAATATCTTGGGGCATTTTGGTGAAAATGTCTTCTCAACAATTTTCAAGCTCACAAAATTCACACTATTCTTATTTGCAATGGACATGACCCATCAATTTCAATCCAATTATTAGTAAGTAGTTGAGTTGGAGTAATATAACTATTTAATTGGTTCTATAAGGTGTCATGAGGTGGATTTGCCTTGCTGTAAAATCCATTTCATTTATATGAAATCGCAGATACAATGTTTAAATAGGGAAAGCATGTAAAAAAATTGCTTATGCTAATGATATGAAACAACTGATTTTCTCTCATTTATTCTCTCTCTCGATCTTCTTTCTCTTCTAATCTTCTTCTTGTAAAAAGAATGTTTGTTTGGAATTGTGAGATTGCAAAGGTGGAGATTTGTTAAAATGTGGCAATCCCACATTGCAAAGAAGTCTTTTTTCCACAATGGCATTAACTTATAAAAAATACTTCATATTCTCTTAACAAATCATCCTAAACACCAATCCCCTACTTCTAAGATTGGTTGTATTTTTTCTCTCTCTTTTAATATTTCACTTTGTAATATTTCTTTAAAATAATGAAATATTATTTTAATAGTGTTCAAGGACGTAGGCATAATTGGCCGAACCTCGTTAAATTCTGATGTTCTCTTTATTGTTTATTTAATAGCTATTGTTGGGTCATTTACTTTGTGATATATTGTGCTTTAAATTATCTGAGAAAAATTTTGTCACCAAGACTCTAAGAGTTTAAGAAAGTTGGTTTTTAAGGGAGATCATTTGTGACTCCACCAACTACCTGAGAATTTTTTTCTGTCTTAATTTTTGGCACAATTATTCACTTTGGTGGAAACTAACCCGATTTTCACAACAATTGGTATCAGAGCCAAGGTTACTGAGTTATATGCTCTGTGGTTGCGGTGTAAGCTGATCTTCCACATCAGAAAGGTTTTCTTGGATTCTTGGGTATTCCGCATTTGAAAGCTATTAAATAGTCTTGAAGAAGAAATGACAAGAGACGGACAAAAATCCACGATGGACATAATAGCTTCTACTTTATCAATTTTGGCGAGAACTGTTGTGGCAAATACGAGAATTGCAGTGGAGATTTTTGATGGTATAGGTCATTTCGGCATGTGACAAGGTGAAGTTCTAGACGCCTTATTTCAGCAAGGCTTAGACATTGCCATTGAGGGAGAAAAGCCAGAAGATGCAGATGAGAAGGAATGGAGGACAATCAATCGTTTGACATGTGGTACCATTCGATCGTGCCTGTCCAGAGGCATAAGTATGTCTTTTGTAAAGAAACTTCTGCAAGTAAATTATGGAAGGCACTAGAGAAAAAATTCTTGAAAAAGAGGAGTCAAAATAAGCTCCATATGAAGAAAAGGTTGTTCAGATTCACATATATTCCTGGTACCACAATGAATGATCACATCACCAATTTCAATCAACTTGTAGTAGATCTGATGAATTTGGATGTGACTTTTGAAGATGAAGATCTAGTCCTAATGTTGTTGGGATCCCTTCCTGAGGAGTTTGAGTTTCTAGAAACTACTCTACTTCATGGGAAAGCTGAGGTGTCTCTTAGTGAAGTATGTGCTGCACTATATAGCTATGAATTGAGGAGAAAAGACAAGAAGGATAGCACTAGTGGAGCAGCAAAAGCTTTGATAGTAAGAGGTCGTTCAAAAAATAAAAACAAGGGAAATAAAGACAGGTCAAAGTCTAGAGTGGGCAAAGATGAATGTGTTTTTTATCAAGAAAATGGGCACTGGAAGAAAGATTGTCCTAAGTTGAGAAGTAAATCTGACAAAGGCAAGACTGTTGCACATTCAAATGTAGTTAAATGTGATGATTTAGATTTTTCATTAGCATTGATTCCATCAATAAGCAGTTCGACTGCTTGGATCCTGGATTCAGGCTGTAGCCACCATATGTGTCCCAATCGGGAATGATTTTTTGATTTTAAAGAAATTGAAGGTGGAGTTGTCTATACAGCAAATGACAACCCTTGCAAAATAACTAGAATTGGTTCAGTCCAGTTGAGAAATCGTGATGGATCAATTAGAACTCTGACAGATGTAAGATATGTGTCCAGTCTGACGAAAAACCTCATTTCTATAGGAATCCTTGAGAGAAAGGGTTTCATTATAATCATTAAAAATGGAGTAATGAAGGTTATATCTGAAGCACTTGTGGTGATAAAAGGAGTTCAAAGGAGCAACAACTTGTATTACTATGAAGGCAATATAGTCGTTGGAACAACAACATCAGTTTCTAGTGATGACAAGGAGCTAGAAACAACCAGATTGTGACATATGCGCTTGGGACATGCAGACGAAAAATCCTTGAAACATCTGATGAATCAAAGATTATTACAAGGAGTACGAACTTGCAAATTAGACTTCTGTGAGCATTGCATCAAAGGGAAGCAGACGAGAGTGAAGTTTGACACTACAATCCATGATACCAAGGGTATTCTGGATTATATTCACTTAGATGTATAGGGTCCTTCCAAAACTGCTTCAATGGGAGGTAAACACTACTATGTTACCTTTGTTGATGATTGTTCAAGAAGAGTATGAGTGTATACAATGAAGACAAATGATGAAGTGTTGGGATTTTTCTCATATGAAAAAAGATGGTGAAAACTCAGACGGGCAGAAAGATCAAGTGTCTTCGAACAGACAATGACGGAGAGTACACAAGTGATCCCTTCATGAAAGTTTGTAGAAATTAAGGAATTGTTCGACATTTCACTATCAGAAATACACCACAAAAGAATGGGGTGGCTGAACGTATGAACCGAACTCTACTGGAGAAAGTTCGGTGTATGTTGTCTAAAATTGGATTAGGCAGACAATTTTGGGCTGAGGCTGTAACATACGCATGTCATCTCATTAATCGTTTGCCATCAACTGCTATCAATGGCAAAACACCTTTGAGGTGTGGTATGAAAAACCTGCTACAAATTATAATTCTTTACATGTGTTTGGTTTCACTGCATACTATCATGTTAAGGAATCGAAGTTAAATCCAAGGGCAAAGAAAACTATCTTTATGGGGATTTCCTCTGGTATCAAAGGATATCGACTATGGTGCCCAGAGACGAAGAAAATAATCTTTAGTAGAAATGTTACCTTTGACGAGTCTACCGTATTAAAAAAGGTAACAGAGGAGCAGATAGATGGTTCTCCACAGCAGGTGAAGGGAACTCCCAAACAGGTGGAGTTTGATAGAAGAAGAATTGTTGATCCAATAATTGTAACGTCTGATAAAATTACTCATACGGTAGAAGATGAGATAATGGTAGAAAATGGATTAGATGAGGAAGCAAAGGTTTCAGCACAAGAACCTCTTCAGCAACTTGAGCCAATTGCACTACGAAAGCTGAAAAGGAATATTAAGCAACCTGCTTAACTTGAACATATGACTAATTACACATCTTCAATAAATGAGATTCCTTCCACTTATTGTGAAGCTATTCAAAGCTCAGAAGAAGAAAAATGGAGAAAGGTTATGGAAGAAGAGATGCAGTCCCTTGAAAAGAATTAGATATGGAAGCTAGCAAGTTTGCCAAATGGAAAGAAAGCGATTGGATGTAAATGAGTTTATGCAAAGAAAGAAGGATTTCCTGATAAGAATGATATCTGCTACAAGGCAAGATTGATAGCTAAAGGCTATGCTCAGAAGGAGGGAATTGATTATAATGAAGTGTTTTCTCTAGTCGTAAAACATTCCTCCATTAGAATATTGTTGGCCTTAGTAGCACAATTGGATCTGGAATTAGTTCAGCTGGATGTAAAAACTGCATTTTTACATGGAGACTTAGAAAAAGAAATCTACATGACTCAGCCAGAAGGATTTAAAGTTGCTGGAAAAGAAAATTTGGTGTGCAAGTTGAGCAAATCGTTGTATGGATTGAAGCAATTCCAAGACAGTGGTACAAACGATTTGATAAGTTTATGATAAGGCAAAAATACACAAGAAGTAAATATGATCATTGTGTATATTTGCGCAAGCTACAGGATGGTTCCTTTATCTATCTTTTCCTTTATGTTGACGATATGTTGATAGTTTTGAAGGATGAAAGAGAGATTCAGAAGTTAAAAGCTCAACTAAATCAGGAATTTGAAATGAAGGATTTAGGAAAAACTAAGAAGATTCTCGGTATGGAAATATGCAGAGACAGAAAATTTGGGAGACTTTGTTTGACTCAGAAACAATATCTAAGAAATGTAATGAAGCATTTTGGGATAAATGAGAAGACAAAACCAATTAGTACTCCACTTGCTCCTCATTTTAAGCTCAGTGCATTTTTATCTCCGAAAAGTGATGAAGAACGAGAATATATGTCAAATGTTCCATATGCAAATGTTGTTGGTAGCTTGATGTATGCAATGGTGTGTACGAGACCTGACATTTCACAAGCAGTTGGAGTTGTGAGCATGTACATGCATGATCCTAACAAAGGACATTAGCAAGATGTGAAATGGATTCTACAGTATATTCAGAATACTGTAGATGTTGGTATAATGTTTGAGCGGGTTGAGAAAAGTGGTCAATATATAGTTGGATATTGTGATTATGACTATGCAAGTGATTTAGACAAACGTCGATTTATTACCGGTTATGTATTCACACTTGCAAAGGTACCGGTTAGTTGGAAGTTCACCTTACAATCAACAATTGCTTTGTCTACAACAGAGGCAGAGTAAATGACAGTTTTAGAAGCTGTTAAGAAGGCAATTTGGCTTCAGGGGTTGTTGAATGACTTGAGAATTGGTTAGAAACATGTCAAAGTGCATTATGATAGTCAGAGTGCTATTTGTTTAGCAAAAAATCAAGTTTATCATACAAGGACGAAGCACATCAATGTTCGATATCATTTTGTATGAGAAATTCTTGAAGATGGTGATATACTACTTCAGAAGATTTTGACTGATGAAAATCCCGCAAATATAACAATAAAAGTTGTGACATGTGTCAAGTTCCAACATTGTTTGAACTTGATAAATGTTCTCAGAATTTGAAATTGGGCGTTTCGAAGTGCATTTGGAGACATTACTGAAATTTGTAAAGAGAATGTTTGTTTGGAATTGTGAGATTGCCAAGGTGAAGATTTGTTGAAATGTAGCAATCCCGCATTGGAAAGAAGTCTTTTTTCCACAATAGCATTAGCCTATAAAAAATACTTCATATTCTTTTAACAAATCATCCTAAACACCAATCCCCTACTTCTAAGATTGATTGTATTTTTTCTCTCTTTTAATATTTCACTTTGTAATATTTCTTTAAAATAGTGAAATATTATTTTAGTAGTGTCCGAGAACGTAGGCATAATTGGCCGAATCTCGTTAAATTCTGGTATCCTCTTTATTATTTATTTAATAGTTATTATCGGATCATTTACTTTATGATATATTGTGCATTAAATTATCTGAGAAAAATTCTATCACCAAGATTCTAAGAGTTTAAGAAAGTTGGTTTTTAAGGTAGATCATTTGTGACTCTACCAACTACCTGAAAATTTTTTGTCTTAATTTTTTGCACAATTATTCACTTTGGTGGAAATTAACCCGATTTCCACAACACTTCTAATCTTCCTTCTTCCTCTTATTCTCTTCCTTTTTATTCTCTCTCATTCTCCCAATTCTTCTTCTATTATGCTCCTGTTCACTGATTCTTCATTGCTGAGATCTTCTTGTTGAGTTGATTGACTTGAGGGTCATCACAACTTGTCATACTCCCAGTAGTGAAAAAGGACGGGAGTTTTTGAAGAAGTTAATTAATGTTTCCAAGGAGCTCAAGCCATTGTCAAATTATAGTTTGTAGAGTGCATTGCTGTAAATTGTTAGTTGAAGTTTTGCCATTGATTAATAGAGAATTTTACTTATTTCAGTATTCTCTTCCGAGAGGTTCAATAATATTAAAAATAATATAAGATACCAAAAAGAAATTTTAACTTCCAAAATAGGGAAGTTAAGCAAATTCTATGTCCTAATTTAACGAACTGATTGACTTGAAGATGTCACCTCTCATTAAAAATATTGGAAACTAGTTTTGACACTTAAAGGAGTACTAGGCAATAATTATCACCTTATTGGTAGTTAACCAAATAGAAAATTCTAAAATTAATTTGTTTTCTCTTCCCACCCACACCAATAAAAATGGCATATGTTGAATTCTAGCATTTCTCTTGTTCTTGATACTTATGTGTGAAAATATATACATGAAATTATAGAGTTATTATGTGTGAAAATATATTACTCTTCTTGATCGATACTCATTCTATATCATCAGCTGCTTGAAGTATTTCCTTGAAAGACTTAGAATTCAGTGGATTTAGATATTATTATTTTTTAATTGTCTGAAGAATCTGAAAATGAGCTTCTGAAGAAGATTTTAACGTTTCTGAGGGTCACTAAGGCATTCCAGGTTAGTATCTTGAGGATTTAACTGAAGATGTGAGTACACATTCTGACCATAATCAGGGAGATGATGTTCATATGATATAGACTGTTGCTTTTGTGTACATTACCCGTATGTACAAGGGTAGTTTTTGTGTTCTGCTAAACCAACTTAGACGTTTTGTTAGTTGAATCCTAATCTAGAATGGAAAATCTCTCTGGTCTATTCTCCTTGTGAACTGCTCCTTTGAAGCTTGGAAATCCTATAAAATCTGAAATTCAGAGCTTAGCATTAACTATAATGCTTGTCGATGGCTTCAGGTTTTCTGTATCCAAATATCATCAAAAGAAAAAAAAAAAAAAAGATCTGATGTTGTATATGTCCTAGAAATTATTCAAAATGTATTGAAATAATATGATATTCCTTTGGCTTAATTTGTTTTCCTTTTAATTATATTGCAGGGCAGTAATATATATTACGTTTCTATTTCTTCCAATTCAAAAGAAAATGAAATGAAATTATAAAAATGAAGGAGAAAAAAAATTCCATATAAGTTAATATTCCAATTTCCAAGGGTATATTATTAAATGTCGCAAAATTAACAAACACCTAATTCCTGTAAGTTGTGAATTTAAGAAATTGAGCAAAGTTATAAGAAAGAGAGAAAGAAGATTCATCAAAAGAAAGAAGAAATAGAGTCAGTACATCAAGAAGTACCAAAGCAATATCTGTTGTCCTATACGTTCCATTCAAGTATGATATTTCTTTAAAATGGGAAATTTGAGCAAAGCATATGCGATTTGGATTGCTAATACATTTCTTTCGCATAAGAGTTTGTGCTGAAGTATGAGTTAAAAGTCTCTCAATTTTTGTCCTCCATAAATACAATAGATCAACATAATTGATGTTAATTAAGATATATTTAGATTCGAATTTAAGATATATTTTATATGGCAAAACACATTTATCACAAAGTTGTTTATAGGGGCTTTTGGGTTTAGGGCCCTTTCAGTTAATTATCACCATTTTTTATTTATAAAATTAATTAATTATCATCATTACTACCTTCTTATCTTAATTTTTAGGCCTTTGAGACCATTTAAAACTAGCCTCTTCCCCTTCCAGCCCCAGTTCAATGTGTGTACTCCAATGGTTTGTGCTTCCTTTTTTTATAAATTGTCATTCCTGCAGTCATCCCACCTTTCATTTATTAGTAAACGGAGATATTTCAATGATGTGTTCGTGATAATTAAATAATTTAATTTTCCATTGTGTTACCAGATTTTACTGCGTCTTCTTTACAATCCCTGAAACCTCATGTCTACTGATTGCTCAGCACCAAAACGTCGAACACACAGTCGGACAGCAGATGAAGACAGGATAAGTAAGCTGCCAGATTCGGTTCTCTGTCACATATTGTCATTTCTCCCCACAAAAAATTCTGCTAGAACCAGTGTTTTATCTAAAAGATGGAAACGCACTTGGACTCTAGTTTCTGATTTACATTTCGAAGACTCATTTTCCACAAACAAAAAAACAAGAGCTGCACGTTTGAAATCCTTTGTGAATTTTGTGAACAGGGTTCTAATTCTGCACTCGCACCCATGTATTAAAAGATTTAGTCTTAACCTTCAAAATGAATTTTCTACTCAAGATGTTGATTCATGGATTTTTTCTGCAATTGCACATAGTGTTGAGGAGTTAAATCTTTCCATGGAAGGTATGCTTCAGCTTCCAAAAGCTGTTTATAGTTGTGAGACACTAGTGGTGTTGAAACTTAGTTCTGAAATTGACCTCAGGGTTCCAGAATCGGTATGCCTTCCAAAACTCAAGGTACTTCATCTGAAACATCTGCAGAGCCTATGTGATACTAGTATAGATAGGCTGTTAACTGGCTGCCCAACTCTAGAAAATTTAAAAATTGATAGACATTCTGATGATGATATTCAGAAACTGTGTTAAGTCATCATCACTGAAAAGCCTGATAATACGAACTTCAATTGAAAATGAGGATCAGTCTAGGATTGTTGTTGATGCCCGTAAACTGGAATTTCTTGAGCTTGTTGTTGATTGGACGCATGGAAGACATCTGGAATTGTCAGTTTTGCTTGACATGCTCAGAAACTCACCAAGATTGAAAGTTTGCATACTCCAGGTCGAAATCCATTTATAATCTTCTTACGTATTACTCTACATATGTCTGTGTTTACTATTAATTTATTGATGCAAATATTCGTTTTCCACAGATTTGCTGTGATATAGGACAGTGCGAGAGTTTGAAAGAGGAGACGTCGTTGGACTGCTGCAAGTATACCCTTGAGAGTCTTGAATTCAGAAATTTTAGAGGCAGTGAAGGAGAATTGCAAATTTTAGAATATTTCGTGAAAAATGCAAAAGTCTTGAAGAAGATTAGACTCCAAGGAACTTTGTATGTTTATCAAACATGGGTACGTAAGCTTCTGAAGAAATATTTGATGTTGCTGAGGAGCTCAAACAAATGCCAAATTATGGTCTCTTGAAGGTTTTCGAATTGATGTTCTGAGAATATATCCACAGCTGTGTATACATATAGTTTGCTAAGATTATAATTTTATTTTCTGGCGCAGTTTTTTCATCACCCCTATCAACAAGTTTGGTGTTTTGTCAAACCAATTCAGACATTTTGCTAAACGAATTCTATCTATAATGGAAAACTTATCCTGTTTAGTTAATTGCAACTTTTGAGCTCCTCAAGCATGAGTTAATTATTATTATTTAAAAAAAACAAATCTCTAGTACTATTGAACAAGAATTCCATTTCTGATAGCAATGCAACCAATTTTCTGCAAAATTCTAATGCTTGACGTCTCATTGCAATAGAATTAGAATTTTCATTCTCTTTTACAATTCATACTCTTTTACAATTGAAGGATAAGCTCAATAACCAACAATTTAAAGTTGCTATTTTTAGTAAATTAGCCACCAATAAAGATTAATTGCATTGTCTTTTTGTCTTTTTTTTTTTGTTAAGAAAATATATTTTAAGAATGAAGATATAAAGGAAATAAGCTTCGCTCTCTCTTCTTTGATGTTTCCACTTTAAAAAAATTAGAATTTTGATAGTGCATATCTGGATAACGTTCAATATCATTAAAAATAGTACAAAATTGAGCTGTTGAGTTTGCCACTGAAATTTGTCAAATAGAAAGTTGAAACTTTTGTAATATTAATTTTATAATTATCCATTTTATTGCAAGACTGGACTACATAATTTATATATGCAGACACGAAATTTTTTTTTTTTTGGTTAAATTGGGAATCAAAGTGAAAATTGGAAACCATCAATTCGATGAAAATATTTTTCCAGTTTGATTTTGAATTCAAATGATTTATTAACTTTTAAAAATTATTTAATTACTGAAATTATGTAAAGGGACGTGCTACAGATATAAGTTTGAAAGTTTGGTCTGATTATATTGGAGCTCTTACTAGTCATCATTATGATATCCTAATCCTTAGACTCATGAATTTTGCATTTTTCTTTTTCAATTCGTGAACTGTGCTTACCATCAGACATTGGTATGCTCCGATTCCGAGAAAGAATTCTGAGAGGTTTTACATATATTTGTGCATGTTAACTTGGAATCCGAATCTTTACTGTGTATTTCTCCCTCGCTGTTACTTTTAGGAGTCTTGAATTATCAGAAAATCTATAACCAAATTTGCCCGTGTCTCAGTCTTCTGTAAGAAGTTTGACACCAATGCAACAGAAGAAATGCAAGAAAGCTGACAAAGACATAATTAGCGGTTTACCAAATGATGTTCCTTGTCACTGGTCACATATTGTCATTTCTGCCGACGAAAGATGCTGTGGCTACCAGCATTAATTTGTCCGGAAGATGGAGATATATCTGGACTTGTCTTTCTAATTTAGATTTTGATGGTACGTTGAGACTTTATATGAAACTTGTGAACAATGTGATGCTTCGGCGTACTGATCCCATAAACAAGCTACGTCTTTAAGTTGGGATGATTGATGCAGATGAGGAATACATTTATTCACGACTTTGCTCTGCAAGCAAGCATAAAGTTGAGGAGCTTGATCTTGTTTTTGACTTTTAATAGCCGAGTGTTCTTATGAATAGTGAAACGACAAAAATTTCTTCTGTTGTTCTTGTTTCTATAATTTCTTGATCACTATTTTACACAATTTCTTCTCTGCAGGCTTGCTTGTCAGCATCTAAAACATTTTTCCTTGTTTTCATAATCTGTTGACATTGGATCTTAGAGGTATTGGAAATGGATAGCTGATGTTGCCTGATATACTGAGATGCTCGCCGAAGCTGAAAGTGTTGACCCTGAATAAGGTCAGCTTAATGGATGAACACAAACCATCAAACATATGTTATTAAAAACTAAGATTTCTGATGAAGTATTCACCTTATCTATATGAATAGGATGATGGTTGCCAAGGGCCAAGGCAGTTATGACTGTTATTCGTCTCCTACTAAAGCTATTTTTGATGAACACCCAGTGCCTGAGTGTAATTTGATGACAACCTTTGAGAAGCTTGAATTGGAAGGATTTGATGGGGGATATTATGGGTACAGATCGGAGATAGAAATTGTAGAATTTTTCCATAAGAATGGGAGTGTCTTGGAAAAAGTTTTGATCTCAATGCCTTCATATTTTAGTTCTGAGGAAAAATAAGGCACACAAAAGAAGCTAACGTTGTGGAAATTGGGTTAGTTTCCACCAAAATTAATAATTGTGTGAAAAATTAAGACAAAGAAAAATTCTCAGGTAGTTGGTGAGTCACAAATAGTCTCCCTTAAAAACTAACTTCCTTAGACTCTTAGAGTTTTGGTGACAGAATTTTTCTCAGATAATTTAAAGTACGATATCACTAAAAGAAATGACCCGACAATAGCTATTAAATAGACAATAAAGAGAACACCAGAATTTAACGAGGTTCGGTCAATTATGCCTACGTTCTCGGACACTACTAAAATAATATTCCACTATTTCAAAGAAATATTACAAAGTGAAATATTAAAAGAGAGAGAAAATACAACCAATTTTAGAAGTAGGGAATTGATGTTTAGGATGAATTGTTAAGAGTGGATGAAACCTTTTTCATAGGTTAATATTTTTCTTCATCCCTCTCTCACTTCCGATGTGGGATTGGAAGATTGCCAAAAAATAACAAATCTCCACCTTGGCGATCTCACAATTCCAAACAAATATTTTCTAAACTCTTATATTACAAATTTCATTAATGTCTCCAAATGCTCTTCGAAGCGTCTAATTTCAAATTCTGAGAACATTTATCAAATCCAAATAATGTTGGAACTTGACACCTGTCACAACTTTTATTGCTATATATGCGGGATTTTCAGCAGTCAGAATCTTCTGAAGTAGTATCTCACAATTTTCAAGAATTTCTCGTACAAAATGATATCGAACATCGATGTGCTTCGTCCTTGTATGATAAACTTCATTTTTTGCTAAACAAATAACATTTTGACTGTCATAATACACTTTGACATGCTTTTGACCAATTTCCAAGTCATTCAGCAACCCCTAAGCCAAATTACCTCCTTAACAGCTTCTGTTGTAGACAAAACAACTGTTGACTGTAAGGTGGACTTCCAACTAACCGGTGTCTTCGCAAGTGTGAACACATAACCGGTAGTAGATCGACGTTTGTCTAAATCACCTGCATAGTCAGAATTACAATATCCAATTATATACTGACCAATTTTCTCATCCCGCTCAAACATTTTACCAACATCTACAGTATTATGAATATACCGTAAAATTCATTTCACAGCTTGTCAATGTCCTTTACCAGGATCATGCATGTACCTGCTCACAACTCCAACTGCTTGTGAAATGTCAGGCCTCGTACACACCATTGCATACATCAAGCTACCAACAACATTTGCATATGGAACCTTTGACATATATTCTCGTTCTTCATCACTTTTCAGAGATAAAGATGCACTGAGCTTAAAATGAGGAGCAAGTGGAGTACTAACTGGTTTTATCTTCTCATTAATCCCAAAACATTTTAGTACCTTTTTCAGATATTGTTTCTGAGTCAAACAAAGTTTGCCCAATTTTCTGTCTCTGCGTATCTCCATACCGAGAATCTTCTTAGCTTCTCCTAAATCCTTCATTTCAAATTTCGAATTTAGTTAAGCTTTTAACTTCTGAATCTCTCATTCATCTTTTGAAGCTATCAGCATATCATCAACAAAAATGATAAGATAGATAAAGGAATCATCCCATAGTTTGCGCAAATATACACAATGATCATATTTGCTTCTTATGTATTTCTGCCTTGTCATAAACTTTTCAAATCATTTGTACCACTATCTTGGAGATTACTTCAATCCATACAATGATTTGCTCAACTTGCACACCAAATGTTCTTTTCCAGCAACTTTAAATCCTTCTAGCTGAGTCATGCATATTTTTTCTTCTAAGTCTCCATGTAAAAATACACTTTTTACATCCAGCTGAACTAGTTCCATATCAAATTGTGCTACCAAGGCCAACAGTATTCTAATGGAGGAATATTTTACAACTGGAGAAAATACTTTATTATAATCAATTCCCTTCTTCTGAGCGTAGCCTTTAGCTACCAATCTTGCTTTGTAGCAGATATCATTCTTATTAGTAAATCCTTCTTTCTTTGCATAGATCCATTTACAACCAATTGTTTTATTTCCCTTTGGCAGACTTGCTAGCTTCCACTTTTCTTCTTCTTAGCTTTTGAATAACTTCACAATAAGTGGGAGGATTCTCATAATCTACTGAAGATGTATAATTAGTCATATCTTCAAGTCGAGTAGGTTTATTAATATTCCTTTTCGGCTTTCATAGTGCAATTGGCTCAAGTTGTTGAAGAGGTTCTTATGCTAAAACATCTGCTTCCTCATCTGATCCATTTTCTACCATTATCTCCTCTTCTAATCTAGGAGTAATTTTATCAGACTTTACAATTGCTAGATCAACAATTCTTCTTCTATCAAACTCCACATGTTTAGGAGTTCCTTCCACCTGCTGTGAAGAACCATCTATCTACTCCTCTGTTACCTTTTTTTAACATGGTAGACTCATCAAAGGTAACATCTCTACTAAAGATTATTTTCTTCGTCTCTGGGCGCCATAAACGATATCATTTGATACTAGAGGATATCCCCATAAAGATAGCTTTCTTTGCCCTTGGATTTAACTTTGATTCCTTAACATGATAGTATGCAGTGGAACCAAACACATGTAAGGAATTATAATCTGTAACAGGTTTTCCATACCACACCTCCAAAGGTGTTTTTCCATTGATAGCAGTTGATGGCAAACGATTAATGAGATGACATGCGTATGTTACAGCCTCAGCCCAAAATTGTCTGCCTAATCCAGCATTAAACAACATACATCGGACTTTCTCCAGTAGAGTTCGGTTCATGCGTTCAGCCATTCCATTCTGTTGTGGTGTATTTCTGACAGTGAAATGTCAAACAATTTCTTCATTTCTACAAACTATCATGAAGGGATCACTTGTGTACTCTCCACCATTGTCTGTTCGAAGACACTTGATCTTTCTGCTCGTCTGAGTTTCCACCATCTTTTTCCAAATGAGAAAAACTCTAAATACTTCATCCTTTGTCTTCATTGTATACACCCATACTCTTCTTGAACAATCATCAACAAAGATAATATAATAGTGTTTACCTTCCATTGAAGCAGTTTTGGAAGGACTTCATACATCTGAGTGAATATAATCCAGAATACCCTTGGTATCATGGATTGCAGTGCCAAACTTCACTCTCGTCTGCTTCCCTTTGATGCAATACTCACATAAGTCTAATTTGCAGGTTCGTACTCCTTGCAATAATCTTTGATTTGCTAGAATTTTTATGGATTTTTCACCTGCATGCCCCAAGCGCATATACCATAATCTGGTTGTTTCTAGCTCCTGGTCATCACTAGAAATTGTTGTTTTTGTTCCAACGACTGTATTACCTTCATAGTAATACAAGTTGTTGCTCATTTGAACTCTTTTCATCACCACAAGTGCTCTAGATATAACCTTCATTACTTTATTTTTAATGACTATAGTGAAACACTTTCTCCTAAGGATTCCCATAGAAATGAGATTTTTCGTCAGACTGGGCACATATCTTACGTCTGTCAGAGTTATGATTGATCCATCATGATTCCTCAACTGGACTAAACCAATTTCAGTTGTTTTGCAAGGACTGTCATTTGTTGTATAAACAACTCCACCTTCAATTTCTTTTAAATCGAAAAATCATTTCCGATTGGGACACATATGGTGGCTACAACCTAAATCCAGGATCCAAGTAGTCGAACTGTTTATTGATGACATCAACGCTAATGCAAAATCTGAATCATCACATTCAACTACATTTGAATCTGCAACAGACTTGTCTTTTCCAGATTTGCTTCTCAACTTAGGACAATCTTTCTTACAATTATCCTTTTCTCGATAAAAGACACATTCATTTTTGCCCACTCTGAACTTTGATTTGTCTTTCTTTCCCCTATTCATATTTTTCGAACGGCCTCTTACTATCAAAGCTTCTGCTGCTCCACCGATGCTATCATTCTTGTCTTTTCTCTGCAATTCATAGCTGTATAGTGCAGCACATACTTCACTAAGAGACACCTCAGCTTTTCCATGGAGTATAATAGTTTCTAGAAACTCAAACTCCTCAGGAAGGGATCCCAATAGTATTAGGGTCAGATCTTCATCTTCAAAAGTCACATCCAAATTCATCAGATCTGCTACAAGTTAATTGAAATTGGTGATGTGATAATTTATGGTGGTACCGGGAATATATGTGAATCCGAATAGTCTTTTCTTCATATGAAACTTATTTTGACTACTCTTTTTCAAGAATTTTTCCTCCAGTGGCTTCCACAATTTACTTGTAGAAGTTTCTTTACAAAAGGCATACTTCTGCTCTCTAGACAAACATGATCGAATTGAACCACATGTCAAACGATTGATTGTCTTTCATTCCTTCTCATCTGCACCTTTTGGCTTTTCTCTCTCAATGGCAATGTCTAAGCCTTGCTAAAATAAGGCGTCTAGAACTTCACCTTGCCACATGCCGAAATGGCCTGTACCATCAAAAATCTCCACTGCAATTCTTGTATTTGCCACAGCAGTTCTCGCCAAAATTGATGAAGTAAAAGCTGTTGTGTCCATCGTGGATTTTTGTCTGTCTCTTGCCATTTCTTCTTTAAGACTATTTAATAGCTTTCAAATGCAGAATACCCAATAATCCAAGGAAACATTTCTGATGTGGAAGATCAGCTTACGCCGTAACCACAGAGCATATAACTCAGTAACCTTGGCTCTGATATCGATTGTTGTGGAAATCGGGTTAGTTTCCACCAAAATGAATAATTGTGCCAAAAATTAAGACAAATAAAAATTATCAGGTAGTTGGTAGAGTCACAAATAGTCTCCCTTAAAAACCAACTTCCTTAGACTCTTAGTCTTGGTGACATAATTTTTCTCAGATAATTTAAAGCACAATATATCACTAAAAGAAATGACCCGACAATAGCTATTAAATAGATAATAAAGAGAACACCAGAATTTAACGAGGTTCGGCCAATTATGCCTACGTCATCGGACACTACTAAAATAATATTCTACTATTTTAAAGAAATATTACAAAGTGAAATATTAAAAGAGAGAGAAAAAATACAACTAATCTTAGAAGTAAGGGATTGATGTTTGAAATGAATTGTTAAGAGGGGATGAAGCCTTTTTTATAGGCTAATATTTTTCTTCCTCCCTCTCCCACTTCCGATGTGAGATTGGGAGATTGCCAAAAAACAACAGCTGATACAGGTTTCAAGGGCATCTACAGAATGTCAAATTATAATTTAATGAATTTCTTCCGCGAGATAGTTTTTGGTTTGCTAATTGTTGTTTTATTTGCTTAGTTATGAGACAAAAAAATATGATTCTTTGTATTGTTTTACATTCGAAACTCAAATTTGTTTAATACTTTCTACTTTTGCTTATGAGGATTTATCTGTAAAAAAATCTATCCTTGATTGGTACTTTAACATTACATCTTTAACATTCTATTATGCTATAAGAATATGTTGAAATGTGCTGGATTTTTGCTTTTGGCTAAAGAGTTCCTCATTTCAAGGAAAAGAAGCATGACCTAATAGATTTCTTGATTTAGTGGTTAACTTAAATTTTTTGGTTGGGTTGGGTGAACAACTCCAACAACATATGAAATCCCCGTAAAAGATATACTTATCAATTCTTTTTAGATAGTTAGATTAATTTGTAGGTTTCATATAGGAATATTTTGTTTCCATAGAATAAAATTGTTTCCTTGTTTCTGTGATGTAATTGTACCTTCACAATCCTTCTGATTAGAGAAGAATACAACATACTGAATCATTCTCAAACTTTTTTGCTTGATATATATATATATACACACACACATTATCATATCTTTTTTTTGTTTTGACCATTTGGTTCAATTGGTGTTGAGAACTGAAAAATATATAAGTGGTTATTACAGAGATAATCAAGTTCCAATTGAATATAAAGTTTATACCTTGAGAGGCATAACTGCACAAGGTTTGCAGGTATTGCACCCAAGGTGAAAATGGTGCAATTTTGACAAAAATTAAGCACTAAACTCCACTTAGTCAAGAATTACACCATCTGCAATCTTTATACATTATAATCAATAATCAATATAAATTAAAACAAAATCTTGTTGCTAATTAAAGCAAGTTTAATAAGTTTTATTCACCAATTAAAGCAACTATGAAGTTAGTCAAAGATTTCGACAGACCATAAGGGTTGTTTGATAATAGGAATCAGGTGTTTGGGATTCTGAGGGAAATCTCTATCATTAAAGACTTGAACTGATATGCAAATATACTATGGCCATATTTGGTTAAAAGAATATATGAGGTATAAAATATCTATTCAATAAAGATTTGATATTCCTAAATGTGGTTCAATTTAGAGGTATGAAATTCTAATTTTATAGAATAATAATTCTACAATTTCTGTAGAATGCAAATTCTTCCAAAAACTAAAAAAATAAGGATTCTTTATGTTGGAGCATGACAAGTTCAGTTCAAATTGAATTGGAAGAGTGATGGCGAAATTGTAAAATGGACTTGAAATTGGAGGATTTGTTTCCAAAATGGCTTGGGCCATTTTTGGTTATTTGTCTAAGTTTGTTATAAATTGCTCCATTTTATATTTTCCCACCGATGTGGGATAGTTTTTTATTCAACACTTTTCCTCAAATCCAACTGGATTAGTTCAGTTGTAACTTGTTACTGGATTTGTATTCATCTGAGTCTCATAAGTCTCAAGTCTCCATCTTTGATTTGCTTAATCTTGTAATTTTTGAGTATCAGATGTCGCATATCAATTTGAGTCTCAAAGGTTCTAGATTTCCATTTTTACTTTATCTGGGACTTGTCATTATTTTTATGTCTTGGGTTTGTATTCATCTGAGTTTCAAATGTTTTAAGTCTCTATATTTGTTTTGTCTGGACTTGCACTCTTAAATCAATTGGATCTTAATGGGTCATTTAACAATTGACTATAATATCATTTGTTGGAGCATGACGAGTCCGGTCCAAATTGAATTGAATAAGTGATGACTAAATTGTAAAATGAACTTGAAATTGGAGGGCTTATTTCCCAAAAGGTTTGGGTCATTTTTAGTTATTTACCTCACTTGGTTATAAATTGCTCCATTTTATATTTTTTCCACCGATGTGGGATAGTTTTTTCTTCAATACTTTAGTATGTGTAATTGAATTTTTATGCCTCACAAAAAACATGTGTCTTCACTCAAAGAAGAAGAAAAAAAATTAAATTATTTTTTATGCATTTAAATTATTTTAGAGGAATAAAATATATATATTTTTTTATATATTATATGTTTATTTTTTTATGTAAAACATGCTAAAATTGTATAATAATTGAATTTTGATGCTAATATTGAAATTCATTATAAGAATATCAAGGTCATCTATGCTTAAATGTATTTATTTTATATATAGCAGTACTTATGAACCAAACAATTAAATAGGAATAGTGTTGGAACCCACATCGGTGGGAAAAGAAAAAAAATGGAGAATTTATAAATATAAAGTGGGTCAAAACAAAATTGTCTTCGAACATTTTAGTGAAAATACCTCCAACAATTTTCAAACCTGCAAAATCAACACTCTCCTTATTTGAAATGGACTGGGTCCACTCAATTTTAACATAGTATTAGAGCCAATTGTCAAACGGTCTATGGAGATCCATCAAATTGATTTAAGAGTACAAGTTCAGACAAAGCAAAATTGAGATATGTGGCATCTGAGACTTTAATTTGATCTGCAGTATTTGAAATTTAAATAGTACAAGCTCAAGCAATCCAAAATAGAGACTTGAAGCCTCTGAGACTTAGATAAATACAAGATCAGACGTAAAAATGATGGTAAATCACAACTGAACCAATACAGTTGGACTTGAGGGGGAGTGTTGGAACCCACATCAGTGGGAAAATAAAAAAATTGAGAATTTATAAATGTAAAACGGGTCAAACCAAAATGTTTGAAGACATTTTGGTGAAAAAACCTCAACAATAATCTTCAACCCCATAAAATCGACACTCTCCCTATTTTCAATGGACCAAGCCCATCATTTTCAATATGATATCAGAGCTAATTATCAAACGACCCATGAAGATCTATCAAATTGATTTAAGAGTACAAGTCTAGACAAAGCAAAATTGAGATATGTAGCATCTGAGACTCTAATTTGATCTACAGTCTCTGAAATTCAAAGAGTATAAGCTCAAACAATTCAAAATAGAAACTGAAGCCTTTGAGACTCGGATGAATACAAGCACAAACGTAAAAATGATGACAAGTCATAGTTGAATCAATATAGTTGGACTTGAGGGAGAGTGTTGGAACCCACATCAGTGGAAAAATAAAAAAAATGGGGAATTTATAAATATAAAGTGGGTCAAATCAAAATTGTCTTTAGGCATTTTGGTGAAAAGACCTTCATGACAATTTTCAAGTCCGCAAAATCAACACTCTCCTTATTTGCAATGGACCGGGCTCATCCATTTCAACATGATATCAGAGTCAATTGTCAAACGACCTATAAAGATTCAATTTAATTTGAGAGTACAAGTCCAAACAAAGAAAAATGGAGACTTGTTGCCTCTGAAACTCTAATTTGATCTGCGGCCTTTGATATTCAAATAGTATAAACTCAAGCAAAACAAAATGAAAACTTGAAGCCTCTAAAACTTAGATGAATACAAGTCCAGACGTAAAAATGATGACAAGTCACAATTGAACTAATACAGTTGAATTTCAGAAGGAGTGTTGTAGATCTCACATCTAAAAACTCAAGAAAAAATGGGCAATTTATAAGATTCAAGTGAGCCAAATCAAAATGCCCGAAGGCATTTTGGTGAAAAGTCTCCACAACAATTTTCAAGCTCACAAAATCAACATTCTCCCTATTTATAATGGACCAGACTCGTCAATTTCAACAAATAGAATAGTAATTCTAGTTCATGAACCAAATTATAGAAAAAGAAATACTATTTTGTTTCTTATCTATTCTATTCCTTAGGAATAGCTTTTGCATTCCTTGTACACTCGATTATGCGAACCACGCATGTCCTAAGTGTTTTAAGCTTTCTAGATTCTTTGGAGGTCAGCTTGCTCCTTATATATATCAGCTCCGCAACTCTGCAAAAGCTTCTTTCTATTTCAAATATCTTTTACTCATATTTTTTGTTTAAGATTTACTCTTTCATTTCATCATTTTGGTTTGACATTTGGTCCCGTTTTTTAACATTCTTGAGCTGGATGAAGGAGAAAGGGCTCTCTAAAGTGGTTACTGAGTCCGAATCTCTATAAGTTATCAATGCTATTACTTCTAAGTCCAGTAATTTATCTGCTGGTGATTTTACAAAATTTATTGGGTAGTGTGATTCTTCCCATGGAAAACCAAGAATGAGAGTTCTTAATCAATGTGATCCTGTGCAATACTGCAAGTAAAATTGGTATTATGCCTTTTCTTAACTCTTATTGATTGAAGAGCCTGCTGATTTTGTAGTACATGGTAGTAGAATTAAGTAGCAGCTGTGAATAATATAAATTTTAGTATCTACTAAATGATTTTTCATTAATTGCTGAGAGAAAATAGACCCATTTTCCAGAGAGAAGTTTGAAGGTTGGCTTGAAATTCAAGCCCTACAATGAAGACATCCTTATCCTTCAGTTCTTCGAACTTCGCTTTCTTTTAATTCGTTAACTGTCCTTACCATTAAAGATTGGCCTTTTCCTATTCCTAGTAATAGTAAGAATTCTAAGACGCCCTTTTGCTAAAATATGTGCATGTTAACTCTGACTCATTAATCTTATATATTTGGCATAGCTGTCTGGTTAAATCCGAAAACTCCTTTGCGTTAGAATTTCCTAAAATGCATTTTCCAGATTTCACTCTCACTGTTAATTTTCGGAGGGTTGAATTATAATAGAAAACCAAATTTGACCATGTCTCAGTCTTCTGTTAGAGGTTTGAAACCAACACAACAAAAAATATGCAAGAAAGCTGATGAAGACATAATCAGTGGTTTGCTAGATGCTGTTCTTTGTCACATATTGTCATTTCTTCCGACAAAATATGCTGTCGCCACCGGCATTTTGTCTAGGAGATGGAGATATACCTGGACTTCTGTTCCTAATTTAGATTTTGATGATAGGCTTCTATCTCATCCTGAAGAATCTCTTCCTGCGACTGTATGCCTTCCAAGTGTGAAAGTTCTTCATATTCATGACAGCTTCATGTCTTGTAATGATTTTGGGAGGATCTTATCAGGCTGCCCAGTCTTTCGAGAATTTTTGTTTGAAAAGGCAGTCTTTACTCTTTATATAATGGTGGGAGAACACTATCATTGAGGTCTTCATCATTGAAACGCTTGACTATTCATCAATTCAAATGTGGTTTAACCCCAATAAAAAATGTTATAATGTGGTTGTTGATGCCCCAAAACTAGAATTTCTCGAGCTCAAAGATCACCTATCAGATGAATTTAGTGTAATCGACGTGTCATCTTTGGCTGTAGCAACAATTGATGTTAGACAGCGCTTTGCTCAGACTAAACATCGTAGACATTATGGGAATCAAGTAGTTCAGCTTCTAAGACAAATCCCAAGTGCTAATGATTTAACAATATCCGACACAACACTAGAGGTGATTATATATATTCTACTGTTTAATTGTTCTGTTCCAATCTTTGTTCTGTAGCAATTTACAGCTACTGGTCTGTCTTTTCTGTTCTGTAGCAAATCACAGCTTGTTCTACTTTGAGAACTTTATGTTTTATTTTTCAACAGTTTGTTTCTGTGATTACATGATCACTAACTTACACAATTTATTCTCTGTAGGCTATCTTGTCAGCATCTGAAAACATTTTTCCTTGTTTCAGTGATCTGACTCATTTGGAGCTTAGAGGTATTGGGAATGGATGGTTGAAGTTGCGCAACATATTGAGATGCTCTCCAAAGCTGAAAGTGTCGATCCTATACCAGGTCGGTTTAGATGATTTACACAAACCAACAAATAGTATTATTGCAATTTCTCTTTGCTGTATACAAGGACGTATATTTTACCGAGATTTCTAATGAAGTATTCCCCTAATCTATACAAATAGGATGATGGAGGTAAAGGCACTAATGCAATTGTTACCGATCAAGCTAAATTTGATTAACAATCTGTGCCCCATTGTTTGACGACAACTTTTGAGAAGCTAGCATTTGAAGGATTTAATGGGAACACCACCGAGATGGAAATTGCAGAATGTTTCTTGAAGAATGGGACTGTATTGAAAAAGGTGTTGATATCAATGAATTTGTTTTCTGCCAGTTCTGAGGAAGTGTCAGGTGGCGTGTTTCTAAAAAAGCTGGTAACGTTGTCAAGGGCGTCAAGAGCATGCCAGATTATATTGTCATGAATTGCTCGTTTTATTTGGTTAGGAGACAAGAATGTGATTCAATGTACTGTTTTGGCTTCCAAGTTTAATGTTTTCTAGTTGTTTTTTATGGGTTTTTTTTTTTGGCACATTTTCAGGATTGGTAATTATATATTCTGATACGAATATCCAAATCCAATTTAGTTACATTAAGAAGGACATTATTAAGGCAAACAAGGCAATAGCTTCCTGTCTTTGAGAACTCAAGACCTAATATCTTTCCAATCAACGATGAACTTTTTATTATTTCGAAGGTCAGTTTGAAAGAAAGCCATATGAGTCAAGGGCTAAGGCTAGATCAAGTTAGTTTTCTAAAGTTTGAATATTAGAGTGACCTTAGGGGCTGCTCTTATTGCGGATAGGTGACTTTCGATGAGATGTCAGTTCCTTTCGTGCAACCTGCTCTTGCATATGCCTCCGAGGCCCCCTTTCTTCTTGCTTTTACGAAAGATCACAGGAAATCACCTAGCAGATAGAGTCCGGAAAGAGTAAAGACAAAGATACTACAGCGACAAATGATCTGGGGTCTGTATTGGGAACTAATGTCCCTTATATTATGAACTGTCAGGGTAGTCTGGTAACAGTTCTTCATAGGATCATAGGCGTATCCCAAAGCATGCCTGCACCGCACCGGACGTAAATAGGGGCTTTCAAGTCGATTTTCCCTCGGAAATTGAAGAACCTAATCCTTAGCCTATTCGTTATGGGGAGAAAGGGCGCTGATTCACTCCATTGACTGCTAAACTATGACATCAATCAAGGGATTCTTTGTGTTTTACGGCTAAACCGGGAGATGCACAGAGCCCTCGCAATCTCATTCATGGACACCACTCCTTTAGACAATGAAGTAATACAATTTGTCTGTTGCCTCCTCCTGTTTCAAGTTGTATTGCTGAGTCAGTATTCTGTAGTCTACCCTTGTTTAAAAAGATACAAGATATGATAATGGAAATTGTCCACCCATAATTTCTGTAAACATTTGCAGTTTCTCTTTTCATATATCATATGCAGTTTACTCGGGTTGAACTTGGTCTGTTTCTTATGAATACAATCAAGTATTTTGGACAGCGAAACATGACTTCTTCATCTCGTAAGGGTTCTGGAGCAGATCCCTCATAAACCTAATTAACCTCGCCTGTCTATAAACTATTGATCTCTGTTTGACTGAAGGTAATTGCCAAGTCATACATACTCATCACTAGGCTCTTCTTAATTTTTTCAGCTTTCTATGGAACTTACGTTAATTTGGTGTTGCTTATATGATATTTCATAGCATATTTCTTCAGGCAAATAAATACGGTAATCCATAACAGTACTGTTGTTTAATGACTCCTAATGCTACTGCTGAATGAATTATAGGATTATTAAGGCAAATTGGGCATGTGTAAGTCATTTCAAATTCTTATATTAAGTTAAAACATTTGCAAATAGAATTTTGATTCAAATATATTATATGATTCCTAATATTTCGAATTTGTAAGTATTTGAAATAATTTTCATATTTTTTAAATAAAATAGTTAACATTTCTAAAAATAATAATAATAATAAATTTATGATAATCTAAACTAATATAATTAATTTTTGAATTATATTCCATTTATTTAAGAAATCACACCAAGTAAAATTTCAATTCATACTGCATGAACATATAAAAAAAAATATTAGAATTCCAAAACATCAATTTAGAAATGGAATTTCATTTCACATTCTTTTAGTACATCAAACGACCCTTACTCCCATCAGAATTTCGTAATAAATTAAAGATGGGATGTTTATTTCCAAATTAATTAGCCCAGAGATGCCTGTGGAAAACATTGATAAACTCACCATGGAGTTCTTTTTTCTAATGCCAAGCTCAAGTTGCCTTTGCAATTCTCTTGGTATGCTTGTTTTCTGTCGTCTTCCTAGCATTGTTGTCTGTTCCAATAATCAGCAGTTTCAGAGAAAAGCACCATAAGATCTCGAGCCAGCATAGTTTTTATTTCTTTTTCTGCTAATTTACGAAGACTATGAAAACTGGTAGAAAATGAGCAATCATTTAGCAAAAGCTGCATATTCAGCAGTAGACGAAGGAAAACGAGTGAGGAATCATCAAGATCTATGATTGATAAAAATAAGCCTAACAAAGATGCGGCTCGCATTGTACTAATTGATTTGGGATTCATGAAGAAATAAATTTTAACAATATAACCCCGTATATAAAATCTACTTGATCCTTCTAAAGGATAACACACACACAATACACAATGCACAGAATAGCATATTTTAGCGAGCCAAATGACAAGGCTTGATAGAAACTTTTTCTTTTCACTATTAACGCAAGTAAAAGCACGTTACTCCTACTGATATGCAAAAATTGAGGAACATGACTAAAACCCATGTGGATCCATTTTTTTCCATAGAGTTGAGTCAGCCATCTCAGAAAGCTCATTACCAGCAGATACACTCCAGTAACAAAAGCCAATAATCTCACATAGCAAGGTCTGGGTCCAACCTTCTTTGAATAGCAGCTGCAGCCTACAGAAACAAGTTGGTTTTATATGAATACCATGCCCCACTAAGATCAATTAAACTTCAAAACATAAATCAAGTCTGTACTCTATAATCCTCACCTCAAAGTTGCCAAGCTTGTATTGGTATCTTCTCTGAGCTGGGCTTGCTCTTTCATTGTTTGTGCCTCCTGACAATTAAGTTGTGGGCGAATATTTCGCACCATGGATAGACATAAAAATAATCCATAATTATCAACAGAAATTGAAAGGCCACATTTCCACTCTGCAAAGAGATCTTTAAAGCTTCTACCTGCCGTTCCTTTAGCATCTCTCGTTCTATCATCAGTTCTTGCCTAAAACACAAATATTACTGAATTAACCCACAAATACAAAATAAAACTGACAGTTCAACGGTGATAAAGAATGAAATAAAAAGATTATCAAAGGCTTATTTTTCAACAGAATGTTTAGATCAGCAGTTTACAAGATCAAGATTTTATTTGAACGAAACTCTAAATGAATTCAATTTTCAGAGTTATTTAGATGCCTTCTTGCAAACATCAAGATTAGGAAGTATAGGAATGCTAGAATTAGTTTGACATTTCAAAAGAAGATATCTTGAATTTATTATATCTAATTGATCACAATAGGCAAAATGAACTGTGCCACAATACACATCTTATGGAAACAGTTGAAGTGAACATATTTAGCCTTTTCAAACTTATAGACTTTAAAGAGGCAGGAGGCAGGAAAGAAAATAAACTAAAGGGGTGGCTTTATGTAATCTCAAAAGTCAAGAAATAATAAAGACAAAAGGAAAGTGAATGAGGGATGGGAACATTGACACCAGAAAAACAAAGCATCTGTATAATAATATGATAATATCTAAATCAAATTGCCTTTGTGAATACCACAATAAAATTATAATTCCAATCACATTTGAACTTAATATCACATGATAAGATGCACTAAGACATACCGGGGCTGTTCTTCATCATTAAAAACAGTACGTTCCTTTTCTTGGACCTTTTTGATACCCTTTTTCATTTCCTTCTCCCTTTGACGCTTATAATAAGCATCAAGGTGATAATACCTGCAACAACACCACTGAAGTTACTTTTAACACTAATAAAAAAAAAAGTATTAACTCCTCACCAAATCCCTAAAATCTTGCTAAAATTTCAATCCGACAGCTGCTCCAGTAAATTATTAGCATTAGCAAATGTTAACCACAAAAATATAGTCCCTTAAAAGAGTTGAGTAGCTCAAGTGCTCAACTTATTACAACAGAATAATTCATTAAAACCAGCACAGGCAAACAGCATAAGAGCCTCACTTTTTAGAAGGAAAGGTTGCTGTGTTTTGGTCCTCCATGAATCTGCACAGTTATAGGCTTCAAGGGTAATAATGCTCAATGAAAGATTCAATGCAAACAGTGGAAGAGTTTTATGTATTTACTCCTTGAACATCTGCTTCTCTTCCCAATTAGGCAGACTTTCCAGGTTCACCTGTAAAGAAATGCAAATTATCAGGAATATAGGGATGACAGAGAGAGAATAAGCAAATATAATGGTAATGCTACATATCATTTAAAGCAAATATAATGTGAATCTACTTCACTGAAACCAATCCATTTTAGTATCAGAATAAATACAAAAATATAAATATGAAAGTATTGACAAAATGAAAAAGCAAAAAAGGGGAAAATACAAAGAAATAAATATTGCAGTAAAAGAACTGTAACCAAAGTTTTAGATTGTACAAATAATAATGCAAGTATATGCAGGTGTACATTCAGAGGACAAAACTTAGTTACTGGTGTTAGCAGCGGGCAGTAAAAGAAAATGAAAAACAGCTGTTTCACTTCTGCTAACCATGCAGTAAACTCTGGCCATTTATTCCTGCAAAATACAGATCATCTCATAAGGGCAGAAGAAAAAAAAGGGATTATTCTAGATAGCAACAATAACTCATGTGCAAAACTTATCAAACAACGGAGTTAACTTTTGAACAGTAGCCATGAAAAAGCAACAGCTTTGACATCCTATCATACAGATTATTACATTTCATATCACAAATTGATTTTTGAAATCTGAAATGTAAAAACACAAGCCTAGTTCAATTGCAAGCATTACATTAGACTCATACAAAGCAAAACATAAAACATGGAGATGAACCACAGGAGCAAAGCAATCTTAACAAGCAGGACTACAGACACAACTATTCACAATTCCCTTAATCCACACCTTTTGTCAATAATCTCTAACATAAAACAGATGTAACATTAGAAATCATTACCAATTGAATTGCACAAATTAGTTGTTCCTAAATGGATGGCCTATGTGTCGAAGTGTATTTTATAACAGGAGATTGAGAAAATATATATCAGGCTACTCAAATAACAAATATAAATTGAGAAACCTATACAGCTATGGCAAGCAAGAAGCAAAGAACTCGAATCTTAAGACCAAAGGCTCACCATAATCCAAGATGCCTTCTTAGTTGCATCTCTAATAACCAAAATGTTAAACAGCTATAGTTTGAATAAGAGAGAGAAACTAAATAAAGTTATTCGTTCTGTGCTTTTAAATATTTTCAGAAACCAAACCCAAATTTTCATCTAATACCTAGAAAACATAGAAAGGCCAAAAAAGAAGGGTCCTGCATTGTCATCAGTAACACGAGATGTCATCTAACATGAAATTTTACTTCAATTATACATACACATGCATATACATCTCAATTTCATTCTAGCAATATTAGAGGTGTATGAACGTTAGAAGTAAACAACCTCAATTCCATAAACTCAAATGTTCCAAATCATATTGATTTGTTATACATTCACTATGAATTTTTATAGGCTTGACACACTCATTAACAAAACAGAGCATAACATTTATGCAGATAAAAAATAAAACAAGCAAAACGCCTAATTATTCCAGCAATTCCCAGCAGGAAAACAAAAGGCTAAGATTCAGTTAAGCATTCAGAATTTAAAACCAGAAAAGAGAACTGAAGAAAAAAAATTGCAAATTCTGAAGAGAAAAGTTTAATTTTTAATCAACATACCACATGTCAGTTTCTCTAATTATCCAAAACTTTCCCCATGAATTAGTGATTGCCCCCTTTTTCCCTCTCTCCAACTTGTCCTTCTTTCTCATCTCTTTCTCCTTCTTCCTCTTCAATTCCTTCTCTTTCCTTTTTCTCTTTTTTTTTTTTCTCTTTCTTCCTCATTTTCCTCCCTCTTTCCTTTTCCTTCTCTCTCCTCCTCCTTTCCCTCCTCTTCCTCCTCCTCCTCCTCCTCTCCTCTTCGCTCTCGCTCTCACTACTCTCCGAGCCTGAATCCGATTCCGAATGTTCCGATTCTTCACTATGGGAAATCGAAGAAGACTCGTAGCTTCTACTACGCCGTTTCCGTAATCTTCGCTTCCCTTTGTCTCTTTTGCTGCTTAGTGTATCTTTTTCTTCTTCGTCAAATTCAGAATCGGAACAGGAGTGCTTATGCGGTTTTTCGCTTATGCATTATAACTGTTGCCAGACTGCTGGATGTTTAAAATGTTGACAAACTTTTTAGAATTTTCTGGCAGAGTGTTTTTCGACAGGGTTATTTGAATGAATCTAATTATATATATATATATATTATGTAATTTATTTTATTAAATATAATGATATAATTAATTATTATTTTTTTTTGTATATTTTATAAATTGATAAATTATAAATGTAATAGGGGTTGAAAATTTAAAATATAATTTTTCTATTATAATGAATAATATTTAAATTTATTATTTTTAAATAATTTAATAAATTATTTAATTTCAATGAGTTGAATTGAATTTTATATTTTTTTATTTGATTTTTATAATAATTTATAGTTAATTTTTTATATATATATTTTTAAAATTTTTAATTATTTAGTTAGTTTAAATTTTATTTGAGCTCGGATTTTAAGCGGATTGAAGTACTAACATTATATTTTAAAACAGTTCGGGTGAGGTATATATAATCAGTTCCTGTATAATTGGGCTGGACCCTTTAATTGAACCCAATTTATAGTTTTTTTATTATTTTATTGTCTATTATAAAACAAGTTTTTTAATATATATTTGACAAAAAAAAAAGCATTTTAAATCTCTCACCTAATAGATTCGAATATTTTTAAGCATATATTCAATTTTTGAAAAAAAAAAATCAATGAACTTTAAGTTAGCGATATAAAATTTCTTCAGTAACAATGAGGGGCTAGTGATATAATGAAAATTTCTTCTTCAGTAAAAATGAGGGGCTAAGTTTTTAATTTGAGTGCAACACCAATTTTTTCCAAGGAAGTGACTTTGCCGTTTTCTTCTTCATTTTTCCTTTTGTTTGTTGCCAACAGAGAACCAAAGAAAGCAAAAATGTCAGCATGGACATGCATGATCCAAAAAATAATGTAGTTGCCCATTGAATGTGTTCAAGTTCGTACAAGCTTTATTACCTAACAGTTAAAAAAAACTGATAGATAAGGAAAAGTCGTACAAAATAAAAGATAAATGAAGTCTAACATTTCCACAACAACGTCAAAATTTAGTCTAATACTGTCAAACTTATATCTAATGAAGCAAAATGGAAAATGGCAAGAGAGATGTTGAAATATCCTACTCGCATATCTAGCATCCTGAGGTTGAGCATCTGAAAGACCGTTGGAATGCATAGAAAACAGTCATCGCAAGCCAAGGCCATAATACACTACAAGGCCAAGCGAAAAAACAATTGAAGAGATTATTAAAAAAGTTTATAGCAATTATACAGGCCACAGTGCTTGGCAGAGTTCATGCATGAAAGAACTCTTGTTTGCTCTATTGACTCTAAGTGCACATTGCTCGCAATGACACAGTGCCTAACTCCAGATTCCATATTAGCAATGAACTTCAGGTGATTTTTCCAGTGAAAGCCATTGAATCATTCAACATTTTGCTGTTTTGAGCTAAGAATTGTCTTTGTTTCCTCATCCTCGTGAATATTATCAGCCTTCATGCTCGCCAAAAGCCCATCGACCTGTTTCCCACACCTGATATATACCTTGATTAAGGTATGATATGTTTCCCTGTCTTTTGGGACCTTTGTTTCTAATAAGCTCACAAATGATTCTATATCTGTGATGTCTCCATTATAGCCAAGCCAACTCAATATGGTAGAAACCAATTGAGATTTGGGCCTCCACCCCTTATTTTCTGTCTGAACAGTCAGAGCTTCCTTCATGCATTGAAAAGCTTTTTCCATATTTTGCTTATCTGCATATCCTGCAGCAATAATAGCCCAACTATTGGGAGTTGGAATCTTCTGCTTTTTCACAATATCTCGAAGCATTGCTTCAGCCTTTCCGATTAATCCCTTTTGACAATAGCCGATAAGGACAACATTTGGAACTCGAAAATCATAATGGTGGCAAGATGACTCCCACTCTTGCAGCAACTTCTCGGCTTCTTCGAGCTCCCATACCTTGACAAGAGAACCCAGCATTGTTATATAATCCCTATTGACTAGTTTCTTACAACTAGTTTTTCCAAGGTCCCATAACCTCATTATCTCATCTTTGTTCCCTAGGCTTGCATAATGTGAAATCAAATGATTGTAGCCTAATGCATTTTTATTCACTCTCTCTTCACATTTCTTCAGGTAAACAAGTGCCCTCTCTTTCAGACCTGCCCTTATGTAGATACTGGCTAATGTGGAATAAGTAGCCCAATCCATCGAGATGTGAGGTTGATTCTTCATTTCTTCTAGAAGTTTCTCCACACCACTAAGATCAGACCTTGCAGCATAAGAGTTCATGCAGATTCTGTAGGTGAAAATGTCAGGGGAAATGTCATTCTCCTTCATCTCCAAAAATACATCAATAACTTTTTCTAGCTGGCCAGTGTTTGTATAGAGGCACATGAGATCATTGTAGTTTAAAGTAGTGGAGGCAAAACCCAACTCCTTCATCTTCTGCATATGGCAAAGAGACTTGTCAACAAGACCTTCTCTGACATAACAATTTAGAAGAGCACCATAGGTTTTGTCAATTTTATCTTGGTCACCCAAGTTTTGGAAGTAGCTCTCTGCAGATTCCAGCCCATGAACCCTACCAATCAGATCCAACTGCACAGCTCGGTCACTTGGTGAGAATCCAATTTGCCCCTTGCTACTCATCCACTTAGAGACCTGCCACCCCCAAAACCCAATTATGAAATAGTAAGAATTTAAACCTAAAATTATCAATTGAATCTAACTTTAGAAAAACTATCATCCACGTCTTCTCTCAAATACATAACCAAGTATGGTAAAAAAAACAGAGAGAGAGAGAGAGAGAAGAAAATTGCAGCGTGAATTTGTATTTCTTATTTTCCTCTACACGTAACAAGTGTGGGTTTCTCGTTTCCTTGTGTTTGTGAGTAGTGAGGAAAAGAAAGAAGCTGCAGATTCCTTATTTTCTTTATTATTTCTTACTGTCAACTTATTACTATTACTATTAATTAATTCAGGAAGATGTATTCGGTAATCAGATAACAAAAACTAGCAAGACCTCAAAAGAAGAAAGAAATGGGTATCCAAAAGCATAGAATAGGTTCCCCATATCATATAGGTAAGTACACACACACACACAAAGAGACAGAATGCTGTTGATTTCTTTTCAACAACTAAGCAATGTTGTCATAATACATCAACATCAAATAAAATTAGTTAGTGTTGGCATTCATCCTATTTTTCCTTGTAATATTAAAAATGGAATATAATGCTACATAATTTCTCATTGTTTACAGAGGCAACCTCAGTTTTCATCCAAGGTTTACGAGTTACCTAATAATTTTAGCAGTAATGTCTCAATCTGCCGCTCAATAGCTGACAAAAAGGCCAGCAGGCAGAGCATATATGATTGAAATTAAGTTCCTTCACTAACTAAAAAATCGAGCTCATTAAGGAAAAGTTGGAATTAACTATCAGATCTTCGACAGAGAGCATATGCTTCAAGGAAAAAAAGTTGAAGGGTATAGAACCATAACTGGACCATTGCCTTTTTTCACCAAGAAAAAAAGACCCGTAATTTATAACAGGTATCCAGTTCCAACTACTTTCAAATACCTTGCATGTTCTATATTGCAACTTCTACTGATTTGGGTACCTTTTCTCTTTCTACATAATTTGGCTTAAACTGTGAATGAGGTTTATCCAGGCAGGAGCTTATACAAATTTAGTTCAGAGAAAGTACCTTTCTCTTTTATTAGATGAGAAACTGAAATGGAGTATTTTGGGATTCGACATCACACAGAAGTTCTATAATCTTTCACTAAAAAGCAGAAAATTTTGGTGGTAAAATAATTAGCTCAAGTCGAGTTAAATCCTCTAATTTCCACAAATAACAAATTAAGCATCAATCCATCCTCATTTCCCGTTCTTTCGCCAGAGATTGAAAGAAATTAAACAGAAGTTTTACATGTAAAAGTGAAAAAAAAAAATTGCTAACCTCAAGGGCGTGTGTGTAGCGTCTGCGAGCCCGGAGTCCTCTAACAATTCTTCGTAGTAGAAAACTATCGATTTTCTTACCGTCTTCAACCCATTTATCAATAACTGGAGCCAAACTGATATCTGGGTCCCCAAGGGGACTGATTCTTAGGAAAAGGTCATTGCTTGCAGTTTTGGCCCTGCTAGAGTAACTTCTTTCTAAGATTGCATTTGCCGCGAGGTTATAGGCTTTGTTCAAGATTGACGAGAATCGTAGTGATGCCATTTTGGGCAAAAGTTTAGTAAAAATGTTATGGGCAAGGGGCTTTTCTTGGATTCGCGAGAGGGGTTTTGGATTAGGGTTTTAAAGGGGTTTAAGCTATAAAGTAGCAACTAGCAAGAGGAAGTTGTGTTTACCGATTTACAATTGTTTTGGGTGGCAAGGCGGATTTTATTGTCGCTCTGAAACTTTTACTGTCTCCGATCTCATCTTGTTACTTGGTACGAAAAAACTATTGGTATCCGTTCTCATGTGATCTGTTCTCTAATTTTATTAAAAAATTTTATTTATTTTAATATTAAAATTATTGTTTATTTTTATGTTAATTACATAATTTTTTAAATAAAAAAATATTTTTTATTTTTAAGTATATATATATATATATATATATATATATATATATATATATATATATATATATATTTCTATTCCCGCCACAAAAAATTGTGTTCGATGAAAAAAAAATTCTCCCCGTTAAGAAAAAGTTCGGATCGAAACACTGCAATGACATATTTAATTGTCATTTCTAATTTTGGATGTATTTTTCTATAAGACTTGAAAAACGAAGATAAAAAAATATAAGTTTACGTTTAATTTAGTTACTTTCACAAAAAATTCATTTCAAAATTATTTTCAAAGTTTTTAAAATTTCAAGAGAAAAGTGTAAAATAAAATTTTGGTTGAATTTCAAGAATTTTTTTTAATTAAAATCTAAAGTAAAAACTGTTTTTTTATCTTTTTATTTATAATTTATTAATTTATATTTATCTAGTATTAGAAGACAAACAAACTAGGTTTTCTCTACTTTTCTAACTTCCTCATATGGACCGTCGGTACTCCTCTACTACTCACGTTGCATTGTTGTTGGCTCTCCTTTAGTTCTCTCCGGTTCATTGATTGAGCATGTAAAAGGTAAATTTGTTAACTTTGTTTGAATTTAATTCATTTTCCTCTCTTTCACATTTTCACAACTGTTGTCATCGATATTAATTAGTTTTTTTTGTGCAAAACTAGTTGTTGAGTACATTTGAATTTAATTTTTTTTTTTTTTGAGACAAGATCTCACAAACTCTTTTTTTCCTTTGAAAAAATTGCTTTTATAATCTAGGATTTATATGGCATATCAAAAGATGAAAAATTTATAAATCCATTGAATTGAAAACCTTTTGATTCCATAGATTTCAGAAAATCATTCTTCCAATGTAATAAGTGGGCACTAACATATTCAAATTCATATTTTATGACTATAATTAGGTATTGATGTATGAAAGAGATCACTATTTAAGGCTTGAAAATTGAGAATATCAATTCTAACCCTGGTAGAAGAAGTTCTGATTTTTTTACCTTAAGTTGTCATTGGTTTCTCTATGATTTTCATAAATGAGGTGCTATCAAAAAGTTCTCATTGAGCAAAATCAATAAACATGTACACTACATAAGTCGCAATCAGAACATTTAGCTAGAGTTTTAAGACTCAAGTCTAAAACTCTAATATAATTCCAATTGGTATAAGCCATAATCAAAGTTCATTGTATTCATTAAAATAATACAATTATTTGCCAAGTGTATTACACTTTTGACTATCACTATGCAAAACATTCTACTCTTATTTGAATTTCAACTCAGTTAACAAACTTTGAAGCTATATTATTTCTTTACTAGCTTTAGTCACTATTACATACTCAGTCTCAGTAGTGGATAAAATGACAATCTTCTGTATTTGTGACATCTAACTAATGGTTGTAATTCTAACAATGAATATATAACTGGTGGTGCTTCTTCAGTAATCGACTTCACCTTCAAATGTTGCATCTACGTAGTCTTATACTTTTAACTCTCATTCATCAAAGTACAAACACTTCTCTGTGATGTCTTGTAGATACCTTAAAATTCACTTAACTGTTTTACAATGAGCTTTCTTTGGATTTGACATAAACATGCTAACAACTCCCACTGCATGACCAATGTCTGATCTCATACAGACCATAGCGTACATCAAGGTCCTAATAGCTGAGGCATAAGAAACTTTAGCCATGAATTCTCTCTCTTCCTCTATTTGAGATGACTGATCCTTGGATAGACGAAGTGACTAGCCAAGGGTGTATTGGCTAGCTTGGCGTCGTCCATATTAAATCTTTGCAAAACACAGTTGATGTATTCTACCTGAGATAACTACAAGAACAATTTTCTGCTTATCTCTTGTGATTTGTATTCCAAATATGTTCTTTGCTAGACACAAGTTTCTCATGTTAAATTCCTTTGGCAATTACTACTTCAACTATCTTATCCGCTAATTTAGACCTAAGTCACGCAAATTGTTTAATCGACTTGTTGGTTTGACCGAAGTTTAAAATTGGATTTTTATAAAAAATAATGAAAATAATGGCAATTAAGTATGAAAAATATCTAATAAAGTGTTCAAAATATTTTAAGATATTAAATTTCAATAAAGGACTAAATTGCAAATTTTGAAAAGTTTAGGGGTCAATTTGCAATTTACCTAAAATTTGAGGATTTATTTGGGATAATCATCAATTAAATACATGAATTGGGATCTAAAATGTATGTGGAGGCCAGCCACAACAAGTAGAAAATTTTAAGAGGTCAATTGACATGCATGAATTGAAAATTAATGAGGGCTTTTAGAATATGGCTTAGGTGTCCCATAATTATGTAGCTTGTCTTTATTCTTTTAATTGTTTTTCATCTCTTCATATCTAGAATTTGCTATATTTTAATTGCCTCCCACATTTTTTGAAGCATAGCACACCAAATGGCATACAATAATTAGCCAAGCGAGGTGCATGAATTAAACATTAAAGAGAGTTTCTAGAATGTGGCTTAGGTGTCCCTCATCTTAATGACTTTTGTCATCTTCCTTTTAATTGTTTCTTCTTCTTCTTCTTCCTTATCCATTTTCATTAAGAAAAATTTTGTTCTCCAAACCAACCACGTTTTTCCTTTAGACAGCCATAACCAAACCTTGTTCTAAGAAGAAAAAGTGAGAAAAATATAGAGAAATGCATGGAAAATTCCATTTTCATGCTTAAGAAAGCTTAGGAGAGTAAGGAAAAAGAGAAAAATTAGGGTTTATAAAGTTTTAATAATCCGATTTTAAATTTTAGGAACTCAAGTTAACAAGAAACTAGATCAAGGGAGTAAAAGAAAGGAGAAAGAAAAGTAAAGAGAAAGAAAAGAGAAAAAGAGAGGTTTGTGTATAACCTAAGGCAATAACCTATTTTAATTTTTTTAATTACATAAATTAATTATTTGGAATGTTTATGATTCGAAATTAATATTATTTGTGCATAACCTAAGGCAATAGCCTATGTTTTCTAGACTTAGGATTTATTTTGATAAAAATTGAAGATAGTTCATGTATGTATTTTGTGGTGAAAATGGAGACTATAAATCCTGAATATGTCTTTAATTATCCAGAAAAATTCATAAATTTCGGATATAGAATCTGTCTAGAAATTTTGGGTAGAATTGTTAGTAATAAGCAGTAAGTACTTAAACTGTTATAACTTGAGTTATGGAGCTTGCATTTGTGTGTTATTTATTATGTTTGAACGTTAATACATAGAGATATAATTTTTATTTAGACTATAACATTTGAATATGTTTGTAATTGGCCACAAAAATTCATAAAGTTCAGACTTAGAATCTGTCCAGAAAATTCTGGGCAGAATTACTAGTCACCAGTCAGTGGTCAGGTTATGATATTTTTTGATATCGAACTCAGAATTAAGTGATTCAAATTTAATATTAAAGCAATAATCCATATATAAAATTTTTATGAGATCATGTAACTAAATTCAAAACGAAATAGGACCCAAATTAAGGTCTAAGATAGAGAATAGAATATGTTAGTGACAGGGCAGCATGTGAGTTGAGAAATGAAATGATTAAAATTATGAGAACTTTGTTATATTATGTAAATATTATTTTAATTGAGTGATTATGTGATTATTTTGAGATATTACATGCATTAAAAGTATGAAATTAATTGTTATGAAGTTTAATGAAATTGTATAAGCCCTAGAACACCTAACTAGAACCAACTTAGGATAGTTTGGCATGCCAAATAGGGGGGAGTATGATGAAAATGATTAAATTCATTAATGGTATGATTATCTACGTCGGTAATGGCACTATTATCTACACCGATAATGACACAGTTATCTACGCCGATAATAACACTGTTATCTACGCCGATAATGACACTTATATGCGCACATCATATTGTCCGGGTGATACTCCTAAGTGTCTGGATGGAACTCCGTTATCCGAGTTAGTGGTTCATAGGTGTCATGGGCATAAATAAAGATATAAATAAAAAGTCATGGAATATAAAAGAATTATTTATAATAAAAATAGAATTATGAATTATGGAATGTATAAAAAGAAAATTTAATGTTATACAATAAGGTGATAATAAAATAAATAAATATGAGATAAAATAATGTAATTTGATGTCTATACATGCTAAAATACCATGATATGTATATTTGCATGAGAATATGATTAAGCATGAGTTGAGATGTGATAATGCATGATTGCAAAAAATAGTTTATTGTCTTATTTATATACACCACTAAGCCTTGAGCTTAGTGTGAGAGTTTTCTTCCGCGCAGATCTAAAGAAGTAGCTGAGGTTTTGGATAAAGACATGGTGATCCAAGTCCAGTAGGGTAACTCGTATCAAATATTGTGGGTTACACAAATTATGTAATTGTGATTTGAGTTTTATTTTGTAGTATTTGTAGAATAAATAGCACGTTTTGTAAAGAACATGTTATTATATAAAAAAATGTAGTTTATCTTTTATGTTATAATTTCTTTTATATCGCAAAGTAAACAAATAGTATATATATATATATATATATATATATATATATATATATATATAAGTAATTTTCAGTTATACATAATTTAATAAAATGATATTTTAACCGATGAAGTCAGCGTAGCACACCCTCATTCGGGCATAAGCTGCTAGGGTGAGGGGGTGTAATATCAACCTTCTGATATCATCTATATTTGAACATGCTATTAACATATCATTGGCATAAAGTAGTAAAATGATATAACTAGACATATAGCTTTTAAAGTAGCAACAGTGGTCGGCGTTGCACTTCTGAAAATCTTCTTTGTGCATGAAGCCATCAAACTTTTTGTACCACTATCTTGGAGCTTATTTATGTCCATACAAACTTTTCTTAAGTCTACATACCATGTTCTCCTTACCTTTTTTCTGAGAAATCTTCTAGTCGGTACATGTATATCTCATCATTTAAGTCTATGTGAAGAAATGCAGTCTTCATATCCAATTATTCAAGATGAAGATCTTCAATAGACACAATACTTAATATTGATCTAATAGTATTGAGCTTCACAATGGGAGCAAAAATATCGGTATAGTCAACTAATTCTTTATGCTGAAATCTTTTGACAACTAGTTAAACTTTATATCTTTTGAAATCATCATGCTTCTCTTTTACTCGATACACTCATTTGTTATGAAATGTCTTCTTCTCCATGAGTAACTTAACTAGTTCCCATATCTGGTTGGAGGTCAGATACTTCACTCGTCTTTCATGGCAAACTCCTACTTACTAGCATCTCTAGTCTGACAAGTTTCATCATAGCATTTAGACTCTTCTCCATCAATTAACAAGAGATAGTTCATATATCTCCTATTAGGCACATGAGACTAAGAAAACCTTTTTAATATAGGAGTTGGAGTAGGAGGTTGTGGTGTGTCAGGCAGTTGTGCACTACTTTGTCCAACAAGTTCCTCTGGTTGAGGACTTGCTATAATTGGTTTCATCATAGAACTATCTAGGACATCATCTGCATCTACAAATATTGGTTCATTATATTTTGAATTGTTGTTGACTATTTTATGCATGTCCTTATACATCACCCTTTCATCAAAAATCACATCTCTGATACGAATCATTTTTTTATTTTTATCATCCTAAATATGGTAGCCAAACTTATCTTCGCCATAGTCGATAAAAGTGCATTTCTTGGATTTGAGATCAAGCTTATTCTTTCCTTAATCATTGATATGCACATATGTTATACAACCAAAAACTTTTAAATGTGATAGTTTTACTTTTTTTTGGCTCTATATCTCCTTTGGTATTCTGTGCTCCAATGGAACCGATGGTCCTCGATTGATTATGTAAGTTGTTGTATTAACTGTTTCTGCCCAGAATTGTTCCATTAGACCTAACTATATACAAATGTTTTTGGTTCTTTTTATCAACATTCAGTTCATACGCTCAGCTACACCATTGTGTTGAGGTGTGCCTAACACAGTTTTCTCCATTCTAATCACGTGCTCATAATAATACTTCTTGAATCTGGAATTTTTCATATTTACCACCATTGTCGGTTTTAATTTTCAAACCTGTCTCATTTCCAACCATAGGTTTCTATCTACTAAAAGTCTCAAACACTTCATGCTTTAGAAAGTAAACTCACACATTCTAAGAGTGATCATCAATGAAAGTCATGAAGTAGTGTTTCCCACCAATGAATGAGACAGTTGATGGTTTCCAAACATTTTTCTATTTTCTAAGTATGCAATTTTCAAATGAATAATTTTCATCCCCTTTTCACTCATATGACATAGTCTATAATGCCATAGATTGTAATTTTCATTGTCAGTTGCAACTACGATTGAACAACATGCTCATGTTGTCATATAAAGAGTGTTACTCTTCTTGCCTCGAACAATCGTCATTGCACCCTTTGAAATATTCCAATCATCATCACAAAAAATTATAGTGTATCCTCTACTGAGATTAAGTTTTTTCTCATATCTGAAATATGCCTAATATCCTTCAGCTCTTAAAAGGATCCGTTCAATTTAATCTTCACTACACCTTTACCAATAATAGCACAAGATTAATCATCACCAAGGTATACTTTTCTAGGTTTTTGAGGACATACCTCTCAAAGAATTTTTTCTGCAAAGTAGCATGAAATGATGCTCTAGAGTCTAATACCCAAGACTACTCATTTCTCTCCAAAGAGCATATCAACGCATTAGCTCCTGAGGTGGAAGTAATATATGCCTCTATCTTTGCTTTCTGGTCATTCGGTACACTTTTGTATTGACTTTTATAGTGCATAGTCTTCCCACAATTCCAACATTCAATAGTCTTTGAGCTATAGGAATTATCGGGTTGGACCTTATGTCCTTTGATCTACCTCGGTAGTTCGATCTTCCACATTTATTCCCTCTAGTTAAATTTCTTCCTTCTGACTCTGTATGCAAAACTGAAGAGCTTATTGATTCATTTGACTCTCTCCTTTGGATCTCTTCATAGAGAAACCAGATTACAAACATCTTTAAATTTCAACTTAGTGCTTCCCAATGAGCTACTCACAATTGTGATAGTAATATTTCAGCTTTCTAGTAGAGAAAACAAAAGTATCAATGCTCGTACTTTTTCATCAAATTCAATTCAAACCAAACTCAATTGGATTGTGATTGTGTTGAGTTTATTGAGATATTGAACTACTGATGTGCCTTTTGTCATTCTTAAATTAAACAAACGCCTTATCAAATGCACTTTTTTTAGGCTGATGGCTTCTCATACATACTAGAGAGAGCCACTATAAGACTCGCTGTGGACTTTTCTTTTTTTATGTTGAAAGCAACATTACAGGATAACGTCAAATGGATAACTCTGATAACCTATATGTCGAGAAGATTATAGTATTCTTTCTCCATAGTCTCTGGCTTTTTCCCTGAAAGAGGTTGATACATACATCTTTGATACAAATAATCATCTATTTGCATTTTTCAAAAGCCAAAGTCCACACCATCGAACTTCTCAATTTCCACCTTTATTTCGTTTGTTGTCATCGCTCCCATTCAAATCTGACTTTCTATAGATCATTTCTCACAATTCCTATGAACCACCGTGTATTAGAAAACTTCCATACATAAATTGGTACCATCGACCAAATTTTATTATTTACGAAAATTTACTATTTATGTGAATAGTAATTGTAACACCACATCTTATACATTTGAGTTCAACCTATCCCTGTATCAATTAATCATATATAGTATGTTGGAAAGATAAAATACCCTGTTAACATTATTAAAAATGTAACACCACATCTTATACATTTGAGTTCAACCTATCCTTGTATCAATTAATCACACATAACATGCTGGAAAGAAAAAATACCCTGTTAATATTGGTAGTAAATTTTTTTTTTTTCATATCATATCCTGTAAAATCAACTAATGACTTTGCAAGTCTCATATCCTGTAATATTACTCAATTACTTTTCAAGTCAACATTAAAACCCCTAATATGATATATCAAATATATTAAAACATAAACTTTATAACATGATTTCTAGCGTGGTCGTAAGGAAGTTCAGAAACCATCTAAAGAATCTTGAGCCAAGTCGAAAGACATGATTTCTAACTTGGAAGCACGTGTTGTGAGTGCTCAGGACAACTTGAGGGAGTTGTTCGACCGAGTGGACAACTTGGAGGAACGTTGCAGCGGCTTGGAGGCCGAGTATGCGGAGATCCATGCAGCGGTCAAGATGTCCCTCAACGAGCTAGACAGTGGGTTAAGGCAAGAGATTGATGGACTGAAGTCCGAACTTGTCAAGGTACGTGATCTCTTCCAAAGAGAAATTTCCAATGTGTTGCTTAGAGTTGAGGATATGGGTGGTGATCTAGCATATGCAAACGGGCTAGATGATGCGTCCCACATCGATTGCGGAGGAATTCCTGAACTGGTTTATAAGGCTGGATTCAAACCTTCCCCTTTGAGCGCACTTTTGGGGTGAAGTTAAGAGTCAACATTCTTATCATTTGGTACCAGAGCCAGCCCTGTACACCGGTGTCCCTTTGAATTACGATAGATCGCCGACCGAGGCAGTCGGGGTCTTAAGGGGTGGGGATGATGCGTGCCACATCGGTTACGGAGGAACTCCTGGACTGGTTTATAAGGCTGGGTTCAAACCTTCCCATTTGAGCGACCTTTTGGGATAACAATCATATGAATCACATAGCAAGTAACATTCATTTGCACTAAAGAATTCAATTGATAATTAGACTCACTGTTCTCCTTTGATTCCAACCCCTAACTTATTGTCTATCCGCTCCTTGTGGGTATGCAATATGTTGCGAGTCTAATATGAAAACATAATCAATTAACTCATGATTAGGGAGACTTAATGTGGCTTAAACAAATTAATATGCATTATTCATGTCAATATTTAAGATTTTTCCTATGAGGCAGTGTGACCTTATGAGACTATTTAGACTATAACTTTTTATATACTTGACCAATTAATCGGATTCATATTCCTAATTAAATCTAACATATAATTATAGAATATATTAAAATTTCAGACCAATTGGAGCATTGTACAATTTTCGATGGAATTTCTAAGTGTATTCTGTTTTCTGCCTTATTTTCTGCCTTTAGGCAGTTTCAGGGTACTCATTTTGGTTCATCATAACTTATAATTTATAAGTTCTATTTTAATGAAACTTTACAGAAATTTATGTGGGTTCATATGGAACATTTATCATTTTTACAAATTTTATCAATTATGTCTCTAAGGGCTTCCAATTATAACAAACAGGGTACTGGTCCAGAATAAAATTGGCTTCCGAACCTGTATGAATTCCAAAAGCCATAACTTAGCCTATAAATAACTTATTAAGCTGAACGAAAAATCAACATTTCTCTAAGACATATACCTATAACTTTCCAGTTTTGATCATTTACACAATCTAGCTCTAACGAGCTCAAATTAGCCAAACAAGTTGCTGGCTCTGCCCAGGGCACTCAGTAGGCAGTTCAAACCATGGAACAGTCATGGTTCCATTCACCATAACTCAATATTTACAAGACCTATGAACTTGAAATTTGGTATACAGATACATAACACATATAACTACAACTTTTATGTTTTGAAGTACTTCAAATATTGGCTTTAACATATTCCAAACTACCAAATACATTAGCTAATATACTTAGAGTTCACATCCGGACCAGTTTCAGTACGAAGAGGTTATCTCATTCTATACACCACATCTTACAAAAATATTTACATATCCATAAATCGAAGACATCAAGGAACAATCTTTGGGTTTTAAGTTTTTCCAGAATCAACTTATATTGATATCAAAATCGGGATGCAAATCAGTGCCTATTAATGAACCCTAAACAACAAAATCAAGCTTAACACAAAAATAAATGTTTACTCACCTATAATCATTCTTGGCTAATCTTGTTTCTGAAATCGTTGGAGTGAAATAGAGAAGAAATGGTGTCTGTAACTTGAGAGAAAATGGGTTGAAGAAATGAAACAAGGAAGAAGAAAAAGGTGAAGATGGAAATGAATATGGTGGTTGCCTAATAAGTTAAAAGGCACCACCATTTCCCATTTCCTTTTTCTTTTTTTTTTCTTTTTCTGACTTTTTATTTATTTATTTATTTATTTTATTTTATTTTATTTTATTTTTTTCCTAATTATTCTTGTTATTATTACACAATTCAACCAAATATGCAATTTAACCTTAATCTATTCATTTTGCATACCTTAATTTGGTCACCTTATTTCATTTATTTTTAATACTTTTTATCCTCATTTAGATTATAAGTATACATGTATGACTCGATACAATTGCAATATAGTAGGACACGTAGCTAGTGCGTGTAATGGGCTTATTCCTACAAAAATACGTATGAAATACATGTGTTCAATTTAATTATATGCAAGATGCATATGCTCAAATGAAATGCATGTGGGGATGGTTGAGGATGTTACAATTCTCCCCTTCTTTTAAAAATTTTGTCCTTGAAATTTAATACCTGAAAACAGGTGTGGATATTGCCTTTTCATATTTTGTTCGGTTTCCCATGTTGCCTCTTCTAGTAAATGGTTACGCCATAGTACCTTAACTATAGGTATTTCTCGGTTTCTTAGATGTTTAGTCTTGTATCCAATGATTTTCACTAGTTACTCAACATAACTCATGTCCTCTGCAATCTCAATGGTTTGATCTTTAAGTACATGTATGGGATCTGACATGTATCTTCTAAGCATGCTCACATGAAACACATTATGAATCTGAGCCATCTCTGGTGGTAACGCCAATTTGTATGCCAGTGGACCAACCTTCTCAAGAATTTCATAAGGCCCTATATACCTTGGGCTCAATTTACCCTTCTTGCCAAATTGGATTATCCCTTTCCATGGAGATACACGAAAAAATACCTTTTCACCCAACTCATATTCCATTTCCCTTCTATATTGATCAGCATAACTTTTCTGTCTGTCTTGTGTTGCCTTTAGCTTATTCTTGACAATCTTGATTTTATCCACTGTATATTGTACTATCTCTGGCCCTTCTAATGTATGTGCACCTTCTTCATCCCATATGATAGGGTTTCGGCACTTTCTGTCATACAATGCTTCATATGATGTCATCTGGATACTGCTATGATACTGGTTGTTGTAAGCAAATTCAATCAATGTTATATATTCATCCCAAGCACCTCTGAATTCCATAGAACATGCCCTAAGCATTTCTTCCAATGTTTGTATAGTCCTTTCTGATTGCCCGTCAGTTTGTGGGTGGAATGCAGTACTGAAGTTCAATTTTGTTCCCAATGCATCTTGTAAACTCACCCAAAATCATGAAGTAAACTGTGGGTCTCTATCAGACACAATGGACACTGGAATGCCATGCAATCTGACTATCTTATTCACATATAATTTTGTCAAACTCTCGAGTGTACACCCCCATCTGATAGGTAAAAAGTGTGCTGAGTTGGTTAATCTATCAACAATTACCCATACTGCATCATTTTTCGGTGGGGTTATTGGCAATCCATAAACGAAATTCATCGTTATTCTTTCCCATTTCCATTTTGGCACTAGCAATGGATGTAACTTACCAATTGGCGCCTGATGTTCAATTTTAATTTGTTGACATGTCAAGCATTTGGAAACATATTCTGCTATGACTTTCTTCATTCTTGACCACCAGTAATGGGGCCTTAAACTGTGATACATATTTGTCATCCCTGGGTGCATTGCATACGGTGCATTGTGTGCCTCTTCCATTAATTCCTAACACAAGTTCTCAGTGTCTGGAACACATATGTGTGATTTTAACATCAGTGTATCATTCTGCAAATGAAACTATGTACTATTTCCTTGCCTTATTATATCAACTTTCTCACATAATTGAGGATTTTTGTTTTGTTCTTCTTTGATCCTCTCCTTTAGTATAGGTCTGACTTGAAGAGTAGAAATCAGTGATCCTTCATCATGTATATTTAATTCAACATTCATAGATCGTAATTGAATCAAATATAGAAAAGAGGATACTTGCAAGTGAGCTACACTACTACTAGCCTTCCTACTCAATGCATCTGTTACCACATTGGCTTTCCCTGGATAATATTCAATTGTACAGTCATAATCTTTCAATAGCTCTAACCACTGTCTCTGCCTCATATTTAATTCTTTCTGTGTCAACAAATAACCTAAACTTATGGTCTGTGAAGATCTGGAATGTCTCACCATATAGATAACGCCTCCAAATTTTTAATGCAAATACAACAGTAGCCAATTCTAAATCATGCACTGGACATGAGATCTCATGTGGTCTCAGTTGCCTAGATGCATAAGCTATCACCTTACCATGTTGCATTGATACACATCCCAAGCCTTAGTGAGAAGGATCACTATATACTGTAAACCCACTTGTACCTATAGGGATAGTTAACAATGGTGCTGAAGTTAGTCTGTGTTTTAATTCATCAAAACTCCTCTGACATTCTAGAGTCCACTTAAAAGACACATTCTTTCTCAACAATTTAGTCAAAGGGCTAGCAATTAAGGAGAATCCATCAACAAATATGAGATAGTATTCGGCTAAACCCTGAAAACTACGAATTTCAGAAACATTTTTAGGAGCTTCCCAATTTACCATAGCTTCAATTTGCTTTGGGTTAACCTTTATGCCCTTACACGACACCACATGTCCAAGAAATACCAAATGATTTAACCAGAATTCACATTTACTCAATTTGGCATATAATTATTTCTCCCTCAAAGTTTGCAACACAATTTTTAAATGTTGTTCATGTTCTCCCCTATTCTTTGATTACACCAATATGTTAAGAATAAATACTATCACAAACCTATCCAGATATGGTTGAAACACCTTATTCATTAATGCCATAAATGCAGATGGAGCATTAGTCAACCCAAATGGCATTACTAAAAATTCATAATGTCCATACCTGGTTCGGAAGGCAGTCTTTGGAACATCCACTTCTGCTACCTTCAGCTGGTAATAGTCTGATTTCAAATCAATTTTGGAGAATATTTGGGCTCCTTGCAACTGGTCAAACAAATCATATATTCTGGGCAACAAATATTTGTTCTTCACTGTCATTTTATTTAATTGTCTGTAATCGATGCACAATCTCATTATTCCATCTTTCTTTTTAACAAATAATACTGGAGTTCCCCATGGTGATACACTAGGTCTAATATACCCTTTGTCAAGTAACTCCTGCAACTCAACTAGGGCCATTCTGTAGGGTGACTTTGATATTGGTGTTGTTCCTGGTACTAGTTCAATAGTGAATTCTATCTCTCTATCTGGTGGTAAACCAAGTAGATCATCTGGGAATACATCAGCAAATTCCCTTACCACTGGTATATTTTCAAGCAAGCTATCAGTGGTTCTAATATCAGTCACATATGCCAAATATGCTTCACATCCCCCTTTGATCATTCGAAATTCCTTTACAGCTGAGACTAGACATGTAGGCACAAGTTTTCTTTCATCTATAAATACTACCCTTGGCTGGTTTGGTGATTCCAAAATTACTTCTTTAGTAAAGCAATTAATTATTGCATGATGTCTAGTTAATCAGTCCATTCCCAATATCACATCAAATTCATATATTGACAATAAAATCATATCAGCTATTAACTTAACTCTATCAATGCATATCAGTCAATCACGATAGACATTATTCACAACTACCACTGTTCCCAATGGAGTACTCACATTTATGTCAATCCCCAAAGGCTCATGCGTTTGATGCAGTTTAGATGCCATATGCAATGATATAAATGAATAAGTGGAGTATGGGTCAATCAATGCATATGCTAACATATCATAAATGTAAATATTATCGGTAACTACTTCGGGAGCATCCACTGCCTCCTGTCTAGTCATAGCAAACACCCTAGCCTAAGTAAGAGGTCTAGAACTCTGATCTTCAGTTCTGGTTACTATTCTGCCCATTGTACCAGTCCTGCCCCCTGCCTCTTCCTCTGCTCTATGTCCCACTAGTAGGGTAGACCCTCGGTGCCTCAACTGTAGTCTTAAATACTCCTCTGCCTCTGCTGGTCTCTGCTAATTTGGCTCTATTTGGACAGTCTCTATACATGTGCTCCATCGATCCACAGAAATAACATGCTCCTGTGAGCCTTCTATATTCGCTCGTATGTTGTCTACCACAATGACTACATGTGGGCCTCTGTTCAACATATTGGCTTTGCCCTCTGCCTGGTTAAGAGAAAATCATGCCTCAACCTCTAAAACTGGAGTACCCACTTCCGTTACCAGATTGTGCAGGCATATATCTACCTCTTTTTCCTGACCTTCTACTAGACTCACCAAAGAACTCACATGCTGCCCTTTTAATTTATTGCTCCCCAGCTTCTTTCATTAATCATTCAGCTCTGATTGCATCAGCTCTGAGTCTGGCATAATTATCAAGATCAGTAGTTATGATTCTGTTTCTGATCTCATATTTGAGGTCCTCCTCAAACTTCCTACATTTGTCTCTTTCAGTAGAGACCATGAATGTGGCATAATGGGAAAGTTTATTAAATTGTACTTCATACTCCGTAACAGACATGTTCCCCTATTTCAGATTCAAGAATTCCTTCCTCTTCCCATCTTTATATGCTTCAGGCATGTAATTGTTCTGAAATTCTAGGAGGAAATCATTCCATGTCAACACCGGTGGTTGTGCATCACTACCGGGGACTGTCTCCCACCATTCATAAGCATTTCCTTGCAGCAAGGATACTGCATAATCGAATTTTTCATCCGGGGTACATCTCATCATATTCAGTACCCTCTGTGTCCTTTTCAGCCATGTCTCAGCTTCTGCTGGGTCTGTTGTGCCATTGAAATCAGTTGCACCATATTTCCTTAGCTTGTCATAACGTCTTTCCTTCTATATTTCAGGACCATATACTTTATGTTCTAGGTTTTCATGGGATATTTCTGCATGGGATGACTGTAATGCATGTGCTAGAGCTCTAGCTCCTAGTGTTGGTTGATCTCTATGTCAATGAGGCAATGCCTCATGAGAATGCATTTCAGCCGACCCCTCTCTCCTTGGTGAATCATGTCTTATGATGACCCTAAAATAAATGAAATTATGTCACTACATAATGTTCAACACATATTATGCATATGTTATCATGCTCTTATGCATATGCATGTTCTCATGGAACCTATCCCTGCTCTGATACCAAAAATGTAACACCACATTTTATGCATTTGAGTTCAAACTATCCCTATATCAATTAATCACACATAGCATGCTGGAAAGACAAAATACCATGTTAACATTGGTAAAAATGTAACACCACATCTTATACATTTGAGTTCAACCTATCCCTGTATCAATTAATTACACATAACATGCTGGAAAGACAAAATACCCTGTTAACATTGGTAGTAAATTTTTTTTTTTCATATCATATCCTGTAAAATCAACTAATGACTTTGCAAGTCTTATATCTTGTAATACCTGTCAATGACTTTGCAAGTCTCATATCCTGTAATACCTGTTAATGACTTTGTAAGTCTCATATCCTGTAATATTACTCAATGACTTTTCAAGTCAACATTAAAACCCCCAATACGATATATCACATATATTAAAACATAAACTTTACACATAAGTATTTACGAGTTGATTTCGTTTATACATTTTTAAAACCCATTCCAAACTGACTGTACATATTCAAATATATAAATACAAAATGCAGATGACATATTTTTATGCTTGTGTGGAATGCAAGGAGAGAGAGTGATAAGGCTCGGCCAGTGATCTGTGCTCCATGTCTTGTATACGCTACTCAAAATGAGTTATCACTTTTCTTTACCTGAAAAATGATGCAAATTGATGAGTTACGGCTCAGTGAGAATAATCATCCAATGAGCTCTAAAGTACCAAACAACTCATAGTAATAAATCACAAATCCAATATATACCATATATTCCATTCCATCCATCAGTATCATATATGTATCAATAAAGTTGAAACATATAATCATTACTCTTTATGTATGCAAATGCTTTGCTTATTTCATTTTGTTGTGACTAAGTTAAACAGACATTGCCCCGGGTTTCCATGTGAACATTTTCCATGTGAACATTTGCATTTGCTAGCTAGCTTGATCATTTGTTTCATTTGCACATTTGTTGGGCCATAGACCTCTTCTTTTGCTTTACAATATCGATTAACTAGTCACAATGCCTTTTTAGTCCATATGCATAAGCACTTGTATTTAAGCATTCATCAACCATTGCATCTTTATCATATACAACATACATATATTTCATATATACCTCATATGTCACGCATATACCTTGCATATACTATACATATACCATGTATATATATCACATAAGTCAAACCTATACCTCAAATATACCACAAGTATACCATTTATCTGTACCACAATGTCACAAATTATCCATCATTACATTATCAAGGACCAATCATGACAGTCATATGAATCACATAGCAAACAACATTCATTTGCACTAAAAAAAATCAATTGATAATTAGACTCACCGTTCTCCTTTGATTCTGACCCCTAACTTATTGTCTATCCGCTCCTTGTGGGTCTCCAATATATTGCGAGCCTAATATGAAAAAATAATCGATTAACTCATGATTAGGGAGACTTAATGTGGCTTAACAAATTAATATGCATTGTTCATGTCAATAGTTAAGATTTTTTCTATAAGACAGTGTGACCTTATGGGACTGTTTAGCCTATAACTTTCTCTATCATTGACCAATTAATTGGATTCTTATTCATAATTAAAGCTAACATATAATTATAGAATATATTAAACTTTCAGACCAATTGGAGCATTGTAAAATTTTTGGTGGAATTTCTAAGTGTGTTTTAATTTCTGCCTTGTTTTCTGCCTTTAGGCAGTTTCAGGGTACTCATTTTGGTTCATCATAACTTATAATTTATAAGTCTTATTTTAATGAAAATTCACATAAACTTATATAGGTTCATATGGAACATTTTTCATGTTTACAACTTGTATTAATTATGTCTCTAAGGGCTTCAAAGTATAACAAACAGTTTACTGGTCCAGAATAGAATTGGCTTCCGGACCAGTATGACTTCCAAAGGTCTTAACATAGTCTATACATAACATATTAAGCTAAAAGTAGTACCCACATTTCTCTAAGACATATACCTATAATTTTACAGTTTTGATCATTTACAGAATCTAGCTCTAACGAGCTAAAATTAGCCAAACAAGTTGTTGGCTCTGCTCAGGGTACTCAGTAGGCAGTTTAAACCATGAAACAGTCATGGTGAATGGAACCATAACTCCAAATTTACAAGACCTATGAACCTGAACTTTGGTATATAGATATATAACACATATATCTACAACTTTTAGGTTTTTAGGTACTTCAAATAGTGGCTTTCACATATTCAAAACTACCAAACACAGTAGCTATATGGTTCACATCCGGACCAGTTTTAGTACGAAGATGATATCTCATTCTATACACAACATCTTGCAAAACTATTTACATATGCATAAATTTAAGACATAAAGGAACAACCTTTGAGTTTTAAGCTTTTCCAGAATCAATTTATATTGATATCAAAATCGGGATGCAAATCAGTGCCTATTAATGAACCCTAAACAGCAAAATCAAGTTTAACACAAAAATAAATGTTTACTCACCTATAATCACTCTTGGCTAATCTTGTTGCTGCAATCTTTGGAGTGAAAGAGAGAAGAAATGGTGGCTGGAACTTGAGAGAAAATGGGTTGAAGAAATGAAGCAAGGAAGAATAAGAAGGTGAGGATGGAAATGAATATGGTGGCTGCCTAATAGGTTAAAAGGCACCACCATTTCATTACCCGTCTACTTCCTTTTTCTTTTTTTTTTCTTTTTTATTTTATTTTTTCCTAATTATTCTTGTTATTATTAGACAATTCAACTCAATATGCAATTTAACCTTAATCTAGTCATTTTGCATACCTTAATTTGGTCACTTTATTTTATTTATTTTTAATACTTTTTATCCTCATTTAGATTATAAATACACATGTATGACTTGATACAATTGCAATGTACTAGGACACGTAGCTAGTGCGTGTAATGGACTTATTTCTACGAAAATACGTATGAAATACATGTGTTCAATTTAATTATATGCAAAATGCATATGTTCATATGAAATGCATGTGGGGATGGTTGAGGATGTTATAGTAAACACCCCGAAAAAAGATAGAAAAATGCAACCAAAACTCTGATATTGTTTGTTGGAAAATTATACAAATTTTCTTATAATCAGATTTGTGTGAAAATGAAATAAATGCAAAATAACAAGACAAACAAACTTGATAACGGAATTTGACAATTATGCTTGTATGTGATTATTTTGAAAATTAGTTGTTCTCCAAAAACAATATTGAAAATTGGTTAATAATTGTTTTTTGTATTTGGTTGATTTACGTGATTATTTTTTTATGGGCTTAAATACTTCTACTCTGTTTAACATTCCATCTAGAAAAAATATTTTTTTAAAAAAAATATAATTTTAGAGAAATAGTTATATTGATATTTTTTAAAAAATAAATTTCAAAAAAATAGTTAATAAAAAATTAAAAAATCAGTAAATTAAATAAAAAAATGCAAACAACTCCTTTCATCTTCTTATTTTATAATTCATTCATCTTCTAATTACTATAATTAATTTTGTTTTTGTTTTTAACTGAAAACGGAAATCAATCCATCAACCACAAAAATTTCCATTTAATTTATTTGACTATAAATTTAATTTATTTGACTAATAATCTTTGTTTAGTAAAATAAATTATTTAGAAAAAAAATTAGATTATAATATTTTCCAAAAAATTAGTGCGTTATACTTTCATTTTTTTTACCAAATGACATGTTATATCTCTTAACCCAAAATTCTTAGATAATTATATATAATATAAGTATAATTGATAAATTATTTAATATATATAATGAAATGTAAAATGTTAAGAGATGACGTATTTATAATATTGGGCTGATATATTTAATACATATATATGTTATATAATTAGTTTATAATATGTATTTAAATTTATCTTATATATTATTTTTTATTAATATAAATATATTATTTTATATTTTTCATTTAATTTTATCAAATACTTTTAATTTAATTTACTATATTATTAAATTATTAATTTACAACTAAATTATTAGCTAATTTTAGATCCACAATTACACTTGGGGCTGACCCAGGTTGGCTTCTTCCAAACCGGAAAACTTTAGGGAGAACATGAGGCTGCAAAATTGAATAACATAGGATTTTTTTCCCCAAATGCATAAATTGGGATGCCACCGCAAACTCCAAAGAAGAGTACATGACTTTGCCATCAAAGCTTCTTCTAAATCCAAAAACATTAGCCATATTTGCAAAATCAGAATTCAATCCCATCAAATTCCAACACGCACGGGCAAAAGGACAATGGGAAATTTCCTTTCTTGCACCACAAGAGTTGCAAGCTTCGTTAACCATAATCTAACTTTAGCGGGAAGGACATCTCTTAAAAGCCTAGGATGGAAATTTTTGTGGTTGATGGATTGATTTCCGTTTTCAGTTAAAAACAAAAACAAAAATAAAATTAATTATAGTAATTAGAAGATTAATGAATTATAAAATAAGAAGAAGAAAGGAGTTGTTTGGGAACAAATTTACATTTTTTTATTTAATTAACTGATTTTTTAATTTTTTAGTAACTATTTTTTTGAAATTTATTTTTTAAAAATTGTCTATATAACTATTTCTCTAAAATTATGTTTTTTAAAAAAAACATTTTTTCTAAATGGAATGTTAAACAAAATAAAAGTATTTAGGCCCATAAAAAAATTAATCACGTAAATCAACTAAATACAAAAAAAAATTATTAACCAATTTTCAATATTGTTTTTGGAGAACAACTAATTTTCAAAATTAAAATTGCATTTTATAAATAACAAATACAAATATTTTTTGAAATCGTAACTTATATGTATAAACCCTGAAAATTAATTTCTTTTTCTAAAAAAAAATAGATGACATGGCAAGGAAGTGAATGATTTGGTGAGGCGACCAGTAACAGCAGAACACATGGGAAAATGAAGGGGCTGCCTTCCTCATCCTCTAATATCCATTCCTTATTGCTATTAGCTAAAATCCAAACACAGCCAAACCAAATACTCTCTCTCTCTCTCTCTCTCTCGATCTCGGTCTCGTCTCCATTTTCCACTTCCTTACAAATTCTTCTCATCACATCTTTCCTTTTACATACAGACCTTCGATCCTCTCTCTTTCCTATTTCCATGGCTACCGTTCTCGATTCCCTTACTATTCCTTCTGTTTCTCCTTCTGCTTCTCCTTCTCCGATCTTCTCTATTAATCGGAGACCCGCCGTCAGGTTACCCCAGGCTAGAGGCCTCAAAGTCTTCAGCTTCACTTCCTCTGCTACTCACTCCTTTGGATCTGTGACTCACACTCCCACTCGTTCTAGATTCGCTCGTGCTGGAAGGATCGTGTGCGAGGCACAGGACACTGCTGTTGAAGGTCGGCATCCCTATGTTATTCTTATTACCCTAATTCCTGTTTTATTTGTTTCATTTTTAAATTTTCTTGAATTTGTTTGCCTGTGGTTTTTCTAATTGAAATTTTTAGTTGTAGTTTCTGTGTATTCTGTTAATATGAAAAGAGTGATAGTAGAAAATAGTATTATATACAGAAAAAAATATTGATGGTTATTAGTGCAGAATAGTCTGATGATGCTTTCAAGAATTCTGTTAGAATTTTGGCTTCATACTGATTACAATAATTAAGGATGGTGCTATGTAATACTAGAAGAAGTGAATACAAAACTTTACCTAAAGGAAATGTTAATGTGTGGACATGTTTTGGATGTAAATAATCCCTAAGGAGGCTGGTTAAAAAAAAAATTTGGTTGATGAGGGAGTATAGGAAAGTTCAAGTTTTACTTTGTATTGTGAAAATTAAAGTAAACACTAGACAGGTAAAAATTATTGAAGATAAATTCAAACTGATGGTATCAGTTTGAATGTCTCACGTGATTCTTTATATAGTAGTTTCTCGTTCTTCAAGCCCTTTTAATATTAGAATAGGTTTATCAGTGTGATTATTTCTCGGTGGCCTATGGTACTCATGATAACCAAACTGGTAATCATCTAGCAAAGAGTGGAGAAAATAATAGTAAACTGATGTCATATCATCAGTTATTGAAGTGGATACTTTCAGTGAAGGTCGTCAGGTGATGCTGAATTTATATTTGAAAGTGTCTTGCTTAAGTTCTTCCTAATGATTTACTTGCCGGTTACAATAACGAAAGCATCTGTGTTAGATGCATATTGCATCATTCACTGAGCTCCACTTATGTCAGCCCAGCCTCAATTTGTGTCTAATTGAGTTTTGCTAAATACCCAGCATGGCCTTAATGATTACGTCATATTTTACTTGTACATAACTAGTGTTTATCATCTTTGCTATTATTGTGCATTGCATGGCAATCTAAAATTGTCTTTAGGCATTCATTGTTTTCCAAAAATTCGTGAAACTTTATTGATTAAAGTAAGTTTATTCTTTTCTTCCTGGAAAATGCAGTGCTTGCCGTTACTGACAAAACATGGGACTCACTTGTTCTTGAATCTGAATCCCCTGTCCTGGTTGAATTTTGGGCTCCCTGGTGCGGTCCCTGCCGTATGATCCATCCTGTGATCGATGCTCTTGCAGGGGAATATACTGGGAAGCTTAAGTGCTACAAGCTTAATACTGACGAGAGTCCTTCAGTTGCAACCCGATATGGGATCCGAAGCATCCCGACTGTTATGATCTTCAAAGGTGGTGAGAAGAAAGATGCAATTATTGGTGCAGTTCCCAAAAGTACTTTAACCAGCAGTATAGAGAAATTATTGTGAAGTGTAAGTGAAGAAAACATTTGCTGGAACTCCGCTCTTTCTAGAACTTTTTTTTTAATCTCTCTTTAGTATCAATGCCGCAAGTACAAATGCTTGGATCCCACAATAAACTCCTGTCTACCTTTGTATAGTTAGTTATTGGATGCAACTGTATTTTCTTTTTAATTCAGAGAATATTAGCTATATCATCCATCTTTTAGAACATTCTTTTCAGTATTTTTTTTTCTTTTTTTATTTTAATTAGTTTATGCATTCATTAAAAAATCATTGTTAGCAAGTCAATATGATACCATATGCATGTAGATTAATTTGACCATATAACTAAAAAAAGAGGAAATGTCAGCTCCCAGAGTGCTTTGAAGCAATTGAACAAGAGATTTTGAGTTAGGGGTGTTTGCTGATAATGAAAGGTAATTTTTTCCCTGAAATCTCGAAGTGAGAGAAAATTGCAGGATTTTACATTTGAGCCTAGGGGTCTATAGATGAGCCAGTTTGCCCTATTGCCAAGAAAATGGATAAGGAGCTTCTCAATGAAACTAAGTACTTTTTTAATATTTGTTTACCAAGTAACTTTCTTGGTCTTTAAAGAAATTATTGCCCTTTTCCTTTCGATGCATATATATATATATATATATATATATATATATATATATATATATATATATATATATATATATATATATATATATATATATACACTCTTTAAGATTATTTATTCCTTATGGTCTCCTTGACATATCACTTGCCATCTGAATAATTATCATTCCTACTCAATATTGTCTCCCCCTTAAAAAAAAGTTGAAATGGAAACTATCCTTCTCTGCATATTGGGATGTAGTGTGGGGATGGAATTGTTTGGTTGGACACTTTTGTTAGAGATGTCAAAAGCGGGAGGTGACATCCTACAAAGGCATGTTGGTGGATTTATAAGTTTTAAATTGAATGCAGATGAAAATGATTTAAAAGATTTATAAAATTTACATTGCTTTGACTCCCGTTCTCTACTTCCCTCTGGTTCCCTTCATCTGGTTTTGTTTTTCACTTTGGGGTGGAAGTACTTGGAAGGAGAGGAGGGTTCTTGTTAGGAAAGTGGGGGCATATAAGTTGGCAGCGAGCTTGTTCTGAAATGAGATGTCGTCTGGAGATTCTAAACTTTCTGGCCTGTGATGTGGACTTGTTGAACCATTTATCCAATTATAGGTTATTGAAGTTGGACTTTCTCAGAAGAACATAAGCGTGAGCAGTGGATGGATAGTGTTTTGTTCAATTGTTCTATTCAGCATAGACTTGGGTGTCCTATTTTTGTGGATTCTCTGTCTCAACTTTCTTTTTGGTTGGTTTGTTAATATCTTTGATTTGTTGTCACCCATCAAAGGAGGATTAGAATCAAACAATGATGTAGAGTTTGAGGTTACCATATTGCGGGTTTGGAGCGGAGTGTGATATCCAGTGGCTTGGTGATGCTCAGTTAAGATTATCAAATCTGGCCTAGCTAACGATACGAGAAAGACAGTAAATTAAGAGTTTAAAGTTCAACTAGGTTGAATCGATATATATAAAACTTTACAAATATAATATTTAACTTGTCTCGTATACAATAAAATATAAAAATAATTTATATAAAATTTGTTTTATACGCAATAATATATTCAAAAGAGTAATGTTCATAATTTAAATTAATATATAATCACATCCAAAATAAAATAGAACAAAATCAATATTCAAATTTACATATTATAGTTGAGTCTTGTCATCTTCAACTTAAAATCTACTAGCTAAGATTTACATATAGTTAGAATAAAGTTTCCTTATTTGCTTAAAATCTATTTTTGAGATAAATTTACATTTAATTTGTAGTTTATGACTATTTTGCACAATATTATGTTCAAAAACACTTTTTTTTTGTGTCAAATGATTTATATACCATAAATTTTTATTTTTTACAATCTGTGAATGGTATAAAAATAAAAAGTAAAAAGAAAAAAGTGTTGTATAAAATGAAATCAAGCAAAATAAAAAAAAATCTAAAATTTAAAATTACATACTAACATAATAAAGAAAAATTGGGATCAAGATGCATTTTTAATTTACTGGGTGTTTAATTTTCTTCCACCAAACGCATCTCATCAAATTGTGATAATGTCTCACTACTTCTATGATTCTTTTAAGTTGTAAGCTTGGATAACCCCAGTGTTGGTAATTTTCATTCACCATATTTAATTTTTATTAATTTTATACTTAGTATAAAAGTGATCTTCTTAAACTTCAATTTATTAATTATAATATAAATTATAACACTAATTAAGATTTTGGAATCTAAAAATTCAAATTGACATGCCATGTCTAAAAAATAAAATTTTATTATATAAAAAGTTAAAATTTGAGATTAATTTTGTTATAAATTGAAATTTTAAAAAACTCTTGTTAGAGTTAAAAGTTTAATGGGACAAAACTATCTTTTAAATATATTTTTGTTTTGCAGTGGAAATTAATTTTCATTATACACTTAAAATGAAATGGAGAGAATATAATAAAATAGGTTTAAAAAATGAGAAAAGAGAAAAGAGAAAAAGTTGAAAACTAAAAAGAAAAAAAATGTAAAAAAATGAAAACGTTACTTTCTATTTAAAAAAAAAAGAATAGGATGTAATTTCCTAAAAAAAAAATAGAGTTCGAGTTGCTTAGAAGTCAGAAAAGATAGAATTTAATAAGTTTACTTGACATCTAAGATTGAGATGGGCTTTACAAATTTGGAATTCATCCTTTCAAATTTGTCTAGAATCAATTTCTACCAAACAACAATCAAATTATGATTTAATAAATGTGATAGATTAAATCAGTTTATTTTTTTTTCAAACTGTATTTTATGGATTAAATTGAATTTTTTATATTTCAATCTGTAAATCAACCCTTATATATATATAACTAATATTGTAAATATATATTTATTTTGTTTACTAATTGTTTTATTTTAATATATATAATTATCAATTAAAATTATAGAGTATCCTCTTCAGCTTTCTGAGCTCCGTCCTCCTGCTTAGGCTCCTCATTTTCTTCATTGATGTGGGTGGCACCCTCCTCCTTTAGGCTCCTGATTGATCAGGGCACCATTTAAATGAGAATAAATATATATAATAAAATAACTAAATGAGGAGCAGGGCACCATTTAAATGAAAATAAATATATATAATAAAATAACTAAAAAAAAGTCTAAATTAAAAGAACTAAAGCCTCAAAAGGATGTTATACAACTTAACACTACAATTTTTATTATCCACGCTTGAGTCTATTTACAATTTTTTATAGAAAATTATTGCTTTAATTTTTTTTGATTAAATTGTTATTGTAAATTGTAATTGTAGTGCTCACTTACCTTACTAGTGGTTGATAGTATATGAAAATTCTACAAAACTCATTTTTTTTAGAAAAAACCACAATATTCAAATTATTGTATAATTTTTTTTCAATTTTTAAGTTTATTATTAGCATAATATTTATTACTATAGTTCTTTTTTTTTTATCTCATTTTAATAGGTAATAGTGATGTAAATATTTTTTATTTTAAAAGAACTTATTCAGTAAAACATAATATTTAGAAATACATTAACAAATAATACCATATATATAAATTACAAAATTCACTCCTTATAAATTTTATATGCCACAATTTACATCAAAAAATTGTTAAAATTTAATTTTTACAATACAATTTCTAAAATATACAGAAAGAAAATAAACTGCTGCAATTTGATCTTAGCATTTCCCTCTTCTTCGGTCTCTCTAACACAACAGTTACGTCTATTTATCTGCGCGTGAAACACACACGCTAAACTACTAGCTTAGTGGTACATTTGATAATTATTCAATAATTATATAAATATTTCTAAAATAAAATTTTAAAAATTACAATTAATTTACTAAGAATGCCAAAAATATTCAAATAATATCAAAATTATTTATGTCATGCGAAAGTATACAATTTATCAATTATAACATTTCATTCATTAAGCATGCTTGAAATTGTTTAACAATATAAAATATATAATTTAAAATATCAATTTATTGATTTACAGTTTTTCTGTTATTTATTTGATAGCCCACGACATCTTAAATCAGAACTAAACACTAGATATAAGATTTCTGCTCTCCGACAGTATACTCGGTGTCTTTCAATAATAACTCAATATCTTTTTGGTGGCTACATAATTTCGAACTCAAAACTAATTTTTAGCGTCTACGTAATTTTAACTCAGCACTATTTTTTAGTGACTACATAAATTAAATCTCAGCACTATTTTCTAATGCTTATATTTTTACCCTTTTATTGTCATACCAATTTATCCTAATTTCTAGTTTTCGACTAGATGTTATAGGGCTCAATTATATTTATTACTTTTATTATTATTTACATAAATTATGTAAATAATACTAATATAAATTCCATATAAATGTAATAATCTCTATTAAATATTTTACAACATCATACTTGCTCATTTAATCATTATAACTATAAAAAAAAAGTCAAATAATATATTTTCTTATGACAAATTCAATAATCAATACATATATACAATCTATCCCATTATAGACAGCATTTCTACCTTATATTTCCATGTATTTTTCATTTATTTTTAGATGTAATTTGGACAAATGATTAACTAACAAAATATAGGTATATGTATTGTATTTAATTTACAACTAGAATCAAATTAAACTGAATTTTGTAGTAAATGTTATGAATTTTTCTCTAAACTATATTCATTCTAAATTGTCCAGTATTTTACAAGACAGATTTTTAGTTCGAAGTTTAAGTCCATTTTACACCAAATTGTAGACATATTCAGGTCTAATTGACTGAATGAAAGTTGAAATCTTATGTCTTAACTTTCCAACACAATAAGAATTACTCAAAAATCACTTCCATATCTCAAGTTATGATCAGAAAAGTATACACTATTCATAAAACAAATTTTCCAATACTTCAATTAATTTCTACAATTTTCATCTTCATGCATCAATCTCATATTCAAATTTTTATTTCCACATTCATGACATCATTTAATCAAAATATCAAAAATTACATTCACAATTACACATAATATCACAAAATCAAAAATCACATTTTCCATATTAAATTTTTGACAAATATACATAACTCACAAAATCTACTTCTTTTCACTTCTCTCTTCTTCCTAGTTAACTTTCTTTTTGCCCTTACTTCCTCTTTGATTATGGTTCAAAGATTATTCGCCTTCTTGTCCTAAGAACAAATTTCAAACTAATTAAGCACTAAACAAACTAATTTATCCTTAATCACCATTAACATAATATTTATCATAAATTACAAAGTTTAATGACAACTAACCTCAAAATCAAAGAAAAGAGAAGAACAAAAATGAGAAGATGGAAAATCTAACCTCATCTTTGTAAATCTTCAAAATGACTAAAATCTTTTTTCTCTTTTTCTCTTCCTTTCTTCCTTCATCTTCCTTAGTTTTGCTTACTTTGCTTCACTTTTTTGTTGATCTTGCCTTAATCCAACTTTTTTCCATCTAATCTTAGCTTTGATTGAAAACAAAAAAAAGAACAATGAGGGAAAAGAGAGACAAGGAGAAAAAGAGAGAAGTTTGTTTGTTTTAGATGAGGAAGAACAAGAAGAAATAAATGACCAAAAAGTGAAATTTGACTTTTATAATTGGATCAGATGAGTGGTTAATATTAATAGGTAATCTTGTCTCTCATTGGTCCATTAATTTAAATCACTTTTACTTTATTTTAATCCAAAAAATATTCATTTTCTTATATAAAGAATATTATATTCTTATGCATTCTTAAAATATGTGTCAAAAACACTGCAATTTTCAATTTTGTTCGGCAAAAAATTATTTTTTTTCAAATTTTAATTCCAAACTTCAAAATTCTAATTAATAATATCTAAAATATTTTTCTTATATTTTATTATTATTTTAATTTCTTTTATATCCGAATTTAGATCCTGATTGATTCGACAAATTGAATTTCGGATCAACCGCTACCGTGACCTAAATTATCGGGTATTATAGTAATTTCATACTATAACTTGTTATTTGTTACTCCATAAATAGTTTATGCAGTAAATTAAAGGGTTATGAATTTTGGTGAGCTTGGTAATCTAATTCTTGATTATAAATCCTTGCTCGGAAAAGAACTTAAAGTAAATGGTATTTGAATGATATGTTCCTTATATGCTAGTGAATTTCATTTTTGTGAGTATAAATGTTATTGCTTTATTTTAGTTTCACAGTAAAGTGTGATTTGATTATTATTGTTATTATTAAATAAAAGTAAAAAATATATAAAATTAAAATGCAAACCGATCCAATATGATCTACAGTTTATGGTTTGAATTTGATTGATTTTTTTTATATTTGTGAATTGGATTTGATCGATAAAATTTCAATATGCAAATTATAAATTGGATTAAATGTTATATTTAATTTGCACCAAATAGACCATGAATACCGCTACTTACATTCGTGGTCGCACCCGAAAGCAAGAAATACTACATTAATTCACTTCTCTAAATTGTATCATAATCATACCTTGATTTAAGGAGGAAATGAGTTAAACCTTAGATAAATAAAAATTCAAAAAAACAATACCCATTCCATTCCATAAACATAATTAGATTTTTTTTCCTTTTTGAATGTACAGTATATCTCTTACTTTTTCAAAATAGTACTATTTAATGTTTTTTGTTATTAACAAATATAAATAATTATTTTTTACTATAACTATAATTAATATAATCTCAATTATATTAATTTGATTATATTAATTAATTATGTAAAAATAAATGTAAGTCTACAAAAAAAATGATAGGTTAGTAAGAAATGCAAAGAGTGTATGAAGTTGTTTTAGAAATTAATCTTTTGTGAATTAAAAAAATGTTAAGGATAGTTGCCTTAAATGGTGTTGTCTAATACACTTCTTCTTATCATTTGTTGAGAAGAAAGAAAAAATAAAATTATTTTAGCATTTTTCTCTCTATTTTAGTATTTTTCCTCTACTCATCACTAATGGAAAAATGAGTATTACAGTCACATTTAAGGCTAACTGTTCTTAGCATTTCTCACTAGCAATTAGGCTATTGGATAGGTGGGTGCTGAAGCCAATGATTTTGGTCATGAATGTGAACCATTCAATACCATTACATTTCTTTTCTAAAGAACCATTATTTGAGTTGAAAGTGCCAAAAGAGTTGCAAATTTTCAAGAAGGCCATGTGCATCCTCATAAAATTCCATATGCTCCAGGAGATCCGGCATCCATGGTGGAAAGCATTAATTACCTCATAATAATAATAATAATAATAATAATAATAATAATAATAATAATAATAATAATAATAATAATAAATCTTTGAATTTATAGAATATTTATGGTAATTAAAAAGCAGCAGCAGACAAAAAAATAGGGGAATTCTTTAGCTAGCAAGGGGATTGAAACGCCCAAATCATCACAAAACAAGCTCATCTTCTATTAGATATTCCAACATTCTCATTCTAACACTTCTTTTAACTTTATTGTTTGTGTTCATTTCTTCTTCTTGGACTAAGTATGTGCAGGAACCATTGTCTTCAGCAGGGCAAGTCTGAAGATTTAATGGTGATCTTGGAGATGCTAAATTCCCATGGAATAAGCTTGGTTTTGGATCCACAACTGAGGAGCTAAAACTTGCAATTTTATCAAAAACATGAGCAATTGATGCACCCCCTGGTGGCATGGAACGTCATGCTTCTATTTTATACTATGAACTCGCTGCTAGAGGCCATGAAATCCATGTCTTCACTGTTCCATCTGATAGGAAGCCTCATGTTGATAACCATGATGGGGACTTTCATGTGTATTTTGCTGCTACTGATCATGGTTCTGTTAATTGCAGTCTAGCATTTGAGATTTTCAACAAGGTGAATGCCAATGGGGAATTTGATTATGTACGTACTGAGAGTGTTTCGTTGCCTCATTGGAGAGCCAAAATGGTGCCTAATTTGGCTGTAACTTGGCATGGAATTTGATATGAAATTATGCACTCCAAGCTATTGGAAGAACTATTTTCAAACCCAAATGGGATTCTTCCTGGCCCCATGACAGAGCTTCAAGAATTCATGCCAAGACTTATCGATGAAATCAGATTCTTCTCCAACTACAAGCAACACATCTGCATAAGCAACATCGCAGGAGAGGTGTTAGTCAACATCTATCAGCTGCCTCAGAGGAATGTTCATGTCATTCTAAATGGGGTGGACAACACAAAATTTGTGCACAACGCAGAAGACGGAACGAGGTTTCGAAGAAAATTTGGTATCCCTGAGAGTGTAAGCCTTGTGCTGGGAGTTGCAGGGAGGCTGGTGAGGGGCAAGGATCACCCATTACTCTATGAAGCATTTTCACTGGTCATCAAACGCCACCCTGGTGTTTGCCAGCTTGTAGCAGGGTCAGGCCCTTGGGGAAAAAGATATGTAGAATTAGGCTCAAATGTTAAGGTACTAGGTGCATTAGAATCTTCTCAGTTATCAGAATTCTATAATGCCATGGATGTGTTTTGTTAATCCAGCTCTGAGACCTCAAGGACTTGATATCACATTGATTGAGGTAATTTTGGCTCCAAATTATCCAAGCATAGTTGGGACAGTAGTAAATTAGAGTTGATAATTTTTTACACGATACATTTAAATGATATGAAATAAAATGATGCGAAATAAATCCATATATAGGTTTGAGCTAAACGGATATGAGTTATAACTGTATCAATACGATTATGACACAAAAAAAAATCATATCATAAACGAATCTTACTTACCTAATATGTTAAGATACGACTAAATAAGATTAAAAATATTTTTTTTTCAGTTATGAAAAGATATCTAATTATTTTAGTGTTATTCAAAATTCAAACTATATAAAAAGTTCAAATATATATTATAATATTATAAATATATATTTATAATATATAATGAATATTTATATATAAATAAATTTATAATATATGATATTAGTATATACAAATAAATATTAATAAATTAATTATATAGCTATTATTTTTTTATTATATTAATTAATATTATACTAATATATTTACCAACTTATATTTAGATGAATTAATATATATTAAACAAATAATTATTTACACCTAATTTAAACAAATAATTATTTTACACTAATTTTTTTAAACAAATCTAATAAGAAAAAACTCTAGGGTGTAAATAGAAAGAAATAAATAGAAATAATTTTTAATTTCATATTCATATCTATTTGTGTATAATCGTATCGTGTCGTGTCAGTTGTACACATTTAGATATATTAAATAAATTGTATATAATCGTGTCGTATCGTGTCAAATACACATATTTAGATATGTTAAGTAAATTGTGTATAATTATATCGTATCGTATAATATGTATATATTTAGACATGTTAAACACATTAAATTAATCGTGTCGTATCGTGTCTGTATTTCGAATTTTTGATATAACTAATTAATCATTCCGCGATTGTATTTAATATAATTGTATTATACTCAATTGAGACATGATACAATTAGATGGGACACAATGCAAATTTTGACGTGAAGAATTTGGCTATACATTTTCACCTAATGGGAAATCCTTGGTTGAAGCCTTGGAGTTGGTGATAAGAGATGGGACTAAAATTTTGCAGAAGGGTATGGCTTGTAAAGAGTATGCTGTTTCGATGTTTACTGCTATTAAAATGGCATCGGCCTATGAGAGGTTCTTTCTCTGCATGAAGAATTCTAGCTATTGTCAATATCCTCTCCCTTATGATTGTTAAAAGTTCCATCTCATTTTTGTATATTTGCATTAACAGATTAAACTTATTTAGTACTTATTTTACATACTTAACACTGGAAAAAAAACAGACTTCCTCTTAATTTTCCAAGTTCAATTCAATAATTTATTAAATCTAAATGAAGTTTGTAACATTGATCTACTTCTTCTAAGTTTTATTTTATTAGTAAATCCAGAAATTGGATGATCATGCATAGGAGATTACCAATTTTGGAAATTAATATAATAGCAATTAATTATGTTAGCAATCCATTCAGTAATTGTTATGCTTTAGATCAAACGAGATGAGGTAACAAAAATGCAAATGTTTCTGTTCATTCTTTTTGGTGAGTGGATTCAGGAAGAAACTAATTAAGACACAGAAAGGGTGCACCAATCATCTCTAAACCTAACTTAATTAGCCAGATCAGACGGACTATTCATTTTCACATAATTCCTTTCTTTTTTTTTTTGGAAAAGTGAATAATACTACAAAAAAGTAGAGTATATATTATGTCATCTACTCACCCCAACATGTAACAAACTGTCATCATATGTTAATAATTTTCAAAAAATTTACTAAATTAAAAACAAATATTTGTACAACATTCAAAATTGAGAGTTACCCTTTTAGAAGTGTTGCACAAATAAATAATAAATAATAGTAGTTAATGACGAGCTATGATATATCCATTTTATGTTTCTCCAAATTTCAAACTCAAATCGAAAAACTTATAAAATAAACACACAGCAAAGAATGAACACAAATATAATACATTCTAATTCATTAGCTTATATCATGGTGGGTATTAAGGACCTATGTGGCCCTAACAAACAAAACAAAACACACTTAACTACCATGGTTCAAACATATATAATTAAATAAGAGATAGCTAGCTAATGATGTTGAGGATCTGGCCCTCCAGGTGACAGCCTCTCAGGGTCTAAGCTTTGCATTCATCTCCTCCAGTGATGTCAAGCCTCGATAGTTCATATTCGAGTTCGCATAAAAAAATGGCGGCCATTCATCTTCTTATGCAACACAGAAAAGTTATTAAGTTAAAGGCAAGCATCGAAACTTGCTACAAGCATCAATCCAATGATTAACAACACTAATAACACATTTGGTTTTATTGAAGTAGCCTTCAGATACATACATATAACTCTAAAAGAGAAACAACAATGAACTATATGTAATCAAGCAACTTAATTCTACAACCTTATATATGTGCACACAGTACTGAGAAAGAGAGAGAGAGAAATTGAAATTAGTTATGTTCTAGATGTTCTTATAGTGAACATAATTAAGACAAATAACTATGATGAAACATTAATTGATAGATTCTGCTTATTGTCTGCTTCTGTTCATTAGACCTTTGTATTTTGCTTCAACGAGTCACCCATTATTCCCTTGATCTAATAATTATATCCAGATTGCATGGACATCTTCTCTAACCCAATGGAGAAACAAAATTTTCTTCTTGCTAATTTGTTCCTATCACTAACTTCCAAGAATTTGTTTAGGTTCACAATATCTAGTCATTTTTTTTCCTTTTGTTTTCTGTTCTTTCTTTTGAGGCTTTAAACTATATGACAAGACATATCTAAATCAGGCACACAATATATAAAATATATATTTAATCCCCCATATGTTAAGTTGTCTTCTCACTCTTACTTCTGACATAGGATTTTTAAGGATTCTTTTGTCCTTTTAATCAAACATGGAGCTTTATGCCTTTTTTTTTTCCTTGGCAGAATTAAATCTCTGTGCATTCTTTAATATTCATTGGTTGAAATAAGTTTTTAAGTAGACAATCAATCACTTCAAATTTTGAACTGTAAACTAAGCCAAGACCAATAAGAGGATGAGTCCTGAAGGATTGGGTAAAAGAATGCACTAGAGAAGACATAAGAGGGCAGTAGGTACTAAGGAAGCAGCTTCACTTAGAAACATAACAACACCAGCAAATTCATTACAAAGTTGTCTTGCCAAAATTTTTGTTTATGTAAGGTCTGCAATTGATACTGCATCCAAATTTAATAATCTAGGCCTCCATAGAATACTATTCAGTTCTTAGTAAATAAGTTCTAAAAGAAAAATTAAATAACAACAAAAGCATAGTTTGTTTTTAAAAATGCTAGCCAATCATGCAAGAAGCTCTATGGGTCAACAAGATCATACCTTTAATTAGCTTCAATAAATTTTCTTTTCCAATTATCTAATTCTTCTGTTTGACTGCAACCTATTCCCGTGGTCTACAAATAAAGAAATTGCCCAAAAAATAAAGAAAATGATACAATACAAATGAAAAAGTATTGATAAAAAGGGTTATAATAGCAAAAATTAGAAAAGCCAACTTACATCAAACACCGAAATTTGATTAATGTAATAAAAACAATAGTTCCAATCAGCACTGTTCCAAAACAACACTATCATGCATCCAATAATCAACAAACAAATTCCACTCTTGGAAGAATGTTGCATTCTAAAGAACCTAGAGTGTCAACAAAAGCCCATGTTATATTTAATGGCTTAATGGGTTTTGAAAATCCATTGTCACCTTAGGAAAACAAATGTTACTTTTGGACATATTGAAGCTCACTGAAATACCTCTTTCAATTCATCATTCAAAAACTCATTAAGGAAAAATATATGAACCATGAAGACGATCCATATATCAACTGAAAATTAGAAAAAAAAAAAAGGGGAAAAAAAAGAAAAACTCGTAGATGATTGTTAAATCTTTTATTGAGGTTAAAAATACCTTTTAGATCGCTGTTTCCTTTCATCAATACCAATGCTTTTCTTTAGGTCTTCAATACCCAATACATCTCCAACCTTACATTGCAATAAGCCGCAACCATCCATGAAATCAGTAGACTTCGCCAGGTCAGGAACATGACATAAATTTTTAATGTTTTCTTTCGTATGTTCCATCAAAACAAGTGCTGAAAAAGGTTCAAAAAGGAAAAATAATAACAAAATGTTCCTTTGAGAACTAGAGGTGTAAACTTATGAGTTACTCGAGCTCAACTAGTAAAATATTTGAATTCGACTAAAAATTAATTGAGTCAAGTTCAAGTTCGAGTAGCTTATCGAGTTGAGCTCGCGTATAACAATACCTAACTTGTAAGGCTCGCTAGCTTAATCGAATAGTTATTTTTTTTATTATTTATTAAAACATTTTTAATTTTTATACCCTCAAAATTTAAATACATGTGAGTTTAATCAAGTCGAGTTAACTCGAATTGATTTCAAGTCGAGTTGAGCCAAGTACACTATTTATTAAATTTTTAGTTGATTCAAACTTTATTGAGTTGAGCTCAAATATTTTTTAAGTTGAGTTTCGAACAATTAAAAAAAATTGATTGAGTTCAAGTTTTTTTATCAAGTCAAGTTCAAGTTTGTCACTGTATCAACTCAACTTGATTACACACCTATTGAAAACCGAAGTCAACAATATATGAGACTAATTAATATCTTGGCAACATAAGAGTATATGGCAATGCCATTAGTGTAGCTAAAAGCTTGGAGAACTAATTACAAGCTTCATTCAGCAGGGAAAAAAAGAAATAAGACATTATCACTTTCAACTTTAAAAGGGAGACGATTCAATAAGTATCCCAGACCATGAGACCCAAATGCTCTTTGGCAATTGTATGGGATGGGCAATTTCCAAAACAGCCACTTGTCATAGGATGCTTCACTAGTAAGTAGTAATTCTTACTCAAGTATTATTGATAATAATTCTGCCTCTTAAATAGAGTTTACATGCCAATATAAAAATTATTAAAATAGGAAATCTTTTCTAACTAAGAAACTGTATATTTTTCTAATTAGGAAACTAAATAATACTCCTAACTAGGACGTATTGGAATCCTACCATAAATAAAATACTGCCTAAACCAAACTCCTAATCTTAGGAATTAGAACTGTAACATCATAGGATCTGAACAAGCCTGCCAAGACACTATCATCAGGTTATGTAAGATAAACATATTTGCTAGTTTCCTCCCCGTTGAGATTGTTTCCACCCAAAAGATTGCTATGTCATGCTCCATTCATATCTAATAAATATTTAATTTAAATAAAATTATCAAATTTTAATGCATATATTCCTTAGAATCCCAATCAGTAACAAGAAAATAGCAAAATACATTCACAGATGTATTAAAGAAAGAATATACCTAGAGCTCTAAGAGTCTTCAAATCAAATCTCGTGGCTAGTTCCTCATGACCAATTACTTTTGCTCGTTGGATGACCATCATTTTCAAGCTAATTAGCATATCCTGACACACATTAACCTCCAAGTAATTAGCATTTAGGATCAACAAGCAACACACCATGTGAATGGGTTCATAGTTTGTATAATTTTGTGAAGCACCAATTCATGATTTATTGTAATGTGCATGGTGATGGTGACAGCTTAAAAGGACTTTTCATACACCATGTAAAAGGTTTTCATAGTTGCTATAACTTTAGGAAGCACCGATTCTTGATTTTTCATAATGTAGACAGACCCAATAAAATATCCAGAAGAATTCCACTTTATGACATTCATTATTCAAGAAAAAGAAAATATATATCTACAGATGAAAGAAAGAGTTCACCTACAAGCTCAGACTCAGATAAGGAACAGAGCCAATGCACATCTTCAACGCTGTTATTTCCTAAAACTTCTTGTACTCGGTCCATTAGAGGAACTTCTACGGTGTAGGTATAAAATATGAAATATATTAATATCAAAATTTATCCGATATCAGACTTCAGAACAATGGCTGATGATATGACCAGATGCAAGACAAAAGGACGCTGTTGATATGGTAACTCAATGTAATACTGTTCAAGAAAGAATGAAAAGAAACAAATTAGATTTTATTTATGGAACAGTTATAAAAAAAAAATCAAACTATAAAAGCTAAAGACAGACCTAATACAATATTATCCTCCATGTAAAACTTTAAAAAAAATCCACAACATATACTGTGACTGACAATTGATATTGGTTTTGAATGTTATTTAATGCACAATATCATTCATTTTAGTTCTTGCAGCAAAAAAATAATGTGTTCTAACCAGACAGAGAAGGTAGCTTATTTGCATGATATTAATAAAGAGATAATAAATTGAAAACAAGAGCTAGAGATTAGTAAATAACAACTAATTTATGTTCTTTGGTACATAGCCGCATAAATAGCAAAACCAACCCTAAATGGCTGAACCTGTTAAAAAAAAGCCTCTGTGAATGTATCCATCTCTAACCCAATAGTTAATACTAATCCAGTTATTTTTTTTTCAATTTTTTACTTTTTTTTCCCATTTTTTACCATTGATTCGAATAAATTGTTCACACCAACAAGTGAAACAAGCAGCAACTAAGGTAATGAATAAAACCAGTTGGTTTTTCCATAGACCATTGAAGAATAGAGAACAGAATTTCTCTTGTACTACAAGAACCTGAATATGGTAATCAGAAAACTTTGCTTATGAGGATAAAGTACACAACTTGATATTATTTAAATTAGGTAATGCAATGTGTACATTCACTTGTAGGAAGAAGAAATTTAGAGGAGCATTCTGTGAATTTTTGGTTGAGTAGCACCCGGCAAAAATGATACTTCTTCAATTGTTTACTCATTAAGTTAATATTCAACAAGACCGAAGCCTAAATGCTCCTCACAATGAGAAAACTCACACAAGTTAAGAAATCTGAAATTTTGGTCGAGTAGCACCCAGCAAAAATGATACTTCTTCAATTGCTCACTAATTAAGTTAATATTCAACAAGAATCAAGCCTAAATGCTCTTAACAATGAGAAGACTCACACAACTTAGGCAGTCTGAATATAAAAGTTCCACTAAAACTAACCAAAATTATACTTATAACTTTATCTTGTGAAACTACTAATCTAGATTTCAGTTTACTTTGGCTGTAAAAGTTTTGCATATGGTTTCGTTTACTGTAATGTGAACCTATTGGAAGTGATGGTGATTCACTAAAACAATTTTGAACCATATTATGCAGTGCTTCATAATTTATGTCAAGCATAAATCTAAAAGAAAGTGCAGCATTTTCTTTTAGATTTATTTGCTTATGCTGATTGTCATATTTTCTGCTACTGCTAATGCGTGATTTAGATGCAGTTTCTGGGCAAGGATTACTTGGAAGCTTTTTAAATGGTTTAAGTCAATAGTGGCTGCAGAAAGTCAAAATTCTCTTATTTGTTTGACAGAATACAATTTATACCTAGAATAATACGTCAGAGAAAATTTAGTGTTTTATGGGTTGTGAATATAAGATTTATAGTTCTTTTCTGTTTGATATGAGCCACAATTTTGCATGAAAAAAGTTAATAGAAAATAAAATATTCATATTGGTCCAGGAAGCAACTATGGTAGACAGGATAGTGACTATAAGTCCTGGAGAAAATTATGTGCCACAACATAAACTGCAGGTAAGCATGGCAACAGATTCTCCAAAGATTATTTTGACTCAGCTCAAAATGGTATCTGGCAAACCAAATCAATTGCCTATAAAACCTCTCGTTGCTCAAATCAATTGCTCAAAATGGTATCTAGCAAACCAAATCAATTATATATTTTTCAGCAAAATGCAACCAAATATTAACATGAAGTTAAAATTATCACAAAACATCCAAGCCAGAACAATGATCATAGCAAAAAACCTATAAATATTAAAATAGAGATATCTCCAAATATTCAAAAAACCTTTAAACATGGATAGCTCCAAGTCAGAACAATTATCATAGAAAAATGCAACCAATCGCACCGAGCATCTCAGGCACATTACAAGGATATAATTTTCATGGAAAATAAAATTAGATATTACACTTGGTTATACAGTTCAGAGGACGAAATTACAGACGCTATTGCTGTGAAAAATGCCAGTTTAAACCTCCTCCACAGAAGAACTCAAGATCCAATCGCACTGACAGAAGAAATCAAAACGAAAATCAAAAGTGCTATTACAGTGTCCTATACAGTTTACGTCTACCAGAGGAAATCAAAAGTACCTGTCCAATCGCAACCGAAGATCGATCGAGATTCTTAAATCTTCTGTCAGAGAGGGACGCGGGAGAGTTAAGGGAGAATAGTGCCTGGCGTGGCTGAACAGAGAGAGTAATCTGAACGCCGGGATCGGGATTTCCTGAGAACTGGCTACTGCTTGGTCTGAGAACGCCGGAACTTCGAAGAATGGTGGCTACTGATGGGTCTGAGAATGCCTGAACCGGAAAAAACACTTGGCTAGTGGAGCGGTGTAGAACGGCAGTGCGGGTGAGGATGAGGGAGAAGAGAGGGAGGAGCTGCGGGCTGGGCGTGGGCGTGGGCGTGGTTTCTTTTTTCTTTTTTTGTTATTGCAGAAACACAAAACGGGGCCGTTTAGTGTTTCTCTCCAGCTGTGCCTATGTGTACATCCCGTCGGCTATATTTAGCAACGGATTCAAAATCGTTGCTAATTAGCATTTTTTTATCTATATTATATAATATATTTTTTTATCTAGTTATTTAATATCTATATATTTTTTATTTAATATATATTTAATATATATTTTTCTATATCTACATTAATTTTACTTCTGTTTGATTTAAAATATTAAATTATTAATTATAATTATGAAGTTAGAATTTCATTTTTTCTTTTATTGTTTAAGTAGAAAATGGTATCGTTCATGATTAGCGATGGATTTAAAATCCCTCGCTAAACTAGCAAAAAAGGCTTTGTTCTTTATTTGCAACGAATCTGAATTTCATCCATTTGTTGGGTGATCTCTTATTCTTTTGGAATGTGTGGTTCTGATGCATATTCTCTATCAAAAGAACAACCAAGTCAATGAATTAGAAGGAGATTCTTTGTTAGGATTTGACCATGATCTAAATTTTGGTTCACACATTTATGATGAACCATAATCGACTAAGAATCAATGCAAGAATCTATTTTGGCTGAAAAAAATTGAATATGATAGTAGCACAACTTAAGAAGAATACAAGCTTGAGGGCAAGCTCTATCTTCTAGGGGAAATAATGTTACGGTTCTAATTTCTAAGTTAGGGGTTTGGTTTAGGCAGTATTTTATTTATAGTAAAATTTCTATATTTCCTAGTTAGAAATATATCTAGTTTTACTAGCTAGAAAATAATTCATATTTTAATAATTTTACTATTGGCATATAACCTCTATCTAAGAGCCAAAATTATTATCAAAACTCCAGTATAAGATTTCTAGCCAAAATCCAAGAGATATGCAGCTCTCTCTAATGAGTTCCAAGGCCACAACTTCCTTTAACTAGTTGCATAAAATCCAATCTCCAGTGACACAATCTAGGGATCATAACATAGATTAGCTATTCAAGCACTAGTGGAAGACAACCCAAATCCGTTCAATTATGTAGCCTTGTCCAAAACACCTTGATTGTGTCTTTTAAGTAGTTTCAACTTTCAAGGATTGTGACTATGACTACTTGGTGGTCTGATTCTTCTCTAATGATAACACTAATAATTGAAGTAATCAATAGTTAATGAAACTTGCTTCCAAGCAAACTCTCCCCCTAAAATGCATGATGTTGGATTTTGATCATGTCTTTTAATTAGTAGTTTCAACTTTCAAGGATTATGATTATGACTACTTGGTGGTCTAATTCTTCTCTAATGATAGCACTAATAATTGAAGTAATCAATAGTTAATGAAACTTGTTTCCAAGCAGACTCCTCCCTAAATTGCATGATGTTGGATTTTACAGTGTTGTTGTGAGTACAAGATGAGTTAATTAAGTTTAAACCCTTTACGTGGTTACTACTTACTAGTGAAACATCCTATGAAAGTGGTTGTTTTGGAAATTGCCCATCTCATACAATTTACCAAAAAGTATTTGGGTCACACGGTCTGGGATACTTACTGTATCGTCTCCCTTTTAAAGTTGAAAGTGATGATGTCATACTTCTTTCTTTCCCTACTGAATGAAGCTTGATATGATGGAGAATTTAATTAGTTCTCCAAGCTTTTAGTAGGCCAATGGCATTGCCATATAGTCTTATGTTGTCATGATAATTAATTAGTCTGATATATTGTTGATTGTGGTTCTCAAATGAACCTTTTGTTATTATTTTTTTCTTTTTTGCACCTTTTGCAGCACTTGTTTTGTTGGAACATATGAAAGGAAATATTAAAAGTTCATATCGTGTTCCTCACCTGGCGAAGTCTGCAACTTTCATGGATGGTTGTGGCTTATTGCAATGTAAGGTTTGAGATGTATTTGAATATTGATGAACTATAGAGGAGCATTGGTGTTGATGAGAAAAAAACGATATATATTTTAACCTCAATGAAAGATTTGACAATCATCTATGATATTTCTTTCTTTTTTTTTCCTTTTTTTTTTAAATTTTCAGTTGACATTTGGATCTTCTTCATGATTCATAGATTTTTGAATGATGAATAGAAAGAGGTATTTCAGTGAGCTTCAATATTTCAAAAATTAATATTTGTTTTTTCTTGTCGGAGCATGATGAATCCGGTCCAAATTGAATTAGAAGAGTAAAGTTTAAATTGAAAAATGAGCTTGCATTAGAGGTTTTGTTGAGCCATTTTAGTTATTTGTCTCAGTTGCTTATAAGTTTATCCACTTTTTGTCAATTATTCAACTGATATGGGATTTATTTTCTTCAACACTTCCCTTCAAATATGGATTGGGTCACTTGTCATCATTTTTATATTTTGCCTTATATGAAGTTTTAAGTTTTCATTTTGCTTTATTAAACTTGTACTCTTTAAATCTCAAATGTCATAGGTCTATTTTTAATTCTCATAAGCCTAAGGTCTCCATTTTTTATTTACTTGGGCTTACACTTTTAAATTCATTAAATTTTCATGAGCCACAAGACCATTAAACTTTGATAACACTTTTTGGAGCATGAGATGATGAGTTCGATCCAAATTGAATTGGAGGAATGAAAAACAAATTGAGAAATGGGCTTGTATTTGAGAACTTGTTAAGCTATTTTAGTTATTTGTCTTGCTTGCTTATAAAGTTACTCCACTTTTGTTATTCTATGGGATTGATTTTTTTCAATACTCCATCTCAAGTCCGATTGGATTAAATCATTTGTAACTTGTCATCAATTTTATATCATGGACTTGTATTCATTGAGTTTCAGAAGTTTTAAATCACTATTTTTCTTTTCTTTGGACTTATACTTTTTGAATCTCAAAGTAGAAATAACAATTTGGACTCGACCCAGGGTGCCCCACCCCGCCCCGTCACGAACGGAACGGATTTTGTATTTTTTTCTCCGCTCCAATCCCGAAATTTTTTTGTCAGGGACAGGCGGGGATGATATATACATATCCCATCCCGACCTTATCCCAATTTATATATTTTTATATTTATATATATATAAATAATTATTTTATATTTTAATATAATTAATATTTTTAATATTAAATAAAATAAAAAAATTTGATAAAAATCTAGGGAACGGGGACCCTAAAATTTTTTTCGGCAAGGTTCGAAGTCGGGGACGGGGACAGGGACAAGGAACCATGCCCCGTTGCCATTCCTATCTCAAATGCTATAGATCCATTTTTAAGTTTCAAATGTCTTATGTCTCCATTTTTGCTTTACTTGGATTTATACTCTTAAATCTATTAGATTTTCATGGGTCTCAAAACTATTAGGTTCTAATACCACTTGTTGGAGCATGACAAGCCCCGTCAAAATTGAATTAGATTAGTGAATACCAAATTAAGAAATGAGTTTGCATTTGAGGATTTATTTAAGGTTATTTGTCTCACTTGCTCCATTTTTTGTTATTCCATCCATGTGGGATTAATTTTCTTCAACATTCCTAAAGGCGATAATGGATTTTCAGAACCCATCAAGCCCTTAAATATAACATGGGCTTTTGTTGACACTCTAGGTTCTTTAGAATGCAACATCCTTCTAAGAGGGGAATTGGTTTGTTGGCTACCGGATGCATGAATAGCGTTGTTTTGGAACATTACTTATTGGAACTGTTGTTTTTATTACATTAATCAAATTTCAGTGTTTGATGTAAGTTGACTTTTCTATTTTTGCTATTATAACCCTTTTAATCATTACCTTTTTCATTTGTATTGTATCATTTTCTTTATTTTTTGGCCAATTTCTTTATTTGTAGACCACGAGCAGAGGTTGCAGTTTAACAGAATAATTAGAAAAGAAAATTTACGGAAGTTAATAAATGGTATGATCTTGTTTACCCGTAAAGCTTCTTGCATGATTGGTTAGCATTATTAAAAACAAACTATGCTTTAGTTGTTATTTAATTTTTCTTTTAGAACTTATTTACTAAGAACTGAATATTATTCTATGGAAGTCTAAATAATTAAATTTGGATGTGTGTACCATTTGGAGACCTCACATAAACAAAATTTTTGGCAAGACAACTTTGTAATGATCGAACTGGCTAGAATTGTTATGTTTCTAAGCGAAGCTTCTTCCTGAGTACCTGCTGTCCTCCTATGTCTTCTCCAGTGCATTCTTTTACCCAATTCTTCAATACTTATCCTTAACTTGCCTCGCTTTTAGCTACATTATCATGTGTAGAGCCTTTGAAGAGTTGACATTATCTTAAACCAAAATATGAAATGGTAATTGTTAGGAATCTTTAATTAGTATGCGTCTTTACACAACTGTACTATCTCAATCCTAAATAAATGGATAACCATGCTAATCCTTGTGAGAGTCTCTTGAATTGCCTTGCTCTAGAAGGCTTTGCACTAGCAAATTACAGATTTTTGTTGCCTATATCAGGTCCTTGAAAATTTTATTGGACCAAGTCAATCACAACTTGTCATTGTATATCTTGCATGTTGTTATTGGCTCATGGACTAAGTCTAGGTTAGTGTTTTCTGCAAATTACATTCATAGTCAATATAAAATTCAACTGTGAATACGATAAATTGGAACAATATGTAAATTTGTGATATACATGCAGGAAAATTGATGAATAATTTTATTAATTGCTATTAATATTTCAACAATCATGCTTGTTTAAAGACCAAAGATTCAACTTGCAAAAATAAAATATCCATAGGATGGAGTTTGTTTCCTGTTGAATAGTAGATCAAAATGCTCTGTGATCGTAATTGGAGAATATTAGAGAAAGTCATCATTATGGACAAAAATTTCTGGAACTCTTGAGTTGTGCTTGTGTTATATTCACATATCGTGATTTATGTTTATGTCATTTTTATATGAATGAGAGTCAGATAATTTTCCAAATAAAAAGGAACTGAAGTGAAATATTTATTTTTGAAAAATGTAATTATCTGTTTTAGATGTTCATACAAGGTATACCTTTTAGTCTCCACCAGATAGTTCAAATCTAAAAGGTGGACTTTGGTGACTGAGGTAGTCGGAACATCTGATGACTTAGGAGCCATCCCATCAATGACTAATGAAGTGGGCAATGGCAGATGAGTCATCTTACCCAATTCCTCAGAATCCCATCATTAAATTGAACATTTTTTGTCGACTTGGGAAGGCGGCACTAATGGGTTCTCTTATCCAATTGTCCCAAATCCCATCTCTGAATTGGATATCCAATAGGTGATAATATATAATTGTAACATGAAGAAGCTTGAACAACGAAACATGTCCAACCTTCACTTAAAGCATTAAGAACATGCATATTATAAAAAAAAAAAAAGTGTTCATTCAATCCTCTATCCAACTTATAAATTTTAAAGAGCATTAGGAACATGTATATTATCAAATCGTAGCGGCAAAATGTGGGCAACTGTAGATACTAAAAAAAAAAAGAAAAAGAAAAGCAAATGCATGTTCTTTCCCATGCAAGAGGAGTCATGTGCCCAACCTTTTACTTGCACCCTACAAAATTAAATATTTCCCATACATTCCTATATCCTACTAAATCTCCTCCACATTTAAGGATTTTAAAATGGTGAATAAAGAGGTTATCAAGGAACAAAAAACTCTTCTTTTCCTATAAAAGAATGAGCCGCCGCCACCACCCTACGAACAAAAAAAAAAAAAAAAAAAAAGAGGGGAAGGGAGAAAGAAAAGAGAGAGAAAAAGAAAGAAAGAGAAAAAAAAGAGGGAAAAGATGAGGGTTTCTTTTGGATTGTCATCACATATTATACGAATTGTAATTTGTGATTTAAATGTAGTAACTCATTTATTATTATTATTATTATTATTATTATTATTATTATTATTATTATTATTATTATTATTATTATTATTATTATTCAGAATTTGAGTATGATAAAATTTATAAATTCAAATATTAAAAGTTTTAATTTCTGCAAATTTTAAGAAAAAAATGATAAATTTTATTTAAACTACGCGGATTTGGATCTTTTAAATAAGTATGTAGGCATTCGATTTGAGTCAAATCTAATTTTTAAAATATTTCAATCACATCCAGGAATTGGATGTAAAAGTTTTTTTTTCTAAAAAAATAATAAAAATTAAGACATTATTTTTTTTTTCATTTTATGTCCAGAAATTGGATATAGATAATAAAAATGAACAATAAATAAAAATGTATAAAAATATATAATAATCAAAGTAATTTTATTAAAATGATAGGATATAGGGGGAAAATTAAAGTATTTCTATTAATTTAAATATATAAAATTAATAATATCAAAATTATAATTCAAAAAAATCAAGATTTATTACCATTTGAATGTTTTACAATTTCTATATATAATTGAATAAATTATAGAAAACTCCCTTGAAATTTTAACAAATTACAGCCATAAATAAATTTTTAAAAAACTAACAGTTTATTTCCCTTGTTGTTTGAAATAATACTCATTCATTTGATACTGTATGAATTTCAAACTTTGCAATGTAATATACTATATGATTTTTCTACGTTTGAGATATTTTTGTATGAATTCTATAAAATTTTATGTACAATCTAATAATATTTTATAAGAGTTCAGAGCTTCTATAACTCTCGATTTTTAGGGTCAATAAGTTAGATTAGTTGTTGTGAGACTGTGAGTAGATTAAGATATTAGAAATAATTAGAAGGGGTACTTTCACCCCTGTAAAAGGGATATATTTCAAAATAACATAATTTTGAAGGTTATTCATATATGTGAATAAAATTTCATGGCCGTGAATATCACATGTTATGTTTTTCCTATGAAATGTCTGTCACGGCTATGACAAAGTGTGTTTATGCCTACGAATGATGATCAACATAGTTGGTGAGCATAGCCACATTTTTCTCTTTTCTCCATGCCTTGTACCAACTACCATATGACCCTAACATCTTTCCTATCACGCTAGATATATCACCTTTATCTTCTCCTTCTTTTCCCTCTTTTGACCTAAGTTTCCATAGATCTAAAGCTTGGTTTTAAACTTGAACCAAGGATAAATAAAAGAGTGGTGTGTTTAAACCTAAGTTTGGATTTGGATGGTTTGTGCTCATTTTTTAGTATAATGATCTGAGAGAGAAGTTTTTTTTGTTGATAGGAGCTAGAGGCAGAGGGGAGGATCAACCAAAGGCTAGGCAAGCTTAAAGTGCTTGAAAGGTTTATGCTATATTTTTAAAGGTTAGTACATATATGCATATTAATTTCAAAGTTTTATGGGTTGCTATATTTTATACTATGAGTTGATTTGTAATCGTGATAAGGAACATGAATGAGCTTCTAATATGTATAAGCATAATGATTATGTGATATATTTATTAGAAATGTCATAGAAATAAGTTAGGGAGATTATGCTATTCAAGAGACATGTTGGCATGAAATGTGTCCTGAATGTTTTAATTGATATTAAATGCATGTTACTAGCTTGTTATATAGTTGAATATTGATAGAATTAATTAACATTGGTCGATCTTAAAGACCTTTGCATGTAGCTTTATTATCTTCTGTTTTTTATTCTGGAACATCCAGAATTCATGCCCATGACATGGTCGTCACGTCCGTAAATGTTGCACACAAATACATTTCATGTCAGTAAATATAAACCCAGAAAATATCCAGAACGGGCAGAAACTTTCACGCCTTGCATCATGACTAAAAAAGTTACAAATGCATAGGTTCATGCCTGTAAACATGTAGTCACATCTATGAACGTTAATATCTAGTTTTCACCCTTAGTTTTCATGGCTTGATCCACGGTCACGAATATTTGGTTTCACGTTCATGAACATATAATCACAGCCGTAAATGATATGTTTGGGGACAATAACTTTCATATGAACAGTCACAGTTTGGTTCATAAGTATGGGGGTACCTATGAATAGCCTTCAAGCCTGTGAACTCTCTGTTATTTTATATATGCAATTTATAACTTGTGATCGATATGTGATGATAATTAATAAGTAACAGGATTATGTTATGTGCTTGTGAGCATGAAATTGAATACGAGAAGATAAAGGATAAGGAAATAAGTTATAATAACCGGATGCCATTTTCTCTAATATAGGACTTGGCTTAGGATAGATGACATGTCATTAAGTGGGTAACGATACCGTATAATATTCTTTATATGAGATTTTGGTAGTTGAAGCTTAGTTAATCTCCTTTGGTTCTCGGTTCTATGCAATTTAAGAACAATGTGACTGAAGCTTGGAGAGTACCCTTGACTTGAGGATTTCGGACGAGCACTCTTACAGTTAATAGACAGGGAGGTCGAAGCTCGAGTTCGAGCACACTTGTTCCATAACCTGCATCCGGATAATCCAGTTTACTGTTTTGGGCAAGGTAATGAACTAAAGGAAAACAATAAAAATGACACAATATTTGGAAAATGATAAGTCATGAGCAAAACAACATGATCTAAAGGAAAAACTATAAGGTTTTAGTGAATCGGTTTTATATACATATGCTTGTTATGTATGATTGTCAACATGAGATATGATACTTGTATTGTCATGAATTAAATTAGTTATTTATAGCATAATATTATAATATGAATATGCATAATATGTCATGATATGACTTGTATGGTTGTATACTTGAATTTTTATAGTTATATGTACTACTAAACTTTCAATAACTTAATGTATGAGTTTCATGCACACAGGGTCGAAACATAAGAATAATTAAAGTTGACTCATAAAGAAGAAGCGTTTATATTATAAGAGTCAATGCTACAAGTAATCTCCATGTTCTTTTTTTATATGACATAGTTATGGGGTTTAGGTTTTGGTATAAGCCTTTATGTTAAAAAGATGTATTTTATTTTGAAAGTTGTAATTTTTGTAAGCTGTGAACTAATTGCAATCAAGTATATATATATATATATATATATATATATATATATATATATATATATATATATATATATATATATATATATATATATATATATATATATATATAAAGGATTCTTATGGATCAAATTTATGCATGTGATGCGATTTTCTTTTATATGTTAAGATTTATTTTCAGTAATATGATCTGAGTATAAGTTTTACAAAGGAAAGGAAAAAGAGTTTTTATATTTGTGTAGGTTTTCTTAAATGGTAACTCACAACATCCGCCCATTTAATTGAGATTAAATCTTAATTAGCTAAGTGGGTGTTATAACTTCTGATCAATACCAACTACCATAACTGTAGAATAACTAATACATTCACATCACGATTTTCTTATTTGTTATCTCAAACAACATTTTTTATCAAAAGATATAGAAAAACTGTTTATTTTTTAAAAGTTCACCGATGGTTGTAATTTATTAAATTTCAGAGGGATTTCTATAATTTGTTCACTATAATTAACCTATATGAAAAATTAAATATTACATAATATGAAAAATTTTCATATAGATTTTAATAAAATAAACGGATTATGAAATTTCACAAAAATGTGACTATATATTCATATTAATTATATACCAATTTCAAATTTTATATTGAAATGTATTATATAATATCCATCTTGCCACTTCATAATTTCATATATACATTACACATACACATAATTATAGAGTTAATTTTGCTAAACTTCTTATTTTGTTTGTATAACTCAATTGGGTAGGCAAAATGATGTCAAGGATTTTTTTACCATGATGGTATTTTTTTAAAAAAATTTCTGCTAAGTAAGTTGAGTATATAAAAAACATAGGTTAATTTAAACTCTCTCAATTTAGTCTTAATGTACAGTAATATCTTTCAACTTCAATTTGTAGTACAAATATCTCCAAATTTAATTTTATAATAGAAATATCATCCTCATTTGTTTCTGCAGGTTTCACAGATTACTCCTAATTACTATGTGTCACGTTTTCTCTAACATGGAATTCAATTGGACTTTTATTAAAAAATTTCAGTAAATCATGAAAATATACTTAACAAGAATTTTGTTTCTTTTAAAAAATTTATACATGAATAGACAATACTTTTAAGTACAAAAAAAAAATTTAAGCAAAGTTCTTTAAAAAAATGAAGAGTATGTGTATTCCATGTAGACAATGATATGTTGTCTAGTTATTAAAAGTAACTTATGAAACCTGTAAAAATAGGTAAAAACGATATTTTGTTACACGAATTAAAGTTAGAGAAATATTTTTGTTAATACAAATTAATATTAAAGTATATTTCTGTTATATTAAAAATATTTATATTATAAATTGAAATTAGAAGATATTATTGTGATTAAATGATAAATTGGAAAACAGTTTGTAAAATTTACCCAAATAACTGTAAAAGACATTCAACAAGATTTTTAATTTTAATATTATTAATATCAGATGGACATAAAAGAAAAAAAAAACTAAATTATTCTGGTGAGGAAAGGTGAGCTAAGCCTATAATGTGGTGATGTTCAATTAAAATAAATAAATAAATAAAATTTGTCAATTATTATTATTGTTATTAGTAAGAAAGTCAATGAATAATGTTCAGCTAGATAAATAATAAACAAAGTCTTAGTTGCACTATGGTCAGCAATTTATCCAATCACGAAAGTCATTGAATCAAATAAAGCTAAGGTTAAGGATGCTTCTGCTAAACTTCTCTTGGTTCTTATTTACATTATAGAAATTAGAAATGATTTGGTGGATGCCCACTTTATACTTATTATTCACGTAAGTTCCCAATTATTGGATTGGACAGACAATATGTGTTTAATAATTTTTTTAAAATTTTTTATCGAAGTATCTATGTGTTTAATATATATATATATATATATATATATATATATATATAATGTTTTTCCTGTTAAAATGAAAAGTTAATTATTTTATGCTCCATTTGTTTTCAAAAATATATTTTTTTTATTTTTTAATATTTAATTTAGTTTTAAAAAATAAACTAGAAAAAAATTTTCAAATCAATATAAAATATCTTAAAAATAAAAAAAAAAAAACTTCTTATTTTAAAAATAAAAAATTATTTTCCAACACTTATCAAATATAAATAATATTTTTAGTTGATAAAATGAAAAGTTAATTATTTTATGCTCTGTTTGTTTCTAAAAATATATTTTTTTATTTTTTAATATTTGATTTAGTTTCAAAAAATAAATTGAAAAAAAATATTTTTTAAGTCAACAGAAAATAATTCATAAATAAGAAAAAATTATTTTTTAACATTTATTAAATATAAAAAAAATATTATTTAGAAAATCCGGAAACAAAATGGAACCTTCAAATGAATTTTAAAAATAGCATTATTAACAAGTATCATTATTGTGGAAAACGTTAAAATTAGCAAACACGGTTCTGTCGGTTCTCTTTATGCTACAGACAGAGGCCTCAGGCCCACCGTTTTATATATATCCTAATAATCCCTGTGCGCTTCTGATATTTATTCCTATCTAAAATTAACTTGTAGATCTTTTTTCTGATTTGATTTTTATCTCCTCTTTATCTATTTCCAAATCGTTTAGAACCAGCAGCTCGACATCTGCGGCTCTTTTAGATTTTGCCGCTCTAGCTCTCTTCATCAACGCATTCCTTCTTGATTTGTTTCGCCTTTTTCCCCGTCGGTGATTCTTGGTATGCTCTTGCTTCACTTTCTCTTTATTTTAGATAATGTCTTCTGTGGGGAATTTTCTTTTTGTTTTTCTATTTGGGAGTTAATCTGGTCGTTAATGTTGATATTTTTGAGTTATGGGTTTAGATTCGTTTTTTATTAGGATCTAAGTATTCATATGATATGATGAAATGGGATTAGTTTATTCTCTTTTATTATTGAAAAAGAAACTTTGCCTTTGTCAGCAATCTGTTTGTTTCCAAAGGAAGGAAATTTGAATTATGTGAAGAACTAATCTGAAATTTGGCATAATGTTTCAAGATAATTGGCGGTATTTTTGATAAATTTATAAACAAAGTTGGGAGCTTAGCACATCTTCACCATTTTTTTTCCTTGTTATATCTTTGATTATATCTTTCTACAATCTATGAATATGAATTGTCTTTCGCTGTTTCTCTTTTTGCAGTACTTGTCCTAGTTAAGGAATATTTGAGATTTTAAGCCTGTATTTACTGTCAAATAATCAGGAGATCGGAAATTAGCTTAATTTTGAAGAGCAAATTATCAAACTGGAAATAGGTTTTTTGATGTGAGAATGAGTTTGAAGCCTTTGTCTTTGTTCTTCTTTTCTTTCATTGTTTGGCGAAAGAATCAATCTTTGCCTGCTGCCTTGTGTGTGATTAAATTGAAGTTAGTCTGCCTTTGATTGCCATTTTTCTTTGTCCTTTCATTGTGGTTTCTTGATTTTTATCATCATTTTAACATTGTTAGCTCCATTCTTTGGATTCATTTGTGCTCATATAAACATGTCTGTATTTGGTGGAACTAGTCTTCGAAAATGACTATTTTTTTGAGATTTTAACTTAACTTCAAAATTTTTTTTTTTTGGGTGATGGATTATTAGTTTCTCATTCTTTCTTGGTGTGTTTTTTCTTAGCGTGTGATATGCTTATGCATATCTGCCCTCATGTTTGTGTGCACATATTCTTTGCTTTTGGCCTATCTCTAGGCATATTTCCATATAAACATCCAATAATGAAAAATCTAATTTGAAACAGAGCGCATGGCTGCAGAGGGGACATTCTTTGAGCATGAGGTGCACTTTGAATCTGAAGAAGATGTTGCAGTTAAGCAGAAATGGAAATCCGCCTCAGCCCCGACCAGCATGTCCAACGGGAATGGTGACTCTTTTGATTGCAATATATGCTTAGATTCGGCACATGACCCCGTTGTCACTCTCTGTGGTCACCTCTACTGCTGGCCATGTATTTACAAATGGTTGCACACGAAGAGTTCTTCTCCAGGTGCCAACAAGCAGCAGCCAAACTGCCCTGTTTGTAAAGCTAACATTTCTTCAAATGCCTTGGTTCCCCTCTATGGCCGTGGCATATCCCAAACTGATTCAGAATCAAAGAAAGCTTCCCTTGATTCAATCATACCTCGCAGACCTCCTCCTGGATTGATTACTTCGATTACTAATACTTCACATCAAAGTCAGCAGCTTCATCCAAACTTTTTTCAGCCACAGCTACAACCACAGTCATTTCATCAACATCCATATTTCCCAGACCCATATGGGGCTAATGGATCCATGGCCTCATCAAATCTTGGAAGTGCAGCAATGACTCAAATCTTCAGCCCCATGATTGGAATGTTCGGAGAGCTAATATTCGCCAGAACTTTTGGGACATCGGACACAAATTTGTTTGCCTATTCTTACCCGAATTTGAACCCTCTCACGGGAAGTTATAATCATCCTCGGATGAGAAGGCAGGAGATGCAGCTCGAAAAGTCTCTAAATAGAGTGACTATCTTTCTTCTGTGCTGCATCATCCTGTGTCTTCTCTTGTTTTGATCATATTAATTATCAGCTTTGTATATTTGTATAAAATAATTAAAAGTAGCAATGAACATATTCACAGAGACGCAGACGCCAGTCAGTTTGTTGGAAACTCACTTGTGAGATTCCCCTTGGCATTTGTACTTGTAAATAAATGTCATTCTTTTCTGGGATATTTCTGAGCTTTTGTTGAATAATTGAATCTGAAATTTGAGGCCATTCTACTTTCTATTTTGCTAAAAATACATTTTGTTTTTAGACTTGCAAGACACAAAATAAGTAGTTAATTTGAGGATTAGTACAGGATGTGAATTGCAAGTGGAAATCTTGTTGCCTGGGCATATGATGTGAGAGTGGCATGTGATATCACCTAATAGTTCTAATTACAAATTCCTAAAAACAATTAAGTGAAAACGATTCGTCTGTTGCTGTTGTGGCCTGCAGCATTAGAATGTTTCTGCAACTGATTTTCTATAAGCGAATTTTTAAGTTATTTTTATTTATATTGAGTAGATATATACAGATTCGACCTTGCAAGTATTTTTCGTCTGCATAGGATGGTTGGCTGGCTGTCCATATATAAAAATGGCACATGGGATTGTCTGTATTAATAATGAAGCGCACAAATTTCACATTGTTTTTCTAACCTGAGCCTCATGGTTTGCGGATAATGCTCTCTTGTATTGTATTTATCTCTTAAAATTCAACCTTCAAAAAAGGCTTGCCTGTCAACAAAAACTTTGGTCTTACAAATGATGTTAGAAAACCACAGGCAACCATGAGAAGTCCAACTGCCCTTCCCAAGTATCCCAAACATTTAAATATCTCACATGGCGTAATCCTTGTTCCCGGTCTTCCCTTTCACATATATTAATTCCAACATTATTCACTATAGCTTAATGGTATCAGACCAAATGTGATGTCTAGAATTCGAATCTTCAGTTAGATTATTTTTTTTCACTTTTACCTTTTTATTTTTATTTTTGGGTAATTGACTTTTTTACTCTTTTTTACGGTTCAAAAATCTTAATCTGGAGCAGCAAAACCGATGGGTGCACAATTATCTCCCCTGTGGACCCTATATGATTTTAATATTGTCAAAATAAGAGATGATGGACAACTGTCAATAAATTACTGCATGACGAAATGGACCCTCTGACTTTCTCTATATTTTTTCTTTCTTTATATGAATTAGTGAATTGCAAAAATCAAAAAGAAAAAAAATAAAAGATCACCACCCCCTTCACGTGTCTATCTTTTTCTTTCTATTTTTTTCTTTCATTTTTCATATCAACCAATCAATCAATTGGAAGAAGAAAAAAAAACACCAAATGTCCTTGCCATTTTCTTTTCTATCTTCATCAATAATGCATACTGTTAAACCTTTGCAGGCCAAGAAATGATTTTGTCCCTCGTAATTTCAATCTTCATTCTGCTCATTCTTTTTGTTATTTTTTTTACTTTCCTTCAATTTAAATCGAGTCATGCGTAGAACAGGTTCGGTCTAATTTACTGAACAAAACTAGACCGGTTCCAGATTTCAGTCGGAAAAAATTCAAAATAAAAAAAAGTAATCAATGGTCTTATGATTGTTGTTCCCTTATGAACTTCCCATGTTGCACATTTTTTTAATAATTAAATATATTAAAATATAAGTATAATAAAAATATAAAAATACTTATAATATAAAAATAACAATTTATTTTAAAAGTATTATTAAAATTAAAATTTTTAATTTTTTTCTCCAAAAATATTAAATTCATTTTAATTTTTTTCATTTACTATATAATCTCATTTTCAATTAATTTTTAATTTTTCTACAATTCAATCTTAATTTTGTCTATATAAATTTCTAATTTTTCTGTAATTACGTTTTCAATTATTTTTTTCTCTCTAATTTCTTTCAAATTATACTTTTTGCATAATCTTAATTTGTCTTTAATTATTTAATTCTCTCTAATTCTCAAAAAAAAATTCTTAATTCTACAATTCTTTTTACACTTCTTTTAATATTTTGCAATTTTTTCACAAATTTTAATCATAAATAATAGCAAGCTATAATGGAAGAAGCAATTATTTTGATGAAAATATTGTTGATTTGGAAAATTTTATTGAAAATTTGGATGAGAGGTGAGAATTCGAAATTCCAATTGAAAAAAGTCAAAAAAATAGGTGTGATGAATAACCGGATTTGGGTCCAGAGGCGGTACCATAATTTGAAACAAAAATTTGAACATCTAATATTTTTCAAATTTATTTCAAAAAATTCAAAAAAATAATGGGTCATTTGATATTATACGCAATTATTGTATATAAATATACAAAATTAAAATTTGATATAATTATAACACATTTTGAAACCACTTGTAAAACAAAATATGCTGCTCAAATTAGAATAGAGAAAAAACAAAGTGAAATTTTTGAGTACAACATTTTCTTCTACTTCTCAATTATTTCAATATAATAATAAAAAAATTAATAAAAATGATAAATATAAAAATGAAACATTTATATTTTAGTGTTGTGAAAAGTATATTTTGTTAATTATTGTCAAAGTACATTAAATTTATTTGTTAAATGTGTACCTAAAAATACTTTTAAATGTAATTTACATAATTTATATAAAAATAAATAAAAAAATTTCTCAAAATATTTTCTTTTTTGAATGGTTGTCTTTGTATTTTTAGTTATATTTGAAATGGTCATTGATAAATGCATTCTTACATGGATTTTATATATCATTGGATTGATGGTAAATGACAATTAAAAAAAATATTACTTGCATTTAGAGTTTTTGATGATTAACTTATTGTCGATAATATTTTTAAAATGATAAAAAAATATTTTGGAAGAATATAAATTAGTTTATAAATTTTTTTCAATTTCTTTTAATAAATGCAACGACAAATATCATTTCAATTCAAAATTTTCAAGTATTATGTTAACATAACATTAAATGTACATTTTTTATATTAAATGTGCATGTTATATGTTAAATTTATATATTTAAGATGATTTAAAATTTTTGAATGGTATAATTGCTCCAATTAAAGTAACAATTTTTATTTTTATGGTCACATTCACAAATAATAAAATTATGGGCTCAATTTTACCGTGAAAATGACAAAAAATTTAAAAAATTTCTAAGAGATGTTCTTACTCGTTAGAATTCAACTTATGAATTACTCAACGAGTCATATAAATATAGAGAATTATTGTGCATATTTATATTCAATAATATTCATAAATTAATTTATATCTACAACATTGCGATATTTGTGAACAATTTTTATATATTTTAAAAAATTTTAATAATGCAATATAAATTTTAAGTGGTATTTTATTATGCAATATGTCATTTATTATTATATAAATATATAAATATTATTGATGTATTTTAAAATTATATTAATGATTCAATTTTGTATTTTTTTATTTGTACGATAAAAAATAAATTGTTGAATTATTTTAAATTTATTCATTTAATTAATCTTGTGTGTTGTGTTTTTTTTTTTTATTTTAAACGTAAAATAGATGGTTTATTTAATTATTTGAATCTTTATAATTCATTGCTAAATTTAAGTGATGATATTAGTGTTGATTCTATTATTAATAATATAAAAAAAATTATCTTGTGATTTATTTATAAAATTTAGTTTGATTTATAATATTTCTACTATTAATAGTAGTATCACTACTAATCAAATTTGAAGTAAATTGATAAAAATTAGAGAGATGATCGTTTGATAATGCAAAAATATAAAAAATTAAGATTATCATCTAGTTCACCTGAACTTAATATTTATCTAATAATTATATTTGAATTTGATGATAGTAGGATATGTAAAGATTTTTTAGTTTTTGATTGGTGGAGTTAACATCAAAATACTTATATGATATTTTCTCAAATTTCAAAATAATTCTTTTTCATATCTAGTCTTAATTGTTGTGGTTAAACAAATTTTTAGTGCAAAAGATAATATTTTGGATGAAACACAATCTAACTTAACTCCCAAATGGATCAAAACGATATTAAGACAACAAAAAATAAAAAAATCAATTTAAAAACAATATGACTTCATTAACAACTGACACATCCAATGCTAGCGGTTCTAATTAAAAAAAAGTAAAAGGGGTTAACAATTAAAATTTAAAAGGCAAAAGAATTACGTAGAATTTGATTCCTTTACATCTCAAGACAATACTTAAACAACTTAATTAATGGTAAAAAAAAATTAAGGTTAAGCCCAATTATTAAAATTATAATTTTTTAAATATAAATTCAAACTTTTATAATTAAATTATTTTTAAAATAAAAAATTAAATTGATATATTTTTAACTTAGTTATAATTTTTATAATTTACTAATTTATCAAATAAAATTAATACATTCTAAATTTCAACTTATAATTTCTTAAAATAAAAAAATATATATAACAATCTAATTTATTATACAAAATCACAAATTAATATTCAATAATTTTTTTTTCAAAGTTTTTATTTTTTTATAATTTATTAGTTGTAAAAATTTATAATTTACAAGAATTAATATTTCATATGTTAATATTTTTTTCTCAAAATTTTCATTTTTTCTAACTAATTTATTCCACAAATTTTTTCACTTATTTCTAATTTAATATTTTTTTGCTTCATTTATAAACAAATTGAGAAGTTAATTTTTTTTGCTTTAAATTCACCCAATAATTAAGTTGAATTTATAAACTTTAATAATTTTAATTGTATTTATTTATTGTATTAATTACTTAATTGTATAATTAAAAAATAAAAAAAATGAGAACTAGTCGAATCACCGGTTTTGAATTGGTTCCAGTCTAGTTCTATATTTCTGAGACCGTAAAACCGGCCGACCTGCTCCAAACTATAACCGGGCCTACTTCCATTGATAAATTATAATATCTGTCCGAATATTTAAAAAATGTGTTCAAGTTTAATTTTCTTTTTTTTTTTTATTGCAATATTCAATTTTAATTTTCTATAAACTTCTGCATCCTATTTTTTTTGCCTTGATAAAATATAACAATATATATATATATATATATATATATATATATAAATATAATATAATTCGCATATATGTAAATTTTATTTTATAAAATATATTTATTATTTTATTATTTTTTTCATTTAATATATATTTTTTCATATATGTTTGTATACCTCTCATATATTGAATATAAATTATTTCTAATTTTAATATAATAAATTTTTTACAATAAAAAAATAAAATGCATTATTGATAATTCTTTTTATCAAATAAGAATTTTAAGTTTTGCAAGAAACAATTTTATTTGTTAAAAAAAATTAGATTTCAAAAAATATATTTCTTTTTTTTGTTGATTATTAAAAAATTGTGTTGAAATTTAATTTTCTTTATTTTTTTGAAAATATTATATGTAAATTATATGTTCAAAGGTTTAAGGTATATTTTGTAACTGTATCGGTCGTCGCAGCTTCCTGCATCACCTTATATTTGTATTTAAAATAAACATTGAGATTTTAAATTTTTTCTATCAAAATATGGACTGAATATATTTTGTTGGGTCAAAATTACATTAATTTTTAATACAAATACATTTGGGTAGGCTGCATGTGTGACAAATAATATTATATTATAGTTTCCATAAAAATATATGTGAAGCATACACTTAATATGCATCAGCATTAATCTGAATAATTAGCAATTCTAATTATAAGCAAATATTTATTTGCTCAAATTTTAATAAGATTATTATTATTATTATTATTATTATTATTATTATTATTATTATTATTATTATTATTATTATTATTATTATTATTACTTGGTTTTTGTAATCTTTTTAATTTTTCCTCTTATATGTTTCTCTTTTTCCTCCATTCAAGCTCACATAAAATTAGAAACTGACTGGAAAAAATTTTGAAAAGTAAGATGGCTTTGATAAGTACATGTGACTTTGGTGTGTGTGATCAAATTTGGCGTTCTTATGACTTTTTATTGTTTTTGATTGTGATAAAAGTCATTATATTGAAATAGGGATATGTGAAGTATGCAAAATAATAATGATAATGATAAAAGTATATATTCAGTATGTGAGTTATATGTTCATTATATAAATGTCAATATATTTGAGTATATTTAGAAGTTAAATAAAAAAAGTCAATATATTTGAGTTAACCTTGAAATTTTTTGCCTTTCAAATACTTTTATTATGTTTCATACAATTCTATAATCTATACATTATGTTTATATTAAAATAATACCATGAAAATTTTTATGAACAAGCAAAACCAGTCATTAAATAATTGTCAATAAATTTGAGGTATATATATATAGTATATGTGAGATATATATTCCATATATGTGCTATATATATTTAATATATTTGAGATATATGAATGATATATGAATTAACACAATTGGATGATTAAATTATTTCAATAACCAGTGTAGTCATTTTGTGTTATATAAAACATGTTATTTATTGAGGAAATATTTCACTGTTTGTGATTACATTTCATTTTTTTTAATATCTACATATATTGAGCTCAACTTATAAAATCAAATCGTGATTTACCAAAAGAAATACTGAATACTACAAATAAATGTAAAAAGTTGAAAGTGCACTTGATAATTTCATGTGAAACCTAACATATATATATATATATATATATATATATATATATATATATATATATATATATATATATATATATATATATATATATATATATATATATATAAGTTGGTCATACCAAATGAAGGTCCACAAGACCATTTCCCAACTAGATAAATACACACATATATTGGACTCAACTTATAAAATCAAATTGTGATTTACCAAGAGAAATACTGAATACTACAAATAAATGTAAAAAGTTGAAAGTGCACTTGATAATTTCATGTGAAACCTCTCTCTCTCTCTATATATATATATAGTTGGTCATACCAAATGAAGGTCCACAAGACCACTTCTCAACTAGATAAGATAAATACACAATTCTAGATATTGCTACTTTCAAAATATAAATAATTAAAAGATACACATAATTATTATTATTTTAGAAAAAAAAGAATGTTAAAAATACTCTCCAATAGTCATCTCCTAATTTATTGGTAAGAAAAGAAAATTTTAAAAATAATTCAAAAAAAAGGTATATGTTGCATATCAAAATATGATTAAGGAACTATTAGTGAGAAGGACATAAGTGGATACCGATTCTTCCTTTAATATCATGTCAGTAAAAAGACTTCATTCCCTGAATCTCAATAAGAGTGTAATCGAGTTGAATCGATACAATTTTAAATTCGAACTCGAATCGATTAAAAAATTCAAAACTCAAACTCGATTGAATTTTTTTTAATTGTTTGAAACTCGATTCAAAAAATATTCGACTTACTCGAGTTCTACTTGATAAAGCTAAAAAATTAAATAAATAGTGTACTTCATTTGACTCGAATTCAATTTGATTAAACTCGAATATATTTAAATACTGAGAATATAAAAATAATTTAATAAATAATAAAAAATAGCTACTCGATTAAACTCGCGAACCTTACGAGTCAAGTATTGTGATACTAAATCTTGACTCGATAAGCTACTTATTAATTTCAAATTAAATTTGAATATTTTATGAGTTGAGTTTGAATAATTCACTGGTACATTGACTCGTTTATACCCCTAAAGCTGATTTGGCAGCCCTAAGTTTCTTTTTGTATAACTTAAAGTCCACAAATTTGGAATTGTAAAACACTGAAAAAGCTTTCTTGGAAACTTTTTATTTATGTGGTGGTTAAATGGAATGTTATTCAATAATTAAGATATTTGTGTTTGTGTCATTTTGATATGGGCCTTAGTCTAACTAGAGCCCACGGGCTTGCCCAGATTGATATCTTGTTATCACTTCTAAACTAAGGATTGCCCATTTCTTGTTTCGTGAAGAAATAATGATGATTATGAAAAATAAAAAAGTCACAATAAAAAAATATATTATAACGAGACACAATTTTCTCACTAATATATTTTATTATGCGGAGATTGAAAAATATTTTACCACAATATACATCCAGTTTCATATATTGTGATAAATATATTTGTCATTTTATAATTGAGAGAGCTAAAGAGAGAAATTTTTTAAATTTTTTTATTTGAATTGGAATAGTATTTTGTCATTAGTATCAAAATAAGAAATATGTTTTATCACGATAAATATATGAGTAAATTACTTTGATTCTCTTAAAATTTGGTTGAATATACTAGTTTGTCAATTTATTTTGAAAAATATATTATGAAATTTATCAGGTTTTGATTTAATACATTATCTAGCCCTTCCGTTTTTTTTTGCTGTCACAGATGAATAAAATATCAAATTTGTCATTCTTTTTTTTGTTTTAAAAAATACCAAAATTTTTTAATATTGATACCAAAATATCAAATTCATTATTTTTTATATATATTTTTAAGTTAAAAAATATAAATAAATAAATAAGAGCAGTTTTGTTATTTATAAATTTAATTTTGATTATTTCAGTAAAATTCAATGCAACACTCACCGATATAGTCGGAAAACCTTCATTAACTATATTGATGGATGACACAGTGTTATTTTGTAGAAAAACTCATTAAAATAAAACTTTCACATTTAAAATTTGTTTAAATATCATAATGCAATTAGTACATAAAATCAATATAAATAAAATATTGGTCTAACGTTCGATATCATAATATAAAATCTGCTTCCGACTTCACTAGCCTCATATTACAAAAATATATTATAAGATAATATTACATATTCTTAAAACCAAAAGACATGTAAAACATTATCCCAAAATATTTCATTACATAAACAAAATATAAATATGTCAGGAATGTACACACCCAACTGGGTGCTTTCTCACTGAATTTTAGTGGCTTGCTGCTTTACCGATTAACTTTTGTCTACCGGCTCCGAACCTATGTGTAGAAAACTCACACGCTAAGCAAACTAATATTTAGCAGTATATATATGTATAAAAACTCTATACTTAATTACTATAATACTGCCATACAATTCACCTCATGATTATTTATAGAATTATACATTCTAGTTATTTCAAACCTTAATACAAGTTTTGTAGCACCCTCTACGCAGACAGGCCAAAACCTGTTGTACAGACCAATGTCACACAACTAAAACTGAATCTACCTGTTTGAATTAAAATTTTTCAATGTATTTCCATGTAACAGTTTCACTTTTGAATCATTTTCATATTTATATACACAAACTATCCTCATGTATCTGGATCACATCCATAAGCATAACAATAATGATAACTTGGACATAAAAATCCCTTATTACAAAGTTTGTGCTAATCCAAATTTATAATCCCAAATACATGTCTCTATTAAAATATGAATTTACAGCCTGTATCCCATGATATGTGGAAAATAACTAACTAATATAAGAAGAATGCATGAACAAAATAACAGACCCAATTCGGGTTAACTCTTACTATTCTGATTGACTTTTTCTTCTCTTTTCGTCAACCACAATCTACGACTCCAAACCTGCATGCAGAAAAAATCACATACTAAGCTACTGAAAGTTTAATGGTACATATAAATATTTAAATTCTAGCATGCATTCACATATTACTATATCATTCATGTTTAAAATATACATGTGTACTTGGCCATATTATCAACATGCAATATCCATAAGATAACTTAGACATATTAATTTGCATCAACATATATAATTGAGTTCACTATTAGAATAACATTACATGTCATCTAACATATCCATTTATTATCATGTATTCAAATTTACTGATTAATATATTCAAATTTACTAATCTCCATAAACTGCTATCAACTTTCTGAATTAATGGATTCTGGTTTCGTAACTCAATACTCTAAATATGGATTATCCAAATGCGAGTTATGAAACATGAGCACTCTAACACAAGCTTAAGTCACACTGCTTACTACTATATCTGTATGTATTGCTACCACTGAGCTTCTCAAATCAGAAACGATCTAACAGGAGCTTAAGCCATCCTGATGAGAAAAGACTGTATGCATATGCGTACAAGGGCGCTCTAACACCAGCTTAAGTCACATTGTCCCTAATCTGGATATGCTACTACTGAGCTTCTCAAATCAGGAGCACTCTGACACGAGTTTAAGCTACCCTGATGAGCAAATATAATAACTGTATGCATAAATATTTCTACGGTATCGTAACCTCCTCAATAACATACCACCTATCCTAACTAGTCCCTGGATAGAGAATGAACATTCTTATTTATATTCAGGTTATCAATATCAATTATGTCATATTTCATAATTTCACAAGATCATCACATATCATGTTGTGATGTAGAACACCGTGTGCATAATCAAGTTCCTCAGACATGTTATCATATTGAATACAAGCTCATTTAATAATGTCAAAGGTGTATACATGTCATATCCAAGTAATCTCATCATATGAATTCATTTATTCTTTTACGGAAATAGGACATTCATAGGTGTGAAACGTCTTGTCATAGTTTGTCTACCCGTGACTGGCTCTTGAACCTACATAGGCATGAACCTTTATTCAAGGGCATGAAATTCATACTTTCATGGGAGTGAAGCTTGGTTTCAGGGGCATGAATTCCTTTCATGGGCGTGAAACTTGGCTTCATAGGCCTGACTTATTACACAGAAATAATATTTCGGTACTGATTTCACTCAATTTTATACATAACATGTATAAGATCTAAAGCTAACCAATGTTAGCTACACCTATTAACACTTTACATAATTTCAACTATAGACATGCATTTAATCATACTTCATCAATCAAATTAGGCTCAAGGCCTTGCATATCAACCAAAATGACATCCTTTCATGCTTAATTAATATTAAATCAATTTCAACATTTATCTCAACATCTAATGTCCAGTTATCATGACACCAGTAGTATCAAAATAATTATTCTATATCAACAATCATTTCAGAATCATCATTCTTACCACAATCACAATATTTTCGAATAAAAATTGTTATATGTACAAATCTTAATAATGAAGCCCTAAAACTTGACACTCTCATGCCTACTATCTTTGGTGGACTTTTCTACCATATGTTTCAGCCCCTAACACGAAATCAAATGCTGTATTAATATTCAAATTCTGATACTCATATAATTCTGCCATAAATTAACCAATGTCTTAACTTTTAATTGATTTAAAGCTATAAATCTAACTCTCCCATTAATCCAATGCGAAACTATGAAAGTTTAAAGAAAAAAACCCCTTTTTACCTCTGTTTTGACAATAACAAATCGGTTATTTACATTTTAGAGCATGTTCCAAAACTCTTTATTACACACCTCGATTTTTATACAAAATTTCTTGTTTATATTTATTTCAAACTCATTTTTGGATGGTTATTTCAAGTCTAAACAATCAGAGTTGAAAATTGAATAAGGGGGATCTATTTCTAAGATTGCTTAGGGTGGTGGTTAGGGTTATGAGTGATTTTACATGAGTTTCTGCTAAAAACAAGACGCAACCATATTTAAACCTGTTGGTCTTCATTGGTGTGAACACTATTGTCATGGGCGTGAACATTTGCATCACGGTCTTGAAGATCCTCAGCTTCTAAAACTGGAATTTATGACATTCACGGCCGTGATTAACATTGTTACTGGCGTGAACGATATAAACTTCACTTTTTCTTATTTTTTTCTTTATTTATGGTATCCAATACCCTTAGCCTTATATATATATTTTCCATATGCCCTTAATATACCTTATTTAACATGTAAATTTCAAGCCCTAATTTGCAGATGTTACAAGTTTACATGCTTATTAATACCATAGACATCATATGACATTACCATGTATAGTATACACATATACATATATCTCATACATAATAACATATCATATTACCTTTTATTAGCATTACAAACAATTACATTTTAATATATTTACCACCCAAGCCTTTTTAAGCTTGGCTATCTGGATGTGGGATATGAGACAGAGGCACTCTAACATGAGTTTAAGCCTCCCTGCTCACTATCTGTATCATCTCATCTGAGTCTCTCAAAGTCAATGGTGTTCATACAACCCGAGCTTAAACCATTTGACTGAGTAAAAATATCATGCTAGCTTATCTAGGATCAAGTGCTTATAATACCTGAATCACCTTGTCCTCATATAAAAGTATCTCATACGACACCGTTTATCTTTTTCAATAGTATACCATTTATCCTATATCAAGTCCAAGTCTAGAGAATCGGGTTTTTTTTTTTTTAATCTCATAACCATTTATTTTTTGATTCATTTTAAAACACATGCTATTACCGACATTCACTTTATGACATGTTATTACCAACATTTACTTTTCTGTTTATGCATTATCATATCCAATACATAAATATCATATCATGTCATTTACACATTATTTACCATATATACATACATTTATAACATGCATTAAGCCAATCTATCATCGTAGGTCATAATATAAAATGTATACATTTTACATTCAAACAGATTCACAGGCATGAACTATTTATTCACGGTCGTGAAGGAACCTTTCACGGTTATTTTGCCTGTGAACTATCACATGAATCACCACATAATTATCATGGGCGTGAATTATTTATTCATGACCGTGACACCATATTATCACGACTTTCCAACTGTGACACCAATCCGTGAAAATTCTGGATTCATGTAGTTCATACCAGCTTGACATTCATGGGCGTGAATCATGCATTTCCAGCAACCTCAAAACAGAGTCATTCATGCATTTCATGCAAAATCTCTAAGATTAATCAATATTAATCACTCTTATCAACACTTACATACTCATACCATGTTTACAACACTTTAAAACCATATTTAACTCATCAAATTCATTATTAGGTCATATCAAGTCATAACATAACACATTTTCCATTTTAACACATAATCCACATATCTATGTTATTTGTTAACCATAACATGTCTTTTTTCCATTCATTCACATTTTCAGAAACACAACAAACATTAATATGCATGAAAATCAAATTAATATGCCTATATGTACATACCTTTCGTCAAAATGGAGCCTTAACTGTCCCTTCAAGCTTTTCAAGCTTGATTTTCTCTATAGCCAAACCTAACATCACAAACAAGTTCTTATTAGAACCTTATAACTATAAACAATATAAAACAAACCCTAATAACTGTGTACTATCTCAACTTTGGCAAAACTCCACATTTTTCAAGCTTCCAAGCTCCAACAATGGTGTTTAGGGTTCTTTAAGGGTGGAGAAAATGACTAACAAGTCTTGGCATGTGTTAGAGGATGATAAGGGGTGGTGGAACCAATTTTAAAGCATGATTTGGTGAAGCCAACTGACCTGCATTTCACAGGCGTGGCCCTTACTTCACCATTCATGAGCATGAAAGTTACCTCTTCTCAAATACTCCTATCATGTCCAAAACTCTGCCTTTTAAACCACAACATGACCTTTCACGGGCATGGAATCTTTTCTTTTTAAAATTTTAACTTAAACTTTAATACACCTTAAACCCTATCTTTTTCCACTCTAAACACGTATATTACTTATAGGCTCTATTTTATGGGTATTACATTCTAATTGATTAATGAAATATTTCATTGAAAAGTAACAATGATCATTTTAGTTAACAAAACCAAATATGAGAGACTTTATAATGTATTTCTAAAAATAGATGGACGAACTAGAATATTCAACCAAACCTTAAAGAGATTAGAGTAATTTATACTAAATATATTGAAAAATTTTAGTTTATTACAAAACTTGTGACAATAACATTTTGTTAGTATATATCTGATACATCTCAGTCAGTGGATGTGGAATGGATTCAACTAGGTGGAACAAAAAGTTGAAATAAAGTTGTCTCTACTATCAACTTAAACTCTTGGTAGAATGATAATTGTTCTTTCCAATTAAGCATGCTTGGGTGGATGGAGTACCATGGGTGATCTCCGAAGGTGCTTGGCTCATGCCAATTATGTGATTGGTTAGTCTGCTTGAGCATGGTTAGTATCAAAATTCTGGGAATACATTAGCCCAATTGCATCATTTAGCATCAAAGACAAAAGTTGAGTTTGGATCCCGCAATTTCGTGTGCTAGGTTTAAGGACAAACCTCCTCAAAGAGAGAAATGACAAGTTTTGGGTCTTACGGATGTTGAACAAGTTTGAGCATGTGACACACAAAGTTGAAAGAGACTAGTGGCTCTTGTTAATAGAATGTATAAATTGTGACAAACTTTATAAATTGTGATAAATATTTTTCATGATATCTTATTTTTTGTGACAAAATGCTACTGCAGCAATTGGTGATACATTTTGTCACTAATAATGTCTGATGACAAATATTAGTTATAGCAATAAGTATTAAAATTAATGGCAAATAATAATTTTGTCATTATATACTTATTGAGACAAACTTATTGTGACCACTTTCTTGAAAAACAAAATTTATCACCATTGATATATTCTGACAAAGCCTAAATTCTTGTAGCGAGAGGTTACAGAGTTGAATTTGAATATTCAACCTACATCTCCTTAATGACGTGGGCTTTCCTTTTACATGATTTATTCATTGAATTCACTATATATATAACAAATTAATCGAGTTAGCCGTGACCAATTTTAGGCTTAGTATATTAAATTATTAAATTAATTAATCCAGAGGCAACAGAATTGAATTTGTGAAACTTTGGCCAAAAATTGTAGGGGATCTTGTTTCATATATATATATATATATATATATCATATTAGTCTAAATTTTTTTTGAATAAAATCTTTTTTTTGTTACAAAAGATTCAATTATAAATTCGAATTCAAAGCCCCATTGATCACTATTATTAAGCGTTATGGCTCATGGATGAACAAGATCTCATTTACGTAATTGGAAAAAAAAAACCTACTTTACTGACGAAACATAAGGTAATAGTGCATATGTAGATAATATTATTTTTTTTAAAGCCAAATTCAACAACATAGGGTGTGTAGTTTAATTAATAATGTTATTATTGTGATAAACTGCACTTGATGGCTATATTAAAAAAATTCAGTGAGCATAATTAGAATAATGTAGTCGAAGCTCCACATTGGGTAAGCATATGAGGAAGTTCTTCACTTACATTTTCAATTCCATGGTTTTTTTTTTTTACTAATTTTCATTTCCATGTTATTTATGTATAATTAATTGCCGCTTTTAATTAAAAGGATATAAAATAAACATTAATTAATTGCAGATATAACAAATTAACCTAAAAAACACCGACAGCTGACTTCAAAAGCAGATGAGCAAACTCACCATCACATGCATTTGCTCATTCATTATGTCCAATTTCTGTCACCACTTCACAAACCGTACTTATTTTTCGTACTTCTCAGCACCTTAATTAAAGAAACGCGTTTTTCATTAATTCAAATTGGAAAATTTTTCAACTTAGATAATTTCCAAAAATATAATTAAAAAGGATTAGATCTTGAAATTTTCTAATATATATATATAATCACCGACAACCGCATACTAGAGATTTATAAAAATGGATGCACTCTCTTCTAGGATTTTTGTATTCTCGTCGATTGTTTTGTAAGGAAAACGAAATATTGTAATGGGGCATATCATTGTTATTGCTTCTGTTTGGATTTGGTATTTTTTGTTCATTGTGGGTATTTTCTCCAAGGGGCTTAACTGTAGCGGTTGGCTTAATGCTCATGCTACTTTCTATGGTGCCGATCAAAGTCCCCCCACTCTTGGTAAACAAATCTTTACTGAAATATTTAATATTTATTTCACAAAATATTTTTAGGTAAATTCAATTTATTACGTCATCTGTAAACAAATTCAATGATAAAATAACATATAATTAATTGTTTTATTTACAGTGGTAAAAAATTAATAAATTTGTATATATATCAGTGTGTATTTAGATTAGTTTACATATGTGATAGATTGAGTTTATTTAAGAATCTTCTCTTAAATTAACAAAATATGCCTACACAATTGTTTCTAGGCTATATACTTCTATACATATGGCACTTGATTGAATTTAATTATAATTGTGTTTCATGGTTTTATTTCTCAAAATATATATTAATTGAAGAAGTCTAATATTTAGTAATGTGGGTCTATTGATCAGGACTGTAATATGAGTTTTAATTTTAGTAGGATCCTTTATAATAATAAAAAATTTAATATTTGTCATATTATAAAAAGAGAAAAAAAAAGCACATATAATTAGCTTTAGTGGAATGAACTTTGATGATCGATCAGGAGGAGCATGTGGATATGATAATACATTCCATGCTGGGTTTGGAGTGCAAACAGCAGCAGTGAGTGGTGCACTTTTTAGAAATGGAGAGGCATGTGGGGCTTGCTACCAAGTAATGTGCGACTACAAGGCTGATCCTAAGTGGTGTTTCCGCCGTGGCATTGTCACCATAACAGCCACCAATTTCTGCCCTCCAAACAACAATGGAGGTTGGTGTGACCCTCCTCGTCACCACTTCGACATGTCCACGCCTGCTTTTCTTCGCATTGCGAAACAAGGCAATGAAGGCATTGTTCCTGTGCTCTACCGAAGGTAATAAATATTTCTCCTTTCACTATTAGAGAATGACATACAACAGCTGCAAACAACTGTTGCAATATATATCAAACTGTTGCCAATGATTTACAGCAGCATATTGTCAGCCAATATATATATATATATATATATGCTCCTGAAGTTGAAGGTTATTGCAACAATTAGAAATTTAAAATTTGAAATTATTACTAATCTATTGTCATAAAATTATTCCTATGACAGTAATTTCACATTTGCTACTAATGAACTTAAAGGCAGCTGTGAAACTATTTGCAGTTGTGAATAGAAACTAATTGTGATAGAATTAATGTGTATGAATCGAAGGATGGAGTGCAAAAGAAGAGGAGGTGTTCGTTTCACATTGAGAGGACAATCAAATTTCAATTTAATAATGGTCTCCAACGTTGGAGGAAGTGGTGATATTAAGGCTGCATGGGCTAGAGGATCAAGGACAAGGTCATGGGTGGCCATGAACAGAAACTGGGGTGCAAATTGGCATAGCAATGTCGATCTTCGAGGCCAAACGTTGTCGTTTAAACTCACCTTGGTTGATGGAAAAACACTCGAATTCTTCAATGTCGTCCCATTTACTTGGAGGTTTGGAGAGACATTTTCTGCTAAAAATCAGTTCTCTTAGCTTCCATCCATCAAGAGAATGATAATTACATGTCCAAGAACTGATATTTTTGTATTGTTCAAGGACATATAGCTAACTATACCATTGTTCTGATTAAGTGAAAATCATATTTTTTTTCCAATATTTTGTTTAATGTTAAAAAAATTTCTGCTTAACTAGTGCTGTTACTTGGGATACCTTGTATGCATATAGCTGCATAAGAGGAGCTGTGTATATTTTGATTGGATAATGCATATGTACTTGATCAAGAAAATATATATGTGTGTGTTTGAGAGAGAGAGAGAGCGTTTTTTTTATGGTTATTATATTATTTACCTCTTTATGGGTACTATTTTAAATCAAAATTTAATAGTGTTTATTAGTTTTACAATTTGTTAACAATAGTTATGACAATTTAATATTATTTTCCTTTTGCATTTTATTCCTTATATTTTATTGACATTTTTCTTTAAAAAAAATAATTGATTATCACATTAAAATATGCAGTTTCACAAAATAAATGAAGGGAAATAAAAAATTATCACTGAAAATTTCTTTCCTCAATTAATAAATTACTATAAGTGAGTGCAGCAGATTCCATTTGATACAATTCTAGCTAAGAATAGGTAAGATGCCTCTTTGTCTCCTTTTCTTCCTGTCAATCTCAAACCCGATATAAGGGATAGGGAGGCCACCAAATCTACATGCTGAAGCCTAAAATCATGGTAAAATAATCTTAATTGGTTGTCTGGAGACAAATCTTAGGAAACCATGCGAAGTTAATTGAGAATATCCTATGAAATCTCACGCACAAAGTGACAACCAATTTTCCTGTGCTTGAGATTCTTGCACGTGGAAGACTATATACATTGATAGATTCAACATATTAATCGTCAGAGATGATGGTGTAGGTTCATCTAGTTTATAAGAATATTAATACTGCCCCATTTCCTTGCTTAGATCGGGTTCTTGAATAAATTTATGAATGAATATCCAATTATATATGTAAAATAATTATTTTACAGATATGACAATTCATAAAATTATTTACGGATTTGATATCAGCATATATAAATTAATTGTCGGTAAAACTAATTTCTAATGCTTTTACCTAGTGAGCCGACTTTGTTTGCAATATTTATGAAAATCTGAATTATTTTTCACTAAAGATTATTTATATGATATTTCAAAATTAGTTCAAATATATATATAATTAGGTTGTCACAAATTTTTAGGAAAATATTTACAAATCTCATAAGCCTTATTTTTTTTTTAAAAAAGGAAAAAGTAAAAGAAATATGAATGGAGGAAATTCCAACAAAAAGGAATAGAACAGGAACACCCCTAATCAATAGTGCGTGCATAAGTTTCACCTTTCAATATGAAGTATGATGAAACATTAATGAATTGATTTTTTTGAGAAAATTTTTTAGATAGAGTTAGTATATTAGACTAATTTAGTCCCACAATAATATATATATAAATTCATTAATTGTTATATTAACATAAATCAATATGAATAAAACAATTATATGTGTGTCACTGTTTGATTAAATTAGTCTACACATAATATGCTAGACTGGATCCACCTAAAAATTTCTCAATTTTCAACTAACCTTGAGCTTGGTAAGAATATTATTAACAATATTTCTTTTGAAAAAAAAAGAGCAACAAATAGAAAAAAAAAAAAGCAATTGCGTCATCATAATAAAGAAAGAATATAATTAATTAACAAGTTGAAGTATTAATTACGTTTAAATTATAATTAAAAGACAAACAACTGACTATGGCAGTCCAATCATTAGTGCTTAATTGGCACATAATATTAATTAGCATCAAGTTAATTGTTCTAGCCAATAGGAATAGAAAAGAAAAAGGCGGAAAATAAAATAAAATCTGATCTTTTTGATTAATATCAAGTTGCTATTGCTATATATAGTGAACTGAAAAAAGACTCATCCATTTTTTTTTATCTTTTTAATTGTTAGGAAAGTGTAGGGCAGAGTCCAGCCATAGTGGTAGTTCAACTAATTAAGGCTTAGCTTTATCTAGCAGTGCATGCTTTCCCACTAAAACACTGTTTATGCTTAAAATAAAATCAACTTGCTCTATATATTTGATTCGTTGGGTCTTTGATATTATCTATCCCACAAAACCGTGCGCACTACTTTCGAAATTAAGCAGAGAGAAGAGAAAGAAACAACAGAAACAGTTCATTGCAACATTAAACCCACTTGTCTTTATATGTTTCTTTTTTTTTAGCACTATGGTCTCTGACTCTCTTGTGTTATGTGCGGTTTAGTGTTTCTTTTTGTTTTTTTTTGCATTCCATGCGTATATAAAAACTCAACATGTGTTTATAGTAAACCAAGTTTCTTTTCAGTAAATCAACTAAGTTGTGAATATTGTGCGTAGCTATGAAGCCTTTCTACTTATGTTACTTTGTCTTAGCTTTGGCTCTCTTGGCTTCCTCATCAGGTATGATGCTGCATTGATTAAAACAATGGTGAAGTATTATCACCTCAAAATGGATTCAAATAGCTTCCAAAATGTTGATCAATAGTATTTATTCTGCTAATATAATATGCACAAAGTGTCTGACTTCTCACATTTATTGGTTTTTTGCTAGCTAGCACATGGAAGGCAAATTTCAGTTAAAACCTTTTTCTTATTTTTTTTTTTAACCATATCCTAATTTTGATGACATGCTGCAATTCTACCAAAAAGCAACCTCTTTACGTAATTACATTACATGCATCTTTTCTTTTTTATATGGAAATTTTCATGTGATTAAAATATAAAAAATTATTAGAATTGAATAGGTCGAATTTGATAATTATAAATTCATCATTGTTTCAAATTATAAATCATTTTTCTATCTCTTAAAATTCCATATGGAATTCTCTTTAACAAAAAAAAAAAAAATAAAAAAAAATAAAAGAGAAAGTTGTTAGCTAGTATCATTACACACTAGCTTATTTAGTAACATATTTCAACTCGTGAGAATTTTTTTTTGAATATATATAGTGATTAAAAATATGTAATTTGGTTGGTTGATGGGGAAATTAACAGTGGAAACGAGGGAAGTAATAACAGAAAACGGTGGAAGGTGCTTTCAAGTAATGGATCCAAATGGATGCAATCTGTCATCTTGCAAACAACGCTGTCTTGAGCTTAAGAATGGGAATGGAGTTTGTGTCTCCAATCTTAAAGAGGGCAATTATCAATGTGTTTGTTACATAAATTGTTGAGCTAGCTGCTTAATCAAGCCAACGAATTAAGCATTTCCAAGTTTCAATAATGGAGTCTTCATATGTTTGAAGCTTTATCCATATTTGTAACATGTTTTCTCTTTCTTGCTGTAATAATATTTCCAAATGTATGCATGTGTATTCATTTGTTTAACGTCATAAGAAAGAAAAAAGAAAATGCACGTGCGTGATTTTTAATTTTCATATAACAACTTGCAGTGAAACCATACTGTATAATATTAATTCGTATATCATTGATATGCAAATTAACTTTAAGGAAAACGAAAATTCAGGTCCCTAGACCATGCGATTAAATTTCTCAACTAAATAATTTGTTTAATTGACCCTCTTAATTATTAAATTTATTTAATCGGTTCTCTTAATTATTAATTTTAATCAATTTAATCTCAATTTACAAAAAGTTGAATTTTCTTCTATCTAGACTCAGTTTATAGTGGATCAAACTAATAAAAAATATATATTATGTAAATTATTTTGCATTTTATAACATTTTCTTATTGATCTTTTTACACTATATCTAGATAACGTACAGTATCTAATTAATTATGATAGTTAAAGTAGTCAATATAATTGGACAAATCCCTAAAATTCAAATATTTAAATAATTTTTTCTCCGTTCTTAGGTAGAAAGGATGAATTTTTATTTATTATTAATAAAAAAACTGCAAGTTTACGTAAAATGATCTAATAATAATAATAGATGCATAATTAAGTTGGATTGATTGGAAGATTTTTCAATAGTCTCTTATTATGTTGACAAATTTTAAATCGCCAATAATTAGATAAGAGATGACCTAGGTCGGGTTATGGGCCGTTTCAGTTCGGTTAAAATCAGTCAATGCCGGTTCTGTGCTAGAATCGGACTGAAACTGACAAGTGGCCAGTTCCAAATTCCTAAATATTTTTCGATTTTTAAATTATGAATTCACATTCATATTATATTATGGACTCAACCTTTTTTATAAGTGTAAGAATGTCTTTATTTTTTTTATATTTCAAAAAACAAAATATTTTATAATTTAAATAAATGACATACCATGTATTATAAACTATAATTTGCAAATATTTTCTTTATGGACCTATACCTCTATTTGGGTTGCTATCAACATAAATATAATGGCTCTGTTTATTAGTAAAATTAGCTGATAATCTAGTTGTAGTTGATAATTTAACTGATTGAACTAAAAGTGTTTGATAAAAAGTAGCTAAAAAAATATAAAATGACATAAAAAATATGTTTTTATTAATAAAAAATAAAAAAATATATAAATACATAATACAAATGAATTATATATATAAATCAATACAAAATAATAAACATCAACTCAAAATAATAGAAGAATTGCATATTCAATGTCAAAAATTAAAAATCTAAATTTGGAGTTATAAAATATAATGTCATTTAACAAAAAAAATAACGGTATGAAGAGAAAAAAAGTCATAATCTATATTTTTTTTTTACATTAGTTCTGCTATTTTTTTAAGATTATAATTTAATTTTTTTAAATAATTTATTTTATACAATACGGTTAAATTAGATTATTTTTACGGTTATAATATAGTTTGGTAAGTGCCAATGTTTTTTCGTAAAACATTAGTTATACGATGAGCAACACACATGCGTGTTCTTGCGTCTGCTTCTAGCGAAGAAACAATGGCAATCTGAGTATGCCGGTGAACCAGCAACGATGAAGGATTGAATTTTTTATTAAAAAAAAAGAAAGGAAAGCACTTTTTGATTGAATAATTAGTCAATATTTAAAATTTAAATACAAATCTAATCACCTAATTAATGTGTGGAGGGAAATTAGTTATGGGGTTTGAAATTTCTGTTGAGTATTATAAAAAAAAAACATGTTATTGACTTTTTTTCTTAATTTTTTTTATAAACTCTTTTTCTCAAATGGAACATTTTTAAAATTTTATAAATAAATTTTTTATTATAATTTTTTAATTATTGTCTAAATAAAAAGATAAAAAAAATATTAGCATCATAAATTCAACTCAAAACTAAATCCAGTTTTTCGGGGGTCAATTCAAACTGGATTTATAAACTTGCAACTCATTTTGGACCCATCACTCAAACCATTTAGATTCATTATGATTTCTGTTTGAGTTCACTCAAACCATTTAGATTCATTCTGAATGGTAATTGGATTTGGATCACTTTTTTTTTTTGGAGTTGAGCCCCAACATTATTTTCTATCAATAAAACATAAAATATAATTCTATTAAAAGATTTTTCAATAAAGAAAAAAAAAAACCACCATCAAGTTGATCCAATAAATTTTGAGATATCCCTGTTACTGATTTGATGAGTTTCATACGCGACAATTAACTACAAATTGATTAACTAACATAATTTTTTGGAATCATAACAAACGAAAGAAATTCGCATTAAACACATTCAAGATGGAGAACAACAATCTATTAATTAACTAATGACGATCATAATTATTGACAATCCATCAACTTACAAATTTTAATTAATTCTCTATCATTCCTGTCGTCATCGGGGAGATTTGCATTGTCGCTGTCAGTATCAAAATAATCAATATCGTCTGAGTCGTAGTCATCGTCGCTCGAAACAGATTTTACATAAAGCTGCAAACGATTCAATTCAGCAGATGCACCAAATCTCGGATGCAAAATATCAGAGTTACAGCCATTGGTAGTGTTAAAATATCTTAGAATATTCTTGTATATTTTCTTCATATTTTTCATATCTTGATCCTTATTTATGACTTTAGTTTAAGACAATAATGTTTTACCAACTTTCCATCTATTTTTGTATTAAACTCATTTGTATATAAACTCTTTCCATGTACCAAGTTAAACAAGAAATACAATACTAATTTTTTCACATGGTATCAGAGTTTTACTCTATAGCTTTATTATTATTATTTTTTTCTCTGAAGTCTCGTGTTGCTTGGTTCCAGCTTATCAATCTTGCATTTGTTGATTTCAATATTTTTCTCTATGCAGAAGTTAAACGTCTCACACCCTATTAGTACTATTTTGAATGGATCTAATTATGTGTTTTGGTCTAAGAGATGTCTAGTTTTCTTGAAGGGGGAAAACTTTGGTGTTATATTTTTGTGATATTACTAAACCAATTCAAAAGAAGGATGAAGATGATGCAAAATTTTATGAACACCTTGAAGATTGGGACAATAAAAATCACCAAATTCTTACTTGGTTGTACAACACTTGTATTACATTAATGAAAGTTCAATTTGGGCACCTTGAGATAGCTAAAGAAATTTGGGATTTGTTGGCCAAACACTACTCCACTATTGATGTCATTCATTGTTTTCATCTTTATGCTATTCTCAGTCGTATGCATAAAAAATCAGGTCAGTCAATTAATGACTTTTTGTTTGAGATGGGTGTTATATGGGATCAATTATCACTATCTAAACCATAATAGTATAGCCTATGTGATGTTGTACTATATGCTCAAGAAAAAGATGAATTAAGTGTATAAATTTACCTTGGCTTCGAAAAATGAATTTGAATTTGTTATATCTTTTCTGCTATATGGGGATCATTTTTCCAAACTTGAAATTATAGTTACAAAATTATTAGTTGAAATGGCTCGACTTTCTGCCTTGAAATCATGCCCAACCATCTCCATTGACACAATTCTAGCAACCTCACAAAAACAGGTCTACATGTATTGCCATAAGCCAAGGCATGTCATTTCAAAATGTTTCAAGTTATAAAGTAAGAAATCAAGTCTAGCAAGGAGTATGTTCAAACCACTGTTGCTGTTACCACTAATACTTCCTCTTCCTTACGTGAGCTTATTAGCCATTTTGACTTGGGCACTCTTAAACAAGGCGTAGCTCAATCTTTCATTGATAATACCTCCACATCTATTTTATCTACCACTCTAGGTACTCCTCCTCTTGATTCTTTGACTTTAGTTGTTGTAATTACATGACAGCTGACAATTGTCTTTTTAAACATAAAAGTCGTGTCTCTTATCCTCATGTTATGGACACTACTGATCTCTAGTCTATCAATTAGTCACATTGGTGATATCTCTATGTCAAACTTATCTTTAACTAACACTTTTATTATTCTCAAACTTTCATTAAAGCTTATTTTTGTGGGTTAATTGTGTGATCTTAGTTTTAACTTAACACTTTCTCATAATGCTTGTTATGTGCAGAATCCAAAGATGGGAAAAGATCCTTGAGATAGGGCGTAAGGTTGATTGTTTGTTTGAACTTTCTTCCCTTCAATTGTCATTTTAAAATACCAATGCGGTTGTTGCTACGACCCACCCGTTTGGCACTCTCATTTTTGTCATGCTTCTTCCTCAAAACTCAAAACTTTATATTTTATTGGTGTTTTAGGACAAACTAAATATGTGAATTTTGATTGCACTTCTTGTGAACTTGGTAAACATAATGCTTTACCTTTTAATAATTGTGACTCTATTTCATTTGTTATTTTTTATCTTATGCACAATGATATTTAGGGACCATCTCCTGTGCAATTTACTTTTGTAATTTTTGTGGATGATTACTCTAGATTTACATGGAGTTTCTTCATGAAACATTGGTCACAATTATCCCAAATTTATGTAATTTTGTTGCCTTCATTCAAACCTAATTTTCTTGTGTTAGTAAAACTCTTGGCATAAATAATGTCATGGAATATAAGGATATTGAATTCATCCTTCACTTAAAACATGGTGCTATTGTTAATTGTTCTTTTCCAGGTATCCCTCAGCAAAATAATTGTGCAGAAAGAAAACACATACTTATTTTGGATATTGTACGAACTCTTTTGATTTCTTCCTCTTATTTTGAATGTTTTTAGGGAGAAGTTGCTCTCATTGTAGTCTATACTATCAATTGTATTCCTTTTGTCATAATCTATAATCAAATTCCACATGAATGTTTATGTGGTACTTCACCTAATTATAGTCTTCTTCGTGTTTTTAGGTGTACTTGTTTTGTTTTTCTTCAATCACATGAGCATTCAAAACTAGAACCTTGTGGTTGTTTGTGTTGCTTTCTAGGATATGGTATTGAGCATAAAGGATACAAATGTTGAAATCCTATTTCTAAATGTCTTCACATTTCTCGACATGTCATCTTTTGGAAATATAAAATGTTTATAAAAGATTTCTTAGTTTGAGTTGTCCAATCATCATTCACCATTCTTTACAAATCCTTCTATTGATTTGTTTTTCAATTCTTCTCCATCGCCTACTAACCTTTTTGATACAAGACAAACAAATAATCACTTCTCTACTTTGTCTAAAACATCTACCTAGTTTGCAAACCCTACATCTTAATCCATGCCTCTTATTCCTTATGGTGAGAAATATATTAAAGTATCTCAATCACCTTCGTATCTTCGCGATTATCATTGTTATTTTGCAATTATTTATTTTCATGAACCTTACTCTTATAAGAAAGCTAATATTAATCCTTTGTGCAACAAGCAATGAAAGATGAATTGCAAACCTTAGCTAAAACTCACATTTGGGAAATGGTGGATTTACTAGCTGATAAAACTATGATAGGTTGAAAATAGGTCTACAAGATCAAAATTCATGCATACTGTTTAGTGAAGCGTTACAAAGCTTGATTAGTGGAAAAAGAATTTACTCTGGAGTATAGCATTGATTATGAAGAGACTTTTACCCATGTGGCTTGTCTCACTTCTATTCAAAGTTTTATAGTTGTAGTAGTTGTATGGAAATGGTCATTATTTCAAATGAATGTCAAAAATGTATTTCTAAATAGAGATCTTTCAGAAGAAATCTACATGAAAGTACCTCTTAGTTATAACCACACTCCCGATAAAGTTTATCACCTTCTCAAGGCCTTATATGGTCTCAAAAAAGTCCCTAAAGCATGGTTTGTAAAGTTTAGCTTTACAATTAACAAGTTTAGATTTTTCCCTAGAGCATGATAGAGGATACATTTTTTTTGTTGTTATATATGGATGATATGATTATTAATGAGGAGGATTTATAGGAAATTGAAGAGTTAAAACAATCTCTTAACATGCAGTTTGAAATGAAAGATCTTGGTCACTTGAGTTACTTTCTTGGCTTAGAAGTTTCATTTGACAGTACATGTTATTACTTGACTCAAGCCAAATATGTCATTGATCTATTAACGCATGCCAACTTGACATATAATAAAACTACCAACACTACGTGCATTTTCTGATGTTGATTGAACAGGTGATCCTACAAATAAAAGATTTACAACTGGCTATTGTTTCTTTTTAGGAGATTATCTTATTTCTTAGTGCAGCAAAAAGCAAACCATAGTTTCTTGCTCAAGCACTGAGGCGGGGTATAGGGCTCTTATTAACACTACTTTTGAACTCAATTGGTTGAAATGGTTGTTACACATATGAGGGTCTCCCAACTTAATGCTACAAATATCTATTGTGATATTCAAAGTGTCATCCAAATCGCTTATAATGATGTTTTTCATGAGCGTACTAAACATATTGAAATTGATTGTCACTTTATTTTCCATCATCTTGTTAATGGTACACTTCAAATCTCTCATGTTTCATCTATCGATTAAACAACTGATGTCTTCACCAAGGCAATTTCATGATTTATCTTGCAAACTCAACTTAGTAAATTCATTGCCAACTTGAGTTCGAGGGAGGAGTTAGAATATCTTAGAATATTCTAGTATATTTTTCACATCTTGACCCTTGATTTATGGCTTTAGTTTAGGACTATAATGTTTTACCAACTTTCCTTCCATTTTTGTATTAAACTCATGTGTATATAAACTTCTTCCATGTACCAAGTAAAACAAGAAATACAATATCAATTTCTTCATTGGTAGTAACAGCAGACTCAAGTCTGCAGAAATATTGGACGAAGGCAGGAATTTGCGGCTAAAATCGTGGATCGATGTAGGCAAATTTGGTTTCCAAGTTGAAGGTAGTAGATGCACGAGAAATAGAGACCCTAAACAGATGGAGAGGGAACGACTTGCCTTCTTGAGTAGCTTAATTCCTGCTACAAGAGTCACCATTTGTGAAAAATGAAGGATTATTCTCTTTTGGAGGTGGCAGAGGAAGGGTTTTGTGGGATTTATTATATAGAGTGAGAATTTATGGTTTCAGTAGGGATTTAACAAGCGATTGTATTTTGGTCTTTGGGGTTTAGGCAGTTCTAGAAATTTGGCAAAATTGTGTGTTCCCAATCTTATTCTTATGTTTTATTATTACTATTATTATTATTGGTTTTTTTCTTCTTCTCATTTTAATTTGTCAATCAAATTTTTGACTTGATTTTAAACTCTTCTTTTTGGACTCCCTTCTTATGTTTTTTCTTTTGGCTTGGACAACTCCCATGCATGGTTTTACTAAGCTCAACTCAAATGGCTCTTTCGATTATGGCACTGGTCGAGTTTACTGGTGTGGGTTATTACGAAGTGAGAATGGCTCCTTGATTCGAAGCTATGTAATGAATCTGGGATGTTGTGAGATTTCGATAGCTAAATTGAAGGCTGTCTATGAAGGTATTAAATTGGCTCACTCCTTAAATATCACAAAGTTATTTGTTGAATGTGTTGATAGATGTGTGGTGGAAATGATCCCATTTTGGTCATTTGTTTCTCTTCGAAGGATTTTGATGATATTCGTTTCTCTTATATTTTTTGGGAGGCGAATTATGTTACAGACTACATGGCAAATGAAACTCATAAGTTTAATCAAGGCACTCACATTCTTTATAAGCCTCTAGTTGATCTCTATTATTGGCCTATGCATGACGTGATTGATATTTCTTATAATCGTTAGTTTGGTTTTTTGTGAGCTTAGCTCACCTTTTTGTAACAAAAAAAAATATCTTTTTATATTGTCTTTTATTTTTCTGAAATTATTTTTTGGGTATGACATACCAAATTAAGGTTTTTAAGTTCAATCCCATTTTCCAACCCATGTGTAAAGATAGAAGGGCACAAATTTAAAATTTTAAATCCAGATTTTAACTACCAAATTTAAATATGTATTAAACTTTATTAATTAAAAAACATTAACAAATTTAAAATAATTTTAATATGAATAAAGAAGAAAGAAAATTCTCCAGGCAATCAAGAGTTTGTTTTATGTCAATTTTTGTTCCAATCAAGAGGCTAATTGAAGGTATAGCAAGCAACTTAGCAGATTCCCACATATAATACACATACAAATTACATATAACAAAAGAAATACTCTCTTTGCTTGGCTAACTGAAGGAAGGAAAAGAATGTTATCAGTTACGGTGTCAAATTAGAACCCAATCGCCATGGGGTTTCTGCTGACGGTAAATATACTTGGAAAAATAATAGCTCCACTGGAAAGTAAAAATATCCCATATTAATGTTGCTTTCATCATTGAAGAACCTGTAAAAATTGTAAGCATGCTGTGCCAATCCAACAAAGGTCATTCCCATGTAGAACCAACGACAAAGAACATTTTCTCTGGAGATTCGTTCGAGGTTAAGGAAGATTTTAGGCACAAGAAAACCATCTATCAGCACATCACTAAAAGATTTTCTTCTCATGCTGCTACTGCTGCTATTACTTAGAAAAACTATGGTGATTCCCGCTCCATAAAACAGCAAAGAAACCAGTGAAGTTGCTATCTCATCCTACCATAACTTGTTTTTTCGGCTGTAATCCAATTTTGTTGACCATTTTAGCAGCAACAAACTAAATATCAGGAAGAAAGATATTACAGCAGTCACCACATTGCCAACCTGAAGCCATCTATCAGTACTAATGAGAAAATTATATTCCTCTTCCTCATGAACATGATTTTGCAGAAGCATTGACTCGAAAGCTTGAAGCGATACGAAATATGTAAGCGAAAGCGAGCCTATCGATATCAATGGAAGTGATTGAGGGTTTTTCTTCACATGAAGGTGTTGCATACCTGCAAAAGCACATGTTAGTATGTTGGATATCATAGAAATTGTGTTTTCCAATCCATCACTGTATCTTTTGATCAAACAAAAGAAGAGATTGAATACCAAATTATCTATCAATCTAAGTTTACTAGTGATGTAGACTATAATATAATACTGGTATTCTTTTCTTTTCTTTTCTTTTCTTTTTTATAGGTATTGCCACCAGTGAAATGTGAATTAATCATTAAAAACAAATCATTGGCGAAATTTCCAAATAAAACTAGTGAGCGGAATGAAAGATACAACTTGGAAGCATATTATACATATATCTATTGAAATAAGAAATTGATAGGATTGTTCAACGAATGACAAAAAGCAAAAAGGGTTGCTTCCATAAACCCAAAAAAAACAAAGAGAAAAAATCAAGAAGTAATGAATTTTTTTTTATGGACTTAAAATTTCTAAGTATTTTCGGGTTAGACAATGTCATTCTATCATTGATTCAATCGGTTTCATCATAAACCTAATTAGACAAAAAATTTCCGCATTGGTGCAAGATGTTAAGAGGTCATATTGCCCACTATAGACCCTTTTGGGCCTAAAAGTAAATTAAACAGAAATTGTAATGAAGTGATAGATTCTGCAATTGATAAGCAGCAGAGTGGACAATTGCAGACCTAAAAAAGGCAAAAATTGCAACAAGAAAGTGGGTTTTTATTTTACAAGATTCATCCATTCCCTAAATATCATCATTCATGCCTGATTCCAATCTTTTGGCTAAACCAAACTAGGGTGACAAACTTGATCACAGGATCTCAATATGTGAAGAGATTAGGAGCAAGTTTGGAGAGTAATTGCATGAATAAAGATCAAAGCAAGTGCTGCAAAATGAAGAAAGAAAATTCTGGAAAATAGAAGAAAGGGGCTGACCGTGTTTTTGAATGAAGAACCACTTATCTCATTGATATTTTGGCTATTTATATAGATGGTGATTTACAAAAATTTAATAGGCCCAAATTTGAAGATCATTACAGCCACATTGAACCTAAAATAAAACAAAATATATTTAGGGTCCAAAAACAGAGCTTAATACTGCACATGCTCTCTGTTTTGTTAATTGCAAAAATTCAGACTTAATAAATAAATAAAAAACAAATTGGAGAGGGAGCACTTAGCATCAAACAAAGTAACTTTATCACTCCTCCTTGATGCAAGTGCGGCTGAATACTCCAAGCTTTTCCTCTTAATAGTTCAAATCTTTGTTTCTGCAAGGCTTTGGTGAAGATGTACGTCAATTGATCTTCAGCACAGCAATGAAGAATCTGAAATTCATTTTCTCTTTCGGCTTCACGAATGACATTATATTTGATTTTAATGTGCTTAGTCTTTCCATGAAAGACCGAATTTTTCACCATGGCTACAACTGACTTCTTGTCGCATAGAAGTTCGGTTGTCTTGCATTGCTCAATCTTCAAATTATTCAAAACTTTTTTCAACCACAAAGGTTGACTAACAGCAGCGGAGGCAACAATATATTTGGCTTCAGCCGTTGATTGAGCAACCGAACCTTGCTTCTTTGCCAGAACCAAGAGCAAAGCAATACCCTAAAGTACTCTTCATGTCATCTTGAGATCCAGCCCAGTCACTATATGAAAATCCCAACAACTTCAAAGTTGCTTCCCTTCTATAAAATACGCCATAATCAATGGTGCCTTTAATATATCTCCAGAATCTTTTGGCTGCCTTGAGATGAATCTCTGATGGAGAATGCATAAATCTTGAAAATACACTAGTAGCACACATATATCCGGCTTTGTAACTGATAGATACAACAATGAGCCAATCAAGCTTCTATAAATTATAGCATCTACCAAGTTAGAACCATCCTCCTCCTTCAATTTTCCTCCTTGGACTGCTGGTGTGCTTACTGATTTGCATTTACCAAAGCAAAATTTCTTTACAATTTCATCAGCATATTTCTTTTGAGAAATGAAGATTCCATGAGGTTTTTGAACCACTTCAATTCCCAAAAAATATGACATTTTCCCAAGGTCTTTCATTTCAAAAACTTGTTGCATTTGACTTCTGAATTTATTAATTGACTCCATATTGCTACCAGTCAAAAGCAAATCATCAACATAAATCGAAACTATGAGTCTCACTTTTTTGTTGTTTGACATACAAAAATGCTTCATTGCAGCATCTTTCAAATCCCAAATTCAATAAATAACCATCTATTCTAGCTTACCAAGCTCGTGGTGCTTATTTCAAGCCATAAAGAACTTTCTTCAGCAAATATACCATATCTCCACCTTTTCTAAAGCCTCTAGTCTGCTCCACACAGATTTGTTCTTCAAGATATCCATTGAGAAAGGCAGATTTCACATCCAATTGAAATACCTGCCATCCTTGATTTGCTGCAATTGCAAGAAGCGATCTGATGGTATCAAACCTTGCAACGGGTGCTAAAGTTTCAAAGAAATCAACTCCTTGTTGCTAAACGTATCCCTTCACAACCAACCTTGCTTAATGCTTATTGATTGTACCATCAGAATTCAATTTTAATTTGAAGACCCATCTAGTTCCAATCACTTGTCGGTAGGTCTTGGCATAAGAACCCAAGTATCATTCTTTTCAATCATATAGAGCTCCTCCTCCATGGCAGCTATCCATTCATGTGATTGCAAGGCATCATCAACACCCACTAGTTTCAACACAGCTACATTGCACCTGCTATATATAGCTTCAAGTGACCTGGTGCCTCTCATAGCAAAATCATCATCTGATTCTTCATTTTCTATGACCTTATTTTGTTCTTAGGGATTTGGACCGTGATCTACAATCGGCAAAGAGGTCACGTGTGCCATTTTGCTCCAATCCCACGCACCATTGTCATCAAACTTCACACTTCTGATTACATAAATCAGTGTGAGTTAGGATTCAAAATTCTATAGCCTTTAGAGACACTGCTATATCCAATGAACACTCCAATTTCAGATCTTAGATCCAACTTATCTCTTTTAGCTTCTGGAACAAGAGCATAACAAATGCTGCCGAACATTTTAAAGTGAGTTATTAAGGGTTTGATTCCTGTCCATGCTTCATATGGAGTTTTGCCTTCAGGCTTCAATGGCTCTTGTTGGCAATCTATTTTGTAGGTAGACAACAGTGATCACGGCCTCTGCTCAGAGCACCTTAGGCAAAATTTTCTCAAAAACGAGACACCTTGTCATATTCACATTGGACCGGTTCTTTCTTTCATTTACACCATTCTGTTGAGGTGTATAATGATTGTGAGTTGATGAACAATCCCTACCTCTTAAAGAATTTTGGAACTGAGTGGAAGTACATTCAGTCCCATTTTCGGACCTTAAGGTCTTCATAAGACAGCCACATTGCTTCTCAACTTCAACTTTAAACATCTGAAACACACCAAAAACTTCAGATTTCTGTTTAAGAAAATAAACCCAACAAAACCTTGTTAAATCATCAATAAAGATGAGAAAATATCTGATGCCATTATAGAATGAGGCACCCATGGGTCCGCACACATCAGTGTGTATAAGTTGGAGCTTTTTAGTAGCTTTCCATGCTTGATTCATAGGGAAAGGCAATTGAGTCAACTTTCCCAATTAACAAATTCCACAAACATAGAGCTTTCATTCGTATATGGCATGTCAATCACAATCTGCTTTTCTTGAAGCAATTTTAAAGATTTATAATTAGTGTGGCCTAAACACTTATGCCAAAGGCATGTTTCATCTTCAACACCAACAAAAGCTTTAATTTCAGCCTGTTTCAGATCTAAAGGAAAGTTTCTCTCACTCATTTTAACTGAAAAAAGCTTTACACCAGCTGGATCAACAATTTCACATGTTTTGGCTTTGAATAACAAAGAATAATTCTTGTCAAGCAATTGCCCAACACTAAAAAGATTCTGATTAATTTCTGGAACATACAAAACATCTGTTATAAGCTTCACACCCGAGGGAGTTAGTACAAAACATCTGTTATAAGCTTCACACCCGAGGGAGTTAGTACATATGGTGAGTGCAGCCACTATCAATAAGCCGCACTTCAGAGTATTGGGCTGCCACAAAACACTCTCTATTAGCAGCAGCAAAGAATTTTTCTTCATGGCAGTTAATATCTTCAGTGGCTTGAGCTGGCTGGGCTTGAGGTTGCTAATTTTGAGTTGATCTACACACCTTATCCACATGCTCATATTGTTTACAAACCTTGCGTTGAACTCCAGGTATGTACCAACAAAATTTTTTTGTATGATTAGTCTTTTAGCATTCTCCCTCTGTTGTACAGCTGATTCTTCTTCTCCTTGCCCTTTCTTCCGTTATTTTGTTTCTTTGTTGCTCTTTTGAGATGCAACAAGAGCACTTTCAGCTTCACTCTACCCCATTCTAAAGGCTTTTCTTTGTTCCACAGCTTGAAGAGCAATGGATAGCCCAGTCAAAGTGAGTTGAGACATATCCCAATTGTCTTCAAAAGAAGTAATTTTGGATTCAAATTTCTTTGGAACAGTTACCATCACCTTCTCCACAATTCTTTTCTCTTCCATTACTTCCCTAAGCAACCTAATTTGATTCACAATCTTCATTACTCTATCTATATACTCCTTCACCTTTTCAGTCTCCTTCATTCTTAGCATTTCAATCTCCTTTCTCAAGTTAAAATTTTGCATTTGTCTTGTCTTTTTCACTCCCTCGAAATTCTAGTTTCAGCTTATCCCAAACTTCTTTAGAAGTCTCACATGCCATGATTCTTGCAAAAATTGATTTTAACAGCCCACACATGGTAATTTTCACCATTAAAGACTGGTGGTGAAAGAGAGATGCTGTCGGTGGCCATAACCAGGAAGATCCAATGTTTAGGGTTTGGAATTAGTGGGTGAAGTCGTTAATTTTCTCTCAAAAAAAGGTCCCCTCGCAAAAATCTATTCCTGCTCTGATACCTATTGAAGAGATTAGGAGCAAATTTGGAGAGTAATTGCAAGAATCTTTATTAAAGCAAGTGTCGTAAAATAAAGAAATAAGGACCTGATCGTTTTTTGAAAGAACTGCTTCTCTGATTGATATTTTGGCTATATATATATATAGTGATTTACAAAAATATTCCCAAATTTAAAGATAATTACAGCCACATTTTATATAATTTTTTTGATTTAATAAACCCATTTTTTTAATATTATATATTACTTATGATGAATTATGATTCACTATTTAATTAATTAAATCAGATACATAAGCTGTATAATAATCAGCAAAAGGGCAAAAAAAAAAAAAAAAACTTGAATACATCAAAATCTTGGCATGTATCCTCTCTATTATCTAATTTTAACATGTAAATAAAATAACAAAAATTTAAAGAACTTATATATATTAGAAAATTTCAACTCCAACAGCATTGTTGGTTTCTTTGGTTGGATTTAGCAATAACTTGCGTTGATCACCCTCAGTATACATGTCCAAGCAAATCACACACACTCCATCTGCCGTATAATTGAAACAAGGAAGATTCTCCACTTTCTCTTTAGTGATAAATTTTCTCTCGCATATTGTCACCACTATATAGAGTTGAACTGCTACCATAAGGGCAACGACTATTAAATCGATCAAAAGTTTCACAGTGTCGAATTCCATCTTCAACAATTATATAAACCTAACCAACAAAAACGTCTTCAGTAAGTGTTTGATGAGAGACTGAACGAGTTAAATTTATATTCATAGGGCCTGAATTCTCCTAATCATAATAGAATATAAAGTTAGCTAGTATTCATATCCTTCTAGAATTGGATGACTAGAACTAAAAGGAAGTGGTGTGAGCCTAATGCAAATAGCGCACCCATATACTATGGTGATTCGAGTACTATTGTGACTTGTACTGCGATAGTAGTTGGGTTTTGTGAAATTTCTAATGGAAACTATTTATTAGACCAATTATGTATAACATGGGTTCCTTCCCTTTAAGATCTCGAGTTTGGATTCTAGCTATGGAGCATCTTCAAAAACTTGAAATGAAGCGTTTTATGAACCTGAAAATTTTCAGCATTTGAGTAATTTGGCAACATCAGATAAAAAGTTCCCTGTAATTGATCAGAACTTATCAATATACAACAAACAAGGTAAGTAATACTTTAACTTATCCTCGTATAATTCCTCCTGTAGATCTCTGTGACAAAATGAAACCACCACCACATGTCTGCTGCAAATAAATTATTGCTGCAAACACAACACCTTCCAATATGAAAATGACTTCCCATAGAGAAAACGGGAGAGCATAAGTATAAGCCTCATAAAGATTATACACATGGGGTAGCAATTGGATCAAAGTGGTACCAATATAGAAAGAACGTGACAGAACATTTTCTTTTGAATCCCTGAAAATGTTCAGCAGAATTTGAGGCAACAGAAAACCATCCAACACCACTTCTCCACATGTTTTCTGATCGAGCCCTTTTTCGCCCCAATTCATAAGCAGAGCAATTAATACCATTGCAGCATAAACTAATACAGAAACTGGTAAAGTATTTTTCTCAGAAAGCCACAAACCTTTATGCCTTTCATCACTGAATCTTGCAATCCATGTTAGCTGCAATAGATAGAACTGGAAAAAGAAAGCGGCCATTTGAACTAAGTATACGATCACCTCATTCACTTCGAGAGATCCCCCAATGCCAAGAAAATGATGTTGTTGATCACCATTTTTCAAGAACAATGAGCCCAAGTTTACCACAAGGGCAAGTAGGTGCCCCAGAGAGAGTATTGAAAGCATAAAAGCTGAAATCAAAGGAAGAACCTCTGGTTGCCTTTTCGCATGCAAGCATTGCAATCCGACAAAAACACAGGCCAATGTGCTAGATATAAGAGAAATACCAATCTCCATATCCATTCTCCAAAAGATATTTTTAGCTCGAATGATTGAATATGCAGCTGAAGATGTTTCCAAGGGATCAAAGTAAAGAGGATCTGATTTTTCGCGCATACTTTCAATCCTTCCCTTAATGTAACCCTCTTTCTCTAATGGAGGAAACTGAAATTTCAGCAGGATTTCACAATCCAAGCTATCTGTCTGATTTTCTTTTTCAAGATTCCTGCAGCCTATCATACACAAGCTTCCTGATTTTTCATTATAAATCCCTTCAGCAGAAATCTCAACCTCATTAAGAAATGAAGATCTAGCAAGGAGAAAAATGCCTTCACCAACATTTTCACCAGGTAGCATCGTGATTCCTATCCTGTAGCTCATATTCACTAAACTGCTAAACTTTGCTTCAACTGCAGAATTTGCAGGCCTTAATCTCGAGAACAATTCTTCGTTCGAATGTATCTTGTAAAATTGATCACCAACAGAGAATGGAATTGCAGAACCCCATGCCACTTTCCCTTCAGAACTGTTAACAGACATGTCGAATCGCATATGAATCGAATTCCCAGTTGGGTATCTCTCCCTGTTATTTAGTGTTCTTGTGCATGAATTCTTCACTCTATCAGTTTCAGTATACTTGTACTTGAGACCGGGAACGGCCACTATACGATTCTCTGAACTGTAAAATGTGATGTTGTCGAAATAACCAGGATCTTTCAGTGTCTTGCTATTCCATATTTTCCCTACGACATTACTGGTCTCTCTGATTGACAATGTAGCAGAGAAGCTCAAGCTCATCCTTATCGAGCAATCTGCAATACGAGCATCAGCCAGAGATTCTGCAACATTCAAGAATCTGCAAGCAACAATTGATAGTTTCTCCTCACTCCAATATCCTTCTCCAACCAATGTTGTGTTAGGATAAAAAGGATGGTAGAAACCAATAGAATTCATCTTAAAAAACTCCACCACAACTCGCAATCTTCGTTCTTCATCCGAACAGGCAAACCCACTGATGAATATAGTAGGAGGCACATAAACACCAAAAGGGGTGCAGTTGTTTTCAGAATCACAACTTCCTTTATATTTCAAATTAAATCCATTCGGTGGCCACCACCCTTCATTACAGAAACTGGGTCCAGGCATTGATGAAGTTAAGGACAAATTCTGGACAACATCAAATCGTTTAGGAACCAAAGTGTACTCATAATTAAATTGAGGAAGCATCAAGATTGAGATAGGTTCAAAACTAGAAGAACCATCACTAGAATTGAAGCACTCTAAAGTTCCACTGATAAGACTTGAAACATTGCTTGAATTCTTGATATTTTCAAGCTTAAGAATAGCATTAACATGAGGAAAAACACCATCTTTCGATCTACTCGAACCGATCATACAAAGCTTACCTGAAGATTCTGACCAAAACCCATCTAGCCAGAGCCTTATCAGGGTTTTCCCCATTCCACGCGTCAAACTTCTACCATAACTAGATATGTAAGGCTCTGGAAAGAGAAAGTCTGCTTCCACTTTAAGCACACCATTAGAGCTGGTATAATAAGAATTGCGAGTACGAAAAACAAAAGTTTTTGAGAAACTGGAAGAGGTTTGGTTGAAAATTGCTCTACCACCTCCATAGCCAGTGTGGAATCGGCCTAGTGGAAGTGAGAGATTTGTATTTTTCTTAGGAGTAGATTCTGGGACGATCGAAGAGCAATGTTCGGAGTATGAGAATTCAGTTGCATAGCATATAGCAGAGTTTAAAGAAAGGAAAGACAAGAGAAGCAAATGGGTGAAAGAATGAATAACCATTGGCTTCTTCATTTTGTGAGAAGAGCAGAGCTGCACTTTTGATAAATTCAAAAGTAAACAGCAGATAGTTGCAGTTGCAGAGAAACTGCCTCAACCTTAAGTATGTCTGTATGAAAGATGGCATCCTTAAAACAAAGACAAGTCTTTAAAAGAAGAACTATACTATCGAAGCATAAATTTACTCTGAACGTTTGTCGTATAATGCCGGCTAATCTTGCATAATAGTAAAGCTTGACACAAAACTCTTCTCCCTCGTTAAAAACATAGCAATTGCCGCCTTGAAAATTCTGGGACAATGTTGACGAGAAATCCAACTTTCAATTAAGAAATAGCGTAGCAAGTCAGCATCAAGAACCAATTAAAGAAGGGAATCATGAACTGAGTTATCATCAAAATCAAACTGAAGAAAAAACAGAAAATCAAATACATGCAAAATAGATTTGAGTCAACCCATCATAAGTTTCTAAACCATTTTTCAACACACATTTTGATTTTGATTTTCATAAAATGGAAAAATCATAATGTTATATATACACATATATAGACTAGACGGTGCAATGAAAATTTCAAAAGTTGAAGTCATAAACTTGTTCATCCCTTTTATACTGTCTCTCCTTCTTGGGAAGTTGTCAGCATTCAGAAACGGTGGTAAAATCTTCTTCAAATGAACATTACAATAATATTTCAAATTTTCGATAATTTGAAACCATTGTTATTGTCGATCAAAATTTTAAAATAACAAGATCTCCCTTTTCTATCCCTTGTACGAATGAAAAAAGGACAAAGGCAAAACAATCAAATAAATAGACCTTCAAGCAAATAATAAGATTTATTTAAAAAACAGCAGCACTTCTGGTTAAAATATTTCAATTAGACCCCAGAAAATAGATAACTTTTAAGTTCAACCTTTACTTCAACTTTAAGTTCAACCTTTACTTCTATTAAACCTACAGCAATCAATTTGATGATTTGGAACGAGATTGCAAGACAGAAGTTCTATATAACAGCATACATACAGCCGCAGAAATAAAGGTTTAGAGATAAATTGAAAAATGAATTAGATTATTTACTCATAATTGACATCACCTTCATTATCTGACTAGAAATCAGATAAGATTTTAGTCTTCATCCTCCCACCCTCATCCAATTTACACCTTTGTACAATTTGAAAATTGTAACTTAAAGTCTTAAACGTCCTAGGAAAGAAACATATAAATCTCCATGACTGAATTTTGAACTTTTCAATGTAAATTAGAGATCTACAATGCAAGCGTGACATGTTAAGACGCTTTGCATCATGTTCCAAAACTCCTCAGCAATAACTTATTCATATTGCGGCCTTTGGCATGTTACTCGATTATTGTTCCCTCCTTTCGTCAAAATTTGGAATTTCTCACAGTCGATTCCAATCAGTGAAAACTCTTTCAAAAGCAGGTCAACACATGCTGGTAACGAGTCCTTAAAACTTGTTGAGCAGCTCTTGTCACCTTCATCGACATCCTGAACCCCACCTTTGACCAGACACCCCACCTGAGCACCATCCATATATGCTTTGCATGCCACCAGAATATCATGAGCATACTTGTGGAAATGACCCACAACAAAGTCCTCAAAATGCTGCAATCAACAAATTCTGAAATTTAAGGTTTTGAATGTAAAACAAAGAAATGTTCAAGTCTATGACAATTTCCTAGAAAACACAAATCATGTATAGAGGTAACAATTGGCCCAAAAACATTTGCAAATTGTCTTCTAATGTTTAAACTATAATAATTACAACCCTGAAAATAAATTTCCCTCGGTGACACTGAATCTTCCAGATATTTGTGTTAATACTGCCCAAGGTTCATACATGTCTGTCAATGTATTTAAAACATGCTTCTTCCTGAGATGGTTACCAGAACAATTGAGATTTCAAGTCATATCCATCTCATAAAACCAGTAAATGATTGCAACCTAAAAGTTAGAATGGTTAAAGGAATACTACCTTTGGTGGCCTCCTCATAGCATAAGTCATTGTCTTCAGCGATAACATAAATGTCCTCTCATTGTATTGTTGTGATTGCTTTTGACCATTTGCTGAACCACTCATAGATTCATATCCCGGCTCATTAAAGAAGGGCTTTTGATTCAATATCAACGCTTGTATAGAGACAAGCACTTGTAGCACAGTTGAAACACCAGGCAGCCACTTCTCGTTTTTGTTACCATGCCAGGTGCCAAGAAGGCTAAGGCATACCTTCCCACAACAGTACAAGTTTGGGTTGAGTCGAAGACCACCAGAATGATAGTGGACATTCTAGCAAACAAATTACCAATGGTGAGACTGAAAATTTCCTAAAGAGCAAGTAAAGCACAACCGTAAACAAGTTATCACATACTGGAGGTACATCGGGATAACCACTGGGGAAGAAAACATCAAAGAAAAAGAGACCATCATGGTAGGGAGTACCCTCTGCTCCAATAATTACTGCCCTCAATAGGTCCATCCTCGATTCATAAACACGAACAAAAATCGTACCTGATGGCAGAACAAAAATTGGTAAAGGAAAGGTAAGAAATGTTACCATAAAAAGCATGGGCAAGACACAAGTCTTTATGCACGGGACAACAGATATCCAAAAAAACATAACTTTATCTATTTCTTTTTATCAATTATCCTAAAAGTTTCAGTAAGAAAAGTTACTAATGAGAAGACATAATTAGGCAGTTGCCATCATATACTCCACACTGAAGGTCTTGCCAAATAGCAAAAGGAGAGACACCAGCATACTAAGTTGGGAATCCCAAACCTTCTAGCAGCCAGTAAAATCATTGTTTAATTTTGTTTTTGTACTCGTAAACTAAAAGTATAGAGCACCATTTATAATCTCAGAGATGATGCAAAGAGGCAACTTCAAGGTGGAAGTAAGTAGAAAATGTATTTTACTATGCAAACATTTATCAAATGCCTGAATGTAACTCCTGATTTGGGTTCTAACAGACGCAGAACTAAATAAAATGCATTGCATATTTTATGGTTAAAAAATTATCGCATAATTTACTCCATAAATAGTTGTACTCCAGGGATCCTCCCACATCAGCATTACAAAATGATGGAGTTTCATGGACCTTAACTGATATGGAAACCATTATTTTGTTGCTTCTTTCACGGGCAACAGAAAAACTATCAAATGCTATGTAAGAAAAATAGATGAAGTGAAAAGACTATTCTACAACTCGAGATCATTTGATATTGGTAGGATATTTGAAAATTCCAATAGCAATCACAATCGTTAAGTTATGAAATAAATAACAGGGAAAAATGAAAGACAAGAGTGAAAAAAAAAAAAAGATTGACAAGTAAATTCGGCATAAACATAAATATGTGGATATAAGTTTTGCTTATTTCTAATTTTTTCACTATGTAGCTGATATATAATTCAAGGGGCCCAGCTCAGACAACCTATAAATTTGGTTTTTACTCACAATTTCAAACATTAATACATATAAGAAAGGATAGGAGATCTACCAAAGTGATTGCTAATCTCATGTGCAAACTGAAAGCATAGAAGTACCTGGTAAGTCATTCTCTAGGATTTTCCATTCCTCCTGAATTCTTTTTGCCCAATTCTTGGAAGGCTGGGAGAAAGATGGAAAAAAGAATAAATGAAATAGAATTAAATTTGAACAGAACATCAAATTGCATGAAAAATAAAAAAGAAAGGATTACCTGCTTCACTGAAGAACCATTAGAAGCATAGTGATGATCTGAAAAGTCTTCAACAGTATCAAACTGCTTAAAAAGTTGGTACTTTCTCAGACTGTCATCTATGTTTACATTTTTTGGAGTTCTGGCTACACCTTCAGACGGATTGTGCGCAACATGAAATGGATCATAGGAATCCGAGTAACTTGTATAGTTAGGAATAGCGTGTGAAGCTTTTAATTTAGATTTGAAATAAGACATTGATGGACACACTTCGGTATCCATTTTTGTAAGAAGACTTGGCCAAAAAGGATAATTTGTACCACCTTTGTTGTTCACAAGTGATGCAGTATATTCTTCCGCATACAATGGATCTTTATCGAAAGAAACTGGCGCTTTGTGCAATTGACTTGCAAAATTATGATTAGTTGAACTCGTTGAAGTAACAGGCATGTGTTTCCTAAACAGAGCTGTATTATTTGCAATGCTGGCTCCATGTTGTGAAGCAGTTGGTTTCTTCTTACTTTGGGAAGTGTGCAGATATGACCAGGGGGAGGATAGGTCAGCTCCAGATGCATTGCCTGAAGAATCCACAGCAATTTGGAAACCTGAACTATTCATTGAAGCCAGCTTCTTGCTTCCCTCAGAATTTTTAAATGCCCATGAATCCAGAGCATTTAAATTCTTTAGATTCTTCATATCCGACGAATCACTTCTACTAACAGTCTTTTTTGCCTTATGAACTGAATCCAGCAAAAACAGAATGGGTGCCTCCACACCAGGAGGGATATCCACATTATCGAAATGGGCTTGTAAATATGCATACTCATCAAAATCCATGAAGTCATCAGAAGTTATATCAATATACTCATTTTTATTTAGCAAATCAGAACTAACACCATCTGTGATGCTTGGTTTATGCGATCCTGGGGCAGAGCTTTCAGAAGGATTGAAAAGAAAATTGGCAAAAGCATCCTAGAGAAGAAAAATAACATGAAATGTAGACGAAAGTAAAGCATAAGATAATTGAAAGAAGAAAATCATTGTATCTCTATTGTACCTTGGTCTGATTGTAAAAATTAGAATTATCTTCTATAGCTTTCCCTTTATTCTTTGTGTCAACTTTCTCATCAAGGATCATGACATCAGGAGCATCTACATCATTGTCAACATCAATTACTTCCCCAAATATAACCTACAAGAAGTTAATCATTCACAATTATACTATCTTATTGATAATATGAAATCTGCTGACAAAAGCACAGTTAGTAAAATTGTGCATTGTGCCTAAGGTGCAAGGCAAATCCAGGGCCAACACCTTTCTAAATCCTTATGGAATGTGGATGTTACCCACATAACTATACTTTCTATACTTGGGGCTCTAGAAGCTAGAAGCTTAAGGTCAAGAGCAATCTGTTATATCGATTTATCTTTGTTCTAATTTTGATAATTCTAGATGAAGAAAATGTGACATCAATGAATTTCTTTCTCCCAAAGATAGGAAGGAGTAACTATCTGGGACCGTTGTTGGTCCTCACCAATCCAGAACTCTGCTCTACCATCATAAAATAAATAAAAAATAAAAATAAAATAAAAAAAACATTTTGAACATGCTAATAAGCCCATTCATGCTCTACCATCATAGCATAAAAGACAACATCTAATATTAAGCACTTCAGATCGATCCACACTTTTAACTAGTAAGAGTTGGTAAGTCAAGAAGAAGCACGTTCAAAGTCTATTTTATCAAAGCAAAGTGACTTAAAACCAAAGTCAGGGATTTCATACACTATCCGATTGAAACCATATGAAAAGCAATGAGACAAATGGGAAAAAAAACTGCAATTCCATTTACTATTGGCAGCATCAAACATAAGATCAATACCAAAAAAAAATCCCAATTCAATAAGAACTAAAACCACAAACTCGCATGAAAACCAAATAAATAATGAACTAGCCTAACTTCTGGGATTTCTTAAGAATTCAACAATGGCTAAGATAGTATGATAAACAATTATAACCTTGAAAAAGATCAGTCATACTTCAACCAAAATTAAAACCTATAAAATCTATTAACAATTTATTATAAAAAATATGAAAAAAAAAATTAAGTCACTAGTATCAGTCAAAACGGAGTCATTTCAGCTAAATTCAATTACGCTATTTTTTACTGTTCAAAACAAAATAAAAAAATTTGAAAGGAAACAATGAAATCGATAAAACGAAAACTAAGCGATCAACAAGAGAAATTGAATCAAAACAAGCCCTAAAGAAACGGCTTTCGATAAAGAGAAATGACGGATCATCAGTAGAGGAAGGGGAGGAAGAAAAGCTTTCGTTTCTGGTATTCCACAAAAGAAAAAAAAAAAGACCTGTTTGAGTTTAGGCTGTTTGTTAGCGCGAAAAGCCGGAGGAGGGATCTCGATCACGTCGGGCTCCATCAGTAATCGCCTGCTTGAAGAGAGAGAAAACAAAACTTTCAGAGGAAGCTTAAGAAGAAGTGAATATAGAAAGAGAGACGGACTTAGAGTTTTGAGGAATGACTAAAGACGGTAACGGCGGCGGCTGCATGATGAGGGATCGGCTCTCCAGTGAAGAGTTTAAGAGAAAAGAGAGAAGCGGCTCGGTCTTAGCGGCATGAGCTGAGTATGGTTTGGTTCGTTAATTAAAATGTATTGAGAACAGAGAAAGAGAGAGGAATTTGGTTCATTTGGTTGCATTTTGAGGGGTTTTGGTTCGCGCCTATCTAATGGATAGAGTCTGACACCAAGATTGACTTCCTTCTATTTTATTAATTAATTATTTTCCTATTAAAAAAATATTTTTATTAGTCAATTTATAAATTTTTTTCAATGAATTATCTCTTTTGAAAATTTATTTAACTTGCTTTTTACCTATGAGTTCGATTTAGATTTTAATAGACTCTTTTAAATATTAAATTTATTCAATTAATTTTGAACTTATTTCACTTTTATTCATCAAATGAATTTTTTTAATATTTAATTAATAATAATTCAGAGAATTTCGAAATTGATTCTAATTTATTTTCTTACAAATATGTTTAGCTAGATTTTTTTATTTTTAATTTAAAATAAAATATTTTAAAATTTTAAAACAAAATATGGAGACCTCTGAATTAAAGGAACATAATCAATTTTGAAATATAGCATGATTTAATCATATTTAATTAAAACGTGCTAAATTTAATCTTTCATTTTATTTCACCCCAATAAATTCAAAATATAAAATGATTTTCAAAAAGTAAAAAACAAAAAAAAATTGTTTTTAGAAAAACCAAAAATAGAAAAATATAATGATAATGAACTCATTAAATGCATTTTTAATTAATGCATATTTATAAAACATATACAATTTAATTAATTGAATAAATTTTTAATTAAAAGATTAAATTATTGAGAATTAGTAATAATTTTGAATAAAGATTAAACAAAACAAGAAGAAATCTAGACCAAATACAATTCAGAGTTTAAAATCCAAACAATACTATTAATATATAATTTGATTCTCCATATAAATCCATAAATCAATTAATTGAATATATTTATAATTGGGAAAATATAATCTTACTAATTTATAAAGCATATGGATAAAAAATATACGTTCTTTATTTATTTTATTTCATATATTGTCATACCACATTATGGTTTATCTAATTCTCTTTTTGCTTTTTCCACATCATCTACACCTTTTTTTTTATTAAAAATATAAGTTTTCTTAATCATCTTTCTAACTTGTTGCTTTCCTCGTACTACTTCTCATTAAATTATTGCACTATGTTCTTGTTCAACTTCTCCTTACCCCATCTGAAAAAAAAAAAAACAAAAACAAAACTGCTAATTAAAATTTATCAATAATTTCATTTAAGTCTCGCTTTTTATTTTGTGAGAAAGATTTTCTACATTGTTTAGTATGTGCCTATGAAAATTTTGATTAAAAAAATATAATAAATAAACTATTTTTAAGGGAGATGATTTCCTCTTTTCAAAGAGAAAACATTTACCATATATTTACAATTTTATTAAAAAAATAAAACCTATAAGAAAATTATACCATTATTTATCTATAATTAGTATTTTAACCATGCATTTCCTATTAGTTTCGAAATTTTTTTGATAATTTTGGGTTGATTTCATTGATAATTTTGAACTTATTATTGAATCTTTAGAAGTCCCTAAATTTTAATTTGTAACTTAAAAATCCTCAAATTTATCATTTTATAACACAATAATTCTTATATACTAATATTTATGTGTTGGAAGTCTTTGTGGATTCCTCATATGTGGAACCCATATAAATGAAAACAAAAATATATATATATATATATATATATATAGAAAAAAAACAATTGAGAGCTTTTCAATCTGAGAGAAAATTAATAGAGAAAAAAATATTTGTTATTTTTATTCTCATATTTTTAAAAGATTGTGAGTTATGAGTTGTGAGTGTTTGTAAATACTTTATAATTTTTCTTTCTTTCAGTAAAAGATTTGCAGTAGATTGGAGACATAAGCATAATTGGTCGAACTTCGTTATCAATTTTGTGTGTCTTATTATTCCTCATTTATCTCATTCTTCACAAATCTAATTATAAGGAAATTTGTGTAATTTTCCAACAATTAGTATCAGAGCTTTGGTTGTGTTTTTCTGTCTTTTTTTGGGAGATTACTATTCATGTGAATTGTCCACAGAGGTGTTCTAATACACGGTGGTTTACAGGAATTGTGAGAAATGATCCAAAAGAAGTCAGATTCGAGTGGGAGCGATGACCGCAGACAAAGAAATGTGAAAATTGAGAAGTTCGATGGAGAAAACTTTGGCTTTTGGAAAATGTAAATTGAGGATTATTTGTATCAAAGAAGTCTGTATCAACCTCTCTCAGGGAAGAAGCCAGAGGCTATGAAGGAAGAAAACTAAAATCTTCTCGATAGACAAGCTCTTGGTGTTATTCGATTCACGTTATCCAGCAGTATTGCTTTCAACATAGCAAAGGAAAAGACCACGATAAGTCTTATGGCGGCTCTCTCTAGTATATATGAGAAGCCTTCAGCCTCAAACAAAGTGCACCTGATGAGGCGCTTGTTCAACTTGCGAATGACAGAAGGCGCATCGATAACTCAACATCTCAATGAACTCAACACAGTCACAACCCAATTGAGTTCGGTTGGAATTGAATTTGATGAAGAAGTACGAGCATTAATACTTTTGTCTTCTCTACCAGAAAGATGGAATGTTACTGTCACGGTTGTGAGTAGCTCGTCAGGAAGCACTAAGTTGAAATCTGATAATGTTCGTGATCTGATTCTCAGTGAAGAGATCCGACGGAGAGAGTTGGGTGAATCATCAACCTCTTCAGTTTTGCATACAAAGTCAATAGGAAGAAATTCAACCAGAGGCAATGGACGGGGTAAATCGAACTACCAAAGTAGATTAAAGGATATGAGGTCCAAATCCATGAATCCCAGTAATTCCTATAGTTCGAATTGTGGGAAAACTGGGCACTACAAAAATTAGTGCAAGAATGCACTGAAGAACTAGAAAGCAAAGGTAGAGGCAAATGTTGCTTCCACCTCTGGAGGCAATGATGCATTGATATGTTCTTTGGAAAGCAAAGAGGAGTCTTGGGTGTTAGACTCTAGAGCATCGTTCCATGCTACTTCATAGAAAGAATTCTTCAAAAGGTATATCCCCAGAAACCTTAGAAAGGTATATCTTGGTGATGATCAACCTTGTGCTATTATTGGCAAATGTGTAGTAAAGATTAAGTTGAACGAATCTGTTTAGGAGTAGAAGGATGTCAGACATATTCCTGACCTGAGAAAAAACTTAATCTTAGTAGAGTAGTTGGCTAGCGAAGGCTACACTACGATCTTCCATAATGATAATTGGAAGATTTTAAAGGGAGCAATAACGATTGCTCGAGACAAAACGAGTGGCACTCTTTACATGACAGAAGAAGCATGTTGGTCGATCACAGTTACAGCTTGCAATGAAAATCTCAATCTATGGCACCAGAGGCTAGGCCATATAAATGAAAAATGGATGAAGATTATGCATTCAAATGGAAAACTTCCAAGTCTACAGTCAGTAGAGATAGACATGTGCGAAGATTGTATACTTGTAAAGCAGAAAAAAGTCAACTTTCAGAGAAGTGGCAGAACCCCAAAGAAAGAAAGGCTAGAGCTTGTTCACTCTGATATTTGGAGACCAACGACTGTCTCATCCATTGGTGGAAAATACTATTTCATAACTTTTATCGATAATTACTCTCGGAAGGTATGGGTTTACTTTCTAAAATATAAGTTTGAAGTGTTTGAGGCTTTCAAAAGATGGAAAGCTATGATTGAAAATGAGACATGACTGAAGATTAAAAAACTCATAACTGACAATGGTGGTGAATATGAAGACACCAAATTTCAGAAATTCTGCTATGAGCACGGTATTAGAATGGAGAGAACCATGTCAATCACACCTCAACACAATGGTGTAGTTGAGCATATGAATCGAACATTAATAGAAAGAGTCAGAAGCATTCATATACAGTCAGGTCTACCAAAACAGTTTTGGGCAGAAGCAGTCAACACAGTTGCTTACTTAATCAATCGAAAATCATCAGTTCCATTGGAGCACAAAATACCAGAGGAGGTATGGAGCCAAAAAGAGATAAAACTGTCACATCTAAAAAATTTTGGGTGTGTAGCATATGTGCATATCAGTGATCAAGAAAGAAATAAGTTTGATCCCAAATCTAAGAAATGCACCTTCATCGGCTATGGTGAGGATGAGTTTGGCTACCATATTTGGGATGATGAAAATAAGAAAGTGATCAGGACTAGAGATGTAATGTTCGACGAAAGGGTGATATACAAGGACATGCATAAAATAGTCTCTGGCAGCTCATAACAGAATGAGCTAGTATTTACAGATGCAGATGATGTCCTCGATAGTTCTATAATGGAATTGATTGTAGCAAATCTTCCTCTAGAGGAATTTGTTGAACAAAGCAATGCGCAACAGTTCAACACACCGCAACCTCCTACTCCAGCTCCTATATTGAGAATGTCTTCTCGGCCTCATGTGCCTAACAGGAGATACATAAAACTATATATTATTGATTGATAGAGGGGAACCTGAATGCTATGATGAAGCTTGTCAGATTGGAGATGCTAGTAAGTGAGAGATTTCCATGAAAGACAAAATAAAGTCTCTGATCTCCAACCAGACACAGGAACTAGCTAAGTTGCCCATAGAGAATAAGACACTTCATAACAAATGGGTGTATCGGGTAAAAGAAGAGCATGATGGTCTCAAGAGATACAAAGTCCGACTTGTTGTCAAAGGATTCCAGCAGAAGGAAGGAGTTGACTACACCGATATTTTTTCTCCCGTTGTGAAGCTCAATAATATCATAACAATATTGAGTATTATGCTTATTGAAGATCTTCATCTTGAATAGTTGGACGTGAAAATTGTATTTCTTCATGGAGACTTAGATGAAGAAATATACATGCATCACCCAGAAGGTTTCTTAGAAAAAGGGAAAGAGAACATGGTGTGCATACTTAAAAAGAGTTTGTATGGCCTAAAACAAGCCCTGAGACAGTGGTACAGAAAGTTCGACGACTTCATGCACAAAGAAGGTTTTTAGAAGTGCAACGCCGATCACTATTGCTACTTTAAGAGATATAGAACCAGTTATATCATTTTACTGCTTTATGTTAATGATATGTTAGTAGTGGGTCCATATATGGAGGATATCAAAAGGTTAAAACAACATTAACATGAAAGACTTAGGTCCAACAAAAAAAATTAGTGGAATGTAAATCACGAGAGATAGGCAGAGAGGGTTCTTATAGTTATCTCAGGCAGAGTACATCAACCGTGTTTTGTATAGATTCAACATGGGCGATGCCAAGCCTATCAGCACACCCTTGGTTAGCCACTTTCGCTTATCCAAGGATCAATCCCTTCAAACAGAGGAAGAGAGAGAACTCATGGCTAAGGTTCCTTATGCCTCAGCTATTGGGAGTTTGATGTACGCTATGGTCTATACAAGACTAGACATTGGTCATGCAGTGAGAGTTGTTAGCAAGTTTATGTCAAATCCAGGAAAAGCTCATTGGAAAGCAGTCAAGTAGATTTTGAGGTATCTACGAGGCACCGTAGAGAATGTTTGTATTTTTGTAAAGGAGAATTAAAAGTACAAGGCTATGTAGATGCAGACTTTGGAGATGAAGTCGATCGCCGAAGAAGTACCACCGGTTATATATTCACTGTTGGAACTACAACTGCTAGTTGGATGTCACAGTTACAGAAGATTGTCACTTTATCCACTACAGAGACTGAGTGTGTTGTAGTAACTGAAGCTAGTAAAGAGATGATATGGCTTCAAGGTTTGTTAACCGAGTTGGGATTCAAACAAGAGAAGAATAATTTGCATAGTGATAGTTATAGTGTGATATACTTGGCAAAAAATTCAGCATTTCATTCCAGAACCAAGTATATTGGATTTCATTATCACTTCATCAGATATCTATTGGAAGATAATGCATTAGTACTGGAGAAGATCTAAGGAAGCAAGAATCTAGTGGATATGTTAACAAAGGCAGTGACTATCGACAAACTGAAGTTGTGTTCAACTTCAGTTGGCTTGCTAAAGTAACATGACCAGAAAGACTGTTGCATTAATTGAGGTGTGAAGACAGATTGAAATCAGTTTTCAAGTGGGAGATATGTTGGAAGTCTTTGTGTGTCATTCATATGTGGGATCCACATAAATGAAAATAAAAAATATATATATTCAAACTTTTCAGCCTCCACCAAATATTTGTGAACTTTTGTCCACTGCTTATGCCTATAAAAGGCATAAGTTTCTAACCTTCTATGCACAGAAAAAAAAAACAATTGAAAGTTTCTCAATCTGAGAGAAAATTAATAGAGAAAAAAATATTAATTATTTTTATTCTCCTATTTTTAAAAGATTGTAAGTTGTGAGTATTTGAAAACACTTTGTAATTTTTCTTTATTTCAGTAAAAGATCTGCAGCAGCCCGGAGATGTAGATATAATTAACCGAACTCCGTTATCAATTTCGCTTATCTTATTATTCCGCATTTATCTCGTTAAACACAAATATAATTATAAGGAAATTTGTGTAATTTTCCAAACATTATGGTGGTTATAGAGATGGCGAAATGAGCGGGTTTTTAAAAGTAGTGATGTTTCTATATCTCGAAATTTTCTTTTATTCATATGTATGCCAGGTAGGTGGACTCAGTCTGGAATTTTTTGATTGTTGCTCTCAATATGAATGTGCATGGGAATCGTTTTATAGGATGAGACTTGTCGTCGAGTGGTTAAAATGAACATTAATGGATGTTCAAAAGGGAACCTAAGGCTAGCTGGGGTGGTAGGCATTTTCGTGATCAAAATGAGACTTAGGTTATTTGGTTTTGTGATTAACATTGGCTTCTATACAGGTACGAAGAAGTTACATTGTAGGTTGTTCTAAAGGGATTTAGTATTGCTATTAATCGAGGTTTCCCTAGGATCATTCTAGAGGTGGTTCAAATTTGGTGGTGCAATGGATCAAGGTTGGGTTCGATTATGATGCTAATTTGGAGCACTCTTACTGCCATCTTATAGCTCAACTTAAGGAAGTGTAAGTTCAACATATGTTTCGAGAAGAGAATCAAACAGTTGATTTGGCTTTCGAACGAGACTTTAAACTGTGATAGAGGTGTAGCTGATATGTCTATGCTACTTATGAATATTTTACAGTTATTAGAGAATAATGTTATCGAGATCTCTTGACTTAGAAAAGTTGTGAACTAAGTTTTTTTTTGTCTTTCCCTCTTTGTAACCATAAAAAAAATGCTAGTTTCACATTTTTAATGCTTAGCATGCACACCATGTTAAAACACCAAATGGTAACTCTCTATTTTTTTTCCGGGAGTCATTGATAACATAAGTAAACTGAAACAATTTGCATTACATTATCTGTTGTATATACAAGTATATAAAAAAGTTACAAGTGTTGAGGATAACTATCCAATATGAAGATAATTTGTTGTAACATCTTAATCAAACGGTTATCCTAATGAATTCAATTCATAAAGATAATCCTTATCACCCTCTTGCAAGTTGTGCTGAGCTGGAAAGAACACACAACTTTGAATGCTAATTGCTAAAATCTTGTTTTGGATAATGGTTTGGTGAGTTTATCAGTGATCTGGTCATGAGAGGAAATATATTAAACTTGTAATGTCTTTTTAGCCACTTGATCTCTAACAAAGTGTGAGTCTATTTCAAGATGCCTTGAGCATGAATGAAAATGGGAGTGGTGGTTGTTGTGGAAATCATGTTAGTTTCCACCAAAGTGAATAATTGTGTCAAAAATTAAGACAGAAAATTCTCAGGTAGTTGGTGGAGTCACAAATGATCTCCTTTTAAAACCAACTTCCTTAGAATTTTAGAGTCTTGGTGACAGAATTTTTCTCAAATAATTTAAAGCACAATATATCACTAAAATAAATGACCCGACAATAGCTATTAAATAGACAATAAAGAGAACACCAGAATTTAACGAGGTTCGACTAATTATACCTACTTCCTCGGACACTACTAAAATAATATTCCACTATTTAAAAGAAATATTACAAAGTGAAATATTACAAGAGAGAAAGAGAAAAAAAAATACAATCAATCTTAAAAGTGGAGGGATTGGTGTTTGAGATGATTTGTTAAGAGAATATGAAGTTTTTTTATAGGCTAATGCTATTGTGGAAAAAAGACTTATTTCCGATGTAGGATTGTCATATTTCAACAAATCTCCACCTTGGCGATCTCACAATTCCAAACAAACATTCTCTTTAAAAATTTCAGTAATGTCTCCAAATGAGCTTTAAAGCACCCAATTTCAAATTCTGAGAATATTTATCAAGTCCGAACAATGTTGAAACTTGACACATGACACAACTTTTTTGTTATCATATCTACGGGATTTTCAGCAGTCAAAATCTTCTGAAGTAGTATCTCATCATCTTCAAGAATTTCTCGTACAAAATGATATCGAACATCGATGTGTTTTGTTCTTGTATGATAAACTTGATTCTTTGCTAAACAAATAACACTTTGACTGTCACAATGCACTTTGACATGCTTCTGACTAATTCCTAAGTCATTCAACAACCCCTGAAGTCAAATTGTCTTCTTAATAGCTTCTGAAACTGTCATGTACTTTGCCTCTGTTGTAGACAAAACAAATGTTGACTGTAAGGTGGACTTCCAACTAAATGGTGCCTTTTCAAGTGTGAACACATAACCAGTAGAGATAGACATTTGTCTAAATCACTTGCATAGTCGGAATCACAATATCCAACTATATATTGACCACTTTTCTCATCCCGCTCAAACATTATACCAACATTTACAGTATTATGAATATACCGCAGAATCCATTTCACAGCTTGCCAATGTCCTTTGCTAGGATCATGCATGTACCTGCTCACAACTCCAACTGCTTGTGAAATGTCAGGCCTCATACACACCATTGCATACATCAAAGCTACCAACAACATTTACATATGGAACCTTTGACATATATTCTCGTTCTTCATCACTTTTCGGAGATAAAGATGCACTGAGCTTAAAATGAGGAGCAAGTGGAGTACTAACTAGTTTTATCTTCTCATTTATCCCAAAACGCTTTAGTACTTTTCTCAGATATTGTTTATGAGTCAAACAAAGTCTCTCCAATTTTCTATCTCTGCATATTTTCATACCAAGAATCTTCTTAGCTTCTTCTAAATCCTTCATTTCAAATTCCTGATTTAGTTGAGCTTTTAACTTTTAAATGTCTCATTCATCCTTAGAAGCTATCAACATATCATCAACATAAAGGAGAAGATAGATAAAGGAACCATCTCGTAGCTTGCGCAAATATACACAATGATCATATTTACTTCTAGTGTATTTCTGCCTTATCATAAACTTATCAAATCATTTGTACCATTGTCTTGGAGATTGCTTCAATCCATACAACGATTTGCTCAACTTGCACACCAAATTTTCTTTTCGAGCAACTTTAAACCTTTTGGCTGAGTCATGTAGATTTCTTTTTCTAAGTCTCCATGTAAAAATGCAGTTTTTACATCCAGCTGAACTAATTCCAGATCCAATTGTGCTGCAAGGCCAACAGTATTCTAATGGAGGAATGTTTTACAACTGAAGAAAACACTTTATTATAATCAATTCGCTCCTTCTAAGCATAGTCTTTAGCTACCAATCTTGCCTTGTAGCGAATATCATTCTTATCAAGAAATCATTCTTTCTTTGCATAAATCCATTTATAGTCAATCGCTTTCTTTCCCTTTGGCATACTTGCTAGCTTCCATGTCTGATTCTTTTCAAGGGACTACATCTCTTTTTCCATAGTCTTTCTCTATTTTTCTTCTTCTGAGCTTTGAATAGCTTCACAATAAGTGGAAGAACACTCATCATCTATTGAAGATGTGTAATTAGTCATATCTTCAAGTCGAGCAGGTTTCTTAATATTCCTTTTCAGCTTTCGTAGTGCAATTGGCTCAAGTTGCTGAGGAGGTTCTTGTGCTGAAACCTCTACTTCCTCATCTGATCCATTTTCTACCATTATCTCCTCTTCTGCCATATGGGTAATTTTATCAGACTTTACAATTGTTGGATCAACAATTCTTCTTCTATCAAACTCCACCTATTTGGGAGTTCCCTCCACCTGCTGTGGAGAACCATCTGTCTGCTCCTCTATTACCTTTTTTAATACGATAGACTCATCAAAGGTAACATCTCTACTAAAGATTATTTTCTTCATCTTTGGGCACCATAGTCGATATCCTTTAATTACAGAGGATATCCCCATAAAGATAGTTTTCTTTGCCCTTGGATCTAACTTCGATTTCTTAACATGATAGTATGCAGTGGAACCAAACACATGTAAGAAATTATAATCTGTAGTAGGTTTTCCATACCACACCTCTAAAGGTGTTTTGCCATTGATAGTAGTTGATGGCAAACGATTAATGAGATGACATGCGTATGTTACAGCCTCAGCCTAAAACTGTCTGCCTAATTCAGCATTAGACAATATACACCGAACTTTCTCTAGTAGAGTTCGATTCATGCGTTCAGCCACCCCATTCTGTTGTGGTGTATTTCTGACTGTGAAATGTCGAACAATTCCTTCATTTCTACAAACTTTTATGAAGGGATCACTTGTGTACTCTCCGCCATTGTCTATTCAAAGACACTTGATCTTTCTACCAGTCTGAGTTTCTACCATTTTCTTCCAGATGAGAAAAACTCCTAACAATTCATTCTTTGTCTTCACTGTATACACTCATACTCTTCTTGAACAATCATCAACAAAGGTAACATAGTAGTGTTTACCTCCCATTGAAGCAGTTTTGGAAGGACCCCACTGAGTGAACATAATCCAGAATACCCTTGGTATCATGGATTGCAGTGTCAAACTTCACTCTCGTCTGCTTCCCTTTGATGTAATGCTCACAGAAGTCTAATTTGCATTTCGTACTCCTTGCAATAATCCTTGATTTGCCAGAAGTTTTAAGAATTTTTCATCTGCATGCCCCAAATGCATATGCCACAATCTGGTTGTTCCTAGCTCCTGGTCATCACTAGAAACTGCTGTTGTTGTTCCAACGACTGTATTGCCTTCATAGTAATACAAGTTGTTGCTCCTTTGAACTTTTTTCATCACCACAAGTGCTCTAGATATAACTTTAATTACTTCATTTTTAATGATTATAGTGAATCCCTTTCTCCCAAGGATTCCCATAGAAATAAGATTTTTTATCAGACTAGACACATATCTTACGTATGTTAGAGTTCTGATTGATATATCACGATTCCTCAACTGGACTGAATCAATTCCAGTTGTTTTGCAAAGGCTGTCATTTGCTATATAGACAACTCCACCTTCGATTTCTTTAAAATCGAAAAACTATTCCCGATTAGGACACATATGGTGGCTACAGCCTGAATCCAGGATCCAAGCAGTCGAACTGCTTATTGATGGCATCAATGCTAATGAAAAATTTGAATCATCACATTCAGCTACATTTGAATCTGCAACAGCCTTGCCTTTACCAGATTTTCTTCTCAACTTAGGACAATCTTTCTTCCAGTGCCCCTTTTCTCGACAAAAGGCACATTCATCTTTACTCACTCTGGACTTTGATCTGTCTTTCTTTCCTTTGTTCTTATTTTTCGAACAACCTCTTACTATCAAAGCTTTTGCTGCTCCACTGGTGCTATCCTTCTTGTCTTTTCTCCTCAATTTATAGTTGTATAGTGCAACACATACTTCACTAAGAGACACCTCAACTTTCCCATGGAGTATAATAGTTTATAGAAATTCAAACTCCTCAGGAAGGGATCCCAACAACATTAGGGTCAAATCTTCATCTTCAAAAGTCACATCCAAATTCATTAGATCTGCTACAAGTTAATTAAATTGGTGATATGATCATTCATCATGGTATCAGAAACATATGTGAATCTGAACAACCTTTTCTTCATATGGAGCTTATTTTGACTGCTCTTTTTCAAGAAATTTTTCTCTAGTGCCTTCCACAATTTACTTACAAAAATTTCTTTACAAAAGACATATTTATGCTCTCTGAACAGACACGATTGAATTGTATCACATGTTAAACGATTGATTGTCTTTCATTCCTTCTCATCTGCACCTTCTGGCTTTTCTCCCTCAATGACAATGTCTAAACCTTGCTGAAATAAGGCATCTAGAACTTCACCTTGCCACATACTGAAATGGCTTGTACCATCAAAAATCTCCACTGCAATTCTCGTATTTGCCACAACAGTTCTCGCCGATGAAGTAGAAGCTGTTGTGTCCATTGTGGATTTTTGTCCATCTCTTGCCATTTCTTTTTTAAGACTATTTAATAACTTTCAAATGCGGAATACCTAAGAATCCAATAAAACCTTTATGATGTGGAAGATCAACTTACGCCGCAACCATAGAGCATATAACTCAGTAACCTTGGCTCTAATACCAATTGTTGTGGAAATCGGGTTAGTTTCCACCGAAGTGAATAATTATCATGTAGTTGATAGAGTCACAAATAGTCTCCCTTAAAAACCAACTTCTTTAGACTTTTAGAGTCTTGGTGATAGAATTTTTCTCAGATAATTTAAAACACAATATATCACTAAAATAAATGACCTGATAATAATTATTAAATAGACAATAAAGAGAATACCAGAATTTAACGAGATTCGGCTAATTATGCCTACGTTTTCGGACACTACTAAAATAATTTCACTATTTCAAAAAAATATTACAAAGTGAAATATTACAAAAAAATGAGAAAATACAATCAATCTTAGAAGTAAATGAATTAGTGTTTAAAATGATTTATTATGAGAATATGAAGTATTTTTTATAAGCTAATGTCATTATGAAAAAAATATTTCTTTCCGATATAAGATTGCCACATTTCAACAGTAGTCAGATAAGTGGCACTTAAGTTGTCACACCACAATATGGGAGTAAAGGTACTGAATATACTAACTTCTTTCATAAGTGATTGAACCCATTGCAACTAAGAGACAGAGCTGCAAGAGCCTTGTACTCAGCTTCGGTGGACAACCTCGCAACTTTTTTTGGTTTGCGGGATGCCCAGTAATGAGATTAGAACCCACAAAAATGCCATAACCCGTTGTTGATTTTCTTTCATCAATGCTACCGCCTCAATCAGCATCACTATATGTAGAAATATTGAAATGAGAAGAGGGGTGAATGAGTAGGCCATGACAAATGGTATGTTGGAGGTATCGGATGATGCATTTGACAGCAGCCCAATGCTCAACCGTTGGAGCATGCGTGAATTGAGTGACCTTGTTGACAGAGCAGCAAATATCAGGTCTTGTGAAACATATGTATTACAGACCTCCAACAATGCTACGATACAATGATGGGTTGTCAAAGGTAGCACCAGTAGAGGTCATTTTGGTTTTGGAACATGCTGGGGTGGCCATACCGTTGGCACCATCCATCTTTGAGGGAACTAACAGCTCTTTAATATATTTGGACTAGGACAAGAATAATTTATCTGATCTCTAATTGCCCTCAACGCCAAGGAAGTAACTTAAGTCACCAAGATCTTTAATTGAAAAAATGGGTTTGCAGAGAATGAATAACATGTTGAATAAAATCAAGATGGTTACCGTGCAGCAAAATATCATCGACATAAATTAAGCAAAAGGCTTTCACATTATCCAGATGGAAGTAAAAAAAATGGAGTCGTCTGTCTTTGAGCCAATGAAGCCTTGAAAAGTCAAGGCATTAGTGAGGCACTTAAACCACTGGCTTGGTGCTTGTTTTAAGCCATAAATCGATTTATTGAGCTTACACACATGATATAGGGTATGATGGATGAACAAACCCTTATGGTTGAGACATGAATATTTCCTCTTCAAGCTAGCCATGTACCAAGGCATTCAAAACATCTAATTGCTTAATTTCCACCCTTTAGAGACATCAAGTGATAAAATCAAACGGATAGCTACAGGATAAACCACTGGACTGAACGTATCCGTATAATCAATGTCTGGTATTTGGTGGAAACCACTGGCTACTAGTCGAGTTTTGTAGCATTCCACAGAGCCATCTTGTTTGGGTTTTATTCCGTAAACCCATTTGGAGCTGACTGTATTCTTGGCACATGAGCGAGGAACTATAGTTCATATGTTGTCTTTTATCATGGCATTGAACTCTTCAACCATGGCCTGCTTCCATGCTTGAGATTTGGTCGCTTGGCTATAACAGGTGGGTTCTATTTCAGCTGTTGGTTGAGATAACATGGCCTTAGGTTTTAGTGAAGCAGTTTGGGAGTGAGTGATTATGGGGTGTTGGCACAGTGGTGGCTGGTTATGGTATTTGGTGAGGTCAACTTGAAGTGTGATGTCTGGTGGGGTACTAGGAGGTGGAGATGGAGCTGGGGACGGTGGATGAGTGGTAGTAGGTAATGGATTGTTTAGTTATGGAATCGGATTTAAGGCAGCATTGGTAATTGATAAATGAGGAAGGAAGATGGCTGTTGGGGGTTGCACTTTTGACACTGGAAGGCGACATATCATTTGAACCAAAAGGAAAAACCTGATCATGAAAAAGAACATGATGTGAGAAAGTATCTTTTTGTTAGATAAAACAAGACCAAGATAACTTTTATGAAGTTTGCTATAGCCAAAGAATACACATTTTTGTGACCTAGGTTTTAACTTATGTGAGTTGTATGTTCTTATCCATGGGTAATAGAGACATCCAAAGGCATGAAGATAATGATAGTTCGGATGTGTGCCAAATAATTTGAAAAATGGTGAGGAATTATGGAGAACAGGTGTTGGTAGGTGGTTTATGGTGTTCACAGCGGCATCGAAAGCATATGTCCAATATTGGGTGGGAACGTTTGAATGTTGAAGTAAAGACTAATCTGGTTTCTACTATGTATCTGTGCTTTCCTTCGGCACACCCATTTTGTTCTGGGGTTTTAGGGCAAGAGCTTCTTTGAGTAATGTCATATCAAGTAAAAATGGGGAGAGGGCCTGAAATTCGCGCCCCCCTACCAGGCAGCTTGGAAATTTTTGATCGGTTTACCAAAGAATTTTTCAACTATATGTCTGAATTTAATGAACACGTTTAGAACCTTAACTTGTGTTTGATGAAATAAATCCATGTGTATTTGCTAAAGTGATCATAAAAGATAACATAATAACGAAACCCTTGAATAGAAGTAATGGGGCAAGGTTCCTATGAGTCTTAACAGATTAATTCTAGTGGATCTTGGGCTTGAAAAGATGACAATGGAAATGACAATCAATGACTCTTACTAACACTACAAGTATGACAGACATGGGAGTCTTTATTTGATGAAAAAGAAATATTATTCTGCCTCAATACTTGACAAACAGTCCGTAGATTTGCATGAGCACGCCTGAAGTGCCATTGATCGAGAGAACGTGTCATAGCTTAAGGTGGAGGCGGCCTTTTGAGGGGCTCAAGTAACATGGAGTAGACACCTTCATCATTCGAGCCGGTGTGGGGTATGAACTTCGTGGGGATATCCTTAACTATAAAATGGTTAGAAAAGAATTCAACAGAGACATTATTAGTACGAGTAAATGAATAAACAGAAAGTAAGTTGCACCAAGCTTGAGGGACATGCAACATATGATGTAAATTAAAATAATGATTTGGAGAACGAAATAAAGTAGAGCCACGATGAGAAATTGGGAGTGTTTTACAATTGCCAATTTTAACTGCATCTACTTCGTGGTATTCAGAGTGGAGAGAGACTTTCCAATTCCGATGTCAAATGATGTCACATCGGTGTTAAGAATCCATGATTGTGGGTGTTGGTGCGGGTGAATAGATGGTTCATAATGAGAGGTTGGTTTGATATGGATTGGAGGTTGGTGTTTCATAGGGTGTGGCTTAATGAGTGGTTACGAGCAGTATTTAGCTAAATGGCCATATCCTTGACAATTATGACATTGAACAACGTTGAAATCAGAAGAATAAGTGTGAGGATAAAAGTCTGTAGAGTTTGGGGGCGAGGATTGAAGCGACCCCTGCCTCGTTGATTTCTGCCTCCACGGCCTCTGAAAGAGTCGGTGCATGATCTGGAAGTATTGGCATGGAGTGTGTTGTTGGAGAAACAGTCTTTGGGTGTATCGGCTACCAAGTTGGCTTTCTTCGGATAATAACAATCTATATAGATCATCAAATGATACAGCATCAAGGTGATTCTTTAACGATCGCATGGACGATAAAGAGTTCCCAAGCCATTGATAATTGCCTAAATGAGGTCGTCCTCCGGAATGGCACTGTTAAGTGTAGCTAGCTGGTCGCACATGCTTTTGGCGCGTTGGGTATATTGAGCAATGGTTTCATCAGTGTCTTTTGTAAGGCGATAGAATCTGGATTTGATATGGTGAATCTAGGCTTTGGAACCGGAAGCATACATGGTGGCTAGCTTTTCCCATGCTACCCGAGCTGTTTTTGGCCCCTATAACTTGAGGAATAAATTCTTCTGTAATTGATTCAATGATCCAGCTTAGTACCAATTGGTCTTGGCGAAACCACACATTATATGCAGGATTTGATTGATCGTTTGCTGTTAGTTTTGGTGGGGTTCAATGTTGTCATCGATGTGTGTAGCAAGGTCATAACTGTGAAGTAAAGGAAGTAATTGAGCTTGCCACAACAGATAATTGGTTAAGTTTGATGGGCAGCTGATGAGCAATATTTGGCAAAGAAGAAATCGATAGTGAGGAAGAGAGGGAGGTGGTGAGTTGTGAGGAAGAAGTGGCCATTAAAAAGAAGAGCCAATGGTTGTTAAACCCTTGAAGGCTCTGATACAATGATAAAAACTGTAACAATTTGCATTACATTATCTGTAGTAAATACAAGTATATAAAGAAGTTACAAGTGTTGAGAATAACTATCCAATATGAAGATAAATTGTTGTAACAGCTTAATCAAATGGTTATGATCCTAACAAATTCAATTCATAAAAGTAATCCTTATCAATCATATCCTACTTTTGCAAAAAAAAAAATGGTGGTTAGTAATTTTAACCCACTTGATAGCCTTGGTATCTGCTAGTATTAAGGAATATATCTAAAGGGCATCATTTTAAACTAATTATCTGTCATTTTTTCCTTCCTAAAATCACTTATTTTTTCATTTTTCTTTCCTAATATGACCACTCGGTGCCTTAAATTCTTATTTTTAGCATAAATCCAGAGATGTATTTTTAAAATTTTAGGTATTTTCTCAAAACATACACCTTTTTCTTTTATTTCCTAATTTGGTTTGAAAACTATTTTCTCTCTATTGGTTAATAAAAATAAGCGTCTAAAAGGAAATTTTCTTTTATTTTTTTCCTTCTTGTCCTGCTCGCAGATTCACTATTTTAATTCCAATTATATCCCCAATAAAGACGTTAAAGCTTAAAATTATAAATTATTCATTTTTTCAACTTTATTTATATAAAACCTTATATATTTTGTCAAAAAAGATTCGAATATTTTTACGTAATTGTAATTTTTACATTTCTTTTTTTCTATAATGTAATTAGTTATTATTTCTTTGTATTATATTTTGACGTAATTGTTTCTGAAAATTCTTTTATTATTATTTTTATTGTAATAATTTTGTTTTTTTTATTCTTATAATTATTTTTTATTTCTGAAATAATTTATTAAATTATTTATCATTTATCTTTTTTATTTGTATGACAAGGTTTTTTGTTTATCTTAGTTAGTATTATAATCTGTTTTATTAATTTTTGATTTTTTTTTTTACTTTTTAGTTTGTTTTGAAATTATGCACATGACTTAGACATGAAGATAAAATAAAATATATTCAAATAGGCCCAGAGGCCAATTCAAATTTAAATAACATCCAAGTGTGCATTAGCCCACCAAGAGATCAAAAATCCATTTCAATTTTTTTTTTTTCTGTTTTTTTCTTTCACCATTGAAATAAGTTGCTTATATCTGTGGGAATGGAATGAAAAATTCAATTCCACAAACAAAACCTTTTTTTTCAATTTTTGGCTTAATTAATTTTGATATATAATGCATTGTATTAACATTTATATGCAATCCTTATATATAAATAAACTTTTACATGCAATTAATTTGTGCAACCCTCATAGCTATTTTGCTTTTTCCGAAAAATCAAGACAGATCCTTTTTTTTTTCCTTGGGCAAATTAATGATACAAATTGTTGATGCAGACATGCAAGGGAAAGAAAGTGGAGAGGCAAACGAAGAAGACAAGCATCATTGGCACCTGTGTGTATATATGGATAAAAAGATTGTAAACAAGCATGAAAGGTTGTACTTTATTTCTTACCAAATATTGAAACATAACCATAGATAATTTAAAGCAAAAAAGATATTGAAAAAAGAAATAACACTTTGTTGAATGCTTTCCAATTCACAAAGATAACCCTCATATCAATTTTAACTCCTATAGTGGCCTCGAACTATTTTCTTTTAAAAGTTTTGGCAACTTTAGAATAAGCAAAACCTATCATTGGTCCTGTATAATTTTCTATTTTTTTATTTGATCTCTATACATTTGTTTTGATGAATTATTTTATTAAAAATAGAGTCTTTTTTTATTAGTATTTTAAAAATTATACTACTATCATCGATCTATTGTTAAATGTAAATTTTTGTTTGCCTAACTTACGTTGATTATTATATAAATTGAAGTGTAAAATTTACTAATGCCTTTAATTGGATTACAAATACTGTTCAATTATATATTTCAATTCACTTTACATTCAATTCAAACTGAATAAAGAAAATAATTTTATAATAACAAAATAAAGACATTAGTTTAATTTTTTTAAAATATTAAAAATAGACTTAATTATTAAAAAAATAATAATATAAAAATTCAAACCATTAAAAAAAATTACAAAAGCAAAATTAAAGAAAAAATCAAAAAGTACATGAGTCAGAGAATAGGTTTTATCCATTATAATATATTCTCTTTTCTTTCCCTCTCTATATTTATATATAATCGATGGTATTGAAAGTTGAAACCTGTATTTAGATCCAACATTTGGATAGGAGTTCCAATTGGTTGATTATCATTTTTCTGTAATTTAGATTTTAAAAATTGCTAAAGAGTCAAATCAAACAATTAATTAAGCTGGGACATTTTCAAATAAATTTACGAGGTTAACTTCACATATGGACACTAAATTTTGTTAGAATTGCCATAAAATTATAAAAAAAAAAAAAATTATCCCAAAAAAATACAAAAAGAATGTTTTTATTTCATTTAGACTCTATTTATTTCCAGAAAATAATTTATTTTTAGAAAATATTTTTCTATATTTAACTGTAATACTTTATTTCTGTTATTTTTGATAATCTTAGAAAATAACTTCATGTTATAAGAACGAGAAGTTGTTTCCCTTATTTTTAAGATATTTTTCTTCAACTTATTTTCTGGAGGTAAACTAAACATTGGAAAATAAGAGACAGAATATTCGTCCGTAAATAAAGTTATTTTCTGGAGGTAGTTATTTTCTTAGTGACAGAATATTCGTCCGTAAATAAAGTTAACGACGGAAAATTTCGTCACTAAAATAATCATTTTGTTGCTATTTTTTTAATTTTTTGATGACTGACAAAACAAATAATAACAGATAAGAGATAGAATTGTCGTCACTATTTTAGCAACAGAATATAATCTATCGCTAGCTCTTATATTTGTTTACTGTTTTTAGCAACGAAATACAATTCGTCGCTAAATTTTATAAATATATAATTTTTTTCTTGGTTTAACTAATATATCTTGAAAATAACTCTGTTTGCTGAACAATTTCAAGTGTTTTATTAGTATCACATTTAATTAGTGCAAATAATATACATAACAATATAAATACAATAAAATTGTAAAATGCTTGTCAAATATATAAATTTTAGTCAAATTTAGTGCATATTTACTTAACACAAATTTAAAACGTAATTATAATTTGAAAATAGATAAAGTATCTACTCCTCAGAAAAGTCATCCTCATTTACATCATCATCAGTATGAGCAATACAATTGATAGTAGGGGAAGCAGTAGTAGATTTTCCTAGAGGCATAATGCCATGATTACATAATGATTCCGCCATGGCTTGCAACTGAGACTCTAAAACTATGATACGTCCACCCATTTTTTCTTCCATTTTCTGTTCAACCTTCTCCTCAATTTGCTTAATCTTATGTGCATCATCCATGATTGTGGTGGCAATGGAACTAGAGCCTATATCGCTTGACGTAAATGATGATGCTTTGGAGCTAAGGTTGTACTATCTTTGCTTTTTCTGACCTCATATCTCCTCCATAAATTTCTGAGATATGTCCACCTGTGGAGTCTCTATAGTACCCTCAACAGGCTGAGAAGCAGCAGCTACACGTACCTCTACACGGTCCTAAGATGTATGATTGTGTTAGGGTATTGAACAATAAATAAAATAGTAGAAAAATATGCATGTAACTTAACTATGAATTATTTTCAACATTAAAAACAAAGCTTTTGACTAGTTACATAATAAAAGTGATACTAACAGCGATCTCCTTGGACTTGCTATCAATGAACTAACCATCTTCTTTCTTTGTGTGAGTCTTCTTGAAGATCTCAAACGCATTAGGTTGTCATGTCAATTCTTTAGCCTAAAGGAAAAAACTTATTTATGGAAAAAATAAAAACTCATACATAAGAGCTTTAAGATTGCAATATTATAAAGTTAAATTATAAATTAGATTAAAGATTTGAAGAGTTAAAAGTATTACAAAGTCGCATGAGTGATCTACAATCCATTTTGAGCCACCGGTGTGTCTAGATGGACATGTACTCTATCCACCAACCTCGCTACGTTGGTTCTTGCTTGCAATTTCAGACTTTACTTTCATTTCTGGAGTGCTCCGATAATTCTTCCAATGTTGCCATATATCATCAACTTTTGGCAATGGCTTCACCCCCCCTTTTGCTTCCATCCACAGATCATGTCAGAATATCGATCAGTTGCCTGACACTCCCACACTTTTTCAAGGCAATCATTAAACTGAGAACTCTAGGAAAAATATTTCTAAAAAAACCAAAAGTGAAGTCATCATCATCATCAACATCATCATCATTATTATTTTTAGTATTATTTGTATCTTAAACTCATTAAAATATATATGTTTAGTTGCATGGGTCACTTTCTTCCATGTATAGCCCTCATTCTCAATCATCTTAGTAAAAGTCTTTGTGATTATACTAGAGCATAGGTTAGACAAAATCAACTTGTACATAAAATAATAAGAACAATAAAACATACAATCATATAAAATATCAAATTAATTAATACCTTCCATTTACTATTTCTATCATGGGTTTATGGCCGCCCAAAGTGGATCCTACAATAGATGACGAGGTCAATGATGTAGAAGGGAGAGAAGTAGGTGATGGTGTTGATGTTGACATAGATATCGATGACAGGTACAAAAAGGTAGAATGAGGAACAATGGGTGGCGGCCTCAATGATGGTGTATGTGTTGCAAGTGAATGAATAGAAGGAGTAGGTGCTCGATGTGGCTGAATGGTAGGAGCAAATAATGGTGATAGCAATGGAGATGTCTGAATAGGAGTACCTGATGATGATGGATGAGTAGTAAGTCTATCACTCCCTTCTCATCCACGTCTATATTGTCTGTGTGTATCACTAGTATGTGACATATGCACTAATATTTATATAATACAAAAAATGCATAGCGTGATCATATAATAGCATAGTATATGTTAGCTTCAATATGATAATCTACATATGAAAATTCATATTATCACTGATAGAAATATAATTCATATCAAACAACAAATATAAACAATACATATTATAATTGTTATACAATTGAAAAAATATTTACTATGTGTCATTATCACTAGCACTCTCATATGAGTCTACATTTGAGTCGTTTAATTCCGATTGAAGTTCCAACTCCTCTTCTATGTCACTCTAATCATCTTCAATTTCTATTAACTCACCATTCAAATCACTCGATATTTCTGGGTCTTCATCTATCTGTATAAGAGTGTGAGCATTGATTTTATATGCCTGAAATGGTGGAGCATTAGCTATTTTGGCACTGCTTTTTGATGATGGTGGTGCTTCTACATTAGACCGAGCTTTTATTTTACAAACAGTCCACCATTCAATCTTATCACATCGTAAAATTGGATAAGTGCAGTAATAAACTTGAGTGGCTTGAACAGACAGAATAAAAGGTTCATACCGATTAAATATGCAATTATGGTTGATATCTACAAACTTATATTCTAAATACAAATTCACCCCTACGTTTGGTGTAAGATCAAACCACTCACATTTGAATAACACAGTCTTATTGATTGAAATGTCATAATACTCCAACTGGAGAATTTCTACCATTTGTCCATAATAATCGTTCTCATCAACACTATAATTTGATTCTTTTATGTACACACCACAATTCATGGTTGCTCTAGCAAAACCATATATGATTATGTGAAATTTATATCTATTCACAAAACACCCAGGGTATGTAGTGACATTTCTGAATGGACATATACTGAGATCCTTTATGAATTGGTTAGATATGTTGTTCATGGGATCAATGGGTTGTATCATATATTGATCAAATTACTTTTGAAAATATAATAATTCCAAAATAAGAGTATATAGTAATTACAAATATTTTAAATCCTTATATAGTTCTTAAACCAATATGTGAAATGATTTTCAAGTTTAGCATCAATCTCAGAACTTGAAATGTTTGGTTGAGTTTGTTTTAACTGTTCAATGTAAACACTTGAAATATAAAAAATACGTAAGTATCAAGTATGTCACAAATATGCACTTACAACAAATATTGATTTAGATACTTATCAAAATATGATACATACTCAATATATGGTTCAGCTTCCAAGCAATTTAGTAAAATATAGATGCGTGTTGCCTTGTATCCATCATTTGTTAGAAATCTTGTTTTAACCCATCCAAATGAATGTCTAGGTTGTTTGAATATAAACAAATTGTCTTCAGATTCATATGATACATCCCAACGACCATCATCATTCCGAAAGATATTTCTATGTTTCGTTGTGACATAATCTTCAAAATAATAAGAACAAAAGAATTATGCTTCTTCAGCTAAATATGCATTGCATATTAAACCTTCAACTTTCAATTTGTTTCCGACATTATTTTTTAATTTGCGAAGGTGCTTGTATAATTATAATTTATCATTTATATATTTATAATTATACGATGTCCTAATAGAAAAATAAAAATAAATAATTACCTTTCAAAAGGATACATCCACCTATATTGTACTGGACCAACAATATTTACTTCATAAGCCAAGTGAACTAGAAAATGTTCCATTGAGTCAAAGAAACTTGAAGGAAATATACGTTTCAACTTACATAATATGATAGGAATGTCTTGCTCTAGTTGAAGCATGTCATTTATTTTGATGACGGTTATAGTTAGTTATTTGAAGAACAAACACAATTCTATAAGAGCCTTCTAAACATTTGGGGGCAGTAGTTCATGATATGCAATTAGAATTAATCTTTGCATAAATATGTGACAATCGTGACTTTTCATTCCGAATAATTTCAACTTTTTCATGTCAACACATCTACCCATATTAGACACATATCCATCAGGAAATTTAAGTGATTTTACTCATTCAACAATGTTTGTTTTGCCTTCTTCTCTAATGTGTAACAAGTTTTTGGGTATTTTCTTGTAGCATCAATATGCTTCAATTCAGGACGACGACAATAATCATTAAGCTCTTCTCTTGACTTATAAGTGTCCTTTGTTTTGCCATCAACATTCATCACAATATTGAACACATTATCAAATACATTTTTCTCTATATGTGTTACATCCAAGTTGTGTCAAATTAGATTAGAGCTCAAATATAGCAAAATATTACATTTCTTCCAGCCACATGTTTTGCAAAAGGGTCCATTGATTGCATCAGCATTTGGTTCGGTAACTTTTTTTAGACCCAACATATCTAACTCCTGAAAAATCTCATATCCTGACAAAACTGGTGGTGGTTCTTTTGCAACTATTTTATTTTTCAAAAAAGCAATTTTGTTTCTACACCATGCATGATCTATATGCAAAAAAATTTTAATGATTGTCAAACCACGACTGTTTACCACTCAACCTTAAATTGAATAGTATCATATTTTTTCATACAATGTGGACAAGCTAACCTTTCAGCATTACTCCAACTAATATAGACTAAGCAGGAAAATCACTTATTGTCCATATAAGGGTTGCTCACATATGAAATTATGCTTCAATGAAATGTCATATGTATTTACTCCAATTTTTCATAATTGAGTCAACTCAACTATAAGTGGTTGTAAAAAAACATCTAGTTTGTATATTGGATTTCAAGGCCCAGGAATCAATACAGACAAAAATATATGTTGCTCCTTCATACACAACCATAAAGGAAGGTTATATGGAGTTACTATAACTGGCCATAAAGAATATTATTGTCCTGATTGACCAAATGGTTGAAAACCATCAGTGTAGATATCCAATCTAACATTTCAACTTTCAGATGCAAAATCTGAATGCATCTTATTAAAATTCTTCCAAGCAATTGAGTATGAAGGATGATGCATCACCTCATCTTCAACCTCATGCTCTGCGTGTCACCTCGTATCTTTTTCTATTGCATTAGAAGCATACAATCTCTGCAATTGAGGAGTTAGAGGAAAATAGTATATCTTTTTACATGCAACATTAGTTTTTTGTCGCTTTTCAGTATCCCGACCTAGTTTTTTATATCGAGCATGGTTGTAAAACTTACAACTAATTGATTCAACATCTACACCCTAATAGATCATACAACCGTTTAAACAACAGTCAATCTTTTCTACAAGCAAACTCATACCCCTCAATAATTTTTTTGTGTTATAAAAGTTATCAGTGACACATTATTATCTGGAACAATCTCTTTCATCAGTTGGGCAATCTGATCAAATAATTATTTTGACATATGGTTCTCTGATTTCATAGTCATTAGTCGGGACACAAGAGATAATTATGAATGCCTTTTACACCCAAGCCATAACTCCTGATCAGTAGCCTTTAACATGTCATAACATTTTTGAGCTTCTGGATTACGAGGTTCCTCAATGTCATCCATATTAAATTCAGGTCCAACAGCATCTATAACCATAATGTGATATGCATTGGCTACTTCTTCACTACTTACATTACTTGCCCCTCCAATATCATGATTATTGTCTGCTCTTGTAGACATTTCCCCATGATATATCTAAATGATTTAATCTGGGACAAATCCATTTTTTGCTATATGGTATCTTACTATGTTTGTGTCAAGAAATATAAAATTTTGACACTTGCGTTGATTACATGGACATTTAATCTTATCCCCATCCATCTATCTTGGTTGACTATATGCAAATTCAATAAAACTTTCTAAATCTTCTAAGAATTATTGGTTCAAACCACATTTCGTAAATCTTGCATACATTCATTCTCGATTTGAACCCATTATCCTGTTTTAATTTGAAGACTATTTATTAGGAAAGTAGTTATTCAATTTTTTAATTAATATTACATGAATCTATTTCTTATTATCTTACCAAAATTTTATATACTTGTTATCCTTATAACTTCATTACTTAAAGGTAGGAACCTATCCCATTTATAAATGATGTGGCTATAAAGAACATGAGTTTCAACATTATAACCATATATTTATAGAAATTTCGACAGCATCTCCCCCTTGTTCTCCAAGATTAGTAAGTCATTTTATACAGTTTACGTAAGAATCTAGTCAAAATTTGGCAAAATAACTCCGATAAAATGCATTTTTCACTGACTATAAAAGCGCAATTAAAGTTTATAAACAATAATGAAGCTCTCCTTAGGCCACGAAATATTCGTCATTTCATTCAGCTAAAGCATGTATAATAAAGTAAAACAATAATAAATTTTCAATACAAATACAATGTTCTTTTAAGTATTTTTCAAATATATTTTCATTTATGACCATTAAGAAAATATTAGTTCATATAGACCACACGTTTCAACTAATTACTTAACATAACAAATTAATTCATATCATATAGTCACACTATATTTACTAAGCCAAAATATGTCACAAGATCCAAAACTATGCTAATGTACTTGAATACTACTATTTATTTAATAGAATAATATATTAAAGCAAAAGATAAACCTATAATGTGCATATTTGTTGCCTAATCATTATATTCAAGACTAAACTTTTAAGTTGGATGTTCAACTTAACTCTCAATTTCAAAGCAAAACCACAACTCTAAATCAGTTGCAGGTCTACACCCCTACAATGAAGAAATGAAAGTCCTTAAAATTTTGCTAATTTAAGCGTCAAAAAATAAAATCACTAAAAAAATATAATGTTCCAAAATTTCCAACAAAATTTAAATTTCATAACCAACAAACATATATATACACACACTTTTTTAATAAGATTAATTTTCTAATGAAATTGATTTTATAATAAGATTAAAAATCTTAATAAAATTAATTTTCTAAGAATATAATGTCTTCCTAATAAAATCAATTTCTTCCCTAATATGACTTATTTCCTAATTCCTTTGCTAATAGGATTGATTTTCATTAAATGATTGATATTATAAATTAAAAAAACTATTCAAAAATTAACTTTTAATCTAATCAAATTAGACGCTCCAATCAAATTAAAGCAATGTAATTTGGGTTTATTCCCAATTATGGCTTTCAATAAAAATCCATAATTTCTTAATGTCAAATTCTTTATGTTCTGAATATTTCTAGCTTAATTTATATTTAAAAATAAATTTATTTATTTCTCTAATCACAAATAATAATTATTTTGTATATATGATATATTGTAATTTGATTCATCCATACATTTCATAAATTCAATATAATTAACCAATAATTTTTTGTTTCTTGGATTCAAAATTTACTTATAATTTATGGTTAAAATTAGAAATTTTAAACGTCAAAATTGTATTTGATAGATTGACCACTAATTCTTTTACAAATAAAATTAAATAAAAAAATGAAAATTAACTTTTAATTATATTTAAGAAATGAAATTATATACTTCAAACTTATTTGAATGGTTAATTTATTTTAAAATCACCTTTTGAACTAAATTAATATTTAATTTTTAAATTATGGATACTTCGTTACATCTTAAAAAACACTCTAATACTCATTTTTTTCCTTTTTTTTACTCATTATATCTTGTAAGACTATAATAAGAATTTATGACATATAGAATTTTGCAAAAAATATAAGATAAAAAAAGTGTTTTTAAAAATGGTATAAAATGAATATAAACTAAAATTAAATATTAACTTAATTCAAAAATTAACTTTACAATCTAGCTAATATTTATTTTTTAAGTGAAAATTAAATATAAATATTAACCTTTTATTATCAACAATATATGCAAAAAAAAAATTAGAGAGCTAGGAACTGAAAAAAATGTGAAAGGAAAAAAACAACGTTGAATAGGAAAAAAAGAGTTTCAGAGTTACCTTTTCACAATGCTGCAAACAGCGTGGAGAGAGGACGACAAACTTCTAGCCGACGACGATAAATGGTTGTTAACAGAGAGGAGGCTACTAACAGCGTGGAACGAAAAAGGGAGAAGGAAGAGGGGGTGGCGGGGTGAGGTTCTGCAATTTTAGAGAAGAAGAATGAGGGTTGTTGCATAAATAATTAAAAAACAAAATGACGTTGTTTCGTTAAGTTAATATTAGCAACGGAATAAGTTTGTCGCTATATTTTTCGAAAGAAGTGACTGATCTATTTCTGTCGCAAAATTTTTATTGAAAAATAAAAAATTAGCAACAAATTTTATCTGTCACTAAATATAAAATAGTGAGAAAAATGGCCAACACTATTTAATTTCTTCAATTTCGAGCTCCATTTTTTATCACCACATTTAGCTAGTATCATTAGCTACAGAATATATATGTCACAATATTTAATTGTTAATCCGTCGCTAGATATTTTAATAATTTTTTTAATAAAAGTGTCACATATTTCCTTCACTAATTTTCATCGCTATTTTCTAATTTTCTTGTAGTGAGATCGAAGGCATACCCTAACACATTTGTTAAGAAACGATGCCAATAAGACTAAAATCTAAAATCAGACATAGTAAAAGGGATAAAATGAAATGTATATTTGTAACCACAAGTTGATAGGGCAATATGAAGTAATTAAGATATCTAACCATAAGATGATGTTATCTAGATAACGAAGAGTGCAGTTTGCACTCGGGAGTAACGAAAACTATGAATATCTATTATTTTCTTTGATGGTCATGCTTTTATATTTACATTATCACTTTCTAACACTTCATTACGTATTATCATACATTATACCACTGGTTGTCATAATGTGTGATAACACTTACATACCTTGATAAGTGTTCATGGATTCATCACATTACTAATGCATATATTTTAACATTGTATTTATGCATTGCAAAACATAGCAAATATAACATGAAATAAACACATATTACTCGTATCAATTGTATATCATGTTACATATATGTTATTTTATCGAGTCTAGTTGTATTTATGGTTATTGTCATAAAGTTTGCACAAACTTGGATTTGCATCTTATCGTATGAAATCCCAAGGTATATTTTTTCTTGGTATAAGTACAGTTTATGCCTATGTTTGTTGGGCTATCTTTTGATGAAATAACTTAGCATTTGTTTGACCACCTAGGTCTGATGACTTTTTTGAATCATTCATCAATGAAATGAACTCTTTTGTCATCTTTCTTTAATGGTTTAGTAATATTCGAGTATACTTCATGTTTCTATCATTCTTCTGGACGTTTTTCATTAGGTTTTGTTCCCATTTGAGTAAGGTTTCTTCGATATTTTTATATATACAATGGGTATACTTTGAAGTTTTGGATCTCCCTATCTGATATCATTCACGGGTACCAAATAGGTCTTATTTTCATTTTTGATAAATCTTTTTGCCTATTATGGTTATACTAGCCTTAGCTAGGTACCTATAACCTTCACTCTGTACCATTACATTATCTCACCCTAATGCTCATGTACTTTTAGTTTTAGTTTGGTGGTTGTCCGATTTTTTGGATTATATTGGCCATCTAATCTCTAAGATGACATCATGCATGTGATGCAAACAATACTCTTGCAATTTTTGTTAGCATTTTCTCAACAATCTGTTGTGGATATTAAACTAATCATTACAGAAAGTCAACCTTTCATCGAAAAACCTAGGTCCGATCCAAAGTTATCGATTCTATTCACAGTTATCAAGGGGAGAGTCCCACTCTTGATTTTTGCTACATTTACCATAAATTTCTGGATATAAACACAAATAGGGACATGTTCATGTTTTGCTACCTCCTTCTCAAGAGTCCATCGTAACTCAAAATATATTGTTCATATTTATCATATACGATGGTACACATCAGAGAGCAACAACTTATATCAATACATTTACTAATACAAATGCATGTACAAACATATGGGACTCTAGCTTTCTACATTATAGAACCACCTAAATCTCATTCCTTGCTACTATTATTTTCAACTAGTTATACTTCATTTTCCTATAATAAACTTATCTTTTCCTACCTTGAAGTATTGTTTATCTATTTCCATTGATATCGTGTATTGGTTTCAACAATTTATAGGTCACACTAAAGGAATTAGTTTATGAACTTTCCCTTTTTCTTGTTTATGAGATAGCTTTTGCAGGTGTTTTGTAAAAGTTTTCACACCTTTGGCTTTACTCTGTTTGCCTGTCACTTACTATTTCAAATCCGTCTTTATAAAATCACATTTGTTTTCTACTTATTGTACCAAATCAGGATCTATAAATTTCTTATCTGTAAAAATATCATGGACTAGGTATATAATATCGTTATTTTAAATGTTACAATATATACCACTTGTCATTGTTCTCATATTTTATCTCTACATTGTATTCTCCCAAGAGGGATAGATATTCATAGTTCTCATTGCTCCTGAGTGCAAACCACACTCTTCATTATCTAGGTAGCATCATCTTATTGTCAAGTTTCTTATTACTTCATAATGCCCTATCAACTTGCAATTACAAGTCCGCATTTCATTTTATCTCTTTTACTAGTTCAGATTTTAGATCCTAGTTTTATCGGCATCGTTTCATTGCAAACACACTAGGGTTCTTATTAGTCAAATGCCTTCATTCTTGATATGCACAGGTCAGTCTACATCAACACTATAGGACATGACATTGGTAACATAAAATCTGACATGATAGCTAATGTGACACCATATTTTGTCACATCATCATCTATGTAAATGACACATCAATAAACTTAAAAAATTGTGTCACGTAATGGTAGACTCAACTGGAAAAAGATGACATATTAGGGTTAAATTTCATTACCAGTCACTGAAATTTGCTTCATTTGTAGCAAAATCACTAAAATTTTTTTATCTGAAAAAATACAAAATTTTTTTTCTTTTTATTTAAATAATTTACAGTCAAATGTGATAAATATATGACTGAAAAATTGTTTTGGCAGCTGATGTGATACTTGATTCTTCACATGAACTCTATGGTCATTAACTCCAACAACTTGATTCTTCTTCTCCTGGATAATCAACTTAGAAGACTGAGACAACCCATCTTAGATAAAATTCAAGTCAAATCTAAATTCAGTAATCACTTTACCAACAATAACAACTATAGGAAAAAAATCAGTAAAAATTTAGCACTATTAGGAAAAATTTAGTTGTTAAAGCCACCATGAATTGTTTTGGCAGCTGATGTGACACTTGATTCTTCACATGAACTTTATGGTCATTAACTCCAACAACTTGATTATTCTTCTCTTGGGTAATCGGCCTAGAAGACTGGGGCAACCTATCATAGATAAAACTCGAGTCAAATTCAAATTCAGTAATTATTTTGCCAACATTAGTAGCTATAGAAAAAAAAACCTGTCACAAATCCAGCACTATCAGAGAAAACTTAGTTGTTAGAACCACCATGAATCATAATTTTTGAGAAAATGAGACAACAAATTCAAATTTTTGGCAAAAATCATTAGCTGCCAAGTCAGATTTCCGCTTACCTATTCATCTAATTTGGTCAAAAGTTAAGAAAAAATAAAATTTTATTATTTTTATGGAACGAAAAAAAGTGATTTTACGACAAATGAAACAAAAATGATTGTTGGTAAAATTAACCATAATGTATCATCTTTGTTCAGTTAGTTTTGTCACATGACGCTTGATATTATACAATTTTTTTAAATTGTTGACGTATCTAATATAGATGATGATATAACATAATGTGGTAAAATCTAATGTCATATCATATTTCTATTACCAATACTAGAAAATTAGCTAAAAGTAATATAAGTGAAACAGAAATTTCTTTTCATATGAGAATTTTTTTTTAATAATTTTATGGCAATTCAAGTAAAATTCAACAACTATTAATGCAATTATCAATCTTAATTTTTAGCTATATTTGTATATATATGGTCTTGTCATTCATTTAAAAAAGATTTTTTTAACTCGGCTAGTCACTTCAATAACAGTCTCTAAAAAGGAAGGCAGGCCCACTTCCAAAACGAGTGAATAGATAAAAATATTCTAAAATCGCATTAGCATATTGCTGCTGTTACTAACAAGTCAACACTTGTTGTTCTTAGAGCCACCAAAAAAACACTAGTTAAAACCTATTATTCAACAAAGCCCTATTTTTTTAATTATAAAAATAAAGAAGTTTTAGTTAAATATAATTTAGAACTATACATTTTTCCAAACAATAGAAATATTGATGAAAAATTATAAAATAATAATTTGTATTTATTGATAACAAGATATATTAAATAGAGACATAATAAAATTTTAATAACTAATTTCTATTGTATTAAAAACAGGAAAATAAAAAATAAGTATATCACTTTAGAACCCGGAAAATCATCAACACATTTACGTTAAAAATAATCATATTATTAATTTTCATGGCTGTTATAATTATGAAGAGAGTTAATTTGAAAAAAAAAAGAGTTTATTTCGATAATTTACATCAAGAAAATGAAAGGTCACTATATGTTCCTCATCCTATCATTTTCAATTCTAATGGACACATAATTTTGAGTTCCAAGTTGATGGATCTTTGGATATTTCCGAGAAATAAAATATAAGAAAAAGAACTTTAAATTTTCCCATAGAAAAGCGTGCCAACTGCTCAGCATAGTGTTATTATTAAGGCAAAAGACATACCTAGCCCATATAATTATCCCTTTTTGCTATTTTACCCCTCCTCTCAAATTGTTTTGGATCCACAAAAGCGACATTTAAACACCATAAATGTAAAAGAAACACAATAAGAAAACTTGTGAATCTAGTTTAATTACGTAAAAGTTTAAATTTTTTATAAATTAATAAATTATAATTTTTTTATTAATTTATAATAATAATATAATTATTAAATTATAAATTTATTTAATATGTACACAACATAATAATAATAATAATAATAATAATAATAATAATAAAATATTATATGATAAAAATAGATTCATAAATTATATTGAGATGAAATATTTAATATAATTTTTATATTGTTTAATATATATATATTTATAATTTATTTATATAATATTTTTAAATTATATTCTTTTTAATTTTATCAAATATTTTTAATTGAATCGACTATATTACTATTATTAAATATTTAGATATTTTATTATCAGTTACAATTATATTACCTATATTATACATTTAGATAAAAAATTGAAGATTGGATTGGGTGGGAGATGCACAATCCATCGTTTGCTGTCACCTGCTACAAATCCCTCTCTTTCTCTCACTAAAATTTGTGAGGTTCTTTATAAATTATGACAATGTCCAGTTATCCTCACCCCCAACCGATTACGACTATGATGCACCATCGACTTTTTATGGAAGCCTATTGCCTCTTTAGTACCCTCGGGCCTTCGGCTTTTCCTCCGGAGACTTGGGAAACAATATCACTATCTTCATAACGCTGCCGTTGAGGGCACCACTTCCATCGCGATTGATTATCACTGCCACCGCCAACAATCTCTCTTTAAAATCGTTGAACCAAATTTGCCTCTCATTTAGACACACAAGCATTAGCACCAAAAGTTCGTTCCTTTTGCTTCTCAACGTGAAATTGAAACGACCGAGACTGAAGAGAAGTATTGAGGAACCTCAAATCGATATATTTATCTCCAACTGAAACTTATGTTTATGTACAAATGTAACAATTTCATTTTGCTTATCATTTGTTGCTATTTAAGCTATTTGAGTGGCTCTGATCTTGTAACAATTTTAGCTGAGAAAAAGATGATTGAATTTGGAATTTTAGTTGAAAGAGTAATTAGAGCTTTCAAGAGCGAAGTAGAACCAGAAAATGAATGGGCTGCTTCGCACTTACGTGTGAGGCTCTGTTTTGGCTTTTCAATCTTCAAGGTTGTTGACTCCAGTTCTGGCTCTGGCTCTTTAGTGATTATCACCGGAGATGAAAACTTGGAAATTTGAGAACATGGTCAATCAAAAGATCTATGAAAACATGAGATGAATATTTTAAATTCAAAGTTTTGCAAATAAAATTATTATTTTATTTTGATTCATTGAAGATTATATTAACATAATTTATCATATTTTAATTAACATGAAGGGATCCTAAATTTCTAATCCATTAAAATTAGGTTCAATTGATTTCATCTTTCTTGCAATGTTACGCTGGGTGGGGGGATATTGTTTCTTTCTATAATTACCATAATATATATATATATATACTTGCACACGTTTTTCTTTTATTCCCTTTTATTTCAAATAAACTTTTTTTTTTGGTTTCACTTTTAAATGTTTTTTTATGAAATTAATAGAGGATTAATTAATTTTCTTCATTTTTCCCTTTTTCATTAAGCTCCAGTCCATCTTTATGTGGTCCATTACATCAATATCTTTTCTTACACTTTTCAATATATATACTTATTTTTTTCTCTTTTCTATACATATTTCTCTATATTTGGTAAATATTAATGGAGCATGAGAAAATAGTGCGAAATATTTAGATAATCGATAAAAAAAAGAATTTAATTAACGAAAAGAATTTTGTGTAAATTAATATTGTTTATTCATTTTGTTAATCATTGTAAAAAATAATAATGTCTATTTGAAATGCTATATATATATATATATATATATATATATATATATATATATATATATATATATATATATATATATATATATGAAGTTGGTTAATAGATTAAATATGTTTTTGAATTTTCTAATGTACCACTATAAAATATGTATAAATAATTTCGTTATATTAAAAGAAATCAAATTAATCAAAATTCCAATTTTAATAATTTAAATGAGTGTTTTAAAATTGTTCTTATAAAAAATTGTACATGATATATGTCATATTTATTTGGGGAAGCAATGGAGTTCCTTTAAATTATTTTATCATAACATAAAAAGAAGTGAAATTAGATTTTAGATATTTTACGTGAGTGAATACTATAAATTGAATTTAGCAACGAAATTTTAGATAACATAACTTTCCTTGTATTTATATTTACGTAAAAAAATGTTCTATGTGGGGTAAAATTATTATTTTTTATTTTAGTTTTTAAAAAAAATCAAAGTTTCAAACTCCATCTCCCATTATGATTATTAAAAGAGTACCACTAAATTGATAAAATCATTATTTTTCCAATAAAAAAATGTAAGTATATATTATAAAAATGTTTTTAATTTAATAATATTATATAAATTCTAAAATATAAAATTAAAGAAATAGAAAAAGGAAAAAAATGAAAAATGAAAAGAAAGATATTCTTCATAGAAAAGAGAAATGAAGTAGACACGAGAGGTGGATAGAAGGCCAAGCCGAGAGAGCGCCTCCTCCATTATCGAGATTCCTTCGGCATTTTCCTAGAGGAGTGTGCTCCTCCCCTCTCATGCCTTATGTGGGCCCCCATGTGCCAATCTTCAAAGAAATGGGTCCCACCTCCCCCTTGCCTACTTACTTCTTCTTTCCTCCCCTCTCTATAAATGCATCGCCATTTCTCAGTAGCTGGAAGCCATAGCAATACTCACAGATACGTATAACACCATCGAGTTATAAAAGAAAAAGCTTCTTTCATCGTTAACTAAGCTATCACCATGTCCAGCGACTGCGGTAACTGCGACTGCGCTGACAAGAGCCAGTGCGTGTAAGTATTTTCACCCTTCCCTCTCTTTTTTAGGCCATCATTTATATCAACTGATAGATGTTTGATATTAAACAGTCATTAATGTGGAAAAAGTTTCTTACTTTCTATCATTAGTATTGTTCTGTACTAATGGTTGTGGTTGTGCACTTGGAATTTTGCAGGAAGAAGGGCAGCAGCTACACTGCTGACATCGTTCAGACTGAGAAGAGGTATTTCTAATTGATATGAGATTCTTATGAACATTTAAATTTACAATTGTGAGCCAGTAGTGCTGATGATTTTTTTTAAAAAAAAATTGCAGCTTTGTCTCCACCGTGGTGATGGAGGTTCCGGCAGCAGAGAATGACGGCAAGTGCAAGTGCGGTGCTTCCTGCAGCTGCACAAACTGCACTTGTGGTCACTAATTAATCTCATGAAGATTAATACTGTTGTGTGTGTCAGATTGCTAATAATGTAATTCTGATAAAATAATTGGTGTTCTGTGTTATGATACTTGTGACTTGTGAGAGTGCAGTTTAACTCTTCTATATTTCCACTGTTGTGTAACAGCCGTACGAGGCCTTGTTGTGTGCTCTAATGAATTACTATTATTATATTCTTGCTTCTATTTATTTATTTACATTATGTTTATAATTATTTTAACTCATCTCTATAGACCGAATTTATATAAACTAAAATAATGAAAAAATGTCAAGTAAAAAGACTATACTTTTCATTAGTCTCTATACACTTAATTTATGCAAGAATTTCTCGGATAAAATACCCCTATATTAACTAGAAGAGCAGCTTTCTTTAAAAGAATTCATGGTCCTCAAAACTATATAATTGCTTTTAATAGCACAAGCAAATTTACCAATGAAGAACTCAAAAGAAAGAAAAATGGCCTTAATACATAAATATCTCTTCTAATTTGTTAAATTGATGCACTTTTTTTTGGGTACATCAATTATACACTTTTGATATCGAATAATTTCACACTTTTATCTTTCTCAATGTATACTCTTACATGGCAGGTCAGTGAGACTCATATTCAATATAAATGGGCGCTTGAACTCAATAAAAATGCCACATCATATCAGACTCTTGTTGTCCCTCCAAGAGAAATTTTCTCTATTAACTCCTCTCCAACGGTAATTATTTTTACTCTAATAATATCTTAAATTTTCTTTTTTTTTTTAAGAAACAATAATCCTTCTTTCTTTATCTAGTTTTCTTTTTTCTTCTTATTGATTCTTTCCATCCTAAATCATAATATATTGATTAGTTAAATAAATATATTGATTAATTAATTCATAAATTTATTAGCTCATCCTAAAAATATTTATTTTTATTTGTTTTAAAAATAATAACCATATTTCTTTCGTAAAAAACAAATTTAATTTCAATAGTATTAAAATCTCCTCTCAAGTTTAAAAAGAAAAATAATTTGTATATAATTTTTTTAAAGAAAAAGTAAAAAACCAGGAATAAAGCTTAAACGACACAATTAAATCCAAACTCAAGAAACTCACGGCTGAAATAAAAAATAGACAGATAAATAGAGAGAGAGAGATTTGAGTAAGATTGAAGTTGATTTTTATGATTAAATTTGTTTTTTGAAAAAAATATAAAAAGGAAAAACTGAGCAACTATATGGTCCGCCAGAGGAAATAAGAAAGAGCACAGTTCAAGGTTTTCAAAACAAAAAAATGAGAAGAAAAGATGCAATGTAACGTATATTAATTTAGCCTTTAAATCACAAGCGCACAGAAAGAGTGCAACACATTTATCATATTCTGAATTCGAATAAAAATAATAATTTGGAAATCTAAATGAATATGCAAGTGTTGGATATTCTAACTGTATATGGAGATGTTACAAGCAAAATGAGGAAGAGAGAAGCAGAGGAGAGATGATCGTCTGGGTAAATTTGAGAGAAGTACCAGGAAAATGAGGAAGAGAAAGATGGATGTGGGACATTAGATTTTAGAAAATTACTCCCTCGGCCTTGATTTTTTTTCTTTTTTCCTTTTATTATTCAAATTTATATATCCATATCATTTGACTAATTAACTGTGATAATGTCAAGTGCATGCAACCCACCGCTCCAATTTACTTATCTTTAAGCAGAAGAAGAGAGCAAAATGCACTTTTAAATAGATGTGTGCAAATATTACATATCAATGTTTAGGTGTACAATTGATTTTTTTTTTACAAGTTAGAAAAGATATTTATATATTAAGCAAAAAAAATAAAAAATAAAAACCGGCTAAGAGGCAAATGCTACACCCAATTCTCTTCTTGCCATACGACAAACAAAATTAATTCCTGATTATAACAACTAATACACTAATGGTGAAGTAAATTCAAACATAAGAAAGGGACTACACAAAAATCATTAGTCACAAATCTGTTTGTTTACTTCTATTCGCTAGTCAAAAGTAAATACATCAAACGATTGAAAACAACTACAAAAGAAACCACCTGCATAAAGCGCCAATTTTACCACCCACTTCACAATTTACATAGCACATTCCCTCAATCTGGGCCACCTAGAGATTCCATGAATAACCAACTATATAATGAACTAAAGAGCAAAGATAATAGCTATTGGAAGGATATGTTCTCCACACCAAAATAAGAAACAGCATTCGTGCTACGTCAAGCAATGGCAATAGATGAACTCAAAAGGGTCAAAAAAAAAAAAGTTGGTTGAATTCTGGAGAATCTGTTCTCCATATCACCACATGAAAACCGAGATATAAAAAATAATGAATGATACTAAATGATGAGAAGAGTAGAAACAGGCCTAAAATTGATATAATGTGAGAATATGTTCTATATAGGATGTTTTACGCAATTTGATACCAGTCATCCTCCAAAAAGTTGCTTCTACATAGCTTGTGCCAGTATCAAGTCCAAGACTTCTAATCAATAGCAACAGTATATAACAGAAAAAGGATTGAAAATCAGCAAATAAGAAGGTGGCATCTTCAGATATACATTAGAAGATAAGCACAGATAAAATGATGAGACAAACGCAAAAATAAAGGTCTATTAACTTCGATTTGTTAACAATCAACTCATAATTCAATAGTGTAACCTAAAAAAGAGATTAAATTTTTGAGAAAGGCAACTCTTTTCTTGCTTTATTCTAAACTATCGTGTAGTTTATCTAAAATCCAAAGGTAAGTATCCTATACCCAAAGTAGTATCAATTTATCAACTCAACCTTCTAAACCATTCTCAATCATTAAAGCTCTCAACAAGAAGGCACTGACGATGAGCCTAAATCCATTTTGCACAAGGAGCTCCACCATGCTCCACAATGCATTCATCTCTCAGTCTCTTAGTATCAGGACAGGCACAGCATATCTTCTTTTTTGGCTTTGATTCTGGTACAGATTAAAATCTTTGTTTTGCTCTGACCCTGACAAACCTAAATTAGAAGAAGCATTTTGCAAAGGCAGCCCACCCACTGTCACAAAGTCTTAAGATCACTGAAAAAGGGATTCTGGTGAACAACAAAGAATGAAGAACACCAAGTTCAAAAGCAAAGAATATATAAAAGCCTTGAGAATACACACACACACACACATACATGTAAATAGACAAAGAAAACACATCTTCACTGACAGCATATTTCAATTTAATTTCCTTTTATCTTCCAAAATCTTATTCCTAACTTACGCTATGTATGCTAAATATTTTCTCAAACTCAACTCCAAGGAAAACACTTTGAAAGATCTTTTCTGTGGCTGGAACTGAAATAAGAGATTAGTTAATGTCATCATAAATTTAATCTAACATAAGACAATCATCCTCTAAAGCAGCTTGTATAACAAAGATTTCAGCTTCTGCTGTCACCCATTGACCAATTTCATCAAGACAACAAACAGCATTCTAGCGCAACTTCTGCTAACCATTTCAGATAAGACAAAGAAAATAACTAAAGTGATTCCCAAGATAAACTTTAGCATTTACTTTGTACATGGCTGAAAATCCATGGACTTATACGGCATGTGTAATTCAATCAACATCCCTAATGATCACTGTTGCATGAACCATATACAACCACCATTGCAGATCCCCTTATTTATGTTAACATCAAAGCATTTCAACTGACCTCAGTTTTTCAATTTAACTAGTGAATTCAGATCAATTACGAACCTCCACACCACTAAATTTCACAACCAACCATAAAGAATTGAGAATGAAGGCAAATTTAGGAATACATGATTCACAGCAATTGGCCATAAAAGTTTCATATATCTAGAGAACCAGATGAGGCAAATAAAACCCAATTAGAACTCAAATACATACCCATATAACGCAAAAGAACCCAATTAAAACAAAACTACAAATATGTTGTTGAATCAACTTAATTTATAAATACAAAATCACGTCAAAATTAAGAAAGGAAAATTAATCACTATCATTGAAGAACTCACCGTTGGAATATTGTAAAAGAAAGTGAAAGAGAAATTAGAGCCGTAGGTGAATAGGGTTTTAGGTGGTTGAATATTAAACTGGATAAAAAATGCCAGTGGTTAAATTTGTTTCGGGGTTCAATAAGAACCATAACCGTTGACGAGAACTGAAGAAGAAAAATAATTTTCAAAGGATTTATTTTTTTATTTTTGCAATTATATATTCAATTACAATTTAGAAACTGCAAAAATCCTAAATGATAAATAGGAAATGCCTCAATCCATGCTACAAAATCAATAAGAAACCCTAGGGTTTCCATGCTCACCTGATTTGAATGCTTGAGAGCTTCCTCCTATAAGCGACAAAGCAAAGGAAGGTTCTCCAAAAATGAAAGTCCTTTAAAATTTTGATTAGCTATTCTAAAACGGCGCGGTTTTGCTGATCTCCTTTTTATTGTGGTAGGCGCGTGTCTTTAATTCTGCTATTCTGGCCGTCTTTTCTGTTTCTAAACAGCCAACCATTTTTCTAATAAAAAAACTGTAGCAGTTAAAACCTTAATTTAAAAAAAAAAAATCATCCTCAATTAGCTTTTTTCATCACACACATGCTTCTCAGTTATGAGACTCACAAACCCCTTTTTTCCCTCACTTTTCTTTTTTGAAAATAAATGTGAAATATCATTGAGAACCAATTTCATTAGCATTAGCAAGCAACGTATACAAGAAAAGAGGTGGAAGATCATCCCAGTAGACTGCATCTGTCATAGAAACAAAGTGCCTAGCCATATAAAATGTGCAACTCCGTTTGCAGAGCCTCTGACAAAGCAAAATATAATATTACCAAAATGATTTTGCCAAGATTTTTCAATTTTCAACTATATGGCCCACAGTAAAATCATCTTGTCCAGAAGAATTGAGTGTTTTTGTCTAGAAGAATTGAGTGTTGTGACCACTATCTGGGCATCTGATTCAATAATAATGTTTTGTCATCCTCTTATTTTTTTTTTCCATCTGAGGCGTTTACGGATACTCATAATTCCAACGTTTTGGGTTGGGTAGGATTAAATCCGAATTAGCAAGATGCTCTTTACCACAAAGAAACTCCGAGGATACATAAGGGTTATTACTTTTCATGTAACTAGTGTTTGCCTCAAGTAGCTACAACCTCTAGATGATTTTGATCGATAACAAAATAATGTATGTTTTACTAATCCTGTTTTGCCGATATCAACAATGAAAAAATCATAATTGAAAAATATAAAAAAATATTCATTGAATAACCTCTAGAGAAGAAAATTAAGATAATTCATTGCAAATTTTATGGAGAAGAAGATCAAGAATGAAGACCTTAGGACTAAATTATAAAATCAAGACTGAGAAGTTATAATTACATCTCATGTATAATATTTTCTAAAATTATAAATAAAATGATTTATATATATATATATATATAAACATATCATATAACAAAAGGTTTTTAACATAAAATTATTTAAAAAAACTGTTTTCTGTAGAGAATTGAAGTAGAAGTAGAAATATATTTTACCAGAAAAATTTATATAGATAACTAGCAGACAACTTGCAGACAAAGTAAGCGATGCATTTAATTGTTTATCTAGTAGTTATATTCAAATAGATGTACTGGTTAGTTTTTCAAAATTTGACTATAAATAAGAGTTTTAACATTAAATTAATTAGTGGAAAATTGAGAAAGAAAGAAAGAATTCAAATTTTCAAAAGAGTTTCAACTTTTCACTCCTACTTTCAAGTTTTGAGTTTTCCATAACATACATCCTTCTCATTTCTTGAATGTAGATTGTATTGTAATCTATTTGAAATTGAAAAGTGTCTTAAGATTATATTTGCGTTCATTAAGTTATCCTTAAGTCATGTAAAAAGGAAGAAGTTTTAGGTAAGTTTTTGAAACCTATAAGTTATCCTTAAGCCGTGAGAAAAGAATAGTACAAAAAATACTTTAAGTAGAAGGTCATATATGTCAACTTTAAAAACATCATATACATATAAAAAATGCAATGACATAATTGTAAATAAATATTGAAAATATAGATTATATGTGTTAGCTATTTTTTAATAACAGACATATATAATTTAACTATATTATAGGTGTCCATTATAAATAAAAATATATATGTATTCTTAGATTTTATGTGTTTACTATTTTATAATAACAAACACGAATTATCTTTAAATTATAGGTATATGTTATTTTAATTGATAAACATGTATTTTTAACTTTTATATGTTTGTTATTTCTCAATGACATGCACATTGTATTTTTTTAAATAATTAAAACATGTTAGACCCGTTATTCATAAAAAAACTCAAATCATATCTATTTTCCAATCCTGCTTTGGTCTCCCCTCTTGTCGCCGCCTCATTCTCCACTCTTATTGACGCACTACACCATTCTCCCCTCTTGTCATTACAACATGCCACTCTATTATTCTCCCTTATAGAATTGTTAAAAGAGCAAGGTTGTCGAACGAAAGCCTTATGATGGCTAGTGATCTAACATCAACTTGGTTACCGTTTGCGATTCTATTACTGATCCCAAGGACCCTCACCTTTTGAATTTCTTTTAGGGTTTTCATTTTCATTCTAGTTTTTCTAACTTAGATCTTATTCTTATTTTTCATATTTTGTTGTTTTCTTTATTAAGCTATTCTCTACTCTTTTGATTTTATTTGATTGTTTTAATTTTTGTTTATTTTTCATATATTGTTGTTGCTTTAGTATTTTTCAACTATTGAAGATCCAAATATTAGAAGATCATTATTTGAAGTTTGATTCTACTTATTGAATTTATTTGATATTTTTATAGGACATATGATTCTCATAAAACCTTATTTATTATTTCAGGTTTTATAATGCACATTAAATAATTTGCCAATATTTTTCTTATTGATTAGTAATTTGGGATCAAAAACTTATTCAATGCCTTTTTGGGGTTCAAAACCCAGTTAGTAGTAGAGAAATTCAACTAAAATTCAACATAATATTTTTTAAAAAATGACTATATGTGTCTATCAATATATTTTGATAGACATTTATACCATATATATATATATATATATAACTAGATTATATGCATATGTCACTTTAATAAACACATAAAATTCAACTCATATGAGTTTCTTTTATAGGTATCTATCATTTAACACGCGTACAAAGTCAAAAACGATAAACGCATATCACCCTTTTCTATACTAGTGAGCCCTGAAAAACTAGGATTATCCTTAAATCGTGAAAAAAAGAGGTTAAAGGTGAACTTTGAAAACCTATGGTTATCTTTAATCCATGAAAAAGGAAGAGATTTTAGGTTAGCCTTGTGAAACCTAAGATTATAGTGAGGGTGTGTCTAGAGTTTAGATCACTAAGATTGTAATTGACTTATCCCTTAGTAAGAGAGAAACACTCAAGTGGGAATAACTTGGGAAGTGGAGTAGGTAAAGAGGTCAAAACATTATAAGGTTATGTTTGTATTGAACGATTTTAAAATATAGAATTAGAACAATCCATGGATTTATGTCAAAACTATTATTTGACTACTTAAAAATGTCAAAATCTATGGATTTTGAAAAATCCTTAACCCACAAAAATCCTTCATTTTGGAAGGATTTGGTTTCCTATTTCATATATGGGAAAGTCCAAAATCCACCATTTTTTATCCATGAAAGATTATTGTCAGATTTGTTTTTCCAAGATTGTCCCTAAAAAATTAATAATATTCCAAAATTATCCTTAAGTCTAAAAATACAGTAAAATTTTTTGTCATTTTTTTGTTTTATTTTCAGTTATTTTATCTCTGTTGGTTTGAATATCAATTTTAAAAAATATTAATGAGTTCCTTCGAAAAAGAAAAAAATATTAATTTATTAATTTATTCATAAACATATACATATAATGAGTTTATATAGAATTTGGAGCAAAAAATTTGAAACATATTTTAAATTTGACAATAATGATAATTTCATCAATTGTTTTTTTTAAAAAATTTACTCTAAATTATATTATTTCATAACTAAATATAAATGTGAAAAAAAGTGTAGAAAATGTTGAATTAATGATAAATTACCAATATTTAGTAAAGGGTAAAATTGATAATTAATTGTTAAATCTATGAATTGTGGTCATTGAACCAAACATAGGTGCAAAGAAAATTACTTTTATCAATCTATGAATTTTATAATTAAACCAAATGATAGAATTCTTATAGTTTATGGATTTCACAATCTATTGATTTGAAATGTAACACCCATAATTAAGACCTAGTAAATAAATAGTTCAAAGGTATTATAAGTGTTTAAGGGTTTGGTCAAGGGAAAGAGTTAATAAAAGATGAGGAAAGTGAGAAGTTTCATGTTCACATCCATGACTTTAAAGTAGCATAAACGTGATTCTTTATCTAGATCGCAGGAAACACCACTTGGATGGGAGATATGAACTCTTCTCTTCCTCCTTTTGGCTTCCTCAAGAAGAACACTTTCTTTTAGTCATTTTCCCACTAGAACTTGTTAAACTTTAATATTTGATGTTGGTTTAAGTGTTTTGATCTTGAAATCGAAGGAAAACAAAGGATTAGTCTTTAGTGTGAAGAAGCTTTGAGTTATAAGGTTCACCTTTGAGTTTAGATCAGGAGAGAAAGAAAAAATAACTGATGGAATTTTATATCTGACGATATTCATAGGCATGATAGGATAAGTCACAGGCATGAAACATCCCAAAACATCATTCACGGTTTATAAGTTTTTTTTAGCATTTTCTCCATGTATATCTCATTTATGGTAAAAACCCATTTCGAAATGGGTTAAATTATGGCTTAATCTTAATAGTTTATGGTTAAAGACACCTCTTTAAGTTGATTAAAGGTTATAAAATGTTTTTAAAAGGGGTTAAATGAGATTAAGGTTGTTAAGAGGGTTAAGGTTGGGGTTATATTGTTTAAGCTTTTAAAGGTTAAGTTTATGGTTTATATAAGTTAATATATATGTGATAGGATTTGGAAGATGAGGTGATGAAACCCACCAAAAGGATTAACAAACTTGTGAAAAGCTTAGTTTTTGAGGCTCCATATAAGGTATGTACATATATGCATTTAAATTTCATGATATAACATGTTATGTGTTAAATGCTAATAAATGCTTGAATGTCAATGATTGGTTGTTATGAACGTAATTGTTGCAGTTAATGCTATAAGAATTTAATGATATGAACATCAATGATGCTTGAATAGTTATATCCAATAAATGTGCCTTAAGAGGTATTAATAAGAGTAATGAATTATGATAGCTATTATGAGTGTAAAAGATAAAATTAAAGATGGTATAAAGGCAAATTGTATCATAAATGCATGTTATGAGAGTTAATGAATATAAGGTATGTATGTAACGTCACACCTCTTATGCATTTTAGTATAACCTATCCAAATATCAAGTAATCATATATGGCGTACTGGAAAGGTAAAATACCCTGTTAACAATAGTAGTAAAATTTTTTTCATATCCTGTAATATAATTCAATGACTTTGCAAGTCTCATAACCTATAATTTCATTCAATGACTTGCAAGTCTCATATCCAGTAATATTATTCACTGACTTTGCAAAGTTAACACTGAGGTTTTCACCACAATATAATATATCACATATATCAAAACATAAACTTTACACATAAGTATTTTCGAGTTGATTTCATTTATACATATTTAGACTCATTCCAAAATGACTATACATATTCAAACACGTAAATACAAAACACATATGACATATTTTCATGCTTGTGTGGAATGCAAGGAGAGAGAGAGTGTGATGAGGCTCGGCCAGTGACTTATGCTCCATGTCTTTTATACGCTACTCAAAATGAGCTATCACTTTTCTTTACCTGAAAAATGATGCAAATTGATGAGTTACGGCTCAGTGAGAATAACCATCCAATGAGCTCTAAAGTACCAAACAACTCATAGTAATAAGTCACAATTCCAATATATACCATGTATTCCATTCCATTCATCAGTATCATATAAGTATCAATAAAGTTGAAACATATAATCATTACTCTTTATGTATGCAAATGCTTTGCTTATTTCATTTTGTTATGACCAAGTTAAATAGACATTGCCCCGGGTTTCCATGTGAATATTTTTCATGTGAACATTTGCATTTGCATTTGCTAGCTAGCTTGATCATTTGTTTCATTTGCACATTTGTTGGGCCATAGGCCTCTTCTTTTGCTTTACAATATCGATTAACTAGTCACAACGCCTTTTTAGCCCATATGCATATGCACTTGTATTTAAGCATTCATCAACCATTGCATCTTTATCATATACAACATACATATATTCCATATATACCTCATATGTCAAGCATATACCTTGCATATACTATACATATACCATGTGTATATATCACATTTGTCAAACATATATCTCAAATATACCACAAGTATACCAATTATATGTACCACAATGTCACAAATTATTCATCATTACATTATCAAGGACCAATCCATGACAATCACATGAATTACATAGCAAGCAACATTCATTTGCACTAAATAATTCAATCGATAATTAGACTCACTGTTCTCCTTTAATTCTGTCCCCTAACTTATTGTTTATCTGCTTCTTGTGGGTCTCCAATATGTTGCGAGCCTAATATGAAAACATAATCGATTAACTCATAATTAGAGAGACTTAATGTGGCTTAAACAAATTAATATGCATTGTTCATGTCAATAGTTAAGATTTTTCCTATGAGGTAGTGTGACCTTATGGGACTGTTTAGCCTATAACTTTTTCTATAATTGACCAATTACTCTGATTCTTATTCCTAATTAACAATAACACATAATTATAGCACATATTCAAATTTCAGACCAATTGGATCATTGTACAATATTTGGTGGAATTTCTAAGAGTGTTCTATTTTCTGCCTTGTTTTCTGCCTTTAGGCAGTTTCAGGGTACTCATTTGGGTTCATCATAACTTATACTCTATAAGTCCTATTTTAATGAAACTTTACAAAAACTTATATGGGTTCATATGTAACATGTTTCATGTTTACAACTTTTACCAATTATGTCTCTAAGGTCTTCTAATTATACCAAACATGTTACTATTCCAGAATAGAATTGGCTTCCAGACCAGTATGACTTCCAAAGGCCATAACTTAGTCTATAGATAACCAATTAAGCTTAAATTAGTACCCATATTTATCTAAGACATATACCTATAACTTGCATGTTTTGATAATTACAGAATCTAGCTCTAACAAGCTCAAATTAGCCAACCAATGTACTGGATCTGCCCAGGGCACTCAGTAGGCAGTTCAAACCATGGAATAGTCATGGTTCCATTCACCATAACTCACCATTTACAAGACCTATGAACCTGAAATTTGGTATAAACATACAAAACACATATATCTACAACTTTTATGTTTTTAGAGACTTCAAATAAGGGCTTTAACATATTCGAAATCAAACCAGACAGTAGCTAATTTGGTTAGGGTTTACACCCTGACCAGTTTCAGTACGAAGAGCATATCTCTCCCTATACATAACATCTTGCAAAACGGTTTACATATCCAAAAATCTAAGATATAAAGGAACAACTTTTGTGTTTTACACATTTCCAGAATCAATTTCTATTAATATCAAAATCGGGGTGCAATTCAGTGCCTAATATTGAACCTAAGCAACTCAAATCAACCCTATAGCAATAAGAATTGATTACTTACCAAGAACAACCTTGAAAGGGATCAATTAGCTTCAAAAACTAGGTGAAACAAGGAAGAATTAAAGTCTGAAATGGAGGAAATTTGAAGAAGAAGTCGGGCTAGAGTGAGGAGGCAGAAATGGGGAAAGAAATAGGAAGATAAAGCCAACTTGTTTTTTTATCATTTTCTCTTCTTCTCTTCTCTTTTCTCTTCTCATTTCTCTTTTCTCTTCTCTTCTATTTCTCTTTTGTGTCATTTTCATTTTATTTTGTCTATATTATTATTATTATTTACATAGATTTATAATTCCACTAATTCACACAATAATACAGCTTAATCATTTGACCCCATTTAACTAAATTAGCAATGTAAATGTTTACTAATCTTAATCTAATCATTTTTCTTACTTTAATTTGGTCACTTATTCAATTTATTTCTAATGCTTCGTAGTCCTCATATAGAGTATAATTACACACGTGCGACTCGATACAAGTGCCAAATTTTAGGACACGTAGCTAGTGCGTGTCATAAACTTGTTCCTACGAAAATATATATGAAATGCATTTGTTCAATTGAATTGTATGCAAGATGCTTATGTTCAATGAAATGCATGTGATTATGCATGTGAGGAAGGTCGAGGATGTTACAATGTATATCATAAATTGTATCATAAATGTATGTTATGGGAGTTAATGAATGTTTGATACATTATACATCATATATAGAGTGATTATTCTCTTGTGTATGGTTCAATTTCTTAATGAGTTATCAAAACCATAAGGTAAGATATTTTATATGATACTATCAATTCATCTTCATGCCATGAGGTTTTATATGATGTCATGAATACATATGATCTAATGCATGTATGAATTTTTATGCCTATATGTACCACTAATTTTTAGTAGCTTGGCGTGCAAGTATTTTTTTTTCATGCTAAACATTAGCTAAACATAAAGTTGAAGTTGATCAAGAGAAATTAGCTAAACATTAGAGACAATAGATCAGACTCAATAGTGATATTATCATGTTATACTTTTGCATTTTGTACATGATATAGGGATTGTGTTATGCATACATGTCTGTATTTTAAAGAATTATATAATTTTATTAAAGACATGCATTTTTGTAAACATCGGGTCAATTGAACCTAAACATGATAGTTTATATGTAATGATGGATCTTTGGATCAAGTTTTTTTTTTATGGATATTTAATATTATATGATTAACAGGTTTTATATGAAAAAGAAAGTTTATGTGACCAATAGATTTTCAAAAGAAAAGAAAAGTTTTAAATTTTCACAGGTTTTCTACATATAATATTTAGTCGAATTTATCCTGATTAGATGAAATGACGCTATATAAAATCTATGGATTTTACGAAATTCATAAATTTTAAAAGTTTTCAACCCAAACAAGGCCTAAATCAATTGTGTATTGTGTGGATTGCTTGCTTATCTCCTTTTTGTTTTATCTTTTACAAGTTTGAATATGATTTATTGATAAAAATCAAAGTTTGAGATTAAAAGAACTTAATAAAGTCGATATACACTTTGAAAAATAAAAAAGGGCATTTGTACTTAAAAGAAAAATCTTTTTTATTTAATATTACTACATTGAGTTCATCTTTGAGCATATTTTATAGATATGATACAAAAAGTTTCATTTTGGTATTAAAATTTTTGAACAAAAGTCAGAAGTAGAAAATTATCCTGAACTATTTAGTAGAAATATATGTTCTACTGGTAGAAGTAAAGGTCAGTAAAAGTGTTTTAACAAGGAGAAATTGTAATATCCCTAAGCAAATCTCATGTCGGTAAAATATGAGAGAGATTAATAGTCGAATGTAATCAAACTTGGAGAAGTTTTTGTTTGAGATACTAATTTGACATGTTACCTTCTGAATCCCACATTTGAAAGAAGTGAAGAAGGATAAAAGGTTTATAAACCTTTGTACTAATTACTAATGATAACTTGGGTTAACAATTTTAGATAGTGTGGTTTGGTCATTTGCAGGCTATTACAAGATAATTGGGCATGTACTCTTATAATTTGGTATCAGAGTGACTCTATGTGCAACATTGAGCAATGATGGGGCAAATTTTAGCGAAGATGCTAAATCCCATATGGGGGGATGAATCTTAATATTTTTAGAAAAATCCCACATCGACAAAATACAAAAGAGATTTTGGGTCGAATGTAGTCAAACCTAGAGATGTGTTTGCTTGAGGTGCTAGCTTGACATGTTAGCTTTCGAATCCCACATCGGAAAGAAGTGAAGAAGGATAAGATATTTATAAGCTTTTGCACTAACTACAAGTGTTAACCTAGGTTAACCATTTTAAGTTGTATGGTTTGACTATTTACAGGTTGTTACAGAACAGTTAAGCATAAGTCGTTACTGTAACATTGACTAACTTTGATATTTGCATGTTTTATGTTGTATAAATATGAAATTATGGGTTTGGCATGAAATATGACATGAAAATAGCTTCAAAACCCATAAGAGTGTAAGGGAGGGCTTTGTCGCGGGTGCGACATGTTTGTCGCACATGCAACAAAGCCTGATGTGGCCCCTATTGTGCATACGACAAGCTGTCGCAAGTGCGACACTAGCAAAAGCTAAATTTTTGTCATTGGTAGCAAGGCACGATCGCAGATGGCAAGTGTTGTTTATCGCAATATGACTTAAGATGACTCTTAATGAACCATAAAATGGTTTATAATGATAATACAAGGTTGGTTTGCTCCAAAATGATGTATATTGATATGGTATACACATCTTAAATTGGATATATAATTATATGATTCTATGAACATGTATAGCTATGATGAACATGATAATATGAGATATATGCATAGCATATGAATCGAAAATATTATGGATATGGTATTTGAGATGATAAATGTATATGTCTGACATAATGTATGTTAGTATGACAAGTAAAACATGTCATGTTTGAATAGAGCTATGTTTAAGCAACTTATATGATAGTAAAGAAATGATATGTGGACATAACTATTGTATTGAAAGTTCCTTTGTCATGTTGACAAGAAATAAAAACTATATACATGTGATATATATGGCATATATTATGAGATCAAGATGATGATAACATGACATTGTATGAGTAAGTAATAAAGGATAAAATATCATTTCTCTAACTTATGACTAAGAATATAATAGATGACATGTCATTAGAGTGTTAAACGGTACCATAGAATAAGGATACAAATACGATATAAGGACAAAGGGTCTTAAACTTGTATGAGCACCTTTGATTCGTGCTTGCACACAAAATGGTTATATATATATATATATATATATATATATATATATATATATATATATATGATAACATTACATTATATGAGTAAGCAATAAAGGATAAAATACAATTTCTCTAACCAAAGACTATGAATAGGATAAATGACATGTCATCAGAGGGTTAAACGATATCATAGAATAAGGATAACAAAGATACAATTATGATATAAAACAAGGGGTTTTAAGCTTATATGAGCTCCTTTGATTCGTGCATACACATAAAATGATTATATATATACACACTAAATTATGAGGTATTAAACTTGTGTGAGCGCTTTTGATCCATAATATGTATCCAATTAGTCCAATTTATAATCTTGGGTGAAATGCAAATAAAATATAATAAGTTGATTTGTGACCTTTATTAAGACAAACAAATATTATGAATTATATGAGTTACATGATTGAATATGACTGCTAATGTTGGTATATATGTTATGATATTACACACTCTAACACAACAAGCTATACTATGTAATGATATATTGAAGTAAGAACATGATTATGGAATTGCATGTTACACCATTGTATGGATGAATGTTATTTTTGTATGCTTGATAAGGGCCACATCATGGATGAGTGAGAAAAGGTGCATTTCGTATTTATTTATCATACTTTGAACATGAATAATGAATGAGTTAGCACCTGATATATAAATGATATGAACTTGGCATGACATATAGGAATCATCATTATCATTCAAACTAATGTTGACTAGGAGTGTAACACCCACTAATTAGAGTTTAATTTGAATAATTTAAACCACATAATTAAATTGTATTTTTGATTAAATAAAATTAAAAATATTAGCTATAAAGAAATATGTGAAGATAATAATAATAATAATAATAATAATAATAATAATAATAATAATAAAATAATAATAATAATAACAAGAAGAAAAAGAAGAAATTAAAAAAATAAAATTTAAAGTGAATAGTAAAATGGACAGCAAAAAAAAAAAGGCAGAATACCAAAAACGGGAAAAAGGGGGGCAGAAAACTATTTCTCTCAAATTCTTTTTTCTCCTTCATCTCTTCTTCTTCTTCATCCCTTTTTCTTCCTCCATATCTCAGATCAAATTACTCATCATCTTCTTCAAGAATTGCATCAAAAATCAGTCCAATTAAATCTGATATTGGTAAGAAATATTTTCCTCATGATTATTGTGTTATTAGAACTCTTTAGGTTATATTTTGATAGAATATTGCACTCTATTTTTGTTTATCTTGTGACTCGAATTTGGGGATGTGTTAAACATAAAAGTTGTTCATATATGTCTTGTGTATCTCTCTGCCAAAATTTATTGAATGATTTTGAGTATATGAAGAGATATGGTTATTGGGGTGAAACTGGTTCTGGGAGACGTGTCAACCAAATAACCTACGGTTTTTATAAAAATTGACCATCTTATTGGCTTATTCTGAGATTGTGTAAAACATGAAAGTTGTAGGTATATATGTTATTGAGGTATCTGCAAATTTTCGTATGAATTGCTCTTGTGTAGGTTGAGTTATTCTGAAATGAACCATGATTGTTCCTTGATTGAACTGGTTTTTTATACCTGTGCAGTTCCAGTAACTTCGTCCTTATATTTCACCTAGTTTTAAATCGAATTGGCCAAAGTTCAAAACATAAAAGTTTTATCCCTATGTCTTATCTAAATTTCTGTGAAATTTTCATCTTAAAATGTCATTTATTTTGTGAGTTATGAGCTGAAAAATTAAACTAGTCGGGTTGATACTCTATGTTGAATCAGTTATATATCCTCCCATATTTGAGACCCTTAGAGATTGAATCAGGAAATGAGTTAAACATGAAAAATGTTCCCAATTAACGTATATAACTTTATAAAAATTTTAAAAATAATTAAAGCTACACATTGAAAGTTATGAATTTTTGAATTGGGTACCTTGAAACTGCCTAAGGGCAGAAAACAAGTCAATATTTAAAATTATACCAAAAATTATGTAAAGGTTCAAAAATTCTGAAATTTTAGTATACGGTTTTTGTAACAATTGACCATCTTATTGGCTTATTCTGAGGTTGTATAAAACATGAAAGTTGTAGGTATATATGTTATTGAGGTATTTGCAAATTTTCGTATGAATTGCTCTTGTGTAGGTTGAGTTATTCTGAAATGAACCATGACTGTTCCTTGATTGAACTGGTTTCATATACCTGTGCAGTTCCAGTAACTTCGTCCTTATATTTCACCTAGTTTTAGATCGAATTGGCCAAAGTTTAAAACATAAAAGTTTTACCCCTATGTCTTATCTAAATTTCTGTGAAATTTTCATCTTAAAATGTCATTTATTTTGTCAGTTATGAGCTGAAAAATTAAACTGGTTGGGTTGATACTCTATGTTGAACCAGTTATATATCCTCCCATATTTGAGACCCTTAGAGACTGAATCAGGAAATGAGTTAAACATAAAAAATGTTTCCAATTAACGTATATAACTGTATAAAAATTTTAAAAATAATTAAATTTAGACATTGAAAGTTATGAATTTTTGAATTGGGTACCTTGAAACTGACTAAGGGCAGAAAACAGGTCAATATTTAAAATTATACCAAAAATTATGTAAAGGTTCAAAAATTCTGAAATTTTAGCATATTTTAGTTTTATATGTTATAGTTAATTAGAATCATATAAATTGGATAAGTGTAGGAAAAGTTATTAATCCAACAGTTCTTAGAGGTCTTATTCTAGCTTAATAGAAATTGAAATTATTTATTTAAGTTATATTAAGAATAAATATTTTATCAAGCTATTAATTAATTATATTTTTAAATTAGGATTTCAACAAGAAGAAGACCAACAAAAGTGAACAAGCTCTGAACTTATATTTTAGAAAAAGGAAAATACTATCGAGATTTGTACATATATGTATTTTGTTTTGCCTTTATGCATGATTGTGTGTATGACATAAATTACATGTCACAATGATGAAATTATATATTATGACATGTTTTAAGGTTGTAAGAATGTTATTAACTATGAATTTAATATTGTGTTAACATTTGATAAAATATTATGCTATTACATGGTTTTGAAATAAATTGTGAATATATGATTGTGTTAATATGAAATGAGTATTGGTTATAGAAACAAGTAATTAATTGTGTTAATTGCCCATTTCTCTACCTGAGAACTAACATAGGATAGATGGTGCACCATTAAGGGGGGAATTACGGTACCGATATGGATATTATTTAGGGACAGGGTGGCTTAAGCTCTGGGAGCGCCTCTGATCCTAATTATACACAGATGACATAATTATATTCAGTCAAGGTGGCTTAAGCTCCGCGAGCGCCCTTGACTTGAGATTATGGTGAGTAGGGTGGCTTAAGCTCCGCTAGCGCCCCTATTTCACACCCCATATCCGGACAGTCTGGGAATGAGATTTGGGCTGATATTAATTAAAGACTATGGAATGAAATGTGAAATTTTATTTTTGACATAAGTGACAAAACATGAAGTGCTTACAGGAGGTAATGAGAATTTAGTTATTGAATATGATTTTTATGTTTATACTGTTATGTGATGTGGTTATTTCTTTTATATGAAATAAAAATCCAGTGTATCATGAATTATTTGAGACATGCATTTGTGTGACTGCATGGAAAAAACTTAATACCTATATGTACCACTAAGCTAGAGTTAGCTTAGCGTGAGTTCTTCTCACGCAGGAATTGAAACTATAGACGGTAGGAGGTGAAGTGGTCAAAAAGGAAATCCAAGCCATATAAGCAGAGACACAAGAAGCATAGTTAGAGGGTTGGTTATGTATTATTATATTTTTTTTAGGTTGACTATGTATATGGTGTGGTTGACATATCTCATAAATTAATATTGTATATGTAAATAATTATGTAACATAATCGGGTGCCATATGTGTATATAATATAAAGATATATATATATATATTTATATATTTATATGTTTATAATTTGAACAATTTGCCTAAACCAAAATAAATAAATATATTAAGTTATTTAAAATGAAAAAAAAATCAATTTGAGCAGATTATCGAGTTAAGCTTGTGACATTTTTCTTATATATGTGGGAATATTCCTAATATATAAGTGGGACGTCACATTTAATGGTATTAGAGTAGGTTTAGGCATTTCTAGGCCTAGGTGTGAAATGAGATATTAGGTTTAAATATACATGTGTCTTATATAATTCTGATATGGGCTTTCTTCTTGGCAACTTGTAGGATTGTAGGAAGATGTCTTCTGATGAACGAGATATGGCTGAGAGTACTGGCTCTCCTGATACTAGTACACCTCATCAGCCTAGTGCAGCAAGCGTGCAAAGGCAAGATGCTGCTCCAAATCCCCCACCGCATGCAGCAGAAAAAATTAACCCTGGTCAAAATCCATTTATACAACAGATGACTGGATTATTCCAACAGATGGTACGAGCCATTCCTCAGCCTATCCCAGTGCCACCACCTAGACCAAAAGTAACAATTGATAAGCTTCGTAAGTATGGGGCTTCAGATTTCTATGGTAAGAGAGATGAAGATCCAGCTGCAGCTGAGTATTGGTTGGAAAAGACTGAAAGAAGTTTTAAAGAGTTGCAAGTGGAAACAGATGACAAAGCTAGATTTGCTACTTCTCTACTCCAAGATGAGGCATATGATTGGTGGAAATCAGTTCTTACCAAGCCAGATATGGTGGAACCGGTCTCATGGGATTCCTTCCTTTCTGAATTTAAAAAGCAGTATATTCCGTTGATCTATATTGATGAGAAAAAGAAAGAGTTCATGAATCTCAAGCAAGGTAAAATGTCAGTGATTGAGTTTCAGCGGGATTTTACCAGACTGAGCAAGTATGCCCCTGAATTAATTGCAAATGAAAGAGATAAATGTAGAAGATTTGAAGATGACCTTAATGAAGAGATTGGAGATATTCTGGCTGCTCTTCAGCATAATAATTTTTCTCAGTTAGTTTCTGCAGCACTCAGCCTTGAAAAAAGGAAAAAGAGGAAAATAGAAGAATCTTCCAAAAAGTCAGCTACTTCTGAGACTTAATTCACTGGAAAGAAGAGTCGTTTCCTTACTAGCCGTTCACTGAATAGAGGACAGGGAAAAACTTTTAGCTATTCACAGATAGGGTCTTTTAGGAGGGGGTCGTCCTCTAAGGCACTTTCTGCTACAGTAAGTTCACAACCTCAGGTTAGCAAGAAAGTTATACCGGTATGTACCATTTGCAATAGGAGCCATCGGGGGGAATGTTGGCGTGCCACAAGTGCTTGCTTTATATGTGGTTCCAAAGAACATCTACGGAGGGATTGCCCACTCTTGACAGGTGGTACACCTACTCAGACTACTAGATCAGCTCTAACTCAGCCTGGAGTTCAGTTCAGAGGAGGACCAGGCCTACCAAGGCAGGCTGTTTCAGAGACAGGGAATAGACCTGGATCTAGCAGAGCTCCAGTTCGAGCCTATGCCATGAAAGCTAAAGAAGATCAGGCCGCAACAGATGTTATTGTTGGTATGTTTTCATTATATGATTTTGACATTTGTGCACTCATAGATCTGGGTTCCACACATTCCTATATTTGCACTAGTACACCTAGTCAGTATAATATGATTAAAGAAAACCTAGAATATGGAATTGAAGTTAAGAATCCTTTGGGTCATAGTGTAATAGTGAATAAAGTATTTAGGAATTGTCCTTTGGTTGTGCATGGGAAAGAATTTTCTGCAGACTTGATTGAGTTGCCTTTCCATGAGTATGATGTCATATTAGGCATGGATTGGTTGTCACGTCATGAAGCAGTGGTGGATTGCAAGTCTAAATTTATGGTACTTAAAAAAGAAAATCAGAAGGCAATTATTATAAAAGGGGAATTATTTTCACAACATCCTCGAGTCATATCCATAATGAAAGCCCAGAGATTGATGAGAAAAGGGTGTGAAGCTAATTTGGCCCATGTGATTGACACCAGAAAAGGAGGTTCAAATCTTGAAGATATTCCGGTGGTAAATGAATTTCCAGATGTTTTTCCTGATGACTTATCTGGGTTACCTCTGGAGAGAGAGGTAGAATTTTCTATTGATCTTGTTCCAGGAACTATACCTATATCAAAGACACCATACAGAATGGCCCCATCAGAGATGAAAGAACTTAAGACACAATTGCAAGAACTCTTTGATAAGGGTTTCATTAGACCAAGTACATCCCCATCGGGTGCACTAGTATTGTTTGTGAAAAAGAAAGATGGATCTTTGAGGCTATGTATTGATTATCGACAGTTGAATAAGGTGACCATCAAGAACAAGTACCCATTACCGCGAATTGATGATCTCTTTGATCAACTAAAAGGTGCAGAAGTATTTTCCAAGATAGATTTGAGATCTGGTTATCATCAATTGAGGGTGAAGACGGAGGATATTGCTAAAACTGCATTCAGAACCAGATATGGTCATTATGAGTTTTTGGTTATGCCATTTGGGCTGACCAATGCTCCAGCAGCATTTATGGATCTTATGAATAGGATCTTCAGGCCACATCTTGATCAATTTGTTGTTGTTTTCATTGATGATATTTTGGTGTATTTTAAAGATTCAGAAGAACATAAAAAGCATTTGAGAATAACATTGCAGACTCTCAGAGAATATAAGCTTTATGGAAAACTCTCAAAATGTGAGTTTTGGTTAAAGGAGGTGACATTTTTGGGACACATTATCTCTGCAGAAGGCATTCAAGTGGATTCTAGCAAAGTTGAGGCAATTATGAGTTGGAAACCTCCACGGAATGTGACCGAGGTCAGAAGTTTCTTAGGTTTAGCTGGATATTATCGGAGATTTGTCAAGGGTTTTGCAATGATGGCTTCTCCTTTAACAAGACTATTAAGAAAGGATGTTAAATTTGAGTGGACAGATAAGTGTCAAGCTAGTTTTGATAAGCTCAAAAGTATGCTCACTAAGACCCCTGTTTTGACACAGCCGATTCCTAATAAGGAGTATGTCATTTATAGTGATGCTTCTCATAACGGATTAGGTTGTGTATTGATGCAAGATGAAAAGGTGGTTGCTTATGCTTCTAAACAGTTAAAGCCGCATGAGAAGAATTATCCTACTCATGATCTGGAGTTGGCAGCTATAGTTTTTGCATTGAAGATTTGACGCTATTATTTATATGGGGAGAAGTGTTTTATTTACACATATCACAAGAGTTTAAAATATCTTCCCTCACAGAAAGAATTGAATTTGAGGCAGAGAAGATGGCTAGAACTAATAAAGGATTATAATTGTGTGATTGACTATCATCTAGGCAAAGCTAATGTAGTAGCAGATACTTTGAGCAGAAAGATGGTGGCAGAGTTGCACCTTCAACCCACTCTTATGCAGGAAATCAAAGATGCACAAAGACAAGACAAAAAGTTAATTGAATTAGCTGAGTTGATCTCTAAAGGGGAGAGACCTGGATTCACTATGGACTTAGATGGTGGATTGTTCTATCAAGACAGATTATGTGTGCCTAGTTGAGAAGATCTTAGACAGAGGATTCTTAGAGAGGCCCATGAAAGTAATTATGCTATGCACCCAGGGAGTAACAAGATGTACCAAGAGTTGAAGAGCAGATACTGGTGGGTAGGTATGAAAAAGGACATCACAGAGTACACTTCAAAATGTTTAACTTGTCAGCGGGTCAAGGCAGAACATCAAGTACCTTCGGGGTTGCTACATCCAATTTCTATTTCAGAATGGAAGTGGGAACGAATCACTATGGATTTTGTGACTAGATTGCCTTTGACTCTAAAGAAACATGATACTGTATGGGTCATAGTGGACAGATTTACAAAGTCAGCACATTTATTACCTATCAGAAAGGACTATCCATTGAATAAATTGGCAGAAATTTATATGAATGAAGTTGTACGACTTCATGGAGTGCCTGTTTCTATTGTGTTTGACAGAGATCCTCGTTTCACATCTCAATTTTAGAGTAGTCTACAACGAGCTCTAGGTGCTAAGCTCAATTTCAGCACAGCTTTTCATCCGCAGACAGATGGACAGTCAGAAAAAGTCATTCAGATTCTAGAAGATATGATGAGAAGTTGTGTCATCGAATTTAAAGGTAGTTGGGACAAATATCTTCCTTTAATGGAATTCGCCTATAATAACAGTTATCAGTCTAGTATCCAGATGGCTCCATATGAGGCACTTTATGGTAGGAAGTGTCGAACACCTATATGTTGGACAGAGCTCAGCGAGAGAAAACTTATAGGACCAAACCTAGTGCAAGAGACATAAGAAAAAGTGAAAGTTATTCGTGAAAGACTTAAAACAGCTATAGATAGACAAAAATCATACGCTGATCTCAAGAGACGGGACATTGAATATGCAGTGGATGATAAAGTTTTTCTTAAAGTATCTCCCTGGAAGAAAGTTTTGCGATTTGGAAAGAAAGGCAAGTTAAGTCCAATGTTCATCGGACCATATGAAATATTAGAAAGAGTTGGACCTGTTGCTTATAGACTCGCTCTACCACCGGAGATGAGTCAAATACATGATGTCTTCTATGTCTCAATGTTAAGACGATATGGATCAGATCCTAATCACATCATACCTGCTGAAAGCATTCAGGTGAGACAAGATTTGACATATGAAGAAGAACCAGTCCAAATTTTAGCAAGAGAAATTAATAAACTGAGGAACAAACGAGTACCATTAGTGAAGGTACTATGGATGAATCATGCAATTGAAGAAGCAACATGGGAAAACAAGAAGGTGATGAAAGCTCAATACCCTCACCTGTTCAGTGTCGATACATAGGTATGTTTCGAGGACGAAACATCTTAAGAGAGAGAGAATTGTAACACCCACTAATTAGAGTTTAATTTGAATAATTTAGACCACATAATTAAATTGTGTTTTTATTAAATCAAATTAAAAATATTATCTATAAAGAAATATGTGAAGATAATAATAATAATAATAATAATAATAATAATAATAATAATAATAATAATAATAATAATAATAATAATAATAATAATAATAAGAAGAAGAAGAAGAAGAAGAAATTAAAAAAAAAATTTAAAGTGAACAATAAAATGGACAGCAAAAAAAAAAAGGCAGAATACCAAAAACGGGAAAAAGGGGGGCTGAAAACTATTTCTCCCAAATTCTCTTTTCTCCTTCATCTCTTCTTCTTCTTCATCCCTTTTTCTTCCTCCATATCTCAGATCAAATTACTCATCATCTTCTTCAAGAATTGCATCAAAAATCAGTCAAATTAAGTCTGATCTTGGTAAGAAATATTTTCCCCATGATTATTGTGTTATTAGAACTCTTTAGGTTATATTTTGACAAAATATTGCACTCTATTTTTTTTATCTTGTGACTCGAATTTGGGGATGTATTAAACATAAAAGTTGTTCATCTATATCTTGTGTATCTCTCTGCCAAATTTTATTGAATGATTTTGAGTATATGAAGAGATATGGTTATTGGGGTGAAACTGGTTCTGGGAGACGTGTCAACCAAATAACCTACGGTTTTGGTAAAACTTGACCATCTTATTGGCTTATTATGAGGTTGTGTAAAACATGAAAGTTGTAGGTATATATGTTATTGAGGTATCTGCAAATTTTCGTATGCATTTCTCTTGTGTAGGTTGAGTTATTCTGAAATGAACCATGACTGTTCCTTGATTAAACTGGTTTTATATACCTGTGCAGTTCCAGTAACTTCGTCTTTATATTTCACCTAGTTTTAGATCGAATTGGCCAAAGTTCAAAACATAAAAGTTTTACCCCTATGTCTTATCTAAATTTTTGTGAAATTGTCATCTTAAAATGTCATTTATTTTGTGAGTTATGAGCTGAACAATTAAACTGGTCGGGTTGATACTATATGTTGAACCAGTTATATATCCTCCCATATTTGAGACCCTTAGAGACTGAATCAGAAAATGAGTTAAAAATAAAAAATGTTCCCAATTAACGTATATAATTGTATAAAAATTTTAAAAATAATTAAATCTACACATTGAAAGTTATGAATTTTTGAATTGGGTACCTTGAAACTGCTTAAGGGCAGAAAACAGGTCAATATTTAAAATTATACCAAAAATTATGTAAAGGTTCAAAAATTCTGAAATTTTAGTATATTTTATTTTTACATGTTATAGTTAATCAGAATCAAGAATCATATAAATTGGATAAGTGTAGGAAAAGTTATTAATCCAACAGTCCTTAAAGGTCTTATTCTAGCTTAATAGAAATTGAAATTTTTTATTTAAGTTATATTAAGAATAAATATTTTATCAAGCTATTAATTAATTATATTTTTAAATTAGGATTTCAACAAGAAGAAGACCAACAAAAGTGAACAAGCTCTAAACTTATATTTTGGAAAAAGGAAAATACTATCGAGGTTTGTACATATATGTATTTTGTTTTGTCTTTATGCATGATTGTGTGTATGACATAAATTACATGTCACAATAATGAAATTATATATTATGACATGTTTTAAGGTTGTAAGAATGTTATTAACTATGAATTTAATATTGTGTTAACATTTGATAAAATATTATGCTATTACATGGTTTTGAAATAAATTGTGAATATATGATTGTGTTAATATGAAATGAGTATTGGTTATACAAACAAGTAATTAATTGTGTTAATTGCTCATTTCTCTACCTGAGAACTAACATAGGATAGATGATGCACCATTAAGAGGGGAATTACGGTACCGATATGGATATTATTTAGAGACAGGGTGGCTTAAGCTCTGGGAACGCCTCTGATCCTAATTATACACAGATGACATAATTATATTCAGTCAAGGTGGCTTAAGCTCCGCGAGCGCCCTTGACTTGAGATTATGGTGAGTAGGGTGGCTTAAGCTCCGCGAGCGCCCCTATTTCACACTCCATATCCGGACAGTCCGGGAATGAGATTTGGGCTGATATTAATTAAAGACTATGGAATGAAATGTGAAATTTTATTTTTGACATAAGTGACAAAACATGAAGTGCTTACAGGAGGTAATGAGAATTTAGTTATTGAATATGATTTTTATGTTTATACTGTTATGTGATGTGGTTATTTCTTTTATATGAAATAAAAATTCAGTGTATCATGAATTATTTGAGACATGCATTTGTGTGACTGTTTGGAAAAAACTTAATACCTATATGTACCACCAAGCTAGAGTTAGCTTAGCGTGAGTTCTTCTCACGCAGAAATTGGAACTATAGACGGTAGGAGGTGAAGTGGTCAAAAAGGAAATCCAAGCCATATAAGCAGAGACACAAGAAGCATAGTTAGAGGGTTGGTTATGTATTATTATATATTTTTTAGGTTGACTATGTATATGGTGTGGTTGACATATCTTATAAATTAATATTGTGTATGTAAATAATTATGTAACATAATCGGGTGTCATATGTGTATACAATATGAGGATATATATATATATATATATATATATATATATATATATATATATATATATATATATATATATATATATATATATATTTTTAATTAGAACAATTTGCCTAAACCAAAATAAATAAATATATTAAGTTATTTAAAATGAAAAAAAAATTCAATTTGAGCAGATTATCGAGTTAAATTTGTGACATTTTTCTTATATATGTGGGATTATTCTTAATATATAAGTGGGGCGTCACAAGGAGATACGTGTTAACTAATATTTAAGCATGGCAAAGTTGTGTAATATTGCTAAGGCATATCGATGGAATATATTTTTTGCATGTAAGAATAGCATAATTATATTGTGTAAGTAGAAAAACAAACTAAAAATGAAATGTTGCATAGTTATAAACATACTTATAAACACATGGTTATACTAGGAATTAAATTTGCCTACACACATGCATAAGCATGCGATAGAACAAGTAAGTCTTGGAATAAATGTCAAACATCTAATATATCAACTTATGAAAATTATAGTTTGTATGGACATATATACTATTAGGCACTAGTTGCTCAGTGTGTGAGTGTTTTTCTCACAAGCAAGTATGGAGCTATAAAAAGTCAACGAAAGAGAAGTGAATCCGTCAAAAGTCAATTGAATAAGTATGCATACCATGCATTATAGTATTTTTTTATATTGTACTTACCATGAGTAAAAAATGGTTATAAGATTCATAATATTTGAGTTGCACAAGTCTGTTTTTAAATAAGTAACACATATTTCATAAGGATAGCTATGATGCATCAATAATGTTTTATAAAGTTTTAAATTTTTATTGGAATTTAACACATGACATTGTAGTTTTCACTTATATAATTGGATTTAATTCTATTATATGAAATGGTGTTATAAAAAAAATTTAAAAGTTCAATTCACTTCTTCTTTACGAGCATATTAGGACCTACACCTAGGGATCTTGCCAAACTGAGATGGACGTACTTGATCCAACTTGGAATGAACAACCTGATTTAACAAAGGGGTCTAGCTGCCATATTGCTAATCTAAGTAAATTTGGCATTTTTGCATGGTGGAGCTTCAAGAACTAGACAACCCAGATGATACATAGCCCTGTAAATTCGAGCTATTAGAGAGGAAAGCCGGTAAGCAGTCCAACAATGCTTTCCAAGTAAAGCAACATTAAACTAGTTTATTTAGCCAAAACTTAATCTACCAATTGCTTTCACACCACAAATGTGATTCCAAGTGAGTTGTCCTTTGGTTCCCCACTAATAAGTATTCATCATAGTTTCTAATTTCCGATGGAGATCCTTAGGGGGGGAGGGTCAAATAATTCAATAATACCAAAATTTTTATAAACATATTAAATTAGTTTTAAAACTTTATTTTGTATCAAATTGGTTTTGATACTCTGAAATTGAATTTTAGATTGTGTATCAAAAATCTTCCTGATGGATTCATACTAATGTGGATGTCGTTCACATCAGCAAATCCAACATCCACATCAGCATGAATCTATTGGAAAGATTTTTGGTACTATAATATAAAACCTAATATCGAAGTGTTGGTACCAATTTAATACAAAATAAAATTTTTGTACAAATTTAATATACATGCAAAAATTTTGATACTATTAAATTATTTTACGCTCCTTAGGGAACATAAAGATTCTCATTGCATAATTTGGCACAACTTATGCTATTGTCTTCAATAAAATTTCCTTATCGGTTATGGATAAATATTTTTGTTCCATCCGTGTCACACTTTGTCTGTAACAAAAGAGAAGACCTCTTTCTTTTTTCGGCCAACAAAGGAAGGCAAACCCATGTAGAATGCATTACAACAACTTGATCGGATGCCCAAAACAGTATAGATAGTTCGCTAAGGGGCCACCCTATGTTCATGAAAAATTTTAGGGATGATTTTTGTAGATTGATTTGTTGTCTAGATGCAGCCTCATACTCTTTTGGCAGTTGTTTGACCGTGTTAGGCTCATCCCCATTAGCCATCATCAGCGAATTGCAGATGAGATAAAAGAATGAGCACCATGGGTAATTCTACAGTAAATGAATAAGTCCTTGCCCCCTCACTTTTGTTCTTATCTTTTAATTTAGACAGATTATATATTAAGAAGAAAAATTTTCAATGTTGCAAATTAAATAGAAGAGAAGGGAAAAAAAAAGGGAGATGAAAAGGTTGATAAAAATAATTGATAAGAAAAAAAAAGATTTCAATAAAAAAAAAACTCATTTGTTAGAATTTTTTAATTTTTTAGATTAAACACAAATATTTTAATTCTGAAACTGGTATTTCAAAATAACAAAACAACTGCTTAACCCGATGATATACTAATCAAATGCTGAAGCTTTTTCTGTGTTTTTTTTCCTCCTATATTAAATTAGATCAAACAGGAAATCATTCATTATCAATTATTTTAAAAGTCATTTGCGTTTAGTTGGTTAGTTATTTACAAGCATACATTGAATCAGACTCCCATATAATAAAAATTAAAGAAACTTTTATATCGTTAAAAATTAAAAAATAAACTACAAAAGTTCAAAAAAAACCATTTACTATGTAGCTCATCATCTTATTTTGTTAAAATAATAATTTTAAAAAAAATGAACAATATTGCCTGGAAAAGCAAGAAATATGAGCAAATAATTAGATTTCTGCCAGTTACAGGGAAATTGGGAGGATAATGTTATTAGCCTGTTTACCTATATATCAAATCTAAATACAGAACAAAACAAATATGCCAAATAACATATCCCAATCACATCTTGCTTTTCTTGAAAATCAGGCATTTTCAAGATCCAAACCAAAGATATTGCAGCGCAATCAAGAATCCTATCCATGCTTTTGTCTCCAAATTTGCTAAATGATAACAACAATTCAATCATACTTCTCTCTCCATGAGTAAACAAGGAAGAAAATCCAAGAAAGAGCCAATGCAATATCACCAACAACCTGCCTAGGCAAATCATGAGCAAGATCTTCGAGTTTTCTCTCGAAGTAGACTCTCCAAATCGCCATTGAAACATGGAGAAGCACACAACCCTTGGTGAAAAAGGTTTGAAAGTCTCTATCTTTGACAAATGCGACCATGAACAACAAGAAACCAATGGCAAATAAGAGTAACCCAGAAAATGAATCAGAGGTTTGGATCAAGAGTTGGTCATGAGGTGTTGATCCTTTAAGCTTAGTAGCTACCTCAATGCCATGGCCAAATACAGATACCTCATTTGTGTAAAACATCATTAGACCTCCACATGTCAGAGCTATCAAAGAATGAAGCATACATATCACAAAGAACCCAAATGAACCCATTCGATCAAAGTTTCTATCTTCTTCCCTTCTCCAACTCAATCAATTACAAATAGCTCAGAAAGATGAAAATAGCCTTTAAACCTCAAGCTTTTTTTAATGCATCACATGTGAAAAAACAAAAGGACCCAGTTTGCTTCCTTTGAATTATATGTGAAAAAACAAGTAGGACCCAATTGATAAAAACCCTCAACCGACATAAAAAGTGTGATCAACAAGAAAGAAGATTGAATCATCAATCAATGATTTTACAGCAGAAATTCAAAAACCCAGATAAACCCATTAGTCAAGACACATCTCTGCAACCGACAGTAATTCGTCTTTCAATCAAAATCATAATCTATTAAACAAGCAAAACCCAAATATGAACTAAATGATTCCGCTGATTCAGCAGCAAAAACCTTTCAAGCTGTAACCTCAAAATCCAACCGAATCCACTGGTAAAAGCAAAGAGATTCAACAAGAACTTTGATCCAAAAACTCACAGGTGGAGAGCTGAAAAGGCGATGAAAGAAAGGATCTTAAGATGCGGGTTTCAGTAGGAAGTACTGAATCTGATTTGGATATAAGAATTTATGGGTTGCCATCCATGAGCTTAATTAATGGAAATAATTCTGTGTTGTCATCTTATTTAACGAGAAAAATAAAAAATAGGTTTTGTTTTGGATATAAATATCACATGTACTTTTTTTTAATTGCATAGATGTATGTTTGGTCTTCGCGAAAATTTTCATAAATGTCATGCTTTTTCAGGTAATTTTCGATAGGGGTACTCTAAATATATGACTCCCGATAATTTGGTATCTAAAATTTTTTGCAATAGAAAATCATTTTTTCTTCTTTTATTTTTTGATATAAAACTATCTCTATTACTCGCCATTAAATCAATTAAATGTGGATTTTCTATGTGCAAAAAAATATTAAGTGAAAATTCCACGTCAAACAGTCAAAATGGATCTATTTTTTTGGATTTTTGTAGTAAAATTAATATTAAATTTTTCATCCCAACAATAAAATAACAAAACAATTTTTTTTCGTAAAAATAACTTTTGACAAATGAAATTGTGCTAGCAACTAAAAATTTAATGTGAGTACTGATGTTGCGTTGCGCCAAATCTTTGCTAAATTTTATCACATTAAATTTAGATGTAATGACACATAAATACAAATTTTAATTTCGATTGTATGACAAATACCCATATGAAAGTCATGTGAATAAAGTAAATTTATACACTAATTACATTTTAGTAAAAAAAATTATTTTTTCAATTTTTTTCATTATACTCAAAATTTTGAAGTATTTTTTTTCAACTCATCTTCAAACAAATATTGAATGAAAAAAATAATTCAACATTTTGAATACAATGAAAAAAATTGAAAAATCAAGTTTTCTCTAAAATGCAATTAATGTATAAGTTGCGATTAAAAATAATTTAGAGTTTGAATGTAAGACAAATTTTTATTTTTTTTTGTCCACTTGGCAACGAAATTTCATCCAGCCTTCTCCATTTCTTTTTGTCTTCCTCCTAGGCTGGTAGATGGGGTTTGTTGCCATCAATCGGTGGCCAGAGGCCAGATATATAAGAAGGTTGCAGAGCGGAGGAAGAGGCGGCGATCGGCGGAATTTAAGCAAAAGAGAGGAGGAGAGGCCTGAGAGTTGTGTGTAAACGTTAAGTTGAAATTATCGGCAGAGTCAATTAGCATCGTCTGCAACAAAATTTAATTTGAAATTATCTAAGTTGGAGACTTTAGATATTTTGTACAAAATTTAAATAAATTAATAATCTTTTGCAGATGGATCTAATGAAGAAAAATAGAAATTTTTAAAACCCTAAAAATGGAGAAAAAAAGGTACGAAGAAGAAGGGACAAAATAGCAAGTTAGAGAGATATTTTACGGTGTGACCTATTATTTGCCACATTATTTTTTTCTTTAAAAATATAAGTTATTATCAACATTCTGTTAATTCATTTAAGGACAAATGACTGAAGCAAATTTTGCGCTACAAAATAAAAAAAAATTATTATAAATAAAAATTTAGATATTGAATCGTTACGAATAGTATATTTAAATTAAGAGTAAAAATTACCTGCTTTCTCCTATGGTTTCCTTTGCTTGATCTCGTAAGCAATTCCATACTTGTGTGACAATGACCTATGGCCCTATGGCTCTCTTCTCTGTATTCTAACGTTTGCCAATTTCGATACAATTTTGTAAAAAAAAAAAATTAATTGTAAAACTCCCATTGTTTACATTATGATAAAGACACTAAAGCATTAATTTAATAATTTTGTAAACAAAAATTGATTCTTCAATAAAAGTTAAATAAGAGTTCTCTTTTTTTTTTTAAAAAAAAAAAGGAGGGAAAATTGTATGATGAAATGATAACTGTATTGTGGGAGCAAAATACTTTGTTATATATCTTTGACTTGCATTTGCTTTAATGTCCTGCTGCATGCCAAATGAATCACATTTATATATCTATAATAAGTCACCTTGAGTATGAGATTTCCAAGAATAGAAGCTGTTTGATTTTAGTGGCTTTTGCTATTTCAGCTCTTCAGGCTAATAAAATATCAATTTCTCTGTAAAATGGAAAAATGAAGAAAACAAAATAGAGATAGATAGATAGAGAGAGAGAGAACCAAGAAAACTAGAAAAGAAAATCAAGATGGCATGAAAAGAGTTGTACAGCTTTGATGTGGAATTATTTGGTATAATGAATTTACAATAGCCAAACGAATCAACTATTTCCAAACAAAAATTTGATCCCCTCTTCAGTCTTCACCCTTTCATCAAACAGTTGACACTACGTAAACTAAATCCTACTTCCCCAAGATGCATAAACAGAAAAATTACTTCAGTAAAAGAAAAGAAACAGAAACAAAAGAAGCTAAATTTGTATTGCCTGGACTGTGAATAAAAAAGAAGAAACTAGCACTTCTCATCATGAGAAATACAAATGCAATGCATGGAGGACAGTAAAGGAATTGAAGCACCCGTAAGATGCTAATATAAACACAAATAGAACTTAACATAACTGATTATAAAATTTCAAAGCATTGCAATTGTTGGTAATCCTTCTGCAACTTGAGTTCTATTGTTATTATGGTATTGTAATTGATTTAATATGCCAACTATGAGCAGCTAATCTGGAACTGACACGTAAGATACTAAAGATTAAACTGTCCCAATAATAGTTACCTGAATCACAAAATTACGCCTCTCACAATCCAAAAACATATTGATGTTCCAATCAACCTTTTTCATTAGTTTATCTCTCACTGTGGAAAAACTTAACTGATCTATGGAAGTAAACCGACCAACTGTTGAATTTTGGCAATCTCTCAGTTCCACATCGAGAGGAAGAAAAATATTAGTTTATAAAAAAATTTCATTCTTTCTTAACAATTCATCCCAAACATCAATCTCTTACTTCTAAGATTGATTATATTTTCTCTCTCTTATAATATTCATTTGAAATAGTGTAATATTATTTTAATAATATCTGAAAACGTAGATATAATTAGCCGAAAATCGTTAAATTCTGGTATTTCTTTTATTGTCTATTTAATAACTATTGTCAGGTAATATATTTTAGTGATATATTGTGCTTTAAATTATCTGAGAAAAATTTTGTCACCAAAACTCTAAAAGTCTAAGAAAATTGATAAGATTGATTATATTTTCTCTCTCTTATAATATTCCTTTGAAATAATGTAATATTATTTTAATAATGTCTGAAAACGTAGATATAATTAGCTGAAAATCGTTAAATTCTGGTATTTCTTTTATTGTCTATTTAATAACTATTGTCAGATAATATATTTTAGTGATATATTGTGCTTTAAATTATCTGAGAAAAATTTTGTCACCAAAACTCTAAAAATCTAAGAAAATTGATTTTTAAGATACCATTTCCACCAACTACATGAGAATTTTTTTTAATCTTAATTTTTGGTACAATTATTTATTTTGGTGAAAACTAATATAATTTTCATAACACCTATCTCATTGAAACATAGGGAGGTAAATAAATTTGTAATAGGTACATGTTCTCTTATTATAACACAATGGGAAGCTTAGCCTCAGAGTACGGTGTTAATCCCTCCTTTTCATAAAATTCAATCTTGTAATCGATGGAAGCGTTATCATAATTTCCAGCAGCTTTGTTAGTTCAGCCTCTTCAAAAACATCAAATCTCCTATGATGTCTTGAGATTGCAAAATTAGAATTTTGTCTCCACTGAAACCTGAAACGACAAAAGAAAAAGGAATATATAGGTGTTATTAGATTGTATTTGGGTTATCAAATGAAGTTCAAATTGGAAAGTTTGGGTATGTGGACATGTGTTACATATGTAGGATTCAACATCTCTAAAAGTGCCATGGTTTTAAGGGATGGTATCTCCTGTTTTTGTAAAAAAAAAAAAAAAAAAAAGAATTTCAGCCGAATGCTGAACAAGTTCCAACTTTCTAGAGTCTAGACATAAAGATCAAACTACTTTGCTATGAATGAGTATATCCATTAATATCATTGCCTTGAAACAGAAGAATGGTGACAGATTCCCGTGCCCCATGCAACTCAGCATTCTTTTGTAAATGTGGGCCACAGTCTTGCAAAAAATTTTAATAACTCCTTAAGTATTCGTACATCCTAGCAAGTAGTTCACTGGGATTTTGATCTCAAAGAAATTACAATATATAAAAATCAATTTACAATGATTTTTAAGAAAATAAAAATGAAAGAATTGCAATTTCAGAACAATATTAAACACAAGTGACAAGTTCAAGTAAGATGAGTGAAATTTACATCAATAATTTGATACAGATGTTTGTGTGTAATTAGGATAAAAACTTCAAAAGTGAAGCAATGAACTTGAAGAAGCTCATTGCTTGAAGACGCTTATGACAGTACATAAAATATCATCAGGAAGCTACAATTATTAGAACCACAAAGCAATATCAAAGCTGTGACGCATGCATGTTTGACGTGCTGAGAAACTTAGAAGAACATACTGAATTAAATTGGAACACAATGCACAGATCCGAATAATTACTCACAACTATTTATTTTATTGCAAAGAAAAATTCAAACAGAAAATGTCTGTAACTTTCAAAAACTTGATAACAAGTAGCTGGAGCTTTCCATCGATCCATATTGAATATCGAACATTGGGCAAGATCCTATGCGACAGAAGCTTTGGTATCTGCACATTACATGACAGGACAAGAGCATCACCAACTCTAAAAATCATTGAGCAAAGGTTTTGGGAATCAACTCACAAAAAATTACTTCATGATAAAATACATTAAAAATAGTGATTAAGTTAAAAAATCTATGGATAATCAAAAAAAAAAAAAATAAATAAACAAAAGCTCCTGCTATGCTAGGAATAGTATGATTAATTCTCCTAGAACAAAATTGGAGAAAAGCAGTCCAGTAAATACACTGTTTATACATGAGTATTGTACAGTTGTACCCCGTTATTAATATGCATGACATGGGCTGCACTATTGGTACATGGACTGTAATCCTGGTTTATTTGATAGAATCAGCAACCAAAAAACCAGCCCATTCCCTATCATTCACTAGCCCACCCTTGGGGAAGCTCCATAAAATCTATATAGATCAATAAAATTCCTAATTGAATAAAAATAGAGAAAAAAATAAGTCTGCTAAAATATACACCAATTACGTAAATATATTTCCATTCTTTTTTTCAAAAAAAAAATTCCTGACTGGTTTGCTTAGCCGTGGAGAATACTGTAAACTGCAAGGTTTTTGAGCATCTCACAAACACAAAGCTGGTTGGTTGGTGCTAGCAATTTGACTTTTCAACACTTCATGATTTTTGGCTACCATTCTATACTAATAGTCGACCGTGAGTGATAATAGTTTCCAAAGCTATACAGCCATAAGCTAGAGTGCATCTCATGAATTTCTTTGAACTCCCTCATACGCCCACTGCTTTCACTAAGAGAAACATCTTCAGCATCCATTGAGATAAAACAACCTAGTATACAAAAATTTCAAAGGCAACCCAACCTTCCAGGAGTTTCCTATTCGTTGTGTTATCTCTAACTATGAACTGAAGAATTCTACATCATACCCTATCTGCTATATCTTATAAGAGTTCCTCCGTAGACTTTTGATCACATATTATTTTTCCAGTTCTCTTCATCCACAATATAAAACAGCAGCCAAACAATCCTTTTCAACTGATTCAACAGAAGAAATCAATCTCACAATAAGGAAGATCCAGTCAGTTTCCTGTTAATAATACATCTAGCAGAACATTTATACAGAAGGCCAAAAAACCAAGGGTCAAATTTTCAAAGACAACCAAACATATTTAGTCACTTTATGCAAAATCATCTCATCTGCCAATAAATTCAATCTTTCTACAAGACTAACCAAATAATACAATAACAAGTATGATGAGTGCTTTCAGTAGTTATTATTGACCATTTTCCAATAAATTTAGTATCCATGGCCCATTAAATTATAGGTCCCAAAAATGTATATTTATAATTCACAGTCATATGCCAATAAGAGCCCTAAATAGCTCTCTAGACTCAACATCTTGTTTGAAATCACTTTAGATGGTCAAATATGATTTCGTAAGGTTTTAGTAGTGGAGGAGCTGGAAATGCAGCAAGAGACAATGATAGACATGCATTCACACATTTAAAAACACCCATTCTTGAGTCCCGAGACATCTGTCCTGCAATCCCTGCCCCAGCTATAATGCATGTAGAAGTTTGAGAAAGATACATCAGAAACAGGCAAATCAAAAAGGCAAAATCACACTGACCTTTCCATTACGTCTTGAATCAGCATAAGGAATGCTGCTGATGACAATAATCCTCCATAATCCAACCTTTATGGTGCTATCCAGGGCACTAGAACTCTTCATGTATGCCTCAGTCTCTTCATCAATAAACATATAGAAAGGAACATTTTTCCTCACTACCTCACTGATGTTCTTGGGCACTTGTATTATGTCATAGTTCCCTGGACAAAAAAAAGGGCAATGATGAGGAAAGGATGTTTAAAACAAGATATTTTAGCAGATTGTCTTATGCACAACAATACCAAATATAGTTGAAGCAACAATGACTCCATGAAACTGCTCCAACTCCGTACGATCAGCTTCATCAATATCAAATCCAGTCTGGTGAGCAGGTGTATTTCATTTGACAAATCTGATAAAGAATATGCATCAGCAGAAAACTAAGACATGTTTACAAGAAACAAATATCTGGACTTTGTTATAGATATTGTAGATAACTCTATGATCTAAAGCGGAATCAAAATTCGAGAGTAAGAGGAAGACAAAAAACAACTATAAGTAATTAAAAAGCTATGACAGGTTTCTGAGTTTTAATCTTTCAATTATGGGCTGATCAAGGAGAAATGGATGGATGCAAAGAGCAGGGCCCATCAAGGAAGGATTTGTAACCCCTTCACCTTCCTTAATAGACTTGATGCAGTTCGTGCACCTTTAACAAGTACTGTGCTTGGACCTTACTTCCTTGAAGAACAAATTTCTAGACACCTAGATATTGCACCATCTGTGTATCAACTGTGACTCTCAAGTCATCACATAAATACCCACGTATTTCCCTTTTAAGGGATCTAATAATAAACTTGGAAATTCCACCTGCCCTCTCTCCAGAAGAGATGCACACTCTTATCTCTCTAACATTCCTATCAGCATTTCGCATCACTTATGACCAGTATTTCCTCATTTTCGCATCACTTATGACCATCATTTACTTAGCAATATACATCCCATTCATTCCCTCATCCACATACTCACCGCACATTTTCCCTGGTGTCAGCCACTTGTAGCTGCCCAATCTACTATGTACAGAAGAGTCACTATACTGGCCTACTCTTTCTTCCAAGCTTCTCCCCACTCATTCTCTCCTTGCATGTTACAGGTAAACATAAGTAGACAACACTGCCTCTCGCATTCCTTTGACAAAGAAACTGCATCTACATATATCATACTTCAAAAATATAACCGAGATTATAAATGTTTCATTTAGGATATATTTAAATACTTCAAATTTAATGAAAAAAAAAAGACAATAGAGAAAAATACCTACCCACAGTGTACTGTCATTGACTCCTGTATATCAAAAGAATCACTCCTCTGCTCCAAAGAAGAATATCCACCAAAGTCAGAACCTCCATGTGGTTCAGTTTTGATTGGGTTTTTATCAAGAACATATGTCAGATTGTGAATCACTGCAGGAGCTGATGGGAAACATGGCATGCTAGCTCTAGCCTGCTCCACAGGGATGTAAAATACGGAACAGGCTGAACGATATGTGAGCAAGAACAAAAGCAATATTATGTGAACAGTATAGTTGTAAAATGCAGGCATTTTTACTGAAAGTATAGTTTTAGTTGTTTTTTTATGTCAAGATGTTATCTGATTTAACTTAACACATGAATCAGTTATTCAAGGAGGAAACAGTGATGATGACAATGACAACACTTTCAATTGTAGATTAAAGCCACTATTATATTTAGTTAACGTGAAAAGCAGATTGTTGTTGCAATAATAATTATACACCTGTCAATACATCAATTTCATAAGGTCATGACTTATTAATGATGCACTCTTATCTATTAACTGTAGGACCATAATTAAAAAAAGATGATGATGAACAACTCCAACCAACACCAAACTAAATGAAAACTTACGGCGGGATCCAAGGTGGAGGGGGAGGAGGGAGTGTTTGTCAAGGAGGAAACAGTGATGATGACGATTATAACATTTTGCAATTGTAGATTACAGCCACAATTATATTTAGATAACGTGAAAAGCAGTTTGTTGTTGCAGTAATAATTATACACCTGTCAATATATCAATTTCAAAAGGTCATGACTTATTAATGATGCACTCTTATCTGTTAACTATTGGAATATAATTTCAAAAAAGGACGATGAACAACTCCAACCAACACCAAACTAAATAAAAACTTACGGTGGGATCCAAGCCGTCTTCTACCAGGTGGAGGGGGAGTGTAAAGTTGTGGCACGGATGGTGTGATGAACCATGAGCATTCTTACTGAGGCCGGGGGAGGAGGAGGATGTCTATTTGTGTCATATTTATTCTCAAAGCCAGTATCAGTTGACAGATCATTTGAATGAGACCCTGCAGCACCATGTCAAAGTGGAGAAGAAGCTCTACTGCTAATTTTTCATGCTGGGCGAACATGAGGTGAAGGGTCACTTGATCCCTCAATACCCGAAGTAGTGCTTTCTACTCTGGTGTTCCTGCTGTCCCAACAGAGAATTAATTTGAAATGATGATGTTTGTGGGTTTTGATGAGTTATAGGATTGTTAAATTTGGCCAAAGAGGGGAAAACACTTTGTTGTTGTCTTCCCTTGAATTTAAGAAATTCTCCTTGAACTTAAGCATTTAGTAGAACAAGTTAGGGTTAATTTTATTCATGGTTGTCACATGCTTAGCAGTTTCTAGAAAAAAGGTCATAAGTCTCCAATTATTATGATTATAAAACCTATGTAGTTTAGATGTATACCTACAACTTTCATGAAAAATAGAAAGCCTAAATCCATAAAAAAATAATAGACTAAAAATGAATTACAAGGAAAAATATATGGGTTAGTCAAAAAAATTGTGTTGATGACTACAGGGTCTTGAGTATTTTCACCATAAGTTTTTCCCTAGAACTTTGATTGAGATGATTCTAACACATTCATAAATCTTTTATGTAATATAATAACTTTTATGTTGACCAAAAAGTCTAGATAATTAGGTGAAAAAAGTCAGGATAGAGGTGATTCTAACACATGCATAAATCTTTTTTGATGTATATATATATATATATTCGGAATGGGGTAAGAGGTGAGTCAAATTGTCATATCTCTATGATTAAACTAAATTCGATAAATAACATGAACAGTAAATGAAATTCAAAAGACAATAGTGAAATGTGGGACAAAAAGAATATGAGCGGTGTGGTCGATCATGTTAGCTTAGCCCTATTTGTCCACAGACAGTCATAAGATTTTAGGTTCCATAAACCCACCATGATAAGAGTAGTTGCACACGTTCATAGCCATCCCCTCAGCACATGCTGCAATGTTTAATTTTATTATGAAAGTTGTCCATTTTTAGAGGAAAATTGTAGGAATTTGAATAAAAGAATTTTAAAATTTGCATATGAAGTTGAAAATCTTTACAGTTTCAATTTCATTAATTTTGAGGCTCTCTTTCAAAAAAATATTTGTCTTTGCATTTTGTGAGCATCTTTATCCTCTATTGTGCTTCATATCCTTTCTTCTTGATCGGTTTAAAATTAATTATGAATCGCTATATGCTAAAATTAGTTATTAATAAATAATAGTGTATATTCACAACTGACCACAGTCGCTAACAATCGAATAATATCGCTGACAACTGACTACAGTGTATTGATCAAATTACTCTTATAACAAAACATCATTCTTTGCTATTTTTTTTATCTGTTCAAGAATAAAATGTCGTGGTTAGACACATTCAGACAGCTGCATCAGTCAATCACTGTTTCTCCAACTGCCAAGCACTCCTACCCTAGCCGTGAGATTTTATGGATTAGAAAAAGGTGTCTGAATAACTTTCTTTTGTCAAATAATCTATGCATACCCACATGTGTTTGATAAAATTATATATGTTAATAATTCATAAAATTATTTTAAATATATTTAATTAACTTGGCTTTAATTTTATAACACAATAAAAACTATAATTCTTTAAAATATTTTTTAAATATATTACCTTAATTTTTGTTAGAAATAGTGTTTTTATGCCATAATTTTTCATACACCTCCTCACATCAATATTATAATAGTATCATATAAATAAAAAAAATATTTAAAAATAAACCTTAATTAATTAATAGGGGAACAAAATAAGTGTGCAACCTCAGAATTACAGAAAATTTGAAAGCTAAGATAACTTGATTCAAAATCATTCAACTGAAATCCAAATATAATCATTTGCGAATAATTTGAAAGTTGGCATAGGATAATCTCCTAATTTGGGTCAATCGTCTGCACCTGATGGTATTATTATGATCAATTGACGAATGAAACCAACAGAATTCTTGATGATGACTCTCAGTCTGAGCCATGAGCCAACTAATTCGACCAAGTCTGCTACATTACAGACAACCGTAAAAAATGTTTACCGACAGTCCCGTTTTTTAATTGTCCAAAAAGCTGCATCCCCTCTCTGCCATCGCCCTTTCTCCCTCTCTGCAATCCAGAATAACATTCTATTTGATAAAACCCAAAAGACGCCTTTCTAGATTAGAGAACCATTTTTTACTCTATTGGTGTCTCACTCTCCTCGTGTGGGATCCACACACCAATCATTAATTAAAAATTTAAAAATTAAAAAAAATATATGGTTAGATTACTTATGTTTGCTACTTTTATTTTTCGTTTGTCGGTTTAACCCTCCTTTATGTACCAAAAAAAGTAGCTAAATTTTGGCCCTTTCTTTGATAGCTTTTCTGCCTATACTTTTCAACCAAAAGAAATTATTCATTTGAGGCGTGTGTAAGAGAGAGTTGAGTTTTATAAATTTTCTCTAAAAATAACTAGTAATAAAAATAGTAAAAAAATATTTAAAATATGTTTGAAAAATTTTTAAGTGCTATTATTTTTTGATTTATTTTATATTGCTATATTACCTCTACCTATTGTCTATAAAAAAATTTATTTTTATACTCATTAATTTTTATTAATGGAATAAAATATTTTCAAATTTTGTTTAGTACACATAACCAAAATTAAATGGTAAATTATATAAAATTTATTGTATAAATTTTTGTTGACTATTTTTATTTTGTATTTATTTTATTATTATACCCGTTAAGTCTAACAAATCAAGTAATGATGACATTACAAATTAATTAGCAAATAATGTATAATAACAATCATGCACAAAATTAAAAAAAAAAAACCAACATGTTTACTTTTTTTTTTGTATTTAAGATCGTACATTAAGAAAAGAAAAAATTGATTGATTGTACATATACCCCTCCAAGATTTAATAAATATAAATTATATATAATTTATTTAATTTAAATATTTTAGATATTAATATTAATCATTTTTTTAATATGTTTCACGCTTTGTACTCGTTAATTTTTATTAGTGAAATGAAAAATTTTCAGAGTTTATCCAGTAAACGTAATATAAATTAAATCATGAATCACGTTAAATTTTTAGTGTCAATTTTTTATTATTATTTTTATTATGTATTTTTTTATACCCATTGGGTCCAATAAACCAAATAATTATGACTTTTCCAATCATGAATCACCCATTAAAAAGAATTATTGAACTTTGAAAAGTATTTCCATCATTTTGTTTTTAACAAATAAAATAGCAATAATGTATTTAATAATGTTTGTGTTCTAAGTGTGTTGAACAAGATATATCTTGATTAGAATATGATGCAAGATTGAAAGATAACTTTTAAATATTAAAATCAGAAGAAATAGCAAAGTCACGCTCGTGATTACTTTTTAGCACCAACTTTGCACCATTCAAAATTCACAGTCATTAAGGATCATAGTAACTGTGAATGATCAAATCAGTCACGCTCGTGAAAGATAGTCATATCCATAAGATAACAAGTCAAATTCTTCTAGAGAGTTTCATGGCTAGTGTCACCATTTGGACCACGGCTTAGAACAATATTTAAGTCTTTGATCAAACACTTCAAATTCTTCCAGAAAGCTTCCTGGCTAGAGTCATCACTTGGACCACAACTTGAAATAACATTCACAAACCGTGACACATATATTCACGCCTTTGAATGAGGACAGAGAAATATGTTAGACACGAAGTTAAGAGTTGGTTCAATGACTATTTTTGCATTAAATGCACCCAAACGGCTATAATTCACATATGAAGTATAAATGCAAGTTATTTATGAATCCTAACAAGAAGAACAACAATCACTTTGAATCTTTAATCTTGTTGTAGCCTTGTACATTAATTATTTTCAGCAAAATATTTATATTTTGTAAAAATCTAATTGCTCATAATTTTTTGAGCATTGTAGGTTTATGAGTATTTTCATTGTAAATAATTACTCAAGTTAGTTTTGGTATATTTGATTAAGATTGAAACACTTGTAAGGGTTTATTGTGTGAGCCATAAAATACAATGAATTGATTTATTGTGTGAGTCATTAAAACACAAGAGATTTTTGGGTTAGGTGTTAGTCATTGAGAGAAACACTATAATTGGGAGTGAGCTTGTAAAACTCTATTGTAACATTTAGTGTTTTAGTAAAACACCCAATTAAGATTGGGAAGAGGAGTATGGTTTATTAATACCCGAACCTCTATAAATTTTGTGTGTAATATCTCTCATTCCTTATTCTATTTCATATTATTCCGCACTTAAAGTTAAGAAATTTTTTATTTCATAATCAATTCAACCTCATTCTTGATTCATTGTCTGACAACAAAAACATGTATCAGTTATGTTTGTGTATATATGTCCTATTAATATACCTTAATTACAATAGATTTTACTAGAGAATGTTATTGATTCTTTAAATAAAAAACCACTTTTTATGATTAATTTTTATTTTAATCTTATTTCTGATTAAATTTCTTTTAATGGCGATAATATATATATAGATGTTTGTGTGTTCAAATGTTTTATGTTTGTGTGTTCAAATGTTTTATGTTTTTAAGAAAAATATGTTTTGAAACTCAGTCAATTATTTTATAATGTTCAAAAGGTTTTGTACAAAAAAATATTGAAAGCATATAAAGACTAATTTATAGAATTAATACGAATGAATAACATAATTTAACAATTTCATCACTAGATTATTGTTGGCTGACTGTATGATTCAAATGAAAGCAATTATGATGAAAGGTAATTATCGGTCATCAAAATGATTTGCAAAGCATCAACTTTCTTAAGTTTTTGTCATCCAATAAAAATTTAATGTAACAAAAATTTAATTATTTAGAGATTTAATATATCAAATTTAAAATTTAAAGGCTTAAAACAAAAAGGTAACAAAATTTAAAAATTATCAATATATTTTTTGCCTTTTTTTTTTGCCAAAAACATACCTCAAAATCAAAATGCCAATATTATCTTAAAACAATGGTAAGTACAAATAAAGACAACTCACTAAAACAAAACACACATTTTGCATTTGTCCTAATAACGAGGGTAGAAAAATGAAAGTAAGGCTATATTTTAGTAGATGAATTTTAATTTTTGATCATGTTTAGATAATTTTTTAAATAATTATTTGAATACTTATTAGGCTTTTAAATTGACAAATTTAATAAAATGATAAATATTTCACTCAAATGTTTTGTTTTAATTATAATAATAAAAAATTGCTACTGTTTATATTAAGTTGAAATATAAAATATCATTTTTCTTATTAATAAATTAATTTTTATTGAAATATCTTCTAACAACCTTAAATTAAATATTTTCCTCTTAATTGGCATGTCATTTCCCTGATCATGCATTTTTAATGACTATTCTTTATTAATTTTTACTCAATATGTATGAAAAAAAATTATTTAAGTATCTAATAAAATATAATAAAAAAATTAATGCACAAAATTTTTAAAAAAAATTAAAGACAAAGATATGTTTCTCTTTTCACTAAAATTAAGGAAAAAATGTTCTCAAACTGTCTTTCCTATGGACCCACTTAATAAATTTTTTTGGTAGTCAATATTCATCAAAATCAATGAAACACAAAAGTTAAACACAAAAATTATCTTATTTTTAGCACTAATGATAGTTAATTAAGTGGATGTGGGACCCAAAATTTTTATTTATTTTTTTAAAATTTTTAGAGAGTTTGGTCGTAATTCTCTCGCCTGACAAATATTTTATTTATGTATAAAATTTATAAATTTAGAAAAAGTAAAAGAAAAGATAAAAACAACCTTCTTTCAATAAAAACAATTGTCGATTTCTCCCATTCTTCACTCTCCAATAAAAGGGTGTGGCGCACGCACAAATAAACATTTTTAATCTGTACTCAATTGCTTTTTCGGCTGTGAAAATTCTAAATTCATTACTATAATATAATTCATTTTTTATATAGTATATATTTTATACATAAATAAGTAGCAAAAATTAAATATTAAATCCAAATAGAATCAACATCTGAATTTTTAATATTTTTTTCTTATCTATCTACAGGTATCTCTTATTTATAAACTTTCATTTTTATTGAGTTGTCGCAAATCAAAATAATCTAGAGTTATAATTAACTCTAGTAGTATTCATGCGAAAAAAAAAGTTAAAACCACTAACTATTGATAAAGATAAAGCGACCAATACTAAGTATTAGTTATGACATGTCACCAAGAGTGTGGGAGGGAGAAAAATGATCTTCTTTCTATGTATAGAGCTACATAAAAATACCATTTTTAAGACGTTATTTATACAACTTAAATCCAATTAGAGTTGGAAGAAGAAAAAAATTTAATGGACTCTTTCCCTATGATACACGTAGGGTCCTAAGGATTAGGTCATCATAGTACTCTTTTATGTTTTGAGCAATTTTTTTTTAACTCATGTGACTTGTAAAAACTTTTGTTTATGCAATGATATATTTCATTTTATTTATTCATCTTTTCTCCTTTTTGATTGTGACAAAATGGGAGAAAAAAATAAGCGAATAAAAATATTAATGCAAATATGACTTGGCCTGATCAACTTACAATATAACCTTCATATATTTTACATGAATACTTTGTTTATCTTGATACAAATGCTATGTCTATTGTTTATTTTAATTTTTTTGAAGCATCTTGTACCTTTTATTGACTCATGTTCAATACCAATTGAGGAAGAGAAATTTTATTTCTCTTTAGACCCACATATTACTTAATTATTTGTTACCATAAAAAAAGGGAGATTATTGAACATTGAGGGATATTTTTGTTATTTTGATGATAACAAATAATTAGACAACAAGAAATTTAATCGCTTTTTGTGCTCTAAGTGTATTAGATAGGTTATGCATTCCTAAAATTATGAAGTAAGTTGAAAGAAAAGAATTAAATATCAAGATATTGATAAAATGCAAAGTGTTACGCTCGTGGTGAAAGATCACCACTCCCGTGAAATAGTTCTTTACACTCATGAATGCTAAATCATGACTGTAAAACAAGTAAGTGTCAAAACTGTTCATTCAAACGTTCACAGTAATAAAGCACTGACCCAATTGTAAAGTTTGATCAAGTCACGCCAATGAAGATTTTATCACACTCGTGAATGACCATTCATTTTTAGACAAAATGAATCACAGATAGAGTCACGACTTTCATACACAGCTACGAAGAACAATCACGCTTATGAAGAATCAGTCATATCCTTGACCTTAGAGAAAGAAACTTGACAGATGCAAATATAAAAGTAATTGAACGATTTTTTTCACATTTAATGCACCCCAAAATGACTATATTTGATCTGCAAGTATAAATATAACACATTTATGACTTATAAAAAGCAAAAAATACAATCATTCAATTTTTTATTTTGTATAGTCTTGTGCATTTACTTTGGTTCAACAAATTTTTATTATTTGATTGTAAAACCATAATTGCTCATAATTGTTGAGCATTTTGTTTGGTGAGTGTTTTATACTTGTAATCAATTGCTCAAAAGTGGTTTTGAGTTAATTGGATTTAGAGTGAAATACTTGTAAAGGTTAAAAACACAAGAATTTGATTATTGTGTTAGCTATTAAAACATAAAGATTTTTCTAGGTTACGTGTTAGTCATGAGAGAAATACCATAGTTGAGAGTGAGTTAGGAAAAACTCCATTGTAATACTTCAAGTGTTAGTAAAACACTCAGGGTTTGTTAATACCCGAATTTCTATAAATCTTGTGTGCATAATATCCTTTTTCATTTCTCAATTTATTATCTTAGCATATTCCTTCAAGCAAAATTTTATCTGTCATCCAATTCAACCCCCCTTCTTGGTTGTTATTTTGGGCCACACATGCAAAACCCATAAACTGAAAAATTTTCCAAAAAATAAAGCATGTCATTTCATACAAATTTCAGATGCAATAAATCCCTACGGTTGACCAATGTCAGTCATCTCATCAATATTTCAGTATGCATATAAGTCATATATCATGTCAATAATATTTATTTATATCAATCGACAACAACTTATCATCTCAAATCACTACAAGAAAAATGCATTTTAGCGACGAACAAATTCGTCACTAAATTTAAGAATTTTGTCGCTAAATTATATTAGCCACAGAATTGCAACAGATTTAATCCGTCTCAGAAAAGCTCCTCGCAAGTCCAATAGCGACGGAATTAATGACGAAATATCTGTTACTGAAGTGTATTCGCAGGAATTGTGATGGCGACAAAATCAATGAGGGATTTTGCGACGAAAAAGTTGTCGCTACATACCGACGAATATAAATCCGTCGCTATGTTGCTACGGACGTTGTCCGTCGCTATGTAGCTACAGATATTTTCCGTCGCTAAATTTTGTAGTGCATTTACTCCATACAATTTGCGACTAATTTTCAGTGAGGACTGCATTCTGTCGCAGATCCATTTTTTATATATTAAATTTTTTCAATTTAATTATTTTTGTAATTTTAAAATTCAAATAAACGAAAATAAATATTTTTTTAACAGGATTCATTAAATAAATATTAAAATTTTTTAGTCCAACATAAAAAAATATTCAATAATTGAAAATACTACAATATCAAAAGCAAGTGGTGGAATGGATGGTCGATTTGAGAAATTACTTTTATCTGTAGATCTCTCTCCTCATTTTGTAGGCCATTTGCCTCTACCATGTAATATATTTTCAGATGATGTGCGACCCATATGCATATTAGTCACTTGATAATAGTAAACAATATCAAAACCAACAATGAACACAAATATCAATTACTACTTAAAAAGAATAATAATAATAAAAGCAATACATATGTAACAATTTACAAACATATATCTCGGAATTAAATATATGTGAATAGTACATAATACCAAAAAGAAAAAAAAATCTTTGGTTTAGCCATTACATTTAATCACTATCAGGATCGTTATAATCCCACTCATCCACATCAGTTTCTTCGTCATCATCATATGATTCAATTTCAAGATCAATTTCTTCTTCTTTTTCATTATCGTCTTTGATATCAATAAATGCACCTATTGAACCAACTAAATTATCACTTTCATCATTTTCAATATCTATATAATGAATATCAATGTCATCTTCTTCATTATCGTCTTTGATATCAATTTGTTTCTAAAAATTTGCAAACAATCTATATAAAGAATCGCACACAATAACAATAAAAAGCTTCTAGAAAAATAAAATTCCAAAAATTTATCTTGCAATTTCCTTCAATTGTCGTAGAAGAGTTAAGTGCCCAGAGACAAAATTAGAGATGAGTCTTGATTATTGAAGATAAAATATTTTATTTTGAGAAGAACATCATTTTATTAAGAGAGAGAAAAGCTGGAAATTAGGACTAAAAAGTGGAGTCGTATAGAAAAAGAGAGTTAGTTCTTCTTTTTGTTTTTTATAGAAAGAAGAGAAAGTTACAGACATAACTAGAAAGTGTTATTTCTTCTTTTTGTTTTTTATTTAGATAAAAGAGAAAATTGTTAATTTAATTAGAAAGAGAGAGAGTTATTTCTTCTTTTTATTTTTTTACTTTATTTTATGGAAATAATAGAAAGAATATCACATTCTCAATTTTTTTTGGAATTATTTATTATAACATTATTATATATTAGACCATTTAAATTTTTTTTGTAGAGTAATGTGAACCCATACTGCTAGGTAGTCTGCCCGTGACCCAACTTAAACTCAAAATTATATTACATGCAATAAACTAAAAAATAACTCAAAAGTTAACTGAAATCAAACAGGTCTACTCGAGAGCACTAAATTTATAATTCCCATCGATTAAGCTAATGTGTGAAAACTTTTTAGCCTCTAAATAGTATTTTAACAGAAGGCTAGGCCAATGATTTTTTTGCCTAAATTATCTATATTATGTTCTAACTTTATATTATTTACATAAATATGTATGTAACTTATGAATATAATTAATTAAAAATAAGTCATCTAATATGTTACCACATAACAAAATTAAATTAATAAAAAAATAAAAACAAGTAATTAAAATAACAAAATCTGCAAAAAAAAAAAAACAACAGCTACCTTTGCTGGGAGGTGACCGGTGCTAGAAGAGAGGGACCAGAGCAGAGGAAGACCGGGGCTGGGACGCTACGCCGGCTGGGATTCGACCGGAGCTCAGAGACAGCAGCAAGGACCAGATCCAGTGGGAGACAGCAGTAGAAGACTTGAGCAGAAGGAGAGAGAAGACTGGAGCAGAGGAGAGAGAGGACCGGAGTAGAGGAGAGAGAGGACCGGAGCAGAGGAAGACCACGATCAGAGCAGAGGAAGGAGATACTGGAGCTGGAAATTTGGGCAGCAGGGAGAGGGAAAAATGCCGATTGGGGGGAAAAAATGAGAAATTTTTTTTAGGTTGCAGGGTTTTAACATACCCTGTAAAAACGATACCGTTTCATGGAAAAAAAATGGCGCTGCTTTTCTTTCATGATAGCGACGACAAATTTCGTCGCTAGTTTTAGCGACAAAACATTCCGTCGCTAAATTTTTAATTAAACTCACCTAATGATTTAGCGACGATATTTTCCGTAGCAACCTTTGCAATGGACGTAATTCCATCGCTATCATATCGAATTTGCGATGGTTTCTATCTGTCGCTAATTGGCTTTCTCAAATTTGTCTCTAAACCGTCGCAATTTTCTGACGACATATTTTCCCGCCATATTAGCTACGATATTTAGCTAATCTGTAGCAAATTTTCCTTGCTAATTTGTCGTTATTTTTGACACTATTTTTTTCAATTTTTTTTTGTTAATTTCACTCGTTGATCCGTAGCTAACTGCTACGGATATTAATCCATCGCTAAATTTTGTCGTTATTTAATTCTTTTCTTGTAGTGAATATACCATAGCATAACAACACCCATTATGCATATCAACTCGAAAACATGCAATTTAACACCCTATTGACCACTAATAACGTGCATTTAAAGAAAAATAACACATATTCATGTAACTCAAAGTCTTTGAATATGGTTATGTACAAACTTTATACCTAGATGAAGCCTAACTAACACTTGAACTCTTCAATCTTATCCTTTTCCTTGAGAAGGACTTCTAACTCCTTTACTAGCTCTTGGGACAACAAAAATGTCTCCTTTAGCCTTCTAGAATTGAACCATTAGAACACTAAAACCAACTCTTTCCTTGTAATACACAATCCTCTATTTCTCATTCTTCTCTCTAATTTTACTCTCATAAAATTTAGTCTTAGAAGCTCCAAAAATGGAGAAAGAAGAATTATGGAGGTTTAAGAAGATGGAGGTGGCGCATTAGATTGGGTTTTAGGGAATGGAAAGCAGATTTTAAGGGGATGGTAGCAAAAAAAATTGCGGCTATCTCACATTCCTTGTCTGCCTAGGATTTACAACCGGAACTCCTCTTTTACAGATGTAAACCCTTCTTTCACGGTCGTGATTAACCTTCACGGTTTGTGAATTAGAAATCCGATATTCACAACTATAACACCACTTGTCACGGACATGAAACAATAAAAATTAGCAACTTAAAAATATTTAAAATCCCACCACTTAACTCCAAACTCTCACCAACCATTACCATAACTCATAGACCCTATTTGTGGGCATTACACCTCTTACCCTAACAACAAAGACCTGGATAAAGAGATGTTACGCTAACTCTTCAGTTAAAATGCAAACTTGTTGATCATTGAAAAAAGTAATATATTTTTTTTTCATTTTAAAATCTTAGATAACATAATTGCAAAATAAAAGAAACTATATACATTATATATTCAAAAGTCATTTATGAAAAGTTTGTTCTTTATACAAAACCCAACATTTACTTTACAAGTACTATAAAATATATACACAAAAATACAAAAATGTGGAACTCACTATATATGACTATGACTATTGTACCGGATCATATTTTCATTAAATTTTTATACTCTATATTGATATATCTTTGTTATATTTGTGCGAGAGAAACTTTCAGGCTAAACACTTGGCTTATTATGCATATAAATAAAATAATATATTATATTACATGCAATATGCAACTATACACCATTTTACATATATGTCATGCTATTATATATTTTTCTATGCTTACAAGCATCATGTAGTCATCTCATACAAATATATTATTTTATCATGTTCATTTGCATATATAAGCAATTAACATGTGTACACACATATATAATATTCATTATTTTGTTTCCAGTATAATTTTGCCCGTAACACCTATAACCCAATCAATAATCAAGATAACGAGATTGGTCATTCAGGTATAATAAAATTATCACCCGAGTATAATAATATGAGTATACAAGTGTTATTACCGATATGATATAAGTGACATAATTGATATAATATAAGTGTCATCACTAGTATAAATATGTGTGCAATCACCGACATAATATGTATGTCATCATTGACATAATATGAATGTTATCACTGACATAAATAGACTCCTAAATGATATGCCAAATCATCCAAGACTCTAGTTCTAGATTATGTGTTTTAGAGCTTACCTTTATAGTTATAAAATTTATAACTCTTTTATTTTATACATTTTATGGGTCTAATAATTCAATTAATCATATAATTACTCAATATATATATCATTCGCATAATATAATAAGAACCAAATTATTTTACATATTAAATTTCTCAATTTATATTATATCCTATTACAGACAGATTTCATGCTCTATTTTTTAATCTAATTTTGAGCATGTTCCCATTCAAATTAAATTACAAGGTCTTCTGAAGAATTTTAGTCCTAGATCTTAACTTTAATATTAAATTTGAATACTTAATTATAAACTCTGTAGCAAAAGTTATAGGTATTTAAATACCAGCTACTCACTGAAATTCTGTTTAGAATTTTATGGGATAGATTTCAGGTCATATATTAATGCTCAAATTTAACATAGTTATCATCAAAATCCTCTTTCACTCACTAGAAGCAAACTTAGCTATGGAGGATGTGGGGGTAACATGGGGCTGGTTTTAATGAGTAGAAAATGAAGGTAAAAATGAGATAAGGAAGAATAAGAAAAAAAAAAAGAAAAATCAAAATTTCAAAGATGGGTCCCACAAAACTTTATATTCATGATATTTATGTTAATCAACATTTTAATCTCTTTAATTTAGGGTGGCCAAACATCTCATCATTTTAATGGTCCATAATAAATTTAATTGGTAATTAACCCAATTAATCTATCAATTCTCAGTAAATTACAAATTTATCCTGAAACTTTTTCAAATTTTGTACTTAAGTCATTTACCGTGGTCTAACATTTTTACACCCTTAATATGCTTTATTTAGAATTTTTCATAATTATTAATCATGATTTTAATTATTCTCTAATCAAAATTTGAATTTAGACTCTAGTCTGTTTGACACATCGATACACGTGACTCGAGACCGAAATTAGCGGATATGACATAATGAATAATGGTAAGTTACGAAAAGAAAAGTGAGACAAAGTAAGGTAAGTTTAATGGAAACTAGTTAATTGAGAATGCTTAGTGTATGTGATTGTTGATGTATGAATGTTGACGTATGATTTGTTGATATGAATATAATAAATGTTAAAACGCTTGCATTTCCATGCATTAGGATAGTGATTTATGAGCATGATAACATAACATATATAGATATCTTAATGACATAACTTGTATGGTAGCATGCTTGAATTTTTATGTCTATATGTATCACTAAACTTTCAATAGCTTAGTGTATGGGTTTCTACATTGAGGTTGGAGCCTAAAGAGATAGTAAAAGTTGACTCATAGAGAAAAAACATCCATATCGTGAGAGTCATTGTTACATTTCATCATTCTCTTCTTTTTATACATAACATGGTTTTGGATTAATATTTTGTTTAAACTTGGTTATGTAAAAATATGTATTTAATTTTCAAAGTTGTAATTTTATAATAGTGAGTCAGTTGAGGCCTAGTTTGTATATATATATATATATATATATATATATATATATATATATATATATATATATATGAAGTGATACTTTGGGATCAAGGTTATTAATATTGTATAGTTTTAATATAAAAGTTTATTTTGAGAATAAGTTTTATAATGAAGGGAGTGGATAGAACATAATGAATAATGGTAAGTTACAAAAAGCAAAATCATACAAAGTAAGTTAAATTTAATGGAAACCAGTTAATCGAGAGTGCTTAGTGTGTGTGATTGTTGATGTATGAATGTTGAGGTATGATTTGTTGATATGAATATAATAAAGGTTAAAATGCTTGCATTTCCATGCATTAGGATAATGATTTATAAGCATGATAGCATAAAATGTATAGATACCTTAATGATATAACTTGTATGACTGCATGCTTGAAGTTTTATGCCTCTATGTACTACTAAATTTTTAGTAGCTTAGCGTGTGAGTTTTCTGCACTCAGGTTGGAGCCTAAAGAGATAGCAAAAGTTGACTCACATATAAGAAGTGCCTAGATCATGAGAGTCATTATTACATGTCATAATTCTCTTCTTTTTATACATGACATGGTTTTGGGTTTATGTTTTGTATAAATTTGGTTATATAAAAATATGTATTTAATTTTTAAAGTTGTAATTTTTGTAACAGCGGGCCAATTGAGGCCTATAAATTTGGGATCAAGGCTATTGATATTGTATGGTTTTAATACAAAGGTTTATTTTAAGAATAAGTTTTATAATGAAGGGAGAAGAGTTTTTAATTTGCATAAGTTTTCTAAGACAATAACTCGTAGCATCCTTCCGTTTAATTGGAATTTAATCCTGATTAGCCGAGCTAGTATTACATAAATATTCTAGCAAACATCTACATACTAATTATAAATATTTCATATCTATAGCTTATGAGATCCATTGTTTGACATATTCAATTAATATAACACGTGTTAGTCTATCCGTATTAATAATATTCTATCTTATTAATGTTATGACTAAAGATAATTTAATTATAAATACAATTATACATGATGAGAATCTCATTATCATAATCACAAAATGATTTCTCTCATGTTACATTACATATCAAAGACTTCAATAATCGGTTTAAGATCTTACATCAAATTCGTAAATATGAATACTGAATAATGAATAATGCTTTTATTAATAAAAAAATATATATGTACAAATAGTATCCTAAGATCTTGACTTGCCTTCATTAATTGGTTGGGATAAGAAGCAAGTTTTTAACTTCCTTAAAAGATCGCTTGTGGAAGAGAAAAAATAAGTGAAATGGGTAGATTTTATCAAGAGTAGGTAAGGAGGTTTTGCTTAAGTCAGTTGTTCAAGTAATTCCATCTGACTGCATGAGTGATTTTATGATTCCTCTTTGTCTCTGCAATGAGCTCTGAAAGATTATGAACTCCATTTGGTGGGGTTCAAAATTGGATATTCGTAAATGCATCCACTAATTGTCTTGGGATAGCTTATAGCAAAGAAAGACAAAGGTGGCTTAGGCTTTTGTGATTACATTGCTTTAATATAGCAATGCTAGCCAAGCAAGGTCGAAAGGTCATTAGCGACACTGATTATCTTCTTCACAAAGTTTTTAAAGCTAGACATTCCTTGAGCTGAAACTTTTTATTTGCCTATTTACGGAACAATCTAAATTTATCCAAGTTATACATGAAAGAGGTTAATTAACATAACCTTTGTTGGCTTTGAATGTTAGATGGATAATTGACTTAGGCTTTAAAGTTAATTTCTGGACAGATCCGTGGATTCCTAACTCTACTAATTTTTGAGTTACGTACCTTATGGTGGAAGGTTATGAGGATTTGGTAGTGTTGAACTTGATTAGATTCTCACTTTTGGAACGCAAAACTCCTAATACTTGACCAAAATAATGTGAATTTGGTGTTGGGTGTTCTGATTGCTCGGTTTGATTACCAATGATCTGAAGGTTTAGCATTTTAGTATGCATGGTAACTACACTATTAAGTCAAGTCATCATAAAGTGGTTGAACTCTTGCATGGAACAAACTCCAACGTTGTGCCACGCATGTATTAGAGATAGATGTGGCATTTAAATGCACCATATAAAATTTAGAGTTTCACATGGAGATGTCTTTGTAATTTATTTCCAATGAAACAACACCTTTCTCAATATGGGTTTTCTTTGTCTGTTAATTGTAATGTGCGGAGATGTGGAAGATCTTTTCCGTTTCATGTGCCAATGTCTTAGAGCTGTATTAGTTTGGAGCGAATTAGAGATTGATATTTCGTGTTTTGGTGACTCTTTAGTCTTGACCATTGTTTGGATTAGAAGCTTGTGTTTACTTGTTGGCTATTTATGGTTTGCTCGTGACCCAACTTCTTTTGGCATGACAAACATTATTCTTCTACTGAGATCTTGATTATGTTGCAGTCTAACATGCATGATTGGGATGTGGTTTCTTCCTTGTGTAAAGTAATAATATTTTTATTATAATGGTGACAACAATATGAATGTTATTGGTTGGCAAAGATCTGTTGTTGACTTATGGAAGTACAACGTGGATGAGACTCATTTGATGGTTTGAATTAATTTTGATGGATATGGAGCTGTTGTTCGTTCAAATAATGGGTCTTTTATGGCCACAATTTGTAGGCATTTCCATAGTTCAAGGTCTGTCGAGATGATTGAGGCATTGACATTGCACGAAGTGCTGGAGTGGCTGTGTAAGACGTTCCATTCTCTTGATGTGGTAGAGGTAGACATGCATGTGATATTCAATGCATGCTGTTAGCTGGGTGAAGAGGCAAACAAATCTTGTAGCTCACACAGTGACATACATTCAATTATTTTATTTTTATTGGTTGATGTGAATACATACATGCATGTTACCGTGGGATTGAATTATTATATGTATAATGTGATAGACTGAATTTATCTAATAATTTCTCTCCTACAAGAGCTTGCTAGATTTTTAACTAGTTCCACTACTTGGGCCTCTTCTCCTTTTATGTGTTCAGACTCTTTGGTTTAATGATATTGATGTCTTTTACTCTAAAAGAAAAAAAGAAAAAGAAACTACAACAAAGTATATTATATGAATGCTAATTCTATAAAATTATATTCCTTATGTTACAACTTGATGGTTCCTCCGTTGTTTCGTTTCCACATAAATTAAAAAAAAGTTAATATGATTAGGCACATCATTAAAAAATTAAAGTAATAATTTATATTTGTTCATAACAATTAACAATATGAAGTCATACGAAGATATAATAGAGAATAATGTACAATTATATTCTTAAAAAATAAAGTAGATTATCTTTATAAAACAAGTATAAAAAGAGAAGTAGGTCTATCAAATTGGGATAGTGGGATAAAGAAAATAATTATTTTACATGTTTGATAATATGTAATGTCTTACAATTATCTTCATTAAGCTTGTAAATAAATAATATAACTTTTTCTTGTCAAAAATTTATTAAACTTATAAATAATTTATGGATGAATTAAATGTGAATTTGGAAATAGAGTGTGCATTTTAAGTATGTTTTATTAATTATATTTTCTTACAATGAAATGTTAAAATTAAAAGACTTCAATTTTCCTCAAAAAAAATTAAAAGACTTTACTTTATCTTTAAAAAAAGGCTGCACTTTTTTTTTCTTCAGGATAGATATGAAAAAAAAAATAATTTAGTAAAAGATGTTAGGTAAAAATCATGCCATTAATTGTAGAAAAAGGAAATTATGAAAAAAGGAAAAGATAATAATAAATGCCGATTAAGTAGCTCTTTCAATATTTTTTTTTTTAAAAAGAAAATATTTCATCACAAATTACAACGCACAAACACCTTTTTTTTAAAAGAAAAAGAGACAACCATAAGTTTCTATAAAATTTCAAGAAAAAAAACATGTTTTGATTTCTCAATTATTATTTTTAAAATTTTAATTTTATTGTATTTTATGGAATATCTAAATCATTATCTTAATATATATTGTCATAAAATTTGACAGGTTGCATATTTTAATAGACATTGGTTTTAATTTTATTTTGAAATAAAATTTATTATATTAAATAGAAAAAACATACCAATTTAAACCATACTAATTGAAAAATATGCTTTGGATAATAAAAATTAAAACCATATCAAATGTGAAGTAAAATTAATGCTTAAAAATATAATGAAATATAATAAAATATGAAAATTAAATAGAAAAAAAACATACTATTTGAGAGCAAAAAATATGTTTTTTTAATGTTAAACGAGTGAGTAACCCTAGTTTTTCCGACATGCAATTATAAATACGAATTGAAAAACTAACACATTCTGAATAATGCATAATAAATATGATATTTAATAATCATATTAGCAAAATATGTAAAATAAATTTGTGTTATTTAGAATACACTTAGTACAAATGAAGTAAAAAATGTCTTCATAGTTTTTTCATTATTATTATTACTAATATAATATGAAAAAATAAAAAAGACAGTTTATTACAGTAATTGAGTGCTAATGATTGTAGAAGAGCAGTCATGTAGATATTTGTAAGCACTGTAAAAAAATATTAAATAAGAGATTATAACATATGTTTTATGAGAGTAATATATAAAGTGGTAAATTTTTTTGCAATTTAAAATAAATCAATACTTTTTATGTTATCACTCAATCTTCTCTTTACTGGAGGAGCAATAAAAAGAAATGAGGTAAACTCTATTCACAGAGGATAGACATGTGTTAAATTTAAGGCGAGGCACAAAAGTATCAAAATATTAAAAAATATTAACACACTCAATTAATATATCATAACTGGAAGATGTTAAGTCATAAGATGGTTCCATAGACAAAATTGGATACAATAAGATATAACTAACCTTAAAACCACACATTTGATGACAAAAAATAAGGAAAAACTAATGAATAAACCAACACATAAGTAAACAATTGATAGCAAAATAAAAAATCTATGACACTTTTGCATTTATGGCACGAACAGGAATTTGCAATTATAAAATTTACTTGTCTGCGCTCATCCTCTATTCATGCAATCCCTTTACAGCGTTCTTGATTTGACCTTGAAGCCTTGCAGCCCTGAGTAGACTCACTGTTATGATGTTCCTGGTTGCCACCCTTCTTACTTATTCCTTTATCGGCACCATGGCTCATTGAACCTTAAAGAGAAAAATAGTTAGGCAGAGGCACACAACCAGCAACAATGTAACTATATTTTGAAATCTATTTTAAAACATTTCCAATTAATAAATTGTTCAATATTTTCAATAAAAAATTGTTGTATTCATAATACAATTAGAGCCAAATTCTTGGGCTCTAATTAATACATTGTATCATGAAATATTGGCAATCTATAATCAATTCATGCTTTAGCCATTTTCAATAAAAGTTTCCTTTCACTTTTTTACTACTGCTCCATTATCAATCCCCCCTTTTTTTTCCAAGACTTATGATAAAATGAAAATTTCTAGAAATATATTAAGAAATTAACTATAAATATGAATTTTTGTCCATAAAAGAAAACTTTATCCTCGAAGAAGTTGAAAGAGAATACAGAGAAATTAAATATCTAGATGATATCAACCTACAAAATCCATCTCATGATTTTTGTTCATTATGTGACAACTGCATATGCATTAAATTATTTATTTTGACAAAGAACACAGGAAGAAAAAATAATTAAAAAAGAAAAAGATGGCAACTGTCAAAAGTTGTTTCATGGTTCAATAATTTGCCTCTTAAACTTGTATTTGTTGATATTTTATTAAAATTTGGATTAGATCATGCATACCATACACAAGGTTATTATTCAATTCTAATTCTCATGCATTTATCTACATCCAGTATTTAGGTTATTACTTTACTGTGTAATTTACACAGTTCACATGAAATAATAAGAATTTTATTGATTTTCAAAATTTATGACAACAATTTTTTTTTTTTGAAAAAACAAATTATAGAAAAAACTGTATTATCAACTACTATCTCCTTCAGAGTCTTGTATATCAATATGAAAATTTTTTTTCCGAGCACATTAATATATCAATTCACGAATCCAGCAAACAATAGACATTTATATATTAAAATTTATCAAGGATGAACCCATACCTGATTTGCGAGCTGGCCTACAGGTTGCTTACTATATTCCATTTGTTGCAATCCAATAGTAGACTTTGCTACTCTAAGGGCTCTAAGAGATCCACTAAAAAAAATAATTCAAGTTCATTAATCCCCCTTCACTTGAAACATAAACCATGCCTATTTCCACATCCACATCCATCTTATTAATTATATATATTCATATAATATGTTTACAATTATAATATAATTAAAATAAAGAATTACCATGTGGGAAGGGAGCAAAGGATTTAGCACAACCATCTTTGATGACTTGTAAATCATCAAAAACTACCACAAATTTGTAATTTTATTTGCTATTTAGAATTGAGTTCTAAGCTTTAATAGATAGAAAATGACAAAAACCAAAGATAATAAAGAAGAACAAATAACAATATATAAAAAAACTAAAATAAATAGAAAATAAAATTCTAAAAAAATTGCAGTATAATGAAACAGTCTTAACAAACATTTTAAACACATATTAGATCAATCACATAATAAACAATGGATACATAACTTGCCAAATATTCGAAGATTTGACAACAAAATATCATATTCAAACTCTGACAACAGAAATGCATAAAAGGATCAAATAAGAAAATGACAAAAAAATATTGTGATCTGAAAAATAAAAAAGGGACTTCCTATTCTAAAGGCTAGATAGAACAAATACACTTGGAAAATAGAAAAAGGAAACAAATAAGAAAGAAAAAATTCAATCAAATAATAAACAATTGATATATTAAAACAAAATAATAAAAAAAATAGATACGGGATCTACACTGTAATGAACACAAAAAAATGCACAAACCTTTTTTAAATCCAAAATCCAGCACTCCAACTATAGATACAGAAAATACACCTGGAAAATAGAAAAAGGAAACAAACAAGAAAAAAATCATAATCAAGAATAAATCAATAAATCTGGAAAATAATATCAAAAATGTAACATCATACTTTTTATATTTAAGTATAATCTATCCATATGCCAAATAATTATATATGTTATATATACAAGACATTAAATTTTTTTTCATTACATCCCATAATATCATTTAATAAATCTGCAAATGAATATTGAGTAATTATATATGTACAAATATATAAGTCCAAAATATAGATAATATAATTTCATATTTGTGTGGAATGTAAGGAGAGAGAGTGACAAGTCTCGGCCGGTAATATTTGTTTCATGTCTTCTATATGTCAATTAAAATAAGTTACCACTTTTCTTTACCAGAAAAATTATGCAAATTAATGAGTTGTGGTTCAGTAAGAATAATCATTAAATAAACTCTAAAGTATCAAGTAACTTATAGTAACAAATCATAAATATACACAAATACATATTATGTATTCCATTTAATTTACCAATATCATATAGATACAAGTAAAATTAAAGCATATGATCATTATTCTTTATTTATACTCATGCATTGCTCATTTTATTTTGTTATGACCAAGGTAAATAGATATTGCTCTAGATTTTCATATGAACATTTGTTATGTCGACATTTGCATTTACTAGTTAGCTTGATTATTTATTTTATTTGTACATTTTTTAGGCCATGGGTCTTCTCTTTTGCCTTACAATGTCAATTGACTAATCTCAATGTCTTTTTAAATCCTTATGCATATGCATTTGTAATTAAGCATTCATTAACCATTAAATATCACACATATACCACATATTAGAGTTAATAATTCTAATTGTATCGTGTCTCAATCGGATATAATACAATTATATTAAACTCATACATAACAAGATTAATTAATCGTATTGTGTTATATTAATATGAATTTTAATCGTGTTGTGTCATTAAACATATCATGCACGATTATATCTAACACAATTAACTAATCTTATCTAATTAAACCGATTATATAATTAATTAATATAAAAATCAATCCACCCCAATTATTCATAAACCAATCAATTTAATTAACCAATTTTAACCGGTCCGATTTAGTAAGTTAAGTTTTGACTATTCACAATTGTTTTTATAGAGTTTTTTAGCATATCAATTCATTATCTTTACCGATGTGAGATTGATTATTACAAATGAAAAGAAGAGTCATACACATTATGAAGTATGAACCATATGACGATGTAAAATTAAATCATTGATGGTTTCAAAACAAAACAATTTGCATTATATTATATTCATATTAATAAAATAAAAATTTCAACTCAATGTGAAATTAATTAAAAATATAAAAAAGTTTACATCTCCTAATAGATTAATACATAATAGTAGAAGACAAACTTTTCTACCCATTTAGACTTGTATATTGCTAAAATTTCATATTATTTAAAAATAAATTTAATTGTATAAAATAATTATTAATAATTTTTGTATTATAAAATACTTATATTAACTTTTTTTTATGATCTAATGAATATAATATCATATATAACAGAAAAATAATTAACTAAAATAAAAATAATAATAGTGTATATATATATATATATATGTATGTATTATTCAATAAAACTAATTTATTAATATTTATTTATATATACAATATACTAATAAAATTAATTTTATCAAAATGTATTATAAATGTATTTATATATAAATATATGTTATATATATTTATTATAATTATATATTTGAATACTTTATACATTTTGAATTTTGAATATCACTAAAATTATTAAATATTTTATATATTTTTAAATGTGTTTAAATAGATTATGTAGATAAAATTAATTTATAATACGATTTTTTTCTTGTCGTAAACTTGTTTGACATAATTATAACACATATTCATTTATCTCAAACTCATATAGGATTAAGTTCGTATCGTTTTATGTCGTTTAATTGTATCATATCAAAAATTGTCAGTCATACTACATATATATCACATATGTCATATATACCTTATATATACCACATATGTCATAAATTATTCATTATCTCATTACCAATGTCAAATCATAACAATCATATAAATCACATAATCATAAGTCATTTCACATAGCAAATAATATTTATGTGTATTAAAAAAATTATTTGATAATTAAACTTACATTTTTCCTTTTATTCCGACTATTAATTTATTGTCTATCCTTTTTTTATAGGTTTTCAATTTGTTATGAGCCCAATTTGGAAATATAATCGATTAATTTATCACTAGAGAAATTTAATGTGACTTAAATAAATTAATATGCATAGTTTATATCAATAGTTAGTATTTTTCTTATGAGGCAATGTGACTTTATGAATTGATTAGCTCATAACTTTTTTTACACTTGTCCAATTTGTTTTATTCTTATTTCTAATTAAATTTAACATATAATTATATAACATATTCAAATTTCAGAGCAATTTGAGCATTGTACAATTTTTATGGAGATTCATCTTAGTCATCTCTGAGTGCATTGCATAGGGTGTATTGTGTGTCTCTTTTATTATTTCCTAGCACAAGTTTTCAGTATGTGTGACTTTAATGTCAATGTATTATCTTGCATATAGAACTCTATATTGTTTTCTTACCTTACAATTTCAATTTTCTCACAAAATTGAGGATCTATGCCATGTGCTTATTTAATCTTTTCCTTTAGCATAGGTTTGACCTAAAAAGTAACAATCAATGATCCATCATCATGCATATTCAATTCAATATTCATATACTGTAATTGAATCAAATAAGGAAAAAATGATGCTAATAAGTGAGCTATATTGCCACTGGACTTCATGCATCTACTACTATATTGGTTTTCCCTGAATGGTATTCAATTGTACATTTATAATCTTTTAATAGCTCTACCGTCATCTCTATCTCATGTTTAGCTCTTTTTGTGTCAGCAAATAACCCAAAATTTTTATGATATGTGAAAATCTAGAATGTCTCGTCATATAAATAATGCCTCCAAATTTTCAATGCAAATACAATTGTAGCTAATTTTAAATCATGCACTGGATATGACATCTCATGTAGTCTCAATTGTCTAGATGTATAAGCTATCACATTACCATATTGCATCAACACACATCCCAAACCCTAGTGAGAAGTATCATTATACACTATAAATTCACTTGTACCTATAGGAATAGTTAACACTAGTGTTGAGGTTAACCTGTGTTTTAGCTTATTAAAACTCTTTTGGCACATTCTTTCTTAACAATTTAGTCAAAGGGCTAACAATCAATGATAATTCATCAATAAACCTGCAGTAGTATCCAGTTAAACCCAAAAAACTACATACTTCTGTAATATTTTTAAGAGCTTCCCAATTTACCATGACCTCTATTTTTTTTGGGTTTACTTATATGCCTTTGCTTGATACCGCATGTCCAATAAACATCAAATATCTAACCAAAATTCGCATTTACTCAGTTTAGCATATAATTATTTCTCCCTCAAAGTTTGCAACACAATTTTTAAATGTTGTTCATGTTCTCCCCTATTCTTTTAGTACACCAATATGTCATTAATAAATATTATCACAAATGTATCCAGATATGGTTGAAACACTTTATTCATTAATGTCATAAATGCAGCTGAAGCATTAGTCAACCCAAATGGCATTACTAAGAATTCATAATGTCTATACTTGGTTCGAAAGGGAGTCTTCGGAACATCTGTTTTCTACTACCTTTAACTGGTAATAGCCTGATTTCAAATCAATCTCAGAAAATATTTGGACTCCCTGTAACTAATCAAATAAATCATCTATTCTGGGTAATAGATATTTATTATTAATTGTCATTTTATTTAGTTGCATGTAGTCAATACACAATCTCATTGTTCTATCTTTCTTTTTAATAAATAATATTAGAGCTCCACATGGTGATACACTAGGTCTGATGTACCCTTTATCCAGCAATTCTTGCAATTGGGTTTTCAATTCTTTCAATTCAAATGGAGTCATTTTGTAAGGTGACATTGATATTGGTACTGCCTTTGGTACCAGTTCAATAGTGAATTATATCTCTCTATTAGGTAGTAAACAAGGTAGATCATCTGGAAATATATTTAAAAAATTTCCTTACTACTGATATATTTTCAAGTAAGTTATCAGTGGTTCTAGTATCAGTTACATATGACAAATATGCTTCACATCCCCATTTGATAATTCAGAATGCTTTTACAGCTGAGATTAGAAATGTAGGCACAAATTTTTTTCACCTAGAAGTACAACCTTTGGTTGGTTCGGTGATTCTAAAATTACTTCATTAGTAAAGTAATTTATTATTGCATCATATTTAGTTAACTAGTTTATCCCAATATTACATCAAAATTCATATAGTGGCAATAAGATCAAATCAGCTTTATCAATGCATATCAAACAATCACGACAAACATTATTCATAACTACTATTGTTCCTAGTGGAGTACTCATATTTATGTCAATTCCTAAAGGCTCATGCTTTTGATGCAATTTGGATGTCATATGCAATGATATAAATGAATGCGTGGAATCAGGGTCAATCAATGTATATGCTAATATATCATAAATATAAATATTACTAGCAACTACTTTGGGAGCATCAACAACCTCATGCCTAGTCATGGCAAACACTCTAGCCTGTGTAGGGGGACTAGAACTCTAACCTTCAGATCTAGTCACTCATCTGCCTGCTGTACCAGTTCTACCCTTGCCTCTTTCGTGTGTTCCACTAGTAGGGTTGACCTTCAATGCCTCAATTGTAGTCTCAGATACCCATATATCTCTGCTAATTTGTCTATTTCCTGACAGTCTCTATACATGTGATCCAATGACCCATAAAAATAACATGCTCCTATGAGCCTTCTACATTCACTTGTATGTTGTCTGCTACAATGAGTACATGTAGGTCTCTAGTCTGTGTAATAGTTTTGTCTTTTACCTGGGTAAAAGAAAATCATGGAACAACCTCTAGAGCTCGAGTATCCACCTCTTTTACTAGACTGTGCTGGCATATATCTACATCTATTTTTCTATCTTCTACTAGACTCTCCAGAAAACTCTCATACTACCTTTTTAAATTATTGTTCTCCAACTTTTTTCATTAACTTTTAGGCTCTAATTGCTGCAGCTCTGAGTCTGGTATAGTTGTTTAGATTAGTGGTTATGATTATGTTTCTGATCTTATATTTGAGGCTCTCCTCAAATTTCATGTACTTGTCTCTTTTAGTGAAGTCCATAAACGTGACATAGTGGAAAAATTTATTAAACTACACTTCATACTCAGTAATAGACGTATTCTAATGTTTAAGATTTAGGAATTTTTTTCTCTTCTCATCTTTATATGCTTTAGGCATGTAGTTATTCTAAAATTTCAGAAGAAAATCATTCAATATCATGACTGGAGGTTGTGCATCACTATCCGGGACTGTCTCCCGCCATTCATAAACATTGTCTTGAAGAAATGACACTATATAATTAAATTTCTCACCCGAAGTATATCTCATCATATTCAATACCCTTTGTGTCATTTTCAGTCATGTCTCTACTTCTACTAGGTCAGTCGAGCCATATAAATCAATTGTACCCTATTTTTTCAGCTTATCATAACACATTTCTCTATACATTTTAGGCCCTTGTACTTTATGTTCTGGGTTTTCATAAGGTACTTTGCATGTGATGATTGTGATGTATGTGCTAGAGCCCTAGATCCTAGTGTTGGTTGATCTCTATACAAATGAGGTAATACCTTATAAGAATGCATTTCAGCCAGTCTCTCCCTCCTTATTGAATCATGTTTTATAATGACCCTAAATCACTAGGATTTTTGTCACTACATAATATTCAACACATATTATGCACATGTTACCATGCTCATATGCATATGCATGTTCTCATGGAATTTATCCCTGCTCTGATACTAAAATGTAACATTATACCTTATACATTTAAGTATAACTTATTCCTGTGGTAAATAATCACACATGGTATACATATAAGACATAAGATCATGTTAATATTGATTGTAAATTTCTTTTCATCACATCTTATAATATCATTCAATGAATCTATAAATCAACATTGAGTAATTATACATGTACAAATATATAAGTCCAAAATGTAGATGACATGATTTCCTGTTTGTATGGAATGCAAAGCGAGAAAGTGGCGAGGCTCGACTAATGACTTTGTTCCACGTCTTCTATATGTCAATCAAAATGAGTTATCACTTTTCCTTACCTTAAAAATTATGCAAATTGATGAATTACGATTCAATGAAAATAATCATCAAACAAACTTTAAAGTACCAAGTAACTCATAGTAACAAGTCACAAATATATACAATACATATTATGTATTTCATTTAATTTACTAATATCATATAAATACAAGTAAAATTAAAACATATGATCATTATTCTTTACTTATGATCATGTTTTGCTCATTTCATTTTATTGTAACTTAGGTAAACAAATATTGCATCGGATTTCCATGTGACCATTTGTCATGTGGACATTTGCATTTGCTAGCTAGTTTGATCATTTATTTCATCTGTATATTTGTTAGGCCATAAGCCTCCTCTTTTTTCTTACAATATCGATTAACAGTCACAATGTCTTTTTAATTTCTTATGCATATGGATTTGTAACTAAACATTTATCAACCATTAAATGTCACACATATACTTTATATATACCATATATATACCACACATGCCATAAATTATCCATCATCTCATTACCAAGGTTAAATTATGACAATCATATAAATCACATAATCATAGATCATTTCACATTTTATATAGCAATCAATGTCTATGTGCACCAAAGAAATCATTTAATAATTAAACTCACATTTTCCTCTAATTCTGACTCTTAACTTATTGTCTATCCATTTTTTATAGGTTTCCAATTTGTTGTGAGACTAATTTAAAATTTTGAAAATATAATCAACTAATTTATTACTAGAAAAATTTAATATAGCTTAAACAAATTAATATGCATAGTTCATATTAATAGTTCGTATTTTTTTTATGAGACAATGTGACCTTATGGGACTAATTAGGCTATAAATTTTCTACACTTGTCGAATTTGTATGATTTTTAATTATAATTAAATTTAACATATAATTATATAATATATTCAAATTTCAGAATAATTAGAGAATTATACAATTTTTAGGGAGATTTCTAATTGTGTTTTGTTTTCTGCACTTAGGCAGTCTTAGGATACCAAATTTGGTCTTTCATATCTTACAATATGTAAGTCATATCATAGTAAAACTTTGTAGGAACTTAGATATGTTGAAATGAAATATTTTTTTATGTTTGCAATATTTATCAGTTTTATTTTTAAGGTCCTCAAATGATAAGAAATATATCACTGGTCCATAATAAAATTGACTTCTGAACTAGTCTGATTTATGAATGTCATATCTCACACTATACATAATATATTAAAGTGATATTTTTACAAAACTTTAGATAAGACATAAATCTATAACTTTACTGTTTTGATTAATTATAAATTCTGTCTATAAGGAGCTCAAAATAATCAAATAATTTATTGTACCTGCACAGGACACTGAGCAAACAACTCAAACTATAGAACAATCATGATTCTCTTTACTATAAATCAACATTCACATCATGTATGAATTTGAAATTTTGTATATATATAAATAATACATATATCTACAACCTTTATGTTTTGAGCCTTATCAAATACAAGCTATATCACATTCAAAATAAGTGAAAATTATTGGTAACTCAATTATGATTCACACCCAAACCAGTTTCACTTAGATGCTAATATTTTTTCATACACACTATATCTTACAAAAATATTTACATAGCCATAAAGCTATAAATTTTATATTTGTAACATCTTTAAATTCAATCTCTTTTGGTTTTGAAATTAGAATTCAAAACACTGCTTGTTTCAATCCCTAAAAAACTATAATCAAGATTAACACAATAAGAAATATTTACTCACCTATAACTAGATTGCCAAGGCTAAAATTACTTATGAAACTCTTAAAGGAAAGAAGAAAATGAGAATATGATGGCTGCTGGAAATTATAAAGAAAGAAAAAAAATGAATAGTAGAAGAAGAAGAAAGGGTTATGGGAAAGAAAAGTTAAACTGCACAGATTGCCATCTTTCATTCCCTTTTTTTTATTTTTATTTTTATTTTTCATTTATTATTATTATTATATATCTAATTCCATTAATCAACATAAAATACAATTTAATCATTTGGTTCAATTTAACTAAATTAACTATGTTTTATTTCTATTATTTCAATCTAGTTATTTTATTCATTTAAATTTTAATTTCATGTTATCCTCAATTAAATTATAAAATAGACACATGCGACTTGACATAATTGTAAAATAATTAGACACGTAGTAGTGCACGTCATGAATTTTTCCTTATGAGAATACATATGAATTGTATGTATTCAAGTGAAGTATATAAAAGATGCATATGTCTAAATGAGATACATGTATAAATGAATATGAAGAAGATTGAAGATGTTACAAAAAATATGCTAGAAAATATTTTTGACACCCATAACTACTATCGACCGCAGATGGAGAGAAAGAATTTAAAATGGGTAACCTAACAAGAAGATCATATAATCAGAGGTAAGAAGAGCAACAATGGAGAGAAATATGAAAAGAAAATGAGGGGAGGCGGCTGTAGGGAAAAAAAATGTGAGTAGAATAAGATTAGGGTTAGGTTTTTGTTATGCTGCTTATTCAGACGAGGGCGTTTTGCCTTTCTATTTCAAGGTTTAGGGCATTTTCTTTTCAGGGGTATAAATCAAGATGCCCACGACACCGTTTTGTTAAGTGATCTAAGGGAATTTAGGGGTATGCGATAGTACTATTCATTGAATAGTGTCAAAATGGATGAATTTTAATGTATAGTAATAGATAATAGATAATTCAATGGTTACGCAAAATATAGAAGAATCCAAAAGCTAAAAGACAAATTAAAAGCTAAAGGACAAATTAAAAGCCACAGCCGAGGTAACTCATTTACGTGAATAACTCTAAGCAACCAGTCATAACCATCAATAAACTAACTATATGATATATTTAATTGAATGGTTAAGCGAAATATAATGAAAATCAAACCACAGATTAAAAGGTGTTATCAACCAAAAGACATATGCTATGTACAATTAATACATTTCATGAAATTGTGTATGAAGGCAACAAATCAAAATGAATTACAACCTCAAGCATATCAACTTTTCTAACTTGAAGCACATCACCATAAAATTTCAAGGAATCACTATTATTTATAATCAACTAAATATTAATCCATTAAATAACTTTTCTCAATGAATCTAAGAAACCTAATTAGAGTTCCAACTCCAGACTTTCAATTAAATAGCAGTATAAAAATTTTTAACATTCATTTTTAAGTTTCTTTAAAAGTTCATAGCTCTATAAGGAAGTTTGAAACAATTCCGAACTACAACAATTCTCTCAAAATATATAACCAAAACAATTCTCATTCTATTTATATTAACAGTATTAAATTAACCTAAATTAATAATTCTCTTAAAATATAAAACCAAATGCAATATAACAACTCTAATCCAACATTATCTTCTATTTATACCAACACTATTAAATTAACTTAAATTAACACGTGATTGGACAACATGCAAAAATAAATTAAAACTCAAATGGTCTCTAAGAAATATCAAAGGTTCAAGTACTTAGCACAATGCTCAAGGTTGCTGCAATCAACAAATGTATAATCTCTACATCCAAAATCAAAACCCTAATCTATATGAAATTGACAAAAACACAAACACATACAATAGTGTATACATTTCGAATCACATATCACTAATTGATAGAAAATCAAAGCACAAATACAATAAAGAAGTAGATAAACTATAATAAAGATTGATTGACCTGACTATGTAGATAGAAAAAGAAAGTTAAAAAGTTAATAGAAAGAAAGAATGATAGGACAAAGGAATACAAAAAGAGTGAGAAAGAGAGAAAGATCGTACTCTAAGATCCAAGTTTGTATGAGTTGCTAACATTTTTGGGTCATTGGTATTTGGTAAAGCTCAAAAGCATGTAACACTTCTTACCAATGGACTTTCAACGAAACTGAAGAAGAAATTATTAGTAAGGAATAGGAAATTTACAAAGAAAAGGCTTAAAAACAACTATTTTGCAATGATTCCTAATGGAAACAAAGATACTTAGAATCTCAAAATAAAAATTAACTGAGGGCCCGAAGGAACTCTTAGCAGAAAAAAAACTGTCGGAAAGCTGGATCCTATCACTATCATCAAGCTTCAATTTCTCCACTTTAAATTCGCTCGCACCCAATATAGCAATAGAACTCTTAGAGAAATTTACATATGACAAAAAAAAAGACTAACCTAACCTCATTTTACTTGAATACAACTTAGAATTAAAAACAGTCAAGGAGAAAAAGATCGGATAAGCAAGTGAAGAAAATAATAGAGAAAAAGATAGTAGTATTGAAAATGAGTAAGCGAGCAAGAAAATTAGGAGATCAAAGGGAAGAACGACAAGAATCGAAAGAGAAGAAAAGAAAATGAGGGAAGCAGCAAGAGCGATAAGGATGTGGAAAGAAGAAAGGAAGATTAGGTTAGGTTAGGATCAAAACGGTGTGTTTAGGAGTGAATTTTTAGGGACATCAATAGAAATAGATACAAGACCGTTTTGTTACAGGGTATAACAGTAAAAGTAGAGGGCAGAATGACAATTTGTTAAATATTTGCTTATTTGATCAGTTCAAGTGGAATGAGTTACAGGAGGTGCCATAGAGCGCGTGGAAGGGTAAGAAACACAAACAATAGTGTCTGAAACTTCGCTTTTTGAATTGTGTATCTCCTCGTCACCTAAAAAGCTGCCCCCTTCGCATTTTACTACGCTACGCGCCCTCACAATTAATATAATTATTCGGTTTCACAATTAATATTAAAATTAAATAATTACAACTGCACAGTCTACATCACCACCAATAATCTTTTTTTTTTAATAATACAAAAAAAAATTAATTTTTATTTTACAGTTTCACACACACTCAACTCAACTGAATCTTTCCTATTTTTAATTATTATTATTATTATTAATTTTATTTCTCCTCATGTTCTGTGAACTTATTACTCTTCACTGCTATACTCTCTCACAATGAAATCTCTGTGCCTTAGAAGTTAGATCTCTCCTTCTCCCTTTCTTTGTAAGCCGTAGGTTTTTCTTTCTAGGGTTTCACGTTCAGTATCACACTGTCGCTGTTTTTTTTTTGAGGTACAAGCTATCTGTTGAGTGTGTTTCTAGTTATTTTACTATTTTTGTTGATTTTGCTAAATTTAGAGATTTGGTGGATGTGAAATTGTGAGTTTTATTGGGATTTCATTGCTATAAGGCAAGCATTTTATAAGTTATTTACTTTGAGGTGGAATTGTTAATTATTGTAAAGATTTTTGCGGTTTTGTTGTCTGGGATTTGTAGGGGAAATAAGGTTTTGGTGAAGGTCAAATTTTAGCTTCTTTTTTTTTTTTTTTCCTTTTTAGGATTTTGACTTACTGGATTTGATAAAGGGTTGAAATTTCACTTGTACATGATCAGTCATTAATGAGATTTTATTTATTATTCTGGAGTTGCTAGTATTTGCTTGTTGTAAAGTTGTAGTCTTGAAGTGGATATTGTTATATTCTTTTGGTTTTATGGCTACAAAAAAATGGGATTGATGGAGGAATTGTAGAGTTTAGATTCTTTTCTTTATTTCTGAAAGGAATATTCTTTCGTTATGTTTGATGAAATGGACAAGGAGGAAGAGTATAGACTTTTAAAAATGAGAAATTTGGAGGGTAATTATTGATTCTAAAGCGGGGTTTTGTTGGGGGTGGTTTATGTGCATAATGGGTTGCCTTTGCTGTAAACCCTCTGCAATTGAGGATAGCAAAGAGAGCCCAAGAGAGAGGCTCTCCAGCAAGGCCTCCTCAGACTTGCGGGTATCAAGGGCCACTTTTTCGAGGAGGGAAGAAGCATATAGAGTGAAAGATCGGTATGATAGTAATGATGGAAGGGCAATGTTGATCGACAAACACTTAGATGGTTCAGTGAGAACGCATGGTGAAAATGTAGAGAGAAAGAGGGAAAAGATGGAATATACTGTCACTCAACATCCAGGTATAGGTACAATTCCAAAAGCAACTGAGGGGGAGCAGGTCGCAGCAGGATGGCCTTCCTGGCTAGCTGCAGTGGCTGGAGAAGCAATTAAGGGTTGGTTGCCACGGCGTGCAGATTCCTTTGAGAAGCTGGATAAAGTATGCATTTTCTCCTTTTCTTTTCCATTCCAAATTCCATCATATCATGGTGGTCATGGGATGCCGACTGTTGAAAATTTGTTAATTAACTTAGTTCAAGATAACTCTTATTTCAATGTCGAGTTTATTTCAAATATTAATTGCTCTGTTGTTGACTAAATTTACTGTTAATGTAAAAAAAAAAACAACTAAATGATCAATGAACCTCTTTCAACTCATTTGGGTAGAATAAAAAAACACTACAGAAATTACTAGTTAGAATGAGTACTTACAGGAATAAGTGCCTCATCATGACATGTCTGTTCTTGGCATCATCATGCGTGTGTTAGATAGGTTTAATGGTGTTACATGGTTTTGAATTGAGGTTTGCTAGGAAAATATATGGAACTAAAATTTGTTTACATTTGATAGCCACAGCTTGTGAAATTCTTGTTTTTTAAGAACAGCTGGTGGAAAAAGAAAAGAAAAAAAAAAGGAAAAATGAAATGCCAAATTTTCAGTATCCATAGACAATTTGGAATTGGAAAATTTAAAAAGCGTGGTCTTTTCAAAATTTTGTGCCTTGTATATATTTTAGTTGTTAGCTCTAATTATATGTGTGATATCTTGAATCATGGTAGATTTTGGATTAAATCCTCAATGACTTGCAATGATTACATGGAAGAAGGATCTCCACTATGCAATTAGGAAGGATAAATATTGGAAATGCACACTAATAACTTCCACATTTTCTTTTCTTGCAATTAAGTTCAAACATAAGTATGTACTACTGTAGGAGGTCTGTCTGCGCGAGTTTAATAGTGTGAACAAATATAGGAGTTTCTGAAGTAAGAAATTATGTTTAAGAGTTGTTTGTTACAGACTAAAGAGAATGTATAAAGGATCAATATCAAATATGAAAGGTACCTTTGGTTGTAGTTGTATTTGTGCTAGATAGTTGGACACTTATGGTATAAAGGTTTCTTCTGACCAAACACAATATTCAAATCAGGTTTTTGTTATGTGTTTGTTTGTCAGAAGTTTAATGTACTGGATAGTGTTTTTGTCACCAGACATTGAGAGCACTAGAAATTAATTACCATGACTAGAGAGACAGAACACGAGTACACATTCTAGAAGGTGTTACTATATGTTATATGTCTTGCATGCATCTTCATGTTATCCTCGCAATATTTAAGGATGTGAATGTTAATTTCTAACTGGTATTCTGCACCATAATACAACATTTTAATTTATTCTTGAGTAAAACTTCTGGAGGTTGTAGGAAAAGGGATCTGTATTTTCAGTACATATACATATATTGTTTTATTTGAAATTTATTGGTTCTCAGAGCTTGTGTCTTGAAGGATTAGGAAATTTGTGCATGATAGATTCATGCGATAAACATTATACTATTTCTCCCACTACCTTAGGCTTTGAGCTAGGACCAAATGCTTCTTGTACTGTTTTTATGTTAGAATTTGATAGACACTTGTCAATAATCTAATTATAAATGCTTGAAACATCTGACTATTTTATCAGGTCCGTATAAATGCTTGTACTTTGCCCTTATATCTTGTTCTTCTCTTCAAGCTGATATTTGCTGGTGGCAGTTCTTACCTTTCCATTTGATGACAACTACTTCCATGCAGATTGGCCAGGGAACTTACAGTAATGTTTATAGGGCTCGTGACCTTGATCAAAAGAAAATAGTTGCTTTGAAGAAAGTAAGGTTTGATAACCTGGAACCTGAGAGCGTCCGCTTTATGGCTAGGGAAATTCACATGTTGCGAAGGCTTGACCATCCTAATGTAATAAAGCTAGAAGGTCTAGTTACATCCAGGATGTCTTGTAGTTTGTATCTTGTATTTGAGTATATGGAACATGATTTGGCAGGGCTTGCCTCACACCCTGGTCTAAAGTTTACAGAGCCACAGGTGCTTACATAAAGCTTTATCATCAGGCAATATGTGTCATATTCTTTTTAATGTTGTATTGTAACTATATGTCGTGTTATTTATGCACATGTTGGCAGGTGAAATGTTACATGCAACAACTTTTACGAGGACTTGATCACTGTCATAGCCGTGGTGTTCTACACCGTGATATAAAAGGTTCCAACTTACTAATTGACAACAATGGCATCCTTAAAATTGCAGACTTTGGTCTAGCAAGTTTTTATGATCCTAGTCATGTTCAACCTCTCACAAGCCGTGTTGTAACACTATGGTACCGTCCTCCGGAGCTGCTTCTTGGAGCCGCTTACTATGGGACTGCTGTTGATTTGTGGAGTACAGGTTGCATACTTGCTGAATTATATGCTGGGAAGCCTATTATGCCTGGAAGAACTGAGGTACATGTCTTCCTTTTCTTTTTCCTTAAAAAAAATTGTTTTCTGGGTACCCCACCAGACTACTAATTTTCTTTTGATTTCTTATATTTTTTGAGATATTGTGGTAAAATGAATTGCATATTGGAGTGTAATTCACATTGAAGTTTTAAACTAGATGCCCAGGTTGTCTATTGATGATCTGGTATCACTCTGATCTGATTAGTGAAATTTTCAATGGGAGTTCTAGGCTCAGTTGTTTCTCATAGATTCTTGCGTTAAAGTATCGTTAGATACCTGATACTTGCATTGATTAGTTGATATTCATTATTAATGACTTTCTCATGGAGGTTCTTTTTCCTGTGTAGATGATAATTGTGTATTTTGCTGGTTGCATATTGCATCATTATATTGCAATGCCTAATCAAAATTTTATGGATAGCGATGGGCTTTGATTTTGGTAGCATGAACGAATTACTTCCAATGAATTTCATGTCTGCAGAAAAGGATTGATGAACATTTATGCTATGTTGTATTGAGTTGTCATTGTTCTTTTTAAAAATGCAAAGAAATTGAAAGAGAATGTACTGGAGATGTTCCTTTATTTCTCTTCCTTTCTTACCTCCTCCCTCCCATTGTGGTTCATCTGCCTCGACGCATTGCCTCTATTATTATTTAATACTTAAGGAAGTAATTCAGTTAATCTTTATTCATTAATTTTCATGCCCCAATTTTTTTGGTTCCCACTATATCTGAAACTTTAACATTGTGAGCCACCTTGTGTTTGTTAACAATGACCATCTAACCATTAATCTGCAAAATCATTTTCAAAGGGTGAATTATTTGAATGAAAGGCTGAAGTATAGATGGGCCTATGATCTTTTCGCCAAATCTCACGTAAGCCCTTTTTTTTTTTTTTTTCTTTTTGGGTCTAATTAATCCTATTTCCCAAATTAGAGCAATTAGGCCCTTTATGGGCATTCTGCTAAATTGATGCTACCAGAGTTAGAGAAGTGGGACCCACTATCTCCTCCCCCCCTCTTTCTCTCTCTCTCTCTTCACTTCCCTGCTCTGTTTATCTAAAACCATTGACTCATAAATCTATCTCTTCTCTCTCTCTTCAATTTGTTGAACCATTCTCTCTCTATTTACTTTCTAATCAGTACCAAATGGTGCTAATCTTAGTAACATCCATAGAGGAATTTGTAAAAGAAACCTTACTTCTGATGATGAAAGCTGCTGTTCTTTAAATAAGAATCGTCCTAGCTGGAATTCTGTTTAAATATTTTCAATGTACTCTTAGTTCAGATGCTGTTAAAATCATTGCTAAATAATGACTGATTTTGAAATTGTGTAATTCAACATTATACAAAATAATATCATTATTGGCAAGAACAAATAACACATTTTTACATTTTCTTCATTGCTATCTTCATGCAGGAAATGCAGTCAGTAATTAATTCATTTGTCTGGCCCTCATAACAATTTTCACTGTCATCTATTACAAAAATGAACTAGAGGAGAGATAAGAGATCTCCTTGTCTAAGGCTGATGAGTTTTGAACTAATTCAGTAGGGAGCTAATGATCAGGGCCTTTTTTCGAAAGAAAATATCATTATCCTTCGATGAGTCTGAGATGTGGACAGGGTGGTTGATGTGCCCTTTGGTTTTGTCATCATGACAGCTACTCTTGCAAGAGAGCTTTTGGTTGTACAATGGGGGATAAACCCAGCAGTGGCTAAGATAAGCCTTTAGGGTTAGTCATACCTTGGTCCTAAGCAGTGTGTCTTCTCTTAGATCTATCCACCCAGTGGTATCAGAGCCTTTGAAACTATTGTTCTTGAATTAATCTATGGTGACGAGGAAACTTTTTCCCAACCATTATAGCAGAAACACAAAAATTATCTCGTTCTTCTTCTACCCTATCTCTTCAACCTTTTACTTCCAAAAATCTCAATCATCTGTATGAACTATCTTTTTTTTCCTGAAGATCAAAAAATTCAGAAAACAAGCATCCCATTTATAAACCCTTATCATACCTTTCAAAAACACAAATCTTCTTTTACCACCTCCATCAAAACCTTAATTAGACAAAAACCCTTTTCTATAAAAGAGTATGTCCAGTCTTCCTTCTTTGACTAGTTTCTTATTCAAGGGACTGGTGAAGAACAGTTCATTACTCTTGAAATTCCTTCTAAATTTCCTACTCAGTGGCTTAATAGTAGATACTCTCATATTCACTCTGAAGCTATTAGACTTGCTTTAACTTACCATTGTAGGAAAGGTTTACCGGTTGTAACCTGGATTGCTTTACTGGATACTAGATTTCTGGAATACCAACATGCTGTAATTGGTACAATCCATATTTCTTTGAACTCAGGAACTGTCCTTTGTACATTTTATCCGAACTTCAACATGAGACTTCAAGATTTTATACTTTTACAACTTTAAAAGTCCAAGTTCAGATAGTTGTAGTCAAGAATGTAGCTACTACTGACATAGCTACTCTTCATTACTAGATGACCTACAGAGTACAAAATTATGCTATGAATCTCTGTATTCCAGCTTCTTCAGATGCTTTGAGCATTACAGTGGACTCAACTTATGTCCCTAGAGTGGTATAGGTTCCAAAACAGTAGACAAAGGAAGATCTTTCCTCAATCGCGACTAACCAATTATGAGCTTCTCCACCAAAAGAATCAGCTAGTAAGTTCAACTAAACCAGTCTTCATAAAGCATAAAGATGGCAGAGAAGAAACCCCGTTCTTCTCTCCTGATGAGGATGAAACACAAACAGGCACACCAGTAGAATTTTCTACTCAGTTCATGATGCGGCCTGTCTCTTCTTATGAAGATATCCCAATACTTGCTTTTTCAAGCTCAGCCAAACCCATCTATCAATCGCAAAATGGAAGTCATAGTTACTTTGATATATGTGACTGTAATGATTGTTATGCAGATAGGATAGCTGATGAAAATGAAGATTGGAAGGGAAAAGCCAAAAGATCTAAAAGGAAAACAAAGTGTTCTGAGAAATAGTTCTTTCAAAGATTTGAGTATGGAGATCCTTCTGTTAAACTGTTGGGGCAACTGTCAGGAAAATATGATTATATGGTTTCCTATTCACCTCCTCATTTTAAAAATCCTTTACCTCTTACACCTCCTTCATGAGATGATCCTCCTAATCTTTTACCTTCCAAACCTTTAGAAAAACCCAAACCTATACCTTTGCCCTATTATAAACTAGTTCCAAAACCTAAAGTTGCTAAATCTGAGCCTGTACCCATGATAGCCATGTACCAAACACCTCCTCCATCTACCTATGATACTGAATTCCCCCCCTCTTCAGGAACACATAGATACTGTTACTCAAGTACGAATTGCTCCATATGTTCGACCATTAACAGTTACACCAGAAGGAACTTCTAAACCCATTTCTACAGCAAAATCGGTTTTGAATTGGTAAACTCAGAATGCGCAGGCACAGAACAAGGTGCTCCAAAGAATTGAAACTAAAGTTGATAAAGTTTCAAATAAAATTTATGTCCTGGATAATAGGCAGATTGCACAGTATGAAGCACTGTATAAGTTATTGAAACAACTTGAACGTCAGCACGCAGATTTAAAAGGCAGCTGATGGATATGATATCTGTCAGGTCATATGATTCAACATTTGATACCAAAGTTGTTTGTCTTCAAAAACTGAAAAACGAGATTGCTTCACTAAGTCAAGTTCTCAAACAGGATTTTCTTAAGTCCTCTTCTTTTTCTAATCCTTTAGGGATGTTCAACTCCCTACATCTGTCTGTATCACATCAAGCTTTGTTTTGTATACACCACCTCTTATTCACCAACCTTCTATATCAGAACTTGAACGTTTTGGTCTTTCTTTTGAATTTTTCTCAATTCAATTTGATAGGCAAGTTGTTGATGAGTGGTTCCACTTTGCTGTGAGGTAGTAGGATCTGCCATAAACTGTGTTGGAGGAAAGTATTTTGGATCAAGTTTATTGTCAGAGAATTAAGACTCTGAACTTTCAGGAGAAAGATAGGGTACATCTGAAACTTGGTTTTCAATGTGGGGGAACTTTCAAGGGCTTGTTTTTCTAAGAAAGCAGTGATGGTGTTTTTGGGCTGTTGAACCATATGAGAGTGGGCAATCTCTTTTTGTTTTTGAGACTGGGGCACTGTTTGAGGAACAGGAGCTGGTTGATCCGGTTGGGTGGTTGTTTCAAGAGGAACAATAGGAGTTGTAGTAGGTCTTGTAGTTACAGGTATTTGGTTTTTTTTGGACTGGATCAGAAATGGGCTTTGGTCCTATTCTGAGTTGTTCCATAAACTGAATTGTGAAAAGGTTCAGAAAAAAGACCAAAACGTTCAAGTTCTGATATAAAAGGTCGGTGAATAGGGGGTGGTGTATACAAAGGTTGATGTGATACAGGCAGATATAGGGAGGTAAACATCCCTATAGGAGGTGTAGTAGGTCTTGTAGTTACAGGTATTTGGTTTTTTTTGGACTGGATCAGAAATGGGCTTTGGTCCTATTCTGAGTTGTTCCATAAACTGAATTGTGAAAAGGTTTAGAAAAAAGACCAAAACGTTCAAGTTCTGATATAAAAGGTCGGTGAATAGGGGGTGGTGTATACAAAGGTTGATGTGATACATGCAGATATAGGGAGGTAAACATCCCTAAAGGATCAGAAAAATAAGAGGATTTAAAAAATCATGTTTGAGATCTTGCCTTAGTGAAGCAATCTCCTTTTCCAGTTTTTGAAAACAAACAACTTTAGTATCAAAGGTTGAATCATATGACTTGGCAGATATCATATCCATCAGCTAATCTTTTAAATCTGCATGCTGACGTTCAAGCTGTTTCAATAACTTATACAATGCTTCATACTGTGCAATCTGCCGATTATCCAGGACAAAAACCTTATCTGAAACTTTATCAATTTTAGTTTCAATTCTTTGGAGCACCTTGTTCTGTGTCTGTGCGTTCTGAGTTTACCAATTCAAAAACGATTTTGCTGCATAAATGAGTTTAGAAGTTCCTTAAATAGGACACTGGTCGAAGAGGAAGACCAGACATACTCTTTTACAGAAGGGTTTTTTTTTTGTCTAATTAAGGAGTTCATACAAATAATTGAGATTTTTGGAAGTAGAAGGTTGAAGAGATAGGTAGACAAAGAACGAGATAATTTGTGTGTTTCTACCATGATGGTTGGGAAAAGTTTCCTCGTCACCATAGATTAATTCAAGAACAAGAGTTTCAGAGGCTCTGATACCACTGGGTGGATAGATCTAAGAGAAGACACACTGCTTAGGACCAAATTATGACTAACCCTAAAGGTCTATCTTAGCCACTGTTGGGTTTATCCTATTTTGATTCTTAACACTGGGGTTCTTAGAGATATATCCTAGAGTGTTATGCGAGTGTGAAATCTTTTGGTAATGAAATAATCTAGGATCAAAGGAAGAGAAAAAGTTTAAGTTAACATTCTTGTATTTCACATTGGTAAAGATTACAATACTTCCAAGATACTTGATACACAATACATTATACCTTATATAGGCTAAGTGCAAGTGACACATACATCACTGCTTACATCATAGCACACTTAATTGAGATAAGATTAATATAAGATTCCTTAATAGTGATACGATCAGTATGAAGGATACAACACAAAAGCAATCTAAACTTTTTACATAGTAGAGACAAGAAAAGACAGTTGTTTATTATTTTAGTTGCATTATTACACAACACACTGTAGTAGTAGTCAACTTTTGGCAGCTGTATTATTTGTGGATTGGTTCATGTGATGGAGACAGGTTAAAATCTTCCAAGGTGGGATCATCCCATGTCCTAGGCCAAAAGTCGTCAATGTCTTCAATGCTTTCTAGTGGTAGATCTTCAAAATCGAATATGGGCCTGGAACTGGGCTTGGGCTCCTCTTCTTGTGAGTCTTGTGTGATTATTGTTGGGGCTTCATCTTTAGCTCTGAGCTTGGGCTTTAGTAGAGGGGGCCAAGGTATCATCTTGATCCTTTTGCATGGGTCTGGACCAAGTGATGTATAGCTTGTTGGAAGCAAGTGATAGAAATTATTTTGGTCTGAGCTCCAAGTGGATTGACGATCTAACTTCATCTAGACACATAGGATCTTCATGAGGGCTGGACCTCCAAAGGTTAAGATGTCCAAGTGCAACAACTGTATTGGTTCCTGCAACATGAGTGTATGGACGATGGAATATGAAAATTTCAATAATCTCTTCTGGAACTTTTGGAGTGGAATGATCTGCAATAAGTTTAGCAAAAAACTTTTTCCAATAACTCAGCAGTTGGAACCAAGTGAGGCATTTGATCTGAAAAGAATGTAGATTCTCCTGGTTGCATATGAAAGGAAGTCTATCAGTGGAATTTGAACAACATGGTAGTATAATGTTGATTGACACCATAAGTACCAAAGTTGTTCAGAAATCATTGGTTCTGTAGAAAGTTTGTAGACTATTTCCTAAGGATATTCTGCAGGAAAATAAACAATCTTTTTAGAAAGACCAAGTTTATCCTAAAAGAGGAACATGTAGATAAACAAAATGTTATGTGCAAAACTTCGGATTTGACTGAGGCCTGAACCTTTTGGACATCCGGGAGGAAAGTCTGAAAGACTAAGAACTTGGGTGTTTGAACTGGAATTGGAACTGGAAGCCATAAAAACGAGCGGGATTTCCTTTGAGGAGGAAATAAGACTGATTTGTTGTGAAGGTCGAGATCAGAAATATGGAATGAGATTCTTATCGTTTTTTATATGTTGCATATCAAAACTGTACTTGCTAAATCATTCTTTCCATCTCAAAAGCTGTTGATGGGGGATTGTTTTCTGCTTGAAGTCTAGCATACGTGGAAATGACGAACAATCCATGACAATTGTGAAGTGGTGTCCTATCAGATGGAACTCAAATTTTTTGATTCCATATTTTACGGCTAGGATTTCTTTGAACGTTGAATGACAGTGAAGTTCACTACCTTTGAAATGACCACTTGCATATCCACAAATTTCTTTTTTATCTTCATTTATTTCAAAAAGAACAGTTCCCCAATGTTCATCTGACACATCAGTATACAACAATCTTTTTCCTGTGAAGGGAATCTGCAAATATGGCAAATTTTGAGTGATTGTTTTGATTGTTTGGACAGACCTGGTGTGAATGGCCGACCAAGGTGGAAGCTGCTTTTTCAAAAGCTAATACAACGGTTTCACATGCTAACTGTAGTTTGATATGAATTGTCTGATATAATTATCTATTCCAAGAAACTGTTGAATTTGTTTGACCGTCAATCTTTTATCAGGAAACTTTAATAATTCTTGGGCCAAATGAGGCTGAGGCCTGTAAGTTCTATTTGAAAACTGCATACCCAAGAAATCAATTGTTGATTGGGCCAATTGCATTTTTGTTGGACTGAGCATCACTCTATGGGCATTGGTAATATCCACAAATTTTTTAACTGTCTCATGATGAGAATTGATATCTAGGCTAAATAACAGGATATCATCAATGTAGATAAGAGTTGTATGTAACAAAGGCTTATAGATCTGAATCATTGTTTTTTGGAACAAGGATTGTGTCACTATAAGCCCAAATGACATGACTGTTCATTCATAATGATGGTTTGAAATGCAGAATGTTGTCTTGTAATGGTTTTTAGAAACAATTCCAAGCTGTCAGAATCCTGTTTTTAACAACTTAGAGAAAATTTTTGCTAAAGTCATGAATGGGAACATTGAGTCTATCCTTGGCAATAGATATTTGTCATCTTTCAGAAAAAGATTTAAAAGTTTGTAATTGATTACAAGCCTTTTCTTCCCACGAACTTGTTCTGACTTCTTATTAACATAGAAGGCCTGACATGCCTAGTTTGACTTCATGAGTTGGATTAAACCTTCTGATAACAATTGAGAACACTCTTGCATTGCAAGTCTCATGTCTGAGGGAGACATTCCTGGATGAGATGCTTTTGGTGGGTTGAGATCTTCATAATTTTTAAAAGGTAGGGTAATAAAAAATTATGGCCAAGTCCAAAGTGGTGAAGGATGTTTTTGTGAAAACTCTATATGGGATAGGGCACAACAGGAATTATGAAGTTCTTGTATTAATTCTGATGATAAGGAAGGAAACTGTAAGATAGGTTGTAAGGTGAATAAAGAGGGTATAGTGATGAATGGTAACAGATACTGCAATCCAATAGATAGAATGAACAAATTGTTTAAATGAAAATAAAGATTAAATCCAAGAACTAGATCTTTATTAGGAAGTTTTGAACCAAGAATATGTGTCCATATGGAAAGATCAGGGAAAATTTGTAGTTTAATGGGATTTCGGGTTTTCAAAGAGGTAGTGAAAATTTTTCCATCTATTGCCTAAAAATGCTGGTTATGCTGAACCTAATATCTCTTAGGGAGGATTGAGGGATTCATCATAGACCTGTGAGCACCAGTATCTATGAGCGCAATTATTTCAATGGGTTTAGCATACTTATGAGGAAAAACTGACACTTGGACAAGTGAAATCGGGTGGGTTGACTGGGCAGAACAGATACTTTGTTTTGGAAGAGTAGACAATGTTAATTCGGTTGAAGGAGTAGAATTTTGAAAAGTATGAAGAGGGTTTATAGGATAAACAGAAGGAATATAGTGGTTTGGAAATATGGAATTTTGTTAAGACAACTCATCATACAGTATCTCATCATCTGCTTCTGATTCGGTTTTTGAAAATTCAGCTGCAAAGAGTTCTTGTGGATCTGATTCGTCATCCAGTGAGAATAATGATTCTATGTCAGCATCATCAAGATTTACTTGAGAGACTTGATGAATTTTCTGAATGATTTTTGCAGCTTTTTTAGGCTTCTTAAGACAATTTTTTGCAAAATGTCATTTCTTTCCACAAATATAGCACCAATCACTTTTCTTGAATCTCTGTTTGCGTCTCCTGAAGAATTTGAACTTCTTTCTCTTGTGTTTCTGTGGTTGGAAATCATCTGGGGGTTTCCATTTGTGATACCTTTTGGATTTACGAGGAAGACATGAGCATGTCTTGTCCTTTCCATTTAACCCCTACTACTGGGGTTATACATGTGACTCTATGATCATTAACTTTTTTCTCCTCCATCTTACTTCTAAACACTGAGACTGCATAACACATATTACTCCTTTTCTTCCTCTAATTCTGTGTTAAAATATCTGAATTAGAGTGGGTACCCACCTCTTCTTCACTTTATTTCCCATTTAGCTATCATTCCCTTACTCTCCAAGCTCCCAGACATTGAATGATGTTATTGTCCAATAGCTATTAAATATGAGGTTTAAAACTTGATATTAGTGGTTGAAATCAGTCAAGTGTTAGATGGTTCTTTGGTATCGCTATTTGCTTCTTCACATTGTTATTGATTTTCTCCATGAAATGCAATTGAAAATTAAGGTTCAAGAGTTCTTTCAAATTTTAAGTATGCCTAGTCGTTTTATTTAGCTGCTTGGAGCAATCTGAATCACTTAGCTTCATTCTTTGGATAGAACTATTTTTGGTAAAATTTTAAACTAAGATGGCTTACATTAGGATTTCAATTCGTTGACTTCTTGTCCTTCTTGTTTTGTTTAAGGGAAGTCATAATTGCATCAGAGGCTTTTGTGTTATCATTTGCTGTAAGATTCTTTAAATTTTATTCTAGAGGAAAGCTTCAGCAATCTTATATTGATTTGCAAAAACTGGAAGTTTTACAATACTGATAGAAGTGTAGGTATCTGCAAACTGCTACTTGGCACGGGGAAAATTTATTTTGAAATACTAGTAGGAGGAAAGTTTTTGTTTTTTGGCGTAGGTGATATGTTTCTTTTCTTACTGATGCTTTCATCAGTATAGGATTGGCATGCCCATGTGTTGTCTATAGTCTAAATTTATTCTGTCTTTTGCATTTTTTTTCCTTTCTGTGAAAGCAATTCAAATAGGTTTCTCTCTCTCAATAATGTGATGTATAAGATAGAATTGGTTATAAAAGGGAGAAAAGATAGAAATAGATGGTTGTCTTTTGAAGCATATTTCCTTTCTGCTTCTCTATGTTCAGTATGTTTTCAAATTTTTATGCATAGTGGTTTGGTTATGTGAATATTTGATGGGTAAAATTGTATGTCTCTGCCTTGTAGGTGGAGCAGTTGCATAAAATTTTCAAGTTGTGTGGCTCACCTTCCGAAGATTATTGGAGGAAGTCAAAGTTGCCTCATGCAACTATCTTTAAACCACAACAGCCTTATAGACGCTGTGTTGCAGAAACATTTAAAGAATTCCCCTCACCAGCTTTAGCATTTATGGAGACCCTGCTTTCAATTGATCCTGCAGATCGTGGAACTGCCGCTTCTGCTCTGAAGAGTGAGGTATGTAATACAGATGAAAAATCATCGTGCATTTGTCCTGTAACTGTTTTTTTTTTTTCTTTTCTCGCTTCTATTTTCTGATTGAAGTGGACAGTGGTTGGGTGAATCTAAGATTGCAAAAATAGCAGTTGTCACAGATATTTTTAGAAAAAATGTTATCTGGGAATATTTTCTAACATGCACCTTTAGGGTCTTGATATATATTCACTGGCTGTGTCAAATTTAATTGAATTCATATGTTGTAGCTTGCCTTAATTACTTGCATTTCAATTCTTTCACCTTACAAATACGAGTTTTTCTTTCTCTTTTCGTTTTTCAAATTTTAGCGTTCATATTATGATTGTTGTCTGGGTCTTATTCATTCATTTAATTTTGGTTATCCTTCTTATCTTTTGGTTATTGCCTGGTAATTTGTTATTGTTGTCACTGAAGAAACTTTGTGAAACAGAAGTTAATTATCATCAATGGGCTGAAGAGTATTTTGCTCTCACTGTATTCTTGAACTTAAAAGGTTGATTTTTAGGCTTAATAGCTGTATGTAGAAGTTGCTTCTTGGAAGCAATTGGTTTGTCAGTGCCATTAAGATTATTTTAGATGTGTTGCATGTTTTTCTTTCATCTAATTTGTTCTTCTGACTTGTTTTCAACTTTCAGTTTTTCTAGTAAATTCTTTTGTTGGGTTCAAGTTAAGATTCTCTTTTATTGGGTTCAATTTAAGATTATCATCCTATGCCCATTCAGGCCTACATTTGGACCTTCACTTTTTTTTTTAAATCTTCGTTATCTGGGTTTTATCTGTATTTGAAATTGAGAATCTTTTGCTGTTCCTGTCCCCTTCAGCTTGGATAAGTATGTGGCATTACATTTTGGTCCTGTCTCAGCCATGGCTTGACATTGAAGCAAATAACTCGTCAATGGATAACCATGGCTTTGAATGGAAGAGGATGCATTTTTTTTAAAAGTAAAATAGATAACCATGGCATTTCACTTACAAGTAATTTGCGGTTTTCCATCATCCAATTCTTGTGATAGTTCATGGAAATTTAAGATCTTAAATTTTATGTTTTGTAGATGCAAATTTAGTGGGTTTTGTAGTTTGGAGATTCCTTTAGGGAGTTAATGTTATGGCTTGCTTTATTTTAGAAAAATTGTGGCAATGTGGAGTTTCGTATTGGTCAGGAACTATTCTCATAGATCTTACCTTGCCTGCTTTAATTTGCATTAATATATGTTACACGCATGCACTCACATAGATCAGCAGTTGTGTTAATTATTTTCTTTTAAATATTACTTTTGTTAGTTTATTGTTGATTGTCTTCGGGTCCTTGACTTGTTTGGTGTATGTTTAACAGTTCTTTTCAACAAAACCATTTCCTTGTGATCCTTCAAGCCTTCCCAGGTATCCTCCTAGCAAAGAATTGGATGCCAAACTACGGGATGAGGAAGCTAGAAGGTAAAAATTGTAGGAAAATATGGAAATATTAAATTGCAATAGACATTTTATGTAGTCTGCAGTTTCTGAGCTTGTATTTTGGCAATTAAGCCTCGAGGTTCATCACATTGTTGAATTGTAGCACTTGCCTGTCACCTTGTTACATGGTGGCTTGTTGACATTACTTTTTTAATAGTTAGGCTGTGATGGCATGGCTTGACATAGTGGCTTGTTGGTTCAATATTTCTTATAATGCATTTGGTTAATACGCTTATCCAATTCTGCATATCTACCAAATGTGGTAAGGATGACCTGCTTTGTAGCGTCTTTTTGAAACCCTGCAGTTGTTTGTGTTAACAGACAAGGAGGAGCAGGAAGCAAGGGACAGAAACCAGATATTGAAAGAAGAGGAACAAGAGAATCTCGAGCCATCCCAGCACCTGATGCCAATGCTGAATTAGTTTTGTCAATGCAGGTTAAGCTTCACACACCATATTATGTAATACTTAAGGGATCATGATTATCAGGTTCTGATGTTGGCTTCAGTTTTATTTTTGTTTTGGTGCTAGATTTTTATCATATTATGATTTCTTTTTTATCACAGAAAAGACAAGGACGGTCAAATTCTAAGAGCAGGAGTGAGAAGTTTAATCCTCATCCAGAAGAAGTTGCTTCTGGGTTTCCAATTGATCCTCCTAGATCATCACAACCAGTAGATTCAGGTACAGATCCACAGGGGAATCAGCATAAGAGAGCTTCCCATTCTGGGCCATTGGCTCACTGTGCTGCTTGGGCAAAAACTGGTAGAAATCTAGACGAGTCTACAAAGGTTTCTTCTGGGGCTGACTTGTCAGCAATGTCAGGCTTAGTGGCGGCAAGGAGGAGTCTGTTGTCTGAAGATCGCAGAGATAAGTCTGCTTCATCACAGTCTGAGGTTCCAAAGCTAATGGCAAGGTTTCCAGGATCCTTTAAAGAAACATCAGAATCATTTGTGCAACAGGATCAGAACAATCAGAGTCAGGGCATGGAAGGTTCCCACCAAAAAGACGATGGAAGAATTAATAATAATGATCGAGTCCTTGTAAGTAGTTGAATTCAAATTGTTACATTATTTTTCTCCTCTTTCCTTCTCATTTTTATCTCTTGGTTTTCTGCTGATATTTTCTGTTCTGAACCGTTAGGAATCAAAAGCTTGGTTAATCTTTACAGTGCTAAGATTACTGCCAATTTTTTTCCCTCAGCTTATGGTTTTTCAAATTCTTTACAAATTTTTAATGTCTTCCTTCAAGTAATATGTCTTAATTGGCTTTCTCTTCAAGTCCTTATAATTTGTGGAAATTTTTGCACCTGATTGATTTATTATCCATCTGTTTCTTCTTCTTCCTCTTCTCCTTTTCTTTTTTTTTTCCTTTGATTGCTGGTACCATATTTGCAATCTTTTGGACGAGTGACTAATCCATCGTTGTCATTATTTGTTTATTTAACTGGCAGGTTGGTTATGGGTCAAAAGGTCACAAAATTCACTATTCTGGTCCATTGCTAATTCCATCAGGGAACGTGGATCAGATGCTAAAGGATCATGATCGCCAGATCCAGGAAGCAGTTAGAAGAGCCCGTATGGATAAGGCAAAGGTCAGAAAAGTTCACGGCGATGGGAACCAAATATCTACCAATTCAATATTTGTTTCTGGTCGCTGACCCTGATGAAGCCCCAAAACAAAGTCAGGAAGATGGCTGTTGGTTTTCTAATGTTAAATACAGAGTGAAATTGTTGGATGGGGTTTTTTGTATAGGGGTTGTTCTTATCAAGATAGCTAGTGGCATATTTATCCGCAGTTTATCAATGCGTATTTACCTTTCATTCTGCCACTGCATATTCTAAATTATGGGCCATTCTTGTAGAGAAATTTTAATAGGTCATATGCTGTAGACTATCTAATCTGGAAAACTATGACATTTATTAAAGAGAGAAATACTGCATCCTGCATGCCCAATTCCCTGTGTAGCAACTTAACCTCCAGTTATATTGGCTTCTTCTCTATCATTGCAATGATAATGTTAAATTGTTGATATTCACCTTTTTCTTTTTTTCATTTTCTTTACATGCTGATTGGCAGATTAGCTGGATGATGTTATAGCCTTAGATCTGCTTCCAATCTTTGGCTCAATAAAATATAGTGAAACATATGCATATACCATGTTCTATATTTTATCAAACATAGATTTTGGGCAGTCATTTATTATTCTGCAGACCACTGAAAAATCAAATTTGTTGGTGTGTTCTGAAATAATGAAGTTGAAAAAAATGTCAAAGTGATGTAGATATGATTGATAGACAAAACAGTGTGTAACATATTATACATTGATTATGTAGTGCCAGTTGGGTTTGATATTTGATAGCAATAAATGTTAATAACCTCCAACTGCTGCATTTATTTATTTTTAACAAAAGGGAATAAATTGTATTAAATGGAACAGATCTGCAGTAAGAGCTGCTAATAATAATTCTGGATGATCAAACCATTCAGCTGCTAGCAAGAATTCTGGATGCATAAAATATTGTGTTCTGTTTTCATACCTTTGTTCATTCTGTGCTGTAGAGGTTTCTGGGATTTTCTATTTGATTGCTTTGGTTAAAGGTGTGCATCTGTTCATCTGAACCGAATAATCAGAACCTGAAATATAAGCATAATCACTAAAAAAATAAAAATCTAAGTCGAACAAATTTATAAGTTAAATAATAAAGAAATTGTTCTGCTTGAATTGATCTGATCCGAACAATCCGTACAATTTTGAATTGAATTATGTTTTTGGTGTGATATATTTATATTATTGGATCGATTTGATTTTTGTTCAGCCTTACCTCTGGCAAAGTTTGATTGAACTTCAACGTTAAGTTTTCCATCAATCAAAGCAAATAGATACATAGGAGATTTGGGAATTGAATCTAATCTTCAATAATTATTTACTATTAAAATCTTAAAAAGTTTTGGACTTTTATTTTTCGTCTAAAGGTTTAGACGAAAAATGCACTGCCAAAATTCACCATTAATCTGTAAAAAAAAAAAATTAAAAAGAATTGAAGGTGAAAGTCAAGAATAATATAGAAAACTGACAAGCACAAGAAAATGGAAAAAAGAGAGAGAAAATAAAGAAATGGAGAGAAGTTGACATGTCAACATCAAAGTCTTAGTCCAAGAGGAGGGGATGTATTTTATTTTTTCTTTGACTTGGACATTTTGGTCCACACAATTTAATTGTTTAGTCGAATAATCTCTTTTTTATTTATTTGATGATATTTATTTATTTACTTTTTAAAATTTTACGATACAATGAATCTCTCTATATTATTAAATGAATAAAATAAATAAATAACACTTTTTTGTATTTACCTTTGTGATTAGCATTTCAATTTTTATCAAATTTTAGGAAAGATTAGCCTTTTATTTATATACTGAGCTTTATATGTTAAACACCATGAAACACTTTTTATTATTATAAATTTGTTGACTGATGCGATTCTGTTTTGCAAATGGAAAAAAAAAAAGGTTTTTGACTTTTACAATTAAGCTTTTTAATTAAAAAATTTCTTAATCTGAATCTTTTAAATATCAATTTTGAAGTCATTTAATATCTCAACTAAAAAATATTTAGTATTTACTAATGGCATGTTTGGCAAAAGAAGAGGGTTCCATGCCAAATAAAATTTTATTCTTAAATTGGTGTTTTCGGATTTTAATATTTTTTTTGGTACATTTATTTAATGAAAATTGAAATCCTATTTTTATGTTTGATATAATTTTGTTGAGAGTATTTTTGGAAATATAAAATATTTTATTTAAAAAAATACCAAAAAAATTTTAAATATAAATATTAGAAATTCTTATACAATAATCAAAATTATATTCTCAAATATTTTAGCTATTAAACTCAGATACAAAATGAAAATCTCATTTTTATTCCAAAATGAGATATATCAAACGTGACCTAACTGTTTTTTAAATAACAACTACCTAAAAGATTTAGAATTGGCTTCCTTATTTTAATTAACTTAATGCCAAGTGTTTTATAAATAGACCTAACAATTTTTTACTCTATTTGAATTCGTTTGAAAATTCTGTAAAACCTGAGATCAATGGAAACCTAAAATGACACAACTTGATTAACTTTGATTACTAGACCTATTCTTAGAAATTATACTAAATTAGTTCAAAATTAATAATTGAACAAATTTAATACTTAAAAATCAATTTAACAACATTGATAATTAATGAAATCATTGTATAAATGTTGAATTAAAAGACTTAATTTTATAAATTCAGAAAATTCAGTGACTAGGTTCAAAATGTGAAATTTTTTTTCTTGCAAATATTAAGATGAAAATTATATGATCATCAAACTTAGGTAAATTTCACTCAGCCTACTCCAACTAATTAGTTATGTACATTAATATCTCTCACTTTAATGTATAATACAAAAATAATTCAATTTTTACTTATGTAACAAAAAAAAAAACCCCCCAGTGATGATTTTATGTGCAATGCGTGAATTTGAATTATATCCTTATAATAATAAGAAGCTTCATACATAGATTAAAAAAAAATCATAATAAAATAAATCAAAGTTTTTAAACAAGTAAAAGAGGATAATTGGACAAAAACCCTAAAAATTCAATCATTTCATCTTTCATCAATTCCTGGTCTCTCCTCATATGATATGTTTGGTGTACTAAAAAAATATGATTTAATAGAAAATTAAATCATATTCATAGATTTCAATATTTGTTATTTGATAAGTATATGTAATATGAACTAAAATTCAATTTTTACAATCGATTTAATTTTGCTGAGAGTTTTTTTTGAGAATATAAAATATTTTTATTTAAAAAAATACAAAAAATATTATAAATACAAATAAATTTGAGATATTAGGAATAATTATAAAAATATCATAATTTTATTTTCAAGTGTTTAAGCTATTAAACTCAAATTTAGAATTTAAATCTCACCATATTCCAAAATTTAGAATACTAAATATACCTTTGTTTAAGTATTCTTGGGAATTTGATTTCTCATGGCTATTGGACATAGTCTTCTTTACACAAATACCCAAACTCAAATCATTGATGTCTACTTTTTTTGCAATCTCTCTCTTTTTTTCCTTTAATTTTTTTTTTTTTTGGATTTTGAGGTTGTGTTTGATTGCTATGATTTCTTCTTAAAATTAATGGTCAATAGAGTCATCTTCTCTCCTCTATTAAAGTTAAACTCTTCTATTTTGTATAGCAGTGTCCATCTGCAACTCACAAATTGCAAATTGTCTCTCGTTAGTCCCAGTAAGAGACTCCATTTGAATCATACAAACATCTAGCTTATCGCAAACTTCAAATCATCTCTTTCATTTTTCTTATTGTTTGAATTCACTTATCTTGTATATTGTTCAAATCAACCTTTCATTTTGTTTGCATCTTTATTTCTTTAATTTTCTAATTAAATCTTAAATTGTTTCAGTATCTGCTACATTTTTGTATAGGATTTCTCAATCAAGTTGTTCAGGGAAAAGAATCAAACACAAAGAAATGAAAGGGATGTATAGTGTTAAATCTAAAGGAAAAAAATAAAGAGAATAAGAGTTTAAGTGTAGCGCTCTCTCATCTAATCATGATTAATCCAATTAAATGAGTGAGTGTTATATGTACTTATTGCTTAAAACCTGTGAAAATTTAAAATTTTTTTCTTTTTTTTTTAAAATCATTTGTCCCATATACTCCTTTGTATAAAAAAACTTGTTAAATTTATACATCACATGTGAAAATGAAATCTTTTGATCCAAAGAAACATCATTATATATATATATATATATTAAGTTTGAACTCAAAAGCCATGATGTTTATAAAAATATACATCATTTAGCCAAAAATTGCATATTTTTTAAAAATATAGACATGTATATAAGTAAACAACTTCAAATCCTTATGTCATATATAAAATATAAAATGATGATACTTGTGTTGGATCTGCTCTGTTATTTCTGAATTAGGCTGATTCTTCTTATCAACTTCTACTATCTACTAAGGTTCGACTTGTGTGTAGAAAATTTTCACACTAAGCTACTGAAAATTTAGTAGTATATATAAGTACAAAAATTTAACATGCATTCACACAAAACATAATAATGCAATTCATGTCATCTTATCATATACAACGTGGCATGACAATGAAAACAAATAACATGTTTTAACTTATATAATAATCCTTTGTCTAGTATCAAGTCTGAGCTTATTTATTCATATTCCTTAGTTACACTTTGTCTTATGCCATAATATTTGAAATATATGAAATTTCACCATGTATCGTATATGCATGAACAATCATGAAATCATATGTTTTCTATTCATATCATACCATTATTGAAATATGTGCATAACCATTACATTAAAATCACATAAGAAAATAATATATAATATTTTAACAAGATTCATGGATGTGAACTATATGTTCACAACTGTGAATGTTTATTCATGGATACCCTTACCCATGAATTAAATTATAAATTTATAGTTGTGACTCAAGTTGTGACTCAAGCCGTGAACCATTCTACCTGAATTGAACAGTTTCAAGTTGATGATTCATGATCATGAACCCTATATCATGGGCATGAATCTAAGTTTTCCAATAATTTAACCATAAAAATAAAGTATTTAATGCAAAACACATATAAAGGCTCTAATGATTATCCAATAACAATCTCTTCCTATCAACACTCTCAACAATCATGTATTTAAATATGCTAGAATATCCATTAAACACAAAATCACTCAATTTTTCCATTTTTATTCTCATTAATTATTCTAACAAGCATTTATAATTCTATATGCGTTTAAGCATCCATACTTACCTCTTTCAACCATTAAAGGCATCATAATTAAATATTCGCGTTAACACATTTGGTCTATTAAACACTATTTTCCATCATAGTATCATAAATGCCCATATAAGGCATACTTAACATTTCTTATCCAATATATTACTTATATTATCATGATATTAATTATTAATTTCATTCTCATTATAATTATAAATTAGGATTTAAAGTATACAAATTATTTATTGTACATTTAACATACAACATGCTACAATTTGAATATATATATATATATATATATATATATATATATATATATATATATATATATATATACCTCTAATGAAGCCTCAAAACCAAACTTTATTCAAACTTGCGTGTTTTTTTGGTGGGTTTCACCAGCTCCTCTTCCAACTTCTATCACATATAACATAACTCTATCAACATCTATAAACTATAATCTTAATTTAAAGCCATAAAAATACAAACCCTAACTTTAACCCTCTTAACAACTTTAAATTCACTTAACCCTTTCTAACACATACTATAACTTTTAATCAAGTTTAAAGGAAAGTTTTTACACATAAAACTCAAGCTTGAACTAAAACCTAACCCATTTGAAAATCGATCTTTACCAAAAATAAGATATACATGAAAAATGATATGAAAACTTGTAAAGATGAGAGAAAAACTTGATTCCTTACCAAATTTGAAAAAAATTCAACTTAGATGATGGATATCAAACTTCTCTCTTCTTTCTTGGGTCGGCCTCCTCAAGAGTAAAACTGTTTTTAATCTTTCCCATTCAAGAACTTGAAAAACTTAGATCTTTGCTTTGGATTATGGTATTTTTAGATCTTGGAATCAAAGAAAAACAAAAGGCATTGTCATTGGTTGGTGTGAAGAAAAATCGAAATCTAGGATTTTTTTTCAGGTGTAGGGCATGTGAGAGAGAAAGAACAAACTATTCATATTTTATATTTGATAACATTTACAGGCATGAAACATTTCAAAACATCATTCACGGCCGTGACATTCAAGTCACGAGCGTGAACATATAACTCGTCACTTTTCTCATTTTTTCTTTACTCTTTTCCCTTAAACCAAACTTTTAAATATACTTATGGCTTCTCTAAATCATGTTATACTTAAATGATGATACATTATGAGTATCTTCAATAAACTTTTTATTTTAAAAAATCATTCTATAAAAAAATTTTCAATATATTCTCTATTTTAAAAATTTAGAATAAAGAGTAAGTTTGACTCTCTATATCTAGATAGACAAATTTTATTTTTCTACTCTAATTGTAATTAATTAATATTCCTCTACTTTTTATGCATGTTCTATATTTTTATTGGTATGTTTTTCTGAAAATATTTTTTTCTTTCTTTATAATAAAAGTAATTACTTTTTTATTTTGATAAATATTAATTTGTATGATATGAAGTAAAATAAAGAGTAAAAATATAAAGAGTATATTGGACTTGTAAAAAAATATTTACTCCCTATATTTAAAAATATTCTAAAATATTCTTTATTTTACTAAAGATAGTATTTAAAATAAATGGCACTATTTGAGATGTTCTAACAAAGCTCCTCTAACTTGTCACTTATATACATTAATATTTTCCATAATTATTTTATAACAAAAAAATAATCCAATAAAAAATTTTCACGGACTTATTTTAAAAGTTTTTGCAAGTTAAAATACTTATTAAGTATAAGCATAATACATTTTAGCATAATACATTTTTTTTCTTTTTTCTTTTCCTTTTGTTTTTCAAATATAATAACAATAACAACAAATACAATGCAAAAAGGAAAAAAATAGTACTATATGTTTTCTCAATTTCTTGTCACCTAGATAATATCAACTATTCAGCTTCTCCAATTGGTTATTTTCAATGTTCACGATCAATAATATAGTGTATTATTATTTTTATAATTTTAAAGTTTATATTATTTTATAAAATAAGGAGATTCATTGATTTTACTGTTAATTATTCCATTTTAAATGTTTTAAAAACATGATGTCAAATTGCACTATCTCAAGTGAAGAGATAAATTTTTCACATTTTAATATATATTAAACATTGAAAGATTTTTTTTTTCTTTTTTCGTATTTTCTCCCTCACTTTCAACAAAAAAAAATATTTTTATTTTTCAAATTTAAATTTTCTTATGTTTGCAGTCAATTAATTCTTTTTTTTTTTATTTATAATAGATACAAATTCTGATTATGAATTGAAAGTACACCATCCCAACGAAGGAAGATGCAGGTTTGGAAGTGGTATGTACATTCAAAGAAGTATCATTAGGAAATGAAGCACTCAAGTCACAAGATGAAAGATAGCTCATTAAGTAGAAGAAGGGAAAGACTGCTTGCTCTTCTAGCTAAGAATAAAAGTTCCTTCTTCTTTTTGCTTTTGAGAAAGCGAGGAATAATTGCAGCTCTTGTTGTTCCTGCTCTATAACGGTTAGTCTTAGGATAGACTCTTCCTTAAGCGATTAAGCAGGAAAGCGACTGTTGGCTTGCTGCAAGCTAGGGAAAGCAAGAACGACAGTTAAATAGTTTCACCTGGAAAGGTTCAAAGACGCTTGACCAATAGGAGAGGAAAGAAGCTTATGGAAGTTAGCAGCTTTCAGTTCCAAGCCTTAGGGCAAGAGGGAATGAAGTTACAGTTAGCCGGTGCAGCTATTCTCATTTTTCGAAGTTGTTCTCGGATCAATAAAGTTGTCTATCCCACCTAACAAACTAAAACTAATTTTCGTTTTTTATTTTTTATTTGTTGTTTTTGTTACCATTGTTATATTTAAAAAAATTTCCATGATGATGCTCATCAACATTTTAAACTATGAGACACATTATAATAAGTTAGAGTAATTTTTTTTTTATCATATTAGTAAAAGTTAAAATATTTTTATGTTATAAATTATGAATATTAATGTGCTTAAATGATAAGTAGAGCTAACAGTTTATATCTTACACATATAAGCATGTTGTATCACAATTTGTGTTGATATAAACGTATTGTTTTGTACAGTGTAATCGTTTAACACATTTATAAATATATATACACATATATAACTATATACAACTAAAATTAATATTTCATAAATATATGTTAATAGATTGAAAGTGGTGGAAAATAAAGTGAATTTGGCCTGGGTGGCTTATCCAAAAGTTAATTATCGTAAAGAAAGGTTGATGGTGATGACATCTTAGATTTAAATGATGCTATCTCTAAATAGTTGACAATATAATCATACTTTCCTAATGGTTAATTAAGAAATCCACATATGAGTCATCATCATCAAATCTTTTTCTCATGTTCTTAGAAGAATTTTTCTTCTTTCTTCTCATTTATTGAGAATCTTCATCATCTACTGGAAGTGTTTCTTTTATTTTATATGACTGAATCATGAATTTTGTTGGAAAAATTGAAGATGTAGAACTGAATTCAATAGATCTGACAAACTTTGTTTCAACGATCCAGAATTTCAAATTAGGAAAGACAAATTTATATATATATATATATATATTATATATATATATATATATATATATATTTTGGGGCTGAAAAAAATTGAATAACTAAATAGGAGGGTTGTGGCCCCCATCAATCCCATGCAGATCCGTCACTGGTTTCAACGGTCCCATCTGTATTCTTTTGAAACTAGGATTTATGGTGTCAGATTGGCTATGTGTAATATAAATGTTTTTAATATAATAAAATTTAAATATTTAATTATTTATATGATTATTATGAATATAAATTATATTACTAATTTGCTAATTTTTATTCATATATATTAATATAATTAATTATAATAGAATATATTGTAAATATGAACTTATAAGTATATTTAAAAATATTAATATATAATTGAATATTTTAATTATTATCATAGATATCATATCATGTTAAAATTTCTATTATATCGCCGCTTACTGAATCAAAATTGACAGCCCTAATGATAAGTTATAGGACAACTTCTAAAATTTAGTTGTATGGGAGGAAATACTTATAAAGCAACAGTTATAGAAATTGATGTGAATTGAGCAATCAATTTAGTCAAATAAGTAGTAAATAAATAGACAAAGTACAAAGACATTTCATGAATTTATGTTAACCCCATCGTCTCTAACGCCTGTAAAGTAAGAGGAAATTAATCTCGTAAGAAACGGAGTAAAAGGCAGAGAAAGTGAAAGTTCTTTCAAAATCATAATTTAATTATTTTATTTTATTAATAAAGTTAACAGAGTTACTATAAAATATTCAGAAAAAGGATTTTATGTGTGTAAAAATAAAAGATTAGGGGATTGATTACATAAAATGAAACTTGGATTACTCAAATTGAAAAAATAAAAAATAAAAACGCAAAAGGTTTAATAATGATTTTTGCCTAAAAACTTTGGCTATCTCCACTAAACCACCTCTGAATGCTAAATTGCTAACATTCAGTCACTGCTTAATCACTAACCGCACCGGACCGACCTCTTTCCCTTCTCAATCACAAATCAGCTTTACCCATCTCCTTCCTCTCTGTTTTTTCCCAACTTCTTCATTCATACTGCATCTCTTGTAAGAAAGATTCTAATTTTTTTTTCTGCTGATTACTTCATTACCTTGTTGCTTCATTTTTTTAATCATGTGGATTGTACTTAATTTTTTAATTATCTGATGAGATTTTTTGTAATTAAAGAATTAATATTCTCATAGCAACCCAAGCCTTTGTTACTTGTTTTCTGTGTCGAGTTTGATGAAGAACCATATTAATTAGATTATTTTATTGGTTCCGTTAAACCTAGCACTTCATTGTTTATGATAATTTTAATCACAGTTCCCAGATACCGCTGAATCAGTCCAAAGCCTTTTCCCTTTCAGGAAATTCCTAAATCAATTTTTATATTTTATTATTTTCACCTTTTGGCTTTTGGGATTTCTTTTTTCTAAATTTGAAACTCATGGCCCACGAAACTTTTAGATTTACGCATTGTTGCTTGTGCTTCGAAAATAAGCTTTAAGGCTATGGTGGTGCCACGTTGTCTATATGGAATAAAGCGGGAAGATAACAAGGACGGACCATGGAGTGGATCTTATGTTTCGAAAGAAACCAATAATATTTTTTTTCGATTTTTCTTTAGAAACTAATAATATTTAAAAACACTGTAAAGTGTAGACTGGAGGCAGAGGGAGAGAGAGAGTAATTTAAAAAAAAAAAACAAAAAGAATACTCTTTATTGATTTATTGGAAGAAGGGGTGGTGTGTGTTTTTTGTGAAGTTTTCTTTGTTTTTATTTAATGGTATTTTTGAGGCTATCGTGCTTCTTAAGAGTGTAATTATATAGTCTTGTACTCTTGTTATGTTGTGTGGTTCTCTTTGCAACTTGGTTTAGCAGGAAAAGAAATATCCTTTCTTGGTGCTACTGGTACTCGTCTTTCTCTTTTTCTTCTCTCTCTAGCATATGATATAGGTGGGTTTTTGTTGGTGTAGGCGATTGTTTTTGTTTTGTGATGAAAATAGTATACAGGTGTCTGTGACCTGTATTTTGAAAAGGGTATTATTTCTTGATATATCTGTTACATTTCAATTTGATTGGTTGTTTGTGGTGGTAGCGTTTTTGTTGTTTTCTGGTCGAAAGTGCAATATGAAAACAGTTCCCAGATTTTCTAAAAATTACCTTTGATTAGTTTTTCTTGTGATATGGTGCTGTATTGCAACTTTTAGGTGCTAAGAATCATTTTACTTGCTTTAATACCTAGCAGGTTTCGCATTTCTATTTTGAGAAGCTGATTTAAAGGACTTTGGATTGATTCCAAGTTCGGTTCATTTTGCTTGTCCATGGATATGAGATTTTGATTGAAGAAGGTTAACAGTGGAAATGAGAGAGTGTGGTAGAAGCTGGAGGACTTCATTTATTGGATGCTTTCTTTCTGGCCTTCATGCAGCCTTAGGGGGATAACCATGGAGGATTTTTCTGAATCTGCTTGGCAGAAGTCCGAGAATTCTAGGGGATTAAATACCTCCAGAGTTGTAGGTCGGAACCCAAGATCTGTATCTCGTGATTCTGGCTTCAGCAAGGAGACTGCTAGGGTTGTGCTGGCGCGTCATAACCTCAAAAACCAGGCTGGTTTGTCTGGGGGTTACAAGGATGATGTTGCAGTGGACCCGTTTTCCCGGGCAATAGAATGGGGTGATGTTAGCTTGAGGCAATGGTTGGACAAACCTGACAGATCCGTAGATGAATTTGAATGTTTACATTTATTTAGGCAAATAGTTGAGATTGTAAATGTTGCACATTCACAAGGAATTGTTATTCACAATGTTCGGCCTTCATGCTTCGTAATGACTTCTTTTAATCATGTCTCCTTCATTGAGTCTGCTTCTTGTTCGGATCCTGGTTCGGATTCCTTAGAGGATGCACCGAATAGCCAAACTTTGGAGGTTAAAAATTCATCTTCTTCCTTGCCTAATGACATGTTCCGGCAGAGAATCACGTTAGGAAATGAAGATTTTCAACCTGTATCAACTCCAACAAACGCTTTATCAGAAGCTAGTTGCATTCAGTCAAACTCAGTTCATGCAACACATGTACCAGTTGGGGAGGAGAGGGAAGAATGTAAAACCAGTATTAGGAGGAATTTTGAACTAGAAGAAGAAGAAGAAGAAGAAGAAAGGAAACAACCTTTCCCAATGAAGCAAATATTGCTCATGGAGACCAGTTGGTATACTAGTCCTGAAGAGGTTTCTGGTTCCCCCAGCTCTTGTGCTTCAGACATCTACAGATTGGGAGTTCTTCTATTTGAGGTTTGTCACGAAGACGCTTCCCTTCTTACATTAGAAATCCAAGTAGTTAGATTTTAAGAGTCCTTTATTGTATTAATTTCACTCTACTTACAAGTCATATGGCTTGGATTGAAATTGTCAAATTCTGCTTGTTTTTTCTGTCTACCCTCGTGTAATATAGTTCTACTCCTGAACAGTTGTTCTGCCCATTCAGTTCAAAAGAAGACAAGAGCAGAACTATGTCTAGTCTGAGACATAGGGTTCTTCCTCCTCAGCTGCTGTTCAAGTGGCCTAAAGAGGCCTCATTTTGCCTATGGTTACTGCACCCAGAGCCCAGTTATCGGCCAAAGATGGAGTGAGTTTGCATATCCTACTTATTTGCTTCTTTTTCTCTACTTTTATCACTGGCATGTAATTTAACTGTGTGCATGTGACCATATGTATGCATATTTTCAAATTTTTTTTTGAATATTACAATACTCAAATTGTAATAGTTACCTCATAGGTGATTTGCGTGAAATTACCTATGCCTGTTATTTGAAACTGGAAATTGAATACCTTGATAATGCTTTAGGACTTTAAATATAACTAGCCTTGTCTTTTCGCAACCATGTATACAATAAGGCTTAGTGCCACTTGATTTTGCATGTACTGTGTCTCAATTCTTTCCTTGCCTCTCATGCAAATTTTTGTTATCCGTATTGATAAACCAGGCCATGTAATGCCTCTTCAATTAAATGCCTGCAGTTGTTCTTATGTCAGTTTGGAGTATTCTTGTATTTTTCCTAATGTTATCTGTAATTTTTCTGGTTTGATTTATTTCTCTTCATCACGTAATGGAAGCATTATTTAAGTTTTATTTATCTTTTATGAAATTCAGTTTTAATGGTTTGACCTTTTGTGTCTTTTGTAACAGTGAATTGTTACAGAGTGAGTTTCTCAATGAACCGAGAGCGAATCTGGAAGAATGTGAAGCAGCAATACAGCTCAGAGAAAGAATAGATGAGCAGGAGTTGTTGCTTGAATTCCTTCTGCTGATACAGCAAAGAAAACAGGAAGCTGCTGATAAGTTACAAGATACTGTCTCTCTTTTGTGTTCTGATATTGAAGAAGTTATGAGACATCGAACATTTCTTAAGAAAAAGGGAGGTATGCACCCAGAAAGAGTGGAGGACGATAATTTAGCATCAATTCTCCCTCCATTCAGTATTGTTGATAATGATGATTCTTCCAGCTTGGGTTCCAGAAAAAGATTTCGACCAGGCATTCAGATTCTCGATGTAGAGGAATGTGACGATAATCTTGAGGATGGCCAAAACTCAGATATGCTTACAGAAACTCAAGAAAGCTTGCTTCTTAAAAGTTCTCGATTGATGAAGAACTTTAAGAAACTAGAAGCAGCATATTTTTTGACTAGATGTAGGCCGACGAGGCCACCGGGTAAATCATTCATCGAACATTCATCATTAAGTAGTGATGGGAGAAGTTCCATTGTTGTTACTGAAAGAAGCTCCATCGATAACTTAACACCAAAAGAGCAAAGCACTGACAGTAGACAAAGTGGATGGATTAGTCCTTTTCTTGAGGGCTTGTGCAAGTATCTGTCTTTCAACAAGTTAAAAGTTAAGGCTGATTTGAAACAAGGGGATCTCTTAAATTCTTCGAACCTAGTGTGCTCTCTTAGTTTTGATCGTGATGGAGAATTTTTTGCTACAGCTGGTGTGAATAAAAAGATAAAAATATTTGAATGCCATACAATAATAAAAGATAATCGTGATATCCACTATCCTGTTGTTGAAATGGCAAGTAGGTCAAAACTTAGCAGTGTCTGCTGGAACAGTTATATTAAAAGTCAGATTGCCTCAAGTAACTTTGAAGGTGTGGTGCAGGTAAGTCTCGCCTTATATATCATTCTTCATTTTATCATTACATATATCAATTGATATTTAATTGAGCTCAATAAATACAGGTGTGGGATGTTACAAGAAGTCAAATACTAACAGAAATGAGGGAACATGAGAGGCGTGTATGGTCCATTGACTTCTCATCTGCAGATCCAACCATGTTGGCCAGCGGGAGTGATGACCGTTCTGTAAAGCTGTGGAATATCAATCAGGCAATTCTATTTTTGCACTTGGTGGATGTCAGCTTTGAAACTAAACGTACTAATGTCATCTAGTTTCTTATTGTGTATATTTTATCCTGGATGTATGATAAGTTGTTCCTCTTACATTTGTTGCTACTGCAGGGAGTAAGTATTGGTACAATCCGAACAAAGGCCAATGTTTGCTCTGTTCAATTTCCCTCTGATTCTAGCCGCTTTATTGCATTTGGTTCAGCAGATCATAGAGTTTATTATTATGATCTTCGCAACTCAAAAGTTCCATTGTGCACGTTGATTGGACACAATAAAACTGTGAGTTATGTGAGGTTCATAGATTCAACAAATCTGGTTTCTGCATCCACAGATAACACATTAAAGCTCTGGGATTTGTCAACGTGTACATCTCGGGTTATTGATACTCCGCTTCAATCATTCACAGGCCATATGAACATAAAGGTACATTCACTTCTCTTATTATTGAGCATCAATAACTGTATATTAGGCCTTTTTTGGTGCATGTCATTGGATAAGAGGTGGCGAAATTTGATTGAATTGATAATTTTTGCCCTACTCTGAGCATTGTTGGGATTTATCTAATTTTGACCTAGAATTACGGGAGAGCAAATACAAATATATATATATATATATATATATATATATATTTTTATTTTAGTTTGTTTATTTAGTTTATAAATTCATTACTTGGATTTTTCTTTTTTTGTTCATTCTTATAATTCCAATGATTATACAATTCATCAGAGGAGAATTTTTCTGTTATGAACACTGTAATTTCTGGAGAAAAAAACGTTTCTTTTCATCTATTAAAGATTGTATAATACTAGGTATTTTATATTTATACTAAGCTAAAAATTAGACATGAAAAATAGTTATTTTCCTTTACTATAATTTTAATTATGGTAAGACCCTAACTTTTAGCTAACAGAATATTTATATATAAATCAAGGATCTGATATGATCTGATCATATTTCCAACACTCCCCCTCAAGCTGGCTTGAAAATATCTTCCATGCCTAGCTTGCATACCAACTTATCAAACTGCCCTTTATGAAGTCCTTTAGTGAACAGATCTGCCATTTGGTCTGATGTAGGAAAATAAGGCGTACAAATCAGTCCAGATTCTAACTTTTCTTTGATAAAAAACTTGTCTATCTCCACATGTTTGGTTCTATCATGCATAACTGGATTATGTGCAATAGCATTGGTAGATTTGTCGTCACAGTATATCTTTAGTGGTAGAGCAACTTGAATTTTCAGATCCTCAAAAATCCTTTTAATCTACATTATTTCACAAATCCCAAGAGCAGTTGTTCTAAATTCTGCTTCAGCACTACTTCGAGCCACAACACTCGGCTTTTTACTCCTCCATGTTATAAGATTTCCTCCAACAAATGTGCAGCAACCAAAGGTTGATCTTCGATCTATTTTGCTTTCTGCCCAATCTGTATCCGTGTATATCTCCACCTTTAAATGCCCATTATTTTCAAACAGTAAACCTTTTCCAGGAGTTCCCTTTAAATACCTCAGAATTCTTAGTACAGCTTCGTAATGTTCTGGTCCAAGAGAGTGCATGAATTGGCTTACCAAACTAACAGCAAAAGAAATATCAAGTCTAGTATGTGTCAAATATATCAGTTTGCCAACTAGCTTTTGGTACTGCTCCCTATCCACCATTTGTTTAGGTTTGGCAAGTTCAAGTTTCAGATCAGGTTCAATCGGAGTTTCAGCAGCTCTACATGCTAACATTTTAGTTTCTCCTAACAGATCTAACACATATTTTCTTTGAGAAACAAAGATTCCCCTTTTTGATCTTGCAAACTCCATACCTAGGAAATATTTTAATTCTCCTAGGTCTTTGATTTCGAACTCACGAGCTAACAATTTTTTTTAACTTATGTAGTTCTTCACAATCATTCCTGGTCAAAATAATGTCATCTACATAAACAATCAGAATTGTCTTTTTTCTATTACTGGAATGCTGGAAAAACAGTGTGTAATCTCCTTGACTTTGGTTGTACCCAAATTTCTTCACTACCATTTCAAATCTTTCAAACCACGCTCTAGGGGATTGTTTAAGTCCATACAAAGACTTTGTCAATTTACACACTTTACCACTGCCCATTTCCTTTTCAAATCCAGGTGGAGGTTCCATGAAAACCTCTTCTTCAAGATTGTCATTTAAAAAAGCATTCTTGATATCTAGCTAATGTAAAAGGCCAATTAAATGTTGTTGTCATAGAAAGAAGTACCCTTATAGAGTTAACCTTTGTTACTGGAGCAAAAGTCTCTTGATAATCAATACCATGGGTCTGCGTGAACCCTTTAGCAACCAACTTGGCCTTATATATTTCTACAGAACCATCAACCCTACATTTAACCGTGAAAACTCATTTACAACCAACTGTCTTCTTCCTTTTTGGCAAACTCATAGTCTCTCATGTTTTGTTTTTCATAAGAGCATTCATTTCTTCCATAACAACCCGCTTCCAATCTGGATGTTCAAGTGCTTCTTGTATGCTTCTAGGAATAAATAAATGAGAGATTTTTGAAGTAAATGCTTTATGGTTGCTGGGCAGTTTGTGGTAGGATAGGTATTTGGCTATGGAATGTATAGTATATGACCGAACTCCCTTCCTAAGGGCTATGGGTATATCACTATCTGAGACATCAATATTTTCCCTACCAAGATTTTTAGGAATGACTAGGTTTTCTATGGGTTTAGAGGAGTCTGGTGTATTATTTGATGGAGGGCTGATTAGTACAAAAGTTGGTTCAAGATTAGAAATTTGGAGTTGAGATTGATCTTGCATCAAATTAGGTTGTTCCCTCCTATGAGGAAACTTTCTTGTATATACTTGCAGCTCTGTTGTAGGATAATTATCCTTATTAGAATTTTTATCTTGTAATGTCTCTCCCCCTAAATGTGATATAGATTGATCATCATCTAGTTGTGCAGAATTTTCAACATTTATTTCCTTCAAAGGAGCAATAGGTAAAACTGAATCAAAAAAGTTGTTAAAGTCATCTTCCTTTACATCCCTTTGAAGATGATTCTTTTCAAAAAATGGTTTTTGTTCAACAAAGAAAACATCCATGCTAATATGAGTTTTTCTTCTTGTAACAGGATTAAAAACCTTATATCCCTTTTGATTGGATGCATATCCAATAAAAACACATTTTTCAGCTTTGGTATCAAGTTTTGATTGGCAAGATTTAGATGTATGAAGGAAAACAATACACCCAAAAACTTTAAGGAGTAAGTTGGACACTAATCTATTATTTGGGAAAAAACTTTTGAAACAATTCAAAGGTGTCTCATGATTTAGGACACGAGATGGAATCCTATTTATTAGATAGGCTACTGTTAATATGGCTTGACCCCATAAATATTTTGGTATATTCATAGACAACATAAGAGCCCTACATACTTCTAGAAGATGACGGTTTTTTCTTTCAGATACTTCATTTTGTTGAGGTGTGTTTAAACAAGAAGACTGATGTTGAATTCATTTTTTGGTTAAAAACTCCCCAAGGCATTGATTAAAATATTATTTGTCATTGTCAGTTCGTGAAATGTCAATCTTAATTTGAAATTGGTTTTCAATCATGACAGAAAAATCCTTAAATAATTTTGCAACATCAGATTTCTTTTCTATTAAATAAATCCAACACAATCTAGTGTGGTCATCTATAAAAGTAACAAATCACCTTTTTCCAGTTAAGGTAGGTATCTTTGAAGGACCCCATACATCACTATGTATAAGATAAAAAGGTCTTGAGGCTCGATAAGTCTTTGAATTATAAGGATGTCGATGAGACTTTGAAAAACAGCACACATCACATTGAAAATTTTGACAATCTAGATTTTTAAACAAGGAAGGAAATAAATGTTTAATAGCAAAACTAGGATGTCCTAATCTATAATGCCATTTCATAATTTGTTCTCTAATAGAGGGAGAATCCACATTACAATTTAACCCTAAAGCTGGAATATTATTCAAGAAAGAGTCCTCAAAATAGTAGAGTCCATCCTGCATCTTAGCACTGCCAATCTCTTCCCCAAATTCCTGTTTTGAAATTCACACAATTTAGAGGAAAAAATTACTGAACAATTAGAATTTTGAGATAGTTTACTCACAGATAATAAATTGCAAGAAAGTTTTGGGACATGTAAAACAAATTTTAGAATAATATTTTCAGAGATCTGAATGGAACCTTTTCCTGCAATGGGTGACAAACTTTCATCTGCAATTCTAACCTTTTGATTTCCAGAACAAGGAATTTAAATTTTAAACAATGAAGACATATTGGTCATATGGTCCGATGCACCAGAATCAATTATCCATAGTGCATGAGTTTTTTGGCTTAAGAAAACATAGGAGTTACCTGAATGTGCAAGAGAAGCATTTGGAATAGGGCTGTTGTTTCCAGAGTTGGAAGTTTTAAGGAGCTGCAGGAGTTGATTGAGCTACTCCCTACCGATTAATTGTTGTTTAACTGAATTTTGCAGATGAAAATGCAACTTTTGACTTGTTCTTAGGTTTCCAGTTTGGTGGTTTTCCATGGAGTTTCTAACAACTTTCTCGGGTATGGCGAGGTCGATTACAGAAATCACACCAAACATCCTCAGATTTTTTAACATTAGCCTTATTAGCTCTTGCTTCTTGTGTGACTAAGGCTGATGTTTCTACAAATGCAAGAGTCTCCTCTTTTTCCAAGCATCACCATCCTTCTACTTTTTTCTCTCCTTACTTCAGCAAATACTTCATTCAAGGATGGAAGAGGTTGCCGCCCAATTATTCTACCTCTTACTTCATCAAACTCAACATTCAAACCAGTTAGAAAGCAAAATATTCTGTTGTTATCCAAAAGCTGTTGATAATGGGCACCATCTTCTGCACTTTTCCACTTGTAATCATTAAATAAGTCAAGGTCCTACCATAACCTTTTCAAATTGTGGAAATATTTCGTTACTATACCAGTCCCTTGTTTGATTTCTCCAAGTTTGAGTTGAAGTTCATAAATCTGGGATTGGTTACCAAGATCTTAATACATTTGTTTCAGACTGTCCCACATTTCTTTAGCTGTTGAGTAGCCAAGATAATTTGCGCTGATGTCTCCCTCCATGGAATTAACTAGCCATGTCATCACCATGGAATTTTCAGCATCCCAAGTAGCGTATTGTCTGTCATCTTCATCAGGTTTAGCCTTGTTGTCAGTCAAGTATTCCATTTTTCCATGACCACGAACATACATTTGTGTTGATTGTGACCAACGCAGAAAATTGTCTCCATTCAATCTAATGGAAGTGATTCGGACAGAGTGATTATCATTGGTTAATTGGGATAAGGTTTCAACTGATCCAGGTGTGGAATGGGATGTGGAAGAGATTTCAGATATAGTGGTGAGAAAATAATGAATAGAGAGTAGCTAGAAAAAAAAAAAAAAAAAACTTAGTTCTCTGAGTTGGAACAACCAAGCTCTGATACCATGTAATTTCTGGAGAAAAGAACGTTTCTTTTCATATATTAAAGATTGTACAATGCAAGGTATTTTATATTTACACTAAGCTAAAAATTAGATCTGAAAAATAACTATTTTCCTTTACTATAATTCTAATTCTGGTAAGACCCTAACTTTTAGCTAACAGAATATTTACATATAAATTAAGGATCTGATCATATTTCCAACAAAAACTAGAGGGGGTGAGTTGAAGGAATTGAATTAGATGTGGTATTAAATTTTGATGAAGGCATATGGTGAGTTTTTGGTTGTTCCTACAAATTAGGCATTGGAGTAGTGATAGTATGCTATTCTGAAAATATAATAATAATAAGGAAAAACGCACATTTTGGCTCCTGAACTATACGTGTTTTGTATGTTGAGCCCCTGAACTTTTATTTGTTCAAATTAATCCTTCCAGTAACCTACCAATTTTGATTCTGTTTAAATTAAGCCTCCAACTTAGATTTTGTCTCAATTAAGCGCTCCAACTTTGATTTTTTCTGGTTAGCAAACTGTTTACTCAGCCAATAAGGGCTTAATGTTGACAAAATAAAAGTTTTAGGGCTTAACTTGGATGATAAAAGTCTGGGGCTCAGTGGACATAATACACTTAGTTCAGGACTGAAATATGCTTTTTTTTTCTTATACTATTGACAAAAGAAACATTTGAAATTTGTGACCATTATGACCATTACATGTTGCATCTTTTAACTGCTGGCTTGAGCAGGGGTTAATCCAAAGAATTAAGCTAGTAGTAATGCTGAATCTCAATAATTAATATATATATTGTCTATATTTATTTATTTGAGTTGGATCAGTTTAGAAAAAAATGACAGAATCTCAAACAATCCTCTGCTCAGGGATTTAAATTTAACCCAAAAGTTTTACAGGTGAGAAAAGCAGTGGCAATTAGAATTGGTCCATTTTTCACAATTTCATAAATGTGAGAATGTGAAAATTGTTGCACTTTTTCATCCAATATAATCCGTGTATGGTGTTAATGGTGAATTTTTTTACGGTTAACATATATTTATTGTCTATTTTGCTCTGTTTTACAGAACTTTGTGGGTTTGTCAGTATCGGATGGTTACATCGCAACTGGTTCAGAAACAAATGAGGTACTACATTAATCTCCTTAGTATGATATTGTTTTACGGGTTCTTTATGTTGCTTTTACGATAGTCATGCTCTTTGAAGCTGCAAGAAGTGTTTCTTTGTACTTGAAAGTTAGAATATTATTATTTAGCTCGCAGTGTTGCATGGTTGTTTCAAGCTTTGTTGGACAAATAGATTTGTGCTCTTGCATCCACTCTCATTATGAATTTATCGGTCTGCATGAGATTTAGTCGATTTCTGGCTCTAGTAGTAGGAAACAACATGATGCATTGCTGACATTGTTGCATTTTGTAATCATCTCCTGTTTTATTAAATAAATTTGAGATCGTATGCGGAATTAGGTATTCATCTACCACAAAGCTTTCCCCATGCCAGCATTGTCATTCAAGTTCAACAGCACAGACCCCCTCTCTGGTCATGAAATGGATGATGCTTCACAGTTTATTTCCTCCGTCTGCTGGCGCGGCCAGTCCTCTACATTAGTTGCTGCAAATTCAACTGGGAATATCAAAATTTTAGAGATGGTTTAAATTTGGTCTGAGTTGTGAGGGTGTTTGTGTTGAGAAGTTGGTAATCTTGCACCAGATAAAATTGTGAAGCTTAAAATAGGATTAAAGGATATAGGAACTTTTGTTTGAGGGTTGCAGTTAGATTCAGAGAAGAAAAAAGTTTTGCATTAGAAATCATAGAGGATGCAATTGATGCTTATGAGATACTGGTGCTCATCCACTGTACTGTAGATAAAACTCCAGGGAAAGAGAAACAACATATTATAAATTATTTTTCCATGCTTATAGTTAAATGATTTTTTTGGAGTTCTTCCCCTTTCTAATGGCAATATAAGTTCTTAACACTGTGGATCATATCCCAAAATTTTCTTCTAAAGGGTGAGGAAGTTCAATAATACAAATAATATTATGATATAGTCATGGTTAGGCATGTCCACGGTTTATGAACTATCAATTCATATTTAATTAAATTTTAAATTTAAATTAAACCGTTGTATGAAGATTTAAGTTTTCATTTATTGGAAGCTTATGTTACTTTATTATTATTTTTGCAAAAAAAAAAAGTTTTGAATAACAATTTAAAATTTAATTTGAAAAATAATTGTATGAGAAATTATTAAATCACGAAATGTGGGGAAAAAAAAAAGTTTACAACTATTTTATTAAGACTTAAATCAAAATTAAATAAAAATACAACTAAAAGTGGACCTTGAGAATGAAAGGCATTCTATTTATTATTAATATAACAAAATTACAAGTAATATATATATATATATATATATATATATATAAAGACCAAAATAGACCCAAAATTGATAGGGTAATTTTATACAACTCTCAGTTCAAAATATTAAAAGTGAAAATTATTAATTTTTTAATTGAAATTAGAAAGAAAAAAAATCTCCTAAATAAGTGAAGTCAAAATGAAAATAAGAAAAAGTTAAATGCGAAGTTAAAATATTAAAAAGTGATATAATTTTCAATAATAATTAAAAATTAAAATTGGTTTATAACTGTGAATTTTCTAAACCATCGATTCAAATTCAATAAAATACATAAATTTTTAAAAGTTTTTTAAAAGTATATTTAAAATTGTTGTTAGGTATAAAAAATACAGATTTATAATTTTTTAAATTCTTATAAACTGTTTTTTTAAATTTGTTTCTGAGAAATAAAAAATATTTATTTAAATTTTTTTTCAAAAACAGTTTTCAAAATTTAATTTTTTTTAAATACATTTTTTCCGAACGCAATAACAAACAGAACCAAATTGAACAGTCTTGTAACTCCGATTTAATTACAATTCAAGATTTAACTGATTCCAATCCGATTTTTGACCCAAACCAACCATTAGCCATGCGTAGCGATGGTTATTCTTTTCGGCCGCTATCAATTGCTCCAACTGTAATCCAACTAGTGAATGTTTGGAATATTGGAAGTTGAAATTTGCACAGTAAAATTCTATGAGAATCATAGAAATTACAATACATAAGATTCATAACCTTTAATTGGTGGACTAAAACTTGCCAAATTCATTAAAAATAAAGCTGACCCATTAAAATTGATATTATTTTAACAATCACTAAATGAATATTTTCAACAGTTGAATTGAATGTAGAGATATGCGTCTGAACCAAACAATGTACACCCAAGTATGAGTATAATCTCCAAAAAAAAACAATTCGAATTGGATTATTTAATTTAAACAGATTTGATTCAAAAATCGATTTTTAATAATCTAAAATTACAGTCCATAATCACAAGTCATGAACCTGAAAAATTGCAGTCCGCACAGACATAAAAAGAATGGAAAGAGAAAAATGAGGAGTCAAAGTTAATGATTCTATCTTATGGATCCTACAAATTCTTTGACCCGTTGAGCTTTTTGATTTATAAGTTTGACTTCAAAAAACAAAAAGGAAAGAATGAATTATCATTTATTTAATAGTTAATACAAAAATATTCATAATTGGTACACACAGATTCCTTTGTAACTTTTTTTATTAAATCGTCAAAAGCAAAGTCAAAACTGATATATATAAAAGTCATAATAAGTTCACTAGTTGGCCAAATTCACCCAATTTTTTATTTTTATTTTTTTTAATTTAGCTACTTCTTTTCTTTTCTTTTTATTTTTTGAGCATATTTTGATATCTTAACTAAAAATTTATTCAATTAATTCCCTTTATTATCAATTTTGAACTATCTAGTCCACATTCATGAAACATTTATCATCTAAAGGAGTCAATTAAACTAATTTTTAGTTAATCCATATGATTATCATAAGATTTGCACATCCAAATCCATCAAATAACAGGAAACCAAGAAAATGATTTTGTAATTATTACCAGAAAATATACGTGGTGTAAACGATAATCAGGAAAATAATGTGCAAGTAAAGTTCAATAATTCTAAGATCATGGTAACTATAATGAGAAAGGTGATTGTGCTATGCTAAGATTGTGAACTCTGCAACAAGACTCAATTGTTTTATGATTGTAAATCTTCTACCGCAATTCGAACTCTTCTCCTTTTCCGTCTGCCACTATATATTCTATCTACACTGATTTTGTTTCGATGCCATAGCTACTCTAGCTATGAGATGTTTAAATCTGCCAGCTCCTGGACCTGGTCTAATGTTATTCAGGTCTCCAATCTTAGAGCATTGTGGACTATCAGCACACCATCCCCCGGGAGTGAAGCCCCCTTTAGTCCGCCCCAGTAAATCCTCATCGATCTTATCCAAGGCAGGGTCTTCGTGATTGAATTTCCTAGCGAACGCAGCACCACTTTCGATCATTTTCTGTGTGTCGTTAATGGTCAAGGTGTGCGGATGCTGCCTCGGGGGATTGTCCCATGAAATGTAGTGCAAATCATGATTCAAAGCTGTCTGAGCAAATTCTGGCACATTGCATATCACTGTGTGAAAATAGCCCTCAGGAGAGGACACGAAGTTTGTGTAATACATGAGCAAGATTCTTGGTAGATTATCCCAGCCCCAAATCAAGTACTCTACAAATGAACGTGTAAGAACCATCCATGCCGAACCTGCAGAGCATTGCATACCAATTAACACATTTAAGTGATTAAGAACGATAATACAATAACTGGAATCATTATCTAACCATAAGCCACACTTCTTTGACTGAACAAATACCTGCAAAATCCTCTTTTGCATATTATAGATTCCATTACAAAGCTAAATCTAACTGGTACTGTTTCTTTGTTGAAGCAAGCATGTAATTTCATGCTCTCAAGCTAAATCTATATACAGTCTAATAAAGACTAGATATTACAGAGAAAACATCATAAATAGCCTAATAGCAAGCAAACCACTGTTAGAGATAAATAAGCAGATTAAGCTAATAGCATATGAAATATCACTACTAATTTTTCATATCACCTTCTGTTAAGAACTTGGATAGAAGAGACTTTATGTGATCGAATAAAGATCAATTAGCTATGATATGAGTATTTACTGGCAATTTCTATATATTAAACAAAAGCTGAAAAACCAGATAAAATTGTATCTGCCACTTGAACCTTGAGAATTGCAATTGCCTATAGTCTGAATGAAAATGTATTCAATTCTCCTAACATTTAATTAGAAAGAAAGCAGATTTTGAAGTGGTCTTGTTTAGGACAGTGCTAAAACAAACATCAGTGGACAACAAAATTAGCAAGCATCAAAGGTAATGGATGAATTGTGATACTAACCAGTAAACAGTTTGAACGCAGTTGGTAAAGCTTTGCGTGGCGTGGCCCAGAATATATCTGTCTTGGTTGTTGAATAAAGACCAGGGTCTACAATCAAAGGCATTGCCCGCTTATCCCTAAACAACACAAACCAGAAAAGTCATAATTCAAAAAAAATGGATACGCCCTGTGAGTGCCCGTAAGAGAGAGAGAGAGAGAGCTCTTACTCCTTCCAACCCAACTGACTTGTGTGCTCAATAAAGTTGAGATTTCGGTTTATGGTAGAAAATGTATGAATAAGATCTGCACATCACAAGCCAGTGAATCCCAACCTTCGAATAATAAACTAACATAAAGATGCATAAGAATTTAACTCACAGAGACTAACCATCTTGAGTTATAAGAGGATAATCAGAAGCACTGAGATTAATAAACCAATCCCAATCTTTACTCCTCTTGAGAAGAATTGCACAAGCATGAAGTGTATTGGCAACCATAGTGGGTCCTCTATAGGTTACCATATTAGCTTTGGTAATCATGAAAACATTACCAACAGCAGAGAACAGCGGATGTTTTTCCAATCGAGAAGCGAGCTCCATTCTTTCCTCTGCCGGAGATTCAAGGTCTAAATGAACAACATATTGATTCAGCGGATGGTAAAGAGCATGAAGAGTTCTCCAAAGCTTCTCCAGATCACCTTTAGACCCCGAAACCAAGTATGCAAATCGAGGAATTCCAGGAGACTGAGTAGCAGCAGATTGTGAAACCTTCATTTCAGCATAACCTTCCATTGATTGGTTTCGAGATGGAAAAATGTTGAAGATTTGATTGATAGTATGCAAAGAAGAAATAAGACCCATGTTGAATGAAGTTGCTAAGAGGAACATACATATTAGAGAGCTTATAACTAAAGGGAAAACCCATTTCTTCTCCATGTTTAAGGATCCCATTGCTACACCTTATCATGGATAAGAATCTGCAATCCTCACATACGCAATGGTACTTTGATCATTCATTCATTCACAATCTCAACAATAGCATAGCCCAGATCGAAAATTGAGCTATATTCCCTTATGCTGATAATGATACTTTGATCAAACCAATTCCAAAATCTGGATTGTAGCTATAGCTGTTGAATCAACAACCAACAAAATAATAATAGTAATACATCAGAATCACAGTAGTGTCTGCTAATTATCAATGGAAAAAATAATAATAAAATTAGAGATTGCGTGAACATCAAAGACTTTATTTGACTGAAATGCAGACAACAAGGAATAAATTAAAATATTAGCAAAAACAGCATTGAGAAAATGGAGAGAGAGAGAGAGAGAGAGAGAGAGAGAGAATGTTTTTATTTTAATAACAAGGGACAGAATATGCATCAAGGAAATCGACCAACGAACAATAAATTAATCAAAGAAAATCTATTAGTTAAATCTTCATCATCAATGAGCTAATACTTGTCCAATTTCCAAAGGAACCAACGACGAGGAAACGAATTGATTACCTTGTCTATAATGGCAAAAAAATTTCCTTCATTATAGATCCCAAAATGCAAAAAAGAAAAAGAAAAAGACAATCTCAACCTCCCTAATATAAACAGAGATCGTCTTAAATGCAAAAAGAAACAAAACCCAGATCAAAAGATTCAAGATTTAAATCGTTGAATCAATGGAACTAATAAAAGAAAGCAACATCCAATCCGACGCAACCCGAAATGAAAATAATAATAAAAAAAGCTCAAGAATTTGAGAACGGAAAAACATGAAGCACAAAAATAGAAATTGAGAAGCAAGAAACAGAACCTGTAAATTTCTTGAAAACTTCCAGAGCTATATGTATATATATATATTTGTATATTGATTTAACGTTCTTGTGCGAGTTCAAGAAACAAGGCAAGAAACAAGGAAGGAAAAGAGGGGGAGAGGAGAAGCTCGTAATTTACAACTTACAGGAATATTAATATTGAAAATTGACAAAATAAGATAGGAAAGAGAGAAAAAAGGAAAAAGAAAAAAGAAAGAGAAAGAAAGTGAGAGTGTTTGAAGAGGACGTGTAGGAAGAGAAGTGGTTGAGCTTGTTTACACCTAATTATAAAAGAATCTCTTCTTTCATTTTTCTCTTATAAGAAGAGAAGAGTGTTAATTTTGGTCTCAAGACATAGGTGTTTCCGTTATGTAGCCATTCCTCCCATGGGATTTTTGACCCAATACGGCAAAACTACTCATCAAAATTGTTTCTGTTCCTTTAATACAGGCTGGTTCTGTTTTCTCAACTTTTTTTTTCTAATACTGTTACAACTTTTTTATAAGGTTGTTTTTTTTAACCGAATAATTCAAAAATCGAATTGGGTCTAAATCGAAATCCATAGAATTATAAAAGTCATTCTCAAAATCTTTTTTGTGCTTAATCGGTTCTTATTTAATTTTGAACTTTTAATCCATATGAATGATAGAAATTTAGGTGAAGAGAAAATGGGTTCTTGTTTTTAAAAATATATTCCATACCAAATTTTTTCCAATTCATAAGTTGCCGTTTATAAAATCTAAAACAGGATTTATATTGGATAAGTTAAAGTGTCGTTATGAGGATAATAAAAAAAAAATAGATTGGAATACAGTTATATTTTTAGAAATTGCCAATTTGGTCATCTAAAGGATTAGGGATTAGCAAGTGTAATACTGTGCTTCCTGAGACTCCAAGGAGTTGGGATTTGTTGTATTTTCATCTGCAAAATTAAAAATACTTTTTGAAATTAAGGTTAAATTTCAAATTTGATTGCCAGTGCTTATCAATTTTTTTTTTCTTCCTTTGATTTTTTTGGTACACATTCAAACTCAAGTCTAGTTCAAATCGATAAATAAATCTGCTGCATAGCGGTTCATCCTTTGATTTTCTTCCGCCCCTTGATTTTTATAATAGATATTCGCCTCAAACACCAAATACTACAAAACCATGTGCAGAAAGAAATATAAAATGAACAATGATTTTTCATTTGGTACTTCGGTAGTATCACAATCGACTAAAAGATTTATGGGGTTGTAAACTTAAATTCTCTCATCTGTCCCGTCACTTTTTTTTTTTCTGATCTCTGAATTCTTACTCCTGGCATGAATTTTGAATCTGTAAATCTCATTTTATGCTCCCAGTGGTTATTGGATGCTAGAACCCAGAATTCCTTATCTACACTGTTGTATTTTGGCTAAATATGGTTTATTATTTTTATTTCTTTCTTCTTTTTTTTTGGTTCAATTGTATTTATCTTTTTGGATTTGAATATTGTTGTTTAAGGGCGTGTTTTGTATCATTTTATATTTTTAGTTTTTAATTTGTTATAAACCAAAAATTATTTTCAATTTTTTATTATTCATTTTATGAAAACTATTTTATATTTTTTTAAAACTATGACATGCACAACCCCACCGTCCTCTCTGCCCATTAAAAAGGAAAAAAAAAAAGACAGTATATAAAAAGTAGCTGACGGGCATCCTTTTCTTCAAAGTAAAATTTCCACAAAAACTTTTTTTTTTCTTCTTTTTTAGTCTTTTTAAACCCCAAAAAAAATTAAGTAAATTAAATCTAACTAAATTAACTATATTTTATTATTTTATTTATATAATTAGTTAATATAAATATAACAATTAATAAATATATATATATATATATGTTATTGTGATATTTTGATATTGTAATATTGAATTAGTTTACAAATAATATAATTAAAATAATAACCCAAAAAAACCACTTGTTCAGTCGTCTCCATGGCCAAATCCATGCAAACCCAATTAAGACCATAGTGGTGCTAGTAATGGAGAATCCGTTCCTTCCATCACATGCCAGGTTGGATGAAGAAATTGAATTTAGAAATCAACAGTGTGGATGGAACTGAGTGGAATCCTTTAAACACAAGTGATCCAAACTCAGAAAAATTGTATTTCAAATATGAAGCAGAGTATGTGGATCCTGATCCTAGCCATTCTTTTCAAGCTATAAGAGAGCAAATAATACGGGTCTTTGCAATCTCCGACGATCCTGCACGCCGTGGACGGCCGTCGGGCCAAAGATCAACCCTCCTGTCTCCATCTCTACTAGCTGTGTAAATGATTCCAATTGCAGAGAAGAAAGGCATAATAGGCATGACAGAAATGACGATAGTGATGATGATAGCAATGATAGGGAAGGTGATAGTGATGATTAGCGACGGATCCAAAGAAAAAATGTATATATTTTCTTTCTAAATTATATTATATAATAAATCTGTTATATATAAATATAAGTAAAACTAAACTAAAAAAAGTAACAAATTAAAAAGTTATTAGCCAAAATATAAAATAAATATATCTAATTTTTGTTCAAATCTTGGATTAAAAAGATGAGAAGCTGAAAAAAAAATTAAAGTAATTATAATAATTTTATTTGAAATAGGAGAATTGTAGCCCCATCAGCTTTCACTCTGTCAATGAATATAACTAATTTTTGTTCTTTAAGGTGTAACTATGTGATCTTTGATTAAACAAGAAGAAATGGAGGAAAAAAATTAAAGTAATTATAATAATTTTATTTGAAATAAAAGGATTGTGGCCTCGTCAACCAATAAATTTAACCTAACATGCTTCCATTTTTATTTGGAAAAAAAAAAGTGGAAACCATAAAATGAAAATGAATTACTTAAAATGTGTGATGAAATAGTAAATGTCTCTTTTCTATTAACCACAAATTTTAAGTTCAAATCCCAAATATGAAATATTTATAAAATTTGAGAGAGAGTATTTTATCTATTTAATGGACATACTCTTTGATAGTTAAAACCAAAAGAAAAAAAATGAACCCAAACATGCCCTAATATGTTTGTTCATGCTGAAACCTAATATGTTAGTTTTCATAACTGGAAAAAATATTCAGAATTTTTTTACTTTAATCATTCAGTATTCTACAATTAAATCACAAAAAAAAAAACTCATATTATTTTATCTAATTTTTTGAGGGTTATATTTTTTTTAGTATAAGAGATATAATTGAATATTTGAACTCATAATTATAATTAAAAAGGAGGTGGGGATCATAGGATGAGTGTATTAGGGAGTCATTGACCGGAAATTAATTGTCAGTCCTATTGGCTGAACTGTTTTGTCTTTTGTTGCGTTGGTTTTTAATAAAATTCGATTTTTTTTTTAAAAAAAAAAGAAATTTAAGAAAAAAAAGGATGACTTTTATTGTCCCGTCTCCACATGCCGGAAGATTATTGTCTTACTCGCACATGCATTTTCCGGGTGTAAAGATAATTAGGTGTTTAGATGTAATGAAAAATTGAAAATTATGAACTTAGATGGTAAGTTGTAACAAAAATATAAGTACAATGTGCAAAACATGAATATAAAGGATAAAATGACAAAATGTGCCCATTACATGCTACAAGTAGGTGTGTACAAAACTGAAGACCGAATTCAACGGAACCAAGTTAAATTTAATCCATTTAATTCCATTTATTCAGTTTTCAGTTTTATATTTGAAATTTTCAATTTATTTTATCTGGTTCAGTTAGTAATATGGAAAAACTGAAAAAATTTATACATATTTAAAAATATTATAATGATTGATTCTAATTTTTAAATAAAAAATTTCTAAATTATGGTAATTAATTTTTATTTAACTTTCTTTGATAGAGTTACAACAATTTATCATAATTTATGTTATTTAATTTGAAAATTAAACAACCTTATAAAGTTCCCCTCCAAAGCACAATTCATGAAAAATTATTTCAAAATTGTATTATAGGTGTTAGAATTCAAGTTTCAATAACAATGAATTTATTGAGATCAAGAACATAAGTGCAAAGATACAAAGAGACAGAGTATATGATAAATGAGCAAATTATTAAATTATTAAATTATTCAGTTTTATTATTTATTTTAGATTTTTTTTGGATTTTTTCTATTAAAGCTTTTTATCATTTAGGGTTTTCGTACGAGTCAATATAAATATATTTTATTTGCATATTTTAGAGTTTCAACTTTGATAATAAGAGAAATTCCTCCCTTTTCCCAAATTTAGGTATTTCTCCCATGGAAATCAATGATTTTTTAATGTCTATTTTCTGTTATTCTTAGAATCAACAGGTTATAGAAAATCTACTTTCTGAGCATTCGTACGTAAATGAACAGAATTACATCTTACCAACTTATCCTATCCTACAAATTTTTAAGTATATATGTATATATATATTTACTTTACTTTATTTTCTTGAGAGCGGTTGTTTATTTTCCAGAAAAATAAAAACAAAATGAAATCAATTTTAAAATCTCTGATTCTTTTTCGTATTACTTAAATGTGATTGTTGGATTTAAGTTCCTTAATTACATTTTAATGGTTATTTACAAGGTGAATTTCACGTAGCAAAAAGCAGTGTAGTGTTGAACGACAGCAGTTATGTTATGGGGATCTGTTCATAACTGTCCGATCAGGTAGGTTGATACAAAATATGTGAGTTACATATGAAACTCGCTTGATTAAACAATTCATAACATATTTTGTAGGAAATTTAATTCATCTTATCAATGGCTTTAAACTTTAAAATAATTTTCTGTTCAGGAGCAGAAGTTTTTTTCCCTTTTTTTTCCTCTCAATGCATCAACATATTATGTAAGATATTTTAGTTTTAATATCTTATATTTATAGGCTTTTAATTGAGATATTAGGACAAATTACAAATAAATGACCTTAAGAATTTTATCAATTCTTTATTTAGGCATGACTTTATTTATTAATTAAGTGTGGGAGAATTAATGTGGGCTCAGATAATAATATGGGTATGATAGATAGTCCATAATTATTATATACCGATGAGCTAAGTCTCTCTTGTTGCTAACCCTAATGATTAAACTCCTCTATATAAAGGAGGATAGAGGATAAGGAAAATGATAAGATAAGAATTCCATCATTCTGAGGTTAGAAAACGAAATAAGATTTTGGTGCAAAAGTTTTTCGGATCGTTTCTAAGACGATAGATTCGGTTAAATCAGGTACATATCTTTCTCTTACTCAATTAAATTCATTTGTTTTGTGTTTTAAATTGCATGTATAAGATCCTAGGGAGATATCTGCCAGATTTTCGCTATAGATCTCTCTATCATATTATGTATAAAGCATGTTGAAAATATACTCCGCAACTAACTCACTTTAAAAAATTAGATGAAAAAGGAGAATTACATAAATTGTTATATAAAAAAAGTATTGTCGGCGAGATATATATTTTAACAAATTATCACCCCAATAATTGGCCATGAGAATGGAAAGATTAAAAGCATACTATAATATAACCACAAAGCACACAGAACATCAAAAGTGGTCCTTACCTATAAAGCCAATAAAAAAGTCTCACTCCTAAATAAAGAGAGTTCTTGAGGTAAACAAAGTGGTCTAACCCAATGATTTTGAATGTTCAATGCAACTTTAGATGTATACAAAACAGTTTGTTTTTTTCCTGATTTTCTATATGTGCCGTTTATGCATCAATATAATCGTATCTTCATTCCTAAATAATTGACGTTTTAAAGGAAATGTAAAATTTTATTTATCTATCATTTTTATAATCAATAAAATTTAATTTTTTCCCAATTTTGTCTTATATTTATTAATCCCAAGTTATTAATATTATATAGAATTCCAAATCAAAATCAATGGTAATTTAGTTTTAATTATTCATTTTTTTCTAAATTTAAGACCAATTAATAGCTTATTAATTCTAGTGAAATCCTATAAAGCCTTAGTTATATAGAAACGGAATGAGTAGTTATTAAGATTTGAATCTTTAATGTTTTTACCTTAAAAATAAATTAATTTTGAATTTAAATAATAAATTGAGTCAAATTCGAATTCCCAAGTATTTGACCGGAGAAGTTCATGAGTATATATATCATATCAAGTATTTATTTATTTATTTTTACTTTAAATATATAATCTTATATTTAGAAATAAATTATATTGTCTATTATTTTATCTTAAATATATATAATAAAAATATTATTTTTGGGTCTGAAATAAAAGTCACTCAATTTTATTCAAGTTTTAATTGAGATAAATAATTTTTTTAAAATTTTTTTTTATGATTATTGAACCAAATATGTAAAATAGATTATTTAGTCGAGTGAATATAAGAAAATAAAAGGTCGGTAAAGAAGTTATCATGCCAAATTACTTGATGAGAGTGGAGTGTACCTCATAATTACCACTGTAATAATATTGAAAAAATGATGAAATTGTTCTGGTGGGATAAACTGGCTGAGTTGGAACAAACTTTGTGCCAGTAAAGTTGATGGGGATATCGGTTTAATTAAGCTTTGCAAATTATAGGTTGTCTGATGCAAATGGTTCTGTTGTGGAACATTATGGGTTCGTTTGGTATTGAGTTTCCAAAAGCGTTTTTGGAGAAAAAAAATTTTATTTTTAAGTTTTTTGAGTTTTGAAAATTGCTTTTATAGAAAAACAGGTAAATAGATATTTTTTCCAGAAGCAGATTTGGAAAAAACAGTTTATAAAAAATTAAAAAAATCAGTCAATTAAAACAATAAAATTCTAAACATGTTTTTCAAACACCTAACAACAATTTTACACACCCCCTATATCTGTTGGAAGATTATTGTCTTACTCGCACATGCATTTTCCGGGTGTAAAGATAATTAGGTGTTTAGATGTAATGAAAAATTGAAAATTATGAACTTAGATGGTAAGTTGTAACAAAAATATAAGTACAATGTGCAAAACATGAATATAAAGGATAAAATGACAAAATGTGCCGATTACATGCTACAAGTAGGTGTGTACAAAACCGAAATTGAAGACCGAATTCAACCGAACCCAAGTTAAATTTATTCTATTTAATTTCATTTGTTCAGTTTTCAGTTTTGTATTTGAAATTTTTAATTTATTTGATTTGGTTCAGTTAGTAATACGGAAAAACTGAAAAATTTTATACATATATATTTAAAAATATTATAATTATTGATTCTAATTTTTAAATAAAAAAATGCTAAATTATGGTGATTAATTTTTATTTATCTTCGTTGATAAAATCATGAGTTACAACAATTTATCATAATTTATGTTATTTAATTTGAAAATTAAACAATTAAACAACCTTATAAAGTTCCCCTCCAAGACACAATTCATGAAAAATTATTTCAAAATTGTATTATAGGTGTTAGAATTCAAGTTTCAATAATATATCAACTTGAAGCTTGTTTATAGATCTACACACCGTTTGAAGTTGTTGCAGAAGCTTCAAAGTTTATTTATTCAGTTTTATTATTTATTTCGTATTTTTTTGAATTTTTTCTTTGTAGCTTTCCATTGGGCTTTATTTTAGCTTTTTATCGTTTATTTTAATGGTTATTTACAAGGTGAATTTCACGTAGCAAAAAACAGTGTAGCGTTGAACGACAGCAGTTATGTTATGGGGATTTATTCACGAATCATTCATAACTGTCCGAATAGGTTGATACAAAATATGTGAGTTGCATATGAAACTCGCTTGATTAAACAGTTCATAACATATTTTGTAGGAAATTTAATTCATCTTATCAATGGCTTTAAACTTTAAAATAATTTTCTTTTCAGGAGCAGAAGTTTTTTTCCCTTTTTTTTTTCCTCTCAATGCATCAACATATCATGTAGGGCTGACAATTCGTGTCGTGTCGTGTATATTCGTGTTGTGTCTTAATCGGATATGACACGATTATACCAAACACGAACACGACATGATTAACTAATCGTTTCAAAATTTTGAAATATGAACACGACACGGTTAAAATCCGTATTAACACGACACGACACGATTAACTTAACGTGTATAAATTATACGACATGACACGATTACACACGATCTATTTAATATGTCCAAACGTATACATTTTATACGATTCGACACGATTATACACGATTTTACTTAACACGACACGATTATACACGAATAGACACGAATATTAAATTAAAATTTTAATTTAATCAATTGAATTTCAATTTAATCAATTTATATTTAATTAATAATTTTAATTTAATTAATTAAACTTTAATTTAATTAATTAATTAACAGGTTAGACAGGTAAAATCTAATTAAATATATTCATATTTAATTATACTCCAATTAAATATATTCATATATAAATATGTATTATATATATTTATAATATTATAATATATATTTAAATTTTGAGTAAGACTAAAATAATTAGTCATATCTTTATAATTGATAAAATAACATATTTTTAATCGTGTCTTAACAGGTTAGACAGGTAAAATCCGTTTATAACACGATTTTTCTCATGTCACAATCGTGTTGACACGGTTATTACTCATATCCGTTTAGCTCATATCTATATACGATTAAGTCCGTGTCGTTTCGTGTCGTGTTCAAAATTGTCAGTTTTAATATCATGTATAAAGCATGGTGAAAATATACTTAGCAACTAACTCGCTTTAAAAAATTAGATAAAAAATGAGAATTACATAAATTGTTATATAAAAACAATTATTGTTGCGAGATATATATTTTAACAAATCATCACCACAATAATTGGCCACGAGAAAGGAAAGATTAAAACAATACTATAATATAACCACAAAGCACACAGAACATCAAAAGTGGTCCTTACCTATAAAGCCAATAAAAAAGTCTCACTCCTAAATAAAGAGAGTTCTTGAGGTAAACAAAGTGGTCTAACCCAATGATTTTGAATGTTCAATGCAACTTTAGATGTATACAAAACAGGTTTTTTTTTCCTGATTTTCTATATGTGTCGTTTATGCATCAACATAATCGTCTCTTCATTCACGTTTTAAAGGAAATATAAAATTTTATTTATCTGTCAATAAAATTTAAATTTTTTCCCAATTTTGTCTTATATTTATCAATCCGAAGTTATTAATATTATATAGAATTTCAAAATCAAAATAAAGGGTAATTTAGTTTTAATTATTCATTTTTTTCCTAAATTTAAGACCAATTAATAGCTTATTAATTCTAGTGAAATCCCAAAAAGGGTTAGTTATATAGAAACGGAATGAGTAGTTATTAAGGTTTGAATCTTTAATGTTTTTACCTTAAAAATAAATTAATTTTGAATTTAAATAATAAATGGAGTCAAATTCGAATTCCCAAGTATTTGACTCGAGAAGTTCATGAGTATATATATCATATCAAGTATTTATTTATTTATTTATTTTTACTTTAAATATCTAATCTTACATTTATTAATAAATTATATTTTCTATTATTTTATCTTAAATATATATAATAAAAAATTTATTTCGGGTTTGAAATAAAAGTTACTCAATTTTATTCAAAGTTTTAATTGAGATAAAAAAAATTTAAAATTTTGTATGATTATTGAACCAAATATGTAAAATAGATTATTTAGTCGAGTGAATATAAGAAAATAAAAGGTCGGTAAAGAAGTTATCATGCCAAATTACTTGATGAGAGTGGAGTGTACCTCATAATTACCACTGTAATAATATTGAAAAAATGATGAAATTGTTCTGGTGGGATAAACTGGCTGAGTTGGAACAAACTTTGTGCCAGTAAAGTTGACGGGGATATCGGTTTAATTAAGCTTTGCAAATTATAGGTTGTCTGATGCAAATGGTTCTGTTGTGGAACATTATGGGCTCGTTTGATATTGAGTTTCCAAAAGCATTTTTGGAGAAAAAAATTTTATTTTTAAGTTTTTTGAGTTTTGAAAATTGCTTTTACAGAGAAACATGTAAATAGATATTTTTTCCAGAAGCAGATTTGGAAAAAACAATTTATAAAAAATTAAAAAAATCAGTCAATTAAAACAATAAAATTCTAAACATGTTTTTCAAACACCTAACAACAATTTCACACACCCCTATATCTGTTGGAAGACTTCATATCCTAGCTGGGTGAAGTTAAATGTTAATTTCTTAATTGGTGGTTTACATTCAACTTGAATTCAACATGATGAGTTGTTTCTAACTTTTTTTTTCAATTTCTCTGCACCCTTCTACTCGAAATTTGTTGATTTTTCCTACAATAATGAACAACTCGATTAGCTAGTCTTTTAGCAAAAGAAAAATTAACATGATAAATATCATTTGCTAAAAGAATTACAATCTTGAGCAATGACATTTGACTCAACAATGATATTTGACACCCAATTTAGTTTGTACCAATGGAGAGCTTCTCTAATGTCAAGGCATTCAGCCATAACAGGAGCAAGCTAACCAGCAAACGATTGACAACTATATGAAAATTATCATCACCGTAACTTCTTTTTTTTTTTTCCACTAGATGCATGCCATAATTTCAACGCTCTACCTTGACACTTAGGTGATAAATACCAAACTTTTCTTTTCTTTCCTTTTTTTTTTTTTTTTGTCTAGAACCGCAAGCTTCAAAATAATTTTCTTCTTATGAAATAGCACATTTTTTTTTATCTTCTTAAAACTCATCCTTAAAAATATTTTACTTGCTTGTCCATTAAGAACATTCTTTATATTTGTTGGTTTTTGAAATTTTGTTCACAATTTGCAATTTTGGTAGTTCTTTAAAATTTTATTTTTTTCAATTTGAAAACTCACTAGTCCTTGAAATTTTTGTTTACAATTTAGAGATTTGCTAAATTTCAAAATTTTGTTTATAATTTAGCTAACTTACTAGTCGTTTGAAAATATTTTGCAAGTCATTTGAAAAATATTTTGGAATTTAATGACATAAAGGTCTTTTGGAAAACAATTTAGAAGTTTTGTCAAATGCAATTATTTTTGAAAATGTTGGTTCTCAATCTTTTTAAAAAATTATGTAGTTGAAAGACTTGTATAGATCCTTTTAAAAACTTTGAAAATACAGTTTTTGTAAGACCGACTTAGCTCTGATGATACTGTGTGAAAATTGAATAAAATTAGAATAGAAACATAAAAAAATGAAATTATTCATTTTATTCCATTCAAGTTGAACTATATGTGCAGAAAAAATAACAGAAATTCTCATCAATCAAGCATAGTAACAACTAAAATTTAAATTTAAATTTAAAATAAAAAAATTAATTGTGAATTTAATTAGATTTCTGCCCATTTAAATAAAAAAACTAAAATTTTTAAAATATTTAAAGATTATCACAATAAGTTTTTTGATTTTTTTTTTCCACCAAGACGCTATAATTTTAACAACTATGTAGTAAGAATATCCAGCTCCTGAAAATTACAGTTACACGTGCAAAATTGTTTAAGGGTATTTAAGTACTTTGACGTTTATGAATATCCAAACACAAAAACAAAACTGCATCCTCGTAATCCATCGACGAAACGTGTCGGCGATGCATTTTAGAATTTAGATTGATTCACACAATCCACGTGTTCCCCTTTTGTTGCTTTAGGAATGTAATCTACTACTTAGCCCAGCTACTGTTCGGAATCATCGGTTATGTGATCCTAGAAAAAAAAGATCGGATTGAAATTGGGGAGAAGCCCGTTCGGAATTGGCCTATTCCAGTTCATGGATTGGTGTCCCGGCCAGTTCTATTTTTTTAAAATTATAATTAATAACACAATAAATAAATATAATTAAAATTATTAAACTTCAAAAATTAGAAATTAAAATTAATTATTACAAATATAATTTAACTTATCAATTTATTTATCAAAAAATATTAAGTTATAAAAAAATTAGTTAGAAAGAATATAAATTTTGAGTAAAAAAATATTAACTTATAAAATATTAATTTGGGTAAATTATAAATTTATACAACTAATAAATTATAAAAAATTAAAACTATGAGAAAAAAATAACTTAATGAATATTAATTTATGATTTTGTGTAATAAGTTAGATTATTATAACAAAAAAGAAGAATTTGATTTAGAAAATTTATAAGTTGGAATTTAGAAATAATTAATTTTATTTGATAAATTAATAAATTATAAAAATTATAACTAGACTAAAAATCTAGTTAATTTAATCTTTTTATTTTAAAAAATAATTTAATTATAAAAGTTTGAATTTATATTGAAAAAATTATAATATTAATAATTGAGCTTCAACTTAATTTTTTTTATCATTAATTAAGTTGCATGCATATCATATTAGGGTTTAGAGAAATCAAAACACGTATAGTTTTCTTACCTTATAAATTTTAATTGTTAACCATTTTTACTTTTTTTTTACTCAAAACCGTCGGTTCCAAATGTGTCAGCGATTTATTAGATAGTAAAGTTATATTGGTTATCAAATTAATTTTTCTCTATTTCTTATTGTCATAATATCATTTTGGTTCAATCATCAATACATGCTTGAACTTTTAGGGATTCGGAAATTAAGTTAAATCGCGTTTCATCCAAAATATTATTTTTCACACTAAAAATTTGTTTAACTACAACAGTTGAGATTAAACTTGAAAATTTAAATTGTAATAATATCCTTAAAATATAACTATTATTTTTCTATTATAAGGAATATTTTTGTCTTTTCATTTTATTTTTATTTTTATTTTAACTGATATATTTAAAAAAAAGTTTAATGACTTGTTCGTCCATTAAGAACATTCTTTTATATTTGTTGGTCTTTTGAAATTTTGTTCACAATTTGCAATTTTGGCAGTCCTTTAAAATATTATTTTTTTCAATTTGAAAACTCACTAGTCCTTGAAATTTTTGTTTACAATTTAGAGATTTGCTAAATTTCAAAATTTTGTTCATAATTTAGCTAACTTGCTAGTCGTTTGAAAATATTTTGCAAGTCATTTGAAAAATATTTTGGAATTTAATGACATAAAGGTCTTTTGGAAAACAATTTAGAAGTTTTGTCAAATGCAATTTTTTTTGAAAATGTTGGTTCTCAATCTTTTTAAAAAATTATGTAGTTGAAAGACTTGTTTAGATTCTTTTAAAAACTTTGAAAATACAGGTTTTGTAAGACCAACTTAGCTCTGATGATACTGTGTGAAAATTGAACAAAATTAGAATAGAAACATAAAAAAAAATTGAAATTATTCATTTTATTTCCATTCAAGTTGAAGTGTTGTACTGTATGTACAGAAAAAATAACAGAAATTCTCATCAATCAAGCATGGTAAAAACTAAAATTTAAATTTAAAATACAAAAATTAATTGTGAATTTAATTAGATTTCTGCCCATTTAAATAAAAAAATAAAATTTAAAAAATATTTAAAGATTATCACAATTAGTTTTTTGAATTTTTTTTTTTCCACCAAGACGCTATAATTTTAACAACTATGTATTAAGAATATCCAGCTCCTGAAAATTACAGTTACACGTGCAAAATTGTTTAAGGGTATTTAAGTACTTTGAAGTTTATGAATATCCAAACACAAACACAAAACTGCACCCTCGTAATCCATCGACGAAACGTGTCGGCGATGCATTTTAGAATTTAGATTGATTCACACAATCCACGTGTTCCCCTTTTGTTGCTTTAGGTATGTAATCTACTACTTAGGCCCTTCGGAATCGTCGTTCTATGGCCCAGAAAGAAAAAATCGGATCGAAATTGGAGATGAGTCAGTTTGGAATTAGTTTATTTGAACTAGTGGTCCGGTCAGTTTCATTTTTTTAAAATTATAATTAATAATATAATAAATAAATAAAATTAAAATTATTAAATTTTAAAAATTAGAAATTAAAATTAATTATTGGAAAATTTTAAAGCAAAAAATATAATTTGAATTATCAATTTGTTTATAAAAGAAACAAAAAAAATATTAAGTTATAAAAAAGTAAAAAAAATAGTTAGAAAGAATGAGAATTTTGAGTAAAAAAATATTAACTTATAAAATATTAATTTGTGTAAATTATAAATTTATACAACTAATAAGTTATAAAAAATGAAAACTCTGAGAAAAAATAACTTATTGAATATTAATTTGTGATTTTATGTACTAAGTTAAATAATTATAACAAAAAAGAAAATTTTGATTTAGAGAAATTATAAGTTGAAATTTAGAAATGATTACTTTTATTTGATAAATTAATAAATTATAAAAATTATAACTAGGCTAAAAACCTAATCAATTTAATATTTTTATTTTAAAAAATAATTTAATTATAAAAGTTTGAATTTATAATGAAAAAATTATAATATTAATAATTGGGCTTCAACTTAATTTTTTTTTACCATTAATTAAGTTGCATACATATCAATTTAGGGTTTAGAGAAATCAAAGCACGCGTAATTTTTTTACTTTTTAAATTTTAATTGTTAATCTATTTTACTTTTTTTTTACTCAAAATTGTCAGTCCCAAATATGTAAGCAGTTCATTCCTTAGTAAAGTCATATTAGTTATCAAATTAATTTTTCTCTATTTCTTATTGTCTTAATATAATTTTGGTCTAATCATCAATACATGTTTAAACTTTTAAGGATTTAGGAATTAAGTTAAATCACATTTTATCCATAATATTATCTTCTGCACTAAAAATTTGTTCAACTGTAACAGTTGAAACTGAAAATTTAAATTGTAATAATATTCCTAAAATATAACTATTATCTTTTTATTATAAAAAATATTTTTATCTTTTCATTCTATTTATATTTATATTTAAAAAAAAAAGTTAATGTGTGTGTTGTGTGCTTGAGTGGGGAAAGGGGGAGAGCAATGGTGTCATGACTGTTGTTTTTTTTTTTATTTTTAAGGTTCAAAACTGTGAATAGTCGGTTTGGAATTGGAACCCTTAGAGGAAGGATTCACACCAAACTCTTCTCCTACCGGGTCATAGTATGGGCTAGATTCAGAACTGGTCTAGTCTGGTCCGGGCAGGTTCTACGGACCTAATCGGCTCATAGTCATCCCTATTACTACTAACAATGTAAACAAAGCATCTAGACAAGAATGTCGCTTTTTTATTTTATTTTATTTTTTTCCACTGAATTATATTATCCATGTTCACCGTTTTGTTGGTAGTAATTAGTAAATGTCTTAGCAATAATCAGTTTTATAAAATTATAAGAGCAATAATGTTAAATTTTGTAATTCTATTTATCGGTATGTAACTATCTTAAAACTTTTGAAAATATATTTTACCGCAATTTAAAATTCTACCCGATATAAGAATGATTAATAACATGAAAAAAAATAAAAATAAAAAGTTGAATTTTGTGTTTTGTATTTACATTTGAAAATCTCGTACAAATAAATATATTTATTTTATTAAAATTATAATTAATGATAAAAAAATAAAATAAAGTAAAGATTGTTAAGGCAAATAAAGCAGCAGAGTTACTAAAATAAAATCTGTGTTGAGCAACTATAGTTACAGCAAAATCATCCATTAAATGGGTGTTTAAGATTGTTGTTGGATATTAAAAAAGTAAATTTATAATTTTTTTGATTTAAATGACTGATTTTTTTAATTTTATATAAACTATTTTTCTCAAAATTACATTTGGAAAAAATATCTATTTACTTATTTTTTTTCAAAAACAGTTTTCAAACTCAAAATAATTAAAAATAAAAAAAATTTCTCGAAAAACGTTTTTTCCAAATTCAACGTCAAACGGATTCTAAAATTTTAGAGAATAAGGTACTCTAATAACAGTCTTTGAAACAAAATTAAAATTAAAATTAACTAATGACTAGTTAGCAAACTTATTTATATCTTTAATGACCCAACCATTATAGCATCTATGGGGAGAAGGCAAAATAAGAAAGAAAAATAATTTTTTTATTATTTTTTATGTTTGGATTAAAATAAAATAAGAAAAGAGAGTAAAAAAATATGATTTTTTTAAATTCTCATCAAAGATCATTTTCTTTTCAATATATATATATATATATATATATATATATATATATATATATATATATATTTATTTATTTTAGAGAAAAAGTGAATGGTGTAAAATAAAGTTTATTTTCTCTTTTCTCCTTATTTTCTATCTATTCTTAAACAGAATAAAGTTACATTTCTTCTTTATTTTATGCTATTATTTTTTTCCCTCCATATTTTTCTTCCCTCCATATTTTTCTTCCATACAAACATAGGATTAACATATAAGAGCATCTCCAACAATATTTTTTTTTTATTTTAACTAGTATTTTTGGTAGAATAAAAAAATATCTTTAAATATAAAAAGTAAATTTTTTATATAAATTCAATGAATTTTTTATATTTTTATTATTTATTTTACTTTATCTCATTCAAATTAATATTTATTAAAATAAAAAAGTAAATAACTTTTATTATAATAAAATAAAAAAATATTTTTAAAGAAACACACCAATAAAAAAATAAAATATGCATACAAAGTAAAAATGTATTAATTATAATTAAAATAGATAATAAAATTTAATTCTTTAAATGTAGAAAGTCAAACTCATTATGTAACACCTCTTATCATTGCATATACTTGTCCGTATATTAGATGTATAAAAAGTGTTAAAAGAAATAAAATATTTATTTAAAATATATCATATATAAAAAATTTAAAATATATAAAATAAATACTATGCATACATTCACTAGTCACAACTCATTCTTACTTATATATATATATATATATATATATATATATATATATATATATATATATATATATATATATATATATATATATATATATATGACATAATGAAATTTAAATATTTATATACATATCAAAATAACAAAATACAATAAGAAAATCAATCAATTCGGAATCACTACCACTGCTATTGTTCGACTCTATTTGGTGGGGTTCACTGATCAACAATATCTTTATCTACATATTCATCGCTATAATATACTTTTCTGATACTTACGTAAGAGAAAGTAAATTCACGCGCTGAGTCATAAACTCAATGGTGGTAAAACTTATAATAATAGTTATAATAAAAATAAAATATTTTTTTAATCTCATAAATTTTTTTTTGTAGATAATTTATTTTAAAAATAATCATAAATAATATTTTTGTTTCGTTAAAAAATTTTACATAATATCTCATTCATATACCGAATTAAACTCTTAAATTTTGCCCACATAACACAATACCATAGATTTATCCTTAGAAAATTAATGAATATCATATAATATAATACTAATCACCTTACCCACAAAATGCACATGACTTAGGTACATAAATCATGCAACTCACAAATATGCACAAAACTGATAATATTATAATCCACAAAAATTCACATTATCAAAAATAATTTTACAGGATTTACAAATATGCACAAGAATCATAAATAATTATTTTATTGACATATCAACAATACCTCAATTCAAAGTTTAGGCTAATATGTGGACTAAATTTATAAATTTCATAATTAAAATTTTAAAGGCATTTTTAACATTTTAAAATTCGCATAATTCTCCAAATACCTTTCTAATTCATAAATTATCCTTTTATAGTTTAAGATATATTTTATACCACATCATATAAATAAATATATAGAACCTTCAAACTTCGTTTCATATTTACTAATAAACTTCTTATAATATTAAAATCAAATTAAATTTACTTATATCATAAATATAATTAATATTTCACTTTAATTGTTTATATATATATATATATATATATATTATAAGTAATAATTATAACCTCTTTACATTTTGTCGGTGTTTATTAGTTTTTTTCCTTTGTATTGGGTTAACGCTTGTCCCGAAGTCGCGCTTAATAAAAAATAATTTACAATTAATTACTAAATCATATAAAATTTAAAATATAGTAAAATTAAAATCTCTCGACTAACTCTCACTCTTATATATATCAAATATTATTACGAAACTTTTTCTTATTATGTGCGTTTTACGCGTAGTTCGAGATTTCAATTGTCGACACACTTTCCGATGTGATCAAAATTTTCATATACTATTTTTCTTTATAATATTTTATTTTGTTATTTTTCCTCCTCCAAAATTATTTTTTCAATTATTTTTATTTTTTTCTTAATTTCCATTTTCCACCCGAAAAATTTCATAAATTCAATAAATGTTCTAAAAAATCCAAATAATTTCTTATAATCAATTTAACTCATTTTCTTTCATTTTCTATCGTTAATTTCACCAAAATCATACTCAAGTATTCCTAATAAATTTTTTTTCATAATTAGGCTAAAAATCCAAAAATTCACAAAAATTTCCTATTAAAATTTTCTCTCATTCCAAAAATTATTTTCCATTTCCATCATTTTAAGGTAAAAATTCTACCAAAATAATTTCTCAAAAGTTTGGCAATAATTATGGAAATTCTCAAAAATTCCACAAAAATTTTAAAAATTATTTTCATCAATTTTCCACAATTTCTACCATCTTCAAACCTCATTAAACTCATTATCTATTTTTATCAAATTTTTCTACAAAATCCTAATTTTTCATCAACCAAATCTAAATAATATCACCCACCAAACTAAAATCTACTCACAACAATCATTCAAATCAACTTAAATCCATGTAAATTAAAAAAAAAAAGTAAAGAAAAGCTCACTTCTAATTTTCTTGAAATTTTTAGCCAATAGGTGATTTTCCTCCAAAAATATTTTTTTCACTTCTACTTAATTCCTTATACTTTTCTTATGCTTTAATGTTGGTAATTTGTGAGAAAAATTGAGAAAAAAAAATAAAAAAATGGTTATGGTGGTCGTGCAAAAAAAAAAGAGAATATAATTTTTTTTTCTTTTTTTAATTTGAAAATGTTGAATAATTGGCTATTTTTACTTTTATAGTGAAATTAATGGCTAATTAATTTTAATTAAACTTAATCATTTGTTTCTATTGGTCAATTAAAGTTAATTAAAAAGATATTTTGACAAATATCCAATTAAATCCAAAAAAATTGACTTTTGTGTAATTCTACTAATTTCTCCACTTTTCAGTTTAATCCATAAATAAATTTAATTTCTCTAATTCTATATCCCAAATGATTTTATCTCCTTAAATTGAACATATCAATATTCTAAAAAAAAAATTTATTTTGGAAATAATCTTTTCGATTTTGTAAAATAACAACCGATATGAAAAATTATGTCTTTGCGATTTAGTCATTTTTCTGAATTATAACCGTAAAAATTAATCTGAAATCCAATTTCTAAATTATTAATTTTAAAAATATTAGAATTTAATTGCGATCGAATCGACACTATTTCAATTGTGAACACTGTTGTTTAACTCCCAAATATAAAATCATACTATAAATTCATATTATAGATTGTATTTGGACAAATTTAAATCTTTAACCTTAAAATCTTACCTTATAACTATACATATGACTTTAAAATAATATTATCTACGCTCTATTATGTTTAAATTATATTTCCACCATCAGAAAAAAATCTCAAATTTCAGCCCGATATTTTATCTCGATTTGCGTGCACAACACGAAATTGTAATATTTTATCAAATTAATTAAATATTTATATTAGAATAAATTTTTTATATTTATTTGTTCGTATTTATATTTTAATCGGTGTATCTCTATACTGCAATATAAACTACCGCAATATATATATATATATATATATATATATATATATATATATATATATATATATATATATAATCAATATATAAATCGTGGTTATGACACATTATCTACTTTAAATTTCAAAGATAAATAGTTCATTTAAAATATTTTTTTATAAACAGACTCCTTAAACTATATAGCACAATTTAAATAAAAAGATTCTTAGAGATGCTTTAAGGGTGTGCATTGCCCAACCAAACCATATTACAAAAGATAATCGAATCAAAACAAATTAAAATATCCGATTTGGTTTGATTTCATCTTTTGTATTATAAATTGAATTGTAAATTTTAGCTTTCTGCTTATTTTAATTATTTCAATAACTAAAACTAAAATCTGTACGTTTATAATAGTAATTAAAACCAGTCCATCCCCGTTTAATTAATATAATAAGTAAATACTAATAAACAATATTAAAATTAAGATGCAAATAAGTTAGAATTCTCAAATGATACCACTGCATCAATTATTTTTTTTTAATATAAAAAATCATCCTTTAATTTTTCATTTTAGAGTTTACATCTAACATCATATTAACGTGGCATGTAATTTCATAAATATCTATTTTCTGATCACATTAACGCCGTATTATATTAATAAAATTAATTGAATTTTTAAATGAGAATTAAGGGCTCATTATGAAAAAAAAAATACAATGATAGTTTGTACAAAATAGACTATAAAGATAAAATGACAAATAATAACAAGTATAAGATGTTGCATATATATTAGATTATATATTAATGTTTTTCTTAATATTATTTATGTTTTAATTGCTAGTGGTTTTTATTTGATAATAATTTTTTTTATATATTTTGTCAACCGATAATAAATTTTATTTAAACGCTGAAAAAGTCACAATTTCAAGACTGGGTCTCCTCCATTAACATATCCTATCCTTTTTAATGTCCTACTGAAAAGAAAAAAAAATTGAAGAAATTGCAAGTTGAGAAATAACATTCGATGCTCCATTACAAAGCCTTTGCACATAAATTTAATAGTAATTTATAAATATTTTAAATTTAAATTTAATTTTACATAGACACACAAGAAATGGAAAACACATTTATCAATTTATTTAACAAATAATAATAATAATAATAATAATAATAATAATAATAATAATAATATTGAGAATTATATATAATAAAATTACTCCAATACCTTGGAAAAATCAATTTCGAAAAATAAAATCACAAAATAATAAAACTCGGTGAATAAATGTGGCAAAAAAATACATATAAAAGGAAACAGACTTGCTGGCTGTTTCATTTTTTTAGATAGAGAGGAGAAATCAAGAAAGGAAGCAGAGGAAGGGAGAGAGAGAAACAGAATTTTTGAGATCTGATCCGTTTTGTTCGGTTTTTGCTAAAACTGGAAACTTGGGGGCCCTTTCTCAAGGGGGTCTTCTTTTTCTATCTCCGGTAATAATCCCCCTTTTTTTCATCAGCACTTCTGTTGTCTAATCCATTTTTTTTCCTGTTAATTGTCCTCATGTATGTCGATCTACTTTTGGTTGTTTCTGTTAGATTTCTTAATTGGGTAATTTTTTTGTATTGATCTTCTTCGGTGACTTGGTTTTTGTGACTTAATGTGGTCTGTGTGAGGATTGATTTGTTGTTTAATTGGGATAGATTTGTATTTCCTTTTCTCTTTTGATTAATGCATTTGATTTTTCAATTGCATGTTTTGGGTGTAATTGTATGTCTAATCTGAGTTATTTGGGTTTATGATCGGTCGATATCGCAGTTGATTGTTTTTTTTTGTCCCAAACTGCTGATTTAGTTTATGAATTTTATAGATTTGTTGTTTAGGTAATCTTCAATTTTGTTGAAATCCTCAAAATTGTAATATTTTCTATGAAATTATTTAGCAAAATGGGTTTATATTGGCTTGATGTTGTTATAAAATGTGTTATGTTGAATCTTTATTTACATGATGGTTTCTTGCTTTGCACACCAGGATTTTTCATTTTTAAGCTGATCTTTGCTCGGAAGTATGGGTGTGGAGGTTGTGGGATCTGAGATAGCTCAAGTACCTGTTGAGACTGTCACTGAAGTAGATAATTCATTTCTTCACGAGAACGAAAATGAAAAATTAGATAAGGAATCAGGGTTTAAAGAACCCATAAAATTTGTTTCACATGGGGAGGAGCCTGTGAAAGGAGAAGGGGATGATCTTGCAGGTTCCAAGCTCCCAAAGGATGCAGTTGATGAGTGGCCTGCTCCAAAGCAGATCCATACTTTTTATTTTGTTAGATATCGACCATATGATGATCCAAAAATAAAATCCAAAATTGATCAGGCCGACAGGGAGATTCAGAAGTGCAATCAATCCCGGTTTCAGATTACTGAAGAATTGAAAGCAAAGAGGGTATGTTAAAAGTTGTTCTGACCACTTGAACCAGAATTTTCAGTTCCAAGTTTGAGATAGATATACTACTATATGTGCATAATCCATATTGCTAAATGTCCTTATTCGTTAAGAACTAAGAATTTGTGGAGCAATTATGGCATTTAATGCCCAAAAGAGAGGCTGTAATTTATTGTGAAGTATCATGCTATGCAAAGCATTTCATCTATGCTGCCACATGTTGATATGGCGATGCAAAAACTTTTCTTTTGGGAGCAAATTGTCTTTGAATGATAACCAAGTTTATTTAAAGTGATAGAAAGATAAGAATATCCCTGCACGTTATCTATATATAGAAGAAGTGCCTTTTTGCCAAACTTTTAAGAAAAAAATTGAAATACAAGAAAAAAATTTACTTGAAAGATTCGGGGATTGAAAACATGCTTGCTGTGTGAAGATGTTTTACTTATTTATTTCACTCTCCTGCATTCTGTTTTTACTTCAAAAAAGAATGGGAAAGAGATATAGGAGGAAACATTTTGGTAGAGTTCCCCTTTGTTCATCATAAGTTCTATCCTAATATCGGTGGGCTGGTTTGATACTAGTGTATTTGAGACTGGTGCAATTATTTTGTGTTGGTACGTGTATTCATTTAAAATCTTGCTTTCCCTTACTCTTCTATGTTTTACTGTTTTATCTTCTTTTAATTCCATTTTAGATGATTAACAATGAAGGAAGTCTGTCATGCAATTGTGCCTCTGTTTTTTCTTTGATATATGTGTAATTAAAAGTTTGAATGCATGGGTCTAATCCATCTTATAAATAAATGTGGAGATTCATTATGTGATGTGTGAAATTGTTCTTTATTAGCAGCAAAGTTGATAAACTTTTGAAGCATTTGCTAAATGTGCACAAAAAATATTTAAAATCTGGTGTTTATAATTTTAAAAGTATCATTGCTACTTACCTTTTGCTCTTTAAAGCAAATTGTAATATCTAATAATTTATTTAATGGTATGGTAAGTCTGTGAATACTATCGGTTGATCTTCTACTGGTTGCTGCTAATTGTTGTCAAACTGGCGGTTGACAAACTCAATGGATTGATTGTTGAACAAAGAATCATGATATTATCCTCAGAACTATGGATTAGAGGTAGCTCATATAGAGCTGAAATTGTCTATTCAACAGCTTTTAGATACATACTTGGTTTTTGTGATGTTTCACTGAAATTTTAACCATCAATCTCATTGGTCATTGTGTAGCTATGGTTGTCTGAGGACAACTTTTTGACATTCCCCCTTTTTTTAGATATGCACATATTCGGATGTTAGAATTATATGCCAGCCATTGTAGCAACAGGTGGTGTGATGCATTATTGGACCTTGGATGTATCAGTTGGATAAATAAAAATATTCTTAGGCCTTTGCCTACAAATTTGAGCTTTTTAAGTCGAGTTTTTTTTGACATGTTATCAATGTGCCTCTGACCATAAGGTCCGGGTTTGAATTGAATTTTGGTCATTCATATCTTATTAAATTGAAAAATTTTAGTGCAAGGTTAGATTGGACTTGTGCATGTTTGCACTTCAAGGCCAATGGACATTCACTTACGGGGGTGTATTAGAGGTGTAAAATTAATTTTAAGGTTTCACTTATAAGTTTGAGCTTTTAGGCTGATTGACTCTTACAGTCTTTGCTTAAGCTCCAACATGACAGTCCTTGCTTATATTGACAATATTCTCTGTCCAAAACATTGTAGCAGGGATTCTTCAGGAATTTAAAATTTAAGTTTTCAGGATTCTAATACTATTATGTTATGTTAAAATGTTATTTGATTTATTTTGAAGTTGTGATAAAAGATTGCTGTTAGCAGTGAAGCCAATCTTATGCAAACCTTCAAACAATTAATTATGTATGCAAACCTTCAATCAATTAGTTATATTTATTTATTTCATTTTCTCCAATAGGCAGAGCGTGCAGAATTGGTGGAACAGGTGAGGAATCTAAGAAGTGAAAATGATCAGTATAAAACAATCTTCGATGAGAAAAGAAAGGAGATTGAACCTCTGCAGCAGGCACTAGGTAAGCTGCGCAACACAAATAGTGCCGGTCGTGGTGGTATATGTTCATCTGAGGAAGAGCTTAATGATCTGGTATGTTATAGTCGCTAGCTTTTGCATGGCATTGGTATCATAACTCAGCTATTTCTTTTGAGTTGTGATAAATGTTGCAGCGTTTCAGTATAACTCATTGCTTTGGTATTGGTGAATGTAGATTTACAGCTTGCAATATCGTATACAACATGAGAGCATCCCATTGACTGAGGAGAAGCAAATCCTCAGAGAAATCAAACAGCTTGAAGGGACAAGGGAAAAAGTAATTGCTAATGCTGCTATGAGAGCAAAGATTCAGGATTCATTGGGCCAGAAAGAAGCTATTCAAGACCAGGTCAAAGTAAGAAATTGAAGTTTAACCTTCATGTTCTGAAATTTTGTAGTTTCTTCAACTACTCTGGTTGTGATGAATGGTTGTTATTATCAGAAATTGCATTCTAACTAGCTATATTTATGTTATTGTAGCTTATGGGTGTTGATTTGGATGGAGTAAGAAAAGAGCAACAGGCAGTTTGGGGAAGAATTAATCAACTTAGAGAAAAAGTGAAGATATTCGATGCTGAAATCATGACTTTACAGGATGAGCTTACAGCTGTTACCCAGAAGAGGGACAAAGCATTTGAAAATATCAAATCATTAAGGCAATTGCGTGACGAAGGGGTATGTTTGTCTTCTTGTTGATGATTAGTTGCAAATATTAATCCGTGGCTCTCTATGCATCTATCTATGAAGGAACAACATGTTCTATCTACAGTCTTGTTTATGAATGATTTAATTGACTTCATTTAGTTATGTTTTTGCTAAACCTGGTCAACTTTGTATGCTGCAAAACATGTTGCTTGAGTAAAGAAATGGAGTCTTGTGCTCATGAAGACCCAAATTGGATATGCTGAGCTTGTGACCTACAAACACTAAGTTCTTAGCAGCAGTTAGGCATATGGTATCTAGCAAACCTGCAAAAGTTTTGGTGAACAAATCAAGGCTCTCTCTCTTTTCTTTATCAGGCTTATGTCTAATAATATTTGCTCTTTACCTTCCCGTGCATCATCTGGGTTGTCAGTGGTGTAGCCACAATTTTGAGTCATGACGTCGAAGATTTTTGTTGGTTGATTTAATTGTTTGTAGTTCTAACAGTTTTTATTATAACATAGAGGATAAAAAATTTGTGATTATAGTTTCAAATTTTAGTGTTTATATTAATCTAAATCTTTTTTAATTGATTTTTTGGGGGTGGGGGAGCGGTGAACTTTTTAATAGTTCAATTAAGAAATATCATAAAAATATAAGTTAGCTTTTCTTTATTGCATTTTAAATCAAGAATTTTTTTGTAAACTGTCTTTCTTCATTTGATCTTTTAATTAGTTATATTTAATGCATCATTTTTTTCTAATGACCAAATTGTAATTCTTCAAAAAAAGTACAAATATTTGTTTTTTTTATATTGTCAATGTGGTCAGTAGATCCCACTGAAATGCTATATATATATATACCCCTGTGGGTAGTTAAGGTTGGATAATTTTTATATTGTTAGTGGAGTCAATTCAAAATTTTCAGTTCGGATTAGATTGGTAACCACTTCATGACATTAAGTGCTGCCGATCTGTAGGCAAACTTCTTAAGTGGGTTTCTTTAAAGCGAACTATATTGTAATTTGAATTTACGGAAGACATTTTGAAAGAGTAAGCTTATGGTCTTTCCCCTTACGCGTCTCACTCCACTTTGCACCTTCTTTTTGGCATAATAGAATTGATGTTTTGTTTTTGGCATTTGCCTTTTGCAAGTTGCAACATCAGATTTAATCTTGATTATTTTAAAAGCTCTTTCAACAATTGTTAAATTTAGCTGTCTAATATACAATTGATTAATTTTGTCTCATCTCTATCAGAATGTCCACTTCTATAGCAGTCGCAAGGCCATGACTGAAGCTAAGGACCTTGCTGCCAAGAAAGATGTAAAGGCTCTTGAGAAGCTTTCCTATGAAGAGGTATGTTTGACAAGTACTTGTTGTCAGGAACATCATCAGTTTGAATATTGCTGCTGCATTTTAATTATTCACTCTGATTTTGTTATTTAGGTTGAGAAATTTGTGTCACTTTGGAGCAGTAACAAGGCCTTTAGAGATGATTATGAGAAAAGAATTTTTCCATCACTCGATAGTCGACAGTTGAGTAGGGATGGACGAATCAGGAACCCTGATGAGAAGCCATTAGTGGCACTTGCAACACCAGTGCCCTCTGAACCAGAGCCAGTGGCAAAAGCTAATGTAAAACGAGCTAAGGAAGATCCAAAACCTGCTCCACAAAAGGATAATTTGCCCACCCAGAAGGTCCAAAAAGAATCAAGGCAGGCAGATTCAAAGGCCACTTCTGAGCATATTGGTATAGTTGATGAGATATCTGGGTTGGACAAGCAGCAAAAGAATCCTCCTGTCAAGAAGGAAATTGATGAAGCAAAGTTGAAGGAGCTTAGGAGGGAAGAAGAGATGGCAAAAGCTAAGCAAGCCATGGAAAGGAAGAAGAAATTAGCTGAGAAATCTGCAGCTAAAGCTGCTATAAGAGCTCAAAAGGAGGCTGAAAAGAAGCTTAAGGAAATTATTACTTTATTCTTTGGTTTTCATCATTGCTTAATAGATGTGGTCAAAGTTTTTCTGTTGAAAAACTTAAAGCTTAAACATTCCCTTTTGTTTATACTTGCAGGAACGGGAAAAGAAATTGAAGAAGAAGGCTGCAACATCTGCACCATCAGCTGAGGCTGAGGAACAAGCTGAAGCAGTTGCAGAGCCAGAAGAAACTGAGAAGGTTGAAGTGCAGGAAGAGGCTCTTGCGCCAGTTAAAGAAAAAGTTAAAAAGGATATATCTGTCAGGCACAGGACCCGACCAAGGGGCGGCAGAGATTCACTTCCAAAAGCCATCCTAAGGTGGAAAAAGTCGACGAACTATTGGATGTGGGGTGGTGGTGGTGCTGTTGCTTTGCTCGTTCTCGTGCTTCTAGGATACTACTATCTTGTTTGAACAAGTGAAACTAAACTGAGTAGCAGAACTGTTGTGACAGTTTTCTGCTTGATGAACATGGGAGTGGCTAGGTCTGTAGTGGCATAAGTAAGACAATTTTTGTTCGTTCAGTGCATCCTGTTGTTGGATGGACTCACAGCTCATAATGTTGTTGGTGGTAGGAGGCTCAAGCAGTTGAAATATTTAGCAAGCAAGAATCAGAATAGATTTGGTTTGTTTTTTAATCCAAATTTCGACTTGGTTAAGAGTTTCATGGATTATTATTTATACCTTTTGCTTTATTTGGGAAGACTTCATTTTCAGCTAATATATTGTTCCATTGATGGGTTATTTCCTTCTTAGGTGGAGGCATAAAATTTTATTTTTCACATCCAAATGGACTTCATAAAAATATTCAATGAATAATGCATTTAAAATTCTTATGGTTGAATTGAGTTTTGTCTATCAAATATATATATATATATATAAAAGTGAACAATCTGACTTGTCTTTCGCGATCTTTCCATTGCTTGTTCAACTCAACTCAACTAATAACCCTGAATTGAATGGCAAAAGAGTCTGGGTTGTATTTTTCATAAATCAAGATTTCACTTTCAAAGCGATCTGGTACGATAATTGGTAGGGCTCGGGTTCTCTTCAGTCAGGCCTAGATCGAAAGGTTGCCCCAGCCAGTAGTGTCATCATCAATGGTGATTCGAAATCTTATGTCAATTCCTACAGAGCAAGCGTTCTTTACCTTTACAAGGTAGTGTATCCTACCTCTTCTAAGTCGGGGCATCTTGAGCCGGAAAAAAACCTCAAGCTACTAAGCGTACCTGGTCTTGTCCCATATCTTAAAGTAAACCCAGTTTTTGAGCTTTAGCTTGAGAAGCACGGGTAGGTGCTTACATCTGATGGATTGGGCAGTTCTACACTAATCCATTTTTCTTATATTTAGAAGAACTCGGAAACTAGCTTTGCAACTCACCCCGATAAGGATAGAATAGCTCGACCGGTCCTATCTCTAGACATCAACTCATGGTACTCCCTGGGCCCCCTAACAGGTTAGCGACATCATTCTCGAGGGCTCCAAGGAAAGCCCTCAACTTCAACCCCCACGCCATCCGCAGACATCCTATGGATTAAATTGGCTTACTATTTCATTAAATAAAGCCCCCGTTAGCCAAACCTAGTTCAGATTTTGTTCGGCTAGTTCTTCCTTGCCTTGGCTTAAGTTCTGATTGACATTTATGAAAGGGCAAGGAATCTTTGATGTAGAGCCTTTGCTTACCTAAAGAGAGATTAGTTGATCCTAAACTAGAGGTACCCATTCTGCTGGCCCAAACCAAAGCCCAAATGTCTCCAATTCCGCCTATTCAGTCGAGCATCCGGCGGGTGGCCTACATTCCAAGATTCCATTCCTATTGTAGTGTAGGTGGAGAAATGGCAACCTAACAAATTCATTCAAGAAATATGGAAATTCACACCATATCTCCTTGATGGCTTCTGGTGCTTTAAAGCAGTTGTCCTCACTATTATGCCAAGAAGGGTCCCTCTTCTCCCGAGCCCCCTTTACTAATAAAGCTCCCGGCCTTCTCAATCAAATATATATTGATTCGATCGAAAACCAATTTAATTTACAGGGGCCTCCGATCGCCAAATACCAGACTTCTTTCTTATTCTATACAAGTAGTTCTTTCGATATGAGTTCCCTGGCGGTCTCACGCTTGTAGCTTAGGAAGAAGAACTACCTACCGAGGGCTTTACATAGTGGGATGACCTATGTTTGTTTGGAAGTTTAATCAAGCACCTTTGGGCACTGGCTTTTCTAAACCTATATAGTATAGCTTAATGATAGACAATAGTCATCTATAATTTCTATTCTTACCTTATCTTACTCTTACTCTTACGTACGCAATTTCTAAGTGAAGAGTTCGTGTTCAGAAGACATGGTAAAAGCCCGGGAGCTTCATCCTGCCTAATCCTTTATCTGAAGTAGGGCTAACTCGTCTAATACAAGTCACCCAAAATCACATGCTTTTAACAAGTTCTCTGACCGGGAAGAGCTCTATTGGAAAGAGACCAGACTGAGAGACTCCTTTATCTCATTATGCGCTCAAATTCTTCGCAAGTAAATATCAACATCAGTTGATATCGGTAAAGTAGAATTACTGCTTACACGTGCTAATCTAATTCTTTATACACGAATTCTACAACTTAGCTGTTATATCTAAAGTTGAGTTAAGAGCTCGCATTCCTCACACAGTTCCCTAAGGGTTCGACTGTGAGGAAGGGCTTTTCTTTAACAACGACGATTGTATGCCCAGTACATAAATCGTCAAAGTAATTAGCAGTTTCAGAGCGGTTTCGCTCTAAGGAAGTTACACTGACTAACAACCTAATCAATCGAGTAAGCTTAAAGCGATTCAATCCACATATGTGACAACCCTGCTAAAAGCACTCATTAGCTGTAGTGAGGCTTTTCCGTCTTGATAGCCTTGCATCTTTCTCCTTCATTGCGCGGGATTCCTCGTTGAAGTAGACAAAGAAAAGTACAAATCGAAGGATGAAGTCGTGAATGGAGGATAGTCACTCCCAATCCACTTGTTGTTCGCTTGCTTTCGCTCCTCTCCATCAGTCGGGCTATGTGAGGTTACCGAGGATATATATATATATATACATATATATATAATTAAAATAGTTTTATGATAAAAATAAAAAGATTCAAATATAATGAAATAAAGAAAATTTAATCCGATATAATAGAGTAAAATAAAATAAAATATTGATTAGTTTATAAAAATACAATAAGCAAGTGTTTACTTTAGCTAAATGTGTATACTTTTTTCTCTATATTTTTAATTTTTAATTTTTATTACCTTTTTCTTCCTTTGCTCAACTCCAAATCAATCATAAAATTTTCCCTCCTGAGACTAATAAAAACTGAGTTTGTTAATTTTTACATTAAAAACTTTGATAAGTTTCCAAAAAAAGAAAACACTTTTTACAAATTAATGCCAATCCCTCAAAATCGAAATTCAATTAATTAGGTGAAACAAATTATATCTTTTGTAAAGGAAAAAAAAAAGAAAAAGAGAAGAGCTTCAACAATGACATAAAAACCGCGAGCATATGGTAGGATGGCGTGACTAAAATTCCCTACCAATGAGAACTATTTATTTTCATAAAATTACTAAAATTCTGTAAAAAATTATTTTTTAGTTTGAATTATTCAGTAATTTAATTTTTTTATTAGAGAGTAATATATTAGCATTTCTTAATTCTATTTTATATTAATAATATAATACGATATGATATCAGTAGCTCCTTCCTTGCAAGGAGATGTGATATGGGCCATATGGCATCAAGTGTAATGGCACTTTAATGTTATTTAATTCTATTATCAAATAAAAAATGTAAATAAAAGAAGCCTATAGAATACTTTTTTTTTTTCACCATATTGTATTTTTATGATTGGAGAATGAATTAAATAAAAATATTACTCATATAATTTACCTGTTGTTTAACTAAATTACCACGACATTATGACCAACTGGATTGGCAAACAACCATCATAAGTGCGCACTGCTCAAGCTGCAAATTAGGAGCGACAATCGGATGGATTCTAGATGAATTTTTCTATTCCTGTTTTTGATCCCGAAAATACAACTCCATTTCTGATTTTATTAACAAATTTTATTTTATTTTAATTATTATAGTTAATGAGTTAATTATATATTTTTAAAATAAAAATTATTTTTTATTTTATTACTTTTCAGAAATTAATTATATTAAAAATATAAATAAGTATAATATATATATATATATATATATATATATATATATATATATATATATATATATATATATATATATATATCACAATAGGTTCGGAGTAGGGCACATACATATCATCCCGCCTCAAAATGCTTCGAATTCGGGATGTAGCAAAAAAATTATAAAAAAATCATTCCGTTCGGAGCTAGTTTAGGATTGGGGCTCACCAGTTTGAGTTCGGGTCCGATTGTGCAAATCAGCAACGACAGCCACTTGTATCGCAACAACTTGGTTTATGAGAAGAGCGTTTCAAGCTGTAGCACTGTTTCCATTTCTTTGTAGAAAACACTACCTCACTCACTTTCTATGGAACTCCTTGCTCTCTTCCTCTCATCACTTCTAGGAAAAACTAGGTTCACCATTATTCCAGCTAGATGTGCATGTATAAAAATAATATGATATATGGAGGAGGTTGTTAATTAAATATAAGGAATAGGATAGAAAAAAGAGAAATCTGAGGCATGTGTTCTACACAGTATTCTTAAGATAAATTCACTCCTACCATGAGTGTTTAGAACGACCGACATTTGTTTCCCATAATGCAATAGATTGAAAAGAAAATGTTGAGCACACAACAAATGTCTATAGCGAACTGAAAGTAAAGTATATCTATCATAACAAGAAAAAAAATAAGAAGAGGAGAATAATTTTTTTTTCAAAGGCAGAAAAGTATCTCCAACATAAATAAATACATATATTTATATTAGAGGAGAGGAGAAAAAAATTAATTGTAATTTAATCTCCACTAAGACTCTAATTTAATCAATATTAAATATGTCTTAGGAGAGGAGAAGATCAATTTTGTAACTCAAGAAATTGAAAAAGCTCAAAGTCAAATTCTGAAAAGTTGTTTGTCAATTCACTGTCGTGGGCACGATAGGTTTCAACTGGTCACTGTCAAGGGTGCGACAGGTGTCCATCGTCATGCACGCGACAGTGGCTTAAGACCTTTTGTCATGTGCTTCAAATATTTTCAGAAATAAAAAAATATAAAAGTTGATTTGAGCCTAGAACACAGTATTTTAGCTCGATATTCGTGTGCATAAGTCGAGTACCCACGCATTGGTCTTGGTTCGGTCCATGGACCAATGTGCCTAGGCCTGGGCCAAAGCTTGCACACCCTATGTCTATGCACGCTAGAGAGAGTCTTTTGCTTTACTCACTTAACATTATAAGGATGATTATTTCTATATAAATCATTCTTCCAACTTTTCATTTTTCCTATGTGGAATTCTCCACAATTGAATTCCTTTCTCCTTAGTAATTAGTAAGGAGCTTACTTTGAGTTTCAATTTCTTATTCATACATTTATCATTTTGAGCATATGAATATTATCATTCATAGTTCTCATGTCAAAGAATATATATCCAGGTTATCTTCCTAAGTCCGAGTTATAAGACCCACCATAATCACTCTCAAAATGGTCTATTAACCACAATTTTTCAACAATCCTCACATGAATAAAATTGGATGAAAAGTAAGACGAACAAAGTTTTACTATGTGATAAAGTTTGACAATCTAAATCTGCATAAGTTAAGTAGGTGTTACCTTTTGAACATTCTCTTATAAAAATAGTTGACATGTTGTTATTAAACTGTTTAGCTACTTGAATAAATAATAATATACTCTACAAATGAATTTCTCTTGACACAATTCAGTTCCCATTATTATATTCAGTTTTTGCCTTGAACATCTGCCTAATTTTGTGAGAGTTTTAGAGAATTAAATTTCATACAATTCTCCTTTGAAGCAGTCCCACTTCTCTATCACATAGATAATATCTTACTCTTAAGTATCATTAAAAGTATAGCTTAACCTTTCAATCAGCAATATCACTGATTTAACTCCCATAGTGATCTTATCATGCCTTTACAATTAGGTTGTCCTATTGAACCTAGATTTTGGGATCTCCAGTCAACTAGGTTGAGTTTTCCTTTGTATATACTTTTTACTATCTTACTAGTTTAAGTCACATTTCTCTCGATAATTTATCAACTAACTTTTTATTTAACCATTTGATTAGCGGATCTGCAATGTTATCATTTGATTTTACATAACCAATAGCGATAACCCTAGTTAAGAATAGTTGCCTTATGATATATGTCAATGATGGATGTGTCTAGACTTACCATTATACATATATTTTTGTGCCCTTCTAATTGCAGATTGACTATCACAGTGTATGCAAATTGATAGCACGAGACTTTTCCAATTTGGAACATCTTCTAAAAAATGGAGTAGTTATTTAGCTTCTTCAGTGCATGTATCTAATGCTATAAACTCATATTCCATTGTGGATCTAGCTATGACAATTTGTTTAGAAGATTTTCAATTCATAGTTGCACCAACTAGTGTGAACACATAGCTGCTAGTAGATTTCAAATCTTTTATATCAGAAATCCAGTTTGCATCACTATATCCTTTTAGGACAGCTAGATATATAGTATAATGCAGTCCATAATCACAAGTATACCTTAAGTACCTCATAACTTTTACAATTCTTTTCCAATGATTAGTTCCTCGATTACTCTGCATAAACAATGTCTGGTCTTGTACAACTCATTAAGTACATGAGACTGCCAATTATACGCGCATATTCTACTTAAGAAATATTTTTTCTTTTGTTCTTAGATAGATGAAGACTCAAGTTCAATGGGGTTCTAGCAATACTTGTATCATTTTTATTGAATTTATCAAATATTTTATCCACATAACATGTTTGACTTAATGTAAGTTCATTTGATCTTCTTGAGATTTTTATTCCCAGAATCACATCTGCTAGTCCCATATCTTTCATATCAAACCTTGAGTTTAACATATCCTTGGTAGATTTGATCATTTTATCATTACTATCAACAATGAGCATGTCATCAACATACAAATACAATAAGACATAACCATTACTAGTGTCTTTGACATAAACACATTTATCACACTCATTGATTTTAAAACCATTAAACAACATTATACTATCAAACTTTTCTTGCCATTACTTTGGCACTTGTTTCAAACTATATAGAGATTTAACTAATCTTCAAACCTTCTTTTCTTGTCCTAGGACAATAAAACCTTTAGATTATAATATATAAATTTCTTCATCTAAATCTCTATTTAGGAAAACTGTTTTTACATCCATTTGATGTATTTCAAGATTGTGCAATGAAGTAATTGCAATAATCATTTTAATAGAATTTATTCAGATTATAGGAGAATATATTTCAAAATAATTTAGACTTTTTCTTTGTCTGTAATATTTAATCATGAACTTAGTTTTATATTTATCAATTGAACCATTTGCCTTCATCTTCCTTATGAAGATCCACTTTGATTCTAGGGGTTTATATCTTGAAGGTAAATCCACTAGTTTTCAAGTATGATTTTGCATTATAGAATAAGAGGATATCATTGCTTGCTCTTGAATATGAACCACCTAGGTGGCAAGCAATTATGTTGGATTTTTTTCTGCATAAATCTAAGCATATTCTCATCTGCCTTAAGTTGATTATGTTGCATTTTTTTTTAATCATTTTCAGGACTAAGACATTTAAAACAATAGAATCGTCGCTCAAGGTTGATGCTCTAGCTAGTGCAGGGTTCAGGATTTCACGGTCAAAACTAGTTGATTTGATTAGGTACAAACTATTTTGCCTGTTTTTAGAGAACAATAAGGAAAAAAGGTTACACTGCTTTTTCGAACTACAGATCCAGCTTTTGATATTGTCAATTATAACCTAATTTGGTTAATGGTGTCAATTGTAGCCATCCAAGTTCTAATCAACTTGATTAAGTTTTTTTGTGCCTTCGTTACTTGCTTTTCATGCTCAGATATAATTTGTTTCCTTTAGGTCATGAAAAGGTAGAAGAAACCTTTTCTTTTATTATAGTTATATGAAACTAATACTATAATGTGGGAAAGATGTATTTCGTTGCTTAGCTAACTTGCGTCGTTTTGTGTTTTAAGTCTCAAATAATGATCTATGAATAAATTAGAAACCATGTCATTTGGGCAGCTCATCTTGACATGCAGACTAGCATTTGCACAGGGAGGGGGGTGGGAGTGGGTGTGTGTGACTTGAAATGTCTACAGTTGGCGCCATCACCCTAATTTAATGCTATAATAGGCTAAATTAAAAGGTAAGGCTAAATTAGCACATGCATTACAAACATGGATTTTCTAGACCATTTGGCTTGTTTGAAATATATTTTTTAAAGCTTAATAAGTTGGTCATTTTGCCTTCGGTATTGGGTTTTGGTATAAATTTCCCTCTCAACTAAGTTTTTAGTACAAATAGCTCCCTCCAAGTTCATGATTTGGGTTCATCTTGTCTCATTAATCTAATGTGGTGCTGATGTGATGTGTGATTTGGCGAATATTTATGCTCCTGTCACATCAGTGCCATGCCATGTCATTAATTGAGGTGGAATGGACTTAAATCATGAATTTGGAGGGACTAGTTGTACCAAAAATTTGGATGAGGACATAATCTGACAAAAATCCAGCATAGGAGGCAAAATGACTAAATTTAACAAGGGGTTGCTCATGTATTAGGCCTCCTTAAATTTCTGCTCTGACTATATGTTGATGTCTTCCTCGGCTGCTGCTAATTCTACTTCTTGAGACTTCAATTCAAGCAATACTATCTATCCATTCACTAAATTTGTATCCATTTCACGATCCAAATTCCAGCCTTCTAGATTGAATGCTAGAATCATTTGGCTCTAATCTATCTCCACATGTGAATATCTTTCTGTCAATACACCAGTTAGGTTTATTTGCAGACTTGTAGCATCAATTGCTTATCCATAAATTGTTGCATTCCTGGTCATGGATGCATAACTAAGCCAGGTTAGTTGGACCTTTCATGTGCCCTTAGGTAATCTCAACCCAGCCATTTTTCTCTGGTTGATATTCAGCACAAACAATTTTAGCATCATTTTCACTACATATTCATATAACTTTGGAGGCCGTTGTGGTAATATGACAGTAATAGTCAATAGTTTCAACTTAAAGGTTTTGGATTTCTTGAGTTGACTTCGTTTTCTTGGGGCTTTGAGTTGAAGCACTAATCTGAATTTGAATAAAAGAAAATAGTAGGTATCCAATATAACCATAATTGAAAGTATTAACAAACACTGAAAAGATTGAGAATTATGACATAACAATTCGTTTTAGCTTCTAGGTTGATCTACACTTCAGTTGTTGAGTCTTTTTATGTTTTTTGGAGAATGCATTTAGCAGTGGGGATGATACTGTGTCGACAAATATCAATTCTTTTGTACTATTGATATGTTTTTGGAGAGTTTTATTATATATCATCTCAATATAAAGATAGCTTAACTGTGAGACAGTATAACTTGATTGAGACACAGCTCAAAGTTCTTTGTCCATGCAGTGACAGGGATGTTCGGGTGAATTGGACTACCATCACAAAAAACAATACTACACTGAAAACTGGAGATATTGACTCGGTTAGTGGTAAAGTAAGGCCGAAGTTGAGATGTCGAACTAATGTGGGTGATCATTCTGATATACAATAACTTCAACTCAGATGGGAGGATTAAAGTCTACAAAGAAAGGAAAGTTTGCAGTTGAACTCATCCGTTATCTCTAGCACTAGCATTAAAAAGAAAAAGCCAGTCCCACTTCGCTGTGCATGAAGAAGCTGGGGGAGAGTCGTAAGCACCGGCACCAGGTACCAATTTAAGACCATTCGTTTCCTGCAATTAGTTCCTTATGGATGCCAGCTTTTTCGCCTAGTGTAGGATCTTTTCTTAAGAGCTAAAATTTATTAGTATGCGGTAGTAATCTAAAGCTTGCTTTCAAATATGATTTGCAAACTTCAATATTAGCCTTGAAAGATACAACTATCAACTTATTACTGATTTGATTTTAATTATTTCGATAAAATGTGTAGATTATGATGCTTTTGAGACAATGTGTAATATTGCTTTCATATTTTTTATATGAAAACATTGATTATTTAATGGATCGAATCCTTTGATTATATTGATTTGCATTTCTTCACTGTGTCCATCTCTCTCTCTGCCTCGTACAGAAGTCAAGAAAAAACATGGCAATCTGTGCAACTAAGCCCTCGACTGTGTCATCTTGTCACATTAAACCAAACTCAAGATATGTTCATGTAATAAATTTCATCCATGATTACTGAACATATAATTGAATTTCAATGTGGTAGATTAATTAATTGAACTCCAAAATGTAATGAAGAGAGAAAAATATTCGAAATAATTTTTTTTCCCTGAAGTTTTAACTCACAGTAGCACAATTTTAAGATAAACTCAATTACCTTAAAAGCGAAATCAATTTGGATAATAAATGTAAGTTTTAGTTATCAAATACTTTCTTCCCCTTAGAAAAGAAAATGGGAATAAAAGCATCAAATATCAAAACATCATTATTAATGATAAATTTCTCCAAGTGAACATGGATGAGAATCACCTTGAGTAAGACATTTTCTTTTCTATTGGTGACACTAATAAACTTTTTTATTGTATACTACTGACAGAAAGAAGATACAAAAACTTCAGCTTTTTTAGTGCAAAAAACGTGCACATCCACCCTCTATCTTGTTAAAAAGAAAAAAAAAAACATCAAGCCATATCATATTAATAATATCTTGTAAAATAAAGCTATCGTTTATTTATTTAATTACTTCCTTTATATGCCCTAAAATAATTAATCTTAAGCATACCCACATGAGCCATAGTTGCAAGCAACACCATTAGCACATTTGTGATTGCACTTCCCACAATGATCAGCATTATAAGCAACATTCACACAATGACCATTGCAGCAACGCTCACCAAACTTGCACTTGTTTTGGCATCGGCCGCAGTTATTTTTATCGCGAAGAATATTCCTGCAATGTGTCTTGCAACAATAGAGAAGGCTGGTGCCATTGTTGGCCGAAACTCCATTGCATATGTTATAAGCATTAGGATTGCAATGCATACCTTTCTTTATAATAGAGGCCAAGAATCTGCTTCTTGACCTAAAGTTTGGTATAGGGTTATCAAGAATATAAACTTCATCATCGTCTATATCGGTGGATAGAGTTTCTTGAGTATGCAAAAGTAGAATAATTAGGAGAGGAACTAGTAAGGAGAGAATGGTAGTAAGCTTGAGTAGAGAAGGAGCCATTCTCTCTCAAATAGGAAATTTGTGCACAAGACTGAAAAGTAGGAGAGCTGCATTGGAGGGTATTTTAAGCTCAAAATTTGTGACAGAAAAAATAAAGATAAACATTCCATAATCTAAGGAAAAGGAAATTAATGCTGCCTCTTACAAGATTTAAGTCTTAAGCATGAGGGTGTAAATTTATTAATTACTAGTTTATTGAATTAATCAGTAATATGGAATTCTAGGTTGAGTACATTTAACATTTTCTTTTATTTGACTAATTCGAATGATAGGCTGGCTTTATATATACATTAAATTTTGAGTACTTAATGCAATGTTTTTAGACTTTAGGTTAATTGATGGAGTAATTTGAATTTTACATTAGGACCTTTTTTTTTTTTTAATTTTCTAAGAACTAGGCCATTCCACATTAGTTTTTGGTAGAAAAATCTGTGTGCTAATTATGCTGATCTAAAAATGGGTAAAAACTCACTCATGCTTTCAGAGAAAATTGAAAATGGATATAGAAAAAATTTAATGTGTAAATTTTATTTTTTTTGTAAGATTCAATACTGTGAAGCCACTGTTTCACTACTTTTATTTATTAAATTTTTTTAATCACAAATTTTGAGTTTCCGACTTAATTATAGAATACTTTTTAAAACTTGAGAAAAAATATTTTATTCTACTCTTTTTATGGACCTATACCAACGCAAATCCATATTAGTTTGAGATCAACTGTAAAACACTTTAAAACTTTAAAACACACTAAACTTTTTTATGGGTCTATGCCAGTAGAAATCCAGATTAGTCTGGCCACACCCATATCTCATGGGTAGAATTACTCTCATGAGTCATCGTCTTGATATCTCAACCATGCATGGCTAGTGTTCCTTTCTTCTAATTTTGCACAATTTAATATATCAAACTCAGCTTTTACAATCCTTAATTCACTAGCTTACGTGTTTTTATCTTACGTGTTTGTAAAAGCTGGATTATTGACTTGAGACTTTAGAGCATCTGATCATGTCACTCGATCCCTAAAACATGTTCTTCTTGCTAAAGTCAAGATAAAAATCTTATAGCTTACGTGTTTTTATCTTCTATACAAAATTGCACTTCTACCATTACTATGCCTTTTGCTCTTCAAGTTCCAGAGTTCCTCACAATTTTCTATTTCTTAGTGCTATTACAAGATATTTGAATTGTAAATTTAAATTATAAAAAAAATAAAATTTTCAGCCAATAATTTATTATAAAAACATGAACATTACATATTAAAAATTGCATATAAAATTTTAAAATTATATAAATCAAAATTTCAAATTTATGTATATGTATTTTCACTTATATTATAAGATCAATTTTAATATTATTATTTTAGTTAGGGTTTCCGAAAACTAAAATCAAACAAGCACTTGTTTTTTTTGGTAAAAAACTAAACAAGCACTTAGATGTGATTAATAAGTTCATATATATATATATTGATATATATGAAAAGTTAATTTCATAAAATGAGGCCTTTGTACAATGTTAGTACTAAAATGTGATATGTAAGTGTGGGTTTCAAAAATCTAACAAAATTTAATTAGATTGAAAAGAATTCGTACAAATCAAACAATTGAAAATTCATTCAAATGTCGAGTTTATATATATATATATATATATATATATTTTATTTCTTGAAAAAATAAAGAAAAGAAAATACTTAGTAGGATGGAGGAGCTGTGAGCAGCTATTGCTTATCATTTCAGTAGTCAAAATTTTATGAATACGACCAAAATTTGCTTGAAAATGAAGGATAGGTCGCCGGCGAACGTGCAGAGGATCTTCTTTCCCGGCGGCAAATACGTTGAAGCCACCATAGCCTACACAACCTCCAGCACATAATCGAAGCCAATGAAATGGCTATACGTGGCAAATTTTTGATTCCTTGATCATCCCATATTTCTAATTAAGTATTAACAAATAATTAAATAACTAGCACAGCACAGATCTTAATAATAATTAAAAATAATGGCCTCCACGAGTTGACTCCAAAATTTTTAGACTCAATCAACAGCCGAGATTCCGCGAGTTGACTCAGTAATCTATTATTAATATATTTGTGTTAATTATATTATAATATTCGTAATTTTTCCTTTCCAAATTAAGATCCCAATGGCCAATGGTAGTCGTCGTTTTTTCTTCTTATTATTTTTTTTGGAAATGTGGAGATAAGATAATGGGGAAAAAAGGTGGCTCCATCTCCGTGCATGCGATAATATTGCTGAGAATTGCATACTTTTTGAAACACTTAATTAGGAGTAAAGTTATGGTGAAACAGTTGCTTAGAACACTAATTACCAGCAAATTAAGACAATATATTTGTCACTTTTTAAAAAACAACAAAAAAAAAAAGAAAATTGATTGAGTTTGTAATTTATTAGTTATAATTCACATTCTAAGATTAAATTAGAATAATGTAATTTCAAATCCTCCTGTATTATTGTGTGGATCGAACATATAAATTACATTGCAGTATATATATAATGAAAAACTAATGAAAAATAATCATATAATAAAATTGGGGTTGATCATCACTAGAAATCTGCTACTTATTTTAATTGTTAAATAAATAAGTTTTGGATATAATTCATTTCAAAAGCTAGCTTAAGAGAGTAGAGATGTTCAAACTATTATTAAAAGCACTTGAATATTTTAATTAGCCAATATGGAATATCTTAACACACCCTCCTCACGCCCATGGCTAAATATTTGTGGAAGACTTGAAGTATGAAATTTGTAGGACTTGACATTTGCAGGTAACCCAATATTAGAAGATAATATCACTCTAATATCATGTTAAATAAATAGGTCTTGAGTCTAACTCATTCTAAAAGTTAGTTTAAGGGAGAAAGGATGTCTAATTTATTACAAGAAACATTTAAATTTTTTAATTAGTCAATATGAGATATCTTAATATTGATAAGTAAATATTTTTTCCCTTTGTTTTTGGTACAAATGATTCGATTGAAGATTTAAACTTGAAATCTCATAATACCGATTGTTAGATCAATGAGCAAAAGTTTATTGATAATTAAATATTTTTTCTGCAAGTGAATATTAATTTAGTAGGATGATCAAGTTTAATTTGTTTAATAAGTCTACTTTACTGCTTATTGTCTGCATTTATATTAATGTTGAGGATGATAATAATAATGATAACAATTTATATATCTTTCTAGTTTATCTTCTCCTCCTTCTCTTCTTCTTTTTAATTATTGTTCTTATTTTGAAAAGGGTTTTCTGGTTGTCTTATAGTTTCACAGCCCTCTGTGCTTATCTTACTACTGGTCTATATTTAAATTAAGATATTTCTATCTACTAGACTTATATGAAAGATAATCACTTTATAATTCAATCCATAAAAAATGATGACTATTAAGAATGTGATTTCTCTACTTTATCAATGCCAAATCATCATCATCATTATTATTGAAAAAGTTTGTCATATCCAAATTATTATTGGGAGGGTCACTTTATATGTAATTATAGATCTATAGAAAATTACTTAATAAATTTACTTTAACATCTTTGTAATTTATATATTATTAATATTTTTATTATGAATAAACATCATTTTATTTTTCAGAACAATATAATATTATCAGTAAAAAAAATTATTATTGCTGGAGTTTGATTTGTTGTAGGCTTGAATAAAGAGAATAAGAACAACTCTAAAGCTGTAATTAGTAATGAATGGAGTAAAAAGAATATATATATATATATATATATATATATATATATATATATATATATATATATATATATATATATATATATATATAGTTGATTGTAGAAACATTTGAACAATGGCAGTTGGCTGAATGTGTATTCATGTGCATGAAACATGGGACTTATGGTGGCGGTGGACGGTTTCCTTCCACGTTTTATTTGTTTTGATGTGAAGGTAATAATATTGGTTTGAATTGCATTTGTGGTGGAAAGGCCCATTTTTGGTCGCCTTTGCGGTTATATAGGATCAAAATGTGTCTCTTAATTAAATTATTGTAGGAATGTGTGTATGCATTTGATATTTTTTACGTATTATATATGTACTATCTAATTTTAAACAATACTGTTTTTAGATTTATTTGGAATTTTAAACAATAAAATTTACCTAATTTTAAGATAATTTTTTTACCATTTTAAAAATATTATTAGTTGTATATGGATCATAAAAAATACTAAATGCAAGTAATCTTTTTTTTAATTATCATTCATTATCAATCCAATGACATGTAATAATATATTTGTCAATAATCACTCCAAATACAAACATGTTCATTGAAAAACAAAATATTTTGAGCAATTTTTTTTTATATAAATTATATAAAACACGTTTAAAGGTATTTCTAGCAGATGGATTTAATGCATTTTGACAATAATTAATAAATCCTATTTTTTTCACCAAAACTAAACGATAAATCTTTCATACTTATCATTTTTTACAATTCTTTTTATTTTTGTCATTATTATATTGAAATAATTGAGAAGTAAAAGAAGACATTGTGTATCGAGAAATTTGAATTTGTTTTTTCTCTATTTTAATTCAAGCAGCATGTTTATTTTGTAAGTGCCTTTAAAATGTGTCATAACCACCTGAAATTTTAAATTTGTATGTTTGTGCACAATAATTGCACATAACATCAAATAACCCATCATTTTTTTGAATTTTCTTGAATTGAATTTGAAAAATATCAGATGTTTGAATTTTTATTTCGGATGATACTGCCGCTGGATCCGGACCACCCGGTTGTTCATCACCCTTATTTCTTTAGCTTTTTTCAGTTGGAATTTTGAACTCTCCATTCTCATCCAAATTTTCAATAAAATTTTTAACATCAACAATATTTTTATTAAAAAAAATTGTTCCTTCCACTATAGCTTGCCATTATTTGTGATAAAATTTTGTGAAAAAATGGGAAAATATTAAAAAAAGTATAGAAAAAGAAAATGAAAAACGAATTGTAGGATTAAGGAAAAATTGAGAATTAAAGAGAAATTATGAATATATGTAGAAAGAATTGAGATTGAATTGTAGAGAAATTGAGAATGAGATTATGTAGGAAAATAAAAATATTAAAATGAATTTGATATTTATAGAAAAAAAATTAAAAATTTCAATTTCAATAATACTCATAAAATATAGCTGTTATTTTTCTATTATAAGTGATATTTTTATTTTTTCATTCTATTTATATTTTAATATTTTTAAAAAATAAGTGTTTATGTGCAGTATGTTGTATGCTGCATATGAGTTTTTTTTAAATTCTGGATTGGAACTGTGAATTACCGATTTCCAAGGAAAAGGCTCAAACTAGACTTGGACCACGTTCAGGTTGGGCCGGTTCCACGGGCCCAATCCGCCCGTGGCTAGACCTACTTGATTCAATAAAAAAAAACTAACATGTGCTAGTCTATCTGTCCATATTGTTAATCATATAACTACAGATCGTTTAAGTATAAATATAACTATGCATAATAAAAATCTCATAATCATAATTTTATCATAATTTCTCACATATTGTGTTATATATCAAAGATTTCATTAAATGGTTTAAGATTTATATCAATTCATATTAATGAATATTATATAATGAAAATATGTTTATTAAATAATAAATGTGTTACCGCCTTTAAAATGCCTACATATTATATCTTTCTTGGTAGGAATCTTGTGACTCCAAAAGTAAAAAGCAAAGTGTGATAACTCAGTTAAGTGTCAAGGATAAATTCAGAGTAATGGCTCAAACGGTGTGTGAATTACTTTGGCTGATGATCATTCTTGATGACTTAAAGATCAAGTGGGATGGTCATATGAGACTTTATTATGATAATAAATCTACAATCAGCATAGCTTATAACCCTGTAAGACATGATTAGATGAAGCAAATTAAACTTGATAGACACTTTATTAAAGAGAAGCTAGAACGTGGATTGATAGGTACACGTTACGTGTCTTCAAGTGGTTAACTTGCTAATATTCTTAACAAAGGCTGAGTAGTTCAGTTTTTCAAGAGATTGTATGCAAGCTGGGAATGAAAAATACCTATTCACTAGCTTGACTGGGAAGTATCAGATTACAGAGTTATTTTAGGAAATAATATTTATTTTATTTAATGAGATTTATTATGTTGCAAACGGGGAAGATTCACAATATTTAGATTTTCACGATTTAAGATAAAGTTTTGTTATATTAGAAAGTCTAGTTATAAAAGCTGGTGTCTATAAAATAGTTATTGTATATACTGATATTTAGAAATTAATGAGATTTTTCTCTTTTTCACGACACACGTTGTCCTAAGATTACCATAATTGATACCCCGGGCTTTGTCCTTTAAGGTGAGCTGTTATCCGGGTAGGGAAGAGAGTCTACCGCAAAATTTGAATTTTTGGAGGTTCAGTGGTCTTGATAGTTTGAAAATTTGTTGGCAGGCGAAGAAGGGAGAACCTGAGAATACTCCTGATGAAACTCTTTCAATGGTGAAGTCCTTAGCTAGTCCTCCACATCGAATTCTCTTGTTCTTCAACAAAGAAGTGTGGAATGGTGTTCATCCCTGTGGTTGGATGCGATTCGGGAGATTGATCCCACCTTGGCACCTTCAGAAGGACAATAATAGTTGTCTCCAAATTTGACAATCGGCTCCAGGTGTCCATGTGCTTCTTTTTCTAGCTTATTCTCTAATGGAAAAATTAATGTAAAAAAGGATCGATAGTGCATGAGAAAATCAATTAAAGGAACCAATTTATATACTATATATAGTGGAATTGAATCCTGCAGGTCAGCCATATTGTGTAGTTACAGTAACCATCTCTGTGATACAATTGATAATTAATGGAATGTCAAAAAAATCCTGTATCAGAAAGCATAATGTAATAGCCTGCTTGATTTTAACTGTCTTTTTAGTGCAGAAGTGGGACACTTAGCTGTTTAAATTGAATGGCGGAATCAAGAACTCTTTTTCTGAGCTGTGGATCCATATCATGGTAACTTAACTAACACAGACGATTTGTTGTAAGATTCTCAATCAATGCAGGAATTTAGTGACCGGTGGGAAGTGGATCGGCATCTGAGTGCAAGCGGGTTCCTTGGAGAGAATACTCGCCCATTCTTTGTGGCATTACCAAGGGACAGAAACACCATATCAAATGATGAGTTTGGCAAGGGTGGATTGAGAAGTCTTACATCATTTACGTGAGGGTATTAAGGGAGGACTTGATGAAAACAAGTTTAGGGTGCCCCTGCGACCCTAGATTTGCTTGAGCAGCGCTGCAGTGAAGTTACCGCAAGAGTAGGCCAAAATGGATTATCCGATGTTGCTCATCTGCGCGGATCTGCAATGTTACACACACCTTCTATTAGTAATCATGTGGTAAGTAATTGGTTTGATCATTTTATGAGTCGTTATAACCGTTAGGAATTTCTCAATCAGGGTGCATGAACAATTCTTTCAAATAATACTTCAGTTAAAAAAAAATCATCCAATCTTTTATTTATTTATGTCAAGTCCATCAATTTAGGCCACGGTCGACACGAGTGTTTCGGGACCGGACGCGCCGGTCTTACCGGAAATCGTGCGCGTACGGGGTCGGAATTGAGTCGATATGACCGAAGTCTAAATTGGGACCGAGAATAAATGAGAGATTTTATTTTAATCACGTAACACTTAAATTTTCACGAAAATCGACGAAAATGATGTCGGGATTGTAAAATATGCGATTTTTTCAATGTCATAAAATCATGAACGGAGCATACCGAGATGTAAAGAATATTAAGGCGGACTCATAGGTACAATTTGGTGTCAAAACTCAATTGTTTAGGGTACCAAATTAAATAGATAAAATTTAACTTGCGGGTACCGTAAAAATACCCGAAAAAATGTAATTTTTGCTCCGGTACTCTGATTTTGAAACTAAACATACCGAAATATAGAGAAAATTAATTCATGAATAATGATATAATTAATTGTTGAAAATTTATTTATTTCGGGCTTGAAATTAATGGATTTAACAATTGTGGAGAAAATGAATTAAAATAATAATTATATAATAATAATAATAATAATAAAAACAAAAGACAAGAATAAGTGGAATTCGGCCATAAGGCCATGAAAAGAAGATATGTCATAAAAAAAAGTGTCACATGTAGATGTTCCCCATTAACTAAAAAAACAATTCTTGAATTAATTGAGGTAGTGGTCAGCCATTCCCCCATTTTCTCCCACTTTTCTAAATGTTCTTCTTCCTCATTTCATTTTCACTCTCCCCTCTCTCTTTTCCCTTTCTCAAAACCAAATTTCTTTTTCTTTCATCCATCTCTCTTATGGTTTTCTTCTTCTTTCCTCCTACTTTCATTTTCCATTTGTTCCTCTCCCAAAACCGAAGCAACAAGTGAAGAGAGGTGAGGCTTAAAGCTCGGCCAAGGGAAGCTCAAAAATTTTGAGGGCTTTGCATGATTGGAGACTAAGGTAGCCTCGGGTTGAAAGAGATTATTTCTAGGTGGAAAATTTTATTTTGGCTTTAATTCTTGTTTTTCCATGTACCCGAGAACTTAAATTTTCTTATCTTATATATATCATTTGGATTTGTTTCCTTTCATAAACTTCAAAATTTATTTGTAATGATTGTTGTTGAAGTTGAAATTGGGAATTATGTTCGTAATAAAGAAATAAGGAGCTTATTTTGGAATGAATATCGTGAGCGTGAGATAGTATTTTGAAGTAGGTTTTAACTTTGTGTTAAGAAAATGGTAAATTGATGGTGGGTTAAAGATTTGACCGAAAATCATAGAGAAAATAAGGTGATGTTGTGTAAATAAAGATTAAATAAGGAAAAATTTAATTAACTAAACAAAAAATTTTTTAAAAAAATTAAATATATATATATATATATATATATATATATATATTAATTAACCGAAAATTGTAAAATGGTTTGAGAGATAATTATGCATAATAAAGTAAATTAAATTGATTAATGTTAAATGGAAGTTAATTAAGTTAATAAAATTTAAAATAAATTAAAAATAATATATACATAATTAAATAGAAATTAGACCAGAACTTAATGAATAGAATTTAGATAATATTATGAGTTAGTAATAATAAAAAAAATTAATTAATTAAATTAAACCAATTAGTGAATTAAGTGAAAAATGTAATTTAAGTAAGAAAACAAAATAGTTGAATTAATTGTTAGGATAAATGAAGATTTAAATAAATAAAGATAATGATTAAATTGACTATAGTAAATAATAAGTTAGTAGATTTCAAAAGAAATATAAAATTTATACTCGTAAATTAACATGAGCGACGTTGGGCTAAATTTTAGAAATAAATAGATTTTCGCTATTTGGAAGAATTTTATCTTCTAAATATTTGACAGTTAAATATAATTTTATTAGGCTCACATTCGACACAAGTGCGGACATCGGGTAAAGGAAAGGAGCCTGCAGACGCGACAAGGCGATAAATTAGGTTTGTGCAATTATTTATAATAATGATTATTTATAAATGAATTTAATTTTATAATATATGAATAAAAATAAATGAGTTTGAGAATAGTTTTGTGTAATATATATGTAAGTTTTAATTATTTATTTTATGAAAGTTATTGTATTTTGGCTCACGTATTAGCCTAGACTTGGCTTAGGGATTTGTTGGCATGCCAATAGGGTAGCAACTCCATGGCCTGTGGTTATCTTGGTCATGAGAGGTATTGACTGATTCTGAGGTTATCTTGGATCAGCTGTGGGGTTATGATTTAACTCTAGTCATGTGATTATCTTGGACCAAACATGTTATATAAATATATATTCCGATCATGTGGTTATCTTGGATCGAGACTGATCTTATGGTTATCTTAGATCAGCTGAGGGGTTATGATTTGACCCCAGTCCTGTGAATTTCTTGGACCTTAACTTTTTCGTCGATTGACAGTATCCCGTGTTTTCCTATGATTGGGTCTACGACGTCTTAATATATGGGCTTATAAAAGTTTTATTTTAATAAATAGATGTAATATTGCGTTTTAAGTACGTGCTTATAATTTGGCATATGAACAAAATTATATTAAAATAATAATAATAATTTTACTGTTACTTCTATTTATTGAAAATAGTTATGTCAGTTTATTTATACAAGTATAATTGTTGTTAAATGTATTGTTTTATGGAAAAAGAATTTCAATGATATATATATATATATATATATATATATATATATATATATATATATATATATAGTCATTTAAAATGATGATTATTATTATACATCATTGCACCACTGAGTTTAAAACTCAGCGCGAGAGTTTATTTTTCTCTCGCTCAGGTATCATGACGAGGGTTTAGAGCGGTGAGTTATCTGAGTGTGCCGCTGGTCCAGTGAGTCCCACAAATGGAGCAGAGCAGCAGTGGTAGTCATCCGGACATGGTTGGTTTCTTTTTGTAACCACATATATATATGCATATAAACAGTCTGTATATATTTATAATCAGTTGTGGTCATATGGACTATATGTATAAAAATAAATATGTAAATTAAAGTTTTAATTTTTTTATGCATATATGGGATGTGAATATAGGATGAAATATATATATATATATATATATATATATATATATATATATATATATATATATATATTATTTATTTATACATTCAGTCGATGACATCACCTTACCTGACTGTGACGTATGAGGGTAGGGGGTGTTACAATTTGTTTAAGATCTATATTTCTTTAGGATGTTCTTTGATGATAAATAAATTGTATTTATAAATAAAATGCCCCTTAACTTTAAGAAAGCAATATCATTTTGCAGTTCTATATTTTCATTGCATAAGAAAAACCTATAGCTTATATGGGTTGCATTAATTATAAATTCTTCTTGGCTTTTGTTTATATTGGTGAAGGGAGCTTTGATTGATGGAGTAGCAGATCCAGCACCAGAGCAATGAGGGGAAAACGACAGAGCAGGTTGCTTGAGTCTCATTGCTTTCAAAGCAAATTGATATATAGTTTTCTTTCTTCCTTTTTTATTTCTCTCAATCTTTGAGGGTATAATTCATGGTAGTTCTAGTATAATATTTGCAAATTATGCTTACTGCACAACGAGTAATTATGCACGATATGTTGTAGAACCAGATACCTAAGTTTTTCGTACAGTGTCAGTAGGCAAGTTTTCACTGACTCTACGTGGCATCCTACAATAGCAATGGGTCTTTTACAGTATGACTTGTTCTAGTTGTCTTTTGAACTCCTGGAATGCGTTATAACACCTTTCCACCGTTGTATGGGGGAGGGAAGTTTGGAAAACCATGTCATGCCTTGTAGTTTATGAGCAATATTGAATAACTGCAACATTTTCCTCTCAGTTTGATCTTTTTGTTTGTGTTATGAATGCCAGTTGGTCCCTGATTGATTCTTGTACTAATTAATGTTGTTTTTCATCGTGCAGATGCAAGGAAGAGTGGAAATATGGACGGGTATGTTGGTTTTCATGCTGCCTTAAGGCATGCCTATAATAGATTTTATAAGGGATCTTGCGAAACAATGCAAACAATTAGTTCGACATCATCTTGATTCAGTTACAAGCCCATATTCTCAGGTTTGTTATAAAAGAATGACCTTCATGATGTGAAATTCATTGACATATATGTTTGTTGCACCTGGTGCCATATCTCTTCAGAAGCGTCAGATGATACTCCAGTCCTGCTTGAATGAGTTCAGAAGTGTTGCTCTTGCTTTCTGATGGCAGCCTAGCCCAGTTCCATAATCATACTATCAGATGTATCCCTGCTTGTGAACATACAAAGCTCTCACGCCAGGCAAGGTCAGGTCAGTGTTGGGCACAGTGGATAAAATAACACAAATAAATGTGAAATAAAATAATCAGCAAAAAAATAACACTGACAATTTAATGTGGTTCACCTTTTAATTTGGGCTACGTCCACGGACAACACTCCGAATATTTTTCTTCCACTAATAAAAATTAATGGGTACAAGAAGAGAGCCTTCCCTAGACACAGGCTAGAGGTAATACAACAATTTTGAGATAAACCCAAAAATAGTGGCATACAAGTGTTTTCCAAAAACAACATAAAATATTTTTCTCACTATTTTTGTCACTCCCTAATTTTTTGGAAATATTCCAAAACTCTAACTCTCTCTTAGATTCTCTCAAATGAATTGAGATTGTTGTAATTCAAATGAAATGATATCTACCTATTTATAGGAAAAATATTCCGTGTGGACACATAACAAAAAAGTCAAAAATATTGGCTGAAGGAATTCAATTTGAAATTGAATTACCACAACTTTTGACTTTTTTATTTTATTTTATATGTGGTAGGACCCACATATGGAGGGACCCACACAAAAAGTTTTCAACATATTCTGCGCCTAACAAATCTCCCCCTCCCGACAATATGGGGGCTCCACCATTCCAACAGCTAATCGACAGTATTCAAAATATAATCTTAGTAGAATTTTCGTTAACATGTCTGATCCATTTTCTTCTGTATGGATCTTCTCAAGCTGTAGTAGCTTCTTCTCCATCACATCTCTGATCCAGTGATATCTCACATCAATATGCTTTGATCTTGAGTGAAATGAGGCGTTCTTTCCAAGATGGATAACACTCTGACTATCACAAAATAATTGATATATGTCTTGCTGCAATCCAAGTTCTTTCAAGAACTTCTTCATCCACAACAACTCTTTACATGCTTCTGTTGCTGCAATAAACTCTGCTTCTGTTGTAGATAGTGCAACGCACTTCTGTAACTTTGATTGCCATGACACAACTCCCCCTACAAAAGTGATCAAGTAACCTGACATTGACTTTCTGGAGTCAACATCACCAGCCATATCTGCATATGTGTATCTAACCAGCACAGGTTTGGTATCTCCAAAATATAAACATATTTTTGAAGTACCTCGAAGATACCTGAAAATCTATTTTACTGCAGTCCAATGTTCATTTCCAGGATTTGAAAGGAATCTGCTCACTACTCCAACTGCATGAGCGATATCAGATCGTGTGCACACCATGACATACATCAAACTTCCAACTGCTGAAGCATATGGAATCTTGTTCATCTCATCCTTCCTTTCGTCTGCAGAAGGGCTCTGTCTAGAACTCAGCTTAAAGTGATTAGCAAGAGGACAACTAACCATTTTAGCTTGGTCCATTTGAAATCTCTGAAGTACTTTCTCAATGTACTTCTCCTGTGACAACCATAATTTCTTGGCATTCCTATCTCTGATAATTTTCATGCCAAAAATCTGCTTTGCTGGCCCCAAGTCTTTCATAGCAAAAGACTTGCTCAACTGCTTTTTCAAGTTGTTAATTCTGGAAACATTCCGACCAACAATCAGCATATCATCCACATAGAGCAGAAGAATAATAAAATCTTCATCAGAGAATTTCTGTACAAAAACACAATGGTCTGAAGTAGTCTTATGGTATCCTTGCTCCCCCATAACAGACTCAAACTTCTTGTACCATTGTCTCGGTGCCTGCTTCAAGCCGTAGAAGCTTTTCTTCAATTTGCAAACATATTCCTCTTTTTCCTTATGTTTGAAACCCTCTGGTTGCTCCATGTATATCTCCTCTTCCAAATCACCATGTAGGAAGGCAGTTTTGACATCCATTTGCTCAACCTCCAGGTTAAGACTTGCTGCTAACCCCAGCACTGTACGGATGGATGTCATTTTCACAACTGGTGAGAAAATTTCATCAAAGTCAATTCCTTTTCTTTGACTGAATCCTTTGATGACCAATCTGGCTTTGAATCTCGGATGGGAACTGTTCTCTTCATGCTTGCTTCTGAACACCCATTTATTTTTCAAAGCTCTCTTGCCTTTTTGCAGTTTCACCAGTTCAAAAGTATTGTTCTCATGCAAGGATTTCATTTCATCTTGCATGGCTTCAATCCATTTTTGTTTGTGCTCATCAGTTATTGCTTTTTCAAAGCTTTCTGGTTCTCCCCCATCAGTGAGTAACACATACTCATTTTCTTGATATCTCGTAGATGGTTGTCTTGTTCTATTGCTCCTTCTCATAGGAACTGGGGAGTGCACAGGTGATGGTTGATGATGAACATCATCATCTTCAGCATCATTTTCTGGATTCTCGATGGGAGTATTATTTTCTTTAGGCAGATCAACATGATCTTCATCCCCAACTTGTATTGGCACCGATATTGGAGGAATCAATTCTAAATCTGTTGAGTCACCATTGGAATCAGGAACACCTTTCTTTGTCCTGACAATATCTTCAATGGTCTCCTTCTCAATGAAAACAGCATCACGGCTTCTGACAAGTTTCTTTTCTATTGGATCATAAAATCTGTAGCCAAACTGATTTCTTCCATAGCCAATAAAAACACACTATCGTGTTTTGACATCGAGCTTGGACCTCTCATCTTTTAGAATATGCACAAAGGCTTTGCAACCAAATACCCGCAGATGATCATAGGAAACATCCTTTCCTAACCACGCTTTCTCTGGAACATCTAGCTTTAGAGGGATACAAAGTGAAAGATTTAACACGTACACAACCGTGAGTAAAGCTTCACCCCAAAAAGTTTTAGGTAACTTTGCATGTGAGAGCAAACATCTGACTCTCTCCATCAAAGTTCTATTCAACCTCTCAGTCAGGCCATTCAACTGCGGTGTTTTTTGAGGCATTGTCTGATGCCGAATACCATGTTCTTTGCAGTAGGCATCAAACGGTCCAATATATTCTCCACCGTTGTCTGTCCGGATGCATTTTAATTTCTTCCCAGTTTGTCTCTCAACTGAGGCATGAAATTCTTTAAAGACATTTAGCACCTGATCTTTTGTCTTTAAAGTATACACCCATGTCTTCCTCGAATGATCATCAATAAAAGTCACAAAGTACTGAGCACCACCTAGTGACTTTGGCATTGGGCCACATAAATCTGAATGAATCAGATCTAACACATTCTTCATTCTGGAAGGAGGGGAACTCTTGAAAGCAACTTTATTTTGCTTTCCTGCTAAACAGTCAGTACATTTCTCCAAATGTACTTCATCCATTCCATGCAACATCTTCCTTTTGACAAGGGTAGTCATCCCTTTCTCACTCATATGGCCGAGTCGTCTATGTCATAATTCAATAGCATTGTCTTTCTCTATAGCACTCACAGTGTCATTGGAGAGCTTTGCATGCATCACATACAAGGTAGCATGCCTTATGCCTCTAGCCACCACCATGGAACCTTTGGTAAGCTTCTATTGGTTATTTGATAAGGTACTGCAGAAACCTGCATCATTGAGTTTTCCTGCAGAGATCAAATTCAGACGAATATCTGGAATATGTCTGACATCTCTCAGGACTAATCTGGTACCATTCACAGTCTCCAGACAAACATCTCCTCTGCCAATAACTTTTGACAGATTATCATTTCCCATCTTCACAGTGCCAAAATCTCCTGCTGTATAAGATGAGAAGAATTTATTCTGAGACGTGGTATGAATGATAGCGCCACTATCAATTACCCAACTGGTCTCATGGGATGTGAAATTGATAGTATCATCACAAACGATATTGAATTCGTTCATGGTATTTGTTATGTCATTATCACTGTTGTCATCTCGTTTTACTTCCTTGCCTTTCTGGTCCTTTTTGAACTTTCGGTAGTATTTCTTGATATGACCCTTCTTTTTGCAGTAATGACATTCAATATTGTCATATTTGTTTGATTTGCCTCTGCTCTTTCCTCTAGACATTTGTTGTCTAGACTGGCTCCTTCCTCTGTAGTTAGTAACCAAAACATCTGATTGTGATGAAGAAAATGAGTTTTGTGATCTCCTTCTCATTTCTTCATTCAGGATACTGCTTTTTACAGACTTCATATTGACTACACCATTAGGTGCAGTGTTGGTTATTGAAATCTTCAAAGTCTCCCATGACTCTGGCAGAGAGCCCAGTACTAGCAGTGCAAATACTTCATCATCCAGCTTTATGCTCATTCTGGATAGCTGGTCCATGATCTCTTGCATCTCATTCAGATGATCTGCTATGGAAGTTCCTTCTTTGTATTTCGACTGCGTCAACTTTGTCAAATAAAATAATTTATTGTTACCTGTCTTTGACGCGTAAAGTTGTTCAAGCTTGTTCCATAACGTTCGAGCATGAGTCTCATTGCAGATGTGGTTGTACACGTTGTCTTCGACAAATTGTCGGATATAACCGCATACCTGCTCGTGCTCAAACTTCCACTCCTCATATGTCTTGCCTTCGGGTTTAGTTATAGTAAACACTGGCAGATGCATTTTCATCACAAATAGGAGATCCTTCATTTTGTTTCTCCATATGTGGTAATTTGTGTCATTTAAGCTGATCATCTTGGTGCCATTTGTCTCCATTTTAAAACAAAATGAGACTCGTTCAGTTGACAGTAAACTAATAAAATCTTTTCTGATGTGGAAGATCAGTCAATACTGCAACCACAGAGCATACTAAGAATTTTATAAGACTGACAGACTGGCTCTGATACCACTTGTTGGTCACAGCGGATAAAATAACACAAATAAATGTGAAATAAAATAATCAGCAAAAAAATAACACTGACAATTTAACGTGATTCACCTTTTAATTTGGGCTACGTCCACGGACAACACTCCGAATATTTTTCTTCCACTAATAAAAATTAATGGGTACAATAAGAGAGTCTTCCCTAGACACAGGCTAGAGGTAATACAACAATTTTGAGATAAACCCAAAAATAGTGGCATACAAGTGTTTTCCAAAAACACCACAAAATATTTTTCTCACTATTTTTGTCACTCCCTAATTTTTTGGAAATATTCCAAAACTCTCTCTCAGATTCTCTCAAATGAATTGAGATTGTTGTAATTCAAATGAAATGATATCTGCCTATTTATAGGAAAAATATTTCATATGAACACATAACAAAAAAGTCAAAAATATTGGCTGAAGGAATTCAATTTAAAATTGAATTACCACAACTTTTTACTTTTTTATTTTATTTTATATATGGTAGGACCCACATGTGGAGGGACTCACACCAAAAGTTTTCAACATATTCTGCGCCTAACAGTCAGGATGTCCCTAGTCCTACTTAGTAATCACTAACCTCTGTATTGGATTCCATTTCATCATCTTATTGTCATTTATTCTTGCAATTGAGTGTACATATTATATTTTCATGATCTCCTTTCATTTGGATATGCCAAATAGGAAAACTGCCTATTTTATGTTTCTGCAGAGTATAGTTTTACTACCTCAGATTCACAGATGACTGTAATCGTTTTTCAACTGCCATTGTTAACTAGCTAGGTAAATTCCTGGGATGTGACGATTTTCATATTGCAGCTCTATTGCATAAACATTATTCTTAGTTAAATGCTTCGAAGTTTTATAATCAAAATATATCGTATTTACCATAATGTTAATATCTCACTGTCTTTAATCAAAACGTTTAATATTATATTTCTCTCAACAATAGAGTAAGATAATAATGCTAGGTAGCCATGTATTTTAGAAACAAAATTTCTTTTTCTTTTTTCAACCATCTACTACTACTTTGAATTTAAACAGATAGGTCCATTAAAAATTAAAACTATTCCTCCTAAATTTTAAAAATATTTCATTAATTCGAGATATCTTACTAAAAATAAGTGATTTTTACCATTCTATTGCAAAATTGAATTTTTATTTTTATTTTTTTGTTTTATGTCTTACGAGAGTGGTATGTGAATTTAATTTGTTGTTTACAAAAGAAAAAAGGACAAAGTTTGAGTGGGACAATGCCTAAATATTCTCTCAACTTTAGTTTGGTTTTGCTGATGATGATTTGACAAATGTTATGGTTTTAATTGGAAGTTTTATTCTCTTAATTGTATTCTCAGAACATATCCTTTGTTTTATGATTCTAAATTGGATTTGATGGGTGGCCAAAAATTTCATAGCAAATGGCTACTTCACCTCCCAATCTCTATAAGGATCCTCATTCTCCACTTATTTTCATTTTCCTTTTATTGAAAATTTTCTCCATTTTTCACTAAATAATTAGACGATAGAATTACACAAGTTGTTTCCTTCTTTCAAAGAGATTTCTTTTCTTTTTAGTTATGATGATTGCCTTCTCAAATGTTCGGTCGAATCCCCATTTTTGTTCCTTCCAATTCAATCGTAAAAATATTTATTTAAATAAATTATATATATCTTCATTGTTAGTATTTTACGAAGAAAACAAATTTCCCCATATGTATCTGTAATTTTTCTTTTTTTTTAAAAAAAAAAAGAAAAAAACATGCACATGCATTGCTCTTTCCTTGACGCCTTCTTCCATGGTACAAAACGTGCAAATTAACAAAAAGAGACAAGGTGACGGTGCTTTTTTATTCAGTTTTTTTCCCTCGCCATTTTTTTAAAGCATGAACATGACTATTTCCACAAATAATTAAGCTATTGTGGAAAAAATAATTATTATTATTCTCTTCATCCCGCTTCAAATATTTATTTTGTAATTTTTTTCATTTTAACTGTTCATTTATAAAATTAAGAAAGTATTTAATGTATATTTTTTCACTTTATCATCATTTATAAAACTCATTTTTTTAGCATTTATAAGAGGCTATCGAGGTAAATTATAATAAAAAATTTTATAAAATTGATGAAATCTAATCTTTTTCTTTTATCAATGTGAAAAAAAAAATAAAGTTTACGTTTAAAATGAATTGGAGAGTCCAGTAAAAACATAACGTTCGAACTTAGATGTATAGTATGTCCAAAAATTAAAACCATATGATAAGAATAAACTATTGAGATTGAAAAAAATGTAGTGTTAGATATTTAGATGGCTAAAATTAAAAAGAAAATCAATAATTTAAATTTAAGAACATATATATATATATATATATATATGTCTAATGTATTAAAAAAAATACTCTTACCATATTCAAACATGATAACAATTTTGACTTTTAATATATAAGCTAGCAAGGAAAAAAAACACAAAAAACAAATAAAGACAAATAAATAAATGCAAATGCCAGCATTATCTTTGTAACTATTCATGAACCTTGCAATATTGGTATTAATTTGTCCCCTACTGTTGTCCCTCACTCGAGGAACCCAATGTGTCTAAACAATATTAACATTAATTTACGTCCTCATCCCTACAAATTAATCATAAATCATATACTAATTTATTAGTACATAGAAAATAAAAGATTAAATTTGTGCAAAGTCCTTAATTTCCTGCTAAAGAATTAGGGCAGAATAGATTATTCTTTGGGGGGGGGGGGGGTGGGGGGTGGGGGAATGGGATTAATTAGTTCAAAATTAGTGATCGCACTATCATGGAAAAAGTATTGCACTTTAGCCTTTGTCTAGCATCATTGCTTCATTAAGACTATTTAATTGTCTTTCTAAATCCTTTTACTATGTCATTTTTCATTTTTTTTTATTTTTTAAGAATTATGTTGGATTCTATATAAACTTCCACATTTTTAAATTGGTAGGGCTAATAAACTATAGGACTGTTCTTTATTAATTTTATTTTCTTTAGTAGAAAACTTTGACTTATATGCATAATGAGGATAATTCATGAAGCATGTGTGTGCGACACTTTTGTTGACTCAAAAGCTATAATTTATGTACCCTAAATCTTAATCATAATAAAACTATGATATAATTACTAGAATATGTTATATTTATTTTGTTTTTAGAATTATATGCGTAAGAAATGAATACAAGTTAAAAATTCAATGAAGATGGTACACATGCAAGAAAAAATTATATGTATGGCTATTTTGGTTTATATCTAATTTGAAGCTCAATTGTAAAAAAATATTTTATTGAAAATCAAAATGCAGATTTATGAATTAGAAAAATGACTTTAAAAGGTTTCTAATTGGGCATTCTAATTTTTCTACTTCCACTATAAGACGAGAAAACAATTAATTTTTAGTTTAATGGTTTCGCCCTATTGGATAATTTTTGAGCTCTAGATCATAAGTACCTCTTAAAAACTCATTTCAAATGTTGGAAAAATTGATATTTTTCAAAAGAAAAGTCTCTTAAATTGCTTATTCAAAATCCATCCAGTTTGATCTTCAATCTTATATATTCTCCTCTTTGGCTCTAGTATTCTTGTGCAATCCATCTTCAAGCATGTGAAGTTCATTTCTTTTTCTATTTTCTAAGTTAGTTTCCAAATTGTGTTTAAAACTTAGTTGTTGGGTATATTAGCATAGGAGTGGCCATGGACTGTGAATCGTAAGTTCACAGCTCAAAATTTTTTTGAATCGGCTTGTTCCGGTTCAAGAATCGATTGTTCAATTGGTTCAATAAATATATTTATTTATTTTAAAAAAATAACTTATAAAACAAAATTTAACTAATAAACAAAAACTTTAAAAAATGTATTTTTGTTAAGTAAGTTTTATCATATGAATGATATCAAAAGTTAAGTGTTCTCCTCCTTTTATAGGAAAATATAGCACAAACTTTTTTATATTTAAAAAATTTGGGATAAATGTACAAAAGTGTGCACTTATCTCACATTGTTAAAATACAAATAAATTGTTATTGGATTTGTATTTATTAATTAAGTTTCATATATATATATATATATATATATATATATATATATATATTAATAAAAGTCAAGTCATAACTGTCAGTTCCAAAAATGGAGAATTGATTTTCTAACGGTTACGGGTTGGTTCAAGCGAGAACTAGCTAGTATTGACTGGTTCCAGTCTAGTTCACGGGATGAATCGGCCTAAGGCCAATCCTATATTAGCATTTTAGGTTCAAAAATTATTCTAGTATTTTCAAATTTTATATTGTAAAAATTTGAGTTTAGATATGAGAGAGTTAACTAGTACTCTAGCATTGTAATTGATTTGATTTCTTGACTTTAAAAATCATTAATTGAGAGAAATTTTGAAGATTATATTTCGAGTAGAAATAGGGAAAGAGTCAGAACTATTATAATTCGAAGTGTGCAAAGCTTTTCCTCCTTATCCCCACTCTAAGTTTATTTTTTAATTTGTTGAAAAACAACTTGATTCTAATTTTTGTGTCCAAAAAGATTTCAAAGGAGTTTTTGCAAAAACTATATAGAGTTGGCTTTATTTATACAAGTCCCGACGCAAGTAAAAATGTGATTTGTTTGTTGGGTTTTTTTTTTGGTGATTGAAATATTTTATTTGATCAAATTTGTATTCAAGTTTGAAAAGAGGTTTTTAAAATATTCCTTATGTGGATACAGAATTCGAGTTAGATTACAGTTAGAATTCCCATGTATTCAAGCAATTTTGAAAAAGAGCTATAAATTCAAAAAAGGTCTTGAGGTACTTTGGAATCTACACTTTGAACATTAGTTTATTCACTTTCATCATGTGATTAGGAATTAAAAGACACATTTCTTGATTCTTAAACTTTACAAGCAATTGAGTTTTTTAATAATTAATTGAGTTTTTGTTCAATTAATTCTCTTAATAATTAATTTTTTAATTACCTCTTTTAAATAATTGTTCATTTAATTTTCTTAATTATCAATTTTTAAACTAATTTCATCTCTTTTTGTAAAACCCTTAAAATATGTTAATGATAGTTAAAAGGAGTAAATTAATTAAATTTACAATTAATCTTTATTTATATTATATTTAGCATTTAATCAATAATAATTGATCCAACAAATTTTTAGTTGAGAACTAAATTAATAGATCAATTATTAAAAGAGTTAATTGAAAGTAATTTTAATTAAATAATAATTAATTCTGCATGTTTGTAAAATTAAAAAAAACAAAATATGCTTTTTTCCACGTAATTATAGATTCAAAATGATTTGTAATTACTAATTTTGTTTAATGTATATGCCTACTATTCTTTTTTTTTCCTTTCCCATTTATGCAAAATGATGAGACTTCAATTTAGTTGTTCTTTTTTTTTTTCTTTTTTTTTTTCTGTTGTAGTACAGTTAAATTAAATCTATAAGTGCATTTATGACTATATGACCGATTGGTTGAGGGATAACAGTTCATTTTTTTAGCAGTTTAATAAACTAAAATTTTAAATGGATTTTTTATAAATTATTTTTTAATTCAATTTTTTTTTTAAAAAAAAAACTAAAATTAGTCAGGTGCGGAAATGATCTTACTTGACTTAATATTAAGTTATGTTTTTCTTATTATTATTTTTTATATTTGGGCTTGACATGACTAAAATATGATAATATATGGACCTTGACAAAATAAAAAGTGGCAGATTTGGAAAAAAAAAATGTCTTCATTAAATTAAAAAAAAAACCTTTTAAAGTTTAATAAAGCAAAATATCAACCCTTATTATAAAATCAAAATTTATATGTTAACCAATCATCATGTCAAGAGCAAGTTTAATATTATATATTAACCAATTCATCACCACCTTAATTTTCGTTTCTTTTCTTTTTTTCAAAAGAACAAAAAAGTATTAAGCATAAAATTTAGGAAAAAACTCAGCAACTGATATACTAAATTAAGATTAATAAGTTGATTTAAACTCTTAAGTTGAGAAATGAGATAATAATAGTCTATTTTTCCTTAATTTGAAATTTCAAGTCCAAACTTTTAATATAAAATATATTTAAAATTTTAGAGAAAGCGATTTATTTCTTTAATAGGTCTGCTAAGACAAAAAAAAAAAGTTTATTTAAATACTCTCGACTGATGATCCCTAATATGTGAGAAAAAAAACTTGAAATAAAAATATTAAAACTAAAAATATTATTAAGAAAAAAAAAATTGAAGACCGTCTCAAAACAATAAGACATATATAAATTATTATTATTTTTAATAGTGATTTTAATTTCCCTCAAATTTCGTGGATGCATACATCTCCCATTGCTTATCAAATTTATTTTTTCTTCTTGAGATGACCATATCAAATAATTAAACTTGAAATTAAAGGAAAAAAGAAAGTCTTGCGTTTGAAGCCAAAAAGAAGTATGGGAAGTGTTACTATTCAATTAATCTATCTTTCAATCACCCACATTGAGGGAAAATTCAAAGTATGAGCCCTACCAACCAAAAATAGAAAATTAAAATAAAAAATTGCTTATTTTCTTTTTGAAACTTGTTTAATAAATGTTACAACATCTAAATAGTCTTCACAGAAAAGCCATAACATCTATAGAATAAAATGTAAAATGAATTATAATACAATAATGATTAAAATTATTCTTAATTAAATCTATAAATTACCAGTTAATCCAAAAACTGATATTCAAACTCTATTATCATTGAAGTAAAGATGTGTATGATTCTTCTCTCGAGCCCACAATTTTTTTCCAAGAAAAAAATATTTAATTTTTTTTATTATTATGTCGAGGTTTTGTCAGATGAATCATGATTAGTATTATCATTTGGTTGAGAGCATCTCGAGGAAAAAAGAAAAAAAAAGTTGCCAATTTGAAACGATTATTATATTATTGAATTATAGCTATTTAGCTCTATAAATTGTTCAAAAAAAAAAAAGGTTGCCAATTAATTTGCCATAGCCAAGGGTTTCTTTTTCTTTCGAACAAGCATTTATCTTATTTTTTTTCAGTCAAAAATTAAGGCATTATTATATTCAGTAAAAGAGGCGAAGTCAAGATTTTTATCCATTTATTTTTTCTTTCTCTATCAGAAAAATAACAATAATATTCAAAGTTCAAACTCTTAAACTATCACTTTTAGAAAAAGAAGACTTACATAATTAAAGTAGGTATACTATGACACGATACTCTTTATTTTCTCACACTGTTTTGATCTTATCCATTATATATATATATATATATATATATATATATATATATATATATATATATAAGTTTATTATTATTATTATTATTATTATTATTATTGTTGTTGTTGTTGTTGTTATGGTGTTATTGATTGTCTTCATTAATTGAGAATAAATTAAATTGTTATTCAACATATTAAAAAAAATTGCAATCCAATTGTTTTTAAGATAAATGTGGAATTCTTTTTTTTTTCAATTAAGTAAACTTATTAATAACTCATATTGCTTTTATAATTAGGTTAAAACTTTAATTCTTTGACTACATGTAGCAAGGATATTGCATTACATTATTTTATTCACTTAATATATAAATAAAATGGCACCCAAAACTTGCCACTAATTAATATAAAGCCAATTAAATTTTTAAAAAATTCGAGTGATTATATTGATATATAGCTGTTCTTTTATTTTATTTTTCTTTGTTTTTCTTTTATCATTCCGGCGGGTGTTTTTTATTAAGTGAAAGTGTTATATAAGAATAAATTTTAATTAACTTTACATTTATATAGTCCTTTAATAGGTTTAATAATCGATTTAGTTGGAAATCACTTATGCGCAGTTGATTAGAGTCTCCAAGCAAATCAAATTTAAATTTTATTCTCCCATTGGTAAATATGTACTTAATAAAAAAGAATCGACTTAATTTGTTAAGCACAAATACTATATATTTTATATATTAAGTGCCGTAATTTAAGCCTATCTTTATTTAATCACTCATGTGATTGTCGAATATCAAATTTGACTTTCACGTTGAGGGATTAATGATTACTCTAATTACTAGAAAGAACAAATTAATTAACGTATAAAATATGATTTGTAGAAACTTAAATTATTTATTTATATTTTGTAGAATTTATTTTTATAGGATGAGAGAATGTTGTTATATCATAAACTCATATTCATATTGCATTATAGACTTTTTTCTTTTACAAAGGTGTGCGTTCTTCTAGAATTATATTTTGATAAACTAATTAATATAAAATATGATTATCAGTTGTAATTTATATATTAATCGTTTAGAAGTTTATCAATTATAACTTACAGTTTTATCATTTTGAATTTATAAATTATAACTTACATATTATCATTTTAAACTTAAGGTATGAAATTAGAAATTTATTATTTAAAAGTTGCAAGTCCATTATTTATAAGTTATAAATTCATTATTTTCAATTTATAAATTTATCAGTTATAATTTACATGTTATTGTTTTGAACTTACAATGTGAATTTAGAAGTTAATTGTTTAAAAGTTACAAGTTTATCATTTATAATTTACAAATTTACTATTTAGAATTTTCAAATTTATCGTTTAAAATATACAGATTAATTGTTTACAACTTACTGTTTTATGACTTGCAAATTTATCGTTTATCTTTGTGAATGAGAAAAAAAAAGAGAAAAATAATAAAAAGAAGAATATGTGGAAGAACAAGAAAAATATAATGAATATCTATTAAAAAACTAATATTATACCAATTGATGGTATATAAAGTATAAGAGAAAAATAATAAAAAGAAGAATACATTAAAGAAAAAAAAAATGATGAATATCTAGCCAAAAAACAGTATTCGTACCAACACATAAAATATTATACATTTACATCCATAATGTGTTTAACACTACCTGTGTATAGGCTCCGGCTGTGTGTGACGGTTTGGCAATAAAGATCAAGTTTTAGTTGACCCACAAAATCAGCAAAATCAAAGTATATATTATTCTCAACCAAAATTGTCATTATTCACTACATAAGAAATACCAAAATTATATATTCCACATTGTTCAACATATTAACCGGGCCGGCCAACCTAAGGTAATTAGTTATTTCTTATTGCTATTATTATTACTATCTTATGCCTTACGGTCTAATTTTATTATAATTAAATCTCATCTCAAAGGAAATAGTAATTAAATCATTAATTAACAAATTCAAAAATATATTAAGAGACATGTTTTTGTGTGTCTAACATTTATAACACGATACAGATATAATCAATTAAAGTATTACGATTAATAAATATATTAAATTTTGTTTGAGTTATTTGATACGAAATATTATTACAATTCGTTTAATATTTAAATTGATATTTTTATTGAGTTTTAGTTGATAATTTTAATATAAAATATAAATTATATGTATTTTTATAATTATTTAACAATGAGATATGATATGATTTAAAGGTATAAAAATGACAAATAGTTTAAAATAATACTATTATATACAATTCGATATATAACATAATGACAAACATATTAAATGTATTTACTTATTTTGATAAATAGATTAAGTGAGAATTGAAAAAATCTAACACAAAAATTAATCGAGCCAGCGTGACACCCCCGAATTGCTGCTAGCTATACATGATGTCATTGGAAATTTCCGTGAAATTTTATACTCTTTCCGTTTTATTTTGAAATCCTTATATAAATTGAAAATAGGTGATCATCATATATTTTATAACATTTCTATTGCAATTTATTTAAACATTATTTTTTAAAATTATAAAAAATATATGTAATTTCAATAAATAAGAGTAAACTATTTTAATTTAAACATTTTAAATAAAATAAAATATAAAATAAATTTCAAAACAAACACTTTTGAAGTGAAACTGTTGGAGTAACACTCCGAATGACTACTAATCATATATAAGATTTTTTTTCTCACAAAAGGTCAGATGAATTTTCCATTTTTTTATATATAAGAAATCTATTTTTTTTATTTTTCTGAATGTCAGATAAATTTCAAGCAATTACTTTTTTATTATCATGTTTTTTCAATTAGTATTCAGTTTAGTGAGCACTAACCAATAAATACAAAAGTTCAATTATATAATTCAGAAAAAATATATATATTGTGGTATCTAAATTTTAAGATTTTGTTACCAAAAATTTATTCAATTGTTTCTCTTAATAATCAATTTTCAATTAATATAGTCATTCAACTTTAAATTTATTTAATAAACTATTATGGATTTGGTGCAAGAGTGTTTCATAAATAGGAAAAAATTTATTCAATTGATTTCCTTAATTATTATTAATTGGATACAAAGCGTTTCAAAACTAAAAACTATATTAGTTCAAAATTAATAATTAAGAGAGCCAATTGAATAAAACACATAGTTAAAAAAATTAATTAAATAAGTTAATTACTGAAATTTATAAAATTTAGTGCCAAAGTATACTTTTTTTAATATAATTTATTAATGAGAGAAGAATTATGAATATGTAGAACATGCATATAGAAATTAATTACAAAGGGACTCTCGTCAACATGCACATAAAAGGTAGCTCTCCTAATTCATGATTTTCCATCACACTAAATTTTATGAAAAGTTCTGAATTATTATTTAATCTCTATATTCCATTAGTATATATTATATGTTATTTATTATTATTATTTTTCTATTTGAATTGGTATAAGGGTAGTAGTCACACTTGTTGAATTAATCTTATTCAAATATAAATATAAATATCAATATTTTGTTACATGACATGGGCTGATCGTCTTGGAGACATTGTTCAATGCAATGGCGAAAGCGATTTAAATATATTTTAAAGAAAATAACATATTTAACATATGCATACACACTTTTCTTGGATTAGTTCCACAGACTCTTACATCAAAATTTAGCAATTGCATATTAGAGATTCTTAATAAAAATGACAAATTAAAAAGAAAAAAAAAACCCTTTAATATTAATTCGAACCCTAAGTTTTAGGGTTTTTTTTTTCAATTCAACCCTTCTGTTTGCATTTCATTCAAAAACTAACGTGAACATGCTGCCAACCACTTTTTTTATCTTTTGATATGAATGTGCTATTGGGACTAACAATTACAAAATTCTCTATTGTTTTAAAATTCTCCACAATACAAACTGTTGTGTTTTTTATATATTATTTAACTTAATTGGTGCAAAGTAAAACAAAACATTTTTGTGAATTTGCAAATGAAGAAAGACTTGAGAGAGGACATAAAGAGAAGAGATCTTACAAGCCAAATGTCCCATTACAAGTTACAAAATTACAATTAGACGAGGGCAAGCAACAATAAAACTAGCCATTATACCTAAAAATAAAAAGTGAAAAAAAAAATTAGTGAAACATGGGGCGAATTTTGACATTGAAGTAGTATCTAAAGCCAAAATGAAAGCAAGCAAGTGGGTCATTCTTAATCAATCATGCATATATAAATATATATCATCTTCAATGTATCTAAGATATATGGTGAAAGATCACATAACAATATAAAATTTTGCTATCAATTTGTCCCTTGAACCTACTTCTGCCTATTTCATCCATTATCCACTTTAGATATTAGATTTTCATCTCTTTTTCATCTCTTTTTCATTTCCTTTTTGTTTTATTTTATTATATATTTTCCCCTTTTAGGTGTGACTTAATTTTCTAGGTTATCAAACTAAAAGTTTCAATATATGATAATCCCGCTATAGAAGTTTCATCTTTCAATTTATTATATATATATATATATATATATATATATATATATATATAGAAGCTAACAACCGAATTACTATAACTCTTTTCATCTTTCATAAATTTTTTTATTGAGGTCATCATAAAAAAAAATTTAAGTTTCTTTTTTTTTTTAATGAAAGAAATACACCAAAAAATACATGAGTAATAGAGTAATTTAAAATTGATATTTAATTACTATCACCAAATTTTTATTTAATTAAATTGTATCACAAAAGATTTATAGAATATATATTTTGGTTGAATAATATATCAAGTTGCTTGATTGATATATAGTATAAGTGAGAGTTGTAATTAGCATATATGCCATCTTATATATTTTATATTGAATGTGCAACTTTCGCAGGGATTATTGCTTGAGGTTTAATCAAAAAGTAATTTTTTTTTCTTGTTCAACTTAAAAACTAATTAATGGCTTTTAAATAGTTAAATGGAGTTTGTTAGGAACTCCACAAACCAGACATAATCATTTTGGCTATGAAAGAATTTGATCCCTTTTTAAGCAGCAGTATTGTCTTATGGAGTTTTGGTCCCCAACCCTTCTTTCCCTACAATTATTTCTTTTTTATTTTTTTAATGAAAATTTTTCCAAAATAGGAATTGGGAATTTGATTCTCTTTTTCATAATTTTGTCAACTACAAAATGAAGAACCTTTATATAATGTGGATATATACCCAACAACATTTTGAAAATTAATTTCTATGATGAAAACTAGAATCTGATCACTGCTTTTAATTGTGCCACACTAATTTCTGGAATAGAACAGATTCACCTATAATAATAATAATAATAATAATAATAATAATAATAATAATAATAATAATAATAATAAATTTCTATCATGAATCATCTCCTCTGCTCATATACATATATATAATTAAATCAATATCATTAGATAAATTAGCCTGGTTAAAACTTTAAATAAGTAATTTGATTATTAGAATTCAAAGTTTATTATTTTACCTCATTATTTGGACTCATTGTAGTATTTATAAAGTTTGAAGGTATAAAGTGAATTAGGAATTAGAATTAACACATGAATACAAATTTTAATAATTAAATTAAAAAAATGACAAAACACAAAAGTCAAATAATGTTTTTTTCTGAAAAAAAAAAACCAATAGCAACCAAGTGATGTCATAGAATTTTAAAAAAGTAGCAATTGTTGGGATTTTTCTAGTAATAGCTCAACTCACTTTCTTTCCTTTCAGAATAGGTGACTTATCTTATCTGCCCTAAAATGTCAGTGGTTGTTGTATAATGAAACCCTAGCAGCTACTTAATTGCAATGCTTCTGCAAATTGTTTTTTTTTTCAACTGTTATTGAAAGATCTTCTCAACCTCAACTCAATGTTTTTTGAAGCATAATTGAGGTATCCTCTTTGGTTTGAATTAAGGCTATTTTTGGTGAGAGAAAATCTTCCAAAAGAAGAGAGAGAGAGAAAAAAAATAGACTTGAGGAAAGAGAAAATCAAGACATTTTCTTTGTTCTTAAGTCAATTAATTGAAATTGGTAGACCCAAAGAAGAAATTTTCTTCTAGTTGCACAATATTTTACTTTTCTGAAACTTAATTGATTTAATAAGACTAGGAAGGTATAAAGAATTACAAAATTATCACTTGATATATTTAAATATAATTGGAATTAATGGAATCACAAATTCCGCACTTATATATAAACAAAATAATTACGAAATCAAAATAAGAATTTATGTTTTGGCATTTTTTTTTCTAGGCACAATTAATCTCTTAACTGTATTTTCTCTTATTTTTTTTCCAAACTCAGAACATAAAGATATATTGAATAAAAAATAATTATCTAAAATAGGAATTTCAATTATCCAAAGGGCTCAGATGGAATTATGAGAATTTTTTTTCTCTTTATTAGAGATCTGGAGTAATTTTATTTTATTTTTTGTTTCTAAGAATATCAAACATTACAACTGATTATATTAAATGGTTATAGAGAAATTTAAAAATAAATAGAAAATTTTTATCTTTTATTTTGAACTTGAATATAATTTTTTTATATTACAATGAATCAATTTTGTTTTTGAACAAACCTATATTTAGCCCAAAAAAATTCATAATTGATAATTGATTGATTTCTTGGCTGTAAGTGTAAGAACGGGGTAATAGGCAAAACCTACTTTGACAGCAGCAACGACTATCCAATTGGGGGAAGGCAACTCCAAATTCTTCTTCGACCCCTATCTTTTTTGAGCGTGAACAACACGCGCTTAAAAGTTCAGCATAATGCCTAATGTCATATAAAATATAGAGAAATATTAAGTGAGAATAATTTTTTCGCTCTTTTTTTATTTTTAAATTTTTCTCTTTTCATCCATCAATAAAAAAAATTGAATATTGAAGAATTTTCTTATCATTTTAAATTATATTCTATCATGTACTTGTATATGTTTGTTACTTTATTTTCTATTTTTTTTTTTCCAATTTAACCTTTAAAAATTCAAAAATAAGTTGCAACTTGATGTTGTTATGACCCAAAAATGAATGCAAATAGAAAATAAGATGCACAAATATGTTGTAATTTTTTAATTAATTAATAACTATTTAATGATAAAATTAAATCCATTCAATAAATTTTTCGGTGTCAAATTTCTAAAATTTTCTGACAAATTAGGTTGAAATCATGGGTGCAATTATGCATGAAAATAACAAAAAATTAAATCATCTTTCTCCGCTAATCAAATCATTCAAAGCTTCCCTTGATTTCCTTTTTTAATATACATTACAAGTAAACGAATCAAGTTACTCGTGAGCTATTCGAACTCGATTCATAAAATACTCGAGTTCGACTTAGAATTAATCGAGTCTAGCTCGAGTAGTTCGTCGAGTCGAGTTCAAGTACCAAAGTATTCAACTCGAGTTGCTCACGAGCTTAATCAAACTTGATTATTTTTTATTTACTAAATTACATTTATACCCTTACTATTTAAATAGCTCTAAAAACCCTATATTTCTTTTGGAGTTCCTAAATCCTAACTCTCTAAAATCGCCTATCTTTCATTAGCTGCCGATAGAACCTAAATTGTCCTCTTCTTTTCTCTGGTGATTAGTCATTAACATCGGTCGTCATTCACTTGAGTTGAGAGGTAATAACAAGACAATGTCCTCTTTTCTTCTGTAAGAATTTCTAGGGTAGCAGATACTTACTTGTTGAGTGTAGATTGTGCATTTTCAATGCTTTAGGTGGAGTCAAATTACTAAAATCTGACTCGATTTCACAGTATGAACACTTTGATTCACTTGTAATTGAATGAAGATGAGGAAATTCCTTTATTGAAAATTTTCGAATTTCAGAAAAAACTTTTTGATAAAAAGTTATGTTTTGTAACTTATGAGAAAAGTTATATCTTTTCAGATATGGGTCTGGACTGGGTCAAGCCCATATGGGCGACCCAATATCACAGAGCCCAACATCCCCCACTCGCCGAAAGTGGACTTGGCTCAATCCAAAAATATCATCTCATATTTCAAACTTAAACAGAGAATCTTTCATACAGGCGAACGGATCGTGCGACCTGAAACACACAAATTGTGGGAGCTCCAATATACAAACCTAATTATAGGCCATATAGGAGACATCAATACAAAGATGTAATTATTTTCAATAATGTGCTTAATTACCTTAAGTACTTTTCTCAATACACTTAATCGAGTATCATTCAATCCCTCATGAATCTATATTCAAATCATTTTTATAATTACTTGTATTCTAAGTTACTTCTTGTTTTATCGAACATAATAACTCCGGCCGATGAATACAAACTGCGAGTGCATAAGTAAAGTACTCTTTCTTTTGCCCTCATATCAATCAGATTTGAATTAACTCGTTTTTCTAATAGTGTTCTATTAAGTCGAATCATTCCATGACTATAGGATACATCGTAAGATAGCCAACATTAATTCATCACATCATGATATAGTCAAAAGTCACAAAGGGTAAAAATTGTTTGAAATCAATTTCTATTATTTCTAGGACTCGCATAGCGAAGAAGCAGAGGTGCATTTTTTCGCTTCCTAATAGGTTGTATAGCACATGCAGTATGAAATGCATGCTATGGTGGAGCAACTCTTTTCTTGTCAAATATGAAAGAGCATATGTCTTGCTCTTAATTCAAAATAAATAAACACCATATGAGTATTAGTCTTTTCGCTCTAAATGCGCCAAACTTGAAACTTTTATTTACACAGTCAATAATGTTAAACAACAAATTTCACACTCGGCTTCTTCTATATAAATACATGAATGGTGGGAAAGTCATTTAAGTTGATTCTTATATATACGAAGAATCTCATCTTAATCCTTATCAAGGTGACCTTAAAAAAAATTAATGAGACTAAGATCGCTCTCACTGCATCTTAGTCATTCACTTAATGCCTTTGCATTTATGGTCTCATCTCTACTCGCTCCATAGTGCAAGAGGCGATTACTCATGTGAGTGAGTCAATCTAAGTCTATAGATATACTTATTTGAATTGTGCTAACTGGTATTTACAATATATTCATATAATTGAAAAATCATTAAACAATTAAATTGAGATACCATTTGTAAAAATCAAGTGATCTAACATAACATATATTGATTACATTCTACATAAGTCTAGAGATTTTACATGTCTTGCAAATGCGTCCCTAGTTATTGGTTTAGTAAATGGATATACTACCATTTTGTTTGTAGAAATGTGTTTCAAAGTCACTTCCCTTTTCGCAATCATGTCTCTAACATAGTGATATCTAATCTGGATATATTTGGTCTCCATAATATCTCAGATCCTTAGCATAAGTTATGCAACCATACTATCACAATGGATTGTCACAGGTTCAGATGCTGACTTGACAATCTCTAAGTGCTGTAAAAATCTTTTTAACTAAACTGCCTTTTTGTATACCTGAGGAACATGCTACATACTTAGCTTCCATCGTCGATAAAGCTATACAAGATTGCTTCTTGCTACTCCATGAAATTGCGCAATCATTAAGTAAGAATGCATATCCAGAGGTCGATTTGCGCTGATGTATGTCACCTCTCCAATTAGTATCAGTATAACCAATTAAGCGCAAATCTTTCCCTTGATAACATAGAACATAGTCTGAAGTTTATTTTAGATATCTCAATATTCTCTTGATTGTCATCCAATGTTTTAGACTTGGATTAGATTGAAATTTGCTTACTAGCCCAATGGCATAACAAATGTCTGGACGTGTGCACATCATTGCATACATCAGACTACCGACAATACTGGAGTAGGGTACTTTAGACATTCGTTCTTTTTCATCTGATGTCTTGGGACACATATCTAGACTAAGGCTCAAATTCCTTTCGACAGAGGTATCCATAGACTTACATTCATGCATATGGTAACACTCTAACATTTTCTTTATATAAGTCTCCAGAGATAAACCCATAAGTCTTTTAGAGCGATCCCTTAGGATCTTAACACCAAGTACATAGCTAGTCTCACCCATATCTTTCATTTCAAAGTTTGATGATAACCACTTTTCTGTAGTATCAATCAACTTTTTATCATTTCCAGCTATTAAAATATCATCGACATGCAAGAACATAATTATAAAACCATTATTAGAACATTTAATATACACGCAATGGTCTTCCTCCATCATCGTAAAACCATCCTTCAATATGGCTTGATGAAACTTGAGGTTCCATTGTCTTGATGCTTTCTTAAGACCGTAAATGGATCTTTTGAGTTTGCAAACTTTGCGCTCTTGTCCTTTGAGTTCAAAACCTCAAGGTTGATCCATATAGATCTCTTCATCTAATTCTCCATTGAGAAAAGCAGTTTTAATGTCCATTTGATATAATTCTAAATCCATTCATGCTACTATAGCCAAAATGAGGCGAACTGATGCAAACCTAACTATAGGTGAGAATGTATCCTCATAGTCAATTCCCTCTTTTTGTGTGTAACCCTTAGCTACTAATCGAGCTTTAAATCTTTCTATTGTCTCATCCACCTTACGTTTTATTTTGAGAATCCATTTGTTCCCAATAGTCTTATGACCAGTTGGTTTCTCAACCAAATCCCATACTTGATTGTATATCATCAAATCTATTTCCTCTTCCATAGCTTTAATCCATTCATTTGCTTTAGAACTAAAGAGAGTTTGTTGTACTATTTTAGGCTCTTCTTCATCTAGAGCAATCATAAAAGCTTCCCTTTCAATCTCAAGTCAATAACGGGGAATCTTGTCATGATTACTACGTCGAGGTTGAGATTGTTCATGTTCTTGCCCTATTGGAACAAAATCTAACATCCTTTCACTCCCACTTGGTTCAGGAGGAGCATTAAATTCTTGATTTGTGAGTGCTAAATCAATTATTCTTGCACTCCCACTAGTTTCAGGATCTTCCATTTCATAAAGTTGGAAATCCTTATTTATCTCACATCTTTTAGGAAAGTCCTGACATCTCGTGACTCAACTTCTATTACTCTTCCATTTGTTTCTTCCCCTAAAAATACATATCATTTGGAGAATTCTAATTATTTTATAAAGATACACTTCTTCCCTTTCGGACCAAGCATTACATATTCATGGAAAGTGTTGTGGATATAAGTTGCGCAACCCCATGGACGCATATTGCTTAAGTCAGGTTTTTCGCTTTTCCACAATTCATATGGGATGGAATGAACAGATTTTGATGTACACGATTTAGAATGTAGGCAGTAGTCATTAATGCATCTCCCCAAAAAGAAATAGGTAAATTAGCTTGCACTATCATTGACCTAACCATGTCTAACAGGGTTCTGTTTCTTCTTTCTGCTACGCCATTTTGTTTCGGAGTAGAAGGAATAGTTAGCTGCCTAGCTATACCCTTATCATCACAATAACTTTTGAATAAATCAGATAGATATTCATGCCCTCGATCAGTTCGTAAAGATTTTATATTCAAATTTAATTGATTTTCAACCAATTTACAATAACGTATGATGCAATTTAATGCTTCAGATTTATGGGAGATTAAATAAATATGACCGTATCTTGTGAAATCATCTATGAAAGTGATGAAATAGTGAGCACCATGTCTTGCTCTAACATTCATTGGGCCACAAATGTCAGAATGTATAAGTTGTAAAGGAAATGTGGCTTTTTTGGTTTTGCCAAATGCTAATCTTGTTGTTTTTCCAGCTAGGCAATGCTCATAAACAGACAAATCTATTTTCTTAACAGATCCTAAAAGACCAGCTTTTGCTAACCTTTTTAAACGATCTTGCCCAATGTATCATAATTTAGCATGTCATTTAGTATCATCATTTAATGAAACATTACTGGAATTTCCAATAAGAAATATAGATAGTTTAATGTCCATAAAAATAGTATTTAGCACTATAAAATCATTCAACATATATCCAGAACCATAAAAAATTTTTTTGTCCAAAAGTATTTTAACACAACCATCTTCAAAAATAATTTTGAAGCCAAGTCCAAGAAGAACAATAATAGAAACTAAATTTTATCAAACATCAGGAGCATAAAACACATCATAGAGATAAAGCGTGCGACCTCCCTGCAGCTCTAGCTTGCAGGTACCGATCCTAAGCACTTCAACTGAAACATTATTCCCCATATAGATTTTTTTACTCCCCTTTGGAATTCGACAAAATTCCACAAAGGCAGATCGGTCCCTTGCTATGTGGTCTGTTGCTACTGAGTCTACAGTCCAATAAAAAACAGTTTCAGCTAACATCAAGAAACTACTAACATAAAAATCTAAGGGACTAATTTGGTCAAACAGTACCTTTGGCTCAGTGCAATCACGAGCAAAATGACCAGACTTTCCACAGTTGAAACAATTCATGTTTTTGTCTTTCTTTCCGGCACGTTTCCCATACTTGTGCTTATTTCCGCTAAATTTGGTCTTATTTCCTCCATTGCCTTATCATTTGCCCTTACCTTTCCATTTCTTTTTCCCAGAGCCTGAAGCCCCTTTGCTTATAGACTCAGTCATATAAGTCTCTCCTTCAGGCTTATCAGTGAGAAGACGATCCTCCTCTAGCTTAACATGTCAGGCAACATCATTAAAAAAATTTATATTTTCATTATGGGTAAGGTTGACATGCATGTGTTCCCAGGCTTTTGGAAGAGAGCGAATCACAGCTTGGACTTGTTGCTCGTCAGTCATCTCATGGCCAGTACCTTTCAGTTCACTTATCATGTTAGACATGACAGTAAGGTGTTGCCTCATTGTATGATTATAATTTTTCTTATAGGCATCAAATTTTAGAGTTAACTGACGTAGCATTATTGTTGAGGTTCCACCAAACTAAACCTTAACAGCAACCCAAACTGCTTGGGCTGAGCGGTGCTTTTCAAAGCGTAACATCAAGTCATTTCTCATGCTGCTCAGCATCAATATGCGAGCAACTCTGTCCTTGCACTTATATGATTAATATGCTTTCATATCCCGCCTATGTTGAGTAGTATTTTCATGCTCAGACTCAGCCATTGGTTGTGTTATTGTTTCTAGCATATCTTGCTCTTCTAGGAAATACCGAATTTTACGATGTCAAATGTCATAGTTTTTATCATTTAGCTTATTTCCTTAATTCAAATCAGCAATAATGTTTTTTGTTGCAGTCATTTCAACTATTTAGAAATAATGATCATAATTAGGATTAACACAATTCAATATTACTTTTATCAATTTCAAGTCACAATGCTTTAAATTAATCAATAATAACCTAACACAAGCAGTAAAAACAAAAAAAAAATTCTATATACATCTCAATTAATTCCTACTGACATAGTTCAGTTATCATTGTTTAATTTAAACATGCGTCAATTAACTTTATATTAGATGAGATTCATTAATATACCAATCTAATATTCCCACAATACATTCATCATATAATGTAATACAACAACAATAATATATATGTATTAAAATAAGATAAACATCCATTACATGTCCAAAAAAATTAACATATTGTCACACATAAAAATAAATATTTTCTAATATTGAGTTTAATTCATTTATCATCTGGTTGAACCTGTGGTTCTCTCTCAACAAATTCTCTTTTTACCAGTTTATCAAACATTTTTTTTATCTATAAGAAACTATTCATCGATTTACTAGATCGCCTAATACTATCTTGTATTCGGTGTTCCAGTTCCCGATTCAAATCTTTTTTAAGATTTTCATAAGTTAAGTGACTTAATCTTTCTTTAAGCTTTTTCATTTCCTCTTCCCATGAATTGGGTAAGAAATAAAGAACTATAAATATCTGTTGTTCCACAGCTAAGTCATAGTCTTCACTAAACATAATATAGAAAGTCCACATTTTATGGAACATCTCATCAATATGCTTCTCAAGAGAATGTTTCAGATCTTTCTTATATACACATAATCGCTCCAAAGTGCGAATCATCAAATTCCTCACTTATATTGGAATACATTAAACCAACATTAGACACCATTAAATATGATGTATGTTATGTGACACCAAAAAAATACACATATATATATTTTGTAGTAATTATGTTCCAATTTACATATTTTTCTCCAAATTCTTCATCAAAACAGTCATAATTTTTTTTTGAAAAATATCCATTAAATTGAAAATTAAATTTTAAGAATTGTAAAAAAAATTGGACCAAAAATACTTGTTCAAGCGCTCCCACCAGCCAAACGAAATTTTTCCATGTGCTCCATGCGCTGCCACGTGTACCTTTCCACGACATCGCCATGTCATCATTTTGTGGACCAACTCGAGGAATCCACGTGGCCAAACATGCCACGTGTCATGGACACATGGCATGAAACATAGCAAAAACTGTCAGCAACCACTCCATGCCAACCGCTGAGGTGTGACGCGCTAGGTGGTGCGTGTACTACACCCGCCTCTTTCCGGAGGTTGTTTTGTATCGGTTTTTCAAATTTTACACATTTTTTTACGGTTTTAAAATCACTATGACCATTTTTATTCTATTTTAACATCATTTTAGCCGTGTTTGAACAACACATACACGATTCGAGAGTGAATATCGTTTTAATGACAATTTTCAAAAAAAATATACTCAGAAACTTTGAAAAATCATAAAAATTCAACCACTTATCAGAAAATTATGCAAAAATATTCGTTAGAAAGCTTGTGATGAGGGATTTCCAAAGATACCAAATTTAAACTATGAAACTGAAGAATTAATTTTACAAAAATTGAAAATTTTTTGAATTTTCATAGTTAATTTCTCAAAAATCATTACAATTACAATTTTAAGTACAAAAACGCACAAAATGGGCTCTGATACCAATGTAGAAATTTCTAGGGCAACAGATACTTACTTGTTAAGCGTAGATCGTACATTTTCAATGTTTTAGATGGAGTCAAATTATTAGAACCTGACTCTATGCCACAGTACAAACGTTTTGATTCACTTGTGATTGAATGGAAATGAAGAAATTCCTTTATTGAGAATTTCTGAATTTCAAAGAAAACTTTTTGATAAAAAGTTACGTTTTGTAACTTATGAGAAAAGTTATATCCTTTCTTTCTAAAAGTTATATTTTTCCATAACTTTATATATAAAAATATATGAGTATGGACTGGATCAAGCCCACATGAGTGACCCAATACCACAAAGACCAACATCACCAGATAAGACTACACTTACAAGCCCTTCTATAGAATTAACTTTTATAAAATATCCCATGGAGACTAATTCAAAACTAATAAATGAAGTCACATACTATTATTGATGATAAGTCTTTTGAAGGGATTGAAGTGGCTATATAGTACTTCTATTAAATTTTATAGCAATTTAATCCTAGATTTAATTTCTGAGTTAGTAAATTTTGGTAGGATGTTTCCAGAAGGAAATCATAATTATGAGGAAATAATTAGGCATTTATATAGTGGCTTTGTGTGAGGAACTTGATTAACTTCATGTTGAATATGAGAGAATGATATTTGAATTTAGGTTGATTGGAAACCAATCGAACCTAACATATTCCAAATAAATGTACATAAAGTGTCTAATATTTTTTGTCACTTGATAGTGAGGGATGCCATTCACCACTGGTGAGTCACCAATTACCAGCGACTTGTTGTATAGCTAAATTACAAACTAAAACATATATATTTTGTAGCTTTGCTTTGCAACTTTGATTTTCATTGTTTTAAAAGTAATTTCTCTTTTGAAAAGAGTTTTGACTTTCCTTCACTTATGAAATCCAAAATATTAAAAATGCTTTTAATGTTATTTTTGCATAAAATTTTGCAAACTATTGAGAATATTCTTTTGGGTGGCAACAGTTAGTCAGCAAAATATTGAATAATATATTTATTAGGTACATTTTTTAAAAGCTAAATATTTGTTAGTTTCATTTAACTCAGCCAATGGTGCAATGCATTATTTGAAATTTTTGGTAAGTTCTCTTGCAAGGTTGGGATAATGGGAAAATATACAAGACATTGTTATTGGCAAGGATAATGGGGAAATGAATAAGGAACAATATTTTTTGCTCAATATCAACTTAATTATTAGCACCCACATCAAAAATAAAATCAAAATTCCACTAATTAATTTGCAAACTTTAGCTTTCAAAGTGGACAAATGAAACACACATATTTCATCCCTCAATCCTTTAAAAATAACTAAACCATAACAAATCTATTTCTTTTTTTATTTTCTTCCTATTTGAATATGTTTGTTTATTAGTCTGTGGAGTTTTTTTTTGAGACCACTCTCCCTACTTTACATATTCAACTCATTGGTATGCCTGCATAAACATTAAAAATATTACATATAAGCATGCATTGATCATGATTTCTATGTTTTCTTTTCATTTTGTGTGTGTATTTTTTTATTTGCTATTGTGCGGGTCTTCCATTTTATAAGTTATTGTATTTGAGATGATAAAATTTGATGTCATATTTCTAATGAACCTATTTGTTGCTGATTTTTCAAAGTATGACATCTCCATTTGATGAGTCATCTCATTTACCACTAATGAATTCTTCTGGCAGTCAAATTGTGGTTGATGCTTCTATTAAAGAAAAAGATGAAGAGGAAGAGAGTTATCAATTTCAAAAGAAGAAGAGAGCAAAGACTTCAACTATTTGGAATGAGTTCAAAGAAATAACTCTTCCTGATGATAATAAGAAAACCGAATACAATCATTGCAAAATAAAACTCGCAATTCTTTCAAGTAAGAGTACAACTCACTTTTCAAGGCATTTGAATAGTTGTCTACAAAGGAAGTTTTCCTTAAGCAACAACAAATAATTAATTTTCAACCAGTTTCTTCAAGTGATGCTCCAATCGTTACACTAGCTCTTATAGATGGAAAGTTTGATATGAGCAAGAGGACAGAAGCAACTACACATTGGATATTGATTTATGAGCATCCTTTTACCATTATGGAGGAAGAAGGGTTCAATATGATGCAAAAACAGAGAATGTTAGAATGGAAAAAAATTTCTTGAAACACCACTAAAAATGATTGTGTGACAGTTTATTATTTGGAGAAGAAGAAATTGAAAGCAATATTGAAGAATGTCAACAATATTAGTGTGGCAATAGATATGTGGAAGTCCACAAATCAAAAAATTGAATATATGGTCATCACTGCTCATTTTGTAGATTATAATTGGAAATTGCATAAACGTGTTATCAAATTTGTGCATTTACCTCCTCATCTTTATGGAATTAGCATTGCTGATAATATTTACAAATGCTTTAAAGAATGGAGGATTGAGAACAAGGTGCACACGATCACAATTGACAATACTTCAAAGAATGATGTAGCTATAAAAAATCTAAAGGATACATTCTCTAGAAATAAGAAATTTCTTTGTGGCGGAAAATTGTTTTATGTTCGATGCACAACACATATTTTAAACTTTGTAGTTTAAAATGGACTTTTTCAGATTAAGGAAATTATTGAAGATATTCGTATTTTATCAATCAATAAAAAAGGAGACTTAAGTTGTTTGTAGAAATTGTACAACAATTGCAATTGCCTCGGAGAAAACTTATTCTTGATTGCAAAACAAGGCAGAATTCAACTTTTTTAATATTTTCAACTACAATTAAGTTCAAAGAAGTGTTCCCAAGATTTCAAAAATGTGAGTCGAGTTATTATTGTTGTCCAAGTGCTAAGGATTGGTTGAAGACAGATAAAGTTTGTGAAATTTTTGAGGTATTTAATTCAGCCATAAACATTATTTTGGGGAGTAACTATCCAATTTCGAACTTATTTTTGAATGAAATTTATTGTGTAAAATTTGTGTTGGATAAGAAACAACTAGAAATCAAAATTGAAGATTACTTTATGTACAAAATGATTGGGGCTATAAAGACTAAATTTGACAAGTATTGAGGTGAGTGTAATTTATTGATGACTATTGCTGCAATTTTGGATCCTAGATGCAAAATGAGAGTTGTTGAATTTTGCTTTCTAAAAACTTATCCTTAAAGATTAGCAAAAATAACATTGATAAGATTCGAGATGCTTTATATGAGTTGTTTGGTGAATATGTGGCTGAATTTCAATCATGTAATGATGAACTAAGTAATGAAACCTAAATTAGTCATGGAGTAGAAGTTGATAGTGTACAATTTTCATCTTCAGGTTGGTCAAAATTTACTAAGTTTGTGAAAATAATTGAAATAGCTCAACCTTTAAATTTTGATTTAGACAACTATTTAAAAGAGGGGTGCTTTATTTGTGGAGATCCAAACTCATTTGATGCTTTAAAATGGTAGAAAGTGAACACTTTGAAGTATCACATCTTGTTTAAGATAGTTTGTGATATACTTGTTATTCCTATCACAAATGTTGTCTCTAAAGCTATTTTTAGTGTTGGTGGTAGGGTCATTGATGCATATTGTGCTTCATTATCTGCTAAAACAGTGCAAGTTCTTTTTTGTGGAAGTGATTGTTGTTGCAATTTTCATGGAATCATAAAGAAGAATAAAGCAAGTCAATTCTTTTGCAGTTTACTTAATTTATGTTCACATAATTTTTTGTTTGATAATATATAATATACTAAATCATTTGTTGAATAATTTGTTTAGGAGAAGAAACTCTTAGAGATTATCCTTCCCATTAATGCGTAAATTATGTAAGTACCTATATTTGGTCATAATGATAAATTATAAGTTTTATTTGTTGATGTTGCATAAATGTTATGGAATTATGTACTTAACAACTAATTTTATTACTATATAGGATTTGTTATTATTGTGTATCTACTGTGTTGAGTGGAAAAAATTCATAATGGAAGACAACAAAACTACATACTTAGGTGATGTTACAAACTCAAGCTTCTGTATTAGTTAATTTGCTACTTTGTGTTTAATGCTACCAAACTAATTCAATCTTCTTAACTACAAAAACATTCAAATCTCAAAACATTGAGCTTGTTGGTTCCCTTGCTCTAGTTATTTGCATTGTAGAAAACTATTTTTATTGTTCCAACTTTTTATAAGTCTTCTTATGACTTTATGTATAGTTGGGGTTATGTTGTATTGTTCTTGAAAGTAAACTATTATGGAGATGTTATTCATTTTGTTTGGGATGTGATTTGATTTAAAAAGTTTAATAGGTTGTGGGTATCAGGATGATTAGTTAATGTTGTCTTTTTTAATGGCCATGAGTTTGTTTCATGTATGGTTGTACTTAGTTAAATATGATGTGCACAGATTGTCAAATGTTATGAGAATAATGACTTCACATCTATATAATTTGTATATATTTTGTTATGATTTTCACATTTACACAGATTTGTATACATATTTATATAATCTTCACATTTATAAGTAGATTTTTTTCATTTAACAACTTTGATTTTTTTTTTTTTTGCAGGTGCTAGGAGGATGATTATGTTGAAATTGGTGTTATTAAAATTATCAAAAGCTATGGATTTGGAAGAGACAAACCACCAAAATATTATTTATTTTATGGATGTTATTCTGATTGTTTCATTTTATTATGGATATTATTTTATTTGTAAATTTTTTTTAATGGACAATTTATTGTTATTAAGTTTAAATTTATTTGAACTTAATCGAGTGGATTTCAAGTCAAATTAAGTATAACTATTTATTAATTTTTAGTTAATTCGAGTTCAAATAACTTGAATATTTTTTGAGTTGAATTTTAAACAATGAAAAAAATTGATCAAATTCGAATCGAGTTCGATCATTGAGTATTTTAATCAAGTCGAGCTCGAGTCTGATCTTGTATTGACTCAATTTGATTCAATTATACTTTTAATTACAAGTATCCTCACATGTTTTACTGTATAAAACTAATCATGTTTAGAAAGTAGTTACAATTAAATTTTTTTGCTCCTCTCTCCCCAATGAATGCATTTAGTGGGAATTGAACTCAAGAGCTCTTACTTACAAAATCTCATATTTCACTTGCTCTCCTAAATTTTTCTTTATCTTAAAAAATGTCACTCTTATTGCAGAACTCGGAGATGGGACAACAAGCCCTTGGAGATCATCAGCGACCCAATCTACAACCATGATGTCATCGCAAATGAGCAAAACAGATTCCTTAACGACATTTGATGTGACTAGGATGAACGGAGTAGGCGTTGATGTTTTCTTTGCAGAAGTAGCGGTCGTGGAACATGTGAGTGAAGGGGATCAAATAAGATTTGAAGCAGTAAAGCAGAGCAGTGGCCAGGTGAAGAACGAAATCGAGAGATGAGGTCATTGAGGGAAGAGACCATGAAGTTGACCTTTCTGGGGTCAGTATTCTCTTTGACTTTAAAGAGGACCAATGTGTTTGACAGTGTGGGTGGCACCTGTTGCTATTCTGATTAAAGATTTGTAGAGTGAGGATTGAGATTGAGAGTATGGCTTAAAGGTGGAAAAGGAATGGAACATGAGGTGGTGTTTGGAAGATGAGAAAGTGAGGAAAAATGAAGAAGACAATAATGAGCATATCCAAACATTAAATTTTCTTTCTTTATTTTTTTTTTTTTTGCTTGCCACCCATTTTGAGAGCTTTTTTCTTGGATTTAAAAGCTTGTTTAGATCTCTTCTCCTTGGAATAATCTCTATGTAACATTTAGCTCCCACATTATCTTTCTGAATTGTATTTTTTTTTTCATGCCAAATCCCTAAAAGAAGGGATGTTCTTGATGAAAAAGATTACCCGCCCCTTGTAGTTTAGGTTAAATTTATTTTTTAATTTTTCTAACGATTTAAAAAATATGTTAAATGATATATATCACGTGGATCCACTTGGACAAATTTATGCCACATGTCAAAATTTTTATTGGTCACTAATTACACATCATCACGTCTATATCCACGCGCTATCCATTTTTTTTTGTTCTTCGTCTGACAGGTGACACCATATAATTTATTTTTGAATTTTAAAGGCTAAATTGGACCAAAAACAATATTTAAGCCAAAATACAATGAAGGAAAAAAAATACATTTTGATTTATGAATTTTGGGAATTTAAGTAATTAAGCAATTCAATTGAAAATTTATTTAATTAATAATTTTTAAAGAAATTTAGCCCATTATAAAAATTTATTTAATTATTTTTTTATTATATTTTAAGTGCTCTATAGATAAAATTAATTTATTGATTTTTTAATTTATTATTATTAGATATTACATATTTTATAAATACAAATTAAATTAGTTAAAAAATAATTAAAAGGATAAATAAAATAAATTTAGTAATTAAAAAAATTAATAATTGATGAAATCATAATTGAAAAAATTTTTGGTAAAAAATTTTGATTTTTTTAATTATATAAATTGATGAAGTTTGAGAACCAAAATATGTTGTATTTTTTTTTTCTTTAATATAATGAATGAATGAACGGCAATGGGATGGTTGTATCTGATCAAATGTCACCTTCCCCTCCAATCCCATCACATAAGAGTCCTTCTGCCCAGGGCTCTGAAATCAATGCCACACAATATATATATATATATATATACACACACACAGAGATTTATATCTCTTTCTTATATTTATATAAATCTTTGATTCCTAAAGACTTAGCCACAGATGCTTTTGCCTAAAAAATTCCAAAATATTAGAGCCAATGCCCTTACCTTCTTCTTCATCCTAAAAACAATTGTGTTGCATTTTCTCTCCCTAACCCATCAACCCCCTAACCCTCCAACAAAAAAAACATACCCAAATTTAATGTAGAGAGAGAATAATCAAACCATAGACCTTGAAAAAAATAGAGAGAGAAACAAAGAAAGAAAGAAAACAGTAGATATATTTGCTTTTGTGGCACAAGTACAACAACATAAAAACAAAAGCAAATAATAAGCAAAGAGAAAAGAAAGACCTTTTTTCTTCTTCCTCAAAAAGCCTTGTTTTCCACTCCATTGTTCTCCAACCGAAACCCAAGAAAGTTTTGATTTTTGTTGAAGAGGGCTCAAGATTCAGGAATCAGTAGAACCAAGAATGGAAACTACAACAAGAATTCAAGAAAACAAGAATCGGTCTCCATTAAACTCCCCACATAGCAATGGAAGCAACAATGGTGTCCAATTTCACACTCCACCACACACACCTATACCCATATCCAGATCTGATACTAATCCTTACCCAACAACCTTTGTTCAAGCAGACACTTCTACTTTCAAACAAGTCGTCCAAATGCTTACTGGTTCCACTGAATCTGCTAAACAAGCTTCTAATTCTTCTTCTTCTCCTTCTTCCTCCTCTTCTCTAAAAATCCCTCAAGATCCGCTACTAACACCTCCATCTACAAGAAACTTCACTATCCCTCCCATCAAAAGTACCCCCAAGAAACAACAACAGAACAGCTTCAAACTCTACGAAAGGAGGAACAGTAACCTTAAAAACAGTCTCATGATCAACACTCTGTTACCCAGCTTTGGCAATAATATGAACTCAGTCACTGGGTTTTCTCCTAGAAATAAGACTGAGATATTGTCTCCTAGCTTGCTTGATTTCCCCAAATTGACACTTAGCCCAGTTACTCCATTGAATGAAGACCCTTTTAATAAGAGCTCGCCTTCTTTGGGGAATTCATCATCATCTGAGGAGGAAAGAGCAATTGCAGAGAAAGGATTTTATTTGCATCCATCCCCTATTTCTACTCCTAGAGATTCAGAGCCACAATTGCTGCCTCTTTTTCCTGTTACTTCACCAAAGGTTTCAGGTTCTTGATTTTTCTTGATATGATGATCAAGATTGGAATTTAAAGAAAAAGGATTATGAATATTTCATGGGTTTTTCATGGTTTTCAAGGATCAAGAGGTAGAGATCCATTCATCTTTGGTTTTAATTGTACAATTTGATCTCTCTTTTCATATATATATATATATATATATATATATATATATATATGTAAAGTATTTTGTTTAGCTTCTTTCTTTCTTGCTTGCTTTCTTGCTTCTTTTCCTTTTTCTTCTTCTTTTTATGTATGTTTTTCTTTTCTTTTTTCTTCATTATCATATAAATGAGGAATATTATTATGACTATGAGATAAAAAAAAATTATTAAGGGAGAATTTTCATTTTGAGGCTTTTATACATCCAAATGGAAATGAATATGTTTTTATGGACTGATTTTAGTTTATGAATTTATGGGCAGTATAATCTCCTTCTCCTCCATCTCTCTCTTATTTGAACAGTAAAATATGAATTTAATTAATTAGTTTTACCAATATATGATTGCACTATAAACAAATTTTCAAGTTTTGTGGTCAATCATGGCAGTAGCAGACCCCATGAAGGTTATGTTATATAACAAACAGGAGACATTGATATTAATCGCAAATTTGAAAATTCAACTATTGCTAGGATGACTTGTGTTTATTTTTTTTCAATTTTTTTTTCCAATTATGTAATTATTACTTCCTCAAAGTCAAGTTCTAGTTTTGGAATGTTAATTCAATTGAGCTCTCAAAGAAAGTGAACATTTTACCATCTTTTGTTTGACTCCTAATAAATAGTAAAATTCTCTCATTTAGTCAATTCATGAACAAAATTATAAACCAAATTTGGTCAAGTATTTTTCACAGTGCTTCCTTTCTTTCTTTATTTTTTTCCTTCTTTCCTTTTGCTGTGAATGATATAGTTAATGATCTTTTTCTGCGTTCTGATGGCTGCTCTGGAAGTTTTTGCTGACTGAATCTTTTTTTTTTCTTTGATAAATGCTGGCTGAATCTTTGATATAAAGATATTCTTGCAGTGAGTGATCAGAATCTTGATTGCCCATCTTAAGTGTTATTAAATTTTTGGGTATGTAATACTATGTTTAAAGTTATTTAAAAAGAATTGCATGAGCAAAAAATCTAAAATGGCCCATCCTCCCTTTGTTTCTTTCAAGAAGGAAGTGTAGTAATATATATACACACATCCAATCATGTAAAGAAGTCATACTTTTCTCACTCTCTCTCTCTTTTCTTTTTTTGAAAGAATAATATGTTATTACTTTAATTTTATGAATTTATGTAATTAATAAATACTTAAATTTATTTAATTGATTTGCTTAATTATTAATTTTGAATTAATTTAGCTTCTTCATTAAAAATTAATTTGTTAATTTAATTATCAATGATTGGATATTGTTCTTGGCTAAATGGACTCGTCTATTAATAAATTTATGTATCAATTCAATTGCAACCTATTATATATTCAAAATGATTACTGTGCATATATGGCATATAGTAATTTGATTGGTCTATAAATTTATTTAAAGACTTTATCTAAATAAGTAATTTTGATAATTGATTAGATATTCAATGTTTCAAAAGTAGAAAAAATTGTTGAATTTTTTATTCCTTTTAATTATCATTAATTAGATTCTCTAAAAATAAATTATCATTCATTAGATGCTAATTAAGGGTTTAATAAAGATAAACTATATTAAATTAAAATTAATAATTAAAAGAGTCAATGGAAAAAAATTTGATAGTTAAGAGAGTCAAATAAATAAATTTCAGTTGAGAGTAAATTGTATAAATTCATACAATTTTAAAACCAAAATTTTGATCTGTTTTCTTCCTTTATTATTTATACCTAGAGTTTCTGATTATATTTGAACTCATAATCTCCGTATCCTATTAATATATAATCAAAACATGCAGATTTTCTCATTTATAATTCGGTTTCGTGCTCATGGTGGGTATAGCATTTTCCTATGACTCAGACAAGACTAATTCTTATGAAACAAAATACATGAATGAACCTAAAAAGGTATGGATGAATTAATACGAAACTCCTTAAATTTTATTAGAGATTTCAAATTCAAACCATAAATAAACAATTACCTTAAAAACTCCGAATGAAGTGTTTTACCGCCCTTCAAAATCCAATCCGACATGAATATAATTAGTAAAATGAGAATAATTATAGTTTTATGAAAAAAAAAACATGAATAACTAAGAAGAAATATAGAGGAAGGAGAAAGAATGGTGCTTTTGTTAAGATGATGAATATAAACGAAGTTTTTAAAAAAATAGAAAAAAAAGAGTATATGATGAAAGATAAATAAAAATTATTAGAAGTATGCAAAGAAAATTAAAATCTTTCTTTTTTTTAAAAAAAAATATTTTATTCTAATATATATATATATATATATATATATATATATATATATATATATATTTCACTTTGTCAATGTGTTAGCTTCATGTCATTTTTTTTATTATCTTTTTTTTAAGTGACACATATTTTTAATTTTTTATGTGAATCTCATAGTATTAAAATAAAAGTATATAATATTTAAAAGATAAAAAAAAATTAAATAATAAGAAAAAATATATTTAACATTTCTCCCTGATTAGTTAATGAACTATACAAAAGAACCACCAATATACACTTGCTTGATAAGTGTATTTTTCTATATTTAGACTAATAAAAATAGTAATATTAAGATGGGTTAAAAATATAGATATATAATTATATATCAAAGAAAAGTAGACAGGAAAAATTATATTACTAAATATTCAAAGTCTAAAATATATATGGTAGATCATATCCACGTTCTATGCAAAAACAGATTGATTGAGAGTTGTGTTATATATATATGATTTTTATATGATGCAATTCAAATAACAATAAACGCCACCAAACATGAAAAAATTATAATTCGATTTATGTATAAGTACTTAAGATAATTGAAATAATGTGCAACTAAGGGCTTATTTGCTTTAGCGTGGCAATTATTAGTCAATGTAGCGATATCAATAGGCTCAACTGATTGAAATTAGCATTTAATTATATGGTAACTGGGGAATCGAAAACTAATTAACTTCTAATTTACGAAATAATTAATATTAAAGATATATTTATATTATAATATATTATATATTTATATTACATTATACATATATGTACTATATTTATTTTATTATTTATATTATATAATTGACTAAACTAAATAGACAAAATATATGTTCTTCTATCTAACAATTAGTTATAAGAATATAAAACTACACAAAATATATAAATTTTAAAATTCTGTATATATATATATATATTCTTACTTATCAATTTTAATATTCTTAATTTTAATTGTATATTATATTTTTTAATTATTATAGATTGATATAAATGTAAATAAAAATATGCATAGTTATTTTATATATTAAATAATTTAAATCTATGCTAACTTTTTCATAAAATTTTCAGTTATTTAGAGAAAATTAAAATAATTATCATTTTCAACGGATAACTTCTATTTTAATTTTACCAAACTCCTCTTTTTAGCGAGCAAGTGTTTAACTATCAATTGCTAATTTTCAGAAATTAAATTAAATATGCACTAAATGTAAAATTTATATCATGTTATCCAATAATCAAACTAAACAGCTTAAAATTTAATTTAAAATAATATTTCTTGGGGATCTATGTATGTGAAAGTACTATTTTCTATAAATCTTATCATTTGTAATTAAGAAGATAATAACAAGTGATTGACTTAATTTGATAAGGTGGTGAGGCCCTTTAGGAGTGGGTTTTACTTTTAGGGTTAAAAAGTCCCACCCATATTATACTATACCTATAAGATTCTCTTCCTCAATGCTTTCTTGCAAACAAGGGGAATTAATTATTCAAACAGAGTATAAATTTCCATGCCTATTGAATACTGAATAGGGCTTCACAATGATGTAAGTTTCACTTAGTGACAACCAATAGACAAAAAATGATTGTAAATGCTGTAAATATTACTTTCAAAGGCTCATAAAATTTTGAATTAGTCATAATCTAATTTAATTAAAATTTGTGGGTCTAGTGGTAGGACCTTCATGAATATCATAATATTATATTATATGCTTCTAATCACTTTTAAAATATCTATCAAAGTGATCAGAATAATAATAATTAGCAGTAATAATTAGACAGACCAAAGAAAAGAATTTGGCCTAAAAATGTCAACAATGGGATCTTTTCCCAATTACTAATGATGGGTTCCTTTGATATAGTAGAAAACAAAGCGCTTTATATCTTCAAAAATCCTTTAAAATTAATTACTAATGGCCATTTTGACATTCTGAAAATTCAAGTGCTTTGTGCTCTCTATCTTGATGATTGAAGTACAGTTGAATCTGATATAATCCAATTTGGACAATTATCAACTTTTGATTTAATTCTAAAAACAAAATCCTATTGATTTAGTGCTGTTTCTTGACATGATTAATTTCCTTTTATCTTTTTGAATCTCTGGAGTTTTTTTTTCTCTTTCAATTACTCTTAGACTATACATATAGTTTGAACCAACAAATTTTGAATCGAAAATATTAGAGTATTTTCATTATTTGAGACACGAAAAACAATTTATTTGTAAAAAAAAAAAAAATTAAAAAAATTGCTGCAGCCTGCAAAGTTATGACAAATCAACTAATTGACACAACAAAATCAACTAAACTTGTATGCCAACAATTCCTCAAGGTAATCTTAAGTAATTTCTTGAAACAAACTTGCAAAATAAGAAAGAAGAACAACATGATTGACAACCATGCACCTATTAACTCATATACAGAACAAAAATGGTAGTAGCTATTAGAAGTTAAAATCATGAAACAACATAATTAATCTCAAATCAACGTGACAGTTAGAAACTAACTACCAAGTATCATTTTCCTATTAATAAAGTATATAAAAAAATAGTTTAAATTAATCTCGTCCTTTAGATTAATCTTAGGCACATGCGCATGCCAAATGACAAAACTTTTAAGTAGTAGTAATAATAATAATAATAATAATAAATAAAAATCATAAATTGACAACAATTTTGGTTTTCCCCTCTAACAAGTTGAAAATTTCCCTTCAAACTCCAGTTTAATTTCTGAAGCTTGAAACCATTCTATATACTTGTAAACCCTAACCATTTTTGGATGCAGGATAGAATTCCATCAACTATGTATAGTACATACTATCTTTAACTGTAAACATTACTAAGCTGTTCAAGACTCATGTAACTGACCTTCAAATCCCATTCTATTTTCTTCTCACTTTGTTGGGTCAAGTGTGAGATAACTTTCTTCAATATAAAGAAGAAATTGTAGGAAATCTCATATATTGATACAACTTAGTCTAGAAAGGCTGCAAGTGGATATAAAATGCTGAAAGAGATTTTATTTATGCATACATTTGTGATCAGCATCATTTCTTTAATTAGTGTCATCACACTAGAACACATCTGACTTTAGATTTCTGAGAAAGTGTTAATTGTCCTGAATCCATGATTCTGTGGAAGAGGAGCATTTCCTTTTCGGATAGATATCACCACCTCCAAACCTATAAATCAGGGATGGAGTTTCAAATGCTTTGAACATAAATAAGATTGCTGAAAATGCAAAACTTATCATTAAAGTTAGAGCTGACAATTCAAGTCTTACACATGTAAACATATTGTATCGCTATTTGTATCGATTTAAAAGTGTTGTTTCATGTCATATAATCGCATAACACTTTTATAAATATATATACATACATATATGTAATTACAAATAACTAAAGTTAATATTTCATAAGTATATGTTAGTTTTTATAATGTATTAATAATTTGGTATGGTATAACATATATATTATGTGTATGTGCACAAAATAAAATTTATTATTATAATAAATTTTAGGCATTTAATTATCTATACAATTTGTCAATTTTTATTTACATATATTAATATAATTAATTATAATATAATATATAAACTTATATATATATTTAAAAATATTAATATATAATTTATAATTTAATTATTAGAAATTTTATATATTTTTAAACATATCTAATCGTGTATTCGTATCATGTTGTAAAAAGTTTGTATCGTATTCAAAATTGTCAGTTCTAATTAAAGTAAATTTTATGCAACATAACAAAAAATTCTCTAGACACCATCAAACATGAATCCGTTGCATTTAGCATTGCTCGTAGTAGAGTGGGCTTCTTAGTGACCATATATTCCACATAAAAAAGGATGTGCAATTATGTGGGAGTGCTGCGACACATGATCGGTTCTATTGAAAGAGTTGTGATGTCGTTAGTTTCTAAAAGAGATCATCTCTTCCATTACAAAATAAAAAATGCAAAAAATTATGGGACAAAAATAGATGCGAACGAGTGATGTCCTCAATTGTCTAAACTTGTGCATAGGGTATTGATATACAAGACATGTCACACACTAAAGGAGAGGAAGAACAGATTAGCCCATTGTCAATGCTCAATATAATGACTAGTGATGAGAATGAAGACTGAAGGCATCTATAAAGTGGTTAATGATATAGAAAACAAAAGCTTATCTTATAATAGAATTTCAGTAGTTTTCCTTGCAAAAATCATTAAAATAGAAAACTAGAGGTCGATCAGTACCTGCGCCTTTTGCAGCTACAGCTTCTTGAAGGACATCCGTCACAAACAAAATTTCAGATGGTTTATCAACTCCAAGCGATTCATAAATTTCAATGTAACTGTCTGTTTCCTTTTTGTTCCTGCAAGCAGAGAAGCTAGATAATATAGTGTTATCTAAACTAAATTAAGCCGTATTGGAACTACAGCATCATTCACTTACCCCACTGCAGTATCAAAAAATCCAGACAAATATTTTCTCAAGTCCCCGTAGTTTGTTTTTCCAAATATAAGCCTTTGAGCCAATCTGCTACCACTAGAATATATATACACCTGCAGCAAGACACAAAAAAAAAAAAAACTAGCACGGAAATAACATCCATTATTGAATTGAGTCAAGAATAAATCCAAATGAAACAATAACTTTTGTCTTCATTGTCCTATAATATAAAAGAAATCTATTGACACCCCTGTAGTCTGAATGTAAACTGGTGTAGTCTGTTCATATATTAATACATATCATGCTTATTTTAGGCACCAAAAAAACAGGTACACGTTCACTAGACACTAAGACATGCTAAAAAACAGAAGGGGAGTGCGAACTCATTCACCAGAAAAGAAAGATCAGGGATTCACATGTATGTATGGTTCAAGAGGGGTACATCCCTCACATTCCGACTAAATGATTCTATAATTTTCTTGTCACATGGATATCATAAACACAATCACAGCAGGTAACCTTATGAAATTATTGTTGTTTTGCTCCATTTATATAAGTTGTGTTAATGCTTTGAGAAGAAATCTAGATAAATCAATAGAGGGAAACCAAAAAGTGCTTTTGGAATTATATGATGGTATAGATAGATTAAATAGGATAAAGGGGGAAAAAGAAAAAACCTTTGTTCCCAAAGCATGCCACTTCTCCAGTGCTTCTGGTACATCATCAAAAACTACACCTTCCAGTTCGTTATGCTCAAATCCAGTTCTCCAAATATGACCCTGCATAATTAAATTGTAAAATACCCAGAATATGAGTTTCATAGCAGGAACAACTCCCCCTTTAAGGGTTTCCAATCCTATGATTCTGAAACTTACTTGCAATTGTTTTAAGGCAGTAATCTTCCGATCTGCTCTGATCATTGCTTCAACATTAGCAATTAAAGCTGCAATTACCTCCTCTTTCCCTTCATCATCTAGAGGAATGGGTACAGCCCCATTTACACCTTGAGCCAGATCATCTTCAACCTGCAATATGGTTTTTAAAATTTTAATATTTCATGATAATAGATATTCAAGGAGTTTTGGAACTACTAAATGTTAACAATAAGGACACAATCAACTCCTTGAGCGCAAAAACCATTATGAATTGCTAATCCTAATTGTTCAGTTATGCGTTATAAAATTTTTAACTTCCATGTACGACCATTGAAATACAATCATGTCCAAAATTAGTGTATTAATGTTGGAAAATTTGTGATTAAATGACCATTTTGAGGCAAAATTTGGATGGGTCCCATAACTCGGTTTTGGAATGATGACCCGGATATGTGTTTTTTGACACGAGGACTATGAATTATGATATTCATATGCTCAAAATGTTTTATGTGTGAAAAAAAAATTGAAACTCAAAGTAAGCTCCTTGCTAAGAAGAAAGAAAATGCAAAATAGGTTATCCTACATAGGAAAAATGAGAAGTTGGGAGAAGAGTTTATATAGAAAAGCTTATCCTTCCATTGTTAAGTAAGTAACTTGGAAGACTCTCTTTCGTGTGCACTGGCGCAGGGGGTGCAAATCCATGGACTTAACCAAGACTAATGCATGGACACGAGACCTGCGCATATGAATGTCGAGCCAAAATATTATGGTCCAAGCCCAACCCAACTTGTATGTCACTGTTGCTATGGTGCCCCCACAACAAATAGCTGTGGAAAATTGGCGTGCGTGCGATGTTTTGTTATGGCCTCGACAGTGAGCCAACTTGCATGGGCTATCGCAATCGTGACATTGTGTCATGGACACGACATGCATATTTCCATAATTCGACTTTTAAATTTCTGCAATTTCTTGAGTTATAAAAATAAATAAACTGTTGTTATATTTAATTTTGACTAAATTGCAACCTTAATGGAGGATTAAATAACAATTATTTCCTCTCTCCTCTCCTCTGGTATAAATAGATGAATCTATTCATATTGGACAAACTTTTGATCGTGAAAAATTTTTCTTCTCCTATTCCTTCATTCTATGATAGAGAAACACAATATCAATTCGCTGTGAGTGGAGTTTGAGGTGTTCATACTCTACTCTTTTATCCGTTGTATCCTGAGAAACAAACACTGATGAACATAAACACCACTGGTAGGGGGCGAATTTGTCTTAAGGATACTGTGTGAGACACAAGTCTCAAATTTCACATTGCCTCTTTGATATTTTCTTTTTGTTTCTTAATACTGGATTAACAACATCTTTCCTTATTATCTTCCTAACAATTAATACCACAGAGTTCTAGTGTTCAAACAAAAATAATATATATTCTCTGGAAGGATGAAAGACTATAATCAATGCTCAAGTATATGGTAATTTATATACATCATAAAACTCAACAATAAAAAGTATAAATTAATGTGCTAATGTGAATGGATATCCATCCAACATCAAACTTACTTGAGAACATCCCCAATCATACCATAACTTCATAAAGAAATCTTACTTGAGATCGCAGTAATTTTATATCATCTTGAGTTTCTGCAGTCTCATATGTTGCATACAAATGCTTCCCAACATTATCACGGGCATATGGAAAGAGAACATCTGCAACAAATGATATGGGCGTAGTAGTCCCTTCAATGTCAAGAACAATGCAGCGCTGCAACCAAATGATTTGAAAATTAAAAATTAAATTCTAATAGTCCAAATATTACAAACTCAAAACACTCTTGGATTTGCAATCCCAAGTGAAGATATGCTAAAGAATACCACAAAATTTAATTCTTTATTAAGACCTGAAATATAAGATTTTAAAAGTAAAAGACATTCAATATTAGTAGCAACAAGTCAAGATTTTAAGAACTAACAGGCAATGGTGCCACTCCGTGATCCGAATCCCTCATTCCAGCCTTGACAGATGTGTTTATGTTTCCATTAGTGCCTAAAATTCCTTTGACATTCTGAATAGGACCATGGTTGGGAGTAGACCAGTCCAAACCCAGTTGATGAAGTTTGATAGCAGCATCAAACAGATAGTGATAACATTCGGCCTAAAAGACAAGTCACCAATTTAAGTAAAGCATAAAAAGTAAGCTCTGAGTGGCAAGAAGATGCTAAAAGGACTAAACAATTACTGGAGAAAGATTGAAGTGGAGCAATAGAAAGTAGTAGAGTTAATATAAGAAATTGACTTGTATCTAGCCAAACACATAGGACAACAAAAGGTCCACAAATTAACTTAGAGGAATGGTATTATAATTTGGAGAGTGGACCCTCATCTATGTAGGTCTTCTTTCCAAGTATTTCTTAAGAATTGAAAAAAAAATAGAGATTCTTCTTTCTTTCTTTCTTTCCTTTTTTCCCTCAATAATTGCTGTAAATTCTAAAGTCTTAAGGCTTACTGTAATTAGACTATAAGTTGATCTTTTGGGCACTGCAATTCCATGGAAGATATTTCTCAGGGGCCATGGTGGGTTGACATCATCAGTGTATGGCAACCTGTGGAAAATGTCATAATGGTTCTGTGGACTGTGCATGGTATCCCTTGTGTCCCATGGGAGAGTCATGGCGATTTGATGGCACATATGAGTACAAACTTAACATGCGTGGAAAGATCTTTCAGCACAGGGTTGAAAATGTTGCTCTCAGTTCACCTCCAAAATCTGTTGGCTGGCTGTGAAGGAAATAATCCAATCTAGGTTGTCCCTCCACACCAAAACCAACCTATTTTGAAGTTTCATCTCCGTATTCAAAGAGGAAGTGGAGTTACTCCAGGTTCTTTTCAAAATTTGGTATGTAGTAATGCAAATTTGAGTGGTATAAATACCCAACTTTGTTTGGAGGGCTGGCGCTTGACTGGGGTAGTTTTTTTTTTTTTCCTTTTATTGCCGGGGATTTATATGATAGCATTGTATAAGATATCTGGACAAATCTTTATCCAAATTAAGTTGGATGAACATGTATTAAATTTCTCTATACACATCTTAATTCTAGTAGGATTATATTTCTTCTTAATACTAAAAATTCTGAATGGCTACCTTATATTTTATGTTTCCATTCTGTGAACAATTATAAAACAGAGCTATTTAGACTCTAATGGGTAAATCGTCGAGAATTTCAGGATTTATCGAGACCTTTTTTGCTAAAGTTTAAATACCTGACCTTATTTTCTGGTGTGCTATTCTTAGTAATGAATATAACAAGAAGCAACAACAAAGAGTGTTACTCTTAGTAGTGAAAACAACAAGAAGCGACAATAAACCACCTGACAACTTCGTTCAGATCACTCAATATGCAAGCACAAACCTGAGTTTTGGCACTGATCCATGAGTCTCCCCATACATATATACCATGATTGCGAACAAGCACAGCTGTTGATTTGGGGTAGGCTTCTATCTGGAAAACATGAAATTTCTAATTAGTCTATATCATTATTCTTCCCATGAATATACAATAAGTCAATATTTTATTGGAGATATTAAAGAAAAACCATTTTCTAAGAAGGCAATATTAAGTCCTCGTCACCATCCAGATTTTCCTACAATAGCATCGTATTATTCAAACTGGAACCAACTATGCCACCCATCAATACAAAAATGTGACTTTCACTGATCACAGCCATTACAGATGTACTTAAATGGTTGCAATGGCACAATTTTTTTTGAAACAAATTTTACTGAATACATGGATGTTTGCAGGAATTCAATTCGAATGTAACAGATAAAAGTAATATAAGAACACAATGCTTATAATTCATAAATCAAGCTCAAAAAAAAGAAGCATTGTCATCACCAAGAAGAATATCATGACCTAAAATCAATTGCAAAATATATATAACTTCCTTTTTTGCAAAGAAAACCAAAAAAGCATAAACCTCATCTTGTGAGCTATGATTTAGATCCTAGCAAGTAACATCAAGTAGGATTACAGAGTTGGATAATTTTTAAGTTTAGAGCTGTTTGTATAAATACCAGTAAAAATGTACTACATCATATACAGCATTAATGATTTTTTTTTGGAAAAAAGAAGGCATAAATGTTGAACGGATAAAAAATCGTTATTACATAATAGCTTTAATAGCTACTGCTCATGCTTTTACTTTAACTTGTTAAAGAACAGGTAAGGGTAACAGTAGCCCAAATTCCTCACTTAACGTGATAGTTATTATTGTCTACCAAATAATGGTGAGCTCCTGCAGAATATGAGTCTAAGAAATTATCAATACAATCTTCCATCTGCAGAGCTTATGAAGGAAGTGGCTAAGAGAAATGAATTATATTTCCATTTCTTGATAAGTGTAATTTTTTACAGACACTCTGTAACAATCATTTGATCAGATCTATTCCATAGAGATCATTGATTATTTACTCTCACAGATACATTGTGTTCTGCAGATGAACATCATATATCAAAACATAGATTGTAGAGTACAAATTATAACAAGGACATACAGCTTTGGCAAGAGAATCTGTAAGCTCATTTTCATAGGCTGTGTTCTCTATTATTGGGATCACAAGTTCATCATAATAACCATGCCCTTTGATTCCTTTTATCATCTCCATGTGAGTAATCTGCAAATTTAGAGAAAAAAAAGGTCAGAGCACAACAAAAACAGAAGTAAAATAAACAAATTACACATTTCATGACATAATTATTCAACAAATAATATAGGATATTCTCTAGGCTGATAAGACACCGACAACCAATTGCAAGATGTGCCCTTTTTAAACCATTAAAAATAGCACTTTTATGCCCTGAGATCACAGTGCGGACAGTTTGTTTTTCTCAGAGATAATGTCATGCACAAAATTCTCACCCATATGGAGAACCCTATAACACCTTCAACCACCTAAAACATGGGGAATGTGAATACATAGACTGATTCTCTCTGATAGGGTGAAGGGTCAGCAAATACAGGGAAACAGAGATCGCTAATTAACCACAAAAGAAAAGGGAAAAGAAAATTGAAAACTATAATCACTTCCAAAATGACAAACACATACTTACTCGAAATTCATTTGATGATGGATTAATCATTGTTGCAAGACAAGTTTCTATCCCGTGACTATGAATAACAGATCCTGCATCACGCATCTCATATGCCTGGATAAAACAAGAGATAAGTTTTGATTGATACTTATTGAAAGAAAAATTATAAACAAAAAATAGAAGAATGAATAACAGCATCTAATTGCAATTAATGATCCTCACTCTTTAACAAAACATTGCTGCAACAGTACTAAAGCATTCAATAAGGCTATTTATATAGTTCACGTATGTACATAGATAGCAAAGAAGATATTTTGTATGAATTTTGCCAAAAGCTAGAAATCAAAGTACTTCTAGGACCTCCAGAACAGTTCATGAGAAATTATAGGATCATTGCCACATTGCTCCAATTTCAGGACCTTGTGGAATCAGTTTTAACAAAAATTAGACAGCACACTTACTATCCTTAGAAATTGATAGTTGTGCATTATTTCACAGACTGTGAAACGAAAGTTTAAACAAATAGACATTGAAGGAAAATAGAGGGAAAAATTTACTCTATGATTCATATTAATTTACAAGAGAATAAATAAGTTTACATAGGACTTCTATCCCTAGAATCAAAGAATACAAAAGGAAGAAAATAAAAAATACAAAAGGAAATATTTCTGATTTCCTAAAATTAAATCTCTAATTTTCCTACAGATATGCCCCTGTAGGGCATAATAAATCAAAACAGAAAGACATGCTTACATGCTCACACCAATCTTCTTTCTTACCTTTTCTATTATTTTTACAAATGTAATCTAACTTGTTCTCTTCTGATTTTGCAAATCATGATGCTTAAGGATTGAATAACAAGTGCTCCTTTAAATCACTATGTAGTTTTACCTTCCAAAAAACAATTTTGTTCCAACCAATGAACAAAAACAATAGAATGGAGACGTAATGAATTTTTAAAACCAAAATATATGTAGAAAACTAGGTAACACGTGAACTAAGCAGATAATTACACCAACTCCCTTTTGCCATGAAGCCATTCAGCTCTCGGCTAAATTATGACTACAATTTCTAGTAGGTAGCTAATTAAAGCTCCGTGACACCTGTAAGCTATTTTTTCTACATAGGAGATGAAGTATGACATTTAGTCTAAGGTCAGTCTGCATATAAGACTGCAAGGAAGTTCACCATCAACTTGCAGATTGCACATCAAATCTCAAGTTACATTCTTTTTCTTTTCCTATAATTTGACTATGATAAAAATGGATTTAATTTCATTTGTGAAAATATAATGGTAAGTACCATCATGATCAAAGGAATAAAGCTTCCCAGCATTTGCACCAATGAATTGATGAGTTTATGTACAACAGACATTAGCGCTTAGAAGAGATAAGATCTAATTTTATCAGATGTAATCAAACAGCAATGCTATCGCATCTTTTCATGTTATAATTAATCTGATACACATTCGTTATTCTAAATATTTTATATGCAGCTGCAGTACCAATAAGTCACCTCAGAATTCAAGGCATTGAAGAGTATCAGCTTTTATGCTCCAGTTAATTCAAGACAAACAAGTAAAAGTCAAAATTAAATTAATTTGTAATAACAGAGAGAATACAGAAACACATACCTTCAAGAAGAGAGGAGCACAATCAGAACACTTGGGAGGTTTGTGTGGATAAGGCTTCGGAGATGGTGAAGATATTATAGACCCAGTTGCAGCTAAAACATACATGTCTTCTGGTTCCATTCTCTCCTTCTGCACGCCTGTCAAATTTCCAAGGCCATAAAATACAACTGAACTTCGTTGAAATTTCAGGTAATCAAACGATAAAGAAAGTTAAAAACACGCCAATAAGCAGGAAATTTCAGAGCCCAAATAAGTTATACTGATCTTTTTTGGCAATATAAGAGAGGGCCACAGATTGCAAACAAACACGCAATGAAACAATAAATTTTGAAATAACAAAAAGTAATAAATAAACACAAAATAATGCAGGAAACATGCAATATCTTAGTAGCGACTGAACTTTTACAAAAACAAAGAAAGGCTTAACAACCCAATTTTATTCGATCAGCCAGATGATCCTTCTTCCAGTTGAGCCGTTTCTAAAGCAACAATGTACATTAAATTTGTGGCAACGAACTGAAATACAGACTAGCCTCTAGCCAAATAGCATAGAAGAAAGCAGAAATCAGCCAAGAGCTAGCAAAGTTTAAACCAAGAAGATTTCAAACAGCACAAAAGCACCGAAGTAAACATAGATAATCAAATTGGCACAAAACAAATAAAAATAAAATCTTTCAAAAAAAAAACAACTAACCGAGCTTTCAATTACGAAACCCAAGTAATGAAATACCAGGGAAACAAACGCAGACGAAATTTTGAGCTAAAATAACAAATACCCAGCAATTAAAAGATGAACCACAATCAAAGCAGAAGCGATAAAGAGATGCAGAGGACAGGGTGGAGTTTGGGAATAGCAAGAAAAATAATTACCAGAAGGGGACATGATAATGAGTTGGTTAGCCTTAGGGATGGAATCATCATGGACCTTGATGGTGATGCTACCACCTGTTCCTGAGACCCATCCAAGGTTGTAGAACTGGCGGCAGAGATCAGCTATCAACACCTTTGTGTCCTTCACACCTTTACTCTCTAGATAAGCCTGTGATGCCATCTTCATACCTCCACCATTCACTGCCACTGCCAATGCTGCCGCCGCCGCCGCCATTATCCTTATCTTTATAGATTAAGAAAACAGAGTCTCTAGAATAGATTGAATTATTCGGCTTGAAATGCAAGCTTGTTTCTTTTTTGGTCTTTTTTTTTACGATGAATGCTAACGACATTTTGCTAACACTTTGTTCTTTATTTATCCGCTATATTCGCTATTCGCTGTTTTCAATAAAAAGAAATATATAATTTCTTCTCTCGTTATAATAATAACAATTAAAATATTAAATTTTATTTTTTTATTTACTATTATTTCTCCTCTATATCCTGTACTATTCTTTATTTTTTTTACATTTTTTATTAAAATTTAAATAATTAAAAAAATAAAAATAATTTTTTAACTAATTTTTAAGAGTACAAATAATATTTTATATAGTACTATTTGATATTATAAATAATGATTTTAATTTTAAAAAATAAGTCAAAAATAATTTTTTCTTTTTTTAGCTTTTATAATAAAAGAAAATAAAATATATAGAAAAATAAAATAATTTGAGTAATAAAAATTTAAAATTAAAAAAATTATAAAATAAAATAAAATATATAAAATAATAAAGTAATTTGAGTAATTAAGAATTTAAAATAAAAAAATTAATTATATTTTATATTAGAATTTTTGTAGTTTTTTATTTTCTTAAAAATAAAATTAATATTCTCTTAATTATTAATTTTTTTATTTTATCTTTAATTCTATTCTTATTATTGTACAAATCAGTTTAAAATATTTTTTATATCTCTTAATTTTTTTATCCATTATTATAAAAAATTATTATATATCTCTTAATTTTTTCTATAACAAAATAAGTTTTAATATTTTAACCATTATTATAAAAAAATTATTACATATTTTTTTGTTGAAAGTAATGGATATAGAAGACCGGACAGTGGCTGAAATTTGGATTCTGTTTTTAAGGGAGAAATGATTGGGTTACAGCGATTTCACCCGAATGCGGGTTTCTTATGGTCCACGTGGGCCGCCTCAAGGATGGGATTTTTCACTTGTTCTCTTTGTCCTCACAGTCACAGACTGTGGGGAACTGTGGATTTGGTGATTATTAAGCACATTAATCAGTCTTGGAAATTTATTTGGCCTCAGTTAAGTTAGGTAATTAATTAACACGAATATTTTCTTAAATTTCTTTTTGGTGATAATTTACGATTATTAATTGAAGGAATTGGTTGTTGGGATTGACAAAGTTCAAACCATCTTCTATAAATAAATAAAAACATTTTTGTATTATTTTTTCCCTTCTAAAAAGGGTTTTTTTTTTTAATTTCTTGTAAATTCATAGATTTTAATATCCATTAAAAAAATAGTAATATGAAATGAAAGACTAAAAGTATAATTGAAGATTATAGCTTCATTTGTTCTGTACGATAATTTTTTTTAATAAACTGTACTATCATTTTAGCTTTTATATTCTTTTGTTGCTTTGATTGTTAAATAGTTTGAAGCAAATAATAATAATAACAATTGATGAGACTTAAAAATTTTGAATAAAGCTGTGAATTTTGATCAACTCGAACCTATTAAAAAAAACTTTCACGAATTGAATACAAAAAATAAACTTATAAGAATTAAATTAAAGAAGAAAAAATCAAAAACTTATTAAAGATGCCATGTTCGCATCTACCCCTTTAATTTTTTATATCAATAAAATCTTCATTCTTTAATTAGAGAACACATATATTAAGATTTTTTCTAATAATCCAAATTCGAATTTCACCACCTCTCTCTATATTTATATATTATCTCTTATTCTCTTTGATAAAAGAAAATTAAGAAAAATTTACAATATTAAAAAATAAAAAATAAAATTTGGATACAACACAGATTTTTCACAGCAAAATACGAATATATCTAATTTATTTAAGATACAATTAGATACATTTAAGAAATATATGTATAAATTTATACGAATAAATTTACAATATATTATATTATAATTAATTATATTAATCTATGCAAATAAAAATTAATAAATTATTTGTAATTTGTATTAGTAAATTTTATTTTAAGTGCATATATATATATATATATATATCATAGATTATAAAAATTATCATAAATTTATGAAATATTAATTTTAATTATATGTAATTATATATATATATATATATTTATATGTAATATATAAATATATTATACTGCTATACAATACAAAAATACATATTTAAATCGATATAATACCAATGCGATATATATCCGTGTATGTATAAAAACCAAGAAACAGAGTGTTTGGTAGCGGAAATTTTATAATCTATGTCGGAATAATGATGTACCAACCTTGAATTAGTGATGGACATTGGTCAAACTAATATGTACAATTCCAAACTCTATCCTCCTGGAGCTCCTTTCCTTTTCCGTCTCTCTCCCTTTCAGCAATGTCAAGAGGAACAGACCGTCTCGTTAAGAATGTTAAGCAGTTCGCGGACAGTCAATACAAGCACTTCACTACCCGTTACGGCCAACAATTGATTGACATTTTCGATTTCCCAATTAAGGTTGTCTTGTCTCCTTTCACTCTTGCCTTGGACATTGCTGGCTCTGCTCCTCGTGGTTTTGGCGTCCCTGAGATCATTTCTAAGCTCTCTTATCTCTCTGTCTTTGTAAGTTCTTAATAATCCTATACTTGTCTTTATCATATGCTTTGTGTTAGTTTTACTTGTTACTATGCGCATTTAAATAATTCTATGGTGTTAAATTCTTCTTGCCATATGCTTAAATGGATTTACTTCTGTTCACATTTTAATGCATTTGTGCTAATTTTTGAATATTTATGTCTTTGTAGCATGTTGGTCGGCAAGTTTGAGAATCTGGTGCTTGTTTTTAGTTATCTTGTCATTTGATCAATTGTTTTGCCTAGTGTTCTTAGTCCCCTTCATTTCTATGCAAATTGTAAAATCATAAGCTTCTACTGAAATTTGGAAACTCTATATTGTTCTATCTTTTGATTATATGGATGATCAGTTTCTTATTTTATGTATAAATGATGTCCAAGTTCTAACCTTTTGCTGTTTTGTTGAGTTCTATCTCTCATTAGCTTTATTGTATTATTGAGTGTCTGTTCCTTGGGGTAAAGGTTGTTAATGCTAATGCCTGTATGCTTAAAGTTGCATTCTAAGTCAAGTTGAAGTTTCGAACTTTAATAATTTAAATTCCTGTTCAGATTGTGCTTGTTATTTGTTTAAATTGTTTGCCTGTAAGCCTCTACTATTGGAGTTATATTTGTTGGTTTTATACAGAAATACTCTTTATGTTAATTTCCAAATCTTTCAAATTGGACAGCCTTGGTTATATGCTTGCCATTTTCTTAAATGAATAAGGCAAGATTTTTAGGGGTGCGTTGGAGTGTCTTGTGCTCTGGATTGTGGAAAATACTGGTATTGTTTCTGTCAGCTATCTATTAATGAAATCTAATTAAATCTGGGGTGTGTCTTCAACATTTAATTTTGAATTAAATATTCTGCTTAGCATTTTAAGAGAATTTTGATGTAATTGAAAATTTTAAAGTAATATGCACATATAATTTACCAAACAATCTTAGAGTTAGACAGTGCTGCAAATTGTGATTTTTAAGTATTTCATGTGGTTATCAAAACGTCCCCTTAGTCTGATTATTGGACTCAGTATCCCATTGCTGTGTCGGAACAAATATAATTTTTTCTTACCATTCTAAAGTAAAACAAATTCCTTGTCTCGATTGCAGGCTGTTGCTACACTTGGGACCTATGATATTGCTTTAGAGCTGGGAAAGAAGGTGATATGTCAAAGGTGCTTGCCTTTACTTCATGTAAATTTATCTGATTCCAGTTCTTTTTGCACTTGCTATGATAAGTTGTGATGCAGTTCATTGTATTGTTTGCAATTTCAAATGCTGGTTGTCCAACTTTAAGTTAACACTATTTGTGCTGATTATGAACTTATACTTTCTTCTCCTAAAAAAATTTATCTGGAAATTGTGTTAGATACCCTATTTTTTTAGTTTAATTTTATCTTTACATTTCTGAAATCGTAATTTACTGTCGTCTAAAGAACATGGTGAAAGCTTGCATGCAGGAATCTGCCCCTTTAATCAATCAACTTGAAGTAGATTTAATGGCTGATCGAAGTGTCTTGGTTACAATATTTTGTTGGTACACAGAATTTTTATTTTATTTATATTACATGGTAACAAAGTAAATTAAAGATAATGCATGAAGGCCTTACTTGATCATGTGTCATTTACTGTTAACATATCATTTTGATGACTTACGTTGAGATCTATGAGAGATCTACAAGTTCATGTTTGATATTACAAGAAGCAAAAGAGAAGCACAGAAATTTTGAAGGGCTAAAATTATTAAGTTTCTGACAAATTTGAATTGAACTTTCAAAATGTGACTGAGATAGAAGTACATGTAATTGCATCAAATGTACCTTATTATTTGTAATCATCATGTATTTGGAAGGCACATGTAACTGAAACTGAATGTTATGTGCACGATATTTATTTCTCTGATATCCAGGAATTGCCGGACTTGCAATGGATGGCAGGCATTGCGGTGTAATATGTGCAGAGGATCAGGGAAGGTGAACTACCAAGTGAAAAATTACACCTTGAAGAGGTAGGTTATTGCCTCAAAGCTCGTCAAGATAAAGAGAAACTAACAGAGAGCAAGAATGATGTTCATGGAGCTAAAATAAAATTCTAACACCTTAATACCTTTAATCTCAGTTTTCCCCAAAACAATTTAATTAAGAAGCTTGCAAAAAGTTTAATAATTTCTAATGAGGACAATATTGCTGGGCGTGCGAATCAATATCCTATTGTTCAGTATTTCTGCTATTGTAGTTCATCCCTTTTTTGGCTAAAATTTTTCTGTCATATTAGTAATTTGTCTGCTATTGCAAATTCATTCTTTTACAATAGTTTATGTGCTTGTTGAGCTCATTTATAGAGCATGGTCATCAAGAGTCTATTATCTCTGAGTTTTTAGAATGTAATGGATCATAGACTGATTCACACTACATATTCTGTAGCATTTATGGGCCAAATTTCAGCGTTTTGGTAAATAACTTGATCTGCAACTAAAGTGAGTACAGTTTTGTGGCTTGAGAGTAGCCACTTTAAATATCGAGATTAGATTGTTTCTAGAGTTCAATTCTTGTGGGACCAAACAAAACTCTGAGGGGGAGCATGAATAAGCCCTCTACGTCCTTGAAACCCTAGATATGCTGAAGATTGCTTAGAATAGAATTGGAGTTAGGCTGGCTATGCCTTATAGAAGCTAGTGATTGCAAGAGAAGAAATTCATATTTTCACTAAATGTATTTGAGATGAGACTGTTAAGATGCTTTGTATAAATATAAGGGTGGATCAGGATCAGATGAGAATCAATGCATTTGTAGAGAGGTGGAGTTGGTATCTGTAGAATAGGCGATGAGCGTGTTGGCTGACATGGTTGGAGCAATTCAACTTACGGTTGTGCTGGGATGGGAGATAGGATGTGTTCAGGTAGGAGAGCAAAGAAGAGAGGCTGACAAAAAATGGCATGGTTAAAGTAAGTAATGATTTAGTGCCGCAGTGGCAGAAAGTGCTGAATGGAGGAAAGGGTGAATAGGCTGAGTTCTACTAGTTTCAGACTGAAACTTGGTTAATTTGTATTTGCAGTTCTTCTATTGATTTATCTATTATATCATCAGATACTGTTATGCTCATTAATTTTTTTCTCTAAATCCTTCTGCAGAGGAGAGAAAGCAACGGCCGAATGTGTTGCAGAAGCTATTGCTGACAATAGAGCAGAGCTGGTGCACCTCCCATCCACTATGGATCTTAATTTGCCTTTGCCATCTAAAGATTGTCCAGCTTGTGATGGGACGGTGAGAATAATATTTTTATAAATGTTTTTTAAATACTCTTGTTGTCCTGGTGTATCATAATTGGTATCTTTATATTAAATAATCATCCATTGTCTGGGAGTATATACACACACACTCACATATATGTATGTATATGCATGCATATAAATTATATACATATATGTACACATACACATTCTGAATATAAAATGCTATGTTATGATCTTTGGGTGCAATGTGTATTGACATTTCAGGGTGTGATGAGCTGTCCTAAATGCAAAGACAAATTACAAGTCAGGATCTCTGCAGATGATGTGAGTTAGTTCTCTCTCTCTCTCTCTCTCGCTCTCTCTCTCTCTATTGCACTGCATTATTTTCAATGTTAGCAAGTAGCTCCAAACTTTCAGTTTCAAATTCATGCGGTATAAACTTGAGTGCCATAGAACTCTGCAGCACCTTTCATATGAATCAAGCTGCACTTAGTCTTTTGCAACTTTACAACAACTTCATTTTGTCTGTTCTTTTAACTTTTCCTTGAGACAAGAAGGGTTATTGCTGCTTTGATGAAGCACTTGGCTATTAAATCATAGAATCCTTTTTGTAGATGACCTTCAACTGGTTCCTTAGTTCTTTGATCATTCAAGTGCTGTTCAAAGACGATGAAGCCCCAATATTTCATATAGGTTGTATGTCTGCTTTAAATCATGAGGAAAAACTCAGATGAGTTGCATTGTTCCATTCACAAGGAAACAATGCAGAAACTTTAGCTTATAAGTTGGTTTGTTAGAAAATGCTTGTAAAAATTTTAAAGGTTGCAATCCATATTTTTGATGATTAATTCTCGTTGCTGGATTTACCTGGGAGTCATTCTAATAAATAATAAGTATCAGTTGAAATTGCAAGGAGATAATAAATTCTGAGACCTTTATTTATTTACTCTTTTCCAGATCATTCAGCTATGCATCCCTTAGTTGTTTGAGATAGTCCTGTTCTTATTATAATGTTACTCTGGGATTAACTTTTAATTGAAAAATTGTCCATCCTCATATAGTTACTCATTTTTATGCAGATTTTGGAACCTCCATGGAAAGCTTATAATGTCTTGAAAAAGATGGACTATCCTTATGAGGCAAGTATTGTGCCTTCTTATGATAAAGGTTTGGCGTCTTAATGTGTAAAATAATCAAAAGGCGATATTCATAGTTTTCAGATATACACAATTTACTGAACTCTTATGAGAAGGTGACCTATGTTTTACTATGTCATGCATCTTCTTCTGTTTTATCTGTTTTTGGATTAATAGATATATTCTACTGACCTGTCATTGCATTATTTTTGAGACGACATATTTGTGATGCATAGGAATGCACCTCTGGTGAAAAGTTCACTGTTTTTTATTTAGTGAACACTGGGTGGAGTTTTGCGAATTAAAGAGAAGGTCACGGCAAGACGAGCCGTTTATCATTACGATCCTAAATGGAATGTCACGACGGAGAGATCTAATAATAAAAATAAAAATAATAATTAATAATAATATAAATATAATATAATAATAATTAATAATAAAAAAGAATATAATAATAATTAATAATAAAAAATAAATAGAATATAATAATAAAAAAGTTGTTCCCCTCCCAAGGGCAGGTTTTTACGCGTTACTCACCCGTCCGCCACTGGAAACACCACTTGCTGTCCGACTTGCAAATCCCTACCCATGATAAACTAAAATTATTATTTCTCATTTCCCATTTTTTAAAATCATAGGATTTCTTTTTTTTTTTTTTTTTTTTATTTAGAAAAAACTATCTATAAAAATAATTAGATAGAATAGCCACATTCTCGCTTCTGCTTCGTCCACCGCCGCTCGCGCGGGTGCTTCCCTCTAAGGCAGAACGCTCCCCTACCGATGCATTTTTACATCCCATACTACCTAGTATTGTCATAATATCAACCAATTTCATTTTTTTAACTAATTCAGGAAGAATTTGCAAATTGATAAAACCCGGCGGGTGAATTTTCCATCTCCAAGGAAAACCGCTCTGAAAATTGATTTTAGCACTAGTTTTTGCAAACTCACTATTTATCCTATCCACTCTTATATGATGGTATGATCTAGTTTCTGTTTGCTGTTTCAGCATATAGCAGACAGCATGAAAGATCCAAGCGTTGCTGATCCATTCTTATATGATGGTATGATCTAGTTTCTGTTTCTGTTTCAGCATATAGTAGACAGCATGAAAGATCCCAGCATTGCTGCATTTTGGTTATTTTCATTGCCTCAAATTGTTGGTGGATTCAACTATGATGATGATGTCAAGCAAAAGATTTGGTGGCAATACAAGGTTTATGCTCCATTCTGTTTCCTTTTTGGAGCTCTTATTTGATGCTATTTTTCATTTTTTAATTTTTCATATTATATTGTTTCGAATTATTATTTGAAAAGTGTATACTTATTTGATTGAATCTCTAATATTACTGCTCTAGCCTGTGCTGAGCAAAATGGTGGTGTTTTGCATGCACAATGTGCATTGAATGATTTCGTAAAAATTTATTTTCTTCGTAATTGATCGGATATATGGCTGAAGCTATATCCCGGTGGAGATTTGTGCTGTAAATGTCTATACTTCTTAGTCTTATTAAAATATGTCTTTTCTTGTTAGACCAAGCCAAATAAAGTGGAAGGTGAATCTATGGGTATGTTCTCTGATATATTATCCCATACATAAAATTAAAAAACCATTGTCACCCTTGTACGGGAATGTGAATCTATGAGTATGTTCAAAAAAATCATTGTCAGTTTTATCACTTATATCTTCCTAAACATTTTACTCAGGCAGAAAAATATGCAGAGAAACAATGTTGTCCTATCTTTCAATTCATTTTAGTTACTGGATCTATTATTATCAGCTTCATCATGGATTTCTAGATAGCCATATGTGCTGAAGCAATATAGAGATGCCATTCCTGATATCGAGGCAAAATACTGTACTTATTTTACATGTAGCTTCTGAAACATAGATCCAGCTACTATCAAATGGAAAATCCATCTATATACATTATGTTACTTTGAAATGTAAAATTTATGCCATTGCAGTTTATCATCCTTTGCTTTCAAATAAGAAAAATGTTCAGGCATTGCCACTTTGAGGATTTGTAAATTGGTGTTCTCCTGTCTGATAACCTAGTAATTTTGAATTGGTGATCCAAAATCATTACTTCTGTTTCAATTGCCTGATCAATATGTTCTCTTTATATAGTTTTTGAGCATGCCATGGCTGTATTTTAAACGAAACAAAAGTAAACAACTAAAGGAAGTCTAAAAGGACCCACTTTATGGATTTTTTCCTTTTGATTTGGTTTTGGTAATGTTTGGAGGATTTCTTAATTTCCACTTTGTATTTTGTTCTTCTGTTTGTTTCTTTCGTAGTTGCAATTTTTGTTTATTTATTTTATTTTATATTAAAAGAAAGGCTGTCTCTTGTTGCCTGGTTAAATGACAAAACTTAAAACTGAATGAACATTGTATGTATGCTATTGCGCGATATCTAGGATAAGCACCAAATTGTCATTTTGGGTCATTCTGTAGCAGTTTGTTTAAGTATCACTGGCGTGATGTCTTTAACAATTTGATTTCTACCTGTTTAGGAATCTATGCGGTATGATCAACTACGAGATTTGGTCACAAAGCAAAAACCTGGCTGGGAGCACTTCCAAGAAGTAAGATTATTTCATTGTATCTGAAATTCTATGCGAGAGTTGTTTGACAAATTCAATATATGTTTCCTTAGGAGATGCTAATGACATAAGACTGTTCACAATGGTTACTTGAAATATAAATTATTCTCAAGACAAAAATTCTGGTGCTGAGGTCAGTCATAAAGGTGTTTTCATTGGATAAATATCATATAGCAAAATAAAATTTTATAAGTTTTACTTTTGTGATGCTCCATCTTTTGGGTTTCATTCTTAGTTGGTGTTTTCATTGCTGTATTCAGTTTGTTGCCTGCTACATTCATGTCAATGCACCATTTGTTTATTTTGTTTCCACTACTGTCTGTTTCCCTATATGCCTTGTTCAAACAAGTTTCGTTGCTCTTACTTGCGGTTGTGCATGCTAAGTGATTGGGATGAGAACTCTTAAGCCTTTATTTTCTCTTTTATTTATAATTGCTTGTAATATGCTCATGTGAATATACATATTTAGGTTTAAGTAATTGCAATTAGGGGTTAAATATTTCATTATAATCCTAAAATTTTCTCCTGCCAACCAAATGCTTTTTCCAAATTTATTGGCTTGAGTTTTTGAGAGTTTGTTATTCAACAAATTTTTCTGATTGAAACTCTTGAAAACCTCTCCTTGATGTTTCAATGAGTTTTATCTGTCATTGCCAAACTAAAAAGTATAAAAATATCAAGCCCATCACTAAAAATTTTATGAGGGCCAGCCTGGCTTTATCTTGGCAGATATCTCAGCCAATGGGTCTCTGAACTCCTTGGGATTTGCATGTTCAGGATTAAATGCTGGAAGTATAATGAACAAACACGCAGAGCAACCTATTGGCTGAGAAATCTGCCAACAAAAATCTGTGTTTGCTCTCATAAAATTTTCTTGATGGAGGACTCAATATTTTCTTTTTTACTTTTATACGTTGTGTGTGTTTGTGTGTGTCAATAGACCCTTCAACTGCTATTAGTGAGAATTGTTGAGGATTAAAATAAATAGCCAACCTGCATGAATGATTTCATCATTATACACATGATTTTGTATATAAGATGATAGGTTTCTCATCAGCTAGCGTTCTTTATTATTAGTGATGTATTTTTATTTTTGCTATTTTCACTTTCAATTATTTTGCTTTTTATACTTCATTATGCACATTATGTTGCCAATTCAACTCGGACATTTAATTTACATGTGTTTAGTTCCATTTGCACGTGGTTCTTTTTTTGTGAAAAAATCTGAGATTTGAATTTTGTGCATTATTTTCAGGCATTGATCTCTTTAGATCCTGTCCGTGCTAGGGAAGATCCTATAATTGTGAGAAACATCCCATACTACAAGGCCAAAAAGGCATTGGAGGCCGAGGTCATGAAGCTTGACCCTCCACCACGGCCACAAAATTGGAGCGTGAGTATTTTGTGATCTTTAATACTGTCTGGTGGTGGTTATTCTGTAATAGTTTTGCACATTTTTCATTATGTCAATGATTGGAATGAAGATTCCTTAAAACTCACATTTTGATTTTTCATCACTAAATCATTAATGTGAAAATAACCTAAATCAAATAAGAATTTGAGTTGTATTTTACTGAAATTCTATGTTTCAATTTTGATTTTTTAAAAAATATGAATAACACAATAAATTTTTTATATATTAACGGCACTAACTTCACATAAATCCTATAACGACAATATATATATATGATCAATTGATCATGAAATGTGATCAATAATTATTACTAGGACTAGTTAACAATAATTAATCCAAAAATTGAATTTGTAAAAGTGAAACAAACAACATAACGTCTTTTATGCATGAAAACATAAAATTAAAATCTCAAACACTTGAGCAGATAAGCTTGTAATATCTTATAATCCTTTTACTGATAAGCTCATAAAGTTGTACATATCACTGGTTGAAAATGGAGTTCATCTCAATTTTACATTTTTCATATTTTATGTACTTTTTTTATACATGTATAGCTTGTAAAATCATGAAGTCGTAAGAGAACTCAAGCCACAATGAGCGAAACCTTTAACAAGTTCTCCTTTTTGTTTCACTATTGTGTAAACATTTTGGACAATATAGAAGAAAATATTTTTGGTTTGATGATATCTACTTTGCATTTACCAATGTGGCATAAACAGGGATGGGATGCACTTGCTTCATGGCCAAAGCTTTTAAGTCTAAGCAAAATGAATTTGCTACTCCTTCCTGAAAGAAAATAATAGTTATCAGTGAGGACTATGGCTTCTCGGCAAATATGTAAAATAAAAATTTAGCATGTGATGCTAAATGATGCAATGATGTCCCCTTTAGCTTATTAATTATTAAATTGTTATATGGTTTGCATAATGTGCATATGCATCTGATAAAATTGAGCTTTGTGAATTATCTTGGTTTTCTTTTAAATGGTGATTAACTATGGTGTTTTGACAGGAGCTGGAACTTCCATTGAATGCATCATCCTGGAGTGAGGAAGATCTTAAAAATCCAGAGAAGTTCTATGAGATGACTGTTCTGCTGAACGCACAAAGAGAAATTGCTAATAAAATTTTGGATGCGCAATGGGAAGCTAAATGGCGCCAAGAAAAGGTTGGTAAAGTTTTCATCTGCTTTCCCTATTATATTACTCATTTCAGATCTTTCTGCAACTATATTCTTTGGTTCTGACTCATTCTTTGGACAATAATGCAAATCTTGCATAACATTCTTTTTCAGTTCTGTTCCCAAAAAGTTATTTCATTCCTTTTTCTTTCACACACGGGCAACCCCATTGTTAAATTCCCATGAATGATGAACATCATATGTGATTATGTTGATTCGCAGTTGAATGAGATTTTGGAGGAGAAGGTGCGGCCATACATTCAGAACATAAATAATGGGATCCTTCCCCAGCCTATCGTAATACAATCACAAAATGAGGATAAGAAGGTTTTTCTTTTTCACCCGTCCTTTTAAGTTCCATATTATTTACCTATGTTGCAATGAGCTGAAATAAAGTACGAAGATTATTATCTGGACTAAAGTCACGCCATTCTTTTTCTATTTTCTTTAAAGGTTCTGTTTGGAACTTAAATAGAATAGTTGTCTTGGTTATGTATTTGAACGTGACTATTTCGTTTACGACATGTGCAATTAAGGTTCTACAGTTAGCATCCCATTCAAATACTTGAAAAATTAATGCAAATGAATGTTTCAAATACTGTATTAGCTGTTGGTGAAGTCATGAAAGCTCACTATTAGTATACCAAATGTTAGATAATGCAAGCACATGGTATATAATACTAATATTCCTTTTCCTTATTCTGTACACAAAAATGACATGCAGTTCGATGCTTGGGGGGTTTCTTTAGTTGCTTCAGTTGTGGTGGACTTGAAAAAGTAGAATTTGATTTCATCCATAGAGGTTATTGATTTATTTTGGGAAAAAAAGTATATCTTTTTTTTTCATTGAAATTTCTTGTGTTGGTCAGAAAAAGAGAGGAAACATATATGCATACTGGATTAGCATTACTTGCATTTTTCAGCCATTCTATGGTTTCTTCGACTTGATCCATGTTTCAGTTATTGCACCATGGAGTTGGTTTGATTTTTACAACTTACTGAAATGCTGTAATTTTTGTAACTTCTGTTTCTCAATTTATTGCAGAAGACTCGACAAAGGAGACGGTGGTTTTTCTGAAGTTTTTTTTTTTTTTGGAATTTCGGCCATGCCTTTTGATGTATAATTTACAGTTGTTCAAATTCTACATTTCTCTATAAACTTATTCTTATGTTTACCCTATTTGAGGCTGGCAGTGGAAGAGAATTTTGTTGTGGGTAGCAGTGTCTGATCTCTATCATCCATTTCCTACTTGTAATTTGAGTAGCTTCACATAATGCTCTAAAGCTTTACTACTATAGTACTGAATCAGCAACTTTGTAAGAGCTTTTCATTTTTGGATTTGTTAGGACTTAGGAGGTCCTATGTGCCACTGCCATGTATTAACTGATGAGTTACATAATGTTAATAATTTTTCTATTTTACAGCAGATTTGCTCCTTGAATAATTTTCCTGTTATACAACAAAATTAAATAGCAATTTGCTCATTGAATCTGTTAACAAAGTTCTTTATGCACCTTTACCTGATTTATCTATATATAGGAGCTACGCTTTGATAATGATTTTTTTTTTGTCTTTACCTTTAATATTGGGTAATTTTTATAATTTTATTGTGATATAATCATTATTTCCCTCACAAAATTTATGTTTAACAAAATTAGGAGTACTAAATTAGCCAAGGATAATATTTACATTTTACATGAATCCGCAAGTGTCAGGAATTTAGTTGCATATGGTTGGCCAAGCTAATTCGTGATTGAATTTTATAATCAAATTCTTAATTACTTTTGTCTTTTTATTACTAAAAATATCGATGATTCTATGTTTTAATTGAATTTATTTCTTTGATAATTAATCAAATTATTATTTTTACAATTAAGAGCAATAATTTGTTTATTTATTTGTTGATAAAAAAATTGTTTATTTATTTATTTACGTCCCATTTTCAACAGAATTTAATTAACCCTTCTACTTTTAAAATGGAAAAATAATTTCCAACTTGAATGAATATAATTTTTTCAGGAATATAGCATTTTTGTCCAAAAAATCAAATTTTTATGAGACTATTTAGATTATACATGATGTCATTTTTTTTCTCAAACTTGACAACCTAAAAAGCTCATAATGCCACAGAAATAATTTTTACGAGGAACAACCTTCCATAAACTGTTTTGCAGAATGAAATTGGAAAATAGCAAATATAAAAATGTTAGATAGCCACAAAAAAAAAAAAGGCAATTAAGTATTAAGAAAATGAACTCAACCTGATGATCCACATTCAAATAAAAGATTTATGTAGATACAAATAAAAAGAGAAAAAGAATAAGGAATAATCATGATAATCAAAACCCAAAAATCTAATTAATATACTGATATTATATAATTCATAAAGAATAAAATAAACTACCCAGGAAGAGTAGCCAATTAATAACAACAAATTAACATATTCTTAAAAGTCTAATTAAACCCATAAACCAGATATGACCTAACACCATTTTTGTTTTTTGTTTTTTTTTTTCCTGTCAACTTTATTAAATTCGAATAAAAGAAAACATTTTTTTCATTTTTTAATTTTTGGGTGAATCTTAATTAATGGGTGAACCTATAACATTTAGTGATGGTAGTGCAAGCTCTCTTATAAGGGTTAGCCTTTTGACGTCCTTGGCCACTGCATGCGTAATAAGAACGACCCCGATTTGAGCATGGAACTGAATTTGCCTTGAGAGCTGCATAACTAATGAATCTCTTACCCGAAGCCAGGATTCTTCGATTTGCTTCCGAATCCATCATCATCTCCTCCTCTTCGTTGATCTCATCCACGACAAGTCTAGCGGTGTAGTTTCCGCCCTCCATGGTGGCCGCTGACGAATGCCTGGCCACCATTGCGACGGCTACGAGGATAAATACCAACAAAAACTTGAGGGTCATTTTTGTTGAATATATATATATATAAATTCTTGTTAGAGAGAGAGGAGAAACAAGATTGAATCTCTTCTTCTTTTCTTGTGAAAGAAAGGAGAGAATGGAAGAGGGAAGAAGATAATTAAGGGACTTAAGTAGGTATGATGTGTGATTTTACGGCGGCTTTTACGTTTAGCCGTTGGTGATATGGGGTGGTTCTTCTCTTTTGCTTATTTGTATTTTTTTTCCCTTTTTTCCAAAGTATTTGTTACTTAGTCTTGCATGGCCACATTTGAGGTGATATATATATGATAATTGATGAAATTTTCTTGTTTAGATCTGGTTTATAATGAATTAAGTTAATAATAAAATGTTATGTAAAAACTTTTATTTATACGATAATTTATTATTAATTTGATTCATTGTAACTTAAATTTGAACATTATTTACTGAATAAAAAACATTAAGAAAAAATATATTGGTAAAATTTAAGCATTATTAATTCCATCAAATCTATTTCCTAAAAATATGATACTTATTATGAGATTAATGAAAATGGCAAAATATATCTTTTTTCCTTTATGAAAAATTAAACTATTTTTTAGATAATATATGTTAGGTATAAGTGAATTTCATAGGGTTAGTGGAACTCATTTGTCAACCTCTATTAACATTTATTTTAAAAGTTAATAGGTTAGTCTTTTTGTACATCCATACTTAATTTGTTAGTTCTTTTTTAAAGATATAAAAATGACAAATATGTCAATTTTAATTTTTAAAAAATAAAAATAAAACTCATCAATTCTTTGTAAATTTTTGCACCAAATATAGGGTTGCATTCTAATTTTGAAGTATGAACATTATTATTTCATTTCTATTTTTGGATTTACCGGTAATGTAATGTTCTTGTATTAGATAAAGTCACATATTAACTGTGAATAATATATATATATATATATATATATATATATATATATATATATATATATATATATATATATATATATATATATATATTGATTTCAACATTTGAATCTTGTGTTAGAAGTTAATTAACGCAAAATGGGAATTAAAAATTACCTTTTCTTCTTTAAAAAAAGCTATAATTCAAAAGATTTTGCCTTTTTTGCTCTTTTAGGTATTGTTTGTAATTGCACTCCTAAAGAATAACCTTTCTATTGCCTCCCTAACTTAGGGTTTGTAGCAGTATACATGCCCCCATAAATAAGCATAAAAGATGACTATCCAGGCCAACTATTAGGGTTAAAATTGTACGGGATGATAATGGAATCCGGTCTTTCTTGTCATACCTCTTTACTCTCCTATTTTACAGTCAGGTAAGGTGGTGTCACTAATTATCTGTATAGACAAATCTGTATATATATCATTCTTTATACCTGTGCATATATCAATATATATGTATCATCTATAATACATATATATATATATATTCACATATAATTTTTATCAATTGCATATGTGTATATGTCTTAATATATAGGTATCATCCAATATACATATATATATACATATAAATTACTGTAAAAATGAATATATATATATATATATATATATATATATTAACATATAATTATATCCATATATTCATCCCCTGTATAATATAATATATTTATGTCTCATATATACATAAAAACATCTTTAATTTACATATTTATATTTATACAAAAATTTTATATGACTCCAACAGCTTATAAATATTTACAAACTTTATATATATATATATATATATATGGTTACAAAAATAAACCAACCTCAGCTGGGTGGCTGCCACTGCTTCTCTGTACCATATCTAGGGCTCATGAGACTGGCGGCACCCTCAGATAACTCGCCGCTCTTAATCCTAGTCTTGATACATACGCGAGAGGAAAAAATAAACTCTTGCATTGAGTTTTAACTCAGTGGTGCAAGAGTTTATATATATATATATATATATATATATATATATATATATATATATATATATATATATATATATATATATATATATATATATATATATATATATATATATAACTAAAAATCATTGAAGTTCTTTTGCATAAAACAATATCTTTAATAACATTTATATTTATATAAATAAACTAGCATAAACATTTTCGGTAAGCATATAATTGAAACATAACACTGCAACCATTTAATAAATAAATTTTTTTGTCAAACCCATATATTAAGACACCACATACCCAATCCTAGGGAAACAAGAGGTACTGTAAATTGACGAAAAATGAAGGTCCAAGATATTCACAAGACCAGGGTCAAATCATAACCCCACAGTTGATCCAAGATAACTACATGATCAGTCTCGATCCAAGATAACCACATGATTGGTAATTATATATGTAACATATTTGGTCCAAGATAACCATAGGACCAGGGCTAAATCATAACCCCAAATCTGATCCAAGATAATCACAAGATCAGTCAATATCTCTCACGACCAAAATACCCACAGGCCATGAAGTTCTTATCCTATTGGCATGTCAATAAATCCCTGAGTCAAATCTAGGCTAATACGTAGGCCAAAATATATCGACTTTCATAAAATAAATAATTAAAACTTACATATATATTACACAAAACTATTCTCAAACTCATTTATTTTCATTCCATATATCACATAACAATTAAATTCATTTATTAATAGTCAATATTATAAATAATTACACAAACCTAACTTATCCATTGTCGCGTCTGCAAATTCTTTTGTTTTGCCCGATATTGGCGCTTGTGTCAAAGGTGCACCTAATAAAATTATATTTAACTGTCAAATATTTAAAAGTATAATACTTTTGCTAATAATGAAAATCTATCTATTTCTTAAATTTAATTCAGCGTCTCTCACATTAATTTACGGGTTTACCTTTTATATCTTCGGTAAGTTACTAACTTAACATTTAATTTATTCATTACCTTAATTTCATTAAATTTTCACTTAACCAAATAATTAGCTTAATTATCTAATAAGATTTTAACATCAATTCAAGACCCATTTATCTCCCATTTTCGGCCCAACTTGTTATTAATTTAAGTTTGCATGTTTTAACTAATTATAAGTTCTTTAATCTGTCCTTAACTTCATTAACTTTATTAACTTAATTAATACTAATTACTTTTATTAACATTAATCATTCATTTCCCATTTTCGGCTAACATTCCATTTCATTTAAGTTAACCTTTTTTCCATCATTAACCACTTAATAATTTTTTTAACTTAAATTCATTCATTAGTCTTAATCTTGCCTTAATTAACCACAATTTAGTTAAATTCGTTCCCATATATGGCTCTCAGCCAAACCACACTAAAACCTTCATAAATCTAATTCATACCTACAAACTTTCTTTCGACCAACTTATAATTTCCTCCATAACATGCAAAACTTTCCTTAAACATGAAATTTCTTAGCTTACAATGGAATATTAAGATGATAAAAGTTCCCCACCTATAGCTCACGACCAAACATGTAAACAAAATAACAACCCATAAATCTTACCATAGGACATGGAAATGGTAGAATCCAAAAGAAAATACAAGAAAATAATAAATAAAGAGTTTGATGCTCTCGGTTACAAAGGAAAAGAACCAATAACGAAGAAAAATAAAAATTTTCACCTAGAACTCCTCCAACCTATAGCCTCATTTACTTCCTTTGGTCTTCTCTTCACCTCAAACCTAACATGCAAGACTCAAACAACCATTTCCAAACTTTGACTGAGCCAAAAGTTTCCTTTTTCTTCACTAATAGGGTTCGACCTCCTTCGATTTCTCCATAAAATTCTTCCTTTCTTCAAGACTTGCAACTCCCTAACTTATGTTGATATTTATTTGTGAAAATTTGATAAGAACATGGAGAGGAGAAGTAAGGAGGTTTCGATTGGAGATAGGAGGAAGATGAGATGAAAATGGAAGAAAGATAAGATAAGATGAAAGAAAAAGATGAAGTGAGAGAATGGCACACGATTTTGAGAGAGGAAAGGAAAAATAAATTGAAAGAATTCTCTAAAATGGTTTACAAGAAATGGGATGAGTTCAAAGCTAACTATGCCCAACAACCTTTTTTCCAAATTTTGTTCAACACCAAATGTTTAGTTACTTTTTAAATTTTGCTAATTATGACTTATGAAGGTGGTATTGATTGAGGGATTTCATATCATGTCTTTTCCATTCTCTTCTTTTTGCCGAAATTTGATTATTTCTTTATTTTATAATAATAATAATAATAATAATAATAATAATAATAATAATTATTATTATTATTATTATTATTATTATTATTATTATTATTATTATCATCTTAAATTATTTTTTCTACATTTGTTAAATCCTTTAATTCTAAGTCCGAAATAATTTAATCTTCAATAATTAAATATACCATTATTCATGAATTAATTTTCTCTACATTCAGGTATTTTTATTTTTTACAATCGGAGTACTCAAATAAAATTGCATTTTTCTGAGTATTTTTACAGTATCGTATGTTAAATTTTATCTCTTTAATTTGATGGCCTAAACAGTTGAATTTTGACATTAAATTGTACCTACGAGTCTGCCTCAATATTCTCTATATCATGGTATACTCTATTCCCGATTCGCTAACAGTGCAAAAATTGCATATTTTACGGTCAGACGTTATTTTCATCGATTCTTGTAAAAATTTCTGTATTTCATATTTAAAATTAAATTTCTCACTTAATCTTAGTCCCAATTTAGACTTCGGTCCTATCGGCTCTGTTTCGATCCCGTACGATTTTCGGTCGGCCTGACTTGTCTGGTAGTGACACACCTGTCGATTGTAGCCTAAATTAACAGATATGACAATTATCTCCCCTTAAAAGATTTCATCCATGAAATCGTACCTGATTGGTCGTCATTGAATAGTTATGGATATTGGCTCTACATGACCTCCTCACTTTTCCATGTCGCCTCTTCGATTGTATGGTTACACCAAAGAATTTTCACTAGAGGTACCTGTTTGTTTCTGAGTTGTTTCATTTCTCTTTCCAGAATGGCTAATGGTTCTTCTTCATATATTAAATCTGGTTGTACCTTTATACTTTCCATTGGAATGACATGAGATGGGTCAGACTTATACCTATTGAGTATAGATACGTGAAGCACATTATGAATTCTATCCAATTTTGGAGGTAAAGCTAATCTATATGCCACTGGTCCCACTTGTTCCAGTACTTCATAAGGGTCTATGAACCTGAAACTTAGCTTGCTCTTTTTGCCAAAATAGAGCATTTTTTTCAAGGGGACACCTTCAAGAACACATTGTCACCTATCGTAAACTCTATATCCTTTCATTTCTAGTTTGCATAGGACTTATGTCTGTCACTAGCTGCCTTAAGCATGTCCCTGATGATCCTGACGTTCTCCTCAGTCTGCTGGATCAAATTTGGTCATATCAGCTTCCATTCACTAAGTTATGTCCAACATATTTGAGATCAACATTTCCGTCCATATAAAGCTTCATAGGGAGTCATGCCAATACTAGACTGATGACTGTTATTATAAGAAAACTCCATCAAAGGTAAGTATCTATCCCAACTACCTTCAAACTCTATCACACAGTTTCATAGCATGTCTTCTAGTAGTTGAATCATATGTTCTGATTGACCATCTGTTTGAGGATGAAAAATTGTGCTAAAATTGAGGCGAGTGCCTAATGCTTCTTGAAAGCTCTTACAAATTTGAGAGGTGAATATGGGATCTCTGTCAGAAATGATAGACATTGGCACATCATGGAGTCGAACTATCTCATACACGAATAATTCTGCTAACCTGCTTAGAGAATAGTTCATTCGAATAGGTAAAAAGTGTGTTGATTTGGTTAACCTATCCACAATTACCCATGTTTATTCTAGGTCAGTGGTAAACCGGACAAAAAGTCTATTGTGACTCTTTCCTACTTCCACTCTGGTATAGAGATAGTTTGTAGTAGTCCTGAAGGTAATTGATGTTTCGCTTTCACCTACTGGCAACTCAAACATCTGGTAGCAAATTTTGTGATGTCTTTCTTCATATCAGGCCACCAATAACATGCTTTCAAATCCTAGTACATCTTATTATTGCCTGGGTGCATGGAATAAACTGATTCGTGTGCCTCCTTTAGTACCTCTTGTTTCAACTCTGCCTTATTAGGCACACATAATCTACCTTTAAAATGCACATTGCCATCCAATTCTACCGAATAATCAGGTCTCTCAACCTTATTCACAACTTCAATTATCTCACATAACTTGGGATCCTGACTTTGAGCTTCTTTAATTTTCTAAAGCAAAGTAGGTTAGACCGACAATTCTGCTAGAGTTTTTTGACTCAAAGCATCGGTCATTGCATTCATTTTTCCTGGGTGATAGTTTATCACACAATCATAGTCTTTTATCAATTCCAGACACTGTCTTTGTTTGAGATTCAACTCTCTCTGTGAAGGTAAATTTTTTAAACTCTTATGGTCTGTATAGATATATCTTTTCTCTCCATACAAATGGTGTCGCCAAATATTTAAAGCAAACACAATAGCTGCCAACTTCAGATCATGTGATGGATAATTCAACTCATGTAGCTTTAGTTGTCTATAGGCATATGTTATCACTTTGCCTTCTTGCATCAATACAAACCCTAAACCATTTCATGAGGCATCGTTGTATACCGCAAAGTCCTTCCCTGAAATGGGTTGCATCAGAACTGGTGCATCTGTCAACAAAGCCTTCAACCGGTCAAAACTACCCTGACATCTCTCTGACCACTCGAACTTAACATCTTTTTGAAGCAATTGTGTTATGGGTGCAGTTATAAAATAAAATCTCTTCATGAACCTTCTGTAATAGCCTGCTAATCCCAGGAAACTTCTAACCCCAGTCACATTCTGAGGTGGCTTCCAATCCAAAATAGATTTTATTTTGCTAGGATCAACTCTAATGCCTATAGTTGATACAACGTGGCCTAAGAAGCCCACATCTTGTAGCCAAAATTCACATTTTGACAATTTGGCATACAATTGCTTTTCCCTAAGAATCTGGAGCATAATCCTCAAATGATGATCATGCTCCTCTTGAGTTCTGGAGTACACTAAAATGTCATCGATGCAAACTACCACAACTGATCCACATATGGTATGAAGATCTTGTTCATCATGTCCATGAAAGCTGCTGGAGCATTTGTCAAGCCAAATGGCATAACCAGGAACTCGTAGTGGGTGTAACAAGTTCTGAAAGCTGTTTTGAACACATCACTATCTTTGATCTTCAGCTAATGGTATCCTGACCTGAGGTCAATTTTAGAAAATACCCATGCATCCTTCAACTGATCAAATAAGTCATCAATTCGGGGTAAGGGGTATCTATTCTTTATTTTCATTTTATTCAACTGCCTATAATCTATGCACAGTTGTAGGCTACCATCATTTTTTTTCATGAACAACACTGGTGCACCTAAGAGGGATACACTAGGTCGAATGAATCCCCTGTCAAGTAATTTCTGCAACTAAACCTTTAACTCTTTTAGCTTAACTGGAGCCATTTTGTAAGGAGTGATAGATATAGGAGCCATTCCTCACTTATTCTCTATCATAATTTAGACTTCGGTCCTATCAGCTCTGTTCTAGTCGTGCACATGTACGATTTTAGATCGGCTCGGCCTGTCCGGTCGTGACTCATATGTCGACCGTGGCCTAAATTAACGAACATGATAATTCTCTCCCCCTTAAAAGATTTCATCCACGAAATCATACTTGATTGGTCATCATTGAATATATATGGATATTGGCTCCGTATGACCTCCTCACTTCCCATGTCCACTCCTCGACTGTATGGCTATGCCAAAGAATTTTCACTAGAGGTTCCTATTTGTTTTCGAGTTGCTTCACTTCTCTTGCCAGAATGACTAATGGTTTTTCTTCATATGTTAAATCTGGTTGTACCTCTATATTTTCCATTGGAATGACATGAGATGGATTAGACCTATACCTCCTGAGCATAGATACGTGAAACACGTTATGAATTCTATCCAATTTTGGAGGTAAGGCTAATCTATATGTCATTGATCCCACTCATTCTAGTACTTCATAAGGGCCTATGAACCTGGGACTTAGCTTGCCCTTTTTGCCAAAACGGAGCACTTTCTTCCAAGGGGACACCTTCAAGTACACATTGTCACCTACAACAAACTCTATATCCTTTCAGTTCAAGTCTACATAGGATTTTTTCTGTCACTAGTTGCCTTAAGCATGTCCCTAATGATCCTGACCATTTCCTTAGTCTGCTGGATCAAATCTGGTCCTATCAGCTTCCATTCACTGAGTTATGTCCAATATATTAGAGATCGACATTTCCGTCCATATAAAGCTTCACAGGGAGCCATGCCAATACTAGCTTGATGACTGTTATTATAAGCAAACTCCATCAAAGGTAAGTTTCTATCCCAAATACCATCAAACTCTATCATACAGTTTCGTAGCATATCTTCCAGTAGTTGAATCATCTGTTCTAATTGACCATTTGTTTGAGGATGAAAAGTTGTGCTAAAATTGAGGCGAGTGCTTAATGCTTCTTGAAAGCTCTTCCAAAATTGAGAGGTGAATCTGGGATCTCTGTCAGAAATAATAGACATTGGCACACTATGGAGTCGAACTATCTCATGCATGTATAATTTTGCTAACCTGCATAGAGAATAGTCCATTCAAATAGGTAAAAAGTGTGCTGATTTGGTCAATCTATCAACAATTACCCATACTGTATCATGTTTATTCTAGGTCAGTGGTAAACCGGACAAAACATCTATTGTGATTCTTTCCTACTTCCACTATAGTATAGAGATAGTTTGTAACAGTCCTGAAGGTAATTGATGTTCCGCTTTCACCTGATGGCATCTTAAACATCTGGTAGCAAATTTTATGATGTCTTTCTTCATATCAGGCCACCAATAACATGCTTTCAAATCCAAGTACATCTTATTACTGTTTGGGTGCATGGAATAAACTGATTCGTGTGCCTCCTTTAGCACCTCTTATTTCAACTCTGCCTTATTAGGTACACATAATCTGCTTTTAAAATGCACACTTCCATATGATTCTACGGAATAATCTGGTCTCTCCCCCTTATGCACAACTTCAATTATCTCACACAACTTAGGGTCCTGGCTTTAAGCTTTTTTTATTTTTTGAAGCAAAGTAGGTTGGACCCCTATTTCTGCTAGAGTCTTTCTACTCAAAGCATCGGCTACTGCATTCGCTTTCCCTGGGTGATAGTCTATCACACAATCATAGTCTTTATCAATTCGAGCCACCATCTTTGTATGAGATTCAGCTCTCTCTATGAAGGTAAATATTTTAAACTTGTATGGTCTATATAGATATAGCTTTTCTCTCCATACAGATGGTGTTGCCAAATCTTTAAAGCAAACATAGTAGCTGCCAACTCCAGATCATGCATCGGATAATTCAACTCATGTGGCTTTAGTTGTCTAGAGGCATACGCTATCACTTTGCCCTCTTGTATCAGTACACAACCTAAACCATTTTGTGAGGCATCGTTGTATTCCCCAAAGTCCTTCCCTGAAATGGGTTGCGTCAGAATTGGTACCTCTGTCAATAAAGCCTTGAACTGATCAAAACTATCCTCACATCTCTCTAACCACTTGAACTTAACATCTTTTTGAAGCAATCATGTTATGGGTGCAGTTATAGAAGAAAATATCTTCACGAACCTTATGTAATAGCCTGCTAATCTTAGAAAACTTTTAACCTCTGTCACATTTTGAGGTGGATTCTAATCCAGAATACCTTTTATTTTGCTAGGATCAACTCTAATGCCTTCAGCTGATACAATGTGGCCTAAAAAGCCACTTCTTGTAGCCAAAATTCACATTTTGATAATTTGGCATACGATTGCTTTCCTTGAGAATCTGGAGCACAATCCTTAAATGATGATCATGCTCCTCTTGAGTTTTGGGGTACACTAAAATGTCATCGATGAAAACTACCACAAACTGATCCAAATATGGTCTGAAGATCCTATTCATCATGTCCATGAAAGCTGCTGAAGCATTTGTCAAGCCAAATGGCATAACTAGGAACCTGTAGTGGGCATAACGAGTCCTAAAAGTTTTTTTGAACACATCACTCTTTTTGATCTTCAGCTAATGGTATCCTGACCCGATGTCAATTTTAGAAAATACTCATGCATCCTTCAACTGATCAAATAAGTCATCAATTTGGGGTAAGGGGTCTCTATTTTTTATTATCATTTTATTCAACTGTCTGTAATCTATGCACAGTAGTAGGGTACCATCATTTTTTTCACGAACAACAATGGTGCACCCGAGAGGGATACACTAGGTTGGATGAATCCCCTATCAAGTAATTCTTGCACCTGAACTTTCAACTCCTTTAGCTCGACTGGAGCCATTCTATAAGGAGTGATAGATATAGGAGTTGTGCTAGGTAACAGATCTATTGCAAACTCTACTTTCCAATCTGGTGGCAAACCTGACAAGTCCTCATGAAAAATATCTGGGAATTCACATATCGTAGGAATATCCTGAAGTTTCAGACTCTCCTTTTTAGTATCCATCATATGTGTCAGATATGCCTCACACCCCTTTCTGATTAGTAGTTGTGATTTCACAGAAGAAATTACATTAGTTGGTAATATCTGTCTATCATCATGTATCCCCATGTCATCACGTCCTGACCTTCTAAAGACTACCTTTTTGCCTTGACAATCCATCACTGCATCGTGTCGGGCCAACCAGTCTATCCCCAAAATGGCATCATATTCAAGGAAGGGAAGTTCTATAAGGTCCACTTGGAACTGCTCGCTCATTATCACTAGAGGCAATTGTCTATATACTATGTTCACTTTTATACTTTGGCCCAGAGGATTTGTTACCATTATATCATATCCCAAGGTCTCTATCTGTATTTTTCCCTCACCCGATGGTGTTGTGCAAATATAGGAATGTGTAAACTCGGGATCAATTAAAACATATAAATCTAAGCCAAAAAGAGAAAATTTACATACTATGACGTCTGGAGTGTCCAACTCTTATCTAGCCCTCATAGCATACGCCCTAGATAACGCTACTCTGCTACTCCCAGCTCGATTTACTATCTCTGAGGCAATCTGATTTGGCCCTATACGACCTCCTCTAAACTATCCCCTGCCTCTGCCTCTAGCGGAGCAGATCTCTGAGTCGATACCAGACTCATCCCAACCGATTATGTATCCTGACTCCGGAATGGACAATGCCTCCTCATATGACCTGCCGCTCCACACTGGTAGCAGACCCTAGATGAGATCCAACACTCTTCAGTATGATACTTACCACAATACTAGCATAAGGGATATGTGGTAAATCTGCCTCCTACTGAAGCTAGAGCACTAACAGGTGAGAGCATCGAGCCTCCGGGCTGACCCCGTCTACCAAATGCACTATGCCTTTGGGTCTTGGTCTGGAACCTGCCTCCAAAGGATCTGGCTTTCTTACCTAATGAGAATCCTATGGTTGGTGGGAAAAAGGGTCTCTTACCATGACTCTGAGTTGTTGTCTTCCTCTATTCTGCATCAACTTCTTCCACACTCTCTGCAGCTCTCACTAGCTTGGTAAACTCTTCAATCCGAGATGTGGCTACTCTACCTTTGATCGGTGCCCAAAGCCCTTTCTCAAATCGTCGACACATATCGATCTCATCTTTAACAATCCCTTTTGCATACTTGTTAAATCGACTATACTCCTTCTCATACTCGCCCACTGTCAAGTTATTCTGCCTCAAATCTAAAAACTCTTGTTTCTTCAGGTTTGAATACTCTCTAAGGACATATTTCTCTTTAAATTGTTTCAAGAAAAAGTCCTAAGTGGGAGGATCTGGGGTCTAGGGCTTTGTTTTCACTGTCTTTCACCAATCATGCGCCCCTTCCTGTAACAGAGACATTGCATACCTATATTTCTACTCTAATGTACAGTCTATGTCCTCAAAAACTCACTCAGTCCTTTCAAGCCAGTACTCTGCTGCAGCGACATTATCCACAATACAACTGATAAAATCAGTGGCTCCCAGCTTACGGAGCTTGTCAAACCTCAGCTCTATAATAGCAGGTCTAGCTGATCTCCGCAAAATCTCAGCCATATCCTGGAGTAATCTTTCTCTATGTCATCCTAAAGGTGAGGGTTGCTTGTCCTGCCCAACATAAGATGAACTACCTCTAGTTGCCTGCTGTTGTGAGGGACGATATGAATAATCTATACTGAATAGCTCATTTAAATCAGGTATTTCGTCTCTTGATCACTATACTCTCGACCTCCACTCATCCTAACATTTAGAACAGTGCTCATATTAGGAAGTAGCAACAGTAATAACTTAAGCTTATAAAACATTTAAAACCAATGCATATGCATGTACATACATTTCCTTAATTCTATCCCCCTTCTGTCCTAAAACCGCCTAAACCGTGCTCTGATACCAATAAATGTCACACCCCTTTACCTTTCTTCTTCACAGTCAGGTAAGGTGATGTCACCAACTACCTGTATAGACAAACATGTATATATATATATATCATTCCTTATACCTGTGCATATATCAATATATATATATATATATATTCACATATAATTTTTATCAAGTGCATTTGTGCATATGTCTCAATATATAGGTATCTTCTAAGATACATATATATTTATGTATAATCTCTGTAAAAATGAACATATATGTATATATATATATATATATATATATATCATATGAGTATATCCATATACTCATCTCTACTCACAATCCCCTATGTAATACAATATATGTACGTCTCATATATGCATAGAAAAATCTTTAATTTACATATTTACATTTATAGAAAAATTTTATACGACCACAAAAAGTCATAAAATATTTATAGACTTCTTATATATATATATATATATATATATAAAGCAACCCTATCTGGGTGGCTGCCACTGCTACTTTATTCCATGTATAGGGCTTATGGGACTGACTGTAGCCTTAGATAACTCGCCGCTCTTAACCTTTGTCCTGATACCTGCACGAGAGGAAAAATAAACATTCGTGCTGAGTTTTAACTCAGTGATGCAAGAACATATAATAATGATCATTTTGAAGAAATATATATAGATATATATATAAATAAAAATCATTGAAGTTCTTTTGCATAAGAAAATATATTTAATAACATTTATGTTTATAAAAATAAACTAGCATAAATATTTTCAGTAAATAGATGTAACAGTAAAAATTTTTGGAATATAAATTCATTCATGTGTTATATCATAAGCATATAATTAAAACATAACACTGCATCCATTTAATAAATAAAAACTTTTGTCAAGCCTATATATTAAAATGCCATACACTCAATCATAGGGAAACAACGGGTACCGTTAATCGACGGAAAATGAGAATCCAATATATTCACAAAACTAGGGTCAAATCATAACCCCACAGTTGATCCAAGATAATCACAGGATCAATCTCAATCCAAGATAACCACATGATCGATAATTATATATGTAATATGTTTGGTCCAAGATAACCACATAACTAGGGCTAAATCATAACCTAAAATCTAATCCAAGATAACTACAGGATCAGTCAATATCTCTCATGACCAAGATACCCACAGGCCATGGAGTTCTTATCATATTGGCATACCAATAAATCTCTGAGCCAAATCTAGGCTAATACGTGGGCCAAAATATATCGAATTTCATAAAATAAATAATTAAAACTTATATATATATATATATATATATATATATATATATATATATATATATATATATATATATTACACAAACTATTTTCAAACTCATTTATTTTCATTCCATATATCACATAACAATTAAATTCATTTATTAATGGTTAATATTGTAAATAATTGCACAAACCTAATTTATCGCCTTCCTACATCTGCAAGCTCTTTTGTTTTGTCTGATACTAGCACTTGTGTCAATGGTGTGTCAAATAAAATTATATTTAACTGTCAAATATTTAGAAGTATAATACTTCTGCTAATAATGAAAATTTATCCATTTTTTAAATTTAACTCGGCGTCTTTCACGTTAATTTACAGGTTTACCTTTTATATCTCCGGTAAGTTACTAACTTAACATTTGATTTATTCATTACCTTATTTTAATTAAATTTTCACTTAACAAAATGATTAGCTTAATTATCTAATAAGATTTTAACACCAATTGAAGGCCCATCTACCTCCCATTTTCGGCCCAACTTGTTATTAATTTAAGTTTGCATGTTTTAACTAATTATAAGTTCTTTAATTTGTCTTTAACTTCATTAACTTAATTAACACTGATTACCTTCATTAACATTAATCATTCATTTTTCATTCTCGGCTAACATTCCATTTCATTCAAGTTAACCTCTTTTCCATCATTAACCACTTAATAAATTTGTTCTTTAACTTAAGTTCATTCATTAATCTTAATCTTGCCATAATTAACCACAATTTAGTTAAATCCATTCCCCTATATGGCTCTCGGCCAAACCACACTAAACCTTCACAAATCCAATTCATACCCATAAACTTTCTTTCGGCCAACTTATGATTTCCTTCATAACATGCAAAAGTTTCCTTAAACATGGATTTTCTTAGCTTACAATGGAATATTAAGATGAAAAACCAAAAGTTCCCCACCTATAGCTCACAGCCAAACATGTAAACAAAAGAGCAACCCACAAATCTTATCATAGGACATGGAAATGGTATAATCCAAAAGAAAATGCAAGGAAATGATAAATAGAGAGCTTGATGCTCTCGGTTACAATGGAAAAGAACCAACAAGGAAGAAAAATAAAAATTTTCACTTAGAACTCCTCCAACCCGTAGCCTCTTTTGCTTCCTTTGGTCTTCTCTTCACCTCAAACTCAACATGCAAGACTCAAACAACCATTTCCAAACTTTGACCAAGCCAAAAGTTTCCTTTTTCTTCACTAATAGGGCTTGACCTCCTTTAACATCTCTATAAAATTCTTTCTTTCTTCAAGACTTGTAACTCCCTAACTTATGTTGATATTTGTTTGTGAAAATTTGATAAGAACATGAAGAGGAGAAGTAAGGAGGTTTCGGTTGGAGATAGGAGGAAGATGAGATGAAAATGGAAGAAAGATAAGATGAAAGAAAGAGATGGAATGAAAGAATGACACGATTTTGAGAGAGGAAAGAAAAAAGAAATTGAAAGAATTCTCTAGAATGATTTGCAAGGAATGAGATAAGTTCAAAGCTAACTATGGCCGACAACCTCTTTCCCAAATTTTGTTCAAAAAACAAATGTTTAGTTACTTTTTAAATTTTGCTAATTATGACTTATAAATGTGATGTTGATTGAAGATTGCACATCATGTCTTTTCCATTCTCTTCTTTTGGCCGAAATTTGTTTATTTTTTTATTATAATAATAATAATTATTATTATTATCATCTTAATTTATTTTTTCCACATTTGTTAAATCACTTAATTCTAAGACTAGAACAATTTAATCTTCAACAATTAAATATATCATTATTCATGAATTAATTTTCTCTACATTTCGGTATTTCAGTTTCATAACCAGAGTACCGAAGTAAAATCGTATTTTTTTAGATATTTTTATGGTACCGTATGTTAAATTTTATCTCTTTAATTTGGTGTTCTAAACAGTTGAATTTTGACACCAAATTTTATATGTGAGTCCGCCACAATATTCTCTACATACAGTGTACTTCATTCGCGATTCGCTAACAGTGCAAAAATTGCATATTTTACGGTCAGACATCATTTTCATCGATTCTTATAAAAATTTCAATGTTACATATTTAAAATTAAATTTCTCACTTATTCTTAGTCTCAATTTAGACTTCGGTCTTATCAGCTCTGTTCCGATCGCGCACGCATATGGTTTTCAATTGGTCTGGTGCATCCAGTCATGACACATGTGTCGATTGTGCCCTAAATTAACGGACGTGACACTTCTCATCATTTATATAAGATTTTAATAGTGATAAACAAGATAATTATATGAGTATAAGTAATAAATGGATAACATTAACAACATTTGGGGTGGATATAGGTAATACAAAGATAATTATAAATGAGTTTGGGACATAAATGGATAATTTGAAATTTAACAGATTTGGAAATGAGTAGAATAATTATTGTGAATACTCTATATGTTGTCCTCTCTAAACGTTCACCGATGTGTAATTTCAATCTGAACTAATCTCAAATCTAAATAAGATAAAATTGGATTAAACTATGTTTTCAATCCGATTTAAGTCACGATTGAGAAGAATTTATGGAGTAGTATTTTGAGCGAGAATATGATTTTTTTTTTTTAGGAAGAGAGAGCCATATATTTATAGGTCTTGAAATTTTGGAATTTGAGTGAATGAGATTAATTAGTTGAATTTATTCAATTCCAATTAACGAAATATGTGGTAGTTATAGTTTTGGCCTATTCTTAGTTGTAATTCCTTAAGCCACTAAAAAGCATTTGCTAACATAGGACAGAACAAAAAGTCATAGTCAAATTCACATTATAAATCCTATCCAATTCTGCCGACACAACCATTTTCTTTTTCATGATAATAAAATAATTAAAACAGTTAATAAATTAATAATACTTTTATTTTATTTTAAAAATAAAATATGCTAAAAGTTAAAATACTGTTCTTTTTTAGAATGTTGTGGACATTATTTGATTACTATTTGATTTCTAGGCCAATCATTTCAACTTTTCTAAAGTAGAAAAGTCTATTGCATTCTTCAATTTTCTTTTTATTTCCCCGTGCTACACTCTTTTGTGTGTTCATATTCAAATAAAACAAGGTACGACAAACCAAAAAAAAAAGGGGGCCGAGAAAAAATATTGTTTAAAATTTAATTATTTAATGATTAATTATTGAATTCAATACAAGTACAACAATAGCCGACCTCTCTCTCTATATGTATATATATACACCCTAAGATTGAAAGGTGTAATTAAAAAAACTAAGATGCACAAATGAAGACGTTGATCCAGACGAAAGACAGAGAGTTTGGCTGGAGTGACACATCTGTTAAAAGATAATAGTAGGTATCCTGAATTGAGTTCAATGAGAATAAAAATTTTGTACGAAAGAAAAAGATAAAATCTCGTTTTATTTTAATTTCTGGTATGAGATAATATGAATTAGTAATATATGATAAATCAAAAGTCGGATTACGGCGCCCAATTCCATTATAACATTCACAAATATAATTAATATTAAATCAATTATATTTACGAATGTTACCAAACTTTTATTTTTTATAAAATGATTAAAACTAAATTTTCTTTTAAAATATCTTATTTACATCATAGTCATGATAATTATTTTAAAATACACATAAATAAAAGTAAAAGAGAAATCAAATTGACTATTTTATTATATTAAAAAAATATTGTAAAGGTTTTTCATTACCTCCGGTCTACAACAATACCCTCAAAGGGAAATACCAAACTATTTTAATACATAAAAACTTAAAAATATAATATTCTAGTATATCACCCACTAAACCGTGTCTCGTAGTATGACTCTTCCATCATACTCTCAATCTCTATCAGCAACCATCTAATTGACTATAAATTGCGTGTGAGAAATACTTACACATTAAGCAACTCGTGCCTAGTAATGCATATATATATATACAAACAAAAAAACAAACATATGCATACTATCATACCATATTTTCACATTGGCTTATATAAATCTAAACATGCATAGCCTATCACGTCATTCTATATGTTCATACTCATATGCGTATTATTTATTTTGGGTTCATTCATATGACTTATATCCTAAACTTATATATTTAACATTTATTTCGTGCTTTTATATCCGTTTTACATGCATACATAGCAAGTTGGTTCACATAAATATATATAATATACTAACTATCATTTAAACATTTATACTTTCAAATAATATTCTTGTCATCCTACTTTGCATATAAACAATCATACACAAGAGTCTACATATCAAATTTCATATTCAAACAACAACATTAATAGTCATTTCATTTTATTCCATTTTCATTTGTATCCTTATAACTGGTTACTTATTTCTTTTTTTTTTTTTTTGCCTAAAACTCTAAGTCAAACTATTCTAATACGGATTGTGGAACAAAAGCGCTTCTATAGCTTTAGCCACTCTACCCACTATCTGTAAATGCTCACTTGAGCTCTTCAAGTTAAAAGTGTTCTCAGAGCTTCAACCATTTTAAGTATAAAACGGATCAATGGCACTCTAACCTGATCTTCAGCTACTTTGTCCTTATAATCACATAGAATCGAGGGCCAATAGCGCTCTAATATGAGCTTCAGCTATCAAGGTCTCTTATAAAGAATATTTTACGGTATCGTAACCCCCTCAATGATATGACACATATCCTAAACTAAGTCCTAAATTAGAGAAAACAGCTTTTAAAGTCTTAACATTTATTTTTTATTTCTTTTTAATTCCATATACATATAGAACCATTTTCATAACATCATCATATTACTTCTCACGCATCATCGCATTTGACCATGTTTATAGCATCAATACTGGTATATTACCTCATCATCATCACTTACATGTGATTTACTCATAGTGACATATAAATAATAACATGTGATCTATTCACCCGTCTCGTAGCATCAAAACCAAAACTCTTTATAATAAAATTATTAGGATTCACATGAGTGAAAGGCATTCACAAGTACTTCCTTCCTCGTGAACCAAACCATGATCGTTCATGTGAAAGCTTATGTCTCAAATATACACTTTATTTATGGCCGTGACTATATGTTCATAGGCATGAATCCATGCATTCACGAATTTCTTAGCCATGACGCAAGGCGAGAAAGCTTTTGTCTATTTTGGGTATTATCTGGAATCATGTTTCACGGGCATGACTTCTTTTATCACGTGTGTGAAATGTGTCTGTGTATCTTATTCATGGGTGTGAATTTCTGGATTTTTCAAACTCAAAAATAGAGTATAACAAAACCACATGTAAGGATCTATAAGATTGACCAATGTCAACCACTCCTATCAACATTCAACTACCTATCAAGTTAATAACATACCTTTAACATAAAAAAGAATATTTATAACATGTTTCATGCCAATATGCTTCTTGAGTATTATAATCTCCCTAACACATTTTCATGGCATTTCTAACAAATATATCACATAATTCTTATACTTATACATATCAGAAGCTCATTCACATCACGTAACACATTTTATAACTTAAAACACATAAACACGCAACATAGGAGAATTAATATGCATATATTTACTAACCTTTAACAATAGAGCCTAAACTCTTAAAGTTTGCCTAGCTATTGGTTGATCCTCACCTCTGCCTTTAGCTCATATCATCAAGAAAAATGTCATATCTTAGAACCATATAATAGAAAATGAATCATTAAACTCACTCTCAAACCAATCTTTGGTTTAAACCTCAAGAACTTCTTTATATCTCTTAGGTACAAGCTTCCATAAGGATTAAAAATGGTGTTCTTTGTGTAATAGGGGAAGAATAAGTTGAAAAAAATGATTGTGGCGTGTAAGCTTAGGTTATAGGGGCAATGAAGTAGCTAAAAGAGGATAGGAGAGAGAGAAAATAATGGCAATACTCAACAACTTTGCTGACTATCATTCACGAGTATGAACACTCTTTTGTCACAGGTATGATAAACTTTTTACGAGAAAACTTAACACACGATATTTATGGCCGTGAAACCTTTATTCACGGGCATGAACAACACCTTTATACTATGTTTCACTTTTCAAACTCTAATCTAACTATACTCTCTCTTAACCAACTCAACTAACATATAGACCCTAAAAATCAGACATTACATGTGCGCTAACCAAAGAGTTATTGTTGTTGGGGTGGGAGCATAACACCTGCATGCCTCGCAACTGCTCAAGCAAAGATGACCTTGAGAGGTACTTGTGCACAAGGGAGGAAGGTCCTCTCAGCTGAGGCATGTGGAAGCAAATGCAGATGTCCCAACTGATGTCGTCAAGGACTAGTCCTATGCTTGGGTGCACTAAGGGGTTGTTGTAGCTGGGGTGGGAGCATGACACTTGTGTGCCTAGTAAAAATGCAAACAAAATTCCTATTGCACAAGATCAACAATAGTTATGAATGCAAAACATACTTAATAGATGCATATGCAATAAAATTTAGAAATTTTGAAAAATAAATTAGAACTTTAATCAATCAGTATTTATTAATTTGGAAAATATAATTACAATTTGGATGCTTAATAATAATTTGAAAAAATAACTTGGACTTACAAAATATAATGCAAAGAAATTTGAAGAAGATACAAAAAGAGAATGAGGGAGGCTTTTCCTTATGACACTTTTTATCTCAATGTTTGTCTTTTGTATGGAGAGAAGCTTTTGTAAATAGAGGTTTGGAAGAGTGTTGGATGTTGTGGCTTCACAAGATTTTATTGTGACTTCATATGCTGCTTTTGGTAAGTTGGTGATACTTTTGGAGGTGGTAGACAAGTCAATGTAGGAAGAACTGAAAAGTATTGTCTTCACATGTTTTTCATGTTCACCTTTTTGCCTTTTTTTTTAATTATTATTCTACTAGAAGTGAGTTGTAAAATTCTTTTTCTCCTACTTTTTTTCTTTTTCAACTTCAGTCATCCTCATTATTCTTTTCAAGATCTACCATAGGTAGGGATCTTGAATCTGATGATTTAGATCACGAATGGTGACTTTGTAATAGTTTTTCAATTATTGTAAAGTATTCTTCTTTTGTCTTTGCTGCTATTAGTTAGGTTTTGCAATATCCTTTTGGGCTAATAACTCATTATATCTTGGGTTCCGGCCTTAAATGTCTTTGGGCCTATAGCCAAGTTTGGGTAATTGATTTTTTTAATTTTTTAAGAACCTTGAAAGAATTCCACCATTTAATTTTGAATTTTCATACTAGCATAATGACTTTTTGTCTTAATTAGTAGTCAAAAAAGACATATGCATACCCATGATATTTGAAATTTGATACAAAATTGGAACATAGGCTCACAAATTGGTTTAACTTTTGGAGGTTGAAAATGGAGTTAGAAAAGGAAAAAAATTCAAAAATTAAAGGAAATAAGATTTTTTATTTTGCTCTAAAATAGGGTCACCATTGAAGAAACCATGATGATATTTTAAAGGTGTCAAATTTTGAATCAAAATGGAGTAGTTAATTGAGGTTGTTTTTGGAATTTAAGATAAAAAAATGTATTGAACAATACTTTTTAGTAATCCCAATAAGTGAAGAATCTATAATGATTAATAGTCGTTTGAAAACTTAATGAAAATTATTTGGGTTTTTGGAGATCTTGTTCCCATTCTATTACATGAATAATTTAAATGATTTTGCAGGTGGAATATGTTGGGTTTGCATATTTTGGGGTCATTTTTTAAGTTTTTGAAAGATGTAGAATCTGTCAATTCTAATAAAGATTTTTAGTATGGTTGGAGTTTTGTTAAATCCTAAGGTTTGTAATGTCAACCTAAGAGGAAATTTTTGAAATTGTCTTGTATGGGCTTGAATTGTAAAAAATAAAAAAATTTCAATTGTAACAATATTTTGAAAACTGTATTTTTCAAAATAACTTGAAGAAGATAATTTGGATTGTGATAAAAAATTTGAGAATTGTTTGAAGAAACAATTATTTTTAGAAAGGGATTTTTGAGAAGAAGATTCTCCTTTTCTCGTTGTTATGAAAAAACATGGATAAATGGGAGCAGTCTAAACCGTGAAAACGGGGTTGTGGGAGAGCAATACAAGCGTCGTGCTGCTAGGCGAAGCGGTGGAGTGCTGCACCCTAGATGGTGAGAGTCCAGTAGCCGAAAGCATCACTTATGAATTATACTTGCATTGCTTTGGATATTGTCTTGATCCAATAATTTTTGTATATCCTTTGGACTACTTTAGAATTGAGTATATTTGTTTATTGTTTTGGAAGATTGTTGGACTTCAGAAAATTTTATGTGACAACCCCTTACCCAAACTGCACGTGCCCGGATGTGGGGGAGTTACCACTGTCTTCTTACTTCTTCAAATCACTATTTTCTTTTAAATTTGCTAGAGAGCCATACATTTTTTTATACACAATAAATAATGTACATTTTATTTACATAAGATAGTATTTATAAATATCAAATCGCTACTTAACAAACTTTGAAAATAAATTTACAAATTTAAAAGTATATAATATGAAAAGCAAAATACAAAAGTTCAAAAGTTTGTAACCCACTATTTCGAGATTGGCTGCTTTAATTTGAATAGGATCACCGCTTGCTTTATCTGCCACTTTCAACTACATTTCTATATCTGCGTGGAAGGAAACTCTCATGCTAAGCTTAGTAATGCATATAAATAATGCAATATACTATATTATGCATAAGTGTTAACATGTATCATTTTATGCATTAAAATCTTTGCATGTTATCCCTATCAACATGTCCCTATTTCATAGAATTATAAACATCATGCTTACATATATGATGTTATTTTCATTTATCTTTAATGATAAGTTACTCTTTTAATCTCTTTAGTATTCTATCTCAATCTCATATCATCATTTTTTTTCAACTTATCTTCATTATCTTGCCCACATCGACTGACTGGATATGGGTTATGGATCAGGAGCACTCCCAGAGCTATAGCCACCCTATCCACTATCTGGCTCAATAGAGCTTCTCAAATCAATGACGCTCCCAGAGCTTAAGTCACATTGATTGAGTATTTTTTTTTATCATAGATGAATAACCGGACCAATGGCGCTCCTAGAGCTAAAGCCATCTTGTCCTCAATTTATAAATGCTCAATCGAGCTTCTCAAGTCAATGATACTCCCAGAGCTAAAGCCACATTGATCGAGGAATATCTCATATAGTACGGTATCGTTTGCCCCCATAATGACATATCATCTATCATCTTTCTAGTCCGTAGGTAGAGTAATGGGCATGTTCATATTACCACATTATTCATATATCTTTACTTTTTCAAACATATCGGCATTCTTATATCATAACATATTATCATTCTTATTTTGCTTGATAAATAATATTTTTTCATTTATTTACCTGAATACTTCATTAATTAACCATATTCATGCTTATTAAAAATAGATCATTCACAGCCGTGATTATCAATCCACGCCCGTGAATTTATTCACGCCCATAATTCAAAAGTCGTGAACGCTTCTGGAGTGAATCATGCCAAAAGTATTCATGGTCGTGATTACTCATTAACACCTGTGAATTTGTTCACGTCCGTGATTCAAAACCGTGAATGCTTCTAGAATGAATCTTGCCATTTCCGCACAGAAGTCACAGCCATGATACAATTCAGTCATGCCAGTGAACTAGAAAGTTCACGCCCGTGACCCAAAAGTCACGCCCATGACAAACTGCAGGAAATCCGCATATTCACTTTCCTTATTCATTTCTAATCACACCAAATCATACCAAAACAAAATTCATGCATTTCTGAAGTCCTTTATTCAACATATCATGACCTAATACATATAAATGCCTTAGTCATAATTAAATTCTCTAACATACATTACTTAATTCGACAAATCACAAAAATCTCATTCTTTATCTCTAATATATGGTTTCATGCCATGGTCATCATTAATACGCTTCAATCATCAATTAACATGTTAAACATGCATTATTTCAAACAAAGATAGACTATTGTCTTAAATTATGCACAAACCTCTATTTTTCTCCTTCACTCTTCTAGGTAGCTCTCCTTTTGCTTTTATTCCTTTGAGTTTGTTCCTTATCACTTGGAACTCCTACAACATTACAAATTATCATTAACATCTTACTTTCTCAAAACCCTAAACTCTCCCTCATGAAACCCTAAACTTTCTCTCTATAAATAATCAAGCTCAAAAATGAGCTCAAAACTCCAACTTCCTTAAGAAAATATGAAAGAGAAGAAGAAAAACTTTTTACCTTTACACTTTTCTTCACTTGATCACAACCTTGAAGATTTTCTCTATCCACTAAACTTGCTTATTCTTCCTCTCTATTGTTCTTCCAAGCTTCCTCAAGACTTGTAGATCATGAAAATCACTTTGTCTTGCTCTTTTCCCTCTTTTCCCTTCCTTTCTCTCTCTAGATTTCAAGGTTGGGCTATAGAGGATGTGACGGTGGCTAGCGTGAAAGCTGGGTAGAAAAGAGAGATAAGAGAGCAGAAATAAGGAGAAGAAGAAAAAGGAAGAATAAGAAGATACCAAAAGTTTTTATATGGGACCCACATATTTGACCATATCTTTGATATTTAAACTTAATCAACATTAATCCTCTTTCTTTAATGCTATGGCCGACCAACCCAAATTAAATGTCCAAATTTCATATGTTTAAATAACAATTATTTCATTAATCCTCAAAATTTTGGTAAATTGCAATTTGACCCCAACACTTATCAAATTTTGCAATTTAGTCCTTTACCGTAAATCAACTTCTTTAAGCTTTAAAACCAATCAATTTGGCATATATCAACATAATTTAGTCATTACTTGATTAATTCCAATCAAAATCCGAATTTAAATTTCGATCGGTCAAACATGTCAATTTCGCAATACGTGCGACTCGGCGTATAAATTAGCGGATATTACATTTTAAGCCTTTTGGATTGAGTCTTGTTGTATTGGTCTTTAGAGATGTTTTTGGAGTGCCTGAATGACTTTTGGCAATTTTATTAGAACTTCAACCCATTCTTGAATTTGGAGTTCTTATGCTTTGGAATGGTCCATTTTGGATTGGACCTTTTTTGAAATCAGAAGAGGTTGCCTCTTCGGCTTCCTTCTTAATCAAATCGATTTATGACCTTAATGGTTTTTCCTTTGCAGTTTTGTCTTTTTAGATATCTTTCTTTTTGTTGAACTTTGAAGGGTATTCCCATCATTTTAATGATAACAAATAATTGGACAATATGAAATTTAATCATATTTTATGTTCTAAATGTTTAAACATGTTAAATGTTCCTTATACTATAAAAGTTTATTGATTCAAGTGGATTAAAGTTCAAAGAATGAAATTGAAAAGTCATTCACACTCGTGAAAGTGAAGAAGTTCACACTCGTTAATGCAAACAACCTATGAAGCTGTATTTTCATACTCGTGAAAGACAATGTCACGCTTGTAAATATTGTGCATATCAAACCTTGATATTTAATTATTCACGGATGTGAAGCATTTTGGCCTACCCGTGAAGCATAAATTGTCACGCCCATTAATAAGTGTCACGCTAGTGAAAGATTTGTGAATTATGGATAGAAACCTTCATGACTGGCTTTACCAAGAACAGTCACACCTATGGAGCTTCAGTCACGCTTGTGAACCCTCATATTTAATGTTGATAAGCACGAACAAAAAAATTATTGAACGGCTAGTTTTGCATTGAATGCACCCCAAACGGTTTTATTTCTCAGATGAAGTATAAATACGACTCAGTTATAAACTTTTAATGGTTAGATAACAAATTAACAAGCATTTAATCTTTGAAAATCCATTTGTGCATTTATTCAAATTTTATTTTTACAATTTTTATTATGAAAACCATTATTGCTTAGTTTATTGAGCTATTTTGGTTAGTAAGTATTTTTATTCATGTAATCAAATATTCATTAGTGGGTTTGAGTGATTTGGATAGTTAGCGAAACACTTGTAAGGGTTTTTGTGCAAGTCATAAAAAATACAATTATTTGATTACTGTGTTAGTTATTAAAATACAAAGATTATTATTATTGGGTTAGGTATTAACCAATAAAGTAAAACACCATAGTTGGAAGTGAGGTAGGAAAAATTCTATTATAACACCTTAATTATTAGTGAAATACCCAATTAAAATTAAAGAGAAAAGTAGAATTTGTTAACATCTGAACCTCTATAAATTTTGTGTCTATATCTCTCTACTTCTCTTTTATTTATTTATTCATAGTTGTTTGCTTGAAGCAAATAATTTTTATCAATCAATTCAACCTTCCATTTCTTGATTATTGTTTTAGGCTACACTTTTTATTGTTATTTTTTCTCACCATTGATTATCTATTTTAGAGAAATTCTCTAGTTAGGAAATCTATAAGGGAATTTGTATCTCATTTAAATAGAATATATATATATATATATATATATATATATATATATATATATATATATATATATATATATATATATATATATATATATAGAGAGAGAGAGAGATAGATATGCTAGCAATACTTTTTTTAATATTTTATTGAACATTTGTTCAATAATTGGTTCACATTATCAAAATTATAATTTGTAAAATTAAACTTGAAGACGTAAACTAATAACAAAACAAGTGTCAAAAAAATGTTGCTAGTATTTTCCATTTATATATATATGACAAATGGGTTAATTACACGAAAAGAAATTTTTTAACCAAAAAACTTTTAAAATTTATACTCAAAAATAATGTTTGGTTAGTTTTACTAAGTCATAACCTAAAAAGATAAATTAGAATGTCAGCTAGTGCTAGAATTTGTCACCTTATGCTACATCATGTCAAGTCATGTTACGTAAGATCACATGTAAACATACCCTAAACCCTAAATGTCATGTCAGATGCCCACATAGCATAAATTTTTGCCATTTGTATTTTACAAAATATTTTAAATTGAAAATTCTATATAAAATCTATTTAAAAAAAATATTATTAATCTTTAAAACCCCTAAAATCTATTTCTTCTTCTTTTTCGCTCTCTTCTTTCAACATTTGTAACAATAAAGCTTTTGCTATAGTAACCTTAGGTTTCTCTTTTTTTTTTTTTTTTATCAATTCCCTTAGATTCTATTGCATCATAGCTATCATCCTCATCATTTATCATATCAGAGCTTCGATCTCACCATAGCATCAAGAACGCCAACAATTTCAACCCTTTGAGACTTGTTGATTCAATGATGGTGCTCTTTAGATCGCTACTCCATAGATTGAAAAATGCTACTCTTTTCATTAAGGGTGATGGTTCTATGGATTTTATTGGCATTAGTGACAACAACAATGACAAAATTCTCAGACTTCCTATAACGCTTGAGATAGATTACTTTCTACCACCCATGATATACATAGGTGGTGTCTGTGATTTGGTAATCATTGTTTATGTTGGATTCAAAAGATTTTTCATTTGGAGTTTGAATTTTCAAATTTGGGGTTTTTTTCTCTTTATTGTTTCAAAAATGAGTCCTCCATTAACAATGATAATTAAATAGGGAAGAAAAAAATTTGGGGATCTTTGAAATTAGAATTTCAATTTTAAGAAAATTCTTGAGCCACATGATTTTTTTTGTCTTTTTATCCACGTGGTTGTATCACATAGACATTAATGTGGCATTTAGGATTGATTATATGCTTACATGTTTGCCAATATAGCATGACGTTGCACTCGATGGAAAATCTTGGCACTAGCTGGCATTTCAGCTCCTCTTTTTGGATTATGACTCATTAAAACTGACCAAAAATGATTTTTATATATAAATTCTAAAAGTTTAGATATTTTTGGTTAAATTTTTTTATTTCTGATTGTATTAAAAATTTAGTGATTACGGATGTAATTAACTCCATGACAAATTATATATTTTAATTATTATTTAAAAATTAAAAAGTTTGATTACGAATTGTTAAACCTTGAGGGGTATTTTCGTCATTTTAATGATAACAAATAATATAGCAATATTGTATTTAACATACTTGTTTTTGTAAGTGTATTATACAGGACATGAATTAAAATAGCAAGAATAGAGAATTGGAAGAATAATCCTTGAGAAACAAAAATCAAGTAGTAGCATGTTCACTGCCGTGACTCTATGAGTCACTCCCGTGAAGGAAGCTAACCGTTACCAAAACCAACATTTGAAGTTCACGGCCATAAAGGAAAAATAAACCGTGAAGTAAGCATTTCAGTCACCCCTGTGAATAAAGGTGTCACCCCCGTGAAGCTTCATGCAATTTCATCCAGAGAGCTTCACGACCAGAGTCACCACTTGGCTAACGGCTGGGAAGATTGTCACCCCCATGAATAAAGGTGTCACCCCCTTGAAAGCCTCATGAAATTTCATCCAGAGAGCTTCACGACCAGAGTCACCACTTGGCTCACGGCTGGGAAGAGTGTCACGCCCGTGAATGATTAATGTCACGCCCGTGACCCCATATGTCAATACATTCCAGAGAGCTTCATGACCAAGGTCCCCACTTCAGTCATGGCTTGGGAAGAACTGTCACCTCCTTGACAAGTATAGTCACGCCCGTGACCAATGAAAGAGAAAAATGTCAGGCGCGATTTTTGGTTGGTACAACGGCTAGTTTCTTATTTAATGCACTCCAATGGCTATATTCAGCCATGAGAGTATAAATGAAAGTCATTTATGCATTAAGGAACAAGAGGATGATAAGAAAAACAAAAGATTAGCATATACTTCAAATCACAAGCTATCTTGTACTTTCATACTTTGAGAACAAATCAATTCTCTGTAAAAATCTTTTTGCTCCTCATATTTGAGCAATAAAGATTTATAAGTGGTTCTCTCTGTAATCTTTACTCAAGTGAGCTTTGGGTAGTTCTGGGTTAAGAGTATAACACTTGTAATGGTTAGTTGTGTAAACCTCTAAAACACAAAGTGTAGGTTGTTTGTGTGAGCCTGTAAAACACAAAGTGTGGGTTGTTTGTGTGAGCCTGTAAAACACAAGGGATTTCTGGGTTAGGTGTGAGCCATTGTGAGAAACACCATAGTTGGGAGTGAGCTTGTAAAACTCTATTGTAACACTTAGTGTGTTAGTGAAACTCCCAATTGCGATTGGAGAGAGGAGTAGGGTTTGTTAACACCCGAACCTCTATAAATCTTTGTGTCTGATTTTCTCTATCCTCCCTAAAATTAACTATTTATTTCCGCACTTTAAAGTTTAATTTTTGAAATTACAATTCAACCCCCCATCTTAGTCTAATATCTGGGCAACAATTGGTATCAGAGCTTTGTCTAGCATCGAAGCTTAAAAAGCGCTAGTAAAGATCAAGATATGGCCAGTGAAGGATTCCAAAGTCTCAAACCATACTTTGATGGAGCAAATTATGCCCATTGGAAGTTTCAGATAGAGACATATCTGGATAATGAAGGAATTGAAATTTGGGATAGTATTCGAAAAGAATGGACACCACCAATTAGAAGAGGAGTTAATGGTAAAGAAGAAATCCTGTCAAGAGATGATTGGATAGAGCCTCAAAGAAGAGCAAATTTCAAAAATAAGAAGGCAATGACAATTCTCTCAAGTTCATTATCTATTGAAGAATGTGGCAGGATACAACACTGTTCAACTGCATATAGCATGTGGAAAATATTAGAAAACTATCATGAAGGCCATAAAGACACATGGGATGACGAAAGCTCTTCAAGTAAAAAAGGTGACAATGAAAACAAAGAGGTCAACTTATGATTTATGTCTATTAAGGATCACGTCTCGGATCAGGTAAGATCACTACACTCATACTCTTTCAATAATGATAGCAGTGATAATGATAGTAATAATGATAGTGATGATGATGATGATGATGAGCAAAGCCTAATAGAAGAATTAAATATAGAATTGGAGAAGTATAGAACTAAATTTAGTACCTATAGAAATAATATCTCTAATTTAAAAAATAAGATATATGGTTTAGAAAAGGAAAACATAAAGCTTAAATCATCTAATGAATCTCTCCAAAAGTCATTAGATGAATACTCATCAAGACCCTCAACAGCTTCATTGTTAAAAGAAAATAATACTTTAAAAAATGAAGTTGAGGAACTTAGAAATTCCATTTCTAAATTTCACAAAGGTAAAGAGAGCTTAGATACTCTCATTGTGTCTCAAAGATCACCCTTAATTAAACATGGTATAGGATTTAAGGACACATCGTCATCTTCTAACAAAAAAGTATTTGTTAAGTCTAAAGAACATAACATCTCCACACCTGTTAGAACTGCACCAAGAAATAAGAATGTTAAACCCTCTATACAGAAAAAGAATCATGCCTTTATATATAGGAAAAATGTATCTAGAAAAATGCAAATTAATCATGATTGTGCATGTCATTGTTCTCAAAATCAGTCTAATCAAATTATGATATTCAAATACATTGTAAGACCAAAAAGCAAGTTTACACCTAAACAATATAATTACTGTATGAAAATGGGTCATATAAATAAAAATTGCTGGATAAGGAAGGCTCATTGGGAACCTTCATGTGCTAACCCCCAAGGACCCAAAATCATTTGGGTACCTAAATATCATACTTGATTTGTAATTCTATAGGTATGCCTCAAGTCCACAATAAACAAAAATACATGGCTAGTAGACAGTGGATGCTCAAGACATATGACAGGAGACAAAGAACTCTTCAATGAAATCAAAAGTATTGATAGAGGTAAAGTTACCTTTGGAAATAATGCAAAGGGTAAGGTAATTGGCATTGGTTCTATTGGTGTTAATGGTACTACTTTTATTAAGGATGTTTTACTTGTTGATGGCTTGAAACATAACTTGTTAAGTGTAAGTCAATTATGTGATAAAGGAAACAAAGTAATCTTCACTTCAAATGAATGTCTTGTAATCTCTATTGATGGTCAAGAAATATTTAAAGGAAATAGAGATATCAATACGTACATAATAAACTTACATGAACTATCTAACCATTCCTCTAAGTGTCTTGTGACTACTAGTGATGAATCTTGGTTCTGGCATAGAAGACTTGGTCATGCTAACATGGACTTAATACAAAGTCTCAGCACAGGAGAGCTAGTAAAAGGATTACCAAGAGTTAAATATGAAAAAGGCAAGACATGTGATCCTTGTCAAAGAGGAAAGCAACACAAGTCATCTTTCAAAGCCAAAAACATAGTAAGTACTTCAAAACATCTTCAACTCCTGCATTTAGACTTATTTGGACCTACTAGGATTGCTAGCTTAGGAGGAAAACATTATGCATTTGTCATCGTAGATGATTACTCTAGATTTACTTGGGTAATTTTTTTAGCTCAAAAGAGTGATGCTTTTGAAAATTTCAAAAACTTTGCTAAAAGAGTTCAAAATGAAAAAGGGTACTGCATTTCAAAAATAAGAAGTGATCATGGGAAAGAATTTGAAAATGAAAACTTTGAAAGCTTTTGTCTTGAACATGACATTTCACATAATTTCTCATCTCCTAGGACACCTCAACAAAATGGGGTAGTTGAAAGGAAAAATCGAACATTAATTGAAATGACGAGAACAATGCTTAATGAATATGAATTACCAACTTATTTTTGGGCAGAAGCCACAAACACTGCATGTTATATTTCAAATCGAGTTTTCAAAAGACCTCTTTTAAACAAAACCTCATTTGAGCTATGGAATGGAAGAAAACCCTTGGTATCATACTTTAGAGTATTTGGATGCAAGTGTTTTATATTGAACACCAAGGACAATCTTGGAAATTTTGCCTCTAAGTCTAATGAAGGTATCTTTTTAGGATACTCTACAACCAGCAAAGCATATAGAGTATTGAATAAAAGATCATTAACAGTGGAAGAATCCATGCATGTTGTTTTTAATGAATCTAGTAGACTTGATCTTGTGAAAGGTAGTACTCTTGATGATGTTGTAGATAACATGGAAAAACTTGTCATTGAAAATGGAAAAGAAGAAAACGATCAAGAAAATTTACTACCTCAAAATCAAGAACAAATGGAGCAAGAACTTCCAAAAGAATGGAGAATGAAGAAAGATCATCCAAAAGAGCAAATAATTGGTGATCTATCAAGGGGAGTAAGTACTAGATCTCATTCCAAGCATTTAGTCACTGACATTGCTTTTATTTCACAAATTGAGCCTAAAAACATTGATGAGACTCTTAATGATGAAAGTTGAGTAATTGTCATGCAAGAGGAACTCAACCAATTTGAGATAAATAAGGTATGGAACCTAGTACCTAGAACTAAGAATCATCCAATCATAGGCAGCAAATGGGTATTTAGAAATAAATTAGATGAACAAGGGTTAATAACCAGGAATAAAGCAAGACTAGTTGCAAAAGGATATAATCAGGAAGAAGGTATAGATTATGATGAAACATATGCACCTGTAGCTAGATTAGAAGCTATAAGAATACTCTTAGCATATGCATGTCACATGAATTTCAAACTTTTTCAAATGGATGTGAAAAGTGCATTTCTAAATGGTTATATAGATGAAGAAGTGTATGTAGAACAACCACCAGGTTTTGAAAGCTATGATTTGCCAAATCATGTTTTTAAACTTTCAAAAGCTTTGTATGGTTTAAAACAGGCTCAAGAGCTTGGTATGAGAGACTAAGTTCTTTTTTATTAGAAAATAGCTTCACAAAGGGAAATGTTGACACTACACTGTTCATCAAAAAGCATAAGCATGATATACTAATTATTCAAATTTATGTTGATGATATAATATTTGGTTCTACTAATGAGCTGCTTTGTCAAGAATTTGCTAAGTGCATGACTAGGAAATTTGAAATGAGCATGATGGGAGAACTTAAGTATTTCCTTGGTCTACAAATCAAACAAAGCAATGAGGGCATATTCATCAACCAATCCAAATATGCCAAATACTTGATCAAAAAATTTAGTATGGAAGGATGCAAAAATGCCAAGACTCCTATAAGCACATCAATAAAATTGGACAAAGATGAAAAGGGTAAGAGCATTAATGAAAAACTTTATAGAGGTATGATCGGATCACTTTTATATCTCACTGCTTCTAAACCCGATATTATGTATAGTATTTGCTTATGTGCACGATTTCAATCATGTCCTAAAGAATCTCATCTAAATGCTGTAAAAAGGATTTTAAGATATTTACATGAAACATTGCATCTAGGTTTATGGTATCCTAGGAATTCATCTTTTTATATTATAGGATATTCAGATGCAGACTATGCTGGTAGTCTTTTGGATAGAAAAAGTACTTCAGGTACTTGTCACTTCATTAGAGAATGTTTGGTTTCTTGGTTTAGCAAGAAACAAGTTTCAGTTGCTCTCTCAACTGCTGAAGCTGAATATGTAGCAGTTGGATGTTATTGTACACAAATTCTTTAGATGAAACAACAACTTAAGGACTATGGTCATGAGATGAACCATATACCTATAAAGTGTGACAACACTAGTGTTATAAATCTTTCAAAGAACCCTATTCAACACTCTATAAGTAAACATATTGACATTAGACATCACTTTATTAGAGATCATGTTCAATATGGAGATGTTGAATTAGAATTTGTATGCACAGAAAATCAATTAGCAGATATTTTCACTAAGTCTCTAAATGAGGAAAGATTTAATTTCATTAGAAGAGAACTAGGTATGATTGATGGATTAACCTTGTGATTGCAAGAATATGAAATTTTAATTGTTGATCTTAAATCATATCACAAGTTATAAGATAGAAATTTTGATGAGAATTCATGTTTTATGATGTAGAATCTTTGTTGAAATAATTTAGTCAGTTGTAGAACTTAATTTCAATTTGATGAAAATTATAGGGAAGTCATGCCCGTGACTTAAGTGGCCCCTAGAGGCAGTATCATTCACGACTTTGGTTCACGACATGATTCACGACTTCAAGTGGTGAAACTTAGTTTCACGGCTTGAGTCACGCCCATGAAAATGGACTTTCACACCCGTGACGGATTTTCACTCCCGTGAACAATTACGCCCCAAAAACTCACAGAAGCTTTCACGACTTTGGTTCACGACATGCTTCACAACTTCAAGTGGTGAAACTTAGTTTCACGACTTGAGTCACGCCCATGACAATAGACGTTCACGACCGTGACACTGTTTCACTCCCGTGAATAATTACACCCCAAAACTCATAGAAGCTTTCACGCCTTGTGTTACGGCTTGCTTCACGGGCATAAGTAGTGAAATTCAACAGTTCACGCTCGTGACGTTATATTCACCCCCGTGACCTATGATTAGTCACGCCCGTGCAATTCATCAATCACGCCCGTGCAATTCATCAATCACGCCCATGAACTTATTCACGCTTTTCATTCACGGGTGGAACACTACTTGAGCAAACCGTGAACACGACTATTCACGCCCGTGAAACCATAAGTCACACCCGTGAATGTATCGAATATATAAGAAAACAGTCGGTTATAACCTTCATTTCAACTCTCCATCTCCCAAAACCACTCTCATTTACTCTCATTCATTGAGACATTGAAGATTCCAACCCCAAAGACTTGAAATTTCACTATAAATACCACCAAAAGTTCGAATCTTCAGCAGAAATCATACATTTCTAGGGTTTTTCATCAAATTTTCTGTCAAAAATTTTCTTCAACTCCATCAACAACTAATTTCTTCAAATATGGATTCTGCTTCATCTAAGGGAAAGAGAAAGAAGTCTCATGCACCTAAGAGGTATTCAGATTACCTCATGAACATCATTCCAGAAAGTTGCCATCCTCGGTATGCAACTTTGAAGAAGAGACCTATTTTATCATCAAGGTCCTTTGAATGGCAGGCAGTCCATAGTCTCGGGCTTGAGATGGCTATGACAGAACAACTTCAAGCCTGTCATCTAAAAGAATTTGTTGAAATTCATCAGCCGACTCTGCGGGAGTCAACGCTGGAATTTCTCAGCACCTTGCAGGTTTCACCAACTGGAGTGGTGAAATTCCAACTCTGCAATAATCCTAACACCCTCAATGCCATTGCATTTGGAGAATTGTTCAACCTACCATATGATGGAATTCTAAATGAGACTGAGGTAGAATTCTCTGCCCCTGTAGCTTGGACTCATTTTGGATATAATTGTAGCTGGGACGTGAAGAAGACAAAGAGCACTCATCTCATGGCCCCAGTACACAGGTATTTGCATAGGTTTCTAACCTATAGCATTTTTGCTCGGGGAGAAAGTAATGGAACTATTAGGAAGTCAGAACTCTTCCTATTTGAGATGGCTCGCAGGGGAGTCACAGTGGCACTTTCCAGATGGTTTGCAAACCATCTTCTCTCCATTGCCACCAAGCCCACAGGAGATATCTTGATTGGGGCATATGTCACCCATATTGCAGTGAAGCTCAATTATTTGAAGTTGGATGACCATCACTTTAACATCATTCCTGCACATCCTCGAGATAGGCTGGATGTCGAGTCATTCATCAAGATGGGAGTAGCTGTCAGAATCGTTTTTCAGAATGATATCTTCTACCGCTTCACTGATACTGCTGGAGAGATTATTTGGGAAGATGATGACACGGATGATTTTAAAGCAGGCCTCCAGGGAGTCCAGCAGAAAAAGAGGGCTCGGATTGAGGAAGCACCTCCAGCAGTCGAGCAGGACATCACCCCCGTGACAAGCATAGTCACGCCCGTGACCAATGAAAGAGAAAAATGTCAGGCACGATTTTTGGTTGGTACAACGGCTAGTTTCTTATTTAATGCACCCCAACGGTTATATTCAGTCATGGGAGTATAAATGAAAGTCATTTATGCATTAAGGAACAAGAGGATGATAAGAAAAACAAAAGATTAACATATACTTCAAATCACAAGCTATCTTGTACTTTCATACTTTGAGAACAAATCAATTCTCTGTAAAAATCTTTTTGCTCCTCATATTTGAGCAATAAAGATTTATAAGTGGTTCTCTCTGTAATCTTTACTCAAGTGAGCTTTGGGTAGTTCTGGGTTAAGAGTAGAACACTTGTAAGGGTTAGTTGTGTAAACCTCTAAAACACAAAGTGTAGGTTGTTTGTGAGCCTGTAAAACACAAAGTGTGGGTTGTTTGTGTGAGCCTGTAAAACACAAAGGAATTGGTTATTGTGTGAGCCATTAAAACACAAGGGATTTCTGGATTAGGTGTGAGCCATTGTGAGAAACACCATAGTTGGGGGTGAGCTTGTAAAACTCCATTGTAACACTTAGTGTGTTAGTGAAACTTCCAATTACGATTGGGGAGAGGAGTAGGGTTTGTTAACACCCAAACCTCTATAAATCTTTGTGTCTGATTTTCTCTATTCTCCCTAAAATTAACTATTTATTTCTGCACTTTAAAGTTTAATTTTTGAAACTCCAATTCAACCCCCCTTCTTGGTCTAATATCTGGGCAACACGAATTAATTTTTACTCAATCAATAAAAAATTTTAATTAAAAAGTAAGTATTTTCATATCATGTTCCTAGAAGGAGGTATTTTTTTCAATTTTTTTTCCAATGTTATAAACATAATATGAAAATGTTGTTAATATATTATAAGAAATTAGATAAAAGAAGGAAAAATATGAGACATGTGTTTTACACAGTGTCTTTAAGCTAAATTTGCTCCCTATCATTGGTATTTAGGACAACCGATATTTATCTCCCAGGATACAATAGATTAAAAAGTAAATGTTAAACATACAACAAATACCCATAACAAACTCAAAATAGTGTATCTCTATCACAATAAAAAAAGAATAAGAAGAGAAGAATTTTTCAAAAGCAAAAAAAAAGTTCTTTTCAACATAAATAGATACATTTACTTATATTAGAGGAGATGGGAGAAGAATTAATTATGATTTAATCTCTATTAATTATGATTTAATATTAAATCTATCAAATTAAATTAAACGTCCTGCGTGAAAGCTTTTAACAAGTCACGATGTGACACGCGCAATGCGCTTTGACTTTTATGGTATTTCAATTCAACATTCATATGCGCAGATCACACGCTTATACATCGTTCTTGGTTCGATCAATGAATTTACACCCACATACGCATGAGAGAAAATTTTTCACTTTATTCACTTTACATTGTAATGATAAGTTTCTTTATCTTTCACATGTGAAATTCTCTATATTTGAATTTATTTCTCCTTAACAATGAGTTTACTTTACGTTTCAATTTCTTATTCACACATTTACTATTTTGAGCATAGTTTTCATGTCAAATAATATATATTCAATTCATCATCTCAAAACCGAATTATAGAAACCACTTGAATATCAATGATCCATTATCCACTTCAATTTGAGACGTGACTCGCTGATAATGACTCAAAAGCTAATCATTGATCAAAGAGTAAATTGTCTTGAAAATGATCTAACCTGATATGTTACACAAGTCTAAAAATTTTACATCAATTTATTTTTTATCATAATTTTTTTAATATTCTTACATTCAATTAATCTTTTTATCCCTCAGTTAATAATCCTTATTATTATTATTATTATTATTATTATTATTATTAAAGCATCACAAACTTTATAGGTCCAGCACATCAATTACATTGTTCAATTTGGAAATTGTAACATTAGATAATTGGTCGATTTAACTTGGTCCCCAAGTTTCCATTTGTCGTATTTTGAGCAACAAAATGAAGAACAATTATTGATACCCTTCATCTTTAGCAGAAAATTAAAAGGAAAATATGGATTGTTGTCAATTTTCAGGCATGCATAGCTGGCCAAAACGTAGAGGCCAGTTTTTTTTTTTAAAAAAAAAAAAAGCTTTGAGGCCAATGTCGGTAAAATTCAGATGATAAGCTTGTGACCTTTCTAATCTAGAAATAGATTCTAGATGCTGACCTTATCGACAAAAATGTCATCTTCAGACATAGCTACGCTTCTATGCCCATGCGCGCACGTAGTTCTACATCATGACTGCAAGCCATGACCTATGTTTACATATGCGCATATGCTGATTTATGGTTATTAAACCCGATACAATTTGGCCGGTTTAACTAATTTAATCGAAAATTAGTCTCTAAATTCGGCAAATTCTTATTCTTAATTCAGGAGTATATTGAACCAATATAGAAACCGATCATTTGAACAGTTGAGCCGTGGAAAAATAAAAAGTGTTCGTCGGAATGATTGAACCGTAAATAAATAAATATATATTTTGATGTATGCTAAAATTTGACACACTTATCTAAATCACTACAAAACTATTTGATCAATATTCTTTCATGCTTATCAAATATATTATATCATATTAGACTAATTTTAATAATTTATTCATTCATTTATAAATCAATCACTTGAAATTAGCTTTATATGAAATTATCACGTTTGAGTCAAAAGGAGAGAATCTTAATCCAACTTTTAACATTTGGTTTGTTGCCGTACTATCTTCCAAATTCCCCATTTTGTAATTCTCATATTTTACTTGGATTCCTTTCATAGTTTTTTTTTAATATTATTTAATTTGGATGGGTGGGGGCTACCATTTTTGAAAAACTACCACCTCGCCTTAGTCGTTGGATTTTACATGACACCAGTAGTGTTTTCTATTCGCGTTAATTATGTTTTTTCTGTGAGTTACGTAAATAATATTTACCCCTCTTTTTAAGAACTTTTATTGATTTTTATTGCTTCTACACTTAAATTTTAATTTTAAAAACCTTTTAGTCTAACTTTTTTTTAAAAAAAGTCATTTCTTCTTACACATGTCATTCTTTATTCTTACAACACTTTTTTATATACTTCTTACTAAAAAAAAGTCTAAAAACATTTTTTTTTATTCAAAATGAATAGTTAAAAATGGATAAATAAGTGTTAATATCATTTATCTTATTATTATAATATAATGCGCGTGTCACATACCTTTTCAATAAATATGATCACTATTTTTATGCAATCTCAGTAATTAAATTTTAAAAATATTCAACACATAGCCTTTAATAATTAAAAATAAAAAAATACTAAGAATATTTTTTAACACCCACCTATCTATGCAATCTCAAAATTAAATTTTAAAATACTAAACATATAACGTTTAAAAATGGAAATGTTAGTAACAATTTCTATTATCAAACACTTTTTGATATCTACCTTATAAGAGAGAAAAATATAGAAAAAAAATATTTTTGAAAATTTATTTCTTATTAAAAATAAGATATCCACTTTCTAAAATTTAAAATTCATTATTTAATATGATATTAACTATCCAATATTACAATTTATTGGTCTCTGTCTTTAAAATAAATAAAAAAATTCCGTTGATAAATATATTAGAAGCACACAAACTATCTTCATTTAAGCAGATAACCTGACATACGGCCAATACATTATTATTGAATTTTTTTTTGAAGAAAGCTATGTAAAAAATTATATTATATTTTATTCTTTAAAAGAGATTTCGTAATCTAAAAGAAAAAAATAACTCTACATTATTATTGACATAATTTATAATTTATAAAATAAAATAAAAAGTCGATATAGAAAAGGAAGGAAATCTTTTCTTACCTTTTCCATATGAGATTAATTATTTAAGCAAAATAAATAAATAAGTGCATAAATTATTTTCAATAAACAAAGAACTATAGGTAAATCATTCAAGAAAAAGAAAGATAAATAAATAAAGGAGTACACATATTATTACAGGAGACAAAGTAGTACACATAGGTAGGTAGAAGTATTAATTTGATTAAAATTTAAATATATACTATTTTGAATTAAAAAGATATAAATCATAAATATATTAATACTGATTTAATTTGATTAAACACATTTTTTATAATAAATTTATACTATATTTTATTAGAATTAATTATATTAACATATATAAATAAAGATTAGTAAATTAATTACATAATTTATATTATAATTAGATACTAAATATAGAAAATTAGATTATATATATATATATATATTATACAATTGAATAAAAATAACAACTACATTCTATATGGATAGTAACACGATAACGACATATTTATTCACGACCCTAATTGCCGGATGTAGAGGCAGGTATGCTATATATTCACCTTAATTACAACAATTTTTTTTTTTTAAAAATCTGGAATAACACAATTAAAATTTAAATTCATGAATTTAAAAAAAAAATCCAACGGACAAAATCCTAAAAAATTAAAAACATTAATTAGCCATTAAATATTAACTGACTCAATGAACTCAAACTCCTAGAACAACACGACACTGACAACAATAGTAGCCACGAAAAACATCATACTACTTGGAGTTCCAGCCCACGAAGCAGATTTAGATGGCGCCGGAGAATTCACATTCGCTGAATTACCTGATTTAGATGGAGCCGGAGAATTCACATTCCCCGAACCACCGGATTCCGGTGACGTCGCCGGTTCTGAGGTCGTCTCCGGTTCCGGAGGAGCTGCAGGAGTGGATGTTGGAGATGAAATAATAGGACCTTCTCCAGCTGGAGATGGAGACAGAGAGAGAGATGGAGATGGAGATGAAGATGAAGATTTTGATGCATAAGCCGGTGATGGAGATGGAGATGAAGATTTTGGTGCATAAGCCGGTGTTGGATATGGAGATGAAGATTTTGGTGCATAAGCCGGTGTTGGATATGGAGATGAAGATGAAGATTTTGGTGCATAAGCCAGTGATGGAGATGGAGATGAAGATTTTGGTGCATAAGCCGCCGGTGAAGGAGACAGAGATGAAGATGGAGATAAAGATGAAGACTTTGGTGGATAAGCTGCTGGTGAAGGAGACAGAGAAGAGTGTGGCGAAGCAGATTTGGACACAGGGGCTGGAGATAAAGCTGATGATGGAGGCAAAGATGGTGATTTTGAAATTGGATAGGGAGAGTGAGCAAGCGGAGGCGATGAGGCGGCGGATTTTGGGGGGGTGGCCGGAGGTTGAGATACTACCGGTATTAGCGGTGGAGATTTAGGGGTTGGTTGTGGTTTATGCCTAATAGCCAAAACTACAACAATCAATCTTTGGCCCTTTTGGCAATTTTCTTTATTTCCAGTTATGAAAAAGAAAGGACCTGAATGATCAAATTTGAAAATATCAGTGCCCGAATTTAAAATCTCTATTGGGTTCTCTGTGTTGCAATTGTAGTAGTCTTCTTTCTTCACTACCAAAACAGAGTCCGATCCTTTCTTGTACTTAAAAGCTACAAAAAAACCATATTAATAAACAAAATTGCAAAGATTTGATCAAACAACAGAAAACCCAGAAATAAAAACCGATAAAATGAGAAAAAGATCAAACATACTAAGAGTGTCATTGACTTGAAACCGATTTCTTCCTGCCCAGTCATTGTATTTCTCGGTTGGGTTCAAAACCCAACCATTTTTGCTACCAACGTAGAAGTTGTAGGCCAGAGAGGATGAGAAGAAAAAAGAAGAAAACAAAGCCAAGAGAAGAAAAAGGCACAGAGACCGTTGAGATTTCATTTTTGCTACTGAACAAGCAAGCAAAAACAGAGGGCTTGGTTATATATTTATATGGTGAAAAATATGGGGCAGGAACAAAAAGAAAGAATATTTTCGTGGGAAGACGAAAATGCCACTAGATGACCTTTTTATGGAAGCTAAATATTTTTGGGATTTTGTTTCACACTTTACTTGAGTTGGTGAGGGGAAAAGTGGAAACTAAATCAAAAATGGGAAATCCTATTTAATTGTTATGTTATCTTCTATGTTCTCGTAGCATAAAAAGTAGGGTTTTTTACTCAACATGCCCAGGGTTCTATTCTCGGATGCCTGGCATGACAGTCACCTCTATTTTTTTTGTCAGACCTTTGTGTTGGCTCCCTAATATCAAATCTAGGTAGGAAATTGTGATCTCAACAGGTAAGTTGTAACATATTATACAGTATATATTTGCTTTACAACTATGTCATGAATAGTTATTTGTCTTTTATAGCCTGATGTTTTGCTATATATATATATATATATATATTGTTATCTGAAAGAAAAAAATAATTACATATATAGGTGGATTAGAAAAATATTTTTCCATTTATGTTTTTTGTGACAAGGTGGAGAGAAATGAAAATTCAACTATACAAAATTGGTCTTGGACTTGGACTGTGGAATTTCATGAAGGTCGCTACTTTACTTACATGGTTTTAAATATCAATGCAATGTAATATATTGATATAAGCATCGGTGCAATGTCATCAGACTGTATTATCAATCGGAACCGTAAATTTTAGAAAATAACCAGTAAAACCATAAGAATAATAAAATTTAATATATAATATAATAAGTTAATAAATATTATTTTTATTTAAAACATTACATAATAAACAATATTAAGTTAAATAATTTTATTATAAAATATTTTTTTGATAAGCAAATAAATATTTTATTAAATATGAGAGAAAAAAATCACTTTTTCTAGAAAGAGAAAGATAACGAAAAAATCTCTTCTTATAACTAAACAATATAAAACAAGATTAAAAATTATATTTATAAAAATATATATAGTGTAGAATTAAATAAACAACTAAACAATATAAAAAAGATTAAAAATTATATTTATAAAAATATATATATATATTGTATAATCAAATCATCACCACCAAAAAAATGTTTTGGAGGATAATTGATATTTTATTCAAATAAAAAAAATATCAATGAACTAGCTCCATCAAATATATTGATTTCATAATTAACTTTGAAAAATATTGTTTATCTCAATCTCATTTGTCGTGGAATAAATTTATCTGAAATATAATTTTACTCTACTAAACATGTGGATATTCACAATAAAATTAGAGAACAAATAAATCAATATAAGAATTGATTTTATATTTATATTTTAAATTAATAATAATTTAATTTGAAGCAATTAATAGATGTAAAAATTTAAAAATATATGTATATATATATATATCTAAAATTTAAAAAAATAAAAAAAATATATCCATTCACATTTATAATTTAAATTAATAATATTTAAATAAATTTTAAATTTTTGAACCTTTATATAATATTTATATTGATTTATATTATATGCATCCCTAAAAAGATATAGCGGTATTATATTATTATTTTTAATTAATAACCGACGATATTTAGAACCTGTTTGCTTCGGAGTTCGGGTCGGTATACAGCAAACGTGCATTTACTCTAAACCATATTATACTCGTCCTAAGTATTGCAGACAGCCTTACTTTTCCCAATAATAGGTCAACAATTATATAAAACCTTTTTTATTTCTATTTGTTATTTATTGGTAATTAAGGGTTGCCATGTATGGCAAAATTCACTCAACGTTGGTTTTAATTAATTTTTAAAATAAAAAATTTGGAAAAACGTCTTGAAATTTTTTAAAACATAAATTAAAAATTAGATATATAAATAATTCAATTATAGAATTATAAAGTTTGTCTTCCTAATTAACTGGGATTTACATGCAAAAATACATATATTTTTCCATTCCAAAAATATAAAATTTGATTCAAATCTTGGATAAATTGCACCTATAATCCATGAACTTTGATACTTGTAATATTTTAACTCTTAAAATTTAACTTGTAACAAAAACAAAATTGAATTTAGCATAAATGTGACATTAATTATATCATACTAACAGGTTACACGTAAATTACTATCTAAATTTGATATTACAATTTTTTTCTTTTTCATAGTAACTTTTTTAATTCTCTTTTTTTTTTCTTTTTTTTTTCTGCTAAATTTATTCAATTAACCAATATTAAAAAATTAAATTAAATAAAATTGTATTTTATCTTAATAAATTTTCACACTCTATATCGAATAAATCGAATTAGAAAGTTGAAAAATATTTAAATATTAGATTTTTTTATTTTAAATAATAAAAAAATAGATATTATTAATGATGTTAATTTACAAAAATATTTTTCTTCTTTCATTTTGATTTTACTTAATACTATTTTTCTTTTGTTAAATTATATAACAGTTTATAATTTAGTTTTTCTCAATGGATAGAAAGAAAAAAATAGAAAAAAAGATAATTTTTATAAAATAAAAATGCTAACATGGCGATACATAAAAGAAAAAAATTAACAATGTAACCGCTAATGAATTTATATATTTTTTTATTTTCAAGAGTCGTAAGTACAATTTATAATTAAAATATTTTAAATTTGAAATATTTAAATAATATCCCCATGGAAAATATGTATTCGTGAAAATTTAATACCATTTTGTCGGTAGAAGAATCAAATAGTGTTTGAAAAAAAATAGCTTGAAACTTATATATAAAATAATAAAAAATATTATAGGTGGAGTCAAAATATCAAAATAATGCAATAAGCAGAATTCCCATTGAAATGACTAGAAAGGACAAAAGAAAAAAAAATAATACTAGCTAGTTTTACTTTTAAGATAAAGTGTTCCGAATCCCTATTGACTGTGTGGTCGACACATAAGTGTTGATCGTAGGGTGAAATAATGATTCGCAGTCAGACGCGGCGAAAATAAAATATTATATATATATATATATATATTTTTTTTTTTAATTTAAGCAAAAAGTCCTAAAAAAATAGCAACTTTGACTTTTCTACTCACCTTCACAGATTCACTCATAATTTACCACTGAAAGTACATACCAGTTGGATTTTTTCTGATTTACTCTCTAAAATTTCTTTACTTTTTTTTTTTTTTTTATGATATTGCTTCTGTCCTATAAAATTAGGCTGAATCCTATTTTTACACTCTCTCAGTGCGAAAAAAAAGTGTATTTGTATTTTCATACGGATTAAGAATTTTTTATTTTTAAACAAAAAAATTTAATTAATAGGTTGAAATTATATATTTTTAAATATATTTATACATTAATTAGGAGCATATATGTCCTCCAAGAAATAATAATTCATATATATTTGTTTAATTTAAACACATTAAGTAGGAAGTAATAGAGAATTAACAAATTATCTATATTTATAAAAAGGAAAATACGCTTTAATTTAGGACAAATAAAAAAAATTGATTTTTTTTTGGGACATATGGAGTACATGAGGAGTATTATCTACCATTTTCATATTAATTAATTGATAACAAAACACATTAAATCGATGCTTAATAAAAGAAATCGACAAATCAATATTATATTTAAAAAAAAAAGAAGTAATTGAGTCTTTTTTTTTTCTTTGAACATGAGTATGTTTTTATATGTTATGGAAAGAGTACAATTTAATGAACATGAAATCATTGTTAAGTGGAAGGATAAGTATAGTATAAATGTGTTGCAGGGCTATTTAGGAGGTAAGAAAAACGTGAATCAAACGGTAATATTCTTCTCATCATCAATCTTCTTCATCGTATCATCTATTGAGCTGTAATAATTTGTTTTGATCAACTATTGAGCTGTAATTAATACTTACATGTCTTAACATACCATTTATGAAGATGATCATTTGAACATAACAAATAGAAATTAATGCAAATTGTATTTGAGATTTGAATCCTAATTTGTTTTTATTTAACTATCTATTGTTTTGGATTACAGGGGAAGGAGAAAACCCAAGAACGACACAAGAGAATTATCTAGAAACCATTCCCGGTTAAAAAAAACAAAAAATTCAAGCATATCCTCTTGAACCTGATAATTAAAGACATCCTGAGGGAGATTTTACTTCTAATTTGTTTTTATTTAACCATCATGTTTATTTTAGATAAAAGGAACAACTTAAATAAATTAACAACTATATTATTGAAGATCAAATGAGATGGTTAGTAATTAATAAACTTGGCTGTTATTTATCATGGTAAGAGTCATACACTTTTTAATTATGTAATTTTTATAATTTAGAAAGAGGAGTATTATCTATTTTTTTAGATTATTTGTTTTTTTTCCTATTCATTTGATGATATATATGTAGCAATTTTCAATCTGTGGGACGAAAAAAAATAAAAATAAAAATTAATAAATGGGTTTTTTAAAAAAAAAAAATTCAAACTCCAATTCTGAGATCACCTTTTGAAATACAATCCCTAATACTTATGGCATAGTGATGAATTGCCATTTTCCGTCACAAATAACCTAGTTATTGTGACGAAAAAAAGACAGACATTAAACTCTTCATGACTTATTGCGACGCGGTATACATTATTGGATAGATCGCTGTCACTAATATATATGGCACCAATTTTTACCTCCAAAATTACGTTATTTATTTGTGACCAACTTCTTTACACTCTCACTAGTGCTTATGTTATAACGATGGTTTGTCTTTAGTCATTGCAATAATTTAGTTATTGTGACAAAGTTTAAGATGTTGTCACTAATAATATGACACCAATTTTTCCCTGTAAAAAAATACTAACGATAACTTGTTATATTATTAGTGATGAAATAAATTAATGGTGGCAATTATTCGCGACGAAAAGTAATAGTCGTTGGTATTATTTCTGTGAACTATGATTTTTAGTAGCCATCGCTAAAACTTTGTCGAAAATGATTTTTTTTTTGTAGTGAAAGTAATTAATAATATCTATTAGTAATGGACATCACAAAAAGAAAATTAATATCAATAAATGTATAATAATCAATAAGTTTTAAGTTAATGTATTGAATTTGATGATCAAAATTATACAGTTTAAATTTTAATATACTCTTGAAATAAATAAAATAAATGTACTCCCTCCATCTTAAAATAATAGTCTCCTTTTGATCTAGCATATATTTAGAATTGAATAATAATAATAATAATTAATTAATTAACTATAATATTATTTTTTTTAAAATGTCCTAATATTTTTCATTATTCCCTCGCAACATAAATATCAAACAATGAGATAGAATTGAAAAAAAAATTGAGAAGTTATATTATTTTCACAAAGTGAACAATTATTCTTTAAAAGCGATTATGAGTTTAAGAGAATATAATAATCCAACGCTAAACAAAATTGAATATGAGAATAGCAATTGCAGGGTTTGAACATAATCATATTGTTAACTTTTGATATATATATATATATATATATATATATACACACACACACTTGATAATCCCAATGCAAATCTAATTATTTCTAAAAATTCAAATAATTAAATAGAAAATTAGAGAACTAGAAAAACAAACATGCATCCCACAATTTTCTAATGTTTCATGAAATTAAAAAAAATATATAAAGAAGAAAAGGTAAACGAAAACAAAACTGAAATTATTATTTATAAAATACAAGTTACAAATGCATCATAGTTTCAAACTTTGAATAAGTTGGATATATCTAAATATATATAAGTTAATTTCCATCATCCTGTTTAGAATCGTCCTTCTTAAAACCGTGCTTTTTTGTACATGTGGTTCTACAAGGAGCTTCGCAATGTGCGGCTGAAGCTGCTGGATAACCCATGCACTGTTTATAACAAAGGTCATAACACTGCTTGTCCACTGCTCGTGTTTGCGATATAACTGGAAGACTTGGCCAATCCTAAGCTTTTACCATCCCAATCGATGCAACAACCATTACCATTAAGATTGCCATTCTCACTTTTCTCCTTCCCATGTTTCTGATTAATTAATTTCTTCCTCCTTGTGACCCTGTTGGATTTCGCTTAATGAGTATCCAACTTTCAAGCTCACAGATACCAGTGTCTGGTGAGACTACAAACGCCAACAAAAATGTGATAATAAGAATTGATTGAATTTTCAGTGAGTAAGGATACAAGCTTAGTCTCCTTTTATAGACTCAATAAGCACAGGTTAAAGATTGTTTAGCCAGCTAAGGGAGAAAGATATAATAAGTAACAGGTCACGTGCTTTTTACATCAGAGAAAAATACCGTTTGGATCATAAACTTGATCTATTATAGGAGTCCAAATCCAAACCCAAATCCAATCAAATTGGAGTCCAAATCCATAATAATGTCCAAAACTACAAGTCCTTTATCTAGAATTTTCTAGGGTGTGATAATTATGCATGTGAATCATTTGGTAACTTAAAATATTATTAGAAGGATGGAGAAGAATGAAAAAGAATGAGGTATATGATTATTATAATTTTTGATTAGTTTATTTATGTGGTGTATAATTGTTCTTAAGTAGTATAAATATCCCTCCCCATTTTAGTTTAAGCATCAAGAAAAATTAAAAACTTCTAAGTGAGTGAAAAAATAAAATTTTATAAGAGTGAATTGTAGTATCTTGTTTTTTGAGTGAGAGTGCTTTTGTAATATTTGTTTGAGTTTGAATAAAAATTGTTTGTATGAATGTTTCATTTCCAACAAAGTAGTATCAGAGCTAGGTTGGAAAATATACACTATTTTATATCAAATCGAAGGTCTCGATAAGAGGAATCCGACGCCGTCAGAATCGTCCCAATCGGAGTTCAAATGCGCTGCCAGAACAGTGCTACCAGAAAACTGAGTTGACTCACTAAGTTGAGCCAAGTCAGCCAAGTTGACCGAGTCGTAAGTCTGCTAACCAAGGCACTTGACCTAGTTGTCAAAGCCGAGTTGACCGAGCAGTCAAATTTGTTGATCGTTGACCAGGTTAGGGTTGACTTTGACAATTGATCCAAAAAAATTGAAAATTTTGACTAGGTTCCTCCCAAAGTTTTTTGACGTTCTGGATTTATTCATGTAATCGGATTTTGCAAATTCTTATTATATTAAGAGATATGGAATATGGTATGACACCATTCCAAGACCTGACACTCAACAAAAACAACTACAACAATTGGAGTATCAAAATGAAAACACTTATTAGATCACAAGATATGTGGGATATCATAGAGAAATGCTATAACGAGCCTGCAGATCATACTGCTTTTGATACTTTTACATCAGATCAAAAGATAACTTTGAAGGATTCAAGAAAGTGAGATAAGAAGGCTTTCTACCTCATCGATCAAGCATTAGATGATGATGGCTTTGAAAAGATTTTGAGTGCAAGCTCTGCTAAGGAAGCATGGGAGAAGCTACAAACCTTTTACAAAGGATTCGAGCAAGTGAAGAAGGTCCGTCTCCAAACATTAAAAGGTGAATTTGAATCCTTACGCATGAAAGTATCTGAGTCTATTTCAGATTATTTCTCAAGAGTAGTATCTGTTTCTAATTAATTAAAAAAAATGGTAAAAAGTTAGAAGATGTGAGGATAATAGAGAAGATACTTCGTTTGTTGGATTCCAAATTTGAGCACATTGTCATGACGATTGAAAAAACTAAAGACTTGGAAGAAATGACGATCGAGCAACTCCAAGGATCATTGCAAGGATATGAAAAGAAGCATAAGAAGAAGCAAGGATTTACTGAGCAACTCCTCAAGCTGCAACTTAAGGATATGCATGAGAGCCAAGACAATGATAAAAACCAATGTGATCGAGGTAAAGGTAGAGGCCATAGACAAGGTGGAAGTCGTGGACGAGGTTGGAATTGCCACAACAATAATTCCAACAACAACTATGAAAAAAGAGAAAACTCAACACGAGGCCGTGGAAGAATCAATTCGAACTCAAGGTATGACAAATCACAAGTTCAATGATATAATTGTCACAAGTTTAGGCATTATGCTTCAGAATGTAGAGCTCCCAACAACAAAATTGAGGAGAAGGCCAACTACGTGGAGAAGAAAACATATGGCAAAGAAACTCTTCTTTTAGCACGAAAGGAAACTGATGGTGGCCAAGCAAATTCCTGGTATCTTGACAGTGATGTAAACAATCACATATGTGGAAGGAAAGACATGTTCGTGGAGCTAGAAAAGTCAGTAAACAAAAATGTTTCGTTTGGAGATGATTCCACAATAGTAGTGAAAAGGAGAGGTAACATCCTTATCCGTTTGAAAGATGAGATATATCAGTTTATTTCCAATGTCTACTATGTGCCCAATATGAAAAGTAACATCTTGAGTTTAGGACAACTGTTAGAGAAAGGTTATGATATTCATATGAAAGATTATAATCTTTCTATAAAAGATGATAAGAATAAATTCATTGCTAAAGTGTCGATGTCAAAGAATAGAATGTTCTTGATCAACATACAAAATGATGTTGCAAGGTGCCTGAAAGCTTGCTACAAAGATGCATCATGGTTTTGGTATCTTCGATTTGGGCATCTAAATTTTGGAGGTCTGGAGCTACTATTTAAGAAGGAGATGGTAAAGGGACTACCTCACATCAACCATCCTGACCAGCTTTGTGAAGGGTGTCTAGTCGGGAAGCAATTCAGAAAAAGTTTCCAAAGGAGTCAGAGCCAAGAGCTAAGAAGCCATTCGAGCTCATCCATACCGATGTGTGTGGTCTGATCAAGTCAAGCTCTCTTGGTAATAGTAGTTATTTTCTTCTCTTCATTAATGATTTTTCAAGAAAAATCTAGGTATATTTCTTGAAACAGAAGTCACAAGTTTTCAAAATTTTCAAGAAGTTCAAAGTTGCAGTGGAGAGAGAAAGCGATAGAAAAATCAAAGCCATGAGATATGACCGAGCTGGAGAATTTACTTCTAGGGAGTTTCAAGAGTTTTGTGAAGCAAATGGAATTTGTTAACCAATGACAGTTCCTATATCCCCCTAGCAAAATGGTTTGGCAGAAAGAAAGAACAGAAAAATCCTCGACATGACACTAAACATACTCAAAAGCAAGAAATTACCCAAGGAATTTTAGGCAGAAGCAGTGGCGTGTGCAGTTTACTTGTCAAACCGATCTCCAATAAGAAATGTATGGGGAAAGACACCGCAAGGGACATGGAGTGGAAGAAATTCTGGCATTTTCCACTTGAGAATCTTTGGAAGTATAGCCCACATTCATGTACCAGATAAGAGAAGAATGAAGCTTGATGATAAAAGCGAGAGTTTCATCTTCATCGGCTATGATGCTAATTCGAAGGGCTACAAGTTCTACAATCCAGACAATAAGAAAATTATGATTAGTCGAGATGTGGTATTCAACGAATAAGGAGAGTGGGATTTTAATTCTTATGTAGATGACTTCAATTTCTTTCCTCGGTTTGAAGAAAATGAGCTAACACCAATAAAACAACCTGGAGAAGCTCAACAAGAGCTAACAGCTCCACCCACTTCACCAACCACTCAAGGAGACTCATCACCTTCGTCATCATCAAGTGAAAGAGTTGTGTCATGCACACGAAGTCTTAGAGATCTTTATGAGGTAACCGAACGACAAGATAACCTTACATTATTTTGTCTGTCTGTCGATTATGAACCAATGAGCTTTCAAAAATCAGTATAAGAGAAGAAGTGGAGAGATGCGATGGACAAAGAAATCAAAGCCATCGAGAAGAATGACACATGGGAACTCACCTCACTTCCCAAGGGACATAAGGCGAGAGGTGTCAAATAGGTGTACAAAACAAAGCAAAATGCTAAAAGAGAGATTGAAAGGAACAAGGCAAGGTTAGTTGCTAAAGGATATAGTCAAAAGGTTGGAATTGACTATGATGAGGTATTTGCTCCTGTTGCTCAATTGGAGACTATTAGACTAATCATTTCTTTGACAGTTCAAAACAAATGGAAGATACATCAAATGGATGTAAAGTTTGTCTTCTTAAATGGAGTTCTTGAAGAGGAAGTCTACATTCAGCAACCATCAGGCTACTAAGTCAAATGCCACGAAGACAAGGTGTTAAAGTTGAAAAAGGCTTTTTACGGGCTAAAACAAGCACCAAGGGCATGAAATAGCCAAATCGACAAGTACTTCCAAGAGAATGACTTCAACAAATGTCCCTACGAGCACGCTCTATATATCAAGATCAAAGATAGAGATATTTTGATTGTGTGCCTCTATGTGGATGATTTAATCTTTATCAGAAGCAACCTAAGCATGTTTAATGAATTCAAGAAAATGATGATGAAAGAATTCGAGATGACAAACATGGGGCTCATGGCGTACTACCTTGGCATTGAATTTAAGCAACAAAAGGATTAAATTTTCATTTCACAGGAAAGCTATGCGAAGGAGATCCTGAAAAAGTTCAAGATGAGAACTGTAAGCTGATAAGCACACCAATGGAATACGGAATCAAGATGTCCAAACATGAAGAAGGCGAAAGTGTAGATCCAACATTCTTCAAAAGTTTAGTAGAAAGTCTATGTTATCTAACTTGCACGAAGCCCGATATTCTTCATGCAGTTGGATTGGTTAGTCACTACATGGAATCTCCAACAACCACTCATTTTAAAGATGCAAAGAGAATTTTTCGTTATCTGAAGAGTACAATTGACTTTGGCTTGTTCTATTCAGTTTCTAATTATTATAATCTTGTTGGATATAACGATAGTGATTGGGGTGGAGACATAGATGATCGAAAGAGTACTACTAAGTTTGTATTTTTCATGGGAGATACTACTTTCACATAGATGTCAAAGAAACAACCGATTGTTACATTGTAACTGCAAGTCATTCTGTTTAGGAAAGAAAATCCCTTGAGATGGATTTTTTTAAGTATCTCAATACTCTATGTGTACACTTAAGATGAAAATTTGTTGGTTTATTGACTCAAGAATTGGATGGCATAACAGAGATCCAGCCTTGTGTTAGTTAAGTTAGCAACCGTCCAATAAGTCTTCTGTAGCTAGATACATCAGTTAATGGTGAAGATTTCGTTAATTGATTGCTTTTGGATGAAACTATAGGAGTTGGTTCTAGCTTGGAGTCTAAAAAACTTGTATCTTGTAAGATGTCAAAAGCATATTTTCTTTGGCATAAATGGATTCCTTTGTGCGATCTTGCCATTTCAAATCCCAAGAAGAACTTCAAAGAACCAAGATTGTTATCTTGAAAGTTTTATGAAAAAAACGAAAATATGAATAATTACATTGGTTAAGTTCATAATCATACAATTTAATGAAATTCATCACACATTCATTATTTAGAAACACTTTCTAAAAGAAAATTATGTAAATTAGGTATACATTTGATTATATCAAAAAAAATTTTAAAATTGTCCACTTAGCCTACTAGGTTACTACCAATTAAATGCATGTAATATTTATATCTGAATTTAATATATTAATTACATTAAAATTTAAATTCAAATATGACTAGTAATTAATTCATAATTAAATTATCTTAATTAATGATAAGTTTGATATCAAATAAGATTAAACAATCCTTATAATTGCATACTAGAATCATAGTTAAACTAAGACTTAGAAAATCCTTTTCTAATCTTAATCAAATTATTTTAAAAAATTTTCAAAATTTTCAGAATTATTTCTCATTAAAATAAACAACTTATAATCAATTTAAACTAATTAAATACATTCTTTGCACAATCTAAATCATTAAAAACTTAATAAATAAACTATTTACTCAAAAATTGTCTAAATTGAATTATACTGAACTATAATTCTTTAGAAATTTAAGCACAAATTTAATTTGACTTTAATATACAACTGACATCAAAATAACATTGTGAATGACTCATAAATATGTAATTAAAGTTCTGGTCATGAAGTTACATAATATTAAATTATACAGAACAAAACAGTCCCATCATATGGTAAGACTTTTGCCCTAGTTTCAATTCTGTTCATTCCAAGATCAAAAATGATTTTTGATTCAATTAAATGACTGTTCAAACTTTAAAAAACATTTTAAATATGTTTAAATAATTAAATTATCAAACAAAATCAAACAACCCTGTGAAAGAACTCAATTAGCTATACAAGATTTCACAAAATTCTAGTTTTTCAGCAACTATGCACAATTTTGAATTTCATATTTAAATATAATTTAAACCATTCAATTATCATCAATAACATCTAATATTACTATATTAAAATTTGAGGTCAAATACAATCAAATTCATTTTTAACGAAAAGAAGGAATTCAAGTTGTTCATTTTTAATTAATCTCATTAATACTTCAATTAAATCTAAAATTAATTTATATAGGGTAACTTTGATACCACTGTTGGGTTTTAAATATGCATATCATACATATGACAATGAAAATTTAAAATTTTATTAAAACCAAAACCTATAGAATGCACTGTGTAAATTAAAATCGATTTATGTCATCATATGGGTCGAAGAAGTTTACCTCTTTTGGTTGTAAGTTCAATCTTCAAGTTATGAGCTTTCCACTTTATTGGATTGTAGCAGACAATAACAATCCAAAGCTTATGGATTGCTCTAATAGTATCCACATGAAGTAGAGAATGAAATAATCTTAAAGGCTATAGGGTGATATTCTACCAAGGTGCTGACAAAAGGAGAATTTATTTGAGAGAGAAAAAGAAGCAAACAACTTTTATTTTCTCTAAGGAGATAATTTAGTTTCTAAGCCTTAAAAAGGGTATTTATATGTCTACTAATTATAATTAGTATTGGACACTTAAAATTCATGGTTGGTTTCCTATTTAGTATAAAATTATGCATAATTGAAGATCATCATGCACGTGATAAGTGTGTTGAGTGTGCAACATGCCCATGCCAGAATAAAATTTCTTTCTATTGTGCACGCAATGTGTCCACGCTTGAACCTTTCATATGTGCACAATGTCTATACATGTGCCTACCTATACCTGCCTATACTCTCTCATAGATAATTATTATGCAATTCATCATTTCATCAACTATGTCTCATTTGGTTCAAAGCATGAACTATATGTCAACTCTCACTAAACTGACTACATCACATATAGTCCAAATGATATTAGTTTTTATCTATGAGACTCATTACTCTATTAGACATATCTTGAAGACTTTCTTCATGACATGCCCACTTCGACCAAGAATTTCTGAGTAGTGATCTCTATAAGAGGTCATAGATATACTCTTTTTCTTTTAGGACTGGATAATTCTTTATTAACTATTTAACTACCTTTGAATACCTTATGCTACACCAAATTACCATCCTATGAGCAACTTTTGAGAGGCAACAAGGAATAAAGTTAAAGTATAAGATTTAATATCGAAGATAACCTTGAGCATCTCAAGTCTAAGGATACTTACACCATTGCTATGATGACACTATCACTAACATTGAATATATATCTATGTGTTTGTCTTATAGTAGGTTATCCAATAGACTGGGAACTGATGCGGAACCCCAAAGACCGTGCCTTGAAACCCCTCAACAAGACAAGGTAAACAAACCTTAAGCTATGGTGATCATAGATTGAATCTGACCCAAAGCTAACCAATGTAGCAAAGAACCAAGATTATAAGATTTAATAAGAATAGCCACGCCACAAGCAATATCACTTGATAAGTAACTAATTCCTAAAGGTAACAAAGAGATGCAAATCTGCCACACTTTAAAGAAAAACACTCAAATTCGTTTTTATTCATTGATTCATTGACTGTCTTGTAAAAGAAGCCTAGATGAGTATTTATAGCCCTAAGTCTTTGAATCCTTTATGGTAAAGGATAACTAAATCCTATTCTAACTCAATTCCTAAATGTACAGCCATATTCTAACTCAAATTCTAAAAAGTAGAGTCCTACTTGGATTAGGACACTAATTAAATCCTTCTAAAATAAGACAAGTGGTGGGTTGGGCTTTATTTCTTTGGCCCACATGTCTATCACTAATTAAAGCCTAAGGTAATTTAAATTAGGCAGCCCACATACATAATTAAGCCCACATACATAATTAAGCCCAATTACAAGTTAAGCCCAAATCCCATAAATAGGCACATGCATGGCACATGATCTTGAGCACATGGTTGGCACATGATGTCTTCCATATGGATGGCACATGTCTTGCACATGTTTGGCACATAACTCCTAGCACATGATTTGCACATGACTTGTAATCTTTAATTTTATGGACTTTGATTTGTTTAGCCCATTTGAATTGAATCTTCATGAAAGACTCCCTTGATCTTCACTTTAGGCTTCCCTTTGTGTATTATTGGCCCATAAGCTTGATTGTGAATTTTAGGCCCAATATAGCAACAAATGCTCCAATGCTGCCTTCTATGACTTGGAATACGCCCTACATTAATTGGATCATATGAAATGGCTTTTGTACTTCTTTAAGGCTCATTTCAATGATATAATATTGCTCCACTCCATTGACAAAAGATTGTCGTTCATATCCTTCAATTATGGTTCCCGTGCATACATCATTCCCCCTTTCCTCAAGAAGATTCGCCCTCGAATCTTTGCCTACATCAAAAGAAAAATGCACAACACGAAGCAAAGGATAATTAAAATTGTTAGTAAAAAATTTACTTTTCATCTCTTTCTCCTTTTCACACACATTCACTATTTTCTCTCTTTGCTCATTACTACTACTACTTTTATCCCTCAAAACCTCATCTCTCTCAATTCTCTCTTTGGCTTCTCCATAAACAGCCCTTTCCTTCATCTCAATCTCATTCACCGTTACTCCCTCAAGCTCATCCAAGTCATGTTCATTACTTACCTCCATGGATTCACTATCATTAGCCATAAATTCATCTTGAATGATGTTTTCACTCTCAATTGCAATACTCTCAATAACACTAACACCGTTAACTTCTTCTAGTGATATAGAATCAATACTCTCACCTACAATTTCAACTTCACTAGTATGAGCATCATTAATATCCTCATGAATTTTATTATTACCATCATCCACCATTTTAAAATTAGGAACAAAATCAAATTCATAATGCAAATTTGATTTTTGAATTTCACACCTTCTTGGATAATAATTCTTCATTTCATTATATTTCTCTTCATGCCCCCACCTATCGATCCTAGCACGCATCTTGTCCATTTCTTTTTGAAAGGCACTCATCGAAGATGTTTTGTCTTTCTTTCTTTCTCTTCTTTGTCTATCATTATCATAATATTCAAAATACTCTTTTTCTTCATAAGATTGAAACCTCATAATGCTTTGAGGTCGAGACCCCTCTCTTGATCTTCTTGTGTCAAAGATACTTTGCTGTTTCAAATCTTCAATTTGCTAATTTTGTCTCTCCATATTGTCTATAATTTTTCAAATCTTTACCTCCAATATTTGAATGTAAGATTGAACAACATCCGTTGGCACATAATCACCATGTTCCACATGTCCACTACTGCTCCTCATACTTCCCTTAGACATGGTTAGTAATTCAAGAAAGTAATAATGAAGTAAAAGGACCTCACAATCACTCTCTCATGTGTTTCTCTCAAAACAGACTATATACCACTCGTGTTTCACACAAATAATGGCTTTTACCCTCTTTTAAGCTCACCACTCTTGCCTTTTACCACTCAAAGTTTGAATCTCAAAATTACAATTAAGAACCATAAACAAAATCAAACAATATGCAAGTGATCTATGCTAAGAATTAACAATGAACCCTAACAAGAATGAATGGAACAATGTCTAGAAGCAAACTGATGTGAAAGAAATTTATATTTAAAGCTATACACGAATTTAAATAGGTGTATGCTACTGATTTTTGTTCAAATTAAATCTAAGAATGCAAATTAGACTTAACTAAGGTAATTAGATGCAAAAGGACAGAATTAAAAGAATGAAAACTTAAGAGCATAAAGAATTAGACAATATTGAAAAAAAATCAGAACCGGTTTCCTCCTAGTGAGTAGCCAATTTAACCCTTATTCAACCTTAATTTATCACCAATCAGTAAGAACTCAAGGTATATTTAATAGATAAGTTCAATTTCTCAAGATCAAATCAATGCTCAACATGATCACTAAGGTACCTGAATTCAAAAGTTGTACTTTTCAACCTCAAAACCAATTATTTAAGTTGGATTGCAGTAGTTTATGATAATACCAAACAATTCCAGCAATCAATAATCACAAGATTTCAACTTGAAGCTCAAAATAACACACTTTTCACAATTTTGGTGCTAAATTCGAAATTCTAAATTTTTTTTCTTTTTCCTTTTTTTTTGTTTTTTTTATCAAATAACACTAAACTAATGCTTAATAAACCTCAAACATATCATGAATTGAAAAGAAATCCAAATTTGCAATTTTACTTCTTTATGGCTAAAATTTTTCCTAAGGTACCTCCAATGACAGAATTTAAATCTAGCTAAATTAACAACTAGAAAGCAATTTTAAAGGATAGATAATGATTACCTAACCAAAAGCTCTGATACCAAACTGATGCGGAACCCCAAAGACCGTGCCTTGAAACCCCTCAACAAGACAAGGTAAACAAACCTTAAGCTATGGTGATCATAGATTGAATCTGACCCAAAGCTAACCAATGTAGCAAAGAACCAAGATTATAAGATTTAATAAGAATAGCCACGCCACAAGCAATATCACTTGATAAGTAACTAATTCCTAAAGGTAACAAAGAGATGCAAATCTGCCTCACTTTAAAGAAAAACACTCAAATTCGTTTTTATTCATTAATTCATTGATTGTATTGTAAAAGAAGCCTAGATGAGTATTTATAGTCCTAAGTCTTTGAATCCTTTATGGTAAAGGATAACTAAATCCTATTCTAACTCAACTCCTAAATGTACAGCCATATTCTAACTCAAATTCTAAAAAGTAGAGTCCTACTTGGATTAGGACACTAATTAAATCCTTCTAAAATAAGACAAGTGGTGGGTTGGGCTTTATTTCTTTGGCCCACATGTCTATCACTAATTAAAGCCTAAGGTAATTTAAATTAGGCAGCCCACATACACAATTAAGCCCAATTACAAGTTAAGCCCAAATCCCATAAATAGGCACATGCATGGCACATGATCTTGAGCACATGGTTGGCACATGATGTCTTCCACATGGATGGCACATGTCTTGCACATGTTTGGCACATGACTCCTAGCACATGATTTGCACATGACTTGTAATCTTTAATTTTATGGACTTTGCTTTGTTTAGCCCATTTGAATTGAATCTTCATGAAAGACTCCCTTGATCTTCACTTTAGGCTTCCCTTTGTGTATTATTGGCCCATAAGCTTGATTGTGAATTTTAGGCCCAATATAGCAACAAATGCTCCAATGCTGCCTTCTATGACTTGGAATACGCCCTACATTAATTGGATCATATGAAATGGCTTTTGTACTTCTTTAAGGCTCATTTCAATGATATAATATTGCTCCACTCCATTGACAAAAGATTGTCGTTCATATCCTTCAATTATGGTTCCCGTGCATACATCACTGGGCTACTGTAACAAGCAACCACATATTGACTCTAAATATCTCATGTCTCCAACTTTTGAGATCAACTGTTTAACCTAATCAAGGAGTATAACATATGTTTGTCTATCCGAACTAATAATGTCTCATCCTTTTAATCCTATGACTATAGATTATTTAGATATAAATACAATTGCACATGATAAGAATCTCACTATCATGATCTAATCATGATTTTCTTCATGTTGTATTACATACCAAAGACTTCGTTGAATAGTCTAAGATCTAAATCAAATTCATATATGAATGAACACCAATATAATGAATATGTCTTTTATTAATTATAAACGAGTACATCAAATGTCTAAGGTGATTGTTTTTAGGGCATCTCTCTAACATATTGAGCTTGATTAAACTCGTCATAGGCTGCTATGGAGGAACTGGTGCAATACATAAACCTCGCACATTAGCAACACTGGGTTGGTCCCAAACCCTAGTGTCTGAAGGATTGTTGCTCTCGACAACATTGCGCACCTCTAACTCCATAAGCCCACACTCTAAACCTACAAATTGATAGAGAAATAACCTATGTCTGAGTCATATGAGATGTAATATGCATGCATGATAAACCCCTTACCCCACTTAGATCTAGCAATGCCTAAACCTAAGCTATGATACCAAAATCTAACACCCTCCTAGTTAATCAAAATTAAATTACAATTAAATAGGTGGATGCTGCTAAAACCTGATGTAGAAAATCTATGCAATTACAAATGTTTTCTTTCTTTGCAAAACCTATTTCATGATATCATATTATCATATTAAACATTTGCATAAAAATCATACAATATGCATAACTTTTATCCCAAATGATCACTTTCATATAAAACCATATTTGGCCTAATCTGACCCATTGTTTACAAAATACAACCAAAAGGTCAAATGCATGTTATTTGATATGAAAAAAGCTTATACAAAACTTAAACCCAAAACCCATGTCATGTACAAAAAAAATTGAAGTATGACATGTGACCAACACTCTAAGGGTAAACACTGACTTTCAGTATGGGCACTTCTTATCTCGAGTTGATTGTAGCTATCATATAGGCTCCAAACCTGCATACATAAAATCCACACACTAAGCTACTGAAAGTTTAGTGGTATATATAGACATAAAAATTTAAGCATACATTCATACACATCATGACATAATATATATGTTTGTGTTATCCAATCATATTTATAAATGACTATCCTAATAAATGATAATACAAATATCTTACCTTTTATACACATACCGTATTATGGAATGAATCCTTTTAGCACTGTGTAACATACAATCACATCCCATATATCATATCACGTTTTATTAGCACCAACAAATCATATAACTATATAACAAACATTTCCATATAAACAGTTCACTATATCACAACCTCTTTCTTTACTTCACTTGGTTTTGCTCATAACTTACCATTTTATTGTTATTTGCTTGCCCTAAAACTTTAATAAAACAAACCACTTATCATATTACTGTTTCCTTTTAGTTCGTTTTCACCCAAAACTCTAAGCCATACTATTCGAATGTGGGTTGTAGAACATATACGCTTTAAGAGCTTCAACCACTTTGTCCATTAACTATGAGTGTGCTCATCCAAGCTCCTCAAGTTAAAGGCATTCCAAAAGCTTCAACCACCTTGACTGAGTAATAAACAGGATCAAAGATACTTCAAAATCTTTACCCACCTTGTCCTCATAATATAACAATCGCATGGAACCGAAAAATTAAGGCGCTCTAATATGAGCTTCAGCCACCTTATTCTCATATAAAAATACCACGGTACTGTAACCCCATTAATGACATATCATTTATCCTATGTCATGTCCTATATTAGAGAGAAAAGGGCATTATCGATTCTTATATCTCATTCCTTTTTACATTTATATTATTTTATACAAAATCATATGCATCATTATATATCATTCATGTATATTTTATGTAACTATGTCATTCATACTCATGGTTTATTATAATCTATACATGTGCATAATCATTATATCGTATCATCAAGGAAAAACAACATTGTGTCATAACAATAGGTTTCATGGGCATGAACTACATATTCATGGCTATGTGTTTAAGACTAATGCATTGGTGGTAGCATGATCTGCAACATTTTCTATCAAACTTAAGTTTATTCCAACTTAAGTTTATTCCATGATCATTTATATAACATCCGCTAGTTTGGGCATTAAATCGTATGTGTTCTATGGTAAGCATGTCGGCTTGATCATAGTCTAAATTAGCAGATGTTATAATTCCCATATACTTTTCCAACTTCAATGCTTTCCATCATAATTACCATTCTAATTATGATCATTGTCATTTTCGTTTTTTTCTTGCTAATTTCCATTTCTCTTCCTCTTTTTTTATGTTAAAGATTTGCAGTATATAGAAAGATGATTGATTTAATTTGCAATATACAAGGCCTAAGAGAGAGTATTTCTTTTATATTGCCTAATGCATATGGTTTCCAATTTTAATTAATGGATGTAAATTAATAGCCTCTTTAATTAGGATATAGTATTTGCTCTTGAATTGAAATTTGTTAATCATGTTTGTTATTAGAACTAAATATATCTAACTTATTAACAAACACTCATATATACATAGACGATTTAATAAAGAATTGAAAAGTAGAAAAAACAAATTGAAGAAAGAATTGAAAAACAGGAAAAACAAATTGATTCATGCCCGGGATAGATAAACTCGTCATGTTTTGTCATCTTTTTTTTTTTTCCTTTTCATACAAATTCTTGTTGATTTTTTGTTAAAGAATAAACTTTATGTCAATTAAGGTATATATCATTATGCTAAAAAAATGGATATCATGAGACTATGCTATCTCTTTTAAAAATTTATTTAGATATCAAGAGAACCGTAAATATATATATATATATATATATATATATATATATATATATATATATATATATATATATATTCAACCTAATTATTTACTTCTTCCTTTTATTTTTATTTTTTTTGTCTATAAGATATTAATTGCTTTATTTTATATTATATTATATGATTTGGATAAGAGCTGCACAAAAATTAATCAAACCGATTAAACCCAATCGATTCAATTTAATCCAAATCTAAAATCATAGTTTAGATAGTTTTATAGATGATTATGATTTTGAAATTTTTATAAATATATTTTTTCGTTTGATTTTGGATTAAAAAAATATAAATATAATAAAACCGAACCAAACAATTAATGAAGGGTATCTTTTAATATATATATATATATATATATATATAGAATTAATACTAATAATTTCATAGTTTTCTAAAATAAACTTTTTAATTACCTGCATTCTTCAACTTCTTTTAGAACACCATGATTGAACAATAATTTACTTTACTAATCTACAATCTATATTTTGAATTTTCTATAAGTTAATTAGTGTACTAAATTTTTATATTTTGAATGATATTCATATTGTATTTTGATCTTGATTTTAAGTTAATATTTGTTGAATTCTTATGATATTTTAATTTTTAATTTTATTCATTTATTTATTTATCAAACTGAATATCGAAATCGAATCCAAATAGATTGGTTTGGATATTTCTAGTAGTGTTTAAGTTAGTTAAAAATTAAAGTATTTAAAAACGAATTTTATTAGTTTAGTTATAAATTTTTGGTATAAATCGATGAAATCGAACCATAAACGCCTCTAATTTGGATGCTATTAATTAAAAACATTCTAATATGTAACAACTAATTGAAAAAAAAGACCATTATCAAATCTTTGGCCCATTTCGAAAAGTACTCGACCTATGTTTAAGAATGTTTATATCCTAAACCCATATTCACCTTGTTCTATGAACATCCTGTCTTTCACACTGCGAAACTAAACAAAGCCCAACATGTTTTTTTTATGTGCTATTTAAATGTGTAATGTAGATTCATCAAATATAAGTTGTAGGTTTATTAATATTTCTCTGTAGATTCAATATTATTTTTTTGTTGGTTCATTAATATTATGTATGTGTAATTTTTATTCTTACTCATTTTGCATTTTTATTTGTTAAGTGATTGAAGAACTACTGATTAATTTGAACAGAGCATTTTATTATATTAAAATAGATATGAATTTTAGTGAAGTGATACTTTTGATTAATATGTTCATTTTAAATGTATAAAATAATTTTAAGATTAACTTTCAATTGAACAGATACAATATAGATATTAATATGCTATACAAATAGTTTTTAACAATATTGTATGTTCATTATCGATAGTTTTCAATTAATTTTTAATGAATTCTTAATTACAGATTCATTAAAAATGAGAACGTTTTGTTCTTCAATTAAGTTATATATTATCATTTGATGAACATATAAGTTCTAAATGACGAATCTGTAGTTATAAACGATGAACCTGCAAGTTCTAAATGATAAACTTGTAAATTCTAAATGATGAACTTGTAAGTTATATATGATAAATATGTAACTTATAAATGATGAACCTGTAAGTTATAAATGATGAACATGGAATTTTTAAATGATGAACCTGTAAGATCTTCATGATGAACCTGTAACTTCTAAATGATGAACCTGTAAAATCTGAATGATGAATCTATAAGCTCTAAATGATGAACCTATAAGTTCTAAATGATGAATGATGAGTCTGTAAGTTCTAAATGATGAGCCTGTAAGTTCTAAACGATGAACCTATAACTTCTAAATGATGAACTTGTAACTTTAAAACGATGACCTTGTAAATTTTACAATATAAATGATGAACTTGTAAATTATAAATGATAAACCTGCAAATTTTATATAATGAACCTGTAATTTTTAAATAATAAACCTATAAGACTACATGATGAACCTGTAACTTATAAATGATGAATATGTACCTTATAAATGATGAATATGTACCTTATAAATGATGAATATATAGCTTATAAATGATGAACTTGTAACTTTTAATAATGAACCTATAACTTCTAATTGATAAACTTGTAACTTCTAAATGATAAAATTGTAACTTCTAAATAATAAACACATAACTTATATATGATAAACTTGTAATTTTTAGATGATAAATATGTAAGTACTATATAATGAACCTATAAGTTTTAAATCATGAACATGTAGCTTCTACATGATAAATCAGTAGCTTCTATATGATAAACCAGTAACTTCTAAATGATAAACATGTAACTTCTACATGATAAATCTATAATTTTTACTTATGAATTTGTGTGTTTCTAATAAATTCATCGTTTTCAAATTTCAACAACTCAATTTTTCTCTCACTATATAACTCATTTTTAGTTCAAATATCTTCATTTTCAATCATTTTTATCTACAAATATATCAAAATTAATAGTTTTTTTATCCCAAATAATAATAAAAATAACTAAAATATTTAAAAATACTAAAAATAAAATCAAATATGTAAATTCAAAAATTGTCTCACTAAAATATATCTAGAATAGATAGAGAATTTTTTTCTTCTCTCTTTGAAGAAGAAGAAGAAAAACAAGAATATAATGAAAAAAATATATGTTGGACAGTAAAATACACGCTACTCTTAAACGCGATACACATGCGAATCATTTAATCAAAAAAATTGTCACGTCTGTCAGTTTAGACCGTGGTCAATATGCATGTTTCCTGAACGAATATGCCAAACTAAGTAAAAATCAAGTGTGTTTGCGATTAAAATAGTTGCGATACAATCTGAGTTTAAATTCGGATAAAAATTCAGTGAGAAAATTTGAGTGCAAATATGTGACGTTAAATTTTGTAAGAAAACCGGAAAAATCGGGATTGGACAAAAAAATGAGATTTTCGTGTTATTAGTGAATCGAGAATTAAGGATATTAGGATGTAAAAAATATTAAGACGAACATGTTAGTATAATTTCATATTAGAATTTCAATGTTTAGGACACGGAAATTAAGAAATAAAATTTAATGTGTAGTTCTATGAAAATATAGAGAAATACAACTTTTGCTTCGATATATCAATCCCAAAATTGAGAATATCAGTACATAAAATAAATTATTTCATAAATATTGTTGTATTTAATTGTAAAAAATTAATTTGTTCAGGGGTTGAAATTGAAGAAATTAAAATTAGGGTGAAAATTAAGTTTGAAAGAAACAAAGTTTGAGGATTAATGGATAAATTTGTAATAATTAATATTAATGATGATTAATTAAAATAAAAAAAAATTAACCAACCTAAACCTAGATATACACGTTACATGTGGCCTCCATGCATCAAATGATGAGCCTAATGATGACCATTTCTTTTGATGGTAACCGACATGCACTTTTAAGTAATTTCAATTTCCCTTTCTTCATTCTTACAACGTGTCCTTTTCTTCTTCATTTTCCATTCATTTGCTTGACACCTTCCCACGGCAAAAGAACCTATTTAGCTAAGAAGAGTTAGAGTAGCATAGTTTTGAGCTTAGAAGCAAATTGATTCTCCATTTAAAAAAAAAAAAAGACGAGTGTAGCTGAGAGACATCATAAACTAAAGAGAGGAAGAAGCTAGGGTCAGTCATGACTAGAAATCATGGAATATGAAATATTAAAAGATTTTTAAAAAGAATTTATTATGTTTTCTTTTGAAAATTTTAATATTGTTATGATTTGATATTTTATTTGTTTATAAATAGTGAAATATTATTTTAAGTTAAAAAATGATATTGAATATATATTTTTATGGAATTTATAATTTTTTTGTCCATATAAGAATATAGACAATGATATAGTGATTATTGACATGTCAATATAGTGATTATTCTTTAATCATATGAAGGTCTTTTTTACCATGTGAAATTATATTTGGTCATGTGTTGGTTTTGGGTCATGTAAAATAGACTTTAGTCATGTGAATTTCTTTGATTGTGTAATTGACGCCTTTATTATTTGATACCTTTTGGTTCTCTAAAAGCAAGTCTATGGCGCGTTATAAGGCAGATAAATAATAGAATTTTTATTTGGTATATGGATATGATGAAAGATTTGCTAGGTGAATACATATGGTTTTTAGGTAAATTTCCTATAATTTTGTGACACCATTGGTGAAATGATTTTTTAAGTATAAATGATTACATATTATATACATGTAAAAATAAGTTTTTATATTTTTAAATGACTATGTGATGTATCCATTAACAATTAGTGAATTTTATAGTTTAAAAGAAAATATTTACTTATAGTTGCTTTTTTCTACGATATTTTTTTACATAAATAAATTATAATTTTAAAATTATATTTTAAATGACTGTTATTATAAAATTTGCACTATTAAGTTAAAATTCAGTATGAGAAATATTGTTCTCTCGTGCAAATAGTAAGCGAAAAACAGATAACAACGTACAAGTCAAGAGAGTTATAAATACAGTATTTCACTAGAAGAATATAACAATGTTAGTAATAGTAATAGTCATGTCATGCTCATAAAAATAAATATCATATACATCATGTATATTTTAAAATTTTAAAATATATTAAATTAAATAAATTATGTATCAATTTAGTCTATAAAAGTATAATTTATGTGTATATATATATATATAGGATGACTTTTTTTGTCTCATTATGAATTATAAGTTTTATATATATATATATATATATATATATATACACACACACATTAAAAGAGGGTGTGATTCACTATAGTTTGGACAATGTTTTCTCTGTTTTGGCCTTCAGTAATAGCTAATAGATTAAACGGTACCGTTTGTGTATACAACATGAATCCCACTTTTCCTGCATTTATTGTTCTGATGTGGATGATTGGGAAGCGCAGCCCACTTAAACACTCTCATAGATTAAACGGTACTGTTTTTGTATATAATACGAGTCTCACTTTTCCTGCAATTATTGTTCTCATCTGGATGGTTGGGAAGCGCAGTCCACTTAAATACTTTGACAGCCAACGAGTTTATATTGTATTGAGAGTGTCGTTAATGATCCACGGGCAAATATTGTTGGAACTTGGAAATAGTCAAAATTTTAATTTTATAATATTACAAAATGAATATATATATCATTTAAATAATAAAAATAAAAAAATGACAAAAGTGCATAGGTCGTCTTTTCATAGTGGGAGGGATTTTTTTGTTTCTGGGCAACACTATATTCTCATATCTATTTTTTATTTTTTAGGTAAATTTCATAATATTATAAATTTAAGTAATAAAAAAGAATAATAAAGACAAAAAATAATAAAAAGAAAATAGATAGTAATAAAAAAGAACATCATTCCTAGCTGCTGAAATTTCGGGTGTTTGGACAAGGTTAGTTCCTACTATGTGTTGGTCTCCAAGTGGGTTATAATGCATGGTGGATTGGATGATTTTCTACATCGGCAGCACCAATGCTGCTCTAATAAGGACTTCCATTAATTATTATGATATGGAAATGAAGTACTCTATCTCACTCGGCCGTAGATAGTTTATAGCAGTTAAATGGGTCTACATTTTATGGAGGTAGTTTAATTAACAGATTGAACCCAAAAAAAGAGGTATGGATTTTTTTCTATTATTGAATGTTTTGTCCATTTGTAAGCACTACAAGGAAAATAATAGAATAGCGATAAAATTTATTGACGGATTGACATCCGTAGTATTTGGCTTTGGATCAGTGACGGATCAACTAGTGAAATTAACAAAAAAAATTGAGAAAACTAGCGTTAAAATTAGCGACAGATTAGTGAGAAAAAATTGCTACTGATTATGACCGTAGCTAAATATTGTAGCTAATATGGCGGAAAAATATGATGTCAGAAAATTGCAACGGTTTAGAGACGAATTTGCGAGAGCAAATTAACAACGGATAGAAACCATCGCAAATTCGATAGAATAGTGACAAAATTATGTTTATTGCAAAGGTTGCTACAGAAAATGTCGTCGCTAAATCATAAGGTCAGTTTATCTCCATATTTAGCGACGTATTAGCGATGACTACTTGTCGTCACTACTACTAGCGATGGCTAATTCCGTCGTTTATTAGCGATGACTACTTTCCATCGCTGAAGGGCAAAAAGAAAGAAATCCACCATCCCAAAATATTAGCGATAGACCAGTTTTGTCGCTGTGAATTAGCGACGGAAAATAGCCTTCACTACTTTTGGTGACGACTAGCAGCGACGACATCTGCCGTAGCTAAAAATGAAAGAAACGGTGCCGTTTATTTCCCATGAAATGACGTCATTTTTACTGGGTTTATTATAACCCTGAAACCCAAAATTTTTGGCTCAGTTTTTTTCCCTAGCTGGCGTTTTTCCCTCTCCTTTGTTTGGTGCCCAAATTTTCATCTCCCACTTTCTCCTCCGGCTCCGGTCATCTCCTTCCTCTGCTCCGGTCATCTCCTTCCTCTGCTCCGGTTGTCTCCCTCCTCTGCTCATGTCTCCCAGCTTCGGTCCTTTGCTCTTGTCTCTCAGCTCCGGTCACCTCCCAACCGTGGTAGCCTCCCAGCCCCGGTTGCCTCCCAGCTTCGGTCGACAAAGCCCCTTTCTTCCAGCCCTGGTCACCACCCAGCGTAAAAGGTAGCTGCTGTTTTTTTAAACTGTACAAGCTTATGTATTTGAATGTCTTTTTTGCTTCTTGTGTGGAATTACTTTTGGCTTGTAGCAATATCTCATATCACATATATTCAATTTACGGCAAGACGATAGGTATCTAATCTTTCGACTTAGTTTCCACTTTCCACATAATACATACATATTCATATTATTACATTTCTCTTTTGTGATTAAATAGTATGTGCCAGCAGTGATAAACCATATAAAGGTTGTGAGCAATGAGGTAGAATATGCTACATTTATGTGTTGCAGTTCATATCGGAAATTGTGGTGACTTTGTACTTATATGCTCATTTGGCGTGTGAGTTGGCTGTGAAGCATAGATGTTTCACCTTACTTTTGGAACTATTTGGCTATTTGTCTTTTCGAATATGATTTGCATCATCATATGGCTGTGCAATCCTTCATATTTTTGCTGCTGTGTTTGTACTTATTGTAGAAAACAATGCTTTTATGGTCTATTTAATTTCTTTGAGATTTTACCATTCATGATGTTGCTCTAAAAATGGAATAGAGGAAAAAGGTTCCATATAGCTACGCAAACAAGATTTTCATTAAGCTTACTTGAGTTTGTTGAGCATATATAACTCTATTAATTCAGGTGACAAAGTTATCATAAAAATGAATAGAGGTAGCTTGAGCGAATTGAAGCTCAATGAATGAGGCATAGGGCTATTTTGGTGTTTCTTTGAACCATGATTTCTTTATGTTACAAATAGTTGCTTTGTGTTCTTAGACATGTTATTCAAGTTCTTAATAAGCAGCATATGTATGGGCAAAAACTTGAGGAGAGATGTTTGGCAGCTAAAGAAATTTTGAAAAAATATTTTTAATTGTTAGAAATGATGAAACAACACATGTAAATGATTTTGATGAATGAGGCATAGGGAAATTTAGGTGTTTCTTTGAACCATGATTTCTTTATGTTACAAATAGTTGCTTTGTGTTCTTAAACATGTTATTCAAGTTCTTAATAAGCAGCATATGTATGGGCAAAAGCTTAAGGAGAGATGTTTGGTAGCTAAAGAAATTTTGAAATTTTGGTGAAATATTCTTAATTGTTATAAGTGATGAAGCAACACATGTAAATGATTATGTGGGGGTGCTCTACATGAAAAAGGAAATGCTGGTGATGTGAATGGAGAATATTGGCCTGTCACGCTAAACTTTCTTGCTTGGATATGTACACTTGAGTTCCGATCTTCGGGGTTTTTTTACATCACTGCATTGTAGCTTGTTATGATTTATATTTTGTTATGATTAAGGAATAGCAATTAATATTAATTAGGATGGGAAATTTTAGGTGGTATGTTTGTGTCCTCATAGAGTGTCACTTAGGCAATTTAGGTTCTTTTAGCCATATATTATTCTTCTCTTAACAGGTCATGGGTTTTTTATTTGCACATTTCTTGATCCTTTTATTTGCATATTTATTGAAATTACAAATGCATCAATCTTAAGGATACTTCCTCTTGTAACTTTAAAAGTGAGTGTTATGTGAAGTGTGTCTTCTTTAAATATTTATACTAACTACCTTATACTGGGATGACCTTTGGTTGTATGTATTTTTTTTTTAACTATCTACATTATATTATTACATTATTTATCGATTTTTTTCCACTTTTTGAAAAGGGAAGGAAAAATTGGAAGCTTTTGTTATATCATTTTATATTTGAAATTACCTAACAGAAAGCAAGCAGAGCAATAACTGATGAACTTGTTTCTCACTATCAACTTTTGCTCTTGCATGCATATTGGGTACCAAACATGATGGTAATTTGTGCAATTATGTTTTACCAATATTGTTATATTCCATGTTGATGAGTTTTGATCTTGTTTCCTGTTCATACTATCTTTTAAAATTCAATGTTCAATCCTTTTTCTTGAAAGCATTTCCGTGAACATTTTTGGGAAGGCTTCCATGAGCACCAAATTTCCTCTAATTCATAGATTCAAATAAAGTTATGTCTTTCATAGATCCTATTTATAGCAAAATTATGCATCTACCGATCCTTTTATAAATGTTATGATATTTTGATTACCTTGCACATCTCTAAGTTGTTTGCTTTGCCTCCAGGAACGTTTAATGACCAATTATGAGATGGAGATGGATGAGTTCTTCAAAGTGTTATACATATATGCATTTTGATTGATTAATATTTTTTCCACATTTTATGTTGTCCTGCTGTTTGATATTCTTCTATTTGAGGTGTCTTCGAGTTCCTTTTGGACTCTGCTCAACACCAATTTAGTTCAACCTCAATTGTTGGCCCTTATTTTGAACTTTATCAATTTCCATTATATTGTGTAGTTTTGAATATGTTATTTTCTAATTCACATGCATAAGAGTAAAACTGATCTTTTACATTATTATTTGTCTGAGACTACGGTCGTAGTACCTCCACCATTGCTATCCAGGTTGAATACTTTAAATGTAGTATTCACCAGCTTCAAAATGTGAGTTCACCCATGTTGACTTTTACTAAAATATATTATATGTGCGGAGTTGAAAACTTGAAATATTTATAATGTAAGCCATTCGAGTCCTAATCAAAATTATTTTGAACTGAAATTCTATGCATAGGGTCAGTTTTTGATTCAACAAGTGCATTTATTGATATCAAAGAGGATAATGAAGAAGAAGAAGAGCCTGATCTCGAAATTGAATCACATGATGATGATGAAGAAACTGATATGGATGAGTGGGATTCTAACGATCATGATAGTGATTAGGTGTAATGGCTAAACCAAAGATGTTATTTTCTTTTTGGTATTATGTACTATTCATAAATATTTAATCACTAGAGATATGTTTGTAAATTGTTATATCTGTATTGCTTTTATTATTATTATTCTTTAGCAATTGATATTTGTGTTCATTGTTTCTTTTGATATTGTTTACTGTTATCGAGTGACTAATATGCAGATAGGTCGCACATCATCTGAAGATATATTACATGATAGAGACAGAGGGCCTACAAAACGAGGAGAGAGATCGACAAAAAAGAGTAATTTCTCAAATCGACCACCAGTTCCACCACTTCGTGTACCACAATCACCACAATCATCTACACCATCACAACCATTGCCACATTCATCAACACTATCACAATCATTGCTATGGTCATTGGCACAACCACAACAATCAACACCACCACGACAACCATTATCATCAGCTCATCCATCAGCAACTATGTCGATCTTAGGAGGTTCTACATCAGCATCTCCCATATCACATCCTACTACATCATCTCCTCCAGCTGCTTCAGCCTTACATTTACAATCTGAAGCATCAGTCGCTAAGTCAACCAATGGTAGAAGACAACTCAATCTCAATCCTATAAGGTAATATTACTATTATTATTTCTTGAAATCTTTTCATTTATGCATTTAGTATGTTTTTGATGTATTGTTTGTTTGTGCTTTATGCATAGTGAGAGTTTTCTTCAGTCTCATGTAGTTTCTGCGGCTATCATCCGTAGTTTTTTACTCCGTTTAAGTGATAGATGACATGTATGGAACACTGTGCCTGACGATATCAAAGACTTCTATTGGCTTGAGTTTCAGGTAAAATCCAATTATTTAAGTAAAAATTATGATGAGGTGAATGACTTTGTTAAAAATGTATTTCCTGTGGCTGATTGGTTGTTAGAGACTTTGTACTTAAGGTCAAGTTACTTATGATATAGACAAAACTCTGCCAAAATTTCAGTTTAAAATTGAATATTTAATCTTTTTTGTGCTTGATTGGTTGTTAGAGGCCACGTAATTCAGGTCAGGTTACTTGTATTATAGACAAAATTCTGTCAAAATTTCAGTTTGAACTTGAATATTTAATGTCTTTTGTGCTTAATTAGTTGTTAGAGACATTGTACTTCAGGTTAGGTTACTTATGTTATAGACGAAACTCTGCCAAAATTTTATTTTGATATTAAATATTAATCTTAATTGAATTTTGCAAGACAAAAATTTGTCTTATATGTTATTTTTTTATTTCTATTTTAGAAAGAATTTACTTGGAATCCAGAACTTGAGATGGTAATCAAGCATAGATGGTTACAACAGGTTGCTACACATTATAGTGACACTTTGAACAAGTGGAGATCTTTTGGTAGTAAGCCACCACGTATTCCATAACAATTTTGGAATAGTTGGCAGAAAGAATGGTACACTCCTGAGTTTAAGCAAAAATCTATCATTGCCTCTAAGAATAGACTTACTGAGATAGGCGACTGAGGTTTAGGTCCCTCACGACATACGAAGGTTATATATCCATGGTTGAGTGTAACATGCAGATGATATATTGATAATGATAACTTTATTTGAATTTGTTATTCATTTATATATTTAGGTTGTAAAATGTTTGTTAATGTCTTTGTCTTTATTTGCTTATGTATTATGCTTGTAATTTTGTAGTTAATATGTTTTTATTTTTATTTTATTCTTATGATCAGACAAAAGAGTTAGGACGTGAACCAAATCATATAGAACTCTTTGAGACAACACACACTAGAAAGACTTCACCAGGAATTGAACTGTTGCAGTATGTATTTACAAAACTCAGTAATTGTGCATATTTAAAATTTTATTTGCTTATTTTTCGATTAATCTCATGGAATTTATATTTTTTTTTCTTCTTAAAATTTGTATTGAATGATCTAGTACAAGCCCTTAGAGTGACTACTTCTCAACCAATTGAGGAATCCAACGAGCCATGTGAGACAAATTTGATGCAGTTATTTTTAGAAGCTGCTAGTGGCAAAAAAAAAAATGACGCGTATATGGAATGGGCACAAAGACAATACATTTCTACCTAGTACCTCCTCTTTCACTCTACTACCACATCACGAGATATTAGTACAGAGTAGCTGCATGCTAGTATTATGCAACATATGCAGTAGGAGGTTCAGACTATGTTGGAGTTACAAAAACAGGAAATACGATAACAGATGCGCGAAAAACTTGGATTTGAGCTTCGAGATGAGATGTGTATAGAGATGTGATAGCTGATAGCAGAGATGACTAATTCTACCTACATTTCATCAACTCCACATAGCGATCCACCTCACTCTGACAGGATGTATGACTATATATTAATAATATTGTAGTATTTTCAATTATTGAATATTTTTCATGTTGGACTAAAAAATTTTAATATTTATTTTATGAATCATGTTAAAATAATATTTGTTTTTCATTTAATTGAATTTTAAAATTACAAAAATAATTAAATTAAAAATTTTAATATATAAAAAATGGATCAGCGACGGAATGTCACTGTCACTAAATGCTCATCACAATTAGTGACGACTGAAAATTAGTCGCTAATTATATGGAGTAAATACCCTACAACTTTAGCGACGGATGTTAGCGACAGATATAAATCCGTAGCTCAATAGCAACGAATTTTTCATCGCAAAATCTCTCATTAATTTTGTCGTCATTACAATTCCTACAAACACACTTCAGTGACAGATAATTAGTCATTAATTCCGTTACTAACTTTAGCAACAGAATAACAATCCGTCGCTATTGGACTTGTGAGGAGCTTTTCTGAGACGGATTAAATCCGTCGCAATGCTGTAGCTAAATTATATTAGCGACATAATTTTTAAATTTAGTGACGAATTTATTCGTCGCTAAAATGCATTTTTTTGTAGATTATTTTTCTAGAACATGCTATTGCTTTTTAATGTTGGGGTTAACTTTAATCTTCTCTGTTTCTACTGATTTGTTTCTACTGATTCGTGCATTTGATTTTGAAACCTGCATCAATGATGTTTGTGATATGACATATGTTGAATAATCTAATTTGTTTATACGAATTCATGCATTTGAATTTGAAATCTTCATCGATGATGTTTGCGATATGACATGTGTTGAATAATCCAATGTCATGTGTAGTGTATATCTATACATTTATGTTCCTATTAGAATAAATCGGTTTTGTTGATTTTCTTTTGTATTTTTTTTTTTATAATTCTTATCAACTTCTGAGAATGTGTTCTGCAACTAATGATTAGTTTTGTAACTTGGTGACGTTTTTTTAGTTCATTTGATTTAATATAGTTCAGTTTATTTATGACTATTTTTACTTATACAGACTAGCTCCAACTTCTATGAATAACATTCCCTCCTTTCCATCCCTTCGCTGAAGGGGTTTTTTTTTTTTTTAGAGATCTTTTTTAAGGTTGGTTTTTTTTTTTTTTTTTTTTAAATAGTTTCCAAACTTGCAGTATTCGAATTAAGAGTTTTTCTATCATGTAATATTAACATGGTTATATTAAACGATTTATACGTGTGAATATTTTTTCCTACATATTTTTCCTTTTTTTTGTGTATTTTACTATTTTTTCTCATATGATTTCCTTTATTAATTAAAATCGTTTATTTATTTGGATGCTGCTATTTGAATAATACACAATTTTTTTGGTACCTGTTTTTTTATATATATTTTAGTACTGTTAATTGTATCTCCTTAGCACTATCTACTTGTTCTTTTTCTGTTAATTGCACCGCTTTTCATCATTAGACTTCTGTTCTTTTGTTTTTCCCAGATGTCTGTTCAAGTTCCACTTGCCCCGACTTTGAATGCTGTTTTGAATTATATCGGTATGTCTTCTCGCACATATAAAACTCTTGTAGATGATGAAATATTTATATGTAATGCATACTATGCATATGAGGACGATAACGAACATAGATATATATCCTTCTCTGTAGGTGTTAGTGCTGATAGCTCAGATGATGCAAAGAATATGGCAATAATAGATGCTACAGGCCATTTGAAAATATTTTATGATATTGATATATTGCATTACAATTATGGAAACATGCTCATATATAAATAAAACTATGAATATTATACGAACACTGATGTCAATACACTGCATTATGCATATGAGAGTTTAGCCAGCGACTATCTCTCTCTTGGTAAAAAGTATGAGAAACTTCTGAAGAAGATGAAGAATATATTTCAATGAATTATGCATTTACTTTGAATATTGGCAGTGTTGTAATTGGAATAAGTGGTATTCTTTTTGTTGTATTTTTGAATACTCTCTTTGCTCAATATGAAGTTTATGTAAAATATGTTTCCTGATTGTTATAAATGTATAAAAATTTGTACTTTTATTTTAGTCCAAGTTTTGTAAATGTCTATTTTAAATTATGTTAATTTACTTTCGACTGCTCATTTACATCCTTATTTTATGTGAATGTTGCTCCCATAACGAATGTTTTAGCATTATTTAAGATCTGCAATAAATTAAACATAAAGTAAACACCCAATGATTATGACGTGTTAATTAGAAAAACTATAAAATATTGATTGTAATGTTTAAGTGGCAGTGTAATATCAAGATGGGGTATGATTCAATTCACAGCCTTTAAATAAAAAAATCAATAAAAAGAAGCTCTATTAAAATCTAAAATGGTCGTACTCTTCAATTTAAAGAGTTTTATAGAGAAAAAAAAGGTCAATCATGTTTATATAATAGTTTTTTTTTAATTGGATTGTTGTTTTTGTATCATTAGTTAATTTCAAATTGTTTTGCTTGCTATTGTTTATGTAATTTTTCTTAATCTCCCTTTGCTTAACTTCTCATTTCCATCGCAATTCTCTCTTTGCGTGATCTAAAACAACTTAATCAAAATCTAAAATGGTTAGGTTGATAAATTCAAAGCATTTTATAAGAAAAAAGAGGTAAATATGGTTGAGTTCATAAATTGAAAGTATTTTATACTGCAAAAAGAGCTTAATGATATTTATAAAATTGTTTTTTAAAAAGAAAGCTAATATAATAACATGATCAAAATATAGAATGCCTAATCTGAATCAAATTTTAAAATGGTTAATTTGATAAATGCAAAACATTTTATAGGAAAATAAGGTAAATGACATCCTCAAAGTTATTTAAAAAACAATATAATATTTAAGTTAAGTAAATTATAAGTCACACATGTTACTTTTGCTATTTTTCATTCATTATACATACATCATGCTAAGTATGTAAAGTAATAAAATTTTAAAAATATTAATGTGTTTAAAATATAAATATAAGTATTTAGTTTTAATATTCATAAAAAATATGATATAACATGATATGTTTAATCTATAAAAATAACAATTTCATTTCTTTCAAATAGTTAAAATTATAGGAATAACAATGGTTATAAAAATTATATTTAATTTACAAAAAAAATTATAAACTATTTCTTTAACTTCAAATATTTTGTTATCATAAAATTACAAAATTACAGCACCATTACTTATTAATCTAACTAAAACAATAAAATATAATTTGAGTTAAGTTAACTACAACATTTTTTAAAATATGAATCTACAATTAAATGTTTAATTTTATAAAGTAGTCAGTAGAAATGTTAATAAAATAATAATTACAACATTTTTTTAATAAATAAATACGTAAAAAGTGAATTGTTAAGCAAGTAAAAAATATATGAAAAATAAATACTAAAATCAATTATAATAATCAAAGTTATTCATATATTTATGTCAATTATGTTCATTGCAATTTAATTTGATACCTTATTTGTAATACTTTTTTTTTTGTGACGAATGAAAAAATAAATAAAATTAAGATATGTAAACATAAATTAAATATTTATATATACTTAACAATAAACAAAAATGAAAAATCAAATTTACCAAACTTAATGGATTCTAAAAATATTGACATAACGTTAGGTACGAGTATTATAAAAATATTTGTGTTATTTAAAATCGATTTAAAACATATTAACTCTTCGTTGATACTGAACTTCTATAAACTTTGAATTCTTATTGAACTATTTTTTTTTACATCTGCTCTATTTTTAATTTTTTTTATTGATTGCTTCCTAGCATTATATGCTTTCTATTTTAAATTTTAAATTTTTTACTTCGTCAAATCTCATATGTTAACTATTTATAGTCAAAATATGCGTACTCTCTAAGTAAAATATAATATTATATAACCATTACTTTCCTGTGAACTTAACTTCGAATAATAAAACTATTCGTACATTTTAACATGATCTTTCCTATTTGCACGTCTAATATATATTTTTTATTTAATTTGTGACTATGTACCCTAATTATAATGTATTTTATGTCTTACAGTTTAATGCGAATTTTATTTGCTGCGTTCACTATATATTTATCATTCCTAATTACACAATCGTACATCTGGACTATTCCAAATAGGTATGTTTTATTAAAATATTAACATGTTAATTCTTCCTTTATTCAAACTATTTATTGAATTTATAGTTCAATAAAAAAATATTTTAAAAAAAATTCATTCTTTTCCTACCCATATCTTTAATTTATTTTGATAATATTTTTTATTCTCAAACTTTGTTAATCGTCCTACTATATTATACTATAATATTGTTTTGTCATAACATTTACATTTTTCAACAAAAATGCTTGTCTTTATTTAATCAAACATATACTATAATATATTGTCTATATATAAATGAACTTTCTCAAATTTCAAAGATTACATATTTCAATTTAGAACTTTATTTTATGCTATATTAGGATTATGAAACAGAGTAGACATATTGCATCCGCTTCTAATTCTACATAAAACATTCATGATGTGTCAAATGCCTCTTCAGAAGAAAATAGAAATGATATAACTTATCTCAGCATTCAATTTTCCAATGGTACTTGCTGACTACCTTACAATTGTTATTTCTAATTTTTCAATAAAAAGTTTGATTTTTGTTTAAAAAATAATCAACTTCAATTGCATGCCTTCATTAGATATTTTGCAACCTTATAGAAGAATTCAGACTGTTGATCCTTCTTTGCCTATGTCATCGGAAGATGTTTTTGATATACAATTAGAATTTCAAAGACAACCACAAAACCAAAGTATATGTTTCCCACACTTTATCTATAAATAACTTTACTCTTTTTATTCTACTATTATTTTTATCCATTCCAACATGCATCTTTCAGCCATTATTCTTTTTTATAGGAAAATATCTATCCAAATCTAATTTAGGTATTCTCAATAATGAGTGTGTAACGCTCGTAATTAGAGTCTGGTTAATAATATAAATTAAGAAAAGATACAAACATATGTTTAAAGGAAAGAAAAAGAGTTAAAGAAAGATGATGATAGTGATGAGAGCATAGTTCATACCCGTCATTTAATTGTCACGACCATGAGAAAAATATTAATTATGCCTGTGAACGTCATCAGATATAAAAACATGAAAGTTGTTCTTCATTTCTCTTACAAACAAAAATCAAAAGAAACTTTAGAGTTCAAGATTTCCTCATACTATAGACCAAAGCCTTACATTTTTCTTAGATTTACAGCCTAAAACACCTAAGCTAAAGCAAAATATCAAAGTTTCAACAAGCTCTTGGGAAAGAGGAGCATAAAGAAGTGGTTCTATTGAGGAAATCCGAACCCTAGAAGGAAGAGAGGAGTCGAATTTTTCATCCAGTCGTGTTTTCCATCAATTAAGGTAAATAATCACGTTTTCCTTTAGTTTTCACAAGTTTTCATATGTAGAGACTCATTTTCAAATGAGTTTATATGTGATAGGAGTTGAAAGGGAAGGTGGTGAATCCACCAAAAATGATAAACAAGCTTGAGAGAAGTTTAGTTTTGTGAGGCTCTATTAGAGGTATATACATATATGCATTCAAATTCCTAAGTATGACATGTTGGGTGTTAATTAAGTGATGATTGAATTGTATACTTTAAATGCTAAATGTCAAGTTCAAATGAGGTAATTAATGCCATGAGATAAGATTTTGAGTATGAAATGTTATAAATGTAAGTATGCCTTGAATAAGCAATGTTTATGTTTGTAATGTATACGTAATAAATGTTCTAAAAAGTCATTTATGAGATAATAAATGATTATGCCTAATGGGTGAAAAAGGTAAGTAAGAAATGATTAAATGTATATGAAAGCATAAATGCTTGAAAAAAATAGTTGATGAACAAGGAAATGGTAAGTGTAGTGATTATGTCTATTGAATTATCCTTTAACATGTTTTAATGCATGATGTGATGAGAATGTTGATACAAAAAAGTTGTCATGAGATAATCCTTAGAGCCTTGCATGTGACTTGTAATGAATGCATATTTTTTAATGCTGTCAATTGCTAGAAAACCCATATTCACTCTTGTGATTATGTGTTTACGACAATGAATCTCATCTCACGAACAAAGTCACGCCCGTGAAAAAAATGCATAAAGTGGACAAAAGTGTTCATCACTAAGGTCACAGTTTGGTTCATGGGTAAATTAATATGATGTTTTATATGATGTTTATGTAAATATGTTCAATGATAATATATTGAAGTATATTTCTATGGATATCAGTATATGAATGTTCTATGATAAGTTTGCATGCATGAATTAAAATGCATATGCTTAAGATATAAGTGTTATAATGGAACTAATAGAGGATATGAACAAGTAAAGCTCAGACTCGATATTAAGGCTAGTAATAAGATAAATAACATGTCATTGAGGGGGTTACAGTACCGTAGTTATATATTTATCCATTCAATGTGGCTTAAGCTCGGAGAACGCCATTGATTTGAGGAGTCTGAACTGACACACATTATTATAGATGATATTACATGCAAAAGCTATATATTTACCCAATCAATATGGCTAGCCTAAACTGGTGTCATTGACTTGATGAGCCTGGACTGACACATGTTTATAGATAGTGGCAGGATGGCTTAAGCTCGGAGAACACTTCTGTCCACAACTCGTATCCGAACAATCAATATTGAGAGTTGTTGGGCAATAATATCAAATATATTAAAGTAAATAATATAGTAACATGAAATGAATGCAAAGGCATAAGTATGCAAGTAAGTTTATGCATATAGTGAAATGTTACATGTTATAGTTATCATTATAGATGTTCAACAAATTATACTTCTACAAGGCAAGATAGTTTATATGATATTATGATTCTATTGTTATGTCATGATATTCTTACATGATGGCATAAAATACGTATAATTTATAATTGTAAGTGAATTTCTATACCTATATGTACCATTAAGTTTTCGTTACTTAGCATATGAGTATTTTTTTTTCCACACAGATTGAAGCCTTGTAGATGAGTAGAAGTTGAAGAAGAGAAACAACTTAGATATCAGAAACACCAAATTAGACCTTACGCGGATTGGTGATAACACATGTTGCACTTTTGCATTTTATGTACATGTCAAAGTAAGGGGGTTGTCTACTTGTATACATGTCAATGTTGAAGAATTATGTAATTTCTTGTTAAGAACATGTATTTTTGTAACTCTTTGGTCAAAGGTTAATATATTTTATTTATGAAATGGAATTTAAGTATTAAGTCAAACATTACTTTTATTATATGTTTTATGTAAGTCATCCTGACCATGATATAAAGAAAAATTTTAAATTTTCACAGGTTTTCTGCATAACTATTTTCGTAGTGTCAGCTTAATTGATCGGGTTTATCTTGATTAATTGAGAGGACGCTACAAAGTGCCTATATTGCGGTGCACTATATTGGCTTGATGAATGCCCAAAAAAACTTTCTAAATGGGATAAATTATTTCATCTTTATTTATAGATTTTTTGACCATCAATAATTTAGCTGGTACAAAAATATTTGTTAACCTTGTGATACTAGAAGTTGTTACTTTAAGACAAAGGTATGATTAAATTTGATACAATAATTCACTTATTCAATTTCTAAGTATTTATAATGTCAGGATTTTGGACCCAATTGAACAAATTGTTTGACTTTAAGTGGAAAAAAAGGAATGTAAATAGGAAAACTATTTTTAAAATAATGTCATTTGATGTTTTCAATGATAAGGTAACTACTTCGCCTAATGCAATAATAATACAATAAATAAATCTAAATTTAGATATTAAAATCAACATTTATCTATTTTTATATATATTATGTGCAGGACATAAAGTTCACTTGCCAAGCTATTATTTGTTCCTTTGATTCGTCTATAAGATGATGGTATAAAACATGTCTCGAATGCAAAAACAGCTTTCAAAGTTATCGTGAACAAACATAGCATAACAACTATAGTGTCCTTAAAGAACTGTCTGCATATTGGTGTGTTACATTTTCCCTTTATATATCAACCATTCATAACTTAATATCAATTTTGCAAATATCATTTATCATTTTTGTCAAGTACAAGCTCAATGTTATCATTAAAGATTCGATTGGAACTACAACATTTATTATATTTGGTTGACAAGAAGATGAATTAACTACCTACCAACAATATAATTCATGGTTCAAAAGATAGATATACTCTTCAACCACTAATTATGAGAATTTATAGAATTGAACATGTTTTCCAAGTTATTATTAGCAATTGTGCTGATGATCCTTATAATTTAACTTTTAAAGTCATCCACATCTTCAAGGATCAAGATTCATTGACCTTCAAATGTAAACCAACTGGAAAACATCTTCCTCAACTCCTGGGTTGCTAAAAAATCCTTTCACAGTAGAGCCAACTAACAATGATGAATCAGAACAAGTAATAGAAGAATCACTTGCTAAACGAACATGTATTAGGTAAATAAATATATATTATATTCCATGTCATGTACTCTACCTCATATATAACAATGAATATACCCAAAAACAAAAACAAAAAAACAATATGTATTTTTTTTAATTTCAGGTTGGAACAATCTTCAGCAAAAAAAAGAAAAGATCAAATGATTGTACATCTACAATCTCAAAGACTTAAATAATATACATTATATGTATTTTAAATATTAATTAAATAACCTATATGCCAATAGTTATGTTTTTAAATTACCACATTCCATGTTAGCTAATAGTTGATGACCTTTCCTATTTTTTACTATCTTACTATCCTATTGTATTTTATCACTAAACATTGTCATCAATTATAAATTATATAAAACTATTTTTAATGATGTGTATAATTTCTTTTAATAACATATAATTCTACTTTATGATAATGTCTCTTTTATCTATAAAAATTAAAAACTTTTTACAATATTATCTTAAAGTTATATTATCAAAAAATCTACTATGAGGATAAACTATAAATGATAGTTTTGATATATTTATATATTGTATGCTCGATTGAACTTTATCACTAAAAATTGTTATCAATTATAAATTATGTAAAACTATTTTTAATGGTCTGTATAATTTATTTTAATAATATATAATTCTACTTTATGATAATATCTCTTTTATCTATAAAAAATACTTTTTTTTTACAATATTATCTTAAAGTTATATTATCAAAAACTTTATTACAAGGATAAACTATAAATGATAGTTTTCATATATTTATATATTGTATGCTCAATTTACCATTTAAACTTACAATTCCGATGTAATGCGATGGTTACATACTAGTGTGTGTGTATATATATATATATATATATATATTGTATGTCTCTAAGTTCTGCACAGATACAATAGTAATCAGTTAGAGACACCATTTAAACTGACTGATGTACAACAGGGTAAGAGGTGTTATAAAAATAATACACTACCATTTTAGATATGAGTCCATAATGCATAACAAACACGTGTCAATGATATAATTTGCGTATGTTTAAATCAAATATTGCTAAAAAAGAAATGACAAAAAATAAATTATATTTACAATTTATCTTGAAATTAATCCAAATTCATTCAAAAAATTTATTATGGCAAACTCTAAATGATAAACTTTTGTAAATTTAAAATGATGAATATATAAATTCTAAACGATGAATGATGAATTTATAAATTCTAAACGATAAACTTGTAAATTTTAAACTATAAACCAGCAACTTTTAAATAATGAACCTGTAAGTTCTAAACGATAAATATATAAGTTTTAAATGATGCATCTATAACTTCTAAACGATCAACATGTAACTTCTACATTATAAATCATAAACTTGTAATTTCTAAATGATGAACTTGTAAATTTTAAATGATGAATCTGTAATCTCTAAATGATAAACTTATAACTTATACATGATGAACCTATAACTTTTAAATAATAAATCTGTAACTACTTCATGATAAATCTGTAAGTTCTAAATAATAAACTTTTAACTTCTAAATGATAAATCTATAAGTTCTATACAATAAAACTATAATTTTTACTTATAAATTTGTGTTTTTGGAAAAAATCAATCAATTTCAATTTCCAGTAGCTTGATTTTCTCTTTATATAATTTATTTTTAGTTTAAATATCTTCATTTTTAACCATTTTCAACCAATTTCATTTATAAATATATTAAAATTAACAATTTTTCTTTCCAAATAATAATAAAAATAACTAAATATTCAAAAATATAAAAAATAAAATCAAATATACAAATATAAAAATTTTCTCTCTCTAAAACAAATATATGTTTTTTTTCTCTCATTGAAAAAGAAGAAGAAGAAGAAGAATGTGATAGAAAAAAACTACGCGTTGGACAATAAAAATATATTGTGTAAATAATTTAACTAAGAAAACAAACATGTTGTCGTCTTAGATCCTCATTTATAATGCATGGCCAATACAGATCCCGATATAATTTGTGCATATTTAAGTGAAATATTGCTTCATTAGAAATAGCAAAAAATATTATCATCGCAATTTATCTCGGCATGAATCCAAATTAATTAAAAAAAGTTACTATAGTCCATCTGATTCGATCCGTTTACCGCATTTGACTAAGTCGTTTTTATTATTATAATTTTTTTTTTACTTTTTTCCACCATCATTATTCATTACATAAGCTTCTTAACTAAGCTTTGCTAAATCCAAAAAATTTCATATACTCTCATTCATGAAATTGTGCACGATTTCAACTACAATCATAATCTTTTCCATTTTTTGTTTTGTTTTGCTTTGTTTTTTCATCCATATGGTTAAAATTTTCTATTCTAATGCAAAAAATAAAAAATAAAAAAGTTATCTCTTGAGTATATACATATTCTAATTTTCTGTTTTATTCCATGAGATGTTATGTATAATTTTCAATTTCAATTTTGGAATCCATAATTTGAATTCTAAATAGTTATGAAAGAATTGTTTTGCAAAATCTTTCCTTATTTTGCTACTTTATTACTTATTTTCTTTAAAAATTCAAAATTTTCCACATTTTACAACTTTTTTTCTTAATTTTCTTTAGTGAGCAGTGTTGGCACAACGGATAAAATAATACAAATAAATGTAAAATAAAATAATTAGCAAAAAATAATACTGACAATTTAACGTGGTTCACCCTTTAATTTGGGCTACGTCCACGGACAACAATCCGAATATTTTTCTTCCATTAATAAAAATTAATGGGTACAAGAAGAGAGTCTTCTCTAGACACAGACTAGAGGTAATACAACAATTTTGAGATAAATCCAAAAATAGTGGCACACAAGTGTTTCATAAAAACACTCCCAAAATATTTTTCTCACTATTTTTGTCACTCCCTAATTTTTGGAAATATTCCAAAAGTCTAACGCTCTCTCAAATGAATTGAGATTGTTGTAATTCAAATGAAAGGAAATTTGCCTATTTATAGAAAAAATATTCAGTGTGAATACAAATTAAAAAAGTAAAAAATATTGGCTGGAGGAATTCAATTCGAAATTGAATTACTGCAACTTTTGATTTTTTTTTATTTTATATGTGGTGGGACTCACACCGATTTTTTCAACGAATTCGACTACCAACAAATCTCTCCCTCCCGACAATGTGGGGGCTCCACCATTCCAGCAACTAATCGACAGTATTCAAAATATGATCTTGGTAGAAGTTTCGTTAACATGTCTGATCCATTTTCTTCTGTATGAATCTTCTCAAGCTGTAGTAGCTTCTTCTTCATCACATCTCTAATCCAGTGATATCTCACATCAATATGCTTTGATCTTGAGTGAAAGGAGACATTCTTTCCAAGATGGATAGCACTCTGACTATCACAAAATAATTGATATATGTCTTGCTGCAACCCAAGTTCTTTCAAGAACTTTTTTATCCATAACAACTCTTTACATGCTTTTGTTGCTGTAATAAATTCTGTTTCAGTTGTAGATAATGTAATGCACTTCTGTAACTTCGATTGCCATGACACAGCTCCCCCTGCAAAAATGATCAGGTAACCTGACGTTGACTTTCTGAAGTCAACATCGCCAGCCATATCTGTATCTGTGTATCCAACCAACACAGGTTTGGTATCTCCAAAACATAAATATATTTTCGAAGTACCTCGAAGATACCTGAAAATCCACTTTACTGTAGTCCAATGTTCCTTTCTAGGATTTGAAAGGAATCTGCTCACTACTCTAACTGCATGAGTGATATCAGGTCGTGTGCACACCATGACATACATCAAACTTCCAACTGATGAATCATATGAAATCTTGTCTATCTCATCCTTCTCTTCATCTGTAGAAAGGCTCTGTTTGGAACTCAACTTAAAGTGATTAGTAAGGGGACAACTAACCATTTTAGCTTGGTCCATTTGAAATCTCTGAAGTACTTTCTCAATGTACTTCTCCTGTGATAGCCATAATTTCTTGGCATTCCTATCTCTGATAATCTTCATGCCAAGAATTTGCTTTGTTGGCCCCAAGTCTTTCATAGCAAAAGACTTGCTCAACTACTTTTTCAAGTTGTTAATTCTGGAAACATTCCGACCAACAATCAGCATGTCATCCACATAAAGCAGAAGAATGATGAAATCTTCATCAGAGAATTTCTGTACAAAAACACAACGGTCTGAAGTAGTCTTATGGTATTCTTGCTCCCCCATAATAGACTCAAACTTCTTGTACCATTGTCTCCGTGCCTACTTCAAGCCGTAGAGGCTTTTCTTCAATTTGCAAACATATTCCTCTTTTTCTTTATGTTCGAAACCTTCTAGTAGCTCCATATATATCTCCTCTTCCAAATCACCATATAGGAAGACAATTTTGACATCCATTTGCTTAACCTCTAGGTTAAGACTTGTTGCTAACCCCAGCACTGTACGGATGAATGTCATTTTCACAACTGGTGAGAAAATTTTATCAAAGTCAATTCCTTTTCTTTGACTGAATCCTTTGACGACCAATCTGGATTTGAATCTCGGATGGGAACTGTTCTCTTCATGCTTGATTCTGAACACCCATTTATTTTTCAAAGCTCTCTTGCCTTTTGGTAGCTTCACCAGTTCAAAAGTATTGTTCTCATGCAAGGATTTCATTTTATCTTGCATGGATTCAATCCATTTCTGTCTGTGCTCATCAGTCATTGCTTCTTCAAAGCTTTCTGGTTCTCCCCCATCAGTGAGTAACATATACTCATTTTCTGGATATCTCGTAGATGGTTGTCTTGCACTATTGCTCCTTCTCACAGGAACTGGGGAGTGCACAGGTGATGGTTGATGATGAACATCATCATCTTCAGCATCATCTTCTGGATTGTCGATGAGAGCATTATTTTCTTCAGGCAGATCAACATCATCTTCATCCCCAACTTATATTGGCACTGGTATTGAAGGAATCAATTCTAAATCTGTTGAGTCACCATTGGAATCAGAAACACCTTTCTTTGTCCTGAAAATATCTTCAATGGTCTCCTTCTCAACGAAAATAACATCACGATTTCTGACAAGTTTCTTCTCTACCGGATCATAAAATTTGTAGCCAAATTGATCTTTTCCATAGCCAATAAAAATACACTGTCGTGTTTTGACATCGAGCTTGGACCTCTCATCTTTTGGAATATGCACAAAGGCTTTACAACCAAATACTCACAGATGATCATAGGAAATATCCTTTTCTAACCACGCTTTCTCTAGAACATCTAGCTTTAGAGGGATACAAGGTGAAATATTTAACATGTACACAGCCGTGAGTAAAGCTTCACCCCAAAATGTTTTAGGTAACTTTGTATGTGAGAGCAAACATCTGACTCTCTCCATCAAAGTTCTATTCATCCTCTCAGCCAGGCCATTCAACTGCGGTATTTTTGGAGGTGTTTTCTGATGCCAAATACCATGTTCTTTGCAGTAGGCATCAAATGGTCCAATGTATTCTCCACCGTTGTCTGTCCGGATGCATTTCAACTTCTTTTCAGTCTGTCTCTCAACTGAGACATGAAATTCTTTAAAGATATTTAGCATCTGATCTTTTATCTTTAAAGTATACACCTATGTCTTCCTCGAATGGTCATCAATGAAAGTTACAAAGTACTGAGCACCACCCAGTGACTTTGACATTGACCCACATAAATCTGAATGGACCAGATCTAACACATTCTTCATTTTGGAAGGAGGGAAACTCTTGAAAGCAACTCTGTTTTGCTTTCCTGCTAAACAGTCAACACATTTCTCCAAATGCACTTCATCCATTCCGGGCAACATCTTCCTTCTGACAAGGATAATCATCCCTTTCTCACTCATATGACCGAATCGTCTGTACCATAATTCAGTAGCACTGTCATTCTCCAAAGCACTCACAGTGTCGTTAGAGAGCTTCGCATGTATCACATACAAGGTAGCATGCCTTGTGCCTCTAGCCACTACCATGGAACCTTTGGTAAGCTTCCATTGGTTATTTGAGAAGGTATTGCAGAAACCTGCATCATCGAGTTTTCTTGCAGAGATCAAATTCAGACAAATATCTGGAATATGTCTGACATCTCTCAGGACTAATCTGGTATCATTCACAGTCTCTAGACAAACATCTCCTCTGCCAATAACTTTTGACAGATTATCATTTTCCATCTTCACAGCACCAAAATCTTCTGCTGTGTAAAATGAGAAGAATTTCTTCTGAGACGTGGCATGAATGGTAGCGCCACTATCAATTACCCAACTGGTCTCGTGGGATGTGAAATTGATAGTATCATCACAAACGATATTGAATTCGTTCATGGTATTTGTTATGTCATCATCACTGCTGTCATCTCGTTTTACTTCATTGCCTTTCTGGTCCTTTTTGAACTTTCGACAATATTTCTTGATATGACCTTTCTTTTTGTAGTAATGACATTCAATATTGTCATATTTGTTTGATTTGTCTTTGCTATTTTCTCTAGACATTTGTTGTCTAAACTGGCTCATTCCTCTGTAGTCAGTAACCAGAACATCTGATTGTGATGAAGAATATGAGTTTTGTGATCTTTTTCTCATTTTTTCATTCAGGATACTGCTTTTTACTGACTCCATATTGACTACACCGTTAGGTGCAGTGTTGGTAATTGAAATTTTTAAAGTCTCCCATGACTCTAGCAGAAAGCCTAATAATAGCAGAGCAAATACTTCATCATCCAGCTTTATGCTCATTCTGGATAGCTGGTCCATGATCCCTTGCATCTCATTTAGATGATCAGCTATGAAAGTTCATTCCTTGTATTTCAACTGCGTCAACTTTTTCAAATAAAATAATTTATTGTTACCTGTCTTTGATGCGTAAAGCTGTTCAAGCTTGTTCCATAGCGTCCGAGCATGAGTCTCATTGCAGATGTAGTTGTACACGTTGTCTTCGATAAACAAATTGTCGGATGTAACCGCATACCTGCTCGTGCTCAAACTCTCACTCCTCATCTATCTTGCCTTCGGGTTTGGTTGTATTAAACACCGGCATATGCATTTTCATCACAAATAGGAGATCCTTCATTTTGCTTCTCCATATGTGGTAATTTGTGTCATTTAAGCTGATCATCTTGGCGCCCTTTGTCTCCATTTTAAAACAAAACGAGACTCCTTCAGCTGACAGTAAATTAATAAAATCTTTTTTGATGTGGAAGATCAGTCAATACTGCAACCACAGAGCATAATAAGAATTTTATAAGACTAACAGGAAGACTCTGATACCACTTGTTGGGCACAACGGATAAAATAACACAAATAAATGTGAAATAAAATAATCAGCAAAAAATAACAACGACAATTTAACATGAGTCACCATTTAATTTGGGTTACGTCCACAGACAACACTCCGAATATTTTTCTTCCACTAATAAAAATTAATGGGTACAAGAAGAGAGTATTCCCTAGACATAGGCTAGAGGTAATACAACAATTTTGAGATAAACCAAAAAATAGTAGCACACAAGTGTTTCCTAAAAACACTCACAAAATATTTTTCTCACTATTTTTGTCACTTCCTAATTTTTGGAAATATTCCAAAAGTCTAACTTTCTCTCAAATGAATTGAGATTGTTGTAATTCAAATGAAAGAAAATCTGCATAATTATAGAAAAAATATTCAGTGTGAATACAAATAAAAAAAAGTAAAAAATATTGGCTGGAGGAATTTAATTCGAAATTGAATTCCCTTAATTTTTGACTTATTTTATTTTATTTTATTTTATATATGGTGGGATCTACGGAGGGACTCACACCAAATTTTTCAACGAATTCGGCTACCAACAAGCAGATTTTACATTTCTACGACCATTGATTTGGATTTTGGAATAAAAGTCCACATGTGCATCCCTATCTCATATTGAACAATAATTTGTATGAAAAAAAATAACTAAAATTTTATTGTAATAAAAATCCTAGAATTCAAATTCAGATATATAATTTTTTAGAAAAAAAAAATCACGATATTTGCCGGACTGGGTATAGTGGAGGCAATGTTAATTAAATCCAATTGAACGTTTCGAAAGAGTAAAGTAGAACTGCAGAAGGCATTTTAGTTGAACTTTATTTTATCTTTTAATTTATGAGCTTCCAAGACCTCAACTTTTTGAGCTCCACGGCCACGTCTGAGTTAATTTTATTTTAACAAAAAATTAATTGAATAATTAATAATTTTGTAACTGATTTGCATATATTTAATCTCGTAACTAATAAATTAAACTAAAAATTACAACCCATGAAATTAAGTTTCTTAATGAGGGGAAGGCTAAAGGAAAGAATAAACTGAGATGGTAATAATTCATGGGACTCCAAACCGAAAAATTTAGAATTGGAGTTTCCAAATCCAAGAAAATGCAATCAGAAACTCCATCAAATCTTTGCCATAATAATAAATATTTCTATTCTTATTTTCATGTATAAATACATGCCCAACAATTAAGTGAAGCATATTACTCCAAGAAGAAAAAAAAAAAGGAAGTTTCAAGCTCTGTAAGTGGCATAATATTTTTGATCCTTTTGTTTACAGTTCCTTTGGCAAGTTGTGATGAATTAAGCATAGACAGCTTTCTCCAATGCCTTTCTAATCATACTAATCCCTCTAGTCCAATTGCTGACAACATTTACACACCAAAGAATTCTTCATTCCAAGCTACATTAGAAGCTTATGCTAAAAACTTGAGATTTCTGACCTTCACAACTCTGAAACCCCTTGCAATCATAGCTCCCAAAGATGAATCCCATGTCCAAGCAACTGTTATCTGTGCCAAATCTAATGGTCTGCAGATCAGAATTCGAAGCGGCGGCCACGACTATGAGGGTCTTTCCTATATATCTCAAGTTCCATTCTTGATCCTTGACATGTTTAATTTTCGATCTATCAAGGTCGATTCTTCTCTTCGAAAAGCAACAGTTCAAGCAGGAGCAATTGTAGGTGAACTTTATTATCAAATTGGCCAGTCAGGCAAGGACCTTGCATTTCCTGCTGGTACTTGTCCTACAGTCGGAATTGGAGGTCACTTTAGTGGTGGAGGATATGGAAACTTGGTCAGAAAATTTGGCCTATCAGCGGATAATATTATTGATGCTAAAATTGTTAATGCTAATGGTGAAATCCTTGACAGAAAATCCATGGGTGAGGATCTGTTTTGGTCAATCAGAGGCGGAGGTGGAGCAAGCTTTGGAGTGGTACTCGAATGGACCATTGGGTTGGTTCAGGTTCCTGAAATTGTCACTGTTTTTAAGATCATCAAAAGCCTGAAGCAAGGTGGAACCGATATCGTTTATCGGTGGCAACAAATTGCTTCAGATGTAGATAACGATCTTTTCATAAGGGTGATCCCAAATGTTGTGAATGGTAGTAATGTTGGTGAGCAAACTATTGAATTCCATTTCTACGGCATGTTTTTGGGACAAGCTGACAAGCTTTTGCCATTGATGAATGAAAGTTTTCCTGAATTGGGTTTACAGAGACAGGATTGCAAGGAAATGAGCTGGATTGAATCCACACTTTTTTTTGCAGGCTTCCCTAATGGGACATCTATTGATGCTTTGCTTGAAAGATCTTCACAAAAAATATACTTTTTCAAAATGAAGTCTGATTATGTAAAAAATGTGATTCCTAAAAGTTTTTTAGAAGAAATATGGAAGTTAATGATTAAATTGGAGCTGAAGGAGGTGCAATTTAGCCCTTATGGAGGAATAATGAATGAGATTTCAGAGACAAGTATACCATTACCGCAAAGAGCTGGATACAGATTCAAGATACACTATACTAGTGCTTGGGAAGATGGCATTGAGACAGAAAAACAAGTAAATTTTTCAAGGCAAATGTATGAAGCAATGACTCCATATGTGACCAGCAATCCAAGAGAAGCATATCTTAGCTTCAGAGATGTAGACATAGGCAGCAACCCTAGCAATTTCACTGACTTTAACCAAGGTCAAGTTTATGGCCACAAGTATTTCAAGGACAACTTCGAAAGGCTGACAAAGGTTAAAGCTACAGTTGATCCTGATAATTTCTTCAAGCATGAACAAAGTATTCCACCTCTTCTTTCCTCATAATTGTAATTCAATAATTTCTGGAATAAAATAAATTGGTGACACCTTTATCAAATGGATTTAATTTTGATTCAATTTCTACTACTATCCAATTCGAATACATCTACATGATAGACCTCACTAGAAAACTGAAGAGTAATGACAACAATTGGTTGAGTTCAGTAGTTTTTCATAGAAATTTATTGACTCTAGAGATATAGTAATATGGAAAAAACAAAATTGTTTCAAGCACTGATAGAATCAGAACCACCCCATGTTTCAAAGAGAGAATGACGGGTTATTCATATTTCATTTGATGGTTAGATGCAAATTGAATGCTAATTAGTGGTAATTTTAAAGATTTTATAGGAAAAAAATAGTCTGACAAACTAAAAATTAAATTGAATATTTAGTTAGTTCAGTTTTTATCTGTTTAATAAATTAAAAGCTGAACTAAATATTTAATTAAACAAATATAAAACTGCCAGCTTTTAAAATTTATATTAAAAATTAATATTTTATGAAAAACTAAAATTTTTAACTTTTTATTTTAAAAAACTAGTAGTTTTTTATATTTAATATATGAAATAATAATTTTATTAATTAAAAATATATATTTTTCTGTTTAATCATTTATTATTTATATTATAAATTATATGTATTATGAATAAATAAAAAATTAGTTTATATATTACATTAATTTATTGATAATTATTGAATAAATTATAATTAATTTTTAGTTGTTGAGTTATAAAGTAAATTAAAACTAATTATGAATGATTGATTATAATATGTGACGGTTAGACATATGAATATCACTGCTGACTCGTAATAGCTGATCGTGATCCTAATTACACAATTATAAATATGGAATTTTCCAAATAGCAATGTTTTATTAAAATATTAACATGTCAATTCTTACTTTATTATTTATAGTTCAATAAAAAAATATTTTAAAAAAATTCATGCTTTTCCTACCCATATCATTAGTTTCTTTTGATAATATTTTTTATTCTCAAACTTTGTTAATCGTCCTACTATAGTATTCTTTAAATGCTTTGATTCACTTAATATATATACTATAATATTGTTTTGTCATTACATTTATATTTTCAACAAAAATACTTTTATCTTTATTTTAATCAAACATATACTATAATATATTGTCTATATATAAATGAACTTTTCTCAAATTTCAAAGTTTACATATTTCAATTTAAAACTTTATTTTAAGTTACATTAAGATTCTGAAACGGAGTAGATATATTGCATCCGCTTCTAATTCTACACACAACATTCATGATGCGTCAAATTCCTCTTTAGAAGAAAATAGAAATGATATAACTTATCTCAACATTCAGCCTTCCAATGGTACTTGCTAACTACCTTACAATTGTTATTTCTAATTTTTCTATAAAAAGTTTGATTTTTGTTTAAAAAAATAATCAATTTCAATTGCATGCCTTCATTAGATATTTTGCAATCTTATGGAATAATTCACACTGTTGACCCTTCTTAGCCTATGTCATCAGAAGATGGTATTGATATACAATTAAAATTTGAAAGACAACCACAAAACCAAAGTACATGTTTCCAACACTTTATCTATAAATAACTTTACTCTTTTTATTCTACTATTTTTTAATCCATTTTAACATTCATGCATCAACCATTTTTTTTAAATAGGAAAATATCTATCCAAATTTGATTTAGGTATTTCCAATAATAAGTGCCCATATTAAGGTGTGCTATATTGGCTTGATGAATTATCAAACAAACTTTCTAGATGGGATAAATTATTTTATCTTTATTTATAGATTTTTTGACTGCTAATAGTTCAGCTGGTACAAAAATATTTATCAACCTTGCGATACCAAAAGTTGTTACTTTAAGACAAATGTATGATTAAATTTGATATAATATATCACTTTTTCGATTTCTAACTATTTATAATGTCAAGCTTTCGGACCCAATTGAAAAAATTATTTGACTTCAAGTGGAAAAGCAACATGCTCAAGACATTGAGTTACAAAGGAATGTAAATAGGAAAACTATTTTTGAATTAATGTCTCTTATTGTTCACATTGATAAGATAACTACTTCATCTAATGCAATCATAATACAAAAAATTAATCTAAATTTAGATATTGAAAATCAATCTTTATCTATTTTTTATATATATATTATGTGTAGGACATAAAGTTCACTTGCCAAACTATTATTTATTGTACTAATCCATCTACAGGAAGCATGTCCCCAATGCAAAAGTAGCATTCAAAGTTATAGTGAACAAATATAGTGTAATAAATGTGACGTTCTTGAAGAGCTGCCTGCATATTGGTATATTACATTTTTCCTTTCTATATCGACCATTCATATCTTATTATCAATTTTGTAAATATTATTTATCTTTTTTGTCATGTACAAGCTCAATACTATCGTTGAAGATTCGACTGGAACTATAACATTTATTATATTTCGTCTATAGGCAGTAGAATTAGTTGGTTTACCTGCTAGCAATTTAATTTACGGTTCAAAAGATAGATACACTCTTCAATCACTAATTACGAAAATTTATGGAACGAAACGTATTTTCCAAGTTGATATTAGCAACTGTGTTGATGATCTTTATAATTTGACTTTCAAAGTCATCCATAACTTCAATGGTCAAGATTCATTGACCTTCAAATGTAAACCAATTGAAAGAACATCTTCTACAACTCTTGTGTTGCTAAAAAATCTTTTCACAATTGAGCCAACTAACGATGATGAATTAGAACAAGTAATGGAAGAATCACCTACTAAACGAAATATGTATAAGGTAAATAAATTTATATTATATTCCATGTCATGTACTCTACCTCATATATAACAATAAATACACCCAAAAACAAAAAACATGTATTTTTTTAATTTCAGTTTAGAACAATCTTCAGTAGGAAAAAAAAGATCAAATGATTGTATATCTACAATTGCAAATACTTAAATAATATAAATTATAGGTATTTTAAATATTAATTAAATAATCTATATGCCAATAGATATATTTTTAAATTATGACATTCCATGTTAGCTAATACCTGATGACTATTCATATTTCTTACCACTATAAGAAAATCAAGATTTACCAATGGAATTTTTTAGTTGGTAAACAAAAAAATCAACTGGTAAAATTTCGTTGGTAAAGTGCTAGTCGTTAAATTTTTCAACGAAAAAAAAAATTCCGTTGGTAAAATTACCAACGGATTACCAATGGATTGTCAACGAAAAAAATTTGTGTCAGTAAATTTTTCAACAGACTACCAACAAATATATTCATTGTTAAATTAATTCCATTGGTAAAAATGGTCTAGCCTTTTGGTGAATATCCATTGATAATCCATTGGAACATTACTAACGGATTATTTTCCGTCGATGTATTATCAACGGATTATTGGCATATTTTCAACAGAAAATTTTTCGTTGGTAATTCTCCAACAGAAACATTCCATTGGTAAATTACCAACAGAAAAATTTCATTAGTAAATTACTGATTTATTTGAAAAATTAAATTTTAATTATAAAAAGAATTAAATTGATTAACCTGTTAATGAAAGCAATAAATATAATACATATTATGTAAATTTTATTAAATGTGAAATATTAAATATTAAATATTAAACATAACATATTTTAAGTTGTATTTATCAAATTTAATACAAACATGATGTATATTAATAAAATTGAAAATTAATACTTTATTAGTATCATATTGATCTAGTTCTAGTCTTGATTCTCAGCTTCTTCATCATCATTGGTAGGTGGAGGATTAGAAGATAACATTGTGCCTGCAACACCACTCAAAAACTTTTGGATCATAACCTGCATTTCCTTCTGCTTCTTTTTCAGCTCTTGCTCCATCAGCTCCTGCCTTTGTTTCATCTGTCGCTCTATCTCCTCCTCTCTCTACCTCATCTCCTTTAGAAGCTCATCTCGGACTCCATCTCGAACCTCCTCATGAATCTCAGTTCGTAGTTGATGAGAATATAATGTTGCAGATGTAGAAGAAGAACTAACAGCAGTTGCAAAAAGTTTACCTCCAAGCCCATAACACCGCTTCTTCTTGGATGGTCCAACAACTTCATAATAAATCTTAGACATGTCAACAGTTTCTGAATAAGTTCTGTCAGACTGATTTTCACTAGCAGTATTATAACATTCCATCACCTTATCCTACAAGCAAATAAATATATCAATTTGTACAACAACATTAAACATACAAAATTTTCACATTGTTTAGAGCCTATTTGATAATTTTTTTTCACATGAAAAACATATTTTGCAATCTATACCAATAACAAAATATCTCAACCTAAAATTTCAATTTGCTTTACGCCATAAAAAATAAAACTCATGGAATAGAGACCAACGTTCATATTAACAATGCCAAATATTTCAAAACTGAATAATTGCCTTCAAGCAATCTGTTACCTATGGTTATATAAAGTTTAGGCCATCAATATGTAGAAAAGAAAAATATATTACAACCAAATGATTTACATTGAGTTAATAATGTTGAGTTAACTAACCGCAATAATCTTTGACCGTTGATCAACAAAACTGTCATCTTTCTTAGTCTTATAGATCATTTCAAATATATCATTATCAGTCACGGGCTGTCCAAAACGCTCTTTAGCCTAAAAAAACATAACACATTATTATGTTGCTTAAAATAGAATAATTTTTTCCAAATATTTTTAACTCAATTTGAACTATAAGTTTATAATTTGTTATACCAACTCAATATTGTGATCTACAATAGATCTAGAACCCCCAGTGTGCCTAGACAATCCAGTTTTAGGTCCTCCAACCTCACTCAATCTATTTTTGGATACAATATTATATTTGTTCTTGAAATCTGGAGAATTCCAATAATGCTGTCAGTTGTCTCATATCTCTTCTGAAACACATTGGGGCCGCTTTCCTGATTTCCTTTAGTCAGAGAGTGTGTTAGAATAACACTTATTGGCTTGCTGCTCCTAGATGGTCTGAATCACAGATTCTAAAGACCTATCAAATAAAAAATATTTGTACAAGATATTTTCATCGGTGTTAGTCATATTGAAGAATAACTTGATTTTTATCACTTTACACTCTATTTAAAAAAGAATAAGGAAAATACAAAGAACTGAAATTCATTCCAGTATTACTCCTTTATATCCTGGGGCACTGCTGACCAATTATATCTATCTTTGTGAAATTGTTGTTTCATGCATTTTGTGATCTATGCCGAAACTTTATGAGATGGAGTAAAGCTGATTGCACAAAAAAACATAAATATATTTAGAAAATTATTAGTAATTCACAAAGAACTAATAAATAATATGTATCATAATAATTGGGTGACAAATAAGAAAAATTAAGGTTGAACATAACCATCCAAAGCGTATATTGAGACGTGGCTTAGTACTACTTAAAGTTATATCATTTATTGATGATAAAGTCAGTATATGATCTGCAGGACTTGATCCAGAAGCTGGAGTGGCAGGTGATTGTGGTGCATCATCTACAAGTGGTGGTGTTGATGATGATAAATTTGTGCGTCCTCCACCTGTAGGTGTGACAGGTGGTGATGTATCAGCAACCGATATATTTGTTCCACTTACATCTCCTGTACCACTTCCATCTAAAGGTGTCATAGGTTGTGATATAGCTGGTGTACGCTTTCCACTTTCATTCCTTCTACCACTTGCAACTAAACACCCTCCACGTCCATTTCCTCTACCACGACCAACTCTTCTACCAGAAGACCCACTAGCCATAACACTATGATACAAATGGAATAAGATTGATCCAAGAAAGTTCAAAAATACATATTCGTTATATTAATTCAAAAGCAACACTCACAATAGGTTTTTACTTCATAATTAGTATACTTTAACAAATGGATAAAAAGTATGCAACAAACTAAAAGTCACACAATTTATGACGGAAAACTACTTCATAATTAGTATCCTAATAACAACTATATGATAGATACAACAAAGTAAAAGTCACACAACAAATTAAATTAATATTGTGTAAAAATAAAAAAGTATCACATTTGTTCTTACATTTAGAGCTAGATTAAATAGTCAACATAAATTAAAAATGTAACCTGATATTAACTTTAGTCACTATTCGAGCTAATAGTTGATTCATCATGTAACTCTTCTTCTTCTTCAATTGAATCTGAATCTTCTTCATCTGATTCAATTAATGGCTCATCTTCTTATTCAATGGTATCACCTTCAAGGTTTATAAAAATGCCATTTGGATCATTTAAGGAAATTGGTTCTTCATCCAATTGACTTTGACTATGATGATGGACCTCGATGTCATCTTCTTGAAATGGTGATTGATCATTTGTTTCACTAGGCAATACAACATCCACAATAGCCCGGACTTTTATTTTGAATACTGCTCACCAATCGCATTTGTCATGCCTTAAACTAGGGTAACTATAAAAATACACCTGGTTTGCTTACACTGCTAGAACAAATGGTTAATATTTATTAAATCTTCGCTTATTGTTAACCTCTACAAGCTTATACTCATTATGGACTTTTGTTCCCAAGTTTGGTGTGGGGTCAAACCAATCGCACTTGAACAATACAATTCTCTTGATTGGTAAGGCAGGCTATTCTAACTCTATGACTTATACTAATTGACCATAGTAATCACCTTCATCGACATATAAATTAGAACCTTTAATGCACACCCCACTATTCATTATTCTTCTCATAAACCCATGTTGTAAAGTGTGAAATCTGTAACCATTTATAAAGTAGTCGTGATACGAAAAAACAGTTGGTAATGGACCTTTTGCGAGATCTTTCATGAACTTATTTGAAATATTGTTTGAAGGATTATGTGCCTATAAAATAAGTTGAAACAACCTTAAAAAAATGACATATATGGTGCTTAATATATTTATCTTGATACAAAAGAATTAGTTGTTATAATACTCACATATGTTTCAAACCAATATGGGAATTCATTTGCTAGTTTGTTGTCGATTTCAATCTCAGTGATATTGGGTTGACCACGTTTTAAAACATCGATGTATATCCTTTGAATACATTAGAATATGACAAATTGGAATATTAGATATGTTTATAAACATCATAAGATATCTATCATGAGTAAAGACAATTATTTATACTAACTTTGTGAATGGTTTTACTTCTGAGCAATTTAATAGAATGTAGCTACGAGTTGTTTTATATTCTTCATCACTCAAAAATCTTAACTTACCTTTCCCCAATGGTCGACCAGGATATTTGAATATTGACAAGTTCCCTTCATGTTCATCACATTCCTCCCTTTGAATACTATTGTCTTCATTACGTGGCACTTGTCTATGTCTCGTGCTCACATGGTCCTCAAAATAGTAGGAACAAAATGATGTAGCATCTTCAACCAAATATGCATTGCATATCGATCCTTCCACCTTGGCTTTGTTGTTCACATTGTTTTTCAGTTTTCGGAGATGCCTACATTATAAATTAATGTTTAGAGCATCACAAACAAAATTTTATAGAAAGAAAGGAGATAGTGGTTATGCCAAGTACCTTTCAAATGGATACATCCATCGGTATTGTACAGGACCGATCATTTTTGCTTTATAAGCCAAGTGGATAGGAAGATGCTCCAACGAGTTAAAGAAGCTCGGAGGGAATATTCGCTCAAGCTTGCATAATATGACTGGAATTTCTTTTTCCAATCGAACCATATCTTCATTTCTTATGACAGTAGTTGTCAACTCCTTGAAGAAAAGGCTCAACTCTGTAAGTGCCTTCTAGACATTGTATGGGAGTAGTTGTAACATCCTTGACTTTCCCCACATGCAAATCCACATGCATTTCATTTGAACATATGCATCTTCCATATAATCCAATTGAACACATGCATTTCATATATATTTTCTTAGAAACAAGTTCATGGCATGCACTAGCTACGTGTCCTAGTATTTGGCAATTGTATCGAGTCGCATGTGTATACTTATAACCTAAATGAGGATAACAAAGCATTAGAAATAAATTGAATAAGGTGACTAAATTAAAGTAAGCAAAATGACTAGATTAAGATTAGTAAACATTTACATTGTTAATTTAGTTAAATCGGGTCAAATGATTAAGTTGTATTATTGTGTGAATTAGTGGAATTATAAATATATGTAAATAATAATAATAATATAGACAAAATAAAATGAAAATGAAACAAAAGGAAAATAAAAAAGAAGAGAAAAGATAAGAGAAAAGAGAAGAGATGAAGAGAAAAAGGATAAAAAGACAAAAAAACAAAGGTTGACTTTATCTTCCTCCCCCATTTCTGCCTCCTCACTTCAGCCCCGTTTTCTTCTTCATCTTCCTCCATTCCAAAACTCAATTCTTCCTTGTTTCACCTAGTTTTTGCACCAAATTGATCCATTGCAAGTTCTTCCTTGATAAGTAATCAATTCTTATTGCTATAAGGTTGATTTGAGTTGCTAAGGTTCATTAATAGGCACTGAATTGCACCCCGATTTTGATATTAATATAAATTGATTCTGGAAAAGTGTAAAACACAAAATTTGTTCATTTATGTCTTATATTTGTGGATATGTAAACATTTTTGCAAGATGTTATGTATAGGAAGATATATTCTCTTTTTACTAAAACTGGTCAGGGTGTGAACTCTAGCCAAGTTAGCTACTGTGTTCTTTGGTTTTGAATATGTTAAAGCCAATATTTAAAGTACCTAAAAATATACAAGTTGTATATATATGTGTTATTTATTTTTATACCAAATTTCAGATTCATAGGTCTTGTAAATTTGGAGTTATGGTGAATGGAACCATGACTGTTCCATGGTTTGAACTGCCTACTGAGTGCCCTGGGCAAATCCAGAAACTTATTTGGTCAATTTGAGCTCGTTAGAGCTAGATTATGTAAATTATCAAAATATTAAAGTTATAGGTATATTTATTAGCTAAATTTTGGTACTAATTTAAGCTTGATATGTTATGTATAGTCTAAGTTATGGCCTTTGGAAGTCATACTGGTCCGGAAGCCAATTCTATTCTGGATCAGTGAAATGTTTGTTATAATTTGAAGGTCTTAGAGACATAATTGATAAAATTTGTAAACATGAAAAATGTTCCTTTTGAACCCATATAAGGTTCTGTAAATTTTCATTAAAATAGAACTTATATATTATAAGTTATGATGAACCAAAGTGGGTACCCTGAAACTGCCTAAAGGCAGAAAACAAGGCAAAAAACAGAATACATTTAGAAATTCCACCAAATATTGTAAAATGATCCAATTGGTCTGAAATTTTAATATGTTATATAATTATATGTTATTTTTAATTAAGAACAAGAATAAGATTAATTGGTTAATTATAGAAAAAGTTATAGGCTAAACAGTCCCATAAGGTCACACTGCCTCATAGCAAAAATCTTAACTATTGACATGAACAATGCATATTAATTTGTTTAAGCCACATTAAGTCTCCCTAATCATGAGTTAATCGATTATGTTTTCATATTAGGCTCGCAACATATTGGAGGCCCACAAAGAGCGGATAAACAATAAGTTAGGGGTCCGAATCAAAGGAGAACGGTGAGTCTAATTATCGATTGAATTCTTTAGTGCAAATGAATGTTGCTTGCTATGTGATTCATATGATTGTCATGATTGGTCCTTGATAATGTAATGATGGATAATTTGTGACATTGTGGTACATATAAATGGTATACTTGTGGCATATTTGAAGTATATGTTTGACATATGTGATATATACATGGTATATGTATAGTATATGCAAGGTATATGTGTGTCATATGAGGTATATATGTGGTATATGTATATTATATGTGATAAGATACAATGGTTGATGAATGCTTAAGTACAAGTGCATATGCATATGGACTTAAAAGGCGTTGTGACTAGTTAATCGATATTGTAAAGCAAAAGAAGAGGCCTATGGCCTAACAAATGTGCAAATGAAACAAATGATCAAGCTAGCTAGCAAATGCAAATGCAAATGTTCACATGACAAATGTTCACATGGAAACCCGGGGCAATGTCTGTTTAACTTGGTCACAACAAAATGAAATAAGCAAAACATTTGCATACATAAAGAGTAATGATTATATGTTTCAACTTTATTGATACATATATGATACTGATGAATGGAATGAAATGAAATATATGGTATATATTATATTTGTGATTTATTACTATGAGTTGTTTGGTATTTCAGAGCTCATTTGATGGTTATTCTCACTGAGCCGCAACTCATCAATTTGCATTATTTTTCAGGTAAAGAAAAGTGATAGCTCATTTTGAGTAGTGTATAAAAGACGGAGCACAGGTCACTGGCCGAGCCTTATCACTCTCTCTCCTTGCATTCCACACGAGCATAAAAATATGTCATCTGTATTTTGGACTTATATGTTTGAATATGTATTATCAATCTAGATTAGTTTTGAAATGTATAAATGGAAGCAACCCGTAATCCTTCGGATGTGAAGTTTATGTTTTAATATATGTGATATATCGTATTGTGGTTTTTAATGTTGACTTGAAAAGTCATTGAATGGAATTACAGGATATAAGACTTACAAAGTCATTAGTTGATTTTACAGGATATGATATGAAAAAAAAATTTTACTACCAATGCTATCAGGGTATTTTCTCTTTTCAACATGCAGTATGTGATTATTTGATACAGAAATAGGCTATACTTAAATGCATATGATGTGGTGTTACATATTCCCTAATTCTGATTCTAAGTGGAAAGGAGCACCATCTTCTGTTTTTATCGAGGAAGTTATGAGTTTTTTTTTCTCCCCTACACTTCTATTTGTGTTCCTTATTTATACAAGAAATTACTGCTGAGTGTCGAGCTTTAATGTGCATGTTAAGATTTTTGAAGAATTTGTTTTTCTACTATGCCTTCCTTAAACATGGATTATAACTCAAAAATTCTTTGAACAAAATTGTGGTAATTTCTTAGAACTGATTGATGGTGATGAATGAACCCTTTTCTTGGAATAGCTTTAGAAAGTTATTGGAGAATTTGAAGTGAAGGGCTCAGTATAAGGAATTAGAGTGAGAATTTATTGTGAAAGAATGATTTGTCTTGAGTGGAATGGTGTCCAAATCTTAATTAAAAAAAATTGAATTAAATACTCAATTTTGAAACTTTTGATTTTAAATTTTCTATCTTAATGAAACATTGTGTCTTTATCTATTTTATTGTTAGAGTTAGTAATATATAATTAGCTATACTAGTGACTAGTCAATTACTCAGAGTTTAGTCAAAGCTTGCTTGCTTAGATGCTTTGAGGAATTGAGTATTCCAATTTTAAATCACTTCTTGCACTTTAACTTATAAACTGGATTGATGTATGAATAACATGCAAAAATTGATTTAAAGTTGGATTCTTGTTGCATTGTGTAAGCAACAAGATAATTGGATGAAGTTAACTAAGTTTGACTATCACAGTGATAGGTACTCTCCCCTAGGTTGGTATTTATATAGACAATCATGTGCTATGGTGAATTAAGGCCTGACATGATATAATTGATATAATAAATCTTCTAAAATAGTGACACTTACTGGTGTTGGTGGTGTTGAAATATCTCTTGTTTAAACCAGAAAATTCTATATTTATAACATGTTTGAGAATCTATTATTGAAAAAGCCTTTGGGTAAAATATCTATCCTTTTGGAGATAATTAGGCTGTCTATGAACATGCTCATCATAAAGCAGTTCACCACCGTTTAATTTTGAGTGGTGCATGTTTATGATTGAAGAAATAAGAATTGAAGCACAACATCAATTAGTGGTGGTTAATTAACTAATTAAATAATTAATAGACTTCAAAGTAATATCAATAAAAAAAATTAATAATTAAGAAGCACCAGATCAAGTTTGTAAATTAATTTTTATATCTGATTTTCTTTTCTTTTTTTTTTTATTTCTGTTTTTTTCTATTTGTAGGCAATATTGCTAGATTTTCTGTTATCAGTCAAGCTTAGTAGTTTACATATTTTTAGTTTCTTATTAAATTTTCTTCAGCTAGTTAATTTCTTATCATGCTTGTAAATTTAAAATATTGAAACATTGGAGTGCTTTTTAGTTAGAATCAATTTTCAATTTTCTAATCCCACAAAGAAATAAAAAATAATAATTAAAAATAAGAACTAATATCTAATTTTCATGTCAGATTGTGATTTGACATATATAGAATGAAGATGATTACAAAATCAGCCAATCATAATATATAGGGACCCATTATGAGTTTAGTAGATAGTTACAAATATTTTCTTACTTATAGATACTTCTTAAGGTACATATGGATTTACATGCTGAAATCAAAAGCTAGAGTATGGGGTTTTACGGTGAAATTTCATAAGTTTGTGCAAAAATAATTTAAAGAACATCTTAAAGGCATTAAATTAGACAATGGTGAAGAATTTAGTTGGCCAAATTTTTATGATGAAAGGGACATACAACATCAAATTGGTTTTGTTACTGCCAATGACAGAGAGAAATCATCAACATATATTGAATGTGACTAGATATTTGTTGTTTTAAGGAAACTTGGTCATTTTTGGAGCTATGCATTATTGCATGTTGTTTATCTCATCAATAGGATGTCAACACCATTACTGCAAAATCAAACACCTTACTTTATTCTTCATGCTAAAATTACATATATAAAAGACCTTAAGGTTTTTGGTTGTTTATCATTTTTGAGTAATTTGTTACAAAACATAAATAACTTTCAACCTAAAGTAGGTAAATGTATATTTTTGGGCTATCTACAAGTTATCATATAGGAACTAAAGGATATAAACTTCTTAATCTGGAAACTAATCATAATTTTGTTTCTAGGGATGTTCAAATCCATGAAACAATTTTTCCATGTCCTGAAGAACAACAACTTTCTAAAGGTCTTGCCTTCATTCATTTTCTTGTACTAGATACTTTAGACAATTTTACAATATCTGATACTAGTTTAGTTCCACAAACAACCATGATTGATTCTCAACCATCTTTTACACAAACTTCAACAAATTTTATTAGTCACAAATGCATAAAATATTGTTTCTAAACATTCTAACAAACTAAGAAGACAACCAAGCTATCTTGACAGTACCATTGTTATCTAGCCTTTTATATTTCAATTGAGTATAATCAATCCAAAGCTAGTGACATTTTAGGTAGTGTTAATTCTTCCAATCCTATTATTAACTATATTTCTATTCACATTTATCACACAAACACAAAGCCTTTATTGTTCATATATTTTGTGATTATGAGCCAAAAAGCTATCAGCTAGCAGCCAAGAACCTCAAATGGCAAAAGGTAATGGAGGAAAAGATTCAAGCTCTTGTTGTAAATAAGACATGGATCCTAAAATATTTTCCTATAAGAAAGCATCCAATTAAATGTAAATGGGTATGCAAAATTAAATACAAAGTCTGATGCAACTGTAAATAGGTACAAAGTCAAGTTAGCGGCTAAAAGGTATACACAAAGGGAAGAAATAGACTACACAAACACATTAACGAAGATGACAACTATAGTAGTCTTATTAACTATTGCAGCTACGAATCAATGACACCTTGAACAACTGAACTTTAATAATGTTTTTTTGCATAAAGACCTATCTGAAGAAGTCTACATGATTCCTATACCTAATCAAGTTTGCAAGCTCTAGAAGTAACTATATGGATTGAAGCAAGCTAACAGGTAATGGAATGCTAAACTAACATCTTCTTTGTCTCAACAAGGTTTTATGTAGGCAAAATCAGTACGTTTCCTATTTACTAAGTCTAATTCTACTAGTTTCATTGCATTACTTATTTATGTTGATCATATCATTTTAGCAAGTGATAAATTGTAGCTCATAACTGAGATTAAGACATTTTTTCATGAAGATTTTAGAATTAACGACATATGGTTTCTATTCCTTGCATTAATAAGATTCAAAATATGATCTTAACCAGCCCCTCCCAGTTTTAGCATCTATAGTATTAACCTCAAACCTAGGAAGTAAAATAAATACATATGCAACAATAATTTCCATATATCATTTGATTCAATAGAGTAAGAGAAAGTTCATTTGCATCAGCATTTGAGTGCCTAAAAGCATGCATATCTAGTGCCTAAAAAAATTGCATAAAGTAAGTTTCCAGCATTTTGCATTGCACATACCTTTCTATCAATCAACATTGGTGTATCCTCTGCTCCATAATCATTGTCCAAATAATCTTGAAACTGAAAAGATATGTGGTTCACAAATTGATTAGAAGTTCTCAAAGATAAGGTGAAAAACTGAATATCTACTGTTAAAATACAATTGTCTAAAGGCTTAAAGATAACCATCTCCATTATTACAAGAAATAAGCACATACTCAGCCATCACGTAATACTAGGAGCTTGTATAAAGAAAGAAAAAAAAACAAAAGCTCATAAACATGCAAATTCACTAACATATGTAATCCATCATTGATGTAGATCAAAGACAAATAAGTCAATCTTCTCAGAAGGAGAATGATGCACTAGTCATGACAAGTGGTGCGATCACAAGATCAAGGGCTAACAAACTAAGGCAAGCAATGCAAGGCTATGTTCAAAGCTTGGTCACTAAGGAGATCCCAAAAGATGCATGCATGACAAAGGAGATGAAGTTGATTGATGACCCAAGGCCTATTACTTATCTTGGGGTGTGTGAAGAACCATATTGCATGGATTAGTCCAATAGGCTAAATAAGACAAAGTCCATAAAATTAAAGATTACAAGTCATGTGCAAGTCATATGCAAATCATGTGCTAGGAGTCATGTGTCGTACATGTGCAAGACATGTGTCATCCATGTACAAGACATCATGTGTCAACCATGTGCTCAAGATCATGTGCCACGCATGTGCCTACTTATGGGATTTGGGCTTAACTTGTAATTGGGCTTAATTATGTATGCGGGCTGCCTAATTTAAATTACCTTAGGCTTTAATTAGTGATAGACATGTGGACCAAAGAAATAAAGCCCAACCCACCACTTGTCTTATTTTAGAAGGATTTAATTAGTGTCCTAATTCAAGTAGGACTCTACCTTTTTTAGAATATGAGTGTACTTTTAGGAGTTGAGTTAGAATAGAATTTAGTTATCCTTTACCATAAAATATTCAAAGACTTAGGGTTATAAATACTCATCTAGGCTTTTTTTACAAGACATCAATGGATCAATCAATGAATAAAAATAAATTTGAGAGTTTTCTTTAAAGTGAGGCAGATTTGCATCTCTTTATTACTTTTAGGAATTAGTTACTTATCAAGTGATATTGCTTGTGGCGTGGCTATTCTTAATAATCCTTATAATCTTGGTTATTTGCTACATTGGTTAGCTTTGGGTCGGATTCAATCTATGATCACCATAGCTTAAGGTTTGCTTACCTTGTCTTGTTGAGAGGTTTCAAGGCACGGTCTTTAGGGTTCCGCATCAATCATCCTCAACTTTGATGTTTTTTTCTTTTCCCATTTGGCAAAATGACTAATTTGATTACAAATGCATAATCCATGGAAACCCGTAAAACCCAAATAATCACAACAAATAACACATAAAACCCATAAAACTATAATAATCAGAGCAAATTACAAAAATGAATTAGAAGAATTGCAACAAATAATACATAAAACTCAAATAATCACACCAAATAACACAAAGAAGATGAATCTAACACATACAACTCAGGAAATTTGAAGCATGGGATTGTAGAGAAAAAGAAAAAAAAAATTGAAAAAAATACCAACAGCAGCTCTTATCCCGTAACCACCATTAGTGAAGTTGTCTTTAGGGAAGTTTCTTTGATCTGGGTTTTGAAATGAAATGTAGTGGACTGTGAGGAGGCACGACTTGTCGATTTTGGGAGCTTGGATTAGAGGATCGAAGATGAAGGAGAAAAAGATTAGGAGCGATGTTGTTGCATCCTGAGATGGTGCGACTGATCGGTTAATAAGAGGAATTTTCGGCAGGTGGGAGATGGGTGGAGGTTGCGGTCAGTGTGAGTCATCTGAGAGAAGGAGAAAGTGGGAGGGAGAAGAAGTAAAATGAGAGAAAGAGAATAAAAGAAAAAAAATTAGATAAATAATTTAGTTATAGAATTCCAATTTTTTATTTGATTAATAGATTAATTAGGGTTTAATTGATTACTTTTATTCAATTGACATAAATTAGAGTTAATTCATTAAATTACAGTTCAATTTATTAATAAACTTAAATTTATTAAATTGACTTAAAATAATATTCAATTGAGCAAATTGTTTAAAATTAATTTCAATTACTAATTTCAACACCAATTTATTTTATTTAAGTTATAATTAATCTATTTAAATTTAATTAATTTAGTTATTGAATTCCAACTTTTAATTCAATTAGTCAATTATTTAGAGTTTAATTGATTAATTAGATTCAGTTGATTAATTAGAGTTTAATTTATTCATTAGAGTTTAATTGATTGATTTCATTCAATTGATATAAATTGAAGTTCAATTGATTATTACATTAAGGTTTCACTTATTAAATTGGGGTAATATATAGTTTTAAATTGATTAATTTAAATTGGAATTTAATTTATTAATTTAGGGGTTAATTAATTAATTAAATTTAAATTGATTAAACTGAGTTTAATTAATTTATTCAAATTGGTGTTCAATTGATTAAATTAGTGTTGATCAATTGGTGAAATTACTAACACCAATTAAAATGATTAAATTTAATATAAATTAAACTTCAATTGATGAAATTGTAATTCAATTGATTAAACTATTCTTAAATTGAAATCAATTGATAATTTGGAGATTTAACTAAATAATTTGATTAAAATTATAGGAGGAATGAAAAAAAAAACTGAAGAAAAAAACAATAAGAGAGAACTTTTGGCTTCTTGCTCATTTGGGTTATCATTTTATAGGAATGAATTTAGAGATGTAGAGGCGAAGATCTATAGTGTTTGGGAGTTGGCGTTCTCTGGAAATCCTAGCTTCAATGGACTTAGAAAGAATATTTGAGGGAGCTTTATATGTTGGGTGGGATTGGATCAGACGGTTAGCGTTGCTTCTAGGGTTTGGTTGTTAAGGGTTGAGGTTTGTTTCAGAATTCTAATATTAATTTAATCCGTATAAAGTAAATCTAAGTAAATATTCATACACTGATAAGGAATAAAATAATGTCATGTCATCTCAATTTATTAATTGAATTTAAATTGATTAAAATTTTATAATTCAATGGTTCAAATTATTAATTGAACTTAAATAAATTAAATTTAGTAAAAAATGAACTTCAATTGATTCATTTGATTTAATTGAACTTAAATTAAACTTTAGTTGATTTATTTGATTTAATTGTCTTAAATTAGAGTTCAATGGATTAAATTAGAGTTAATTGATTAGACTAGGTTTAATTTATTAATTGAACTTAAATTGATTAAATTAAACATAATTGACTAAAATTGGGATTCAATTGATTAATTAAATATAAATTGATTAAATTAATATTAAATTGGAGTTCAATTGATTAATTCAATTAAAATAACTTAAATCGAGCTTCAATTGATTAATTTAATTAAACTAGTTTTAATTGGACTTAAATTGATTAAATTGGAAATCAATTAGGAATTAATTAATTAAATTGAGATTTAATTAAATTTAAATTGATTAATTTGATTTAGTTGTTTTAAATTTGAGTTCAATTAATTAAATTAGTATTCAATTGATTAAATTATGATCAATTTATTAGTTGAACTTAAAATGATTAAGTTGAGCATAAATTATACTTCAATTCATTAAATTTAAGTTCAATTGATTAATTGAATTTAAATTAATTATATTATTTTGAAAATAAATCTCAATTAATTAAATTGAAATTCAACTGAATAGTTTGATTTAATTGATTTAATTTAACTTAATTTGATTTAATTATTTTTAACTTGAGCACAATTAATTAAATTACAGTTCAAGTGATTACATTATGGTCTAACATATTTATTGAACTCCAATTGATTAAATTGAAATTTAATTTAAATTGATTAAACTATTTTCAAATTAAACATTAAATGATTAAATTCAGATTGAACTAAATAATTTTATTAAATTGGCTGAAATTGGAGATTAATAAATTAATTTAATTAAATTGACTTAATTTAAGTTTCAATTAATTTATTTTATTAAAATAACTTTATTTATACTTATATTTATTAAATTAGGAATCAATGGACTCAATTAAATTTAAATGATAAAATTAGGGTTTAATTGATTAATTTTTATCAATTGATATACACTGAAGTTCAACTAATAAAATTAACGTTTAATTGATTAAATTGGGCTTGATTTAATAAATTAAATTTAAACTTGAATCAATTGATATAAATTAGGATTTAATTGATTAAAATATTGTTTAACTGATTAAATCGGAATTCAATTGATTAATCGAACTTTAATTGATTAAATTGAAATTCAATTGATTAAATTATTTTTAAATTGAGATTAATTTATTTGATCAAATTGAGGTATAATTGATTAATTGAACTTCAATTGATTAAATAAGAATGTTGTTGATTAATTTAATTTAATTTAATTCTTTTCAATGGGAATTCAATTAATTAAATTGAAATTAAATTTATTAACCATTCTTAATTAGAATCTCAATTAATGCTTAAATTGAGAATAAATTAAATAATTTGATTAAATTTACATAAATTGAGATTCAATTAATTAATTTAATTACATGAACTTCAATTGATATTCAATTAGTTAATTTAAATAAACTAACTTTAATTGTACTCATATTAATTAAATTAGGAATCATTTGAATAAATTGAGATTTAATTGATAAAATTATGATTCAATTTATTAAATTGATTAATAATTGAATATTAAAATTATTTATTTAACTTTAATTAATCAATTTCAATTCAAATATTATTTGACATTCAATTCCAATTTTCAATCAATTTTTTAAAAAAAATTGTTTCTGCTATCAAAAAAAAAAATTACCAACGGACATTTCCATTGGTAAATACTAATAGAACAATATCCGTTGGTAGTTGCAATATAAAATGTTCATTGGTATTTACCGAAAGAATTTTTTGTTGGTATTTACTTATAGTTATGTGTCCTTTTGTTATTTTTATAATTAGCAACAAAACTATTTCATTGGTAATTACCAACAAAATAACAATGGAATACCAATGAATTTAAATCTGTTGATATTTTTCGTTGGCGATCCATGAATAAATTAGGCGCCAAATAATCTTGCAATATTTACCAACGAAAATTAATCCATTGGTAAAGTACCGTTAGTAATCATTCGGTAATCCGTTGATACTATTTTATAATTATCTACACATATTTTTTATTGTTAATCCATTGGTAAATACCAACAGATTCTATCCGTTGGTAAATATAAATTTTCTTGTAGTGTAGTATCTTACTATCTTATTGTACTTTATCACCAAACATTGTCATCAATTATAGATTGTGTAAAACTATTTTTAATGGTGTGTATAATTTCTTTTAATAACATATAATTTTACTTTATGGTAATGTCTCTTTTATCTATAAAATTAAAAACTTTTTACAATATTATCTTAAAGTTATATTATGAAAAACTCTACTATGAGATAAACTATAAATGATAGTTTTGATATATTTATATATTGTATGCTACTTTATCACTAAACATTGCCATCAATTATAAATTATGTAAAACTATTTTTAATGGTATGTATAATTTCTTTTAATAACATATAATTCTACTTTATGATAATGTATCTTTTATCTATAAAAATTTAAATTTTTTTACAATATTATCTTAAAGTTATATTATCAAACACTTTAATATGAGGATAAACTATAAATGATAGTTTTGATATATTTATATATTGTATGCTTGATTTACTATTTAAACTTATAATTCTGACGCAACGGAAGAGATACATACAAATATATATATATATATATATATATATATATATATATATATATATATATATATATATATATATATATATATATATATAGGTCCTGCGTAGGCATATTAGTAATCAGTTGAAGACATCACTTTACATAACTGATGTATAGCAGACTAAGAGATGTTACAAAAATAATACACTGTCGTTTTAGATCTGAGTCCATACTGTATAATGAACACATGTCAATGATATAATTTGCATATATTTAAGTCAAATATTGCTCAAAAAGAAATGGCAAAAAAAAATTATATTCGCATTTTATCTTGAAATTAATCCAAATTCATTCAAAAAAGTTATTATGGAAAACACTAAATGATGAACTTTTGTAAATTTTAAATAATAAACTTATAAATTTTAAATGATAAATGATAAACTTGTAAGCTCTAAACATGAATATGTATATTTTAAACGATAAACCAGTAGGTTCTAAATAATGAATCTGTAAGTTCTAAATGTTGAATCTATAATTTCTAAATAATGAACATGTAACTTCTATATTAAAAATGATAAACTTGTAATTTCTAAATGATAAATTTATAGCTTATAAATAATGAACATATAACTTTTAAATGATGAATCTGTAACTTGTAAATGATGAAACTTATAACTTTTAAATGATAAACTTGTAACTTTTATATGATAAATCTGTAAGTTTTAAATGGTAAATCTATAAGTAAGTTCTAAATGATGAACCTGTAACTTCTACTTATGAATTTGTGTGTATCTAACGAATCAATCGACTTCAATTTCTAATAGCTTGATTTTTTTCTTTATATAATTCATTTTTAGGTTAAATATCTTCATTTTCAATCATTTTCATCTACAAATATATCAAAACTAATGGTTTTTCATTCCAATAATAATAACAATAACTAAAACATTCAAATATATATAAAAATAAAACTAAATCTGCAAATTAAAAAATCTTATCTCCAAAACAAATATATAATTTTTTTCTTTTTTTTCTCTCATTGAAAAAGAATAAAAATGTAATGAAAAAAACTATAAGTTGGACTGTGAAAATATGTCATATTTAAATGCATCACACGTGTAAATAATTTAACTAAGAAAACAAATATGTTTTCGTCTTAAATCCTCGTTTATAATGCATGACCAATACAGATCCCGATATAATTTGAGCATGTTTAAGTGAAATATTGCTTCATTAGAAATAGCAAAAAAATATTATCATCGCAATTTATCTCGGCATGAATCCAAATTAATTAAAAAAAGTTACTATAGTCCATCTAATTCGATCCGTTTACCGCATTTGATTAAGTCGTTTTATTATTATAATTTTTTTTTTACTTTTTTCCACCATCATTATTCATTACATAAGCTTCTTAACTAAGCTTTGCTAAATCCAAAAAATTTCATATACTCTCATTCATGAAATTGTGCACGATTTCAACTACAATCATAATCTTTTCCATTTTTTTTTTTGTTTTGCTTTGTTTTTTAATCCATATGGTTAAAATTTTCTATTCTAATGCAAAAAAATAAAAAATAAAAAAGTTATCTTTTGAGTATATACATATTCTAATTTTCTGTTTTATTCCATGAGATGTTATGTATAATTTTCAATTTCAATTTTGGAATCCATAATTTGAATTCTAAATAGTTATGAAAGAATTGTTTTGCAAAATCTTTCCTTATTTTGCTACTTTAAAAATTCAAAATTTCCACATTTTCCAACTTTTTTTCTTAATTTTCTTTAGTGAGCAGATTTTACATTTCTACGACCATTGATTTGGATTTTGGAATAAAAGTCCACATGTGCATCCCTATCTCATATTGAACAATAATTTGTATGAAAAAAAAATAACTAAAATTTTATTGTAATAAAAATCCTAGAATTCAAATTCAGATATATATTTTTTTAGAAAAAAAAAAATCACGATATTTGCCGGACTGGGTATAGTAGAGGCAATGTTAATTAAATCCAATTGCACGTTTCGAAAGAGTAAAGTAGAACTGTAGAAGGCATTTTAGTTGAACTTTATTTTATCTTTTAATTTATGAGCTTCCAAGACCTCAACTTTTTGAGCTCCACGGCCACGTCTGAGTTAATTTTATTTTAACAAAAAATTAATTGATTAATTGAATAATTAATAATTTTGTAACTGATTTGCATATATTTAATCTCGTAACTAATAAATTAAACTAAAAATTACAACCCATGAAATTAAGTTTCTTAATGAGGGGAAGGCTAAAGGAAAGAATAAACTGAGATGGTAATAATTCATGGGACTCCAAACGGAAAAATTTAGAATTGGAGTTTCCAAATCCAAGAAAATGCAATCAGAAACTCCATCAAATCTTTGCCATAATAATAAATATTTCTATTCTTATTTATAAATACATGCCCAACAATTAAGTGAAGCAGAGTACTCCAAGAAGAAAAAAAAATGGAAGTTTCAAGCTCTGTAAGTGGCATAATATTTTTGATCCTTTTGTTTACAGTTCCTTTGGCAAGTTGTGATGAATTAAGCATAGACAGCTTTCTCCAATGCCTTTCTAATCATACTAATCCCTCTAGTCCAATTGCTGACAACATTTACACACCAAAGAATTCTTCATTCCAAGCTACATTAGAAGCTTATGCTAAAAACTTGAGATTTCTGACCTTCACAACTCTGAAACCCCTTGCAATCATAGCTCCCAAAGATGAATCCCATGTCCAAGCAACTGTTATCTGTGCCAAATCTAATGGTCTGCAGATCAGAATTCGAAGCGGCGGCCACGACTATGAGGGTCTTTCCTATATATCTCAAGTTCCATTCTTGATCCTTGACATGTTTAATTTTCGATCTATCAAGGTCGATTCTTCTCTTCGAAAAGCAACAGTTCAAGCAGGAGCAATTGTAGGTGAACTTTATTATCAAATTGGCCAGTCAGGCAAGGACCTTGCATTTCCTGCTGGTACTTGTCCTACAGTCGGAATTGGAGGTCACTTTAGTGGTGGAGGATATGGAAACTTGGTCAGAAAATTTGGCCTATCAGCGGATAATATTATTGATGCTAAAATTGTTAATGCTAATGGTGAAATCCTTGACAGAAAATCCATGGGTGAGGATCTGTTTTGGTCAATCAGAGGCGGAGGTGGAGCAAGCTTTGGAGTGGTACTCGAATGGACCATTGGGTTGGTTCAGGTTCCTGAAATTGTCACTGTTTTTAAGATCATCAAAAGCCTGAAGCAAGGTGGAACCGATATCGTTTATCGGTGGCAACAAATTGCTTCAGATGTAGATAACGATATTTTCATAAGAGTGATCCCAAATGTTGTGAATGGTAGTAATGTTGGTGAGCAAACTATTGAATTCCATTTCTACGGCATGTTTTTGGGACAAGCTGACAAGCTTTTGCCATTGATGAATGAAAGTTTTCCTGAATTGGGTTTACAGAGACAGGATTGCAAGGAAATGAGCTGGATTGAATCCACACTTTTTTTTGCAGGCTTCCCTAATGGGACATCTATTGATGCTTTGCTTGAAAGATCTTCACAAAAAATATACTTTTTCAAAATGAAGTCTGATTATGTAAAAAATGTGATTCCTAAAAGTTTTTTAGAAGAAATATGGAAGTTAATGATTAAATTGGAGCTGAAGGAGGTGCAATTTAGCCCTTATGGAGGAATAATGAATGAGATTTCAGAGACAAGTATACCATTACCGCAAAGAGCTGGATACAGATTCAAGATACACTATACTAGTGCTTGGGAAGATGGCATTGAGACAGAAAAACAAGTAAATTTTTCAAGGCAAATGTATGAAGCAATGACTCCATATGTGACCAGCAATCCAAGAGAAGCATATCTTAGCTTCAGAGATGTAGACATAGGCAGCAACCCTAGCAATTTCACTGACTTTAACCAAGGTCAAGTTTATGGCCACAAGTATTTCAAGGACAACTTCGAAAGGCTGACAAAGGTTAAAGCTACAGTTGATCCTGATAATTTCTTCAAGCATGAACAAAGTATTCCACCTCTTCTTTCCTCATAATTGTAATTCAACTAAAATTACTTCATAAATAAGGTTAATTTCTTGAATAAAATAACTTGGTGACACCTTTATCAAATGGATTTAATTATGATTCAATTTCTACTACTATCCAATTTGAATACATCTACATGATAGATTTCAATAGAAAACTGAAAAGTAACGACAATAATTGATTGAGTTAAGTAGTTCTTCATAGAAATTTATTGACTATAGAGATATAGTAATATGGAAAAAACAAAATTGTTTCAAGCACTTATATTAAAAATTAATATTTTATGAAAAACTAAAATTTTTAACCTTTTATTTTAAAAAACTAGTAGTTTTTTATATTTAATATATGAAATAATAATTTTACTAATTAAAAAAATATATTTTTCTGTTTTGTTATTTATTATTTATATTATAAATTATATGTATTATGAATAAATAAAAAATTAGTTTATACATTACATTAATTTATTGATAATTATTGAATAAATTATAATTAATTTTTAGTTTCTGAGTTATAAAGTAAATTAAAATTAATTATGAATGATTGATTATACTAAGTGACGGTTAGACATATGATTATCACTGCTGACTCGTAATAGCTGTTCGTGATCCCTAATTACACAATTATACATCTGGAATTTTCCAAATAGCAATGTTTTATTAAAATATTAACATGTCAATTCTTACTTTATTATTTATAGTTCAATAAAAAAATATTTAAAAAAAATTCATTCTTTTCCTGCCCATATCATTAATTTCTTTTGATAATATTTTTTATTCTCAAACTTTGTTAATCGTCCTCTATAGTATTCTTTAAATGCTTTGATTCACTCAATATATATACTATAATATTTTTTTTTACATTTATATTTTCAACAAAATTACTTTTGTCTTTATTTAATCAAACATATACTATAATATATTGTCTATATACAAATGAACTTTTCTCAAATTTCAAAGTTTACATATTTCAATTTAGAACTTTATTTTAAGCTACATTAGGATTATGAAACGGAGTAGATATATTGCATCCGCTTCTAATTCTACACACAACATTTATGATGCGTCAAATGCCTCTTTAGAAGAAAATAGAAATGATATAACTTATCTCAACATTCAGTCTTCCAATGGTACTTGCTAACTACCTTACAATTGTTATTTTTAATTTTTCTATAAAAAGTTTGATTTTTGTTTAAAAAAATAATTAATTTCAATTGCATACCTTCATTAGATATTTTGCAATCTTATGGAAGAATTCACACTGTTAACCCTTGTTTGTCTATGTCATCAGAAGATGGTATTGATATACAATTAAAATTTGAAAGACAACCACAAAAAGTACATATTTCCAACACTTTATCTATAAATAACTTTACTCTTTTTATTCTACTATTTTTTTTATCCATTTTAACATTCATCTTGCAACCATTCTTTTTTTTTTTTATATATATATATAGAAAAATATTTATCCAAATCTGATTTAGGTATTCCCAATAATAAGTGCCCATATTGTGCCGTGCTATATTGGCTTGATGAATTATCAAACAAACTTTCTAGATGGGATAAATTATTTCATCTTTATTTATAGATTATTTGACCGCTAATAGTTCAACTGGTACAAAAATATTTATCAAACATGAGATACCAAAAGTTGTTACTTTAAGACAAATGTATGATTAAATTTGATATAATATATCACTTTTTCGATTTCAAACTGTTTATAATGTCAAGCTTTTGGACCCAATCGAACAAATTATTCGGCTTCAAGTGGAAAAGCAACATGTTCAAGACATTGATTTACAAAGGAATGTAAATAGGAAAACTATTTCTGAATTAATGTCTCTTGTTGTTCACACTGATAAGAAAACTACTTCGTCTAATGCAATCATAATACAAAATATTAATCTAAATTTAGATATTGAAAATCGACCTTTATCTATATATATATATATATATATATATATATATATATATATATATATATATTATGTGCAGGACATAAAGTTCATTCGCCAAGTTATTATTTATTGTACTGATCCATCTGTGGGAAGTATGTTCCCAATGTAAAAGCAACCTTCAAAGTTATAGCGAACAAATATAGTGTAATAACTGTGATGTCCTTAAAAAGCTGCCTGTATATTCGTATATTACAATTTTCCTTTCTATATTGATCATTCATATCTTATTATCAATTTTGTAAATATTATTTATCTTTTTTTCATGTAAAAGTTCAATACCGTCATTGAAGATTCGACTGAAACTATAACATTTATTATATTTGGTCGATAGGCAGTAGAATTAGTTGGTTTACCTGTCAGCAATTTGATTTACAGTTCAAAAGATAGATACACTCTTCCACCACTAATTACAAAAATTTATGGAACGAAACATATTTTTCAAATTGTTATTAGCAACTGTGCTAATGATCATTATAATTTGACTTTCAAAGTTATCCATAACTTCAAGGATCAAGATTCATTGACCTTCAAATGTAAACCAACGGAAAGAATATCTTCTTCAACTCCTGTGTTGCTAAAAAATCTTTTCATAGTAGAGCCAACTAACGATGATGAATTAGAACAAGTAATGGAAGAATCACCTGCTAAACGAACATATATCACGTAAATAAATTTATATTGTATTTCATGTCATGTACTCTACCTCATATATAACAATAAATACACCCAAAAATAATAAAAAAATGTATTTTTTTATATTTCAGGTTAGAACAATCTTCAGCAAGAAAAGAAAAGATGGAATAATTGTATATCTACAATCTCAAAGACTTAAATAATATAAATTATATGTATTGTAAATATTAATTAAATAATCTATATGCTAATAGATATATTTTTAAATTACGACATTCCATGTTAGCTAATACCTAATGACCCTTCATATTTCTTACTATCTTACTATCTTATTGTACTTTATCACCAAATATTGTCATCAATTATAAATTATGTAAAACTATTTTTAATGGTGTGTATAATTTCTTTTAATAACATATAATTTTACTTTATGATAATCTCTCTTTTATCTATAAAAATTAAAAAAAATTTACAATATTATCTTAAAGTTATATTATGAAAAACTCTACTACGAGGATAAACCACAAATTATAGTTTTGATATATTTATATGTTGTATGCTACTTTATCATTAAACATTGTGATCAATTATAAATTATGTAAAACTATTTTTAATGGTGTGTATAATTTCTTTTAATAACATATAATTCTACTTTATGATAATGAATCTTTTATGTCACACCTCCTCACCCTAGCTTGAAATGTCTGGATAAGTGAGTATTACACCGACTTCTTTAAATAATTATTTTAATAAATGCTAAAAAGCCATAAATTTTTTTTACTCAAAGTTCAAAGATATAAAATAGATAATGTATATTTTATTTAAATAAAATAATATTTACAAAACTCCAGGTTAATTACAAAACCATAGAAGATAATTTATACATATAAAATAAAAAAATATAATACAAAATACAAAAGTGTTGTGACCCACAATTTTCTCTGTCGACTTTCTTACTGGATTAGATCACAACTAGCTCTATCTACAAGTTTCAACTACCTTTCTAAATTTGTGTAGAAGGAAACTCTCACGCTAAACTCTAAGGTTAGTAGTGCATAAAGATAAATGCAATATATTATATCATGTTGTTCATAACATATAAATATTCATGCAATATGTTTTATCATGCTTTTTTTAGTGAATATTTTTCATACAATTTATTATCTCGTTGTTCACTAGCATATATATATATATATATATATATATATATATATATATATCAATTCAAATATTTTTCTTATATTCATTTTTCTTTATTATGAACTCTTTTAATTTCATTAGCTCATTTATACTCATAACACCTATAAACCACTAACAAGGATAACAAGGTTGTCATCCAGGTATTTATGAATGTCATCCAGGTATTTATGGTATGCGCATATAAGTGTCATCACCGACACACACACACACACACACACACACATATATATATATATATATATATATATAGGTGTTATCATCGTCATTAATAATAATGTAATTACTGACTTTAATTATAGTGTCATCATTGACTTCATTAATCATGTCATCATAGACATTAATAACCCCCCTGATTGGCATGACAAACTATCCAAAATTCTAGTTTTAAGCTAGGTATTTTAGGGCTTAATTAATATCATTAAAATTCATAACTATAGGAAAATAAAAGTATATATTCATTTTTTTTCATCTCAATCACAAAATACTCAACTATAATTTTGTTTGCACATCATTTTTATGAGTCTAATAACTCATTTGATTTTTCATATATCTCATTTGGGTAAAATTTACATTATAACAATTAACCTAATATAATTTAAATATTTAAATTTTATTTTTTATTTTTTATTTTTTCCAATCTGCCTTGTTTTAGGCAGAATTCAAATTCTATTTTAATCTCAATTTTGGCCCTATTACAGTCTAAATTAAATTACAGAGTATTCTTATGAATTTTAGACTAAATCTCAACTTTAATATGCAACTTGAATCACTAAATTTGGAGTTCTGTAGAAAGAGATATGGTTAATTGAATACTGACTGTTCACTAACAATTTTGCCTAGAATTTTTTGGACATATTCTAAGTCGGAAATATATGTATTTTTATGGATAAATATAGATATATTTAGATTTTATGGTCTAAATAAAAGTTAAAGGCCTATGTCTTATCTTTCAAATCCAATCAAGAACACATTAATCTGAATTATATAGCTCAAGTTATAGCAATATATATATGCTTACTGCTCCATAAATTCTAGCATTACACACACAATTACCTAATTTAATTTTTACCAAATATACTCTTAAGTCTAGCAAACATGCATACTCAGAATTTTATCACAAACTAATATTAATTTACATGTCAAATTCTCAAATCATACAACTTAAAAATAAAACATAGGCTATTGTCTTAATTTATGCACAAACCTCTTATTAATCTCCTTCACTTTCTCTAGATAGCTTTCTCTTTTCCTTTGTTTCCTTGAGCTCCTAAAACGCACAAAATCATCATCAAAATATTACCTTATTAAAACTCTCATGAAACCCTAAACTCTCTCTCTACATAATCAAGCTCTAAATGAGCTCAAAACCATGATTTTCTTAAGAAAAGATGAAAAAGAAGAAGAAAAACTTCTTACTTTTACACTTTTCTTCTCTTGATTACAACCTTGAAGATTTTCTCTCTCCACTAAACTTGTTTGTTCTTCCTCCTTGCTCTTCCAAGCTTTCTTACGTCTTGTAGATCATGAAAATCACTTTGTCTTGTTCTTTTCCCTCTCTTCCATTCCTTTCTCTTTCTAGATTTCAAGGTTGGCTATGGTGGAAAAAGGGGTTGGCGTGACTAGCTGTTTTGGGCAGGAAGAAAGAAGAAATGAAGAGATGAACAAAAGGAAGAAAGAAGAAGAAATAAGTCTTCATGTGGGACCCACCAAATTTAACCATTTCTTTACTACTTAGGCTTAATTAACAATAATTCTCTTCTTTTCCTTATGAAATCCGGCCAACCCAATTAAAATGTCCAAATTTCATATGTTAATTAGAAAAGAAATCTCATGAATCCCCCAAATTTTGATAAATTGCAATTTGATCCCAAAATTTATCAAAATTTTTAATTTTGTCCTTTACTGTAAATTAACTTTTTTAAGTTTTATAAACACTTAATTAAGCATATATCAACATAATTTAATCATTACTCGATTAATTTCGATAAAAATCCAAATTTAAACTCCAATCAAACAAACGCATCAACTTCGCGACGTGTATGACTCAGGGCCTAAATTAGCAGATATGACATTCTCTCCCCCTTAAAAATAAATTTCGTCCTCAAAATTTACCTGTTCATTATGGGTTGAACAACTGGGGATCCTGCTTCTTTATCACTTCTTCACTTTTCCACGTGGCTTCTTCAATTGTATGGTTCCACCATAACACTGTAACTAGAGGAACTCTTTTATTCCGAAGAACTTTCTCTTCACGTGCTAAAATAGTCATTGGTTCCTCTTCATAAGACATGTCTGTTTGCACTTCTATCTCTTTAGTTGGTGTAATATGAGTCGGGTCTGAACGATATCTCCTTAGCATCGAAACATATAACATATTGTGAATTCTATCCAACTCTGGCGGAATGGCTAATTTGTATGACACTGGTCTGATTCTTTCCAGAATCTCATAAGGACCAATAAACCTTGGACTCAACTTACCATTTTTGTCAAATCTTAATACCTTCTTCCTAGATGAAACTTTAAGAAAAACTTTATCGCCTACAACATATTCTATATCTCGCCTCTTTAGGTCAACGTATGACTTTTGTCGATATTGTGCCACTTTCAATCTTTCTTTGATCACTTTAACTTTCTCTTCGATCTATTGAACTATCTCTGGTCCAATCAACTTCTTCTCGTTCAACTCGGTCCAACAAACTGAGGTCCTGCACTTTCTTTCGTACAAAGCCTCATAAGGAGTCATGCCAATGCTTGTCTGATGACTATTATTGTAGGCAAAGTCCATAAGAGATAAATATTGATCCCAACTTCTCTCAAAATCGAGCACACAGCTTCTCATCATATCTTTAATAATTAAATAACTTGCATTGATTGTCCATCCATTTTGCAGATGAAAGGCCGTACTGAAACTAAGTCAAGTTCCTAAAGTCTGCTGTAAGCTCTTCCAGAACTGCGATATAAATCTGGGATCGATGTCAGATATAATAGATACAGGCACTCTGTGAAGTCTCACTATCCCATTCATATAAATCTCGGCTAGCTTGTTCAAATGATAGTTCATCCGAACTGGTAGAAAATGTGTTGACTTTGTTAGTCAATCCACTATTACCCACACTGCAGCATACTTCCTCTGAGTTATCGATAAACCAGACACAAAATTCATCATAACTCTTTCCCACTTCCATTCTGGTATAGAAATCGGTTGTAGTAATTCTGTGGGTAATTGATGTTCAGCTTTCATTTGTTGACAGGTTAGACACTTAGCAACATACTTGGTGATATCCTTCTTCATCCCTGACCACCAGTACTGTGCTTTCAAATCTTGGTACATTTTGTTTCCACCCGGATGCATAGTATAAACTGTTTCATGGGCTTCCTTTAAAATCTCTGACTTTAACTCTTCTATACTCGGTACACAAATCTGGTTCTTGAAATACACAGTACGATCATCTGTTAAAAAAATTATATTTTTTCTCCAATTTTCATAGCTTCGACTATCTTTACTAGCTTTTCATCTTGCCTCAGAACCGTTTTAATCCTCTGCATTAAAGTAGGCTCCACTTGCAACTCAACTAACATTTTTCTACTTAAGGAATCAACCACCACATTTGCTTTTCTTAGCTGGTAGTCAATCACACAATCATAATCTTTAATCAACTCCAACCATCTTCGTTGCCTCAGGTTCAACTCTTTTTGTGAATGCAGATACTTAAGAATCTTATGGTCCATATAAATGTAGCATTTTTCTCCATACAGATAATGTCTCTAGATCTTAAAAGCAAAAACTATCGCTGCAAACTCTAAATCATGAATTGGATAGTTAAGCTCGTGAGGCTTGAGCTGTCTGGAGGTATATGCAATCACTTTTCCCTATTGCATAAGAACACAACCTAGCCCATTGTGACTTGCATCACTATATACAACATAATTTTTTCCTGGAATAGATTGAGTTAAGACTGGTGCTTCAGTCAACATTGCCTTAAATCTATCAAAACTAGTCTGACACTTGTCCGTCCATTTGAACCGAATGTCTTTCCGCAATAATCGAGTCAAATGAGTCACTATGGATGAAAATCCCTTTACGAACCTCCCATAATATTCAGCTAATCCAAGAAAACTCCTCATTTCAATCATATTATGAGGTGGTTTCCAATTAAGAATAGCTTCAATCTTACCAGGATCAACTCAAATACCCTCTCCTGATACCATATGACCTATAAAACTAACTGATTCCAACCAAAATTCACACTTAGATAGTTTTACATACAAATTGTTTCTCCTTATAGGTCTGCAATACTATTCTGAGATGCTCATCATGCTCTTCTTTGTTTCTAGAGTATACCAGAATATGATCAATGAACACCACTACAAACTGATCAAGATATGGCTTGAGCACTCGGTTCATCAGGTCCATAAACACTGATGGTGGATTCGTCAAACCAAATGACATCACCAGGAACTCATAATGACCATAATGAGTCTTAAACGCAGTCTTCGGTACATCTGACTCCTTGATCTTCAGTTGATGATACCATGATCGAAGATCTATCTTTGAAAATATACTTGCACCTTTTAGTTGATCAGAAAGGTCATCAATCCTAGGTAATGGATACTTATTCTTAATAGTCACCCTGTTAAGTTGCCTATAATCGATGCACAACCGTAAGGTGCCATCTTTCTTTTTTATAAACAACACTGGAGAACCCCATGGTGATGCACTGGGTCGTATAAATCCCTTATCTAACAATTCTTGCAATTGCACTTTCAACTCTTTTAACTCCTTCAACTCCATAGGGTCATCTGGTATGGTGTAATAGATATAGAAGCGGTGTCAGGTATTAACTAGATAGCAAACTCTATCTCTCAATTAGGTGGTAACGCTGACAACTTCTCAGGAAATACATCTAAAAATTCACTAACTGTTGGGATGTCGGCTAACTTCGGACTATTCTTTCTTGTATCAATCACATACGCTAGGTAAGCCTCACATTCCCTATTGATGAGTTTTTGAGCTTTTAGCACCGATATCATATTATCTAGATATTTTCTATTTTCACCCATCACCACTATTTGTTCCTTTAAATCTGGAACTCTAATCCTTATCAGTCTTCTTCCACAATCTACTATTACTCCATGACGAGCTAGCCAATCCATTCCTAAGATCACATCGAACTCATGGAATGGTAGCTCTATCAGATCATCTGAAAGTTTCCTATCTTGAATTTTGACTGAGCAACCTTGAAAAACTTTACTAACCCGCACATTGTGCCCTAGCGGGTTAGTCACAAGAATCTCATATTTTAAAGTCTCTGGTTTTAAACCCTCTCGACCCGGTGGTGGTGTGCATATGTATGAATGTGTCGACCCCGAATCTATTAATGCATGTATATAAGAGCTAAAGAGAAGGAATTTACCCATTATGACGTCAGGTGCATCCTGCTCCTCCCGGCCTCGCTTGGCATAAGCTCTTGCTGAAGCACCTCTACTGCCTTCCGGCCTCTCCACTATGTCTGACCTAAACTAGCTTGGCCCTGCTCGGCCTCCTCTACATTACCCTCGACCTCGACCTCTTCCTTGTCCCATAGTTTGTATCGGTACTGACTCAACACTCCCTGAACCTCTGCCAAACTATAACAATGAACAATCTCTTCCCAGATGGTCCTTGGAGCCGCATCTCAAGCACACTCCTTTCATCCACCAACACTCTCCTAGGTGAGGACGTCCACAATGCTGACACACTGGTAGATGGGTAGATATGCGGGATGTCTGTGTCGGTGCACTGGCTGTTGATGAAATAGATCTTGCGAGCTGTCCCCGTCTATAAGAAGAATGTCTACTAGAACCCCCAGCCTAAAATTGACCACTAAAAGATCTGGCTCTCTTGCCACTTAACTATCCCCCACTTGGCTGTGGTGAGGGTCTACTAACCCCACTAACCTGCACTGGCTACTGTGTCGCTAAGACTCTTTCAACTATTATAACAGATGCTAGTAAACTGGGGAAACTCACCAGACGTAGAGCTGAGACCTGTAGCTTGATCGGATCCCTCAAACCATCTTCAAAACGTCGATATTTATTAACTTATTTGGATACAATGCCTTTAGCATACATGCATAAATGTGTGAATTCTCTCTCATATTCTGTTACTAAAATGTTTCCTTGTTTCAGCATCAGAAACTCTCTCTTCTTGTCATATGCATAAATAGGAGGAATATACTGCTCTTTAAACTTCTTTAGAAAGAACTCACATGTCATAGGGTCGGGTGCTTCCGAGCTTTGTGACTCTAACTGCCACCAATCATAAGTATGCTCCTGTAGCAAAGATATTGCATATTCATATTTCTGCTCATCTATGCAGTGTAGTTGATCAAAAACCCTCTCAACTCGCTCTAAGCAGAACTCTGCCATGAAAGGATCATCCTCTCTCTTCCCATAAAAATCAGGTGCCCCTAACTTTCTTAGTGTCTCAAATTGTAGCACTGATGGAACTGGTTGTGTTGCCCTCTGTAACAGATCTACCATATTCATCATCAACTCTGTATGTGATGTATTAGTACCTGACTACCCACATGATGAGCTAGCACCAAATCTTGATGCAACAACTTGGCGATAACTTGGTCGCGATGAAGCCCCTGTCTCTATAGGCTCATTACTTTTAGCCTATTCAACCATTATCTGTCGTGATTCAGAAGGCATAACCTACCTATATCATAAGACAATGACCCTAATCAGTAAGCAGCAACTTATATATATCCAAATGTGGGTACTCACACGTGATAAATATTTTTGAAAAGTGTTTTTAAGATCCCAAAATTGCACAAATCGGGCTCTGATACTAAAGACTGTACACCTCTCACCCCAGCCTGAAATGTCTGGATAAACGAATGCTATATCGACTTTTTTAAATCATTATTTTAATAAATGCTTAAAAGTCATTTTTTTTTTACTCAAAGCTCAAAGATATAAAAGAGAGAATGTATATTTTATATAAATAAAATAATATTTACAATAATTCAGGTTAATTACAAAACCATAAAAGATAATTTATACATCCAAAATAAAGAAATATAATACAAAAGCGTTGTGACCCACAATTTTCTCTGTCGACTGTCTTACTGGATTAGGCTACAGCTAGCTCTATATACAAGTTTCAGCTACTATTCTAAATCTGCGCAGAAGGAAACTCTCACGCTAAACTCTAAGCTTAGTGGTGCATAAAGATAAAGACTATACTATATCATGTTGTTCATAACATATAAATATTCATGCAATATGTTTTATCATGCTTTTTTTAGTGAATATTTTTCATACAAATTATTATCTCATTGTTCACTAGCATATATATATATATATATCAATTCAAATATTTTTCTTATATTCATTTTTCTTTATCATAAACTCTTTTAATTTCATTAACTTATCTATGTCCATAACACCTAAAAACCACTAATAAGGATAACAAGGTTGTCATCCAGGCAATTATGAGTGTCACCCGAGCATTTATGGTATATGCATATAAGTGTTATCACCGACATTAATAATAATATCATTACTAGCTTTAATTATAGTGTCATCACCGGCTTCATTAATCGTGTCATCATAGACATTAATAATTCCTCTGATTGGCATGCCAAACTATTCAAAATTCTAGTTCTAAGTTAGGTGTTATAGTGTTTAATTAATATCATTAAAATTCATAACTATAAGAAAATAAAAGTATATATTCATTTATTTTTTTTATCTCAATCACAAAATACTCATCATTTTTATGAGTCTAATAACACATTTGATTTCTCATATATCTCATTTGGGTAAAATTTACATTATAACAATTAATCTAATATAATTTAAATATTTAAATTTTATTTTTTCCAATCTGCCCTATTTCAAGAAGAATTTGAATTCTATTTTCAACCTCAATTTTGGTCATATTACAATCTGAATGAAATTATACAGTTTTTTTTATGAATTTTAGACCTGAATCTTAGCTTTAATATGTAACTTGAATCACTAAATTTGGAATTCTATAGAAAAAAATATGGTTAATTGAATACTGACTGTTCAATAATAATTTTGCCCAGAATTTTCTGGATAGATTTTAAGTCAGAAATATATGTATTTTTCTGAGCAAATACATATATATTTAAATTTTATGATATGAATAAAAGTTAAAAACCTATGTCTTAGCTTTTAAACTCAACCAAGAACACATTAATCCTAATTATATAGCTCAAGTTATAGCAATATATATGTTTACTGCTCCATAAATTGCAGCATTACACACACATAATCACCTAATTTAATTTTTATCAAATATACTCATAAGTCTAGCAAATATGCATACTCAGAATTTTATCACAAAATAATATTAATTTACATGTCAAATTCTCAAATCATACAACTTAAAAATAAAATATAGGTTATTGCCTTAATTTATGCACAAACTTCTCATTAATCTTTTTCACTTTCTCTAAGTAACTTTCTCTTTTCCTTTATTTTCTTGAGCTCCTAAAATACACAAAATCATCATAAAAATCATACTTTATCAAATCATGAAACCCTAAACTATCTTTCTACATAATCAAGCTCTAAATGAGCTCAAAACCATGATTTTCTTAAGAAAATATGAAAAAGAAGAAGAAAAACTTCTTACCTTTACACTTTTCTTCTCTTGATCACAACCTTGGAGATTTTCTCTCTCCACTAAACTTATTTGTTCTTCCTCCTTCTTCCTCCTTCTTGCTCTTCCAAGCTTCCTCAAGTCTTGTAGACCATGAAAATCACTTTGTCTTGTTCTTTTCCCTTTCTTCCCTTCCTTTCTCTCTCTAGATTTCAAGGTTGGCTATGGTGGAAAAGGGGGTTGGCGTGACTGACTGTTTTGGGTAGGAAGAAAGAAGAAATGAGGAGAAGAAGAAAAGGAAGAAATAAGAAGAAATAAGTCTTCATGTGAGATCCACCAAATTTGACCATTTCTTTGCTACTTAGACTTAATTAACATTAATTCTCTTCTTTTACTTATGAAAATTGGGCAATCCAATTAAAATGTCCAAATTTCATATGTTAATTAGAAAAAAAATCTCATTAATCCCCAAATTTTGGGAAATTGCAATGACCCCAAAACTTATCAAATTTTGCAATTTAGTTATTTACCGTAAATCAATTTCTTTAAGCTTTATAAACACTTAATTAGACATATATTAACATAATTTTATTATTACTTGATTAATTTTGGTAAATATTTGAATTTAAAATCCGATCGGTTAAACACGTCAACTTCACGACACGTGCTATTCGGGGCCTAAATTAGTGGATATGACATTTTATCTATAAAAATTTAAAATTTTTTACAATATTATCTTAAAGTTATATTATCAAAAATGCTAATATGAGGATAAACTATAAATGCTTGTTTTAATATATTTATATATTGTATGCTTGATTTACTATTTAAACTTATAATTTTGACACAACAAAAGAGTTATATACAAATGTGTGTATATATATATATATATATATATATATATATATATATATATATATATATATATATATATATATATATATATATATATATTGTACATCTATAGGTCCGTATAGGCACATTATTAGTCATTTGGAGACACTATTTTACCTAACTGATGTATAACAGTCTAAGAGGTGTTATAAAAATAATACACTTTCGTTTTAGATCTGAGTCCATAACGTATAACAAACACATGTCAATAATATAATTTGCACATATTTAAGTCAAATATTACTCAAAAATAAATGCAAAAAAAAATTATATTCGCATTTTATCTTGAAATTAATCTAAATTCATAAAAAAAATTATTATGGAAAACTCTAAATGATGAACTTTTGGAAATTTTAAATGATAAACCTATAAATTTTAAATGATGAATGATAAATTTGTAAGTTCTAAATGGTGAATATGTAAGTTTTAAACGATAAACCAGTAGCTTCTAAATAATAAATCTGTAAGTTCTAAATGTTGAATCTATAACTTTTAAATAATGAACTTGTAACTTCTATATTATAAATGATGAACTTATAACTTATAAATGATAAACTTGTAACTTTTAAATGATGAGCCTGTAACTTATAAATGATGAAACTTATAACTTCTAAATGATGAACTTGTAACTTATACATGATAAATCTGTAACTTTTAAATGATAAATCCGTAACTATTGTAAGTTCTAAATGATGAACATGTAACTTCTACTTATGAATTTGTGTGTTTCTAACAAATCAATCGACTTCATTTTCTGATAGCTTGATTTTCTTTTTATATAATTTATTTTTAGTTTAAATATTTTCATTTTCAATCATTTTTATATACAAATATATCAAAACTAATGGTTTTTCATTCCAAATAATAATAACAATAACTAAAACATTCAAAAATACAAAAAATAAAACCAAATATACAAATTAAAAAGTTTTCTCTCTAAAACAAATATATAATTTTTTTTTCTTTTTTTTTCTCTCATTGAAAAAGAATAAAAATGCGATGAAAAAAAACTATGTGTTGGACTGTGAAAATATGTCGTATTTAAATGCATCACACGTGTAAATAATTTAACTAAGAAAGCAAACATGTTGTTTTGGATCCTCGTTTATAATGCATGGCCAATACAGATCCCAATATAATTTGTGTATATTTAAGTGAAATATTGCTTGAAAAGTAATAGCAAAAAAAATTATCATCGTAATTTATCTTGAAATTAATCCAAATTCATTAAAAAAAAGTTACTATAGTACCTCTGATTCGATCTGTTTAAGTGAAATATTGCTTGAAAAGTAATAGCAAAAAAAAAATATCATCGTATTTTATCTTGAAATTAATCCAAATTCATGAAAAAAAGTTACTATAGTCCCTCTGATTTGATCCGTTTACCGCATTTGACTAAGTCATTTTTATTATTATAATTAATTTGTGCATGTTTAAGTGAAATATTGTTTCATTAGAAATAGCAAAAAAAATTAACATCGTAATTTATCTCGACATGAATCCAAATTAATTAAAAAAAGTTACTATAGTCCATCTAATTCGATCTGTTTACCGCATTTGACTAAGTCGATTTTATTATTATAATTTTTTTTTTTTACTTTTTTCCACCATCATTATTCATTACATAAGCTTCTTAACTAAGCTTTGCTAAATCCAAAAAATTTCATATACTCTCATTCATGAAATTGTGCACGATTTCAACTACAATCATAATCTTTTCCATTTTTTGTTTTGTTTTGCTTTGTTTTTTAATCCATATGGTTAAAATTTTCTATTCTAATGCAAAAAATAAAAAATAAAAAAGTTATCTCTTGAGTATATACATATTCTAATTTTCTGTTTTATTCCATGAGATGTTATGTATAATTTTCAATTTCAATTTTGGAATCCATAATTTGAATTCTAAATAGTTATGAAAGAATTGTTTTGCAAAATCATTCCTTATTTTGCTACTTTATTACTTATTTTCTTTAAAAATTCAAAATTTCCACATTTTCCAACTTTTTTTCTTAATTTTCTTTAGTGAGCAGATTTTACATTTCTTCGACCATTGATTTAGAATTTGGAATAAAAGTCCACATGCATCCCTATCTCATATTGAACAATAATTTGTATGAAAAAAAAACTAAAATTTTAATGTAATAAAAATCCTAGAATTCAAATTCAGATATATATTTTTTTAGAAAAAAAAAATCAGAATATTTGCCTGATTGGATGTAGTGGAGGCAATGTTAATTAAATCCAATTGGACGTTTCGAAAGAGTAAAGTAGAACTATAGAAGGCATTTTAGTTGAAGTTTGTTTTATCTTTTAATTAAATCCAATTGCACGGCCACGTCTGAGTTAATTTTATTTTTACAAAAATTTAATTGATTAATTGAATAATTAATAATTTTGTAACTGATTTGCATATATTTAATCTCGTAACTAATAAATTAAACTAAAAATTACAAAACATGAAATTAAGTTTCTTAATGAGGGGAAGGCTAAAGGAAAGAATAAACTGAGATGGTAATAATTCATGGGACTCCAAACGGAAAAATTTAGAATTGGAGTTTCCAAATCCAAGAAAATGCAATCAGAAACTCCATCAAATCTTTGCCATAATAATAAATATTTCTATTCTTATTTTCATGTATAAATACATGCCCAACAATTAAGTGAAGCATAGTACTCCAAGAAGAAAAAAAAATGGAAGTTTCAAGCTCTGTAAGTGGCATAATATTTTTGATCCTTTTGTTTACAGTTCCTTTGGCAAGTTGTGATGAATTAAGCATAGACAGCTTTCTCCAATGCCTTTCTAATCATACTAATCCCTCTAGTCCAATTGCTGACAACATTTACACACCAAAGAATTCTTCATTCCAAGCTACATTAGAAGCTTATGCTAAAAACTTGAGATTTCTGACCTTCACAACTCTGAAACCCCTTGCAATCGTAGCTCCCAAAGATGAATCCCATGTCCAAGCAACTGTTATCTGTGCCAAATCTAATGGTCTGCAGATCAGAATTCGAAGCGGCGGCCACGACTATGAGGGTCTTTCCTATATATCTCAAGTTCCATTCTTGATCCTTGACATGTTTAATTTTCGATCTATCAAGGTCGATTCTTCTCTTCGAAAAGCAACAGTTCAAGCAGGAGCAATTGTAGGTGAACTTTATTATCAAATTGGCCAGTCAGGCAAGGACCTTGCATTTCCTGCTGGTACTTGTCCTACAGTCGGAATTGGAGGTCACTTTAGTGGTGGAGGATATGGAAACTTGGTCAGAAAATTTGGCCTATCAGCGGATAATATTATTGATGCTAAAATTGTTAATGCTAATGGTGAAATCCTTGACAGAAAATCCATGGGTGAGGATCTGTTTTGGTCAATCAGAGGCGGAGGTGGAGCAAGCTTTGGAGTGGTACTCGAATGGACCATTGGGTTGGTTCAGGTTCCTGAAATTGTCACTGTTTTTAAGATCATCAAAAGCCTGAAGCAAGGTGGAACCGATATCGTTTATCGGTGGCAACAAATTGCTTCAGATGTAGATAACGATCTTTTCATAAGGGTGATCCCAAATGTTGTGAATGGTAGTAATGTTGGTGAGCAAACTATTGAATTCCATTTCTACGGCATGTTTTTGGGACAAGCTGACAAGCTTTTGCCATTGATGAATGAAAGTTTTCCTGAATTGGGTTTACAGAGACAGGATTGCAAGGAAATGAGCTGGATTGAATCCACACTTTTTTTTGCAGGCTTCCCTAATGGGACATCTATTGATGCTTTGCTTGAAAGATCTTCACAAAAAATATACTTTTTCAAAATGAAGTCTGATTATGTAAAAAATGTGATTCCTAAAAGTTTTTTAGAAGAAATATGGAAGTTAATGATTAAATTGGAGCTGAAGGAGGTGCAATTTAGCCCTTATGGAGGAATAATGAATGAGATTTCAGAGACAAGTATACCATTACCGCAAAGAGCTGGATACAGATTCAAGATACACTATACTAGTGCTTGGGAAGATGGCATTGAGACAGAAAAACAAGTAAATTTTTCAAGGCAAATGTATGAAGCAATGACTCCATATGTGACCAGCAATCCAAGAGAAGCATATCTTAGCTTCAGAGATGTAGACATAGGCAGCAACCCTAGCAATTTCACTGACTTTAACCAAGGTCAAGTTTATGGCCACAAGTATTTCAAGGACAACTTCGAAAGGCTGACAAAGGTTAAAGCTACAGTTGATCCTGATAATTTCTTCAAGCATGAACAAAGTATTCCACCTCTTCTTTCCTCATAATTGTAATTCAACTAAATTACTTCAAAAATAAGGTTAATTTCTTGAATAAAATAACTTGGTGACACCTTTATCAAATGGATTTAATTATGATTCAATTTCTACTACTATCCAATTTGAATACTTCTACATATAGATTTCAATAGAAAACTGAAAAGTAACGACAATAATTGATTGAGTTCAGTAGTTCTTCATAGAAATTTATTGACTATAGAGATATAGTAATATGGAAAAAACAAAATTGTTTCAAGCACTTATATTAAAAATTAATATTTTATGAAAAACTAAAATTTTTAACCTTTTATTTTAAAAAACTAGTAGTTTTTTATATTTAATATATGAAATAATAATTTTATTAATTAAAAAAATATATTTTTCTGTTTTATTATTTATTATTTATATTATAAATTATATGTATTATGAATAAATAAAAAATTAGTTTATAAATTACATTAATTTATTGATAATTATTGAATAAATTATAATTAATTTTTAGTTTCTGAGTTATAAAGTAAATTAAAATTAATTATGAATGATTGATTATAATAAGTGACGGTTAGACATATGATTATCACTGCTGACTCGTAATAGCTGGTCGTGATCCCAATTACACAATTATACATCTGGAATTTTCCAAATAGCAATGTTTTATTAAAATATTAACATGTCAATTCTTACTTTATTATTTATAGTTCAATAAAAAAATATTTAAAAAAAATTCATTCTTTTCCTACCCATATCATTAATTTCTTTTGATAATATTTTTTATTCTCAAACTTTGTTAATCGTCCTCTATAGTATTCTTTAAATGCTTTGATTCACTTAATATATATACTATAATATTTTTTTTTACATTTATATTTTCAACAAAAATACTTTTGTCTTTATTTAATCAAACATATACTATAATATATTGTCTATATACAAATGAACTTTTCTCAAATTTCAAAGTTTACATATTTCAATTTAGAACTTTATTTTAAGCTACATTAGGATAATGAAACGGAGTAGATATATTGCATCCGCTTCTAATTCTACACACAACATTTATGATGCGTCAAATGCCTCTTTAGAAGAAAATAGAAATGATATAACTTATCTCAACATTCAGTCTTCCAATGGTACTTGCTAACTACCTTACAATTGTTATTTTTAATTTTTCTATAAAAAGTTTGATTTTTGTTTAAAAAAATAATTAATTTCAATTGCATACCTTCATTAGATATTTTGCAATCTTATGGAAGAATTCACACTGTTAACCCTTGTTTGTCTATGTCATCAGAAGATGGTATTGATATACAATTAAAATTTGAAAGACAACCACAAAACCAAAGTACATATTTCCAACACTTTATCTATAAATAACTTTACTCTTTTTATTCTACTATTTTTTTTATCCATTTTAACATTCATCTTGCAACCATTCTTTTTTTTATATATATATAGAAAAATATTTATCCAAATCTGGTTTAGGTATTCCCAATAATAAGTGCCCATATTGTGGCGTGCTATATTGGCTTGATGAATTATCAAACAAACTTTCTAGATGGGATAAATTATTTCATCTTTATTTATAGATTATTTGACCGCTAATAGTTCAACTAGTACAAAAATATTTGTCAAACTTGCGATACCAAAAGTTGTTACTTTAAGACAAATGTATGATTAAATTTGATATAATATATCACTTTTTCGATTTCAAATTGTTTATAATGTCAAGCTTTCGGACCCAATTGAACAAATTATTCGACTTCAAGTGGAAAAGCAACATGTTCAAGACATTGATTTACAAAGGAATGTAAATAGGAAAACTATTTCTGAATTAATGTCTCTTGTTGTTCACACTGATAAGAAAACTACTTCATCTAATGCAATCATAATACAAAATATTAATCTAAATTTAGATATTGAAAATCGACCTTTATCTATTACTTATATATATATATATATATATATATATATTATGTGCAGGACATAAAGTTCACTCGCCAAATTATTATTTATTGTACTAATCCATCTGTGGGAAGTATGTTCCCAATGTAAAAGCAACCTTCAAAGTTATAGCGAACAAATATAGTGTAATAACTGTGATGTCCTTAAAAAGCTGCATGTATATTCGTATATTACAATTTTCCTTTCTATATTGATCATTCCCCAATGCAAAAGTAGCATTCAAAGTTATAGTGAATAAATATAGTGTAATAAATGTGACGTTCTTGAAGAGCTGCCTGCATATTGGTATATTACATTTTTCCTTTCTATATCGACCATTCATATCTTATTATCAATTTTGTAAATATTATTTATCTTTTTTGTCATGTAAAAGTTCAATACCGTCGTTGAAGATTCGACTGGAACTATAACATTTATTATATTTGGTCGATAGGCGGTAGAATTAGTTGGTTTACCTGTCAGCAATTTGATTTACAGTTCAAAATATAAATACACTCTTCCACCACTAATTACAAAAATTTATGGAACGAAACGTATTTTTCAAATTGTTATTAGCAACTGTGCTGATGATCATTATAATTTGACTTTCAAAGTTATCCATAACTTCAAGGATCAAGATTCATTGACCTTCAAATGTAAACCAACGGAAAGAATATCTTCTTCAACTCCTGTGTTGCTAAAAAATCTTTTCATAGTAGAGCCAACTAACGATGATGAATTAGAACAAGTAATGGAAGAATCACCTGCTAAACGAACATGTATCACGTAAATAAATTTATATTGTATTCCATGTCATGTACTCTACCTCATATATAACAATAAATACACCCAAAAATAATAAAAAATGTATTTTTTTTATATTTCAGGTTAGAACAATCTTCAGCAAGAAAAGAAAAGATGGAATAATTGTATATCTACAATCTCAAAGACTTAAATAATATAAATTATATGTATTGTAAATATTAATTAAATAATTTATATGCTAATAGATATATTTTTAAATTACGACATTCCATGTTAGCTAATACCTAATGACCCTTCATATTTCTTACTATCTTACTATCTTATTGTACTTTATCACCAAATATTGTCATCAATTATAAATTATGTAAAACTATTTTTAATGGTGTGTATAATTTCTTTTAATAACATATAATTTTACTTTATGATAATCTCTCTTTTATCTATAAAAATTAAAAAAAATTTACAATATTATCTTAAAGTTATATTATGAAAAACTCTACTACGAGGATAAACCACAAATTATAATTTTGATATATTTATATGTTGTATGCTACTTTATCATTAAATATTGTGATCAATTATAAATTATGTAAAACTATTTTTAATGGTGTGTATAATTTCTTTTAATAACATATAATTCTACTTTATGATAATGTATCTTTTATGTCACACCTCCTCACCCTAGCTTGAAATGTCTGGATAAGTGAGTATTACACCGACTTCTTTAAATAATTATTTTAAAAAATGCTAAAAAGCCATAAATTTTTTTTACTCAAAGTTCAAAGATATAAAATAGATAATGTATATTTTATTTAAATAAAATAATATTTACAAAACTTCAGGTTAATTACAAAACCATAGAAGATAATTTATACATATAAAATAAAAAAAATATAATACAAAATACAAAAGTGTTGTGACCCACAATTTTCTCTGTCGACTGTCTTACTGGATTATATCACAACTAGTTATATCTACAAGTTTCAACTACCTTTCTAAATTTGTGTAGAAGGAAACTTTCACGCTAAACTTTAAGGTTAGTAGTGCATAAAGATAAATGCAATATATTATATCATGTTGTTCATATCATATAAATATTCATGCAATATGTTTTATCATGCTTTTTTTAGTGAATATTTTTCCTACAATTTATTATCTCGTTGTTCACTAGCATATATATATATATATATATATATATATATATATATATCAATTCAAATATTTTTCTTATATTCATTTTTCTTTATTATGAACTCTTTTAATTTCATTAGCTCATTTATACTCATAACACCTATAAACCACTAACAAGGATAACAAGGTTGTCATCCAGGTATTTATGAATGTCATCCAGGTATTTATGGTATGCGCATATAAGTGTCATCACCGACACACACACACACACACACACACACACACACACACACACACACATATATATATATATATATATATATATATAGGTGTTATCATCGTCATTAATAATAATGTAATTACTGACTTTAATTATAGTGTCATCATTGACTTCATTAATCATGTCATCATAGACATTAATAACCCCCCTGATTGGCATGACAAACTATCCAAAATTCTAGTTTTAAGCTAGGTATTCTAGGGCTTAATTAATATCATTAAAATTCATAACTATAGGAAAATAAAAGTATATATTCACTTTTTTTTCATCTCAATCACAAAATACTCAACTATAATTTTGTTTGCACATCATTTTTATGAGTCTAATAACTCATTTGATTTCTCATATATCTCATTTGGGTAAAATTTACATTATAACAATTAACCTAATATAATTTAAATATTTAAATTTTATTTTTTCCAATCTGCCTTGTTTTAGGCAGAATTCAAATTCTATTTTAACCTCAATTTTAGTCCTATTACAGTCTAAATTAAATTACAGAGTATTCTTATGAATTTTAGACTAAATCTCAGCTTTAATATGCAACTTGAATCACTAAATTTGGAGTTCTGTAGAAAGAGATATGGTTAATTGAATATTGACTGTTCACTAACAATTTTGCCCAGAATTTTTTGGACATATTCTAAGTCAGAAATATATGTATTTTTATGGATAAATATAGATATATTTAGATTTTATGGTCTAAATAAAAGTTAAAGGCCTATGTCTTATCTTTCAAATCCAATCAAGAACACATTAATCTGAATTATATAGCTCAAGTTATAGCAATATATATGCTTACTGCTCCATAAATTCTAGCATTACACACACAATCACCTAATTTAATTTTTACCAAATATACTCTTAAGTCTAGCAAACATGCATACTCAGAATTTTATCACAAAATAATATTAATTTATATGTCAAATTCTCAAATCATACAACTTAAAAATAAAACATAGGCTATTGTCTTAATTTATGTATAAACCTCTTATTAATCTCCTTCACTTTCTCTAGATAGCTTTCTCTTTTCCTTTGTTTCCTTGAGCTCCTAAAACACACAAAATCATCATCAAAATCTTACCTTATTAAAACTCTCATGAAACCCTAAACTCTCTCTCTACATAATCAAGCTCTAAATGAGCTCAAAACCATGATTTTCTTAAGAAAATATGAAAAAGAAGAAGAAAAACTTCTTACTTTTACACTTTTCTTCTCTTGATTACAACCTTGAAGATTTTCTCTCTCCACTAAACTTGTTTGTTCTTCCTCCTTGCTTTTCCAAGCTTTCTTATGTCATGTAGATCATGAAAATCACTTTGTCTTGTTCTTTTCCCTCTTTTCCCTTCCTTTCTCTCTCTAGATTTCAAGGTTGGCTATGGTGGAAAAAGGGGTTGGTGTGACTGGCTGTTTTGGGCAGGAAGAAAGAAGAAATGAAGAGATGAACAAAAGGAAGAAAGAAGAAGAAATAAGTCTTCATGTGGGACCCACCAAATTTAACCATTTCTTTACTACTTAGGCTTAATTAACAATAATTCTCTTCTTTTCCTTATGAAAATCGGCCAACCCAATTAAAATGTCCAAATTTCATATGTTAATTAGAAAAGAAATCTCATTAATCCCCCAAATTTTGATAAATTGCAATTTGATCCCAAAATTTATCAAAATTTTCAATTTTGTCCTTTACTGTAAATTAACTTTTTTAAGTTTTATAAACACTTAATTAAGCATATATCAACATAATTTAATCATTACTCGATTAATTTTGGTAAAAATCCAAATTTAAACTCCAATCGATCAAACGCATCAACTTCGGGACGTGTACGACTCAGGGCCTAAATTAGCAGATATGACATTCTCTCCCCCTTAAAAATAAATTTTGTCCTCAAAATTTACCTGGTCATTATTGGTTGAACAACTGGGGATCCTGCTTCTTTATCACTTCTTCACTTTTCCACGTGGCTTCTTCAACTGTATGGTTCCACCATAACACTGTAACTAGAGGAACTCTTTTATTCCGAATAACTTTCTCTTCACGTGCTAAAATAGTCATTGGTTCCTCTTCATAAGACATGTTTGTTTGCACTTCTATCTCTTTAGTTGGTGTAATATGAGTCGGGTCTGAACGATATCTCCTTAGCATCGAAACATATAAAATATTGTGAATTCTATCCAACTCTGGCGGAATGGCTAATTTGTATGACACTGGTCCGATTCTTTCCAGAATCTCATAAGGACCAATAAACCTTGGACTCAACTTACCATTTTTGTCAAATCTTAATACCTTCTTCCTAGATGAAACTTTAAAAAAAACTTTATCGCCTACAACATATTCTATATCTCGCCTCTTTAGGTCAACGTATGACTTTTGTCGATATTGTGCCACTTTCAATCTTTCTTTGATCACTTTAACTTTCTCTTCAATCTATTGAACTATCTCTAGTCCAATCAACTTCTTCTTGTTCAACTCGGTCCAACAAACAGAGGTCCTGCACTTTCTTCCGTACAAAGCCTCATAAGGAGTCATGCCAATGCTTGTCTGATGACTATTATTGTAGGCAAAGTCCATAAGAGATAAATATTAATCCCAACTTCTCTCAAAATCGAGCACACAGCTTCTCATCATATCTTTAATAATAAAATAACTTGCATTGATTGTCCATCCATTTTGCAGATGAAAGGCCGTACTGAAACTAAGTCAAGTTCCTAAAGCTTGCTATAAGCTCTTCTAGAACTGCAATATAAATCTGGGATTTATGTCAGATATAATAGATACAGGCACTCTGTGAAGTCTCACTATCCCATTCATATAAATCTCGGCTAGCTTGTTCAAAGGATAGTTCATCCGAACTGGTAGAAAATGTGTTGACCTTGTTAGTCAATCCACTATTACCCACACTGCAGCATACTTCCTCTGAGTTATCGGTAAACCAGACACAAAATTCATCATAACTCTTTCCCATTTCCATTCTGGTATAGAAATCGGTTGTAGTAATCCTGTGGGTAATTGATGTTCAGCTTTCATTTGTTGACAGGTTAGACACTTAGCAACATACTTGGTGATATCCTTCTTCATCCCTGACCACCAGTACTGTGCTTTCAAATCTTGGTACATTTTGTTTCCACCCGGATGCATAGTATAAACTGTTTCATGAGCTTCCTTTACAATCTTTGACTTTAACTCTTCTATACTCGGTACACAAATCTGGTTCTTGAAATACACGGTACGATCATCTGTTAAAAAAATTCTATTTTTTCTCCATTTTTCATAGCTTTGACTATCTTTACTAGCTTTTCATCTTGCCTCAGAACCGTTTTAATCCTCTGCATTAAAGTAGGCTCCATTTGCAACTCAACTAACATTTTTCTACTTAAGGAATCAACCACCACATTTGCTTTTCTTAGCTGGTAGTCAATCACACAATCATAATCTTTAATCAACTCCAACCATCTTCGTTGCCTCAGGTTCAACTCTTTTTGTGAATACAGATACTTAAGACTCTTATGGTCCATATAAATGTAGCATTTTTCTCCATACAGATAATGTCTCTAGATCTTAAAAGCAAAAACTATCGCTGCAAACTCTAAATCATGAATTTGATATTTAAGCTCGTGAGGCTTGAGCTGTCTGGAGGTATATGCAATCACTTTTCCCTATTGCATAAGAACACAACCTAGTCCATTGTGACTTGCATCACTATATACAACATAATTTTTTCCTGGAATAGATTGAGTTAAGACTGGTGCTTCAGTTAACATTGCCTTAAATCTATCAAAACTAGCCTGACACTTGTCCGTCCATTTGAACCGAATGTCTTTCCGCAATAATCAAGTCAAATGAGTCACTATGGATGAAAATCCCTTCACGAACCTCCCATAATATTCAGCTAATCCAAGAAAACTCCTCATTTCAATCATATTATGAGGTGGTTTCCAATTAAGAATAGCTTCAATCTTACCAGGATCAACTCAAATACCCTCTCCTGATACCATATGACCTATAAAACTAACTGATTCCAACCAAAATTCACACTTAGATAGTTTTACATACAAATTGTTTCTCCTTCTAGGTCTGCAATACTATTCTGAGATGCTCATCATGCTCTTCTTTGTTTCTAGAGTATACCAGAATATGATCAATGAACACCACTACAAACTGATCAAGATATGGCTTGAGCACTCGGTTCATCAGGTCCATAAACACTGATGGTGGATTCGTCAAACCAAATGACATCACCAGGAACTCATAATGACCATAATGAGTCTTAAACGCAGTCTTCGGTACATCTGACTCCTTGATCTTCAGTTGATGATACCATGATCGAAAATATACTTGCACCTTTTAGTTGATTAGAAAGGTCATCAATCCTAGGTAATGGATACTTATTCTTAATAGTCACCCTGTTAAGTTGCCTATAATCGATGCACAACCGTAAGGTGCCATCTTTCTTTTTTACAAACAACACCGGAGAACCCCCATGGTGATGCACTGGGTGGTATAAATCCCTTATCTAACAATTCTTGCAATTGCACTTTCAACTCTTTTAACTCCTTCAACTCCATAAGGTCATCTGGTATGGTGTAATAGATATAAAAGCGGTGTCAGGTATTAACTAGATAGCAAACTCTATCTCTCGGTTAGGTGGTAGCGCTGGCAACTTCTCAGGAAATACATCTAGAAATTCACTAACTGTTGGGATGTCGGCTAACTTCGGACTATTCTTTCTTGTATCAATCACATACACTAGGTAAGCCTCACATTCCCTATTGATGAGTTTTTGAGCTTTGAGCACCGATATCACATTATCTAGATATTTTCTATTCTCACCCATCACCACTATTTGTTCCTTTAAATCTGGAACTCTAATCCTTATCAGCCTTCTTCCACAATCTACTATTACTCCATGACGAGCTAGCCAATCCATTCCTAAGATCACATCGAACTCACGGAATGGTAGCTCTATCAGATCATCTGAAAATTTCCTATCTTGAATTTTGACTGAGCAACCTTGAAAAACTTTACTAACCCGCACATTGTGCCCTAGCGGGTTAGTCACAAGAATCTCATATTTTAAAGTCTCTGGTTTTAAACCCTCTCGACCCGGTGGTGGTGTGCATATGTATGAATGCGTCGACCCCCAATCTATTAATGCATGTATATAAGAGCTAAAGAGAAGGAATTTACCCATTATGACGTCAGGTGCATCCTGCTCCTCTCGGCCTCGCTTGGCATAAGCTCTTGCTGGAGCACCTCTACTGCCTTCCGGCCTCTCCACTATGTCTGACCTAAACTAGCTTGGCCTACTCGGCCTCCTCTACCTTACCCTCGACCTCGACCTCTGCCTTGTCCCATAGTTTGTATCGGTACTGACTCAACACTCCCTGAACCTCTGCCAAACTATAACAATGAACAATCTCTTCCCAGATGGTCCTTGAAGCCGCATCTCAAGCACACTCCTTTCATCCACCAACACTCTCCTAGGTGAGGACGTCCACAATGCTGACACACTGGTAGATGGGTAGATATGCGGGATGTCTGTGTCGGTGCACTGGCTGTTGATGAAATAGATCTTGCGAGCTGTCCCCATCTATAAGAAGAATGACTGCTAGAACCCCCAGCCTAAAATTGACCACTAAAAGATCTGGCTCTCTTGCCACTTAACTATCCCCCACTTGGTTGTGGTGAGGGTCTACTAACCCCACTAACCTGCACTGGCTACTGTGTCGCTAAGACTCTTTCAACTGTTATAACAGATGCTAGTAAACTGGGGAAGCTCACCAGACGTAGAGCTGAGACCTGTAGCTTGATCGGATCCCTGAAACCATCTTCAAAACATCGACATTTATTAACTTATTTGGATACATAAATGTGTGAATTCTCTCTCATATTCTGTTACTAAAATGTTTCCTTGTTTCAGCATCAGAAACTCTCTCTTCTTGTCATATGCATAAATAGGAGGAATATACTGCTCCTTAAACTTCTTTAGAAAGAACTCCCATGTCATAGGGTCGGGTGCTTCCGAGCTTTGTGACTAACCGCCACCAATCATAAGTATGCTCCTGTAGCAAAGATACTGCATATTCATATTTCTGCTCATCTATGCAGTGTAGTTGATCAAAAACCCTCTCAGCTCGCTCTAAGCAGAACTCTGCCATGAAAGGATCATCCTCTCTCTTCCCATAAAAATCAAGTGCCCCTAACTTTCTTAGTGTCTCAAATTGTAGCACTGATGGAACTGGTTGTGTTGCCCTCTGTAACAGATCTGCCATATTCATCATCAACTTTGTATGTGATGTATTAGTACCTGACTACCCACGTGATGAGCTAGCATCGGATCTTGATGCAACAACTTGGCGATAACTTGGTCGCGATGAAGCCCCTGTCTTTATAGGCTCATTACTTTTAGCCTATTCAACCACTATCTGCCGTGATTCAGAAGGCATAACCTACCTATATCATAAGACAATGACCCTAATCAGTAAGCAGCAACTTATATATATCCAAATGTGGGTACTCACATGTGATAAATATTTTTGAAAAGTGTTTTTAAGATCCCAAAATTGCACAAATCGGGCTCTGATACTAAAGACTGTACACCTCTCACCCCAGCCTGAAATGTCTGGATAAACGAATGCTATATCGACTTTTTTAAATCATTATTTTAATAAATGCTTAAAAGTCATATATAATTTTTTACTCAAAGCTCAAAGATATAAAAGAGAGAATGTATATTTTATTTAAATAAAATAATATTTACAATAATTCAGGTTAATTACAAAACCATAAAAGATAATTTATACATCCAAAATAAAGAAATATAATAAAAGATAATTTATACATCCAAAATAAAGAAATATAATACAAAAGCGTTGTGACCCACAATTTTCTCTGTCGACTGTCTTACTGGATTAGGCTACAGCTACCTCTATATACAAGTTTCAGCTACTATTCTAAATCTGCGCAGAAGGAAACTCTCACACTAAACTCTAAGCTTAGTGGTGCATAAAGATAAAGACTATACTATATCATGTTATTCATAACATATAAATATTCATGCAATATGTTTTATCATGCTTTTTTTAGTGAATATTTTTCATACAATTTATTATCTCATTGTTCACTAGCATATATATATATATATATATATATATATATATATCAATTCAAATATTTTTCTTATATTTATTTTTCTTTATCATGAACTCTTTTAATTTCATTAACTTATCTATGCCCATAACACCTAAAAACCACTAACAAGGATAACAAGGTTGTCATCCAGGCAATTATGAGTGTTACCCGAGCATTTATGGTATACGCATATAAGTGTTATCACCGACATTAATAATAATATTATTACTAGCTTTAATTATAGTGTCATCACTGGCTTCATTAATCGTGTCATCATAGACATTAATAATTCCTCTGATTGGCATGCCAAACTATTCAAAATTCTAGTTCTAAGTTAGGTGTTATAGAGTTTAATTAATATCATTAAAATTCATAACTATAAGAAAATAAAAGTATATATTCATTTATTTTTTTTATCTCAATCACAAAATACTTATCATTTTTATGAGTCTAATAACTCATTTGATTTCTCATATACCTCATTTGGGTAAAATTTACATTATAACAATTAATCTAATATAATTTAAATTTTATTTTTTATTTTTTCCAATCTGCCCTGTTTCAAGAAGAATTTGAATTTTATTTTCAACCTCAATTTTGGTCCTATTACAATCTGAATTAAATTATAGAGTTTTTTTTATGAATTTTAGACCTGAATCTTAGCTTTAATATGTAACTTGAATCACTAAATTTGGAATTCTATAGAAAAAAATATGGTTAATTGAATATTGACTGTTCAATAATAATTTTGCCAAGAATTTTCTGGATAGATTCTAAGTCGGAAATATATGTATTTTTCTGAATAAATACAGATATATTTAAATTTTATGGTCTGAATAAAAGTTAAAAACCTATGTGTTAGCTTTTAAACTCAACCAAGAACACATTAATCCTAATTATATAGCTCAAGTTATAGCAATATATATGTTTACTGCTCCATAAATTGCAGCATTACACACACATAATCACCTAATTTAATTTTTATCAAATATACTCATAAGTCTAGCAAATATGCATACTCAGAATTTTATCACAAAATAATGTTAATTTACATGTCAAATTCTCAAATCATACAACTTGAAAATAAAACATAGGTTATTGCCTTAATTTATGCACAAACTTCTCATTAATCTTTTTCACTTTCTCTAAGTAACTTTCTCTTTTCCTTTGTTTTCTTGAGCTCCTAAAATACACAAAATCATCATAAAAATCATACTTTATCAAATCATGAAACCCTAAACTATCTTTCTACATAATCAAGCTCTAAATGAGCTCAAAACCATGATTTTCTTAAGAAAATATGAAAAAGAAGAAGAAAAACTTCTTACCTTTACACTTTTCTTCTCTTGATCACAATCTTGGAGATTTTCTCTCTCCACTAAACTTATTTGTTCTTCCTCCTTCTTGCTCTTCCAAGCTTCCTCAAGTCTTGTAGACCATGAAAATCACTTTGTCTTGTTCTTTTCCCTTTCTTCCATTCCTTTCTCTCTCTAGATTTCAAGGTTGGCTATGGTGGAAAAGGGGGCTGGCGTGACTGGCTGTTTTGGGCAGGAAGAAAGAAGAAATGAGGAGAAGAAAAGGAAGAAATAAGAAGAAATAAGTCTTCATGTGAAATCCACCAAATTTGACCATTTCTTTGCTACTTAGGCTTAATTAACATTAATTCTCTTCTTTTACTTATGAAAATTGGGCAATCCAATTAAAATGTCCAAATTTCATATGTTAATTAGAAAAAAAATCTCATTAATCCCCAAATTTTGGGAAATTGCAATGACCCCAAAACTTATCAAATTTTGCAATTTAGTTATTTACCGTAAATCAATTTCTTTAAGCTTTATAAACACTTAATTAGACATATATTAACATAATTTTATTATTACTTGATTAATTTTGGTAAATATTTGAATTTAAAATCTGATCGGTTAAACACGTCAACTTCACGACACGTGCTATTCAGGGTCTAAATTAGCGGATATGACATTTTATCTATAAAAATTTAAAATTTTTTACAATATTATCTTAAAGTTATATTATCAAAAATGCTAATATGAGGAAAAACTATAAATGCTAGTTTTAATATATTTATATATTGTATGCTTGATTTACTATTTAAACTTATAATTTCGTCGCAACAAAAGAGTTATATACAAATGTGTATATATATATATATATATAGGTCCGTATAGGCACATTATTAGTCATTTGGAGACACTATTTTACCTAACTGATGTATAACAGTCTAAGAGGTGTTATAAAAATAATACACTTTCGTTTTAGATCTGAGTCCATAACGTATAACAAACACATGTCAATGATATAATTTGCACATATTTAAGTCAAATATTACTCAAAAAGAAATGCAAAAAAAAATTATATTTGCATTTTATCTTGAAATTAATCTAAATTCATAAAAAAAAAATTATTATGGAAAACTCTAAATGATGAACTTTTGAAAATTTTAAATGATAAACCTATAAATTTTAAATGATGAATGATAAACTTGTAAGTTCTAAATGGTGAATATGTAAGTTTTAAACGATAAACCAGTAGCTTCTAAATAATAAATTTGTAAGTTCTAAATGCTGAATCTATAACTTCTAAATAATAAACTTGTAACTTCTATATTATAAATGATGAACTTATAACTTATAAATGATAAACTTGTAACTTTTAAATGATGAGCCTGTAACTTATAAATGATGAAACTTATAACTTCTAAATAATGAACTTGTAACTTATATATGATAAATCTGTAACTTTTAAATGATAAATCCGTAACTATTGTAAGTTCTAAATGATGAACATGTAACTTTTACTTATGAATTTGTGTGTTTCTAACAAATCAATCGACTTCATTTTCTGATAGCTTGATTTTCTTTTTATATAATTTATTTTTAGTTTAAATATTTTCATTTTCAATCATTTTTATATACAAATATATCAAAACTAATGGTTTGAACTTCATGCATTTTTCTAGGAAAATCTAGACATAATTAGATGTTATGGTCTAAATAAAATTAAAGCCCTTGTCTTTGATTACATTTCCAACAAATAACATACAAAAAAGAGTTCCAGAACGCAAGTTATCATCAAAATAGTCAGGGTTATTTCTCGAATTCTATACCCGAGCCATGAATTGGCATCAATCCATATTTCAACCACATTTATCATTTGCATTCATTTTAATACTAAAATTTTCAGAATTACAACTACATTCATGTCTCAATTATTTCAAACCATTTGGTCTCATTTCCATATAAAATATAAAAAACAACAACTAATTACATCACACATCAAACACACAATCATATTAAACTTTAACACCTAATTACACACATATGAACATCATGTAAACTTTTTATCAATGAAGCGCATACCTAATCAGCCTTGGCTCTTCCTTTAATCCTTCTTTTTCTTCCCTTATTAGCTAGCTTTCTCCTTGCCTTTGTCACCCTCTTGAGGACCTCTCCCTTGTTCACAAGATTGAACATAGAAATTTAAGTTTGTGATAGTTGATGGAAGTTTAATTAAACTTTGAATTAATGATAATTGAAGTTAGTTAATTGTTTTATGGCTTAAAAATTAAATAAAATATGATGTTAATGGATGAATGAGGGGCTTCCATAGTTAAAGAAATTTAGGGAAAATTGAAATTAGCATAGAAGCACATCATCATCATCATCATATATATATATATATATATATATATATATATATATATATAACGAAACAAAGGTGAAAGATTAGAATTTTACCGTTGCTTTAAATGAAGATCTGCTTGTGGAAGAAAAATGAAAAAACTGCTGAAATATTACAGTAATCTGGATAGTAGTGCACCCCCTTTTTATCTTTTAATTATCATCGTAATTTATCTTGAAATTAATCCAAATTCATTAAAAAAAAAGTTACTATAGTACCTCTGATTCGATCTGTTTAAGTGAAATATTGCTTGAAAAGTAATAGCAAAAAAAAAATATCATCGTATTTTATCTTGAAATTAATCCAAATTCATGAAAAAAAGTTACTATAGTCCCTCTGATTTGATCCGTTTACCGCATTTGACTAAGTCATTTTTATTATTATAATTAATTTGTGCATGTTTAAGTGAAATATTGTTTCATTAGAAATAGCAAAAAAAATTAACATCGTAATTTATCTCGACATGAATCCAAATTAATTAAAAAAAGTTACTATAGTCCATCTAATTCGATCTGTTTACCGCATTTGACTAAGTCGTTTTTATTATTATAATTTTTTTTTTTTACTTTTTTCCACCATCATTATTCATTACATAAGCTTCTTAACTAAGCTTTGCTAAATCCAAAAAATTTCATATACTCTCATTCATGAAATTGTGCACGATTTCAACTACAATCATAATCTTTTCCATTTTTTGTTTTGTTTTGCTTTGTTTTTTAATCCATATGGTTAAAATTTTCTATTCTAATGCAAAAAATAAAAAATAAAAAAGTTATCTCTTGAGTATATACATATTCTAATTTTCTGTTTTATTCCATGAGATGTTATGTATAATTTTCAATTTCAATTTTGGAATCCATAATTTGAATTCTAAATAGTTATGAAAGAATTGTTTTGCAAAATCATTCCTTATTTTGCTACTTTATTACTTATTTTCTTTAAAAATTCAAAATTTCCACATTTTCCAACTTTTTTTCTTAATTTTCTTTAGTGAGCAGATTTTACATTTCTTCGACCATTGATTTAGAATTTGGAATAAAAGTCCACATGCATCCCTATCTCATATTGAACAATAATTTGTATGAAAAAAAAACTAAAATTTTAATGTAATAAAAATCCTAGAATTCAAATTCAGATATATATTTTTTTAGAAAAAAAAAATCAGAATATTTGCCTGATTGGATGTAGTGGAGGCAATGTTAATTAAATCCAATTGGACGTTTCGAAAGAGTAAAGTAGAACTATAGAAGGCATTTTAGTTGAAGTTTGTTTTATCTTTTAATTAAATCCAATTGCACGGCCACGTCTGAGTTAATTTTATTTTTACAAAAATTTAATTGATTAATTGAATAATTAATAATTTTGTAACTGATTTGCATATATTTAATCTCGTAACTAATAAATTAAACTAAAAATTACAAAACATGAAATTAAGTTTCTTAATGAGGGGAAGGCTAAAGGAAAGAATAAACTGAGATGGTAATAATTCATGGGACTCCAAACGGAAAAATTTAGAATTGGAGTTTCCAAATCCAAGAAAATGCAATCAGAAACTCCATCAAATCTTTGCCATAATAATAAATATTTCTATTCTTATTTTCATGTATAAATACATGCCCAACAATTAAGTGAAGCATAGTACTCCAAGAAGAAAAAAAAATGGAAGTTTCAAGCTCTGTAAGTGGCATAATATTTTTGATCCTTTTGTTTACAGTTCCTTTGGCAAGTTGTGATGAATTAAGCATAGACAGCTTTCTCCAATGCCTTTCTAATCATACTAATCCCTCTAGTCCAATTGCTGACAACATTTACACACCAAAGAATTCTTCATTCCAAGCTACATTAGAAGCTTATGCTAAAAACTTGAGATTTCTGACCTTCACAACTCTGAAACCCCTTGCAATCGTAGCTCCCAAAGATGAATCCCATGTCCAAGCAACTGTTATCTGTGCCAAATCTAATGGTCTGCAGATCAGAATTCGAAGCGGCGGCCACGACTATGAGGGTCTTTCCTATATATCTCAAGTTCCATTCTTGATCCTTGACATGTTTAATTTTCGATCTATCAAGGTCGATTCTTCTCTTCGAAAAGCAACAGTTCAAGCAGGAGCAATTGTAGGTGAACTTTATTATCAAATTGGCCAGTCAGGCAAGGACCTTGCATTTCCTGCTGGTACTTGTCCTACAGTCGGAATTGGAGGTCACTTTAGTGGTGGAGGATATGGAAACTTGGTCAGAAAATTTGGCCTATCAGCGGATAATATTATTGATGCTAAAATTGTTAATGCTAATGGTGAAATCCTTGACAGAAAATCCATGGGTGAGGATCTGTTTTGGTCAATCAGAGGCGGAGGTGGAGCAAGCTTTGGAGTGGTACTCGAATGGACCATTGGGTTGGTTCAGGTTCCTGAAATTGTCACTGTTTTTAAGATCATCAAAAGCCTGAAGCAAGGTGGAACCGATATCGTTTATCGGTGGCAACAAATTGCTTCAGATGTAGATAACGATCTTTTCATAAGGGTGATCCCAAATGTTGTGAATGGTAGTAATGTTGGTGAGCAAACTATTGAATTCCATTTCTACGGCATGTTTTTGGGACAAGCTGACAAGCTTTTGCCATTGATGAATGAAAGTTTTCCTGAATTGGGTTTACAGAGACAGGATTGCAAGGAAATGAGCTGGATTGAATCCACACTTTTTTTTGCAGGCTTCCCTAATGGGACATCTATTGATGCTTTGCTTGAAAGATCTTCACAAAAAATATACTTTTTCAAAATGAAGTCTGATTATGTAAAAAATGTGATTCCTAAAAGTTTTTTAGAAGAAATATGGAAGTTAATGATTAAATTGGAGCTGAAGGAGGTGCAATTTAGCCCTTATGGAGGAATAATGAATGAGATTTCAGAGACAAGTATACCATTACCGCAAAGAGCTGGATACAGATTCAAGATACACTATACTAGTGCTTGGGAAGATGGCATTGAGACAGAAAAACAAGTAAATTTTTCAAGGCAAATGTATGAAGCAATGACTCCATATGTGACCAGCAATCCAAGAGAAGCATATCTTAGCTTCAGAGATGTAGACATAGGCAGCAACCCTAGCAATTTCACTGACTTTAACCAAGGTCAAGTTTATGGCCACAAGTATTTCAAGGACAACTTCGAAAGGCTGACAAAGGTTAAAGCTACAGTTGATCCTGATAATTTCTTCAAGCATGAACAAAGTATTCCACCTCTCCTTTCCTCATAATTGTAATTCAACTAAATTACTTCATAAATAAGGTTAATTTCTTGAATAAAATAATTTGGTGACACCTTTATCAAATGGATTTAATTTTGATTCAATTTCTACTATTAATCCAATTTGAATACATCTACATGATAGATCTTAATAGAAAACTGAAGAGTAACGATAACAATTGATTGAGTTCAGTAGTTCTTCATAAAAATTTATTGACTCTAAAAATATAGTTATATGGAAAAAAATAAAATTGTTTTAACCACTAATAGAATCAGAAGCACCTCATATTCCAAAGAGAGAATGACAAGTTATTCATATTTCATTTGATAGTTAGATGTAACTTGAAAACTAATCAGTGGTAATTTTAAATATTTTATAGGAAAAAAAATAGTCTGACAAATTAAAAATTAAATTTAATATTTAGTTAGTTCAGTTTTTATCTGTTTAATAAATTAAAAGCTGAATTAAATATTTAATTAATCAAATATAAAACTGCGAGCTTTTAAAATTTATATTAAAAATTAATATTTTATGAAACACTAAAATTTTTAACTTTTTATTTTAAAAAACTACTAGTTTTTTATATTTAATATATGAAATAATAATTTTATTAATTAAAAAAATATATTTTTCTGTTTAATTATTTATTATTTATATTATAAATTATATGTATTATGAATAAATAAAAAATTGGTTTATATATTACATTAATTTATTGATAATTATTGAATAAATTATAATTAATTTTTAGTGGCTGAGTTATAAAATAAATTAAAACTAATTATGAATAATTAATTATAATAAGTAACTGTTAGACATGTGATCGTCATTGCTGACTCATAATTCCTGGCCGTCACCGTTGATCGATGACTGCTGACCACCACGGTGAACCAAATTACTTTTTTTTTTTATCAATGTTTATGGACCAGTTCTTTATAATTGGTGAAATATATTTATAATTTTTTTTATATAAAATCTAGGGCAAAATTCCTTTTGTTTTAACTTTTAAATATACCTGTACGGTAGAAATGAAGGAGAAGCTGACCAGAGAAGAGGAGATAGGAATGGTGCCGGATGTTGAATCATCTTTAGCAGCGGCGGGCCATGGTCCCGGTGAAGATGAAAGTAAGAGAAGGTGGTGGAAAAAGATGTTGGACGTGGAAGAGGCCAAAAACCAAATCTTGTTCTCGTTGCCTTTGATTCTTACTAACGTTTTATATTACTTGATCACTTTGGTCTCTGTGATGTTCGCTGGTCATCTCGGCGAACTTGAGCTTGCAGGCGCCACTCTCGCCAATTCATGGGCCACTGTCACTGGCTTTGCCTTCATGGTCTCTCTCTCTCTCTTTTCCTTTTCACTATTCTGAGCCCAGCACATGTATGATAAAAGGCCTCATTCACTATTACGCACCTTCCTTGATGCTAGTTTCTAACATGATTGTTTAGCATCATTCAAAATACGGGGCTGTTATTTGTAATATTAGAACTGCTTAGCGGATGATAATAATAGGAAATTGTGCTATATATGGAAAATGTAGGATTAGTTTAAGATAATTAGTATTTCCCGTTAGTAGTTAATAAAGTGGAAGGCATAGTTAATAAGGTTTTAATCTTAAAAAAAAAAAAAAAAAATTTGCTTCGTTTGCCTTGTATCAAAAAGAAAAAATATATGGTGGAAGGGTTAGTTTATATAGGAGGCTTTTGTTCTCAACACTTAATTACTCGAAGCATGAAAGTCAAAAACACCCTTGAAAATTTAAATTCACCACTTAGCGTGAGAAAGTTTTAATCTTCGAGACTTTCAACTCTCCATACTTTCGTGAATTGATTGATATATCATTTTATGGGTAGGATCTCTCACGTGAATTTATTGGAATGGTTTACTAGGAATAGTTTTAAAGGCCTTATATTTAATTGGAGACTGAGAACCATTATTGGTATAATTAGAACTTTATAAGCTCTTTTTGATCTTATGGAAATGGAATTATTATTAGTGTTATATGAATATTAATTTGTTACGGTAAGAAGAAGCAGTGGCTGTGGGAAAAGCAGGACCAGAAAGAGGAGAATTTTCCAGTTTAAATTATAAACTACTATAAGGTTGTTTTTATTGAGAAACAAAAGAAGAAACAAGAAAATGTTCGTTATATCAGCAACTTATGAAATTGCTAGCACCTCTTGCACAATGTTTTGTTTTTGTATTGGTTTCTCAATTTTGTCAACAACCTCTGGTTCTTACGTTTTCTCCTTGATGATTCTTGTCACTTCTGTTGTTTTAGATAGGCTTAAGTGGAGCACTTGAAACACTTTGTGGTCAAGGCTTTGGTGCAAAATTATATAGAATGTTGGGAATTTACCTGCAAGCTGCCTGCACCATATCATTCTTCTTCTCTGTTATCATATCTGTAATTTGGTTGTATACGAAGCCTATTCTGGTCTTAATCCATCAAGATCCACAAATTTCTGCCACTGCTGCTCTCTATATGAAGTATCTTATTCCTGGATTATTTGCATATGGAATTCTGCAGAATATTTTAAGGTTTCTTCAGACACAATCTGTAGTCTTGCCCTTAGTTCTATTCTCAGTGATACCATTGTGCATTCATATTGGTATCGCATATGCTTTGGTTCACCATACAGCTCTTGGTTTCAAGGGAGCTCCACTGGCAGCTTCAATTTCATTGTGGTTATCAGTCCTTATGTTGGCCATGTATGTGGTAATTGCAAAGAAATTTAAGCATACATGGGAGGGGTTTTCAGTAGAATCATTCCATTACATTCTTATTGACTTAAAATTATCTCTACCCTCAGCTGCAATGGTATGGTAAGGTCCCCACAGTTCATGATTAGCAATCTAGCACACTAATTAAAGAAACATAATTTCAATTAATTGTTTTTTCTTTATATTGTTTTGGCAGTTTAGAGTATTGGGCTTTTGAAATTTTGGTGTTCTTAGCAGGACTAATGCCAGAGTCAACAATAACTACCTCACTGATTGCTATATGGTACTTTTTTTTTCTTTGCTTATTTCTTTTACTTTCTTCATTTTACACCTTTGCAATATCTATTCATGTCATCTTCTAGTTTTCGTATTGATATTGATTGTCATGTTGATTTGGATGTTCAGTGTGAACACAGAAACTGTAGCCTACATGTTAACCTATGGTCTAAGTGCTGCTGCCAGGTAGCTGATAATTCTTGAATTCATCTTGTTATTTTAGATTATGTATCAGTTTCCAAATTCTTGCTTTGTTATGTGAAATTATTGACTTGTTATGACAGCACAAGGGTGTCTAATGAGTTGGGAGCTGGCAATCCAGAACGAGCAAAGAGAGCCATGGCTGTGACTCTTAAGCTTTCTGTCTTTCTTGCTCTGTTAATTGTCTTGGCTCTAGCACTAGGTCACAATATCTGGGCTAGATTTTTCAGTGGTAGCAGTGTCATAATAAAGGAATTTGCCTACTTGACACCCTTGCTCGCAATCTCTATTACAGTTGACTCCATTCAAGGTGTCTTATCAGGTTTGAATCACTCACTTCAATTCCTCTGTTATGCTCCTCAATTTTGTGTATCTTAACAAATCATGGCTTCGTGAATTTACATAATTAGAGTTGTTGATCAAGTGAGATTCTGATGCTGCAGGAGTGGCCAGAGGATGTGGTTGGCAGCATTTAGCTGTGTATGCTAACTTGGCAACATTTTATATCATTGGCATGCCATTAGCTTGTCTTCTTGGATTCAAGTTGAAGCTATATGTCAAGGTAAAAAGCAGTAATTTATGTTAGAAAAGCAATTCAGTGTTAGAAGTGGTTGGTAAATTTTTTTTGGTATCAATAAAATTTTTATGTTGCTAGTAACGTTTCTGCTTCATTTGTTGTGATGCAGGGTTTGTGGATTGGTTTAATCTGTGGCCTTTCTTGCCAAGCTGCTACACTCTCATTGATTACAATTCGAGGAAGATGGACTCAAACTTACATTTCTATAAGCAAACACGAAGAAAACCCATTTGTCTTTTAACAAAATTTCCATTTTATAGCTTTGGTCAATATTTATAATTTGGGGGAAGAAAAAGGAAATAATCTCAGTGAATTTCCAACTCCTAATGAACTTAGTTCTTTCGCATCCTTTCCTTCCTTTCAGTTCATACATCATCATATCAATTTGCAGAAGTCAATTTTTATGATAATTTAACAGTTTGATGCTGAAATTTCTGAAAGAGGACAATGTCATCACACTGATTTTAGCTGTTTGCACAACATCCTTCATTATAAAAATCCCTACCAAACTGAATTCTAGTTTGTTTTTTTTTTTCTTTGGTAATTTAGTTTTTATTGTTCAGTCTGAAAGACTCAAGTAACTACATCATCTAGGCTTAATTGCAAATCAGAAGCAAGTAAAGGGGTAACGGAAATTTTCAAGTCTTCACCTCTTGAAGTGTAAAACTGAGGGGAAAAAAAACACATTTTAGTACTAAACTTGTATTAACTTATTCAATTAAATCTCTCAACTTAAAATTTGTTTAACTACCTCCCTGAACTATTATTAATTGCCTTCCTCATCTGAACATTCATTCAATTAACCCTCATAATTATCATTAATTAGAAGTAAAGTGTTTTATAAATAAAGATGGTTAGCTCAAATTAGTAGTCAAGAGAGTCGATTGATCAAATTTTATAGTTTAACTAGTCAATTAAATAAAATTTATTGTTAAAAAAATCAACAGAATAAATTTTCAATTGATGAACTTAATTGCACAATTTTGTAAAATTCATAAACCGAAACAAAAAGAGAGAGAATGAGATGCAAATCAATCAAACAATATGAGCAGAAATTAAACAAGATATCACATGCAATATCTCAAATTTATGCAAAATGAAATACGAAATCTTTATTTTACAAATATAGAAATTAAAGATAGAAGCATATCACATGAACTACAATTAGAAACCCCAAAAACAAAAATGCTACATACAGTTATTTGAGGACTAGCAAGGGGAAAATGAATCCAGCCACTTCAAAGTAGTTTTTCATTATTCTTGCATGAGCAATGTTGCTGCCCATTTTTAATTTGTTATCACTCTTTCTTCTCTTCCTTTGTATCCTTAACCTTAGCTTCCTTTGCCTTTGGTTTTCCCTGCTTAGGCTTCATGAAGCAGAAACATGAGCAGCAAGGACACTGAAACAAGAACTTCATTGATTAAGCTCTCTCTCTCTCTCTCTCTCTGTTCTCAAGATGTACCAAAAACCTTATATGTGGAAAAAGTTATAGTTTTTTTATCATTCTTATTTGTTTTTTTCTTTATGGGTTATACAACCTTTTCTTCTTCTTTCTTAGCTAATAATGTTGTTCATTTTCTCTCGAATTTTTAAATAATCCATACGATTCCAAATCAATCACTTTCAATAAAGAAAACGGTTGCCTAACAATGCCAGCTTTGGGATGAGGATTGGTGGGGCTAGGCTTAGCATGATAACCTACGAACTTAATGCTTATAGGCTCTTGTTTTGTGGGTCATGGTTTGCTCACTTTTGTAGAAATATGGAGGCTCCTTTTGATTTCTTTGTCTCACATTAAATAATTCCCAAGCTGGCAACCAATATACCTAACATGAATTTTATATTACCCACTCAAAGATTTTAAAATATTTATTGCAAATCTTGACGTTTCTTTCAATTGGAATATGTATGCCTTCATGATCAGATTATTGGAGCACTATTCATCAAGCATATACCTTAAAATTTGTTACAAGTTTTTCTCTCCTTTTCTTTTTTGTTCGACAACCAACAAGCGTTTCTTTTTTCTTTTTCTTTTTTTTTTTTTTGGGGAAAAGTTAGGCAAAACACATATTTCGGTTCTTGAAATTAAGAAAAAAAAGGGTATTTTCTCTATGATATTAATTATGCAAAAGAAATGACACAAGAGTATACTTAATCTTTCAGCAAAAATGACGATCAATTGATCATCATGAATTGCAAAGCGCTGGTTTTCCTTTATTTTACTTTTCTTTTATTATTGTTTGACTTTTGCTTTAAATTTGCTCCCGCCTTCACAAAGAAAAGATAGAGGAAACATTTGAATTTCTATGTTGTATTCTTCTTCCTTGGTTACATTTGTCAAGCAATTACAAGACTAATTTTGAATATGGTTGTGCAATTACATTGCTCTGGCCAGAGTTCTCTGATCATCATAATATTGCAGTCGCTGTAACCTCCCCTTTCAATTTCAAGGGATGCATAGAAGTGCACCTCATCATTTTAAATTACTGATATTATCATCAATTTGAGTTAAGATTCCATCATATCACATCCAAATATAACAGAATTATCAATTCAGTTTATATGTTACAAGTACAATGGCAGAGTATCATTGAAGCATCAAAAACTAAGAACTGACCATCAAAAGTTCTGCAAAATCTATTTCTTCAGGCACTATCTTCCTCTTTTTTGGTGGACCACACCCACTTCGCTAAAGAACTTGCTCCTCCACACAGAGGGCAAAGGAAGAAAACGACACAGCATGAGATGTCGGAAAGATGCTTATTTATTATACTAGTGCTTCCAGTACAAATACTTCAGTGCATGCATCATTATTCAAAAAGAAAAGCTATAATTTCAAAGCCGAACTGACGGTTTTGCTTTAAGATTGTTAGTTTGAAAAAATCTAAGTTAGAAGAATAGAGAAATTGCAGCAAAAATGGATTTTTCAGAGAATAATTATATTTCATCCATTTTGTTACAAATTTATATAAGAACTGAAATAAACTATAAATATCATGAATCTATAATTGTGTCATGATATGAATATGATTAAAAACAGAAAAGTAATCACCTCCTACAAATTTGGAGCTAGTTGACACAAACAGAAACACATGGACAACAGTCCTAAACATCAAATTACAATACTCCTTGTTTAGGAGCTGCAAATACTAAGTTTTTGTCTTAATTCATCAAATCTGCTAGCTGATAGAGGCTTTGTCACTATATCAGCAACTTGTTTTTCTAACTTGCAATAAACCAGTTCAATATTTCCATTTTTCTACACCTCTCTGAAGAAAAACAATTTAATGTTGAAGTGTTTTGTCTTTCCGTGAAAAACTGGATTTCTGGAAATTGCAATGGCAGCTTTGGTTATCAACATGAATTTGGGTGCTTTCAATCTCCTCTAAGTTGAGGTCTATTAGAATTTCCTTACCCAAATAGCCTACTCACATCAACAGTGGCAACAATGAACTCTGCTTCTGCTGTGGATTGAGTCACAATCTCTTGCTTCTTCGAGCTCTAAGAAAATGCACCTGAACCAAGGATAAAACAGTGACCTGATGTGCTTTTCATATCATCAATTGAACCTCCCTAGTCACTAGCAGAGTACCCTAACAATTTGAACTCCTTGCACTTAATATATTTCACTCCAAAGTTGCAAATCTGCTTCACATATCTTAAAACCCTTTTTGCTGCCTTTAAGTACAATTCACTTGCACAATGCATAAATCTTGACAAAATGCTAACTGCATTTAGAATATCTGGCCTGGTTGCAGTAAGATACATAAGACAACCAATTAAGCTTCTGAAATATGCTGGATCAATTTTTTCTACACCATCATTTTTGCTTAGCTTCTTTTTAAGTTCATAGGAGTATTCATCCCTTTACATTCTTCTAGCTTGAACTTCTTCAAAATCTCTTTGGCATACTTCTTTTGGAAAATGAAAACTTCATTTTCTGTCTGCTTGATTTCCATCCTAAGAAAAAAGGTCATCAACCCCAAATCTGTCATCTCAAACTCCTTTTTCATTTCATCTTTGAATTTTTCAATGGCAGCTACCTTGTTTCCAGTGACCAGTAAGTCATCCACATACAATGAAATGATTAGAACTTCATCTTCATTTTGGTTGACATAAAGGGTAGATTCAAATAGTTTTTTTTTTTAAACTAAGGCCTTGTAAATGTTCATCTATTATGTTATATCGTGCCCTTGGGGCTTGCTTCAGGCCATAGAGGGCTTTTTTTTAACAGAAGCACTTTGTCTTCATCTCATTCCTTCTCATACCTTTCGGGCTGCTCAACAAAGATCTCCTCCTAAAGATAGTCATTCAAGAAGGTTGACTTGATATCAAGTTGATATACCTTCCAGCTGAATTGAGCTACAATGGCAAGCAAGAGCCTAATTATATCAAGTCTAGCTACTGGTGCAAACGTATCAGAATAATCAACACCAGACACTTGAGCAAATCCTTTCACAACAAGCCTAGCCTTATGTTTGTTTATAGAACCATCAACATTTAGCTTGGTTTTATAAACCCATTTTACCCCAATGACCTTTCTGTCTTGAGACCTATTAACTAGCTCCTATGTCTTTTTTTTTAATCATAAACAGCTCCTCCTCCATTGCAACTCTCCAACATCAGCTTTGTTTTGCTTTTACATAGCTGGTAGGTTCACACACAACCACATTGCACCTCTGGCAAATATCAACAAGTGATCTTGTTCCCTGACAGGTCTATCATCAGTTACCTCAACATCCCAATTTTCAAGATTTTGATATGCTGAATTCAAGTATGAAAGCTTTAGATACTGCCCTCTAGACCTTGTAGGAGATTCAGTATCCCAAATTCGTTCCTCTTCTTCTACAAAATGGACATCTCTACTAATAACTACTTTTGCATTTTGTGGCTAATAAACTTTGTAAGCTTTTACAGTTGAACTATAGCCAATGAATATTCCTGAAGATGACTTTTTATCTTACTTGTCCTTATTTATCTGTGGAACATAGGTGAAACATAGGCAACCAAATATTTTAATAAGATTCAAGGTTGGTTTATAGCCATACCATGCCTCAAATGGAGTTTTGCCTTCAACTGCTTTTGTAGGCAGTCTATTCTGCAGAAAAAATGCTATGTTAGTTGCCTCTGCCCATAGCTGCTTTGGGAAGTTTTTTTCATGTAGCATACACCTTGTCATTTCCAAGATATATCGATTTCTTCTCTCACTAACCCCATTTTGCTGAGGGGTATAGGGAGTAGTCAGTTGGTGATGAATACCAGATTCCTCACAAAATTGATTGAAAGTGGCAGATGTGTATTCCCTGACATTGTCAGATCTGATGGTCTAAATTTTGCAACAGCTTTCATTTTCAACTTGTGCTTTGAATCTTTTGAAGATTGGTCTACCTCTGACTTGTGCTTCATGAAGAAGATCCAACACATTCGAGTAAGGTCATCTATAAAGATGACATAGTAGACACTACCATTGAGTGAGGCAGTTCTTTGAGGACCAGCAACATCGGTGTGCACCAATTGGAGTTTCTTGGTTGCTCTCCAAGCAGACTTGGGAAATGGCTTTCTGATGTGCTTTCCAAAATTACAGGTTTTACAATGAGGAGCTTGACCATCAAATTCTGGGAGTCCATTTGCTAATTCCTTAGCTTTCATTTGAAAAATACCCTGTTAATTACAATGTCCCAGCCTTTTGTGTCACAATTCAACAATGTTCTCACCTACTGGAAAAGCAGTTTGCTCCTTTTCTAATGGATTCAAAGCAAAACTTTTTACATTCATCTTAACTTTGAACAAATTACTATCACTCATGTCTTTAATCAGACAAGTATTTTCATTAAACATTACTTTATACCCCTTTTCAACTAGTTTTCCCACACTTAATAGATTTTGATCTAAGTCTGGCACATATAACACATCAGTGATAAACTTAAAACCAAAACAAATAGGGATAACTATTGTACCTTTTCCTTTCATAGCAATGTACTTGTCATTCCCAACTTTAACCTTTGATGAGCTGGTTTCACCCAATTCTCTGAAAAGATCTCTATTATGAGTCATATGATTAGTGCAGCCACTATCTATTAGCCAACAATTAGATGAGTACAAGTTAGAGAAACATGTGGCAACAAACAAATGATCTTTTTCCTTTTCATTTGCTGTTTTTGCCTCTTCCTCATTCTGCTTTCTTTTGTTCTTGCAAATAATTGTTTCATGCCCCATTTGTTGACATTTGGAGCATTTAACATTAGGTATTCTCCAACACTTGAAAGGAGGGTGGCCTTTCTTTTTTTTAGTGCTGACAAGTTGGATATGACTTCTTCTGACTGTCCTTTCTCCCTTTTCCAGTAGCTGGTTTTGCACTAGTATTATTTTCTGCACTGGTATTATTTCCTTCACTGTCTTTCTTTTTGTTCTTAAACCTATTTCTGTTTGTTGCTTGATGTTTGGCTGTTAGGGCTCCTTCTATAAATGCATCTTCTCTCATAGATCTCCTTTGATCTTGAACTTGAAGAGCATTCAACAATTCTGCTAGTAATATTCTTGACAAATCCTTTGTGTTTTCAAGTGCAGTTCTTGTGGCCTCATACCTTTCAGGTACTGTAACTAGAATTTTTTCAACAATTCTAGAGTCCTTGAATTTAGTTCCCAAAAGTCTCACATTGTTGGCAATTCCCAACAGCTTGTCTGAATATTCTTTGATTGATTCAAACTCTTTCATTCTCTGCAGTTCAAACTCTCTTATGAGATTTAACACCTGCATACCTTTTATTCTCTCATCACCTTCATACTCCTTTTTGAGGTAGTCCCAAATCTCTTTTGTTGTCCTTAGAGATATGATTCTTGTGAAAATATTTAGAGTGACAGCTGCAAACAATGTAGTCTTTGCCTTCGATTTCTTTGTTTTCTTCTCCTTATGAGTCTTCAGTTGTGCCATGGTGGGATTTGCTAGAAGCACAGGAATTTCATAGTCCTCTTCCACAGCTTTCCATAAGTCCAAAGCCTCCAAGTATGTCTTCATATGTACTGCCCACATTTGATAATTTGATCCATCAAAAGCTGATGAATTTATGGTAGTGAAATTGACTTCAGTTTCCATGGAGATAGGATAAACACAAGTCCATTAAGAAGATATGCTCTGATACCAATGTTAGTTTGAAAAAATCAAGTTGAAGAAAAACAGAAAAATTGCAGCAAAAATGGATTTTTCAAAGAATAATTATATTTTATCCATTTTGTTACAAATTTATATAAGAACTGAAATAAACTATAAAGATCATGAACCTATAATTGTGTCATGATATGAACATGATCAAAAATAAAAAAAGTAACCACCTCCTACAAATCTGGAGCTAGTTGACACAAACAGAAACACATGGACAACAGTTCTAAATATCACATTCCAATAAAGATAAGTCATATTATAACCCAATACCATATTTTCACCCAAGGCAACCTGCATCTACATACTGCACAAGAAGAGGACAGGGAGCATATTTACTGTCCCCAAAGCTAGCATGAAGGACCTTCATTATTGACCAGCATACATCTAATTCAATAAAATCTGTAAGCTCCAGTGGACCCATTGGATGGTTCGTCCCTAACTTCATTCCTGCATCAATATCCTCCTTTGTTGCCACTCCTGTATAAAGAGTATAAAATGCTTCATTTGTCATTGGCATTAGGATGCTGTTGACTATGAAGCCAGAAAAATCCTGAGCATATGACTGTCTTGACAAACCTGTAGATTTAACAGCCATTGATGTAAAAATAGATGATGGATTACAATTATAACGATCCAGAGATGATATCTAAATTAAAGCAAACCATTTGCTTACTGCAATCTTAAAACAGAAACAAAACAAAAAATTAACTTTTCCACTTGGTCATTTCAAGAAGATCAAATTTTAAATGATGAATATACAGGAATAATAGTAATAATGATCTGAATGAAAATTATAATCTGTGAACGTGTATTTCAGTCATCTCTCCGCCAAGACCTTGGTTGTATAAAATGTCTCATCTGATGTGTTTGCACCACGCACAATCTGAACCAATTTCATTATAGAAGGAGGCTTCATAAAATGCATGCTATTTACCTGCTGAAGATATGTCTTTGACATTATCAGAATCCTGATTTGTCAAAACAACGCATAAACATGACAAAAAGGAAAATACAACCTCCATTGTCCAGCAAGGTTACTCACGTCAACTTTATTATAGCAAATGCTTTATAGTTCATGTACATGTTATTAGAAGCATAAATCATGGGAAAAACACATGTTTTCAGCCTTGAACTTTGCATATTTTGCTCATTAAGCACCTGAACTTTTTTTTTCCACATAAAGCCCCTAAAGTTTTATTTCGGTACAGATTCAACCCTTTTGTATTCAAATTTTGACAATTGAACCTCCACCCTCTAACTGGTTTCAGGGAAAATTCAGGGAAGGAAAGAATTTGAATATTTTATCTAGATTTTGTATGTTCATGGGTTCATCAAAAATTGTAAAAAAATTTGACTTTCAAATGATTTATGCAGTTGTATTTGTAATTGATCAATGATTAGAAAGAAGTAGAAAGCGGATATTGAATGGATGGATGTGGTAGGACTTCAAAAGGAATGAAGCAAAAGAGGCTTTGGTTTTCAGAAGTTTGATTTGTGTTCTAGCTATTGATTTTTTTTTTTTCAAATTTCAGATGGTTGTAATCCTGCCCAGAACGCAAGTTTAACATACATGTCACTGACCATCTATTAATCTATAACAAAATAAAAGTTCGACATATAAAAGTTCAAGGGCTCAATGGGAAAAAAGGCAAAGTTCAAGGGTGAAAATATGCATTTTTCCCTAAATCAGGCCAGAGAACGAATCCTAACATAACCTGGCTTGGTCTGCTAGTTGCAGATGCCAGACAAGTTATAAGGGTAAAATGATTCAATGGTACCAAAATTTTTGCATGCTTATCAAATTAGTACTAAAAAATTTTTTTTGTATCAAATTGGTACTGATCATTTGAAGTTAGTTTCGTATCATGGTATCAAAAACTTTTTCCAGTTGATTCATGAATGGACGCTGGATTTGTTTATGTGGATGCTGAAAAAGTTTTGGGTACCATGATCTAAAATTCAACTTCAAAGTTTTAGTACCAATTTGATACAAAATAAAGTTTGGTACCAATTTGATACACATACAATAGTTTTGGTACCAATAAACATTTTACCCCAAGTCATAGAGATTGAACTTGTATTGGAAGCCAAAATGGCAGAGTTTTTTACAATATTATCTAGTCGAAGAAACATCTCTATCTTTATATCTTCAGATTCCGCATAGCTTCAATAACCACATCGGCCATAAGTAGTTCTACCAAATTTGAGGTATAACATAGAAGCTCCAACGCATCGTTACCTACAGCCTGTCAAGTGGAGAAAACAGAATCTTTAAAGTTTCATGCACATAATGTTTCAAGAAAACAATATTATTTTTTGAATAAATTTATTCTTACAGTTTTTAAGCGGAATCACCAGTGAATCTAAATGGCATATTAACAACTTAATAACCAAATAAGGTGTTATGTTATATAGCTGAATATTTAGGCCTTGCGGCTTTTTTGGCATGTTTCTGATTTAGGTTTCTGGATTCTAGGACCATAAGTTAAAAATTTATCTCAAGTAAAATATACTTGTTTTGGTTGCTTATTTGAAACAGAACAAGCTGCAATAACAACTAAAAACCACAAAAAAGAAGTGGTTTCTTCTTGTTTCTTCAACTGGTTTCTCAACTTAAATTTCTCCCAAGAAGACAATAAAAACCAAAGACCAAATATAAAATTGACACTAATCAGAGTTTTCAAGACTTCAATGCCTATCATAGGTTATAGAATACGCTGAATAATTTTGCTTCCTCGACCTTCATTTTCCAAGTATTGGAATCTCAATCCCTCAGTGTACGGGTCGATGGGTGAAACAGTAAAACCAGTGAGGTGTCTTTACTCACGGCATAGGATAAACCATCGTTCCAGAAGCAATTTGTAAACTAATCTAATTCAGTAATCAATACTAATTGTGACTTTCAAAGAAAGCATTAAACAAGTCCTCACAATCTTTTTATGGCTCACTGATTCAATTACTCAGTAAGTAGAATAAGAACTATGTTCTTTGATTCCAATCCCATGCCATTGCCATTTCAAAGATGTGCATATAAAAATGTCTATCTTATTATGGTCCCCTACAAATAATTAGAGTCGAAGAGCAAACTTATTTGGCACATTGGTTGCTATAATCATATTCATATTGAATTGATGAGTTCAATTTGGCACATTGGTTGCTATAAAAACAATTTTCACACCAAGGAAATAAGGGTAAAATAACCTCAATTTTTCTATAATCAGATTTGTGAAAAATTAAAGAAAAATGCAGAATAATAATACACACAAATTGATAACGAACGGACTACTGCATATTTTTTACTAAAGGGAGAAAAATTTACAAAATGTTTACAAACACTCGTAACTCACAAACTCTCACTAAAAATTTTCTAAATTTTTATTTTTCCCTCACTTTTGAATATAATGTCTTATAAATGAATTTTTAAGAATATATATAAGCTTCCACTTCTTCAATAGACGACCAAAATTAATTCTCACATATTCAAATGAATGATTAATATCATTTCTCACTTAACGTTTTATCTACCAAATAAATGATTAAAATTAATCATCACATATCAAATGGATAGTTCAGATTAATCTCTATCTACCAAATGAATAGTTAAAATTAATTCTCACTTGTCATCTTACCTACCAAATATTTTGTCAACTAATCATTAATTAGTTCAATAAAAGATGCATCGTCCATCTTTATTGTCATTTATTGCAATTTCTGATATATGTGTAGTTTTAACAAGATGAGTTCAAATTGAAATTGAATTAATTAAAAACTTAAAGAATTGTTAAGCACCCACAAACTTGATAAATACGGAGAAGAAATGGACAAGAAAATATCAGCACATAAAACAAAGAAGTAAAAGAATTTGATTGACCTGAGAGAGTTGGCCTTTGGAGATGAGACGGTGGATATTACTCTCTATGGCTTATCTGGTTCCAGCAAGAGCGGCAGGATCCGTGTCGAGAAGCCAGATATGGACGCCGTGTACGGCGGCGAGCTGAGCGATTCCCGAGCACATTTGTCCGCTTCCCAACACTCCAATTGAGTTCCTTACCGACATGTTTTTCTCTTCAAGGGCTTTAACTAACAGATTCCTCGAGTCTCCAAATGGATTTTGAAATTAAAATGGAAAATCGTATCAATTCCGATTTTGAAACAAGAATAACTGGGTTAGAACTTAAAAATAAAGTTCTAGTGCGTGGATTGGATTAAGAATCACCATCAAAAATTACAACTACACGATCCAATAGTAACATATCGTCAAATTGTGTTCCCTTCAAGTGTTGCGAGCAGCTTTAATTCGAAGTTGGGATAAGGGACAAATCCTGCCTTAAACTTAGTCAAATTCTTTAAAACAAAAACATAATTTTGTTCTTAATTTTAGGAATTTATGCAAAATAAATTTATCAGTGGAAAATTTATTGGATTATTAAAAGAAAATATCAAATTGACTCTTTTTGTTATTAATTTTAATTTAATTTAGTTCCAAATTATTTCATTAAGCAGAGACTATCTCAAAATTTGATTCATTAACTCATTTAATTATCATTAATTTAATGTTGATTATTTCATAAATAGATAATAAATTAAAATTAATCAGTGAGGAGAATTCAACACATGGAAGCCTGGAGGAAAACCGTAGACAAAATGAGAGAGAGAATAATCTGCAAAATTTGTCTCCTGATAGAAATGGCGTTCATCAAATTTATGATGTTTCTCACCAACGAGTGGCAACCTGCATTTGAGTTGTAATGACCAGTTATCATAGCAATCACCCCATTATTATCGCATTCAACAAGAAGATTAGAAATACCACACTCCCTCGCCAACTAAACCCCATGAAAACCCCCCACATTTCAGCTCTAAGGATAGGAGAAGATCCTAGGCTAGTGACAAAGCCTGTGATCCAAACACCATTGCTGTCCCGTATAATTGCTTATACTTTTTAAGAAGCAATTTATGATAACTGATAAGATTTATAGGATTACTGCATTGATAATTGTATCAACAAGTTATTTTATTTAAAAGAGTTTTATTTATCATTTAATTTATTAGTTGAATTACAATTATGAGGAAATGAGAGGTGGAATACTTTGTTAATGCTTGAAGAAATTATCTGGATCAATTTTAGCCTTAACTTTTGCCAGCCTTTCAAAGTTGTTGGCCATAAACTTGAGCTTGGTTAAAGTCAGTGGAATTGGTAGAGTTGTTACTAATGTCAACATCTCTGAAGCTAAGATATGCCTCTCTTGGATTGCTGGGTGCGTATGGAGTCATTGCTTCATACATTTGCCTTGAAAAATTTACTTGTTTTTCTGTCTCAATGCCATCTTCCCAAGCACTCGTATAGTGTATCTTGAATCTGTATCCAGCGCTTTGCGGTAATGGTATACTTGTCTCTGAAATCTCGTTCATTCTTCCTCCATAAGGGCTAAATTGCATGTCTTTTAGCTCCAATTTAATCATCATCTTCCATATTTCTTCTAAAACAATTTTAGGATTCACATCTTTTACAAAATCATACTTCATTTTGAAAAAGTATATTTTTTTGTGAAAACCTTTCAAGCAATACATCAATGGATGTCCCATTAGGGAACCCTACAAAGAAAAGTGTGGCCTTAATCCAGCTCATTTCTTTGCAATCATGTCTTTATAAACCCAATTCAGGAAAATTTTCATTCATCAATGGCAAAAGTCTGTCAGCTTATCCCAAAAACATGTTGTAGAAATGGAATTCAATTCAATAGACTGCTGACCAACATTACTACCATTTAAAGCTTTGATGAAAAGATCAATATCTACATCTGAAGCAACTTGCTGCCAACGATAAATGGTACAGTTCCACCTTGCTCTAGGCTCTTGATGATTTGAAAAACAGTGACAATTTTAGGAACCTAAACCAACCCAATGGTCCATTCAAGTACCACTCCAAAGCTTGCTCCACCTCTGCCTCTGATTGCCCAAAACATATTCACACCCATGGATTTTCTATCAAGGATTTCCCCATTAGCTTTAACAATTTTAGCATCAAGGATATTATTTGTAGAGAGGCCAAATTTTCGGACTAGGTTTTGTCATGTTAGGCGAAAGTTTTGAAAAATAATTTGATATGGGTCCCACTAAATATTAAAAAAAATTAAAAGTTGCGGCAATTCAATTTTGAATTAAATTACTCCAGCAAATATTTTTTACTTTTTTGATTTGCGTCCACACAGAATATTTTGCCTATAAATAGACAAATCTTCTTTCATTTAAATTATATCAATCTCAATTCATTTGAGAGAATTTGAGAGAGAGTTAGTTTTTTTTTGAAAATTTCCAAAAATTAGAAAGTGATAAAAATAGTGAGAAAAATATTTTTTTGAAAACACTTATGCGCCACTATTTTTTAGTTTATCTCAAAATTGTTTTATTACCTATAGCTTGTGTCTAAGGAAGACTCTCTTTGTACCCATTACTTTTTATTAGTGGAAGAAAAATATTCGGAGTGTTATCCGTGGACGTAACCCAAATTAAAGGGTGAACCATGTTAAATTATCGGTGTTATTTTTTGCTGATTATTTTATTTCACATTTATTTGTATTATTTTACCCGTTGTGACCACAAGTGGTATCAGAGCCAACCTGTCAGTCTTATAAAATTCTTAGTATGCTTTGTCGTTGCAGTATTAACTGATCTTCCACATCAGAAAAGATTTTATTAGTTTACTGTCAACTGAATGAGTCTCATTTTTTTTTTAATGGAGACAAATGAAACCAAGATGATCAACTTAAATAACACAAATTACCACATATGGAAAAGTAAAATGAATAATTTCTTATTTGTGATGAAAATGCATCTGTCGGTATTTACTACAACTAAACCTAAAGACAAGACATATGAGAAGTGGGAGTTTGAGCATGAACAAGCGTGCGGTTACATCCGACAATTTGTTGAAAACAATGTGTACAACCACATCTGGAATAAGACTCATGCTCAGACGCTATGAAATAAACTTGAACAGCTTTACGCGTCAAAGACTGGTAACAATAAATTATTTTATTTGACAAAATTGATGCAGTCAAAGTATAAAGAAGGGACTTCCATAGCAAATCATTTGAATGAGATGCAAAGGATCATGGACCAACTATCTAGAATGAGCATAAAGCTAGATGATGAAGTATTTGCTCTGTTAGTATTAGGCTCTCTGCCAGAGTTATGGGAGACTTTGAAGATTTCAGTTACCAACATTGCACCTAACGGTGTAGTCAATATGAAGTTTGTAAAAAGCAGTATCCTGAATCAAGAAATGAGAAAGAGATTGCAAAACTCATCTTTTTCATCATAATCAGATGTTCTGGTTACTGATTATAGAGGAATGAGTCAGTCTAGACAACAAATGTCTAAAGGAAAAAGCAGAGACAAATCAAACAAATATGGCAATATTAAATGTCATTATTGCAAAAAGAAAGGTCATATTAGAAAATACTACCAAAAGTTCAAAAAGGACTAGAAAGGTAACGAAGTAAAAGGAGATGACAACATTGATGATGACATAACAAATACCATGAACGAATTCAATGTCGTTTGTGATGATACTATCAATTTCATATCTCACGAGACCAGTTGGGTAATTAATAGCGGTGCTACCATTCATGTCACATCTCAAAAGGAATTCTTCTCATCCTATACAGCAGGAGATTTTGGCGCTGTGAAGATGAAAAATAATAATCTGTCAAAAGTTGTTGGCAGATGAGATGTTTATTTAGAGACTGTGAGTGGTACCAGATTATTCTTGAGAGATGTCAGATATATTCCAGATATTCGTCTGAATCTATAGTACCTTCTCAAATAACCAATGGAAGCTTACCAAAGGTTCCATGGTGGTGGCTAGAAGCACAAGGCATGATACCTTGTATGTGATGCATGCGAAGCTCTCCAAAGACACTGGGAGTACTGTAGAGAAGGACGGTGCTATTGAATTATGGCACAGACAACTCGGCCACATGAGTGAAAAAGGGATGACTACCTTTGTCAAAAGGAAGATGTTACCCGGAATGGATGAAGTGCATTTGGAGAAATGTCTTTAAAGAATTTCATACCTTAGTTAAAAGACAGATTGGAAAGAAGTTGAAATACATCCGGACAGACAACGGTAGAGAATACATTGGACCGTTTGATGCCTACTACAAAGAACAAGATATTCGACATCATACAACGCCTCTAAAAAACACCGCAGTTGAATATCCTAGCTGAAATGATGAATAGAACTTTGATGGAGAGTCAGATGTTTGCTCTCACATGTAAAATTATCTAAAATATTTTGCGGTAAAGCTTTACTCACGGCTGTATCTTTCACCTTGTATCCCTTTAAAGCTAGATGTTCCAGAGAAAGTATGGTCAAGAAATGATATTTCCTATGATCATCTATGGATATTTGGTTGCAAAGCCTTTGTGCATATTCCAAAAGATGAGAGGTCCAAGCTCGATGTCAAAACATGATAGTGTGTTTTTATTGGCTATGGAAAAAATCAATTTTGCTACAAATTTTATGATCTAGTGGAGAAGAAACTTGTCAGAAGCCGTGATGTTGTTTTCGTTGAGAATGAGACCATTGAAGATATTGTCAGGACAAAGACAAGTGTTCCTAATTTCAATTATGACTCAACAGATTTAGAATTGACTCCTCCAATACCGGTGCCAATACAAGTTGGGGATGAAGATCATGTTGATCTGCCTGAAGAAAATAATGCTCTCATCGATAATCCAGAAGATGATACAGAAGATGATGATGTTCATTATCAACCATCACCTATGCACTCCCCAATTCCTGTGAGAATGAGCAATAGAGTAAGACAACCTTCTTCAAGGTATCTAAAAAATGAGTATGTGTTACTCACTGATGGGGGAGAACCAGAAAGCTTTAAAGAAGCTATGACTTATGAGCATAGACAGAAATGGATTGAAGCTATGCAAGATAAAATGAAATTCTTGCATGAGAACAATACTTTTGAACTGGTGAAGCTGCCAAAAGGCAAAAGAGTTTTGAAAAATAAATGGGTGTTCAAAATCAAGTATGAAGATAACAGTTTCCATCCGAGATTCAAAGTCAGATTGGTCATCAAATGGTTCAATCAAAGAAAAGTAATTGACTTTGATAAAATTTTCTCACCAGTTGTCAAAATGACATTCATCCGTAAAGTGCTGGAGTTAGCAGCAAGTCTTAACCTGGAGGTTGAACAAATGGCTGTCAAAACTGCCTTCCTACATGGTGATTTGTAAGAAGAGATATATATGGAGCAATCAGAGGGTTTCGAACATAAAGAAAAAGAGAAATATATTTGCAAATTAAAGAAAAGCCTCTACGACTTGAAGCAGGCACCGAGACAATGGTACAAGAAGTTTGAGTCTGTTATGAGGGAGCAAGGATACCATTAGACTACTTCAGACCATTATGTTTTTGTACAGAAATTCTCTGATGAAGATATCATCATTCTTCTACTCTATGTGGATGACATGCTGATTGTTGGCAGGAATGTTTTCAGAATTAACAACTTGGAAAAGTACTTGAGCAAGTCTTTTACTATGAAAGACTTGGGACCAGCAAAACAAATTCTTGGCATGAAGATTATCAGAGATAGGGATGCCAAGAAATTATGGCTGTCACAGGAGAAGTACATTGAGAAAGTATTTCAGAGATTTTAAATGAATCAAGCTAAAATATTAGTTATCCTCTTGCTAATCACTTTAAGCTGAGTTCCAAATAGAGCCCTTCTACAGACGAAGAGAATGATGAGATGTCAAGATTCCATATGCTTCAGTAGTTGGAAGTTCGATGTATGTCATGGTGTGCACACGACTTAATATCGCTCATGCAGTTGGAGTAGTGAGTAGATTCCTTTCAAATCCTAGAAAGGAACATTGAACTGTAGTAAAGTGGATTTTCAGGTATCTTCTAGATACTTCCAAAATATGTTTATGTTTTGATGATACCGAACCTGTGTTGGTTGGATACACAAATGGGATATGACTGGCGATGTTGACTCGAGAAAGTCAATGTCATGTTACTTGATCACTTTTACAGGGGGAGCTGTGTCATGGCAATCGAAGTTACAGAAGTGCATTGCACTATCTACAACTGAAGCATAATTTATTGCAGCAACAAAAGCGTGTAAAGAGTTGCTATGGATGAAAAAGTTCTTGAAAGAACTTGGATTGCGGCAAGATAAATATCAATTATTTTGTGATAGTCAGAGTGATATCCATCTTGGAAAGAATGTCTCTTTTCACTCAAGATTTCACTCAAGATCAAAGCATATTACAGCTTGAGAATATCCATACAGAAGAAAATGGATCTGACATGTTAACGAAGATTCTACTAAGATTGTATTTTGAATACTGTCGATTAGCTACTGGAATGGTAGAGCCCCCACATTGTCGAGAGGGAGAGATTTTTTATGTCAGCCGAAAGTTTTGAAAAAAATTTGGTATGGGTCCCATCACATATTAAAAAAAGTCAAAAGTTGCGACAATTCAATTTTGAATTGAATTCCTCCAGCCAATATTTTTTTTCTTTTTTTGATTTGTGTTCACACATAATATTTCACCTATAAATAGGCAGATCTCCTTTTATTTGAATTACAACAATTTCAATTTATTTGAGAGGATTTGAGAGACATATAGTTTTTTTTGAAAAAATTCCAAAAATTAGCAAGTGACAAAAATAGTGAGAAACATATTTTGGGGTGTTTTTAGAAAACACTTGTGTGTCACTATTTTTGGGTTTATCTCAAAATTGTTGTATTACTTCTGGTCAGTGTCTAGGAAAAACTCTCTCTTTATACCCATTAATTTTTATTAGTGGAAGAAAAATATTTGGAGTGTTATCCGTGGACATAACCTAAATTAAAGAGTGAAGTACGTTAAATTATCAATATTATTTTTTATTGATTATTTTATTTCATATTTATTTGTATTATTTTACCCGCTATGCCCAACAAATTTCTATATCCTCCTCCACTTAAGTGTCGTCCAATTATGGTTGTAGTACAAGTACCAGCAGGAAATGCAAGGTCTTTGCCTGACTAGTCAATCTGATAATAAAGTTCACCTACTATTGCTCCTGCTCGAAATGTTGTTTTACAAAGAAAAGAATCGACCTTGATAGATCAAAGATAACATGTCAAGGATCACAAATGGAACGTGAGATGTGTAGGAAAGACCCTCGTAGTCATGGCTGCCACTTCAAATCCTGATATACTGACCATTAGATTTGGCATAGATAATAATTGCTTGGACATGAGATTCATTTTTGGGAGCTATGATTGCAAGGATGACAAATGGCCCGCCGCTGCTAAAGACGATTCGACATCTGGCACCATTCCTATCTCCTCTTCTCTGGTCAGCTTCTCCTTTATATCTTCCTTACAGGTATATTTAAAAGTTAAAACAAAAAATAATTTTGCCCAAGATTTTATATAAACAAATTATAAACATATTTCACCAATTATAAACAACTGGTGCAAGATTTATAAAAAAAAAGTAATTTGGTTCATTGTGGTGGTCAGCTGTCATCTATCAACAGTGACCGCCAGCTATTGCGGGTTAGTAGTGACGATCAGATGTCTAATAGTCATTTATTATAATCAATCATTTATAATTAGTTTTAATTTATTTTATAACTCAGATACCAAAAATTAATTATAATTTATTCAATAATTATCAATAAATTAATGTAATATATAAACTAATTTTTTATTTATTCATAATACATATAATTTATAACATAAATAATAAATAATTAAACAGAAATTTTTTTTTAATTAATAAAATTATTATTTCATATATTAAATATAAAAAACTAGTAGTTTTTTAAAACTTTGAGTTTTTCGTAAAATATTAATTTTCAATATAAATTTTAAAAGTTGGCAGTTTTATATTTGATAAATATTCAATTTAATTTTTCGTTTTTCAGACTATTTTTTCCCTATAAAATATTTAGAATTACCACTAATTAGGTTTCAATTTGCACCTAACCATCAAATGAAATATAAATAATCTATCATTTTCTCTTTGAAACATGGGGTGCTTTTGATTCTATCAGTGCTTAAAACAATTTTATTTTTTTCCATATAAATATATCTCTAAAGTCAATAAATTTCTATAAAGAACTACTGAACTCAATCAATTGTTGTCGTTACTATTTAGTTTTCTTTTAATAGATGTATTCAAATTGGATTAGTAGTAGAAATTGAATCAAAATTACATCCATTTGATAAAGGTGTCACCAAGTTATTTTATTCAAGAAATTAACCTTATTTATGAAGTAATTTAGTTGAATTACAATTATGAGGAAAGGAGAGGTGGAATACTTTGTTCATGCTTGAAGAAATTATCAGGATCAACTGTAGCTTTAACCTTTGTCAGCCTTTCGAAGTTGTCCTTGAAATACTTGTGGCCATAAACTTGACCTTGGTTAAAGTCAGTGAAATTGCTAGGGTTGCTGCCTATGTCTACATCTCTGAAGCTAAGATATGCTTCTCTTGGATTGCTGGTCACATATGGAGTCATTGCTTCATACATTTGCCTTGAAAAATTTACTTGTTTTTCTGTCTCAATGCCATCTTCCCAAGCACTAGTATAGTGTATCTTGAATCTGTATCCAGCTCTTTGCGGTAATGGTATACTTGTCTCTGAAATCTCATTCATTATTCCTCCATAAGGGCTAAATTGCACCTCCTTCAGCTCCAATTTAATCATTAACTTCCATATTTCTTCTAAAAAACTTTTAGGAATCACATTTTTTACATAATCAGACTTCATTTTGAAAAAGTATATTTTTTGTGAAGATCTTTCAAGCAAAGCATCAATAGATGTCCCATTAGGGAAGCCTGCAAAAAAAAGTGTGGATTCAATCCAGCTCATTTCCTTGCAATCCTGTCTCTGTAAACCCAATTCAGGAAAACTTTCATTCATCAATGGCAAAAGCTTGTCAGCTTGTCCCAAAAACATGCCGTAGAAATGGAATTCAATAGTTTGCTCACCAACATTACTACCATTCACAACATTTGGGATCACTCTTATGAAAAGATCGTTATCTACATCTGAAGCAATTTGTTGCCACCGATAAACGATATCGGTTCCACCTTGCTTCAGGCTTTTGATGATCTTAAAAACAGTGACAATTTCAGGAACCTGAACCAACCCAATGGTCCATTCGAGTACCACTCCAAAGCTTGCTCCACCTCCGCCTCTGATTGACCAAAACAGATCCTCACCCATGGATTTTCTGTCAAGGATTTCACCATTAGCATTAATAATTTTAGCATCAATAATATTATCCGCTGATAGGCCAAATTTTCTGACCAAGTTTCCATATCCTCCACCACTAAAATGACCTCCAATTCCGACTGTAGGACAAGTACCAGCAGGAAATGCAAGGTCCTTGCCTGACTGGCCAATTTGATAATAAAGTTCACCTACAATTGCTCCTGCTTGAACTGTTGCTTTTCGAAGAGAAGAATCGATCTTGATAGATCGAAAATTAAACATGTCAAGGATCAAGAATGGAACTTGAGATATATAGGAAAGACCCTCATAGTCGTGGCCGCCGCTTCGAATCCTGATCTGCAGACCATTAGATTTGGCACAGATAACAGTTGCTTGGACATGGGATTCATCTTTGGGAGCTATGATTGCAAGGGGTTTCAGAGTTGTGAAGGTCAGAAATCTCAAGTTTTTAGCATAAGCTTCTAATGTAGCTTGGAATGAAGAATTCTTTGGTGTGTAAATGTTGTCAGCAATTGGACTAGAGGGATTAGTATGATTAGAAAGGCATTGGAGAAAGCTGTCTATGCTTAATTCATCACAACTTGCCAAAGGAACTGTAAACAAAAGGATCAAAAATATTATGCCACTTACAGAGCTTGAAACTTCCATTATTTTTTATTTTTCCTCTTGGAGTAATATGCTTCACTTAATTGTTGGGCATGTATTTATACATGAAAGTAAGAATAGAAATATTTATTATTATAGCAAAGATTTGATGGAGTTTCTGATTGCATTTTCTTGGATTTGGAAACTCCAATTCTATTTTTTCGGTTTGGAGTCCCATGAATTATTACCATCTCAGTTTATTCTTTCCTTTAGCCTTCCCCTCATTAAGAAACTTAATTACATGGGTTGTAATTTTTACTTTAATTTATTAGTTACGAGATTAAATATATGCAAATCAGTTACAAAATTATTAATTATTCAATTAATCAATTAAATTTTTGTTAAAATAAAATTAACTCAGACGTGGCCGTGCAGCTCAAAATTGAAATTGAAAATCATACATAACATCTCAAGGAATAAAACAGAAAATTAGAATATGTATATACTCAAGAGATAACTTTTTTTTTTTTTTTGCATTTGAATAGAAAATTTTAATGGATGAAAAAACAAAGAAAAACAAAACAAAAAATGGAAAATATTATGATTGTAGTTGAAATCGTGCACAATTTCATGAATGAAAGTATATGAAATTTTTTGGATTTAGCAAAGCCTAGTTAAGAAGCTTATGTAATGAATAATGATGGTGGAAAAAAGTAAAAAAATAATTATTATTATAATAAAAAAAATGACTTAGTTAAATGCGGTAAACGAATCGAATTAACTTTTTTTAATGAATTTGAATTGATAAATTGTGGTGATAATTTTTTTTACTATTTCTTTTTTAGCAATATTTCACTTAAACATACATAAATTATATCGCAGATTTGTATTGACCATGCATTATAAACCCGGATCCAAAACTATAATATGTTTGTTTTTTTAGTTAAATTATTTACATGTGCGATGCATTTAAATACGACACATTTTTACAGTTCAATGCATAGTTTTTTGCATTGCATTTTTATTCTTTTTCAATGAGAGAAAAAAATTTATATATTTATTTTAGAGAGATAACTTTTTAATTTGTATATTTGGTTTTATTTTTTGTATTTTTGAATGTTTTAGTTATTGTTATTATTATTTGGAATAAAAAACCGTTAGTTTTGATATATTTGTAAATAAAAATGATTAAAAATGAAGATATTTAAACTAAAAATGAGTTATATAAAGAGAAAATCAAGCTATTAGAAATTGAAGTCGATTGATTTGTTAGAAACACACAAATTCATAAGTAAAAGTTACAGGTTTATCATTTAGAACTTACAGTAGTTATGGATTTATCATTTAAAAGTTACAGGTTTATTATGTAGAAATTACAAATTCGATCATTTAGAAATTATAGGTTTCATTATTTAGAAGTTACAGATTCACCATTTAAAAGTTATAAGTTCATCATTTATAAGCTATAAGTTTATCATTTAAAAATTACAATTTTATCATTTATAATATAGAAGTTACAGGTTCATTATTTAGAAGTTATAGATTCAACTTTTAGAACTTACAGATTGATCATTTAGAAGCTACTGGTCTATCATTTAAAACTTACATATTCATCGTTTAAAAATTATAATTTCATCTTTCATTATTTAAAATTTATAGATTTATCATTTAAAATTTACAAAGGTTTATCATTTAGAGTTTTCCATAATAACTTTTTTTGAATGAATTTGGATTAATTTCAAGATAAAATGTGAATATAATTTTTTTTGCCATTTCTTTTTTAGCAATATTTGACTTAAATATATGCAAATTATATCATTGACATGTGTTCGTTATACATTATGGACTCAGATTTAAAACGACAGTGTATTATTTTTGTAACATCTCTTAGTCTACTATATATTAGTTATGTAAAGTGGTGTATCCAACTGACTACTAATATGCTTACGCAAGACCTATATATATATATATATATATATATATATATATATATATATATATATAACTCTTTCGTTGCGTCAAAACTGTTGATTTAAATAATAAATCAAGCATATAATATATAAATATATCAACACTATCATTTATAGTTTATCCTCGTATTAGAGTGTTTGATAATATAACTTTAAGATAATATTGTAAAAAATTTTAAATTTTTATAAATAAAAGATACATTATCATAAAGTAGAATTATATGTTATTAAAAGAAATTAAACACACCATTAAAAATAGTTTTATATAATTTATAATTGATGAAAATATTTAGTGATAAAGTAGCATACAATAAATAAATATATCAAAACTATCATTTATAGTTTATCCTCGTAGTAGAGTTTTTCATAATATAACTTTAAGATAATATTGTAAAATGTTTTTAATTTTTATAGATAAAAAAGAAGTTATCATAAAGTAAAATTATATGTTATTAAAAGATTATACACACCATTTAAAATAGTTTTACATAATTTATAATTGATAACAATATTTGGTGATAAAGTACAATAAGATAGTAAGATAGTAAAAAATATGAAGGGTCATCAGATGTTAGCTAACATGGAATGTCGTAATTTAAAAACATATCTATTGGCATATAGATTATTTAATTAATATTTAAAATATCTATAATTTATATTATTTAAGTCTTTGAGATTGTAGATATACAATCATTCTATCTTTTCTTTTCAAAATTGTTCTAAACTGAAACAAGATAAATGCATGTTTTTTTTTTTGTTTTTGGGGATATTTTTTTGTTATATATGAGGTAGAGTACATGACATGGAATATAATATAAATTTATTTACTTTATACATGTTGGTTTAGTATGTGATTCTTCCATTACTTTTTCTAACTCATCATCGTTAGTTGGCTCTATTGTGAAAAGATTTTTTAGCAACATTGGAATTGTAGGAAATGTTCTTTCAGTTGGTTTACATTTGAAGGTCAATGAATCTTGACCATTGAAGTTATGGATGACTTTAAAAGTCGAATTTTAAGGATCATCGACATAGTTGCTAATAACAACTTGGAAAATACGTTTCGTTCCATAAATTTATGCAAATCAGTTACAAAATGATTAATTGTTCAATCAATGGAATAAATTTTTGTTAAAATAAAATTAACTCATAAGTGGTTGTCCAGTCCAAAAAAATGAGGGCTTGGAAGCCCACAAAATAAAAAAAAAAAAAAAGAAAAAAACTTCAACTAAAATGCCTTCTACTTCTTCCGAAATACTATCCAATTGGATTTTACATTACCTCCACCTTACCAATTGAGGCAACTATTGAGAAATTGTTTTTTTTCTAAAGAAAATTATATCTGAATTTGAAAGCTAGGATTTCCATCACATCCAAATTTCACTACGAAATAGGGATGTACGTGTGGACCTTTTATTTTTTTTATTTTTTATTACTTCAAGTTTTGAACAAGCAAAACAATTATTTTATAACTGTTACAATTCAAATAATGCATTTCGAACTTAAAATTGAAATTTGTACAAAACATCTTGTCAAGGCATAAAACAAAATTTTATAATATATATATAGAGAGAGAGAGAGAGGCGGTAAAGGGTATTGAATCAAAATTTAAAAGTGATTATATATATTTCTAATTTGTATAGTAAAATTTATTTTTATTTTTATATATTTAATTTATTAAATATTTTATTCAATTTTAAAATTTACCGCATTAAACGGCCTATATATGGCCACTGTCCTGTCAAGATGAAAATTGTGGATTCCAACTCCATCAGTCTCGATGCATCCAAATCCAATAATTTAATTAAAAAAAATATATCAACTCATATATCCCTTTCAAGGAGATACTTCTTATTTTTTATTTATTTTTATTTGTTTCTTACTTTTATTTATTATTTTTTCTTTATTTATTTTTTTGTTATTTCTCATCAAAATAAATAAAAAATATGTCAAAGTTTAGTAAGATATTTTTTTATTTTTAGGATTAGAATAGAAAATGTTAGCCATGGATGAAAAAACAAAGCAAAACAAAATAAAAATAGAAAAGGAATTGTTATGATTAGAATTGAAATCGTGCACAATTCATGAATGAGATAATGAAATTTCTTGGGTTTAGCGAAGCTTAATTAAGAAGTATATATAATGAATAATGATTGTTGAAAAAAGTAAAAAGGAAAAAAGGACAGAGTAATTATTCATATCTACTTTTATAAATAAATAAAAAAGATAAAAAACTTTTATTACCAATGCTTTTCATGCAATATTTGACTTTTGGAAATGGTGTTTATTGCATTCATGCATTTGGGTTTTGTTTTTATTTTCTTAGCCGCAGCCACAATCCATAATTCTATTGACTTGCTGTCCTGTCCCTCCTCATTTCACCTTTCTACTCACAAGTTCTATCAAATCAAATAATGTGCGTGACACTTGTTATTATTGCAGTATTTCAGCCAGTAAATTAAACTGAATGCGCTTTATCAAAATTAAAATACTAATTGTCGCTACTGCACCACCCTGCGGCTTAACAAACAAAAAAATTGCGAGAAGCAGCGCGACTGCAATTTCAATTGCGAAGGGTGTCACACGACCGTGCTGTTCTATTGGCGATTGCACTGCAAAATGGTTTAAACTCAGAAGAGATCGTGGGGAATAACACCATCGTGACTGATACCTATTTGTGGTCTGTATAAATCCAGTTATATAAACTGATGTTACACTAATAATGTAAAGGCAAAATATATAAATATGCCCCTAAATTTGTGCTTAAAAATAAAACCATTTAGCACCCTCAATTTTTGAGCAGTCTGTCACACCCTTAAACTTGCAATTACGGTATTAAATACGTCCTTAATTTCCCACATGGTGTGTAAGTTTATTTTCCAGAAATATCACTAGTGAAGTGAATAAATAAAAATGCTAATAGTGGTGCATTTTTTTTAAAAAAATTTCAACAAAATTTTTCTCAAGCTGATAAGAAAATTAAATATTATGAAAATTCCTACGCACCCATCAATTTTGGATATCAAATTCACAGATATATTTATGTATTTATTTCCCATTAATTCATACAGTGTGACGGCTCACGTAATGCTGAGGCTCGATAATAGTTCTCCGTATTTGGCGCATTTTCATATGCTATGCAAGGGGGAACTAACCGTCTAGTTTCTACTGTAATTATTTCACCCTTTTGTTACTCAAACCAAACTTCTGGTTATTAATTTTAATTAATTCTTTTTTTATATATATAATTTAGCTAGCTTTAAAACAAATTAATAATAATAATAATAATAATAGCAAGTACGTACTTTTCAAATTTCATTTTCAATATAGCACTTGATTACCAATCAGGCAATATTAAATAATATTAATTAATTACATAGGTGCGGAATCAGAAATTTTTCTTTGAGGGGACCAAATATAATATATTTCTAAAATTTCATTCCAATCACTTTTAAGTATTTTATTTCTTATAAATGTCAGTAAATTGAAATATGAAAAATTTAATAAATTTAAATCAAACATAGAGGCATATTTTATGTTAATATACTTCTAGTAATAAAATTTTTATACTCAAAATTGTAAAAGTATAATTTTTCAAAAAATTCAGAAAAAAAATAGAAATCAGCATTAAATATACCCCATGTTTCTCTCAATACTCTTTGTTATTATTAAGATTAAAATAAAATTATTTGAATTTTTTATTTACAAAAAAACTTTTAAAGAAGATAAAACAAGAATTTTAGAATTTTACTTTCATGTATAATGGAAGATATATATACTCACTAGTTCGCCTCGAGATTGAAGCATGTGGTTTATTGATTCATTAAAGTATTTGCCTTTTAGAATAAAAATATTAGTTATTTAATTATTTATTGGACTTTTATATTTGTTAAAGTCAAATGTGATTTTTAACCAAAATAACTAAATATTTTTAATTATCTATGAAGAAATATATAAAATTACGTGAGTCTCTTCCAATTTAACAAGATGTCTAAAATTTAAATTTTAAATATGCAATTACTTTAAAATTTATGATAAATATTTTGTTACATTTGATCATATCTTGCACAAGTAAAATTAATCTCCATGAAGTGGTTCTAAGGATAATTATGGTTAGAAAAAAAAAATAATTTCAAATTTTTAGGAATGCCAATAAAAGAAAATCTAAACTTCAATGTTCATTAAAGAATCTTCACATTGATAAATAAAAATAATTAATTTCCATGAATGCAAATTATTTCAATGTTATTTTAAATTTTCTTGAAACTATAAAAAGAAAGAATGTTCAATTTTAATAAATAAGGATAAAGTGAGAAATGTGGAATAAATGTTACCTTAAAATTTTGAAATGGATATTTAAAGTGAAAAAAAAAGTATCTCAAAGTGAATATATTTGAAGTGAGACGGAAAGAGTACTAAACTAAATGCTTGGGAGGGCTAAGGCTCCCCTAGTTAGGGCTGAGTATGGACTGATTAATCGGTCTATAAAAGTAAAAAATAACTAAGAGTTGATTCATGAAATTGGATGGCAATTTTAAACTGTGGTTTAACTGTAATATTAACAAAATTTCAACTATATTTTTAAATATATTTTATTTTTACACAGACAATAATTTTTAATTTATAGAATCTGATTAATATTTTAATATATTATATTCACTTGTTATTTTTTTAATTGTCAAATAAATTGGATTTTATTGTTATAATTAATAAATATTAAAATTAATAAATTGCATAAAATTTAATTATAAAACTTAATAAAAATTAAAAAAATTCACAACATTTCATTTATGAAAAAAGTTATATAGAAAATTATAATAAAATTTAAATAAAATAACACTAGAAATTCGATTTTGTAGTTTATCTTTGAGATTTATTATTATGCAGTGTATTATTATTATTATTATTATTATTATTATTATTATTATTATTATTATTATTATTATTATTATTATTATTATTATTATTATTATAATATTAATAATTATATTTATATTATTAGTATAATTAATTATATTAACTTAATTTTATATTTTATATCAATCTGTCAACTTAATCAATTATTTTAACTATTAATTACACATTATTTAATTTTAAAAATATTACTTAATAAAAAATATTATTTATTTATTTTATTTAAATTTATTATAAAATAATAAAAAGTGAAACCTACTAAAATTTTTATTCAAATAATTTTTTTTCTCTAATTTCATATATTGCAAATTTACAAATTTACTAATGATCTATGCAAGCTTTCATTTGTTGGCACATCACATTTTATAATTCAATTCGATTTGCTTTTTACTGTAGGGCAATCCATTAAAAGTGATTAACCAGTCAATCAATTTTTTTTGGTTTTTTTAATAGGTTGAATTTCAATTATCAATAAAATTATAAATTGAAGATTTTTTTTTTGAATTTTGAAAACTGTTTTTTTTTTAAAATGGTAAATAAATTTTTTGAGAAGTATATTTAAGAAAAATATTTTATAAAAAATTACCTAATTAAATCAAAATTTATATATATATATATTCACCATCCCAAGCACCCCCAAAAGCAAAATCCTATTCCACGGATGTGAAGACATCCAATTGCAGTTTTGGAGGAGTTCTAAATTACACAATTCCTATAAAACTTAAAATTGCACCGAAGCCAATTAAATAATCCCAAGGTAGTGAGAAAATTGAGAGCAGAGGAAAGTAAAAGGAGTGGCAACTGGCAATGATAAAGTGGATTGGGTGGAACTGGATTCACATGAGAACAGGTAAGAGCAGTTGCCCCGACAATATCTTTTCTTGACTTTTGTTCATGAGATCTGGCAGTAGCCCGTGACGTCCGCTCCCTCTACCGGCTACAACCGGTCAATCCTCTTTTCATTATGTATTCTCTCACTTTTGACTCTTCTATCTTTTCCATAAGAGCAATTACAGCGCGTCATCATCCATCCTTCCACTATTTTTTTTTTTTGTGTGAGAGTGCATGCATTCTCATCCGATCAACGGCCATCATTCCACTGTTATTAGAACAATAAAAAGGAAGATTATAGCTTTATAAATCAAATATATATAATTTTAGTTAGATGATTTTTTACATAAAACTATTATATCTAATTGATTATTTTAAAATAATAAATTACAGAAAATTTTTCTAAAATTTAATAAATTATAACAAAAAATAAACTTTTAACAAACTAATAGTTTATTCATTTCTTTTGATAAAATATTATTTAAAATAATAATTAAAAAGACTGTAATTTAAATGTACTGCAGTTATAATAGTTGATTAAACTTTTATAAAATTTTATTTATAAAATAACTCAAACATTTCTAAGCTCAATTTCTTTAATTTTATCATTTGCACAAACATAAATAAATTATTACTATTAATATATATTATTAATTTATTTATAATAATTTATTCCCATTCAGAGATTATCAAATTTAAGAATAGAAAATTTTATAATTAGTTTGACTTAATTCTCATTAAAATGAAATATTTATTATCTAGAAAAAAAAGAAATAAGTAATTTCTATTAATGAAAAAATTTCATTCCCATTACATTTTATTTTTTTTACTAATAAAATATTAATAGTAGAAATTACTCATTTTGATTTTCATTTTTTTATGAACCAAATACCCTTTTAATTTAATTTAGAATTTAAAACATTGATAATCATCCAATTATTCCATAACCATCAATTAAGGAGGAAAAATTAATTAGTATTACTCTCGCTATTTGATTAAAAATATAAATACCATTAAAGTAATTATAGTTTTAAAAATATAATTATAATTAAGTATAATTTTTTTAAGTAGATTCAGACATCAATAATTATAAATAAAATTATAAAATGTCATGTATAATTGAATTAATATGTAACTAATAATTTTCCAGAGAGCGAGCACCAAACATGGGGTGTCTCCACGCGCACATTTGGGACGTGAACCGATGAGAGTGGGACTTCAATCTCAATGACCTCGTTGGTCGTTACCAAACTTTGATAAAATCAGCTCCAAATTCTAAAGAGGGAGAAGCAGAAGAAGAGACAAATACAGGTACTCAGTATTTGACAATTGAAGAGAGACGAGTGTAATCGTCTGAATTTAAAAACAGAAAAAAAACAAAAAATAAAAGAAGCTAATAATATAGTCCAACAAAGTCAGCTCTTGTGTTTCATATTTCAAAATCACTTATTCACCGCACATCAGCTTTTGGTTTCTTTCCCCGATAAACAATAGATTCTCTATCAACGAGAGAACTTTCCTTTTCCACAGAAAGCCTTCTTGTCCCTATTCTCTCTCTCCTTTTTTTTTTTTTCCTTTATCTGGATTCTTCATCTATTTCTTGCATCTTTATTTATTTTTTTATTAAAATTTGTATTTTACAGATTTAGTTTGAGAGTTGAAGAGTGGGACGTCTTAGTTTTGGAATTGGGGTTGAACCCATTTGTGTGGGAAAGTGCCCCACTATAGGTGTTGGGTTCACAGGGACCTTTTACCTGGTTTACAAGTGATGTTTTTAATGCTAATTGGAGCTTTTGAGTTTAGAATTCATACTCATGGGTTTAGACCGGTAGAGTTTCCTCCCTCCTTTAATGTCCTTTTTCATTTCTTGCAGAGAAGCTAGATGTATTAGAGATTTTTGATCTTGGGATCTGATTTGAGTTAAAAAGTAATTAATTTGTTGATTAATTAGCTAACTGTTGCGTTTTGTTGGTTTTTAGGTACTTCGGGATGTGCGTTTGAAGTTTCTACACTTGGACGACTTCGTGACTCTCACTCACTGCAAGGAAAGGAACAGTGGCTGCAGTTGTACAACATTATAAGGTTTTAGGGGTTTGGTGATTTTAGTCAAGGGTAGGTTCCAGGTGGGGACTACGGATCTCAGATTACGTTACTGGCTTCACTTATTTGTACATTTTATTTTTATTTAAAAGATCAAGATTGTCACTTCTCTTTCAAGTTCTTCGTTGTTCCCCTGTTTCCCTGTTTCATAAAGGTGTGTTGTATTTGAAGTTTCCTCCTTTGGGGTGCTTTTCTGTAATGGGTACTACTTACAAAAATAAAATTGGGTTCCTAGGTCAGTGTTCTTGAGATTTTATATAAGGTGGGGACTTGTGATTTCTATTAATTTTTGCTTCTTTTTGTTGTTTCATTTGCAATTTGCAGCTTGTAAGTTGCATTTCTTTCTGGAGTTGCTTTTGGGATGTTGGTGTGCAAGTCTCTTCATTTGGGTTTCTTTTTGAAAAATAATGCCAACCCAAAAAGCATACCAGCTTCAATTGGTTAACTTTTCTCTATCAATTTCAGTTTGAGGCGAAGCTTTGGTTCCAGTGATAATGGTGCTGGGCATTGTTTCAATGACTTTCCTCAGATGGGTTTTCTTTGCTTCTTTTCTTTGTTCTTCTTTGTGTCTCATAACCACATCCCAATCTTGTGATCCCAGAGATCTTTTGGCACTGAAGGAATTTGCTGGAAACCTCACAAATGGGTCCATTATATCAGCCTGGTCAAACAACGATAATTGCTGTAAATGGGATGGTGTTGTATGCGGAAATGGTGGCAATGGTAATAGAGTGACCATGTTAAATATGTCGAAAAAGGGTCTTGAAGGCGTAATTTCAGGGTCTTTGGGTCGTTTGAATCAGCTGAAATCACTTGATCTTTCTTGCAATCGTCTCCAAGCTGCACTGCCGGCGGAGTTATCAAACTTGAAGCAACTTGAGACTGTTGATTTGAGCCATAACATGTTATCTGGACAGGTTTCAAAGGTGCTGTCTGGTTTGTTTTCTATTCAGTCACTCAATATTTCTTGCAATTTGTTCAAAGATGATATGCTTGAACTCGGGGGATTTCCAAATCTTGTTGTATTCAACATGAGCAATAATTCATTTACCGGCCGAATCGCTACTCAAATTTGCAGCTCCTCGAGTGCTATTCGAATTCTTGATTTATCAATGAATCATCTTGTGGGGAGTCTTGAAGGCTTAGCCAATTGCAGCAGATCTCTCCAGCAACTGCATTTGGATTCCAATTCACTCTCAGGCTCTCTACCGGATTCTTTGTACTCATTGTCAGCCTTGCAGCATTTCTCAATCTCCAGCAACAATTTCTCTGGCCAGTTAATTAAGGAATTGAGTAAGCTTTCTAGCCTTAGAACGTTGGTTCTTTATGGAAACCGATTTTCAGGCTATGTTCCAAATGTGTTTACTAATTTTACAAAGCTAGAACAATTTGTTGCACATTCAAATTTGTTTTCGGGACCATTGCCTTCAACACTGGCATTATGCTCAAAGCTTCGTGTACTTGACCTTAGAAACAATTCTCTAACTGGTCTAGTTAATCTTAATTTTACTGGAATGTCTAGCCTATATACTGTAGATCTTGCCTCTAATCATTTATCTGGGAATCTTCCAAGTTCCCTATCTGATTGCTCTAAATTGAAAATTTTGAGCCTGGCCAAAAATGAGTTGAGTGGCAATATCCCTGAGAGTTTTGTGAAGCTTACATCCCTTACAGTGGTCACTTTGTCAAACAATAGTTTCACGAACCTATCTGGGGGATTATCTGTGCTGCAGCATTGCAAAAATCTCTCCACCCTTATCCTCTCAAAGAATTTTATTGGGGAGGAAATTCCAAGCACTGTGACTGCATTTCAGAGTTTAACAGTATTAGCGCTGGGAAATTGTGCACTAAAAGGCCAAATCCCAACTTGGTTGTTAAGCTGCAGGAAGTTAGAAGTTCTGGATTTGTCATGGAATCGTTTGGATGGGAGTATACCTCTTTGGATTGGTCAGTTGGAGAACTTGTTCTATTTGGATTTCTCTAACAATTCTCTCACTGGAGAGATTCCAAAAAGTTTGGCAGAGCTGAAATGCCTTGTTTTTACTAACTGCAGTTTGTCGAATCTCACTGCTTCTGATGGTATTCCGCTGTATGTAAAGAGAAACCAGAGTGCTAGTGGTTTGCCGTACAACCAGGCATCAAGCTTCCCTCCTTCAATATTATTAAGCAACAACAGAATAAAGGGGACAATTTTGCCTGAAATTGGGAAACTGAAACAGCTCCATGTCTTGGATTTGAGCAGGAATGAAATAACCGGGACCATTCCTAGCACTATTTCAGAAATGGAGAACTTGGAAATTTTGGATTTATCATCCAATGAGCTGTATGGGTCGATTCCCCCATCATTTGAGAAGCTAACATTCTTATCGAAATTTAGTGTGGCTAAAAATCACTTGAAGGGGCAAATTCCAACCGGAGGGCAGTTTTCTAGCTTTCCCAGTTCAAGCTTTGAGGGTAACTCAGGACTATGTGGAGGAATAGTTTCTCCTTGTAATGTCAGTACCAATATGTTGAAACCTGGAATGCCACCTGGTTCAAACAGCAGATTTGGTCGAGCAAATATCTTGGGGATAACAATTACTATAGGAGTTGGGCTTGCATTGATCCTTGCACTTGTTTTACTTAAGATGTCAAGGAGGGATGATGTGGGAGATTCAATTGATGATTTGGATGAAGAAATCAGCCAGCCGCACAGGTTATCTGAGGTCATTGGATCTTCCAAGTTGGTTCTTTTTCAAACTTCGGATTGCAAGGAACTCACAGTTGCAGACTTGTTGAAATCAACAAATAATTTCAACCAAGCAAATATAATTGGCTGTGGTGGATTTGGCCTGGTTTACAAAGCCAGCCTTCCTAATGGAGGCAAAGCTGCGGTCAAGAGGCTTTCAGGAGACTGTGGTCAGATGGAGCGTGAATTTCGTGCAGAAGTGGAAGCACTTTCAAGGGCTCAACACAAGAACCTTGTTTCTCTACAAGGTTATTGTCGTCATGGTAATGACAGATTGTTGATTTACTCTTACATGGAGAATGGAAGCTTGGATTATTGGCTACACGAGTGTGTCGATGGAGCATCATTTCTTAAATGGGAGGTGAGACTCAAGATAGCCCAAGGTGCAGCATCTGGATTAGCTTATCTGCACAAAGTTTGTGAGCCACATATAGTTCACCGTGATGTGAAATCCAGCAACATACTTTTAGACGAAAAATTTGAAGCTCATTTGGCTGATTTTGGGCTTTCAAGGTTACTTCGACCCTATGATACTCATGTTACAACAGATTTGGTTGGCACTTTAGGCTATATTCCACCTGAATATAGTCAAACATTGACAGCAACCTGCAGGGGTGATGTTTACAGTTTTGGTGTTGTTCTTCTTGAGCTTCTTACTCGCAAAAGGCCTGTGGAAGTTTGCAAAGGTAAAAACTGTAGGGATTTGGTCTCTTGGGTGTTTCAGATGAAGAATGAAAAAAGGGTGGCAGAAATAATAGACTCGTCAATTTGGGATAAAGGTATCGAGAAGCAGCTTTTAGAAATGCTTGAAATTGCCTGTAGGTGCTTAGACCAGGATCCTAGGCGGAGACCCCTTATTGATGAGGTTGTTTCACTGCTTGACAGTATTGGAATTCAGGATGCTTTCCAATGAACTTTGTTGCTGCATTTAGTTTCATGGTTATTAGTTTCAGCTGGGATGGAAATGGATAGGTATACCTGTAAAGTATACAGTATTTGCAAGTTTCTACAAGTTGGGAGCATGTATTGTTAACCAATTGAGTTTGGGTTTCTTCTTTTGTATTTTCCCTCCTGATGATAAAAAAGAAAAATCCTCTGTGCTGTATACTGACAAAGGAGCTGTGTATAATTAGGCTCTGTTGGCAATTAGTGTATCAGAAATAAGTATCATAAATATGATTTGATTTTTGTATAGTTTCTTCTATTAAGTTATCCATATATCTGGTTTTTCTTGTTTTTATTCTGCTGGATGCATGTGATATCTTATAAGTGCAATATTGATTGTATAGGAAAACATTTGTTAATTGAAAAAAAATGGTCTAATTACATTATAATGCATCTGTTATGCCTTAATTTATGCAGTTTTTCTCTGATGTTTATATGTTTTTGGAAAACAATGCTGCAGATGCTGTAATAGTTGGCAATTTTACTGTCAGTCTCACCCACATCCTAATTAGAGTATTCCTCTATTTAGTAGGTTTTATCCTGCTGAAGTCCTGATTGCATGAATTGCTTATGTATTATTACTGTCAAAAGAAGAGGAAAAAAAAAGGAAGTTTGTTATATAATGTGCATCAATTGATAGAACATCGAGACAACGTACAAAAAGAAGTGGGGTTTCAATGGCTGTTCCGAAATGTTTCTACCTTTGAGATTCATCCATACTTTGGAAAACTCCTCCTCCCCCAATTACAGCTAAAGAAAATTAAAAATAAAAATAAAAAAGGGATAACTTTCAGCTTGAATACCAAGAAAAGGAATGAAATTCATTGAATCTGTTGCTTCTGTTGTTTATGAAGATCATTCAGAGAACATAGGATACAGGTTGTTTAGTCCAAATCCAATTCAGTTTGCGGCCTTTTTTTTGTATACTCTTATGCTGCTTTGGAGCTTTTACTGGCCCTAAAACGGCGTAGTTTCATTTAAGACCTTCAGGAATTATTTTTTTCCTCATTTATTTCCTTTCCCTTTCTCTGCAAATCCTTTATGGCTACGCTAACCAACAAAGCTTGCCCTCCATTTTTATCGGGGTCGAACTTCTCCTGCCCAAATCCGAATTATTCTAAACCCCAGCTCTTTTTATGCTCCACACTCTTCAGGCCATCATTTTCTTTGTTTGCTTCTCAATCCACCCCTCTTTCTCACTCTTCACCCTCGATTTTCCTTCCTTTCCTAGAAGAAGAAGAATCAAAACAACTCAAAGCACCACAAGACGAAGAGGAAGAGGAAGAGGAAAAGGAGGATGACACGTCAGACCCAATTGTCAGGTTCTTCAAGTCCCAGACTTCAACCAAAGACCCTCCACTCCAAGGCAAACTCTCCCTCCGGCCAAACCGTCGCTCTCTGTGGCGCCTTGCTTCTGAATTCGAATCCGATGCGGAACCTGATATTGATGATGTTGTCAGCAGAGGGGAAAATCGACAAATGGATTCTGCAACTACGAATTTGACTCCATTGCCCGCGGGAATTGTGGGGAATGTACTGCAACTTGCACGGAACTTACCCAAGAATATTACATTGGGAGAGAAATTGGGTGCTTACGAAGGGAAGATTAATGTAAAAGAATGTGTGGAGGTTTTGAGGATAATGGGAGAGGAGCGTATGGTGAGTTGTTGCTTATATTTCTTTGAGTGGATGCGATTGCAGGAACCAATTCTCATTACTCCTCGTGCTTGTACTGTTCTGTTTCCAATATTGGGAAAGGCAGGGATGGGCGATAATTTGATGGTTTTGTTCAGGAACTTGCCTCAGATTAAGGAGTTCAGAGATGTTCATGTTTACAATGCTTCCATTTCTGGTCTTCTCCATTGCATGAGGTATAACATTTTCACATTTTGCTATCAGTTTGTCTCTTTATAATGGCTGTCCAGTTGTTTGTTTCATTGGTGTTTTTTATATTTATAGTGATTTAGTCTGTCAGTGTGTCATTTTTTAAGTGGTGTTTGGAGAAAGTTGGTCTAATTAGTCCTAAGGGTATTCCTTCATCACTATTACTCTTGCAGAGCTTGAATTAAGTTGTTTCTTGTTGGTAGTTCTTTACTACTTTGAGATTGCTTACTGTAACTGCATATTAGTTTGTGTAAATTCTTTAATCGACATCTTTTAAGCATAGGACAATAACAGAATAAGCTGCCTTGCACATCAGTAGCAAATGTGAACAATTTGTTTTAGAGTTTTGTTTTCCTTGTAAAAAGTTCTAAACTTCTAATGATAAAAGAAAAAACCCAGCATTTGGCGTTCTTTCCTTACACTCCAGGAATTAGTGTGGACTCAATTATTTTGTGCAGCCTTTTGTTTTCTGGTCTTATTTGTATCCAAGACCTTAGCTATTGCCCTTGCAATTTTGCATCCAATTTGTTTTCTTAACGGCATAAATGATTTCAAAATGTTTCTTCATTAGAGCTCATTATCCATGTCTGTTCGTATATATCAGGTATGATGATGCTTTTGAGGTGTATGAGGCCATGGAAGTAAACAATATAACTCCAGATCATGTGACATGCTCTATAATGATTACAATCATGAGGAAAGCTGGCCGCACTGCAAAAGAGCCTTGGGAATTTTTTGAGAAAATGAATAGGAAAGGAGTCAAATGGAGTGAAGAAGTTCTGGGTGCTCTAATAAAGTCATTCTGTGATGAGGGACTGAAGAATGAAGCCCTAATTATCCAAGCAGAAATGGCAAAGAAAGGTATCTTTTCAAATGCTATCGTGTATAATACATTAATGGGTGCTTATAATAAATCCAACCAAATTGAAAAAGTTGAAGGTCTCTTCAATGAGATGAAAGTAAAAGGCCTTAAGCCTACCTCTGCTACCTTCAACATTCTTATGAATATGTACAGCAAACGAATGCAACCTGAGATAGTTGAGAAGTTGCTGCTAGAATTGCGGGGTGCAGGCTTAGAGGCTGATGTCAAATCGTATACTTGCCTGATAAGTGCATATGGGAGGCAGAAGAAAACGAGTGACATGGCAGCAGATGCATTCTTGCGAATGAAGAAAGCTGGTATAAAACCTACTTCACATTCTTATACAGCTCTTATTCATGCTTATTCAGTTAGCGGTTGGCATGAAAAAGCTTACATTGTGTTTGAGCATATGCAAATGGAAGGAATTAAACCCTCAATGGAAACCTACACAACTCTGCTGGACGCATTTAGGCGTGCAGGTGACACCCAAATGCTGATGAAAATTTGGAAATTGATGATAAGTGAAAAAGTTGAAGGGACAAGAGTGACATTCAACATTCTTCTTGATGGGTTTGCTAAACAAGGTCAATACGTGGAAGGAAGGGATGTGATATCTGAATTTGGGAGGATCGGCATTCAGCCAACAGTGATGACATATAATATGCTGATGAATGCATATTCAAGGGGAGGACAACACTCAAAATTGCCTCAGCTATTAGAAGAAATGGCAACTCTCAATTTACAACCTGATTCTATTACATTCTTGACCATGATATATGCATATATTCGTGTTCGTGATTTCAAGAGGGCGTTCTTCTATCATAAAAGCATGGTGAAAAGTGGGCAAGTGCCAGACGTCAGGTCTTACCAAAAGCTTAGGGCAATATTGGAGGTAAAAGCTAAAATAAAAAACAGGAAGGACAAGAGTGCGATACGTGGTATAATTAATAGCCGAATGGGTATGTTGAAAGTTAAGAAGAGAGGAAAGAAAGATGAGTTCTGGAAAAACAAGAAAAGGCGTCCTAGAGTGCGAAATGTTGATAGCATGTTCTGAGGAACTGCATTTATGTTTTTTTTTTTTTTTATGGTTTAAACCATCTAGTATCAGTCCACTGCTTTTCTAGAAACTGTATAACATGAGAAATTTCAATTTGACTTGCATTGCCTGATGTTCAACTTTACATATAACGACCAATCCTCCATATGGCTGTATTTCCATTGTACATGATCTCAGTGTCTAAAGAGAAGATGCAGTAACTGGTGAAATCACATTATTGTTCTTGTTATGGAAAACTTCACCAGTCTTTTGATCTTGTATGAAAAAAAAACAAGAATATTTTTGCCTGCAGTATATGTTTCCACGTTCTGCAGTCATGATGCTACTACTTCCATGCTTAAGCTTAAGTTTTTATTCTTTGCCATCGTTGATGTAAATTTTTGTAAAGATTAGAACATATTGCATGGACATCAGTTTGCTTCTCTCATTTTGTTATGTCCTTCGTTTACTTGACTTGAATCTTTCTCTTGATATATTTTGTTTGTCACCGTTGCATTGTAGCAAATAGAAAAACAGGTATTAGGCTCTGTTCAACAGAGAGCTCATGGCATTTATGGGTGACGTGTTTGAACCGCTCAAACTTTTAAAATTACTTTCTAGTTTCTAAAGCTATTAGAACCGGACTGATTTACTGAAAAAGGAACAAAATATTTGATGCAATTCGATCCAATTAGAGTGCAATAACAAAATAATAATAATAATAAAGTCATGAAGAACCTATCGACCCCGAACTATGAATATTTTTTTTTTTACAAAAAACTGCCTGATATAATCAAATCAAAATCTTATTTTTAATTCAGTTTGATTATTTTTATTCAACCTTTTTAGAAAATAAGAATGACTAACCTTATTGCGGAAGCAATACAATTCTCGGCTTTCTCTAAACTGTAATATGTCGTTCTCTAATCTATCTAGCGATTACTAGAGTTGCCATAAATCAATCTGTTATATGTAAAAAATATCCTACATCCAATAGAATGTGAGTTGATACCAAATTTATAAGGCTTGTGGGCATCCTCCTTTTTTGAACCGGTTTTTGTGAGTGAGTTATACCTATTTTCTCGTATCAATGGTATCAGAGTAGGTCGTTCTTTGAATGGATCCGCTGCGGGAGAGCTGTTACCCTGTTAAGGAAGGGGATCCCCGAAGTTACCGTGGATGGTAATCCTAAGAGAGTGAATTGTTATGTATAAAAAATATCCCACATCGGATAGGATATGGGTTGGTACTAAATTTATAAGGCTTGTGGACATCCTCTTGCTTTAAACTGGTTTTTGGGAGTAAGTTATGTCAATTTCCTCATATCCAATCATGCCCCAAATCCCTAAGAATCCTAGGAATCTCTGATGTTTTTCTTCTTAATATAAAAGAATTTTATAATTTAGAATTTATGTGTCTTTTTGGGAGTAACGATCACCTTCTTTATAGATTCACCGTAAAATCAAAGAGTAATTATCCCAATTAAATAGGGACATGAAGAGACTTCCCACGTAGTGGCCATTTAATAAGGGAAATGAAAAGACTTCCCATGCTGTGGCAGTTTCTTCAAAGAATGTATAACATCTCCCTTTCCACCACACAAGCCATACATATCAAAATACAACTTCATATAAACTCATCTCCATACATTTCATACAGGAAATGGGACATGCAACCAAGAAAGAGACTAGAAAAATAAATAAACTTCATATGTAGTATTCGTTTAAGAAGGGAAATGAGAGACTTTCCATATAATGGTTGTTTCTTCAAAGAATGTGTAACATCTCCCACTCGGCCACACAAGCCATACATATCAAAACACAACTTCATATGAATGCATTTCTTACACTTCATGCAGAAAATGGGGTGTGCAACCAAGAAACAACTAGTGTTATATTAAGTAACCATCAAACCAGCATAACACTTTCACATTTATAATACCCTAAATCATTTGAGTATCATCGATGGTGTACATTCTCCCTCCATGTCATGTCTATATCACTTGGTTATATAAAAAAAATTGTTAGAGCATACGTGGTGATATTAGAAAGATTTTTTCTTTAACATTTATGGTAATCCATCTCAATTTGACTACTTCCCTAACGTGCTCTGCTAATTAAACCATATAAATTATGGCTTTTGGAAACATATTAAAGTAGCAACATCAAACATTTACTTCATAACATAGTTCTAAATCAAAGGGCATTGTAAAAAAGGAACCTAATAAAAAAGGTCCATAGGTTTCACACGGTGACAAAGAAGGGAATCATTTGTTGCTCCCTATATCGGTCGACATATAGCATATGCAGTATGATATGTATGTCATGGCATAGCTCCCACTAAGTTGGGCAAGTCACACTTCTATGCCATGCAAATCGTAAGACTAGATACTACTCAAGTATCTAAATTAAGCCACTTGATTACCATACTTAATGTGTGCCTGACACTTAAGGTTCGACTTAAGGCTTTCATATTTGACTCTTTAGATTCTCATCTTGGACTTACAAATACGACTATAAAAATTTGTCATTTATACAACATAAATATAAAGACAGTCTATATGTCCATATCAAATCTTTATCGAAAACTAAAACCTACACAAATCTAAACTCTTCACATGTGCTCGAAAATATCTCTAGGAATGAGTTTAGTCAAGCAATCAACAATCATCATACTAGTGGATATATATTTAAAAGCAAATTTCTTTCTTTTTATGGCATCATGAACAAAGTGATAACTTCTTTTAATTTGCTTGGTTTTTATATGAATTTAGGATCTTGAGCATATTGAATTGTAATAGTCTTGTCACAATACATTTCTATAGGTTCATCAACTTTAGATGTAATATTGAGATCCTGTAAAAAGTTTCTCAACCATATCACCTTTTGCACTGTAAGGCAACTTGCAAATATTCTGCTTCTATGGTGGATAAAGCAATGCAAATTTGCTTTTTATTCCACCAAGATATAACATATTTACTAAGGACAAAGGTATATCCTAAGTTTGACCTAAACTCATATAGGTTGCCACCCCAATATGCATTTGTGTATCCCTTCAACCTTAAGTCCCCACCTTGACAATAGAGGACTAAGTCATTTGTTCCACAAAGATATTGTTAGATTTTCTTGACTATTTGCCAATGAGCAGGTCCAGGGTTACTTTGGTAACGACTTACCAAACCAACCGCAAAACAAATGTCCGACCATGTGCATAATATGAGATTCATCAAGCTTCCTATGACACTTGCATAAGGAACATTGCTCATCTTTTATTTCTCTTCATTTGTTTTCGAACACTAATCAAGGCTTAAAAGTTAAACCATTCTCGACTGGAGTATCAATAGGCTTGGAATAATGCATTTGAAAATGTTTTAAGACTTTCTAAATGTAAGCTTCTTGATATAATCTTAAAAGCTTATTGGGATGATTTCTGATTATTTGCACTCCAAGGACATACCTAACCTCCCTCATATCCTTCTCAAATAGAGAGGACAACCACTTCTTTATGACATTAATCAACTCCATGTTGTTTTTAGCCAAGAGTATGTTATCAACATACAAAAAGAGAAATATAATCCCTCCCACTGTTTTTCTTGACATACACATAATGGTCTTCGTCTACCATGGACAAGCCAAACAAGGTAATAGCTTCATGAAATTTAAAGTACCATTATTTAGAAGATTGCTCGAGACCATATATGAATCATTTAAGATGACAAACTTTGTTGTCTTGACCTTTTGAGACAGACTCAATCGACTGATCCATATATATATATATATATATATATATATATATATATATATATATATATATATATATATATATAAATATCTTTCTCAAGTTTATAATTGAAGAGTGTAGTTTTTATGTCCATTTGAAATAACTCTAAATCCAAATGGGAAACCGAGGCTAGAAAAATGCGAATTGAGGTAAATCTCATCACAAATGAAAATGTCTCTTTATAGTCTACACCCTCAATTTGGGTAAAGTCTTTCACCAGGAGTTGAGCCTTAAACTTGTCAATTAATCCATATGCCTTACGTTTTATCTTGAAACCCCATTTGTTTCCAATTGATTTTTGTTGAGGCATGATATTAACTAACTCTTAAACCTAACTCTTTGTCATCAAGTCCATATCGTCACTCATATTCATCCATTCTTTATTGTTCAGTGAATTCATAGCCTCTTTAAAAGAAATGGGCTCCTCAATCTCCAAAAGAGTACAAGGAATATTTCCCCTTCAATTTGAAAAAATATCTTTAGGGAATCCTTCCACATTCCCTCATTCATATTTTCAAACCTCCATTATTTGCCTAACTAGATGAAGAATCTCTCCTGCTATTCCTAAAAGCCGTAGGATTCTGAACTTGAGGACTAATCTCATGTTCTAAGTTTGGAACTTAAAGACTGACCTTATTTTTTGATGGATTCTCATTTGTAGGCAAGTTTTCACCATCTAAGGTAGTTGGATTTCTCCCATGATCTTCGTCCATTTGGAAAAATTTCACTATCCTTAGGGACTTGGTGAGATTTTAATTCCACCCCCCATCAAGAGATAGTTGTATACCTTCCCGCAACGCATACAATTTGATGTTCCTTTTTAATCACCAACACTTGGTAACTCATCTTCAAGAAAATCAACATTGCGAGAATCAAATGCTGCCATGCCACCATTTTGAGTGCTCACCAAACATGACATATCCTTTAAAATGTTCAGGATATCTAATGAACACCATCTTGGTTGCTTTTGGACCAAATTTTCTATATTTATGAGTTGGGTTATGCATGTAGTTGCCAAAGTTTAAGGGCATAAATGGCCCAAAGATGACTTTTTACCGTTCCATAATTCATATGGGGTGGTAGGACCATTCTTCCTTGGTACACGATTAAAGATGTAAGTTGTCGTAAATAGCACATCCCACAGAAACTAATGAGGTTGGCTTGTGCCATCATCAATATAATCATATCAAGTAATGTACAGTTCTTTTGTTATGCTGCACCATTTTGCTACAAAGTATGAGGAATCTTAGACTGCTTATGTATACCTTTTTCCTCACAATATTCTCTAAACATATCATATAGGTATTCATGACCATGATCGATCTAAAAAGTCTTTACTCTTCATTCCTTTTGGTTCTCTATTTTCACAAAAAAACATTTGAAGGTATCAAGTGTTTCATAGCGGCGAGACAACAAATACACATATCCATAGCGTGAATAGTCATCTATAAAAGTGAGGAAATACATTGTACCATGATATGTTTTAATATTTAAAAGCTTGCAAATGTCTAAATGGACTAATTCTAAGGGATTCGATGCCCTTAAAGCCTTACGAAAAGGCTTTGTATTGCTTTACTAGCTAAGCATGACTCACATATAGGCAACTTAACCTTAGTAATCTGGTCTAATTTTTTTGCTAGTCTATTCACCTTATCTTACCTAATATGGTCAAGTCTAACATGTCATTTAAAAAATTCAGAATCATAATCAAAATAAGAAGTAAGCGTTATTGTTGAATTATTATAAACATCACAATCCAAGAACAAATAAACCATTTTTTACAATGTCATATCCAAACATATTGTCATGATACAAAATATCCAAACTACTAGGCTGAAAATTAAAAGAGAATCCCAATTTTAACAAAGAAATAACTAAAAGTAAACAACATAACACTTTTGGTGCATAGAGAGCATCATGTGGATGTAATGTGTTTCCTCCTTGTAGTTTGAGTTGATATATATGTTCCAATTCTAAGGATGTCTTCCTCTTTACCATTACCTAATATGATAATTTGTGAACCCATAGCAACGTGATGGTATTCCATAAAGTCAACTCAATCTCGAACTATGTGTTTGCTTGCTCGCACCTATAATCCAATCAGAAAGAAAGTTAGCAACTAATGCATGAGAGTAAACAAATAGTTCAAGAGAAATAGTGGATAAAGGCACCTTTTTTGGCTCGGGGAAATCTCGAGCATAATGACCATTGTTTCCACAATTGTAGCACTTCACTCGCGTTACATTTTTCTCTCTATGCCCTTTAGTCTTTTGTTCACCCTTGGGTTTAGAATTTTGAGAAGGGCGACGACCTTTCTGTTGGAAAATAATGTCAATTTTTCTATAATCAGATTTATAAGAAAGCGAAAATAATACGGAATAATAAGACACGCACAAATTGATAACGGAGTTCGACTAATTATGTCTACGTCTCCAGACTGCTGCAAATCTTTTACTGAAAAAAAAAAATTTTGCAAAGTATTTACAAACATTCACAACTCACAACCTCTCACTAAAGCTTTTCTAATCTTTTATTTTTCTCTCTTACTTTTGGATGGAATACCTTACAAATGAATTCCTAAAGCTATATATAGGCCTCCACTTCCTTAATGGACAACCAAAATTAATTCTCACATACTTTAATGGATGGTTGAGATCATTTTCTACCTACCATCTTACCTACCAAATGGATGATCAAGATTAATTTGCACCCACCAAATTGATGGTTAAGATTAATCCCCACCTACCATCTTAACTACCAAATATTTTGTCAACTAATTATTAATTAGTTCAACAAAAGATGCACTGTCCATCTTTATTGTCATTTATTGCACTTTATGTGTAGTTTGACCAACAATCTCCCACTTAAAGACTGAATTCAAACCGTCTTCACATATCGATCAATGCAACAATCTTTATGGTCTTGTTACTTTAGTAAACCAACTGAAGTTGAACACAACTTCAGTTTGTCGATAGTTACCATCTCTGTCAACATATCTACTGAATTCTTGCTTCCTTGGATCTTTTCCAATACTAATATATCATCTTCCAATAAAGATCTAATGAAGTGGTAACGAAGCCCAATATGCTTGGTTCTGGAATGAAATATTGAATTTTTTGCCAAGGGTATTGCACTCTAACTATCACTATGCAAAATATTATTCTCCTATTTGAATCCTAACTCAGTTAACAAACCTTGAAGCCATATTATTTCTTTACTAGCTTCAGTTACTGCTTCATGCTCAGCTTCTGTAGTGGATAAAGTGACAATCTTCTGTATTTGTGACATCCAACTAACAGTTATAGTTCAATAGTGAATATATAATCGGTGATGCTTCTTCGGTGATCAACTTCACCTCTAAAGTCTGCATCTACGTAGCCTTATACTTTTAACTCTCCTTTACCAAAGTACAAACACTTCTCCGTGGTGCCTTGTAGATATCTTAAAATCCACTTGACTGCTTTCCAATGAGCTTTCCCTGGATTTGACATAAATCTGCTAACAACTCCCACTGCATGACCAATGTCTGGTCTTGTACAGATCATGGCGTATCAAACTCCCAATAGCTGAGGCATAAGGAACCTTAGATATGAATTCTCTCTCTTCCTTCATTTGAAGGGGATTGATTCTTGGATAGGCGAAAGTGGCTGGCCAATGGTGTGCTAACTGGTTTAACGTTGCCTATGTTGAATCTCTGCAAAACACGATTGATGTAATCTACCTGAGATAACTGCAAGAACCCTCCCTACTTATCTCTTGTGATTTGCTTTCCAAGAATCTTTTTTGCTAGACCTAAATCTTTCATGTCAAACTTTTTTTGATAATTGTTGCTTCAACCTTCTGATATCATCCATATTTCAACCTGCTACTAACATATCATCGACATAAAGTAGTAAAATAATATAACTGGATCTATATTTCTTGAAGTAGTAATAGTGGTCGGCATTGCACTTCTGGGAACATTCATTGTGCATGAAGCCATCAAATTTTTTGTACCACTGTCTTGGAACTTATTTCAGGCCATATAAACTCTTCTTAAATCTGCACACCATGTTCTCCTTCCTTTTTTTATGAGAAACCTTCTGGTTGGTGCATGTATATCTCCTCATCTAAGTCTCCATGAAGAAATGTGGTTTTCATGTCCAACTATTCAAGGTGAAGATCTTCAATAGCCACACTACTCAATACTGTTCTAATAGTATTGAGCTTCACAACAGGAGCAAAAATGTCGGTGTAGTCAACTCCTTCCTTCTGCTGGAATCCTTTGACAAATAGTCGGTATTTGTATCTCTTACAACCATCATGCTCCTATTAGAATATGACTTCCTCTAGATCGTTTCTCACAATTCCTGCGAACCACCGTGTATTAAAACACCTTTGTTCATATGAATAGTAATCACCTAAAAAAGATAGAAGAAATGCAACTAAAACTCTGATACCAGTTATTGGGAAATAATGTCAATTTCTTTATAATCAGATTTATGAGAAAGTGAAAAAAATGCGGAATAATAAGACACACACAAATTGATAACAGAGTTCGGCCAATTATGTATACTTCTTCGGACTGTTGCAGATATTTTATTAAAAAAATAAAAATTTATAAAGTGTTTACAAATACTCACAACTCACAACCTCTCACTAAAATTTTTCTAAACTTTTATTTTTCTCTCTCACTTTTGGATAGAATACCTTACAAATGAATTGCTAAGACTATATATAGGCCTCAACTTCCTCAATGGACGGTCAAGATTAATTCTCACATACTTTAATGGATGATTGAGATCATTTGCACTTACCATCTTACCTACTAAATGGATGATCAAGATTAATCCTCACCCACCAAATGGATGGTTAAAATTAATCCCCACCTACCATCTTGCCTACCAAATATTTTGTCAACTAATTATTAATTAGTTCAACAAAAGATGTATTATTCATCTTTATTGTCATTTATTGCACTTTATGTGTAGTTTGACCAATTTTTTCTTAGTTTTCTTTTCTCGATTAGGCTTGTTTCCTTTGGGTTTTTCACTATGGGCAACAAACATAACATTAAAAGGAACAAACGCCTTTTGACACTCTATTTCCATTATAAGGTGCTTAGCTATCTCTGAAATCAGTGTTCTGGGTAAGTATATGTTGTAAAGAATAGCTATTAAAATCTTGATAAATGAGGTTGTGGTACGCTGCTGGAGTCACTGGTCTAAAGAGAATTTTATAGTTCATGGCGTCATTGATTTGAAGGGAACCCAAGTGCATGTGGCGTCGTTATTGGTCTGAGATAAGTTTGGTGCTGGTGACTTCCACTACTTCTGATTTTGATAGTAAAATGAAGAAAGGATTCCTTGAAAGGTAAGACTAAGTGAAGAGGAGAACAAGTTGTGGATGAGTTTTTGGCTATGACAGTGATGAGTGGGTAAAAAGAGATGCAAATGAGAGAGAACCAATTTTTGAAGACTAATTGGGAGATGTGTTTCATTTTTTTAAAAGCAAATAAAGAATTTTTACTCTTTCAATAAATTTACTTGAATTTTGAAAAACTTATTAACACTAACACAACTTTTCAAACTGAAATTTTTTATTCTCCTATATAATTTGACTTTTGCTTCTTATCAAAATATAAATTTCAAGATCAATTACTACAATTAATGTGTTTCACATGACAAATATAAAACTGAGAGAGGATTTGAAAGAGAGAAATTTGAAGGAGACACAGAATGGGAAAAATGTTTTTTTTTTTGCAAAGATGAAATTTAAACAAATTTTGTAAACACACTTTCCAATAAGTAAAGAGAGGTTTTAGCAGAGAAAAAGACAATTAGGGAAAAATACTTTGGAAAAGATGTCTTCACGTATTTTAAAGGCTAATAAATGTTTTTTTTAGTTTAATCTGAATTTTAAAAGCCTATTAAAGACAACCACTATTTTAGAATCTAAAAATTTGTATTTTCCAAAAAATTTCATCCTTCAAAAAACTTAAAGAGGATTTTTTTTTCTTTACAAGAGAAAAAAATGAGGGAGATGACACATTGATCAAATGAAAAAATTAACTTTAATTTTAAATTTTCACTCTTTTAAGTGTTGGGACAGAATTGTAAAGCAATAAATTTTAAAATTAAACAAATCATAATCTCAAAATACTCATTCAATTACAACTCCAAATAAACAAAGATTTCGAAACATCGGTTCTCTAACATAATTACCAAATTACGCATTTCAATTAAGAAACACACATCATCTAATTTTCATACAAGCACATATGAGATTAGTTATTAAGAATACCTTAAAATATTGAAATAATTTTGGTGTAGTATTTATACCAAAAATTCTTATAATTTTACAAAATTTTCTTTCAATTGTAGTTTGAGCCATAAATATGCTCATGTTAAATGTCTTGCGTAATCACCATCCACATACCACTTATTATGCTTGAGTTACTTTTTAGATAAATATACAATAAGTCAAGTTGATTTCGGTACCCATTTTGCTATGGGTATTTGTTGGTTAATAGATAAAAAAAATTTCATTTTTTTATGGCAACTTGTGAAAGGAATGGTTTGTAAATGATAAGTTTCTTTCACAATCCATATATTTTTTACATGCACATTATTTTTCAAATAACAATTATCTAGAAATATATCATTTTATTGTAATAAAAACACGTGACATGAGGAAAAGAATATGAAACAGTTTTATCAAAATATACATCATCTTTAACATATTTTACAAAACCATCAACAATAACTCTTTTATCTTTTCAAAATATTTTTGAACATACATAATATTTAGGCTCTTTATTTAGAACACATTTTTTATAAAAGCTTTTTAATCTTTTTGTTTTCTTTTCAATCTCTTCGAACAACAAAATATTTTGTCTTGCAATATCTCTTTAATAAAATCATCATATTTTTTCAAAAGATCATCATGCAATATTTTCAAATCAGCATATGAATTTTCTAAAACAACATATTTTTTCTTCCACTTTTTATACTTATAATATAACTCTTCAAAACATCTCCAAAGGTCATCATCACTAGAAGAGTTAGAATCACTTACCTCCGAATTTTCATCAAAATTGAGGTCTAAGATCTCTATTTTTCAACTTCTTCAATATCAGTCATCAATGTCACATTCGGTGTTTCTTTATCTTCCAATTCGGTTGAACTTGAGCTTATTTCTTCAATGTTGCTCCGAACTATAACCATGACTCTTTTCTTTATGTTTTAGCATTGGACACTTTGATTTAATATATTCAGATTGGTTGCATTCATAACACATCACGTGAAGCCTTGAATTTTTTACCTTTTATTTCCTTCATAAGTGGCCTCAAATTTCTCCCATATTTGTTTTGTTGTGTCATATTTAGATATTCAGTTGAACTCATTTGTATCCAGTCCACAAAATATAAAGCTCATGGCCTTAGAGTTTGCTTTAGTTGCTTGTTTTTCATCTTTTGTCATCTCTTTGATTTTTTTCTTTATTCCATCTACCTTTGTTGGATGTGTATAACCTTCCAAAACTAATTTGCAACAATTTAGATCATTGGTTTGTAAGAAATGACACATTCTAGCCTTCCAATACGTATAATTACTTCCAGAGAACATATGAGGATATGTGATTGACTATCCTTCTTGTAATGGAGTGGCAATGAGAGAAGAAACTGCATTATTTGATATTGATGCCATAGAGTTGGATCTCTCCAAGGATGTGAAGCCTTAGGTGAATGAAGAAAGGCTTTAATACCAAATGTATGTCCCGAAATAGCTCAAAGGGGAGGGTGAATTGAGATTTTAATATTTCTCGCTCTTGTAACATTTTTAGAGTATTCCAACAGTATGCTTATCTTGGGCAGATAACACACACAAGAATAATTTAAAATTTATTTCCACAAAATCAAAGTTTATGACTAGAAATATTTATCAACCTCTAAAATCAATTTTTGTCAAATAATCACTTTTTTTATTTGCAACAAAAACTTTAAATAAATTTAAGTACAAATAGGTTTTTGTAAAAAACACTTTTAATACATTTTCACATAAAAATCAAATATAAAATTTTTTCTGCAAATCAAAATATCAAACTTGAAAATAAAAGAAGGAGAAAAACTTAACACACTTGAATTTAAAGTGGTTTAGCTCCCTTTGCCTATTACATTCCTCAAGACTCAATTTTAGGAGTTTTTTTTTCCAATAATAGTTCTTTTCAAGGGCAAGAATTAAGTCAATTACAACTTTAGAGTTCTATCTAACTCTCTTGAGCCCAAACCCAAATTTTTACAAAGTAAAATTTAGTAACACTTGATTAGTTGTTCAACCTAGGTGCTAAACAACTCCACAACAAGTTTTAAAGCTAAATTTGTAAAGTATAACAGAAAATAATCACTTACAACTTAACAACAGATTACACAAAGAATAACTAGAACCAAGATAGAGAATATCTAATAATGAATCTCAATATGGAAGGAAAATAATTTAAGGAGAGTAGAAGACTTTTCTCTTGTAAAATCTTTGATTTTCCAATATTTGAAATGTTCTTTTAACAAGTATTTATAGTTTTGGTGTTAAAAGTAGCTAGTAGAGATAGATTCACATTTTACAAAAACTATCTATTATTTTTGTCTGTTAGTAAAAAACTATCAGTTATAAAATTAGAATACTCAATTAGAATACTCGATTAGAATATTCAATTAGAATACTCAGCTAGAATTTTAATTAGAATACACTGTTATAAAACTATTTTTCTGAGTAGAGAAAAATACTTTATCTTAAACACTTTTATACTTTAAGCTTCACTTTTAGACACCAATCAATATGACTTTACATTCATATCATAATATATTTATTTTTTGTACATGTTTCTTTTTCTTGAACCTATGTCTTTTACCTCCAATTCATGTAAAACATAAACTAAAATTCAAACACATATGTTACAAATTCTAATTCACAAATCATGGTTTTAGAATCATCAAAATTAGAGATATAAGTATTGTAGCCTTTGAGCCCATAGTGAAAACATTGTTTGTTAGATTGATAAGGAATTGATTATACGAATTAAGTAGAATTTGAAGCAGAAGTTCAACACGTTCATATGACTATATTTTGTAATTAGTGATATGTGTTGAAAAATAAAGTATTCAAGGTGTTGATATAGTCTGTCACTGAAGTAGATTCTGACATCCGTAAAGTGTACGATTCCATTTTAAGAAAAATTTTGTTGTGAAGTGATTTAAGCTCATATAATTTTGTGAAATAATTCCAAATCTCATTTGTTGTTTTCTTCTCCTCTATGATTGACAACACTCAATCTACTAATACAAGATGAAGATTTGCAATAACATTTATATCCATCTCGTTCCACTTATTGTCATATGTGAATTCCTTAGTCTTTCAGTGATAGCCGCCAGACAATTCTTTTTTCTCAAGATAGCTTCATATTTATTTTTCACAATGAGAAATTACTTCCATTAAACTTCTCAATCTCAAATTTTGCCTTCATTACTTCTATAACAGCATTCAATGATAAATAATAATTTAACTTATTTTTTAATATAGAGGGTACACTTATTAGTGGCAATCACAAAATATAAAATAAGTAGATATTAATACCCAAGTGAGACTCTAATACTACTTGTTAAAAATTAGGAATGGTGGTGGATCTCATTTATGGAGAGATCCACACCAAAGACTTTTCCAATATATATATGAGAGAATTTTGTAAAACTTTATAGTGATAATTTATTAAGAGAATATATATATATATATATATATATATATATATATATATATATATATATAAAGCTCTTAAACGAATTATAGATATGCGATTATAATTTAACTTATTTTTTGATGCAGATGGTACACTTATTAGTGACAACCACAAAACATAAAATAAGTAGATATTAACACCCAAGTGAGACTCTGATACTACTTGTTAAAAATTAGGATTGGTGGTGGATCTCATTTGTGGAGAGATCCACAAAAAAAGACTTTTCCAATATATATATGAGAGAAAATTTTGTAAAATTTTATAGTGATAATTTATTAAGAGAATATATATAACTCTGGAACGAATTATAGGTATGCGATAATAGTAAATATTACATTATTGAGTACAAAACTAAAAGAGAATAAGAGAGGATTGGGAAGGGCTTTTAAGCATAAATTAAAAGTAAAATAAAAGGATGAAGGGGAGAAAGAAAAGATGGCCGACTAGGGGGGAGTTAAAAACTTCTACTAATGAATTGGTTAACAATACTGTAGATTGTCATATTCTATTTCATCAATTTTGTCTATAATATAATTAGACTAATTAAATATTTATACTTTGAATTCATAAAACTTCAAAAAGAAAAAAGATGAAGGAGAGAAAATATAACAATCTTATTTTTTTTCATGCAAAATATTTTCATCAAGAATTTTGAAGTATTAATAGTAAGCTTGATAACTGGGATATATATTAAATACTACTCTAGGTCAGATCAAGATAATCATGTATACTAAAATTGTGCTTTAATTTCCATATTGGTATTAGTGATGCGAAAAGAGAATTTGTATAACAAAATTGCACATCAAAGTATAATTAATAGATACAGTATAAATTAAGCAGAAAATAAAAAATAAATAAATGCTGTAATTTGTAAACAATCTATATTTCTCTTTTTTCATGTCTATATTTTATATTTTCTGTGGCCACAAATTTTGTGAACATATACAGATATACAATTTTTCATAATACAAAAGTTGTTTAATTTGTAAACATATATACTATGAGGGATATTGAAGAACTGGTTATGTATAAGAAAATCAAATACAGTAATCCTCTTATTTACATTACTGAGAATGGAGGGTCGATGATTATTTTTATTTTTACTGTGGCGCCCCACTTATATATTAGGAATAATCTCATATATATAAGAAGAATGTCACAAGCTTAATTCAATCAATCTGTTTGAATTAAAACTTTTCATTGTAAATAACTTAATCTATTTATTTATATTGGTTTAGTCAAGTCCTTCTAATTAACAATATATATTTATCATTATATTGTATACATATATGGCACCCGATTATATTATATAATTATTTACATATATAATATTAACATATGAAACATGTCTACTGCAAACCATATACATAGTCAAACTAAAAAAATAATAGATAATCAACCCTCTAACTACGTCTCTTGTGTCTTTGTTGATATGAACTTGAATTTCTTCTTGATCAACTTCACTATCTATTAGCTACAACATCAATTCATGCGTGAGAAGAACTCATGCTAAATTATCTCTAGCTTAGTGATACATATAAGTATTAAAGTTTTTCCCTAACAGTTACACAAATGTATATCTCAAATAAAATCATGGCACATCAAATTTTATTATATATTTGTCATATAAAATAAATAAATACATAATATAAAAAAATAAAAATAATAATCTTATTCAATAATTAAATTTGCACCACCTCATGTAAACATTTTACACTTTGTTACTTACATCAATTAATAAAATTTTATATTTTATTCTATGATTTATTAGCCCAAAATCTCGTTTCCGGACTGTCCGGATACGGAGTGTGAAATAGGGACGCTCGTGGAGTTTAAGCTACCCTACTCACTATAATCTCAAGTTAAGGGCGCTCCCAAATCTTAAGCCTCCTTAACCGAATATAATCATATCATCTGTGTATGATCAGGATCAGAGGCGCTTCCAAAGCTTAAGCCACCCTATCTCTAAATCATATCTATATCAGTACCGTAACTTCCTCATAATGGTGCACTATCTATCCTATGTCAGTCCTCAGATAGAGAAATGAGCAATTAACACCATTAATTACTTCTTTCTATAACCAATACTCATTTCATATAAACATAATAATATACTCATAATTTATTTTAAAACCATGTAATAGCATGATATTTTATTAAATATTGGCATAACGTTAAGTTCATAGTTAATAACATTTCTATAATGTTAAAACATGTCATAATATATAATTTCATCATTGTGACATATAATTTATGTCATACACACACAATCGTGCACAAAGGCAAATAAGAATACATATATGTACAAATCTTGATAGTAATTTTCTTTTCCAAAATATAAGCTCAGAGTTTGTTCACTTTTGTTATTCTTCTTCTTATTGAGATCCTAATTTAAAAATATAATTAATTAATACCTTGATAAAATATAACACCTACCTCCTTATACATCTATATGCTATATATATTGTTTTTATATTAAATTATCACGTATGAAACAAGAATAAAATAAAATTCATGTTTACAGCGAGAGTAATTTTTTTTTAACTCATCTCATATTATCAATAATAATTTCACAATCAATACAGATGCTTTAATCATAGCCTATAACATCACATATATTAATAACTTAAACATTATATTTAAAAGTTAGTAAATTTTACAAGTTGAATCCATTTATATACATATATATATATATATATATATATATATATATATATATATATATATATATGTTTAAGTTATTATTGATATATATATGTTTAAGATATATATATATATATATATATATATATATATATATATCTTAGTACATATTCATTGTAATTATACATATGTAAGTATTCAACCCCCAAATATAAATGATATGTTCTTATGCTTATGTGGAATGCAATGAGAGAAAGTGAGGAGATTCAGCCGGTGACCTTTGATCCATGACTCTTATATGCACCTCAATATGAACTACTAATCTTCTCTACCTGAAAAATGATGCAATTTGGTGAGTTGTGACTCAGTGAGAATAACCATCAAATGAGTTCTAAAGCACCTAGCATTTCATAATAGCAAATAATAAGTATACTTAATACATACTTTATACTTCATTTCATCAGTCAATAACATATAAATATAAATAAAATCAAGTATTCAATAATTGTTCTTTACTTATGCTTATGCTTATTCATTTTATTTTGTTGTGACCAGATTAAACAAACATTGCCCCGAGTTTCCATATGAATATTTGTCATGTAAACATTTGCATTTGCTAGCTAGCTTGACCATTTGTTTTATTTACACATTTGTTGGGCCTTAGGCATCTTCTTTTGCTTTACAATGTCGATTAACTAGTCACAACGCCTTGTAAGTCATTATGCATTTGTACTTGTACTTACATATTCATCAACCATTGTATCTTATCACATATACCATACATATACCACATATATACCTCATATGCCAACACATATACCTTACATATACCATGTATATATATCATATGTCAAACATATACCTCAAATATACCATAAGTATACAAACTTATATGTACCACAAATGTCACAAATTATTCCTCATCATATTATCAAGGAAAAATCATCACAATCATATCAATCACATAGCAAGCAACATTCATATGCACTAAAGAATTCAATTAATAATTAGACTCACTTTTTTCCTTTGATTCCAACCATTAACTTATTGTCTACCCCCTTATTGTGTATCTCCAATTTGTCTTGAGACTAGTATTGAAATATAATTGGTTAATTTATGACTAGAGAAACTTAATGTGGCTTAAACAAATTAATATGCATTATTCATATCAATAATTAAAATTTTTCCTATGAGGCAGTGTGACCTTATGAGACTGTTTTCTCTATAACATTTTCTGTACTTGCCCAATTAATATGATTCTTGATCCTAAATAATATTAATATATAATTATATAACATATTAAAATTTTAGACCAATTGGATCGCTATACAATTTTTGGTAGAATTTATAAACGTATTCTGCTTTCTGCCCTATTTTCTGCCTTTAGGCAGTTTCAGGGTACCAACTTAATCTCCTCATAACTTACGATATATAATTCATATTGTAATGAAAATTTACATAAACTTATATGGGTTCAAATAGAACATTTTTTATGTTTAAAATTTTCGTCAATTATATATCTAAGGCTCTCAAATTATAGGCAACATTTTACTGCTATAGAACATAGTTGGTTTTCAGGACAGTATGACTTGTAACGGTCATAACTTACTATATACATAACATATTAAGATTAAATTAGTACCCAAATTTAGATAAGATATATACCTATAACTTTTATGTTTTGATAATTTACATAATCTATCTGTAAGAAGCTCAAAAGAATTAAACAATTTTCTGGACCTATACAAGGCACTCAGTAGGCAGTTCAAACTATGGAATAGTCATAGTTACATTCACCATAACTCAAAATTTACAGGACATATGAACCTGAAATTTGGTATGCATATACATAACACATATATATACAACTTTTATGTTTTGAGATACTTCCAATAATGGTTTTATCATATTCAAAACTAACAAACACAGTAGCTAACTTACTTAGGGTTCACATCCAGATCAGTTTTAGTACAGAGAGGATATCTCATTCTATACACCACATCTTGCAAAAAGGTTTACATATCCATAAATATAATACATAAAGGAATAACGTTTGTGTTTTAATCTTTTTCATATTCGATATCTAAGATCATCAAAACCATGATACAAAATACTGCCTATTTATGAACCCTAAACACCATAATCAAGTTTAACACAAAATAATTATTTACTCACCTATAATCACCCTTGGCTAACCTTGTTACTGTAATTTTCAGAGTGAAAGAGAGAATAAAATATTGCTGGAACTTCAAAGAAATGGAATTAATCAAAGAGGAAGAAGAAGAAGAAGAAGAAGAAAAGACTTAACCTAATAAGTTAAAAGCCCCCACATTATGTCTTCCTTTCCTCATTTTCTTTTTCACCCAACCCTTTTCCTTTTTTTGACTTTTCTTTTTCTTTTCCTTTTTATTTTTCTGACTTTTATTTTTATTTATTTTTATTTAATTATTCTTATTATTATTATACAATTACATGTATCTAGACATACTAGTCAATACCAAAAATACAACTTAATCCTAAACTTCAATTTAATTAATTAACTATATTAAATTTAATTAATTCAATCTAGTTTCTTTGTTCAATTAAATATTAATTTCATATCATTTTCATCTATATTATAAAATAGACATGTGCATTTCTATACAATTGTAAAATACTTGAAAATAAACTAATTGTATATCATGAATATATTTAAATAAAAATGCATATTATGCATGTGTTCAAGTGATATATATGCAAAATGTATATGTGCAAATGAGATGCTGTAGAAATGCATATGGAAAAAGTCAAGGATGTTACAATTCTCCACTCATTTTAAAAATTTTGTCTTCGAAATTTAATACCTGGAAACAGGTGTGGATATTGTTTTTTCATATTTTCTTCTATTTCCCATGTTGCCTCTTCTTGTGAATGATTTCTCCATAATACCTTAACTAAAGGTATTTCTCGGTTTCTCAATTGTTTAGTCTTGTATCCGATGATTTCCACTGGTTCTTCAACATAACTCATGTCATTTGCAATCTCAATGGCTTGATCTTTGATTTCATGTGTAGGATCTGACCTTTATCTTCTCAGCATGCTCACATGAAACACATTATAAATCTGAGTCATATCTGGTGGTAAAGCCAATCTGTATGCCAGTGGACCAAACTTCTCAAGAATTTCGTATGGCCCTATGTATCTTGGGCTCAATTTACCTTTCTTGCCAAATCGGATTACTCCTTTCCATGAAGATACTCGTAGAAGTACCTTTTCACCCAACTCGTATTTCATCTCCCTTCTATGTTGATCAGCATAACTTTTCTGTCTGTCTTGTACTGCCTTTAGTTTGTTCTTCACAATTTTGATTTTATCCACTGTATCTTGTACTATCTCTGACCCTTCTAATGCACGTGCACCTTCTTCATCCCAGATGATAGGGCTTCTGCACTTTCTACCATACAATGTCTCATATGGTGCAATCTGAATAATGCTATGATATTGGTTGTTGTATGCAAACTCCACCAATGTTATATATTCATCCCAAGTACCTCTAAATTCCATAGTACAAGCTCTAAGAATATTTTCCAATGTATGTATAGTTCTTTCTGATTATCCATCAGTCTATGGGTGAAATGTGGTACTGAAATTCAATTTTGTTCTCAATGCATTATGTAAACTCACCCAAAAATGTGAAGTAAACCGTGAATCTCTATCAGACACAATGGATACTGGAATGCCATGCAATCTGACTATCTCATTCACATATAATTTGGCCAAACTCTTAAGTGTACACCCCCATCTGATAGGTAGAAAATGTGCTGACTTGGTTAACCTATCAATAATTACCCATATTGCATCATTTTTTCGTGGAGTTCTAGGCAATCCATAAACAAAATTCATCATTATCTTTTCCCATTTCCATTCTGGTACTGGTAAAGGATGTAGTTTACCAACTGGTGCCTGGTGTTCAATTTTAATCTGCTGACATATCAAGCATTTGGAAACATATTCTGCTATGTCTTTCTTCATTCTTGGCCACCAGTAATGAGGTCTTAAACTGTGATACATCTTTGTCATCCCTGGGTGCATTGCATAGGGTGCATTGTGTGCCTGTTCCATTATTTTCTGATGCAAGTTCTCAGTGTTTGGAACACATATGCGTGACTTTTAAATCAGTGTATCATTCTGCAAATGAAACTCTGTATTATTTCCTTGTCTTACCATATTAATTGTTTTACATAATTGAAAATCTTTGTCTTGTGCTTCTTTAATTCTCTCCTTCAGTATAGGTCTGACTTGAAAAGTAGCAATCAGTGATCCTCTATCATGCATATTTAATTCAACATTCATATATCGTAATTGAATCAAATATGGGAAAGAGGATACTTACAAGTGAGCTACACTGCTACTGGCCTTCCCACTCAATGCATCTGCTACCACATTGGCTTTTCCTGGATGGTATTCAATTGTACAATCATAATATTTCAATAGTTATAACCATCGTCTCTGCCTCATGTTTAATTCTTTCTGTGTCAGAAAATAACCAAAGCTTTTATGGTCTGTGAAGATCTAGAATGTCTCACCATACAAATAATGCCTCCAAATTTTCAGTGCAAATACAATTGCAGCCAATTTTAAATCATCCACTGGATATGAGATCTCATGTGGTCTCAATTGTCTGGATGCATAAGCTATAACCTTACCATGTTGCATTAATACACATCCCAAGCCTTGATGACAAGCATCACTATATATTGTAAACCCACCTGTACTTGTAGGGATGGTTAACACTGGTGCTGAGGTTAGCCTGTGTTTTAGTTCATCGAAATTCCTTTGACATTCTAGAGTCCACTTGAAAGGCACATTCTTTCTCAACAATTTGGTCAAAGGGCTAGCAATCAATGAGAACCCATCAACAAATCTACGGTAGTATCCGGCTAAATCCAAAAAAACTACGCAATTCTGACACATTCTTGGGTGCTTCCCAACTCACTATGGCCTTAACCTTATTTGGGTCAACCTCTATGCCTTTTCCCGATACCATATGTCCAAGAAACACAACATGATCAAGCCAGAATTCACACTTGCTAAACTTTGCATACAATTGTTTCTCTTGTAGAGTCTAAAGCACTGTTCTTAAATGCATTTCATGTTCCTCTTTACTTTTAGAGTACACCAAAATGTCATCTATGAAGACAATAACAAAATTATCCAGATAAGGCTGAAATACCTTATTCATCAAAGCCATGAAAATCAGCCGGTGCATTGGTTAATCCAAATGGCATGACTAGAAATTCATAGTGGTCATATCTAATACGAAATGCAGTTTTAGGAATATCTACCTCAGCTATCTTAAGTTGATAATAGCCCGATTTTAGATCAATCTTAGAAAATACTTGAGCTCCAGTTCATCAATTCTAGGTAAAGGATACTTATTCTTCATTGTCACTCTATTAAGTTGTCTATAGTCTATACACAATCTCATCATTCCATCTTTCTTTTTTACAAACAACACTGGGGCTCCCCAAGGTGATACGCTAGGTCGAATGTATCCCTTATCAAGTAACTCTTGCAATTGAGTTTTAAGTTCCATTAACTCAATCGGTGCCATCCTGTAAGGAGATATATAAATAGGTGCGGCCTCAGGCACCAAATCTATAGTAAATTATATCTCTCTATCTGGTGGCAACCCAGGCAAATCCTCTGGAAATACATCTGAAAACTCACACACTACTGGAATATTCTCTAACATAATATCCTGAGTTTTTGTGTCTGTCACATAGGCTAAGAAAGCCTCACACCCTCATTTCACCATCTTAAAAGCTTTAACTGCTGAAATCAAACATGCAGGTACCAACTTCCTTTCTCCTTTAAACACAATCATTTGTTTATTAGAGGACTTTAAAATTACCTCCTTGGAAAAACAATTCACTATGGCATGATGTTTAGTTAACCAATCCATTCCCAATATTACATCAAATTCATGCAATGATAATAAGATCAAATCAGCTTTCAATTCAACTTTATCAATGAATATCGAACAATCACGACATATCTCATTCACAACTACTACGGCTCCCAATGGAGTACTCACATTTATATCAAATCCTAATGACTCATGCTTTTGATGCAGTTTGGATGTCATATGTAATGATATAAATGAATGTGTGGATCCTGGGTCAATCAATGCAAATGCTAGTATATCATAAATATAAATATTACCAATAACCACTTCAGGAGCATCAATTGCCTCCTGCCTAGTCATAGCAAATACCCTGGCCTGTGGAAGGGGTCTATAACTCTGTCCCTCAGATCTAGTCACTCCTCTGCTTACTGCACTAGTTCTGCCTCTGCCTCTGACATGTGTCCCACTGGTAGTGTTAACCTTTGGTGTTGCAATTGTAGTCTCAGATACTCCTCTGCCTCTGCTGGTCTTTGCTAATTTAACTCTTTCTGGGCAATCTCTATACATGTGATCTAAGGACCCACATAAATAACAAGCTCATGTGAATCTTCTGCGTTCACCTGTGTGTTGCCTACCACAATGAATACAAGTAGGCCTCTTTTCTGTATACTGGCTTTGTCCTCTGCCTGGGTAAGAGAGAGTCATGCCTCGACCTCTAGAACTGGAGTACCCACTTCTGTTGCCAGACTGGCTCGACATATATCTAGCTTTCTTTCCATATCCTCTACTAGACTCTCCAGCAAACTCTCATGTCACACTTTTTACTTGTTGTTCTTCAGCTTCTTTCATTAACTTTTCAGCTCTAATTGCAGCAGCTCTGAGTCTGGTATAACTATCAAGATCAGTAATTGTGATTCTATTTCTGATCTCATACTTGAGATCCTCTTCAAACTTTCTGCATTTGTCTCTTTCAGTAGAGACCATAAAGGTGGCATAGTGGGAAAGTTTGTTGAATTGCACCTCATACTCCGCAACTGACATGTTTCCTTATTTTAGATTTAGGAATTCCTTCCTCTTCTCATCCTTATATGCTTCAGGCATATAGTTATTTTGAAATTCTCTAAGAAAATCATTCCATGTTAGAACTGGAGGTTGTGCATCACTATTTGGGACTGTCTCCCACCATTCATAGGCATTACCTTGAAGCAAAGATACCACATAATCAAATTTCTCTTATGGAGTGCATCTCATCATATTCAATACCCTTTGCGTCCTTTTAAGCCATGTCTCTACTTCAACTGGATCAGTCGAGCCATAGAAATCAACTGCATCCTGTTTTCTTAGCTTATCGTAACGCCTTTCTCTATACATTTCAGGCCAATGTACTTCTTGTTCTGGATTTTCATATGACATTTCTGCATGTGATGATTGGGATGTATGCATGAGAGCTCTAGCCTGATATGCAAATGAGAAACTATGAACCTTAAACCTGATATTTGAACTATATTTTCAACATAATTTTTATCCTAAGCACGTTTTATTCTTCTAAATTTTCATTCTCAACCATTACTATGTTATTTTCATTCTTATGATGATTATGCTTGTGAAATTTCAGGTTTGAACTTCCGTTCAATTCCCACAATAATAATTAAAAAAAACACATTTTTTTTAATCGAAAATGAAATAAATTCATTACTAGAAATGGTTAAGATACATCATCACATGTTAGTTTACATAAATCGGGAGGAAAAGAACTGAAATTACCCCCACTCCAAAATAAAAACTCATGCTTTGCTAACTAGACAGCTACTTTGTTTGCTGATCTAACATAAACAAAAGTAAAATTATGTAGACTTCTAACAAGTTCACTTATCTCTTCCATTAAGACACTCATCTCCCCGGGAGTATCTTCGTTGTGGTTGATTACATTCTCAGTCACTACTGATGCATCAAATTCAAAAACATGTAAATGTAAATCATTGTTGATTGCTTCCCTTAGAGCCATCATTTCGGCCACTTGACTCGATCTGCAGAAAACTTTTTTAACTATTGTGCGCAATATATGCCCACTCTCATTTCTGCAAACAAACGCTATTTCACCCTTGCCTTCGTTTTGAATAAAAGATGCATCACAAATCATCTTTAATTCACCTTGAGCTGGTGGTTGCCAATTCTCTGAGATTAGATCTTCTCCTCTATCAGCATTGACTCTATCACTGATATGAAGCCAATCCTGCCAGCAATGGTGAATTTTCATCACTACTTCTTGTGGTCTTTCATCCACTCCTTCCATCACTCTTTTGTTCTTATCCTTCCAAATACACACCTGCAGAGGATAGCAACTTTCTCTAAAATCAAATCCATCCTTTTATCTTTAAACATTTCAATCATTGTCAACCACCAATCAACAAAAGATCTAAATCCTCTTTCATTAGGACAATATCCTAAGCAATTAGCAAACTAGATCAGCTTAGCTTTATTACAAAAAACAAAAGATGTTCCAATGACTCAACCACTTTACCGCAACAAAAACATATGTCAATCTGATAAGCCAGAGGGTATATCAATTTTTATTAATCTATAAATAAATGTTGTAAAATTTGCTTCAGTGTGCTATATCGGATAAAAATTGGTTGTACACTAGTTAATTTTTTTTTTTCTAAACATGAAAATATGGTACTATGGGTGCAAATTATATCTGTAAATGGATTTTTGATTTTTTCGAATTGGACCAAATAACCAAGTAAAAAAATCTATAATCGAATTGCACTATTGACTTTTTAATTAGAACTGAATCGAATTGTATTGTTGATTTTAATTTTGAAAGATTTAGATATTAGAACTGAAAATTGTACTGAATTATACCAAATATTCTAAAACCGAAACCATTAATTATTTGTTATTAATATGTAAACAAAAAAATATTTATAATATATTGCTACCTTTCATTTTGACTCTAGTTTTTTATCACTAATTATTTTTATAGCATTTATAATTTATTCTAATTGTATTATATAATAAATCTAAATTATATTAATATATTATTTGATAAACCAATTTAGGTGAAATCTATTATAAAGTAATCTAAAGTATAATAAATGTATTATAATTATATAATAAATCAATCTAAATTATTATTTATTTTAATTATATTATATAATTTTTTATCAAAATAATTATATTATATTAAATTTAAATACTTATCTAAATTATATATATATATACTATTTAGTTGTAAGAGACGGTGAATTTAAATTTCAAAAACCCTCTTCTAAATTATGATAGTATTTTATTTTATTTCATTTGTGTACATAACATGTATGAAAAGAAATAATTATGATTCACGAACCTATACTCATAACATTGTCATACTTCAAAGCTGAATATATGTGTGTATGGATTTTTTTCTATTTAAATTTTTAAATGGATCTATAAATAAATTTATGGTAAATTTTATTACAATTTGTAATTATGCAAACAATAATTATTATGTATACATAATTAGGGAGGTAATAGTTTGTCTGCAATTATTATGTTTATTTCTAGTCAACGTACTTCTGTTGAACATACATTTTTATGTTGAATGATATTGCTTTTGTAATGAATATACATTCGTAGGAAATTTGAATATTTTATGATATTGAGAGATTTTATAGGACGTAGTTTGAAAGGATAATTAGTAGTTGACCTACTGAAACTAATAATTAACCGATTAGCAGTTAACTGATCTTAATAGATTGATTAAAATTTTAATTTTTGCAAAATTATGATTAATGCACAGGACTTGAGAAAGGTTATCGGTTCATGCTCACCCGAATATAAAAAAATTATGATTAATTTGATCCATAAACATAATAAAAGTAAGTAATAATATAATATAAATGAGGGAATAAATTTACAAGTAGAAATAAAGGGAAGTTGTGGCATAGAATATAGGACCAAAATCCAACTAAAAGAATGAGAGTGATGGGCATTCTAATTAAGGTGGTGAATTACAATGTCATAAGGTAAAGCAAAAAGCATAAGGAAAAAACAGAAACGAAAGAGCGACGCGGAAGAATGAGGAGGCCAAAGGTAGCCTTTGCATATTGTAATTGGACCATAGATAGAATCATGGTATTCATTGGGATATAAATATTTTGGATTTTTCTTTCTTTTTCTTTTTTGGTTTTTGTTTTTTGTTATTTCATTTTCTCATTGCTTGCTGTTTGGCAATTTCAATGTCGTCTAGCATCCTATCCTAAGCATAAATTCCACTACCAAGATGCTTGATTTTTTATTTTTTCCCCCATATTAAGACACCAACATTTTTCATGCTTATTGTTAGCTTTTAAGAGATTAATGTTTTTGGTTTTATCTAATGTCTTTATTGGAGAAGTCATTGTTGAAATTAAGATCATCAGAACCGTTCTTGCTTAATGAGATTTCAAGTTATCTTGCACCATTATCAGTTTATCATCATTTGAGTAATGTTAAAAGACACTCTTTATTTTTCAATACTCTCCAACACTCACATTTTGATTGGTTGGTGAAAAGAGAAAAAAAAAGTAAAATTATTTTTAAAAATTTATCTCTTTTCACCGACCAATCTAAAAGAGAGTGTTGAAAAATAGAAAATATCATTCACGGCCCTCATTGTCCTTTAATTTGTCTCTCTCAGCTCTTAGTGAGAATTGCTTAATTTTATAGCAATCATGGGATCTTTGTAAAGAGAAAAAGATAGTTGTCTAATTGCAATATGGATAGAGAATAATTAGATTACACAGGATCAGCTCACTAGGGTACCTCTGTTAGAGTACACTGCCATTGTCCAACTCACAATTGCAGAATTTTGTGTAAGCATTATATATCTCCATTAGTTAAGAAGTTTGAATTTTGATGTGCCCTTCCCACGTTTTATCCTTCATTCAATGTTATCTCTTCATATATATTTACTTTAGTCTGCAATTCATATTCATTAGCATTTTTCTCTCTGCAACATGATCTTAGGAATTCGATCAATACCATAGTATTTTAATTTAATTTGAAAAATATCTGAATTTAGATTATGATTAAGAATCACTTGATTAAATTCATTTGATTCTAAATAGAACCAAAAACACCTAACCTCACTGCTTTTCTTTGTTGGATATCAACAAATTTATCTAATGTTTTCATCAGCAAGGACAAAATTTTGACTACGAACATTCAGCCAGTGATTTGTTCTACTTAACATGGCAAATTTGGCCATAACAGTTGATAGAATGTGATCCTGTAGGTGATTTTTCAATCAATTAATAAAAAAATAAAGAGAGAACCCGAGTTTGGAGATAAAGTACGAGAACCTCTTTTTATATATATGTGGGGTAGGAATATAATTTTACTAAACATGCACTTTTTTATCAACGTCATAATATATATAAATTTATTGCATGATAACTTGAAAATGTTCTTAATTTAAAGAACAAGCCAAATTAAGCTAAACAGATTTCAAATTTGAGTTGCACTATACATAATGTGCAATTATGAGAAAAGCAACAGCTTCTCCCCATACAATATGCCATGATTTAAAAACTCTTGAACGTGCTAAAGTTTTCAGTAGATAAATCACTCTTTGATTGAATTAATGCATCAGTATAAGAAATTTATAATTTTCAGAGGGATGAAGAGAGAGAGAGAGAGAGAGATATGAAAGGAAGGAACACAATGGGTATTAATAATTAAGAGTGAACAGCACAAGGTTCAATGTCAAGAGATGTTATGACTCCAACCTATATTACTCAGACACTTCAAAAATAAAAAAGTACACATGTCGGATACTTATGACATGGATATAGATATAAGATCATTCACTTTAAGAGTATGTACTTCTAGGTATAAAAATATATTTTTTGAACTTTAAAATGAGTTATTACTAGTTTATTTAATGATAATTTGTTTAATTTTTTAAGTTATGTGATATCATTTTGTGGTTTGTTTTTGTAGTTTGAACTTTAGGCTTTTAAGTTTGTTGTTTGAAATCTTATATTTTAAAGTGAAATGAAGTATTGCAAATTTATTTTATTTAGCAATTTAAATATTATAATTTAATCTATCTTTTAATTTAAATTATTATATATAAAAATTAAAATATTTACTTTTATATATATTGACGTATCTTTATACCAGCATTCTAAGTTTGAGTATTTTTTATTCGTATTCTAAATTTTAAAAAACAAGAGGTCGGATTTTTAAATATGTGTCATTATTGGATACTCATACTCAAGTCTAAGCTATATAGACTCCAACAACCAATTACAAGAATTAGGCAGAAGATATTTCAGTAGTAGTAAATCATAAAAAACCATACAACTAAGTGTTCTTTCAAAAACCTTGTTAATGATTCATTCATTGTTTTCATTGAAAAACAAGTCACATACATACAAACACACAAGAATATGTTACTAAGTTGTGGTCCTCCTCCTCCACCCACCTTTGATCAGTACTTTTTCCGTAGTTACTTTCTCTCTCAAAAAAGCACACCCTCTTATTAAGTACTTCAAGTACTATATTAGTACTTTGTCTTCACTCTCTAACAATGGAGCCTAAAGCCTTTGAAGGAAAGCGTAGTTCGAGAGAGAAAGCAACCATCAAAGATGATTGCATTGTTGAAGACGATTTGTTAGAAAATGATATGGAAGAAGAAGGTGGTGGTGGTTTTGGTTTTGGTTTAGTTGATGATAAGAAGAAGAAAGGAGTTAGTTTTATGTATGGTAAGAGAGGGACTAGTGGTGGAGGTGGAGGTGGAAGTGCTTCACCACCTTCTTGCCAAGTGGAGAAGTGTGGAGTTGATTTATCTGAAGCTAAACGGTATCATAGGCGACATAAGGTTTGTGAGATTCATGCAAAGGCACCAGCTGTGCTTGTTACTGGCCTAAGGCAGAGGTTTTGTCAACAATGCAGCAGGTATTTTCAGTTTTCTACCATATCTTTATATATATATAATACTAAACTAGATCTTAATAAAGAATTTTTTTTTACCTTATTCTCTTTTTAATTAATGTACACTCTAAATTATGGAATCGATTCATTACCCTCCAACTAGAGTAAGAACTTGCACCCTGACTCTTGACATATTCCACATCAGCTAGTTATTAAATATAAGTGCTCTTCTGCTAGCTTTTAGGCATAGGTTAGGTTTTAGTCCTATTCGTGCTCCTTATAACAGTTTGGACAGCTGAACATATCGAATAACTTAAAAAAAATCAATGTTTGTGATGTGGGAATTTAGATTCCATGAGCTATCAGAGTTTGATGAAACAAAGAGGAGTTGCCGGAGGCGTTTGGCAGGACACAATGAGCGGCGGAGGAAAAGCTCAGCTGAAGCATATGGAGAAGGATCAAGCCGCAAAGGATCATTTGGTGATCAGTTGAAGGAAAGTCAGTGAAGGCCACCTGATGAGAGAGGGAAATATCAGATAACTATGCCAACAGCTGGGAATTCCAGTTACAAAGGTTCCCAGATCAGATAAATTGACTATGCTCCCTCTCTTCTGTCATCCCATGGCCATCTAGCTTTCAACCACTTTCAAAATATGCTTAATTGTCCTACCAATTAAGAATATATATATATAGAGAGAGAGAGAGAAATTTAAGCATCACTTTTAGCTTCTACAGTTTGCTGTAATGACATAATTAATGTGTATTAGAACTATAAGGACTATACCTTTAAAGATTTGATATTCAGTATGATGCTTGTGGTTTTATCAATCCCTTTATGCTTATTGGTATTTCACTCTTTATACTTTTTCTATGAACAACTTTGTTGACAGTTCAAAAAAGGGGAGCGAAATGTTTGGGGCGGTTGTGAAATCGCATCTATAAATATATAGATAACAACATAGACGGGGGGAAGCTGTTGGCAAAACGCCGCTAATCTTTGGCAAAACACCATTATAAACCTTGCTTGTTGCAGTGTAATTAATGGTGCTATAAAACTTGTGAAGTAAAATGTATTTGAACCTTAAACTATAAATTCCAAGGAAGTTGGTGCAAATTTCAAGAAAGATGAAAATATATATTAGAAAATATAAGGATTTATTACCACAAAGCTGTCTACAAACTGCACTTTAAAGCTAGTTACTTCAACTTGGTTATGAGTATCAGAATATACGCAAGGGGTATTAATTATTTTCAAAATTTTACGGATATTACTGAGTATTATTTAAGACCTTTGATGCTTGTGATGTGTGTAGCTCCTTTATTAATGTCTATGTTTCTTTTAGTACTGTTCTTTCCCTTTTCCCTGCTCTCTTTTCTCCTTTCAAAGAAGTGTAATTTCATTAGTATGCTTTTGTTGAACTACTTTCAAATATTGCAAACATAATAATCCTAATTAATTTCTTTTCATTGCCATTATTTCTATTTGGTGTTTCATGTGTTTGTCTTTGTTGAATTGTCTTCAAATATTTTTCTAATATGATTCAATTTTTAATTTGTCAAGTTTTCTGGCGTGTTAAGCAATTTTTAATAAATAAATAATAGTAGAAAAATAAGATCAGCTTGTATATTAAAGTATCAATGTTTAAGTGTTGATATCATATAATCAAAGGTTACAATAATTCAAAGATGTCAATCCATATTAAAGATTTCCTTTAAAAGCTAACTATTTTCTACATCAAATCTTGCAAGTTTTGAGTCTAAATAAAACAGTGCAAAGCAAAGCTAGTTTCTAATTTCAATACTTAAGAGATAACAACAATGATTGTGTAAGATATACCGAAGAATTTCTCAGTTTCAAGCATAAACCTCTCCTCTAATAATCTTATATTTACAATCAAAATTTCTTTCAAAATTCAATCAAAACTCATTATTTTGAAATAGTAAGAGGTGTTTGGGATTGCTATTGGGTGTTCAAAATGCAGGTTTAAATTTTTTTTAATTTAATTGACTGATTTTTTAATTTTTTATAAACTATTTTTCTCAAATCTGCAAGAAAAATATCTATTTACTTGTTTATTTTCAAAAGCAGTTTTCAAAACTTAAAAAAGTTAAAAATAAAATTTTTTTCTCCAAAAACGTTTTTTCCAAACTCAACGCCAAATGGACCCTAACTCTTAATAACTCTAATGATAAGGCCACATTTCAAGTATTTCAAGGACATGTATCTATTTCATATAAAAAATAAAAATAAAAATTTATTTCTATTTGTTAACACTGGAAACAATATTTTCTCTCAAAGTCATTACCTTGATCTGTTAATTCAGCATTCCAGAGAACGACAACATTGGCATCACAATAAGGAGCTTATCAAGCCATTTACAAAATCCCTAATATACTTGCTACATCGAAAAGCTTTATAGAACCAATAACAGCAGAAAAGATGCTCAAAGATTCTTAGTGTACCAGGATAATGGCATGTCTCTTGGAGTAACATCCAAAACGAGCAGAAAGATCAGTGAAATTTTACGACTATGCAGGATATGTCATCTATGCTCTTCCTATTAAGTGCCTCCTCAGTAAGGTGCTTTGCTGCAGAACAAGCATCTTTTACGTTCTTTATAGCATTTGCTGCTTCCTGGTTTGACATCACCTGGCATCATATTGGAAATCAGATATTTGTTTTCAGGCGAATAATCAAATGCATGTATATAACAAATATCAGAGCAAAGAAATTGATAGTAAAATTAGCAAAAGATTAAAAAAAAAAAAATGAAAACCTACCTTCCATAAACCATCACTGGCTAAGATAATACAATCTGTGTCATCATCAATCATTTCCTTTGCAATATCTGGTTCCGAGCTAAGATGTCTTTTCAAGCTCTTGTCACCAAATGCCCTTGCCACCGCCAACTGCCCATCGACACGTGGAACATCCCCTAGATTCATAAAGTTTGTATCTCAATGCTGGATAAGACAAATTAAGAGAAGATGAAAATAAAATAATAAGAAAATTAAGAAGTGCTCTGAAGGTACAATAGATCATGTGGCTCAAAGTTAATAGTAGGGTGACTGTTTTGCTCAAGAAAAAGAAATTCTGAAGTTGGTATAGTCAGAGAAATTCAGAAGTTCCCAGGCCTCATATATGTAAATATCTTATAACCAACAAACACCAGATGGAAGTAGAACAATTCAATTCATATTTTATCATTTTGTACCATTTGGACCTCCTGTCAAAGTGAGTCATTAGAAAGTACCAACTTCAGAATTATGATATGCTAATTTCTAACTGCTAAATCAAACTGGGCAAATAATGATACACATTTCAAATTCTACATTTCTATTATGAGAAAATAATTATGTTTAAACAGTCTCAGAACAATGTCTCTTTTATCTTTGAGAAGTTACTACCTGGAAAGTTTGACACAAAACCACCTCTGTTCTCAATGTCTTCCCTTTCTATGCTTGGCTCATGATCAACTGATAGTTGTTTGGCTACACCGTTTTTGCATATTACAGCACGAGAATCGCCTACATTGGCTACTACTAGCATCTGACAGTTGATTAATATTGCCGTCACAGCAGTCGAACCACCTTTACCCAACTCAGCTGCTTGGTCCAAAATATCAGTATCAGTTATTCGATAAGCTCTCCTCATGGCTTTTTCTGGTTCCGTCCAGAAGTCTGGCTGCTTGCAGGGCAAAAAAATTGAATAAGAAAAAGGAGATTCATTCTCCTTAATTCTAGTTCTGCCAACTACATAGTGAAAGTAAAAGTTCACAACTGGTGCTTAAGGCACACAGCACAAATGTCCAACAGATAATGAATTCCTAGAAAGAAGAAACTTCAACATGGAAAGTCATTTTCCAGATTTTCATAACCACACAGAAGGCAAGGAACCTACAAGAGAATCACGTAAGCACATACCCACTAGTCCACCAACCACCTACAATTGTAGCAGGTGGTTGTCTTGTTGGTTGCAATAAGCACACTCATCTCACCTTATATTAAGTACAATTTTCTCTTCTATTGAAGCAGATTAAACCAAGCTGAAAAATATGATAACTTGCCGATTAAACCAGGTTAAAAAATATGATAACGTACATACTCATGCCCTCCTTTATTGATGAAAAATTTTCTTCATTGAAGAAAATATTTAAAAAAGAAAAGAAAAGGCAAAACACATTATTAAGCCCCTGAATTTTCGTTTTTTGTGAATTAAGCCTTCACAGTTCTATTGTGTAACAATGAGCCCCTGAAACTTTATAAATGTGTACGTTTAGGCCCAAATACACCATAGAAGAAAAAGACTAACGTGTAAAGTCTAGGGGCTTGATGTGTAAATTTATAAAATGCAGCCTTTTGCCCAAAACAACCCACCATCTAGGTCTAAACATTCTCATAATCTTATTTGTGGAATTAAGTATAGTGTTTTTCTAGCGCATACCACATGCTGGAAACAGAACCTTGTTAACAGTTGGAGCTATAACCAAACAGGATACTGATACACTTTAAATAAGATAATAGATTTTTCCTAATATATTTATAGAACAGTTTTAAAAGCATTATTTTCAGTGAAACAAACAGGCTTTAATCTGTTAAAGTTAAAGAATGAAGCATGATATAAAACTGGGGATCTAATTATATCGTATAATCTGCATAGAGAGTGAGACCATTTATAATTTGAATATAAATGAAAATACCAAATTAAAATGAATGTCCAGTTAGCAAACAGTATACACACCCACTGTGAAATCCCCAACAAGAGAAAGCCGAAGTTATTGTTCATAGTTTAGAACTATTAATAAGTTGAAGAGCAATTTGAAAAGAATGCATTATAAGAAGCAAAAAGCATGCCTTACCTCTTTTAAGATATTGTCAAACAAATTCGACTGCAGATAATCAGGAATAATGTGGCTCAGATGACCATCAAATATTGCAAATAAACCAAGCTCATTATCATCAACTTCCTTAAACTCTGCAACAACATAATCTTCCATGGCATGATGTGATTTTCCCTTGACTAAGTGATAGCCATGTGTAACATGCTTTGATATCTTACTCTTGCCTTTTCCAGAATCAGTTCCAGCATCTGCAGATGAACCTAAACCAACTTTTTCCTGTGATATGCATATTCAAATCGGTGATACACACACACACACAAGGGAAAAATCAAGAGAGGATAATTGAATCATAATCAAATAATGAACAGATGAACTGACCAACATGGCCAGCTTTACTATAGAATTTCCAGAAATCCAATAATAATATGCAATCTTATCTTTGTCTGACATTCATTAAAAAAAATACATATATATCCAGTAAAGAGGAAAAATAGCAGCAGAAAAAAAAACACTGATTTAAAACTCCTAGTATATGTTGTGCAAATAATTTGGTCTAGAGTTGCCCCATCTGTTACTAATGCAATAACTAACTCATCACCTAAATGAAGAACAACGCCTATAAAATAGATGAAAACACAATTTCAGCCAGCCACCTATACAAATTCTTGGAATTGAAAATCTTGCAACTTGGAATGCGGTTTCATGATTCATTTTCTAAGCATAACTTGTCTATATTGTTTTAGGAAACGAAAGTCACCTTTCCCACAAGCAAAAATTCTCTAAGCTCCAAAAAAATTGACCAAAATTCTATAAATGCTGCTAATTAGTACATTGAAAAACACAACCCATTATAAGCATGACAAAAAGATTCCAAAAACACAAAAATCAATCACAAACCAATTTAGCTCTATAACAATATCTTTCAACAATGTAGGCATGATCTCTGTCAATGTTATAAATACAGAAATCACCCAATTCAAGTCGAAACAAATACACCATAAAGATTCAGATTAAGAATTGAAAGACGAACAAAATAAATAAATAAGTGAGGAAAATTAAATCAGGCACATACCTTCATCTTGTGAAGGATTTCCCTGCCAGTCATTGTTTGGCCTTGTTGCAGGACAAGAAACGGCCAAGAAAGAGAGGCAGATAGGGAAAGAAGAAGAAGAAAAAGACAGGTGTAAAGTGGAGGAGATGAGAATCAAAGAATTATTGACACCAGTTCATTATCTTGTGCCGCGTTTCTTGCCCTCATCATGACGCGTTCATTCTTATTCCTATTCTCTCCAGTCTCCTCCATTGTTTTTCTGAAAATCCAATTATTCTCATTTTGGGCTCTAATCCTTATCCATTCAAAATTATTTTGAATTTTTTTTATAGAAATTAAACTCAAAATGTTATTTTTTAATAGAAAATTAGGCATCTCTCTCTCTTTTTTTTTCATACTTTGCAGAATAAATCCCATTAGTCTATGGTTAATTTTTCTAAGAAAAAAATGAATTATATTAATTTTGGTCATATAAATAAATATATATGTCGTTTAATGTAATGAGCAAAATTGAACTGTAAAATAATTCTAAGTTCTATTAGTAACTAATTTTCCATTTTAGTGGCTAGAAATGACAGCAATTGTCCAAAGACGAATGAATGCTATAAGATCAAATCCTAGACAAATTTATTATTATTATTATTATAAATAAAATAAACTGAAACAAGGTAAAATTACCTCAGTTAAAATTAAAATTAGGATTCTGAGGAGGATAACCGCAGTTATATTTACATGTACAAACTGAACTAGATTTTACCTCATTTACCATTAGAATTTAAAATATTTATTTCCCATTCAAAAATTAATTTATCTTGATGATGATGTGACCAAACTTGAGAATCTAATGGATTCTTTTTTAAAAACGTTAGATAAGATCACCATTAGAGTTTGACAAGCATGGTACTTATCCATCTTCTCTGAATCACTCATTTTCAATTCGAGATCCCTCCAAGGCCCTGGTAAAATGACTCATTTTCAGTTCATAAACAGAATTTTACTGTACATATATATTATTGAACATAGTAAAAACTGCAAGCAAAGGAGAAGGAAATGGAAAGGAAAGGAAAGAAAGCACTGGGCATATTGGAATTTAGGACATTAGAAAAACTCTTCAGTTTGATACTTAACAGCAAGCAAAGGTTTCTATGTTCTAGCTTAATTAAACGTCCATCTTTTTGTCCTACCCACAATGACCGACATTTCTTTATAGGGAAAAGGTGCAAATAGGCTCCTAAGATATGGGCGAAAAAACATATTAGCCCCTCTGGTAAAAGTTCGGCTCAATTGGACCCTTATATACTAAAATTTCGGGTCATTTTACACTCTACTAAAAATTTAATTCAATCAGCCTCTCTATTAGTCCCTCAATTTTGGGCCATTTTGACTGTAACTTTTAGTATGGGGAGTCAATTGGACCACCACATTCAATCCATACCCTGGGAACCTATTTGCACCTTTGGTCATTCTTTCAGATGATAGCCCCTATGGTATGATCTCAGTTAATAAGCCTGCATTAACTTGAGCAAAAATGATCGATCTCGTAATGGAAAGAGGTGGGAGGGAGGAAAAGGAAACTGCAAGGAAGATCATACATTACCCTCTCCATTTAGGATTGGCTTCAGTGGGGTCAACGAACTCTTGACTGCAGCGCTACCACATCAGTTTCATAACCATGCAAGAATTCTGATCCAGATTCACCAAAAATAAAAATAAAATTAATGAAAATTTAATTACCAAAATTAAATAAATTCAGATAACTTCCAGGTTCAAGAAGCTAGATCCAAACAGACAAGTCAAGAAACTAATTAAACTTAGTATACCTGAATATTTGGAGGGACTCCAAAGAAGCAGAATATGTAGCACAGAAACAACTGAAGGAAGCACAGTAAAGTTCAAGCCAATTAGCTGTTGGAGAAAAAAAATTGCTGTCGCTAATAACTCTTCACAATCACATTTATAGTTACAGCTGTTGCTTCCGGTTGACAGTAGCAGTTGCAAGCTTTGATGCAAAGTGCTGTTAGACTAGACTTTTATTTAGATTTTGCTCTTGTATTTTGTATTTGAAAGCTCCAGAAATCAGTAGAAGTTAATGTTTTATGGTGGAGCTTAAATTTAGGTAAACAATCTTACTTAATTTAGGGAGAGTTAGTAATTAGTTGTTGATAACTTTTTGCTGTATAAATATCTCTATAAAGGCAATGAAACTGTAGCCTTTTGTTCCAGCAACGAACTCTCTTATTTCCTCTCTAAACTAAGTCCAAAAACTCCAACACTTCCCCCACATCCATTTTCTACATATTCCAGAAAAAAATTGCAAAGTTGTTGGGCTTGATCTTTTTGAAAATTTGGTAAGGTTCCAAGAAAGCTTTGCAACAATGACAGCAGCAACAAGCCACCACAAGAGTTTTGAGATCATGGACTCGTCAGATGGTGCTTCCTCCTAGTCGATCATCAGACTAACATCAGTTCTTAGGTGAAACCTTTTTTCAGAATCAGACTTCAAGGCAGTAGAAACTGCCCACATAAGGAAACCTGAAAGTTTTTCCCGATTCTGTAGAAACGACATGTTTAAAGTAAGCCACAGATTGACTAAGCAGTCTACAAAAATAAGAGTATATGGATTGATAAACAACTAACTCCAAAAAAGGGACCTGTTGAAGTAACTGATACTTTTACTGCAACTTAAATTAATTTCGCTAAGTTCAACCTTACAAGTAAAATATTGAGTGATAAATTTTTTGTAATCAGAAAATCGGATTTGTAAGAGGTGAGTCGTGCTTGATTGATAGGTTAGGTAAGAAAGTATGACCATCATTATTTAAAGCTCTCTATATAACAGAGTGCAATGAAGTAAATTACAATTTCAGTTTTTTATCTTTCACATTTTCTTACTCTTTCATCAGCCTATCATCCCTCAAAACCCAACAGAACCAAGTGTGAAGTGTTCAAAATTGTAACTAAAAGTAAACTAGGTCCAGTTCTGGATAAATCAGACAGCCTGCTTTTTGGATAAACTGAGTCCACTACTGACCTGTTTTTACCTGCTTCATAATCGTTGTCTTTTTTTCTCTGCTGTAACACAACTATGTGATCATAACAGTCTGCTTTCTTGTTCCTATTTCTAATAAATTTTTTGAATAGCTACATGAGTGTAATTACAAGGTGAGTGAGAGTGAGTATTGTGTGCGTGTGTGTGCCCGCTCGTGCCTGTGAGAGAGAGAGAGAGAGAGGCCGTGTGAAAAATGTTCACTGGAGGTGTGCTCATAAGTATGGCTGTCAATCCAGATCCTGCATTTGAACTACAACATGAAGTGCCACATGCAAAACAGGCCTGGTAAATTTGATATAAGCCCTCAAGTGATAAAGTAAAATGTGGTTAGCATATCATCCTTTACTGAGATATCTTCAATGTTGATATCATTATCTGCAGGACTGAATCAATTATTACAACATTGTCTTTGTTCAACTTGAAGCCACAAACTAGAAGTTTGTAGAGGTTAGACGCAAGTTCTGATAGCTGCTCGAGCGCATCATTTTGCAACCACTCAAGAATGTCTTTGGATGGAAGAATATCTAATACAACCTAAATCCAGATATCAGGGAAAGTCAGCAAAAAAATAAAAATAAATAAATAAAACATAAGAAAATAAAGCCCGTTTACTCTCTCTCATAACTTGCATATGTATACAATTTAGCTCAAGCCAGTATAATTTCAAAGCTGTATTTGCACAGTGTTATCTCACTACTGAAACTTGCAGTATTTTGCGACAGTGATTCCTTAACAAAATAGAAACAATCATGATGCATGAGGAACAAATACTATGCAGGTATGTAACAGAAACTTCAAGGGACAATATTAAGGTCCAAATAATACAAGACAAGCAAAAACTAGTAACTACCTCAATGGCCCCAACCAACAGCAGTGAAGAAAACCTGTTGACATTTTCATCTAGCATCCCCCTAGAGATCAAGAGTATAGATGATAACCATAGAATCAGACCAAGTAATATTATTCCATTTAACAGACTTCTTTCACTACCTGAAAAACAAATGAGAAAAAGCTTTAAATTTTGGCATGAGTCTATAAGCAACCATATTGAAGAATCAATTTTTTTTACAAGCAAGCAAACCAAGTTATAAAACTCGTTGGTTGCATGAAGTACCATTGTACTTGAATATTAACCTCCAACCAATTGTAAATAACTGATATTGAAACTGCCTCATATCAAGGTCTGGTTAACACTCAATGTTAGAAATGTAAGCTCTAAATTTTGATGTATAATGTAAGGTCTAGTTAACGACATTTAAGAACCAAAACAAGTCAACTATATCTTTGATTACCTATTTTCCTCTCAATAAAAGATATCGTAACAACAATTCAGACCCAAATCAAGTCATCCATATCTTTGATTATTTGCATAATGTGTACAAAATAACGATTCAGAACACAGTAAAGGACCTAGACAGAGAAATCTATTGCAAATAATTAGTCATCTACATGGACACATTTTGATAGAGAAAAGCTAGAAGGAGCATGAATATTCTAGAAATAAAGGGAGGGACACGAGAGTGGTGAGAGAAGGGCTGATTGGTAATTGAAGAACATGATTTAGTTACAAATAGGTGGGGAGCAGGGGGAAAGTTTGTGATTCTGAATTTGTTGGGTCTTCCAGCTTTGCTCGGAGAAGGGATGTAGTTCCTGGACTGTGCACCCTGCACAAAGTTTATTTCCTTATTTTACCTTTTGTTCTTTGCTTTTCGTCTTTTAGTTAAACTTGAATTCCTTGTTGATAGCAGAGAAGTCGTAAATTCTGCTCTCCTTAACCTTTTATTTGCTAAATCTGAGCATTATTTTCTGCCATTGTTATTTGTTATCTTGCTATCACATTTGCATTAGAGAACACCACAAATATTCTAAATAAAGATTAGGTTACAAAACTGATGAAATCCATTAAGAACTAAAACAGAAATTAAATAAGCAACAAAAGGGGACAGCATAATAAAGTTGAGTTGGCAATATATTTTAACACTTTGGAATTAGTAAAGTAAATACAAGACACATCCATGACACTTCCATTTATAAACACAAGGCCACATATACATGGCTTTAGGCAGGATTTAAAAGACTGAAAAAGTAGACTTGGCACCCCATATAATTGTAAGGAGGCTTCGTTAAGTAAAACTCCAAAGAGCCAAACCAATTTGACACCCAAGTATTGAGGTGGCAAATGGTTAAGATCGTGCAAATTCAGGTCAGGGTGGTTCAGTTTAGGTTTAGCTATGGAAGAAAGATTTTGGGTTGGGTTAAGTCATCTTAAATTCTTTTAAAAATAGATATGACATTTCACATTTGAATGATAATGATAATGTATTTAATGCTTTATAAATGTTATGGTAAAGTGAGCTTTTGAAATATTGTTCTGATAATCATTTTCAGTTATATCAACCACAATTGAATCTATATTCATTAATTTCAATTATGATTAAATACAACATTTTAATTTTCACTAATAATTTATTTATTTATTCACCAGTGTAAATTGCTAATAGATGATCGTTTAAATATAGTAACAAAATTTTAAAAGCTGGAACACTTAATTACCTGAGGAATTAGTTCCTTTGATGCATCATCTGCAAGAGTAGAATGAAAACTCAGAAGGGTCAATATCTAAATTCAGTCCAGCACATGCTAGGCGCAGCATCCACAGCCTCTCTGCTCTGAAGTTTACAGACTTACTATGGAAGAAAGTGTGAAAGAATGGTATCCCCTGAGAAAACAAATTGAGGAAATAAATGGTCTATCGACAATGCAAGTTGCAGACCAGAGAGAATCTGTACAAAGTAGCAAAGAAAAATCATTCCATAGATAAGATGTATACCTTCATGTTCACCATAGAGGAATGCATCAAATGCCTACTTAATGTTGTATAGTGATTATATGAAGGATCCAACAATATCAAAGATGACTCTGCAGCAAAATTAGCCATAATGGAAGGAATTCTCTGCCAATCCTCCACGACTCCATTTTTTATGTATATCACCAGAAGGCGAAGTAACATTATATCCTTTTTATTTTGGCATCGCTGGAGGACATATTTTGGACAATAAATTAAGTAAAAATTGAACGGAAATCATGCAGATTTATAAGCAAGAAAATGAATTGTATATGTCTAAATTCCACTTTGCATTGCATACAGAAGTTCAGGATATATGCTTAAATAATGAGCTACTCACTATCCAAAAAGGGAAAAAACAAACAAACAAAAATGGCTTCTTGCTGTACAAATTAGTTACCTGAAATTACCAATCCCTCATCTTCAACATCATGCCATATGCAAATTTAACATGACTTCTAAAACAATAATGATTACACACTGAAGATTAGTTTGAAAATAAATGTGCTTGCATAAGTGCACATTGCATATACTCTTTAACAGAGAAGAGTTACCCATATAAGATAACAAACACACTCACACATACAGCCTTGCCATCAACCACAAACAGAAAGAGTCAAATTTTACCTCGAATGTGCCCTTAAACTTCTCAATAAAGTGATAACCTAATTTTCTCATCTCAACATCAGGTGAAGACATGCTAACAAATGCAATCGCGAGTAACCCAAAACTAGCGAACTCAATAGGTTCAATATAACGCATCGACAGAATGTGAACTGAGAAGCGTAAAATGAAATTAGGATCATATCGTTTTTATTTTCTCAACGCCTGGAGAATGTGTCTGCATATAGTATACTCAGTGCTAACAAAGCAACAACAGAAACATTAAGGTATTCAACAGCATAAACTTTGAAAATATGCTAGAACAATTATGATCATATCACATGCAAATTCTTAAGAATACCTTGTTCAATACCCAGAGTTCTGTCATAGGGAAAATGAATAACTGTTGCTGAACATATCTTGGGGTCAAATGGAATGTTTTCCCTGAATTGGCTTCTTCTATGTTCTTCAAATGCTTCTGTAATATTTGAAGATGTATCCTTGTCCAAAGCCCTTTCTTTTCTTATTTTCAGAGCAGCTTGTCCCCACGGGTAATCCATATCAAAAGATTTAATCTCAGATATTATATTGTACATCTCCAAGTCAATTTCAGTAACTGGTGCACCATAAGAAGACAAAAAGCAATAAATGAAGTTCTTTAAGATTTGCACCATGATCTTTTCCAGAACGAAAACCAGCCTGATCATTCTTCAATTGAATGAGCATTCTAAGTAACTTGACAATTTCCAACTGCTTCAAATGAGGCTTGGTTGTTTGCTGATCATTTTTTATGTTTGGATTAGGGATGACTAGTGATTTCAGAATACTTGTCATGGGCCTAAAATAAGCCCCAGTTTGAGAACTATGCAAATCTATGACAGAACGAATGGTAGACGCAAACTGAGAATGGGCAAGCAGCAGCTGAAGATACGGAAGATATGAAAATGTCCTCTCTGAAAGCAACGTTAGAATGGTACAAAGAATATTCAGAGTTTTGGGATCCTCACACCTATAGAGGAGAGACGATCTCATTAATTGCTCAAGAAAGGGAATGGTCTGCAATTTGGTAAGACCATCACCCATCTCTGTGGATAATTCAAGAAAAATTTTTAAAATGAACAATTCCAAGTATCTATACAACTGCAAACAATCAGAGTTCTTCTCTTTGCTGGAACCATCTGAGTCTGAAGGAAATTTCTTCACCATACATTGCCAAGTGCTCACCGAGTTTTGTATAAACTGCATTCTTGATTGACCTTCTTTATTAGACACCATTTCTGAAGAGACTGCTTCTGAGTTCCTATCATTTTCTTTTGATAGAGACAGATTTTGATTGCCAATAGGAAATAACATCATCTGGAAGAATATTATTTTTGCAGCAACTCTATTAATAAGGTTTAGTGACTTTCTAAGTGAATAAAATTCCAGTTCAACATCACAATCCAGCAGCTCACCATACGTATAAGAACAAGTGAGGACAGAACTGAATATTTCAAACCTCTCCTCCATTTTCATGTCTCCACCTTAAGGCAAAATGGAATTGCAACATATGCATTGTTTTTCCTAAAAGACTAGCATCCACCAGATTGACAAGCTCTTCAGTAGATGATGGCAAGAAGAAATCATAATTTTCCTGGAATAGATCTCCAGATACAAAGCTCTTCCAGTTACAGAAGCCACTTAATAGTATTTCCCAATAAAAAGTAGGTATTTTAGTAACCTGATTGTGGTATGGCTTTCCTAACTTGATGAAAACTGAATTCAAGTATTTACATTCAGCAGGCAGCTATAACAGAAAATCCTCATTTGAAAGAGACATTTCACAGGTCTCTTCCACCTTTCCTTTAGATGAAAATTTTCATTCAAAATTCCAGATATGTACCTAAAGACTGATAGATGCAAAGGACTCATGTCAACAAGAAGAAACAAAAATTTTGATTTTGTCTTACTCATCTCATAAATGCACTGACAAATAATATCTATAGCAGTGCTAATAATAATCCTTGACAGCAACAAGCTCATAGGATCAAGCAAATCATGTTTAATGTATTTCTGCCTATACACAGCATTGACAGCTTCCAGAAAAGAAGGATATGCAAAATTCAGTTTAAAATTAGTGGCAAACTTGCATTGTTTAACATATATTTCCTCAATTAAGGTAACAGCCAAGTCCTCTTCCATATCCCAAAAAGTATAAAACAGTGCTTTTTTTCCTTACTGGATGCTGCAAATAAATAGATAGCATTTTGGAAGCACTGCCAGCAATACAAAATCCAATTGAAAGAGCAAATGTCCTGCAGGATTTAAGACCAATTGGACCACTTTGTTCAACTCTATCAATATAGAGATAAAGAGTTATAGGTTAAAAGTTGAATCGAGATTTACATTTAAATATGTTTCACATGGTATTCATAATATAATAGTTCAAATAATAATCGTTAACAACTTGTAAAAATCTCCCAAAATGGTATTTTAATAGGTAATATTTTCTTTATATGGGTAAAAATGCCACATTGCTAGAAGCCTATAAATAGGCTATTACTTCAACTTGAAGGGGATCCATCCACGCACCGAGTCAATTTCTCATTTATCTTTTATCTTTCTATTTATTGTTTATTTTAGGAGGAGGATTAATGTATTTTAGTATAGTATTTCTTTTCTTTTCTTTGTAAACATTCACTTTCAACCTCATTATTAGTGTATCAAGATCCAATAGTCAATTTCTTGCTTGGAAGGCTATGGTCGATCGAGTTAATGTCTACCTTACGACACCCTCCTAAAAGTGTTGCATTCAAAGTTCAACTTACAAGAGATTGGAAGTTGTCCTAGATTTGGTCATACAAAAGGTAGGTGCAAGTGATAACTTTTCTTTTGGCTTATAATGAACAATCAACCCCTCATATGGATAGAGCTAGCAAAATTTGACTTACACGAACATAATCCATTAAAAGTAATATAATTAATAAACAAATTGAATTTGGATTAAGTCACATAAAGGTGATAAGATTATAATTCATTTAACATTTTAAAATAATATTTTTAGTGGCTTTTGGATAATAATCTTAATATAAATTATAAATTATATATATTTTTATGATTGTTCAATAATTGGATATATTTTTCACAATAATTAAATAATATATACTATGATGTAATGGTATAAAAATGATAATTAAATAGTTTTAAATAATATTATTTTATGTAATTATTAAGTGAGGAATATATTAGATGGGTCAACCGATACGACAATAAATGAATTGAGTATAGATTAAAGAAAAATCAATACGAAATAAACGAATTGATAGTTTTATGCGTGACTATATGATGGAAGATATTGATTACATTCTTTTATGTTGCAGAGTTTGTTATTGAAGCATGGAAGAAGATTGTTTCTCGCCATCTTCACTCAGCATTTTGCCAACTAGCTTTCCTTTGAGGACTAGTTTTTAGTCAATTTTCTTTAAGGTTGATCCAATATGGATTGATTTATGATCCCTGGCATCTGGTGTTGGACTTGAGCCTTTGCAAAATAAATAAATAAGAACAGTGAAATTATTAACAATATTGATTGTGTCAATTGAGGTGATGTTGAAAGTTCCAACATAGTTAATTAAGATTATTAAATAAGGTGAGTTTCGTCAAAATTGCACTCGACTAAAAAGGATATGTCGGAAAGAGTGCTTCATGAGGTGAAACTCTCCAAGTAATAACAGATTTTTAAATTAAATTTAAGATTAAACAAAGTATTAGATAATGTAACCATAGCAAACAAAGAATTGGTCCATGTAAGGAATATTAATTAAGTATTCCCTCTAAATATAAATATTCTCATTTTTATTCTTCATTTCATCAGAAAATTACTAAAATTATTATTACATATTAATATAAATGATATAAACAATTAAATCTTATTAAGAGAAGTTTAATAAGGATGATGCATAAGGCTCCATAAACTTATTGGGATGTGAGGTGATCAAGAATTGATAAATGGTCAAACACATTACACTCCAATCTTTAATATTAGTGTAGACCTACCACAGGACATATTTAGAGAATCAACAAAGGAAACCAACAAAGAACCTGCTTGGTGGAGAGGGAAAAGTGGACTAAATCTGGCTGATAGGTGGTCCTTAGGCATGATAAACTCAAATGGGCCCAAAAGGTTTCCCTTTACAAATCCAAATGGGAGACAGACAAATTTTATAAGAGCTACTTTGTCCACATTTTTGAGGATAGTGATCACAAGTGTTTATTTTATCAAAATTAATGGTTCCCAATAATAATAAACTTATGGGTCTATTTAAAGAAGTTCCCACAGAGCCTTTAGCATTAAAGAAAAAGCTTTCTTGCACAAAAAAAAAAAAAACTTTCGTTGATCCCATCATAGCAATGGCCTGATTAAAACCCAATAATTAGTTTATATTGCCTGGTTGTTGGTACTAGTCTTGCTTGACCGCTTTTCTTTCTCTTCCTCCCTTTCTTTATCGATCTATTCTGAATTGAAAGGTATTTTTTTGCTTTATATGGACGAGAATATTTGGGGGGCTGTGCCCCTCAAGAAAAACAAAAGCAAATTGGACAAAGACTAAAAGAAGATTATTTCTTTTTTTAAAAAATGATGGAAAAAGCACGTTGATCGATTTCCTTCTCCTATACTTGTCAACTATTAAAACTAGTGGAGGTTTAGCAACACTAGAATTAAAAATTCATGTTGGTAATTCGATGTTTAATTCATCAATTTGTGTGCAATTGAGTTTACTAATATGTATAGTAATAGAGTATCAGTCTTAATTATAATATTATAAGAGTCATTAAAACAATCAAATTTTTAACATTTTTTTCTAAGAAACTAAAAGAATCTGTAAATGTTACATTAAAAAAACTTCTAATACTTTCAAATAATGAGACGAGATGGTATGTAATCATTATTTTTTAAATAGATGTCTTAAATTCGAATTTTAAATATGAAATATTTTTAAAATTTGATAGAAATTGATTTACTACTAAGTGATTGAATCTATATTAGGCTGGAGTATATATCTTAAAAAAGAATCTCAAAATTTTGAAATTGTATTTTTGCATATAGAGAAATGATTTAGCACACAAATATTAGGAACATACCACGCTGACCAAAATTATTAGAACAGCACCATATAATAAAAATAATTTTAATTTAAGGGTGAGTTGGCAAGTATTCACCTCATGATTTTATATCCACTAAGCTTCTTAATATCTTCTTTTATTGTTTTTTAATATTTTGCAAGGAAACATCCTATTTCTTTCTCATTTTTGTCTTTTATCCTCCACACTAATATAAATACTATACACGCTTGAACCCAATTCCGCCACAACAATCACCATGAACCACCGCCATCAGAACACCAGAGACATCTTCTCCTTTCCTAGCACTCCCAGAACTCAAGACCAAAATTCCGACTTCGAATTCGGATGTTTTACGCCGGATTCTCCCACAACAGATCCTTACAATAACTCACCGGCTGATCATCTTTTCTACAATGGCAAACTCTTGCCACATTCTTTTCCTCTTCAACAACAACAACCGCCGGCGCCGGCGTCCATTTCTCGAACAACGAGCAGAACCAGCAGCAGGGATTCCCTCATGTCATCAAGAAGCAATAGTGTTAGCAGCAGTAGAAGCAGCGTTAGCTGCAGCAGTGCAAGAACAAGCTCGAGTGATAATTCTGAGAGGAGATTACCGTATCATACTGCGAAATTATCATCATCGACAACGCCTATGGCTAGTAAAGTTGTTATGGCACAATTATATGGATCTTCTCAGAGATGGCAGCATATTGTGCCTATGCCCGTGTTGAAACGTGAAGATTCCAAGAGAAAGATTATTAATAATAATGGAGTATTGGTGAAAAATGGCTCCGTATTGACCAGTCACAAGAAGAAGAAAGAAGATGATAATCAAATTCAACAAGGGAAAACGGAGAACTCATCGTATGGGCTTTGCTTCAGATTTTTTAAGTCTTTTTTGGTGGCATGTAGAGAATGCCATGCCATGGAACCATCCACCAATGATGATATCTTGCAAGCAAGTTTTAAACTATAAATAATAATAATAATCATGAATATTTGGGGAATTTCCTTTTCTCCTTTTAATTCTTTTTTTTAAAGAAAAAAACGTATTTTTGTTTATGGATTTTATAATTTTGTGTAATTTTTTTGGACAGAAATAAAGTTTTGTGTAATTAAGACTTCAACTGGAAATTTATTTAACTCTCTCAACTATGAATTTTAAATTAATTTTAGGGTTTAGGTTAAATTTGTTCGATCAACTATTATTGGTTACATATTAAGTGTTTTATAAATGAAAATTAACTAAAAATAGAGAAATTTTTGCATGGATGAAGTGTATAAAGAACAAATCAATAAAAGAGTATCAAATAACTTACATAATACTCTCTAATTATATAGACTCAGATTTATATAAAAATTTCACCTAAAAATAAACTATTAAAAATTAGATGCTAAATTTTATATATATATATATATATATATATATATATATATATATATATATATATATATAAAAAGACTAAATCAATTGCATAAATTTAATTATTAAGAAAGTTAATTAAATAAAATTAATAATTGAAAGATTTAATTGCACAAAGTTATAAGTTTCATGAATCAAAAATATGTTTTTTTTAGATATATATGTTAGATATTTCATTGATGGAATTTGTTTTATTAGGAATTTACTTGTACATTCCTATACTTGACCTGTAATTAAATTGTTTATTCAATTTTGTTTTTCAGAGTTATAAGATTGTGATGGTTTGTTTTATCAGGAATTAAATTATAAGCTTCTGTACTCCACCATGAAATTATTTATTCAATTATTGGTTTTCAGAGTAATGAGATAGTAAATTCAAATTCCGACGACAAAAAAATAAATATATTTTCTTTAATATTCATTTAGCACATGATTTTGTTGGAATTGCTGTTAAATAATATTATAGATGTAGTGGTGTTTTTGGATTTTGGCCCTCCATGCATGTAACCAAAAAAGAAAAATGTACTGTAGCAAAAAATTAAACGAAACAAAATATTAAATCGATCCAAATGCAATTATTTTTATTTAGTTTAGGCTTTTGGTTTTCGGATTGCTTCAATTAAAAACCTTTGAAAATTTTTGATTTTTTTGGTTTGGTTATTGATGCTGGAAAATAGTATGTATATATATATATATATATATATATATATATATATATATATATATATATATATATATAATATTAAAAATTCTAATAAATCAAACTAAATTGAACCGTGTTGGAATTCTTTATCACTATTCAAGTATTGTTGCTCTCTGGAAAAAGCATTAATTGAAGGTCGCATATAGCAAATTAAGGAATGATTTTGCCATGATTTGTTCTGTAAAAATCATTAATAAAGAGCCTTTGTGGACATCTTGTAAAGAAAGAAAAAGGAGATTGATGTGTTTGTTGTCTTTTTCATTTGGAAAAACACACACACATATATAATGGATTAAGACCCTAATCATTACGAATAGTATATATATTTTTAACTACTTTGCTCCTTTCTAGTCATTGTAATAAATTAATTACGAGATTTAATTCTTGCAATTATGTTTGATGTTACAGAATTATGTTATATGAGTATAAGGAGCATAAATAAGGCAAGAGTAGTTAAGATAACTGGCTACCTTAATCCACAGAAATCAAAAGATTCTGCCTGGAATGAACTAAATCCTAACTGCTAGGGCTCTGCTCTTTCTACTAATTGCTGTAGTAAATTTGAATTCTTAACTTCGTTTGTTTTTAAAAGTTGTCAGTGGATTCTTTGCAGTTGCTGGACTTATATCTTCAACAACCTTAGCCTTAATTTGTCAGTTTTTATTTCCGACAATATGTATTGCTCGATCATTGCTTATCGTTCTTTATTGTATGTGCTATATATCAGAGTATTTCAAATTCGATCAGCTAACTATTAAGGCTGTTAGCTTTTTCTTGCTATCTCTGGCATATTGTAACAATATTTTCTTCCAAGTTACGTGGAATAACTGAATCAAAACTCATTAGTTCAATTTGTTTTTCCTTCATTAATGAGAACATAATCTGTTTTTTTCGATGCCTAAGCTTTGCAATGAAAATGTTTGAACCTGAACTTCTAAGAAAATAAAAATTTCTTGCAGCACTACATCCCATAAATTTTTTTGCAGCAAGTCAATATCTTGATCCATTGTAACCTAGATAACAATGTGTATATACTCCGTACAAATAAGTATTTCCTTTTTTTTTCTCTATTTGGATAATTTTGATAACTGCAATCTCCAATTTGATTAACTAATTCCCATTGAAAATGAACCTTAAGTCTAATTTACCCTCAAAAGTTAATTTAATGGGAGAAAGATTGTCCATTTTTAAATATTATAACCAATCAATGTGGGATCTCTCAACACATCTCTCTCATGCCTAGAACTAAACACATATGCAAAACACTTGGAGCATGAAATTTGTAGATTAGATATCTGCGAATGGTTCAACATTGTAGGACTAGTAGCTCTGATTCCATGTTAAAAATGGGCAATGGCTAACTCACTCCCGAAAAGGTAGCCGAACCGAAGAGATTTCTCATGCCATTACAAAGAACATAAGTTGCTTAGGAATGGGTACAAATATGCGATACGTACAGGACTTATTTCAGTACGCATGCAGTATGGGAGATGTGCTTAATCGATTAGCTACTTAGGAACGAAATTTGCTTAGGACTGGATCGCTATAGAAGTGATAAACATGACCAGCGTTTTGAGCCTCCTGAAATTTTTCCAGATGCTACACCATCACTATGGACAGCGGCTTCTTGTTACAATGGCTTTGATTTTGAGTCAACATGCATCACTGTCCTCCTCCATCGTTCTATATGATTGTAACTTTTAAGTTTGAGAACTGGTCATGTCTGATTTTTCATTGTTTCTTCCTCATTAATTACTTCCATCATCATCTAACTCGTGCATACCTTGAAAATCTTGAAAAGAAACTTGCTGTTCTTCCTCATGTCCCTTTCTTTTCCTAAAAGCCATTACGGCTTAAGTTTGAGCTCTGAAGTTGCCTTTTTGTGTGTGTTGTGTGTGTGTGTGTGTGTGATAGATTAACAGACATGTTTCTCCGGTAATTAGGTTTATACACGTAGAGGTGTTCACAAAAGAGTTGATTTTATTTCTATTATTATATTTCCAATAAATATTTATTTCTATTTACTATTTATAATATAAGGACTCCTAATAGGAACTTAAAATCAATTGCACAGACTGTCAACCACTTACCTATCAAAAAATTTAATTCTATTAGGAATCCTAATGTTTCACGTTGAGGTGCCAATTAAAAAAAAACAAATACGTGCAATAATTCTAAATCACTGAAAATAGCAATCTGAAACCAAAATGTTCCACATTTGAGAACGCCAAACAAACAGAAATTGAACATTCCAGATAACTATGATAAAGAAAATCTTTTAATCAACAATTCCTTATAATAAATTGCTAAGCTAGATTACCTTTTTAGGTTCCAATTTCAATTGCAATCTTGGTCTTCCTTACCTCATTAATATAATTATCCTGACAAAAGAAAAACCCACATGCAGGTGTTAAAAATTGGATTTTATAATCCATTAGTTATAGCTTTTGTTTATTTTTTTTTTTATTAAGCTTACAAAAGCATTAACTAATGGAGATAAATTACTCCACAAATGTCATGTATAAGTCAATGAGGGAGATCCGAACGAGGATGTAAAAGAACATAACCTCATTGGCAAAAAAGTCTGCCGCAATAAATGAAAAAAATCAGAATTTTAAACATCCCATTGCCACATACTCGGATGTATTTGCGTTCAAAAAAAAAAAGGAACAAAAATGGTCAAACTGTTCTAATATGCCTTGCCCTAATATTTCCAAGCCAAAAGGTACCCAATTACTCAATTAGCAATTAAATCATTGGCGTCAATAAATTCCTCAATTTCAAAGAAAATTTTGAGAGGAACCTTATGTAGGATGAGCTACAACAAATGATCAGAAAGTCCAGTTAACTGACAAGAAAGAAACACAACCTCGTAAAAAAAGAACTTGAAAACAAACACAAGAATCCCAGTAGTAGAAGAAAAAAAAAAGGACACAAAAGCTTTCCATACATACAACTTCCTCACCCCTTTCTCCTAATACATGGCCTTAAGTAGATTTTCACTCCAGGAAAGTCTCCATCACATCTGAATACATCCCCACAGCTTCAGAATTCCGATACTCCACAGGTTGTTGCTGATGGTTATCCATCGAAGTCGAAGAAGATGAATTCACCATTCTTGCAGGCAAAGTGAAGCTTCTTTTGAACTTGTTTTCCATTTTTCTCCCGCTATCTGGATGGCTGTCCAAGCTCAAGAACTCGTTCAGATTTGCACTGCCTGCATTGTGCAAATTCGAAGCATCTGCACTTTGGTCTGCTTTGTTCCCTAAGCTCTCAGGGTTAAACAAAAGCTTGGCATCATCAGTTCGTCCGGTTAATGCATTGAAAAAAGACAATCCATTTGGCCATTTAATGTCGTTTTCATGCTCTCCCATCATCTCCTCCATTCGAGTTTCAGCTGAATGTGGAAGGATGAACATATGGGGTTCATCTTTGGCTGGCGGAAATCCAAGTCTATCTGCTGAGGCAGGGTCTTGAAAATTCGGCGAAGAAAGCATAGCAGCTGCAGATGGAAGTGACCTCAGACCCCAGTTGAAGAGGGGCAGAGGTGGGCGGGTTGGAATGGCAGATTGCTTAGTAGGAATCGAGGAAGAAGACGAAGTGTTTCTGGTTGACGAAAAGAGTTGAGAAAGGTAAAAACCAGATTGATAGCCCAATGATTCAAAGGTATGCCTCATTCTTAGCACAAAATGAAGGTCTTCAGGTATCTGAGAACAGATTTTTATGCCTCAGGTGATATTACACTTAACTATTACAAATAAACTAATGGCTCTTTTAGCATATATATTCATTTAAAATGCCTAAATCCATTTTTTTAAAGCAGAAAACAGAAAAATAATAGAACTCACAATTTTGCAGGAACCCAACTGTAGAAGTCCATGGCCAGCTTGTATGACAGCAATGGTCTGGTCAAAGTATATTGAGTGAAGGAAACTCCAATTAGAATGAAAAAAATTTTACTGAAAAACACAAGAATACACTAAAGGAGGAGAAAAATCACCCATATTTTTACTGACCTGAATACCAGACTCAAATTGATCAGTCCACTCTGGAGGAAGCTGCAATTAATACCATCAAATTGGGAAAGTTACAATTCAGTGATTAAGGACACCTAACAATGGAGCCACAATAACTTCCGTCATCCCATTTTGTGAATTTGAGTATATATTATAAATCCCAAAAACTAAATACTAATTAGATTTGAAAGTCATGTTGCTTACAGCATCAAAAGAACTCTGCCAATAGTTTGAGATATTTGGTTCGCATTCAGAAGGTTCTTTAAAAACCCATTTATGACACTTATCTGAAGCAACTTTGCCCATTAACCTGATTCAAGAGGAAAATTATTAAAATTTTTTTAAGAAAATATAATGTTAAGATTAATTTTTTTTTATTTTCCATTTTCCTACAAGATTTTCCAGTGGGCAGAGAGAAACTGAAATAAAAAATAATAACACCCACCCAGTACCCACCCTTCTCCATAATTATATAACTGGATAGACATTTTGCTGAATGCTTTTCTGACAGGATCTTCTCCATCAATCTCTTCAAGACAATCTCCTACTCTTCCTCGGCAAAACCCGTCTTCCCACATCAACATCCTTAATGAAATTTCACGTCTTATGTTAATTATATCTGTATCAACTCAAGAAAATTTTCTTATCAAAGAAAACAGAAACATCTGAATCACAATTTACCAAATACCCATTTCTCATTACTATTTTTTGATTTAAAAAAAACGCATTACTATTTATATCCTCATTATATATTTTTTAAAACATTTCCAATGATTAAAATTTTATCTTTTCTTTTTTTTGAACTCTATTAGAAGAGAAAAGCAAATACTAGCACTGCTCTGCTAGGCAACTGAGAAATGACCAGAGGAAGAACTAAAACATGAAAGGAAATCGGTAATATACTCAAGACTGAACAAATTGGGAAGTTACTAGTGTCTAGAGTAGAATTCCAGTTACTTTCCCTATTTTCCTCTGTTTTCTCTGTAACCAAACAGAAGATTTAAAAAAGACAAAAGCAGATAAACAAACTCACAAACTTCCATTATCGTCTCCAACCTTGCAACCATTACCACCTCTGACTCGTCTACAAAAATGGAAAAGAGAAAAAATTAAGAACCCATTAAAAGAAACACCTCAAATCAAAACTTGGACAGAGAATTGTAGAGATTGAAAGCGAAGGTTGCAGAGAATAAGAGAGAGAAAGTACGGTCGAGGACGGATAGTCCAGAAAACAGAGTAAGTCCAGTCTGAGTTGAGACAGACGCTTCTAAGGGCCTCATGAAGGGCCATCATCCCAACAGCTTCTTTGCTCCTATCTGCTGCTGCTGAGCCCACCATCTCTCTCTCTCTTTCTCTCGAAAAGTCTCTCTCTGGGTCTCTCTCTATATCTATATTATATACATCATCAGTATAGATATATGTATATGTACCCGTTTTTTTTCTCCCTATTTTTATTTTTAGCCCTACAACTTCACTTCACAATTCACACAATTCTCTCTTTTATTTCTTGTTTTTTATTCTTGTTTCTCTCTCTAAAAAGCTCAAACCTTTGATGCCAAAAACACTGCCACCGCTCCTAACCCAGTTGCCCAGCGACTAGCTTAATCTCGCCTTATTTATATTTTGATACATGTGATGTGATGTTAATTTCTTCTTTTTTATGTATTAATTTTTTCTTTACTTGTCAGTTCAAAAAGATAAAATTTCTTTGCTTCTCTAGACAAAACACAAAGGTGAGTACGTCAATGTGAATGGACCTTTTCTCCACCTTTCTCTCTCTACTATTTCTTTTGTTTGTCGACAAGTGAATCTTTGATTTTCTTGATCAAAGAGAGGGAATTAAAAAAATGAAAAGAAAAGAAAAGAAAAAAAGAGGCGCAGAGAGAGAGAGAAGTGGATCTGTGGAAACATAAATATTACTACAGGTATTTTAACTTTTAACCATGAAGGAAAAAGAGAATGGGGGAAACAGAATTCTTAATTGTTAATTTCCCACTTTTAATTTTTAAGCACTCAATCTCAACAGAGAGTGAGGCAGAAAAAGTGGCTTTGATCTTTGCTAATGGCAAATTTGCTATTTTGACCTTTTTGTTTCATTGGAATTTCAGTTTAGGTGTTGAGATAGGTCGGGTTTGGCTTTGCTTATTGACCTTCAAAGTTTTTTCTTTTACAAATATCTAATGGGAGATTAAACTCAATTTTTTATAATTATGACCGTCAAACTAATACCACTGAATTATTGTTTATTAGTGACTTTCAAGGTTTATGTCTTCTATTTTTAGCCAATTTATGTCTAAATCCTATTTAAATTAATTTTTTTAAAAAAGTCATAAATAATTCAATTACTGATTTCTTTACATAATATTTTTTATTATTATTAGTGTAGTTTATAAATAAAATTATGGACAAAATTCAAAAAAAGGTTTTGCCCACGTGGGTTTATGTAAACTTCCTTCGGAGATGAAGAGGTCAAGAGTTGGAGCTATTCCTCAACAACCCTTTCTTTGTTTTGGTATGACCTCTAAAATTTTACATGCATTTTTTTTCAACATTTTTTTTTTTGAAAAAAAAAAAAGTTCAAATTCTCAGCCTATAATTGTACCCAGTTAATAATTGTAGGTATACTACACAGAATTGCCAAAAAAAATATGCTTTTCATCTAATATATATATATATATATATATATATTAATGTTCTCAGCAGATTTCCGATCAAAAAATTTAAATTTAGATTTTTATTGAAGTAGTAGTATGCGGTGAAGCTAAAAATTATAGTGTACCATTTCTTCAAATAAAAGGCAACTAATGCTTTGTTTGGATGAATAAAAATTTTAAAAATTATTTATTTTAATTGATCATTAGATGTTAAAAAATAAAGAGAAAATAAAATAAAATAAATTATATTTTTCAATTTTTCTAATTAAACTCCTTTTTAATATCCCCAATAATGATAGGAAATGAAGAATAATAGACACCCAAAATTTTAATTCACTAACATATATCTTTCACAGGAAAACTCTTTAAATGGATAGGATAGTAATCATAATAAATTACATTTTTACTAAATATATATAAACTGGGAAAGTGAACTTTTTTCATTTAATTGCTTTTTCCCCTGAACTCATATATATATATATATATATATATATATATATATATATATATATATATACAGGAACCAAACAAAGGATAAAAAGTTTCTAACTTGCGGCACTAATATTGCAATCTACACCTTTTATTTTTTCACATTTCCAGATGATTAAGTTGCTCATAATAATAATTTCGCTAATCAAGTTGATATTCTTAATTATAAAAATTGAAAAAACTATCAAATTCAAGATTTCTCGTTAAATATAAATATTAATTTGAATTTAATATTTTTAAAATGAGTATAAAAATACGAATAATTCTGTGATCAATTAGACCTCTAAATATAAAAAAAATTATAAATTAAAAAAAGAAAAAGGGAAGTTGGCATTGAACAGAATCTTTGAGTGGTCAAAAGTTATAGGTAGGATTCTGAGGATTAGATTTGGATTAATATTTAAAGAGAGATCATTATATTAATAATTGTCTGTCAGCATTGTAAGGACGAACTTAAGCACCCCACCCCCCTTTTCTTTTAATTTTTATTTTTAGATTTTGTACGGCTCTCTCCCTCCCTCCTATTATCCGCTTTTAACCTTTCTTCTCACTTTCCACCACACCAACCACCTTCATATGAGTCATTGAAAATTTCATTTCTGCCCTTGCTCATTCTTATTCATATTTATAAAATGATTAAATGGGTTATTAAATAAAATTATAATTTCTACAAATCTTATTTTGAATTTATTCCTTTTTAATAGGTAATCTTAAAATAACGTATGCTAATTTTTTAATGTTAATAATAGAATAATTATTAAAAACTTTTTTTTGAAAATAATAAATAGTAAAAACTTAGAATGGTAATGAATTGTGGTATTATTGTCTTTTTAAATAAACATAAGAGCGCTCAAATCAATCAGCAAACAAAGCAATATTATTATTATAAGAAAGTAAACAGTTTTATTTATAAAACACAAAAGGTTGAGAGAGAACTGAGAAGGGATTGGGAATAAGGGTGAAGCCGTGAAGGGTTTTTAACATGCCACGTGCGCACGTGCCATGGCAGTGAGTCGGTGCATCGTTTGTCATAAAGAAAACGATGCGCACGAATTTCCGGGGCACTGCGTCCTCTACTTGCACCAGCCTCTCCATTGTTTCCACGCGCCACTCGGCACGTTATTTAAATTAGACATCGAAAATCAAAAATCCAGTTCAATTTAGAAATTGAGGTTACACTTTTTAAAAAAAAAAAAGAAATGTAATTTGTCTGTTCTATAAATATATTAATATTATTTTTGGTTAATTTAAAATTTAATTAATCAAAAAGCAATTTTCCGTATATCATCTTACCAATGTTACTGGTCTATTTATATACAAAACTTGTATCTATACATAGGAAACCTCGCTAATCAATGAGCAATAAAATAAAAAAAATGTACAATTAGAATCTCAAAATATTAAGTGACGTTTTTTTTCTTGATTTGAAGCAAGATATTCTCCTTTTGACATCCCTCCTCAAACGGATGAAAGCAACATCGGTAATGGTTTTTAACCGGCCACTTCTAGTTTAGAACTGTCGGCTATGTAGTTCTAAAAATTAGGAATTGGAATAAAATCGGAGAGAGACCGGTTTCGATTCATGAACATGTGGTTCGGACAGTTTTTTTAATTAATAACACAATAAATAAATACAATTAAAATTATTAATTTGCGTAAATTATAAATTTATACTTTTCATATGTTATAAAAAATGAAAACTTTGAGAAAAATAACTTATTGAATATTAATTTGTAACTTTGTGTAATAACTTAGGTTGTTATAACAAAAATAATTAATTTAGAGAAATTACAAGTTAGAATTTAGAAATGATTATATTTATTTGATAAATTAATAAATTATAAAAATTATAACTATACTAAAATTTTAATTAATTTAATTTTTTATTTTAAAAATAATTTAATTATAAAAGTTTGAATTTATATTAAAAAAATTATAATATTAATAATTGGACTTGAACTTATACCATATTCTCTTAGGGTTTAGAGGAATTAAAATACACGTAATTCTTTTACCTTTTAAATTTTAATTATTGACCCATTTTACTTTTTTTTACTTTTAATCACTAGCGCCCGATGTGTCAGTAGTTCATTCGATAGTGAAGTCATATTGGTCATCAAATTGATTTTTCTCTATTTTTTATTGTCTTAATGTCGTTTTGGTTCAATCATCAATACAAGCTTGAACTTCTGGGGATTTTGAAGTTAAACTAAGTAGCATATCATCCAAAATATTATCTCCCGCACAAAAAATTTGTTCAACCATAACAGTTAATACTAGACTTACAAACATTTATTTCGCAATTTAGGAGAGGACCGGATAAGTATTTTCATTTCGATTCCACCAATTAAGGACTGAAAAATCTTTACTTGTCTTATTGTCATCAAAACTCAAATATAGTTGTTAGATAAATGTTAAGTTCGGATGAACCAGATGATGATCTTGATTTTTTATGTTTTTGCATCATCAAATGAACACCCTCTCTAATTTTTATCGATTCACTTGAACTTTGATTAACAGTAATACTACTACTAGCAGTAGTAGTAGGAATATTATAAATTAAACTAAAATTTATAAATAAATCATAAATTAATTTTTTTACATCATTAATTATAATTTCAATACTAATATTGCCACCTAAATCTAACAATAAATAATAAAGATTCGAATAATCAAATAAGCTTTCTATTTTACATATAGAATAAAAAATACAATATACAAGATTAATCAAAATAATATATTTAAAATAATTCAACCATTTATTTTTCATCATACAAATAGAATCATGCAAAATAGAATCATTAATATAATACTGAAATGTATCAATAATATTAATACATTCACACAATAATAAATGACATATTGGGTAGTAAACACCACTTAAAATATGTGTTATTTGTGGTTGTGACCATAAAAAAAAATTGTTACTTTAATTGGAGCAATTATACCATTCAAAAATTTAAAACTATCTTGAATATATAAATTTAACACATGACATGCACATCTAACATGGAAAAAAATCTACTTTCAATATTATGTTGACATAATACCTGAAGGTCTTGAATTGAGATAGTATTTTCCGTCACATTATAAAAAGCAATTGAAAAAATTTTATGAATTAAGTCATATTCTTCCAAAATATTTTTTATCATTTTAAAAATATTATCGGCGGTATGCTGATTATCAAATACTTTAAATACAATTAATTTTTTTTGTAATTGTCATTCACCATCAATCCAATGACATGTAACACCCATATAAGAATACATTTGTCAATAATCACTCCAAATATCACTACAAATACAAACACGTTCATTCAAACAAAAATATATTTTGAGCAATTCTTTTTTATTTTCTTTATATAAATTATATAAAGCACCTTTAAGGGTATTTCTAGGTACATGTTTAGCAGATGAATTTAATGTATTTTGACAATAGTTAACAAAACTTACTTTTTTACCAAAATTAAAAGATAAATGTTCCATACTTATCATTTTTGCCAAATTTTTTTTAATTTTTTCATCATTATATTGAAATAATTGAGAAGAAGAAGATGTTGCGTACCTAAAAATTTAATTTTGTCTTTTATCTATTCCAAATTGAGAACATGTTTGTTTTGCAAGTGCTTTTGAAATGTGTCATAATCACCTTCACCTTTAAATTTATATGCTTATGTACAATAATTGCACACAATATCAAATGACCCATCATTTTTTTGAATTTTCTTGAAATAAATTTGAAAAATGTTGGATATTCGAATTTTTGCTTCAGATGATGCCACTACCGGACCCAAATCCAATTGCTCATCACCCATATTTCTTTAGCTTTTTTCAGTTGGAATTTCAAACTCGTCTCTTCATCCAAATTTTTAATAAAATTTTTCAAATCAACGACATTTTCATCAAAAAAATTGTCCACTCCACTATGGTTTGTAATTATTTATGAATAAATTTTGTGAAAAAAATGGAGAATATTAAAAAAATGTAGAGAAAGAAAATGAAAAAAAGAATTGTAGGATTAAGAAAAAATTGAGAATTAGAGAGAATTAAAGAATTGAAAAAAAAATGAGATTATGTAGAAGTATAATTAGAAAGAAATTAGAGAGAAACAATAATTGAAAGTGTAATTAGAGAGAAATTAGAAATATATATCAAAATAATTGAGATTGAATTGTAGAGAAATTGAAAATGAGATTGTGTAAAAAAATATAAAATAAATTTGTATTTATGGAGAAAAAAATTAAAAATTTAAATTACAATAATATCCCTAAATTATAGTTGTTATTTTTCTATTATAAAAGGTATTTTTGTCTTTTTATTCTATAAAAAAAGGTAATATTACTGTTGGAACTGGAACCGCCGGTTTTGATTCATGGGGGAAGGGCCCGAACCGGATCCTTCTCCAACCGGGCTGAGCCCAGAGCTGGCCTAACCTTATCCAGGCCCAGCCGAGCTAATTCAACGGGCCAATCCAGCCTGTGGCCAAGCCTAGATGATAATTGTCAATAAACATCAATTTGCGTACAAGATACTTATGGCTTGCAAAGGACGTGAGCTTAATGAATAAGTTAACAATTTAATCATGAGATTAGATATGAACGAGATGGGGAACTTTTTCATGAACCAATTCTTAAATATAATGGTAATCAAGTTCAATGTGTTGGTTCGCTCATAGTGAACTAGATTAGTGGCAATATTTATAGCACTAGTATTATTGCCAAAGAGAATAATAGATTCAAGACAAGAAACATCAAGGTCAATGAGAAGTCACCAAAGACATACAAGTTCAGAACTAACAAACGGCATAGACCTATACTTAGTTTCGATTGAAGATTTAGTTATTCTTTACTACATCTTACACTTACATGAAATTAGAGAAGTACTTAGAAAAACACACAAACATGTAGTAGAATGATGTGTTTTTAAACATCATGCATAATTTGTATCAAAAAATGCTTTGAAAGTGAAAGCATATTAGAAGGAAAAAATAGTCCACAATAACAAGCACCTAAGAGATAGTGAATGATCCAATGAAGTGTTAAGAGATGAAGATGTTAAGGTTAAGAAACTAACTAACTAACAATCTAAAAAAAAAAGATATTAGGACATGTGAAAGTAAGATAAATAAGATTGCCTACCAAATGCTGATATAAAATAGGATCAGAAGTAAATGCACCATTATCACATTTCAATTTCAAATTTTGTTACATAGAAGTTGAATACATTTTATTATTAGTCAAAATGGCTAACTTGATCAAATCTTCAATGTACTTGAGTTGTGTGAGAAGGAGACCTTGAGAGGAATATGATACTTCCAAACTCATAAAATAAGAGAGCCATGATATTTCATAAGAAAGTAATTATGAAAAAATCATTTAAACTTAAGAATTCCTTATTAACCATGCTTGTGATGATCATATCATCCATATTGTAGGATTTTATGGTTCGGACTACTCATATGGGCTTGAAACAACCCAAAATATAATAAAATTAATCATATAAAATTAGTTAAAGAAAACAACTATTTAATAGAAAAAAATTGTTTTCCCATTATTTGTAAAAAATATACATAATGTAAAAATTGCTCCTTCCCCTGCAATTTTTTCTTTGTAAAATTCTCTTATTCTCATCCCATTCATGAGAATCAAGGTGTGCATATTGTGGAATTAACTCAGATTCTAGTAATCTGATTTATCTAAAGCATTAAAGACACATTTTTGGTTCAACAAGTAAGTATTCGCTGCTTGAATTTTTTTGCATTGGTATCAGAGTATGGTTGTGTACTTTTGTGCTTGAATTGATGATTAAATGGGTTATTATGTCATTAAACTTCAAAAGCCTATAAAATCCAAAATTTTCTTTTTGATTTTTGAGGGGATTTCTTTTATTTTTTGGCTTGAAATAGTATGGTTGAAAAGCTCTCTTTATAAGCTTTCTAACAAATATTTTGGCAAAATTTTCTAATGAGTAGTTGAATTATCATAAATTTTAAAGATTTTGATAAAAAAAAATTAGAATTTTTAATTTTTGATTATCGGTTTTAATGTAACTCCCACTTCAGATATGTTGTTTGTTGTCCAAATCGACGGAAATGAATATAAAATGGACTAAACATGGTCAAAATAGGAAAAATACATAAAAAGGCAATTTTTGAAAAAAAAAAATCGAAAACAACCTCTAGAAAACGGTGCATGGAATACACGCTCCATCTAGACGCGTCACGTGTAAGCCATGACACATATCACGTACATGTGGCATAGAGTGTCACACGACACTCGTCCATTGGTCTGACATGAAAGAACAACTGAGGTGGCAGTCCATGTGTCATGACATCATGTCTATAACACGTGGCACAAACTTGCCATGTGGCACCTCTCAGTTGGCCTACATGGATACTTTGATGACATGGTAGTCCATGTGGCACAGGATGTCATGTGGATCCCTTTGGTTGGTCCACTTGGATGTTGATGTGTTACTTATATGGCAGAAAAGTGGAGTGTGTGCGCACATGGAGGTGCGTGACACCGCGTGAAAAAACACAAATTTTACAAGCTCAAAAGATTCATTTACGGTATTAAACAAGAATTAAGATAATGAATCTGCAAATTTCATCAGGCCATGTTAAAGGATGAATTTACAATGATAAAGAAAGATCATTGCATATATATTAAACGTTCTAACAATGGTTTCATAATTCTATCCTTATATATCAATGACATTATAATAGCTAAAAATAATAAAAAGTTGATTGATACTACAAAAAAATGATTATCATCAAACTTCGAAATGAAAGACATGAGTGCGACAAACTATGTGATTGGTGTTAAGAGCCTAAGGGATCGCTCTAAAAGACTTTTGGATCTATCTCAAGAGACTTACATTAAGAAAATATTGGAGCGTTACCATATATATGATTGCAAGCATATGAATACCCCTATCGAAAGGATTTTGAGTCTTAGTCTTGATATATGTCCCAAGACATTAGATGAAAAAGAATGAATCATAATTAGATGAAAAATAACGAATGTCCACAATACCTTACTCTAGTGTTGTCGAAAGTCTGATGTATGCAATGATGTGTACATATCTAGACATTTACTATGTCGTTGGGCTTGTAAGTAAATTTCAATATAAGATGACAATTGAGAGAATATTGAGATATTTGAAAAGAACTTCAAACTATATTTTATGCTATCAAAGATTTTGCACTTAATAGATTATACATATGTTGATTGGGGAGTTGATCTTATTTCACGCAAATCGACTTTTTGATATACATTCTTACTTAATGATTGTGCAATTTCATGGAGTAGCAAGAAGCAATCCTGTATAATTTTATTAACAATGGAAACTGAATATATAGTATGTTCCCTAGCTATACAAGCGACAATTTGGTTAAAAAGGTTTTTGCAACACTTATAAATTGTTAAGATAACATTTGAACCTGTGACAATCTATTGTGACTGTATGATTGCATTAGCCTATGTTAAGGATCCGAAATATCACAGGAAGACCAAACACATTCAAATTAGATATCATTATATTAAAGACATGATCACACAAAATGAAGTGTTCTTGAAATATATTTCTACAAATAAAATAATAGCATATCTATTTACCAAACTAATAGCTAAATATGCATTTGTTAGACATGTAAAATTCCTAAGCTTATTTAGAATGTAATCAATTTGTATATGTTGACAGACCACTTGGTTTTACTTGTAATGATATGAAGCGTATTTCTCATGATTCATTTGTTTTACGTTTTTTTATATGAATATGGTGTATATATCAATTAGCACAATTTAATGAAGTATGTCAATAAATTTAGATTGACTTACTCATATGAGTAATCGCATATAATGTTGTAGAGCGAGTAGAGATAACAAAAATATGGAGACATTAAATGAGTGACTAAGATGTAGGGGGGAGTCTTAGTCACATTATTTGATAAAAAGTCATCTTGATAAAGATCATAATAAAATTCTTTATATATATATTAAAAAATCGACATAAATGATATTTCTACCATTCATGTGTCTATTTGAAGAAAATAGACATAAATATATATATATATATATATATATATATATATATATATATATATTAAAAAATCGACATAAATGATATTTCTACCATTCATGTGTCTATTTGAAGAAAATTGAGAGTGAAATTTATTGTCTATCATTGTTAAGTATATAAATAAAAGTTTCAGATTTTGCACTTTTATAATGAAAAAAACTAAGATTCATATAGTGTTATTTATTTTAAAATAAAGAGTGAAACATACGCTTTTTCATTTTTGAAAAGAAAAAAGTAGCTTCAGCATAATATGTGTTTCATACTGCATATACTAAATGACCTATTAGAAAGCAAAAGAATTGATCTTTGCTTCTTTGGTACGTGAGTCTTAGAAATCCTTAATATAGATTTCAAATATTTATTCTTTGTGATTTTTGATTATATCATTATGTGATGAATTAATGTTGGTTATTTTAGAGTATATTCTAAAGTTATGAGATGATTCAATTTAATTATAAGTGAGTGAGAGATATTAGATTTTGTGGTCTGGACTACTCATATGGACTTGATCTTTTTTCCCATCTCTTTCAAGAGAATTAATTAAAATATTCGTACTGTAATATTGATTCAGATTCTATTAATCTAATCTGACTGAAGTATTAAGATGAGTGAGAGATATTGGATTTTGTGGTCTTGACTGTCTATATAGGTTTAACCCAGTCCAAAACTTAATAAAATAAATTAAAGACACATTTCGGTTCAACAAATAGCTGTCCGAATCTTTTTGTACACATAAAAGAAGCAAAGTAACAATTCCATGAGAGGAGCTACGAGTGAATAGAGAGTCATCATTAGAACTATGTTGAAAACCAACCGAATAAGTAGTAAAGTGATTTTTTTTTTTGCACAATGTGCTTACTTGAGACAGAGATTTGTTAAGGTTGCAAACCACAGTAAACATCTTTACATTTTTATTCGTGTTTATTCTATCATATCCTTACTTTGAAAATGTATTATTTTTATTCCTTAAATTTTTATTTTATGTTAAATATAGAAAATTATAATAGACTTAATATCATATTCATGTTTTTTTTTTTAAGATGGTTTCAAATAAACTAAGTTACACATGTAACATATTTAATCACTGTATCATTGATATTTATTTTACAGAGTTTTTAAGTTCATATTTTATATCAAATAAGAATATTTTTAACATACTTAATGGCATATTATTTTTTTCTAACGAACATCAAAGATATTATATAAAAAAAAAAATTAACAAGCCAACTTTCTACCAAAAATTTTCTCAAAATAATTTATAGGAATTTTTAATTTTCACTTCTGCCTCAACTTCAAAATTTGTATGTGCTCCACAACCAAGAAAGTCTGACTTTCAAATATCTTCTACTCCTTCAGTTTCATTTAAATAGTTATTTTTATTTTTTACAAAAATTAAAAAAATAATTGAACACGTTTAATTTTACACAAAAATACTTTTAACTAATTAACTAAAATTTAGTCACTAAATTACTCAATTAATCTTACTAAAGATAGAAATAGGTACTAAAAGAGGAAAAATGTTAATGAAGATATCAATATAGTGAAACTCAATGAAGAATTTTCTTAAAAAATACGAAAAATGCAATAAAATAAAAAAAGCAAAAATAACTATTTTAAATGAGATGGATGAAGTATTTCACTAACAAAAATACGGTAATTCATCTCATTTCAAGTGATCATTTTTACTTTTTTTATATTTTGTCACACTTTAAGTATCTTTTTATGAAACTAGTAGAGTATAAATTTATTTTTTCAACTCTACCCTTATTCATTAAGCTTCAATTAGTATGAATTCCACTATATTAATATTCTCTCTGTTTTATATTGAGTAATGACTATACATATCTCTAAAAAAAATTAAAATTGATATAAGCAAATGTTTAATAATTGACAAAAGAGTAATTTAGTCATTAAAAGTAATTTTGTCTAAAATTAATCTTATCATTTAGGAAGGAAGGAAGGAGTAACACATAATTTTCCTAAGCTTTTGCTTGACAAAACTAGTTGATAATCTAGCTAATTGAATTAAAATTGTTTAGTAAAACTAATTAAAAAAGTAGTTGAAAAATATAAAATAATATAGAAGGATATACTTATATTAATAAAAAATACTACATAAAATTTATTTAAACATATAATATAAATGAATTATATAATATATATATGAATATTGAATAATATAAAAATTATATTAAATATCTCAACCTAAACAAATTCATCCCATCATCTCATATATATATATATATATATATATATATATATATATATACATATATATATATATATATATATATATATATATATTAAAAAAATAAAGATATAACAGGAAAAAAATAAGGATTTATCAGCTCTTTTTTTTGAAAGGGGATTTATCAGTTTTTAAGGTGAATGTTAATGCTACTAGTTTTTTTTTCAAAGAATCTATTTTATTGAATACAAATTATTTAAATAGTTTAAATTTAATAATTGATTGAATATTCTGTCCTTATCCTTAAAAAAAGATTCTTTCTTTTTTTTGGTGAATAAAAAAGATTATTTCTTTAATTTTTAAAGATGTTGAACATGAGAATTTAAGAATTACCATATGGCGTTGGTAATTTTTTTTAAATATTTTTCTTTAATAATTGTTTTTCCTACAAAACAAATAAAGGTAAGTATATCATAGTTTAATAGACCACTAAATCACCACCGGATAAAAAGAGTTTGTTTATTATTTTAAAAGAAAGAAATTATAATTTTTTTTCATTTGCGATCATATTATTTTCTTTTTTAATAATTCAAAATTTCTTTTAATCCAATCCTTCTGTTATATTTTAGAGACCACTTCTGCATCTTTTTCTTATTTTTCTTTTTCACTTTGCAATATACTATTAAAAATGTATATTCAAAAATCATGTAAGGTGAAAACGTGTTTTAAACATTGAGATTAAGATTTTTTTTTCTTTTATTATCTAAAATAAAATTAAGAATAAGAACACTAATGCGATTGGTGGAGCAAAATAGTAATAGGCGCGTGGTGCATAGGGGAAGCAGTAAATCAAAATATAAAAAGAAAGGCATCCAAACAATAAATTTAAAAAAAAAAACTCTCTCTTCCGCGTCGGCCGGCCCAGGCCACGCTCCAACCCCACAGGCCACCACCGTATCCATCGGGGTAACCTTTTTACCAGATTTCTTTATTTCTATTATTTATAGTTTAACTATAAAAGCATATGAACAATTCATCATTTGAATTCCATTTGAAGTTAAATTCATAATTTTCAATCTCTATTTGCTATTTAACATAGGCGTTGTCAAAGACAAATAGTAGAGCACTTTTAATGATGGGACTATTTCAGTCAAATTTGTCATAATTAATTCTAATTTTTAGGTTGATTATTGAGAAATATAAACGATAATAATAATATAGCTACTCTATATATAAGTGAATTTAAATCTAAATTTACCAATTATTACAAATAACATTAGTTTAAATAAATTAGCTAAATGGGTCTCACTCTTAATTAGTGGTTTCCCTATTCTCAAATTAATTTTAAATATATATAATTACAATCCTTTTCCACTTAAAAAATAAATAAAAATTAGAAGATCATCTATTATATGTGAATATATTGAAAATCCAATAATACAATTAGTTTCTTAAACTTATAATTTTTTTTGCATGTGATAACTTCTATAAAACCTTTACATATACAGACTTCAAATCAACGGAATAGTTATTAATAGATTAACTAACATAATCTGTATGATAGATTGATCAAACAAATTAATCAAAAGAATAATTAAAATATCGAATTTGTTTAATTTATTTAATCGACTAAACCTTTTGAGAACGATCCCATACATGTCAGAATTAACGACATGATTACATAGTAAAGGGTAGCAATTAGCAAAGGATGGGATAAGATAGAATTTGGGGTTTGGTATAATTAGGGAGGATCAGTGAAGACAAATAGAAAATGCTGAAAGAATATGCAGCCATATTCGAGTTGGTTATTTGATATTTATTTCAATAAGACTTTCCATAAGATATTTATTTTTTTAATAATTTTTCTTTGTCCACCCCTTTGAAGACTGGAATCAACTGATGCTTTGTTGGCATGCATAGGTTCATCAAGATCTGAACAAAAATTCAAAGTCATTACAAGAAACTTAAGTGAAAATTATCTAAAACCCTTCTGGAAAGTGAAATTAACCTAATTATAACTTGCAAAAAAGATAATAAAGAAAGAAAAAAAGATAATGGGTGGGAGTTTTTGAATTACAAGAAACTTGTTTATTTGACTCTTAATCAAATTAAATTCATTGAAACTTCGTATCGATGTGGATGAGATACATCTAGTTTTCCACTACCATGGGCATGCATAGTGAAAATAAGGTAGAGCATAATAAAATGTTAGGCATAATTAGGCTCTTTAGGTAACCACTGCTGAGTTATGTGGTTGATTTAGGTTCTACTGTCTCTGTTCACCAAAATACTAAAATTTTGCTACTCTATTACGAGTAAAAAAACTAAAAATGATTTTGTATCAATTGAATTGTAATTAAGATTTGATTTCAGCTCATGTATTTGCAAATTGCCTGATAAATCTCTCATATAAATAAATAAAATCAACTTCGATGTGTGAGAATTTTCTCATTCAAAGCATGTGCCTTATTACATATTAAATTAGGATATTATCTGTATAGCAACTAGTCGTATGATTTTTTTTTTTCCCATTTGGGTTTGTTTCTAGCTATAATCATTTGTAATAACGATTTTTATATCATGGACTATTATGAATCTAACCTCTTTTATAAATGAAAGAGTTTTTTTTTTTACATATATTTCAAAAAATAAAATTTTTTCATTATTTAAATAAATAATATACGATATATTACGAAAACTTCCTCAAAATATAAGTTTATATTTACATTATAACCAAGACCTATTCATAGGTCAGGCCCAACTAGACTTCAAAAAATTTGAGAAAATTCCATCATTTTCCCTTTTTTGTACTGTTTTATTAAAAATGTAATCTTGATCTAAAAATTTTCATTTTTAAATTTTTAACTTATTTTTCAAGAAAACATCTTTTTTTTTATATATTTTAAGAATATAATTTTTTTTCTTTGCTCTTTGCCTTTCTTTGTGTTTCTTCTTTTTATCTTCTCCTCTCAAAACTTTCATCAATTTGAAAAAAAAAAACCATTAAGAATTTGCATCAATTATAAGAAACTCATTCAAAAATTAGAATAAAAACAATAAAGGGAAGAAGCAAAACTCATAATACTGAAGAAATAAAATATTGGAAAAATAACAATAATATAAAAGGATTCAAAAATCCTACTCAATGAAGTCCGAAGCAACAAAATAAACCTCTAGATTTTATCCACAACAACAAACCCACTAGCTCTATAGCAACAAAGATCTACAGCTGCCAATTCAGAGGGCGAATTGGTCAGAGCCAAAGTTGTGCCTAGGGGTGTAATCGAGTCGAGTCGATACAGTGTCAGACTCGAGCTCGACTCGATTAAAATACTCGAAGCTCGAGCTCGATCGAATTTTTCTTTAAATATTCGAAACTCGACTCGACAAAAATTCGAACTATTCGAACTCGACTCGATAAAGCTCGAATCCATAAAAAATTAATAAATAATATACTCGATTAAGCTCGAATATAAGGATATAAATGTAATTTAATTGAGCTCGATTAGACTCGCGAGTCTTACGAGCTGAGTATTATGATACTCGAACTCGACTCGACTAATTACTCGAGCTCGAGCTCGACTCGATTAACTCCGAGTCGAATTCGAGTATTTTTCGAGTCGATCTCGAGTATCTCACGAGTAGCTTGACTCGTTTACACCCGTAGTTGTGCCTGTAGCAGGACTCGAGAATGGTGGAGCATGAATAGGAGATTTAGCCAGCACAAGATTTTGGAGTTACGGTTTTGTAAAACTTATAGTATGTTTGTTTGGAAAAATCGTTTTTAAATAATATTTTTTTATTTTAATATTTTTTGAATTTTAAAAATTAATTTTGAAAAAAACAGATAAATATATATTTTTTTTCAAAAATATATTTGATAAAAATAATTTATAAAAAAATAAAAATATTGGTCAATTAAATTAAAAAAATTATAAATCTACTTTTGGATATATCCTTTGTGATTAAAAAGGCGAGAGGAAGATGGCAATGCGTTTGTTAGGGGGCTGCAATGTTGAAATGAGAAGCATAAGAAGCAGAACGAAAAGAGAGAAAATTTTATTTTTTCGGGTACATCTATGTTAGGTCATGTGGTCATGATGTGTTGTGTCTGATTGGCACTTGTTTGATTCAAATTTTTCTATTATTTGAATTGGTAAATGACGTAATAACTCTGGTTATATTATAATATACTACACGTATACTATAAATATAACTTATATATGCATATAATATACTCTATATATACTATAAATATATTTTATGTATACACATATATAATATATCATATGTATATTGATATACTTCATCCTATATACTGCAATAAAAATGGTGCATTTTTTAAATAAAAAATTTTTAAAAAATGTATTTTTGAAAGACTTAAAAATGAAGTATATCACTTTCTTTTATAGTATTTATGTATTTTTTCCAAAAGAATTTAGCTCGTCTAAGCCTATTCAAGCTTGATTATATAATTATTTGGAATTAGTTTCATTGATATATCTATCATGTATAGTCATTACAAAGATCTTTGTAATTGTTATGAATTCAGCACTCAGTTTTTACAAAAGATGTATAAAAAAACTCGATTATATAAAAATTAGGTTTGGACTAGGCAAGAGAGTATTCAAAAATTTCTTTATTGAAAAAAAATATAAAATTAAACAATTAAAATATGAGATTATCTCATATACTAAAAAAATTAATTACATCGGGTTAAAATAAAAAGTGAATAATCAGCATCAAAGTAGATTTTTCTCCAAGTTTGAATTGGGCCTATACTAAAAATTTTATATCCAAACTCCAAAAAAAAAAAAAAGGGCAAATACCCAATTGGATGGTAATGTATAATTGTAATTTGTAACCTAAAAGTCTTTTTCTTTTTCTTTTAGAGTTAAACACAAACAAAATAAAAATAAGAGTACTGGAACAAAGCTACATCCAGATCAGTAAGTCTCTCCTCTTACATGCAACTTAGGTTCTTGGTGCTAATGCTTCAGAGAACAGAATATCAACTAAAAAAATTAGGTATGAATTGCCAAAAATGATTGGCTATCTGAGCAAGTGTTATCTGGTCTTCTAACCCAAAAGATCTTAAGCCCAAGAAGAAGTCTCCCAAGTTGCTTCTAATTAGAGATCAAACTGTCAAATTCAGTAATATTAACCTGCTCTGAATAAAAAGCATAGAATACATCTCCATTGTCCATCTCAACATCCACTTCATTCACATTTTGCTGTAACAACTAGCCAAGTACTTTTTTCAAAAGCCCAAGCTTCAGCAGTTTCTGAAGATAAACACCTATAGCAGTAGTTGCAGAAAAAACAGTGATAAATATACCGGTACTATCTCGAAGAATCGCACCAACTCCAGTTTTACTCTCCCTAGCTAGCGAAGATGGCAGCATCAATGTTACACTTTAAACGCCCAGCCGGAGGGGGAAACCAACGTTGAACTGCGTGAGAAGAGGAAACTCCGGGACTAAGGTATGAAAGTTCTTTGCCACTCGCCAATTCTCCATCCCAATAACAACGTAATTAAGGATCTCAGATGGGCCTTTCCAACTATTTTCCCAAATAAATAAATTTCGGTGCCACCATAGATTATTAAAATATATATAAGCGGAATAAAATAAAATAAAATATTATACAAGATATTTGAGCCATAAACAAATATTTTCAGAGTAGAGTTTAAGAAAAAATTTCAAATGAAATTCATATAAGCTAGTCATGAATGTAAATAAAGCAAGTTGAAATATTCTATTTCAAATTTAGATCGTTTTAGATAGCAAAATTGCAAAAGAAAAAACACCACCTTGGGATAATACTAAAATATTTAGTTTGTTTGCTGCCAAATCCAACAAGTATCTACTAATAAAATTTTTCTTTTTCTTTTTAAATTTTCAAAAATGGTAATGGACAAAAAATGGGTAAGATAATTTCTTAAATTACTAATAAATTCAAAATAGGAATTTATTGCTTTGTTTTATGCTCTCTCCATTCCTTTCTAACTGCAATTTAAAGTTTTTTTTTTTATAAAAATTAAGCATGTAATTTAATATATATAATTATAAATATAAAATAACTATATTACTGTCTTTTAAAAAAAACTAAAAGTATTAATGAATATAATTAACTTAATAAATCTCATTTCTCTACTATTTAGTAGTAACACGTGCAACGTTTTATTTAAAATAAAACTTTTCTATTATCAAAATCAAGACAAGTGTAAAATTAAAAAATTTTTATTGATAATCTAAAATTGAAACAAAAGTATATCATTATACATTATATAACCTTAGTTTATGCATTGATTAGTATTAATTATTGATCTTCTTTTCTTATGTCTCATGAACGATAGGCATTGCAGAAACTCCACTTAATAATAATTGGTGAGCGGTGAGCAATGTTTCGCATATGGTATTTGCATCTAAACTCACGATCACGTGCAATGACGGCGTTGCTTTTGGTTTTTGTTTGGACACTTTCTGATGGGTAAATTAAGTTTTAAGAAGAGAATTGTCAGTTACTTTTTCCTTTTTATTTATTCTGATGACATATATATAATAATTTGCAAATTATACTTTTACAAAAAATTCTATTTAGCACCTTTCATATACGAAATGTTATTAAAAAACACAATTACATATTTGTACCCAAAAAAAACAATTACATATCATTAAAATATAAAAGGAAATAAAAATAATAATAATTTAGCTAGCACTTATATCGTCTAAAATTATTTGAAAAAAAAAATTCAAAGTGGCAGCTGTTGCATGTAATTCTTTTTTTAAAGTCAATTTTGGTCCTTAAATTTTATAAATTTGTACAATTAAATCATTCAATTCGAAGTTTATTTAATTATCAATTTTTAATTAATTTATTCAATTAAATTTCTCAATTATCAATTTTGAATAATTTAATAGTCCACATTTAAAATTATTTGACATATAATTAATGGTATGGTGGACAATTGAATAAAGTTGAATGGATTTATTTGTTAGTTTACACTTTACACATAAGGTTTAGTTGTGGCAATTGTCAACTACAAATTCAATAGTGTGAGAACAAATGAAATTTAAATATATATTAAGTACTCGTTTGGATCAGTAATGGCGGTTAATTGTCATTGGATAGTTGTGATAGTCAGTTGTTTATAGTCAACGGTTGACGATCAGTTGTTAACTCTTAGTTTTAACATTTTCTAAAAAGTAGAATTAAAAAATGACTTATCAAATACCCATTTTAATTTTTGGTTTGTTAAATTGCAAAAAATTGGCTTTCAATACTCAACCAAACATACACCGAATATTTTAGAGGAAAGTACACTTTATACTCTTTTTTTTTTGTTGAAAAAAAGACATTTTTACTCATTTTTTAATTAATATTTTTACTCTTTTTCCATTTTATTTTTTATTTTTTTAATTATCACTCATTCTTTGTTATTTTCTCTCTTCTCTATGTCTCTGTTTTTTTTGTGTGGAGAAGTTGTTGATAGAATCCGATGAGCCGTTGATTAGGCAGGTGGTGGATGACCATGATGGACTGTCGGCTAGAGATCATCTTCTTGTAGCGGAGCATAATTTCTCTCTATTCAAGAAGAGGTTCAAAAATTCATATGACTCTCAAGAGGAGCATGATTACTTATTTAAGGTTTTCAAGGCTAACTTGAGATGTGCCGCCCATCACCAGAAGTTATACCCGTTAGCGAACCATGGTGTCGTCAGTTCTCCAATTTGTCTCTAGTTGAGTTTGGGAAGCAATTTTGGGGTTGAGGAGGTTGAAATTGCCTAAGGACGCTAATGAGGCCCCGATTTTGCCTAACAATGATTTGCCTGAGGATTTTGACTAGAGATAAAGGAGCCTTTACCGGTGTCAAAAATTAGGATTCATATGGATCATGCAGGAATTTCAGCACCATAAGTGCATGTGATTCTAGTTGCAATGGTGGGCTGATGAATAGTGCTTTTGAGCACAACCTCAAAATTGGAGGCCTTATGCGGGAGGATGACTATCCTTAAATTGCACATATACCACATATATAACTTACATATACCATTTTCCCAACCACTCGCATACACAACCCATAAGATTTTTTTCAAGCCACATGTACATACACTTTACATATACCTCATATATACAGTTATTCCAACCACACACACATACACAAACACCTTGCATGAATACTAGAGGCACCAACTTTTTTCAAGTATTTCTTTTTGACGATGAAGCTGACACCTATAAAGATGCTTGAAGATCCAAAATCAATCATTTGATGTTATTAGGAGACATACCTTTATAGGGGTCTCTCCAACTCTGTGTCGTTATGATAGTAACCAACTATAGTACCAGAAAATATTCAAATTGCTTTCACTTTATATTATAAAACTACCATTCCTGTATATATTCCCAATTTAGCACCAACTTCAATAAAATTCAAATGACCAACAAAAATGTCAAAGATCCAAGTTTCCCAAAATGATTTATTGCATGTATTATGTGCATATATTCCACAGAGAACCCAACTCAATTTGAAGTATATTTCATACAAAATTCAGAATTTCGTCAAGTGGGTAGGTGAAAATTACTGATATATAGCAATAATCACAAAATCTATATGTGAATATTGACTCAATTTGGATTGGGAAAAAGCAGCAAGAGAGAAGAAATATTGGATCTAACAGATACATGCAAAAGAACGGAAAGGAAATAGAAGATTGAGTTGGTGCTCAGAGAAGAAAAAAGACAAGGAGAAAAGAGAAGGAGAAGGATCAACATAGCTATGAGATTGCTTGTATTGTAAGGACAAAGAGAGGGAAAAAGGGTTCTTAATTTATTTTTACTAATACGAGGAGCTAAAAGCTTATAAATGATATCTTGTTTCTTGAAAAAAATACTTTTGAAATAAATTATTTTTAGCGTTAAAATATCAATTTGGGCAGTAAAATTGGTATTTGTGTCCATTTTCTAATATTTTATATGGATTGCGGACTCTATAGGTTGAACTTGCTTAACAATGTCCTAGACTGTTATTATCTATATATTAAATAGGAGATTTTACTGTTTACCGATTTTTAACTTTTTATATTAAAAATACAACAAACTTTTTTTTGTTGTCATCTTTACCGAAATTGAATTTCATTTTTTCCTTTTAAAAATGTCATTTATCTTATTTATTGGTATTGTGACGCGATATTTACAGATATAACTTTTCATTTAATTTTTATATTTTTTAACTTTTCATTTCTTTTGGTTTTCTTTCTATTTCCGTTCTTCTATAATATTTTGTATATTTTTTATTGTTGAAATTCTATTCTCATGTATAAGAAAGTATTTTAGTGAAATTATTGAAAAAATGAGAAAACCAAATACTAAATATTTGTCTATATTTTACATAAAATTTATTATCTTTCGTCGTTTAACGTTGGATAAATATTGTGTAAATATATTATTTATAAAAAAATAAAAATATATCATATATATATAAAAAAATAACATATAAATATTAAGTAAATATTGGTAAATGTTAGGTAAATATTGAATAGATGTTAGGTAAATTTTGAGTAATGTTTGGTATTTGTAAGTGCAAGTCAATAATGGATAAATATTGGGTAAACACAAGTCAATATTAAGTAGATATTGGGTACATGTAAGATAAATTTTAGGTAAATGTTGAATAAATTTTTTTAACTATCATTTACCAGAAATATGTCATATCAAATTTGTTTTGTATTATTTCTATCAATCTTTACTAAAAATCTAATCTTCGTTTATATACAATTTATCAAATGAATTTTTTTATTAAAATATAAACAATAGTACATTTATAATTTTAATATTGATGTTGTTGTAAGAAAATAAATATAAATGCATAAACTAATTTTGAGAGATAAAAATAATAATTTTTTAAAGAAAATTGTAAATGATTTGAGAATATATATATGAAAAAAATAATGATAGATTTGTTTGAAAGAAATTATTAAGCGAAATATTTAATTTTTTTTATAGATTTAAAATTTTAAAAAATTGATTTTAATTTTTTTAAAAATTTTTTAAATATAGATAAATCTGAAAATATTTTATCATTTTTTTCATATAAGTAAATTCCTCCAAGGTAGATTTGAGGCAGAGTCCACTGTTGATCTTAATCGTTTTATTGGGATGAAAACCCGAACCCGAAATTAATTAGACGGTAATAAAAATGATAATTGTCAATTACGAGTTACTAGTTTATAATTAAACATAAAACAAACACAGCCATTAAAAAAAAAAAAAAGAAACATAAACAGTCTCCCTCTTTCTCTGTCGCTCGATCCTTGTAGCTCTCATAACCTCTATGCAAAGAGGCCCGGAGAGAGACATCAGGGCAAAGAAAGATAGAGAGATAAAGCTTAACTCTTTCTTCCTTCCTGAGGTAAAATCGAAAGAGAAATAGAAACAGAAAGATCTATTGATTCTTGCCTCTCATGGACATTAACAGGTAAACAGATTTCGAAATCTATTTCTCTCTTTTATATAGCAGAAACTGAAAAACAAAGCCACGTGTGTGTGTTGCCGTTTTGCTATCATTACTAGAATTCCTATTTTGTTGCATTGAAAAATTCTGTTGGGCTATCACTTTAGTTTATCTCACTCTCCTTCACCTAACAAAACCAAATTGTTTTCAACTAGGGAATTTCTCTATCACCATCTTCCATTTGCTCTTGCTTTGAGTGTAAAATATCTCTATTGCATTGTCGAAACACCTTTTTATGTATTTCCCCCATTTTTTAGATCTCAATTGCGTCAGTTTTGAGGTTTATATTCTGACTTATCGATGCGTTGTTGCAAATTGTATTACAGAGTTGGTTTTTGAGGATGGAATATAGATTGACGGAGACCCATTTCGGGTTATGTGGGATTGAATCCTGTAAATTGCAAGGGGCGTTTTGGAGAATGTGGGTAATGCGGAGATAATTTGTGTTGGCTTGGTGTGTAAAGTGGGCGTAGAGTGAACGGGGTTTTGTTCGGGGTAGAAATGGCTGATGCAGCAGGGTTGATGAAGGCGGCTGGAGCTAGATTTAGTTCCTTGGAGTTGATCGGAAAAGGATCATTTGGAGATGTGTATAAAGCGTAAGCACCTATGCCTTGGTCACTGTCATTTATTTCAGTTGAATCTTGTAGAATGTTGTTCATTTTATGTTTCATCTGTGAAGCCAACTATCATTGTAGTCTGCTCTCTTTTTTTATTTAAAGAATACAATCTGAATTTTGCGTTCTCTTGCTTTTAATTATATGCTAAAGTTATGTGAGATTTAGAACGTGGGTTTTGTTTTTTTTATTTGGTCGTTGTAAATTCCAGAGTAAAATAAATTTGGCAACACTTTAATTGTACAAGGCATGCTATAGCGTCAAATTATTGCACAATGGCTATTTCTACACCAAAAGCCAGAGGTGTAATGTAATCTGTTCAAGAAGAAAAATTAGTATAACACATATCTGTTTGAAAAGAATGTTTTATTTCATGAATTTTTTTCTCTGCTTTGAGAAAGTAGCACATCTTATTTCCTAATTTTGATAAAACAGAACTTTGAAAATAAGGTTTAAATTCAATTGGCAAGTGCTACTTAATACTTTGAATCTGGGAGATTCTCAAGGAATCAATGTAAACAGTATATTTAGGTATTGAAGAAGTTCAAGTAATTGAGCATTTATACAAGTTTCTGGAAATATTCTGTAATATGTTTATAATATTGATTTTTCAGGTTGGCTGGCGCTTAAGCGCTATTAATTTATTATGTTGATCAGATGGTTAAGATAGAACTTGAATATCTTTTGGGAAACCATCGACACTAGTATCAGAACCTTAAACATATTGATTGCTGTATCATAAATCTTTTGTTGAATATTACAGGGCTGGGTAAATTTTGGTTCCTTACTATCATTTAGCTATTCTTATTCCCAAAAATGAACTGATATCATGACATTCCATAGATTTTTTGCATTTGAAGCTGTGATTTTCTGATGTCTTCTCTGATATGCAGGTTTGATAAGGAGCTTAACAAAGAGGTTGCTATCAAAGTCATTGATCTGGAAGAATCGTAAGTATATTTATGCCATTTGTTTTGTTCACCACTTATTTTAAATGATTTCTTGTGTATGCTCTAAATCTCCATCAACTCTTCCTCTATTTGTCCATGATAATTCCTTTAACTTCAAAGGACTTAATGACACAGCGTCAGTTGTCTCTCTTACATCATAATTGTTCTTCAGTACCCAACTTATGTCCTCGAGCTAACTTTAGAGTTAGCTTTAGATCTTAAGAACCTGAATAGCATTTGGAAATGGTGATGATTATTTCTTTCCAAGTTGCTGAATGGGGCAGATCTTAGTGCTACAATGTCAATAAAGCAACACATATCACATGCCAATATGACTGAAGTGAGTCATGATATAGGTCTCATGCTGGAGATTCTGATGGTGGAGGGGACCAAAGGCAATCATAGTGCTGGCAATAATATTTTATTGCTTCAAAGAAACTAATATATTTGCTAATTAATGATCAAATATGCGATCTTCATCTGTAGCTTGCAACTATCACTACAGTTTTTATTGCTGCATGCCAATGAACTTCAGAAACACATGGACATGCAGTTAATTATATAGTTTTTGGTTCTCACTGAAACATAAGTAATATGAATTACAGGCCTTTTCATATTGCGAATTTTACACTCGAACTTTTTTCCCTGTGTGTAGCATATGGGACGTTTCTTATTTCTACTTAATCTTCTTTGAAAGCTTGCTGCACAATCTTTTTTTTTTTAATTTTTAACTCAGTGTTTGGAATTTTTTTTTTTCTGTAGTGAGGATGAAATTGAGGACATTCAGAAGGTAAGACTGCTTATTAGTTTATTGTGTAGGGTAAAACTTAGTGATTACATTACTTATGTATCTAAATATTTATGCAGGAAATTTCTGTTTTGTCACAATGCCGATGTCAATATATTACAGAGTATTATGGTTCTTATCTTCACCAGACTAAATTATGGATAATAATGGAATACATGGCTGGTGGTTCAGTTGCTGACCTAGTAGGTTACTTCATTGGTTATTTCTTTATGATTGATGAAATTTAAACTTTGACATTGAAGATTCTTAATAACAAAAGTTGCTTTTATTTTCCATTTCTCGATATATAGTTGAATACATGGTTGAGTATGAATATTGAATACCCATCATTTTATGCTTACATGCAGAATTGATCTGCTATTATTTAATCAGAAAATTGCCAATGAATGCAATATAAATTTCTATGTAACTAAGTTTTTGCAAAAGCTAATAGAGATTTTTCTTTTTACAGCTCCAATCAGGTCAACCACTGGATGAAATGGCAATTGCCTGTATTTTACGTGACTTACTGCATGCAATTGAGTATTTACACAATGAAGGAAAAATTCACAGAGATATAAAAGGTCTTTTTTACCCTTGTCACTTCAGACTCCAATCTTTTTATCCTGTAGATACTCAAAGGTTACTTTGAACATTTTATGAGAGATTTGTTTAAATTACATTTAATGCTCTAAAAATTTAGTTTTATGTTGCATGTCCTTCTAATTTCCTTTAGTTTGCCTGCTTTGCTTTATTGGTTTCATGGTAACCTTTTTACTAAAATTTGGCAGCGGCAAATATTTTGTTGAGCGAGAATGGTGATGTTAAGGTATATATATTTTTTCTCAAAACAATTCATTTAAATTGTTTTTGAAGAGTGATGGTGAAGGATATGGGAATGAAGTTAATGTGCTTTCTCTTTTAGTGTTCCAAGCTATTTTTGTGACCTTGTGACAGGTTGCAGATTTTGGCGTTTCTGCACAATTAACAAGAACGATATCAAGGAGAAAGGTACTACATCTTGTTCAGCTAAGCTTTGTTCTTGATCCTGTAAAAGTGGATGGCAGGATGAGAGACACAATAGAAATTGTGGTTTTAGTATTATAGTTTGGCCTTTCATTTGAGGGCCTATTTCTGATTGTTTCTTGTTGCGCTTCTTTATTTGCATCTGAATGTGCACACAAATTCATGTTTATTCTCATGTGCTGCTTATCTATTCTATTTTTTTTTATAGTTAATCTAATAGATCTTCCTACAAATGACATGTTATGCTGGTTTTCTTATTTGTTTATTAATTTTTTTGTGAACCAAATGTCTAAACTGTTGTAAGTATGGTATAATGGATGTGATGAAATAACTATTTAGCAGATGAACATATGGCTGTTCTTCCTTTTCAAAGAAGCTGTTCATTTGCCCTTCCAGTCTCGTATTTCCATGTTGATATAGCCACTTTGCGCCACAGATCTGTCAGAATTCTTTTGTTCAAAATTGAAGTTGATACTTGATAGTGTTTGACTAAATATTGAAATTCATTATCTTACAACCTTAATTACTTTAATGGCATTCATGTAGATGATTTAAAAACTCTTCTCCGAATTTGCTAATTTGGTTAACAATTACAGACTTTTGTAGGAACACCATTCTGGATGGCCCCAGAAGTGATTCAAAATTCCGAGGAGGGATACGATGAGAAGGTATTTTTCCTTTTAAAGGGCATTCCTGAATCTTTCTTTTGAATTTTTTTGGATTTCTCTTGCTTCTGTCATATATCAACTTGTCTTCTCCTTTTTATTTATCTTCTATTATCCCTTGTCTTCCCTGCTCCCTTCTCTGTTTTAGAAAGTTGTCTTCCCCAATACCATGTCTTCTCATTTTAGTTATCATGAAAATTGCATCATCAACCTCTTGCTTCATGCAGGCTGATATATGGTCTTTGGGGATAACTGCAATTGAGATGGCAAAAGGGGAGCCTCCACTTGCAGATCTTCACCCAATGAGGGTTCTTTTTATTATACCTCGAGAAAATCCCCCACAGGTTTTTTAAGTATTATTTGATATCCAATTGGTTGACCACTTCTTTATGTTGAATTAGAATGATTGCAATCCTTCAATGGTTGGATGTATAATATTTGGCAGTCTAAGAAAATTAACACTACGTGTTTCATGTGCAGCTTGATGAGCATTTTTCTCGTCCTATGAAGGAATTTGTTTCATATTGTTTAAAGAAAGTTCCTGCAGAGGTAAGTATTGTGTTTCATTGATCTCTTTTGCTTTTGAATATTGTGGATTTTGTGGATAGTGGATGTGATGATTCACATAAGAAGTTGCATATTTTGAGCTATGAAACTCAGAGTCAGTGTTTTAAACCAGGGTGCCTATTTTGATTCAAATTGACAAGATGTATATCATTATACTACCCAGACATGGAGCATGGTATCAAGTCCATGTAAACAGTTCGTAGGAGTAAAACATTGTCTTATTTTCTATTTTGTGTCAAATTAATGAGAAGTCATAAAAGTGTGATTTTGAAGTTGATCAATAATAGCTGTGAAACTTATATTTATCAATCTGAGATTAATTTTCATATATTGTGAGAAGATTCTGAAAAAAAAGCTGTTTTTTTTGTGAATATTGTTGTTCTTGTCATTAATATTGCAATTGCAATGGTCAAAGTGATCCAATTTTTAGTTGAATATTAGAATTTTGACCTGGTAGATTCTCGGCATTTGTTGGATTGGATTCATGTTTTTCAGTTGTAACTGTTTGTTCAACTTACTATTTACTACTTACTAGTTACTAGTGGAAGCTTGAGAATTTCCAACTGTATTGATCTTAACATGTTTTTGAGGACAAGAAATCTAGTTAGTGAGAAAAGCCAACTAAATTGATTAATGTTTATGTGATAGCCTATTTAAAGTTTAATTAAGTTTAGAGAATTGCACTTCAAATAGGTTGCATATATGGCTTTTTCTTTCTTTACTTTATAGATTCCTTGCCTCCAATGGCTATTTGTTGGACCATTGTATAATTTTCCTAACGTTTTTGAATATGGAAACTGGATAGAACAGTTTCTTATGGTAGAAGTGCTTGAATAGGATCCCAACCTTTAGAGCTATTTAACTGTTTTACTTTGCAATCAAATGTTTTAAGAGTAGAATATTGAATTATATGTCAAATCTTGATTGCTTAAATATATTCTGGTAGGCTATTTCTTTATGTTTTATTCAGGGATTTAGGTGCAAAAATTCTGTGAAAATCGTGATATAGGATTGGAGTAGGGAAGGCTATAGAAATGATTTGTTCAAGTGCTCATTTATCTCCCAAAGTTAAACTAGGTTCCCAAATGGCATACCTTCAAATAAATATTCGTACTTATAGCTATGCTCAACATTTTAATTCATGGAATAGCATATTGCAAACTTTGAGGATACTTATTGTTTCATTTCAGGGCATCTTTAACAGGCATTTGAACACAATGGGCAGTAGTTTTGCATGATATATTTGATCAAATAATTGCATAAGGCTCAGAGCAGTCTTCACATTGATGAAAGCTCCTCTAGTAGGGGGTTGAAAGTAATATCGAAGAATGAAATATGAAGCTGTTATGTGCTTTTACTTGACTTTTATGCAATTAAATGTCATATCAACAGCCTGTATTGATTGCAAATGATATAATTTATTCTTACTTCTTTGTTTCTTCTTGTTATAATTTAAATATTTATCCTTGTCTGTTGACTTTATTATGTTTATTGACCAAGTGTGTAAATGCAGTGATCCATTATTAGCTTAATTATTATTGAATATTTAAATTTTCTTGTGATTTCAGAGGCCAAGTGCTAAGGAACTTTTGAAGCACCGTTTCATTAGAAATGCTAGGAAGAGCCAGAAGCTTCTGGAGAGAATAAGGTGCAATATATTGCCATAGCCTATATATGCCCATTTTAAAAATTCGATTCCATTTGTTGTTAGGTGCAGGTGGGTTAGGGATATGAGGCACATATTTGTTGATGTGATAAAATGTTTTAAATGTTTCAACTGAAGGAATTGAATGCAAATTTCAACCAAAAATCCATATTCGAACACCACAAACTAGTAAGAGTAATTCAACTTATCCCAATTTCATTAAGAGCACAAACAATTACAATTACAAGCACAAGATCAAGATTGTTTAATTTTACCCTTCAGCTACATCTAGACTGCAAAGAACCTGACTTGTAAGATAAGTTTGAAAAGGGAAGTCTATAAGAAAGGGCTACAAAAATGTTAAACAACAAGCATGTTCATAGTTCAATAGAAGCGCAACAATTACAGCAATAATTACAATTGTATCTCAAATTTTGTTCTCCAATGTATTCCTGGAAAAGCTCATAATAATCTATAGGGGAAATTACAAACATCCTGCCCATCCTATGCTTTCTTCTACATACAATTTTGTTGCAATGTCATCTTGGACCTCAAACAATCTTTACAGTGTCGACCATTCCCTTAGTAAACCACTGTCAACAAATGGAATCTTCAAGTGCCAATATTAGTGGAAAATTTTGGAGAAAATTGTTTTGAAAGGGAAAAAGTTTCTGGTCAAATTAAAATATAAATATAAAACCTGATTTTTTTCCCTTAAGCAAAAGCATATGCACTCTTTTATTTTGTAAAGCTGTCTTCTCTTGTTCCCATCCCTTGTAGGCTCTCTAAAAAAATAATAATCAAACTCCTCTATCCATCTTACAAATAAAGCCACATCTTCAGCACTTCATGCAAAAATTAAAGGAAAATCACTGTTTTTGCCCACTGCCATCACCAATTTTTAAGCTAAAACTAGCCTTATTGATCATAAAGTATTGAGACCTAGATTTGGGTTCAAATGGTCACTGCCAATTGCATCCTCACAGTTTTGTGAAGAGACGGTGCTAATGGTAAATGGTATTACTGCACATGTATTGGCCCATCCCTCAAGGGTTCTCTTCCATGGCTTCTTGATTTTTTGTTTGAATTTTCCCCGTAATTTTGTCCAGTTACCTCTTATTATTTCTTTTTTTCCTTTTTTTTTGTGTCAAAATTGATATGATAAGAGGGAATTTTATGATAGGGTTAGGAGATTGACTGTGATTTCTAAATTGGTTTGAAGGATGAGCTTGATCTTATTGCCTTAGTGTTTTTAATAGATTTTTAAATTCATTTTGCCTTAGTGGATTTATAAATTCGTTTGAAGGATGAGTTGTGATTTTTAAATTCATTTTTTTTCTTTTTTGTTTTGGTATTCTTGCCTGGATGGGATTTAAGGTGTGAGAGGAAGAACACAATTGGTCAAGAAAGATTTCTATTTGTTTAATTTTTTATTTTACTAAAATATTCTTAATTTTATTTTTGAAAATAATATTAATATGTATTTATATAGTTTTTTGAACTATTGCTTTATGCGACGTGAATTTCTCTTAGTAAACTAATTGTTCATAGATGTAATAATTGACAATGCAATGGTTTTTAGAGATTTGAGATGAGATTTCAAGAAAAAAATACTTCAGGGTTTTAATTGAAAGCAGAAGTACAGATTGGGGGATTTTTGTAATTTCATTAAGTAAACTATTTGCTTCCTCTTCCTTCCCTTTGTTATAGTTAAGGACTTTAGTGTCTTTTTCCTCTTCTTCTATGTCCTTTTAATCTAGAAATGGTACTGTCCATTCTTAAAACTACGTCCATGGTAGCATGGGACCAAAACATCCTACCTGACAAGTTAATGTTCCAATGGCCCTCTGGATGGGGCCTCACTTAAATTCACTCAAGTTGCAGTTGTGCCATTGACAGCTGCATATATGAGATTCCCCAAGAGAACATAAAACAAAATGGATTTTGTCTTTCGTATGATTTCCTGAAAAGTTTCAGATATTTTGTTAGTGTGCCTTGACTTGGAAGTGCCAAAGTGGAGAGCTCTTTTCTTTTCCCTGGTATTCAGTGGTATTTACATTCCTAATGTCATCTTTATAGAGAGCGCCCAAAGTATCAAATAAAGGACACAGAAACTCCCAGAAATGGTCCAAAAATAATAGGAGAGGCATCTGATACAGTGAAGGTGAAAAGAGATGTAACAACTGAAGGAACTGTTCAAGCCAGGTGGATTGAATTTGTTTAGTACTATATTTCATGTATTCTGATTTAATAACAATGTAAATTATTCTAATGTACTAGTTTAATTTGCAGTGGTCAGGGGAAGCCCTTGAAAAATGCTGGGTGGGACTTCAGTATTGGTGGATCACAGGGTACTGGAACTGTAAGAAGTGTTTTAAGACCTCCACAGGTTAGAGAAAAGAACACACAATGACACAAGTTTCATACAATAAGGTTTCCGGAACTTCAGAGTGTGGTAACCATTTATTTTCTGCATCTTGAAATGATCTTCAGGAATCACCAGAAGTATTTTTTGGTAAAGATGCTAGGGATGCATATCATGATAAACATCAAGACAATTCTCATGAATCTGTAAGCCTCCTCCCCTCTCCCTCTCTCTCTCTCATATTAATTTGTTATGAATTGCATCACTATACAATTTTGGCATGTACTTTTATGGGCTAAGTTGAGTTAAAGAAAAAAAAGGCAGAACTCAACATGTTTTCAATATTTAGATCTCATTACCTCCATTTTTAACTGGAAAAGCTGAAAAACTGACATGCTTAATGTAAAAACCAAGGCATTCGTTCCTAAAGTCATTATTATATCATCTCAATTTTATCATAATCTTATGTTCAAAGTTATAGTAATAGCTTTCAGAGAAATTTAATCAGGTGCTTTTTGCCTGGCCAAATTTGATCTTAAGCTCATGGAGAAGTCTTAAATCAACATATTCAGTGTGTGTTTTTGTCTTCTGCTGACTGTACAGAAAATTAATCAATGTTACCAGGCCAGATATACTCAATTTAACTGTAACTAAGTTGAACTCTTGAGGTTTAACATCCTGAGTTATTCTTGTACTCATTTCCAGGACGAATTATCAGTAAGTGGGTCAGGAACTGTTGTTGTTCGAACTCCCAGAGGATCACAGTCATCTTCCATGTTTCGAGATCAAAGCAGTCTGGTGGAAACTCATTTCCAGTTGTTATGAAGATTATTAATGTCTTTTGGTTTGCTATTTGCTTATTTAATTGAATCTTAATGTGATAAGTAGTCTAGCAGCATGGTTGCTTCTTTTGAAGATGCTTCTACTAGTGGAACTGTTGTATTCCGTGGCCATCTTGATGATTCTGATACTCATCAGACTCCCAAATCCAGACTGGGAATACAAGGGAGAACTTCAAGTTCCTTACCAGAAGACAGTGCAGTAAATCTTGCAGAGGTTATTTCTATTTATTATTCACTTGTTAATTTTTATTGTCTAGCATTAATTTTCAGTACCTATGAATATATATTATGACTTTATGCATGCTGTTTATTGATTGAGCAGATTTCTTTTATTGATTAGAAGTTCCAATGGTGCATCTTTGATTTTGTATGGGATTCATATTCTGTTGAATTTGATTTCCGTGTCATATTCTAGTTTCAAGGAGTTTATTCCCTGAGTGACTTGTGAATTTTGTCAGAACTTGTCTTTGTCATTTATTTACTGAAACCTTGATTGGTTTTAAAATTTTTCTTGTTTATATGAAGTTGAAATAACTTCTGCTCTCACTTGTTTGAATTCTGTAAACATGCTTGTCTTGAGAGGCTTATTTGGTCAATATGTCTTTCTAGGCAAAGGCTGCAATTCAAGCAGGGTTGCGGAAAGGAAATGCCAGAGAAAGGTCTGCTCTGAGCAAGATCCACAACGATGGGCTTGAAAGTAGAAGAGCACAAATGACAAACAGCTCCGATTCTTCCAGGTACATATTATTCAAAATGGAGTTGATCTTTCTGCTCGGACTGAATAAATTGTTGTTTATTATAATTTCTAAAGGTTCGTGATTCTACTTTAGAAGTTCTCATGAATACTTCGATGCACCAAGAGTATTTCCAAGGTCTCTCCATGTAAGTGAAGATGAAGAGAGTGCAAGAATAGCATCTTCATCAGCACCTTTATCAGTTTTGCTTATGCCATCATTGAAGGAGGTGAGTTTCCAGATAGTTCTATCCATTTCTTTTAATAGCAACATCTAACTTCAAAAATTTCTTATACTTGGAGGCTGCTGCTAAGTCTTCACTTGAAATCTTTGCTGATTGGTAGGATAGTCTAGCATTGTGTTTCTCATTAGTTAGATTTGAACATTTGCTAATTGGTAGGATAGTCTGGCATTGTTTTTCCCATTAGTTAGATTTTTGCTTCTAAACTATATGAAGGTGCTTGTACAGATACTGAAATGTGTCCATTTCATGTCAACAATGCCTAAATGTCTGTAGATATAAAATTCAACTTTGATGCAAAATGATCGTTCAAATTAGAGTAAAAGCCTTTAAATATGTTGTAAATAATTTTTTCTCAACCAAGTAATATATAGCAATGGAGACACAAGCACATTGATTTTTTTTATCAATCATATCATCTTTGCAGACTCTTACCATCTAAATAGTCACTAGCCAATGCAGGGAACTTGATGCTGGCTAGATAGCATCTATTGGCTTTTTAATCTCCATATGTTCATTTGTGATTATATGAAATACGAATGGTTGTGGTTTTTTTTTCCCTAAATTACTAGAGCAAGAAAATTGTTTCTCTGCCTGCGACTACTTATAAGATTCTTTTCAACCAGAGAGAATATGTTATCTCTTTCATGAAGTCCGATGTGCTGCAAATGTTGGGCAGCCTAGGCCAGGAGGGTTGATAATCATAAGTTGCACATGCATTATTAGACATGAGGGACATAGGACAGACTTGAACTGACCCATGTTCTATGCCAGTTGGCTTCTTGTAGGTCACATACAAATAACAATAACAATTTCAGGAATATGGTGATTGTGTTAGTCATTGATATGATGGTAAATGAGCTGATCTAGCTTTAAGAGCTCAAGCTTGGTTTGTCAAATCTTCAAGAGCTTAAGCTTGTCTGATAGCTTAAATGTGGCTCAATCTTGGCTTTTCTTTAGCTCATCTAACCCCGCAATAGAGCCAAAAGTTAATCTCAGTTTATTTAATGAAGTGCAGCTAGCTTAAGCTTGACTTTTTCAAGTATTTCAATTTGTAAAGAAAAAAAAAAGATTAAAATATCATCTTCATAAAAATAAAGTCAAATTGTAATTTAGTAGATACAACAGCAAACATAAGAACATCCACTGACGTGCATATAATATCTTAATATATAGGTTGTATCTGTTATGGATAAACCTTTCATCTTATCAAAGAAGACATTTTCTTTTATGAACTCATACTGTATATCATGCATAAAACTTCTACAACATTATATCTAAATTTAATTTGCATTTACATGACCATTATTAAACTATTGGTACATTGACTGATCACCCCCTAATCCATCCCCCACAAAGAAAAAAAAAGGGTGATAAAAAAACATATTTATAAGTGTGTACGAGTATAGATGTAATTTATACAATCTTGCGACTTGCCATAATTCTTCAAATCAAAGTGCTGGCTATGTTGCATATGAGAAAAAGTTTCTACATTTTTATTTATATTTGTGTATAAATTTTTTTTGAATGATGATTTGTTGTTTTAATTGAATATATTACTTAACTATACATTAAAAAAATAGGAATAAGTTTGAATACCAAAAAATATGTATGCTTATATTTGAGCTTATTTTTAAGCTTTGAGATACTATATAAGCCGCCGATGACTTAATTTTTAAGTTTTTAAGTTGATGCAGGAGCATGAGCCTCTAAATGAGCTGGCTTATGAGCAGACTAACTATCACTTGTGAGTTTAAACAAGCAAAGAATTAACAATCTTGAGCTCAACATGTTTGTTAGCAATCTTTGGAATTAGGCTTGAGAGCTTAGCCCCTTAGCTGTAATGAATAGGTAAGATTTGAGATTGGCTTGGGTTCATTGTCACTTCTAGTTCTTATAGAAAAAATTTAGTAAGGAAAATAGAGAGTGAAAATTGGTGTGCCTTAAAGAGGAGAGAGAATATGAGAATAGGGTAAGAGCACATAAGATATAGATGAAAAGAAATTACTCTAGGTATTCACACTTAACGAATGAGTCAAAATAGAATGCTAATTACGTTATTGCCAAAAGTCTAAGAAAATAACCAAATTTTGTTGGTAGTACCTTTTTGTTTCAGTGAGAAATTATATATAGGAACATTTTAAATTATCACTTAAAAACATGACAATTTGTAAATAATTTTGTACTTCGAAAAAGAGAAAAAGAAAATGCAAATAAATTTTGGAATTAAGAAATCTGTTGGTGAGTTTTAAAACCCTATGTTTCCTCAATAGAAAGTTACATAACATCTTTGAACAGAAAATTTATAAGGAAAACATGAATTTTCAAATTTAAGAATTAAATCAAATAACTTCTTTATTTTCTCGTGTACTGGTTTTATTGAATGCTAGTCTAACACAGGCACCCTAGTATAGAGATCAAAACAATTTTGCCTTAGTCAATTTGTAAAGGGATTTTACAACACTTGCACTTTTTGAAGTGTGGATGCAAGTTGACACAGCAGTAGGATTGTCCGCATACATTTTTAAGTTTTACTGGAGTTTAGTATATTGCGCCTAATCTCTCTTCTTGTTCTTTGTATGTCATGATCATATTAAATATGTAGCCAACAGTCAAGTCATTGGAAGTTGACTACTAACTCCATCAACCTAAATGTTAGATAGTGAAATGATGTACTCAAAATTGAAGTATTATATATATCGACAAGATCAAAGTCAGCACTTTGCATGCATTCTAGAAAAATGCAACTTTACCCATCAACAAATTTCATATGTGCAAAATGATTTGATAAAAAAATTATACTCATCCTGATAAAAAAAAAAATTATGCAACCACCTCATCTTTTTCTTTAGCCATAGGAATTCTTATAATCTCAAAAGCTCTAAGCTTCTTCTAATTTTTTGGTTTCCATGATGTAGGTGGTCGCTGATGATCCAGAAGGATCAGTTGTGCTTGCTGTTACAAAGTCTCTTATAAATATGGAGAGAACAAAGCCTGGATCTTCTGATGTTCTTGTTAAAAGTTTGCTTCAACGATTGGCAAGGTTCAAAAGTTCCTCTTGAACTCACAAAAGAAAATGTCCCTCATAATTTTCATATCTGTCCTTTCTTTGCAATTGATATAACTATCAGCAATTGAGATCACTCAAGTAAAAGTGGTTTATGCAGTTCAAAGGAATCTTCAATGAAGGATCTACAGGAGTTAGCAGCTCGCCTGTTTGCCAAAGGCAAGGGAGCTCCTGAAGAAACACAGAATGCAAATTCAGAAGCTGAAAACAAGAGGAAGCAACAAAACAAGGACCTGAATTCAAATGCCAATTTAAGTCCTCTTGCTAGGTTTCTACTCTCCAGGTTGGTGATGTGACTTTGATCCTCTATTGATACATTTTTTTGTCTGGAAAGAAGTAGAGGAAGAGAAGTGAAGGGATTGAAAATGTAGAGATGGCAATAGTGAGTTCCACCTCTTGTTCAGATAGGATAAAACAAGAAACATTTGTTTAACAAAATTAATTTATATTTATAGCCATCTTTTTTTCTTTTGAGAGATTATAATAGGAGCATTAGTCTTTTCAAACATTTTCCACCCGCATTCTCCAAGTTTGGAACTCAAATGGGATTAGGGTACAGTGAATCTTTTTCTGCTTAAATTTTCCTTCTTCAAAACATGAGAGAAAAAAAGAATTATTTCCTCCCATTTGCGACCGTTCCAAAGCATAGACAGTTTAGAAGTAGGAAGTTGTGCTTCTGAGGGAGATCCTCTTCCTTTCTCTCGCTGGTTTTCCTATTAGGAGCACATGGAACAAAAATTGCGCTAATGCAAAAATGGGTTACTTCTGTGGCAGATGGCAAAGCCAAGTTTGACGGGATGTTAATCCAACTTAAAAGAGGAGGTTGGAGGTTGGAGCTTGATTACAACTTTGTTTTGTAGTGTGTTAACCGTTGCATTCTTTCAGATTTGGTGTACATATCATTGTAAGAAATTGCGCATTTAATATCCTACTACATATTTATATTATGATTATTTTACATTTTTATAGTTTCATTTTGCAGTGGCGAATTGCTGTATGATCAGGGGTTTGTTATTGTAATATTAACTGTGTAACTTTAGTATAACAATAATTGTATTTATTAATATATTTTGGTCCTTATTTTTTTTTATTTTGTATAAATGATGTCCCAGTGATTGAATAATTATTTTGCAGGCTTTCTGCTCCATATGAAGTGTTTCATCCATTTTCTAATAATTGTTTATCAAATCATACTTTGTCTAGGAAAGGGTATAGCGAGGTTAGCAGAAGCTTTAATTTGCACTAAATTGAGCTGGTCAATTTGTGTTGATTTGTAATGCCAAATGGTTCTGTTTGATTTATTTTTCAGTTTGGTTTATAAAAAAAATTAGATCGATCAAATTGTAAACAGGAAGAAATTGTTATACATAATATTACCGTATGAAAATATATTAATATACTTGTAGACTGTAGTCAAAGAATATTATTATTGATAAACTAATATGATTTCAATCAATACATTATGTTCTCAAAATATTTTTAAAATTAGTACTTGTTTTAAATATCTTAATTTCTACACTCACTTATGCAATATTATACATGTTTCTTTGTGTGTCTGGATTCAATTTTGTTATTTTACTTCATTAGGTCTTTATAAATGTTTTTTTTTTAATTTTTTTCAATTCCAAAATGATTTGAAGACCAAATTAAATCATAATATCACTAAATCAAACCTCGGATATCAACTTGAAAGCAACTATAAACTATAAACTATTATATTAGCAGTTTAGCACATCAAGAAATAAATTAATTAGTTTTACAAGAGCATGCAAGAGCCTTCAATTATTATCTAACATTCTGCCTTCCTTGGAGAGCTCTCAAATATAATTATATAACAAGTCATTAATTCATGTATCATGGGGAATATAATTTAATTTATTTTATATTGACTAATTTTTGATAAAACTTTTAGGTTATATAATTTTTAAAATTCAATGTTAATTCAATTAGATCTTAATACATACCAATGAAAGATATTTTCAATATCTACGTAATATATTAACAAATTATTTGTTATTATATCATATCAATGATATCAACTCGTGATAAAATTAATTAGAAAATAGAAATAACATTTCTAGAAAGTTTAAAAAACACAGATGCCAGATATTTTTTCCAAATACTTTTTAAATTCTGTGGTGATATAACTAACTTATCTATCGATCTCCATTAATCATAGCATAAGACTGTAACCACTTATGAGAATATCTTTACATTTTATATTTGGGTCTAAAATTCCATCTGATAATAGAACAAAAGATATTAGCTCGACTTAATGAAATTACAAAATTTAAAAATGAAAACTAAACTCCACCCCAAAATTTTTAAGTACAGTCAAAGGCTTTCTATCAATGTTCATATTAAACTTAAGACTCAAATGCAATTTCCATCTAGCAAACAAAGATTTGCAGTATTCCATAGAATCAGAATTTCCATCTCATTGTACTTCCGAGTTACAGCAGTAAAAGAGAGCATGAAAGCCTTGAGTCTGTTTTCTATTACAGTTAAGGATACTTAAAGATGCTATGCCCTATAATAGTTCCTATTACTTAAAATTAAGTCTACATACTTGATATTTTCATCTTCAACTTAGCTAAACGCTATTTAAAACAAAAAAACAGAACTGCTCATTTGAGATTAAAAATAAGGAAGTCATAGCATTTCTCAGTTTCATACTATTCGGCTTGGAACTACAACAAGATTGATCAAACTGAAGGTACTGTTTTTTACTAATACACTGCCGTATGTAAGATGGGCACGCCTTTGATTCAGAGTAAACAAAATCTGTTAATTACTCATAGCTAAGAAGCCCTGCAAAAATTTTCTACTTTATCTTCACCGAGAAGGATGCTTTGTAGGTGTCAGCTTCTGAAATGCAGCATGCAAAATGATTACTACAAAAGAGATGCAAAACATAAAAGCTTAAACAGAAGAAAGGGAAAATCATTGAACAAGTGGTTAGTCAGGTTTCCCCATTATCCAGAAGAGAAAAAGAACACCAACAGACTTGGACAATCAAGTCAAATTATTACCTGCATAACTGACGCCAATTGCACAAAAGAGAGTCATTTGAACATTCAAATACACAAGAAGACTGCGGTTGCAGCAATGAAAAGGTATAGATAGTAAATCAAAAGAAATTTCAGTGAGCATACAATCAAGGCATTGCTTTTAACAAATGTTATGCACACACCAAAAAGAAGGGAAATCAGACTGAAATTGCAAGGAAATACTATTATTCACCATCCTAATTTTCATCACTTTTTGTGTTTGAAACCATGCTGAAATTTGACGCCAAGATCTCTCCCTTTCCATCTGATGACAACCCCTGGCCATAGAGAACATTCTCCCCAACGGAAGTAGTTCCTTTCATTACCCACTTAAGGGCAAAAGAATCTGAAGGAGGCCAAAGTTCTCACAGGTCGTTCTTTTTCAATTTTCACTCTCTTTTCCTAACTAAATTTGCAGGACTAGAGGTCCATAAAAGCCATCACACACACACACACACACACACATATATATATATATATAAAGCTTGATATAAATAATGCTCAGAAGTCAGTTAGACTGACACTTCAGATTTTGATCTGGGATTTCAAATTCATTCCCTTAAACTTGAACTTTTCTCCAGATATATTTGTGGCTTTTCCCTCTATTCAGGCAGTTTCTTTTTCCCCCTAAATTGTCTGTTTTTCAGTGACAACTATGACAAAGCACAAACAAAAAATAAAACATATTTACAACTCTTGAGAGAGTGCTTTGTCGTACTTCGGAGTCCTTCCCGACACGAACAGAATTAGTCTCAGAAATTCATTAAAAAAAAAAATTCAAGCTTTTCCTCCTAATTTTTCTCGAATTTTTTGAGAAACAGACAGAACCGAGACACTGTAAAGAAAAAAAATGAATTGGGGAAAAGAAAGAAAGAAAAAGCACATACAGAGTACAGACGAAGAAGAGAATAAGAAGAGAAGCACAGTTTCGAGCATAACGCTTGACATTCTCGTGAAGGCGAAGCCGGGACTGATCGGAACCGGAAGAGAAGGAGTAGGAGGCAGAGTCACAGAAAAGGAGCGGGTCCAAGAGGGGTTTTGACAGGAGAAATCATCGGTGGTAAGCTTAGAGAAGGGATTTACAGTAAGGAGAGAAAGAAGGGTTAGGATATGGGAAAAGAAAAAAACAAAACGCCACCGCAGAAGTGGTGGTTGAGGAGGCGGAGGAAGAAGAGCGTTGGTCAAGAATTTCGAGGTAGCCGGATTCACGGAGGCAGGATCGGGGACAGTTAGAAAGAGCGGGTTTGTTGAGAATGCCATTTTTTAATTCAACTGTTTCAGCATAGATTTTTGCTTTCTTTCTGTTTCTGTTGGTTTCTTCACACTTCAGCCCCCCACAAATTTCACTACCTTTTTATTTTTTCTTTTAAATTATCAAAATTCATAATTCTTGCATATTTCAAAACATATATATATATATATATATATATATATATATATATATATATATATATAATATGTTAAAAAACAAAAATCGGAAAATCGAATTGAAATTAAATAAAAAATAAATTAATCATCTTGTTACTTTCTATTTTATTTTTTAATTTAAAAAATTAATTTTCTTTTATTCCAACAAACAATTATATAGAGTTAACAAGTCATATTATAATATGTGTATGATATGATTATACTTAAGATGAACATAATATAATTAATTAATTATGTTAAAATTCAAAATAGTTATAATTCATATTAATATAATAATACATGATTATATACAATTAATTAAACATGTACAGATTACATAACATATCACATATAACTTGTTTACATGATAATGATAAATTTAAACACAATTAAACAAGAAAAAATATAAAAAATATAAAAAATAAATAATAAAATTTACAAAAAAATCTCACACATAAAATTATGCATATTAAAAAATACATTACAAAAACAAACTAGATATTTTATTAAAAAATATAGAAATTAAAAATATTACAAAAATAAACTATACAACTAATTTATTAATATTTATTCACATATATTAATATAATTAATTTTAACATAATATATTATAAATTTATTCATATATGAACTTATATTATATATATTTAAAAATATTACAATGAGTATTTGAATACATTAAATAATTTAAATAATACTAAAACTATTAAATATTTTATATATTTTTAAATATGTCTAAAATTTTTTCCATGTCATTATAACACCATTTTAATTTTAAGTTCGTATCATGTTATATCGTTTAATTATATTATGTTGTTTAACGGTGTCGTTTTTAATATTATCAAATCAATAATTGTATATATATGAGGATAATTGACTAAAATTTATTCAAAAAAATAACTAAAATTTATTAATAGAATATTAAATTTTTTTTTATATATTATCGGTTAATGAAAATTAATTCATGTAAAAGGTCGGGTGACGAGAAAGAAATAAGGAGAATAGGAATATTTTTATAAAATTAATTTACAAAATAAAATAATTTCAATTGCTAAATTGGATAAACGGAGTCTTCAAATTAATGGTTAACCATGAGCAGTTGTACATACAGAGCGTAAAAATCCTGCGAGAATTAAAACTTTGCGTCCTCCTAACAAAAACAAGATTTGCAGCTAGAAATGTCAAAGAGTTATTTCTTCAAACACCTACCCCACACTCTACATAAGGGCTTAGTTCATCGCTCATTTTCTCTTTATTCAATCTCAAACTTTAAACCCATTTGTCGGTATAAATCAAAACCCAATTCTTCTCTCTTTTCAAAGATTCCAAATTTTTCTTTTTTTAATGTTCATTATTGCACTTCACTTACTGCTTCTCTTGATAGTTCCACGACTACTGATTCCTCTGCTTACCTTTCAGTTCGCATTCGCTGTCCCATAGAAGTCTCTGTGAGCATTTCTTTTGCTTTTCTTTATCTTTATCATATGCTCCCTTTTTCTTTCTTCAGAATTTTTCTAAATTGTAATAATTATTACTTTTTTGATTCGCTGAGAGTATGTTGTCTTATGCAATTATTGTTCTTGGATTGTGTTAATAGTAGTTGCTTCTGCTTCTATATATTTTGATGATACTATGATTCCATGAAAATGTGCATCTCTTGCTGGACTCTTAAGTCACATGCCTGAAAATGATGCAATTTTAAATGGAAGTTTTTGTAGAATTCTATTTTAAAATTTAAAATGTATGCAAAATTTTATCTTCCAGCTCTTCTACCCCATTTCCACAAAATGACGCAAAATTAGCTAAATAAAAATAAATAAAAAGAAAAAAAATACCAAAGACAATGTACTGTAGGAGATGAAGGCTTCTGTATGGTAGAGTTAGAATCAAGTTTTTCATGTTATTTGACCTGCATGCTGCTTTTTGTGTTATCAGGATATGCTTTCAGAAGCTCTTTTATGCTTTGGTGCAAGCTCTGCCAGTGTAAATGAACAAGATGACTGTGATAACTCTAGTGAGGTGCTAGTGATCTGCTATTTATTTATTTTGAATGCAATGTCCATATTTTTTCAGTCATATACATTTTATATTTCATGTTATTTCTCTTTTATGTTCTGCATTTAAATTTAGTATGTTAAATAAATAAACACCTTAACAGAATGTAAAGATTATGCCATTTGCGAAGAAGTTAAGGGAAGATCGTTTAAATGGTTCGGCCATACACAATGTGGACTCTTGCGTGTACAACTGAAAGAGAATAATGCCTTCTAATGGAAGGAACAGAAAGAACGAGGGTGGAACATGAATACTTGGTTTGAATTTATTGGAAGTAATTTAGTTCGTGGTATGTAAAAAGTATCCATTGAACAACTACCGTTGTAGTACAAAAGTATAAGAACTTAAGAAATTCAATTATATAAAACAAAAGAATATAGAAAAGGTTTTGGGGTCGCGAAGTGTTGGAATTTCTCCAGTCAACGATGAAGGCATTTCTTCCAGATTCTTGAATATTAACTGGGAATGTGGAAAGCTTGACATTATGTCCCTCTATAAAGATACATCAATATGTTCCCTAATATTATTAAATAATAACATTTATTCATATTTATGAAAATGCCTGCCATCCATACTCTTATATCAATTACCCTATTGAGATATTATTCTTATCTATAAATGTGCCTGCCCATTCGCATTGTCGTACTGAGTGGCCCATTCAGATATTTCATAGGTCTATGGCTGGGCCAGTTGTCCTACAGGTCACAGTTGGCCCCATGACATTCTCTCCCACAAAGAAATGTCCTCATCGATTCCACTTCTGATTCTGGATTAGTAAATTAGATTGCTGATCATGTATGCTAAATACTTAGATCCACAAGTTAATAGAAACCTTCATATTTGCTTCTATAAACTAAAATTTATATGCTAACAGGCTGTTGCCAAGCTGAATTTCCTGGAAGAAAGTATTACAGTAGATAATCTTCGAGTCTTTGTTTTGTAACAGTGGAACATTTTATCACATTATCTCTGCATACTAAATTCCTGTCGAGAGCTGAAGTCATGTGGAGGCAAGTAATGAGGGAGTTTCAATCTTAAGTTTTGTGATAACATATCATAATTCTTTTTTTTTTTTTCATCTACTGATACCCTACCCAAAAGTCTTAACATAAACTGCAACATGAAATAACCTATTTTCTTAATCCATCTTGCAAATTATGTTTTTGTGTAGATCTGCATCGAATCCATATTCCCTGAATGCCGAGATGTGGAAGAGTGCCTTTCAAAAGCTGCTGATTCCATAGGTTTGTCAGAGATACCAACTTATGAGGTCGAAATTGGGGAGCAATATGACTGGATTAAAAAGACTCAGGTTTGATTTTCCCTTCTTGTTCTTTTTATGCAGTGGTAACTGATCTTATGAATTAATTATCAAAATTTTCAATTAGTCATGCAGATTCTTTTGCTCTGTGTATTTTGATTATTTAGGAGTTAATGGTTAATATGAATTTGGTATTTTCTTTTTGTTGGTTCTTTGTCTCAGTTAAATAGAAATTGTTTTCTCGGTTTATTATTTTGTCTTTATTTCAAGTATAATCAATAAGCACTCCAAAGTTAGTTGTTAAAAGAAGTTTGCCTGTGATGTCCTGGACTTATCTTAGGATAATAGCTTACCTGTGATGTCCTTGACTTACCTTGCTAGTTTTGAGTGTAAGGTATCATGAACAGTGCTAATAACTCTGCCAAATTGGGTTTTTTGTGAATCAAAAAATATAATTTGCAAAATCATTCTTGATAAAGAAGTCTGTTTAATATCCTCAAAGACGTTTTTTTAAGGTTGTAAAAAAGAATAAATACACAACTGAATTGAACTTTCCTTGATTTATCACAACTTGCAAATAGAGAAAAGCAAACCGAAGAAGTAATTGAGATCTTAGCACAGTTCTGCTCTTCCTATTGTTTTGGTTAACAGAAAACGTGTCTAAATTAAATTGATCCCATCATTGTGGAGTTGACTCTCATGTGATGAGGACTGCTCTCAGTTATGGTGATGCAGATAAAAGGATTCCTAAAGATCTAATAGGAGGTCCTGATTCTTCAAAGGACACTTAAATATTACTTTATGACCTGATATGCCCTGGAAATTCATCTATGAACCTAATGCTTCTGTGTTAGACTCAATCTTACCTTTATGGGCTGTACCATGACAAAAGTGCTTAAGAAATTATGAATCGTTATTCAACACTTTGATTTATTAGAACTTTTTGATGATGCATTGATTTTTAAGACCGAAGATAAAATGTTAATCTCATTATTTTTAGCAAGCCACAGGTTTAGCTATGCTAATAAGCTCACTTATATGATTGTTTTCAGTGATCTTATTTACAATCATTTTGCATCTGTTACAGGAATCATTTCATCCTGTTGAAGTTTCTGAAGGACTTTGGATTGTGCCCGAGTGGAGATCTCCCCTTGTATGATTATCTGCAATTATCTTCTTTTCATTGGGACCTTTGTTCACCATATATAGGCATAGATTTCCTTTTTGCTTCAACAAAACTTAGTAAGATTTCTGTATGCGCATGCACCTTAATGACTTTTCTTCATGATGAGCATTAAGTTGCATATTTACTGAAAGTTCTGTGAGTCGTAGGATAGTCACAAATTGAGTGAAAATACAACTGAAAATTAAATATTAAGTTGCATTACAAACACTCTTCCACACCTATGCACACGGCAGTGCTGACAGGTGTGCTAAGAACAGTGTGAGCTGAAATAATAAGTTAGTTAAGATACGAGTATATTGGCAGTAAAGGAATTACTTTTATCATTATTTCTTACCCCTTATAGGATGCTAGAGCCACAAATATAATTCTGAATCCTGGATTAGCATTTGGAACTGGGGAGCATCCTACTACAAAGTTGTGTCTATTGCTGCTACGAGGCTTGATAAAAGGAGGAGAACGTTTCTTGGACTATGGCACAGGATCTGGAATCCTTGGAATTGCAGCAGTTAAGGTAGCATGGCTTTGCTTTGAAAATTGAACCTTCTTTGGGTCCTCATCATTTATATTCTGAATTCAAGATATGATGGCTTATTTGCAACCAATCCAGTAATTTTACCTGTAGGTTTATATCATTTCAGTCTGTCTCTTGTGAAAACAAAACAAAGTAATACCATATCACCAAAAAAATTGGTTTTGCTGCAAAATCCTTTGAATTAATCAAAATCTTGAATCTGCATATCTATGAATTGACTAGTATTTTGGCAGCCAAAGACATATTTCCTATGCAAGTGGTGACACAGGTTCGGAGGCACCATTGACACTCAAGGGGGAAATTTTTGTTAGATTGAATCAAGTAATTGCAAAAGAAAAACATTCTTGAAACTTACTTCTTTCAAATATACTGGGAAATATTTGTTTTCTTAGTCAATAATAGGAGTTTTAGAATTTATATTAATCCTATGATTGTGAATTTTCACCTGCTAATGGCTAAGATGGAAGACTTCATCAAAAGCAATCACCAAGCTGATAAATATTCTTATGAAAAATGTGAATTGGAATATGAGATGTAAACAATGCCTTTGTATATTTCAATCTCTTAAACTTTAATTTTTCAAAAAAGCCACTCTGTCTCACTCTGCATATGCAGATTCTCTCTGTCGCTTGATATCTCTTTTTCTATGCTGTCCAGAGTTAAAATTACCATATGTGATTATTTGAATCTAAACTTTTCAAAATGCTCCATTCAAATCTTAAATCATGGTTAGCACATTTTGATCAAGAATTTTATCCATGACAACTAGTTCCTAATAGATTTGAAAATTTGTGAATGTTCAATATTTTATAGCAATTAGGCCTTAACTGAATAAATATTTGCTTCATCTTATGTGATTTTCCATTTATATATATAGTTATTTCAAATATTCTTCCATCCGAATGACTTTTGATGTTTGAGGTTTATTGACCATAATGCTATTATATTTACTGAATCTCCATAGCTATAATAAGTAAGACATGCATCACTTAATTTTATCCTGAATTGTTAAACTACTTTTTGTTTTTGTTAGCTATCATATATAAAGCTTCAGGTAATAAATAGTGATTCGATCATTTGTGCACGTGATATACATTTCTTTACACATTCTTTTGCTGAACATTTTCTTTTAGTCTGGCTTTCATTTTTCATTCGTGTTTCTCATTTGTACTAAAACTTTCTCATGTGATTTTCTAGTAACTAACAAGAAATTTCTTATGTTGCCAACTGATTCTAAAGTCCAAGTTTGTCATTTTGATTTGCAACGCAGTTTGGTGCTTCATTGTCAGTTGGATTTGATATAGATCTCCAAGCTATCACATCTGCACGTCATAATGCTGTTCTGAACAATATAGGACCTGAGACCATGGAATTATTCCTAATTCCCAGCAATCTCTCATCTCCAATAAGAAATGATAGGACAGATGAAGTTGTGAAAGCGCCAAACTCTCATGGAATGGGACTTGCCTCTGAAACAGAGAAATATGATGTGGTTATTGCTAATATACTTTTGAATCCTCTCTTGGAATTGGCAGATCATATTATTTCTTATGCTAGACCTGGGGCAGTTGTTGGCTTGTCTGGTATTCTATGTGAGCAGGTACGATCTATGATGGCTACTTGTAGTCAATTCCAATTCTGATGATTTCTTTATGAGTTCACAAAGAAGAAACCCAGATTAAAAAAATGAATAAGAACAAAAAGAAAGGAGAGAACCAAAATTAATTGAATAATGTCATCTATTTGTCTAGTCATAGACCCCTTTATTAAATGTCAAAATTATCTGATCTACTTGTCCAGTTTTCTTGCGTTAATTGATTTTCAGTGTCTATTTTTTTTCATCATGTGTTTCATGTAGCTTTCATATATCATGGATCGATATTCAGTGCTCTTGGAAGACGTATCAGTGTCTGAAATGGAAGGTTGGGTCTGTGTAAGTGGAAGAAAGAAAAATAATCTTGATGGGAGGTGAAGAAGATTGTCAGCAATATTGAAACTATTGGCAGAAGCACCGAACTGCTCATATAATAATTTCTCTGACATCGTTCCAAGCTTATTGGGGTTAACAGGACTGGAGAGCCAAGATGATATTTGCACTTCCAACCTGAAATGCCAAACATCATGAAGCGACCTTGTTCTTTATCCAACTTAGGAAGAGCTGTAATTTGTCCAGGTGGTATTTATCACTTTCAAGCCTAGTTTTTTGATACATCTTGCCGGACAAAGTGTCCCAGAAAATACCACAAAACTGTAATTGTTGAGAATGAATTTGCTCATTCCACTTCAACATTTGTTCAAGCTTCTCTTTCTTCCTCTCGACCATTTAATTTGCTTAGGTGTATCTTGGAGATCGAATGATTGATTTTTACAGCTGGGTAGCTCAACTGAATATATTTATTAGAGCAATTTTGAAATCTTAATTAAATGCTTATGCAACTATTTCTTTCAAGTTTTAAGAGGTTGCACTTGCCAAATACATTTATGAAACATGTAAATCCAGGTTGCCTCAGGAAAGTACCCCTCATTTCTTCCTTTTTTGTTTTAAAAAATAAAAAAAGAGACAAAACTGAATATCATTGGATTCTTGGAAGAACAGTAATTTTTAATGGAGTTATAATTAAGTCTATACCAGAGGTGACTGAAGGCATTTGCCCGACACAAACTCCAATTCAAATTAAATTATTTGGTGATAATTCTATTATTTAAAACATTTAATATCAGGGGTTCCAGAACGTAAAAACATTATTTAAGCGACAATACAAGCAATCTGATTGACAACTCAACTCCTAGTTTATTACCATGCACAGTTTAGAAACTATGTTTCCAGAAAGTCAGCACCGAAAAGGAAAATACTTGAAATGGCAATAAAACTCAAATGATTTGGAGGACGAAACGTACAGGACAGATATTAAAACTTTAATAGCTTTTTACTTACAATGATATCATATTGAAGAACACTCAACACTGCTATCACAGGTTAAACTAAAACAAGAAAGACTAAATTAATTTATAGTAATATAACAGTTCCTGTACAAAAATACAACACTTCATAAAGTTAACGTTCCTCCAAAAATAAGATACCTCAATGTCATTTTTTACCTTCAACTAGTGCATGTGCTGTATCCAAAGAACAACACCTAGTCGAAGTTCATATCCTTTTGTTCTACAAGGAGAAGAGTCGTTTTCCTGCAAAGGCAATTTTTTACCTTCAACTAGTGCATGTGTTGTATCCAAAGAACCACACCTAGTTGAAGTTCATATCCTTTTGTTCGACAAGGGAAGAATCGTTTTCTTGCAAAGGCAAATCAAATGATGGTATGAATATGTCAAGCATTTTAAAAATAGTGTATTCCGCCAGAAACATCACCGCTTCAGTTGCCTCCTAGCCAAAGCAGGAGCCTTTTTGGGGATGTATACCTTGTAGCTCACCTGGATCAGAAAGGAAAAGTAATTTTGGTTAATTAACCGAATACAAACTACACTGAATATTTACAGCTTAAAGACCGAAAGGAAGCTATTGCAAACTAGAACACTTACCTGTACCATTTCCCCACCCCGCATGACAGACATTGTCTTCTCTTCCAGTTGAGAACCCTCACCATCATCTTGACCTTTTAAATCTCGTGCTGCAGATGTGACCCTAGAAGAGGGCTCAGCAGTATTAAATCCACAGTCATTATTAACTGTATCACCATTACCACCACAGCTCAGAGATTTCGGACATGTTACTGTCTTCTGTTCCAAATGTGAGCCATCCTTATCTTCATCTTGCAATTTATTTGAGCCAACATCTCTTCCTGCAGATGCCAGGCAAGATGACGATTTGGCAGAAGCAGAGTGAGAGGCATTGTTAACTTCATCACTATTACCGTTGCCACTAAAAGAAACTTCATCATGCTCACCTACACTACTCCCAGTCAACAATTTTACCTTATTAGATACCTGTGAGGCAGGTGCTTCCATTGCAGGGGTGGTAGCATTTGATAGTGCTTGTTTCAATGCTGATGAAACCAACCTTTGTTTGGTAATGCCATGGCCAAAAGTTGTATTCACCTTGCCCCCGCCAGCAACATCCACCTGATTGGGTTGATAAGCATTATTCTTAAAAGAAACAGATATATTGCTGCCAGTCTTTCCATCAAGAATCTTCTCTTCTTCTTGCACAGAATGCACAAAATCCCCCCAAACTCCTCGAGCACCAGCATCCTTAGCACATTCATTTTGGCTTAAGTCAGCCCTTTTGGGGGATGGTGGATTTGAAGCACCTTTACTCTCATCTTTTTGTTTAGTAGTACTCCTTGCATTTATTTGTATCCCTCCACGGAACCTTCTTAGATTTTCCAAAGCCTTTTGTCTTAAAAGTAACTCCAAATCATCCGAATTCACATTACCAGTAGCATTGGCAATCTCATTAATCTTTTCCTCTACAACATCTTTTGTTTCAAACCCATCACAAGCAGGTTTACTCTCCACGTAGCAGTCATGTTCATCCTTGCAAATGTCTGAGAGTTTGGTGGTTTTGATATTAAAAACACACGCATCTTCTATTTTCTCATTCTCTATGGATCTTTTCTTTTCAGACACATCATGCGACTAATGACCTGACACCCTCCTGTTTTCCATATCATTAGTATCAATTCTGCTAGATGGATAACCATTACATTCATATATCATCTCCTCTTTATGCTCATCCCAATCTAATTCTTTTCCTTCCTCGTCATTCTTTGTAAAGATAATAACTGATCTCAGCTGCTTTGGCATCTTCCCATCAATTAATTTCTCCTCACTCCAATAATCGCTGCTACTACATCTACTGCAAGAGGAACAACTCCTTGACCTATATCTCTCCTTTTTATTTCTTCTTTTAACATTTTTCAATTTTCTTAAGTTGTTCCTTGTCCTTTCAGACCTTCCCCTGCGGCTCTCATATTCACCCTCATCGCTACTCTGACAAGTTGAACAACTCCAAGACCCACTACTCCTAGAACTGATACTTGCATCTCCCTGGACGTTCTTTTTTTTATGCCTGTTGGTTTTCTTCTTCGCTTCAGAATCATTTTTTCTTCTTGACTGTTTTCGCTTTCTGAAGCGGGAAGACTCTTCACTGCTAGAAGAGTGCGAGCGAGCCCTCCTTTTAGCCCCCTTTACATCCTTACGAATGTGAGACCTAGACTTTCTACTTCTGTAACTATCCTCAGAACTCGAAGAAACAGATAATAAACTACTTGAATCATCATGATGCTTAAGCTTTTTAGATCTACCTCTTCTAGTCTTAATTCTCTTTCCTTCTCTTATAGTCTTAATTCTCTTCCTCGTAGGAACCTAAAAGAGTGATCCACGGGTTATGATAAGTAAATAAAATGGCATTACTATATAAATATATTTAACATCAAGTTCACTTAATTTTGACAATCGGTATTTTCTATAATTCTATAATTATAAGAAGTTAAGGAACAGAACTCGTACCTCATTCTCACTTCTGTCCTGTAGAACTCATCACATTAAGAAAAAAAAAAGGAAAAAAATGAAAGGAATAAGTTTCACTGGTTACATTTTCTTAGATTTGTTTCTTATTACCATCTTCTCTTCTCTTACTACACTTTTGGTTAAATGGGCACTCTAAATGCAAAAGATTATTACATGCCTGCGCAATGCATCTACAAACCCCCTCCACCCCCCACCCAAAAAAAAAAAAATCCCATCTTTTGTTTAATTTCTTAATAATAAGACGCAAAACTGATTATCCAATCAAACAACAGCTTCAGTCTGAAAGAGCTCAATTTTGCGGGAAACAATTGACTAACGAATCCCAAAAATCTAGACTTATAAAACCATACACATTTTAAAGCAAAACTGAGATGTACAACTGAAAAAAGGGGAAAATTCACTGCATAACAACATAAGATTACTTTAAAAGAAAAGAAAGTAATAATGGCAGCAAAATAAAACCCAAAAAAAATGAAGAAAAACAATGAGATAGCGAGAAATTACCGGAGATGAATATTTGGAGCGTTTGCTTTTAGTAGAAGAGGAAGATTTCCCCATTTGTGCTTCTTTCTATCTTTTTCCTTTCTATGTGTCTCAATTCCTGTGAGAAAATCAAACCAGAAAACAGAATAGGATGAAAACAAATATACGAAATCAAATAAAACAGTCAATAATGTTAATAGCTGATGATGAACAACGGAGGAGAAAAAATCGAAAGAAATATAAGCGAAAAATTCAGAGGATGAAAAGTTAGGTCACCCCTTTTGTCCCCTAATGGTACCCAGCACCCACGAATAAGGCCGAATGCAGATGAAATGAAAGTAGGCAAAGGCCCAAAAGTCCATGTAATTTTTCGATGGAAAAATAATATTTTGGTCCTTGAATTTTCTAAATTTTTTGCAGTTAACTATCTCAATTAAAAGCTTATTCAATTGGCTCCCTTAATTATTCATTTTGTATTAATTGTCTTATGAGAGGCTTAGCCTATAGTTAATAATAATTGAAAATTTCAATTGAATAAATATTAAATTAGTCTTTTTTTATGAACACATAATCAATAATTGTAAAATTAAATAAATATTTAATTGAGGGATTAAAATGGTTCACAGTTTAACTTCACTTTTTTTCTTCTGTCCAAATGGATCATCCTTATTATTTTATGTTTAGCAAACCAAAAGTTTATTTCAATCAGTAAATAAGACCTTAGAAAATAAACAATGATGAAATTTCATTGTTTTAGCTTGAGAGAAAACTGCAATGTCAGCAATAAAAACAACAAAAATAATTGTTCAACAAAGATGTGGTTTTTAATTCACATATAATTAAGCTCAAAATTTAAATTATATGTTTATTGAAAGATGAAGGGGAGAAATTGAGTCTCCTTTGTAAGATGTGCAGTTACAAAGATGTGAAAACTATCATTATTACAGCTCTCACTTCTCTTTGGTTTAGCATCAAAGTTACAATATTACCATTTAATTTAATTTCAGCTGTCACAAGGACGAAGCCAGGACTGTTTTAATGGGGATAAAATATTACACAAATTATTAAAATATTATATAAAATCAACTATTTATATTTTTTTCATTCAAAACTATAAAAACAAATTTATAATAAAAATTAACAAATATAAAAGCAAATAAATCTAATCACAAAACTTTACACGTCACCTTCTCATATCATAAAATTTATCAATAATTGAATTCACAATAATTTTTTTAGCAATCTCTTTCTCTACATATGTGACTAAGAAATCTATGAGATAATCATCTTCTATTTTATTTCAGAGTTTTGTCTTCACAACATTCATAGTTAAAAATGAGCACTCGGTTTGAAGAGTTAAAATGAGTCGAATCAACTTATCAATCAAAAGATAAATTGTAGTTTTTCTTGTGTTTACTAATCCTTGGCATAATTCAGAAATGGTAGACAAATACTTCAATTCAACATGTTGAGAAATATCTAATTGGTAATGTTGCAATTTAATATTCAAATATAACTTTTCTTGTTCTGTGAAATATGTATAATCAAATTTATCTACAACTTATCAATCAAAGGATAAACTGTAGTTTTTCTTGTGTTTACTAATCCTTGGCATAATTCAGAAATGATAGACAAATTCTTCAATTCAACATGTTGAGAAATATCTAATTGGTAATGTTGCAAGTGAATATTCAAATATAATTTTTCTTTTGCTATGAAATATGTATAATCAAATTTATCTACAAGACTGCATATACTATCCACATTGAACAATTTATAATCATCCTTCGGATCTAAAGCAACACTAAGAACAAGCAATTTCATTGTATTGTCATTGAATATATTATTCAACTCTTGCAACTGTATATCTACTATGTCAATAAATAAGTCATACTGATAATGGTGACTAACAGGAATATTCGTTTCCTTAAAACGAGACCTACCTCAACGAATGTAAAAAGGAGCATCTATATCTAGAATATTCACTTCATGCTTCTCACAAAATAATTTCACTTTCTCAACAAAATTTTCTCATCCAGTTCTCTTATATTCTAAATCAATCTTTTTATAGTAGAAACTAAATCAAAAGCGTTCAAAATATCATGATTCTTTCTCTGCAAAGCTTGACACATATCATTAGAGAGTAATAAAATATCACTCATGAGATGTAAAATGAACACAAAATCAAAAGATTCCATATAACTCATAGCACTATCTGCATCTTCACGTTAAGAATAATTTTCATCTTTACTGACAATCTCAAGAATAGTGCAAATTAATCAAACTATAAACAAAACTTGAATGAGAGTTCCACCTAGTATCTCCAGGTCTTTGGAGACTACTAACTTGATTTTTTCCAATTCTAGTCTCAACTTCTTTAGTTTCAATCATTTTTACAATATTAACAGCTTGAGCAATCTTTAGTTCATCTTGTCTTTTAGAAGAGACACTAATAATATTAATAATAAAAGACAAATGATTGAAGACATTATGAATTTCAATTACTTCTCTAGATGCTACAACTAATGTTAATTGAAGTATGTGAGCAAGACAATGAATATAATATACATATGGACAATCTTTTAAAAACAATGCTTTGTAATCCATTCCATTCCCCACGCATATTATTTGTCTCATCATAACCCCGACCTCGAATATTATGGATGCTCAAGTTGGGATAAGAAAGTATATCACATATCTTATTTTTTAAATTCATTACTAAAGTATCAAGAATATGAATAATATTAAAGAAATACTCTTGTACACAACCACTTTTATCCACAAATCTCAACACTATAGTCATTTATTCTCTCTTTGATATATCTCTAGACTCATCAACCATAATTTAGCTTCACCAATTTCTTCACATATTGCATAACATACTTTCTTTGCAAAAACACACAGTATCTCTTTTTGAATATCACTAGATACATATTTTGAATTTTTTAGAGCATTACCTAAAACAACTTTATCAACTTCTCATTATAAGAGGTCAAAAGTTTAATCAATTCATGACAATTACCTTTATTTTTTAACTCTTCACTTTAATTATCACCTCTTAAGGAACAAGCTTGAAAAGTGAGCCATCAAACTGTATCTATGGAGGCCTTGAGTCATATTCGATTATTTACATCTTGAGAAGATTGTCTAAAGAGTACGTTATCAATATGTTGAGACTAAACCATTAAATCATCATAAGATTTTGCAGCATTATAATGAGATGAATTAGGGGAGGTATCAATATGGCCCAAAAAAACACAATTTTTCCATCATTTACTTTCTTCCAATTCTTAAATCCCTTAATAGTGAGCATTTGAACCAAAATGATTATTAGGTTTATAAAAAATATAACATGGAAGACAAAATGCAGCATCTTTATTAGGTGTAGAAAATTTGGAGAACCAAGAAGCACTGAAATGTCGAGGATGATTTTTTGGACCTAATAATGGAGAATAAGTTGATATGGTCTAAGCATTATATAGATTCGCTGAATTTCATCTCGTTTGTTAACTGGATACTCTGAAATAGGACATCTTAATTCCGGATCTCTCTCTAAAGATGAAACATCAACTTCACTTGGCTCTTTTTTTGGAGTTTTTCTAGGTGGTTCTTCATATGTATTAATATTGGAAAGTAATGCATTATCACTTTCTAAATTATAAGAAGTTATTCTTTAAAAATAGGATTCAATTCTAGAGGACTTTTCCATAATAATCAAAAGCCTATTTGAAAAAAAAAAGTACTAATCAATCATTAATAATTTGTCAAAAAAATAGCTCTAAAGATGAATTTGACAGATGGTATTATTTCAAACAATATCATAGAATCTCTAGTTAGAAATTTTGACAAGCACATATAAAGAAGATAATTTAGAATTCCTTATTCCCGTATATACGTGAAAATTCATTTGCATAACACGAAGATTGAATTTCATTCAGCTAGGAAAATGACACTACAAATTGCAAGGTACGTGTATTTTCAGTTGCCCATACTCGTGCTCAAACTTATCCTCACAAGGAGAGATCTTATACAAATCTAAGAATGTTATAAGAACAGCAGCAATTAAATGCTCTTAATGAAATCATAAGCTAATCAATTTTCAGTATAACAATATCAATTAACGATAACAAGAATTTAATGCTAGTAAACGAACAACTAGTCCAAATGAGAGCAGAGAACACCACAGTAATCAAGAGGTATGCCTTTCCTCGGCGGCAATGAAAACACTGTACAAATAAAGAAGATGAATAAATAAGCAGCATCAGCGATTAAGGATCCAAAAACGCCTTTTCTTTTATAAAGTAGTAAGGAACAGAAACAAATTAATAAATCTGTAAGAATATGTATACTATTGTATACAATTCTTCCCCAAAGACTTGCAATAATTTGAAGTGGTATAGCTTGAAATAACCATCCTAAATATGGGAGTAAATTACGCTTGAAACGAGATCAACAGGAAAGGCCAATTGGGTACTGCAGAACTTGCATCTGTAAGACCTGCCTTATAACTCCACCACAAAAATTCATCCCATGTCTTCTTGTTTGATTTGAGTTTCAGCAGATGCATGATGCTGCGGCAACTGGAAAGCTGAAAGATTGCTGCTTTTATCTTTGTTTATTGAAAGAAAACAAAAGGAAAGGTTAGATTTTTTGGATTAGATAATGGAGGGAATCTGCTAAGTGACACTTTGTCCTATAAAATGGCCAATTATCACACATTGTACATATGTATTATGTTGACTAAGGTTGCCAAATAAAAGCCTAAAAAAATTACAATATGGATGATTATTATTATTAGATATACTAATTGAGTTAGTTTTCAATTAATAAATTATAATATTATTAGTTATTACCCTCTTTAATTTTTTTACTATCCATGAAACTGTGAGAGGTTATTTATTAGAAAGAGTAATAATTTTTACATTCATAAATTGATTGAGAATTGCAATTACCAGTATATATTAGGCATTAGTAGACTTGTTTGATTGGTCATGAAAAAGTAAAAAAAAAAATAAAAGTTTCTTAAAATTTTATTTGACTGTCAAGAAAATCCAAGAGAAATAGAAAATAAGAAATGAAAGAATAAATACTTGTTGACTTTTTCTATTGAAAGAAATAGTAAAAAAAAAAAGATGATGATCTTTAAAAAATGAGGAAATTAAAAGGTATTGCTAGCTAATAGAGTAATATCATGAATCTAATAAATGGTGAAACTTAAACTTTACTCTTGTTAACCAGTTTTTTTATGATTTCAATTCCAATTTAGTTCCAGTTTGATATTTTAACTTGCAATAGTATTTTCATATATATTTTACTCTATTTTTTTAGTTTTAATATTTTAATTCCAATTTAGGTATTTTAAGATTTTGTAGCATGAATAAATGAGAAAAAAATTAAAGAAAAGTTTAGCATTTCAAAGAATTTTTTTTAAAGGAAATAAAATAAAAAATAGAAATATATTTCAATAGAGCAACGAATAAAAAAAAAAATCAAACCCAATTGCAAATAGGTTAAAATGCATAAATCTGGAAAAAAAAAATTAAAAGAGGAACTAAAATTAGAAATCAGATCGATTGAAGGCATGAGCCCATCTATCTAGCAAAGGAGGTTAATTTCTAATTTCTCAATTCAATTTAAGTTATAATGTTTTTTTTTTTTTGGAACTTTCAACTTTACATCTCCTCATCAAATTTCTATCCATTTGAGGTTCTTCAACTACAAAACAATTTGAGAGTTTTTTTAAATTTTAACAGCAATCTTTTTTTTTTTTTTGCCTATTAATTTGAATGATAACAATTACTGGAGCTTGCATTATGTTCTTTTATGTTTTTTTCTTTTTTTTAAAAAAAAAAAAAAGCTTGGATTGCCTGCATTGTCAAAGAACATGGAATCAGTGTTTGCAGAATTAACTTCTAGACACAATCACATTTCCAACCAAACAACACAATTAATTTCAGCTTCACTATCACCATTATATCATCTAGAGGTGGATTTTATAAAATTCTTCATTTTAATGTTTTTTTTAACATGAATTTCATTAAAAAGAAAAGGTTAAAATATAAGTAGTGGCTTATATTTGAGAGATTTTACCATTTTGCTCTCTATACTCTTTTTTTTTTAGTACAATTGATCCTTAATTATATTTATATTTTGATTTTATCAATTGCTTAAATCAAACAAATTACATTCATCTAATCATAATAATCTAAGATGGCTCGTTAATTATGCTGTGTATGGCCATATCATAATATTATTATAGAGCAAACTTGATATTTTTAATTTAAAATGTTATTTGAACCAAAAAATTGAGACATTACATACATTAAAGATCATACAATCTATGCTTTCGAAAAAAATCTGATATATATATATATATATATATATATATAATTAAAATTATTTTCAACAGTAAAATTATTTTAATTAAAATTAAAATTATATATATCCCTTACTTGATCAATCAAGGATACAAATTGAAATTCTAATATAGATATAGGTTTAAAGACTTACAAAATATTGACAACTATCATCATAGTTGCTAAAAGTTTGTTTAATTCAGTCTGCATCGGCCTCATGCTCGTCGTCCCTCTCTCTGTGATTGGATTCCATTACTGACTTGTAATGCTTAATGGGTGGCCTTCTTCTAGAACAAACCAATAAATTGTTGGGTACAGCGGATAAAATAAGACAAATAAATATAAAATAAAATAATCAGTAAAAAATAACATCTACAATTTAACGTGATTTATCATTTAATTTGGATTACGTCCACGGACAACACTCCGAATATTTTTTTTCCACTAATAAAAATTAATGGGTACAAAGAGAGAGTATTCCCTAGACACAAACTAGAGGTAATACAACAATTTTGAGATAAACCCAAAAATAGTGGCTCACAAGTATTTTCCAAAAACACCCCAAGATATTTTTCTCACTATTTTTGTCACTCCTTAATTTTTGGAAATGTTCCAAAAAAATTAACTATATCTCGAATTCTCTCAAATGAATTGAGATTATTGTAATTCAAATGAAAGGAGATCTTCTTATTTATAGGCAAAATATTCAATGTGAACACAAATCAAAAAAGTCAAAAATATTGGTTGGAGGAATTCAATTCAAAATTGAATTGCCGCAACTTTTGACTTTTTTTAAATATGTGGTGGGACCCACACCAAATTCTTCAAAAATTTTGGTTGCCTACCAACAAATCTCCCCCTCCCGACAATGTGGGGGCTCCACCATTCCAGTAGCTAATCGATAGTATTCAAAATACGATCTTAGTAGAATCTTCGTTAACACGTCTGATTCATTTTATTCTGTATGGATCTTCTCAAGCTGTAATAGTTTATTCTCCATCACATTTCTGATCCAATAATATTTCACATCAATATGCTTTGATCTTTAATGAAAGAAGACATTATTTTCAAGATGAATAGCATTCTGGCTATCACAAAACAATTGATATATGTCTTGCTGCAACCTAAGTTATTTCAGGAACTTTTTCATCCATAGCAACTTTTTACATGTTTTTGTTGCTGCAATAAACTTTGCTTCAGTTATAGATAGTGCAACGCACTTTTGTAACTTCGACTGTCATGACACAGCTTTCCCTACAAAAGTGATTAGGTAACCTGACGTTGACTTTCTGGAGTCAACATCGCCAGTAATATCCGCATCTGTGTATCCAACCAATATGAGTTTGGTATCTTCAAAACATAAATATATTTTTGAAGTACCTCGAAGATGTCTGAAAATCCACTTTACTGCAGTCCAATGTTCCTTTCTAGGATTTGAAAGGAATCTGCTCACTACTCCAATTGCATGTGCGATATCAGGTCGTGTGCACACCATGACATATATCAAACTTCCAACTACTGAAGCATATGGAATTTTGTCCATCTCATCCTTCTCTTCATCTGTAGAAGGGCTTTGTTTGCAACTCAACTTAAAGTGACCAGTTTAGCTTGATCAATTTGAAATCTCTGAAGTACTTTCTTAATTTACTTCTCTTGTGACAGTCATAATTTCTTAGCATCCCTATCTCTGATAATTTTCACGCCAATAATTTGTTTTGTTGGCCCCAAGTCTTTCATAGCAAAAGACTTGCTGAACTGCTTTTTCAAGTTGTTAATTCTAGAAACATTTCGGCCAACAATCAGCATGTCATCCACATAGAGCAGAAGAATGATGAAATCTTCATCAGAGAATTTCTGTACAAAAACACAATAGTCTAAAGTAGTCTTATGGTATCCTTGCTCCCCATAACAGACTCAAACTTCTTGTACTATTGTCTCGGTGTCTGCTTCAAGCCGTAAAGGCTTTTCTTCAATCTGCAAACATATTCATCTTTTTCTTTATGTTCGAAACCCTCTGGTTGCTCCATGTATATTTATTCTTCTAAATCATCGTGTAGAAAGGTAGTTTTGACATCCATTTGCTCAACCTCCAAGTTAAAACTTGCTGCTAACCCCAACACTGTACGAATGGATGTCATTTTCACAACTGGTGAGAAAATTTCATCAAAGTCCATTCCTTTTCTTTGACTGAATCCTTTGACAACCAATCTGGCTTTGAATCTCGGATAGGAACTATTCTATTCATGCTTGATTCTGAATACCCATTTATTTTTCAAAACTCTCTTGTCTTTTGGCAGCTTCCACCAGTTCGAAAGTTTTGTTCGCATGCAAAGATTTCATTTCATCTTGCATGGCTTCAATATATTTCTATTTGTGCTCATCAGTCATTGCTTCTTCAAAGCTTTCTGTTTTTTCCCCATCTGTGAGTAACACATACTCATTTTATGGATATCTCGTAGATGGTTGTCTTGCTCTATTGCTCCTTCTCACAGGAACTAGGGAGTGCACAGGTGATGGTTGATGATGAACATCATCTTCTTCTGGATTATCGATGGGAGCATTATTTTCTTTAGGCAGATCAACATGATCTTTATCCCCAACTTGTATTGGCACCGGTATTGGAGGAATCAATTCTAAATCTGTTGAGTCATCATTGGAATCAGTAACACCTTTATTTGTCCTGATAATATCTTCAATGGTCTCCTTCTCAACGAAAACAACATCATGGCTTCTAACAAGTTTCTTCTCCACTGGATCATAAAATCTATAGCCAAACTAATCTTTTCCATAGCTAATAAAAACACATTGTCGTGTTTTAACATCGAACTTGGACCTCTCATCTTTTGGAATATGCACAAAGACTTTGCAACCAAATTCCTGCAGATGATCATATGAAACATCCTTTTCTAACCACACTTTATCTGGAACATCTAGATTTAGAGGGATACAAGGTGAAAGATTTAACATGTATACAGCTGTGAGAAAAGCTTCACCTCAAAATGTTTTAGGTAACTTTGCATGTGAGAGCAAACATCTGACTCTCTCCATCAAAGTTCTATTCATCCTCTCAGTCAGACCATTCAACTGCGGCATTTTTCGAGGCATTGTCTGATGCCGAATACCTTGTTCTTTGCAGTAGGCATCAAACGGTCTAATATATTCTCAACCATTGTCTGTCCGGATGCATTTGAACTTCTTCCCAGTCTGTCTCTTAACTGAGACATGAAATTCTTTAAATACATTTAGCACCAGATTTTTGTTTTTAAAGTATACACCCATGTCTTCCTCGAATGGTCATCAATGAAAGTCACAAAATACTGAGCACCACCCAGTGACTTTGGCATTGACCCACATAAATCTGAATGGACCAGAACTAACATATTATTCATTCTGGAAGGAGGGGAACTCTTGAAAGAAACTCTGTTTTGCTTTCCTGCTAAACAATCAGTACATTTCTCCAAATGCACTTCATCCATTCAGAGCAACATCTTCCTTCTGACAAGGGCAGTCATCATTTTTTTACTCATGTGGTCGAGTCGTCTATGTCATAATTCAATAGCATTGTCTTTCTCCATAGCACTCACAGTGTCGTTAGAGAGCTTCGCATGTGATTACAAGGTAGCATATCTTGTGCCTCTAGCCACCACCATAAAACCTTTGGTAAGCTTCCATTGGTTATTTGAGAAGGTACTGCATAAATCTGCATCATCGAGTTTTTCTGCAGAGGTCTGATTCAAAAAAATATTTGGAATATGTCTGACATCTCTCAGGACTAATCTGGTACCATTCACAGTTTCCAGACAAACATCTCCTCTGGTAATAACTTTTGACAGATTATCATTTTCCATCTTCACAGCGCCAAAATCTCCTGTTGTATAGAATGAGAAGAATTTCTTCTGAGTCATGGCATGAATGGTAGTGCCACTATCAATTACCCAACTGGTCTCGTGGGATGTGAAATTGATAGTATCATCACAAACGATATTGAATTCGTCCATGGTATTTGTTATGTCATCATCACTGTTGTCATCTCGTTTTACTTTCTTGCCTTTCTAGTCTTTTTTGAACTTTCGGCAGTATTTCTTGATATGAACCTTCTTTTTGCAGTAATGGCATTCAATATTACTATATTTATTTGATTTTTCTTTGCTATTTTCTCTAGACATTTGTTGTTTAGACTTGCTCCTTCCTTTGTAGTCAGTAACCAAAACATCTGATTGTGATGAAGAAGATGAGTTTTGTAATCTCCTTCTCATTTCTTCATTCAGGATACTGCTTTTTACAGACTCTATATTGACTACACCATTAGGTGCAATGTTGGTTATTAAAATCTTCAAAGTCTCCCATGATTCTGGCAGAGAGCCCAATACTAGCAGAGCAAATACTTCATCATCTAGCTTTATGCTCATTCTGGATAGCTGGTCTATGATCCCTTGCATCTCATTCAGATGATCTGCTATGAAAGTTCCTTCCTTGTATTTCGACTGCGTCAACTTTGTCAAATAAAACAATTTATTGTTTCCTGTCTTTAACAATTAAAGTTGTTCAAGTTTATTCCATAGCGTCCGAGTATGAGGCTCATTACAGATGTGGTTGTACACGTTGTCTTCGATAAATTGTCGGATGTAATTGCACGCTTGCTCGTGCTCGAACTCTCACTCTCCATCTGTCTTGCCTTCGGGTTTAGTTGTAGTAAACATCGGTAGATGCATTTTCATCACAAATAGGAGATCATTCATTTTGCTTCATCATATGTGGTAATTTGTGTTATTTAAGCTGATCATCTTGGTGTCATTTATTTCCATTTAAAAAAAAAAATGAGTCTCCTTCAGCTGACAGTAAACTAATAAAATATTTTCTGATGTGAAAGTTCAGTCAATATTGCAACCACAAAGCATACTAAGAATTTTATAAGACTGACAGACTGGCTCTGATACCACTTGTTGGGTATAGCGGGTAAAATAACACAAATAAATGTGAAATAAAACAATCAGTAAAAAATAACATTGATAATTTAACGTGGTTCACCATTTAATTTGGATTACGTTTATGGAAAACACTCTGAATATTTTTCTTCCACTAATAAAAATTAATGGGTACAAAGAGAGAGCATTTCTTAGACACAAGCTATAAGTAATAGAACAATTTTGAGATAAACCTAAAAATAGTGGCACACAAATATTTTTCAAAAACACCCCAAAATATTTTTCTCACTATTTTTGTCATGCCCTAATTTTTGGAAATGTTCCAAAAAAATTAACTATCTCTCAAATTCTCTCAAATGAATTGAGATTATTGTAATTCAAATGAAAGAAAATATGTCTATTTATAGGCAAAATATTCAGTGTGAATACAAATTAAAAAAGTCAAAAAAATTGGTTGGAGAAATTTAATGCAAAATTAAATTGCCGCAACTTTTGACTTTTTTTAAATATGTGGTGAGATCCACTTGTGGAGGGATCCACACCAAGTTTTTCAAAAAACTTGACTACCTACCAACATAAATGATCAAGGATATTTGAACTATGTTCTATAGCATCATTTGCTATTGTCATACTTTCATCCCAATTAAAGAGTTTTGTTAATTTCTTTTCTTCCACTACCTTTTATATCTCTTAGGTGATCAATCATATTCTCTTAATTTTATAGATTAAGAGGGGATCAGTGTTTTCAAACTTGGTCTTGCCAATGAATCGGAAAAGACAGAAAGTCAAGAGTTAGAGGTTGAACCAGTCAAAATAAAATTTTAATATGCTCATGCATAGTAAAATATGAAAAATAAATATATTAAATCTATTTTATACATAAGTATATGTTCAAAATGTTAATATTTATAATTGTCATAATTTAAATTAATATATAACAATGTTTAAAAATATTTTAATAAAATATAATTTATTTATTTATATTTTAAATATATTAGAATATTAATTTTATCAATTAAAATAATACTTTCAATAGAAATCAAAATAATTTAAAATAATTTATATGTAAAATTTGTAATGTTGTATTTATATATACATGACTCTTAAATAATTTTGTGGATAATTAAATTGAATTTTTAATATATAATCATTTCAAAATTAAAATATTTTTTTATTAATAAAAAAAATTATACTAATACTTTTTAAATATATATTACTAATAAAATATATTAGAAATAATTAAATGAATATTTCTTACATCTTAGCCAACATATATTTATATGATTTGTTTATAAATATAAGTGCCACATTCAAGCCCCAGTGCCACTTTTTTGCATTTTTTTAGTATTATCTATCTCGTCAAACTAGATAAATCATAATCGATTGACTGATTTTCAATTCAACCAGCCAAATCATCAATTTTTGGCCGGTCTATAATATTACTGGTTTTAATACTTAAAACCGACCGGTCTAAGAATTGATTTCCAACTGAACCAATCAGGCTGAGCCGATCCGATTTTTACAACCATAGAGAGAGTCTATATTAAGAATTATTGAATAAATCAACTAGTCAACCACATTAAATCGTCATGTTCTCTTTGAGGGTTGGAAAATGCCTTTACTAGGTAGTAGCACATCCAATGGTCAAAGGGAGGATTTTGGAGGAAAAGCAAATAGGAGAGAAAACGAGATATCTCATGATTTGTTGGAGGCAATTGCAGTGATGAGAAATGGTTGTTATATCACAGACACATATACATATTGTATTATAAACTCATTCCTTCACAAAAATACGTATTTTTCCTTAATTGAATTATGATAAATTAATTAATATAAAACAAGTTTATCAGTTATAACTTACAGGTTCATCATTTTTGAACTTATAAGTCTATCAGTCATAACTTATAAGTTCATAATTTTAAACTTATAAGTTCATCAGTTGTAACTTACAGGTTTATCATTTTGAACTTATATGCTCATTGTTTTGGACTTAAAAATTTATCGTTTAGAAAATATAAATAATTTATAAACTACAACTTCATTATAAGTTCATCTTTTACAACTTGTTACTTTACTTACAAATTTATCGTTTATAACTTGTCATTTTGAAGTTATATATTAATTATTTAGAATTTACAGATTTATCGTTTAGATTTTGCAGGTTCATCATTTATAGATTTATTATTTATATCTTTCATATTAATCATTTTGAACTTATATATTCATTTTATAAAAACTACAGGTTCATCATTTACAACTTATATGTTCATTATTTCTATTAAATACATCGTATTAATCTCCAGCAACATGATTTTATCTCTATATATTACTTATTTTTAGTTTAAATATCATCATTTTCAATCATTTTTTTATAAAAAATAAAATTAATATTTTTATTCCAAACAATAATAATAATTATTACAATATTAAAAAATACTAAAAAATCAAATATTTTAAAATTTTTTTCTCTAAAATCATATTTAAAATATACATAATTTTTTTATTTTATTTCTGTGAATAAAAGAAAGAACGAGAGAAAAATAAAAAGAAAAACAAGAAGAATAGGATATTTAAAGAACGGTGACACAAAATATTATGCCATAATAATTTGCAGATGGCGAAAGGGTCATTTTCATTTTTGGTCCCACATTTGTGTAGTCTTTTACCTTAATTCCACACTGAAATTATGGTCGGTCACCTAGCAGCCCAACAAAACCGCGGCTTCTGTAAAAGCAGGTACAGAAACAGTCGTCCAAGCCTTTTGGCGATTGCTTTAAAGGTTACACTTTTTCGTCTTCCAGAGCCCACCACGTGTCCTCCATTTTTCTCTCTCCCTGTGGATCCCATAATTAATTAAAACATTTGTTTGAAATAATCTAATCCCCACAACTCCAACGCACCCACTTCAACTGCCTGTCACCTTCCAATACCACAACCACCTAAGTTATCAAAATCGGTCCTGTTAAAAGCCTGAAAAAAGCAGTCAACCAAAAATTTAAGATTTATTTATTGTCTAATAATATGTAATTTTCATAATTCATATTAATGTATAATAATATTCAAATACAATCTCAAACTTAATAATATGCATATTTTATTTAAATAAATAATAAATATATTTTTACTAGAAAACTCATTTATATTAAGCGTCTATTTGACATTGAGTTTAACAAAAGTGATTTTGGAGAAAAAAATTTTATTTTTAAATTTTTTGAGTTTTAAAAACTGATTTTGGAGAGAAATATGTAAATAGATGTTTTTCCCAGAAGCAGGTTTGAAAAAAACAGTATATAAAAAATTAAAAAAAATTAGTCAATTAAATCAAAAAAATTATAAATCTGCTTTTTAGATACCTAACAACAATTCCAAACACCTCCTAACTAGTCCTTAAAGGAATGTTTGCATTGTCTCGTAAATTCTATCAAACATTTCAGTGTTGTAGTTGAAACTAAGTGTTGTTACCTATTAGTTACAACTTATGTGTTTAGATCTTGTTCAAATACTCAAAAGATGCATATAGCTTATTTTTACTCTTAGGTGATAATTTTTTTCTTTTTTGTATTTGAAGTCTTAAATGACTACCTACTTGTGTTACTTCAATATTTTTGTTATTAGATGTTGGTCATAGACTTAAAAGAATACTGAATTTAAAGAGTTGATTGAAGAATGATATGAAATTTCTTGAATGGAGAAAAATGTAATTATCATAAATAAATCAACATTTTATAAATTGTATACAATATATATATATATATTATGTATTCTTACATTTTATTTAACATGTGGATATGCTCAAGAAACTTACGTGACTCTAAGGATTTGAAATTTCAACTATTGATGTCTTCTTATGTTTTGAAAATTTCAAAATGTTGATAATGTATATTAGAAATGAAATGAAAATAATTTTATTTAATTTCATCATTTATTAATGTCTCTTAATAATATGAATAATTTTTTAGATAATTAAAATATATATATATATATATATATATATAACTAAAGTTAAAAAATTTAGCAAGAAATAACATTACTTATCTATATATAAGTTATTTCTCAATTAAAATAATTGTTTACTGAAATAAAAACTAATTTATATAAAAAATTTTATAACAATATTAATAATAAAAATATAAACAATAAGATTTAAGTTACAGTAAATATGAATATATATATATTAAAGTTGGTAACATAAAACCGAAACCTATCACTTGGTTCAACGGCAATAGGTAGTGCTGAGTAATCTCAGCATTGTATTTTCTCATCCAAAAATTAACATTTTTCCAACTGGTCAAACCATTGAAACCGGTCTAGCTCACGATTCAATGTTCTAAACTGATTGGTATAGGACCCGATTTCCTGTTGAACCGGTTGGGCCGGTTTTTGCAACATGCCGCCGCCAGATACATACACGTTATTCCTTCATCTTTCCATTTAATCCCGTACAAGTTTCCGACGTGGCAGAATTTGATTGGACAACAGTTGACATCGTAGAAGCCAGTAACCACATAAGACGAACAAAGAAGAAAATGTTTGAAAAATGGTAGTCAAACGACAACAACAATGAAATGGTGGGAGCTAGAAAGGTGGATCCTACCCAAAAGCGGCCGCCGCGCCTCCTCTCACAAGGCTGTTTCACACGTGGACCACTCTTGTCACAAAATAATTTTTTTTTTATTTGCTTTATTTTCATTTAGTGCATAATATTTTAGTTTAAACTTTAATCCTTACACTTTTCACTAAATTATTTTTCATCCCTCATCTTACAAATATCTTTCATCTTTAACCAAACAAGGATTGTTTCACAGAATGGGAATGTACAGTTACATGAATATAGTTTATTTTGTGTCCATTTTTTTTTGTTTTAACCATTCAATATACCAAGATCAAAGTTTGCAAAATAATTTGGATTTTTGTCCTTATGTCCATTAAAAGAGTAAAAAATTTAATTTTAATTTTTAAAAATATTTTATACACATGACTTGAACTTAATACATCTGATTAAAGGAGAATAGACTCTACAATCTCATTTCACCCTTTAAAATTATTTTGTGTCCTTTTGAGGTTAGCATATGATGTTTGGTTTAATATAATTGAAAACTAAAATATTTGTCCACTTAAATTTAAATTGATATAATAATTTATCTAATAAGTTTATATTAATTGAATTTTTATTTTTAGCATGAAGTAAACTTATATATGCATGATATACATCTATCTATTCTTATTGGCAGAACTCCTTTTTTTTTTAAAGGAGCATAACTCCTTTTTCTTTTCTCATTAATAGGAGTTCATCATTTTGTAATGGGACAACATTGCTAATCATAGCTATTGAAATGGATTTTTTTCCCTTAGATTAATCCATAAATAAATTCAAAAGCTAATTTAATTATAACCTATCTTATGCACAAAATAAAAAGTACTTTATATATTATAATAAAGTATAATTAAAATTTCAAACTTATTCTTATATACTATCTAAATAAGCATTAACTTGATTAAAATAATGTTACTAATTGTTTTCTCTCCTCTTCCAGCCTTAACTTTTCCATTATCCTTAATTTCTTTCTTTGCTTTTTAATATCTTCTTAATTTTGGCCTACCCTTCACCTTCAACTTTTCATGTGCCATAAGTAGTGGTCTCTTTTTCCTTTTTATTTTTTAGTATTTTTATATCTAGAGATCATTTTGGAATTCCTTTGCACATGTTTTTTTTTTTCCAATTCTTCATGAACTCGAATTAAAAAAAAAAAAAATCATCGGACATGTAAGTTTGCTTATTTTGGAGTCTCCGCTTGAGTAGAAAAAACACTCTCATCTCTCTGCCCGCTAGCTTTAAGTCTACGTGCATGACTTTTTGTTTTATGTACATCTATATTGATTTTAGCTAATATAAGAAAACCTTTTTGAAAAAAAAAACAATTTTTTTCTTGCATCAATTCAATTCATATATTTATATTTATAAATCAAACTAACAATTTATTATTATATCTAAAAAATTATAATTAATTTTAAATTTATAAAATAAAAAATTTCACAGACAAATATATTATTAGTTCAATTTTTAAAATTAAAAAAAAATGAACAGATAGAGATTAAAAAGAAAAAACCTAAGGACTAAAGAGGATATATATTAACTACTAATATATAGTACTATAAGTTATTATGTCAAGGGAAAAACATATATATAAAATGAGAAAAATGGAAAAAGAAAAATCAAATCGAGTATATTTGGTATAATTCTTTTTTTGGTATATTATTAGGTTTTTTTTTTTGCTGTTAATATATATATATGGGCTTTCAAATAAAAGAACTCTCAACAAATAATGCATGCAATAAGTAATAATAGGAAAAAATATATATTTGCCTTACATTATAAAAGCAAGGAAAGAAAAGAAAATTTTACTTAAATTAATCACAGCAATTCACATTGAAAAAAATCAACCTAATAAACACATTTTCGAGCTGAAAAACATTAATGTTTATTCTATGACAAGCTAAAGTTGTTCACTAATTCGAAATACATGTTCAAAAAACAATTGTATATATAATCTAACATAATTATTCAAATTTTTTAAAAAATAAATTCACATATAACCTTTTTTTTGTAGTCTCTAATCTCAATACATGTGAAACGAATAATAAATATATATTTTTTTTAAAAAAAAGCATAACAAGTTATACTATATTATAGTATTATTATTTATAAAAACTAAATGTATTATATAACAACAATGGACTTTGGATAGAATTTATGAGAGGTTGACTATTCCACAATTATCCTCAAGCTACAGCATAAATCAATGAATCATATCAATTTAAATATTGGAATTATTTCAATATATATCTTCATAAATCGAAATATATCACGAAACAAAATTTAATTATAATATTTATATTTATCTTTTTGGTGAAATATTTTATACTTTATATATATATTATCCGGACGCATAGCAGTAAAATACGACTGGTGTATTATTCTTACTATAGATCCTTATAATTAGCTGGGGACGTTATTAAACAAACACTGGTAGCATTTTCAAAAAATAAAAAACACTGGTAGCAACTTGCAAGTTAATAAGACATGTAAACAGTAAACATCTAAGATAACCAAGTTTATATATATAAAAACTAAGGGGGCCTAAAAGCAAAAAAAAAAAATGATAACTTGACGCCAACTGAAAACAGAACCGAAAACTTTGGTTAATTTTTCGAATATTCACTGATTTTTTTTTATTGTAGTAACATTATAAAATTATTTTATTTCAAAAATATTATTCATTTTTATTTTTATTTTTATTTTACTAAAATTATTTATGTTCAGTAACACGTCAACTATCACGTTCTCTTTCCGTTTACGCATGTGTAAAAAATAATTGAAAGTGATTTTAATGAAATTAAAATGGAGTTAATGATTTTTTTTAAAAAAAAATTGTAATTTTACAGCTAAGTTTAATGACTAAAGAAGAAACTAACTCCGAAATCCTAAGATTAAAAAGCCTCATCGGACGGTAGAGTGCACGTGACGATAACCCGAATCCCAACAAGTTCCTCGTTAACACGGAATTACGTCCCTTTGGGCCCCATGTAGTTTTTACTCTCTCACATTCTCACTCAACCAATATAGCGGTTTGGTCGGCGGTACCGCGTGTAATATTCTAAGCCCTAAATATAAAAAAAAGGGCCCCACGTAGAGGTCCTTAGCTAGCCGTCGGATTAAAAAGGGTTATAGAGATGTGTTCCGTAAAAGGACAAACAAGTACGCGAATCACGAGAAGATTCTAGATGAGAGGCCCCCGTGCTTCTCATCCTGAGGCCGCCCCTTCTGCTGCTGTTCACAGCTTTTCTTTCTTTATTTCTTTATTTTTTTAATTGTCTTTTTAATTCTAAATTAACTTTTAGTATTAAAATCAAAGAACTAGGAAAAAAACCAGGTGAGCATTCCGTACGGTCGACGGGGTCCACGTCGATAGGCTAAGCTGCGCATCTAATTAGTAAATAGAAACCCATCATAATCAAATAGCCTAAAATGCCGCCGGCGACATATCTGTTGGACACTTGGACGCTCTTTAGAGCACTTTGCAAAGCCAATTTCAAAATTTAATATGACATTACTATTAGATTTGTAAATTTGATAGAGATTAGAGAGAATTTAACGTGAATAAAAAAAATTTAATCAGTTCAAATTTTTATTATTTTATAATCAATTAAAATTAAAATTGTTTTAAAGTATTGATAAAATTTTGCCTCATAAGATACGCAGCCATAATCCGAATAAGTGAAAACAAATTTGGAATTTTTTTTATTCCTTTTTGTTCTGTTCGGTAAGTTAGAAAGTGAAGGAAAAGTGGTGCACTCTATGATATGTACTCCTTTCTATAGATTCAACAACTCCGTTAATTTTCCCACATTTTCTTACTAAACAAACAGAAATAACGGCGAAAATGTGGAAACTTTCTTTTTCATTTCTATTAGAAGATGGAATATATATATATATATATCACTAACCATAATTAAAACAACAATAGAGAAATTCATAAATGATTTCCCTGTTGCAAAAAAAAAAAAGAGGATTATAGTCTTTGCCTGGGTTACCATTATATATACATAAGAAGATGTCAGCTTTCTTGCTTAGCTCTAAATTCTTTTCGTTTCTTTCAGAATCTCGGTAGAAATTCAGATGACACCAAAAGAGAAAAAGGGAAAGGAAAAAACGACAAGCGCCGAAGCATGAATCAGCTTCCAAAACTCAGATCCCAAGCATGAACTGCAAAATCAGGCAATTTCGGGCGGAGGCAGGTTCAGATCAAGATCAAGCGATAATCCCTTATTAAAAGGACTAATACGGTCATGTTCATAATCAACAACAGATGATGAATCGGAATCACTGTGGGCCTCCCCGTTAACCATCGCCTCCGTACGATCGTATCGGCACATGTTATTATGACTCTTCTCACTAATCTCTCCCTGAGCAAAAGCGTCGAAGAAAATAAATGGCCGAGCCACCGCGGCAAGTGAAATCCACGCGCCCCCGGGAACGCTAACACGGTTGGGGAAATGGTGGTGGTTCCGACAATTAGCATTGTTGAGAGTGAGATCAAGAGGTGGAGCAGGAGACGCAGTGCTTGGTGGAGGAGGAGAGGCAGACTCGACAGTGCTACTCTGGCTAGAGCTGCGAGTAACAGTGAAGGCACCAGCAGCGGCGGCGGGATTCAGTTGAGAACCAGAAGGGAAGTTAGTCTTAGCCTTGATGCCGCGGAACTCGCGAGCAGCAGTGTCATAAGCACGCGCCGCCTCTTCAGCAGTGTCGAAAGTACCAAGCCAGACCCGAGTTTTCTTGCCAGGGTCTCGGATCTCGGCGGCGTAACGACCCCATGGCCGCTTTCTGACGCCTCTGTAACGGATCTCCATAGCTTTACAGTTGGGATTATTAGAATTTGTTTCACTGCTGGACGACCTGTCACGTGGAGCCATTTTCCTGTTAGGGTGTTTGGATAGAAGGAAAGTCAGAGAAACTGAGATAGAGAGAGAGAGAATATGAGAGGTTGGGTTACAGAGAGGCGAGAGAAGGTGGGATTAAATAGAGAGGAGGAAAGAGAAAGGTGGGGTTTGAACTATGAGGGGGTTAAAGCTCCGATCCTTTTGGGGGTGTTGATTGTCTGTGTTTATGCATACAGTCAAAGATAGGAAACGTGGCTTCTCTTACACCTTCCACTTGAGTGAATTCTGTTGCTAATGGGATTCTGACACGTATGTTCTTCTCACCAGAACTTAATACTAATTGCTGTTTATTTATTTAATAAGATAACGACTAAAAATAAAATTTTAATAAAATAACAATTTATCCATTTTTTCATAATCGTTAAATTTTTAATAAATTATCACTATAAATAAATTTTTAAAAAATTATTAATTTATTTAATAAAAATATTATTTAAAATAATAATTAAAGAGATTAAAATTTAAATATTAATTATTTTATAGTTATAATTATTAATAATGGATAAAATTTTCAAATATTTTTTATATAAAAATATTTTAAATATAAAAAAATTATACACTATATTAAATTATAATATTTAAAATTTATATAATATTAAATAAATTAAAAATAAATTATTAATTCATAAAAATATTTTGTTTCTAATCATAATTTATTAAAATATTAATGTAATTAGCTGATTGAATTAGCCTTACAGTCCGCATGTCATGGCCATATCCGCCGTTACCACCTACCAGCGTCATTGAGTTCATTTATATCATTGTAATTATAAGTTTACTCCTTTATTTTTAGATTATTTTACTCCATTTTAAATATTTATTTTAAAATTAATAGACTGTTTGATATATATTTTTAATTTTATTTTTATTATGAGAAATTACATTATATATGTAGCATTTTTTACTAATATTAAAGTATTGATAAAAAATTTTGAGTAAAATTGTAATGAACAATATAATTAATTCGATGATAATTAATTATTTTTAAATTTTTTATGAAATATGCAAAATGAATATTTGAAATGAAAATGATAGAGTAATACTTTATCCCTCTCATAAATATAAATTTCATTTCATTTTTACACGAGTAGAAAATTAATTAATATAATTAATATTGTGTATATTTTTCACATGGATAGACCTAGCAATTGATTAAAACATTTTTAGATCTCTAGTTTTAGATTTCGTTGGGCTACTCAGTTAGATCATCATTTTAATTTTTTTTTTCAAAATTGCCAAATCAAGATATACTTGCAAAGAAATGTATTGAATTTTTTTTTGGTGGGAAAACAACAATATATATTCGGTGATAATAATAACATTTTAAAAGGCATAATAAAAAAATTATTTTTTGGAAAAAAAAAACAAAACAAATATTTTTTTTATATAATAAACGGAATAATTAAAATATCAATAATGACAATTAAATTAAATATTAAAAATAAGTAAAATTTAATGTTTAAATATTCATTTTGAAAATGGGGAAATTAATTTCAATTTCATATCAAATGTAATTATGGAGGGATTTTAATTTAGTTAAACAGTGACATAACATTTCAAACTTATATTTTTTTTTAATTTTACATTATCGACATATATTAATAAGTTAAACAATACATAAGTTTGGCAAAAACTAGCATAAAACTCAAAATAAACTATGTTTTCATAAATATATATATAGACATATGCAAAACTAGTCATTGAAATACTTAGCTTCAAAATCCAAAATAATCTAGATCTTTATAAATATTAATATATATGCTCATAACTAGTATATAAGTTATATTTATGTAGACATAATTAGACTAGTACAAATATAGTTTTAATACGAGAGTTATTTATATATATAATTAGATTAGAGCAAATCTATTTAAAAAATAAATAAATGTTACATATACATATTAATATATGTCAACATTACTACATCAAAAAAAATAAGGTTAAGACTGTCATATTATTATCAAGCCAAAATAAATTTCTATTGAGATTAAATTTGAAATGAAATTAAAAATATATATATTTAAAAGTTTTTAAAAAATAGGATTATCTTGATAGAAAGTATATTTGTTTTTAATGAAAAATGCCCTTTAAAAACTAAGAGTGAAAGTATACTATATATATATTTTTATTTTTATTATGCAAAATTACATTATATATTTAGCATGTTTTACTAATATTAAAGTATTGATAACAAAATTTAAGTAAAATTGTAATGAGTAATATAATTAATTTGATGATAATTAATAATTTTTTAAATCTATATCAAAAATGCAAAATGAATATTTGAAATGAAAATGATCGAGTAATACTTTATTCCTCTCATAAATATAAATTTCATTTCATTTTTATACAAGAAGAAAATTAATTAATATAATGTATATTTTTCGTATAGTTATACCTAGCAATTGATTAAAACAAATTTTACATCTCTGATTTTAAATCTGGAGTTGGACTACTCAGATAGATCATCAATTTTTTTTTTTAAAAAAAAAATTGCCAAATCTAAATATACTTGAATAGAAATGTATTGATTGTTTTTTTTGGAAAATAACAATTCATATTCGGTGATAATAATAACATAGTAAAATGCATAATTAAAAAAGTAGTTTTTGGAAAATAAAAAAATATATTTTTATAGAATAAACGGAATACATATTAAAATATCAATAATGACAATCAAATCAAATATAAAAAACAGTAAATCTTATTATTTATTAAGTAGCGATAGCAATATATGAACAACCCTATTTTATACATATCATAAAATAAAACAGCAAAAATTATTCAAAAATTAATAAAATTTACCTTTAATCTTTAAGTGTCTCAATTTTCAAGATCTCAATGAAGACACTTGTCGTTTGATGTAATAAATTTCATAAATTTGGTGAAATTTCTTTTTATATTAAAAAAATATTTTAAAAATTTAGTGAAATTCTTTTAAAAAATTTGAGTATAAAGATTAATATAGTTATCTTTCTCGTATTAATGTATCAATATATTTTCAAAGTAGAAACAATTGTGCAATACCACCAAAGATATATATATATATATATATATATATATATATATATATATATGCTAAATCATTTTCTTTTGAAAAATTACAAATAAGTTTCACTAATTTTTATTTGATTTAGCATGATAAGTATCTCCAACATTAGTGTGTGATAGTAAAGCTAATTAACCATGTATGGTGCATAATATTTGTTATTTGCATGTTTTTTTTATAAATTGTATATTTTACTATAATTAACAAAAAATCATTTTTTAAATTAGTAATTGCTTCGTTGAGTAGTTAATTAATAATTGTATTTTTTTAAGAAAAAAAAATATTAGAATACTATATTTAAGCTTTAGAAATTTAAACATTAATTGATTTAACATATTAACATCTTTGATCCTTACCCACAATTTATTGACAAATGACAATCTAATTCTTAATCCAATTAGTTTCTCATTATTGACAGTACTCTTCCAAATTGGAAATAAATAATTAAAACTATTACATTTTTTTAATAAATAATTTTGTCAGCTTTAGAAAAACACACTGTAATTTTTAGCCAATTTAATTTAGAATTTTTTTTATCATTTATGCTTGACATTATTATTCGAGATTCAATTAATTGAGATTTTTTTTTTAAAAAGTCATACTTTTTATTATGCAATTCGTTTTTATAAAAGAATGATTATAATATTTAGTTTAGTTATTAATTGATGTTTTAATATTTATATTTTAAAAATAATTTATCAATTAATTTTAAAATATCAAATATTTTATAATTATTATTATTTAAAAAAGGATGATATAATCTGACTATAAAATTAAATTAAATCAACGATCAAATAATAAGAAAAAAGATTCCAAAATAGAGTTGATGAGATTAGCAACTTATTAAAATTATGATAAACCATTAGCAATTAGTTTATAAACTTTATCGAATAAATATAGAATAATTATTGGGTCCGAAATAGATATGAGTTGTGTCAAATATTTAAATATTTAAGTTCTATTTTGCATAAATAAAACTAGATTAAAATTAATTTAATTATATGGAATGCTTCTCTTCTTACTTTTATACAAACCATGGTAAATACCATGAGTCCCATTGCATATGATGATTGTCTCTACCGTCCTAAAAACAATATTTTATTTTATTTTTATACAATATTAAAATAGTTAATAAATATTATTGAAATCATAATATTATTATTTTTTATTGTATACTTATATTAATTAGAAAATATTATTATAATTTATAATTTATTGATAACAAGATACCACATTAGTTATTATTAAAATAAAAAAGACAAAAACAGGAAAGTGGGCTTATTTTTATGAAATAGAAAAAAATAATAAATTAAGATGTAATAGTTTTAATGCTTTATGATGATGATGATGATTGTTCCCAAGTTTTTTATTAATTAAAATCAGAGTCTAATAGATAATAGGTCAACACGTGGGCTAGAGCGTGTCAGTCGTACGCGCTTCTCACGAGATGCTGCTCAGTGCTCAGTCAACGAGACCTTTGACTACCCTTTGGCATAAATAAATACTGTCCGCCGCCCTACCTCAACTAAATGCATTACTTAAAGAGAGCTATTATCCTACACACCAATTTTCACATGCACTCTTCACCGTCTCTACACTGGTGATTATAATTCACCGTTGGATCCCTGAAGACTAAGTCAGCAGCCATAAATACAGAGTCAGATAACGGAGACAAATTGTTGGTTTTGAGAGAGAAAGAGAAGAATGCCGGCATCCAAAATACCGTTTGCGACAACCAACGCAAACAGACGGCGCTACGCCTGAAGCACCGTCTTAACCGCCGTCATCAGTAGCTCACGCCGCCTCTGTTTGTGTTTTTTAGGGCTCGTGTGGTCCTCACACACCCAGAGTAAATTAAGTAATACTACTCTAGAATTATAATTGGATTAGCTATTCTTATTTCCGTACTTCTTTCCTAAGTTTTAGTTAGTATTTAGAATTACACGTAAAAAAATAGATTTAAATTTTTTTTAATTTAATTGATTAATATTTTTAATTTTTTAGAAATTATTTTTTTAAATATGTTTTTAGAAAAAATATTTATTTATCTGTTTTTTTCCAAAAACAGTTTTAAAACTCAAAAAAATTTAAAAATAAATTTTTTTTTTCAAAAACTCTTTTAGTAAATGTAATAACAGACAGATTCTCAGTCTTTGAATGAGTGAAAAATAAAAAAGAATAAAAATTACAGAAAAAATATTAAAAAAATATAATTTTACTTTATTTGGAAAATAAAGAGAAAAAAAAAGAGATGATGAAAAATAACCTTTATTTTTTTTCTCTAAAATGAAAAAAGAAATATAGAATGAGGGAAAGAAACACTATTTACTATATAATTACAATATTATTCTAATATCATTATTTTTTTATTTTATAAAGTATAAAGGTTAAAGTAGTAAATTTAAAACACTATAATTTTCTTTCCTTATTTAATAAGCTTTCCAAACAAACTTTATTTTTCTATCATTTTTTTTTTTATCTTCTTTTAATCCATTAGCAATCCTCGACTGCAGGTTGTTAACACGGCTTGAGTTGCTGGGGACGTGATTCTTGAGCCAAAAGAAAGTATCGCAACTCCAAAATATTGAATAAGGGCTTCCAGACGGTCATTATAGTAACTACATTTGAATATTTAGATGGCAAGCCATATACAGGCTTGGCAACGGGCGGAATGCGGGTGGGGACTAATCTCTATTTCTGTCTTCATTATATTAATGGGGTAGATTTGTCTGTATTTTCGTTTCCGAGAAGATCCCTATTCACCGCAATAAATTTTTTAATTTAAAAATTAATATATAATTAGTAATTAAATTAATTATATAATCAACCGGTAAAAAATAAAATTTGATAGATTTATTTATTAATCAAATAATTTTTAATTTATCAACACGATTAATTATATAATTAGTTTTAACAATTTATTTAACAATAAAACAAATTATTTACAATTAACTGATTGAAAAATTATCAACCAGTTTGACTGATTTATTATTCAACTAGTTAACTAGTCCGATTTAATTTTATTAAACTAATTAATTAATTTTACGCATAAAGTGTTTGAGTAATTTAATTTTAACAAAAATTTATTATAAAACTATTCATATATATATATATATATATATATATATATATATTGCATTAACATATTCATCTCTCTCATGCTAAGAGTTGTTTCCTTAGATGAATGCCATGTTTCAAAATATGTGGAGAAATAGTGACATGAAGCCAAGAAACAATAATATAATCGACTTGATGCCATAAGGTATATGCTGGATTGATTTGGGTAATAGGTTTGTTGACATCGTTGTTTGTGATAGTTGCAGGTGGGCAATCAGAATGTTCATCAATATGACCATAAATTTGATAACATCAAAGAATTTTGGTGAAAAGGGTCTGCCATAATAAGAAGTTGGTGAAATCAAGACCATTGATACATGATTTTTGATGTTGCTAACACTGAAAATAGAATGAAGTTGAGGAGAAATGGTAGAAGAGGCAGCGAGGGAGAAAGAACGAGAACAAGAACCAGAAGAGGGAGAGGAAGAAAAACAAGAGGAATAAGTTGACGTGGTTTTAAAAGATTTGGTTTAAAGGAATTGCTCTGATACCATGTGAAATGGGTGATTCAATGCACCCGTAATGGATGAATTCATCCATATTTATATTAGTTATATATATATATATATATATACAAACGACAACTATATCCATACATACATATATTGCTATTAGCTTATAAATAAGGATAACAGACAGTTAGGAGTCTTCATTTAAATTCTAACCCTTTCATTCCCCGTGTAATACGTACTTTTTGGATCATGCATGGGGAGCTATTAATTTCCATTTTCTTATGGGAAATTACTAAAATTCTTTATAAAAAAAAATTAAGTTCTTCCTCTCCATTTGAGTGGCTCCGCCTCTGTTGCATCCTTCTCTTCTTTCTCTCCCACCTACTGTCGCACCATTGGAGACTGTTCGAGTAAATTGATGTTTTTTGTTGTACTTGTAGTGTTGTTATTATTATTATTATTATTATTATCTTTGTTGAAACGAATCATACTAAATTATCTAAAAAGCGTAAGATATAACAATGGTCCTACTACGCCGCATACAATATTACTCGTAATTTGTTTTCCTATATATAAGATAGTATACTAATTGGCGGTGTGGGTCATTGCTTCAGTTTGTAAGAAACTACTGAGAAACAGTCATAATAGGCTATGATCTCATTTACCCTACATGCTCCTCTTCCTTCTTCCTCTCTTTTTCTCTTTTCTTCTCGTTTAGCTTCTTTATCTTAATTTAGTTAAGCTCAATGATTATGTAATATTTTTTTCTCATTCGTTTCTCGCAATCTAACGTGACTGAAGTGATTTCTCCGAGGAATTTTAAGCTATTGTGTATCTTTCATTCATTTTAGTGTTCTGTATACAATGTGATTTTAAGATACTGTATCCTCAATTGACTCCTCTTCTTCTGAGGCATTGAAAGCTTCGTTGATAGATTTACTTTGCTTGATTTTAGCTCTTATTTGTTTGTCTTTCTTTTTTCTTTTTCAGCATAAGAAAAATCCTTTTTTTTTCTCCTAATTATGACTATACTTTCTCAATAATTGGGGATTATGAAGAAATCAGTAATCAATATATATATTCTAGATTCAGTTCTTCTCTTTTATTAGAGTTAACAATTTTAGATATCTTACGATACAAATACGTTTAACTTGTTATGACACGATTATATACATTTAAAAATATTTAAAATTTCTAATAATTAATTTAATTATATATTAATATTTATATATATATATAAGTTTATATATGAATAAATTTACAATTTATTCTATTATAATTAATTATACTAATATATGCTAATAAAAATTAGTGATATAATTTATATTAGTAAAAATATAGTATAGATAATTAAATGCTTAATTTTTTTTTATTTTGAACACATACACATATATTTATATAGATATTATATCATACTGAATTATTAATGTATTATAAAAATTAGAATATACTTATAAAATATTAATTTTAGTTGTTTGTATTATATATGTGTATATATTTATAAACGAATTAAATAATTATATAATACAAAACAATACGTTTTACACACATTATCAGCTCCATCCTTTATTTTTGATGATTTTCAGTTTTTCATCGTTTCCGAATTCCTTTTGTTTTCAGGATTTGGAATTATATTGTTGTAGTCTGTTCTGTCTTTTATATCAGGACAATAGAAAAAGGGGGAATGAGCACTCATTTTGGTCTAAATTTTTTTTAATCGGCTTTATGATTTGGATTGCCACTTTGTAAAATACCCGCAACTGAAAATTCATAACATGCCTCCTCTGTTCCAATATTTGAAAACCAATTCCTGGGGAAAATTTTTACTCAAAAATCAAATCTGTATCCCGAACCAACTCTAAAGAAAACCATTCTTTGCTTCTTTCCATTCCACATATCCAAAATCCTGAAAAGAACTACACCCAGATATCTAACTCCCAATTTGGTGTTCACGCCATCACAAATTCTCACTCACTGATTGAAACCAAGCAAGATTCAGTCAATGAACTAGCAATTGATCAACCAAGATGATCATTTTCTCTGGCATTCCAGACTTCCCCCAGGTGCCGGTTTCATTCTTCTCGGAGACATCAGTGGAGCTTCGTTCTTCAGACGTATTCTAGTGTAATTGTTGTGTTCTCTCTTCCCAAAAAAAATAAAACTAGCAATTGAAGTCCAAAAAGTCCATGAGAATTATAGAGATTGCCCAACAAGGAAAATTGAACTTTCTCTCAATCAATGCAGCCCCATGGTGACAGAAGATCTAATCTTGAACGTACTGAAGAGGCACCGTTCTGATTGGAAACCAGCTTATATATTCTTCAATTGGGTTTCTAAAGGAGGCCAAATTTTTATGGTTTCTAGTATATACAATGAGATTCTTGACATTCTTGGAAAAATGAGGCGTTTTGATGAGTTGACTCAAGTGCTTGGCGAAATGTCCAAGAAAGAGGAACTTGTCAATTAGGAAACTTATCGAATTATTTTTAATAGATATGCTGCTGCACATAAGGTGGAGGAGGCAATTGACATTTTCAATAAGAGGAGAGATTTAGGGCTAGATATGGATTTGGTTGCTTTCTAGAAATTTTTGATGTGTTTATGTAGATATAAGCATGTAGAAGTTGTAGAAACTTTGCTATATTCAAAGGGAAATGATTTTGGCATGGATATAAAAGACTATGAATATTGTTCTCAATGGGAAATGTACACGAGGCACATAGGTTTTTCAGAGAGATAATTCGGTTTAAATGCAAGCCAGATTTATTCACCTATGGAACTTTTGTAAAAGCATTAACCAAGAAGGGAAAGTTAGGCACAAGCATGAACTCTATCGAGCAATGTGGGAGGGACAATGCAAACCAGATGTGGTAATCTGCTATTGTATAATCGATGCATTGTGTTTCAAGAAGAGGATTCCTGAAGCCTTGGTAGTTTTCAGGGAGATGACTGAACGGGGTTGTTTGCCGAATGTGGCTACCTACAACTCGCTTATTAAACATTTGTGCAAAATTCGGAGGACGGGGAAGGTTTATGAGCTTTTGGATGAAATGCTGGACTAGATGGGGAGTTGCATGCTGGATGATATAACTCTCAATTACTTGCTGAAGGAGCTGAAGAAACAAGGGGAGCTGCCCTTGGTTTTGGAAAGGATAGCGAAAGGTGGATGCAAGATCAATGGTGACACATATAACTTGATCTTAAAATTGTATGCTGAATGGGATTGTGAGGAAAGAGTAAGAGATACTTGGAATGAGATGGATAAATATGGGTTGGGACCTGGTCGACGATCCTATACTGTTATGATTCATTGGCTCTATGACAAGGGAAGAACTAAGGATGCTTTGCATTACTTTGGGGAGATGAAATCGAAAGAAATGGGGTGGGAGCCAAGCACTGAGGTATTGATCGATAGCATGAATACAAATTTGAAAAAAAAAAATGATGCTGAATAAGATGGAAAAGGTGCAAAAAATAGCAAAAGATCATCAAGACCTATGAAGAAATAATAAGGAAGAGGAGTGAGGTAATCTTAATTCAAGGTCCAGAAAACTCGTCAAAGCTAAATCTCATTTAAATGAATTTCTCCATAAAGAAAGTATTAGCATATTTTCCAATGAAATGAACATCACATATTTAATTTTGTTATCTTGGGCTGACGCCATGTGTGAGAATCATTGTATTGCTTAGAGGAAGTAACATCATGAGGATGGCAAGCAAGAATTTCATCAAATCATAGTGGAACTGTTTCATTAAAGGTTCTTTTCTAAGTGGTTTGTTGAGGTAACGAAATTAACATTGTAGACATTTCATGAGCATTGTCCACTGCTCTTTCGAATCCTGAGACTTGGTGTCTGTAATATAAGGAAAGTTAATAATGAAAGGTATGTTAAATGATGACTTCTCTTCATGCAATCTGAAGTTTCAGAAACAACATTTTGAAGTTGAAAAATATGGATTTGAATATAGGTGCGATACAATGCAATTAATGGAGAGACCCAAAGCGGATTGATTTGGCCCAAAATTTTCAATTTCATGTCAAGGAATGTCTCAAAATAGAGCCAGATACCTGTATTTTTAACATCTTGGTTAAATATCATTGCTAAAGTGGGAATCTTGAATCTGCCGTTGAAGTTGTGAAGGAGATGAAGTCCAGGAGATCTTATCCTAATTTGATTACCTACTCAACTCTGATGGCTGGGCTGGGTGAAAGTGGAAGACTCAAAGAAGCAATTGAATTGTTTTGAATTTCTTGTGCTAAAAAGGTGAGCTGGAGAAGGCTTGTAAATTGTTGGGTTCGATGCTCAGTAGAGACTTTGTATATGAAGATTAAGAGAATGAAATTGAAACTGAAAGGAAACTTTGTCATTACTTCGAAGAAGAGAAAATGGCTGCTTATATATGAGCAGCAGTAACAAACTAACAGAATGTTTAACAAAATAACTGCCTATCAGGAAGCTGAGTTAAATTGCATAACAACTATTGGTTACTAACTAACACGAGTGCTACTAAGAATGAACTCCAAGTAACTCCAGCAAAAACTCTCTGTTCTCCAACTGCTACTGCTGAGTCATCTGAGCTGGAAATGATTGCATGTGCAGCTGGATCATTGGTTGTTGAAGAGGAAGCAAACTTGAATGGTAGATAATGCTGTCACAGTTTTATTTGGAATAACATAAATGGGGTTTAAACCAGAACCTGAATCTTGGGCTTATTTAGTTGAATATGTATGAAGAGAAAGAAAGTTATTATTTGCGTTTGAACTGCTTGATGAGCTAGTTAGAAACTAATTTGGAAGTTTTTCATTGTTTTGATCTCAATTAGTGAAATATTATATCTTCATTTCTTCTTGCTCGTATGTGACAGTTTATTGACCAAATGTTGCTGAGTTTTATGTGGATGAGAAAAATTGACCATCAGATGAGTTCTTGCATCAAATGATGCAAATTTCTTGGTCAATTTGCTGGATGTCTACTGTCTACTTCAAATCTCGTGCTCTCATGGAATAGTTGGAACCTTTGAAGGCTTAAGAATTTAGCATCTCTCTGTTCCTTTATAGTCTTAGTTCAGAGGCTAGCTTCTATCCGTACCTTCTATAGGATTTTTTTATGATTCTGAAATGCTCTCAAGAAAATTCACGATTCTGTTTTAAGGGCGTTTAAAGAAAATTTGAAATCAAATAGAAAATTATGGTTCATGAATTTTTCAAATTTAAACTGAACTGACATAACACGATTCTTACAGATAACTGTATTCTGAAGTCACATTGTGTTCTGTTTACCAACTCCTTGGAAGATTCGATACCCACAAGTTGAGCTTGTCCCATAAAAAGCCAAGCATTGCCTCTATAACATTCCTATGTGATTCACCTCAAGAATTGCAGAATCATGTCGCTGCAGAAACTAAACCGATCACTTCATCCCTTTATGTCACCGACTGTTTTCTTGATATCTTGATGGATATCCGATGCTATCTTGTGGCTCGGCTTCAAATTCTTGAAGGAGACGACGATCTTCTGCAAGAAATTATCATGCTGCTGACCATTCCGGGAAACATGAAGTACGTATTCATCAATGACATCTTCCATACGATAAGCTGACTTCTCTTACTTGTTTTCATCCAGGTTTTGGCTGCACCTTCAATTTCACCTGCAATGCATCGCTCAGGATCGATTTGAGGGTCTCTACTTCATCTTTGGTCGCTATGATATGAACTTCAATAATTGCACATTTTAAGGGCTAGTGGAGGATTTTGCTCAGCTAGTTCATCTATAAAAAGCCCCAAAAGTCAAACAACAAGGGTCACCATTCACACATTGACTAAGAGAATCCCAATTTCAAACTATAAATGCATATATATATATATATATATATATATATATATATATATATATATATATAAATTAAGAGGTTAAAGTTCAATAATGAAATGAATATAACTAGTAAATCTACAAGGTTCGTAACAAAAACATGAATAATTTTCAGAACTATAACTAATTTCTTGAGGAAAAAAAACAATTAAGTCATAAAAGTTTATTGATAAAAATCTAAATCGAAAAATGAATATAAATATTATTTTATTTAGGGCTCTTCATGGGTGTCAAACCAAACTAAATTAATAAAAAGATTGAAATATATTTATTTTTATGAATCAAACTGGTAGAAACATTTAAGGTAACTGAATTAAATCAAACCAAATAAAGAGTTTTTGGACCCTCAAACAGTAACATTATCATTTTAATATTAGGACAATTAGGACTTATCTAGGTCAAATATTAACAATACACATGAAAAATATTTTTCACAATTTTCAATTATATATATATATATATATATATATATATATATATATATATATATATATATATATATATATATATATATATATATATATATATATATAAAAGGAAATTTCAAAATTTTGGAGAATTCATTACTCTCTATGCCCTCATCAAGCTCACGTCTCTACAAATAATAATTCGATTTGGTTCGGTTTTCACTTATTAGGCCAAATATTATGGGGTTTTTTGAACAGTAGAATTTTGTTTTCCACCAAGGCACTCTATTTAATATTTTAATAATAAAATTTACATGGGTAAGAGTGATTTTAAACTCTTTAATCAGTTTCCCATCCCATGCTTGTGCGATTGTTCCTTTGGATATTCAAAAATCGATTACTTCTACGATGTCGTATCTGACTTGGAATAGGTTCTGCTTTTATTCAATTTATATATCCTTTTTTTTTTTTTGTGATATTGTTTTTCCATATCAGACTTGGAAAATGGAAAATGGAAAATGTTAGTTTGCTTCAATTGATGCAATTTAGGAATCGGGTAGAATTGGGAAAACCAAATCCTAAAACAATAGGGATTTCTCTGTGTTTATAAATATGCTACTCCTCCCGTTTAGAGATTCACACAAATTATTTTCATGTCTTCTTCTTTTTCACCAATGAAGAATAATAAACCCCTACAGCGTTATGTTGCCACCAAAACTCAATCAACAAAGAAGAGGAAATACCCAGAAGACCAAACTGAAATTTCTACCGAGTTAACTCTTTCTTGCTACTATCCAAGAAAGATAATGAAGCCACCAACTGCTACTTCTGATCATATTCAACCTACAAAGATTTTGTCTTCTTGCGGTGACTGCAACAATCTTTCTTCTTCAACTACACTAAATTTGTCTGATAAATCTTCCATTGTTAGAATCACGAACAACCCAAAAAAGATTAGCCAATGCTTTGATGAAAAGAGTGGAGTTTCAACTGAGTTAACTCTTTCTTGCTATTGTCCAAGAAAGATAATGAAGCCAGCAACTACTACTACTGATCGTATTCAACCTAGAAAGATTTTGTCTTCTTTCGGTGACTTCAACAATCTTTCTTCTTCAACTATACTAAATTTTTTTGATAAATCTTCCATTGTCAGAATCCCGCACAACCCAGAAAAGATTAGCCAATGCAGTGATGAAGAGAGTGGAGTTTCCACCGAGTTAACTCTTTCTTGCTATTGTCCAAGAAAGATAATGAAGCCAGCAACTACTACTGCTGATCATATTCAACCTACAAAGATTTTGTCTTCTTTCGGTGACTGCAACAATCTTTCTTCTTCAACTATACTAAATTTGTTTGATAAATCTTCCATTGTCAGAATCCCGCACAACCCAGAAAAGATTAGCCAATGCAGTGATGAAGAGAGTGGGGTTTCAACCGAGTTAACTCTTTCTTGCTATTGTCCAAGAAAGATAATGAAGCCAGCAACTACTCCTGCTGATCATATTCAACCTACAAAGATTTTGTCTTCTTTCGGTGACTGCAACAATCTTTCTTCTTCAACTACACTAAATTTGTTTGATAAATCTTCCATTGTCAGAATCCCGCACAACCCAGAAAAGATTAGCCAATGCAGTGATGAAGAGAGTGGAGTTTCAACTGAGTTAACTCTTTCTTGCTATCCAGGAAAGATAGAGAAGCCAACCACAAGTATTATCAGTTCGGCTACAAAGAATTTCTCTTCTTCCATTATCAAAATCGCTGACAACCCAGAAAAAATGAGCCCAAATAGTGGAGAAGAGAGGGGAGTTTCAACTGAACTAACTCTTTCTTTTGAGTACAAAAGCATAAAGAATTCATCAACCCATAATGCCAATCCATGGAAGATAACAAAAAAGCTAACTGAAAGTGATGTGGGTCACATGTCTAGACTTTTGGTGTCATCAGTTGAAGCTACTAAACATGCATTACCATTTTTTAGCGAAGAAATTGTCGAAAAGATTGAAAGTGATGGTGCTAAAGTTGCGATATGGGATTGTGATACAAACACAAAGCATCAACTAGTTTTTAAGAGATGGGGTTCTTCCAGAAGTTTTGTTTTCATTGATAGATGGATTCCTGATTTCGTGAATAGACGGAAGTTAAAGAAAGGACATGAAGTTGGTCTTTATTGGGATTCATCTCAATCAAGATTCAATTTTTCTGTGCTTCATCATTGAACTTCAATGCCCTCAACTGTTTCCTTTTTTTTTTGGATTCATGGGTTAGATTATTTTTCATGATTTTTTATGCTTTTATTAGAGAATTTGTTTTTATCATGTACTCAGAATGGAAATTTTCAGCTGACTGTTAACTAGGTTGGTTTTCTGGGATGATTGCTGATTATAATTAGTAGAATTATTTTTTACTTTAGTTATGTTTAATTGTAATGACAATCCGTTTTTCAGAGATATCATATCAAATAAATAATTCAATCCGTTTTTCAAAGATATCATATCAAATAAATAATTCATATATGTAAAAAAAAATTTAAAAAATGAAAAGAAATTGTTCAAAGAATTTTAACCATATCCTTCTTCCTTCTGCCCATATTCCTTCTCTTCCTCTTCTTCCATGGGTCCCCAATCCTTCTTCTACCCTTTATCTGGGCCAAAAATGCAGCTTTCAGAATTATTTGAGACCCCCCCAAAAAAAAAAAAAAAATCCTCCATTTTGCATTTTTAGCAATGCCAGCATATGAAATGCTTTATTTTATTTTATTTTTAAAACAATTGACCCCATAATTTTTCCTAACACACTTATAGCTATGAGGAATTAACAGTTTCTTAGACTGAAGCAAACTATAAAATACGCCAAGATGTGTAAATAAATCCATAAATAAACTGAAACCCATCAAAGCAAAATCATCAATTGAGATACTAAAACACAAAAGGAATAAACCATTTTCTTCCTGGTATTCGAACCATATCTTCTTGCCATGCAAAAAAACTGGCACGGGAATTGGCCTCTTAAAAGAAGCTGTGTACAGAACTTTGTCATCTTCTTCTCTGTCTCTGCTTAGAGGGAAACAATTAGAGATCAGAATTTGAATCTCGCAATATTTCACTTTTTGGATTTCGTCTGGACGGAACCCAAATGGAAAACAGGAAAAGATTGGACACCCCTTTCTTTTTTTTTTTAAGAATACTGGCAAAAGAGAATTAAAATATTCAGTTTTAACAAAATATAAAAATTCCTTCACAATTAAAATTTCAAAAGGTAACAATCAACCGAGTTCGAATCTCACCCCCCAGCATCTTCTTAATTGATTAATGTTTAAAAAAAATGCAAAAGACAATGAAGTTTTTCCGCATAAAATATTACTAGATACTGAAGAAAAAAAACACTATTCAGAAACAAATTTTTGTTGCAAATGCTTGTAAGAGGGTAATAATAAGTGAAACACATATTAGACATGAAAATATTCCATTTTCTCTTTTCTTTTCTTTTCTTTTTTTTTTTTTTTTTTTGTCTAGAAAACCTTTCAGATATCTCCTTATTTGATTATCATTGTAATTACAATAGTCACCGTCAAGGCTTATTTTTATACCATGATCAAATTGAAAACTTTTAAGAATTTGCATGGTTCCGTCATTCATTAGAACTGAAATTGGCAGTTCTAAAATCATAACTGCTGGGTTTAGAACCGTAACTAGGGCTACTTTTTACCTCAACATGATTGCATTCTATAGGCTTTATTATTGGGAAAAAATATTTTCACATCTACATGGATGCTTTCAAGGAAGAATTGACTTAGAAACTCTTTTCTAAGGACACATTTGAGTATGTCTCATCTTAGAATGAGAATAAGATTTTTATTTCAAATTTGAATTTGGTATTTTATATTAAACTAAAATATTTGAAAATAAAATTCCAATTTTTTGTATATTGTAGGATTCCTAATATTTCTAATTTGTTGATATTCGAATTTTTTTTGTATTTTTTTAAATAAAATATTTTGTATTCTCTAAAATAATAATAATAAATTTATGATAATTTAAATCAATTTAATTAATTAATTTTTGAATTTTATTCTACATAAATTAATATATTAAAAAAATATTGAAATTGCCAAAATACTAATCTAAAAATAGAATTCAATTTCCTATTATTTTAGTTTACCAAACGTCTTCTAAAGATATAGCTTGGGAGTTCAATTCCCTTTCGCCTCCTTCCCGCAGGCAATGATTGAGATGCCATTTATGGAGAGCTGCGCTTAATTAGATGCGGAAGTGAAGAGATCGATTTGTTGGTGATGTGTTAGCTCCAAGGCTGCCATACTTATATAATATATCCTAGATTTTGATAATTTTAAGTTAGAATTTATTATAGTATTGTTTTAATTTCACATTTTAAAAATGCAAAAAGTTGGTAGTAAGTGGAATATTCAAGAAAAGAGGCATATGTACAACAAAAATAAACATTAGGATATTAATGTAAATTCAATATGACTTGTGTTTAAAAGTGAAACTCAAAAGTTTTAAAAAAATTTTGAAGACAATATTTTTTACTAGTAAAAAAAAAGTAGTATTCTTAATTCATCAAATATCAAATTTCACTAAAAAATAAAATAATGGCTAAATTTTGAAAAATGTGAATATATCTCTACAAAGTAGTTTTTGACACTAGAAATATAAATAGTATTATTTTAATGTTTTAAGTGTTGAAAAATTAAAGATATCTCAAGAGATTTATGCTCTATATTTATTAGATAAATTTTTTTTCCATATTGAGTTTTACTTTTAGATATTTTTCATCTTGGCTTTAACTCTTTATTGTGTAAATCATCTACTGGATTTGTGAGGGGTTTAGTTTTGTGTTAGTTTTCAAGTTATGTTTAAAAACTTGATTGTTAAGTTGTTTAGTATATTTGAGATAAAAGTTAATTAAGTATTTTCAACTTTTAGTTTGTAAAAATTTGGATTTAGGATTAAGAAAATTGGTTAGAACTTTAAGACTGTATTTAATTTGATTTTTATTATTAAAAAAATCATTAATAAAGAGAAACTTTTAAGATTATATCTTGAAAAGTGGGTATAGACAATATTACCGAACCATAATAAATTCAAGTGTATTAAGTTATTCTCTATTATCTTATTTTCAAGTTCAACATTCTGATTTGCTAAAAATTCCATATTTAATTTTTGTGAGACAAAACGTTTAAAAATATTTTTGCAAAAAACCCACTTATGCTTAAATTTGTTTGAAGTTTTTGTTTCAAATAAAAGAGGTGATCTATTTAATAAGAACTAATTTCTAAAGTAAATAATCATTTTTAGTCATAATTTTTCATTTTGTGAAAAAAAAAATTCAAATTATTTTTATGTGTATGTTTTGCCCAAATAAGAATACTAATAGAATGCTTTAAAATGTGAGTCATTTTTATAAGGATAAAAAATCTTTAAAAGCTCAATTCTCCCCCTCTTTGGCTATTTTTTGACCTATATAAGCTTTTTTTTTTTTTTTAACCATCTTGATCCATTTTTAGCTTAACAGAATGGATTTCACCTTTTAAAGTGTCTTGGTATAGCTCAATTGTTTTGATGTTTTTTCGGTGATCCTCTATATGATACGTAGGAAATTATCATGTGGGAGACCATTAGGCCACTTGAATGCAATACCAGTTTATTGGAGGAAATAAGCCAAAAAAAGAGCAAACTTGGCCCTTCCATGCCATAACAGCTAAATACACAAGGGGAATGCATCAAAAGAAATTATACATATATATCAAAAAGTTAAATACTGATAATATTTCAAACGCAAACACAAAAACCTCTCTAGTCATGCTCCTCTATCGAATGTAAAGCAAGGGTCCTAACTGGCAGTTACTACAGTGGCAGGAGCAGGGGAATACCAACCCTGGTGAATCTCCACAGCTTTCTTTCTCCTAGCAAGTCGAGACTTTCTGCGTGCTCCAGTGTTTCTGTGCAATGTCCCAACTTTTACTGCTTTATCAATGACTGAGTAGGCATCTGCAATCAGTTTCTCGATAGGAAGGACCTCCTCCGCTTGTGCCTCAGGTTTCTTCCTCAATTCATCCAATGCTTCCAAGACCTACAATAGGCAGGGTAGCATATAACTCGTGAGCAAGTAATTATAATGACAGTAACTTGAGTAGAACAGAATGCGCTAGATTAATAACTGTAATATGGCAATTATATATGATCCAAAGTTTGTTAAGAAGAGACAATTCATGGCCCCAGATTCAGAATCCAAGAAACCATTTAAGCATATAATCTTAATGCTTCTCATTCTAACTGTGTGCAGCAGGATCAGATGGTTGACAAAAGAACTATGTACAAGGCAGTTCAAGACACCCTATAATCCTGCTGCTAGATGTTCCTCAAGAGACACTTAGAAAGTGGGACTAATATTTTAAAATAGGCATTATACCTTCCCTCTATGATTCAGCTTGCATCAATTCTTAAAATTCTGACAGAAGGCCAGTGGGTGGAGGAATTCCAGATTCCACAGGAATTAGATTATTATGAATGTTTTGAGCACACCTCACCCCATGGGCCCATGTTAGGTCCGGTTTCCTCTTTACCTGAATTCCCACCCTTAAGAACACAAGGGCAAAGTATTTATAAGCACATGATTTTAAGAAGACAACCGATCTTCTTTATTCTCTCCCTCTCTATGCACTCATGAAACATAAGTTGCAGCAATGGACCAGACGACAAGACCCTTAAATGCACCCTATAATCATGTATCTTATCAAGTTTTCCATCAGAGTACTAATCAAATTCTATGGTAGTTGGAAGGATTTTTCTGACAGAACAATTGGTATGTTGGCGTTAATAGTGTTTACAGTTTTATAGAGAATAACAAGAGCTGAAAAATCTCTTCAAGTTATATTGATGATATGCTCCTTCCCAGCAACTCCCAAAACAAATATATATTCAATAGCTGAATTAAGAGAAAAAATGAGGGAAGGGAACACGAGCAAACATACCAATCAACATATCAGATATATATGCATGTGATAGAAGAGACAAATACAAGTCAATAGTGAAAAACTTTGATTTGCTATTGAAAGGAAGGAATGAGGGAGAAGGGTTACCTTCTTCATGCGGGTTTTAATTTCAGACTTGCGAGCTTTATTGTAAATCCGCCTCTTCTCAGCTTGGCGAGCTCTCTTTGCTGCAGAATCAGCCTTTTTCCTTGGAGCAGCGTCACAAATAATGGAATGCCCCATTGGCCTTTTAACCAAGCTCACTGACAAACACCCTAAACAGAAAGCAAAGAACTCAACAGCTACTTAGGAATTGGATAAAATGCACCTGAAGCTACAATTAATTACAAAGAAAATACATTCTAAAACCAAAACCAAAACCAAAAACCCAGTTAACCACATTAGCAACCAACGTGGTTGATGCAGTTTCTCCTCCATTTTAAAAAAAATAAAAAATAAAAATCAACAATGAAAAACAAATTGATTAGGAATTTCTTTTTGCAATTTTCACGGGAGCAGAAAGATTTAACGCTCCTGATCAAATTATAGTAGAAAAGAAAGGGGAAGATACCTTTGTTGAAGACATAGTGAGAAAGAGCGGAGGAGAAACTGAGAGACCAGAAAGTGGAGGGAGCAGAACAAGTGGTATTGAGGGAAAGATTGTTGAACTTTGTAGGAAGGGTCAAGCAAGAAGATAAAATGGTCGCCGCCATTTCTAATTTCTCTCTCTCTCCACTGGAAATTGAAGCTTTTTCAAGCTAAGATTGCGCTGATTTTGCTTATACACGGAGGGGTTAGTGAATTGTGAAGTTGAATAATGATAGGCCTTTCGTCAATTCCCTAGTTTTTACCCCAAAAAAGAAAAAAAAAATCAGAGCACTTATTTCCTTTTTTTTTTTTTTTAATTATTCTAATTTTTTTCACCTTTAATCTATCTTAATATTTCATATGTTTGCAGTATAAAACTATCAAAATCTCTTTTCTCAAAAAAAAAAAATCAAAATGTCTAACCTCATTTAATAGTAGAAAATAAATATAATTATTTATATTCTTATGATTATTTAATAGTATATAAATTTATTATTTATTTATTACATTATTGTTTATTTATACCAGATGCATATTGCTTCCTTGTTGGTTAATTTTTATCATTTAATAAATGATTAATACTTTTTATAATTTCCCATCAATTGATATGTCTTTGGTTACTTGACAAATTATAAATATTTTTACATTTTCTTGTTTCTTAATTTTGTATTGTTTAGCATAAATTATTTAACTATATTGGGTAGCAATTATTATTTGTTTAAGTCCAAAATGTTTCCTTATTATTTCCGTAGGAGAATACATTTTAAGGAACTTCATTCACAAATTTAGAGCATAAAATCTGGCAAATTTTTCAGGAAAATTTTTTAAAACCTTTTTAGTTTAAAATTCCTGAAAAATAGAGTTTTTTTTTTCTTTTCTGGGTAGTCTATTTATTCAATAAGCATCTAAAATCCTCTAAAAGTATTCTATTTTCACAATTAAAATTTCAATAGGGCTTTCATGTTTCGAGATTCAAGAACTAGAAATTAAAACTGCAGTTATATTTTCATGCAGTCGCACCAACAGTCACCAGCTCATAATCCTGCAGAAGCCTATCATAGCCCTTCCCTAATCATGCAGAAGATATAAAGGGTCAAACGGCAATCCTTAATAGATTATGCATGATAATTTTAATTACGTGTATCAGCTCAAAAGGCAAACCCCATAAGCAGCCCGATGTATCTTAATATACACTACACAAGATCAGAGGAAAGGTTTGTCTGAAAATGTTACATCTTGTCGGCTTAAATATCCTCTTCAAGGAAATTAGAATCTCTCAGCTGGCATTTACTGCAGGTTGTGCTTCACGAAGCTTGCTGGTGAGATAAGAACTAGAGCATTGTGCCATAAACAAATTTGAAAAGCCTTTTTTCCTTAATCTATAAATCAATAATGCTTTGTCATTCTAGGTTACAAAATACTACAGACGCATATTGCCACACATTTAAATGAGAAATCCTAAGATAGAATAATGTAATTCAGAAAATCACTGTGTCAATATTCTGTTGTAGCATTATCCATATTTGTCCATGCCTAAGTAGTTTTGAAGAATTTTAAGTATCTGTCAATCATACCGATCTTTGAAAGTAGGAAACAAATATATGTGCACTTTATATCTACGCTTAAATTTAAAAAAAATATATAAAAAAGTTTTAGCTCATTTAGGGCAAGCCACTCAGAAAACTTAGAGATTCCTCTAGTCAATAAGATGATAAGATAGCAGGCAGAACTAAGGGTAGCAACGTGTACAGATTTCCGAGTACCCACATCTACCTGAATTCGTTTAAATCTTAATAGATAATCCTATTAGGGTTTTGGATAGTAATATTTAAATCTATCACAGATTTGGGTAGAGTACGAGTAGACACTCTTGGATACTTGCTACCTGATTATATAATATATATTATACAATTTATTATATTATAATTTATTGAATGTAATGAGATAATTAATTATTATTTTTATAAATTGATAAATTTCAGATGTAATGAGAGTTTAAGATTTGAAATATAATTTTTTTATCATAATAAACAATATTTAATTGTATTGTTTTAATGTTATTGTTGAAAATTTTGATGAATTATTTTAATTTGAGTGTGTTGATTTAAATTTTATGTTTTATTTTATTTTATTTTGTAGTGATTTATAGTAGATTGTTTGTACATTTTTAAATTTTTAATTATTTAGTTAATTTGAATTTTATTTTTTTAATTTTTTAATGATAAACGGATTCGGGTATTAATCGAATAATATTATTTGGATTTGGGATGGGTATGAGTAATAACATTATAATTTTAAACAAGTTCGAGATGGATTCAGGTCGAGATATATATAATTGGATTCAGGTATAACAATTTTCGCGGATACCTATCTGTTGTTATCCCCAGGTAGAACTACAAGAAAGATACAACAGATGAACATTGAATGGTACCAGTTAGCAAACATTGTATATACTTTCTTTAAGAGTTGCACCAATCATAACAGCAAAAGCATGTTCATGTTATTGACCAAGTTATATCAAAAAGATGTCAGATGAAATCATAGCTTAGATCACAGAAGGATAGGTCTCCACAGGAAAAGTTTAGAAAAAGTCAGAATTCACGTTATTAGACATTATCTACCAATGAATGGTATGGAAGCTGAACTCATTAGCAAATGCCTCTGGCATATATGGAGATTCATTAGCCAATATTCTACCAAGCTGGTTTATGAAAGTAATTAGCATGATGGCCTATTTTATGCCAAATTGTTGTAGGAGAAGATTGATGTGGCATGGCAATATGCTAGCATGATCATAAAATGACAGTTCTCACAAGATCTGTAAATAATAATACACATAATGCTCCTACTACAATTTGGCATAAAATTGTACGACCATAAAATGACAGTTCTCCTCACAAGATCTGTAAATAATAATACACATAATGCTCCTATACTACCAACATTGCCACCTCCACATGTAAAGTAAAAGCTAGGGAGAAAGTGGTCAGGCAACATGTAGTAATCCATAACATAATTTCTCTGCAGTCCAGTTTATTACATTTGTATTACTGGCTCCATTTCTGTTAAAATTATTTGATATAATTTTCATAATTTAATAAAACAGTAAAAAAAAATAATTGTCTCAAGTCTAAGACACTCACCAATTGCTTGCCACGCACATGTCTATCAAAGGCAGCCTCGATGACATGTCTTGCAGCAGGAGATGACATTGAGAGTAGGAATGTTGCTCCTGGGACCGCTAAAAGCATATCAAAACAGTTGGATAAAAATTCAGTGTTGTCAAAAAAGACAAGTGAGAAGGCTTTCAGAAAAAATGAAAGCAAATTAAGGCTCTCTTTGTTTCATGAGAACTTGTTTGTGGAAAATATTTTTCATGAAAAATATTTTCTAGGAATTTTTTTTTTCTGTTGTTTGGCAGTAACATTGAAAACCAAATAGATCTCAGTTTTCTGTTTATTAATTTGACATGAGAAGATATATTGTTTATAAACAATATAAATATAACCAATTTCAAAAATTGAACTAGACCACTAAAAAATTTAAAATTTTGTACATAATAATAACCCATTCATCAAGTAACCAAGATTGCAGTATTACTTTGTTATCCATCTACAAAAAGATTGCAGTATCGTTATTTTTATAATATCAATAACAAGTTGGAGGGGAAAACAGAGAGAGAGAGGGAGAGAGAGCTTACTACATAAAATCACATTTAATATAAATGATTTTTGTGATTTCTAATATAATAAAAAAAAATTATAAACAACCAATTAGAAAGTAGTCTTAAGTTAATGAAAGCCACAAAAAATATAAATAATATTTGAAAACTCATTTGAGAAATAAGATAAATTTCCAATCCCTTTTCAAAGGTAATGGAATTTTTATCACAACCAAAAAAAAAGTGAAAGAGACCAAATTGCACTAAAGACTAAAAAATATTTTTTTAAAAGAAAAAAAGCTGTCTGTGTCAAAAACAGAGGCCTGAGAAAACTACCTCCTGCTCTCAAAATGTGAAGTCATTTTCCTGGGAGTTTGGCCTTATTTTTCAGTCACCAGACTTGTTTTCCATGAGCGACCAAACACCAGAAAATGCAAAAAATATTTTCTGTGAAAATGGAGCCTAAAAATAAAATTTCAATATTGCCTCATAATGTATTGTAACAAAAGTATCACTATCCCAACTTGTGCCTGAGAAATTGTTATACTCAAATTGGTCTTCCTTGCTCCACGATCCATTCAGTATGATTAGGATGAAGTCCAATAGACATCCCAACCAAAGTCCAACAGCATATAAAATATTCAAATCCTAATATGTAGACATGAATGCCACATGCATGTGAATTTGATATATAGAAAGGCATAACCAATTTTTACAAAACAATATTCATATAAATGAAATAAATGGAAGGGGCTTTTTAAATGTGAAACCTGTGTTCCTGTCTCTTTTTGGAAGGATTTGAGATAAATACAAAAATTGCACTAACCCAAGAAATATGACTTGGTTCCTAAGTAGTTGAACTAAATCAAGAATTTGTTTGCTAAAAGCATGCAACCATTCAGCATCTAGTGATAACGGTTTCTGGTTTTCCCAGATAAGTTAGTTAAACTAAATGCCTAAGATACAACGTACATCTACATGAAACTATTGGGGAGGCATGCAGACGTTTATCTCAATCAGTAGCTAGTTCTCCACTCAGTCTGCTGGACTCAACCTAAACCTAAGAAGAATACAACACAACCCACCACTTGCCACCTGAGCTATCATAGACAAACATGTAAATAGTTACAATGACATTGTCAAACGTGTTAAAAGTTGTGAACAAACTAAAAACAAAAAAGTGGTTCAAGACACAGTTATTGTTTTGAAATCCAACAATTTTATTATGAGCATATCCCTTAGGATGCATCATATTGCTTTCACAAGGGATAAACATTGCACATCCTCTGATTAATTTTTAATCATTTCTTTTTATCAATTTTATTATGAGCATATCTCCTCACAAATCTTTCTTTTTATCATTTTTCTATGTCAAATCCCTGATTAATTTTTAATCATTTCTGAAATCTGGGCACAAACTCCCAATTTGATTATGAGTTTATCCCTCACAATGCATCATGTTGATGTCACAAGGGATAAAGATTGAACATCCTATGACTCTCCTCACAAATCTATTGTTCATAATTTTTGTTAAAATCAAATCCCTTATTAATTTTCAATCATTTCTAAAATCTAGGCACAAATTCCCTAATCCAGGAAGAGAACATTTTGTTAGAATATAACATGTTATCTGTCTTTGCAAATTATACATTTTTCACAATTCAAGCCTTCTTGTTGGTTTATCATTCTTCAAGCCTACTTATTGGTAGATGAGTATTGCTTGCTATGCCAAGAACTTCAGAGTATTATCTAAGATCCTACAACATTTGAGAAGAGATTTTCAAATTCTTAAAACAGTTCAAGCACATTTAAAAACACATTTTCAATTATCATCCTATTTTCATGTCTAGTTATTTTTTCAGATTTCTACGTGAAACTTGTATCAACCTACCCCCTCCCCCCGGTTTCCTTCAAAATGCTTTGCATTGTTCATCCAGATGTCCCATCTCAACCCCCAATTAAAAATGCTACTCTTTGTCTGTTTCACCCATTTCAAGCATCCTATCCAACAACCCCTCATCAAAGGGTCCAACCACTGAATTTTTAAGCAGGATAGATGCTTCTATAAAACGACTGCAATGAAGTGTTGAAGTTTGGCAATGTAGTGGCTGACACATACTATACTGATGACATCTTGTTAGACTTTGCAGCACAAATAAAATAATTGTCCAAAGTTATTGGTATTCTGAATTTGGATAATGCCCGGTGCTACTACAATGGACCATTTTCTAAACAGTTTCATAAGGCCTTGCTTTTCTCAATTAATGCAGCATTATGCACAAAGCCAATGACCATAGAAAAAACAACTAGCATTTCGACAAAATATAAAACCAAAAATATCAATTTGATGTTATAGGCTTAATAGATCTGGATTAGAAATGGTGAGTGGGGAAAAACATTCTTAACCAATATATAGTGGGTGACACAAGTTAACCCTCTTTAGTAGGTATTTGAAATTCACTCTCAAACAAGTTTCCACACAAATATCATAATCAGATCTCGATTGTTGAATCTACCAACGAAATATGTCTATGTTTTGGACCTCCTTTAAAAATCAAATCTTTTAATCCTCATCATCCAAACACAACTGGAAGGAGAAGGGAGAAGGGAGAAAGGAGAACTCTACAAGTCGTAATCAAGCGACAGCAAACCTCATACAAGAGCTCCAAAATACTTGAAGTCACTAATGTATCATCTGTCTTGCTGACTTCCGCCTCCAATAAACTTAGCCAATTTGAATTGTAAACAGCTGATGCCACATTGGGAGAAACAGAGAAGAGTTTCCCTACCAAAGACAAAACCCGGACACGCCCCTGAAAGATATTTGCATGATTAGAAGGGATGTAAAAATATTTAGCCAAAAAAAGTTTTAAAATCATTTCTGAAGAAAGAGAGAAATATCAAATAACATAGCTATTCATACTTTAGCTACATTCACAAAAAAAAAAAAAAAAAAAAAAGAGCTGCAATTTTAAGAAACCAGCTAAATAAGCAAGTACCATACCAATGATGAACATCTAGCTGATACAGTTCTGAGGTGTGTACTGTCGTCATTATTTGCTGGGAAGATTTTAGACCACTTTAAGCAGTAAATAAAAGAACAACCAGTGCAGCAAGTAATGAGACTTAACCTCAGAAAGCATACCAACAATTGTCAGTCTTACCATGCCTTTTGGAAACCTAGCTAACTCCTTAATTGCCTCCATTGATGCAGTTGCCACTTGTTCGTTACTACAGGGAATAGAGTATTCACACTAAGCAACAAATGCAAAATAATTTTTCAAAAAGCAAACGGAAGAACCTTTGAATATCTCTCATACGACATCTCTATGACTAAAGGAAAAGGCAGAGAAAATTTAAGAAACAATAGCTGTCAAATGCCATTATAAATTTATCCCCCATTTGAGCTTTAATGAGTCATTGATAGTAGTCATAACACATCATTACTCTCTGCCGTTATGGAAATAGACCTATTAAGTTTAAGTTCAAATTCAAATCCAGATGACTTATGAGAAATCATTATCCTAATCGCCGCCTCACTGTTTAGTTACAGAATTTTTACTGACCCAATGGACAATATTAATTCAAGTTGAGAAGTAAAAAAAAAAAAAACTTTTCACGAGCCTCTTGAACGTGCATTCCCTCCATCACACTGATTCACCCTTATCGCGAGTTTCAACATTTCTTAAGGCAGAAAGATATGGAGATCAGAATTCAGGGATCAATACTGAGCCAACGTCATCAAATATGAAAAATTGGTCATGCTAATTTATGGGAATTTCATAAGCAAAAATGATAAGGCTGCTGTCTTGCTGATAGCAACAAGAAATTATACAGGCAGCATCCAACAGTAGAGAAAACAGCACAATAATGTTAACAAGTCACAGGGCAATTCATCCATCAGAAGTCAGGATAGACAGCATATTTCCTCCTTAAGAAGGATATCTTAAGATTAGTATGATATGATCATAATTGTATTGCTAAATTATGCAAATTTAACTATATTACTGATTCCTTACTGCATTCCATTTTTTTCCCAAAATAATTGTTAATATAAATAACTGGAAGCTGCAAACTCCTCACCCATTAATGAGACAATCAAGCAGAAGAGGATATATGTCATTTTCAGTGATTAGCTGAGCAGGCAAGATGGTTTCATCATTGACATTCTCTAGAAGACAAACAACCTGTGCGCAATTGACGATGGAGTAAAGTAATAGTTTTCTAAATACAATACTATAGTTTGAAAAGATGTTCAATTATAGATAAAAAGAAATTCATTTATAGATAGATGTTTAGCAATTCAACTAAGTTCAAGAGAATGGCACCAAATTGACAATCAATTATTCATTATTTGAAGCCACAAAAATCCAAATACAATAACTAAGTCGGCATAGACATGCCTTTGGCTTAATAACTTTCAGTGAGAACTACATTTTCCTCCTTCCAGAGCATAGATAAAGACAACATGAAACTCTTCACAGCATAAATCAGCATAGACAAAGACATCCAAGAGCTTCAAAGGCATCCAGAAATTTCCAATTAGCACCCTTCTTTTAATTATTATCATCCCTATCCTTTATAATATTGGGAAGATAAGAATTATTCCCAGACCTTATAAAACTTGTGAGAAATTTTCAGAGCACATCAAGGTCTTGGATATAAGCGTAGACAATATTATCTCATATTCTCATCATAAGTTCCATCAAACTCCATTCAGATTTTCACACATGGTACCTAAACTACAATATAGAAGGAATGAATCCAACTCATTTTATTCCACTTCAACAGCTGAACAATCTATATCAGAGCCTTAGTTCTAGGCGCGAGCGATAGATTGTGTGCAAAATTAGCATAAAGTAGAGCCCAAAATAATGTTGAAATGTGGCAATCCCACATCGGAAAGATTTCAATTTTCCACCATAGCATTAGCCTATAAAAGGGCTTAATTCCCCTCTTAACAATTCATCCCAAAAACACCAATCCATCTACTTCTAAGATTGGTTGTTTTTCCTCTCTCTCTTGTAATATTTTACTTTGTAATATTTCTTTGAAATAGTGAAATATTATTTTAGTAGTGTCCGAGGAAGTAGGCATAATTGGCCGAACCTCGTTAAATTCTGGTGTTCTTTTTATTTCTATTTAATAGCTATTGTCGGGTCTTTTACTTTGTGATATATTGTGCTTTAAATTATCTTAGAAAAATTCTGTCACCAAGACTCGAGAGTCTAAGGAAGTTGGTTTTTAAGGGAGACCATTTGTGACTCCACCAACTACCTGGGAATTTTTCTTTGTCTTAATTTTTGGCACAATTATTCATTTTGGTGGAAACTAACCCGATTTCCACAACAATTGGTATCAGAGCCAAGGTTACTGAGTTTATGCTCTGTGGTTGCGGCGTAAGCTGATCTTCCACATCAGAAAGGTTTCCTTGGTTTCTTGGGTATTCCGCATTTGAAAGCTATTAAATAGTCTTAAAGAGGAAATGGCAAGAGACGGACAAAAATCCACGATAGACACAGCAGCTTCTACTTCATCAATTTTGGCGAGAACTGCTGTGACAAATACGAGAATTGCAGTGGAGATTTTTGATGGTACAGGCCATTTCGGCATGTGGCAAGGTGAAGTTCTAGATGCCTTATTTCAGCAAGGCTTAGACATTGTCATTGAGGGAGAAAAGCCAGAAGGTGCAGATGAGAAGGAATGGAACACAATCAATCGTTTGGCATGTGGTACAATTCGATCGTGCCTGTCCAGAGAGCAGAAGTATGTCTTTTGTAAAGAAACTTCTGCAAGTAAATTGTGGAAGGCACTGGAGGAAAAATTCTTGAAAAAGAGCAGTCAAAATAAGCTTCATATGAAGAAAAGGTTGTTCAGATTCACATATGTTCCTGGTACCACGATGAATGATCACATCACCAATTTCAATCAACTTGTAGCAGATCTGATGAACTTGGATGTGACATTTGAAGATGAAGATTTGGCCCCAATGCTGTTGGGATCCCTTCCTGAGGAGTTTGAGTTTTTAGAAACTACTCTACTCCATGGGAAAGCTGAGGTGTCTCTTAGTGAAGTATGTGCTGCACTATACAACTATGAATTGAGGAGAAAAGACAAGAAGGATAGCACCAGTGGAGCAGCTGAAGCTTTGATAGTAAGAGGCCGTTCGAAAAATAACAGGGGAAAGAAAGACAGATCAAAGTCCAGAGTGGGCAAAGATGAATGTGCCTTTTGTCGAGAAAAGGGGCACTGGAAGAAAGATTGTTCTAAGTTGAGAAGCAAATCTGGCAAAGGCAAGGCTGTTGCAGATTCAAATGTAGCTGAATGTGATGATTCAGATTTTTCATTAGCATTGATGCCATCAATAAGCAGTTCGACTGCTTGGATCCTGGATTCAGACTGTAGCCACCATATGTGTCCCAATCGGGAATGGTTTTTCGATTTTAAAGAAATTGAAGGTGGAGTTGTCTACACAGCAAATGACAGTCCTTGCAAAACAACTGGAATTGGTTCAATCCAGTTGAGGAATCGAGATGGATCAATCAGAACTCTGACAGACGTAAGATATGTGCCCAGTCTGACGAAAAACCTTATTTCTATGGGAATCCTTGGGAGAAAGGGTTTCACTATAATCATTAAAAATGAAATAATGAAGGTTATATCTGGAGCACTTGTGGTGATGAAAGGAGTTCAAAGGAGCAACAACTTGTATTACTATGAAGGCAATACAATTGTTGGAACAACAGCAGCAGTTTCTAGTGATGACCAAGAGCTAGAAACAACCAGATTGTGGCATATGCGCTTGGGGCACGCAGGCGAAAAATCCTTGAAACTTCTGACAAATCAAGGATTATTGCAAGGAGTGCGAACATGCAAATTAGACTTCTGTGAACATTGCATCAAAGGGAAGCAGACGAGAGTGAAGTTTGACACTGCAATCTATGATACCAAGGGTATTCTGGATTATATTCACTCAGATGTATGGAGTCCTTCCAAAACTGCTTCAATGGGAGGTAAACACTACTATGTTACCTTTGTTGATGATTGTTCAAGAAGAGTATGGGTGTATACAATGATGACAAAGGATGAAGTGTTGGGAGTTTTTCTCATCTGGAAGAAGATGGTAGAAACTCAGACGAGCAGAAAGATCAATTGTCTTCGAACAGACAATGGCGGAGAGTACACAAGTGATCCCTTCATGAAAGTTTGCAGAAATGAAGGAATTGTTCGACATTTCACTGTCAGAAATACACCACAACAGAATGGGGTGGTTGAACGCATGAACCGAACTCTACTGGAGAAAGTTCGATGTATGTTGTCTAATGCTGAATTAGGCAGACAGTTTTGGGCTGAGGCTGTAACATACGCATGTCATCTCATTAATCGTTTGCCATCAACTGCTATCAATGGCAAAACACCTTTGGAGGTGTGGTATGGAAAACCTGCTACAGATTATAATTCCTTACATGTATTTGGTTCCACTGCATATTATCATGTTAAGGAATCGAAGTTAGATCTAAGGGCAAAGAAAACTATCTTTATGGGGATATCCTCTGGTATCAAAGGATATCGACTATGGTGCTCAGAGACGAAGAAAATAATCTTTAGTAGAGATGTTACCTTTGATGAGTCTACCATGTTAAAGGTAACAAAGGAGCAGAGAGATGGTTCTCCACAGCAGGTGGAGGAAACTCCCAAACAGGTGGAGTTTGATAGAAGAAGAATTATTGATCCAGCAATTGTAAAGTCTGATAAAATTACTCCTATGGCAGAAGAGGAGATAATGGTAGAAAATAGATCAGATGAGGAAGCAGAGGTTTCAGCACAAGAACCTCCTCAGCAACTTGAGCCAATTGCATTACGAAAGCCGAAAAGGAATATTAAGAAACCTGCTCAACTTGAAGATATGACTAATTATACATCTTCAGTAGATGATGAGATTCCTTCCACTTATTGTGAAGCTATTCAAAGCTCAGAAGAAGAAAAGTGGAGAAAGGCTATGAAAGAAGAGATGCAGTCCCTTGAAAAGAATCAGACATGGAAGCTATCAAGTCTGCCAAAGGGAAAGAAAGCAATTGGCTGTAAATGGGTTTATGCAAAGAAAGACGGATTTCCTGATAAGAATGATATTCGCTACAAGGCAAGATTGGTAGCTAAAGGCTACGCTCAGAAGGAGGGAATTGATTATAATGAAGTGTTTTCTCCAGTTGTAAAACATTCCTCCATAAGAATATTGCTGGCTTTGGTAGCACAATTTGATCTGGAACTAGTTCAGTTGGATGTAAAAACTGCATTTTTACATGGAGACTTAGAAAAAGAAATCTACATGACTCAGCCAGAAGGATTTAAAGTTGCTGGAAAATAAAATTTGGCGTGCAAGTTGAGCAAATCGTTGTATGGATTGAAGCAATCTCCAAGACAGTGGTACAAACGATTTGACAAGTTTATGATAAGGCAGAAATACACAAGAAGCAAATATGATCATTGTGTATATTTACGCAAGCTACGAGATGGTTCCTTTATCTATCTTCTCCTTTATGTTGATGATATGCTGATAGCTTCAAAAGATGAAGGAGAGATTCAGAAGTTAAAAGCTCAACTAAATCAGGAATTTGAAATGAAGGATTTAGGGGAAGCTAAGAAGATTCTCGGTATGGAGATATGCAGAGACAGAAAATTGGGGAGACTTTGTTTGACTCAGAAACAATATCTGAGAAAAGTACTAAAGCGTTTTGGGATAAATGAGAAGACAAAACCAGTTAGTACTCCACTTGCTCCTCATTTTAAACTCAGTGCATCTTTATCTCCGAAAAGTGAAGAAGAACGAGAATATATGTCAAAGGTTCCATATGCAAATGCTGTTGGTAGCTTGATGTATGCAATGGTGTGTACTAGGCCTGACATTTCACAAGCAGTTGGAGTTATGAGCAGGTACATGCATGATCCTGGTAAATGACATTGGCAAGCTGTGAAATGGATTCTACGGTATATTCAGAATACTGTAGATGTTGGTATAATGTTCGAGCGGGATGAGAAAAGTGGTCAGTATATAGTTGGATATTGTGATTCCGACTATGCAGGTGATTTAGACAAACGTCGATCTACTACCGGTTATGTATTCACACTTGCAAAGGCACCGGTTAGTTGGAAGTCCACCTTGCAGTCAACAGTTGCTTTGTCTACAACAGAGGCAGAGTACATGGCAGTTTCAGAAGCTGTTAAGGAGGCAATTTGGCTTCAGGGGTTGTTGAATGACTTGGGAATTGGTCAGAAGTATGTCAAAGTGCATTGTGACAGTCAAAGTGCTATTTGTTTAGCAAAGAATCAAGTTTATCATACAAGGACGAAACATATCGATGTTCGATATCATTTTGTACGGGAAATTCTTGAAGATGGTGGGATACTTCTTCAGAAGATTTTGACTGCTGAAAATCCTGCAGATATGACAACAAAAGTTGTGACAGGTATCAAGTTCCAACATTGCTTGGACTTGATAAATGTTCTCAGAATTTGAAATTGGGCGCTTTGAAGCGCATTTGGAGACATTGCTGAAATTTGTAAAGAGAATGTTTGTTTGGAATTGTGAGATCGCCAAGGTGGAGATTTGTTGAAATGTGGCAATCCCACATCGGAAAGATTTCAATTTTCCACCATAGCATTAGCCTATAAAAGGGCTTAATTCCCCTCTTAACAATTCATCCCAAAAACACCAATCCATCTACTTATAAGATTGGTTGTTTTTCCTCTCTCTTGTAATATTTCACTTTGTAATATTTCTTTGAAATAGTGAAATATTATTTTAGTAGTGTCCGAGGAAGTAGGCATAATTGGCCGAACCTCGTTAAATTCTGGTGTTCTTTTTATTTCTATTTAATAGCTATTGTCGGGTCTTTTACTTTGTGATATATTGTGCTTTAAATTATCTTAGAAAAATTCTGTCACCAAGACTCGAGAGTCTAAGGAAGTTGGTTTTTAAGGGAGACCATTTGTGACTCCACCAACTATCTGGGAATTTTTCTTTGTCTTAATTTTTGGCACAATTATTCATTTTGGTGGAAACTAATCCGATTTCCACAACAAATAAGATAAGAGATTATAGGAAACAATATCAGTATATCATGTTATCTTATTGTTTAACCCTAGCATATGGCTTCAAAAGGCGTATCTGGAAGTATTATCTATGGCACAAAGAATAACGTTTTTCAAAATGGCACGCAAAACATTTGCGAAATATTCACATGTAGAAAGATATAGAACACAGCTATTTGACCAACACATTTCAATAATTTCAGAAACCTCCAGGAAAAAAAACAAAACTAATTATGGATAGGTCAATATGTGCGCGTTACCGTTTTGCAAGCTAAACATCTAACTGCTTGAGAATCTGCCTTCAAACCAAGTTGCACAAAAGGCTGAAGAAAAACCAAAAATGAGAGCAAAGTATAAGAATACCGATCAAACAAACTGAATCCAATAAAACCCTTCCTTGCACTTCAAAACACATACATGAAAACATGCTGCTTGATTGAAAATAAGCAGGAGCAAAAGAAGACATACCATATACTGGGGGATGAGAGATGCACCATATTTTGTCTTAAAGATCCTTTCTAGACAAGCAACCAAAGCGCTCTCCAAACCAGGCACATCTGCTGTTATTTGTAAAGCACTGCAAATGCAAATTTCTTTTATAATGAGAGGAAGTGGATAAAGATCAAGAAATTCCTTAACAACGGCGTCGGTTTGAACACCTGAAAATTTGGTGGAGAGACAGCATTGTGAAAATTTAAATCATCTAATTTTCCAGAGAGAGGGAAAAAAAATGAAAAGCGAAGCATATATGTGGATACCAGGATAATAAGCAAAATCAGAAGCTGCTTTAAGTAAAGAAGTAGGATCATCCATTGAGAATTCTTCGTCCATAGCTTTTGCATGCTTCCTTTCTTCCTTGCACTGGAAGTTGAAACTGTAGAGAAAGGGATGAGTTGAGGTTTAAATGGCGCGTGGCATTTTCTTTAGGCTTCGTGTCGGGCAATGAAACCCGAAGTTCAACACAGGTTAACGATCACCTGTGTTCGGGTTTAAAGGAAATTTCCTTTTTTTTTTTCTAAGAAAAAAAGACACTAGACCTTTTTTTTAAAAAAAAATTCAGAAATACTTTCCATTATTTTTTTTTACAAAACACATTTTCCGTAATTTTTGTTTGGATATATTTACCATTTATCTCTTTTCTCATTTACTATTATTATTATTCTCTACTGTAGAATTCATCCGTATTAATCATCTCTCCTCTTCAAGCTCTAGTTTTTCTCTAAGAATCACCCGGAAAATAAGAAAAATGGTGAGACTCATCGACGTTTGTTTACAGTATCTCGTGTTATTCATACTTTATGGTAAAATTTTTGCCTGTGTCGCTCAACAACAACAGTTTCAAGAAATTTTTTGTTCGATCCGCCTTTTATTTTCTTTATAGCTTTATTTCTTAATTTTTCCTCTAATTCCCTTTCTTGTTTTATAGATATTAAAGTATATTAATATAATGACAGACGCATAAATTATATTTTAAAAAAATGACTATATGCGTCTGTTGTTACAAAACAACAGGCATCTAAAGTCAATTTTTTTGAAAAAAAAAATTATTATAGGTGTCTGTTGTTTTATAACAACAGATAAAATTACAGACACCTAAAGTCAATTTTTTTGAAAAAAAAAATTTATTATAGGTGTTTGTTGTTTTATAACAACAGACACCTATAGTCATTTTTTTTAAAAAAAATCACTATAGGTGTCTGTTATTACAAAATAACACACTTATAGTTAATTTTTTAAAAAATATTATAAATTGATAAATATATAACAAATCATAAAAATTACTTAAACTCATAAAAAAACTAATTGTATAACAAAAAAACAACTACTAAGTGAAAAAACTACAACATAAAATTAACAAAAATAAAATACACAAAAAATAAAAAAGATAAATAAACTTTTTCGCATAAAAAAAGTAGAAAATCAAATACCAATAGTAATAAGGTGGAGAACATACAACTCCTTGGCTAATTGATGGTAAAAATTAGCTTTAACATGTGCAGAACCAACTTGTTTTCTCCTTACCAAATGTCTTAGACAACCTCTCAATGCATGAAACTCACTTTCATTTTATAAATCAATAAAAAAATATTTTTTTTGTCATCATCGTGGCTACAACATGGAGGCTCAAATTTGAACATAGTAGCCAAAAAATGTAGAAAAAAAGCTAAAGAAAAAAAATAACTTTTTCATGCGTATCTATGGCCACCAACGAACAACATAGCTCTTGTCATTATCGTCGCCACTAAGACAGGTCCAAAATGTGATGAAAGTATTACAAGTCAACTTTATGTTGAGAGCTAAATAAAGAGATGGTCGGCGCATACAACTAGGTTTCAAGCTCTAAAGTAAAAGAAATAAATATATATAGTTAGGTTTCAACTAAAAGAGCACAGAGAGAAACCGTATTTTTTGATTTTAAAAAATGAACTATAGGTGTCTGTCTTAACAAACAACAGACACCTATTGTATACTAATATGTGTTTGCTTTTATTAATGTCAGACGCATATGAGTGCAGAGATATTACGCTTCTGTTCTTTTTAACGACAGACACCTAAAGTAAAAGGTATATGTGTCTGCTTTTATTAATGCCAGACACATATGAGTGCAGAGATATTACGCTTCTGTCCTTTTTAACGACAGACACCTAAAGTAAAAAGTATATGTGTCTGTTTTTTATTAAGACAGACACTTAAAGTACAAATTAAATTTTACATATCTGTCATTTATATTAACAGACGTATATACCAATAAAAATATTTTTCAATAATTAATTCAAAAAAATTATTGTTTATTAATAAACAATAGATGTTTGTTGTTTGTTAAGACAAACACTAAAAGTATATCATATGTGTCTGTTGTTTATTAAGACAGACGCCTAAAATACAAGTTGAATTTTATATGTTTGTCGTTTATATTAATAGACGCATATGCTTTGTAATTTTATCATATATTTACAAAAATGTCACCGCATCTATTTTATGTGTCTGGTATTTTTACAACAGACACATATAATCTTCGTTTAAAGATATTTTTGTAATAGTGATTGAAATAAAAGCATGGACATTAGGTTTTTGCCAATCAATCTTCAGTGACTAGTTTTTCATTGTAGTGATTTTTTTTTGTGGGGTGTTGTATTTTGATAATGTTATTGTTTTTTTAACTGATTCTCTTTTGTGAAATTAATGATGGTTTTAGACGAGCACTAGTTATTAATAAGATTCATCCGATTTTTTCACATAGTGTTATGCTCACTAGTTATTTGATATAAAAATTTCATAGAAAATGTTTTTGAAATAAATATATATTTGAAATTTTTATTTGGTATAAGGTTTTGTAGAAAATTTTTCAACTCTTTACCATGTATTTAATTTTTTTTTGTTGGGTATAAAGATTTGAAATATATATATTTGAATTTAGTTAAACCTATTGCACACGTTTCCTTCCTCATCTATTTGTCGTGTGTATTTTTTGGAGATGTCTAATTTCAGTCTTCAAATTTTCATTTTGACTTCAGCTCTGCGTACCAATTTTTTCTGTCTAGGTTATTTCAATCTTTAACTAATTTTATGGTTTTTGTTGACTCAAAATCCTTGAGTCAAAACACAAAGGGAGCCGGAGAATCGCAGGTTGTTTTTGTTATTTTAATGCTTGGTAGCTTGAAACATGTGAGATAATAGAAGTGGAAAAATGTGACATCCGGTTGTGAGTTGTCTTCTTTTGTTGAGTTAACTTCAAGGCATGAATGATGGTGACAAATGGGATTGAGCCAAATTTTGTTGGCTCACTTCTCTTTTTTTTAAAAAAAAAAAAAATTATAAGTTATAAATTCTTAAAAGTTGTCCGAAAACCAAAAAAAAGGTTGTCCGCTAATTTTATTTTATTTTATTTTTTCGATAATAACAGATTTTATTACTAATTATAAGATTTTGTTCACATGTTTTTTTATAATAACTGATTTTATTGTTAATTATAAGATTTTGTTTACATATTTTTTTGACATCATAAAAATTTATTATACATTTTTACTTTTTAAGTTATATAGTAAAAGATATATTCGGTTTATATTCATAGTATATACGTCTTATAATTATTAAATGTATTGTAAAAAGTATATGCGATTATATGGTATTATATATGCTGCATATGTTTTATATGTTTGTGTTTATTAAATGTACATTAAAAAATAAATGACAAATAATTATTAATGATAATACTGTGGTATTATATGTAAATTTTATTTATATCTTATTTTCAAAAAATATGTTTATTATTTTTTGTTTTATTTATTCATTCAATATGTCTTTTATCATATATTTCTCTTATACCTCACATATATTAAACATATATTATTTTCTATTTCAATATAACAACTTTTATTACAATAAAATATATCTAATAATAAAACACAATCCTAATAATTTTTTTATTAAAACAATTAACCAAAAATTGGAGGTTTTGTAAATAAAATTATATTTGTTAAAAAATATAAATTTCAGAATGTGATATTTAGATTTATTGAAAATTGTGTTATACAAATATATAAAACATATATTATATGTAAGTATCATATACTTGTCAAATGTTTTTTACTTTACATTTAATAATTTTGAGTAACACAAAAATATATAAAATATACACTGTATATATAAATATTATATAATTCACATATATTTTTTATTAAACTTCCAAAACAATATTAAAAAAAATCAATACTTAATACACCAGAGTTAAATTTTAGGGACTTTTTGACAAATAAATAGATTTAAAAATCTAAAATAAAAAAATAATTAAATATATATGATCCAAATTTTTCGGGCATTTTTCGATTTTCAAAAGTTTAATTTCACGGTAAAGAAAGAATTAAACAAATTCCAACCATAGAAATGGATATCGGCTTTCTAATAACCCAAATGGCTATATATATATATATATTTCAGACCACTAAAAGGGAAAAAAGAAAAAAGCAAAATGCAACATATTTCTAAGGAAAATAGTAAAACTCACAGCAATTGCAAAAATGATATATTTGCCCTTTTCTGATTTTGGTAATATATTTGGAATATTTGTAATTATTTTGGATATTTGTGTCCTTTTACCTTTTTCTAAGGTCAGACCTTAGCCCTCTCTTTCTAGTTTCTAAGAATTGGACTCAGTGCCCACCAAAAGTTTCCGCATCTCGTCGTGCAATTAACCCTTTGTTTGGGATAAATTTTTCTAATGCTCATATTTTGTATATATTACAATTTTTTATGGTTAAATAAAGTTCTTAAAATTTTTAAATAAGGATCTCTTATTATGCAGAACTGTAATTTTTTTTATATATGGGAGCTGCTGGAGTGGTAATGGTAAGCAAATTTGCCTTCAAGGCAATATTCACTTTTTATTTTTATTATATTTAATTCCTAAAATACATGTTTTTGAGGTTTTACGAACGTTGTATATGTATTCAATACATGCTTATATTTTTCGTCAAATAAATGTTAATGATTCAAAAATTAATATTCATTGACTCAAATAGAACAAAAATCCGGCTGAAGAGCTGGATAAAACAATTTTGATAAATTCATAAATAAAAAATGCATTTTTTGAACATTTAATTGATCCAATAATAAAGAGTCATACAATGAAATATATATTTTCCGTTTTATAATAATCACCGTATGTAAAAGTAATGATTCTCAATATAAAATTAAAAAGAAGTGATTTTAATTCTAAAAATTGAGATGAAATGGTAAGAGTTTTTTCTTTAGTGACCAGTTGCTTCGAATTCAAACTCTAAATATATAATAATTTTAAAATTTGGGAGAAAATGTTTTACACTTTTAATGGATCTTGAACCAAAAACAAAAATAAAGAAGATACTCCTACTCAGATCTCTATAATTCTCACATTTTCAAAGAGTATAGGAAGAGAAGAATAATCATATTAAGATTGCATATGATTGGCAAGGCATTGAATCATTTTCATGATTTATTGTGAATAAATCCGAATGGAATCCCTATATATCCATATGGATAAAAACGTACTCTACTTGAACCTAATAATTATTTTCTTCTTTTTCTTTTTAATACCACGATAATTCTCTTCTCTTTGCAAATCATCCAGAGGCTAGCTTTTGGTAATTTGGCAATATTAGTGCTTGGCTGTATGTTCTTATTATATTAGATATACTTCATAGGCAAATGATCAGAAATAGGCAGCAACCACCCAATTGGATTAAAAAGTCCAAAAACTTAGCACAAAAATGGTAGAGGGCGTGCAATACCATTTCCATGCACAAAAGATGGGCACAATTTGGCCTCTGTTTTCCCCTTGTCCTCACCCCAAAATGTTTAGGCTACTATATTGCATTCCCAATTGTTCCACATATCAAGTGCCCTTTTCCAACCTTAATATACCATAGATGCTGATCAGACTCAATCATCACCATCCATCATTATTTTTTTAAGAAAATAAAATAAAATAAAATCTTGATGCAGTGGAGTATATGGGTATTTTTTTTTTTACACTACAATTTGACTCTATTCATAAGCATATTTCAGTCACTTGTATTCTAGTGTATATAAAGTAATAGGCTTTGTAGTTTTTTTCTTCATACTTGATCATTTCCTTGCTACTTAGGTTCAATCTGCATCCTGTAAAATTAATTATGGGTTTTATTTATTTATTGTATAGTAGCCTTTTGCACATTAGCAAAATGGAAGTATCTGAAGATGGTAATAGATTTATATGCTTTCTATTTTGTAATTAATAGCTATGTATATTTGTTTTTGTCTTTCCTCTTGATATATATGGGGATGTAAAAGCTAAGAGTATATAGGCATGCATGTTGCAATGTGTATTATTACCTGCTTTTACTATAGCTAGATATATAAACACCTATAATAGTCAATTCATGATTTCAATACCCGGTAGCATAGGCAAGTCTCTTTGTACACCCTAGCCAATAATTAGGGTTTGAAATTTTTGATATGAAATTATTAGGCAAATATTGATGTAACACAAAATTTGTAAAATTAATACACCTATATAAATACAATACAACATTTTTTGATAACAAATTATTATTTGCTTAGTTTCAAACAACTTGAATATATTTATATATAAAGTTAACGTGAGAAAATTAGTTTCAAATTTTCAATATATATATATATATATATATATATATATACTGCCTTGTTTTACTCAATGATCACTCTTTCATCAGCATCAATATATAGTAGATGTTAATATTTTCATCTAAAATGGTACGAATGAATTTATATAAAAAAATTTCAATTTAACCAGATATCTCAACTTTGAATTATAAGTATACAATTATCTTAAAACTTTTAAAAAAATATTTTACCGCATTTCGAGATTCTATCAGGCATAAGTTGAATTAGTCTTAAACAATTGACATATAAATTGAAGACACATATAATTTCACACTAAAAAATATTTATATTTAATTGTGATTCAAACTATAAACATTCGAGTATGAGATTGAAAAATCATCATTACTAAAAGGTTACAAACAAATTAATAATATTATAATATTGTTTAAGACAATAAGTGTGTTTCTCTTATAGTTTAGGAGATCAAAAGTCGATCCTTATAATCTTTCATGGATTAACTACTCCCGTTGTTTTTGAAATTATCACTAATTAACTAGTTGTATTGTTTTGAATTTTAATGTGACACAAAAATTCTCAATTTTAATTTAATTTCACTATTCCTCATCAAATTTATAGTCAGATTGTCTAGCTAATATATCAAATCCAACGTTGGATTCGATTAAAAAATTAATAAAAGAATAATGGATAAAATTAAATTGAAATTGAAATTTTTTTTATATTATTAATTAAAATACTATTGATTAGTAATAAATATAAGGGGAAGGGACGTAATTGATCTTACTCTTTCCTTGAGATTGTTTTCAAGTACAACATATGTCAGAAAGAAAAATCAATAAGTAGGGTATGATGGGCCAACATAGATTTAAAGAAGGGAAAAAAAAAAAAAAAAAAAAAAAAAAACAGGAGAGTTAGAGACCATTAAATTGGTTGCTAGAGGAAAGCATGAGTTAGGGATGCAGAGCATTGTCCGAAGTCCCATAGTAGGTGTCGACCACGTCCAATGTCCCTGAACTCAAATTCATACACCCACATTAAATGCAACCAACTATTATTTAATGCACCCCAATCCAACAAAATAATTTACACTCATAACCGTTTTTCCACCAAATTTTTTTGGACGAATTATTTTCAAATTTACTGAAAATTATAAAGCAAGATAAAATATACAAAATTATGATATCAGTAATATTTTTTAGAAAAATCACCGTTCAAACTGCAGAATACAGAAAATTTTAAAAAAATTAAACAGAAGCCTTATTATTTTTTTGAATACAAAAATACAAGCTTTATATTCCCAATCTATTAACCATTTTCCAATAAAAACTTTAAAGTTTAAATATGTTTGATTTATAAATCGAATTCTCACATTTTCTTTCTTTATAAGTTAATTTTTATAAATCCAACCCTTGTTTATAAAGTAATCCTTCCATTAGTTTTTCATCTAAAAGTAAATTGAAAATCTGATGTGACTTCATATGAATCCAATCAATCTTTGACAAAAAAACATTTCTTTCTTTATAAGTTAATTTTTATAAATCCAACCCTTGTTTATAAAGTAATCCTTCCATTAGTTTTTCATCTAAAAGTAAATTGAAAATCTGATGTGACTTCATATGAATCCAATCAATCTTTCACCCAAAAAAAAAAGTTTTGAGTCAAAACAAATGAAAAAAAAGGTGAAAAAGAGAAATTGTGAAATTAATTTGATCGAACAAAAAAATTAAATTCAGAAAGAAATTGAATTTTTCTTTTTGAATGGATACCATTTTGGAATTTGAATTGGTAAATTTTATGTTGAAAATCATCATAATTAAGATACACATGAAGCCCCCTTAAATATTCATCTATTTTTTATGTAATATGATGAGTTAAAGATTTAATTTGTAAAGGAACAAAACAAGAAAGTCATAGTCCAAAAAATAAGCCAAAGCTACTTAAAATTTAATTTGCAAAAAATAAAGAGGTAATTAAAATATTAATTTTCAAGCTAAAACTATTAAAATTATAATTAAAAATAGATACTAAATTGAGATTTTTAAATTGTTATCTCAAATTAAATACAAGATAAATATTTAGAGCACAATTATTGCCATTACTAAACAAAAAAATTCTATTTGTGGTTTCATATTTTTGTTATTTTAAGTATAAATTTTTTTAGGTTGCAAAATGATTTTGTGGTTCGCATTAAAACATTAAAAAAACATTGAGCTTACATAGAATCAGAGATGTTTGTCTCTCTCTTACATGACATACACTTCTACTATCCCTAATCTCCAAATAAATAAATAAATAAAACATAAAGTTATCTGCCTCTGAACTTTTATTACTCTCCAAATCATCATCTTTTTTTTTTTTGTGAAAATCATTGTTAGATTTTGTTCGTTTTTCGATAATCATAATCACCGTGCTCGCTTATTGAAGAATTGCTATCGTTTAAGGAGAAATAAAATGCTACAGCCTCGGTGGTAGGAGTGGGTTTCGTTTTTCATGGATTATCATAGCTGCCATCACTAGTGGTTAAGGTATCGTCCAAGAGCAGATCTGGAGTAGGCGACATCGTCACCATCTGAGGGGAAACTGGAAGCAGATGGTGTCTTCATCCAAGACATATTTGAAGAAATCATCGATTTAAAGAGAAATTAGTTTTCTATGGCATCGTCGTTGGTCAGAGAGAATCATCGTATGTGGAGAGTTCATGCCCTGGTGGTTTTGTTGGTTGTTAACGCATCAAAATTTTTTTAATAGTTGCTCATGCTTCAGGTGAAATCCAATACAAAAATAGCTACCGTGTGGTTTGTTAACAAATATGACTCCAAAACTAATACAAACTGTGTTAAGACTGAATTAGCAGATTCGGCCTAGGTGGAAGGTTCGGTCTCTAGCAAGCTCTTAGGCCCTCACGATGATTGAAGAATAAAAATTAGTTAAAACTAATACTATAACACTACATGTTAAAAGAATGCTAAAGAAAATATCGGTGGAAGGAAGCCGCTGCTCGTTCTTAGTCATATTTTTTGTAAAAATGTGATTGTCACATAACCTATGCTTATTAACTCTTAACCTTAATGTCATTTTAACCACAATATGCTCTCCATAACTTTTACCTATACAGCCTTGTTGGGCCTGAGCTTCGACAAATACGTACTAAAGATTGGGTCAGTGTTGACATTTGCTTCCGTTTGATTTGAACAGATTTGAAGGTGAAGCCTTAAAATGACCACCAACCCACGGTAGACCAAATCACTTTTTTCTTATTTTTCATGTGTCGGGTGACTGTGCTCAGGTATCAGTTTCTTTATTGTCTCTACTATCTTATGGTTTTCAACCATCCTGCACAAGCTATTTGATTTACAGAAGTAATTATGGCCACATCGAGAATTATGGTCTCGTTTCAAATTTTGAACCACCCCTTCATTTTGCAGATGCTTAAGGTTCCTAAGAGTTTGGTATACCTTTCTTTTCAAATATTAACTTAAAATATTTGATTCACAGCAGTAATTATGGCCACATCCAGAATTATGTTTGGATAGTCATTTTTGATAAATAAATAAAATTAAAGTATTAAAATATAGTAAAAAATTGACAAATGTTAACTTAAAACCATAAAAAAAATAACAACATTAATATTATCCAAAATATAAAAATTCAGTACACTACTTTTATTTCTAAAAAATTCAAAATATAATTTATACATTAATAAAGTAAATTTTTACTCAATCATGTTATTCTAAAAAAAGTTGAAAAGTTTTGGTAATTAAAGAGTTTATAATTTTAGAAAATTAGAAAATTATTAGTATTTATGCACTATATATATATATATATATATATATATATATATATATATATTAAAAAATATAGCTCGGTTTGATTTTATTGGATTTATATTTTTTTAATTTAAAACTAAACTAAAAAATTAGTTTATAAAAATTTTAAAACCATAACTAACCATGAAATTAGTTAAACCATAATTTTCTGTTGGGAATGAATTGAGGTTTGACTAATTTTTGTGCAACCTAGCTAATGCGATATAGAAATGGCCACCCACATATAAATCCATGAGAAATGTTATTGAGTTCTTTATTAGACCGTCATCTTTTGTCTCCCCATTTTGGGCCTAATAGACTAAATTTGAGTGGTCACTTGAACTAGATAGGGATGTTAAAGTTAATTTTTGGACATGTGATTGGGTTAGCTAGCTGATAGGTAGGGATCTTCATTATGGACTAAATTTGAATGGTCACTGGGTTTGGACCAATAATAAGACCGTGGTAAAGGCCTACTACCCCAACATGGTTTCTCATCAACTTCGGTTAGGCCGAAGATGTCCCCTTCCCCTCATTTAAAGCTGAATTCACCACCTCATGTTCAGATCAAGATCAACATCAGGGAATATCTTTTTTGAAATTGAATTGATAAAAGAAAGTGAATTCTAACACTTTGTAATTGCATGGAAAATGATAGCAAAGGTTTATCCAGCCAGAATAAGGTTTAGAATATGTCAGTTTGTTAGGCCTAACTTTAACACCCATTCTTTCCAAGGCCTTTTATCAAATAATTTCCTTCTCTTTCAAGAACTCAAAATTGGTATTGTTCATTCGGCTTAGGTTAGATTTGATTTCTAGCTAGTGGAGGCTATGGAACCCATATTGGAACCTGGCCAAACATAGGGAGTCTCGGTTGTTGTTGGGGTGGTACGTGTGGTGCATTAGGTAATTGTGGTAGGACAGCTTGTGGTTATGTTAGCGCTGGTGCACAAGGCGCATGTGGGATTGGTGGAATTTGAAGAGGTACTGCTTGCTATGTTGGTACATGCGCTTATGGATGTAATGATGGGATAGAAGGTATCAATTGAGAAGCGGTGCAACGGCCTCATTTTTTTACAACATTTATATTTGACCGAACAAAGTGGGAGAGCTTGTGGTACTTCTGTAGGCTGAATTTCCAAAGTCAGTTGCTCCAACGGCCTCCTTTCCACTTGGTCTACAGATTGAGTAAGTTCATTTTGAGCTCTCTTAAATTCCTGCCTGAATTGCACTATCGATACGGCAATAGAAGTCTACATATGGTCGTTATGGCCTCTATTAGTCTCTACAAAAGGTGGCATAACATTAATTACTTGGTCCATCATAAGCCAGAAGGTATTGTTGTTGGCCAGTTGAACACAGTTAGCAATATACTGATGATTAGCCTCATTCAACTCTAGCAAAAGCAGAGGATGAGGATCACAATTATAAATTTCTAAATCATCATTAGATACTCGTACCCCGACAAAATTTTGGTTGGTTGGAAACTAATGAATCCTCTTTTCCCTTGGTTATCTTAACCTTTGGTATTTGTCATTCTTGTTTGGAGTCTTGTCACTGCCATACACAACTCCCATTGTGGTCATCAAACAAATGTTTGCACTTTAGATGAAGCCCAGTACAAAAATAGCTACGCTCATGGTTCGGTAGCAAATATAATTGTGCTAAGACCCAATTAACAGATTCAGCCTGGGTGGAAGATGAACATGTGGAATTTTAAGTGTCCAGCAAACTCTTGGGTTCAGTCTAGACCGAACACATTAATAGTTGGTCCTCACAATGATTGAAGAATAGAAATTTAAGAGAACTAAAACTAACACTACAAGGAAATCTCTAGAAAAGGAAAGCCCCTAGCTTCTTCATTTATGGTCATATGCCTAGATATGCGATTGTAAGGTATCAATGTGCTTATTAACTAAAATTGTATAACTAATTCAATTAAAAATATTAAATAAAATTAACTGAAAAATATAAAATGACATAAAAAAATATATTCATATTAATAAAAAAATTATATAAAATATATTTAAAGACATAATACAAATAAATTATATACATATATATACATATTAATTAATATAAAAATTATGTTAAATACCTCATCACCTAATATAATAAATATATTTATCTTTATTATCTTAACATTCTATTATTATTATTATTATAAAATGATAAAAAATAAGAATATAAAAAAAATTATAATCTACTAATTTTTTTAAAAAAAATAGTTCTATTAGCTTTTTATTTGAAAGATTATAATCTAATTTTTTTCCAAATAAAATACTTCATAGATTATAAATGAAACTAGATTATTTTTATATTTATTTATTGTACTATATATATATATATATATATATATATATATATATATATATATATATTATTTACACAATTTCTCAATTGAAGAAAATTATGAAACAAAAACTTTTCACGATATATCATTAGAAAAGTTTACCATTGTGTGTCTCGCATAAAGAGTTTACCATTGGATAAGAAAATGTGATTGACAATTTGACATATCATAAAATAAAAGCTATTCATTTAGAGATATTTTGAAAATTAAAATATAATTTTCAATGGAGTCAATCAATCAAAGCTCCTTTCGATCCATCTTTTTCAATAAAATCACTATCACTAATGACATAATAACATTAATCAATAACCCCTATACCTGATATAATCGAATGCAAAATCATTACTAAAATCCACAAAATCGATACTTGATTATCTAAAGAGTATCACATTCTCCAATATCCATTTGAAACATCTTTATCACAGTTATCATTTACTACGACATTATGGCATATAATTGCTGCAATGGAATTAAAAATCTATAATTCAAGAAGAGAAAGCTGCAGCCTGCAGCCCGTACATTCCATAAGATCACAAACCCTAGAAAAATATTAAAACCACCTACCAAATCACTTTATAAGCAATAATAACAGTCAACGTTCTAAATTAAATAAGAAAAATCACACAGCCACCGGTAAATGATTCAATTCAGATAACTGATAAGTCTTGAAAATGAAACATTACATAAATAATCATAATTAATCAACACACATACAGATAATAGAACCACGATCAGTTGGAACTTATCTCTCACTCAGAAGGTCCACATGCAATCAAGCTCCGTGGGACCCATCGCCATCCTTCCATCCCCACCAGCGCCAACGTCAACCCTCCCCTCTTCCGAGCCTGAACCTGCCATCCAGTTCATGATGGTAGTGCCGCCACCGTTAAATGGTGTAGCCGCGGCTGAGTTTGGGGAGGGGAAAAAGAAAGGCAGCTGAAGATTCTCCTGCAGAGACCTCAGGCTAGGGAAAGCAGACACACCCGTGTTCCTTGGGAACCTTCCAAAGGGGTCCAGCATTGAGAGAGGCGGCGGCGGAGCTAAATCTAAGTTGTTCTGGTTGGCAGCGGCGGACGCAGCGGCGGCAACTGTGGAGAAACAGGACACGTGCTCAGGTTGAGCATGGCTGTCGTAGGAGTAGCTGTCATGGTCGTTGAGAGTGGTGGTCGACGCAGTAGTAGTAGCGGTATGATCCAGCAGAGGCGGGAGAGACACTGAAACAGGAGAGCTGACTTCTGGGTAGAGATTAATAACGCTGCTAAAACGGGTTTTCTTACTAGCACCGCTGTTGCTGCTGCTGGCTGTGGCGCCGCCGCCGCCGCTCTTCTGGAAGACCCGAGAGATCACCCACTCATCCTGCTGAAGACATTAATTATTACAAAAACACAAGTACACAAATCTTTGAAGGGCAAGAATAGATTATTATAAATTGCATTAGGAAATTTATAATTAATACCAAGCTATAAAACATACAATACAATAATAAGAGAATAGGCATAGGAAGAATGAAAGAGCAAAATGAAATATATGTATCAATATCTACAAAAAATGATTAGAATTCCAATAAAGACGAATGTTTACAAGAGGCTGCGCAAAATAATGAAATATAAAAAAAATGATAATAATGGGATTCCTTTGCAGTCCCTTTTGAATGAAAAGGGCATACGGATATAGCATCAATTAAGCTCAATCTGTAACCATAACTACCAATAACCTAGCCACTATAGCTAACAAGTAACACACCAAACCCTAATGATGTTCAAAGTCCATCTTCAATAACCACACAAGCATTTTAAGAAAAAAAAAGGGCTAAATCACACACACAGTAATTAGCAAGTCTACCTTGGAGCTGCGGGACAGGTAATGGTAAGCGAATTTGCCTTCGAGGCGATATTCATGCATAACCCAGTTGCTTTTTTCTCCTTTAGGAGCTCTTCCTCTGTAGAACACCAATGTCTTCTTCATTCCCACAAGTGCACATGTTTTTGAGCTGTAAATCTCCCTATCTTTCCCTGTAGCTTTCCAGTAACCAGCTTCAGTTGCTCTATTAGTTCTCAGCCCAGTTGGGTACTTCCTATCTCTCAGGCTGAAAAAGTACCACTCTTTCTCTCCCATCTTCGCTTTCTCTGCCATTAAGTATCACAATTAATGAAAACCCAAAGTTTGAAACTTTATTTAGAAGCAAGTGATTATACCAAAGGCAACTACTTACTAGGAAGTTCCCATGGCTCGCACTTGTTGAGGTCCACTTCAGCTATGGCTCTGCCAGTGAAGCTGCTATCAAGAACCTTCTTAAGGAGATAATAAGTGATAAGCTCCTCATCAGTTGGGTGAAACCTAAACCCAGGAGGTAAATGTGCATCTCCATTGTGAAAATGGCAGTAGCTCTCCATTGAAAAAAAAAATCAAAAGGATCGAACCCAAAAATTGAATAAAGTTAAATCGCTTAGAGACGTGAGAAAGCAAAAAATCTTAACTTTCCATCAAAACCCACAGGCGAAAATGTCAAGTAAATAATATAGCTAGCTTGAGTGTCGGAACTTATAATAAGAGGAGAGGGGTGTCATGGGGATTTGAAGAAATGGCAAAAAAATGATAATGAGAAGGTATGATCTAGGTGGCTTTGAAAATCTCTGCGTGTGTGTGTTCTCTCAGGACTGTCAAATTAATAACTAAGCGAGTGGGATATATGACACGAAGCCAAAAGGAAAGGAATTAAAGAAAGCATAGAGAAGGTGATGCATGTGTGCGAGAAAGGATTGGGGCTCTGTGGTTCTGTTTGGAGTATGCGTGCGTGTGTGCGTGAGGAAGTGTGCAGGTATTCTCTGTCAGTGAAGAAAATCAAAAGGAGGGAACAGAAAGTAGTTTTTATTTCTCCTTTTTTTTTCTCAAAGATTTTATTTTTAACAAAAACAAAAATTTATATATATGTATGATTTTCACCTTGAATCGATAAAGCTGTTTCATATCTCCTCTGTCAGCACAGTGCAAATATTAAATTATCATCTTTGACAGAGACATTGTTTATTACACGCCATCTCTCTCTTTCTTTTTCTTCTTCTTCCAATTCTTTTTTTCATTATTTATCGGTTACTTGGGTTTTTGTTCATTTGAGCTTTTGTTAAGTTTTTCAAGCCCAACTGCAAACGTACACTCACAAAATATGATATGGGCGTCTCTGCAAAGTTGCAAAAACACATCTAATGATGTGAATTCACTGATTCCACAGCTCTTTTTCTTTTTTCTCTATGGATCCAAATGATATTTTTAATATTTTATTTTATTTTATTTATTGGGTTTTTTTGGCTATAATATATAAAGTCACATATCAGAGTTTGACACATGAGACAAAAATATTTCCTCAGGGAATAGCTAAAAGCAAGGTGGCAAAAAAGAGGTTTACCCCTTCCCCCTCTATGGCTCTATCTTCCCTTTCTCCCCACTCTCCTCTTTGTAGGCGTTATAGCCTTTTGCAGCTACCTAAAATGGTGTGGTTCTTGTTTTTAATTTTTATAATAACATGGTTATTTTCTACAACTTCTTACAAAGTAAAAAAGCCTAAATCTAACTTTTATTATAATTTAATTTTATAATATATATTATTAATTAATTACCAAGACTTCGGTCAGAACTTTAAAAAAACTGAAATTCAATAAAACCACATTAAAAAATTAATGAACATTTATTATGTAATTATAAAAAAACAAAGAAAAAAAAAGAGATTAATGTTTGATAAAATATTACAAAAGAAAAGAAATAAAAAAAAATAAAGAAAAACAATAGGGCCCCCTGATGTAAATGAAGACAAGTGCTTGCAGAGAAAACCACAGGTTGACATTAGATAGTTTGTCACATTTCATTTTCATGTGAAAAATGACTTTCAATTTGTCAAGAACCGAAGAAAATTCTATTGCAGTGCAAATTTATTTTCTAATTAATCAGTAAAAAAGAGAAAAAAAATTATTTATAAGAGTGAGTGTTGAATAATATATTAAAAATATTATCGTTAGCATTATTTATTTTCCAAATATTGATAAGATGACAATGTGAGAGCGTAGGATTCTTTAATTTCTATCTCAGTCATTTTGATTGGAACGTTTAACTATTCAATCTGCTGTTTGGATTTAAAATAATAAATATATATATTACACAAATTCCTTTTGTTACAAACAAAAATCTGGAAATTCGTATCATGTGATATTTAATAGTGTCATATTTAATAGTATCATATTTTAATCTGATATGATATAATTATACTAAATATTAACACGATACGATTGATTAATTGTGTAAAAAATTTGAAACACAAATACGACACAGTTAAAATGCGTGTTAATACGATACGATTAGACACAATTAACTTAACATGTATAAATTATACGACATTACACGATTAGACACTATATACTTAATGTGTCTAAACGTATACATTTTATACGACATGATACGATTATACACGATTTTACTTAATACGACACGATACGAATAGACACGAATATTAAATTAAAAATTTAATTTAATGAAGTGAATCTCAATTTAATCAATTTACATTTAATTAATAATTTTAATGTAATTAATTAAATTTTATTTAATCAATTAAACTCCAATTAAATATATAAAAGTTCAATTAAATCAATTTAATTCATTCATTCATATATAAATATGTATTATAAATATTTATAATATTATAATATATATTTGAATTTTGAGTAACAATAAAATAATTAGTTATATCTTTATAATTGATAAAAGACATATTTTTAATCGTGTCTTAACATGTTAGACAGATAAAATCTGTTTATAATACGATTTTTTTCGTGTCACAATCGTGTTGACACAGTTATGATCCATATCTGTTTAGCTCATATCTATATACGGTTAAATCTGTATCGTTTAATCGTGTCGTATCCAAAATTGTCAACTCTATAACATATGATTGCAATTTTCAGATTAAAAAAAAAAAAGACGTTATTTAAATTATCCATCAAATTTCATGGATCTTGACAAAAATAGCAAAAAAAATTTCTATTGTCTATCGTATTCACAATCAACATCCTATTTCTCCTCTCAAATTAATGGGTTATAACTAAATACAATAATTCTTACAATTTCAGAAATTGTGCATCCAGAAATTAAAATTTCAGCCTGTTTTTCTTTACAATATCCACAATTAAAACTTTATAATGGAAAAAATTTGTATATTGCATGAAGCGTAAATATAAAATCAAAAAGTGAAGGTCAAAGAGGAAGCCATAAGGCTGATGTGATGAGTAGTTGTGGGGGTAGTTTAAAATTTCTTCAAATCATCCTTCATCAAAACCAAATTTTTAATGCAAAAATTTATTTCAAAATGTATTTTTTTTAAAAAAAAAACAGCTTAAAATCGTTTCATAATGCTTTAAAACATTTATCGATTTACGAGTGAAATGTCACATATATACCTTAGATAGTATTGGGGAAACAAACTCAAATAGTAAACAGTAACTTAAATTCCAACAGTTAAAATTTGACTATAATATAATATAAATATATTAATACGGCAATAGGATGGAAATACAATTATTAAAGTGATATAATTAATAAATAAATTATATTTAAATTCAATTGATACTATTACAATATATTTAATATTTAAAATAATATTTTTAACAATATTTTTGTAAAAATTGTAATATAAAATATATATATTTTATAATAATTTAATAATTATATATAATTTCTTATAATAATTAAACACCATAAAATATAAAAATTATTAATAATTTAAAATAATATTATTTTATATAATTCAACATTATTTTTTTATAATTTAATTATAAATAAATTGAATGTAAATTTAATAAAGTAAAGACGAATATTAATTACATCAATACCATACTTGCGGATTGCAAACTTTAGCTCAAATTCAAACACGTCATTTTCTTTGCAATTTTAATTTTCGAAGTATTTTAATTTTATTAATAAAATATGATGTCCAAAAAATTCAACTGGATAAATGATTAATACACCATGCATGCATCAACTCAAATATCCAATCCATCTATCAAAATCAACTAGTTGACGCAAAGCAGATTGATGCAATGAGACTTTGACACTTCAGGCTAGGATTTTGAGAATACAATTAGGCCACCAGCCCAGCCAGCCCCCCCATTCCCACCCCCCTTTCGGCTCATCTCTTTCTCAATGCCAAATTAATGTCATCTTCTTGTAGTTATCAAAGTATTGGTAGCAGTAAATGACCTACCTAAAATGGCCCCAAAAAAAAAATGAAAATCTCCCCTCAACTTCTCCAACTCTGGTCATCCGAGTGAAGTTTGGGGTTGTCTCGAAACTTCGAAGAAATTAGAAGAGAGAAAAAAAAAATGCATAATTCGTCATTCCCCACGTGTTTGACGAAATTACTCAATGAATTTTTAAGTTTTATTACCCATGGTTGATAGGCTAAATCATGGATTAGACAAAAGATTCTGCACACAGCTAGAGTTGAGTGGTAGACCCACTTCTTTCATCAATTAACTGAAAACATTTTATTTTTTATATTTCAGGATAGCTTTAGTTGAAGAAGAGGTAAAGTGAAGAGATGTGAAATGTCATTGTGAAATCTCTTAGTTGCACAGCGATTACCATTGTGTACGGTAAAAGGTAATCTCTTACTCGTACCACTATTTTACTGCTATAATTGAGTTGATGTCATGTTTAAACTATAATCACCTCTTTCTCCTCCTCCACTTTGTATTTCTTACTTTTCTTTTAGGCTTTTTTAATAATTTTGAAGGTTATTAGAAATTTTATTTATTTAAATAAAATAATTTTTTATAGCTAAGGTCCTACAAAATTAAGATAGATAATTGGTCCCATCATGCTTCATTGCCAATTCTCATTAGGATTTCATTATATTCATATTAGCATTTGAGTTGGAAAAATATTGATGTAAATGCATAAATGACTTTATATATGAATCAGATCAAATGACAAAAATAACATGTTTATAAAATAATATTTATTGCTTATGTAATTGTCACATCTGCGATTTAGACTCTAACTGTATATATATATTGCGGTCGTGTATATTGTAATATAGAGACATACCGATTAAATTCTAAATACGGGCAAAAAATATAAAAAAAAATTAATATGATAATATGAGTATGAAGTTGATTAAAAGAAACAATGTAATTTCCTGTTATGCACGCAAATTGAGGCGACAGATCCTATCGAATTTTGGATTTTTCGCCCGGTAGTGAAGATACAATTTAAGCATACTGAAATGTAGAAACTGTTATTTTAAGGTCATACATAGAGTTATAAGGTGAGATTTTAAGGTTAAAACTTTGAATTGTAAAAATATGATTTTTCAGTACAGGTTTACGGCCTGATTTTCAGACATGGAGTTAGAGAGAGATGTTTACTATTGCAATGATGTCGATGTAATCGAAATAGAATTTTAAGATTTTTAAAATTGATAAATTAGAAATCGAACGACGAATGAATTTTTATGTGTCAAATTAAAAATAATGATTAAACCGTAAAAACACGATTTTCATATCGGTGGTCGTTTCGCGAAATCGAAGAGACCGTTTTGAAGAGAAATTGTTTTTATAATTTTTGGAATATTTATTTTGATAAAATTAAGTTGTTTAGAGGTTGAATTTTGGAGAATTAAATTTAATTATTGAATTTGAAATTTTTAGAGTATTTATTAAATTAATGAGAATTTTTGAGTTGCAAATGGAAATTATTGGAATAAAAGAAATAAATGAAGAAAAATAGTTTTGGAGGTGGAAAAATAAAGAAAATAAAATATTATAAAAGAAAAATAATATTTGAATTTTTTATCGTACCGAAAAGCGTATTGACGAATGGAACCGTAAACTATGCGTTAAACACGCATAATGAGAAAATTTTTATTTATAGAATCTCGATATACGTGAGAGTAAGGGATAATCAAGATTTAAGTCTTGCTAAATTTTATATCATGTGAGAGTCGGTAGTTAATTGAAATTATCTTTTTATTAGGCATGACGTTGGGACATACGCTAATCTGAGACAAAGGAAAAGAGCTGGCAGACACGGTCAAAGTATAAAAAAGTTAGTGTAGTTGTCTTTATAATATTAGTCATATATATAAGTAAGTAATTAGAGAAAATCGGTAAATTATGAAGTAATAAGAAAATTTTTATGTTCAAATGTTTTATGATATGACATAAAATATATTTTATGTGAAAAATTAGAGTTTTTGCAATTATTGAATTTAAAATATTTTTATTTATTTTTTTGAGAGAATTTAAATGTTAAATATACTGTATGATGATATTAATTTTGGTATGAAAATAATATTTATTGATTTTATGGAAAATAAATTGAATTATGAATATAATAAATTTTGCCCACATGTTAGCATGGATGTGAACTAGGGTATTGTTAGCATACCAATAAGATAGAAATTACCGTCATGTGTATTTCTGTGGAATGATGAGCTATTTGTGATCCTGTGTATTTATATAGATCACTTGATACATTTTTCAGTCCTATGCATTTATGTGGACTGACTAATATTATATTTGGATCCTATGCATTTCTGTGGATCCTGTGTTGATATATGATATGAAACTCATTTGATTCCCTATGAGAAAATCTATGATGTTATAATATGTGGGTAGATGAAAAATATATTATAAAAAAATCAGAGATATTATGTATCATGAATTAATTTTGATAAATGAAAATGATATTATATTATTACTTTTAAGAAAATTGATTTAAATTTTTAAATTGTTTTGACTTTAAATTTATGTGTTAATCTAATGACTATTATTGTAAGACTTTTGCACTACTGAGTTATATACTCAGTGCGGAAGTTTGTTTTCTCTCACGTAGATTACATGAGTAGCTGACAGTGCCTGGACTAGTAGATAAGAGACGTTGCGTAGTGGACCCACATGATGGAACCTAGCAGTAGTAGTGGTAGTCACCTCATGCTTTGGTTTTTGAAATATGATTTGAATGTATAAATTAAACTGCTACTGCTTCTTAAAATGGGTCACTGTTGTGCTTTATAGGGTGATAGATTTCAATTGCAGAGGGTTAGATACGAGACCTCAGATACTTATGAGCCGCTTAGCACAAACGTCTCATATCCTTCAACCCAACAGAGGACAGGTGATGGCAGTGCATCCACCTGTAGATCTGATAGACCATATAGACAAAATAGACATGCTTCGATTCCAGGTTCAAGCAGAGAGGAGCTACTAAAGGATATGATAGAGATCTTATGACGTTCTACCATACCAGCCACTACTGAGAGGCTCCAAAAGTTGGGAGCTCCATATTTTTACGATCATAAGGAGGATGATGCAGCGATTACAGAATATTGGCTGGAGAGGGTAGAGAGAGTGTTTCGACAGATGGATTTCACATCTCAACAAAAATATAGATATGTGGAGTCTCTACTACAAGAGGAAGCTTACGACTGGTGAAAGACAATACTGGAGCGCCTTCAGACACCTGACCCACCTTCATGGATATTCTTTTTATAGCAGTTCAGGGAGAAATACATCCCAATAGCCTATACTGATCGGAAGAGGCAGGAATTTATCGATCTTCGATATGGTGATATGTATGTGACTGAGTATGAGAAGGAGTACACCCGCCTTAGTAAGTATGCAGGGGGTGTCATTAGTAATGAGATTGACAGATGTAGGAGATTTGAGATGGGGCTTCAACTGCCTATCAGAGCAAGAGTTGTGGGGTCCTAGATTAAAGACTTCACCAGCTTAGTCACAGCAGCTGAGGCAATAGAGGAGGAGGCAGTTGCTATAGAGTTGAAGACTGTAGCTTGAAGCCAAAGTAAAAGATCTTTTTATTAGTAGAGTGCAAGTTCTTCAGCCGATAAGAAAGCTAGATTTTCTGGTGGTCGATTTCAAAGTGGATTTAGAGATTCAGGTGCACCAACCTGGTGAGGTCAGCTTACAAGATCGGCACCATCGGTTGCTAGTACACCAAGCACAATTGGGGAAAAATCCACTGCATCCATAGCATGTCAGCAGTGTGGCAGGTATCATGCTAGTGAGTGTTGGCTGACATCCAGTGCCTATTTCATTTGTGGGGCAACATACCATTTCAAGAGGGATTGCTCATATTAAGATCAGAGTGCAGAGCCTAAAGGGGCGAGACCGGTTTTGACACAGGGATTAGTACCTACTAGAGGCTGAGGCAAATGTCTAATTAAAGGAGGTCGGACTGGATTAGTGCAAGTCAAGTCAAAGACTGTTAGTAGGCCAGGGGGTAGCCACACCGCATCTGCCAGAGCATATGCCATGAGAGCACAAGAGGAGCATGATGCTCCAGATGTTATTGTTGGTAAATTTTCCTTACTTGGTTTTGATATATATGTTTTAATTGATATTGGATCTACACATTCTTACATATGCATTACACCATTGTTTAGGGAACATTTAGAGATTGAGACCTTAGATTATGACATAATGGCGATGAATCCCTTAGGTCATAGTGCCAGGGTTAACAGAGTGCGCCGATAGCTACCCTTAGTGAGTCAGGGTGAGCTATATCCCGCATATTTGATTGAGCTACCATTTCATGAATATGATGTCATATTATGGATGGATTGGTTAGCTCGGCATGGGGCAGTAATGGATTGTGCAGATAGAAAGGTAATTTTTAAAAAGTCTGGGTGCAAGGATAAAGTGGTACAAGATATTAGAATGAAGATGTCATCAAATGGTATCTCTGCTATGAAGGCACAAAGGTTTATCAAAAAGGGCAATGAAGCTTATTTGGCATATGTGGAGGATACTAGGAAAGAGAGTCTGAGGCTTCAAGACATTCCTACAGTTTGGGAGTTTCCTGATGTGTTTTCTGAGAATTTGTCAGGATTGCCTTAGGACAAAGAAATAAATTTTTCCATTAGTTGTTACTTGGAACAGCACCTATATCCATCACACCATACCGAATGGCACTAGGAGAGTTTAAAGAATTGAAAGTACAGTTGCAAGAGTTGTTGGACTAAGGGTTTATTAGACCCAGTGTATCACCTTGGGGTGTGCCTGTATTGTTTGTCAAGAAAAAGGATGTCACCCTATAACTGTGCATCAATTACAGACAGTTAAATAAGGTGACAGTGAAGAATAGATATCCATTGCCACGAATAGATGATATGTTTAATCAGTTGAAAGGTGCAGGGATATTCTCCAAGATTGATTTGAAATCGGGATATTCTTAGTTAAAGGTCAAGGAGAGTGATGTGCATAAGACTGCCTTTAGGATTCAGTATGGCCACTACAAGTTCCTAGTCATGCCATTTGGACTGACGAACGCACCGACAACATTTATAGATATGATGAATCGGATTTTTAGGCCCTATTTAAACCAATTTGTAGTAGTTTTCATTTATGATATTCTGGTATATTCTAGGAATAGAGATGAGCATGATCAGTATCTTCGAATTGTGCTTCAGACTCCACGTGAGAAGCAGTTATATGCTAAGCTATCCAAATATGAATTATGACTTGAGGAGATTGGGTTTCTGGGTCACGTAATATCAGTAGATGAGATCAGAGTTGACCCTAGTAAGGTTGAAGTCATTCTCAATTAAAAGCCGCCTCGAAATATAACTGAAATACAAAGTTTTCTTGGGTTAGCAGACTACTATAAACGTTTTGTGAGGGTTTCTCTTCTATAGACCCTAGTAAGGTTAAAGTCATTCTCAATTGGAAGTCGCCTCGAAATATAATTGATATACAAAGTTTTTTAGGTTAGCAAACTACTATAGATGTTTTGTGAAGGATTTCTCTTCTATAGCCGCTCCCATAACAAGATTACTTCACAGGGATGTTAAATTTGAATGGAAAAATAAGTGTCAAGCAAGTTTCGATCAGTTGAAGGCTATGTTGATAGAGACACCAATTCTGACGCAACCCACTACAAGAAAAGAATTTGTGGTATACAACGATGCTTGATTGAAAGGTTTAGGTTGTGTACTGATGCAATAGGGTAAAGTGATAACGTATGCCTCTAAACAATTGAAGCCATATGAGAGGAATTATCCTATGTATGATTTGGAATTGACAACTATTATATTTGCTTTGAAGATCTGGAGACACTATGTGTATGGAGAAAAGTGTTACATCTATTTAGATTACAAGAGTTTAAAATATTTACCCTCACAAAAAAGCTGAATTTGAGACAGAGGATGAGGCTAGAGCTTATTAAAGCCTACAACTGTGTTATTGACTATCAGCCTAAAAAGGCTAATGTTGTGACAGACACTTTGAGTCGAAAGACTCTGGCACTTCAAATCCTACCTACATTAGTTCTTCGGATCAAAGATCCTTAGAAGCAGGATTCCAAACTAATTGAAATAAGAGAATCTATTTCCAAGGGGGAGAAACCTGAATACTCAATGGAAGCTGATGGTGGTATCTATTACATACGTCGATTATACGTACCTGATGTAACAAAATTGAGACAGTAGATATTGAAAGAAGCACATGAATCAACTATTTCCATGCATCATAGCAGCCATAAGATGTATCAAGATTTGAATTCATACTATTGGTGGCCAAGTATGAAGAAAGACATTACAAAATATGCTACTAGATGTCTGACTTGTCAGCAAGTAAAAGTAGAACATCAGTTACCATCAAGGTTGCTGCAACTTGTTGCCATACCGAAATGGAAATGGTAAAGAGTGATTATGGATTTCGTGTCAGGACTACCATTGACTCAAAGAAAATATGATGCAATGTGGGTGATTGTCGATAGATTGACGAAGTCTGCACACTTTTTACCAATCAGGATGGACTACTCTATGGATCGGTTAGCAGAATTGTATGTATAGAAGATAGTTCGACTACATAGTGTGCCATTGTTTATCATTTCAAATAGAGATTCTAGATTCACCTCATAGTTTTGGAATAGTCTACAGGGATCTTTAGGTACTTGAATCTACTTTAGTACGACTTTTCATCCTCAAACAAATTGACAATTAGAGCAGATGATCTAGTTGCTTGAGGATATGCTTCGAAGTTGTGTGATTGAGTTAACAAGAAGTTGGGATAAGTAATTGTCACTGATGGAATTTGCATATAATAACAGTTACTAGACAAGTATTGGCATGACTCCTTATGAAGCACTATATGGCAGAAAATGTAGAACTCCAATTTATTGGACCGAGCTTAGTGAACGAAGGATAGTGGAACCCGATTTGGTTCAGCAGACAGAGGAGAAGATAAGGATTATCAAGGACAGACTTAAGGCAGCCAGTGATAGACAGAAGTCTTATGCAAACTTGAAACGCAGGGACATCGAATACGAGATTGGTGACAAAGTGTTCCTCAAAGTATTCTCCTGGAAAAAAGTGCTACGGTTTGGAAGCAAAAACAAGTTGAGTCCTAGATTTATTGGGCCTTTTGAGGTAATTGAGCGAGTGGAACCAGTAGCCTATAGGTTGGCTTTACCTCCTGAGCTGGAGAAAATTTATAATGTATTTCATGTATCGATGCTTAGAGGGTACATATCAAATCCATCTCATGTCATTTAAGTAGAAGAAATTGAGGTACAACCAGATTTATCTTACAAGGAAGAATCAATAGTTCTTTTAGCAAGTGAAGTGAAACAACTACGGAATAAGCAAGTGCCTCTAGTGAAAGTCCTCTGGCGGAGACACTCAATTGAGGAGGCAACATGGAAAAGCGAAGAGATAATGAGGAGCCAACATCCTCAACTATTCATAATGACTTAACAGGTTTGATTTCGAGGATGAAATCTTTTGAGGGGGAGAGAATTGTCACATCCACAATTTAGATCCTGACCGTATACGTGTATTGCGGTCGTGTATATTGCAATATATAAACGTATCGATTAAAGTCTAAATACGGAAAAATAAATATGAAAAAAAATTTATTATAATATGAGTATGAAGTTGATTAAAAGGAACAATGCGATTTCGTGTTATGCACGAAAATTAAGGTGACAGACCGAGTCGAATTCTGAATTTTTCGCCGGGAAGTGAAGATATAATTTAAACATACCAAAATGTAGAAACTATTATTTTAAGGTCACGTGTAGAGTTATAAAGTGAGATTTTAAGGTTAAGGGCTTAAATTATGAAAATATGATTCTCAGTGTGGGTTTACGGCTTGATTTTCGAATATGGAGTTAGAGAGAAATGTTTACAATTGCAATGATGCTGATGTGATCGAAATAGAATTTTAAGATTTTTAAAATTGATAAATTAGATATCGGACGACGGATACATTTTTATAGGTCAAATTAAGAAAAATGATTAAACCGTAAAAATCGATTTTCGCACCGGTGGTCGTTTCGTCAAATCGAAGAAACCATTTCGAAGATAATTTTTTTATAATTTTAGAATATTTAATTTGATGGAATTAAGTTGTTTAAAGGTTGAATTTTGGATAATTAAATTTAATTATTGAATTTGAAATTTTTAGAGTATTTATTGAATTAATAAGAATTTTTGAGTTGGAAATGAAAATTAGAGGAATAAAAGAAATAAATGAAGAAAATAATTTTGGAGGTAGAAAAATAAAAAAAAAATAAAATATTATAAAAGGAAAATAATAGTTGAATTTTTTTATCGCATCGGAAAGCGTGTTGACAATAGAAACCGTAAATTATGCTTTAAACATGCATAACGAGAAAATGTTTACTTATAGAATCTCGATATACGTGAATATAGGGGATAATCGAGATTTAAGTCTTGCTAAATTTTATATCATGTGAGAGTCATTAGTTAATTGAAATTATTTTTTTAGTAGGCACGACATCGGGACAGACGTCAATCCGAGATAAAGAAAAAAAGTCTGCAGACAGCGGCAAAATATAAAGAGATTAGTGCAATTGTACTTATAATATTAGTCATATATATATATAAGTAAGTAATTAAAAAAAATTGGTAAATTATAAAGTGATAAGAAAATTTTTATGTTCAAATATTTTATAGTATTACATAAAATAAATTTTATATAAAAAATTAGAGTTTTTGCAATTATTGAATTTGAAATATTTTTATTTATTTTTTTGACAGAATTTAAATTTTAAATATAATGTATGATGATATTTATTTTGACATAAAAAAATATATTTATTGATTTTATGGAAAATAAATTGAATTATGAATATGAAAACTTTTGTCCACATGTTAGTGTGGAAGTGAATTATGGTATTTTTGGCATGCTAATAGGGTATAAATTATTGTCTTGTGCATTTTTGTGGACCGATGAGATATTGTAATCCTGTGCATTTATGTGGATCACCTGATATATTTTTCATTCATGTGTATTTCTGTAAACTGAGTAATATTATATTTAGATCCTATGCATTTTTTTGGATGCTGTGTTGATATATTGATATGTGATATAAGACTTATTTGATTTTTTATGAATAAGTTTAGGATGTTATAATATCTAGGTAGATGATAAATATATTATAAAGAAATCAGATATATTGTGTATCATGAATTCAAATGGATAAAAGAAAATGATATTATATTATTACCTTTAAGAAAATGGATTTAATTGTTTTGACTTTAAAATTTATGTATTAATCTAATGATTATTATTATAAGATTTTTGTACAACTGAGTTATATACGCAGTGCGTGGGTTTGTTTTTTTCCCGTATATTACAGGAATAGCTGACAACGTCTGAACTTATAGATAAAAGACGCTGCGTAATAGACCCATATGATAAAGTTTAGCAGTAGTAGTGATAGTCACGCCGAGCGGATTAATCTTTTTATTGTATTATATATATAAATAAATAAGTTTTTGAATTTTATTATGATATGTATATACATATATAAAAACGAGTTATAATTATAGAGTGTATACATAGTATTATATTTTATATACATATATCAAATTTTGTATATAAAATAGGTTTAAAATTTAAAAGAAAATTTTTGAAAAAAAAATATTTTCTGTAATATTTTTTATCCGACAGAGGAACATATAGAAAAGTAAATAATGTTACAGTAATATTATATTATAAATTAGATTCATGAATAAAATTAAAATACTGAATTTAAACGAGCATCATATTTTGAATTAAGCACTCTAATGAATTATATTGAAAATTTTCAATATTATATATTATTATCAAATATGAAATTCAAATACTTATTAGATTATTGTTAAGCAAACTAGATTAATGTTCATGCATTGGAGTTTTTTTTACTTTTATTTTTTACGCAAATTTGCAAACAGAACATTTCCAACTGGGAGATGGAGAAAAGACTAATCAGTTGACTTTCTTAACATTAACAACATGTTTGGAACTTCCTACAGGGGAGGAAAATAAGGAAGGTTATTTTTCTTCCTCTCTTCACATTTGATAATTTTCTCATGAGGAAAAATATAATTTTTTGTATTTTTTCATCATTTTTTTTGAATTAAAGTAGTATAAAAAAAATCATAAAAAATATAAAAAAATAAAATTTATTTTTATTTATTTAGATAATTATTGCGAGAGAATAAATTTTATAATATTGCGTATATCATTTTATAAAATATTAAATACTTTACTATTATAATCAATAATAAAAAATAATTTTATTAGTAATAACAATATTTTTTGTCAAATCATCTATGTTTTGTCCAATCAAAAACAAAAAAAATATTTTACCTCTCTTTCATATTTTTCTTTTATTCATAAACAGATTAAAATGAAAATAACTACTTATTTTACTTCTATATTTTTTTTCTATTCTAATATTTGAAAATTTATTTCCTCTCCTTATATTTATTCAAAAAAATTTATATTTTATATTTTTATTTTCTTTTCCCTAGTATTTTTCATCATTTCAAACAAAGGCTAAGAAAAATAAAAAAAAAACTTTGTAATTTCTAAATATATTATATAAATATTATAAAAAATAATATTTTTTTCTTTTATTGAATTTTTTCTTTTGTAATGTTAAAGGAAAAGGAAAATTGGAATAAAAAGATAGAACCAAACAGCAAGGGCCCAATCATCAAGAGATTGCCTTGAGGATCGCGCATGACGACAGTACTATGTCAGCCTGCTTTCCTTTTCTCTCTCCATATGTATCTCTCAAGCCCGCCGCCCTCCACCTACGGCGCATCGTAGTGCGTGTCAGCCACTCTTTCACTTGGGCCACCAGTTAACGTGGGTGCCTGGTTTTTCCGCCAGCATATAAATTGCAGTGTACAGTGCGCAGTTTACCCATTAAGCAAAACGCCGTGTACTAGTGGGGAGTAATAGTATTCCTATACACCGTCAGTCCAATAATGTGTAATCGTATGTTTATGAGGCTCGGACGGCCGTGATTTTGACACGTCAACATTCATGTGGGCCCGGAGATATTATCAGTCGAGTCTGTGAACCGACACTTTTGGATGACTAATTCTTTTAACAAGGGTTTTAAGTGGATTTTTCTTTCCTTCAGAATGTTTGGACGGTAAAGAGGTGGAATGTACTGTCCATATGAATAAATAGGCGTTTATTTCTGTTTTCTAATTATAGTGCTGAAAGAAAAATTTCAAGTTAATTTCTTATTATTTCATACAAGCAACTTGGAAATAAGTAAATTTATAGAATTGTCTTGAATATTTTAGGGTTAATTGTTAAGATAATATTAAAAAATAAATCAATTACTAAATTAACGTGAATTTGATGCATGTTGGAGCTGTAATATTGTGCGAGTCTGTAAGAAAAATAAACATGAAAAGTGCGACCATATGTGACAAACTTGTCAGAATTTGGATATTCCTTTTCTGTATTTCTAATTCGGACATTTTAAAAAAAATACCATTATATTCACATGTATAAACAATTTCTTAGTTTTTAATTCATATAAGGCGATAAATAAAATTTTATTACTAACAAATATTTACTATATACTGTAAATATATTGACAAGCAAAATTTAAATTAATTTTATCCGGAATTATATGTAAAGTTGAAAAGAATTTATGAAACATGTAATTCAAAATGTAGTAAAAAGAAAAGAAAAAAAAAAAGCAAAAAAGAGTTAGATGTGTTTAAAACAGATTGGACAATCTTTAGGAGCATATTATAGGTAGAGCTCACCATTCTGTGTTAACGTGTTCTAAACGGGTAGTATTAACATGTAAATGTAATATAAATATAGCAAATCCCATTGTGTTATAATTCCCAATACAAATATAAATATATTTATAATGTGGATTATATAACACAACTCATTTAATCGGTTTAATTTTTATATATTATTATGGATATAAACGAGTTAAAATATACACATATATACATTTTAAAATTACATCATATGGAATAGTTATGTATAATCATATTATTTATATATTTTAATACGTTAATCTGATTAAATAAACAAGTTAAACGTCTTATGCAGATCAACTCATTTTACATTTTTTTATATCGTGTTATAAATGAGTTAATTCATTCATGACTAAAACTCATCTATTTCAAACCTAAACTCATTTTTTAATATGGATTATCACCCTTACCGAATTGAACCGAATTTTATTAGTAACCAAATTTTTTAGAACTCTTAAACTGTTTTATTAAATCAAACTGATCAAAATCTAAAACTGAATTTAATCAAACCGAAATTTATTGGTTCAGTTACAATAAATATTTCGGTTATTGAATAATTTTTAAGATATTTTCAATTTTGTAAGAATAAAAGTGCAGGATTTCAAATAAACATACAAACTTAGAAAGAAAAAAAGTGCAGAATTCAAAATAAACATGCAGATTTTTGTGTAGAATTTCAAATGAAGATGCAGATTTTTAAAGAACAGAAATGTAGAATTTAAAGAATTAAAAATAAACATGCAGATTTTAAAAAATAGTGTAGAATTTCAAATGAAGATGCAGATTTTTAAAGAACAGAAATGTAGAATTTAAGAGCTTAATGTCACGTCCCGTGAAGTGAATGCTAGGGTCGTGACATTATGCTATCTTAGTAGTTAAAAGAATTTCAAATTTATTTTAATTTTCAATAATAAAAGATAAAAAAAAGAGTAGAAGTGGAAGTCTGTATATATATATATTTCGGTTAAACATTTATATTTTTTTGCATTAATTTAAACGATAAATACAGTAACCGAACCGAACCAAAAACAGAAAAATTTATTATTAAAATAATCGAATTTCATTGGTTCGGTTCGGATAGCTGTCTTAAATGCGCGCGTTGATTACAATGGCCCTTTCTTGCCTAATTGGGTTGGCCTCACTTCTCTACATCTATATACATTGGGAAATGTAATTTTAATTTTTCTTATTTACAAGTCATTGTTGTGTTTATAATTTTTTTTTTTCTTTTTCATTGTGCTTTTATGTACGAAGAAAATGTCTTATCCTGTCTTTGTTTTTGGCTTAATATGTATATAAACCCCTTTTTATTTGGCAAGAAAAGTTTGTGTACCTAAATTTATAAAAATGTTCAATTGCACCCTTTAACTAGGTTTAAGTCGCACATTTATACACTTCATTCCATATTTACATATAATTACTCGTTAATAGATGAGCTATATGCGACTCCGTTCAACAGTCAAGATCGAGCCACGTAGCATTAATTAAAAGTAAAAAAAAAAATATTGAGAACCTATCGTCTTTTTCCTTTCAACCTCCAATTTATTTTTTCATTTGAAATTTCTATTAAATATCTAAAAAAATAGATTTATAATTCTTAATTTTTCCAAATTCGTTTATGAAAAAATCATATATTTTTCTGTTTCTCGAAAATCAGTTTTTAAAATTTCAAAAATTTATTTTTTGCCAAAGCAGTAAATCCATCTCACATGACCCATTATTATCCCTTCCTCTCTGCCTAGCTTTTTTTTTCTTTTAATCTATTTGAGCTGCTGCTCCTCCATTGAAACCCAACAACCTCTACCACAGTCATCTGATGATCTGTCCAGCCATCTACCGGTTGACCACCATCAGCATACCTTCGACTTGCCCCTCCTTACGCTGACAAACAAGAAGCAGCTGCCAATCTTAGGTCGTGGTCAGTTAATTACAAATGAAATTCCAACACATCAAATGAAATTTCTACACTAATCCCCTTATCTTGATTTAGCTTTTGTTGCGGCTGAGATTTTATTTGTGAGTGAAAGATTGACAGATATAAGGTTTGGTGGTTATCGAATGAGAGAAGATTCTCAAATCCGGGATTGGGGGTCCTCTTCTACTTCATTTTCTTACGCTCTGTTTTGGTTTATATATTAGTGAATTATTATATTAGGCTGTCTACAATTGTTGCAGCTTATCAGCTTGTCGGGTCATTTGGTTTTGTCGGAGACTGAATGGGGTTTGGTGGTGAAGTAAAGGAAGAGTGTTATCTGAACAAAAATTATTTGATGTGACTTTGAAAATTCAACCTTTCCACCTCCTTAGATTTTTTTTTTAAAGACCACTTGCCTGCTACATATGCCAAGTTGAAATATTTAATTGGACACTTTATAAATTTAGGTGCGGAACTAATAAGTTTGAGAGTATATATATATATATATTAAGCCTTTTTTTTCTCTTTGCTTTTTTTAAAAAAAATAATTATTTCTTGATCATTTCTACTGTTTTTGTTGCTTTATTAAATTTTAATAATATATATTAAACTTTTGTAGCAAAGTAATGCTAAACTTTTTTATTAACTCTAAGTGCATAGTTATCAATAAATTAATATTTACTGATTAAAGGAATTATAAACATTGAATCAAAGGTTGAAACCAATATCAAATGTAACTTGCATTTATTTAATAATATTAATTATTATCTTTTGAATCAAATGTTACATATATCACTACAAGAAAACGTACATTTAGTGACACTTTATTTGCTCAGCGTCTCTGTATTTTTTATTTTGCAACACTTCTTTAAATTGCATCGTTAACATTAAAATTGTGTTGCTACTTTCTGTCACCATTCCTAAAAATCTATATTAAGTTTTGTAAATCTTTACCAACACTAATCATTTATTGCGTTGCTAAATTAGTTATATTTTTAAGAGTTAGCATCATTAGTAAGAATAAGTGACTTTAAAGTTGTAATGTAAGTTTTTTGGATTAGCATCTTTAACCTTATGAAGCATTCTTACATTTGGGACAAAATGATTGTCTGTTCCTAGGTTTTATTTTTTCCAATTTATAATATTTGTTTAATTCAATTAATTTTTTTGGTCTCATATCTATTTTTAGACACTTTTGTTTATTTTTCTTTATATAATAATTCATTTTTTTTCGAATTCATATTTGCATCTCCAAGAAAAAATGCACAAAGGAATTGTAATCATAATGTATGGATAATAGATAAAATACACAAAGAAAATATTGTGTTCAGCCAAAAATGTATAATTTGCCTGATTCACACAGAATGTGCAAACTTTTCGCCATAGGAATTAAATGCAAAGAGTCCAACAAAATGAAAAGTTAAATAAATAAAAAAATGTTGTATTCTGTTTGAGCCTACCTGAGTCCAACTTGTGTCCAAGCCCATTTTTTCATGTGATTCAATTACCCAAATTATTATATCTAAAATTAATCCAGTAATCAAATTAAACTTCATATCTAATTTATAATTCTTAATTTTATAATTGAATCATGCAATTTACCTTTATTTTTTACGACCATTAAAATCCTCATAAATCAGCCGTAAACAAAATTTTGGTCCTGTAATCTACCTATGGTCAATCTCTGAAAGTTCAGTCTCAACTTGGCCAATGACCGAAAAAGATAGAGTTAAAAAATTTGAAGTTATGGAGATTGAATCGATCAAAGCGAAAATCAAATATAATATAATATTTAATATGTTTATATATAGTAAAATATGAAAATATTTATACTAAATATGTTTCATTTAAATATATTTCATGTACAATAATATATTCAAAATATTAATATCCACAATTTAATTTATACATAACCATGTTGAAAACATTATCAAATATAATAATATGTATATTTTACTTATTATTTTAATAAATAATAGAATTGATTTATTTATATATTTTCATTTTTTTAAATTGACATTAATTTTAACAACTTTCGTTACAATATTAATTTCTTAATTAAAAAATATTTTAAAATTAATTTATATAAGAATTTCACAATAATTTATATTGATAATGAAACACAGATAAGTAAATTCAATTTTATCAATTATATATGACTATTGAATATTGTGAATAATTTTGTGAGTAATTTAAATATATATATATACACATTACTTATATATATAATTCATTTTTCAATTAAAATAATTTTTATAAAAAAACCATTTATGTAATTTTTTAAATATTATATATTAATAATAAAAATAAAAAATAATTAAATTTAAGTTAATCAATTATATATATCTTTGTCTTTTGAATAAAATGAATAATAATTTATATAAAAGATAAATCAAATACTACCATTCGGTGTAGTGCTAAAACAATGACCAAACATTTCATTCAAGTCGCCTGTTTGAGTCCTCTCTTCAGTATTTTTTCAACAAAAATTAATATTTTATAACTAGTTAAACCCAACGAATCGTGATTGAATTGACAGGTCTATGATTTAACTATTTGAATGACTGATCCGCCGATCCAATATATCTCGGAATGAATAACAAGAACTAGCCCAACTTTGAGACTGATTTCTAATTAAAATCGGTTGAACCGGTTGGACGGGGCCAAATTTAATGCTGTATTTCAAGCCCTAAGTTTGCTTTCATTAGTTATGTAATTAGAAAATAAATTTTAATCATTTAACTAGTCACATGTTACTAATTACATAAATTAGGTCAAAGTGATTTGACTAATTAAAAATTATATCCAAAATTAATTACATAAAATCCAAAATTAGTAAACTTAGGTCAAAATCTGTCTGATTCTTTAGAAATTGAATGTGAAATTAAAAGCAAATTCATTTTTTTTTTCCCAATAAAAGAGGAGAACAAATCAAGATAAGAAAACAAAACAGAATGAAACTTAGGTCAAAATCTGACTTCCTTGAAATTTGGCACTTGAGACAAAGGTCAAAACATTGCCAGCATGGAATGATTGGGCAACCAGTTGCATCTTGTGGCTGACTGGCTATCTTATCTCGCACCAAAGTCTCGGAATTCTCTATTCATTATTCATTACTGAGTTTATATTCAAAATTCGAAAAAAGAAGAAGAAGCTGCGTTTAGGATTATTATATGTTTTTAGTTTTTAATTTTTTAAAAAATAAAATTTTATCGTTAATTTATCGTTATTATTCTTTAAATGTAAATTTTTTTATTTTAAATTTATATATTAAAAATAAAAAAATAAATAGAAAACACATTTTGAGAATTTCATATTTCATATATATTTATATAGCCTTATAAAGGGAGATTGAATCATCCAACTTATCTTCAAATTCAATAATTGAAATGAAGAAGAGATAAGAAACCCAATTGAGAAATATGAAAGAATATTGGATGCTATAATTACATGGAGAATTAATTAAGTTACCATAATCAAATATTGCTAATTAAGCATTGAGCAGCAGCACTTCACTTAGCATTAAGATTTAAGAAATGGGAGCTTCTTAATTAATTTGTTTTCATAAATTTCTGGCACGTTCATTTCTACTTGTGTTGCCTCTGCACACACATCACTTGTACTACTTATAAGCAATGACATTATTAATTTAAACTAAAATTTCAAACTCATTGTAAGTTAATTCTATCTTAGCAATTTTTTTACATTAGTTTATAATGAATACACCATCAAATTAAGATCATTGAGACCAATATATACTAATAAATAAATTTTGAATTGTAATAATTCTTAATTTGCACTGCCCAAAATTAAAATTTGCTCGAATGATATTAGAGTGAGTAATTGCAACAATTCTTCTTCATATATATATATATTCATTTATATATATTCATTTTTAAATGAATTGGAGTCATTCTCAAATCTCAAGATATGGTTTCCCAAAAAAAAATTACATGTAAAAAAATGTAATTTTTTTATTTTTATGAGACAAGATTAGACATCTGGGACATGGCTGAAGGTTTGATTGCAGGCTTAACGGCTGTTGAAATTTACTAATTATTTAAATAAAAATTGTATTTCCTTAAAAATAAACTAAAGTGTAATTTCTATTAATTTAAAGTGCAATTTTTGAAAAAAAAAATATCACAAATAGTAAATTAACAAGAAAATCAAGTGAAAACTTAATAAACTTAATTTACATAGATTTCTAGGCGTACTCATGTTTGGAAAAAGTGGGAAAACATATGGAGGAATATTGCATTTAAATTAATTATTAAGAGTTTCAATGCAAGTTATCAAATGAAGTTCATAGATTTTATTTCAGTTGCTTTTTGTTAAAATTTTCATTTGGATGAATTAATCTTAATATTTGATTTAAGAGCAAAACATTTTTCAATTAATTTGTGGCTCCAAGAAATACTTTTGGACATAATGCTATTATAAAACTTTCACGTTTTAAAATAAAATATATACTTTCATATCATATATAAAAGAAAAACATAATGAAATAAAAATTATTATTGAGAACTCAATTTAGAAAAAAATAAAAGAAGAGAGAAATGCTAATTGCTAAATATGTCCCCTTTTTATTTATATACCCTATAAATAATTCACATGAAAATATACATATGTCAGAAAATGAAAAAGAAGCTAATATAATAAAGGTAGCTAACAATTGAAACAAATATTTAAGGTATTGAATTGAAATGCTTAGTCGCTTTTGTTTATTAATTGCATATTTTGTGATTTTTTCTTCTTCTTTCATATACTAATTTTTGTAAAATAATTTAATCAAATTAGATTGAAATTTCTTTCTTTTGATTTTGAAGTTTCATCTGGTCATTTAGCAATAATAATTTAGTAGAAGTAAAATTTTTATTCATGGAAAAAATAATATATGAAAAAATTACAAAAAACCCTTCAATTTTTTAATAAATTATAGTTAGAAACAAACTTTTAAAAAACTAATAGTTTTATCTTTCTGCCATTTGAAATAATGACTATTTATTTGATATTGTATGAATTTTAAATATTGTGATGCAATATATCATATGATTTTTCTATATTGAATATATTTTTGTATAACTATTTTAAGATTTAATGTACATCTTTTATAAAAATTCATTACTAACGATTGTAACTATAGAGTAATTAATATATTTAATTTATAATTTTTCTAATTGCTATTTTAAATATGAAAAGGTAGAGGGGTTAACCGATTATAATTTATTAAAACGGATGAGTTTTCTACAATTTATTCCAATTATTAAACTTATGTTTCAAAAAATTATAGATAATAATAATGAATAGTGGTTCCACATTCCCCGCGTCACGTGCATTCTAGGGAAAAAAAAGAAAGAAATGAACAAATGCATGCATAAACAAAAAATTATTTTGTGTTCGAAAGTAATTATTTACACAAATAATTAGTGGTGGAAATTATATTTCTATTTTTCATGAATAAAGAAAATTGAAGTGTCAATCTCTTTAGTTTTCCAGAAAACCAAAAAAAAAAAAAAGTGTGAAACCAAACTTTACCTATTTAATTGACAAAAAAAAATGCTCACAAGCAACAAGTTATTTGAATTTTTTCATATATATAAATCAACCATTTTAATATTTTTTGATAGAGGAGAAAAAATAGCCACCATCTCTTTTTAAAATGATTGTTCGAAAATTGTCATTTAATTAATTAATAATTAATAATTGAGAAAGAAATTAGTTGTGTTTATAATTTTTTTCCTTCTCACTCAATAGTAATAAATGTTAAGACAAAAATATTTAAAAAATAATTATTTTTAACAATTTTTTTGTGCGTGCTGAACATCGTTTTTAGATAGAGACATATTTGTCTGTAACAAAGGAATTAAGCTTGATGTCGTGTGAGTACAAAGTTGAATGAAAGCTATATTTGTATTTTTCAAATTTTGGGTATAATATTGATAGTAGTGTATCTCAAGTTCTCAACTACTTGTTTGAGAAGGCGACACGTTTGAATTGAAATTTCAAATATCAAAATGCTGGCACTTGACACGTTGATTGAATGTATAACAAAAATCCAATTTCTTTCGTAAAAGAAATTGACCCACCGATGGTGACGATAATAATAAAAATAATAATTGAGATTATAATATATTATACAAATTGATAGATTTGTTTTTGGAAAAATCTGGAAACTGTTAGAATTTTCGTAGAACGAATATTTATTTGTTGAGGGTATATCGTGTGTTTTTAATATTTCTAGCGAAGTTAAATTATTAGAACCAAACTCGATTCCACAGTATGAATGTCTTGATTCACTTAAAATTGAATGAACATGAAAAAAATTCCTTTTCCGATTTTCAGATGAAATTTTTTAATGGAAGTTACATTTTGTAACTTATAAGGGAGCGATTTCTTTTTATAACAAAAACTACCTCTTATATATTAATTCAATCGGACTTGCGCTTGGACTAGGTTAAGTCCACATGGGCGGCCCAACAATATCAAAATCCAATATTTTTCACTCGTCCAAAGTGAGTTTGACTTAATCCAAAACATTATCTCACATTTCAAACTTAAATAAAAAAATTTTCATACAAGCGAACGGATCGTGCAACCTGAAACACACAAATTGTGGGAGCTCTAATATACAAACCTAATTATAGGTCATATAGGAGACATCAACCTAAAAATATAATTATTTTCGATAATGTGCTTAATTAACCTAAATATCTTTCTCAATATACTTAATCGAGTATCATTCAATTACTCATGAATCCATACTCAAATCATTCTTCCAATTACTTGTATTTTAAGTTAATTCTTGTTTCATCAAGCGTAATAACTCCACTCTGTGAACACAAACAGCGAGTGCATAAGCAAAATACTCATTTTTTCACTCTCATATCAATTAGATTTGAATTAACTCGTTTTTCTAGGAGTGTTCCATTAAGTCGAATCATTCCATGACTATAGGATGCATCATAAGATAGCCAACATTGATTCATCACATTATGATATAGTCAAAAGTTACAAAGGATAAAAATTGTTTGAAATCCATTTCTATGATATCTAGGACTCACATAGAGAAAAAGTAGGGATTCATTCTTTTGCTTCCTAATAGGTCGTATAACACATGCAGTATGAAATGTATGTTATGGTGGAGCTACTCTTTTCTTGTCAAAGATGAAAGAGTGTATGTCTTGCTCTTAGTTCAAAATAAATAAATACCATATGAGTCTCAGTCTTATCTCTTTAAGTGTGCCAAACTTGAAAATTTTATTTACACATTCAACAATGTTAAACAACAAATTTCATACTCAACTTTCTTTATATAGACACATGAATAGTGGGGAAGTCATTCATGTTGATTCTTATATATACGAAGAATCTCATCTTGATCCTCATCAAAGTGACCTTATAAAAATTGAATGAGACTAAGACCGCTACTACTGCATCTTAGTCATTCACTTAATGTCTTTACATTTATTGTCTCATCTCTGTTTGCTCTATAGGGCTAAAGGAGATTACTCATATGGGTAAGTTAATCTAAGTCTATCGACATACTTATTCGAATTGTGCTAACTGACATTTACAATATATTTATATAATTGAAAAAATATTATAAACTGAGATTTCGTTTGTAAAAACCAAGTGATCTGACATAACATATATTGATTACATTTTACATAAACCTAGGGATTTTATATGTCTTGCAAATGCATCCCTAGCTATTGGTTTAGTAAATGGATCTGCTACCATTTTGTTTGTAAAAATGTCTTTTAGTATCACTTCCTTTTCGACAATCATGTCTCTAACATAGTGATATTTAATCTGGATATGTTTGGTTTTTCCATGATATTTCGGATCCTTAGCATAAGCTAATGCAACCATACTATCACAATAGATTGTCACATGTTCAGATACTGAGTTGACAATCTCTAAGTGCTGCAAAAGTTTTTCAACCAAACTGCTTCTTATATAGCTGAGGAACATACTACATACTCAGCTTCCATAATCAATAAAGCTATACAAGATTGCTTCTTGCTACTCCATAAAATTGCACAATCATTAAGCAAGAATGCATATCCAAAAGTCGATTTGCATTGATCTATATCACCTCCCCAATCAGCATTAGTATAACCAATTAAGCACAAATCTTTTCCTTGATAGCACAAAACATAGTCTGAAGTTCCTTTTAGATATCTCAATATTCCCTTGACTGTCATCTAGTGTCTCAGACTTAAATTAGATTGAAATCTGCTTTTACTAGCCCAACGACATAGCAAATGTCTAGACATGTGCACATCATTGCATACATTAGACCACCAATAGCACTGGAGTAAGGTACTATAAACATTTGTTCTTTTTCATCCGATGTCTTGGGATACATATCGAGTCTAAGACTCAAATTCCTTTTGATAGGGGCATTCGTAGGCTTACATTCATGCATATGGTAACGCTCTAACATTTTCTTTATATAAGTCTTATGAGATAGACCTAAAAGTCTTTTAGAGCGATCCTTTAGGATCTTAACACCAAGTACATAGCTAGTCTCACCCATGTCTTTCATTTTGAAGTTTGATGATAACCATTTCTTGGTAGTATCATTTAACTTATTATTATTTCCAACTATTAAAATGTCATCGACATACAAAGACATAATTATAAAACCATCATTAGAACGTTTAATATACATGCAATGGTCTTCCTCCATTATCGCAAAACCATCATTTAATATGGCTTGATGAAATTTGAGGTTCCACTGTTTTGACGCTTGCTTAAGATCATAAATGAATATTTTGAGTTTGCAAACTTTGTGCTCTTGTCATTTGAGTTCAAAACCTTCCGGTTGATCCATATAAATCTCATCATCTAGTTCTCCATTGAGAAAAATATTTTTAACGTCCATTTGATATAATTCTAAGTCCATTTGTACTATTATAGCCAGAATGAGGCGAACTAATGCAAACCTGACTACAGGTGAAAATGTATCTTTATAGTCAATTCTCTCTTTTTGTATGTAGCCTTTAGCTATTAATCGAGCTTTATATCTTTCTATTGTCCCATCCGCTTTACGTTTTATTTTGTTCCTAATAGTCTTACGACCAGACGGTTTCTCAACCAAATCCCAGACTTTATTGTATATCATCGAATCCATTTTCTCTTTCATAGCTTTAATCCATTCCTTTCCTTTAGAACTAGAGAGAGCATGTTGTACTGTTTTAGGATCTTATTCATCTGGAGCAATCATAAAAGCTTATCTCTCAATCTCAAATCGACGACGGGGAATCTTGTCACAATTACTACATCGAGATTGTGATTATTCATGGTCTTGCTCCATTGGAAAAAATCTGACATTCTTTCACTCCCACTTGTTTCAGGAGGAGTATTAAATTCTTGCTTTGTGAGTGCTAAATCAATCATTCTTGCACTCCCACTAGTCTCAGCTTCTTCCATTTCATAAAGTTGGAAATCTGTATTTATCTCACATCTTTCAGGAAAATCATCTTCTAAGAAAATGACATTTCGTGACTCAACTTCTATTACTCTTTCATTTGTGTCTTCCCCCAAAAATACATATAATTTGGAGAATTCTGAGTATTTAATAAAAATACACTTCTTTCCCCTCAGACCAAGCTTTCTATATTCATAGGAAGTGTTGTGGATATAAGTTGCACAATCCCATGGGCACATATTGCTTAAGTCAAAATTTTCACTTTTCCACAATTCATATGGGGTGAAATGAATATATTTTGATGACAAACGATTTAGAATGTAGGTTGCAGTCATTAATGTATCTCCTCAAAAAGAAATAGATAAATTAGTTTGCACCATCATTGACCTAACCATATCCAATATAGTTTTATTTCTTCTTTCTATTATGCTATTTTGTTGCGGTGTAGAAGAAATAGTTAGCTGCCTAGCTATATCCTTATCATTACAATAACTTTTGAATAAATCAAATAGATATTCACGTCCTTGATTGGTCCGCAAAGATTTGATATTCAAATTTAATTGATTCTCAACCAATTTACTATAAAGTATGATGCAATCTAATGCTTTACATTTATGAGAGATAAAATAAATGTGACCGTATATGATGAAATCATTTATAAAAGTGATGAAATAGTGAGCATCATATCTTGCTCTCACATTCATTGGGCCACAAATGTTAGAATGCATAAGCTGTAAAGGAAATATGACTCTTTTGACTTTGCCAAACGATAATTTTGTTGTTTTTCTAGCTAGACAATGCTTACAAATAGACAAATCTATTTTCTTAACAGATCTTAAAAGACCAGGTTTGCTAACCTTTTTAAACGATCTTGTCCAATGTGTCCTAATTTAGCATGCCATTTAATATCAACATTTAATAAAACATTATTGGAATTGCCAACAACAAATATAGATTGCTTAACATCCATAAAAATAATGTTTAGCACTATAAAACCATTCAACATATGTCCATAACCATAAAAAATATTGTCTAAAAGTATTTTAACACAATAATCTTCAAAAATATTTTGAAGTCAAGTCTAAGCAGAACAATAATAGAAACTAAATTTCATCGAACATCGGGAGCATAAAGCACATCATGGAAGCGTGCGACCTCCCCGCTGCACTAGCTTCCAGGTACCGATCCCAAGCATGTCCACCGAAATATTATTCCTTATATAGATTTTTCAACTCCTCTTTGGAATTCGACAAAATTTTATAAAGACAGATCGGTCCCTTGCTATGTGGTATATTACTGTTGAGTCTACAGTCCAATAAGGAACAGTTTTAGCTAACATCAAGTAACTACTAACATATAAATCCGAATGACTAATTTGGTCAAATAATGCATTTGGCTTAGTGCAATCACGAGCAAAGTGACCGGACTTCCCACAGTTGAAGCAATCCATGTTCTTGCCTTTCTTTTCGTCGCATTTTCCACGCTTGCGTTTATTTTCGCTAAAATTTTCCTTATTTCCTTTCTTGCCTTGCCATTTGCCCTTACCCTTCCATTTATTTTGCCCAGATTCTGAAGCTCATTTGCCTCTAGACTCAGTCATATAAGCTTCTCATTCAGGCTTATCAGCGAGAACACAATCCTCCTCTGTCTCAACATGTCGGACAATATCATCAAAAATTTTGATGTTGTCATTATGGGTAAGGTTGACATGCATGTGTTCCCAAACTTTTGGAAGAGAGCAAATTACAGCTTGGACTTGTTGCTCGTCAATCATCTTATGACCGTTACCTTTCAGTTCACTTATCATGTTAGACATGACAGTAAGGTGTTGCCTCATTGTATGATTATAATTCTTCTTATAGGCATCAAATTTCAGAGTTAATTGATGCAACTTTGTTGTTGAGGTTCCACTAAACTGAACCTTAACAGCATCTCAAACTGCTTGGGCTGAGCGGTGCTTCTCAAAGCGTAACATCAAGTCATTTCTCATGCTGCTCAGCAACAATATGCGAGTAATTCTGTCCTTGAGCTTATAGGCTTGATATGCCTCCATATCCCACCTATGTTGAGTAGTGTTTCCATGCTCAGGCTTAACCATTGGTTGTGTTATTATTTCTAGCATGTCTTGGTCTTTCAGAAAATACTAAATTTTACGATGCCAAATGTCATATTTTTTATTATTCAGCTTATCTCTTGATTCAAGTTAGCAATAATATTTTTTGTTACAATCATTTCAACTATTTAGAAACAATGATTATAATTGGGATTAACACAATTCATTATTACTTTTATTAATTTCAAGTTATAATACTTTAAATTAATCAATAATAACCTAACACAAGCAATAAAAACAAAAAAACTGTTTATACAGCTCAATCAATTCCTACTAACATAGTCCATTTATCATTGCATAATTTAAACATGCACCAATTAATTTTATATTAGATGAGATTCATCAATCTACCAATATAATATTCCCACAATATATTCATCATTTCATTCAATATAACAATAATATATATATATATATATATATATGTTTAAAGATAAGATAAACATTCAATACATGTCTTTTAAAAAAAATAACATATTGTCATACACAAAACAAAAAAAATAAACATTTTCTAATGTTAAGTTTAATTCATTCATCATCTGGTTGAACAGGTGGTTCCCTCTCAACAAATTCTCTTTTTGTCAAAGTACCAGACACTTTTTTCATCCATGAGAAACTATTCATTAATTTACTATATTGCCTAATATTATATTGTATTCGGTACTCTAGTTCCCGATTCAATTTTTTTTAAAGATTTTTATAAGTTAAGTTGCTTAATCTTTCTTTAAGTGTCTTCCTTTTTTTTTCCATGAATCTAGTAAAGAATTAAGAACTATAGACATCTGTTGTTCCACAGCTAAATCATAGTCTTTACTAAATATCATATAGAAATTCCACATTTTATAGAACATCTCATCAATATGTTTCTCAAGAGAATGTTCCAAATTTTTCTTATATACACATAATCGCTCCAAAGCATGAAACATCAGATTCTTCACTACATGTTTGAATAAATTAAACCAACATTAGACGCCATTAAATATGACATATGTTATGTGACACCAAAAAAAATACACATATATATTTTTAGTAATTATGTTCTAATATGCATATTTTTCTCCAAATTCTTCACCAAACAGTCATAAATTTTTTTTTGAAAAATATCTATTACATTGAAAATTATATTTTGATAATTTTTAAAAAAATTTGGACCAAAATTACCCCTTCATGCGCCCCCACGTGCTACACGTGTCTCACACTCCTTTACCATGTCATCGACACATCAGTGTTTTGCGGACCAATAGAGTGCCACGTGGATTAACCGTCAGCCGACCACTCCATGCCAACCGCCATTGCGTGACACACCGAGGTGGCATATGTAGTACACGCGCTGCCTTCCGGAGGTTATTATTTACCGGTTTTTTCATATTTTACACATTTTTGATGGTTTTAAAACTAATAGGACCGTTTTTATTCCGTTTTAACATCATTTTGTCCATGTTTGAACAACACATACCCGATCAGAGAGTGAAAATCGTTTTAATGACAATTTTTCAAAAAAATATACTCAGAAACTTTGAAAAATAATAAAAATTCAACCACTCATCAAAACATTATACAAGAATACTCGTTAGAAAGCTTGTGATAAGAGCTTTCCAAAGATACCAAATTCGAACTATGAAAGTGAAGAATTAATTTTACAAAAATTGAAGAAATTTCGAATTTTCATAATTAATTTATAAAAAATCAACACAATCATAATTTTAAATATAAAAACATAAAAAATGCGCTCTGATACCAATGTTAGATTTTTTGGATAGCGGATACTTACTTGTTAAGCTTAAATTATGTGTTTTCAATACTTTTTTGACGGAGTCAAATTACTAGAACCAAACTCGATTGCACAGTACGAAGCCTTAATTCACTAGAGATTGAATGAGGATGAAAAAAATTCATTTTCCGATTTTCAGAGAAAATTTTTTGATGGAAGTTACGTTTTGTAACTTATGAGAGAGTGATTTCTTTTCATAACAAATTTTGCCTCTTATATATTAACTCCATCGGGCTTGGGCTTGAACTTGGGCGACCCAACAATATCAAAACCCAATAGGAACAAAAATTTTTCAGAAAATATATAAAAGGATTAAGCTTATAATTTTAAAATTTGAATTGAATGGATTGATGGATAATCTGATATTCATATTCAAATCGGGGTTTGAAATTTTATTTTTACATTATTTGAATAGGATTTTGGGATCTAATAAAAAATTAGCAAACTTTGTCAAATTCTGAATACGAAGCATATCTTATGACTTAATGATTTATTTTCTTAGTTGAAGTTTGATTGGCCAAAAGCCACCGATAATGATCAATGATGAAATAATAATTTTATTAGTAATAGTGATATTTTTTTGTCAAATTTTTTTATCTATTCTCTCCAAAATAGAGAAAAATTGAGAAGTGAAAAATAAAAATTATTTTATATCATTTCTTATTTTTCTTCCATTGTCAAACACAATAAAGTGAAGATATTTACTTATTTTAACTCTTTATTTTTATTTTTTTCCTATCAAAACACTTAAAAATAGAAAATAACTTTTATTTTTATTTTCTTACTTATTTTTCTTCCATTACAAACAGTATAAAATAAAATAGCTCTAATCATTTTATCTCCTTATTTTCCTTTCTCCCGTATTTCCTCATCTCAAAACATAGACTAAATCATATTCTATTGACACGGGAGGAAGTGTGGACATACCCCAAATCACATCCTAGAGTGACACATCAAACTAATGCGAACAAGAAATTGACTAATAATAATAATAATAATAATAATAATAATAATAATAAATACATTAATGGTGTTGAGTTATTAATGGACATCTTCAATAACAACAAAAAATGTTGTAATCATGCATAGAAGAAACAAAAGCAAAACTTTAACTTGTGGCCTGACGCATGTACTTTACTCCATCCACCAATCAATCTCCCCGTCTCATTTTTCACACCTCATACAGCTCCAGTTTCCTTGAAAATTGAAATTAAAGCGCAAAAACCCAGACAAATTTTTTTGCAAGAAACTCTGAAAATTTTAGCAATGGAGAAGGAGAATGGAACAATGATCAGTCATAATCATGAAGTGGAGACACCCAATAATATAACCATCAAAGGAATTCTAAGTTTGATGATAGAAAATATTGATGAGAAAAGTGGCAGGAGTGTAATTTCACTTGGCATGGGTGACCCTTCTGCATATTCTTGTTTTCATACCACACCTACCGCTCAAAATGCTGTTGTTAATGCTCTTCAATCTGATAAGTTTAATGGTTACGCCCCTACTGTTGGCCTTCCTCAAGCTCGAAAGTAATCTCCCATTTTCCCCTTCTTTGTCTCTCCCTCTCTTTGTTTCTTTCTTGAGTTTCGGTATGAATATGCTATTTGAATATCTTGATTTTGTATAGTCCATCCAATTTAATTTTTAATTCTTGAACGCCAATTTGGGTTTCTGGGTCTATATTTGAGAATTTTCCTCTATTAGACACTTCTATCACTGCTCATAATTGCTAACTTGCGTCAAATAATTTCTTTAATACTCAGCGCTGTTATTTCTAATTTAAAGTAATCAACAATTAATTACCTGGGCTTCTTTAAATTAGCTTAATTCCTCACTCACTGTAGTAGCAGCTGGAAGAGTTCGTAATTAACTATTACTTTTTCTAGCTAAGCTTAAATCCTTCATTTGCTGTTGTTTAAGAATTGCAGGTTATTAGTATAATGAAAAAAGTTATTAGTTTTCACCTAGAGAAGAGCAAAAGCATTTAAAATAACTAATATGTATTTAACTTTACCCTTTGGTGGCTTGTTTCAAGTTAAAGTTGGAAGCATTTTAAGCTACGTGGGAAATTTGTAGTTCAAAACTGGGAGAGTTATGCGAATAATGCCTTTTAATATGAGGATTTACTTATTCAGTTTAGTTTTTTTGCTCTCTTGTACAGGGCAATTGCTGATTACCTATCCGGTGATCTTCCTTATAAGTTATCATCAAATGATGTTTTTATAACTTCTGGTTGTACCCAAGCAATAGATGTTGCTCTAGCGATGCTTGCTCGCCCCGGTGCTAATATCTTGCTTCCAAGACCATGCTTCCCAATTTATGAACTTTGTGCTGCATTTAGGGGTCTTGAAGTTCGCCATTTCAATCTTCTGCCTGAGAGAGGGTGGGAGGTTGATCTTGATGCTATTGAAATGCTTGCTGACCAAAATACTGTTGTATTGGTCATCATAAACCCCGGGAATCCTTGCGGAAATGTATACTCGTACCAACATTTGCAAGAGGTTAGTGGATTAGTCAGTGTGCACAAATATACAGATGATTTTGTTTAATCTGTTTTAACAACAATTATTTACCTACATATTGGATGTATATAGATTGCAGAAACAGCTGAAAAGCTTGAAATTCTTGTTATTGCTGATGAAGTTTATGGGCACCTTGCTTTTGGCCACAATCCATTTGTGCCAATGGGAGTCTTTGGATCGATTGTTCCTGTTCTTACTCTTGGTTCTCTATCAAAGAGATGGATAGTTCCTGGATGGCGACTCGGTTGGTTTGTGATGACAGATCCATCTGGCATGTTTAAAAATCCCAAGGTTCATCAACTTGACTTAATTTTATTTTGTGTGAAATGATAATAGCATTCTTATTAGAGATATAAAACTGTTCTTGGGGATTCTTATGAACTTTTAGATTGAGCAGTTTTTGACAATTTCGTCAGTAGGACTATTTACATGCACTCTTCATTTTGTCACCACTTCATTAAATAATGGATTCCTTTTCCTAAAATTGAATTAGGCACGTATCACTACAATTGAAAAGATGCATTTCCATCAACCTTTTCCTCGAATTGTTGGATCGCAACATTTTCATTTGAATCTTCCTCCCTGCCTCCCTCTCTGTCTCTCACTCTCTCGGACAATTTTTATATAGATCAAGTTTGTGTAAGAGTTCAATTAGAATCTGACTTTTCTGTTGTACTATATGCTTCTGCTCTTTAGGTTGTTGAGCGTATTAAGAAATACTTTGATATTTTGGGAGGACCTGCAACCTTCATTCAGGTTTGTATTGTTTACATAATTATGCCAATATTATTTCCTCTTCACCTCATATCTTTAGTTCAAAATGTTGTTTGTTTTTATCTCGATGATGCAGTTTGCTTGCATTAATCCAAATATAGAGATTTGAAGATGTTAAAAATTTCCAGAGAAATAGTGAAATGCGATCGCAAGTGCACCATATTGTCATTTCCATATATATACAAGAAAAGATAAAATAAATTAGGGAAATAGTGTCAGAGAAGGGAGGGACGTCTCACTTCATTTCACGACTAGATGCAGCTAAATCTTTGAATAAATTAATGGATTTGTCTATTAGGCGGCAGTACCTAGCATTCTCGAGCAAACTGATGGAGCATTTTTCAAGAAAACCATCAATATACTAAAGCAGGCCTCAGAGATTTGTTATGACAGGATCAAGGAGATTCCTTGCATCACTTGCCCACACAAGCCACAAGGATCCATGGTCGTTATGGTAAGGAAAAGACAGAATTCACAATCCTTTTGCACTTAAAATACAATGGATTGCATCTGTTTCCCTGCTTATTGAACTCTTAATGTAATACAGATGAAATTGAATCTTTCACTACTGGATGATATCTCTGATGATATTGATTTCTGCTTCAAATTGGTCAAGGAGGAATCTGTTATCATTCTTCCAGGTGGGAAATATATAAATTAGATTCTTCATAGTCCACATTTTGCTATAAATGAAGTTATTTGTCATGAAAATGCTAGTTTCAAAGGGCTTAAAAGCTGAAGCATTTTTTTGTACGAGGATTAATTTGATAAGTGCTTAAATGTTTCACCCGATTCGGTTTCCCAGTAGCATAACAGATTTAACGAACGAATGACAATACTTTTGCAGGAACTGCAGTAGGGCTTAAAAATTGGTTGCGAGTAACTTTCGCTGTTGATCCAGCATCGCTTGAAGAGGCATTAGGGAGGTTAAAATCTTTCTGTCAAAGGCATATCAAGTTTATATACTAGGCATAACTAAGAATCCAAATCAGCTGTAGGGCAGGCACCAAATCCCTTGATGGAATCCTCCTAGTCAGAATACATCTGAAAGCATCATTATTACATACAAACAGACAATTATAGGACTCCTGGGCAATCAAGAGAGCCTACCAGAACTTAGTTCATGTAACAAATTGATTTTTTTTTTCATTGAAGTTCTCCTATGAGTAAAGCTTCAACACATTTTCAAAACTTGATTCTTAGCATTATAGTTCATCACTATAAATCTTGTTCTTAGATTTCAGTATAATTTACAGAAATAGAATGTAAAAACACACATCAAGGCCATATATTAGAATATATCCTTAATCATTTTCACTTGGAGTTGGAATGCATCAATGCAATTACTCTGCATTTTCTTTTGAGTTACATGAAAATATTTTATTTACGCAAGATGATAATTGAAGATTTGATTGTGGATAAGAATATTATTTTCTATTTAAAGGCTTAAGTTCCTCTTTTCTTCTTATTTTTTAAATTATCATTTCCAGGCTTTTTAATTAATGCTTATTTTTGAAACACTGTTACTTAAAATCATCCATTTTCTGAATTGTAAGAAGTTCTGCAATTGATATTTTCAATTGACTAACTTGGTGATCAATTTTAAACTAAATCAGACATTTAATTGACTATTATTAATTAATTGAAATTTTACAAATAGAACTAACTGAAATTATGTTAAATTATCTCTTTTAGGTATCATTAAATTTATGTTAAGTGTTTTATAAATATTTTCAAGGAAGTATTTTTCCCATATCACAATGGACCCACCAAAATCAGTGGGGTCATATGCTGACATGGCCAAATCATAAAATTCCATTAAATACATGCAGCCGCACAAGATTCTTTTCCATCAAACAGGAGAGAACTAGTTTCGTTCTACCTTATTCTCTGTTTCTACCTTACAACATAATTCATATTCCCGAGTCCAAAAGCTGCAAGACAAACCGCTAAAAGTTAACCGATAAAACGGATTCGACCCTTACAAACACATTATTTTATAATAAATTCCAATTATTAGTCTCGCTTAAAAACTGGGCTGCAGCCTTTCTTCATCTCATCAATTATCTCTTTCGTTCCATAATTCATACTTAGTTTTCTTTCACTGCCTTCGTTTGCTAATCATCCCTGGAACATCAAAAATCAGGTTTTTTTCTCACTTCTTTCTATGGAGAAACTGTATTTTGTTTTTTTTTTTGTTTTTTTCTGTTTGATCAATTCTTGAGCTTATTTGGTATTTATCGCTCCTTGTTTGTCCTCAAGATTAAATGGCTGCACCAGAGGTTGAAATCGGCAGCAGTGACTTTAAGGTTCATGTATTCTCTTCATCTTCAGAGGTTGGGAACTCTAAACCCACAATTTATATTGCATTTGATCATGACTTCAAATTTTAATTCAGCGCCTAGATTTTGCTATGTTATAAAATATTTGGAAAATTACAGCTGATGAACTGATTGATGGCCTCTGTTCTGTGCATATTTAACAAAACAATCCCCAAATTAGTATTATTTTTTTGGACGATACTTAACTGGTCTTTTCTTTGCGTCATTTTCACAAATACCTAATCATGTTGGCTGCTGGATATGTTTAAGATAAACAGTAAGTGTATTGGGGAAATAGATTAGGATTGCCAACAATATACACAAAAAGAAAAACAATTCCCCATTAGGTTGCATTGTTGAAACTTGAGGATAATCCTATTAGCTTTGCTTGAAAATATGATGCCTATTACCAGTAAAGTAAATTTAATCAAGCTAAGCTTCTAAAATCTTTTTGCGTTTATGATGATGAATGATGACTGGCTTCTTAAATTTGTATGTCTCATTATATTTTTATTTATGTTCACAAGACTGATTGAGTTCATTTAGTAAAATAAAATTCAGGTGATATACCCTAAAACGCGCCACTAACCCAAAGACATAATTTTCTGAATTGGTTCTGTTGACCTTTCCTTCCTTACAACACACAAATAACAGAAACCTTTTTCTTTTCATTGCTTTGGAAAGACTACCAATAGTTATCTCTTAGCTTTTTAGGTTGCAAATTTGCACTAATTATTCTTATGCAATCTTGACTTTTTTTTTTCAACTCTCTTTTCCTTTTCTATTGTTGACCAATCAGTTGCTTGAAAGACTACATGAGAAGTGGATCTCAGTGAAAAACCAACCATATCCAGCAATGTATTCCAGTGTATTTGGTGGAATTATTCTTGATCCAGCAATGATGGTAATTCCCATAGATGATCACATGGTTCACCGAGGGCATGGTGTTTTCGATACTTCTATCATTTTTGATGGGTATGCATAAAAACTATAAAACATTTTTTTGTAAAGGTTTTTTATAGCACTTTGTCAATGCATGCCATTCTTGGCTTTTTATCTGTTGAAGAACTTCTTTCCATCTCCATTTTGAGGATACTATTTTTGATAAACATGGTTACTGCAGATATCTATATGAGCTGGATGTTCATTTGGATCGTTTTTTAAGATCAGCAGCAAAAGCAAAGATATCTCCTCCCTTCCCTCGTTCAACTCTTCGGAGCATTCTTATTCAAATGACAGCGGCATCAAAATGCAAGAAAGGGACTCTAAGATTTTGGCTAAGTTCTGGGCCTGGAAATTTCTTGCTCTCACCTGCCAAATGTCCAACTTCTGCATTTTATGCTGTAGTCATTGATGATGACTTCTCCCAGTGTAAAGAAGGGGTGAAAGTGATAACATCCACCATTCCAATGAAATCATCTCTGTTTGCAACCATGAAAAATGTAAACTATCTCCCAAATGTCCTCTCAGTAATGGAAGCTGAGGAGATGGAAGCCTTTGCTTCTATATGGGTTGATGACGATGGCTATGTTGCCGAGGGTCCGAATGTGAATGTGGCATTCATATCTCAAGACAAGGAGCTAATCTTGCCTTCTTTTGACAAGATTCTCAGTGGTTGCACTGCATTGAGGCTTCTTGAATTAGCAACTAAATTGGTCGAGGAAGGGCGATTAGAAAATGTTAAAACTGCTAATATTACAGTAGAGGAGGCAAAAAAGGCATCTGAAATGATGTATGTTGGAAGCACACTTCCTCTGCTACCGATTGTCATGTGGGATGGGCAACCGATTGGAGATGGTAAAAACCATCTCTTTCTTATATGTTTGGCTTCTGATCATTAAAGAAGAATATAGACAATGCAACTATATGATACATTCATTCTCACAAAACATTTTGTCCCTGAATTATTGGTTGCAGGTAAGGTGGGAGAGTTGACGATGGCGCTCTCTGATCTGCTATGGGATGATATGGTCGCAGGCACTGGCATGCAGAGGATACCTGTTCCTTACGAGTAGCTTGCCGCATATTGATTTTATCGAGTCTAATAATGAACTTCTTATCGGCCATTGGTCTTTCAATGTAACTTGTCAAGGACTTGTTTTGTTTAGTCATTGTTCATGGAATAAAGCAATTGAAGTAAGTGCGCATAATGTCGGTCAAGTGATGAAATGAGCTTGTGAAGAAAAGAAAATACATGGATGGCATCACCTAATTGTCTTCTATGCTTATAATTAACGAAACACTTGTTGTATACTAGAATGCAATGATATTGTCCCTTTCACCTTCATATTGTTTCCGGTAGGAATACATAATCCGCTAGCACACATTGAATACTTGCCAAGAGAATTAAGCTAAGATGGGTATATCATCAAAATTCCAGGATCATTCTTTCAGTTTCTCTGATCAGTTGGATGGATTTTAGATCAAATCTCTGGTATATTTAAAGCTATAATTAAACCATCATCATTGTTTTGAATGGTATAACCATCCAAGCAAACACTTGAAATTGAAACTAACATAAACAAATCAATCAATTAAGCATGATCAGACCAATCACTTGGTAAGTTAAAACAAACTGGAGCCAGATAATGCATACTGAATAGCCATCCAGAGACATAGGCAATGTTTTTTTTCTTTTTTTTTTTTTGCTTTACTTACTAGTTTTCAAAAGTTCATAGGCCATAACTAATCCTGTCTCAAGCTAACTATTGATCTATTATTGAGTAAAACTCTCGAAGTACAAGTTCTTTTTATATATAAGATTCGAACACAAGATCTTTTTTAAATAGAAAAGGTACCAAACTTTCTCAACCAATCATGAGTTGGTAGACAATGCTTTTTTCATAATCCTATTGCATCATGTGTTAATTGCTGCATTAAATTCCATCTGCATCAATTTTGTTGTTAATAACAAATTAGAACAAAATTAAAAGAAACAAATCCAACAAGAGGATTTTTTCATGCATTGAGCCACTTAACAGGATGGATTGCTTCCATTTATTTTTGTTAAAATTCTAGTGAGCATCGAAACAAATATATAAAAGAAAAATATTTGTAACAGGTAATCTAACCAAGTATGATGTTATACCTCCAATCAAACTTCAATTGAAAATAAATATATTTTTTAAAAGGTACAAAAACATTGAAGTGCTAAAAATATATATAAAAAAATAAAGTTAAGCTGTCAAATTGATTATTGTCAAGTTAAGAGTTCAAATGGTACATTAAGCTTATTCAAAAAATAAAATGATACAATTTTTAAATTTTTTTTGAACATATAAGGTTCAAATACATCATAATCGCTAGTTGCATAATCGTCCTTCCGTTTAATAAGAAGAATCTTCAATTGTATAAAGTATAAAACGATATGCTGTAGCTGAGACTGAATTTCAGAATCGCCATGGCTCCGTCTTTCTCAAACGCAAAGTTGCTACTACACCGCAAATCACTAAAGGAAGAACTGCTGCAAGAAATGATTGTGTGGTTTAGAAAACGGGGGAAGAGATTGTGAGATCCACCGAGAAAGTTGCTTTCCATTTCTGATCCCCAACTGGATTCAGGTGGTGAGGCAAAGGAGGAGGATGGTGAGGCTGCGGGAAGAAGGAAAGCAAGTAAAGATGGCGGCGAGGCTAAGAGAAGGAGAAAAAGTGTAAAACGACGCGTTTTGGGTTAGGAAATAATTTTTTTTGCTTTATATTATAATAATAATAATAATAATGCTTTCACGTGTCACTTTATTATTGTTTTTCAATAATTCAGTTAGGACACAAACTTCAGGGATGAAGGGAGTGGGATGGAGCTGAGTTTATTTGTCCCAAAAATAAACATTAAAGGCTCCATTAAGCCAAAATCAACGTTGAGGTGTTATTTGTTTTTAAAGTTATACCAATTTGCACCATATGCCAATATAACTATATAATGTAATATTAATTTTTGAGACATGAAATACCTTACACATCACCTATTCCTAAAGGAGTTGCCAACAATCTTAATTTCCCTTATTTCATTTTCAATTAAAAGAACTAGACTTTGAGAATCCATAATGGACAACACAGTGTGGCTTTTAACTATTCTTCGACCCAAATCTATATTGAATTATGAATCTTTGTGCTTCACACGTGTGAACAAAATAAAGTTACATATTCGTTGTTTATAAGCTACAAGTTTATTATTTTAAACTTACAAATTTACCGTTTTGAAACTATAAATTTATCGTTTATAATTTATAAGTTTATTGTGTATATCATTTTAAACTTGCAGATTTATTCTTAAGAAGTTATAAGTTCATTGTATAGATTCTATAGATTTATCATTTACAGGTTTATCGTGTACAATTTGCAAATTAATCATTTAGAAGCTATAAATTTATTGTTTAAAATTTGCAGATTCATCATTTATAACTTACAAATTTATCATTTACAACTTTTTTCACTATAAAAAAATTAGATTTTAGTGACTATAAAAAGTGGTCACTATGTGGTCGCTAAAACAGTTTAGCGACCACATGGCGACCATAAACTGTAGTCACTAAGCCCATTTAGCAACCATAATTCACTATAGTCACTGAAAATAACGACTACATTTTGTTGTCACTAAATTATAATCGGTCACTAAATTGTGACCACTTTATATGATCGCTAAATCATCTCATTATGGTTAGTAATTCCAAACCTAAATGAGACAAGAAGACCATATAGCGAACAAACAACGACCAAATGTAGTGGTCACTAATGTGACCACAATATAACGACCAAATTTTGTGGTTGCAGAAGTCAGTAAATGCATTGTATAATTAAACTCATTTAGCAATATGGTCGCTAAAATATTGTTATTTTTAAATATTAAATAATAAGTTTTTTATTAAAATTAATAATTACTGTACATATTATCAGTAATAATTATATATTATTATTAATTATTTAATATAAATTCAATTTAAACCATAAATGATATTAACAAATAATTATCATATAAAAATTAAAAATGTCCAGTTGAACAAATTAGTTTAGCATAAAATGCAAATAAAATTTTATTTATAATAAAGTTCTTATAATACCAATATTCCACATATATTATTGAGGTAAAATAAAAATACAATGTTTACAATAATCTTAACTCTAAAATTATAGTATTCCCCATCCATCATAGTAGAACCCAATAGGATGACCATTGTTGATCATCAACCGAGATTCGCTCTCTATTGCCTTAGTTGAAGCATACCTATTTAAACAAATGTAAAACAATAATTAATCATCATTTATTTCTCCATACTTTCATTTATACTTGGAGATAGTAGAGATGCGTACACACTTAAAATGGGTAAACAAGAATGACTAAAGGCCTGCAAAAATCATATGGTGTGGATAGTTTTAGCTTCTTCTATATCCAAACCTTATAGCATGTGGCCAATCGCGCTTGCCAAATCATGAATGATAATCTAAAGCTATTTCTGGTTTACAAAATAATGTCATCTAGCTAGATTGTCCTTTGAAAAAAAATTTAAGTTACAAATCCTACAAAATTTTCATATCCTTCAGCCACTAACACAAAACACAGACATTTAAATTTTAAAATTTTGAATAATTATAATTTGAATTAAGTTGACAAAACATAAGGAGAAATTGCACAAATATATATGTTTTTAGAATTAATATAATTTCCTCTACATTCATCAAAACTTGAATAAAAAAAAGGACACTAGATTAGGTAAATGTGCAGAATATACTATAGATAATAACTATAAATATAGTGAAAAGAAGTCCTATCCAGAAATAATTTAAAATAATAAAAATCACTTATCCCACATAAAAAACACAGGTGCAGTCATATTTTGTTACATTCAATGCAACCTAGAAGCTTCTAGATATTAATTATTGGGTTTTAGTTTTGTACCTAATCCGTATTAATTAGTTTCACACTTCAAGCAGCATCTGGTCAAAAAACTTAGAAGTGGAAATATCTAATGTTCTACCTACGACAAGTGAAGAAAGCAGTAATTGTTCTTTCTCCAAAAAAACAATAATTCTTGAGACCATATTATTATTGAACTGCAGGATTAAAAAAATCAACAAATCCCTTTTCGCCAATTAGTTAAAAAATAAAGAAAAACAAATTATATCAAATTGACACTAGAATTTTAGTATTTGTAAAATTTAATGCTGTCATTAATAGTTAAAGTCCAATTGAATTGGGTTAAAATATAATTAAAATTTATTACCATTGTTTCTATTATATTATTATCAATCAGATTTGAAGCAGATGTTTCACATAAGTATAAACAAAAGCAACAGAAAAATTCAAAAATATGTTTTTTAAAAGTTAGTCCAAGAACTCCCAATGGAAGAATGAAAGTTAGATACCTGATCAATCAATTGGATGAAAGAAGCAAACCATGATTTACATTCACTTAAAAGAAAAAAGAGAGCAATAATATATAGTTACATCTTCAGTTTAGAAATACAAAATTGATGAAAACATTGAAAAATTTAGAAAAAAAAATGAATGCATTAAGCGGATACCCAGACAACAAAAATTTCACATAAACTATTGAAGAAAATGCAAAATTTGATTGTTTCAATGGCTGAATTGAGACCAATAGAGAACTAGAGGCAAAAATAGATAACTAGGCAGTAAGATTTCACCTCTGAAATTTGTTCAGAATATACCGATTAATCATAACTTTGATGAAGAAAAATACCTACCTTGCATCATTAGCTATCAAAACAATTAGCCGAAACAAGTTACCTATAAATTAAAAACTCAGCAGCCAAGTTATCTTCTTACAAAATTAAACAAATACATAGGTTATATATAATTAGCTAGGATGGGTTGCACGCATAAGAATTCCAAAGCAAACAGAAAAAGATCCCAAAGAAAGGAAAAAAGAAATAATCACATATGTTGGAGCCTAATTCTAGATAGAAAGAAAATATTTTACAGATGTGAATCAAAAAAAAAAAAAAAAAACAAAAAGCAAAATCATTTCCAATGGACGCAAAGCCAAACCAATTAAAAATCCAATAAGCAAAAGAGAGATACCTGGTTTTATGTGGAAGTGATTTGGTGAAGAAGGGTTGTAACGTCCGATTTTTAGAGCCTATAAGTTAGATGTGTTTGTACGAGCCAAAGAGTGAGTATATTAAGGTTTAAAATGTTAAACATATTAAGAAGATGTGCTTTCATGCCTGTAAATTGATATTTGCATTTGTGAAAGTATTGTATTTCAAAACGACAGTTTTGATGGGTGTTTATACCTGTGAATGGAATTTCACAGTCGTGAATATTGTGGCTCAGGGTCACTCCTATAAAAAGGTTTTTCATGACTATGATAAAGAGGTGTTCATACTCGTGAACATTGCTTCATGCCTGTGAACAATAATCTGCAGAGTTGGAGAGCCAAATTGCATTTTTCTCTCTCTTCCATGCCTCTTTTATGTCATTATCTACTCCCTATGTCCCTAAAAACCTTCCTCATAAGCCATACCACTCATCTCCACCTTCTTCTTCTTCTTTTTCTTTTTCTTTTCCTTTTTCTTCTTTTCTCTCTTTTTTTAAACGATCTAAAATGTGAGTTTAAGCTTGGACAAAGGGTAAGGAGTGTATACTTGAGGTTGGCTTAGAACTCGATTTTAGAGCGATTTCTATTGCTTTTTATTTTAAGGATCTCATATGAAGTTTTTCTTGTTGATAAAATATAGAGACAGTGGTGAGGATCATCTAAGGGCTAGACAAATTTGAAGAACTTGAAGTATTTAGACTTTATTTTAAAGGTTAAGATATATATGCATATTAATTTACTTTTTCTTTTATGTTGCCATGTTCTATGACACGAATGTGTTTTTGGTACGAAAATACTTTGTGGTTATGTGAAATATATGTTAAAATTCCATGAAAATGATTTAGAAAGTTAATTATGTTTAAGAGACCTTTGAGCATGATTAATTGTTTAAAAAATTTCTTTTTTGTTATGACATGATAATGTTTATAGGAGTGATTGATATTGGTCAATTTTAGAAGCCCTTCTATGATTGTAAAATACTTTATTTTTGTTATAGAATCCCATAAATTTACGCATGTGAATATTGCACACAGACATATTTCACACCTATGACAAAGAAGTCACACCCGTGAAACAACAACCCAGAAAATGTCTAGAACAGACAAAAACTTTCATGCCTTGTATCACAGTTAAGAAAGCTGTGAATGCATGAGTTCACGCGCATGAACATTGATACCCAGTTCTTCATGTTTAAACTCAGTATTTCACAGTTTGTTTCACGGTTAGAAAACTATGAAACATAGTTTTCACGACTGTGAAGGATTTGTGTTTTGTATGCAGTAGTGTTCACAAACATGTTCCCAATTTAATTCATGAGTGAGAGTATCTATAAATGACACCTTCATGATCGTGAATCCTATTAGTATAACATATGTAGTTTTTTGGTTTTTTATGCTATAAGATGGGTTGTAATACTTGCAAATTAGGATTTGAAATTTATATATTAAATAAGGTACATTAAGGGTATATGGAAAGTATATGTGAGGTTATGGGTGTTAGAAACCATAAAATAATGAAAAAGATAAGAAAAAATAAAGTTTTTAGCATTCATGCCCATGAAAAAGTTAATCACAACCGTAAATATCGTAAATTTCAGTTTCATAAGCTGATGATCTTCACGACCGTGACACTAGTATTCATGCCCATGAAGACCTATGAGTTTAAATATGGCAGTCTTATTTTTTATAGAAACTCATGTAAAATCACTTCTAACCCTAGCCACCACACTTTGAAACCTCAGAAATGTATTTCCCACATTCATTTTTCAACTTTGATTGATTAAACATGAAATAACCACCCAAAAATGCATTTGAAACAAATAAAAAAAAAAGAAAATTGGTATAAAAATCGAGATGTGTGACAAAGAGCTTTGGAACACATTTTGAAACATAGATAACCAATTTGTTATTGTCGAAATAGAGGTAAGTGGAGTTGTTTTCGTTAATCTTTGATAGTTTCAATTTGGATTAATGAGAGAATTATGTTTATAAGCTTTAAATCAATTAAAAGCTAAGACTTTGGTTAGTTTATGGAATAATTAGATGAATATGAGAATTTGTATATTAATATAACCTCTGATTTCGTGTTAGGGGTTGAAATAGAAGGTGGAGAAGTCCACTAAAGGCAATAGACATGAGAGTATCAAGTGTTAGGGCTCCAATATTTAGGTTTGTATATTAAATCATTTTTATTCAAAAATATTATTCTTGTGGTATGAATGATGATTCTGCAATGATTGTTGGAATGATATAATTGTTTTGGTAATGTTGGTATCATGATGATTGACTATTAGATGCTAGAATAGATGATGAAATTGATTTAATATCAATTAAACATGAAAGGATGTCACTTTGGTTGTTATGCAAGGCATTGAGCCTAATTTGATTGATGAAGTATGAAAAAATGGATGTCTATAGTTGAATTTGGTTGCTGGAATATTTAAGGTGTTGATAGATGTGACTAACATTGGTTAGCTTTAGATCCTAAGCATATTGTGTGTGAAATTGGGTGAAACTAGTGCTGAAATATAGTCTCTGTGTAATGAATCATGCTCATGAAGCCAAGCTTCACGTCCGTGAATAAACCATTCATGCCCGTAAATGACCTGTTTCCAGAAATGAATAAATGAATATATATGATGAGACTACTTAAATAGGACATGCATATACCTTTGATATGATTAAGTGAGATTTTATACAATATGATAACATAATTGAGGAACTTGATTATGCACACGGTGCTCTACATCACAACATGTTATATGGTGATTTTGTTAAATTATGCAAATGATGCTTATAAATCGAATGTGAATAAGAATTCCCATTCTCTATCTAGGAACTAGTTAGGATATGTGGCATGCCATTGAGAGGGTTACGGTACCGTAGAAATATTTATGTATGTAGTCATTTTATTTGCTCATCAGGGTGACTTAAGCTCATGTCAGAGAGCTCCTAATTTGAAAAACTTAGTGGTAGCATATTCGGATTAGGGATAAGATGACTTAAGCTTGTGTTAGAGCACTTTTGTACCCTTATTCATACAGTCTTTGCTCATCAGGGTGACTTAAGTTTATGTCAGAGCGCTCTAGATTTGGGAAGCTCAGTGGTAGCAATATAAACAAATACAGTAGTGAGCAGGGTGACTTAAGCTCATGTTAGAGCACTCCTGTTTCACAACCCACATCCGAGTAATCCACATTTAGAGTATTGGACTATGAAACTAGAAATTTGGTAATAGAGAAAGTTGAATATAGTCACATAAATCAGTAAATTTGAATAAATAATGATAAGTAGATATGATAAATGACATGCAATGTTATGCTGATGATGAACTCATGTATGCGATGTATGTTATGAGTGTTAAATATTATGTAAAGTAGTATGATTAAGCTATCTTATGAATAATTGCATGTTTGATCATATGACCAAGCATACATGTATGTTATTAAATATGAGATATTATATTAATATGTGAATGCATGCTATAATTTAAATATTTATATGTACCACGAAACTTTCAGTAGCTTAACGTGTGAGTTTTCTGCACTCAAGTTTGGAGCCAGTAGACTGTTGAGTTGACTAGAAGAGAAGATCAAACCAGTCAGAAGAGTTAGAGTTGACATGTATTGAGTCTGTTACTTTATCTCATTCATTTCATTATTGATTATTGCGCATGACATGAGATATGGACTTATAGTTATTTCAATATTTAAATAAAGATATGTAATAAACTTTCACAAGCACAAGTAGTATGAAATTTATAATAAGGAATTTAAATTTCTAGGATAGTTTTGATATGACTATGGGTGTGATCGAGTTACAGAAATGGTTTTAACATAGATTATGCTAGATGAATGTTTTAAATTTTGCGTAGTATGTAATATGATGATCTTAGTATATAAATTTTTTTAATTCAGACAGATAAATATAGTTGTGTGGTATCCATATGTACAGTGAGGTTTTGTTCTGTCTATACAGAGGGTGCTACACAGGTGAATAGATCACATGTTATAAGTTGTATGCAAGTATGATTGATCACATATGGGTGATGGTAATGAGGTAATATATCATTGTTATAGTTTATGAGCATGGATAAATGTGATAATGGTATTACAAAAGAAATGAGTTAAATGATAAGAAATATGTTTTAAATGTCCAGTTCTTCAATCTACGATTTGACATAGGATAGAAGACATGTCATTAAAGGAGTTTACAGTATTGAAGGATTTTATTTTAAGATAAGGTAGTTGAGGCTCTGGGAGCACCCTTGATCCTAGGTTACATATGAATGTTATATTATAAAGACAAGATGGTTGAAACTTTAAGAGTGCCCTTGATCCTGTTTTATAGTTAGTTAAGGTGGTTGAAGCTCTGAAAGCACTCTTGATCCTGTTTTATACTCAGTCAAGGTGACTGATACTTTGAGAGGGCCTTTGTTCCATAACCTACATCCGGATAGTCCAATTTAGAGTTTTGGGCAAGAAAGTAACAATGAAATGATAAGTTTTGGACAAGACGAAACGGGGTAATGTAAAAAGAAAATGATACAGTGATTAAGTGGAATATGTTTTGATATGTATAAAAGGTAAAAAGTTTATATTGTCATGCATTAGGATAATTGATTATGAGCATGATAGAATGACACGAACATGAATGGTAATGACATGACTTGTATGATTGTATGTATGAATTTTTATACTTACATGTATCACTAAAATTTTAGTAGCTTAGTGTGTGGGTTTTCTGCGCACATGTTTGAACTTGAAGAGCTCTGATGCGCACACTCACAATTAGTGGACATGGTGACTGAAGCTCTGGGAGCACATACGTTCCATAACCTGCATATAGATAATCCGGCTTGGAGTTTTGGGCAGAAAAATAACAATAAAATGGTAAGTTTTGGACAAGACAAAACAAGGTAAAGTAAAAGAAAAAGGATACAGTGAACCGACTATATGGAAATACTTGATATATATGTATATACCTTGTTGTTTGTGATTAAGTGGAATATGTTATGATATGTACAAAAGGTAAAGAGTTTGCATTGCCATGCATTAAGATAATTGATTATAAGTATGATAGAATGACACGAACATGTACAGTAATGCATGACTTTTATGATTGCATGTATGAATTTTTATATTTATATGTATCACTAAGGTTTTAATAGCTTAGTGTATGAGTTTTCTGCACATTGGTTTGAAGTCTAGAGGATAGGTGAAGTTAACATGAAGAGAAAAAGTGTCTATACCAAGAGTCAATGTAAACCTTCAGAGGGTCAATTTCATGTCATTTTTTTATTCTTTTTGTACATTACATGAGTTTTTGAATTTAGTTTTTGCACATAACTTTTTCATTCAAAGAACATATATTCGCTAATAATGTTGTATTTTATAAACATAAGGCTAGTTTAGCCCAAGTATTATTTTATATAAAAGTGATCTTTAGGATCAAGTTTACGCATGTTTTATGGTTGTGTGCTAAAATTAATATGGTAATTCAATAAAATGAAAATAAACTTTAAAAAGAAAGAAAAAGTTATGTCGTTTCTCTCCTATAGGAACACACCTACGACTGGTGGAAGACAGTTTTGCTGAAACTGGAGCTTCCCCAGCCATTGATATAGGACTTCTTGGTTGCCGAGTTTCAGGAATAACACATTCCTAAAGTGTACATTGATGAGAAGAAAAGAACAATAACTAAAATGTTAAAAAGTACTAAAAATAAAAATAAAAATAAAAATAAATCTAAAATAAATAGCGAAAAAAGGTGATGAAGAATGAGAAGAAGAGAACATGATGAAAAAATATGTATTGAATACTAAAAATATATCACGTATATGAATTATTAAATAATATGATATTGTTTTGAATCCGAATTTATGATGCGTGAACACGAATTCACTCAGCTTGATACAGGGTAAGACCTCAAGGTGGTCAACATATCGAAATTAGTATATGTTTTTGATTAGAGTTCAATATAAAAATGGGTTAATTACTGCAGACCTCATGGGCCAATTTCTAGCTATTTAGTAACCAAAACAATTATACTTGCATTTTTTGAAGTTACAGAAGAAATTAAGCTTGGACATGACGGAGTCGAACACCACAGATAGAATACCTATCTTTTTTTTTTCTTTTTCTTTTCTTGATAGATAGGAAACTAAAATTTATGACTACTAAACTGAAAAATCACGGAATTATCATAAATTACACAGATCTTCTTCTAATAAATAACCGAAAAGAGGAACTAAAAAAAAAAAAGAAAAAGAAAAAGAAACCAACAGAAGCAATCCACCAATTAGTAAAACCTTGGAGAACAAATGCTTCTAATTTACGAATAGTTTTAACAAGAAAAAAATATTGATAGGGATACAAGGCCAGATTTCTCAGACAATTTTTTTTTTTGAAATTCTTCCATTATTTCTTACGCAGTTAATGCTTTGGCAAATTTTGCCTACGAAAGAACATCAGAATAGGGTATTGTCATTTACCATGATATATAACATAAGGAAAAAAAAGGTAAAAGAACGAGAGAGACAAGAAAAATCTCTTTGACATTAATTAATTAACTAATTAAGAATCAAGTTACAAAAAGGAATTCTAACAATAGAGTTGATTGAGTTAATCAACCTACCAAATTCTAAATTAATGACCATCCTAAAATAATATAAGGAATAAATCCCATTAACAAAAACCCATCTAATTAGCACATCCTAGCTCATGGAAAACCTAATTAACAAATAGCTTCAACATTTAGAGTGTACGGATCAGCTGATTGGCATCTTAAAGCTCCAAAGGATTCCTTAGGAACATGAGAGCATTTTTCCTTGCCTAAACAAGCCTGCAAAAGAAAACCATAGATATCATTCAGAATTAGTTAATTAATTTTGACATAATAATTAACCAAATACAAATAAAAGGTATTTTAAAAATAATAATAATAAAAAAAAAATGAACCTGTTGAACAACGGGTAAAGCATCATCTTGGCAACCTTGTTGGGTAGAACATGTGACGACACAAGAAGAACCAAAACGAGCAGATAGAATATTAGAAAAGTGATGGCCTTCGTAAGCATTTGCATAAACTTTACCAATAGTAACAGTTTTGATGGTAATTGATGTGGGATTTCCTCCTAATTTTTCAAACAAAACCAGAGAATTATTTTGTGACTGCAACCAATCTCTGGGAACATGATAGTATCTCTGTGTAGGTTGACTACAGCCAGTCCTCCATGTCTGGGCCTTATAAGAAACTCCATAATTACCAGGTAGTTTCTCACAACCATTCTCTGGTGCAGTCATAAGAGGCCAATATCTGCCAATGTTTTTCTCGTTAACCCAATTCCCTTCCCCATTCTCATCATGTCTATCACTACTGGGTCTGTTCTTTCTGGGGCATCGAAACTTGTCCACACATCCAAACATTCACACACGCAATTTATTAATTATATGTATATACAACACCGTAATCTCTGCCTCCGATAAATTACCTTGTACCAGACGAAAGGTTTTTCACATGGAGGATCACTGTAAAAGGTATGGTGTTTGCTGCCGAAATATCTATGTTCTTCACCATGTAATCCAACATCTGGTTGCCGTAATATTTGGACAGCATGTTATTTATTAAGCTTAGTTGTAGTGTAAAACAGCAGCTGTTTGGACATTCACCTACGTATGTCCAAATATTTATCCTATTCAATATCACTCATTAATTGATTCTATTAATTAATCTTAATTGATAAGTAATCAATATGTTTTACACTTCCAATTTGTCGTCGCAGTTAGGAAGGATAGTAACAGACCAACGAGGTACATAAAATTCTGTGCCCTCAAACATAAATATATGTCTTTTGATTCTTAGCATTAATATTTGCAAAGAAGCAAGTTCTTTGCCCTTGGTAAGAGAAAATGCTAAGCTAATATATTTGGAATAAAAAAAATAAAAAAAAGAAGTTAATTTCATCACAAGAATATTTATAATCTTTTAGAAAAAAAAAATAAAGAAAGAAACTTGCCTGTCTACTATCATTGCGATTAGTGTAACGCACAGATTTTTCTATATTGATTTCAAAACCCTATGAAGTTCTCTCAAATGACCCCATTTGGGTTGGCGTATATATATTACCTATTAACATTTTTTTTCAGGAAAAAATAAATTAGCGAAAGTAAATTATTAAAAACGATTTGATGAAAAATAGCTACAAATATATTACCATATTCATCAAGTGGTGCATCATAATCATATGATGTGGTGATGTGAATGAATCTCAGGCTGTTTGGTACCACCATGGTACTAATTCAAGAAAGAACATATAAAGAAGAATTTAACATTAGTAATTAATGTATTAAAAGTATACGTATTATGTGGTATAATTTAATTAGTTATTAAATTCTAACCATGTAGTAACTTTGGAGAGAACCACCAAGTTGGAAGTAACGTGCAACAGCAAATGCAACATCCTCATGAGGTCTATGTGGATTTCTATCTCCCCAATTTGGAACCTGATTTAAATTTCATTCATTAAAAAAATTGAATAATTCAGAGAATGTTATATATATATATATATATATATATATATATATATATTAATATATATATATATATATATATATATATTAATATAATTAATTAAAGAGAAAAAAATTAAAACCAATCAGGCACCCCAATTCTCATTCCAAATTTTGTAGGACGGTGTTGATCATACTGATAATGAAAATTAGGACTGAATAGGGCAAAATTGCAGCTAATAATTTAAAAAAATTAAAGATAAAATGAAACACACAAATTTTATGTGAAAAATTTTCAATCAAATCAAGTTAAAAACTACGAATAAGAACATATAAATTTTATTATGAAAAAATAGAAGATTATACATTCTCTCTAATAATTAATAAGATAACAAATACAATTTCTCATAAAAATTAGGAAAACAATCAATAAAAATATTTTATTTATATTTTTTTACTTTCTCTTTCTCTCAGGATTTCCTTCTCACTTGCATTGCAAAATCTTAAATTTTTATGCGCCTTTTGTAGGCACAAACATTTGCTAATTGTCAAAGATTTAAGTGGCCTTATTTTCCTTTCAAATTTTTCAGCCACTAATATTCAAAATATGTGAGTGGCTAACTTTGATTTTTTTTTCAAAGTTTCCCAGCTAACTATCAACAAATCTCCAACAAATATTCTAGAATAATCATCTATAAATGATACAAAATATTTTACTTCACCCAGAGACATGACTGATGCTTGCCATACATTAGAGTGAAACAATTATAGAGTTTTTTTATTTCTAGAATTTGATGTGTTAAACTTCAATCAGTGCTGCTTACTTATAACGTAATACTCACAGAAAGGTAATGACACCTTAGTGAGATTTAGAAGTAGATTTTGCTCTGCAAAAAAATTTCATTCATTGCTTAGACATATGCCTAACTTTCTAATGTCACACCATTGTAGATATTTCATTTGAACTACTTGAAGCAACTAATGTTTTCCTTTCTAGCAAAGTTTTCCCCTTCAATATATACAAGTTGACAGTCACTTTAGTATCTTTCATGATTCCTTTTCCAACTTTAATTTTACAACTAAGGTCATCTAATTGACCTAACGACAACAAGTTCTTTTTTAGACATTCCTCGTGTTGCACTTATTGAATAGTGCATACTGTACCATTATGAAACTTTAACTTGATGGTTCTAATACCGACAATCTTTAAGGCATAATCATTGCAACCATACGCATATCCCTCAAAAACAGATTTATATTGGCGGAACCATTATCTTCTAGAGATCATATGAAATGTGGCTCCCCGGTCAATGAACCATACATCAACAAATTTCTTTTTTCCTTCATTAGTTGTTTCACAACACAAAACATCACCCTCATTGGATGTGCTTACAACATTTTCTTGAGGATTGAAATTTTTATTATTTTAACTCCAACAAACCTTTTTTAGTGACTCTTTTTGCCACAATGGTAGCATTTCAGGTTCTTCTTGCTTTTTAACTTTGATCTACCTTGATCTTGGCTCCCACTTAAGCTACGTTCCATTGATCTCTCTCTCATCACCATTAGGACCTTCGCTTGTTGCAAACTCTCCAATCTGTCCTTCTTGTTCTTGCACCGATTTTCTTGTTCAAGAATAACAACTGTAATATTGTCGAAACTTAGAATGTCAGTGAGGACATTGTTTGTTAAATTGATGATGAGTTGATTATATGAATCTTATAGATTTTGAAGCAGAAGTTTAGCACATTCGGTTGTCTTTATTTTATAATCCAAATGATGTGAGTTGAGAAAATAGAGTATTCAACACATTGACATCTGCAGAGTATACAGTTTTCTTTTAAGAAAAATTTTGTTGTGAAATGACTTAGTCTCTTACAGTTTTGTAAGATGATCCCAAATCTATTTTGCAGTTTTCTTCTCTTCTATGCTTGACAATATTCTATCTGCTAATGCAAGATAAAAATTTACAATTTCATTTCCATCCATCTTTATATTCTGTTGGCTTTTAACTAATAGTTATCAGACAATTATCTTTTCTCAAGATAATATTTATCTGTAATTTCCACAATGAGAAATTACTTCCATTGAATATCTATATCTCAAATTTTTCCGTCATTGTTTCTATAACGACTTTTAAGAGTAAATAATAATATAACTTATTTTTTGATGTGAAAAAACCACTTATTAGTGACAACTACATAGCATAGATAAATATATATTAATACCCAAGTAAAGCTCGGATACCATTTGTTGATAAAAATTAGGACCGAATAAAAAAAATCACAACTAATAATTTGAGAAAAAATTAAAAATAAAATGGAACACACAGATTTTACGTGGAAAATTTTCAAACAAATTAAGGTAAAAACTACGGATAAGAATAGATGAATTTTAGTATGAAAGAAATAGAAAATTGCACGTTCTCTCTAATAATTAAAGAGAGAATAAATATACTCTTTCCTAAAAATTAGGAGAACAAATAAAAATATTTTATCTCTCTATATTTTTTCTTTCTTTTCTCTTTCTCTCGGGATTTTCCTCTCACTTACTAGCCAAAGCTTGCAGTGCAAAATCTTAAAATTTTTATGCGCCTTTTATAGGCACAAACATTTGCTAATTGTCGAAGAATTCTGTGGCCCTTATTTTCCTTTCAAACTTTTCAGCCACTAATATTCAAAACGTGAGTGGCTAACTTTTGATTTTTTTTTTTTCAAAGTTTTCTGGCTGACTTTTCAACATATCACAGTACCACGTAATATGAATAATAAAAAATAAAAAAAATTATATAGTCATACAATGAAAATGAACAGAATGTAACAAAAATTATTAACGAAGTAAGAGATACCATAGGTGACGGGGCATTACTTGTTGGCACATTATCCAGGGAACACCAATATCTAAGCTTTCAACAAAATCAGCACACCATTTCACATACTCCCATCCAGGCATTCCATAGTGATTTTCAACATTTCCATACTCATTTTCAATCTTTTATATTTTGTTCTCCAACAAGAAGGAAATTGTTAGCATTAAGTAATAAAATAGAAAATTCAATAAGCAATACCAATTAACTAATTATTTTAAAAAAAAACTGAGAATTAAAGATTATATAGGACTCCCTTGTGGAGCAAAAAGATTCTCACTTTTCATCATTTCCACATTCAATGTTGTGAAGATTTTTATCTCATTCTAGAATTGGAAAAATAAGAAATGAAAATGCTAATTATATATTTAGATGAAAATGAAAAGTATCACTTTAAAAAAAATGTTACACAAAAATTACCTAGTATACAGCATTATTAGTTCTGAGCATAATATGCCTGGCAAATTTTTTCAACCACATTGGCAGTCCTCTGAAGTAAAATAATATCAATCACGATTATATCAAATTAATTAATTAAAAAAAGTTTAAAATAAATAAACATTTTAAAAAACATATTTATTAAAAAAAATTAATCTATAATTCCATTCTGCACAAACGTATGGTCCAATCCTTGATGGTCTTGATGAATTTAGCCAGGTCAAGATTTCCAGAAAAATCGTGCTGACCAAAAAATGTAATTAATAAAGTAAAAGTTTGAAATGCAAAAATTAAATAAAAGATAAATCAGGAAAAAAAACCTCACGACGTTTAGGCTCATGGGCATTCCAAAAAAAAAAAAACATAGGTCTCAGTAGTATTAAGACGACCTCCTTTTGATTTTCTAATAAGATATGAAAAAATATGAAAAAATTAATTAAGAATTATATATTAAGCAAAATCTAAACATAAAATAATTATTTATGGATATATAAAGAATAATTAACTAGCTCCAGGAGTGCTACAAAGGTAATTAATGGAATCAGAAAGGATTAATTTCCCGTCCATCAATCTCAATAGCTCTATTATCATAACTGACCTCGTAAGCACAAGAAATGGAGAAAATAGCTAATAACATAACCATGGAAGCACCGAAACGCCTTGAGGTGTGCGTGTCACCGACACCGGTACAATACGTTTCGGGGCCGTGTCCAAAATTCCTAAAATTAAGACACGCGTGTCTGGCGATTGAAATGCGTTTCTTGCAATTAAAAAACTAAGAACACGCAGCTGTTCATTCTTGAAGGTTGAATCACGCGTTTCCTAAAAATCCTTGTCTTGTTCTTCATTTCTTCTCTTGATGACGAATTGGTCTGTATCATTCACCGCCTCTGACGAACCTCGCGTCTCCGATCAGCGTCGGCCACCGATGGGTGATATCCATCGCTGTAACCTGTGAGGTAATCCTTCTAGTGGGGTATCTGATTTTGGAATCGATTTGCTCTGTTATAACCTCGCATTTCTGGTTTTTTTTTTTAGTGTGGTCTGTGTCTTGCAACATATTTATAAATTATGTTTAGGATAGTAATTGAAAGCTTTTCCATGGTCCTTTTTTTTTTTTGTATTTTTTTGTTTGGAAATGAGTAACAACTAAAACATATTTATAAATTATGTTTGTGTTACATAGAAGCTAATTAATGCAGAAAATCTCATCCTATTTTTATGATTTTTTTTTAATTTTAGTTATTCAGTGTAAATTTATGTTGAATAGACTAAGCTTTGTTTCTCAAGTTTTAATGTAGAAAGAGATATAAATTATGTAGAATTTTTAACATGATAATTAAGCAATTAACTAGTCTTGTTTGATTTTGATTATGATTATCATGTTGTGGTCAATATCTTAAACAGATAAAGTAAAGAAGAAAAAAATACTAATACATGCCAAGGTCAAACAATCATATTACAGGAATGTCGCGATAAACCAACATCGAAACTATTAATTAATTGATTAATTTGGTACGTGTAAGCTAGTTAATGGACCGATTTAGCAATTAGCATAGATTCAGCATTTTTTATTTATATTGATTACACCGCCCCTACAACATTGCTTAGATCCAAATATGGAGTAACTTTGAATTGGACATGCTGAAATGAAGACACAAGTCCACCACTCTTCAACATATGGTGGCATTTTGGTAATTACACTACCAGAATTGAAGCATATTACAACAAACTAATTTGTCATAAGAGATGCACAATTATTTTTATCATCAGGTCAGTCAAATAAGCTTACCCTAATAAATATATAGCGACAAAATTGTAGTTTGTCAATATTTTTAAACTTATTGTTACAGAGAGAATTTGTCACCAAATGCAAATTTTAATGACAAAAAAATTTGTCACAAATTTATGATATTTTTGCCACAATTAAATAAAAAACTTAATTAGAAAAATAATTTTAGTGACAAAAATTTATATAGTGATGAAATTGTTTTTCATCAAAACTTTAGTGGTGACAAATTAATTCTTTTTACTATGTCACAATTTTATTTTGTGATGATAAAGATTTTGTTATAACAAAACCTCTCAAGCAATAAGCTTTTTGAATTGTAGTATCCTAAATGAATTGTAACAAATAAATATTTTCTCACTTTCTAAATGAATTGTAACAAAATCTATAATTAGGCATAAGGAGGATATATACAATGAAAAATTCAAAATTTGAAAGTAAAAGTGAACGCTTTTTGAAAATCCAAACTCTCATTTTCTTTCACACAAATTTTCACACTTAATTTAATGTTTAAATTATTGTCTTCGGTTGAGTTAAAATTTGCAGAGCTGTTCATGGAGATTTGTCCGTTGCAAAGGCAATCAGGTGGCTCAAGTGCTAGCTAAACAATATTCATCTTCCATTGATGTGGTTATATGGGTTCAAAAACTTTACCTCTGTTATTTCGTCTCTTGTTTTGCATGATATGTCTCATTTTATTTCTAAATCTAATCCTTGTTTGGATGTTAACCCTTCGGATTTTTCACTTGGTTTGAATCCTAGGTCAGGTGTACGCGATAGAACTGATGGTCTGGATATAGATGATCCTACCTATGCGTTTTCCTGATTGGTTCTTCTTTTCTGCTTTTATGAAAGAAAAAAAAAACTTAGTATTTGATATATCAAAATTTTGCATGTTCAACATATGTAATAATAACATAATAATAAATAAATCAAACCAAAATTATTTACAGGTAGGTGATGTATCAAGTAAACTTCAAGATTTAAAATTAGCTGAATTTGCATACCTAAATTCATTATTAAATTGGAATCATACTCTTAGAAATAAGAGAGCAAAATAAATGAAAAAAAAAAACAAATTACAGACATTTAGTACGTAGCACATTGTAAAAACCATAATGATCCAATAAATTTATTCAAAAATTCTTGCCTTATCCTTTCAGGGAATTTTTTGTCAAAAAATCAACATCTTCAACCTCTAAAATCTAATAACATATCGGTCTTCAATTTTATTTTTTATTTTTCGTCAAATTGTTCTCTGTAATTTATTTTTCTTATAATTACATGAACAAAAATAAACATGATTATTATATTTAAAAAGTTAAATTGATCACAAATAGAACTCATTTTAACAATTTTTAAAACTTTGCTGTCCAATTGGTATTAAAAAAAAAGCTTACGAATCCAGCTAATTGATGATGGGGTACTGAAAGGTTGGTTATTTATTTTTGCAATTGTCCCTTTAATTAAGTATCATAAGAAAAACTGCATTTCCCCCCCAAAACTCGGTTTTATCCTCTTTTTTTTTTTTAATTAAATCAGACCAGATCAGCCACTGATTCATGGTTTAAAGAATCCAACTGGCCATTCCTGGTCCGATTTTTTAAAATACTGATTTTTATGTCTGATAGAAAGAGAGAAGAAGAAGAAAATGGTAAAAAAAGATAGAGAAAAATTAATTCCCTGTTAATTAATTAATATTAATTAGCAATCATATCCTCACCTATATGAGTGAACGACACTGTTTGGTAATAACAAACTAAATTATTATCTAGTCTGATCATAAAAATAATTTGGTTTGATCAATAATTTGTAATTACTAAAATAACTTATTTAAAGAAAAAACTAGATTATAATTTCAAAAAAACTAATAGAATTAATGTTTAGATTATAATTTTTATTTGAATGAGTTGTTCATTAAAAAGGAAAAGTCTTGATAAACACTGCAAGCATATATTAACAAGTTTATCAATTATGTTCCAAAAGAATTGAGGGAAGCTATTCTTCGTCATTTTAAGAAGCAAGGAAAAGTCCTAAAAGATTTTGATATATAGTACTTGAAGAACTATGTGCCCATAGGGGACAAGTTATCTTTTTACATTTATTAGTTATATTTTCAATTAATTATACTAAACACATTTAATTTACTCAATTAAATTATCAGTTACAACTAGATTATTAATCTGAAACTAAATTATCAAATAATTTTACCAAATAAAACATAAATCTGGCATAAATAACATTAGTTTTTCATGAACATTGAATTAGTTATGACTTTACGAGGCTGAGAACATGTAATGTCTTAGGATTTGAAAGTTTCAATTAAGTGGGCCAACGATGATTTTTCATATTTTGGTACATTTCTAGACAACTAATCAAAATTATTATTTTTTTCCCATAATTTGTTTTTTAGTTTTTACTTTCTACGAAATATTAAAACAATGAATAGAAAAATTAAAATTACAAGTCAACATATGCAACCTAGAAACATTAAATGAGAAAAAGAAAACAGAAACAGAATCAAGCAAGATTCATGATTCTCTACCATATTGATAGAATTGACTTGGTCAGTAGTATGCATTCGATCTTGGTAGAAGGTAGTTAATAGCAATCAACTTATTTTTCAAGTATATATATATATATACATTGGTGGGGTCTTACTCCTAATTATCCAGTTTTCTCTTAAGAAATTCATTTTGAATCGAGTTCAAACTACCTAAAATTTTGAATTATTCTTATAGTCAAAATTTTAAGTCGAATAATAAAATAAATATTTGACCTAAACCAAGCAAATAAATCTAAAACGTATCTTGTAAGAAATTTCATTAATTTCCAGACAAAATATCAAAATAAACTGAATTGAATTTATCAATTCAATTAAATTATATATATGAAAACCTTAGCCACCCATTCTCTTTTTCTTCTTGTTTTTTTTTATTCTCTTTTATTAGCCTTCATATTTGATATTAATTTCTTTTAGATATGTGGTTTATTTAGGTGTTTTAATTGTTTTTCTTAGGAAATTTTTAGATCTAAATTTAATATTATTATTTTTTGTTTTATTAAAATAAAATTGACTCTTTATATGAGGGTTTTTAATTTTCTCGTATGAGAGTTATTTTTTATGTGTAAAAGTGTTCGATTTTTCTCATGACAAGTTACCATTTCCCATATTCTAATAACTTCATTATTTTTGTACATTTTTCGTGTTGAATCTAATTAGCACAAAGCCCGGAGTGCATATATACGAAGGCTACGTACCAGGAAATTCATAGGCTGCTTCCCTTTCTACGCCAAATTGCTGAATTTGTCTTATCTCAGTTTTCAAATTGCTTTGTCCATACTTATAGTTGAAAATTAAGCTCCATATTTAGATTCCATCACTGCAGACTTATCATTCGGTTGATTAATGTCTCACGAATGACTTCAATATTCAAATCATTGATTATTAATATTATTATTACCCTAAGAAAATCAAATCATTGTTTTTAATTTGAGTATATCTAAATCTTCCTTCTTTATAATTATTCCCGTTTTAGTTTATTATTTAAATAGTGCTGTCACTATTACTATTTAAATAATGCATATTGCATCGATTTGTTACCATGTGCATAATACTATTCTAAATTGACGTGGACTCATGCAAGAAAGGAGAAGGAAGATCTTATTGTTGACCAAATACAATATATATTACATATCACATGTTCATGAGCATATATTATAACAATTAAGAAAAGCATCATATCTCTAATTTGCCATTAATTAATTGATGATGAGAATGGATACATCTCTGTTAGTGTTATCATTCATAGCTTTAGTTTTATTGGTTATAGCCCTGAATGCAACGGCTGCTGAAAGCACCCATTTTAAAGGCATTATAGGTGCTATTATAGATGAGAGTTCTCGTATTGGAAAGGAAGAAAGAGTAGCTATGGAAATTGCAATGGAAGATTTCAATCAAACTTTGGTTCTCCACATAAAAGATTCAAGAGGGCAACCCATCTCTGCTGCTCTTGCTGGTAAGAAAATCAACTGCCTTAAAGTTCAGTTTCAGATAAATTCTCTCTAATTAATATCATCTTTGTTTGCATATACAGCTAAAGATCTTATCCACACAAAACAAGTTCAAGCTATTCTAGGACCACAAACTTGGGAGGAGGTGTCATTAGTTGCTGATATCAGTATTCAGAATCAGATTCCAATTCTGTCTTCGGCTGATAATTCTCCGAAATGGGCAACAGAGAGATACCCTTTTTTAGTCCAAGCTTCACCTAACAAAGATGCACAAATGAAAGCCATAGCTGCAATGGTGCAGTCATGGAATTGGCATCAGGTCACTGTATTATATCAAGATTCTATGGCAGATGGAGTTTTATCTCATCTCTATGATTCTTTAAGGGAAGTGGGAGCAGAAATCAGGCAAGTTGTCTCCCTTTCTCCTTTTGCCTCTTCTTCATTGTCTCGAGATCTCGAACAACTTAAAACAGAGGAATGTAGAGTTTTTATTGTTCATGCTTCTTCACTGTTGGCTGCTCGCCTGTTTCGAACAGCAAAGAAAATGGAAATGATGGAAGAGGACTATGTATGGATCGCTACAGATCCTGTTACAAGCCTTGTCCATTCACTTAATGCCTCCATCATTTCCTCAATGCAAGGAATTTTAGGGGTCAAAAGCTATTTTCCTGAAACAAGTTCACAATTTCAGGATTTCCACAGGCGATTTCGCAGCAGATTTAGCAGACGATATTCTGAAGAAAATAACAATTATGAGCCGGGGATTTTCGCAGTGCAGGCCTATGATGCCTTCAGGACAGTGGCTTTAGCAATCCGTGAAGGAAAATACAAGGGAAATGAGTTGCTAGAACAAGTTTTGCTAACAGATTTTGATGGATTATCAGGGAAAGTTCAATTTATGAACAAAAAACTGGCTCCAACATGTAAATTTCAGATAATCAATATAATAGGAAGGAGTTATAGGGAGCTTGGGTTTTGGTCAAATGGGAAAGGATTCTCAAAATCCATCCATGAAAATGGTACTGACAGCTCTTCAATGGCATACTTGGGGCAAATTTTATGGCCAGGGGGGACTTCTTATACTCCAAAAGGGTGGACTCAACCAGCAACTTCTGCTAACCCACTAAGAATTGGTGTGCCTTCAGAATCTGGTTACAAAGAATATGTCAAAGTGGAAAACAATTCTCTCACTGGTTTTTCTATTGAAGTCTTCAATGCAACGGTAAAACGCCTTCCATTCAATTTGCCATGCAAGTTCATTGCCTTTAATGGTACTTACAATGAACTGGTGGAACAAATTTATCTAAAGGTGACATTTTACCTGCTAAACTTCTAGTTATTTGATTGGATAAAGATGCAAAGAGGCTCTTTTAGTAAAATTTTGTCCAACTGGCACCTCTATATTAAAATTTCGGGTCATTTTACACCCTAATACTAAAATATCGGTCCAATTAGTTTCCAATTTCAGCCCATTTTACATCTTATAGTTTTAGTATATGAAGCTATTTAGACCAAACTTTAAATATGCAGCCAATTGGGTCAAATTTTATCTTCAGATCAATGTCCTTTTTGAAGGGACCTATTTGCACCTTTCACCTATTTGATTTGATTTTTTTTTCTTACACTTGACTTTGCCTTGAATTGATGCTACGTGCAGAAATTTGATGCAGTAGTAGGTGATGTGGCAATATTTTCAGACAGATATCAGCATGCAGAATTCACACATCCTTACACAGAAACAGGATTGATGATGGTAGTTCCAACTCAATCAAAATCCTGTAATGCCTGGTTATTCATGAAACCTTTCACCAAGCCTATGTGGGTTTTAATTGCGGCCATCACCGTCTACAATGGCTTTGTTATTTGGTTGATAGAGAGAAGTCACTGCCATGAACTTCAAGGCTCCATCCCCAATCAAATTGGTGTCTTGCTGTGGTTATCATTCACCACCCTTTTCTCCTTGCACGGTGAGAACCTCTCTCATTTTGAGTGCCTAATTAAGCAATTAATTAAAAAGAAGAGACTAATAATGATTATTAATATTTAAATACATATATAGGGGAAAAAATGCACAGCAATCTATCAAGGATGGCAATTGTGGCGTGGCTATTTGTGGCACTTTTGATAACCCAGACTTACACGGCGAACCTTGCCAGTGTACTGACTGTGCAGAGGCTTGAACCTGCGGTAGTTGATAGCAACGCAATGATTGGATATTGTAGCCGTTCCTTTGTGAAGAAATATTTGGTGGAGGTTTTAAAATATGAGCCCCATAGGTTGAAGAGTTATGGCTCGATAGAGGAATATGGTCAAGCCCTGAAAAGCAAGGAAATTGCTGCTGCCTTTCTCGAAGCCCCATTAGCCAAATTGTTCTTTGCCAAATACTGCAAGGGCTTCGTCAAAATGGGGCCAACGTATAAAGTCGGAGGATTTGGATTTGTAATTTCTCTTACTAATTCAATTTTTGAATCTTTGACTTATTACACTACGAGACATAATTTTTAAAATTACACAACAAACCCTAATCATTTGATTCCGACTTGCTATTGATATATATGTACCCTCATAAGGGTTCATGATTTTTTTTTTCAAATTGTACAGGCATTTCCACGAGGATCTTCATTACTGGCTAGCATGAATGAAGCTCTGCTGAGTATGATTGAAAGTGGAGAGCTGCTTAAACTAGAAAAAGATATGCTTGAATCAAATGATAAGTGCATAGGCATGGAATCAGAAGAAGAGAGTCCTAGTCTTGATCCTGCCTGTTTTCGTGTTCCTTTTATGATAACTGGAATCATTTCAACTGGTGCTCTTTTGTTCTACATATTGCACAAACTTTATTCTATGCTTCAACTCCAACCACTATGGAAACTTATGTTGCAAGTGATTAAACATTGGAACTTTGGAAGGAAAAGATTCAATACAGTTGAAACTGAAATGCAGGGAAATTCTTTCCCAAATTCATTACACCCATAGTTTCTAAATGTAAATGACTTTGTAATTATACCTGTATGTGACATTTGAAATTTTCATCTTTTCAATTTTACTATTTTTTCAATAATTGAAATTGAATTGGTAGGCCTAATAAACCAGTTATCTAACTAGTTCACTATCTCTTTGAAATGGAAAAACGAGTCTTATCAGGATACTAATTCTTAATTATTCGAGCTCTATAATCAGATTTCAACCCAAGTTAGGTAACTTTCACATATAAATATAATTGAGCACCAATTTGAGGGAATAAAATATCTTCATTTTTTCACAATTTTCCAATAAAATTAAGAGAAACAAAAGGCACAATAACATCATTGAGCCCAAGAAATAGAAAAAGGAAAAAACAAAGCATAACCTCGTCTTGGGTTTCCTAAGTCAGTCCTTATACCCTTGATAACACCCGCTTCTGCATTCAAATACAAACCCGGCTCACTCCCAAACACCTTCCATCTATTGCCCGACCGAACAAAAATTATCATTAAGTCATTTCAGTACATTAAAATAAACACAAGAATAGAAAAGAGGATATAAAATATGTTAAGAAAAATAAGGATCGGATAGAATAGGATCACAACTAATAGTTTGAGAAAATTAAAGTTAAAATGTAACCCATAGATTTTATGTGGAAAAATTTCCAAACAAATTACAGTAAAAACTACAGATAATAATAAAAGAATTTTATTGTGAAAGAAATTGAAAATTACATATTCTCCCTAAAATTTAAAGAAATAATAAATATACTCTTTCATAAAATTAGGAGAATAAAAATAATAAATATTTTTCTCTCGGATTGGAAAGCTATCCGTTGCTCTCTGTTGTTATCTATTCTTCTCGATTTGCAGTGCCTTTATAGGCATAAAGATGAACCAAAAAAACTCTAACAAATTCAACTCATTGGTGGGAAAAGTTTTCAAACTTTTCAGCCACCATTTGGTGGCTGTGGCTTTTCAACAAATTTGACTTTTTTCATTTTCTTATAACGTTTTCAAGAAATCTCCTACTTGAAGATTTGATTGTGTCAATCATATCTTTACACTATTCTTTCTTCCTTATCATTTCATGTCGCTTATCTTTCTGTTAAGCTGCTAGAGGTTCGACACTAAATAAATTTGTTAACATTCACTGCTTTAGTCAAAAAATCTATTAGATTGTATTCTGTATAAATTTTCTCCATATCCATTATTTCTTCCTCCATTTTTTTCACGAACAAAGTAATACTGCACTCAAATGTGTTTTTTCATTGAATGAAAAGATGAATTCTTTGCAAGATGCAAAACACTCTGATTGTCATAAAATAGAGAAATTTTCTCTTGTCCATGCTCGAGTTCCTCTAATACCATTTTCAACCAAATTGCTTCTTTGCTAGCTTGAGTAGCTGACTATAATTTTTAAACCCAACTTACAACACCATTTGTAAGTACAAACACATATTCGGTGGTGGATTTACTTTTGTCAAGATCACTTATATAATCTAAATCAACATATCATTTGACAATAAAGTTTAATATCTCATAATACAATGCAATATATGTGATCCCCTTAATATATATGTCATAGGACTATTTTCATTGCATTTCAATGCTCTTTATCAAGATTCGTCATGTATCGACTAACCACTCTCATTGTTTGTGCAATATCTGGTTTTGTATAAATTATAGCGAACATTAAACTTTTCACTACTAATGCATAAAGTACTCGAGACATCTCCATCCTCTTTACTCTTGTGCTAGGACTCATACTAAAGGATAACTTGAAATTAACATGAAGTTGGGTAGAAATTGGCTTACAATCGTACATATTGAAACATCACAATATCTCCTTCGAATAATTCTTTTCAGATAGCCAAATCTTTCTATTATTTCTGTCTTGGTGAATTTGCATCCTTAGAATCTTGGTTGTTAGTCTCATATCCTTCATTTTAAACTCCCTAGCCAACTATGTCTTTAATTATACAATACGATATTTATTGGAGTCTGCTGCCAACATGTCGTCTACATACAATAATAAAATGATAAACTCATTTCCACGAGATCTCTTAAAATATGCACAAGAGTTTGCTTAAGTCTGTTGTATCCAAGGCTTATGATGAATAAATCAAATCCCTTATACCAATACCTCAGCATCTATTTGAGACCATACAAAGATTTATTCAACCTGTAAACCAAGTTCTCTTTTTTTTCTTCAAAACTTTATAGTTGGAGCATATAAATTTCTTTTTTAAGATCTATATGAAGAAAAATAGTTTTTCACATTTAACTACTTCAAAAATAAGTCAAATATAGTACACATTGCCAGGACTTATCAGATTGTTGTTAGTCGTACTACTGGAGCAAATATCTCATTAAAGTCAATATCTTCTTTCTGAGTATATCCTTTCACTATCAATCTTGCACGATATCGTTCCACTTGATTTTCACCATTACGCTTGATCTTATACACTCATTTATTTCCAATAGGTTTTATTCCTTGTGGTAATAGAATAAATTCCCAGGTTTTATTGTTATGAAGAGCTTTCATTTTCGCCTGCATTGCGCTGCCATTTGCTGAGATGCATTTGAATTGTTCATTGCTTATTGAAGAGTTAATGGCTCCTTATCCTCTCTTAGAAGATAATATGCAACATTGCTCTCCATAACATACTCATAATGCCAAACTAGTTATTTTCTAGAACGATCTGACCATCGAGATTTTGGTACCTCAGAAACAACTGATTCTTGCTCCTCGTGCTTTGGTTCTTATTCAAAAAAATTCTTATGCTTAATTTTATTTTCCACATGTACTACCATGGTCTCTGAATTTTCTTTTACTGTGATATCATTTTTCTCTTTGTTGTTTATCTTCTAAAAATATAATATCCCTACTGATTGCAGCCTTGTGGGCAGTGAGATCTCACAGACAATACCCATTTACTCCATCAGAATAATTCAAGAATAAATATTTCTTAGATTTTGGATACAGTTTTATAGTTTCTTAGGGTATTGTATATCACATACACAAGACTTCCAAATATATGGATATTTGAATAATCAACCTTTTTCCTAATCTACATCTCTATCAGTGTTTTCAATTCAATTAATGTTAATGGGGCTTGATTTATTATATAACATGCGATATTTACTGCTTCTACCAAGGAAGATTTTTCCAAACCTACAGCTCCCAACATTGTTATTGTTCTTTCTAACAAAGTTATGTTCATCTGCTTTGTCCTTCCATTTTGTTGAGGAGAGTATGTTGTAGTAAACTATTTTTTGATGTTTACTTAACTGCAAAATTTGACAAACTTAAAACTGATATATTCTCCTCCATTATCTGTCCTCAAACATTTGATATTATTTCCAAAGTCAAGCTCCATCCATGTTTTGAATATTTTGAAAATTGGAAATACATATGTATTTTTCTTGATACGATACACCAAACATCTTCTAGAATAATAATCTATGAATAATACAAAATACATTGCTCCTCTCAAAGACAACTGGTGTGTAACACCCCTTACCATTTTATATACACCGTTGTATACCAGACATATAAGGAATATTACAGTTTCATAAATATTTTTTTTCAAAACTTAATAATAATAATAATAATAATAATAATAATAATAATAATAATAATAATAATAATAATAATAATAATAATAAATTTTAAAATATACATACAAACTAGAATTTATTAACAAACGATAAATAGATAAATTTCTCACACTTACACACTCACTTATGCAATATATGACACATCCCACATGACTTGTAAAATTTAATTTACATCAAAGTAATTCAAAATAGTAAAATATGTTTAAAATAACCAACCCGCTCGGGTTCTTGGCTCTGTACTGTGAGGCCCACTCTCAGCGACACTATGTTTACAAAATTTATCACTTTAGCTTCACTTCAAATCTATACGAGAGGAAAATAAACTCTAATGTTGAGTTATACAACTAAGTGGTACAATAATTTATAATAATAGTCATTCATAGGCAACATAAATTATAAATTTCTTTATCAAGATCAAACCATAATATCATATAAAATTCATTTCATTAATATTATTGTGTTATCATAAAAATTTCTTGTTATGCCCATATTTTAAATCATCATAGACTTACATCAGGGAAACAAAGGGTACATATCATTTTATCCCAGAAAATCAACTGGATCAGAGAAAAATAATTTAAATAAATTATCTTGCTTGATCCCAGAAAATCCACCAGATCGACTATATGTATCATACAACCACAAGAAACTCATCGGGTCATAAAACATATTATATTAGCACAAGAAACCAATCGAGCCAATAAATTCTATTGACATATCAATAATTCTCTAGATCGTTGTCTATGCTAATAAATGAGCTAAAATATCAAATACAATTTTCATATGCTTATTCAAAATATCATATCGATTAAATCCACAATAGAGCATATAAAAATATTATACTAAATTATTTTTCATAAAACATGTCATAACAAGTATTTAAAAACTTATCATATAAATCAATTTCACACTTATCATATAAATCAATTTGAATAAAAACTTATTGTTTTAATTTCTTGTTATCGAAAATTTCACATTTATCATATAAATCAATTTGAATAAAAACTTATTTAAAATCGTACTTTAATCATTTAATGACTAAAATTATAAATTATTATACAGACCTTAGCTAATGCTTATCAGTCTCTATCGGCTCTTTTTTCCAATTTGCCCTTGGCGCTGGTTTTGTTATCACAGCTGAACAATATATAATTTCTAATTAACTACAGAACTATATTTAATTTACATTCTATAGAAAATAAAGCTCCAATATCATTTTCTGCTTTCACGCATATCGAAAATTACTATTAGAGTCAAACTTCGTTATGCGCATTCAATGCATAATTTGAGACTCTGGTCACCCGACATACCTTCCGATGAGACCAAAATTTCCCAATATTATTTTCTTTTATAATATTTATTTCACTTATTTTTCATTCTCTATAACTATTTTTCTCCATTTTTTTCCATTTTTTCTCTTAAAAATTCATATTAATCCAACAAATGCTTCAAAATATCCAAATAAATTCTTATAATCACTTTAACTCATCTCAATATAATTCATTAATATTCGAATCTCCAAATATATAATATATCCAATCAATATATAAATTAGCTTCATAATTAATAATCATTGGTTATTAATTTAATTATTTAATATATTAATATTCTAAATTAACTAATAATCACCTCCATTTAATAATATAAAATCCAATTATTCACTAAATAATCTCCAATAATTATGCAATTGATCATATAATTCAATTAAATTAATTAATCACATTAATAATAAAAATAATATATTTAAACTTCACAAATAAAATTAATATCTTACTATCTAATATCAATTAGGAGGTATGATTTATATTAGATGACTCGGTTTAAGAAGCTAAAGATTATGTCCAAAATACCCAATCAGTGGTCGTCAGACTTCGGTGACTAGAAAATTTCTGACTGCAGTGGATTAACGATCGGATGATACCAAAAACATTTTGAGGTGTTAGAATTCCAAATATATATGTTTCGTGGCTTGGAGGTGGATAGAAACGTCTAGATCTACAAAATTCCACGATGACTCTAGCAAAAGAATTTGGCTCTGATTAACCCTTAAATAACGGTTTCCAAAGCTCAAATTACATAGACCAAGATTGTTCGACATCTTGAATCCATTTTCAATGTCATATTTGAGAAAAGAATATGAGAAATATAAAAAATGGAAGGGCAGCCCTAAAATCCAAAATTTCCTCTCTAATCCTGAAAATTCAGTCAATTTTTGGAAAATCAAATGTCGTCGGAGTGATAAGGACTTGAAGAACTAATTCTAGTTCAAATTTGGTGAAGATAGGATGTTGTTTGGTTGATGAATGGAAATAGTAACGATGTAGGGAGAATGAGAGAAAATGAAATTTATCACTTTGATCTCTGAAACCTCTCTATACACACACACACACACATATATATATATATATATATATACTCATGGACAATTTTCTAATTTTTTATAAATTTTGGATTTTAATAAAATTTTATTCAGATAAAATCATTAAGCCACAAAATAAATTAAGAAAAATCTTAATTGAGAAAAATTAAAAATATGGGGTATTACGTTCTCCTCCTTAAAATATTTCATCCTCGAAATCATACGTAATAAGTTATTGCTAAACAATTGAGGATGTTGACTCCTCATTGTTTTTTTGCTTTTCCATGTTGCCTTTTCAGCTGAATGTCTCCGCCAGAGGGCTTTTACTAGAGGTACTTGCTTATTACGTAGTTGTTTCACTTCCTTTGTTAGAATAGTTATAAGCTCCTCCTCATTAGATAAATTTAGTAGCAGCTTGATTTTTTCTACTCAAATGATATGGGATGGATCCAATTTGTACCTTTTGAGCATCGACATATGGAACACATTATGAATCTTCTCCACATCATGAGGTAAACCCAACCTTTAAGCTACTGGTCTCACTCACTTTAGCACTTCAAAAGGCCCAACAAACCTGGAACTCAACTTGCCTTTTCTTCCAAACCGTAGCACCTTCCTTCAAGAAGATACTTTTAGGAATACTTTGTCACCAAGCTTATACTTGTTGTCCCTACGTTTCAAGTTTGCATAAGATTTTTGTCTATCTCTGGCTATCTTGATTTTATCCTTGATAATCTTGATCTTCTGCTATGTCTGGTGAACTAAATCAGGTCCCAATATCTTTAATTCACTAAGCTTGGTCCAACAAATTGGAGTTCTACACTTTCTACCATATATTGCTTCTTATAGAGTCATACCGATACTTGTCTGATAACTATTATTATACGCAAACTCCATCAGTGGCAAGAATTTGTCCCAACTTCTCATAAACTGAATCATATAGCTTCGAAGCATATCTTCTAGCAATTCGATCACCTGTTCGGATTGGCCATCAATCTGTGGATGAAAAGATGTACTAAAATAGAAACGAGTATCCAATGATCCCTGAAGACTTTTCTAAAAGTGAGATGTAAACCTCGGATCTTGATAAAAAATAATAGAGACGAATATCCAGTGGCACTCCAATGAACCGAACTATCTCTTGTTGATACAATTTTGCCAACCGATATAATGAATTATCCATTCTAACTGGAAAAAAGTATGCAGACTTTATCAATTTATCAACAATCACTCATACTGCATCATGTTTTCTCTGAGTCAAAGGTAGTCTTGATACAAAATCTATAATGACTCTTTCCCATTTCCATTTCCATGATGGAAATTGGTGTTCTATTTTCACCTGCTGACATGTCAGACATCTGATAATAAAGTCTGTAATATTTTTCTTCATACTTGACCACCAATAATAAGACTTTAAATCCTGATACATCTTGTTACTGTCAGTATTCATAACATAAACTGACTTGTGTGCCTCATTTAGAATCTTTTGCTTCAACTCTAGTATATGAATCACACATAATCTACCTTTGAAATGAATACTACCATCTTTTTCCATAGAATGCTCAGGTCTATCTCCTTTGAAAAAAACTTTACCAATCCTCACGAGCCTAGGATCCTGTTTCTGAGTTTCTTTAATCTGCTGAAGTAATATGGGTAGAATCTGCAACTCTGCTAGAGTCTTTCGACTCAAAACATCAGCCACAATATTCATTTTTATAGGCTGATAGTTAATGATGCAGTCATAGTCTTTAATAAGCTCCAACCATTTCCTCTGTTGAAGATTCAACTCTTTCTGTGAAGGTAAATCTTTCAAACTCTTATGATCTGTATAGATGTAACACTTTTCTCCATACATATAGTGTCTCCGGATTTTCAAGGCAAAACAATAGCTGCTAGCTCTAGATCATGCGTAGGATAATTCTTCTCATGTGGTTCAACTGTCTAGAATCATCACTGTATACCACAAATTCTTTATCAAGAGTGAATTACGTTAGAACTGGTGCCTCTATCAACATTGCCTTTAACCAGTCAAAACTAGTCCGACACTGGTCTGTCCACTCAAACTTCATATTTTTACAAAGTAACCGAGTCATGGGAGTAGTTATAGATAAAAAACCTTTTACAAAACATCAAGAATAATATGTTAACCCAAGGAAACTCTTTACCTCAGTCACATTTTGAGGCGACTTCTAATTAAGAATAACTTATATTTTACGAGGCTCAACTATGATCCCATTTATTGATACCATGTGACCCAGAAAACTTACTTCTTCAAGCGAAAACTCACATTTCAATAGCTTAGCATATAACTTTTTCTCCTTCAAAGTCTGAAGCACAATCCTCAAATATCGATCACACTTCTCTCAATCTCTAGAGTATACGAAAATATCGTCAATCAAGACCACATTAAATTGATCTAAGTAAGGTATGAAGACCTAATTCATCAAATCCATTAATGTCATCGGTGCATTTGTTAACCTAAATTGCATTACTAGAAACTCGTAGTGGTCATACTGAGTCCTAAAGGCAGTCTTAGGCACATCATTAGTCTTCATTTTCTGCTGATGATATCTTGATCTCAAATCAATTTTGGAGAATACCTCTTCACCTTTTAGCTGATCAAACAGGTCATCTATACGTGATAGTGGGTATCTATTCTTCATAGTTACCTTATTCAACTGTCTATAATCAATGCACAACCATAGGGTTTCATCCTTTTTCTTCACGAACAATACAGGTGCACCCTAAGGTGATACACTGGGTCTAATGTTATCCCACAACTCTTACAACTGTACTTTCAACTCTTTTCAGCTCAGCTGGTGCCATTCGATATAGTGTAATGGATATGGGTGCAATACTAGGCAATAATTCAATATCAAATTTTATTTTCTTATCCAGAGGCAATCCTAGCAAATCCTTAGGAAACTTATCAAAAACTCACAAATTATAGGGATATCCTGAAGCCTCAGACTCTCATTTCTGGTATCCAACTCATATGCTAAATAAGCTTCATTACCCTTCTTAATCAATATCTAGGCCTTCATAGCTGAAACTACACTAGATGACACCTTTCTTCGAATATCATGTATTACTAGATCCTTAACTTTGGGCTTCCTAAAAATAACCTTTCGAGCTTCACAATCAACTATAGGTCCATAGTGAGCTAACCAATCCATGTCTAGTATGAAATCATACTCATTGAATGAAAGCCCAATCAAATCCGTTGGATATAGCTCACCATGATTTACTAAGGGTAGCTGGTGGTGCACTCTATTGATCCTATCACTGTGACCCAGAGGATTCATCACTACTACTATATCGTACTCTAAAGTCTCAATCTCTAAATCATTCCCAATTAATGGTGTAGTGCATATATAAAAGTGTGTAGAACTTAAATCTATCAAAGCATATTATGCAAAGTAGTATGATTAAGCTATCTTATGAATAATTGCATGTTTGCTAATATGACCAAGCATACGTGTAAGTTATTAAATATGATATATTATATTAATATGTAAATGCATGCTAGAATTTAAATATTTATATGTACCACTAAACCTTCAGTAGCTTAACGTGTGGGTTCCCTACACGCAAGTTTAGAGTCAGTAGACTGTTGAGTTGACTAGAAAATAAGATCAAACCAGTCAAAAGAGTTAAAGTTGACCTGTGTTGGGTATGTTATTTTATCTCATTCATTTCATTATTGATTATTCCGCATGACATAGGATATGGACATATAATTATTTCAATATTTAAATAAAGATATGTAATAGACTTTCACAAGCACAAGTAGTATGAATTTTATAATAAAGGATTTAAATTTTTAGGATAGTTTTGATATGACTATAGATGTGATCAAGTTACAAAAATGGTTTAACACAAATTATGCTAGATGAATGTTTTAAATTTTGCGTGGTAGGTAATATGATGATTTTAGTATAGAAATTTTTTAATTCAAATAGATAGATAAAATTGTGTGTCATCCATTTGTATAGAGAGATTTTGTTTTGTCTATGCAGAGGGTGCTACGCGGGTGAATAGATAAGATGTTATAAGTTGTATGCAAGTATGATCGATCACATATGGGTGATGGTAATGAGGTAATATATCAATATTATTGTTAATGAGCATGGATAAATGTGATAATGATATTACAAAAGAAATGAGTTAAATGATAAGAAATATGTTTTAAATGTCCAGTTCTCCAATCTACAATTTGACATAGGATAGATGACATGTCATTGAAGGGGTTTACAGTACTGTAGGATTTTATGTTAAGATAAGGTAGTTGAAACTCTAGGAGTGCCCTTGATCTTAAGTTACATATGAGTGTAAAACTCTAGGAGTGCTCTATGAATGCCCTTGATCCTATTTTATAGTTAGTCAAGGTGGTTCAAGCTCTAAGAGCGCTTTTGATCATGTTTTATACTTAGTCATTTTGACTGATACTTTGAGAGCACCTCTGTTCCATAACCTGCTCTTGGATAGTCCGATTTGGAGTTTTGGGTAAGAAAGTAACAATGAAATGATAAGTTTTGGACAAGACAAAACGAGGTAATGTAAAAAGAAAAGGATACAGTCAACTGTCTATATGGAAATACTTGATATATATATATATATATATATGTTTGTGATTAAGTGGAATATCTTTTGATATGTATAAAAGATAAAGAGTTTATATTGCCATGCATTAGGATAGTTGATTATAAGCATGATAAAATGACACGAACATGAATGATAATGACATGACTTGTATGATTGCATGTATGAATTTTTATGCTTACATGTATCACTAAAATTTTAGTAGTTTAGTGTGTGGGTTTCCTATGTACATATTTGGACTTAAGGAGCTTTGATGCGTATACTCACAATTAGTGGATAGGATCCACAACCTGCATCTAGATGACAACTGAAGTTAACACGAAGAGAAGAAATGTATATACCGAGAGTCAGTGTAAACCTTTAGAGGGTCGATTTCATGTCATTTTTTTATTCTTTTTGTACATTACATGAGTTTTTGGATTTAGTTTTTGCACATAACTTTTTCATTCAAAGAACATATATTCGCTAATAATGTTGTATTTTATAAACATAAGGTTAATTTAACCCGAGTATGATTTTATATAAAAGTGATCTTTGGGATCAAGTTTACTCATGTTTTATGGTTGTGTGCTAAAATTAATATGGTAATTCAGTAAAATGAAAATAAGTTTTAAAAAGAAAGGAAAAGTTATGTCGTTTCTCTCCTATAGGAACATACCTATGATTGGTGGAAGACAGTTTTGCTGAAACTGGAGCTTTCCCAGCCTTTGATATAGGACTTCTTTGTTGTCGAGTTTAAGGAATAATACGTTCCCAAAGTGTACATTGATGAGGAGAACAGAGAGTTCTTGAATTTCAAACAAGGAAGAATGATGGTCACCGATTACCTAAGGGGATTCACTCTCTTCAATAAATATAAGTGCCACAGATTCGAAAATGACCTCGATGCATAAATTGGAGATTTTGTGACTTAGTTCTAGCATGCGATTTTTTCGAAGTTGGTATCTCCTCTAATATCATTTTAATGATCGTATAAATATGGTCATTTAAATAATTTTAGCGATCAAATTTAAATGTAATCGCTAATATTATTTTAGCGACCACATAATGTGGTTGTTAAATTATTTTAACAATCACATTTAAATGTGGTCGCTATTTAAATATATCGAAGTGGTCGCTATTTAAATATATAAAGTCAGTTATACTAAATTATCCACGGAGGTGTTCTAATACACGGTGGTTCGCAAGAATTGTCAGAAACGATCCAAAGGAAGTCAGATTCGAGTGGAAGCGATGGCCGCAGACGAAGGAAATGTGAAAATTGAGAAGTTCGATGGAGCAGACTTTGGCTTTTGGAAAATGAAAATAGAAGATTATTTGTATCAAAGAAATCTGTATCAACCTCTCTCAGGAAAGAAGCTAGAGGCTATGAAGGAAGAAGACTTGAGTCTTCTCGACAGACAAGCTCTCGGAGTTATCCGATTGACGTTATCCCGCAATGTTGCTTTCAACATAGCAAAGGAAAAGACCACGATAGGTCTTATGATGACTCTCTCTAGTATGTATGAGAAGATTTCAGCCTCAAACAAAGTGCACCTCATGAGGCGCTTGTTCAACTTGCGAATGACAGAAGGTGCATCGGTAGCTCAACATCTCAATGAACTCAATACAGTCACAACCCAATTGAGTTGGAATTGAATTTGATGAAGAAGTACGAGCATTAATACTTTTGTCTTCTCTACCAGAAAGTTGGAATGCTACTATCACGGCTGTGAGTAGCTCGTCGGGAAGCACTAAGTTGAAATTTGATGATGTTCGTGATTTGGTTCTCAGTGAAGAGATCCGATAGAGAGAGTCAGGTGAATCATCAACTTCTTCAGTTTTGCATACAGAGTCAAGAGGAAGAAATTCAACTAGAGGCAATGGACGAGGCAAGTCAAACTACCGAGGTAAATCAAAGGACATGAGGTCCAAATCCAGGAATCCAAGTAATTTCCATAGTTCGAAAACTGTCGAATGTTGGAATTGTGGAAAGACTGGGCACTACAAAAATCAGTGCAAGAGTGCACCGAAGAACTAGGAAGCAAAGGTGGAGGCAAAAGTTGCTTCCACCTCTAGAGGCAATGACGCATTGATATGCTCTTTGGAAAGCAAAGAGGAGTCTTGGGTGTTAGACTCTGGAGCATCGTTCCATGCTACTTCATAGAAAGAATTCTTCGAAAGGTATGTCCCTGGAAACCTTGGAAAGGTATATCTTGGTGATGATCAACTTTGTGCTATTATTGGCAAAGGTATAGTAAAGATTAAGTTGAACGGATCTGTTTGGGAGCTGAAGGATGTCAGACATATTCCCAACCTGAGAAAGAACTTAATTTCAGTAGGGCAGTTGGCTAGCGAAGGCTACACTACGATCTTCCATGGTAATAATTGGAAGATTTCAAAGGGAGCAATGACGGTTGTTCGAGGCAAAAAGAATGACACTCTTTACATGACAGCGGGAGCACACTGTTCAATCATAGTTGCAGCTAGCAATGAAAATCCCAATTTATGGCACCAGAGACTAGGCCATATGAGTGAAAAAGGAATGAAGATTATGCATTCGAAGGGGAAACTTCCAGCTCTACAGTCAGTGGAGATAGACACGTGCGAAGATTGCATACTTGGAAAGCAGAAAAGGGTCAGCTTTCAAACAAGTGGCAGAACCCCTCAAATATGGATGATATCAGAAGGTTGAAGCAACAATTGTCAAAAGAGTTTGACATGAAAAACTTGGGTCCAGCAAAGAAGATTCTTGGAATGCAAATCACAAGAGATAAGCAGAAAGAGTTCTTGCGGTTATCTCAAGCAGAGTACATCAACCGTGTTTTGCAGAAATTCAACATGAGCAACGCCAAGCTAGTTAACACACCCTTGGCCAGTCATTTTCGCCTATCCAAGAATCAATCCCCTCAAACGGAGGAAGAGAGAGAATTCATGGCTAAGGTTCCTTATGCCTCAGCTATTGGAAGTTTGATGTATGCAATGGTCTGTACTAGACCAGATATTGGTCATGCAGTGGAAGTTGTTAGCAGATTTATGTCAAATCCAGGAAAAGCTCATTGGGAAGCAGTCAAGTGGATTTTGAGGTATTTACGAGGCACCACGGAGAAGTATCTGTACTTTGGTAAAGGAGAGTTAAAAGTACAAGGCTACATAGATGCAGACTTTGGAGGAGAAGTCGATCACCGAAGAAGCACCACCAGTTATATATTCACTGTTGGAACTACAGCTGTTAGTTGGATGTCACAAATACAGAAGATTGTCACTTTATCCACTACAGAGGCTGAGCATGTAGCAGTGACTGAAGCTAGTAAAGATATGATATGGCTTCAAGGTTTGTTAACTGAGTTGGGATTCAAAAAGGAGAAGAATATTTTGCATAGTGATAATCAAAGTGCGATACACTTGGCGAAAAATTCAGCATTTCATTCCAGAATCAAGCATATTGGGCTTCGTTACCACTTCATCAGATCTTTATTGGAAGATGATGTGTTAGTACTGGAAAAGATCCAAGGAAGTAGGAATCCAGCGGATATGTTGACAAAAGCGGTGACTATCGACAAACTGAAGTTGTGCTCAACTTCAGTTGGTCTGCTAGAGTAACAAGACCAGAAAGGCTGCTGCATTGATCAAGGTGTGAAAACAGATTGAAACCAGTCTTCAAGTGGGAGATTGTTGGTCAAACGACACATGCACCAGAAATAAATGACAATAAAGATGGACGGTGCATCTTTTATTGACAAAATATTTGGTAGGTAAGATGGTAGGTGAAAATTGATCTTGACCATCCATTTGGTGGGTGGGGATTAATCTTGACCATATATTTGGTTGGTAAGATGGTAGGTGAGGATTAATCTTGACCATCCATTTGGTGGGTGAGACGGTAGGTGAGAAATGATCTCAACCATCCATCAAAGTAGGAGAGAATTAATCTTGATCGTTCATTGAGAAGGTGTATGCCTATATATAGCCTTAGAAATTCATTTTTAATGTATTCCATCAAAAAATGAGAGAAAAACATTAGTGAGAGGTTGTGAGTTGTGAGTGTTTGTAAACACTTTGTAACACTACAAGAAAAATTCAGTTTAGCAACGGAATAATCCGTCTCTAAAATAAAGATATCTGTCGCTAATATATTCACCGATGGATTTGCGACGACATTAAGCAGTCGCTAAAATGCTCCTCACAAATTGACTAGCGACGGAATTAATAGCTATCGCTAAGATTAGCGATGGATTTAGCGATAGTACATCTGTCGCTGAAATATGGTCGTAGGGCATGGGATGGCGAGAAATCAACGATTGATTTAGCGACGGAAATTCATTTGTCGCTAGTTAGCGATGGAAATTCATCCGTTGCTATTTAGCAACGAAATTCATTTTCGTCGCTATTTAGCGACATTAATTTATTTCCATCACTATTTAGCAATGGACAATCCGTTGCTAATTTTATAGTTAATTTTTGTTCCTAATAACGTAGCGATAAATTTTCTGTCGTCGGTAATTGTGACGAGCATTTAGTAACATATATCATTTCATCACTGAATTTTTTATATATTATATTTTTATTTTATTTTAATTTTATATTTTTAAAATTAAAATAAATGAAATGCAAATATATAGTTTGAACATAATTCGTAAAATAAATATTAAAATTTGTTACAAGCTAATTATGTTAAAATTAAAATTTTAAAACACGATAAATATTTAAAAAGCATGAAATACTACAAATGTTATTATAAACTACATGCATAGTTGCAACTCCACCAGGTATATCACACAAGGGGCTCCGACATTCCCCTACAGTTTTGTTGTTTTCCAGTATTTTTCCGGCACTTATTAACTTGAAATCTTTCACTGTTCTTGGACCATTATCCTTCTCTAGTTAAACATAAATTAAACAGGTTTAAATTTCTTAAACATTAAGGTAGAAAGAGCTCAATAGTAGAGAAAGCATCAATGTTCACGAAGGATAAATCTTGTGACTACTAGATGCTAAAGAGAATACATAAAAAATAAACAGAGAACTAATTTTTGAAATTAGTTCCAGTAAATCCTAGGATATCTCTGAGCAATCTAATTTAATTTATCAAATTTGCTACTTCAGGTTCCCTAGTTCTCAATAACTCAGAATTTGAAGCAAGTTAATCACACTGGGGCAAAGTGGAACCTAACCAACAAAATCACAATTCAAAAATAACTTCTCATCTCCCCAGTCGTAATTAAATTATGTTACACATCTGAATTATTTTATTGAAGAATAACAAGAAAACAAATTCTGAAATGTTGATTCTAGAAGGAGATGAAATGGAAAACAATTAGTACAATAACAATTCTATTTATAGTTGGTATGGGTGTAACAGAACAACATTTCATTTCAGGTTTTTACTCATATAAGTAAGAATTCAACTGCACTTTTTTAATGGCAACCACAAGGTCCATAACAAATTTCCATGTAAATCCGCTGCAAGTCATAAAGGGTAACAAAATTGCAGGTTTATTTAAATAATAATCCACTGTGTATACACCACAATATAATTTTGGGCCTTGCTTAGGATCTAAGAGCCCAAAGAAGCCTAAATTTTACTTTCATAGTTTTCATGTCCATAGTCATGGTTCCACAACAAATATTTAAGGGAAGCAAACTACAAGATTATACACAAGAACATATGATCCACAGCAAACTGCAAGATTATGTTATATGTTAAAGGTTCTACTTCGTGAATTTTCAACATTAAAAAAAGAAATTCGAAAGACTTTCTGATAGAAGTCTATTACAAGTACATATGATTCTGCTTTAGAATACATGCTATTACCATATTTCATAATGAAATAGCTAATCAGAAAATTAATGGTTGAAATTATTTTAAGGAAATAAAATCTTAACACACCTTTAGGCATTGGGCGAGAATACTCTCCTTCAAGGTTGCCACACTTGTAGCAACAGGAAAAGTTTTGGGACCAATATCTGATCCATCAATTAATCGAAACTTGATCTCTAACTGATCTTGAATCCCAACAATCTTTGAAGAATTAACAAACTTCCAATTAAATTATTTACAAATCCTGTTAAATAACCAGCTTATATATATATATATATATATATATACACAGAATTGCGAAAATGGAAACCAGAGCATAAAAGAAAATGCCATTATAGTGCAGTAATAAATTAGGATTTAAATCATGCCCAAAAAACATAGTTTTACAATTTAGCCAAAAATTAAAAATATCAAAGTAGATAAACTATTGTTAACTTCAACGACTAAACTTATACAAAAAAAAAATCAAATAAAATATATATGACCATATGTTGACACAAACTGTTTAGACTTACCAGCTAATATATGCTGTGAAAATAATTCATGTAAAATCTTATAGTTGGTTAACACTGGACTATTTGTATTTTGAAAACAGAAACAAAATCATGTGACTATTTGTATTAAGTACCAATTGGGTTCAACAAAATGGATGAAAATTATAAATTATTTAGCTAAAATCTTTTTCCCATTGCAAACTTCCTCAAAACAAAATTGCTGACAGATCAATCACTAAAAAAGGCATGTCTAAAGAGAACAGTTAAAGCAAATAATGAATGGAAATGAGGTTGCAGTCTCAATCATGCTTTGAATTATGTATTATCTAATTTTAAGGCAGGTGAAATATGTAGCCTTTCAAGTGTTCGGGGCTGTAGGTGCATGTGTGTGTATATATAAAGAGGAAGTCTTGCATGAATGCTTTATAAAGAGAAAATGAGAAGAGATTAAGATATAATATCCAAGAACAACACAATGCAAAAGAGGAGTACATTTAAACATGTGATTTCTTGCATTTCCCTTGGGGAACACCAAACTTATAGGTCCATACAAGGTGAAGCTTTCTTCTATTCATCATGGCAATAAGACTATAAGAATAAATTCAAAGTATTTTGCTAACAGAGGCTACTAGTTTACTGCAACTCTTCAACATTTGAGCTCAACCCAGCAGCCAGGAAATGATCAGTTATCATATCTACTGAATAACTAAGCCATATTTACCTACAGTGTCCAAATCCCCCAACAAAGAAAAACAAATTGGGAACCATGCATAAAAATAATAACCTGATTCCAGTTTTAAACCATGGGAACGATTTCAATTGTAAAATTGTTTATTTATAATTTTATAAATTGTTGAAAGAGCTTCAAAGCTTAGTACCTAAAATAGCAGATCCCAAATACTTGCTACAAATCCAAGAAAGGATATCCAATTTATGAATAGAACAAAAAAAACACCACAAGGGAAAAAGGAGAAAAGTAATGGACCAGCATACCTGAAGGAGAAGACCAGCAGTAGAGAACAGTAGACCACGCGATTGGAGCGAAGAGACAGTGAACGATAGAGACAACGCGGGGAGGAAGGAGATGAACAGCAACAACAGGAGAAGACTAGCAGCAAACCTCGAGATCGGAGTGAGGAAACAGCGAACCGCAAGGAAGATAGAGAGTGGGGGTGAGGGTGAGAGTGCGACTAGAAAGAGAGAGAGGGAGATGGATTGGGTGCGGCAAATACGAGAGAGAGAGAGAGAGGGAGAGGGATAAGGAGTTGTGCACAGGTTTATAAAATCCACATTTTTAAACAATTGAAAACGACGTCGTCTTTATATGATAAAAAAATGTGTTGTAGTTTTAGCGACGACATTTTTTCCGTCGCTACAACTGTAACAAATAAAAAAACTTAGCAACAGCAATCCGTCACTGACTTTTATTTTTTTCAAATTTATTTAGCTACAAAACTTACCGTTGCTAAATTTTCATAATATCGATAGATTAAATCTGTCGCTAAATTTCTCTCGCAATTCTGTCGCTATACTGTTGCAAATAATGGTGTCATGTCTTCCCGCAATAATTAGCTACGAATTTTAGCGACGGTAACTATCTGAAGCAAATGGTTATCGCTAATTTGTCGTTAATTCTGTTGCTAAATTTTTAAATTTTTTTATCATTTTTACTCACTAATTTGTCACTATTCCGTAACTATTTGCTTCGAACAATATTCCGTCGCGAATTTCTGTCGCTATTTTATTATTTTCTTGTAGTGTAAATTTCTCTTCCTTCAGTAAAAGATCTGCAGCAGTCCGGAGACGTAGGTATAGTTGGTCAAACTCCGTAATCAACTTGTGTGTCTTATTAGTCCGCATTTTATTCGTTTTCTTATAAATCTGATTATAGAGAAATTAGCGTCATTTTCCAATATATACAACACCGTAATCTGTCTCCGATAAATTACCTTGTACCAGACGAAAGGTTTTTCACATGGAGGATCACTGTAAAAGGTATGGTGTTTGCTGCCGAAATATCTATGTTCTTCACCATGTAATCCAACATCTGGTTGCCGTAATATCTGGACAGCATGTTATTTATTAAGCTTAGTTGTAGTGTAAAACAGCAGCTGTTTGGACATTCACCTACGTATGTCCAAATATTTATCCTATTCAATATCACTCATTAATTGATTCTATTAATTAATCTTAATTGATAAGTAATCAATATGTTTTACACTTCCAATTTGTCGTCGCAGTTAGGAAGGATAGTAACAGACCAACGAGGTACATAAAATTATGTGCCCTCAAACATAAATATATGTCTTTTGATTCTTACCATTAATATTTGCAAAGAAGCAAGTTCTTTGCCCTTGGTAAGAGAAAATGCTAAGCTAATATATTTGGAATAAAACAAATAAAAAAAAGAAGTTAATTTCATCACAAGAATATTTATAATCTTTTAGAAAAAAAAATAAAGAAAGAAACTTGCCTGTCTACTATCATTGTGATTAGTGTAACGCACAGATTTTTCTATATTGATTTCAAAACCCTATGAAGGTCTCTAAAATGACCCCATTTGGGTTGGCGTATATATATTACCTATTAACATTTTTTTTCAGAAAAAAATAAATTAGCGAAAGTAAATTATTAAAAACGATTTGATGAAAAATAGCTAAAAATATATTACCATATTCATCAAGTGGTGCATCATAATCATATGATGTGGTGATGTGAATGAATCTCAGGCTGTTTGGTACCTCCATGGTACTAATTCAAGAAAGAACATATAAAGAAGAATTTAACATTAGTAATTAATGTATTAAAAGTACACGTATTATGTGGTAAAATTTAATTAGTTATTAAATTCTAACCATGTTGGAAGTAACGTGCAACAGCAAATGGAACATCCTCATGAGGTCTATGTGGATTTCTATCTCCCAATTTGGAACCTGATTTAAATTTCATTCATTAAAAAAATTGAACAATTCAGAGAATATTATATATATATATATATATATATATATATAAGTTAATATAATTAATTAAAGAGAAAAAAATTAAAACCAACCAGCCACCCCAATTCTCATTCCAAATTTTGTAGGACGGTGTTGATCATGCTGATGAAAATTAGGAGTGAATAGGGTAAAATTGCAGCTAATAATTTAAAAAAAATTAAAGATAAAATGGTACACACAAATTTTATATGAAAAGTTTTCAATCAAATTAAGGTAAAAACCATGAATAAGAACATAAAAATTTTATTATTAAAAAAATAGAATATTATACATTCTCTCTAATAATTAAGAAGATAACAAATACAATTTCTCATAAAAATTAGAAAAACAAATCAATAAAATTATTGATCAAACTAAAAAGATTTTGCTCTGCAGAAAATTTTCATTCCTTGTTTAGATATATGCCTAACTTTCTAATGTCACACCATTGTAGATCTTTCATTTAAACTACTTGAAGCAACTAATGTTTCCCCTTCTAGCAAAGTTTCTCCCTTCAATATATACAAGTTGACAGTCACATTAGTATACTTCATGATTCCTTTTCCAACTTTAATTTTACAACCAAGGTCATCTAGTTGACCTAACGACAACAAGTTCTTTTTCAGACTTTCCACATGTTGCACTTGTTGAATAGTGCATATTGTACCATTATGAAACTTGAACTTGATGATTCTAATACTGACAATCTTCAAGGCATAATCATTGCAACCATACGCAGATTCCTCAAAGATATGTTTATATTGGTAGAATCATTATCTTCTATACATCATATGAAATGTGGCTCCTGAGTCAATAAACCATACATCAACAAATTTCTTTTTTCCTTCACTAGTTGTTGTTTCACAACACAAAACATCACCCTCATTGGATGTGCTTACAACATTTTCTTGAGGATTGAAATTTTTATTATTTTAACTCCAACAAACCTTTTTCAGATGACTCTTTTTGCCACAATGGTAGCATTTCAGATTCTTCTTGCTTTTTAACTTTGATCTACCTTGATCTTGACTCCCACTTAAACTACATTCCATTGATCTCCCTCTCATCACCATTAGGACCTTCACTTGTTGCAAACTCTCCAATCTCTCATCCGTATTTTTGTGTTACATAGAAGCTAAATTAATGCAGAAAATCTCATCCTATTTTTATGATTTTTTATTTATTTATTTTAGTTATCCCGTGTGAATTTATGTTGAATAGACTAAGCTTTGTTTCTCAAGTTTTAATGTAGAAAGAGATATAAATTATGTAGAATTTTTAACATGATAATTAAGCAATTAACTGGTCTTGTTTGATTTTGATTATGATTATCATGTTGTGGTCAATATGATAAACAGATAAAGTAAAGGAAAAAAAAAACAAATACATGTCAAGATCAATCAATCATATTACAGGAATGTCGCGATAAACCAACATCGAAACTATTAATTAATTTATTAATGTGGTACGTGTAAGCTAGTTAATGGACCGATTTAGCAATTAGCATAGATTCAGCATTTTTTATTTATATTGATTACACCGCCCCAACAACATTGTCTAGATCCAAATATGGAGTAACTTTGAATTGGACATGCTGAAATAAAGACACAAGTCCACCACTCTTCAACATATGGTGGCATTTTGGTAATTACACTACCAGAATTGAAGCATATTACAACAAACTAATTTGTCATAAGAGATGCACAATTATTTTTATCATCAGGTCAGTCAAATAAGCTTACCCTAATAAATATATAGCGACAAAATTGTAGTTTGTCAATATTTTTAAACTTATTGTTACAGAGAGAATTTGTCACCAAATGCAAATTTTAATGACAAAAAAATTTGTCACAAATTTATGATATTTTTGCCACAATTAAATAAAAAACTTAATTAGAAAAATAATTTTAGTGACAAAAATTTATATAGTGATGAATTTTTTTTTCATCAAAACTTTAGTGGTGACAAATTAATTCTTTTTACTATGATACTATAGTAACAAAACATTATTATCACAATTTTATTTTGTGATGATAAAGATTTTGTTACTATCTGAGTGAAATTTTTTGTCACAGAAGTACTAGTGACAATTTTTTTTTTTTTTGGGGTCATAATCCTGTATTAGGAAAAAATAAAATTTACCAAAATTTGAATAATTGTGTAAGACAGTTAATTACAAAGGACAAATTTGTAGGATTCAACATGCTCAAATTTGAGTTTTTAAAAATTTATCTTAGTTAGAACACAATTTACTGTCTCGCTTTTACTGGGTAGAACACATATTTGTACTCAGTAGAATTTAACAGTTTTCTACTATTTACTTCTGCTTGTAACTTTTAATCACAAAACAAAATATTTTACCGAACTCATACCAAGCAATCAGAGAAACTTTTTGAAGCCATGTTATTCAATCAAATTTATTTTCTTTTTAAAAGATAGCCTTAATGCCTAACGATTTGATAGATCAAAGATGATATATTGACTGTATGAAGCTCGCAACTTTATACTTTAATGTTAATTGATATATTAGATTGTAATCTCGCAAAAATAAAATACATAAAAGATAAGCAAACAACCCCATAATAGACAAGCTGATTTATGGTGGTTCAACTTTCGTTTGCCGACTCCACTCCTCAGGATGTTCCCATTTGAGATTTTCTTTCACTGATGTTCATTAAAATGGACAAACGGAGTGAAGTAGACAAACGAAAATTGAACCACCGTAAATCAACTTGTCTATTATCTTTTAAAAAACAATTCATAGGGAAGCAGCCTATGAATTTCCTTAGCCACCCATTCTCTTTTTCTTCTTGTTTTTTTTATTATCTTTTATTAGCCTTCATATTTGATATTAATTTCTTTTAGATATGTGGTTTATTTAGGTGTTTTAATTGTTTTTCTTAGGAAATTTTTAGATCTAAATTTAATATTATTATTTTTTGTTTTATTAAAATAAAATTGACTCTTTATATGAGGGTTTTTAATTTTCTCGTATGAGAGTTATTTTTTTATGTGTAAAACTGTTCGATTTTTCTATGACAAGTTACCATTTCCCATATTCTAATAACTTCATTATTTTTGTACATTTTTCGTGTTGAATCTAATTAGCACAAAGCCCGGAGTGCATATATACGAAGGCTACGTACCAGGAAATTCATAGGCTGCTTCCCTTTCTACGCCAAGTTGCTGAATTTGTCTTATCTCAGTTTTCAAATTGCTTTGTCCATACTTATAGTTGAAAATTAAGCTCCATATTTAGATTCCATCACTGCAGACTTATCATTCGGTTGATTAATGTCTCACGAATGACTTCAATATTCAAATCATTGATTATTAATATTATTATTACCCTAAGAAAATCAAATCATTGTTTTTAATTTGAGTATATCTAAATCTTCCTTCTTTATAATTATTCCCGTTTTAGTTTATTATTTAAATAGTGCTGTCACTATTACTATTTAAATAATGCATATTGCATCGATTTGTTACCATGTGCATAATACTATTCTAAATTGACGTGGACTCATGCAAGAAAGGAGAAGGAAGATCTTATTGTTGACCAAATACAATATATATTACATATCACATGTTCATGAGCATATATTATAACAATTAAGAAAAGCATCATATCTCTAATTTGCCATTAATTAATTGATGATGAGAATGGATACATCTCTGTTAGTGTTATCATTCATAGCTTTAGTTTTATTGGTTATAGCCCTGAATGCAACGGCTGCTGAAAGCACCCATTTTAAAGGCATTATAGGTGCTATTATAGATGAGAGTTCTCGTATTGGAAAGGAAGAAAGAGTAGCTATGGAAATTGCAATGGAAGATTTCAATCAAACTTTGGTTCTCCACATAAAAGATTCAAGAGGGCAACCCATCTCTGCTGCTCTTGCTGGTAAGAAAATCAACTACCTTAAAGTTCAGTTTCAGATAAATTCTCTCTAATTAATATCATCTTTGTTTGCATATACAGCTAAAGATCTTATCCACACAAAACAAGTTCAAGCTATTCTAGGACCACAAACTTGGGAGGAGGTGTCATTAGTTGCTGATATCAGTATTCAGAATCAGATTCCAATTCTGTCTTCGGCTGATAATTCTCCGAAATGGGCAACAGAGAGATACCCTTTTTTAGTCCAAGCTTCACCTAACAAAGATGCACAAATGAAAGCCATAGCTGCAATGGTGCAGTCATGGAATTGGCATCAGGTCACTGTATTATATCAAGATTCTATGGCAGATGGAGTTTTATCTCATCTCTATGATTCTTTAAGGGAAGTGGGAGCAGAAATCAGGCAAGTTGTCTCCCTTTCTCCTTTTGCCTCGTCTTCATTGTCTCGAGATCTCGAACAACTTAAAACAGAGGAATGTAGAGTTTTTATTGTTCATGCTTCTTCACTGTTGGCTGCTCGCCTGTTTCGAACAGCAAAGAAAATGGAAATGATGGAAGAGGACTATGTATGGATCGCTACAGATCCTGTTACAAGCCTTGTCCATTCACTTAATGCCTCCATCATTTCCTCAATGCAAGGAATTTTAGGGGTCAAAAGCTATTTTCCTGAAACAAGTTCACAATTTCAGGATTTCCACAGGCGATTTCGCAGCAGATTTAGCAGACGATATTCTGAAGAAAATAACAATTATGAGCCGGGGATTTTCGCAGTGCAGGCCTATGATGCCTTCAGGACAATGGCTTTAGCAATCCGTCAAGGAAAATACAAGGGAAATGAGTTGCTAGAACAAGTTTTGCTAACAGATTTTGATGGATTATCAGGGAAAGTTCAATTTATGAACAAAAAACTGGCTCCAACATGTAAATTTCAGATAATCAATATAATAGGAAGGAGTTATAGGGAGCTTGGGTTTTGGTCAAATGGGAAAGGATTCTCAAAATCCATCCATGAAAATGGTACTGACAGCTCTTCAATGGCATACTTGGGGCAAATTTTATGGCCAGGGGGGACTTCTCATACTCCAAAAGGGTGGACTCAACCAGCAACTTCTGCCAACCCACTAAGAATTGGTGTGCCTTCAGAATCTGGTTACAAAGAATATGTCAAAGTGGAAAACAATTCTCTCACTGGTTTTTCTATTGAAGTCTTCAATGCAACGGTAAAACGCCTTCCATTCAATTTTCCATGCAAGTTCATTGCCTTTAATGGTACTTACAATGAACTGGTGGAACAAATTTATCTAAAGGTGACATTTTGCCTGCTAAACTTCTAGTTATTTGATTGGATAAAGATGCAAAGAGGCTCTTTTAGTAAAATTTTGTCCAACTGGCACCTCTATATTAAACTTTCGGGTCATTTTACACCCTAATACTAAAATATCGGTCCAATTAGTTTCCAATTTCAGCCCATTTTACATCTTATAGTTTTAGTATATGAAGCCATTTAGACCAAACTTTAAATATGGAGCCAATTGGGTCAAATTTTATCTTCAGATCAATGTCCTTTTTGAAGGGACCTATTTGCACCTTTCACCTATTTGATTTGATTTTTTTTTCTTACACTTGACTATGCCTTGAATTGGTGCTACGTGCAGAAATTTGATGCAGTAGTAGGTGATGTGGCAATATTTTCAGACAGATATCAGCATGCAGAATTCACACATCCTTACACAGAAACAGGATTGATGATGGTAGTTCCAACTCAATCAAAATCCTGTAATGCCTGGTTATTCATGAAACCTTTCACCAAGCCTATGTGGGTTTTAATTGCGGCCATCACCGTCTACAATGGCTTTATTATTTGGTTGATAGAGAGAAGTCACTGCCGTGAACTTCAAGGCTCCATCCCCAATCAAATTGGTGTCTTGCTGTGGTTATCATTCACCACCCTTTTCTCCTTGCACGGTGAGAACCTCTCTCATTTTGAGTGCCTAATTAAGCAATTAATTAAGAAGAAGAGACTAATAATGATTATTAATATTTAAATACATATATAGGGGAAAAACTGCACAGCAATCTATCAAGGATGGCAATGGTGGCGTGGTTATTTGTGGCACTTTTGATAACCCAGACTTACACGGCGAACCTTGCCAGTGTACTGACTGTGCAGAGGCTTGAACCTGTGGTAGTTGATAGCAACGCAATGATTGGATATTGTAGAGGTTCCTTTGTGAAGAAATATTTGGTGGAGGTTTTAAAATATGAGCCCCATAGGTTGAAGGATTATGGGTCGATAGAGGAATATGGTCAAGCCCTGAAAAGCAAGGAAATTGCTGCTGCCTTTCTCGAAGCCCCATTAGCCAAATTGTTCTTTGCCAAATACTGCAAGGGCTTCGTCAAAATGGGGCCAACGTATAAAGTCGGAGGATTTGGATTTGTAATTTCTCTTACTAATTCAATTTTTGAATCTTTGACTTATTACACTACGAGACATAATTTTTAAAATTACACAACAAACCCTAATCATTTGATTCCGACTTGCTATTTATATATATGTACCCTCATAAGGGTTCGTGATTTTTTTTTGTCAAATTGTACAGGCATTTCCACGAGGATCTTCATTACTGGCTAGCATGAATGAAGCTCTGCTGAGTATGATTGAAAGTGGAGAGCTGCTTAAACTAGAAAAAGATATGCTTGAATCAAATGATAAGTGCATAGGCATGGAATCAGAAGATGAGAGTCCTAGTCTTGATCCTGCCTGTTTTCGTGTTCCTTTTATGATAACTGGAATCATTTCAACTGGTGCTCTTTTGTTCTACATATTACACAAACTTTATTCTATGCTTCAACTCCAACCACTATGGAAACTTATGTTGCAAGTGATTAAACATTGGAACTTTGGAAGGAAAAGATTCAATAGAGGTGAAATTGAAATGCAGGGAAATTCTTTCCCAAAGTCATTACACCCATAGTTCCTAAATGTAAATGACTTTGTAATTATACCAGTATGTGACATTTGAAATTTTCAACTTTTCAATTTTACAATTTTTTTCAATAATTGAAATTGAATTGGTAGGCCTAATAAACCAGTTATCTAACTAGTTCACTATCTCTTTGAAATGGGTAAACGAGTATTATCAGGATACTAATTCTTAATTATTCGAGAGCTCTATAATCAGATTTCAACCCAAGTTAGGTAACTTTCGCATATAAATATAATTGAGCACCAATTTGAGGGAATAAAATATCTTCATTTTTTCACAAATTTCCAATAAAATTAAGAGAAACAAAAGGCACAATAACATCATTGAGCCCTAGAAATAGAAAAAGGAAAAAACAAAGCATAACCTCTTCTTGGGTTTCCTAAGTCAGTCCTTGTACCCTTGGATAACACCCTCTTCTGCATTCAAATACAAACCCGGCTCACTCCCAAACACCTACCATCTATTGCCCGACCGAACAAAAATATCATTAAGTCATTTCAGTACATTAAAATAAACACAAGAATAGAAAAGAGGATATAAAATATGTTAAGAAAAATAAGAGCCGGATAGAGTAGAACCGCAGCTAATAACTTAAGAAAATTAAAGTTAAAATGAAATCTATAGATTTTATGTGGAAAAACTCCGAAATAAATTACAGTAAATACTACAGATAATGATAGAAAAATTTTATTATGAAAGTAATAAAAAATTATATAATTTCCCTAAAATTTAAAGAGAGAATAAATACACTCTCTCATAAAATTAGGAGAATAAAAATAATAAATAATTTCTCCATTTCTCTGTTTCTTTTTCTCTCATATTGGGAAGCTATCCGTTGCTCTCTCTTCCTATCTATTCTTCTCAATTTGCAGTGCCTTTTATAGGCACAAAGATGAACAAAAAAAAAACTCAACAAATTCAGCTCATTGGTGGGAAAAGTTTTCAAACTTTTCAACCACCGTTTGGTGGATGTGGCTTATCAATAAATTTGACTTTCTTCATTTTCTTATAATGTTTTCAACAAATCTCCTATTTAAAAATTTGATTGTGTCAATCATATCTTTATACCATTCTTTCTTCCTTATCATTTCATGTTACTTATGTTTCTATTAAGCTGCTAGAAGATTGACACTAAATAAACTTGTTAACATTGATTGTTTTATTCAAAAAATCTATTAGATCGTCTTTTGTATAAATTTTCTACATATCCACTATTTCACAGACGAAATGATACTGCACTCGAATATGTTTTTTCATTGAATCAAAAGATGAATTCTTTGCAAGATGCAAACACTCTTACTGCCACAAAATAGAGAAATTTTCTCTTGTCCATGCCCAAGTTCCTCTAATATCATTTTCAACCAAATTGGTTTTTTACTAACTTGTGTAGTTATTATATATTATGCTTCTGTTGTTGACATAGCAACAACTGACTGCAGTTTTAAAATCCAATTTACAACACCGCTAGTAAGTACAAACACATACCCTATGATGGATTTACTTTTGTCAAGATCACATGTAAAATCTAAATCAGCATATTATTTGACAATAAAGTCTGATATTCCATAATACAATACAATATATGTGGTCCCCTAAATATATAGTATAACTCTTTTCACTGCATTTCAATGCTCTTTACCAAAATTCGTCATATATCGACTAACCATTCTTATTGTTTGTGCAATATGTGGTCTTGTACTAATTATAACGAACATTAAACTTTCCACTGCTGATGCATAAAGTACTCGACACATCTTCATCCTCTCTACTTCTGTGCTAGGACTCATACTAAAGGATAACTTGAAATTAACAGGAAGTTGGGTAGAAATTGGCTTACAATCTTGCATATTGAAACGTCATAATATCTTCTTCAGATAATTCTTTTGAGAGAGACAAATCTCACTATTATTTATGTCTCGGTGAATTTGCATCCTTCAAGCCAACTATGCCTTTAATTCTACAATATGATTTTTTTGGAGTCTACTACCAACATGTCGTCTACATACAACAATAAAATTATATAATCATTTCCACCAAATCTCTTGAAATATGCACAAGAGTCTACATTAAGTTTGTTATATCCAAGTTTTATAATGAATAAATCAAATTTCTTATACCAATACCTCAGTACTTGTTTGAGACTATACAGAGATTTATTCAACATGTAAACCAAATTCTCTTTTTTTTCTTCAAAACTTTCCGGTTGGAGAATATAAATTTCTTATTTAAGATCTCCATGAAGAAAAATAGTTTTTTACATTTAACTGCTCCAGAAATAAGTCAAATATAGTACACATTGTCAGGACTACTCTGATTATTGTTAGTCGTACTACTGGAGAAAATATCTCATTGAAGTCAGTATCTTCTTTCAGAGCACATCCTTCCATCATCAATCTTGCATGATATCGTTCCACTTGATTTTTGCAATTACACTTGATCTTATATACTCATTTGTTTCCAATAGGTTTTCTTTCTTATGGTAACGGAATAAATTCTCAAGTTTTATTCTTATGAAAAGCTTTCATTTTCTCCTGCATTGTTGTCATTTGCTGAGATGCATTTGAATTGTTCATTGCTTCTTAGAGAGTTAATGACTTTCTATCCTCTGTTAAAAGATAGTATGCAACATTGCTCTCCATAATATACTCGGAATGTCAAAATAGTTATTTTCTAGAATGATCTGATCGTCGAGATTTTTGTATCTTAGAAACAACTGATTCTTGCTCTTCGTGCTATGGTTTTGCTTTAGAAAAATTCTTTTGCTCAATTTTATTTTCCACGTGTACTACCGTAGTCTCTGAATTTTCTTTTATTGTGTTATCATTTTTTTTCTTTATTGTTTATCTTCTAAAAAGATAACATTACTGCTGATTACAACCTTGAGGGTAATGAGATCTCACAGACGATACCCCTTTATCCCATCAGCATACTTCAAGAATAAATATTTCTTGAATTTTGGATCTTGTTTTGTAGTTTCTTGGGTATTGTATATCACGTACACAAGACTTCCAAATATATGGAGGTTTGAATAATCAACCTTATTCCCAGTTCACATCTCTATCAATGTTTTCAACTCAATTGCTGTTAATGGGGCACGATTTATCATATAACATGCAATATTATTGCTTATACCACGGAAGATTTTTCCAAACCTGCAGTTCCTAACATTGCTATTGTTCTTTCTAACAAGGTCATGTTCATCTGCTCTATCACTTCATTTTGTTGAGGAGTGTATGTTGTAGTGAACTGTTTTTTGATACATTCTTGACTGCAAAATTCGATAAAATCATGACTAGTATGTTCTCCTTCATTATATGTCCTCAGGCACTTGATCTTGTTTCCAAAATCAAGCTCTATCCGTGCTTTAAATACTTTAAAAATTGGAAATATAGCTGTCTTTTTCTCGATATGATACATCTAATATCTTCTGGAATAATTATCTATGAATGATACAAAACACTCTGCACCTCTCAAAGATGTAACTGGTGTGTAACTCCTCTTACCTCTTTGTATTTCCAAAATCATAAATTTTTTTTCTAGAACTTATACATAATAATAATAATGATGATGATGATGATGATGATAATGATAATAATAATAATAATAATAATAATAATAATAATAATAATAATAATAATAATAATAATAATAATAATAATAATAATAATAAATTTTAAAATATATATACAAACTAGAATTTATTAACAAGCAGTAAATATATAAATTTCTCACACTTACACACTCACTTATGCAATATATGACACATCTTACATGACTCGTAAAATTTTATTTACATAAAATTAATTCAAAACAGTAAAATATGTTTAAAATAACCAACCCGCTCGGGGTGCTTGGCTCCGTATTGTGAGGCCCACTCTTAGCGATACTATATTTATAAAGTTTGTCACTGTATCTTCACTTCAAATCTGTGCAAGAAGAAAATAAACTCTCATACTGAGTTATACAACTTAGTGGTATAATAATTTATAATAATAATCATTCATAGGCAACAGAAATTATAAATTCCTTTATCAAGATCAAATCATAATATTATATAAAATTCATTTCATTAATGTTATTGTATGATAAAAATTATAAATTATTGTACATACCTTAACTAACTCTTGTCAGTGTCTGTCAGCTCTTTTTTTCGGTCTGCCCTTGGTGCCGATTTTGTTGTTACGCCTGAACAATATATAATTTCTAATTAACTACAAAACTATACTTAATTTATATTATATTAAAAATAAAGCTCCGCGATCATTTTCTGCTCTTACGCATACTGAAAATTACTATTGGAGTCAAACTTTGTTTTGCGCATTCAACACATAATTTGAGACTCCAGTCAACTGACATACTTTCCGATGTGATAAAAAATTTCCAATATTATTTTATTTTATAATATTTATTTCACTTATTTTTTACTCCTCCATAACTATTTTTCTCCATTTTTCCGTTTTTTTCTTTTAAAAAAATCATCTATTTTTCTCCATTTTTCCGTTTTTTTCTTTTAAAAAAATCATATTAATCCAATAAATGCTTCAAAATTTTCAAACAAATTCTTATAATCACTTTAACTCATCTCAATATAAATCAATACTATTCGAGTCTCCAAATATATAATATATCCGATCAACATATAAAATAACTCCATAATTAATAATCCTCAGTTATTAATTTAATTATTTAATATATTAATATTCTAACTTAACTAATAATCACCTCCATTTAATAATTTAAAATTCAATTATTCACCAAATAATCTCCTATAAACTCCAATAATTATGCAATTATTCATGTAATTCAATTAAATTAATTAATCACCTTAATAATAAACATAATATATTTAAACTTCACAAATAAATTCATATCTTACTATCTAAAAACAATTAAGAGGTCTGATTTGTACCGGATGACTCGGTTTAAGGAGCTTAAGATTCTGCCCAAAATACCTGATTAGTGGTCGCTAGACTCCAGTGACTGAAAAATTTCTAACAGCGATGGATTGACGATTGGATGGTACCAAAAGAAAGTTTAAAGTGTGAGGAGTCCAAATATATATGTTTCGTGGCTTGGAAGTGGCTAGAAACGTCTAGATCTACAAAATTTCATGACGGCTCTAGCGAAGAATTCGACTCTGATCAGCCCTTAAATAGTAGTTTTCAGAACTCAAATTACACAGACTAAGATTGTTCGACATCTTGAATCCATTTTCGATATCATATTTGAGAAAATAAGAAGAGAAATACAAAAAACGGAAAGGAAACCCCAAAATTCGAATTTCTCCTCTCTAATCTTGAAAATTCAACCAATTTTTAGAAAATCAAATGTCGACGAAGTGACAAAGACGTGGAGAAATAATTCTAGTTCAAATTTGGTAAAGATCATATGTCATTTTCTTGATGAACAGGGATGGTGATGGTGTAGGAAGAATGAGAGAAAATGAATTTTATCACTTTGATCTCTGAAATCTCTCTATATATATATACTCATGAGCAATTTTATAATTTTCTATAAATTTTAGATTTTTAATAAAATTTTACTCAGATAAAATCATTAAGCCCCAAAATAAATTAAAAAAAATCTTAATTAAGTAAAATTAAAAATATGAGGTACTACATTCTCCCCCCTTAAAATATTTCGTCATCAACATCATACGTAATAGGTCATTGCTGAACAATTGAGGATGTTGACTCATTATTTCTTCATTTTTCCATGCCGCTTTTTCATTTGAATGTCTCCGCCAAAGGGCTTTTACTAAAGGTGCTTGCTTATTCCGTAGTTGTTTCAATTCCTTTGTTAGAATAGCTATCGGCTCCTCCTCATAAGATAAATTTGGTAGCACCTCGATTTCTTCTACTCGAATGATATGGGATGGATCTAATCTTTACCTTATGAGCATCGATATATGGAATACATTATGAATCTTCTCCAGTTTATAAGGTAAAGACAACTTATAGGCTACTGGTCTCACTTGCTCTATGAATTCAAAAGGCCCGACAAATCTGGGACTCAACTTGTCTTTTCTTCCAAACCATAGCATCTTCTTCCAGGAAGATACTTTTAGGAACAAATTTTCACCAACCTTATACTCAATGTCCCTATGTTTCAAGTATGCATAAGACTTATGTCTGGCTATATTGATTCTATCCTTGATAATCTTGATCTTCTGCTCTGTCTGGTGAACTAAATTAGGTCCCAATATCTTCCGTTCACTAAGTTCAGTCCAACAAACTGAAGTTCTACACTTTCTACCATATAGTACTTTATATGGAGCCATGTTGATACTTGTTTGATAACTATTATTATACGTAAACTCTATCAGTGGCAGGAATCTGTCCTAACTTCCTGTAACTGAATCATACAGCTTCGAAGCATATCTTCTAGCAATTGGATCACCAAGTTCTGATTGACCATCAGTATGTGGATAGAAAGATATACTGAAATGGAGACGAGTATCCAATGATCCCTAAAGACTTTTCCAAAAATGGAATGTAAATATGGGATCTCGATCATAAATAATAGACAGTGGCACTCTATGCAGTCAAACTATCTCTTGTACATACAATTCTGCTAACCAATATAACGAATAGTCCATTCTAACTGGCAAAAAATGTGTAGAATTTATTAATTTATTGACAATCACCCATATTGCATCGTGTTTTCTTTGAGTCAAAGGTAATCCTGATACAAAATATATGGTGACTCTTTTCCATTTCCATTCCGATATGGCAATAGGTTGCACTAACCCTGATGGCAATTGGTGTTCTGTTTTCACCTGTTGACATGTCAGACATCTAGTAATAAACTTTGTAATGTCTTTCTTCATACCTTACCACCAATAATAAAGGCTTCAAATCCTTATACATCTTGTTACTATCGGGATGCATAGCATAATCTGACTCGTGTGCCTCATTTAGAATCTCCTGCTTCAACTCTAGTATATCAAGCACACATAATCTGCCTTTGAAATGAATATTACCTTCTGCTTTTATAGAATGCTCAAACCTCTCCCCTTTGGAAGCAATTTCACCAATCCTCACAAGCCTAGGATCTTGTTTTTGAGCTTCCTTAATCTACTGAACTAAGATGGGTAAAATCCATAACTTTGCTAAAATTTTCCGACTCAAAGCATTGACCACGATATTCGCTTTTGCAGGCTAATAGTCAATGATACAGTCATAGTCTTTAATAAGCTCTAACCATAGCCTAAACCATTTAAAGAAGCATTACTGTATACCATAAATTCTTTATCGAGAATGGGTTACGTCAGAACTTGTGCCTCTATCAATATTACCTTTAACCGGTCAAAACTGGCCTAACATTGGTCTGTCTACTCAAACTTCACATCTTTACGAAGTAATTGAGTCATGGGAGTAGTTATTGATGAAAAAACTTTTACAAAACATCGATAATAATCTATTAACCCAAGGAAACTCCTTACCTCAGTCACATTTTAAGGCAGCTTCCAATTAAGAATAGCTTATATTTTACGAGGCTCAACTCTGATCCCATCTACTGATACCACGTGACCCATAAAACTTACTTCCTCAAGCAAAAACTCACACTTCGATAACTTGGCATACAACTCTTTCTCCCTAAAAGTCTGAAGCACAATCCTTAAATATCAATCATGTTTCTCCCTATCTCTAGAATATACCAAAATATTGTCAATGAAGACCACAATAAATTGATCTAAGTAAGGTATGAAGACCTTACTCATCAAATCCATAAATGTCATCGGCATGTTCATTAACACGAATTGCATTACTAGGAACTCATAATGGTCATACCGAGTCCTAAAAGCAGTCTTAAGCACATCTCTAGTCTTAATCTTCAATTGATGATATATTGATCTCAAATCAATTTTGGATAATACCCATGCACCTTTTAGCTGATCAAACTGGCCATATATACGTGGCAGTGGGTATCTATTCTTCACAGTTACCTTATTCAACTGTCTGTAATCAATGCACAACCGTAGGGTTCCATCCTTCTTCTTCACAAACAATACAGGTGCACCCCAAGGTGATACATTGGGTCTAATGAACCTCTTATCCAACAACTCTTGCAACTATACTTTCAACTCTTTTCAGCTCAACTGGTGCCATTCGATATAGTGTAATGGATATGGGTGCATTACCAAACAATAATTCAATGACAAATTTTATTTCCTTGTCCAGAGGCAATCCTAGCAAATCTTTAGGAAAAATATCATAAAACTCACAAACTGTAGAGATATCCTGAAGCCTCGGACTCTTTTTTCTGTTATCCTCCACATATGCTAAATAAGCTTCATTGCCCTTTTTAATCAATCTCTAAACCTTCATAGCTGAAATTACACTAAATGATACCTTTCTTCGAATATCATGTATTACTCGATCCTTAACTCTGGGCTTCCTGAAAATAACCTTTTGAGCTACATAATCAACAATTGGTCAGTGGTGAGCTAACCAATCCATGTCCACTATGACATCATACTCATGGAATGGAAGCATAATCAAATCCGTTGGATATAGCTCACCCTGATTCACTAAGGGTAGCTGCCGGTGCACTATGTTAACCTTATCACTGTGACCCAGGGGATTCATCACTACTATATCATACTCTAAAGTCTCAGTCTCGAATCATCCCCAATTAGTGGTGTAGTGCATATGTAAGAGTGTGTAGAACTCGAATATATCAAAGCATAAACATCTAAGTCAAGTAAAGAAATTTTATCCACAATCACATTAGAATCATCCTGCTCATCTCGAGCTTTGATAGCATAGGCTCTATTTAACATGTATTGTACAACTAACTTATAGTCTATCTACTGTCTCAGATCTAATATGTACTGTCCTTATCCTGCCACCTCAACTCTGACCTCTGCCTCTACTTCTGGCTGGAGTGGATCCCTATGTCTAGTTAGGTCTCTCACTCACAGTCTCTATAGTCTGACCCAAAAATGGACAGTCCCTTCTGAAATGTCCTATCTCACCACAATGGTAGCACGCCCTGGTGGTCGACTGACATTCCCCACTATGATACTGAACACACTGCTGGCACTGAGAGTGTGTAACAAATCTTTCCCTAATTGAACCTGGGGTACTGGCAACTAATGGTGTTGATCTTGTGGGCTCTCCCCGTCAGGATGATGCATCTGAACCTCTAGATCCACCCTGGAATCAGCTACTAGAAAACCTATTCTTTTTATTGACTGAGAAAGTTGTACCATGATGAAAGAAAAGTCTCTTATTGCGGCTCATAAATACTATTTTCATCTCCTTAGCAACAACTTCCTCAAAGGCCTCAACAGTTGTCCTCAAAATGGTAAACTCCTTAATCTGTGATCTTGCTAGTCTAGCCCTGATAGGGGGTTGTAGTCTCTTCTCAAACCTTCTGCATCTGTCAATCTCATCAACAATAACACCCCTACATACTTACTGAAGCGGGTGTACTCTTTCTCATACTCTTTTACTGTCATATCTCTTTGTCTAAGATCCAGGAATCTTACCTGTTGCGATCAGTATAAGCTCGGGGAATATACCTCTCCTTGAATTGCTCTAAAAATAATTTTCAAGAAGGTGGGTTGAGTGTCTGAGGGCACTGTAACACAGTTTTCTACTAATCGTAAGCTATTTCCTGCAGTAGAGACTCAACATATTTATATCGCTACCTAATTATGCAATCCATCTATCAAAAAACCCTATTTGTCATCTCCAGCCAGTACTCAGCAGTATTCGCATCATCCTTATTATGACAGCAAAAATATGTAGCTCCCAATTTCTAGAGCCTCTCAAACCTCATCTCCATAGTGGCTGGCCTGGTAGAACGGTCATATCCTCTAATAGCTCTTTTCTAGCTGAATTAGGAACTATGGCATATCTGTCTCTCCTATCTCGTCTATTTGATCTACGTAACCTATCAGACCTACCAATAGACGTATTGCCCTCTATCGGCAGAGAAGATATGAAGCATTTGTGTTCAATAGTATATAAAACTCAGAAGTCTCCTTACTATCTTGCCATAATGACTCTTTTTTTTAGGAATCTCTTCTCTGACTCTCCACAATTGCAATTTATCACCCTATAAAATAAAATAGTAGCCCATATTATGAAGCAGCAACAACAACTTATTTTTTACTCAAACCACTTTTCAAAGACCAAAACATATGCATATACATGCATTTCCTATTTCAATCCCCAGTCTGACCTAGAACCACATAAACCACGCTCTGATACCAACAAAAATTGTAACATCTCTTATCTCTCTGTATAAATCGTTGTATACTAGACAGATAATGAATATTACAATTCCGTAAATTTTTTTTCAAAAAAAAAAAAAAATAATAATAATAATAATAATAATAAAATTTATTAACAAGTAGAAAATATATAAATTTTTCATATTTACACACCCACTTATACAATATATGACACATCTCATATGACTTGTAAAATTTTATTTACATAAAATTAATTACAAATATAACATATGTTTAAAATAACCAAATGGCTTACACTGCTGCTTGACTCTATACTGTGAGACCCACTCTTAGCGACACTATACTTACAAAGTTTATCATTTTATCTTCACTTCAAATTTACGCGAGAGGAAAACAAACTCTCAAACTGAGTTTACAACTTAGTGGTACAATATTTTATAATAACAGTCATTCATAAATAATAAAAATTATAAATTCTTTTATCAAGATCAAACCATAATATCATATAAAATTCATTTCATTAATGTTATTGTATTCTCATAAAAATTTCTTGTCATGCCCATATATTGAATCACCATAAACTAATCTAAGGGAAACGAGAGATACATATCATCTCATAATTTCAGAAAACCTACCAGATCATAGGAAAATAATGTGAATAAATTATTTTTCTCAGTCCCAAAAAATCCACCGAACCAACTACATGTATTATACAACCACAGGAAACTCATCGGACCGTAAAACATATCATATGACCATAAAAAATACACCGGGCCAATAAACTCTATTGAGATATCAATAACTCCCTAGATTGTTGTCTATACTGATATATGAGCTAAAATATAAAATACAATTTTCATATGTTTATTCAAAATATAATATCGATCAAATCCTCAATAAAGCATATAAAAATATTATACTAAAATTACTTTTATAAAATGTCATAACAAGTATTTAAAAATAATTTTTTATTATCGAACATTTTACGCTTATCATATAAATTAATTTGAATAAAAACTTATTTAAAATTATACTTTAATCATTTAATGACTAAAATTATAAATTACTGTACAAACCTTAACTAACGTTTGTTAGTGTTCGCGGCTTTTTTCCCTGGTCCCCCATTAGTGCCAATTCCGTTGCCAAGCCTAACCAATATATAATTTTAAATTAACTACAGAACTATAATTAATTTATATTCTATTAAAAATAAAGCTTCATGATCACTTTCTGCTCTCACGCATACCGAAATTTACTATTGGAGTCAAACCTCTTTATATGCATCCAACGCATAATTTGAGACTTCGGTTGCTCGACACACTTTCCGATATATTCAAAAAAATTTAATATTATTTTTTTATAATATTTTATTTTACTTATTTTTCCTCCATAACTATTTTTCTCTATTTATTTCTATTTTTTCTCGTAAAAATTCATATTAATCCAATAAATATTTCAAAAATTCCAAATAAATTTTTATAATCACTTTAACTCATCTCAATGTAATTAAATACTATTCGAGTCTCCAAATATATAATACACCTGATCAACATATAAAATAAATCCATAATTAATAATTATCGATTATTAATTTAATTACTTAATATATTAATATTCTAACTTAAATAATAATCACCTCAATTTAATAATATAAAATCCAATTATTCACCAAATAATCTCCAATAAACTCCAATAATTATGCAATTGATCATATAATTCAATTAAATTAATTAATCACCTTAATAATAAAAATAATATATTTAAATTTTACAAATAAATTTATATCTCACTATCTAAAAACAATTAGGAGGTGTTTGTTTGTACTGGATGACTTGGTTTAATGAGTTGAAGAATCTGTTCAAAATACCCAATCAATGGTCGCCGGACTCCAGATGGTACCAAAAGAAAGGTTGAGGTGTAAAAAGTCCAAATATATAAGTTTCGTGGCTTAGAAGTGGTTAGAAACGTCTAGATCTACAAAATTCTACGGTAGCTCTAGTGGGAGAATCCGACTTTAATTAGCCCTTAAACGGTGGTTTTCAAAACTCAAATTATACAGACTAAAGTTTTTTGACGTTCTGAGTCCATTTCCAATGTCATATTTGAGAAAAGAAGCAGAGAAATATAAAAAATGGAAGGGCAGCCCTGAAATCCGAATTTCTCCTCTCTGATTCCAAAAATTCAACCAGTTTTTGGAAAATTATATGTAACCAGAGTGATAAGGAGATGGAAAACTACTTATGGTTCAAATTTTGTGAAGATTGGATGTCGTTTGATTGATTAACAGAGATGGTGATAGTGCAGGGAGAATGAGAAAGAATGAGAGAGAAAATGAATTTTATCATTTTGATCTCTAAAACCTCTATCTCTATATATAGTCAAGTGAATTTTGTAATTTTCTACAAATTTATGATTTTTAATAAAATTTTACTCAAATAAAATCATTAAGCCACAAAATAAATTAAGAAAAATCTTAATTGAGCAAAACTAAAAATATGGGGTATTACATAATGAAAGTCATACATCATAGTGAAATAATTCTAAAATTTCTTTATTTATAAAATTTGATATGTTAAACTTCAATATGTGTTGCTTACTTTATAAAACAATGTTCACATAAATGTCCGCAAGAATTTTCATTCATTGTTTAGATATATGCCCAAGTTTCTGAAACCACATCATTACAAATCTTTCTAAATTCTCTTCCTTCAATATGTACAAGTGAACAATCACTTTTTCTTCCTTCATTAGTACCACTTTCATGATTCTTTTTTCAGCTTCAATCTTACAACCCAGGTCATCTAGTTGACCTAACGACAACAAGTTCTTTTTCAATCATTTCATATGTCGCACTTGCTGAATAGTGCATACTATTCCATCATAAAACTTCAATTTGATGGTTTCAATACCGATAATATTTAAGGCATAATCATTGTAATTGTATACAAATCCTTCAAAGTTGGTGGAACCATTCTCTTTGAGAGGTAATGTGAAATATGGCTCACCAGTTAATGAACCACACATGAACAAATGTTTTTTTGCCTTCACTGGTTGTCAACACAAAGCATCATCCACATTGGATGTGCTTGAAATATTTTCTTTAGAATTTGAGTTTTTCTTCTTTAAACTCCAACAATCCTTCTGCAAGTAACCCATTTTGCCACAGTGGTAGCATTTCAGGTTCTTCTTGCTTTTTGACTTTGATCTACTTTGATCTTGACTCCCATTTGAGCCATGTTCTGTTGATCTTCCTTTCATCACCGTTAGGACTTTCGCTTGTTGCAAACTTGCCAACTTGTCCTCATAGTTCTTGAGCCAATTTTCTTCTTCAAGAATAATAGCTGCAACATCATCAAAGTTCATATTATCTGTGAGAACATTGTTTATTAGATTGATTATGAGTTGATCATACGAATCATGTAAGCTTCGAAGCAGAAGTTCAATATATTCAGTTGACTCTATTTTATAATCCAGTTATGTGAGTTGAGAAAATAGAGTATTCAACACATTGATGTGTTGTCACTAAAGTAGATTCTAACATATGTAGAGTTTATAATTTCATTTTAAGAAAAATTTTGTTGTAAAGTGACTTGGTCTCATACAGATTTATGAGATGATCCAAAATCTTCTTTGCAGTTTTTTTCTCTTTTATTCTTGACAATACTCCATATACTAATGCAAGATGAAAATTTGCAATAACATTTCCATCTATATTGTTCCACTTAATATCATCTTTGTATTTCGCTAGTTTTTCATTGATAACTGCTTGACAATTATATTTTCTCAATATAACTTTTATCTTTAATTTTTATAATGAGAAATTATTCTCATTGAATTTTTTTTATCTCAAATTTTGATGCCATTGCTTCTATAACAACTTTCAAAGGTAAATAATAATTTAACTTATTTTTTGATGTAGATGGTCCATTTATTAGTGATAACTACAAAACATATGATAAGTAGATATTAACACCAAAATCAGATTCTGATACTACTTGTTAAGAAAAATAACTATTGGATAGAGTAAGATCGCAGCTAATAGTTTGAAAAAATTAACACAGATTTTATGTTGAAAAACTCTCAAATAAATCAGCATAAAAATTACGGATAATGATAGAAGATATGAAAGAAATAACTTATTACACATTTTTTCTAAAATTTAAGAAAGAATAGATACACTATCTCATAAAATTAGGGGAATAAAAATAACAAATATTTTTCTCTATTTTTTTTATCTTTGATTGTGAAACTCTCTGTTGCTATCTATAAGAATGGCAACGGGGCGGAGTTCTCCGTCCCCGACTCTGAACTCCGCCCCATCCCTTTGACCTTGCTAGTGAAAAATTCAGGGTCCTCGTCCTCACACCACACGGGGACGAAAATTCTCGACCCCGCTCGTTTTTCGATTTTTATTATATTATTTTATTTTAATATTAAAAATATTTTTTATTTTTTTATTTTAATTAATTAGTTAAATATATAATTGTTTAAGTAAATATATACATACATATATATATATATATATATATATATTACTTTAAATGAGTATTATATTTTTATTTTATTATATTTTTAATAAATATTAATTATATTAAATATAAATAATTATTATATAAATATAATAATCACGTGAGGTCAGAATAGAGATCAAAGTGGAAGATGTATATACCATTTCCATCATGTCACAAAAAAAAAATTAGAATAGAGACATAAAGAAAAAATTATAAAAAAAATTCTCCAAATTACATCAGTAACTATCTATTTTTCTCAATCTGCAGTTTCTTTATAGGCACAAAGACGAACAAAAAATTTGACTTTCTTTTTTTTTTTTCACTTTTCAACAAAATAAACCCATTAATTGTTCTCTAGTTATCTATTCTTCTCTTTTATAGGCACAAAGATAGAACAAAAAAGAAGTCCGCAAATTCAGCTCATTGGTGGCTGTGGCTTTTCAACAAATTTGACTTTTTTTTTTTTTCCTTATCACGTTTTCAACAAAATAAACCCATTAATTGTACCAAAAACAAAAAATAAACCCATTAAATAAAAAATGAAAAATTGTTAATTGTTGTCACTTTCACCACCCTATCTTAGCAGCCCACGTGTCATTTGTCTTACTTTCTCCAAGTCCAATCTTCAATCTTCACAAAAGTTTATATAGGGCCCCCGGCCCCCTAAAGAGACATATCACGTGAAAACCCAGAGAATGCACCGCAGCCTCTCATCACCTCATCCCCACTCTACTTCTTACCCCTTTGTTTTAAATAATTAATTTTTCCTTTCTCCTCTCCCTCTTAGCTCATGAGTAGGTCCTCCTTGTCAGTACGCTGCGTTTCATTCCTTGGTGGTAGTGGTGCTGCATTGCCATTGTTATTCATCTTTTGAAGGTTTTGTTGGTGGTACACTTGCCTCAGTCTCTCTATTTCATTCTTCAGTGCCTCTTGATGAGCTGCCGTTATTTGAAAAAACAAAAAATTAAACACAATCATAATGCATGTGGTTGACTCATCAATACACTATAAAGTTACATATATGGTAAACAAAATAAAGAATAAAAATATTTCCCTATATTATGTATGATATATAGTAAAATAATATTACAGTTCATAATCTCCAAAAAAAATTCAATGATTTCTATAAATAAAATATTAATTATTTTAGTGGTATAAAAGAACTTAGCCCCTCACAAATAGTCTCAGATTCGAGACTCCAATAGAACCAAAAAACTATCAATTACACACTCATTAGGAACCAACTAATTCTCAAGACATTCATGTTAAATAAATAAACACTAATTCTTGAGAAAGTGTCGTCTAAATCTGTTCTATGACTGTGCGTTTAAGTAAAATAATTATTAATTTATATATGTGATATTTTATCACTGATTTGGTTCACAAAAACATTCATGGACTAAATCTAAGCAGGTAATTTTTTAATTCATAGATGTTACTTCTCTAATATAATATTTGTCCAAAAAGGAAGGTGGATAATAGTATGGAAAAAAAAAAAAAAATTTCATGAAATTATTGCGAAAGAGAAATACTTATCCAAATGATTATATATACAAAGCCGTTTATCATTACATTATTTTATAAATTTACTATTGTATCGAACTTAGTTAAATATGATACCTATATGTTATGAATTGCATAGGATTCATATATATATATATATATATATAGAAAATTTGGAAGTCCATTGTCTGTGGCCATGGAAATTGGAAAAAAAAAACTTTTAACTTTTAACTAGCAAATCATAATTAATCATAAAAGTCCATGGCATTTACCATGATTATTCAAATATGCTATAATGAAATTCTTACCATCTTTGAAAATCTTGTCTTGAGCCAAAGCAGCAATCCTTTGCTTTAAAGCACTGTTATCAACATTGAGAATCAGCCGTTGATGGTCGAAAAATGCTACTCTTGGTGATAATGCTGATACTTCCGCCTTCATTTTACCATTGCAATTTTCACCAACAAAAATAACGTTAATATTATCTAAATATTATATATATACAAACAAAAAATATAATTGTTAATAGGAGGATAATGGACCTGCAAAGTTGTGACACTTTGTTCGAGCTCTGAAATGTATTGTAATTTCCTTACTCTTGACCTTTGTGCAGATTGACGATTTGCCAAGATTCTGATTTAGTATTAAAATTCAACAATTAGCAACTCTATAACTATATTTACTACGTGAGTTATCCATATTAATTAAACCATGTAAATACATCATTGTGAATATTACCTTTTTACCCTCTTAGGATCAGTAATAATAGGGTCGCCATAGGGATTAGATGAGAAATGCTGTTGTTGTGGTTCTTGTTTGCATGAGCTCTCCACCTCCCCCGGCTCGGTCTTGGTAGCCTGTTGCTGCTGCTGCTGCCGCTGTTGAGGTTGTTGATGCTGCTGATCTATTACCATCGTTGGTTTTTCATCATTGTTGCTGTTTTGATCCGACGGTGTAGATGAGTTTGATGTGGATGGCGGCAATGACAACGACATGTCGTCGGAAAACATGGACATCAGTTGCTCATCATCCAACCTGTCGAATCCAAGATTCTCGGACATCAAGCCATTCGACGAATTATTATTATTATTGTTGTTGTTGTTGTCATGATGGCATTCTTCCACCAATGGCTTTATGCTTGTTTCCAAGAACGCAATGGAATCGCTTATTGACCGGCGGTGGACTCCACGTTTGGTGGACGTGAAGTCCAAGAATTCATCAACCCAAGAAGGATTATTGTTGTCCACGACGGTTGTTGTGGAGGTGGCTGCCGTCGTAGTACTAGAAACATAGTTAGACCTTGTTTGGTGAGAGAATGGATACCAAATAGGAGGGATTGGAGGTATTTTAGGAGGCAATTGAGCCATTTACTTTCTTTGTATAACAATGCCAAACCCAAAATGAGGGTCGAGAAAAACGGGTATATATTTATGTATATGCTTAAGAAAGATAGAAGGAAATGTATTATACAAGGAAAAGATATATATGATCTTTTAACAACTTGATTAACCAAAGAAATAAACACTAACAATCTAATAGTGAGGGAAACAAACCCTTCAATTTATATGTATAACATAGGACATGGGTATATGTGTACATCAAAGAGAGAGAGGACCTTGGAGTTGAAACTTAACCAACAAAAAATTATTAACCACATACACTCTAACTATACAGCGAATTGTATTTTCGATACCGACACTTGTTGGACACTGACACGAAATATTTTTAGTGCATTTTGCAATTTTCTAAAAATTAGAAACACATTTTTTAAGTTAAAAACATATTCTTATCTTTCAAAAGACTTACAATCTATGTATAACATAATCATTACTAAATATATTTAATTGTATGTCATTTTTTTTAATTTTATATAAAAATAATAACTTGCAATTATATCTCTTGAATTTAATATTTATAAATTTAGCTCTATATTTTTAATATTTATACATTTTTTCCACATGTCCATATCCTATAATTTTTATAAATATCATTTCCAATGTTAGTTTCCGTTTCCATGCTGTATATACAAAAACTAACAAAACAAAAATCTTGGAGTCCTAAAAAGAACTCTCTTATATGATATATGAATGAGTCTTAAAGGACATAGCATGAAACACTCATTGCTTAATTTCATATTTTATTTTATAAATCTAAAAGTAAATACTTTATTTGTTGCAAAAAGATATATGGACTCATCTATATTCTCATGTATATATATTCTACGTTAATTTTGAATTGTGGGTTAAAATTGTATAATTGATTTTTTCCCCAAAAGATCCTTAGGAGTTGGAGGTGGAAGGAAGAACGGGAGGAGAGGGGTGGTGGTGGGTCACATGGAAGATGGATTAGGGACAGCTAGCAACAGCTGGGATCTTAGCTAGAGACTCATCGGTTTTACTGGGAAAGTCGCAGTGTGACTTCTAAATTCTATTCACTGCAGGAATCTGCCTCACCACGTGCAGATGTGACCCCTCTCCTTTCCCATCTTCTCTTTTCTTATATACTATATATTTTCGGATTTTCCTTTCTATTGATTAAAAAGGGAAAGAAAAACAATCATAGAATATTATGTTTCGACCGAAAAAATAAAGGTCAAATAATATAATGTATTTTAAAATAACAATTATTTGTATAAATGGTAAATTGTGATTGAATTGCCGGCACATGGATATTGGATTCACATTCAATCTTTGCCTTGCATTGCATCATTGCATCAATCAATAAAGATTAATACCATTTACCACAAACCTACTTTCTAATTAAATTTCTGCCTTCATTTTCATTTCATATCAATTTCTTTTGTAAGACATTCCATTAATGGATTTCAATTTATATTGAGAAAGCGTAACTATATATTTTTTATATCAATTAACGGTAATTATTTGTCCCTAACAGCCAGATAAAAAGAAAAAGAAAATACTTAAATCATTATAAGAATCACTTTTTTATGAATAAACATGAGCAGTTAAATATATATCACAAAATGAATGGTTTTAATAGTACCATAATGAAAATCAACCTTGAATGTCATGATCCCAAAAATTAATTAAAAAAATTATATATCGTTAGGAGTTATCTTAAGCATTAAAGTTGTGGCAGAGATATATTGATATCAGCTTAGGGATCGACAAGACATTTTTTTTTATAAAAAAAATAGTGCTAATAGGAGGGAAGAAATTTAGGAATTAGGGAGGAGGATGAGCTGTGAAAGAAGGGAAACACTGTAAGAATATTGTGGTGCTTTCGCCCATGTGAACTGTTTCTAAGAGCCCACCTAATTTCTTTGCTTTGTCCCCAAACCACACTCACATGGTTAGGATTTGTGTCCCCTTTATTTATATATATTCATGCATTTTTGTTTTTCTGAAGTTTTAATTACTTAATTGATTAGAGGAACATAATGAATATTAAAAAGTTGGAATGCAAAAAGATGCGGTTTTGGATTGAAAATTTTATTTTAAAATATCTAGCATTTTTCAATTATCGATAAATATTAATCTTTAGGAAGATATAGGGTAATTATGTGAAAGCTTGTCGTGTCGTCCACTATGCATAAATTATGTTATTCCAATTTCCAAAGTGTATACAAGCTAATTATTATGCTTTGCTTAATTAGTACTATTAATTAAAAAGCAAAACTAAAATATTTTGACGGCCCCTGATGGTTCATTAATCCCATGTTTTACGTACAAATGATTAACATTAATTATGTACGTTGTACTGTTGTCTTAAGAAATAATAATAACACCACCATTTTTCGTGGACATTGAACCAGAACGAGAACTAGATTACTATTTCATAATATCAAATTAGATTATAACTTATTTTAATTAATAAATTATATTTGATAAAATAAATTATTTAAAAAATATTCGATTATAATCTCAAAAAAAAAGAAAAACTTGTAGAACTACCATTTAAAAAAACTAATAAATTATTATTTTTTTGCCTTCATACCTTTTTTTTGGTCAAAATACACATCATTTTTGTGATCTTATATAATTTTATAATATTATATAGTGCATTTGATAAATAATAAGCGTGCGTAAATATACAAATTTGGACTTTTAATTTTTAAAGCTGAATATACAATTTTTTTATTATTTCAGTTTAATATCGTTTATTATTTTTGATATATATATATATATATATAATTTATTTGTATTATATATTTAAATATTTTTTATTTTTTATTGATATAAATATGTCATTTTATATATTCAGCTATTTTATCAAATAAAATTTAGATGATGATTTAACCAGTTAGAACAAATTTAATTGGATTTTTTTTCTTTTTTGAAAAAAAATTATAATGACTATAAAAAAATGTAAAATTACATTTTTAAAACTCATTTATTATCAAATATTAACCTAAAAATTTATATCAAGTTATTATTTTATACAATTTAATTTTCAACAATAATCACATTAATATAATAAAGTTCAAAATTATAATAAATATATAAATGTCTAACACAGTAAAATTAATACCATAATAATAATTTCAAATAAAATTTAAATTGAATAATTATATATATATATATATTATAATTAATTGTATAAAAATAAATTTTAATTATTAATCAATGATAATTAATAATAAATTTTTTTTTATTTTTTATTTATAAAAATGAGTTATATTTGCTCATATTCTCGGTCATCTTTGATTATAAAATTTAAAAGTTAAAGTTTAAGATATCAAAATATGGAAAAATTCATCAAAATATATAGCCACGCTTTTTATTGCCTTGTCACATTTCTCCAATTTCTCAAACCAGTTATTATCTAGTTTTTTTTTTTTTTTACCAAAGTGAATCAAACCAGTCATCGGTTTGGAGTTTAACTGGTCCGATCAGGTATTAAAAACAATGCTATTACTTCAACTAGACTAATAATTAAACTTATTTAAATGTGTTATATTTGTGTGGGGAATTAGAAAATCGACTAATTTTCTCATATTATATTTAAAAAGCGAAAGAGATGAAGAAAAATATGATTAGATTCATTAACTAAGTAATGTAATAGTAGTAATGAATTAAAGGGAGAAGACATATTTTAAGTCTTAAATTATACTATTTGATTTATTGAGCACTTAAATTTTTCTGTTCATTTAAATTAGGCTTATTCAATATTTATTTTATCAAAATTAAGCTCTCTACTTCTAATTTTAGCCAATTAATAAACCATCAATCTCAAGTAAATGGGGTCTTAATTTTGACAAAACAAATAAATAAATAAAAACCTTAATATAAACAAATAAAAATTTAACAACTACACTTAATGGTTGATGAGTCGGGCCATATGCATGTGCACTACCATAAATAATAAGAGAGATTACAACTAATAGAAGTGTATATAAAATTTGATTTTTTTTTTTAATTTTGGGATCTCAAAATTTATTTTAATTACCGTATACTGTGAAATGGATACAAAGGCATTATTGCACGTGGAGCAGAGCTGAAAAGGGCCTACTTGTTGTGTTTTTTAATAATAATAATAATGATAATAATAATAAAAACTATTGTTTATTGTCAAATTAAAAAAAAAAAAAAAAAAAAAAAAAAAAAAAAAAACAGAACGTGTTAGCACATTACTATAAATTATAAAGAAATAAAGGTGGACGGCCAATGGGGGTGAGTGGTGACCGCTCTGTACAGTTGCACCCATTTGCAAACAGTTTGTACCTCATCTACTTTTCTTCTTTCTTTTTTTTTTTAATCTAAATTAGTAATTTAAAAGTGAATAAAAAATATTTTAAAATATTTTAAAGTTAAATGCATTATTGATTTTTTTATTTATAATTGAATCCAATTATAACATTAATTTTTAATTTGATATAATTTTGAATTAGATTTGATAATTTTTTATCCGATATGATTTTATTAAAAAAAAATCAAATTGAATTCAATTTAAAAATCATATATAAATTGATAGGATCAACTCGCAGTTGTTAGGGTAAAGTCAAGATTAACATGGGAACAATTCGAAAGTTTCCAAATAAATCGGATAACAGGTGCTATATATTAAAATGCTCTTATATGTATTTTTATTTTTCCAAATTTAGTCCAAAATTAATTAATATTTAAAATGTTAATTATTTAATCTTATTAATAAATATTAACTACAAAGTAGTTAATAATAAATCTCAAAATTAATTTTTATATAATATTAATAATTAATGTTTAAATATTAATATCATTATCAAATAATTATTAATTTTATTTAAAATTAACTTATATAAATATTATTATGTGAAATATTAAAGTGGATGGTGTTGATATAAATGTAATTAATATATATACATATTAAATAATATAAAAATTATGTTATATATTTCATTCATTATAATAAATACGTCTATCTTTATCATATAATATTCTATTATTATTATTATTATTATTATTATATGCACATATTAAATAATTTTATAATTATATTATTATTATAAAATGATAGAAAATGTAAAAAAATAAAAGAAAAATCATAATCTACTATTTTATAAAAAAAAACTATTTCTATTAACTTTTTTGGAAATTATAATCTATTTTTTTCAAATAAACTATTTTACCGAATACAGATTATTGATTAAATAAGATTATTTTTATAGTAAAACTAAATTATAATATAGATTGATGTTACCAAACAATTACATTTAACATGCCTTGCAGTGAATATATCACTTTTTCTTCAAATAGAAAATTTAGTAATAGTGTTTTATATAATTAGTAACAGCATCATTAGTTACGAGCAAATATGTCATCAAAAATTAGATTTTCAAAAAAGAAAAAACTATACATATATTTTATTTAAATAGAAAGTAAGACCTTCCGACATCTCCCTTTTGCAAAATTAAATCGCAAAAGAAAAAAAGGAAAAAGAAAAAGAAAAAATTTTCAATCTATCTAATCCCATATGAGCAGAATACTTTCGATTTTCATTCAACAGATGCTATCATGCTACTAATGTTCGACTATTATATCATAACTTTAAAAGTAGTTCCTTTCTTTCTTTTCAATAAAAAAAGATAAAATTATTTATAACTTTCAACTCAGTAATATTAAAGTAGAATCCAAAAATGTGAGATTGCAAAACCCAACCCCAATATACAATATATGCTTTGATGGAATTCATAATTGATATTGCAATTAAAATTTATGCAATAATTTCTAATAGGAAATTATCAATTATGCTATATATGGTTCACCCATTTCGTAATTTAAATTGCAATTAAAATTTCTGTAGGAATTTTCAATTGAAAATCATATACTAGTAGGGAGTAATTGTTTTTTAATAATTTTCCCTAAATTTGATTTTCTATTTCTACCGTTAAGAGCACCTTTTAATTTATAACAAGTTAGTCGTATTATATATACAGAACAAGTAATGATATAGATGAATGAATAATTATAATATTTTTAAGACTAATGATTGTAATATGAAATTTGCAATTTGGTTGTGCAAATACTAAAAATAGGAATTCAATTTTGACTTTGGATTTTAGGGCTTGTTAAATGTTAATGATTTTAGATTATCATTACATAATTGATTATTTTTTAGTGAAACCACATGGGTAAACATGTTAAGACTAATCATGTTAATAATGTTGAGTAAAACTCTGAAAAATCGCAAAGTACTTTCTTAAAAATTTTAAAATAATTGCATATTCAGATTTTGAACTCGAAACGTTTAGTTAAACTAGAAAAGTTTAGTGTCAATTAATTCATACCTTTTTGTTTGTATAATTGATTCTTTTTTCATACAAAATCTTACAAATAGCCTATATATATCCAAATTACAATACAACATAACATCCAAAGTAAATAAATTACTTTTTCACTGCAATTTCTGTGGTGAGCATCTTGTATTTACAATAGTAGAAAATCATTGGAAAAGTGAAACTTAGCCGAAGCATAAAGCATACATCAAATTGAGATGGGTACCATGTAAATCCAAGGATGACAGCCAGATACAAACTTCTTCAAATGGTTTGCCGTTGACATTATAGAAATCATATGTAAACCTCACTCGATAATTATAATTCGATTTCAAGAAAGTTCAATATTGGAACATAATCATTCATCAATACCTTGATTAACAATTGAAAAACCAGTAGAAGATTCAAAATTAAAGCTCAATATCAATCAGTTCCACCAATTTGGGCTTAATTAATATAAGCTAACAAAGACATGGGTTATTTTTTGGATGATGCTGGTTCTGGTTTTTTTAATATTGATTATTTCAAATCTTATATATATGAACAAATCTTATGAATATTCATTTAGTTCTAAGATTCTTGAATTCTGTTAATATTCTAGTTGTAATTGGTAATTTTTTTTAATATTAATATCTTATTCAATTTAATTTATAGTCAGATTAGCAGTAGAAAAAGAAATACAATTGGTCTATAATTTGAATATATATTGAATAGATGTAAGAATATCCAGTAGCATTAACACATGTATATAATTTTTTTTAAATGTTTATAAGATTAAAATTTGTAGTGGTAAAGATAAGATGACATGAAATCTGGATTATATGCACTTTAGTATTTTATGAGAAGTCAACTTTGAATTAGAAATATCAGTTTATAGGAATAAATAAAAAATGAACGAATAAAGCACAGCATTTGAGTAAAGGATTATATTTATGGTTTTAGTCCTTTGCAAGAATGTAAAAAGGAAAATTGAGATAAAGAGATGTGTTAGTATTATGTACATATTTTTCATTTAATTTTGACTGTTATGAAGTTATAAACATACAATCAATTATCAAAATTACAAATGGCGAAACAAATTCTTAATATGATTTCTAATTGAATAAGAATAAAATTTAATACTATTGGCTTTTGTTATAAAAAATATATATTAATAATAAAAAGTAAAAGTCGAAATAACAAAAGCCATGATGCCACAAATGATGAACTTTCCTTTGATGAATGTCATGCTGTCATTTTATTGGCAACCTGTGAAAAATAATTCCTATCTCCATTTTTTTGATTTTTTTTTTCCGAGAGAGTTAGAACTTTTGAACAGTCTCTAGAGGCTAAGCATTTATTCATTTCTGTTATTGAGGATAAATTTCAAACAATTTTTTTTAAAAAAGATTTAGTAATTCTTATATTTAGTAATTATTATATTTATATTAATTAATATGACTAAAATTATTAAATATATACTATTAATTCAATTAAATAGTTGTATTTTTTAACTCATTATATTCAGTGAATACAGTTTTGCATATCCCGTGGATGATCTCCTTCAGCCCATCATTCGGTCATTCCCATCAAAATGGGAATATTGTTTTTTAAATCTGTTGCCATAAAAAAAAGTAATGATTATAAGAGAATATAAAATAAGTAGTAGGTGCACATTTATTTTTCAACTATAAAATTCCATTTATAAGCTGTTCCTTCAGCTTCTTGCTTGTTCTAAATTGAAATGTTAGCAACCATATACATTGCTAATAACCAATCTCGTCCATTTTGAGCCACTTTCTGTTATGAAAATTTGGTTAGTTTTCATCAAAATAAATAATTATGTCAAAAATTAAGATAAAGAAAAATTTTCATATAGTTGACGGAGTCACAAATGGTTTCTTTTAAAAACTAACTTGCTTAAACTCTTAGAGTTTTTGTGAGATAATTTTTATCAGATAATTTAAAGAAAAATATATCACCAAAATAAATTATCCGACAATAACTATTAAATAGATAATAAAAAGAATACTAAAATTTAAGAAGGTTCGGTCAATTATGTTTACGTTCTCGGACACTACTAAAATAATATTTCACTACCAATCTTAGAAGTAAGAGATTGGTATTTGGGATGATTTTGTTAAGAGAATATGAAATCTTTTTATAGGCTAATGTTATTATAGAAAAGAACTCACTTCTGATGTGGGATTACCAAATTTCAATAAATCTCCACCTTGGCGATCTCACAATCTCAAAAAAATTCTCTTTATAGATTTCAGTGATGTCTCCAAATGCAATTTGAAGTGCCCAATTTCAAATTCTAATAACATTTATTAAGTTCAAACAATATTGGAACTTGACATCTGTCATAACCTTTGTTATCATATATGCGGAATTTTCAGCAGTCAAAATCTTCTGAAATAGTATCTCACAATCTTCAAGAATTTCTCGTACAAAATGATATCGAACATCGATGTGCTTCGTCATTGTATGATAAACTTGATTTTTTGTTAAATAAATAGTACTTTGACTGTCACAATACACTTTGACTTGTTTCTGACAAATTTCAAAGTCATTTAACAACCCCTGAAGCCAAATTGTCTTCTTAACAACTTCTGAAACTGTCATGTACTCTGCCTCTGTTGTAAACAAAATAAAAAGTAGATTTCCAACTAACCTGTAACATCCTTTATCGTTCCGTACACTTATCCATATACTGGACGGATAAGAAATGCTATAGGAAATAAAAATCATTTCAAAAATATTCCTTTAATTTTATACATATATAATATAAGAAATTTAAAATATATAAAATAAAATATTATACATACATACCCTAATTACAACTTTTTTTTGTATGCATATGTATGCCATAATAAAAATTTAAAAGCTTGTATATATATCAAAATACAATCAGAAAACCAACTTGCTCGGAATGGCTACCGCTGCTACTGCTAGACTCCATCATGAGGGTCCACCAATTAACATCTCTTATCTATAAGTCCAGATGTTGTCGGTTATACTTGTAACGTACGCGACAGAAAACAAACTCTCGAGCTGAGTATATAACTCAGTGGTACAAAAATATAATAATAACAGTCATTAAAATAAAACATAAATTTAAAATGAAATCAATTCAAAATTTAAATCTATTTTCTTCAAAGTAATAATATAATATCATTTTTATTTATCCATTTGAATTCATGATATATAATATCTCTGATTTCTTAATAATGTCTTTTTCATATACTCACATATTATAACATCCTAGACTTGCTCCTAAATAATCAAAGGGGTATTATATCACATATCAACTCAGGACCCACATAAATGCACAGGATCCAAATGTAATATTACTTAGTCCACATAAATATACAGGACTGAAAAATATATCAGGTGATCCACAGAAATGCACAAAATCAGAATATTTCATCGGTCCACAGAAATACACAGAACCATAATTTCTACTATATTGACATGCTAACAATACCTTAATTCACGTCTAGGCTAACATGTGAACAAATTTTCTCATATTCATAATTCAATTCATTTTCCATAAAATTAATAAATAATCTTTTCATGACAAAATAAATATCATTATACAGTATATTTAACATTTAATTTCTCTCAAAAAAATAAATAAAAATATTTTAAAATCAATAATTGCAAAAACTCCAATTTTTCACATAAAATATATATTATGTAATATCATAAAACATTCGAACATAATAATTTTTTATTACTTCTTAATTTACCTATTTTCTCTAACTACTCATATATATATATATATATGACTAATATTATAAGGACAATTGTACTAACCTCTTTATATTTTACCGGTGTCTATCGGCTCTGTCTCTTTATTTCGAGGTGGCGCATGCCTCGACGTCAAGCTTAAAGATATACGATTTTAATTAGGTACTGAACCTCCCACAATATAAAATCTAACAAGATTTAAATTTTTCGATAATTTCTCACTCTCATATATATCGAGATCATATAATTAAAATTCTCCTCATTATGCGTGTCTAACGCATAGATCACAGTTTTGGTCGTTAACACGTTTTTCCGCGCGACCAAAAATTTCAAATATCCTTTTCCTTTATAATATTTTATTTTCTTTATTTTTCCTCTAAAACTATTTTTCTCAATTTATTTCCCTTTAATTCCATTTTCAACTCAAAAATTCTCATTAATTAAATAAATACTCTAAAAATTTCAAATAAATTCCTCTAATCTTTTTAACACATTTTCTTTCATTCTTCATCATCAATTTCACCAAAATAATATTCAATAACTTCCAATAAATTTTTCCATAATTAGGCTAAAAATCTAAAAAAAAATCACCAAAAATTCTATTAAATATTCCTTGCATTCCAAAAATTATTTTCTATTTCTAAACACTCCAATTAACTTCATAATTAAAAATTCTCAATTATTAATATAATTACCTAATATATTAATATTCTAACTTAATTAATAATCACCTCCATTTAATAATATAAAATCCAATTATTCACCAAATAATCTCCAATAAACTCCAATAATTATGCAATTAATCATTCAATTCAACTAAATTAATTAATCACTTTGATAATAAAAATATATTTAAACTTCATAAATAAATTCATATCTCACTATCTAAAAACAACTAGGAGGTGTGGTTTGTATCGGATGACTCGGTTTAATGAGCCGAAGATTTTGTCCAAAATACCCGATTAGTGGTCACCAGATTCAAATCACCGAAAAATTTTCAACAGCGGCGGATTTATGATCAAATAGTACCAAAAGAAAGCTTGAGGTGTAAGGAGTCTAAATATATAATTTTGTGGCTTAGTAGTGGCTAGAAACGTGTAGATCTACAAAAGTTTACGCGACTCCGACGAGAAATTTCCAGCTCCGATCAGTCTTCAGACTACCGTTTTCGGAGCTCAAATTACACAGACCAAGATTTTTCTACATCTTGAGTCCATTTTTGGTGTTAGATTTGAGAAAAGAAGCCAGGAAATACGTGAAATGGAAGGGCAGCCCCAAAATCCGATTTTCTCTGCTCTGATCCCAAAAATCCGGTTTGTTTTCAGAAATAAGACGTAGGCGGAGTGATAAGGACGTAGAGAACTATTTTTAGTTCGAATTTGGTGAAAATCGGATATCGTTTGGTTGATGAATGGAGATGGTGATCGTATAGGGAGAATGAAAGCGAAAATGAATTTTTATCACTTTAATCTTTGAAATATATATATATATATATATATATATATATATATATATACTCAGGTCAATTTTGTAATTTTTTACAAAATCTCAAATTTTTAATAAAATTTTACTCAGATAAAATTATTAAATCACAAAATAAATTAAGAAAAATCTTAATTGAGCAAAATTAAAAATATGGGTGTTACATGACCGGTGCTTTTGCAAGAGTGAACATATAACCGATAGTAGATTAACATTTGTCTAAATTACCTGCATAGTCAGAATCACAATATCTAATTACATACTGACATTATACCAACATCTGTATTATTCTGAATATACCACAAAATTCATTTTACATCTTGTCAATGTCCTTTATCAGGATCATTCATGTACCTGCTCACAACTATAACTACTTGTGAAATGTCAGGATTCATACATACCATTGCATATATCAAGTTACCAACAACATTTACATATGGAACATTTGATTTATATTCTCGTTCTTCACATTAAATTAATGCTCTAGCTAATAATTCAGACCATATGCAACAAAGGATATCCTCCCTTCTCTCCCCATTCGACCCATATATATCCAACCTCCTTTACAATATAAGGGTACCTTATTTATATCTATATATATATATATATTTCAAAAAATAAAATTTATTATTATTTAAATAAATAATATACGATACATAATGTAATTTACACTTTTTATCCATTCTATATTTTTAAAGGTGGGCCCAATCGAGTTTTAGTTGGACTTGTCATTTTTAAGAATATCCGAGCCCATTATTGAACTCATATTAATATCACTGAGTACCCTCGATAAGCTAAAATTCTATTTAAACCTGTTAATAATAGAATTAGGGCCTACATTGACATTGTGATTACTAATGTATAATAATGAGTTACATTTCTAATTATATTTTATTAAAAGTGTGTGTGTTTTATCTTATTTAGTACTCATTTCTTCATGAAGTTGCCTCTTATTGGCCCAACTCCAACTTTGAGAAGGAAGATATTGGCGTAAATAGTTTTAATTCTTTTATTATTATTATTAAAAAAATTAACAAAAATTTATTGAAAATTATTTTGCTTTATAGAAGAAAAATCCAATACTAAAGATTTAAAGCCGTCTGTTAGTTTGTCAATTTTGGTGATTGATTTGGGAGAGAGGAGTGATGAATTAATTAGATAGAGTAATAGGAATGGAATGGGCGGTCGTGTCAATGAAAGAGTTTACTTGGGGCTAATGCTTACCATTCCTCTCTATGACCACATTATGTTACCATATATCACCACCACTTAACTTATTCTACACCAAGAATAATATTTAAGTAAATTTCGTCTAAAAAGTGTTGACTCTAAAGCTTCTCAAATAAAATTAATTATCATTTTCAGTAATTTTTTCAGAGCAATATTCATGCAAACGTTACTCTTTACTGTTGAGTATTATATCTCCTACGTGTTTAAATAAAAATAATTCAATGTGATTGTCTCATATATTAGCTAGAGCATTAATTCATTTTTGTTTTTGGTTTGATGATGGGAGACAATATTATGTATGTGATATTATGTGTATATCAATTAACATATATATTTTTTTCAAATTTAAATTTAAGAGTATTTTCAGGAATTTCTCTGATATGTTTATTATGGGGATTAAAAATTTCTTTAGTTTATCCTACCCAATATCATTTGATTTAGGCTTTTGTACTTGAATTAGTATAAAATCTTTTAGTTTCGTTGTAAATAAATATTTATTTGAACTATTAACTTAAAAATTTTATTGTCAATTTCATTCTATTTCTATTTCTTTAAAAAGTAAAATAATGACTTTATTTTGTTGATTATAATTTTTTATTAAATTAAATTATATATAATTTACTTTATTTAATGTCTAAATTTATCCCTCACCATGCAACGCATGCTAGTATCATATAAATTTGGTTGAATATCTATTGATCGCTAACTACAAAGAAATTAAAGTCCAGTGACTGGCTTAGTTCTGAATCAGTGGGGCTAATCCAACAGAATAAAAATCAGTAAAGCATGAGTTGTATCAAAAAATCTCATATGGTCAACCTGGCTGAAGATCTACCGCTCACCAATGACGGAGAAATTGCAGTCTGGTGATTGATTCGGTAAAGCGTGAGTTGGATAAAAAAAATACATATAGACCTGGCTGAAGATTATCTTAGCCAAATAGGTCCTACAGTATCGGCGATGGCGAGTTATCGGAATCAGATTGATCCATTGCGGAGCAGCTAATTCGTTCACTGATGTCTGCCCCCACGAAAAAAGGGAAGAGAATGAGATTATGATTTGCTTCGAGGTCTATAGGCATAGTATTATGAAGTGGCGGATAAGGGCAAACCTGGAAGCGGCGGTGAGGTGAATGGCGGAGCTGGAGCTGCTGTGGGGATGGAGGCGTCGAAGGCTGGCGATGGATGGAAAGGAGAGGATCGCAGGCGTGCAAAACAGAACGGAAACAAACGGAATCCAATCTATTTGGTTTTGTTTATTAGATTTTTATTTTGTTCAGTTCACTTATCTATAAAAAATTTTAATATATTCGGTTTGAATTAGTTAAAAATATTTAAAAAAAAACTGATTAAACTCAACCTATTGAAATTATATATATATATATATATAGTAATCAATTCTAATTTTTAGATAAAAAATTATAGATTATAAAAAATAATTTTGATATATGATAGTTGATAAAATTATAAATTAAGATAATTTATTCTAATTTTTATTAACTAATTTTTATTCATGATAATTAACAAAATTATTATAATTTATGTTAATTTACAAAGTTGTGGAAATTAATTTTAATAAATGGTAATTTATAAAATTATAATAATTGATTTTAATTTATAATAATTATGTTACTCGATAAAATAATGAGTTATGACAATTTATCATAATTTATGTTATTTTATTTTAATTATTACAATATATAAAATCATATTAATTTATGATAATTTATATATGGTAACTCATAAAGTTATGGTAATTGATTTTAATTTATGTTAATTGATAAAATTATTATGATTAATTTTAATCTTTTTATAATTAATAAAATATAATAACAATTATGATTTATAGTAATTATTAAATTATTCCGCAAAACTTATTAAATTGAATCGAACTAAATCATTATATCTTGATTTGGTTATTCAATATATATTTCAGTTCGGTTTATTTATTTATATTTCACTTCAATTAGATTTACACGAGTTTGTTTTGATTTTAAACCAAACTAATCAATTGCACACCCTAATGTAGGGGAAGAAATTTTTTTTATATTGGGCAATAAATTATAGGTTAAATAGATATATGAAATGAGTGATAATATTAAAAAAAAGAAAAAAAAAGAAAGATATTAGATTAGGTAATTAATTAATAAATTAAATTAAAATTTAAAAGAAAATAAAAAAATTTATATATAAAAAAGATAAATAAAAATGATGCCAAATATTTTTCATATTTTGGCGCTTTGCGTGTGGAGAATATTAAAATTTATTTTTATAATTAAAATATAAATTATTTAAAAATGAAATAAATAAATAATATTATTGAAATTAATTTCATAAAATAATTTGATTAATCAGGTTTTTAGAATATATCTAGTACAGATATACAATAGATGAATAAAATTCATTTGTTTTAATATAGATGGTAAATCGAAATTTGTTTTGTAATTTATTTTAATCATAATCTAAGCACGTGAATAAATTAGTATGGTTATTATTAAATTATGTTATTTTTAATTTTTTTCTTAAGTAAAAATTGAATTTAACTTCAACTTAATTGTGGGTGGTGATATTTTTATGTTATTTATTCGTCCACCAACGCAGCATATTATTATTAAAATTTTAATTAAATATTTATAATACTTAAACATAAATATTATAATCAAAGTTTTGTTATAAAATAATTTGATTTATGGAAGTATGTAAATATTTCTTCAAATTATTAATCAAATTCCTTCTGTATAGAAGTACAAAATGGAACAGTGAGGAAAAGAAAAACACAAAAGAATCCAAATTCCAGCTAAAACATTAATCCGCAAAGCAATAATTCATACAAAAAGAAACATAAAAAAAACAAATATTGAGAAGTTAAAAAACAACAATGCAGACTCTTAACACCAAAATTGTGAATGATATAGAACCTCCTCCAGAATATATGCATGTTTTCTTACACAATTCTGTTGTAATGTTCTCAACAGAGGGTGAGAGTAATGATGTGTGAAAAAAAAAAAAAAAAATCTTTCTGCATCAACTGAAACCGGAGAATGCAATTTAGGTAAGCACATGCATGGAAGCATTAGTTCACACAACTGCAACCTTCCGCAAACACTAGAAATTGTAAACAGGACAAGAATTGAAGTTTGTGCTGTACCCTGTAAAGTACCATGCACTTCAACAGCAGCTATTTTCATCGTAGATATGCATAAACAAAGATAACAATTTTTGTCTCTTCAACATCAGTCCATCAGTTACAAAAACTTAAATTTTCTGGGAATGTTTATGCTAGAGCAACCAAATACAACACGAGCTACATCTGCTAAAAAATAAAACAATTCACAAGTGGGTAAACCTCAAGTAACTATTTGAGTAAGTGACAAAGAAAAATGCAATCTAAAAAATTGCAGACTTTTTTCTTTGGTCTCCAGACAAATCTCGTAGAAGCTTAAGCATCCCAACAAATGATTGTAATGGTACATCAAAGTTGCCATGTCTTGACAAGTGGAAGCCTTTCAAGTTTATACTTGCCGAGGTTCGGAAAATTTTTCCAACCCAATCCTCACTCCTGGGATTATATTGAACAGCAACCAACTTTCTTAACTGCTGAAACGTCATCTTTAACATTGATGGTTTGTCCTTTAGGTACTGCTGCTGGATCATCCCCTACTTCAAGTGCTTTCCGGCTAACCACACGATATATTTGAGTTAGCACTTCCGTGAAAGCATTCTCAACATTCATAGACTCAAGGGCAGATGTTTCCATAAAGAATGTGTTCTCCTTCTCAGCAAAAGTCTTAGCATCTTCAGTGGAAACAGTATGCAGATGACGCAGGTCTGCCTTGTTCCCCACAAGCATAATCACAATATTGGAATCTGTGTGATTCCGTAGCTCCTTCAACCATCTCTCAACATTCTCAAATGTTACATGTCTTGTTACATCATAGACTAGCAATGCACCAACAGCTCCTCGGTAGTATGCACTCGTGATTGCACGATATCTTAGCAAATTAAAAACCACTAATTACTTCAAAGTTTCACAAGCAAAAACATAACCAAACAATGAGAATATATTGCTGCCACTATCACAGACCATTTGAAGATCATAAGAAGTGATGCTAAAAGCAACTGTAAATTTTGGTGTCCTAAAGTAAGGCTTGCATGGACAATTAAAAGTGATTTCTTTAATGCAAACAAAAAGCATAATAAACTTGACAACAAGTTAAGAGTGCAATTGATTGAACCTAAGCTCAATGATTGGGATGTTTACTCAGCTTGACAAACAAAAAGGAGCCAACTTCAATTGATCTTGGCTCAGTGATACTCACTCAACAAAGAAGCCAACCACCACAAAGATGGCAACATACCTAATCCAAATACAGTAGATAATCTAACCAGATAATCACGAACCACACATCTTCCTCCATTCAGTCAAAGTGGGACTCTTCACCATAAAGTCTGTCACAAGCTTTTGACTGCATATGAACCAAATCTTGCAACAACTATATTTAAGGAAGCAGAAATTCGTAGTGTCCCAGTGAATTGCAAAATTCTAATAGTTCACTCGTTTTTTGAACTAAATAAGCAAAACATTTTTTTTTATTTTGTTTTATTTTACTTTAGATTTTCACTAGCTAGAAAGTGATGCTTGGAGCAATAACAATAACAATCATAAATACTAAAAATATGATTAAAAAAATGACCAAAAGTGGATAAACTGACATATTAGAAACAATGTACTCTCAAGAAGAAGACTCTGGGATTCTGATCGTCAATCTCCTCTTCCAATAGGTAAACAGGCCAAAAAGAAATCTAACACCTTATTTGAAAAACAAAAACCTAAGGCTAAGATTGAACACATGAAGATGTCAGGAAAATAAAAAGAATTAATTCTTATCTTAAATAGAATACTAGCCAAAAGAGTAAAATAAGAAACACCTACTCCCTATCTCTGCAATTCATCACCGCTTGACAGGTTCAAAGTAAAGATAAAACTCTTCCGTACCGTATGCTAATAAAACAGAAATAAGTGCTTATGAAGAAATGTATTGCGATAGAGCAGATTGCTGCACCACATCAATATTTCCCCAATACTCTGAGACAACGACTGACATATAATTACTAGGTGAAACAAACAACAGAATTCTCGCTATCACATACATACACAGGATGGGAGGAAAGGAAAAATCTCTGATCACTACTCTCTCCATGAAAATCGGTAGTCGTCATAAAGATGTATCAAACGACTTTCTCGCAATGCTTATGCTACTCAATAATCAATTCCAATAATATAGAACAAGACATGTTAGCTGGAATGCTCTTGGCTACTACTAAGTAAGCTGCTGAACTATGAACAACTCTTGCGGAACAAGGAACTGACATAACACTTTAATCAATAGAAAAATGACCTCCATCCAGTGCAAAGATCTATCAAGTTCACAGTCTTAGCTCAATAGCACATGCATAACCCTAGGCATACCATACGGCACCAATTCAAGGTCATGATGTCTAGGCCAATATTCAAATTTTCCGTCAAGCCAAAATTAAATTCAGGGATTGACAGCAAAAGATGATATAATAACAAGTTCATTCTGATGCAAACTGAAAAACAGACCTCCATATCAAAGATATGAATTGAGATCCAATAACAGATATCAATGAAAATGAGAGAACAATTTTGCAGAAAATTATAAGGAATAAAAAGAAAAGGAACCTTTCTTGGCCAGCGGTATCCCAAATCTGCGCCTTGACAATCTTATCGTCGACGCGGATGCTACGGGTAGCGAATTCAACACCGATAGTGGATTTGGATTCAAGACTGAAGTCGTTTCGAGTGAATCGAGAAAGTAGATTCGATTTCCCAACTCCAGAGTCTCCGATAAGCACCAACTTGAATAGATAGTCGTAATCGTCGTCTGCTCTGTAAGCCGCCATTTTTCCCCGTCAAACTCGGGTTGGGTCAAGAATTTTCCTTTTTTTTTTTTTTTTAATGAACCACAAAACGCGGGGGATGAAGAAAGAGTGATTGCATTTAGATATTTTCTTTTAACTATTTTGAATTAAAATGGCAAATTACATATTTTTGTCCCTTCATTTTCCTGATTTGTTTTATTTAATCTCTAATTTTTTTTTAAAATTTTTTTTTGAACAATCATTTATCAATTGGACAATTATAATTTATTAGAGTTCAATTGCTTTATATAAAGTTAGAGTTATTATATGATCAGTAATTAAAGACTATATATTTGCTACCTTTTTTTTTTCAATTACATATTCTTATTTCTATGTTGAACTAAATTATTATAAAATAATAATTTGAGGAGTCAATAAAACAAAAAGAAAATAAGAGCAAAATTGAATAAACCACTAAAATGTAGAAACCAAAATGTATAATTTGACAACTTAATTTAATCCCTTTAAAAAATTTGTAAGTTAAAGGTCTAAAATTATCTTTCAACTTATCTCAAACAATCAACTTCTTTTAATATATATATATATATATATATATATATATATATATATATATATATATATATATATATATATATATATATATATATATGTACAATGTTTTTCTCGAACGTTTCAAAATTAAATTAATTTAAAATCTCTAACTCAAACAATCAATTTGAGTTTTTTTGTTTCACTTACTTAGATCATAACCCTAAAAAATCAAATGGTTCACAAAAAGAAAAATGAAATTAGACAAATTTAATAGTTAAAAAAATTAATTTAGAATTCAGTTGTATAAGGATCAAAATATAGTTTTTCCTTTCATATTTTTCTTACGTTTATTAAACATTACATTTATGAATTCAAGTATTTTGTATGTATGGATGTAAGTTAGGTATATGTTTATGTTATGTATATGTGGCACGCATGATAGCTTTATAGGTTTTGTAATTTGTATGGAATGGATGTAAAGACTTATGCATGTTATACTTTAGGATGAAAAATACTCATTTCTCCTTTAGGGTTTTTATTTCTTATAAGCTTAATTTGAGTGATCTTTTCTCCTCTCCCATCTTTTTTGAGTGTCTTTAATCTTTATTCATTTTTTAGCAAAAATTTAAATTTCTATATAAATAAAACATAACAACTTCTGCATATATTAATTTGTATTTTGTTTTTTTATAAGAGATGACAGAGGGTACCCCTAGTATGACACAACTGTCTAATGAAACACATATAACGAGAACTCTTGATAAATTAAGACAGTACATAGACCAACGCATAAGATAAATTGAGGTAAGTACTTGATAATTTTTTTATATTTTAAAAATAACTGCTTATTTGATACTATGTTTTGTCGCATGAACAGATTTAAAATCTTTTGGCTGAGACATCCTGGAATGAATCTATTAACTAGATTGATATCACCTAAGAGGATGAGTACATGATCTTCCTGCAATCGCAGAGCAAGTATATGAACGGAACATACCGGAATAAGACATTCAGATTTGTATTTAACGCCTCAACTTCCATAGCACCCATCATTAAGACAACTTATCAGCTGATCAAAGAGCTTAAAGCTCCTACATCTCAAATGTATGAACAATTAGATAGTTTTGCAGTACATGTACAAGTGCTTTTATATTTGAAGATATTACTCACTAGTTCCAGAGTTTGATTTGCCAGTTCGAGACAAGCATATGCCAGTTGATGGAGCAGATAATTCTAAGAGTCGTCATAATGCTTTAGGCCCGAACTACAACCAGCCACCACCAAATACATCTGAGTATCTATTTTTATTTTATTTTATTTGAGTTTTTATATTTTATGACAAATTTTACATTTTTATTAATAAATTTATTGTATTGAAATTTTTACATTTAATATATGACAATTATGTTTTAATATTTGCAATTATTATTTAGATAATAATAATAATAATAATGTCAACTTATTATATACTTTGCGATTACATCTTTGTGGGGTTGCTAGGCTAGCAGCCACAGTCAATATGGATCGCTAAATTGTTTTACTGACCAATTTTTTCTTTAATCATCAATTACAGTCGCAATCACACACCCACTACAATTTGTGGCTGCTATATTATTATTATTATTTTTTGGTAGTGTTTCATTAACACCAAAAACTGAAGCTATACGCATGAAATCCACTAAAAGTGACAATGACACTAAACAAACAAATTCTCCCATTATAGGAAATTCATCTAATAGCAGAAAAACTATATATCTCAGTACCAAGAGATCCTATTGTCACTTTTGCCATCCTATTAAAATACAAGGAAAAACTGCTGCAAATTTGATGATAACTTGTGACTGTTTATTTTGAATTTATTCTAGAAGATCTATAAAGACTTCTCATACTTTCAATAGAGCATCTGGAGAAAGCAAAAAATAAAATAAATAAAATCTGTCAGTCCAACCCCGAAGGGACCTTGAACACGCATTAAAGTCGTAGGCATCTGAATAAATCTCAAAAATAAAATAAAATAAACTGAATATGCAATTACCCAAAAAATCAACCGCCACATAAACATCTCATTGGAAATCATAATTATAAATAAATATAACCAATGATAGGATTTGCACAAAAAAATAAAGAAAGAAAGAAAGTTTGGTTTGATTTATAGGTTTAAATTGATTTAGAGTTTGATTATAGATTTTTACCCAAAAAGAAAAGGTTTGATTCATAGACTTAAATTGAATTAAGTGTATCCCAAGGCCTCAACATGGCCTTAAGCTATTGCTTCAAATGCAAATTAATACTCTCCCACCCCACAAAAATAGACTTAATTCCTTCAGTTCATATAGAGATTGAAAAAAAATTCAGTTAATATTTACTCACATTTTTTTCTTAATATACCCCTACATTAATTAGGATTATATTAAAAAAAATTTAAAAATAATAATTTATATTTATTAATGCAAAGTCAATAGAGACATACTTATATAACCAACAAATTGACTCTATTATCAAAAAACAAAGTGACCCACAATTTGAAACAAATGAAAAAAATAAAATAAAATGAACTTAAACAGAGGAAGTATAGTTGGAAATGCTTTATTTAATCAGAAATTATCTAATATAAAGCATTTAAAATATTTTATTACAAAATACCATTTAAATATAATTTTTTTCTCAATACAATTGTATTAAAATTAAGTCAACTTGACCATAAATTATTATGAATTAGGCTAAATTAATTTCATCTGCATCTTTAAATAGCAATTTGTTTGACCTTCAATTCAAATCAACATTTTTTTAAACTTAAGGAGGAGCAGTACGAACCTATTTGCTATAATTGATCTTCTATGAGAAAGTATCCACACACACACAAAAAAAAAAGGTATCTTTTAGAAGTTTGTCCATTATTAAACCACACGTCAATTGACAAAACAACAAAATTCTCTGTTACCTTCAGATTCCGCTCTCTCTCTCTCTACTTTCCTGTATTTTCTGTTAGCTCTCTCTTTCCATGCAAATATATCAGTTTTTTTCACATTAAGAATAGCAATACAGCAAGAATATCAACTAGTTCTTTGTTGAAAGTACGAATAAAATCCTACAGAATTCCTCATTTCATGATATTACATAAAATATATGTGATATTTTATGTGAAAATTCTGAGTTTTTACAATTATTGAGTTTAAAATATTTTATTTGTATTCAGAAAATTTAAAAGTTAAATGTACTTTATGATGATATTTATTTTGGCATGAAAATAATATTTATCGATTTTATGGAAAATGATTGAGAAATTAGAAATAAAGTATTTTTGTAGAAATTATTCTCATGCTTTGAAATGCAAAAATGAATTGAATTATGAATATGAAAAATATTGCTCACATGTTAGCTTAGACGTGAACTAGGGTATTGTTGACATGCTAATATGGTAGAAATTATGATCTTGTGCATTTCTGTGGATCAATGAAATATTGTAATCCTGTGTATTTCTGTGGATCACCTGATACATTTTTCAGTCATCTGCATTTCTGTGGATTTCCTGATACATTTTTCAGTTCTGTGCATTTCTGTGGACTGAGTAATATTGTATTTGGATCTTGTGCATTTCTGTGGATTCTGAATTGATATGTGATATAATGCACATTTGATTCACTAGGAACAAGTTTAGGATATTATAATATGTGGGTATATGAAAAAGACATTATTAAGAAATCAGATATATTATGTATCATAAATTCAAATGGATAAATGAAAATAATATTATATTATTACTTTAAAGAAAATGGATTTAAATTTTGAATTGGTTTCATTTTAAATTTTTGTTTTATTTTAATGACTGTTATTATAAGGTTTTTGCACCACTAAGTTATATACTCAGCGTGAGAGTTTGTTTTCTCTCGCGTAGGTTACAAGTGTAGCTGACAGCATCTGGACTTATAGATAAAAGGCGTTATTTGGTGGACCCTCATGATGGAGTCTAGCAGTAGTAGCGGTAGTCATCCCGAGCGGGTTGATCTTCTTATTGTATTTTGATATATATACAAGCTTTTAAAAAATTTTATTATGAAAAACATAAATAAATCCCTGATGTTTTCCTTCTCTATGAAACTATGAAAGTGTGTGCCTTTACAACATAATCAAAATCTGGTAATAAATATGAGATGCACACGTTGCTTTATAAGTCAGGAACTCCAAATCATCTGTTGAAAAAAAAGTGAAAGAACAACCCTTTTTAAGAAATTGAGCAGAAATTAAACAAAATGATCTAAAGAAAAATTGACAGTTGCAAATACAACATTGGGCAAATTCTTGTTGAAGTGAGATTAATATTTGAGGATTTCACTAGAAATACAAGCTCGAGGACAGATTAAGGAATTATCTGGGAGTTCAAGGACCAAAGATGGTCTGGACAATATTTCTCGGAGAGCAAACATGATATGAATGTAATGGTAAGGGAACAAATGCTAATATATCTGAAGCAATTTTTGATGCAAGCCGATTCTTGTTGAAATGACTTGTCAACCACCATCGACAGCGAAACTTCCAACACTTTCCTGATTTCCCATGAGTAAACAATTTGGGGATCCTGTTGTAACGAACAGAGAAACCTTGCATTTTCAGGCAAATATATTGACATACAATCTTCTTCATATTGAGAAACTTTAGTAAAGCACAAGGAAAACTCTCTCCATATAGTGCATTCCACAAAGACAGCATCCATAGGCAAGCTATCCTGTAGTAGATTTTTTAGTGTCAGGAGCAATTGGCTCAATCAGTATCACTACATGCTTTGTAGATGGAGCGAAGAACCATTTGGAAAGAATAAGTCATGACTAGGTGTCCCAATATACGTCGGATTATAGAGAGATGGAGATGCTGTGGGGCTTGCATGAATTTACTGACAATATGGACAATATAAAAGATATATGGCTGGGTGGCGGTTAAATAGATAAGACTACCAACCAACTTTCGATATAGCGTTGAGTCCTCGGGAAACCTCCTTTCATCTTTACGATATTTCACATTAATTTCCATGGGCATGTCAACGAGAGTAATGTTCGTGAAACCAGCTAAATTGACAAAATCTAGAATATACTTGTGTTGATTAAGGAAGAGGCCTTAAGGTCGATGATGCGCCTCTAACTCCAAAAAGTTAGTGAGTTGTCCAAAGTCTTTTAAGTGGAAAGTATAATGCAACATATTCTAAACTGCAGATATGATCTCCTTATCAGAATTGGTGACAACAATGTAGTCCACATAAATAAGGACAACTATGCCCTTAGATGTCCTTTGTAGAAAGAGAGATGAGTCATACTGACTTTGAATGAAGGAAAAACCAAAGAGTGTATATCAGAACTTTTCAAACCATACTCGCAGTGCTTCAAGCCATACAAAGAGTGTTTGAGTTTACAAACATCATTAGACAGTAGTGTTGGGCAAAATTGCAATTTCTATCTCATAGATAACCAAAATGGTCTTTTAACTTGGATTAGAATATTGTACTATTAGTTATGCTCCTTTGATCATTATTTGAACTAAATATCATATTACATTGTTTTAAAAAATTCTCTCAATTTTTTATTCTTTACAGGATATCAGAGCCTTGGTTCTGAATTATCACGTGTTTCTTGTTCTTAAATCCAACTCAGTCCTAGTTTAGTCTTGAGTTCTTAGTTATTCTTGTTCAAAGTTCTCTTGGAATCATGTTTTCAGACAAGTATGATGCCTTCTTGATCTATTTTAATGGAAAAAACTACTTAGCTTGAGCATTCCACTTCAAGATATTTGTCAAAAGCAACAAACCTGCTCCTAGCAAAGATAAAGACAATGATGAGCTTGCCAAGTGGGAAATCAAAGATGCTCAAATCATGGCATGGATACTAAGGTCTATGGAACCCAACAACATCTTGAATTTTCAACTTTCAAAACTGCAGTTGAAATGTGAAATTATTTATAAAAAAAACTCTACAGTCAACACAACATTGCTCGTTGGTTCCAACTTGAATATGAATTAGTCACTCTTCAGCAGGGAAGTCTCTTTATTTCTAATTTTTATTCTAACTTGATGAATCTGTGGGCTAAATATACTAATATAGTGTATGCTATGTTACCATCTGAGTATCTTAGTTTCGTTCAATCAGTCAATGAAATTACTAAAAGGGATCAATTTCTTATGAAACTAAGATCTGAATTTTAAAGCACTAATTCCAATATTATGAATTGAGAACCTGTACCATTCTTGGATACATGCCTCAATGAATTGTTTCATGAAGAGCAGCGACTTCTCACTCAAGCTACTATAGAACAACAAACAACCACCTATGTTCTTGTGGCTTATGTAGCTCAAAGCAGGCCAAAAACCAAGGTCATGAGTTCTATTTAATGCTTTTGCTACAAAAGATATGATCATTATGCTTCAAATTGCTCAAAAAAATTTACAATTTTTGCAAAAATGATGGTTATATCATCAAAGAATTTCTTACTCGACCTTTAAAGAAATTTGAAACAACATATACTACCTCAGTTGGCTCTTCCAGTACTGATGGAACCATGGATTCAATACATGTGACCCAAAGTACTCTTACTCTTGCTCAACTTGTGACTCCTGAAATGATTCAACAAATGGTTGTTTCTGTATTCTCTGCTTTAGGAGTCTCAGGTAAACACTTCCCTACACCACCTCCTTGGTACTTTGATTCTAAAGCTTTCAATCATATGACAAACAATGTTAATTTCCTCACTTATGCAAATAAATATTCTGGAAATATCAAGATTTATACAATAGATTACCCTTTACTTATCATAGCCACTAGTGATGTCTCTTCTTCTATAACCAATGTGTTTGTCTCTCTCGAGCCTACTAGTAATCTTGTTTCTATCGGTCAATTGGTTGACAATAATTGTAAAATGGAATTTTCTAAATTTGGTTGTGTTGTGCAGAATCAACAATTAGGGAAAATGATTGCAATGGGACATAAAGTAGGACGTCTTTTCCCTCTTCAATTGTCTTTGTCTCCATGTTTTCCTTTGTCATTTATCACTTGTTATTCTGCTCATGTTGATTACTAAGTGTGGCATAAATGCCTCGTACGTCCAAACTTTAGTGTACTTCATAATTTGCTAAATTTTGGTTTATTTGAGAATAAAAAATCATCATTTCTTAGTGTTGTCCAATTTGATTGCAATTCTTATAGGCTTGGCTAAAGTAAAACTTTGTCATTTCTCACTCACACCAAATGTTGTCTAACCTTTTAATTTGATACATAATAATGTGTGGGGTGTGACACCAGTTACTTCTCATGCTAATTATAAGTATTTTGTCATTTTTACTAATGACTATAGTTGTTTCGCATGAATTTATTTTCTACATTCTAAAAATGAAGTATTTTTTGTTTTCAAACTTTTACATGCACATGTTCAGACCCAAATTTCTGCTAATATCAAAATTCTTCGTTTTGACAACAAAGGTGAGTACATGTCGAATTTATTTTAGGAATTTCTGTAAACCAATGACATAATTTCTCAACGATCTTGTCCTTCAATCCCATAACAAAATGGGGTGGTTGAATAGAAAAACTGCCACCTTTCTCGATACTGCCCGCACCCTTCTATTGGAATCATTTGTGCCCTCTTTATTATGGTGTGAAGCTCTTTCAATTGTTGTCTACCTCATCAATAGATAGTCTCATCCCTCATTAAACTATGACTATCATTTCACTCAATTATTTGGTCATACCCCAAATTATTCTAACCTTTGAACTTTTTGTTGTGCATGTTATGTTCATATTCCTTATCACAAATGCGAAAAACTCACGCCTCAATCTATTCAATGTGTTTTTTTAGAATATTTCGTACACCAAACACCTTATCTACCTATACCTGCCATTAATTACACGTCTCACATACCTTACCTATCTTCACCATAAATTATGCATGTCTCACCTACTTTCACCTACCCTTATTTACACATATAGAAATTAGTATCTTACAACGACAATAAATCCATATAATCACCTTTGACATATCCCTCCTCAAATTAATATCAGTAACGATCTATGTTTCTATTTTGCCATTGTTTACTAACTCTATTGCATATCTTATACATTCCAAGCCTATCCTAGTGTTTAGTGACGCATGTCTAAAAACTTTTTTAATCAAGCTTCCACACTTATTGGGTCTCCTCATCATTCATTGACTGCTAATCTTGTTCAAACAACTAAACCAACTCATAGCAGACACAATCCTCAGGTTAGTGAACCCTTAGATAGGTATGGTTTCACTCCACTTTTATCCTTGATAGCCACCTTATCTTTTATTCCTATTCCCTTATCTTACAAATAGGCAATAGAGCAAAAATGTAAAACAAAACTTTTTGCCCTTGAAGAAAACCAAACCTAATATGTTCCATGTCCCCCATCTGTGAAACTTCTTGGTAGTAAGTTTGTGTTTTCTATCAAGCATCGTTCTAATGGATCCATAGATCGTTACAAGACTTGGTTGGTGGTACTTGGCAATAGACAGAAGTATAGCCTAGACTATGATGAGAACTTCACACCAGTAGCCAAATTGTATGAATAATACTAGCCCTTATGGCATCTCAATCATGGTTTTTACACCAAATGGATGTCAAGAATGCATTTTTACATGGTGATCTCAATAAGGCAGTTTACATAAAACTTCCTTATGTTATGCCTATTTCTTATGCTAATGATGTTTGTAAACTCAAACACTATTTATATGGCTTAAAGCAGGCATTGTAGATGGTTTGAAAATTTTCAATCTACACTACTTGGTTTTTCCTTCATCCAAAGTCAATATGACTCGTCTTTCTTTCTACAAAGGACATCTAAGGGCATAGTTGTCCTTATTTATGTGGACAACATCATTATCACCAGTTCTGAAAAAAGAGACCATCTCTACAGTTTAGAATATGCTACATTACTTTCCACATGAAAGACCTTAGACAATTCACTTACTTTTTGAGGTAAGAGGTGCATCATCGATCTTAATGTCCCTTCCTTAATCACCATAAGTATATTCTAAATTTGGTCAAATTAGCTGTAGATTGACATCCATTTTGTGTAAAAACCATGACTGAGATGCCGCAAAGGCTACCAGTGTGAAGATCTCATCATTTTCTAGACCATACTCCTGCCTATTGCCAAGTACCACTACCCAAGCCTTATAACGATCTATGGATCCATCAGAACAAAGCCTGATAAAAAAAAGACAGTGTATTATGCCCAGACAGTAGAAAATCTACTACAGGATGGTATATGTTTTTTGGTGAAGCTCTTATCTTGTGGAAATGCAAGAGCAAGACTTTGTCTCCAAATCATCAGCAGAGGCAAAATATTGTGTCAAGTCTGCTGCAAGCTCTAAGATCATTTGGTTGCGAAGTCTCCTCACAGAGCTTGGTTTCATAGACTTTGACTACCGCTCTATTCGAGAGGCCTATGACCGTCAATTCATAACACTCCCACATATTTCCACCTTTCTACAGATTGTAGATATCGTCACCAAATTACTGACACATTATTGCCATAATTTTCTTGTTAGCAAATTGATGCTTACAGATTTACCAGCATCAATTTGAGGGGAGATGTCAAAGGTGATTATAGGGATTTATTGTTGTTCTAAGATACTAATTTCTACATGTGTAATTAAGGTAAAATTAGGTAAGGTATGTGAGACGTGTAATTAAGGGTGAAAATAGGTAAAGTAGGTGAGACATGTATAATTAAGGGTAGGTGTAGATAGATGAGGGTAGGTAAAGGTAGGTAAGGTAGATAAAAGTAGGTATGATTAATGTTATATATATATGGGACATCTTACTATCAATAACAATAAAAAAAAATTCTCTCAATTCTTTGTTCTTGACATTGTCAAAGATTCAATATGATGTTGGGTTCCACATACCTTAGTATTCATGCGATGATTTAACCATCTTTGACCTCCCACTTGGCAAGCTCATCATTGTCTCTATCTTTGGTAGGAGTAGGTTTGCTGCCATCAATATGACCCCACAAATCCTTGCCTTTAACAAATATTTTGAAGTGGAATGTCCAAGCTGAGTAGTTTTTGTCATTAAAACGAATCAAGAAGACATCATAATTGTCTTCAGACATGATTCCAAGAGAACCTTGATGAAAAATAACCAAGAATACAAGACTGAACTAGGACTAAGTTGGATTTAAGAACAAGAAATACATGAGAATTCAGAACCAAGACTATAATACCATGTTAAGAATAAAGAATTGAGAGAATTTTTTTTATAATTGTTATTAATAGTAAGATGTCTCATATATATGCAAACTTAATCATACCTACTTTCATTTACCATCACCTAACTTACTTACATTTACCCTTAATTACAAATGTCTCTCCTACCTTACCTATCTTCACCCTTAATTACACGTCTCACCTACATTCACCTAACCTTAATTACATATGTAGAAATTATTATCTTACAACAGCAATAAATCCCTACAATTACCTTTGATATAAATGTTACAGAACTTCTCAAGTTCTTGCACAACCTCTTTATATTGACATCCAATCAATAATAACTAGAATAAAATGAAAATAGTTAAATTCAGACATTAAAAATATAATTATATGTAACAAAATGGACCAATAGCATAAAGATGATGAATGTCATATACAAAATAAAAACAGAAACAAATGCAAGCAAATAAAAAATTGAGTGCTAAAATGAAAAGGTCTATTGATTTTTTGGGGGAGAAAATAAAACACAAAAACTAGAATAGTTTGTGTTTGCAAGTTACTATCCATTCCCAATTGCATACACTTTTTAACAATGATGTCGAGCAGCAAGCAAAACTTCCTATGTGCCTATTATTTAAATGGCCATGATCAAAGCCAGGTTGAATGTCATAAGAAAGGAAGAGTCAAAAGGCAGATTTAATGAAGTGATATGTAATCCACTTATAACAGTTGTGGACTGGGTTCATTTTTTGTCGTTCCCTTTTTAGTGGTGGCAACAAGATCAAAGCAAGACTTGATTTAAAGCTATACAAGTAAGAGTGAAACACATGTCCAACATGCAGCATAATCGCCAAAATCACTTGGCCAAGCTGGTTGCACCAAAATAAGGAAGTCTCTAATCCTTCAACCAAGCATCAACTTATGCTCCAACTAAAAACAATCTTCCAATTAAAGATATGTTGATTCTATGAAGGTAACAGTGAGGACCTGAGAGGTATTTTCTCAGAAGCAACACATACATTAATGTTACAAGGTAACAATGGTAACATCACTAGAAGAAGGATAACTGAAAAAAAGATTAAGAGTAAACAGAAAGAAGTTAAGTTTCTCGTCATTATGCAATAAATGCTATTATATAAAATAAAATATTTTACACTACATAAAATATTTTACAATGCCTAAAATTATGAAATAAATCCCATTATTTATTTTTTTAACAAAAATATATTATTCATGAACACACAAAATTAACAAATCCCATGCAATGCATGTAGTCAAATAACTAAATAAGACAATGCTTGTAACATCTTTTAGGTTGACTCTACCTATGTCAAGGGAAGGAAGGTTGCTAATGATGAAGCCTTCGAGCAAACAACTTCTTGTAAGTACCTCACTGAATGCTCGTATTCATCATTTTGAATCACCCTTTCCATCTCCCAATCTCCAGTTTGTAAGGGAAGCAACAATGAATCAAAGCTCTCTTTGGCAATACAGAACATTCAGCATCAAATCATATACATAAAGGATAAGGCTCACATGCAGCTAACAAATATGCCTAACTGAATTTAAATAAGGGTCACTTGCATGACTAGATCAATTATGAAATAGTTTATTACATAAAATCATACGAAAATGTAACTTACACATCACATAAAGAATTAGTAATAAATGGCTAACTACTAAATTATTTGAGATAAATTTTTAAAATCTTATGAATAAATTCATACGCTTTTATCCACAACCACAACTTAATTATATTGAAGAAGTCTTTAGCTCATTTGCATTCCAAAATAAACAAACCAAATTTGAGCAATATTGAGCTTGGCTCTGCTCACATAATAACTGCATTGAGCTAGAGCCTAAAGCTAAAGCTCTTTTCATAAATTACCAACCCTAAGTATACGAAAGCTTGGCTATACTCAACTCATTTGCATACCAAAATAAGACTAGGGAAAACTCTTTCTTTTCTTTATTATGTCAATTTGTATAGATTTTTTTTGGGTCATTGTTACAGAGTATTAATAATTTTTAATATTTACAAAAATAGAGGGCAACAGCAAGAGACAATATCTTACCCCCAACCGCCACGTAATCATTGTTGTCTTTATTCTTGTTGTTTCACTGATTCTACGTGAATTCAGTAAATCCATATGCTGGGATGTGTATTCTTAGAATAATTTGGAAGCAAATCTTTTCTTAGGTATAGAATTCATAAAAACCGCATACATCCTATCATACTTTTCTTAGAAATTCCAAATTATTTTTAACATATATTGCCTTCCCTAGTTTTCATGTGCTTAACTTGACCCACATTATGAATGTGATGCGTACATAATTATGGCACCCATAATTGAACATATATATGCAAGGAAAAGGCTAATTGATAGAGGCATGATAAACCACTGTTCTTTCCCAAATATTGCAGGTGATGATCTTGCATGATAAAAGCAAAATTTATGATCTTTCTCCATCAAAATGGAAGTGAAATTTTTTCCACCATATGAATAATACGACTTTATTTACAGATTAAGTGAAATCATTAAGAACTTACTGCAGGCAAACAAATTTGAGACAGAATGCAAATGGCCACCATTATTATCAACAGAAGCTCCATTTTTAGCAGAATTCACATAGAAACCCTGTGGTTGAAAAGCTTGTGGGAGATTTTTATGATGGAGAGATCTATAGCGGAAATCTGGCAGATCTCTCCCCATGATCTAATACATGCTATTTAGAACACAAAACAAATGAGTTTAATTGAGTAAGAGGAAGATATATACCTGATTTGGCCGAATCCATCGACTTAGAAACGATCCAAGAAGCTTCTGCACCAAGATCTTTTCTCGTTTTCTAACCCCAGAATGATGGAATTCTTATCTCGTGATTTTTCTTATCCTCTATCCTTCTTTATATAGAGGAGCTTAATCATCAGGGTTAGCAATAAGAGAGACTTAGCTCACCGGTATATAATAATTATGGGCTATCCATCATACCCATATTATTATCTGAGCCCACATTAATTCTCCCACACTTAATTAATAAATGAAGTCACGCCTAAATAAATAATTGATCAAATTCTTAAGGCCCTTTATTTGTACCAATCTCAGCATTGATTGACACTTTATAACGCTGAGACAAAGCTGTAAGAAACTCTTTTGCAATATGAGTCTCAGGAAGACTGCTCAACAGATGTTCTGGAATTAACCTTTTAAGAGTCAAATAGCACATGCGGTTCATCTTATACCAGGTTGAGTGTAACTCTTTTTCCACATCAGTACTCTCAGGAGTTAAGTCAGCTGGTTTAAGAGTAGTCATGGCAAGATCAATATTTGCCAACTCCATAGCCATTTCAACATCTCTTTTCCACTTCTTGAAATTAGAAGCTGTTAATGTCTGAACTGTAACAGTGCAGTTATTGATTGAGAAGGTGACTGAAAAATCAACAATGTAATACTTTAGTTTAAGACAATAATAATACTCAAAGCCATAAAAGATTATTAATCCGAAGAATTTCAGCACATCATTTTATAATCACCTTTGGACAGAAAATATAACATGCAATAGATAATTCTTCAATATAAGAACGATATAAGAATTTACACAGTCTTTGCAAATTTAAACACCTTTGGGCAGAATAAATCACTCAGACCAGTTCATTCTCAATCAAATGTCTTATATTATCATCTCAAAATTTGAATTTATACTAAACACCTTTGGGCCGAATAATTATAAACCAAACATGAGACATCCCTAAAACATATAAGTCTGTATATTTCTTAAAATCTCAGCTAAAAAGGTCACTTTGGCAACTGTATTTTAGCCAATTTTAAAAGAAATACTTATATCGAGATACACCTTATTTATTGTCTTAGAAAAAATATAATTTTTCATTCCTTATGGACATGAGACTTAAATGTCTCGGAAAATTATGATCACAAAATAAAATTATATTGTCAATTTTATCTGAGAAAAATTAATTCCATATGTGACATTTTATGTCAATGCATAAATTAAAACAAATAATGAGATAACAATTTATCTCTAAAAATGTCACAATTTTTCTCAATTATGGCTTTTAAAAATTAATTTAGAAAATCTAAATTAATTCTAGAAGAAATCGGGTCAAAATTAGCATTATGGAGTGAAAAATGATGAATTAGGGACTTAATTGAAAACATCAGAAAGTTGAGGGGCAGAGTCTTCCCGATCTAGTGCTGTGGGTGATTTTAAAGGCATAGAGAAAAAGAAATTTAAATGTTTCTTTTGCAAAAATAAAGGTCATAAAAAGACGGATTGTCTTAAATATAAAACTTGGTTAGAGAAGCGTGAGCCTACAGGTAACTCTTTTGGTTTTGTTATTTATGAATCTAATTTAGCTGATACCACATCCAGTTCTTGGTGGCTTGATAGTGGAGCGACTAAACATGTTGCCTTCACATTACAGGGATTCACAAACATGAGGAAGCCAAATAAAGAAGAGTTAATGCTCACAGTTGGCAATAATACTACAGTTGATGTTCAGCTAGTTGGAAATGTTTGTTTGAACTTAGATAGTGGCTATGAACTATTTTTATCTAATGTATTGTTCATACCATCTTTTAGACGGAACTTGGTATTTATTTCTAAATTAGACAAAATTGGTTATGCTTTTGTATTTAAAGATGGAGTTGTTAATATAACTCTTAATTTAAAGGCAGTTGGCCGGTGTATTTTGTCATATGGTTTGTATCAAGTTTATTTAAGTTCAAATGAAATATATTCTATATCATGTAATGTTGAACATATTGTTGCCAAAAGACCCTTAATAAAGGAAAAGTCATTCATGTTGTGGCATAAAAGACTTGGCCACATTTCTAGGGAAAGGGTAGATAGGCTAATTAAAGACAATATTTTGCCTGTCCTTGATTTCAGTAACCTAGAAACATGTGTTGACTGTTGTAGGGGTAAGCTAAGCAAAATTAAGAAAAAATGATCTATCAAGAGTTCAGATCTCTTAGAGATAATCCATAAAGATATATGCGGACCTTATTCACCCACAATATGCAATAATAAATATTTTATAACATTTATTGATGATTTTTCCCGATATGGCTATCTGTACTTGATTAAGGAAAAGTCTGAATCTCTTGAGAAATTCAAGATTTTTAAGACTGAAGTCGAGAAACAGCAGGGAAAAGTTATCAAAATTGTTAGGTCTGATCGGGGTGGTGAGTATTATGGCAAATACGGTATAACAGGACAATTAAAAGGTCATTTTGCCAAATACTTGGAGGACTGTGGAATAGTAGCTCAGTTTACTATACCAGAAAGTCCTGAACAGAATGGTATGGCTGAAAGGCGAAATTGCACCTTAAATGAAATGGTTAGAAACATGATGTCAAGATCTAATCTCCCAGACTTTTTATGGGGTGAGGCTATTAAAACGGCATTATATATCCTCAATAGAGTACCCAGTAAGTCTGTGGCTAGAACGCCAATTGAACTGTGGACTAATAGAAAACCTAGCTTAAGTCACCTCCGTGTTTGGGGTTGTCCTTTAGAAGTACGCCTTTTATGATCCTACTGAAGGTAAATTGCAATCTAGATCTACTCGTTGCTATTTTATAGGATACCCAGATCATTCTAAAGGCTACAAATTTTATTGTAGAGAAGGGGGTTCTAGAATTGTAGAATCACAGACAGCTAAATTTTTAGAATTGGATATAGCTGATCAGTATGAACACTCTGAGATCACTAGTAAGGAACAACAGACTAATGTTATACATATATCAGTTCCCAAACAACCTGCAATGTCGGTACCTACACCTGTGATTAATCCAATATTAAGTGATGAGCCTATACAATTTAATGAGGGTTCATCATCACAGGATGCAGTTGCACAGATTCCTCTCAGGAGGTCTACCAGGGAAAGGAAATCTGTTATTCCATCTGATTATGTGGTCTATCTAGGAGAGAGTGATTATGACATTGGTCATGTTTCTAATCCTATATCATTTGAGGAAGCTGTTTCTAGTACCCAATCATATCTGTGGTGGAAAGCAATGAGAGATGAAATGCAATCTATGGATTGTAATGGTGTCTGAGAGCTTGTTGAATTACCCGAAGGTTGTAGACCTATTGACTGTAAATGGGTCTATAAGACCAAGAAAGACTCCAAAGGGAATATTGAGAGGTTTAAAGCCAGATTAGTTGCTAAAGGATTTACTCAAAGAGGAGGAATTGATTACAGTGAAACATTTTCTCCTGTATCCTCTAAGGATACATTTAGAGTAATTATGGCACTAGTAGCTCATTTTGATTTAGAGCTACATCAGATGGATATTAAAACCGCATTCCTGAATGGAGAATTAAACGAGCAGGTCTATATGGAACAACCTAAAGGTTTTCATGAAGATGGTAAAGACCATCTTGTCTGTAAATTTAAAAAGTCTATTTATGGTTTGAAACAAGCCTCACAACAGTGGTACTTAAAATTTGATGATGTAATCACTTCTTTAGGCTTTGTTGAAAGCAAAGTTGATAAATGCATATATCTCAAGATCAGTGGGAGCAAATATATCTTTCTGATATTATATGTAGATGATATTTTGCTTGCATGTAATGATTTAGGTACACTGCATGAGGTTAAGCAGTTGTTATCTAAACATTTTGATATGAAAGATCTTGGAGAAACATCTTTTGTCCTGGGAATTGAAATCTTAAGGAATAGATCTCAAAACCTTTTAGGTCTCTCTCAGAAGGCATACATAGAGAGGATATTGAAGAAATTCAATATGCATGAATGTAAATCTTGGAATGTGCCAATTGCTAAAGGTGATAAATTAAGCTTGGCACAGTGTCCTAAGAATGAGGTTGAGAGAGAATCAATGAAAGCAGTGTCATATGCTAGTGTAGTAGGAAGCTTGATATATGCTCAAGTTTGCATTAGGCCGGACATTGCATTTGTTGTTGGTATTCTAGGTAGATATCAATCTAATCCTGGAATGGACCATTGGACTGTGGCTAAAAGCGTTTTGAGATACCTTAAGGGGACTATTGATTATATCTTAACATACAGAAAGGTTGAGCATCTGGAGTTAACTGACTATACAGATTCAGATTTTGCTGGTTGCTCAGATGATAGAAAATCCACATCAGGTTATGTCTTTATGCTGGCTGGTGGGGCTGTATCTTGGAAAAGTGTTAAACAATCATTAATCTCTTCTTCCACGATGCAGGCTGAGTTTGTGGCATGTTATGGTGCAACCACACAGGCTGTATGGCTACGAAATCTCATTGCGGAAATGTCAATTGTTGATTCCATTGACAGACCCATAAAGTTGTATTGTGATAATCTTCCAGCTGTGTTGTTTGCTAAAAACAACAAGAATATCACAGGGTCTAAGCATATGGAAGTCAAATATTTGACATTGAAAAAACTGATAAAGAAATGTGACGTTGAGGTGGATCATATCAGTACAGAAGATATGATAGCAGATCCTCTTACCAAAGGACTTCGGCCCAATATTTATGTGAGACATGTCATTAGTATGGGTTTAAAGTCAGGTTTTGATCCCTTGGATTAGTGGGAGGATTTTATATTACTTTATGTAATGTTTGTACGTACTTTATATATTGGTATAAATGTATATTATTGTAATTCTGATGATTATCAATACATTGTTATATTTTCATTGGAAAATATTATGTGATATATCAGATTAAATGTTTAAAAGTTTTAAGATTAGTGTCATCTTAAGCGAAGGCTTGGGGCATTGCTGTTTATAGCCTTGGGTGTATGTCTTGTGATACATAAAGTATCTCGAGATATAAAGTTTTTAAGACATACAGACTTCAATTTGAAGTAATAAAGAGTTTCTTATGAGTAACTGTGTTACATAAAGATAAGAAATCTGGCTGATAAGAAAATCAACACATAAAATTTTGATCATAAAGTTAGTGTTGAATAATTCTTACCACATTACTACATTGATGCTCATTACGATTGATAGGGTTATTGGCATGTGTGACTATGGAAGGTACCATGTTCTTGATTATGTGGTTTCTGCCATGATCTTATGTTGATAATCTTATTGAATCGAGCGAGAATGTGAAGTTTTTTGTAATACGTTCTCAATTAATGTGCGCAAGTGGGAGAATGTAAGATATTTTATTTTTAATATCTTATATTTATGGGCTTTTAATTGAGATATCAGGACAAATTAAAAGCCCATAAATATAAGATATTAAAATTAAAATATCTTACATTTTATGCAGGTTAACATCAACTTCCGAAGGTACAACTTCATTGTGAAAGTCATAATATGATTTAACAGGGATTTCTTTATTATTCATGATAGATGACTATGAACCATACTGCAATGAAGATTTAGACTCATCAGTAAGGAGTGCATTCCAATGGCCTTTGAGCCCCCAACTTCATATCTGAATTTTGTAGCTGACATGTCTAATTGAGAAGCAACAGCTGACATATCTGAATATGTGGGGCTATAGATTTGGTCAGATTATTTCCATTGCATGTCTTCCGGGATACTAAAATAAAAAAAGATGATAGAATATCAAGCCAATGATCACATTGAACATTGGATAACCCTTCAATTCATGTTCTTTCATCAGGCTGTGAAAACATAATAGAACAATTACTCATATTATATCAAAATTAGTCAGCAGTCTTATCAAAAACCAGAATGCAGTGGTTGTGACTATCTTTGATTATTAAAAAAAGAGGACCATACATTAAAAATTCACAAGCAAAAACAAGAAATATGACTTTCTCCAACCAGACCATCAATTTTGTATACACCTATCCCTAAACAAAGTATGATTAAATCCATATTCTACGTATCTGGATACATATTAATTAGATGGATCATGCAGTGTTTTTACATCACTGACATGTAACTCATAAGAAAGAAGTACAATAATCAAAAATCACATGCAAGATGCAAAATATGCAAGTAGAAAGAGCATCAATATTTCATGAGGATAGGCATTCTGGATAGCTTCTTTTCACATTTAAGCAAAACATAAGCAAGGGAAAACTGAAACTACTACCTCCTACCATTCTCGAGTTCACCTTTGATGTTCCCTTGCATAAACCTGAAGAGGATTCACTCCAAACGAACAGCAAAACTGTCCTGCTCAACAACCCAGAGGTCTTTGATCAACTCAAAGTAACAATTAAGCGCAGTGACATTTGATGAGGCAAGGCTTAATGATGGCATAGACGACATCATCAAAGAAGAAATAAAAAAGAAAAATTCTCTTAGACGATGTCTAAAGAAATTATCATGATTTTGGATAAAATACCTCTTTCATAGATCCATTCCTCTTTCGTTTATTTGATAAGTTGATTCCAATCCTTGTCATCGAAGTATCGAAAATGTTATTGATAGCTGTCAAGTTAGCATTATTATATTCTATATGCTTGAGACACTCCATTGAAACCTAAAAATGTGGGTAAAGTATAATGGTTAGTGCATGCTAAATATATAAATATAGAGGTTTTACTAAATATGAGCACAAACATTTATAAATGAAAACATTCTTTAAGATCTTAAGACATCAAAGGAATCTTTCTTCTTGTAAACAAAAATTGCACTGTCCAAATAAACACCAAGTAGGAACCACATGGAGGTAACCAAGCTTCACTTGACAATTCGGCAGAGTTAGCATATGCATCATACTAAAGGGATTAGCTACATAAGACAACAGCTTGGAAAACAAAAACACTAACACAAAAACAAAATAAAAAAATAAAATAAATGAATAAAACTAAAGTGTTGTCTATATCTTGCTTCACCACACAATTTACAGTCCTCCATGATCAAATGCTTATGCTGTAAAGCTCATGCTTAAAATGTGTGGCTGTTTTGTTAGGAAGCAAGGAAAAGTAACAGAATCAAGAATTTTAGCAGACTAAAAATCTATAACTAGTTGAAACACTTGAAAGATTAGGAAAATGTGTGGATAACTATGTGCAAACCCAGAACATATTCATTATATGCTTTCCTATTTTTGAAAACATCTGAACAAACGTACACCAGAAAATTTTCTTTTAAAGCATTAACATCTATGATTCTAATAAATAACATGCTCAAAAAATGAATTAAAAGGGAGCTCCATTTCTGGCATCAAAATAGTACCAAATATTTGAACCGATTCATGGGAGTATACTTGTCCTTGCATATCCCATTCAATAATATGCAAAGTATACCACTAACGATCCCACATCGACCAACTATACGGGCGGCATGCTTAACACATGCAAGTCGGACGGGAAGTGGTGTTTCCAGTGGCGGACGGGTGAGTAACGCGTAAGACCCTGCCCTTGGGAGGGGAACAACAGCTGGAAACGGCTGCTAATACCCCGTAGGCTGAGGAGCAAAAGGAGGAATCCGCCCGAGGAGGGGCTCGCGGTGGTTTATAAGTGGAAATGTACCCATCACTATTGAAAATTCTTTTTGGTGTAATATGGGATCTTCTCACTTATAGATTTTATGTACTCTCTAGTCTTGTATGAACAAATCCGCTAAATATGTGAGTCCGATGTTGAACTTATGAGAATTCAAATCATAACAATTGATATTAGATGTGTAAGATGACCCGGGGAGTAACCCAAGATGTAAGAGAAGCTGACATTGCTAGAATGAGCTGTTGCGGACGTCGGGTGTCCACGGGAGGGATATATTTTGATCTCACATCTGACAGCTATATGAGAAGTTGGTAGTTTATAAATGGAAATATATCCATCACTGTTAGGAATTACTTATCTTCTAGAGATCTGTTGTATTATCAGAAGACAAGTCTGATAAATGTGCGACACTTTAGACTTATGAGAGTTAGGTAGTATATATTGCCTCACCAACTTCTGCAAAAGCTGGCATAATCCAACACGGTTTTCTGGTCCCACATTATCTGAGCCTAATCCAAGAAGGTACGATGGCTTGGTTAAAGATAATATGATCCTTTTGTAAGCTTCTTTTAGTATTGTGATATGACATTCATCTTTAGCCGTTGCACCAAAATCCCTTGTGCGTTTCTTTGATTTGTTAGTACCATCTCTCGATCCCGCTGACCGATTCACCAAGACTTTACCGTCAGTCTTCAAATTCTGCTGTGTGATGTTCCAACATCTCAAGATTGATAACTACAAATACTCAACTTCTATATAAAGGTCCTTCCTCTCCTCTCTGGAACCTGAATTAATAAACATTACTGATAAGAAAAAAGTTGCTCCTGCGAATTTAAGCAATACGATATGTATCAGTTAATTACAACCTGTTACAAACTTCTGAGAAAATTAGCACCATCAGATAGGCAAACTCGAAGTTTAATATTCACCCGAATTTCATCGAAAAAAATATCCCCGGCAGGGGAAGATGAGCAATCCCGGGAACAAGAGTGAAAGAAGAAACGAGCGAGGGTGGGGCGGCTAGGTTTCTAACAAGACGGCGCCGTTTTTAGGAATAGATTAATATTTGATACCATGTTTTACCTTATTCAGACAGCTATTAAAAAAACAAAAAGCACAAGAGGTAATGTAACACGCTGCCGTTTTCGTACGGACTGTACGGTTGGATTTAATGACATTTTGGGGCAGCAGTAGCAGAAGGATGGCAAACCAGCAAAGGAAAACGAAAAACCCTAAGCAGCAGAAGCAGTTACCGCTTAATCCCAACTGGGCTCAACTCCAACAAGTCTCTGTTTCTCTCCATATAAATTTCTATATGTATATATTAATTGCTTATTATCTCTGTCCCTCAAATTTTTTTCATTCTTTTTTTTTTAAACATGTATGTATGTATTGGTTTATGTAGAAGCTCAAAGCCCATGGTTCTAGACCTTCAAGATCCTCAAATAATTCAAATCCGGGAACCCAAATTTCTATTTTAGGTAATGTTAATCCTTGTTCTGTAATTTATGCATCTTCCTTTTTTTTTTTCCTTTTCTTTTCTGTAATGCTAATGCTTGTTCTGTAATATACAATTATCAAAAACTAGAAACCTTATTTATAGAATATAGGAGTGTGAATTTAACTCAACTGAAAAAAAATTTGTCGGCATTCTGTTGTGGAACTTTGGAAGCATAAAACCCAATATAACTGTGAATATTGAATGAGATGATTCCAAGAACAAATTTTTAGCTACATATGCTTGAACTATTCTGGTGGAAAATCATTCATGATTTCTGAATATTTTGTTCCAAGAATTTTTTCCCACTATACTGTCAAATCTCCATGAGCAGTGAATATTGAGATGCCCAGAATTACGTACACCCCAGCTTTCCGCTACATCATTGGTAAATTCAGGTACAACGGTTTGGTGGGCAATGGAATGAGCAACAAACACCAGCCTTTCTTATAGGAAGTTCAATTAATGAATATCCATGACAGTTCAATTGAATAGCAACTGAACTGCTCATCAAACCAGGTTGATAGATGATTAAATTAAAGCATGTTCTGCGATCAACTTAAACACATGAAGAGAAGATACCACATTCAAACCTGAAGTGAATCATGGATCAGAAAAGCAGCAGCCTCATTAACTATATCCTCTCCACGGGAGACTAGACCTTTCACCACCTGAAACATTCCAATTTGACTCTTTACCAATCCTTGATTCAGCAACACCATCCAGTCCATTCTCCTTTGTTTGCTGTTTCACTATGCTAGCTGTCACTTTCATCACTCCTCATAGTGCTGGAATGCACCATTCTTTGATGAACTTTACTTGATTTCATCACTTGCACTATATGAGCGGCTCTGAGTTAAGCATTGAAATATTAAGAGATATTTGTACAAGTTAAATTCGATTTTTGGCGATTGGAAGAAATTTGCATTCCAATATATTAAAATCATCTTTCTTTGAAGAGATAGTATGTTTGACAATAAGGAATACTTGCCTCAATATTTGCTGCTGATTGTTATATTCTCGATTCAAAAAAATAAACCTTAATCCTAAACTTGTTGGAACATGAATTCTTTGTTCCCTTCTTTAGCATTTGATTAAGGACTCGTAGAGGTGATGGCAAATTTTATTTGGAGAAAACTCCCTTTTTACATATTAGTTAAAATACGTGTGAATTATTTTGCTTGGTTGGATGGATTTTCAAATTAGAAGTTTCTTATGCCTTGTTTGCTAGAAGTGCATTATGCTCTTTGAAAAGCAGAAGACTTATTTTTTTTGTTCTGTAAAAGCAAATTCTGTCTCAGTTCCATTTTCTGTTTTTTCTAGTTCATATGGAACCTCAAATTTCCATGTTATACGCCAAAAGGATGTGGCATATACTGAGAAAATTTTGAACATACTTCCAATTTCAAGTTGGATAGATCAGCCCTTTGTTGACATCTTTACAAATTTTGCTTTCAAAAGTAAGGATAAATAAACACTTTGAGCATGTAAACAAGTGATTCCTCAGTTCAAGTTCTAGCATTACTTGGCATGTGATTTTATTTTACAGGGAAACGCAAAGAGAGAACTGATGCAGTGTCTGATGAATCTCTTCCAAATCCTTTGACACCAACTAATGACGATTTCAGGTGATTCTTGTACTGCCATGTCCTGCAAAATATACATATACAATTTAATTAGAAGCAAAAATACCAACGATTGTTTTTAGAGAAACCTTTATTTTTAATTATTATTATGTCTTTTATGTGTTTATCATACCACTGGATGTCTTGTTCAATATGGCCCTAACTTGTTGAACCTAGTTTAATTGAAAAAAAATAATTACCTCCCAGCAATTGTGAAACTTTTAAAATTTCAGTTATGAAATTTGAGCCGGCAGCGATGCTGTGTCTATTCTGAGTGAGATTTCTGTTGCTTTTCTAGCATTAGGTGCCCCTCTTGACTAATCACTAATTACAGTGTGACAGATGTAATAGCCATGGATTGTGAAATGGTTGGCATTGGTCAAGGAAATAAAAGTGCTCTTGGACGAGTAACACTGGTATTCATTTTCTTTCCCCCTTTAATGCATTTGGCATTCCTGTGCTTTGTGTTATACATTGTTAAGCTCAATATCATGAGTGATGGATTTGTTCAACATCAGTGATGAAAATGACACTGTTCAGTTGTGACAGGTAAATCAGTGGGGGAATGTTATATACGATGAGTTTGTTCGACCAATAGAACGTGTTGTTGACTTCCGTACGCATATTAGTGGCATTCGACCACATCATCTAAGGAAAGGTGGATTTTGTCTTTCTTCTCATATACTTTAAAATTTGGCATGGTGTGCAGAAGGCAAATTTTAGGCTGTTTTACATATTCTTTATTCACTGGTGCTCCATTTGTTGTATTATCTTTCTTTTTCTTAAAAAAATTATTTTATAAATTTTTGTAGAAACGGCAAAAGTAATACTGAACAAGAAGGGATGCTTCTCTAAATCCATCTGAGGATGCTTGATAAACTTTCTTCTAGGTTTAGTATGTAAACCATTCACTAAGATAAGTAGCTTAAATAATTGATTATATATGAATTCGAGAAGGTTTTCTAAATTTATAAATCTAATTATGAAAGACTCCATGGTAATATATAATAGAAGTTTATGTATAGCATTGGTCCAATTTTGGTTCTTAAATGGAAGATAGTAGGGATACAATAGCTCTTTTTCACATGCATGTGGAATTTTATTCCACAAATTTGGAAATATCTGTTCTATCCAATAATTATTCTCGTTAAACATTCAACTAAAAGTTGAAATTATAAAAATAGTTGTTCCACAGAATAATTTAGAATTTGAACAGAAAGTAAGTTAGCTATTTAATATGGAATAGCTGTACTATTGTTGTCTTCCATAAACCAAATGAAACCTAAAGGTGGGTTGAATTCCTGGTAAATTTTGCAGCAAAGGATTTCCGGACTGTTCAGAACAAAGTTGCAGAGCTCCTTAAAGGAAGAATTCTTGTGGGTCATGCCTTGTCTAATGATCTTAAGGTCTACAGTATCTGATTTTCGTAATTGGTTACTAAGTTTTTTAGACAAAAAAGAGAGAGAGAGAGAGAAGAAAGAAACCTGAATTGCGAATCAATGAATATATAGTGATTAATTTTTTATTATTTTTTACAGGCATTGCTATTGAGTCATCCCAAGAAGGACCTGCGGGACACTTCAGAGTATCAACCCTTTCTCAAGTACTTATGCGGTCCTTGGTTATTTAATGACTAAATTTGTCATAGTATTGCTATAATTCTGCATATCCTTTGATGCTTCCTACTAATGTGCTTGGTTGCTTAAGCAGAGATTGGCGCAGAAAGGCACTTCGTCATCTTGCAGCTGAGTTTCTTGGCGTCAAGATACAGGATGGGGAACACTGCCCTGTAAGTTCTTTAGCTTTGAGATGGTGTTTAATCGAAGCCAGATATCTGCTTTGTATTCTTAGCCTAGGTGCAAATGTTTGTTTGCCCCCAACTTGTGCTCTCTCTTTTCTAGTGAGCTATCAATCTCTTATCCTGATTGGCAATAAGTTGTATTCTCTTCTCAATCCTTTTCCATTTTGGGGGTCGGGAGTGGGTTTAAGTTGTAATTTCAGATTCAGATTCATGTACTCAGTTGTGTTATTCTAGATATGCAACTTGCTATGACAGCAGAATATCATTTTCTCAAGTTGTCTTCAACTAATGTATTGAATCTTTGACATGATTTGAACTAACTTTATTTCAGATAGAAGATGCTCGAGCTGCAATGCTGCTGTACCAGAAAAACAGAAAAGAATGGGAGAAAAGCATTAAAGATCAAATGAGACTCAGACAAAAACAAAATAAACGCAAGCAGAAAAAGAAATTAAAAGAGGGAGATGATGCCCCTGGAAGTTCCGTACGTCCTTTTTCTCTGTAGCAGTGGCTGCTGCTGATGGTTCTGCTAACATCCTTCTACAGACAATGAAGACAAAGAGGGAGATGCCCAGAAAGTCAAGCATGCTGCCATTCTGCTGGTGGTTTTTAAACAGTTCTAGGCATTATACGTCCTCTACATAATTATCTCATTGTCTGGTAGCATAGTTTCCTTAGGATGGATAGAAAGAAGAGGATGCAGTTCTGGCATTTATTATTCTGGAACAAACATTGATTTAAAATGTGAACAGGGATACACGGAAATCTGATGCATGCTTATCAGTTCAAGTAATTGGTTTGTTAATTTGTAAGGTGAATTAAGTAAAAACTCTTTCAACATTGAAAATTTGATGGTTTCTTGTTATAGTTTGAGGAAGTGTAACTGCTGAAAAATCAAAGGGAAATTAAGTAAAGTCTTTCAACATTAAAAATATTATGGTTCCATTTTACAAGAAACTAGTTTGAGGAAGTGTAGCTTCTGAAAAATCATTCTCCGAGTCTTCCTATTAGTTCAATAACTGTGTGGATGCTGTCTCGGATTCGTAGGACTAATATGAATCTTGCATTCTGATGCATTTGTATATTATCATAATGGATAGATAATTTTTTTTCCTTATACGATGGATATATAGGTGCATCACAACTAATGTAATTAATTAATTACTTCATGATTTTTTTTATATAAAAGATTATATTCGAGTTTTAAATTCAAAACTTTGCATGATCACTGGACTAATTTAATTAAATTAAAATTTATTGGATAACTTATTTAACCTTTATCTTTGAATTAGGATTATAATTTATACATTTTGTGACCTTAATTTATCCTAGTTGTCCTAATTTTACTTTCATTGTGTTTTACCCAATGTTGTCAGATAGTCAACGAAATGGAAAAAATAGAGGGTTGAGTGTTAAACGTTCAATTGAGGTTGAATTGGAGTCAAATTGGTTAAAATGAAATTCTATTAAAATATAATTTTTACCAATGTCCATACATAGTAAAATATATAAAAAAATACATATACTTTGCTTATTTCAAATATAATAATATGTTCAAAATACTTCAAATTAATACATAATTATATTTAAAAACACATTGAAATATAATAATGTATATATTTTATTTATTGTTTTAATAATAATAAAATTGATTATTTTATATACTTTTAATTTAAAAAAATGAAAATAAACAAAAAATTTTAAAACTTACATTACAATATTCATTTTTTAATTAAAAAATATTTTTTAATAGAGATTAAAATAATTTTAAAAATAATTTATATAAAAAATCTATCATAAGAAATAGTAATAATGAAAATACAAATAATTAATTTTTAACTTATCAATCATATATTTTTCTATTAAGACTTATAAAACAATTTGTAAAAATAACAAATAACCGAGGTTGGCTGGATTGTTGAAGCGTTTGAAGACAATCACACAGACTCGAGTTCAATCCTTGGTGCACACATGTCTATTATTCTCACCTGGTCGGTTGGCCGGTTTTAGAATCGGATGAAATACTGCTTGATTCTGAAGAGTTAACCGTCCTGATTTGTTGGATGGTTCGTAGATTTACCAATTGAGCTAACCGGTCTGGGCCAGTTTTGACAACGGTGGTTTTACCCAAATTTGGCTTGAAAGATAAAAGTCTAACATGATTTAAATCGGGTTTAGTGTTGCAAAATTTTTTGTAAAATACCATAATAAATCTACAGGGTTCATCAAGTGATGAGTGTATCCTAGGGCTATTACCTGCAAGGGTTGAGACAAACAATTGAATACTATTTTAGGGTTAATTAGTTTAGCAAGTATAATATAATAGTTATTGAGTCACAAAAAAGTCTTAGCGAGATAATAGTCAATGGATCACAAAAAGGACTAGTTAAGATTAAAGTGAAGGCTAAAACTGTTGGCTCAAAAGGCTGCAAATACCTTGTTGATTTTGATGATAATAAAACATTGGAAATTATATGTTTGTTATGAAATCATTTCTGCAAAAATATATAGTTGAAAATATACAGACTCGTGAAAATCAAAGAGTAGCTAATCAATTTTCTTAAGGGAGAATTAAAGATATTATGAAGAAAATATTCAAAAAAGAAATGAAGACTTCTAGTATTGAATTTAAGACCATTAAGGAGATAGATTGCATTGCATGTATTGCATAAAAAATTGGCTTCAGTATAAAAAAAGATTTTCTATCAAGGAGAATTCATAGACAAAAGATTTCTACTTTAAAGAAATACATGAAAATATTTTTATCAACAAAAGTTTTTATAAAGGAATAATATGGAAAGTTTTCGAAGAGAAAAAAATTTTCTACCCAGTAGAAAAAAAAAGGTTATTCTACCTAGGAAAAAACTAACTCATATAAAATTACATTAAATGTATTATCTAACAACTCTACTCCAATGGTTGTACTGGTTAGTTTTTCAAATTTTAAGTATAAATATGACTTTAATAACTTAATAAGAGAAAAAAGTGAAAAAAATAGATTTGAAGTGCTCCATCTTTTCTCTCATCCATTTTCATATTTTTTTAGTTTTAGACCTTAGAAATCATCCTCATTTTGTTATAACTTTCACTTAGTATTATCTAATTTCAAGTCAGGAATATTTGTGAACTTGTTTCTTGTGCTTGTTTTTTTAATTTGGATTGTAAACTTAGTTAAGTTAATCTTTAGTCTTAAAAAATATCAAAGACAAGTGTTTTTGAGATTTTTACCATACAAAAAATCTTCGAATTATAGTGAGAGTGTATCTATAGGATATAAAATAATAGAGTTGTAATTTGACTTGATCTTTTGGTCATTTAAAAGGGTTACTAACGAGAGTGAAACTTTAAAGAAGAATTTTCTCGAGGAGTGGATGCAAACAAAAAGACCAAACTATTATAAATCATTGTAATACTAATTATTATGGCAACAAATGTGTGTCTCTATTTTAATAAATTAAAACTAGTTTTGAAAGATATTTTGAGTTATACAAGCAATGCTTTTGTGTTTGGAAATTATAAAGTCAAATTTGGTTTTATACAAAAAAAAATTGATCTTTTCAAATAAAATTTGGTTATTGAAGAGTTTTCTAGTTGTTTATTAATTATTTATTAAAAATATCTTTTTTATTTCATTCTAAAATTTAAGTAAAAACATTGAGTAGAAATCTGTCATATCAAAATTTAGTTATTACCCAATTGTTCAGTTTGAATCAAAATTTTAGGTTCAAATCTTCCTAAAAATTATATCCTTATTGGATTTGATGTCATTAAACAATTATCTCAACAATCAATTAGAACTCATGGTTTGAAATCTAAGAAATGGTTTTTACCATACATCTCCACACTCAATTTATTTATGGTCTTCATATCAAATTGACCCCTATATGACCAATGCATTCAAACATATAACAGGTATGCTACCAAATACAACATCTTTTAGGCTCTCAAATAATGTCTTTTAGTTATTTGCTTTAGTATATCAATAATATCATTCAAAGGTTATAAGAACTTTTGCTATGATTATTTACAAAAAGAACTAATAGTAGATATATACATAAACTAACTAAGATTGAAGGCCATAAGTCCATGAAGACCTTTGTTATGATTATTTACAGAAAGAACTAATAGTAGATATATACATAAATTAACTAAGATTGAAGTAGGAAGTGATTTAGAGAGATATAGTGTTTTAAAAGAAACTTAAACTTTTATTAATTTCGTTCTGTCTTCTTATAAACTAAAAAACTTCTTATATTGAACTCCATTCTAGATACAAAAACTATACATTATTAAAGCAAACCTCTTATTAAAGTAAGATTTCCTTACTTTAATAAAGCTATTTTTGAAAAGTTAAACGACATTATATTATTACAGATATATCGCATCAGACTTTAATAAAGTAAACAATATACACCAACAATGCGAGAAATAAGATAAGATAAGGATTCCTTTAGCTTTTGTCTCATGACTTGGTGACATATTCATATTATCATATTCATCTAAGTCATATCCTGGTGGTCCTGAAGGTCTTGCCATTTCCTACATTGATGTTGCCAAGTCACTTTCTGTTTAAGCTAAGATAATTGCTTTGAATCTCTTCTTCTTCCCTTAGTTGATTCAAATAAGCTAAAGGGATATTTTTCCATAGGATATCTTCTTCATACCTTAGTGGTTATATTTGTTTTAGGAATGTATTGATTTTTGGTTGCAATGATTTGCTGAAATTCTCTAAATTTTAAAGGATGCCCATCTGTAATTCTCCATGAAGAATATAAGAAGGTCTGATAAACTTCAAATATGGAATAATGCTTTGCCCAAATAAGGATGATTATGGATATTCCTAGCTAGAATGTTGACACTGTAAGATCATAAAAAAGGATTGTTGTCAAACTGTCAAAGGTTTAAACTAGTTTAATAATCATTTTGAATTGGCTGACAGAATTTTGGTAGCAATTACATTATACCATCGAAAATGACAAAATTAAAAAAGTCATATAATATATCACACAAATACCATAGCATGTGCAAAGCTTCATTAGGGAAGGTTCCTTCAAGAGGAATTTAAAAGATTTTGAAAAATTGTTTGTAGACTTTTCCAGAAGTGGACTGAAAAAACTTTTAGGTTGACAATAGTTATATGGACTCTAGTATCAATGAAGATTATAGTCATAATGGACCAATCATATTTTTTTTATGAACAATTGAATTGGATAATATGATACTATTTGTTTTTTTGGATATTAAGGTTATTTCTTAATTATGGGCCTATGGCTAGTCGGTAATGGAGATTTTTTTTTTTAATTTGAAGAAAATGATACTTTTCAATTCTCATAAGTAAATCATCAGTGAGTTCATCTTCTACAAAGAAAAACAAATTAAAAAAAAAAGTTTTCTAACAAGAGGATAATTTAAATATAAGCCTAATTTTCTCTCTCAATAGCACTTTGGATCTACAAAACTAATAATAAAAAATTAAGACTGATTTGAATAAAGGTGTAATTTGCCCTTTTTGTTTCATTCTAGTCGATGTAAACAGATTGATGCACTCTCTTTCCTATTTAATAAAAAAATTATGTATCTAAATTTGTTTATCACCTTTACCATTTCAAAATTCTTTGTTCTATTTGATTGGAAGAATTTTTTTTTTCTGCTTATTTTTTTAAACTATATTATTTTTTTAAAACTATAAACCTTTATTAAACTAACAAATCATTACAAATTATAGAGAGAAATACAATGCGATTTATCTTACTACTGGAACCACGTACATGTATACTCTATTTAATAAAACTAGTTGCAAGCTAATAATTTAGTAGCTGAAAAATATGGTAACTAATAATCTAGCTAATTAAATTAAAATTGTTTTGTAAAACTAGTTAAAAAAATAGTTGAAAAATAACATATTTATATTAATTAAAAACTCTATATAAAATTTATTTAAATATATAATACAAATAAATTATATAATATATATATATATATATATTAAATAATATAAAAATAATATTAAATATTTTAATCCAATATAATAATCACGTTCACTTTTATTATCTAATATTAAATTATTATACATTCATGCATTTTAAATAATTTAATAATTATACTATATATAATTATCCAGAAGTTTTGACTTAAATGGTATAATATGTCATTGACAAAAAAAATATATAATAAAAAACAAAAATTATAATTTACTAGTGTATAAATTCAGTACTACTTCTACTAATTTGTTTGAAAAAAATTATAATTTAATTTTTTCCAAATAATATATTTTATGAAATAAAAATTCTTGGTAAAATTAAATTAAATTAACGGTAAAACAGCAAACAGTGCCGTAGTGTCCGGAAATTTGGGGTTATAAAATCTCCACTTTTGCATTTACGTTTTCTGCCTTTTCCTCCTCGCTCTCTTTCGATAGGCTGATACGAGTATCTCTGCTCTGATTAAGGTATGCTTCTATTTCAATTAGGGCTTTCGAATCAATTTTGCTCTTTTCTGATCTTCGAACTTGAATTCCTTTTCTTTGTATTCAGTTGATAATTTCGAGTTCATAGAACTCTTACCTTTGTTTCTTGTTTTCTAGGGTTTAATTTTTGTCTTGCTCGATTTGGTTTATTACTCTATAACTTGCATAGTGTTCCTCTTTTTTTGTGATTTTCATTTGAAAAGGAGCTTTTATTCTATGTTGTTTAAGGTAATTATATGCTCATCTTGGCTAAGCTGATTTTCCGTATTAGGATTTCATTTCAAATGTTTGTTCATTTTCTTTCCACGATGCCAAAATCTAATGGAATTCTTGATTGTTCTTCTTGAGTGATGCCTTTAGATGATTTCTAATGATTGCTAGTCTGATTTGGATGACATTGTTTAGCTATTGCATCCGTTGCATAGCAGAGTGGTTGTTGCTTAGACCCTTGTTACAGCTCTATCACCATGAAAAGACAAAAATCTTAAAAAAAATAGAAAATTCTTTGCATTATATACAATTTTTTTAGTGCTCAATAGTTAACTTCTTGCATGCATGATGGGCCAAGATATGTACTAATGAGTTTGACTAATATGATTCAGGTTGGTTTGACAAATGGGGAAAAGGAAGTCAAGGGCAAAGCCTCCACCTAAGAAGCGGATGGACAAGCTTGATACTGTTTTCAGCTGTCCTTTTTGCAACCACGGGACAAGTGTTGAATGTCGTATGTAAGTGTGGTTTGATTTCTTTTCACCATGTATTATTTGCAACCTTACCTGTCTTCGTGAAATGTGCTTCTAACAAAACAATTTTGGGTTTCTTATTGATGTCTTATTCCTTTTTTCTTTTTTTTTTTTGGGTGGGAGGTGGGGGTGTGGTGGGTTGTTGGGTTTGGGAAAAATATTTATAGCCAAAAGATTCTGTTAGATTTAAAGAGAGCTTTGAGGAAGTGTGCAGATACGAGGTTTCTTATCCTGAAGTATTCAAACTTATGGTCCTGGAGTCTTTCAGCTTTTTATTTGGTTGAGAGAGTATTAGCGAAATTTAAGCTTTGATGCTGGCTAGGTTTTATTCTTGAAGTGCAAATGGTACTGTTGCTTTCTAGTGTACGTAATAACTTATATGTTATACATAAGTGGATGGATATGGAAGAAGGTAACTAGACACACGTGTTCCAGGTTGTCAATATGTGAAGTTGGGTTAGTTTGGTTGACATGATTACTAAATATATATATATATATATATAGAGAGAGAGAAACGATGTCAGATGAGTAGAGGTAAAATATATTATTTCCTATTGAATATGGTTATGAGCAAAAGTGATGTCATGATGTCCAAGGTTTCTCACTGGAATTACACGTTTGAGTGCCATGAAACTTTACAAATTGGTAGTTTAGTGTGAGATAAAGGCACAATCATAAGGTATTGTTTGTGATGGAAACTATAGTAACTCAGTAAGGTATTCAGGAATTCATTTGGGTTTATGCCTGGCAGTTGCCTCTAGAAATATTCAGATTGCTATGGAAAAGATCAAGGATATGTTTAACTAGTCTTGAGAATTCTCTTAGTGAACTTTCTAATTTAGCAATGAACAAGCTAATGCACACGTGTGGTATATAGGAATTCTAAATCTAGTAATTGCAATGGGGATATAGTGATTAGTGAAAATCAGTGTGGATTGATAGTATATAATTAGGTTGGATATTGACAGGGACACCACTACTTTGTTGTTTCACTTGACAATGTTCTATATGCCTATATTGAAGGGTAAATTCTATTGGACAATATTGAGGTTTACAAGGATTCATAGTGGTTGCATTTAAATAGCATAAGCTTAATCATTGAAGGTGCACTCAAGGTGCAAGGCATTTGCCCTTGCTCCTCTTCTGGGGTTAGGTGAGGTGGCCTTTAGCAAGTGTGCACTTTGTGTGGTTAATTTCACTTGTTATTTCAAAATTTATCACTTATGCATAGTGCTGTCCCTAAACGTCAATTTATAATAAAAAAATTCTCCAACTTCAGTTTGATTTCGTTTGTTGTCCCTTTGTCCATTTAATGTCAAACCCTCCATTAATATGCTCATATGTCATGCTGTGTTGGTTGTTTGAATAACACCCATTTTCCCTGAACTATGAACTGTGTAACAGTAATGTCTCTTAACTTCATTTCGTATCATGAAAATCCCTTAACTTAAATTTTTTTAACACTAAAATCCTTCCATTGTCCACTTTTCATCTGTACACTGTTATTCTAACATGGCAATTCTAATTCGCCATTCTTGTGCCAGTTTAATTCTAGAACTTACCTCATATTTTTTCTCCTATCCAGCATATTCAGGTCACTCTCTATCATCTAATAATTGGGAGGAGAGAGAAACTTTTGAAAGGTAGAGATAGAATTGCCTAAATATGTGAAAGGGGGAGAAAAATATGAGGGAAGAATCTTCAAAACTAAAAACGGTGCATGGATGAAAATTTGGGTTTGCCATGACATTGAAATAATGGTGTACAAGTGGCAAGTGGATGCCAAAACGATTTGTCTTACAAAAATTGAAATTGAGGAATTTTTTTTGGGTTCCAAATTGAAGTTTAGAGACAAGAGGTGAAAATAAAGATGTTAACGTGTATATTCAAATACATCAACATGGCATGATATGTCGACATATTAATGGTGAGTTTGATGGTAAATAGACGATGGCAGGAGTGTGCAAAACCGAACCGAAACAAATCAAATTCGGTTTTTGGTTTATTCAGTTCGGTTTTTCATTAATATTTCGGTTTGTTTGGTTTGGTTTTTAATATTCAAAAACCAATTAAACCTAAGCGACTGAAATTTTATTTATCCATATATATTATATCTATTTTTTAGATAAAAAAATTTTAGTTTATGGTAAGATAAAGTCATGAACTATGAAAACTTATTCTAATTTATGTTAACTAATTTTAATTTAGAGTAATTAATAAAGTTATGATAATTGATTTTAATTTATACTAATTTATAAAGTTGTGATAATTGATTTTAATTTATAGTAATTTATAAAGTTATAGCGATTTAATTTAATTTATGATAATTATGGTAGTTGATAAAGTAATGATTATGTCAATTTATCATAATTTATGCTATTTTATTTTAATTTATAAAGTTATATTAATTGATTATAACTTATATATTGTAATTGATAAAGTTATGACAATTGATTATAACTTATATATTGTAATTGATAAAGTTATGACAATTGGTTTTAATTTATCATAATTAATAAAATTATGGTAATTGGTTCTAATCTATTGTAATTGATAAAATATAGTAATAATTATAATTTATATAAATTAATTAATTAATTAATAAAACCGATTAAACCAAAATGAACCAAAATATTTCGGTTTGGTTCTAATTGTTATTTGGTTTGGTTCTGTTTTCTTAAATAAAAATCGGTTCGGTTTATATAAATACTGAATGCTCTTCCCCAGACGGTGGGATAGTAAATTGGGATATAAATTTAAGTTTAGGGATAGCATTGTGTATAAACCGACACTTTTTGTCTTAGATGTGTTCTTTCCTTCTTGTCACTGTGCACAAGAAAGTTACACAAGTGTAGTAATACCAAGCTTAACTTTGGTGCTGATTTACTACAGTTATATATATGTGAGAACTAATAATTTGATTTATGTTTGGCTTCAGTGATATGAAAAACTTGATTGGTGAGGCTGTATGTGGAATTTGTCAAGAAAGCTTCAGCACAACTATCACAGGTATGCTATGTTCTGAATATCAAAATACTAGAATTTATACTTCTTAGCTTGTAAGGGCTTCCCTACATTTGAGGGTATATCTGTATGCCAAAATGCAATTATGAATACCTCATGTAATTTCAGTGACTTCTAATACTATTTAGCTGAATGATGCAACAAGCTTATGAATTTTCTGTTGCTAGCTTTTCATTATTCTGAAGAAAGCTATAGCTTCAAACTAATTTCAAGGAGAAACTCAAATTTGATTTGGCTTATAGCTTTTGGACTTGATTCTGCACATTTGGAAATTCAGAACTACCTGGACCTCTACATTTTTGAAAATGAGAGGAGTGAACTGCATCATATTTGTATTTCAAAATGCCTGTCCTTTGATTTGCATTTTGGTTAGAATTAATATTAAAGCATAGAAGTCTTAGATTATTGGCAGTCTTATGCTAAATGGAAATACTAAAGATTATAGCTAAATTGGAATAGAATCAATAGATAATGACGAAACCATTGAGACACGTGGACAATTTTACTTGGCTTTGTTGTTTGGATTAGCTATATTGTCTTCGTCAAAACAGGCTTTTTTTGTGTTCCCTTTGTTGCAAGTTTTTAATGTGGATGACATAAGCATAACTTTCCTTCCCCCTGAAACCCCGCGCGCATGCACACACACACACAAGCACATTTAAATGTATGTATGACATATATACTATAGGAGCTGAACTAATTTTTTCTATCTTGCGTAATTGCAGCCTTGACTGAGCCCATAGACGTGTAAGTGAAAAGCATATTTCATTGATTTGAGAATTTTCTTTTAAAAAATTATGGAGTTAATTTTTTATATCAATCTTACTTCAATGTATTTTTTGGCCACAGATACAGTGAATGGATAGATGAATGTGAAAGGGTCAACAACCTTGAAGATGATGAGGCTTACCGAGCTGATTAGGTGGTTATATCCTGCTTCATCGGTGGAAAAAAAGCCTTATGAAGGCATGTTGGATCTAGTAGCAAGGACCTTACTCCGGTTCTGAAGTCTAGATATGTATGCTGCATGTACAGTAATTAGTGGTCCATGCTATGCTTGATTCATGTAACGTATATTAGGTTTGAACTTTGAAGGATGACCAACATCTGGAAAATGTTTTGAAGGTAAAACGTTAAATAATGTTACGTATGATGTTCTCTCATGAGATTCGTTTAAATTTATCATTTCCTGCTTAATTCCAATGTTGGAGTAATCTTCAAATTGAGAGTCAAATATCGCCTATGGAATTTAATGGCAGGAAAATATATGTTCGGGTAAACTACTTTAATTTGGAGTATGGTATTCCTGACTCCACTCCACGACAGGGGGTTGTCTTACCTGCTTGATAAACCATTATTTAATTGAAAGATCTTCACCTATTTGAAGCAGCTTTTAGTGGTCTGAATAATGCCGTTGTTGATGAATGATCTTATTGGTGTTTCTCTGCCAATTATCTTTTGTTCTTGTTGGTGTTTTTCAGCCAAATGTCTTTTGTTATTTAATTTGATTGTTGTTTTGATGTTCTCTCCATTTTTTAATACTTACTTTTTAATTGGTTAATGAGAGCAAAAATAATTTTTCTTTTTTCTCTAATTGTTTTTAGATTTTTTTTCACTAACTAATTAGAAAATGACTGTTGATGAGTGTCCAAAAATGGAGGATCTCCTTAGCATTTCTGGTATATTCTTTCCTTATTAAATAAAAAAAATAAAAATGACATACATAATTATGCCCTCTTTCACTTCTAATAACTTTTTAATGTACTCTTACACTTCCATTTTACAATTAAATGAAATTCTGTAAATTTATCTTAGATGTGTGTGATAGTAAAGTTTCAAATTAATTGATACTAGGTTAATTGATATACTTGTCATAAAATATTCATGACAAAAGTAAAAATTATGAATTCAATATTCAGTTTTTATAAAGATATATCAAAAAATTTCATGATGTACTCAATTCCTCATTACTCATCATCCCATTCACACCAAAATACTACATTGCATTTGACTGTAATAAAAATCACTACAAGTTAATAAAAAATTTAATATGGTTTTCTCACTTTTGTCATTTGCTAGGAAAATGCCTCATTTTCAATTACATTCTTAAATATGTATTCATTTGTATGAGATATTTTGAAAATATTAAATCTTCTAACTTTCTAGATTCAAAGATAAATGCTTAACTAATAGCTATTGAATTATTAATATAATGCTTAAGATATCATTTGACTTAACTTGATATGCTTTGTTATTGTCATCGAATTTTCGAATGACAAGTTTGGCACCTTAACTTTATTTTTTTTTACCTTTGATATCTTGATTTTTTTTCCTTTTAACACCTCAACTTAGTTTTTTTTTAATACCTTATGGCAATTTAACCTTTTTTTTTTTTACCTTTGGCATGCTTAGATATTTCAGTAGGATAAATAAAAATACATGTTTAAAAGGTAAAAAAGATTAAATTGAGGTGCCAAATAATTTTTTTTTAAGAAAATAACTGAGATGCTAAATTGGTCATTCAAAAAATCTAGGATTGCAATGACAAAACATGCCAATTTTAATGGTCAAAGTGATGTATTAAGTCTTAATATAACGATTCTTATCATCCATTATTTGTAGTTATTTTTTTAAATAGTGAATAACAAATGATTATGCCTGAAAAATAAAACAATCACTTGTAAACTTAGTTGGTTGAAAATTTAGGAGTCTTTTAAGTAATACAGTGAGATTTCAAATTGGAAATATTTATGTTCTAATAAAAAATAAAAGAGAAAAAGAGAATATTTCCTCCATTTCACTATCAATGTTTATTTTGATTTTTGATTTTGTTCTATTTTAAATGTCTATTAATATATATATATATATATATATATATATATATATATATAAACACTTTCTCATTAACCATTTATTAATTAAATAAAGATTTATTTTTTAAAGATTTGATGGAAGCAAAGTTATTTTAATGGATTATAGTTGCATGTAGATTAATGGGAGGAAGAGAGTTAATGGAAGAACTATGTTGGCATTAACAAAGAGACAATTGATAGAATGAAAAAAAAAAATAATGTCACTGAATTAATAAAAGGATATTGAGATAAAATAAATAAATAAATAATTGATGTTAAGTGAAAAAATAAATAAATAAAAGAAAAATGTCAAAAGATACTGCCTAGTAACACCAAACTAGATAATATTATAATTTAATTTGACCATAAAATAATTTAATTTGATAAATAATCTGTGTTTGGTAAAATAATTTGTTTAAAAAAAAGATAGATTATAATTTTTAAAATAAAATGTTAGTAAAACTAGTTTTTTTTTATAAAATAGTATATTATGATTTTTCTTTTCTATTTTATTTTTAATTTTTTTTTATCATTTTATAATAATAATAATAATAATATAATTATTAAATTATATAATATAATTATAAAATTATTTAAAATTTATAATAATAATAATAATAATAATAATGGAATGTTATTGGGATAAAATATTTTATATTATTTTATATATATATATATTATATAATTCTTTTGTAATATAAATATATATTTTTTATATTATTTTATATTTTTTAAACACTAGAATCCAGTATATTATCAACTATTAAATTTTAAACCGGTTATATTATTATTTTGAAGCAAAATTGTGAGAAATTAAATTATCAGCTACGTGTTGAAGAAGCCCAAACCCGAACCCAAGAAAACCGTTCCTCTGTCTCTCTCACACTCTCTCAAACTCGGCCGATTGAGATTTCAAATATATTTCTGTCTGTGTTTTCTGCCGTTTTCAATTCTTTACGTCAGCTAAAAACTGAATCAGAAAAATACAATTAGCCATCTAATTTTAATTACACGATATCTCTTTTGGTCTATCTCTACTGTTATTCTTTCCAATCCGTATTTCAATTGATTCTCATTGCTCATGGGTCGACCTCCCAGTAATGGCGGCCCTGCTTTTCGCTTCATGCCCAATGAGGTAACTCTTCTCTTTATTCTCCCTTTTTTGTCCAATTTTGTTTTAATTTTGCTTAGACGTTTGTACACGTTTCTGTATAATTTTGCACATGGTTATCTGGGCATACAAGCGTTTAAAATTTAGAGTTGGAGACGCTATATAGTTTGGTTTCATTTCTGGGTTTATCTGTTTGATTCCTGGGTTTCGATATTTATTTTCCTTTCCATTTAACTGTCGTGTCCAGTGTAATTTGGTTTTTTTCTTTTTTTTTGGGTCCTTTTATTAAGGCATGTAACATGAATGATTGGTGGCTCGTTCAATGTTAGTCCTGTCTTTGTATTTGTCCTCCAATGATTTTCTTTCGCAAATTTAAATTTCTGGGTTTCAGGAAGTTTAGTGTCCAGAAATATCAGACGGTCTTGGTAATGACTCTATCTAGAAATCAACTAAAAAGTATGAAAATATGCAAATGCATTTTTCATTTTTTATTATTGTAAGAAAAATAGTTGGGATTTTTAATTTGTAATCAATAGGAAAAATAGTTGCGTTTTTTGGAGTCAATTTATTGTTAGATTCATTCTGCTCATGCTCATTTAAGAAAAAGAAAAAAAAAGAAGCGATAAGAAATAATTATAAGGCAAAAACTATTGTACTCGCCTTTTATATCTTCTGTAGTTAGTAAGTTTACTTGTTTGACTCGACTTGTGTAAAGACATCAAATCAATGTCTGCTCGCCTCTTCCTTTTCTCATTGAGTCTAGGTTTTGCTACATTGATTAAATTTTTATATTTCCAGCAAGGAGACCTTTTACTTTACTACATTAGATTATTCTTATTACTAGAGAAACCAGAATGTAATGATATGGAGTTCTTCTAACCTTGAGAATAATAAGTTTGTTTTTTAAAAAATTGTGCTTATCAACAGGTCGCCTCACAAACATATTTTTAGAATATGAAAACAACAATAAGGGTCCATTTTGCAATAAACAGAATGTTCATGGAAATGTTAAAAGTAATAAGTAATTTTCTGCCAATGGATAACCGGAACTTATTTAGAAAAGGTTAAATTGTTGTCTCTTGTGATCTACAGCAAATAATGATGGCTTGCAGCTGTCAGTCATTGGTAAACAAGTGAGGGTATGCGGTATACCTATGTGGTTATAGGTTCCTTATCTTCTTTTAAGTTTGTTAAAGTCTTGAAATTGAGTTCCCATCTTGAAACTAGCTATGTTTTCTTTTGAATAGGATAGAATTTTGACTGACCGATTAATATTGATATTATACTTATAAATCTTTGTTTTCTCTTTTCATTTTGGCTTATGGGCATGTGTTCTATAGAAATTCTGAACACTTCACTGATTTTCTCAAAAGATGCACTTTTAAGACACACTTATCTAATTTGTGGAGAGTATAGACATCTGATGTTTTATTCATATTTTAAAACGTCGAATGATGTGCTTTTACCTTCTTTGGCAAGGTAGTGGAGATGGAAAGTATTTTGCAAGAACACCATAACACGATGCCAGCTCGAGAAGTTTTGGTAGCTCTTGCTGATAAGTTCAGGTGTGCATTTTGCTTTCTTTCAGGAGCTTTAGATGTTAGCATTATTTTGATATTAGTGTGGAGATTCAAAATTATGGGCCATTTTTATTTGATTGTAGTGAATCTCCAGAACGAAAAGGGAAGATCACTGTGCAAATGAAACAAGTGAGAAAATGTTATTGTGTAAAACTTTTTCCTCGCAACTATTTGGAGTTTATATCTCAATTGAAATTTTTATTATAGGTTTGGAATTGGTTCCAAAATAGACGGTATGCGATAAGGGCAAAATCAAGCAAGGCTCCTGTGAAGTTAAATGTTTCTCCTATGTCTCGAGAGGAGTCAACTCCAGTGAGAACTGGGCCTCAACCTGTAGCTGCTCCTATTCCTTCTCCCATCCCTGCTACTGTGGCTGCACCTTCAGGTAGAATGACTTCTGAAGTTTTGAGGATCTTCTTTCCCTTTCCTTAAACTTTGGGATTACTTATGTTGTGGCTTATGTTTCTTTATTTATATGACGATGTCTCAATTGAACCTAGTTACCTAGATTGAAATTACTGCCTTATCAAATATGTCTACTTAATTGCCACACGTGTCCAGACCATTTAAATTGTCTAACTATTGTCATTTGTGTCTCCAGATCATTTAAATTGTCTAACAATTGCCATGTGTGTCTCCAGACCACCTAAATTGTTTAACGCCTTCACATGGGTTGAACGGTTGATTGCTATCTATGCTACAGTTGCTTTGCAGAACAATTGCATCATTGAATAAACCATAAGTAGTCTCTTGATGTATTTAAGTTGTCAGATTTCGTTGAATGAATTACGCACGCAAAGATTATTCTTCTCAGTTTGTTCAAGCACACATTTATCTGTATCTCCTTATATATGATGTGTTTTCTCTATTTTTCTATTATCATTTGTTGCAAGTTTGATGCTTGAGGAAAATCTTAGTTAATGTGGCAGCTTCTTATCAATGAACGTATTGGTTTTCCCTCTTCTTGTTCTTTGTCTTCCTTCCCTTGTTAAAATTTTTTCTTTATTCTATCATTTCTTCTGATCAGCACAGAATCAGATATGTTATCTTAAAATTTGACATTAGGCATAAAAGCTTATTATTGGAACATCATAGTGCTATGAAGAAATTTTGTAGGGAGCTAAAGCCGTGTTTCTCAGGATCCAACTCTTAATTATATTATATAGGAGGAAAATGAATAAATAAATAAAATTTAGTAATTTGCACAATCAAGTGTCAAGTATAATTATCTTCATTTTTAATCCTCAAGAGCTCTGTGGCTCTTTTTCTTATTATCTTCTGTATCTCAAATTATGTACCCACACGTTCTCAAATTCTAGTATGAATGTTGAGGGGAAAGATGTAAAAATTATTTTCTTGAGCATTTTTTAAAATGATTTTGGCATCCTTTTCTTTCATTTTTTGAGAACTAAATGGTGGTCAAGTTTTGTATGATATAGTGATTTACATGTCACTTGAAGTCCTGATTAGTCATTGAGGAGTCTTATTCATTAGCTGGCAGTTCTTCCAGATGCTGCAGAATTCATTATTTTAAATGCATGCTTATTCTGGTTGTCATTCTTGTATTTATTTTGCCCTCATTTCTTGAACAGTCCCTACTGCACGAAGCGCCACTACTGAAAATTCTTACATGGAATTTGAAGCCAAATCTGCAAGGGATGGGGCATGGTGAGTATTTTGCATCATTCAGATTGCTCATTCAATTGATGAGATTATAGTTCTTTGAGTCATATTTGATACTTGCTGACTTCTATATCTCGTTTATGAAATGCTAGAATGTGTTTCACTTTGTTGTCTTCTTTGTCAGGTATGATGTTGGGACCTTCCTATCCCATAGACATTTGGAGACAGGAGATCCGGTAATAGTCGAGCTCCTTTTCCTTGCAAACATTGATTCAATATTTAATAAGAACTTAATTGTGATCCTTTGTGGCTTGCAGTGCACTGTGCTTCATTGTATGGATTCTAACAGTAACTGTATTATAAGACTAAATTTTTTGTTATTTTAGATCTTAATTCACTGAAGAAGTTTCGCCTTTAACCCTATTATCAAGTATTTTCCTTCAGTAACAATTGACTGATGATCATTATGTGTGCATGATTAACTGAATCTTGTTATGCTTTCTCCACAGAGAATGAACATCAACTGCTGTCATTGTATGGAATTTTGTTATTAGCAGGTTGTTGTTGCTCTTTGCATTATGGGTATCGAGGAGTTCCTCCCCACCCCCAACAAAATAAAATAAAACATTTTGTACTCTTGGGATATTTTTTTTTGGTATTCTGTAGATCTGCTCCTCTCAAGTTGTGTTCCACTGTCACTGGTGATTTCAGGAAGTATTGGTTCGGTTTGCTGGTTTTGGACCAGATGAGGATGAATGGGTCAATATTCGGAAGAATGTCAGGCAGCGTTCCCTTCCATGTGAAGCTTCAGAATGTGTTGCAGTTCTTCCTGGAGACCTCGTACTCTGCTTTCAGGTGAAAATTCCTTTTCGTAAGTTGCAATAAATGATGAATTAAACCATTATTAGAAGGAAATGTTATTTTTATTTGAGTTCTATCATGAAAATCCCTTGCTTAATATTCTTGAAATTTTCAGGAAGGTAAAGATCAGGCTCTTTACTTTGATGCACATGTCCTCGATGCACAAAGACGGAGGCATGATGTGAGAGGTTGCCGTTGTAGGTTCTTAGTGCGATATGATCATGACCTGTCTGAGGTATATTTATGAATTTTCCTTTTTGGCCTACCGATCTAGAATACCCTGATTTTTGTGCATTTCTCAATCCTATTTGTCCTGTAATTGGATATAACATATCTTGTTGCGATTGCATCCAGTGATTCCCAAGCTTTTGTCAGTACTGAATTGGCACTAAGTTGGACATCTGAGGTACATGATAGATTAAAATGATATTCAATGCCACCTGCTTTATTGGTTGCACCCTGAGCTCTATGTTCTCGATGCTAGAGGGATTTAGGGTTTAGGTTAGGCTAAGATTACAAAAAGCTCACTTATTGTTTGTGGCTTCTTTTAGTTTGGATGAAGCCCACTTAGTTGGATTTTCTCCCCGCATCAGATGTCCAGGTAAGTATTGGCACAGTGATAGGAGTAAATGGATTCAATTGCAGTAATAAATAAATTGTCTCAAATTGATATGTTTAAAAGAGAGGATAGGATTGAAGAAACACACAAACTTCATAACATTTGAGATTATTAAGCCTTTTTTTTTCTTTTTCCCTTTTTTTTGGAAGTACAAAGTCCAAATAATTTGAAGGCAATATTTTTTACCAACTTGATAATTAGCTACTTTTTGTATTTTTGACCAACTTGATAATTAGCTATTTTTTGTGCTTGTGGTGCGAACTTTAATTGTTACTATTTCCCATTTATCAATACATGTGCTTCCATTTCGTAGTCTTCTGGTGTGAAAGTCAAATAAGGTTTGGTTTCTCTTTTACCATTGTTGGTTCCGCCTACCTTTACAAAATAAATAAATAAATAATATAGTAAATATATACATATGCTCATCTTATTGTAGGGACGAAGTACTATGGATTTTCTATCTCATTGAGAGTATTTGCCCTATTGGAGAAGATGTTTTAAGGGATTTTTCTTCTTTTTTAATTTTTTTTTTTTCTCATCATAGATTTGGAATGTGGAATATGACATGATTTGTTTTTATGGAGTAATGTTTTTATTTTGAAGAAGAATATATTCTTATGCATCAGCACATCTAGTGCAGCCCATTTTATATTTTTACTTAAAATGTGTTTTATCTACAACGTACTTCATTTGTCGACAACAGCATTGATGAAATTGCTTGTTCTTGTACCATACCGATGAAGGCATTTGTGCTTTGAACTTCTTTAGTAAAATTGTTAAGAATAACATTTATAGTCCTTTTTTTTTCAATTATACTTGCAATTTGTCTTCTTTATTTATACTTTTGTTACTTAAAAGCACATGTTTTTCTTTTGGGCTAAAATAGTTTCTTTTAATATCATATATATTACGGCCAACTGAGTCTAATTCAATTAGAATACCACAAATAAAGGTTATAGTCATGTATTCAACATTGAGATCCTTCATATCTATTAAAGGCTAAATTTATTTAAAAAAAACAATGCCTTATGTGGTTAGTGATGTTTATCTGGTTCTTAAATGATCATTATATTGATGAATTTAGTTATGATGGTCATTCAGTTGTTAAACGTTATGATCCTCAGGAAATTGTTCCCCTAAGAAAGGTTTGTCGTAGGCCTGAAACGGACTACAGACTGCAGCAACTTCATGCTGCAAACAATTTGACCACTACTGATCAGAAGAAAGCTAGTACAGATCCTTCTACAGCCAGCATCCATCAAAGGGTTACTGTGTCTGCTGCTGAAACAGCACAGAAGCAGCGCACTGCAGAAGTTGCCTCAGCAGGTCCAGCAGTATCACATGCTAGCATTTCTCAACCTTCCAAAACTCCAATTCCGGGGCCAAAAAATGCTGAAACTGGCAACACTATCAATGTTGGAAATCCTGGCGTTCTCTCCAGCAGCACTGTCAATGCCGAATGAGTGCTGTTGCTCCAAGTAGTGTTCCTGGTGGTACTGTAGAGAATCTGCAGGGTGGAAAATGATAGGTTCCTGTAACATATTGTTCCATTTTCTTGGTGATATAATCCCCTCTAATAGAGGGTAAATCAATTAAAATTGGCAGGATAAAATGGATGGGTAGCACCTTAGTATGAGGATGAGTTGCAAATATTTGCACGTGGTCCAATTTTATCATCTTTGTAGTCTGTAGGCCTCTCTAACTAAGATCATGAATTTGTGTATTATCAGCTTCATTTACTTTTCTGTACTATTTTATTTTCCTTCAAGCTCAACTTGGTTGAGTAATTATCTGTATTGTTGGGTGCCTTTCCTTTTGGGCTGATTCTATTCGGCTTCAGATGAAAAATTGGGTAAAGGCTTTCAACTTACACTTGTTTGGACTGCTTGGGAAAGCTTTGAATCTTTACACAATCTGCAAATTGTAAGGAGAATCGAATTCCCATTTTATATGCTTAGCTTCAAAGTTATGAATACTCGGTTGAAAAGAATTGTATAGAAAATCTAACAAATAGAAGAGTGGGAGGGTATTGACTGTGTTATGTTGAAGATAGTTCTTTTTTTTTTGAAGCAATGTTGAAGATAGTTGGACTTTATTTTCATGAAAATAATATCTTTCTTTATTCAAGTAAAACCAAAATGTCCACATTAAATTTTTTTTATTTTTTAATAAATTCCACATTAAAATTTTCATTAACTCTAAAGATTTCCCAATTCATTTTACCTTATTTTGTGATAGATCAAGGTCAATATCATTTTTTTTTTTATCAAAATTAATTTTGAAAGATTATAATCCCAAACACCCCCAAGGATGAAAATATATTATTATATCTTTTAACATTCAGGTTGATGGTGAAGTTGCATCGACAAAAATTACAAACACTGGACGGTAAGAAAATAAAATAAGAACTTTATATTTATTTTCTCTCTTCAAAGCACATTACTTATGAGAAAAGAATATCATTTAAGTAAATATTAATGTAATTAATATTTAAAAATTAAGTTAAAATATAGCATAACAAACTCTAAAAACAGAAAAATGACCGGTAGGAAGAACTAGCCAGTAGCTAGTCTGCGGATATCAATTCCACCCACTTTATCTCCATCCTTTTCTCTTGAATATTTTTTTCCAATTCAAAAACCCTAAACAATCACTTCCTCTGTTTTTCACATCTCCTTCTCAATGCGCTAAAGCTTTTGACTTTCGCTTACCCAACAAACCAGAATGCAAATCTTGAGAGCCCACAGCTTCAAAACTGCGGCTGTCAATTGTGATGCCCAATTCTTGTTCAAGTTGGGCTCTGTTAGATTTCTCGTCACCGTTTGCCGGGCGGTGGTGCTACCCCGCTTCGGTGGGCCCGAGGTTCTCCAGCTCCGGCCGGATGTCGAGGTCCCTCAGCTTAAGCCGAATGAAGTTCTTGTTCGAGCACGTGCTGTCTCCATCAATCCCCTTGATACTCGAGTGAGTTGCTTCATTACAATTATTGAGTTTTATTCTCATCTTTTTGTTTGTTTAGAGAAATGTAGGTGACGATTGGTGTAGGGTAAAGAAAATGATTAAGAATTGGTGTCGGAATGAGGAAAGTGACAACAGAAATGTTGATATTGGGAATTTTGTATGGTAACAGAATTAAGTAGTGGGTGAAATGAAGTTGTGGATTTTCTGCGGAATAAGATAAAACTGGTTTATTTAGTGTTTATCCTTACAATTTTTTAAGGGTAAACTGGAAAGGGAAAGATGTAGACGGGTGATTCATGTGATTTTGTAGGAATAGAGAAGTTGTACTACCTCTTCTAAATTGAAATATCAATGCTTGCTGTCTGATGAAACCGAGTTGTGGTAGACGAATCACAATTTTTTACTGTTTTATGTAGAGGACAATAAAGTGTTAGTGTTCTGCACTGCTAGATTTTGTAGATTCCCTATCTTGTACATTCTGTAAAGGTCTAATCATTTTTTTCTTCCATTGCTGACTCATTTTTGTTCTTGGTGTAACACTGAACCCATTTGGGAAATGAATATCTCGGAGTGAGGGCCTTTTGTAATTTTCTTCCTTAAACTTTTCTGTATTACCGGATAGTCTATTAATGGGCATTAAGCCTTGACCAAAAAAAAAAAAAATTGTAATGGGCATTATTAGGGCTTTACTGTAACTAGTAACTAGACTCTTATTACTGTTAATGAACATTGCTGTATTATCTGTATAAAAAAATTCTGTGATGTGTTTTTGACTTGCAATTATCATCAAATATTGAATGTTGTACAAATTTTAATGTTTTCAGATGCGATCAGGTTATGGTCGCTCCATATTTGAGCCACTTCTGCCTCTCATTCTGGGTCGTGATGTAAGTGGTGAAGTTGCAGCAGTTGGTACTTCAGTTCATACTCTGACTGTTGGGCAAGAAGTTTTTGGTGCATTGCACCCAACTGCTGTGAGGGGCACTTATACTGACTATGCTGTTCTTTCAGAAGATGAGCTTACTTCAAAACCAACGTCAGTTACACATGTGGTCGGTCCTCTACTCTCTATTGATCTTTTGTACATATAATTATTGCGTAATAGATGCGGTGTTCTTTTGGTTGTCTCGATCCCCTATGTGGTAAATTGTTCTAAGAATTATTAATGCTGCAATCATCAAATTGATAATTTTATCTGATAAAATATTTTCTTCCTCCCATCAAATTGTGTGCCAGTCAGTGAGCTTGTGATTGACATGTTTTCTTCTTAGTCATATATTGTTATGATATATTGTATAGCTATAATTAGAGTGATTTATGTAATTAAGGGCAGGTAGGATTTGTTTCCTACTTTATGATTCATAGGGTTGTATATATATAGCTTCTAACTATCAATGAAATTAATAGATTCTCCAAATTCCTTTTTGTTTACATGGTATCAAAGCTAGTTCTCAAATTTCCTGCCTTAATTTTCTGGTTTTAATTTTGTTTGGGTTCTATCCTAAAAGAGGAAATAAGTTGATTTTTTGGGTCACCCTTGTCGAGTGACATTTGAATCTCACTGCCCCTCCCATCTGGTAGAGCACTTGCTGATCTGCCGTTCAGCAAATTCTAGTCACCAGATTTCTGGCAAGTGTACCTCACGCGCAGTTTGAAGATTTTCGCTCCGTCATCACACGCCGGCACATGAGCTGGTCATTCCTTCTCCAATCGGTCTGCTTCAAGTCCCTCCTCTCCCTTGTCATCATATCTGTGTTTTGGGTTGATTAGGAGAGTTTTCTTTACTGTTCTCTTTATACAGTTGAACTTTTCTAGTGCTGCCTTTTGCGATTTACTACTCTCTTGCTGGAAATTATTGTGGTCAGTCTCGTTTGACTCGCCTCAGTTTGAACATCATCTTCCCATACCTGGTTGGGTCTACATTGGTACGGTAAGAGGACTTTTATGTTACAGGTTTTTTTTTCTGGTATTCATAATATCTTTTAGCGTTGGATATAATTTTGAGTGGTTGATTGATTATTTTTTGAAAAAATATGGATAAAAAATTTGTTATGATATCTGCTGATGATTACGCTAAGTAACAAGATTTTTTGAAATCTCAGCCTAGTCAGTCTGCTCCTGTCCCCACCATTGTTGAATCAGGTAAACTAAATACACGTCTTGTGGTTAAAGGCTATGCACAGACACATGAAGTGGATTATTCTGATACTTCCTCTCCTGTGGCGGAATTGACTTCAGTTCAATTATTTATTTTTCTGGCAGCTACATTTGATTGACCTTTGTACTAGCTTGATATTAAAAATGCATTTCTGCATGGGGATCTTCAAGAGGAAGTTTATATAGAGCAACCACCTGGGTTTGTTACTTAAGAGGAGTTTGGAAAAGTTTGTCGTCTTTGAAAATCATTGTATGGACTGAAACAGAGTCCTCGAGCTTGGTTTGAAAAATTTAGTTAGGCAGTAGAGAGGTTTGGGATGAGGAAGAGAAAATCTGATCATATTGTTTTCTATGAGCAGTCCACATTTGACATCATTCTCCTTGTATATGTAGATGATATTGTTATCACTAGGAGTGACACACTGAGAATTTCATCCTTGAATTCCTTCTTGCAAAGATAATTCAATACTAAAGATTTGGGCACCTAAAGTATTTCTTAGGGATTGAGATGTTAAGTAGTAAAAAAAGTATTTTTCTGTCTCAGATGAAGTATGTTTTGTTTTTGTTAAAAGGAGTCAGATCATGTAGTACTCCAATGCTTCCTAACTAGCAATTTACAAAGGAGAGAAATATTTTTGATAATCCTGAACGATATAGAAGATTAGTTGGGAAGTTGAATTATCTCATTGTGACATGTCCTGACATTGCTTACTCAGTTAGTGTTGTAAGTCAATTTATACCCTCTCCTACAGTACATCATTGGGTAGTCTTAGAACAAATCTTATGTTACTTGAAATGAGCTTTTGGACGGGGTGATACTGTATCGGAATCATGGTCACAACAATATAGAGTATTTTTTTAATGCGGATTGGGCGAGTTCCAAGATTGATAAAAGGTCCACTACTGGTTATTGTGTTTTTGTTGGTAGTAATCTGATTTCATGGAAGAGTAAGAAACAAATTGTAGTATCGAGATCTAGTGCAGAATCTGAGTAGAGTAATGGTATAAGCTCCGTGTGAGATTATGTGGATTTCTCAACTCTTAATTGAGGTCGGTCTTAAAGCCTTAGGTCGAACAAAGTTCTGGTGCGACAATCAAGCTGCAATTCATATTGCTTTGAATCCAATTTTTCATGAATGAACTAAATATATTGAGATAGACTGTTATTTTGTTCGTGAGAAAATTTAACAAAACTTAATTTCTACATCTTATGTGAAAAATGGAGAGCAATTAGGAGATATATTTTCAAAGGCTCTCAATGGATTTTAGGTTTCTTATATTTGTAACAAGTTGTGCATGATTGATATCTATTCTCTAACTTGAGAGAGAGTGTTATGAGATGTTGTATAGCTATAATTAGAGTGATTTATGTAATTAAGGGTAGGTAAGATTTTGTTTCCTATACTTTAAGATTCATAGGGTTGTATATATATACAGCTTATTACTATCAATGAAATTAATAGATTCTCCAAATTCCTTTTTATTTACATATATCATATATAAAGGTTGTGTATTTACATATTTTAATGAATAAATATTTTTGTGTGAAGTGGTAAATAGTAAGAATATAACCCAACCTGGTTATTTACAGTGCTGGGCTGTGACACCATTATGCCTTTGATTAATTGTATGAAATGTTTACTTCTTGTATCTTTTAACATTTTTCATCGCTATAAACATGCTTCTCCCTCCTCACCCTTCCCCCACTTCACTATATAACATGACCTGAATTTCAATTCCTGCAGGAAGCAAGTGCTATTCCTTTTGCTGCATTAACTGCATGGCGTGCTTTGAAAAGTACTGCTAGGATAACTGAGGGGTATGATTATATTGCTATTTTGCCACTCCATGATATTTGTTATGGACAAATGCTCATTTAGTTCTTCTTACTTTGAACTAGACAAGGTTGGTTGTTGTTTTGCATACTTTCGATTTTACACTTTATGCCGTTTCTATGGAATTGAAGACAAGGAACAATTATATTATTTTCCTTTTTGTTTCTTTAAATAAATTTATAAATAGTGGAACCAAAAAGATGTTTGATAAAATTGTAAAACAATTACTAGAGCCCGGTGATCTGATATTCCTTTTGTGGCATGATGAAGTTCTTTTCATTTGTATTTAGAACATTATGCAATTCGATTGTTTAGATCTTCATTTAAATCATACATGGCATTATATGTTTGCTTCTATTGAGTGCTTAGACAATTCCTATATACAATTTGGAAACCTAGATTTGGGGCTTTTAATTCTATGATACCAAAGAAAGGAGCCATTTTAGTCTAAGGGAAATAATGTTGGGTAATTTTTTGCTTTAGGTGTGGTCAGTAGACATTTATCTGTTGGTTTCTTTTCCTTTATCATAATTATTGTTATAATATTCTTTTGCTTTTTATGGCATTTGCTTTAGGAATGCCCAATGGGATATTAGACTTGCTTGAAGTCCTACTTGTACTGGAATTTGTCAGAAGTGTAATACATCCATGTCACTAAATAATTTTGAAAATCAATTAATAGAATTTGAGTTAAGTTTGTTTTTTTTTTAAGATTTAATTGTTTGTGAAGATTTCACATTTTGAATAAGATATAAAATTTAATTGTCACCAATCACTGGCAAGCAAGAGAGGGTTTTTAGATATGGGAGTAGATCTACTTTGGCACTATGTTTTGGTAGTTTGTCTTTTTTTTTTCTTTAATATAATTCTTGAAGGATTTATTCTTCTAGTCTAGATTTCAGTTGTTTCTTTAAATATAGGGTTATAGACTGTTCCGCAGAGCTATCAGCTTTTATGATATGTTTTCTATCTTTTTTAATGGATTTGATTAAGCACTTCCAGAGAGAATGTAATTATTAAAATATTTGCCAACTTAGAGTTCATCGTCATATTATATGGAATAACTTGTCAGTGATCTGTATTAGTCATATGAAAAATATTGTACTGGACTTCAGCAAATCATCATATTTCGGTACCTCATTTTCAAATAATCAATTCTTTTCATCAGTTTGTTGAGGAGGCTGAAAAGTATTTTGTTCACATGGAAGTTACCATATGCTTTTTGTAAATTATCATTATGTATTCCTTCATTCCTTCATTCTAATTTCTACAGGCAAAGACTGTTAGTGGTGGGTGGTGGCGGAGCAGTAGGTTTTGCTGCAATTCAGCTTGCTGTAGCTGCAGAGTGTCATGTTACAACTACTTGTGGAAGTCAAAGCGTAGATCGTGCACTGAAAGCTGGTGCAGAGCAGGCTGTCGACTACATTGCCGAGGTGATGTTCAATCATTAATTCATCTGCTTCATTTACACTGCTAGCTATTCAAACCATATGCTTTTGTAGATTGTTTTTGTTATTTGTTTTTAGTTGGCAAACATGTAGATTTATGCTTGTATTTGGAATTTTCAAGTTGTGATATTTTATTTATGACCAACCTTGCTGGTTATGCAGGACGTAGAACTAGCAATTAAGGGGAAGTTTGATGCTGTTTTGGACACTATTGGTGTTCCAGAAACAGAAAGAATTGGCATAAACTTCCTGAAGAGAGGTGGAAACTATATGACTCTTCAGGCAAGCCATTGAAACCTTCCTTTTTCCCGTTAAATAAGAGGGATGTGAACTTCTTGTTGCATCTCCGTAAATAGAAGCTAATTTCCTGATTGTTCAGCGGAATGCCTTTTATTATAGGGTGATGCAGCATCCTTGGCTGATAAATATGGATTAGCATTTGGGCTTCCTATAGCTACAGCTGTTTTGCTGAAGAAACAGACTCAATACCGATATTCTCTTGGAATAGGTATGGAAAGTTTGTGGATCACATCATCCTTTGAGCAGTTAAAGATTATAGGTCTTTTTCAAGTAAAATTAAACACTAGTTCTGTTTATCGTTTTTTATGTATCTTTTCTTTTATACCCTCAAAGTAGGATTTGCGTATAGAAATATTCTTTCTTTCTTTTTTTTTTTCAATAAATACGAAAGAACCTACATTCGAGCAGGCGATGTAAGGGATATGTAAGAGAGAAATATATATTAAATTGCTCCCTTACCGTGTTGCATCCAATTGGATTTCTAATTCTGTAGAACTATCAAATAGTATAGAATTTGGAAAATGTATTTGAGGACTCGGTGGTGTTAATTCCTCAATAAATAGTAGTATTTTGTTACAACTGCATTTTTTTTTTCCTCAGGAGGATTAATTGTGCATTCTTTTTTGGCAGAAAAATTAAAATGCTACATATCATTTGATAAATTCCACGGTTCAACATCCTGTTGCCCCCATCCACCCCCCCCCCCCCCCTTCCCTTAAAAGCACTGTAGGCACATGTGCATGCATATGAAGACCACCAAAATGCATGTTCTTGTGCATTTTGTATTGCTGCTGAAGTCTTTCTTTAGATGCTTTTCTGCCAAATTACATGGAGATTTCAGGAAGATACCAGTTCCATGTGACTAATACATTAAATATACAGACACTGCCCCTAAAGTTATTAAAAGAGAGCCTAATTGTTCTTGCTGTTGCAGAATATTCATGGATTTATATGAGAGCTGATTTTGATGGCTTGGATGAGATCCGTTGTTTGTCTGAAGCTGGGAAGCTGCAGATACCTGTTGACAAAACATTTCCAATCTCACAAGTGAGAGAAGCCCATGAGGCAAAAGAAAAAAGGTTAATTCCTGGTAAAGTGGTGCTGGAACTTGATTAATGTAAACTCCCACATGGTCATACTGATGTTGTCAAATCTCTAGATTTGTTGGGTAGAATTCTCCTGTCTTTTGTAAATGGTTCTCTTCTACCTAAATCTAGAGAGTTGATTACTGTGGTCCAGCTCTGTAAAATAAAAAATAAGTGGTTTAGAATTTTTGAATAGATTGTGGAATTTTTGTGGGAGGTAACTTCCAAGATCCGGGTGGGAACCTGTAAATGCTTGAGGATGTTTTTTTTTTCTTTACTAAAATTTTTTATTTTTTACTTCGAAACTATCCAAATATCTTAGCAGTGAGCATGCTAGTCTGAAGCTCTTTTCCCTTTTCTTTTTTTTTTTTTAAAAAAAAAATCTCCTTGAGAATTGCACATCTAATGTACCAAGATATCTGCTTGACATGAGGTTATTGCCCATGTGGTTCAACACATTGTAATTGTTTATTCATAGTATGTTTCTGTATTAGAATGAATTGCACCTTAACGTTCATATTATATTCTGTGTTAGCACGTGACTATTAAGGGGTTTTGTTTTTAATCTTTTGAATATCAGAAACTGTTTTTTATTTTTAGTTATTTGTTTTGGAGATATACATGAAGGGTTAAATTTCGGTTAAATGCCCATATCAAACGTAAATAAAGTAAATTGGAAATTACTTTTCTTGATAAAAAGTAAAGGCAGAAGTTCTTGCCAAATAAGTTTTTGGTTTGTTGAGAAAAAAAAAATTTTCATTTTAATATACTCATTTACTTAATTTCGATATAATAACATTTGTTTTTTTGGTTTAATTGTTCAATTTAGTTGATAGTGTAAACCCTTAACCACTAGTTAAAAGAGCTTGGCAGGTTGAACAAATCTGCATTTGGCTGGCTGTTCAGCTTCATCTAAATATGTTCATTATATACATGATTTCCTAAAAATTCATATGTTTGAAATTTTATTTTTTTATTTCTAATGTCATCTTAAATTTCTTTTCTTCTTGATTTGATCCATATGTGCCTTATACCTTACTTAGGCCGCACAATCATTCATGCTAAATTTGACCAACTACAGCATAAATGTTTCTAATTATTGACAAGTTACAGAATTTGTTGGCAAATCAAAACTCAATTAAGATCACAACTGCACCATAAATTTTCTGAAGGATCAAAGCATAGATGGATGTGATTAGTCGATTCACATAAGCAGCAGATGGTAACAAAACATCTAATATGTCTGAAGAGAAACAGCTAGCTAGATTGCTGCAAACATGAAAGTACAACATTCCCCAACAGGAAACGGCAGGTCGCAATAATTCCCAGATCCTCTCTTATTCTGGTATCCAGGATAATCCCATATTTGAAACCTCACTTTTTTCCGTATAGACATCCCTACTCCCTCTGCCATTCTCTCTATCTTCCAATTGCTAAATGGATGGGCAGTCTTGTGTGTCACGTGTGCTTCTCCATTTTTAGACAACATTTCACGTGAATTTCTCAGAAAACCCTTCACCACTTCCTGATGTAGCCTAAGAAAATCATTTACTGCAATTGTTAGTATCTGAGACACATACAGAAATTCATTTCCATGTATAAACTTACCCAATTTGGAGCGAATCCTGTTCACGCCATATAAGAGGAGCATGAGGAAAGTTGAAAACTATTCTGTCAAAACTTGTGTGTTTAAGAAGAGAGTGGTTCCTCATAGTGTTCACATCCACTTGATGAATAATGGTACAACCCATTTCTTTTAACTTTTCCAGGTGGATTCTAGCTCTTGAATACTTTGCCATCACCTCATCTATATATAATTCCATCAACAAATTAAAAAATAAAAAATAAAAATCAACTTAGTAGTAGAGATTTAATATAAAAATAAGAGCAAAATAGAGCATTACCTAGAGAATCCAAAGAGGTGGCAACCATATTGGTAGCAGACCCAAAAGCAGTAGCCAAGCAAGCAGCAAAAGAAAAGTCACCTTCTCCAACTAGAAGGATTTTATGGAAATTACTATAATGCTTTATCCATTTCTCTTGTTTCCACGCAGCAACACTACTATTCTCCAATTTGATTTGGCTATCCATAATCTTGAAAATTGCCAGTGCTAATATTATATCCTTAATTTCTTTTCCCTTCATAATCACAACTGCCAATAGTATATTAGGAGAATCTTTATCATCCATCGGTGTAGAGTTTTCCCTTTCTGATTTGCGTCCTTTTCTTTTAATCTCTAAGCTAATTCCTTCCATTCAATTATTTTAAGTTCTCAGTTTATGTTTTTGGTCATATATATAGGAGATTTCCGGAACCATTATAATACTCAGTATTAAATAACATTAAATATTCATAATTATTGTACAACTAATTAACATTATTAATTTTTTTATTTAATGGTTGAAAAAATAGTATCCAAATAAAACCGTAAACATAAAAACATCACCTATATATATATATATATATATATATTAATTAATGGAGAGTTAATTGTTTGTTTGCAAGCACTTTCATGAAAGTCTCCTAGTTTTCTGACTCAATTTAGTTATATATCTCTTAGTTTTCCATTTCAAATATATATATATATATATATATATATATATATATATATATATATATATGTTAATTAATGGAGAGTTAATTGTTTGTTTGTAAGCACTTTCATGAAAGTCTCCTAGTTTTCTGTTTCAATTTAGTTATATATCTCTTAGTTTTCCATTTCAATTTTTATATCAGATTGACGATTGGCTCTGATAATTAATGATTGTTGTCCTTCATCAGATTTGATGATATAAATTTAAATTTCTTAAATGCAAAAAACTGCTTTCTTTTTGATAAATTATTGATTTATTGATATTTTGCAGATTAACTTTGAACTTAACAATATTGTAATGCTACAAAATATATTTTTTCTTTTTTGTTTAGGTTTAAAATAATACCAAGTTAGGGATGTTTAGCATCTCTCTCCTTATTGATTTCTCTACTGTCTTCTTTCTAATATAATGGCACATAACATCTCATTAATTTGAAACCGCTGAGATTGGTAAATCTTTAATTACAACTGTAATCTTTTTTATTTATTTATGTGTGAGATTCCTTTTTTTTTTCTTTAATTTATTTTTTTACCTGTTTCATATAAGAATTTTCGTATAAATTGTTTTCCAGCATTATTTAATGGCATTATTTTTATAGTTATATTATGACTTAATTTTAACGTTATTGAGACAAACTAAATGAGCATTAGTAAGCCATGGAAACATCACTACATGAAAATTGGAGCTCTCTGTCAGCCTCTGCCATTTTTTTTTCCTTTTTCTTTATTAGTTGCTTGACGATTTCGAAATTTCTTTCTTGCAATTAATTATTCACAATGTGCATTTATATGGTTAATGCGACATTCTTTGATATTTAGTCTTCACATCACATGTTTTACGCATACTTACTTTCCCATTAAGTAAATTCACATTACTCATCCCATTGTCATTTCACTACTATATATTTTGGCATTTAAATAAATAAATTTTTTTTTAATTACAAAGGAAGGGCTACTCCATAAAAGCATAGAAACTAAGAGTGAGTTTGCCTCCCACGCCGAGGCCGACACACAACCATCTTGTAGATACTGAAAAAAAAAAAAAGAAAAATGCATGTAAAATAATTTTTCCCAACCAACAAGTAAAGCCACGTGCCTCAACCTAAAAAAATCAATCTTTCCCCTATCTTCCTTATCCTTATAAGTCTAATCCATGTTTGGAAGATTTTTAAATGGCGAATAAAGATGTTTTCCAAGGGACAAAAAACTTTTTCTTCGAATAAAAGAGCCACTCCTGCCATACGGGAGAGGGAGGGTAGGAGAAAAAGAGCAGAAAAAGAGAGAAAAGAAAAAAAGAAGGAAAAAAAAGAGTACAACAAAAGAGAGAGGAAAGAAAAAAAGATTAAAAAAAAGGAGAATAGGGAGATATATATATATATATATATATATATATAACAAAAGGATAATCAACTGGTAAACGTTCGAATAAGGGTAAATATAAATAGATATATATTGAGTATACAATCGGACATCCTTTACAGACAAAAATTAGAAAAATGAAGCATGCATGTATTTGTAAATAAATGAATATACTAGAAATAAATTGTGGTATATATAATTAACATGTTGATGGTTAAATTTTTCATTTTAAGACAGAGACTTGAATGCATGATTGCATCCTTCACATATTTATGTTATAGTGTACCACTAAATTTTATTGATTAGCCTGTGAATTGATTTTTACAGGTTCAAAGCCGAAAAAGGACAAAGTTTGACAGAGGAATAAGTGTGCCACAATGTCTACAGATGAGAATAAATGAGTATTGGGGAGGGGAGGGGGAAACAATAACGTTGAAGTTATATTTTTTTTTCTTAAAATGTAATTCATTTTGGGCCATATAATACCTATATAATAAAAGAGTGTTTGAAATTATTATTAGTTATTTAAAAAGTAAATTTAGAATTATTTTGATTTAATTAATTAATTTTTTTAATTTTTTATAAACTATTTTTCTGTAAAAAAAATATCTATTTACTTATTTTTCTTTAAAAACAATATTCAAAACTAAAAAAAATAAAATTAAAAAAATTTCACTGAAGCGTTTTTTTCCAAACGCAATGTCAAACGGATCATAAATGATACTTGCAATAAAAGTGATTTGTATTAGGAGAAAGGCATAGTAATGCCTTAACATTGCCCATTTTTGAAAGTTAAACATCATAAGATTAAGTAGATGATAATAAACTGATTTTGATATAATCATAAGTGATACTTGCAATAAAAGTGATTTTTATTCGGAGAAAGGCATAGTAATGCCCTAGCATTGCCCATTTTTTAAAGTTAAACCTAATGAGATTAAGTAGATGATAATAAATTGATTTTGATATAATCATGAAATCATGAAATTTTTTTTAAAAGAAAACAAATTTAAAATTATTTTCGTTAAAATCATGTTTTAAATTTTTTTTTTCGAATTTTTAACACGCGTCACCAAGGCATTAGTTTATGTAGGTAGTTTTATTCCAGCTATTCGAGAGAGTATTACATCACTTTCCGTACATTATGGAAGACAGTTTTTATTTCATCTTTTCTCTCTCTTTTTTAATTGCTTTCTCTCTCTGTCTCTATTTGATCTCTACACTAATTTTCTTTTTCAATCCCTTTTTTTTCTTTTTCACAGCACCAATCGATCTTCCGCCCGATTCTAAAATTCCCAAATTCAACAACACAAAGAAAAAGAAAAAGAAAAAGATTAAAATAAAGAAAGACTCTTTTGTCCTCTGATTCAATCCCTCTCTCTTTCCATGGAAGGTCTCTAGACTGCAGTGCATTGAGAGCATCTCATGCAACCTAAAAGAAAAAAAGAAAAAAAAAAGGGAAAGTGTTGTGTTTCTTATCTTGCCCTGTCGTATATGTCTAGGAATCATCATTTGAATTATCAATAATTTCTCTAATACAAACCATGTCAAGAAAATCTGTTTTTGTCAAAATTTTCTTACCAATTATGCAATAACCTTCAACACACGTTTCTTGACAATTTTTTTTCTTAATTTGCCCAATTATGCTATAGGCTCTAGCTGTCACATAACCCCAGTCAAAAGAAAAACAATATAAAAAGATGAAATTTTAAATATACTTAATCTATCATATTATTTATAGATATATATGTAGATTTATTAATTATTTGAGAGATTCAGTTTTCCATGTCATCATAGGTTAATCCAATTATATAGTGACATATATACAAATTCTATTCACAACAACCAATGTCAAGAAAAGAATTAAATATATATCACTTTATAATCGGATTAGTCTTTAAATAACTTGGTAGATTGAATCCACCTAAAAATTTCTCTAATTGTTGACCAATATGAATAAAATAATTAAATATATGTCGTTATATGATTAAATTAGTTTACAGATAATGTAGTACATTGAGTTTATCTATGAATTTCTATGCAAAAAGGCCTTTTTCTATTGTTTGATTAACAAAACCAATCACATAGGTAGTGTGCTGGCATGAGATGGTCTTGCAGCTAATTAGTAAACACCCTATCCATATTTCTTACTTCTTGGGATTAAATTTTATTCACTTCTTCCTCTTCAATTCCTATATCATCACTCTATCTACAAATAGATACTCTTAAAGAACTCATATGTTTTCTTCTTATTAGTCTTATTTTCCAAATAAAATAAAAGTAATATGATCTTAAAGGAACATGGGTATCCTACCCCAAATGAGCCACCCTAATCAAAATCCCTTATGCATCTTTCTATAGATAACAAAAACAGAATTTATAGATAAAGAAAAAGTTATTTTTGTTTGTAGATTGAGAAATTCATTTTGTAAAACTACAATGGATTCTTTGGATGATGACCCTTTTAAGCCATCTTCCTTATATTCTAACTAAGATAATGAAGAAATGGAGAATGTTCATGATCTATTAGAGGAAGGTTGGTTCTTTGGGAAATTTCTCACGAGCAAACCAAAAATGTTGAGGTGTTATTCTGATCCTTCTCCTAATTTTTTATTAGCATAACAACTTCTTCTTCATTAAAGAAAGTTGTTGCTGGTAATTTGATTCGTGCACCATCATTAATGCCTTGAATAGGAAGGCATGAAGAGAATATTGAGAATGAATCGTATAAATGATACTCCAGCTATATAATACTTAACTGATCAGTACCTAAATTATTATTTGTAAAAGAATACTATCAAAATTTTAATTTTGTAACACAAAATTATCTCTTCCACCTACTGTTAAATAAACTAATGGAATGCTTGCATTTTTTTCCGTGTGTGTAAAAATATTTCTAGGTAGAAATTCCACGTCAGACAATTAAAAAATTCATTTTCATTCTCTTCACTATGTCTCCAAATGGTGAGTGAAAACCTAAATTGAAGATATTCTCTAAATTCAATCTTTTACTGTAACACTTACTTGGCTAATCAAGTTTAAATCCCAATTAAATAGGAAAATGCTACCAGTTAGCCGTTTAAGAAATCTTGTGTGAAGATAAAAATTATTTTCTCTCTCCTTTGTAAAACCTTATTTCAAAACATAATACTAAAGAAAAACTTAATATATAAAAATCATTCATCAATGCTTAACCTTGATCCCTAAAGATCCCTTTTTATATAAATAAAATTGGCCTTAATTGGCCCACTATTTACAAAATAATAACTTTTATATAAATACATGTTCTTTAACAAAAATGCTTATACCAAAAATATAAATTTCAAAATCATTTCATGTACAAAAAGAATGAAGATAACATGTAACACTAACTTTCAATATGGTCACTTTTTCTCTTCAAGTTAACTTTTACTATCTCTTAGGCTCCGATCCTGCATGCAGAAAATCCACACTCTAAATGACTGAAAGATTAGTGGCATATATAAGTATAAAAATTCAGGCATACAATCATACAAATCATATCATGGCACATATATGTTTGTTCATGTTATAATATCATAAATATTATCATAATTAATGACAATATAATCACCATATCTCACATCAACGTTATACATAATAAGCATTCTCATATAACCAGTTCATTGAATCCTTACCTTATTTTATTTCATAATTACCATTATCTATTTATCGTTTCCTTTAGTTTATTACATTGTCCAAAACTCTAAGTCGAACTATCCATATGTGGGTTGTAGGACAAGTGTGCTCGAACCTGAGCTTCAGCCTTCATGTCCATTAACTATAAGAATGCTCGTTCAAGCTCCTCAAGTCAAGGGCTCTTTCCAGCTTCAGCCACTTTATCCTTAAAAACACATGGAACCGAGGACCAATGGCATTCTAATATAAGCTTCAGCTACCAATGCCTCATATAAATAATATTTTACAGTACCATAACTCCATCAATGACACGTCATCTATCCTAAGTCAAATCCTAGATTAGAGAAAATGACATTTTTGGTTCTTATAACTTATTTACTTGTCCTTTTATTTCTATGATCAACTTTATGCTGACAAACACATAATACTATCATATTACTTATTATGCATCATCACATATATCATGATTTTAAGCATTTACCATACTAATATGTCTTTTACATATATTTATCCATATATCAATCACCAATCATAAGTTGGATATGTAGAATCACATAGAGTTCACGAGCGTTAACTACATGTTCACGACCGTGAAGGCCATTCACAGGTATCCCTTTATTTATGAACTAAACTGTGATTGTTTCACTGAATGCTTATGTTCCTAAGCACATGTTATTTACGATTGTGACTATATGTTCATAGGCATGAAACATGTTTATGTGCAACATTCACGGGTGTGACTACGGTGGCATGGGCATGAATTTCTGGATTTTCCAACACAAAAAATAGAGTATAACAAAGCCACATGCAAGGGTCTCTAAAATTGACCAATGTCAATCACTCTTATCAACATTCAATCACTTATCAAGCTACCAATATGGTTTTAACATCAAATGGGAACATTCATAACACATTTCATACCAACTTGGCTTTTGAATATTATAATCTTCTTAACTCATTTACATGACATTTCTAATAAATATATCACATCATTATCATACTTATATATATCGGAAGCTCATTCACATTATATAACATATAACACCACATCTTATACATTTAAGTATAACCTATCTTTGTATCAAATATTCACACATAGCATGCTGGAAAAACAAAATATCCTATTAATAGTGATAGTAAATTGTTTTTTCATTATATCCTGTAATATTATTCAATGACTTTGCAAATCTCATATCCGGTAATTTCATTCAATGACTTGCAAGTCTCATATCCTGTAATATTATTCAACGACTTTCTAAAGTTAACACTGTGGTTTTCACCACAATATAATATATATCACATATATCAAAACATAAACTTTACACATAAGTATTTTTGAGTTGCTTTCATTTATACATTTTTAAACTCATTCCAAAACGACTATACATATTCAAGCACGTAAATACAAAACACATATGACATATTTTCATACTTGTGTGGAATGCAATGAGAGAGAGTGATGAGGCTCGGCCAGTGACATGTGCTTTATGTCTTCTATACACTACTCAAAATGAGCTATCACTTTTCTTTACCTGAAAAATGATGCAAATTGATGAGTTGCGGCTCAGTGAGAATAATCATCCAATGAGCTCTAAAGTACCAAACAACTCATAGTAATAAATCTCAAATCTAATATATACCATGTATTCCATTCCATTCATCAGTATCATATAAGTATCAATAAAGTTGAAACATATAATCATTACTCTTTATGTATGCAAATGTTTTGCTTATTTTATTTTGTTGTGACTAAGTTAAACAGACATTGCCCCGGGTTTCTATATGAACATTTTCCATGTGAACATTCGCATTCGCATTTGCATTTGCTAGCTAGCTTGATCATTTGTTTCATTTGCACATTTGTTGGGTCATATGCCTCTTCTTTTACTTTACAATATCGATTAACTAGTCACAATGCCTTTTTAGTCCATATGCATATGCACTTGTATTTAAGCATTCATCAACCATTGTATCTTATCACATATAATATACATATACCACATATATACCTCATATGCCACATATATACTATACATATAACATGTATATATATCACATATGTCAAACATATACTTCAAATATACCACAAGTATACCATTTATATGTACCAAAATGTCACAAATTATCCATCATTACATTATCAAGGACCAATAATGACAATCATATGAATCACATAGCAAGCAACATTCATTTGCACTAAACAATTCAATTGATAATTAGACTCACCTTTCTCATTTGATTTCGACCCTTAATTTATTTTCTATCTGCACCTTGTGGGTCTCCAATATGTTGCAAGCCTAATATAAAAATATAATCAATTAACTTATGATTAGGGAGACTTAATCTGGCTTTAACATATTCATAACCAAAGAACACAGTAGCTATCGTGGCTAGGGTTCACACCCTGACCAGTTTCCGTACAGAGAGGATATCTCATTCTATAAACAATATCTTGCAAAACGGTTTACATATACATACATTTAAGACATAAAGGAACAACTTTTATGTTTTAAGATTTTCCATAATTAATTTTTATGTGCATCAAAATTGGGTTGCAAATCAGTGCCTATTAATGAACCTAAGCAACTCAAATCAATCCTATAGCAATAACAATTGATTACTTACCAAGAACGACCTTGCAAGGGATCAATATGCTTTAAAAACTAAGTGAAACAAGGATGAATTGAAGTCTAAAATGGAGGAAAATGAAGAAGAAGTCGGGTTGGAGAAGAAGGCAGAAATGGGGAAGGAAGATAAAGCCAACCTTTTTGTTTTTTTGGTTTTTTATCTTTTTCTCCTCATCTCTTCTTTTTTCTCTTCTCTTTTCTCTTTTATTTTCTCTTCTCATTTCTTATTTCTCTTCTCTTCTATTTCTCTTTTGTGTCATTTTCATTTTATTTTGTCTATATTATTATTATTCTTTACATATATTTATAATTCCACTAATTCACACAATAATACAACTTAATCATTTGGCCTGATTTAACTAAATTAATAATGTAAATGTTTACTAATCTTAATCTAATCATTTTGCTTACTTTAATTTAGTCACCTTATTCAATTTATTTATAATGCTTTGTTATCATCATTTAGGTTATAAGGATACACGTGTGACTCGATACAAATGCCAAATACTAGGACACGTAGCTAGTGCGTGCCATGAACTTGTTTCTAAGAAAATATGTATGAAATGCACGTGTTCAATTGGATTATATGGGAGATGCATATGTTCAAATGAAATGCATGTGGGGAAGGTCAAGGATGTTACAATATAACATATTTTATAATTTAAAACACATCAACATGGAAGATAGGAGAATTAATATGCATATATGTACTACCATTTGAAAATGGAGCCCAAACCCTTCAAGCTTGCCTAGCTCTTGGTTGATCCTTATCTCTGACTCTAGCTCCTATCAACAAGAAAAATGTCATATAAGCTCTTTAATCTCTAGAAAAATGAATATCAAACTCTCCAAACCTAAAGTTTAGGTTTCATTTCACTCTCTCTCTTACTTACCCCTTTGTGATCTTTTAAAACTTGGTGAAAATAGAGAAAATGAGGAAAGAAAGAGGTTAGATTTGAGAGGAAAATTTTAGGAAACATAACTTGGCTATAGGTAGCAAAAGAAGGTAAGAAAGAGAAAGAAAATCATGGAATCTACTCACCAACTATGTTAAATATCGTTCATAGGCGTGAAAAATTTTCACAGGTATGAACACTCTCTTGTCATTGTAAGACCACATCTTATGTAATTAAGTATAACCTATTCCAGTATCAAGTAATCACATAGCAGAGTAGAACGGAAAAATACCCTGTTAACATTGGTAGTAAATTTTTTTTTCATATCCTGTAATATCATTCAATAACTTTGCAAGTCTCATATCCTGTAATATCATTTAATGACTTTGCAAGTCAACACTGAGGTTTTCACCACAATAAAAATATCACATATATTAAAACATAAACTTTGCACATAAGTATTTACGAGTTGCTTTCATTTATACATTTTTAAACTCATTCCAAAATGACTATACATATTCAAACACGTAAATACAAAATGCAGATGACATATTTTCATGCTCGTGTGAAATGCCAGGAAAGAGAGTGATGAGGCTTGGCCAGTGACCTGTGCTCCATATCTTCTATACGCTACTCAAAATGAGCTATAACTTTTCTTTACCTGAAAAATGATGCAAATTGATGAGTTGCGGCTCAGTGAGAATAACCATCAAATGAGCTCTGAAGTACCGAACAACTCATAATAATAAATTACAAATCCAATACATACCATGTATTCCATTACATTCATTAGTATCATATAAATATCAATAAAGTTGAAACATATAATCATTACTCCTTACGTATGCAAATGCTTTGCTTATTTCATTTTATTGTGACAAAGTTAAACAGACATTGCCCCGGGTTTCCATGTGAACATTTGCATTTGCTAGCTAGCTTGATCATTTGTTTCATTTGCACATTTGTTGGGCCATAGGCCTCTTCTTTTGCTTTACAATATCGATTAACTAGTCACAACGTCTTTTAAGTCCATATGCATATGCACTTGTACTTAAGCATTCATCAACCATTGTATCTTATCATGTATAACATACATATACCACATATATGTCTCATATGCCACGCATATACCTTGTATATATTATACATATACCATGTATATATATCACATATACCTCATATATACCACAGGTATACCATTTATATGTACCAAAATGTCACAAATTATCCATCATCATATTATCAAGGACCAATCATGACAATCATATGAATCACATTGCAAGCAACATTCATTTGCGCTAAAGAATTCAATTGATAATTAGACTCACATTTCTCCTTTGATTTCGACCCCTAACTTATTGTCTATCCGCTCCTTGTGGATCTCCAATATATTATGAGCCTAGTATGAAAACATAATCGATTAACTCATGATTAGGGAGACTTCATGTGGCTTAAACAAATTAATATGCATTGTTCATATCAATAGTTAAGATTTTTCCTATGAGGCAGTGCGACCTTATGAGACTGTTTAGCCTATAACTTTTTCTATACTTGACCAATTAATCTAATTATTATTCCTGATAAAAATTAACATATAACTATGTAACCTGTTAAAAGTTCAGACCAATTTTATCATTGTACAATGTTTGGTGGAATTTCTAAGTGTGTTCTGTTTTCTGCCTTTAAGCAGTTTTAGGGTACCCACTTTGCTTCATCATACCTTATAATCTATAAGTAATATTTTAATGAAACTTTACAAAGACTTATGTGGGTTCCAATGGAACATTTTTCATGTTTATAACTTTTATCAATTATGTCTCTAAAGGCTTCAAATTATAAGAAATATTTCACTAGTCCATAATAGAATTGGCTTCCGGACCAGTATGACTTCCAAAGGCCATAAATTAGTCTATACATAACCTATTAAGCTGAAATTAGTACCAAAATTTATCTAAGACAAATACCTATAAGTTTAAGTTTTTGATAAGTTAGAGAATATATCTTTAAGGAGCTCAAAATGGCTACACAAATACCTGGAACTGCCCAGGGCACTAAGCAGTCAGCTCAACTATGGAACAATCATGGTTCCATTTACAATAACTCAAACTCCACAAGCCATATGAACTTTAAATTTGGTATAAAGATACATAACACATATATCTACAACTTTTATATTTTTAGATACTTCCAATAATGACTTTAACATATTCAAAACCAAAGAACACAGTAGCTATCTTGGCTAGAGTTCACACCCTGACCAGTTTCAGTAGAGAGAGGATATATCTTCCTATACACAAAATCTTGAAAAACGGTTTATATATCCATAAATATAAGACATAAAGGAACAATGTTTGTGTTTTAAACTGTTCCATAATAAATTTCTATTAATATCAAAATCGGGGTGCAAGTCAGTGCCTATTAATGAACCTTAGCAACTCAACTCAACCTTATAGAAATAAGAATTGATTACTTACCAAGAACAAACTTTTAAGGGATCAATTTGCCTAAAAAACTAAGTGAAACAAAGAGTAATTGAGTTCTGGAATGGAGGAAGATGAAGAAGAAAATGGGATGGAGTGAGAAGGCAGAAATGGCGGAGGAAGATAAAGCCAACCTTTTTGTTTTTGTCTTTTTATCTTTTTCTCTTCATCTCTTCTCTTTTCTCTTCTATTTTGTCCTTTATTTTCTCTTCTCTTTTCTTTTATTTTCCTTTTGTTTCATTTTCATTTTATTTTTCTATATTATTATTATTATTATTATTATTATTATTATTATTATTATTATTATTATTATTATTATTATTATTATTATTTATAATTCTATTAATTCACATAATAATACAACTTAATCATTTGTCCCGATTTAACTAAATTAATAATGTAAATGTTTACTAATATTAATCTAGTCATTTTTTTTACTTTAATTTAGTCACCTTATTCAATTTATTTCTAATGTTTTGTTATCCTCATTTAGGTTATAAGTATATACGTGCGACTCGATACAATTGCCAAATACTAGAACATATAACTAGTGGGTGTCATGAACTTGTTTCTAAGAAAATATATATCAAATGCACGCGTTCAATTGGATTATATGGAAGATGCATATGTTCAAATGAAATGCATGTGGATATGCATGTAGGGAAGATTGAGGATGTTACAGTCATAGCCGTGATAGACCTTTTACTGAAAAAACCTTACACACGACATTTACGACCATAAAATCCTATTCACGGGCATGAACAACCTTTAAAACTATACCGTTTTGAATTACAACACTCTCATAGGTGTGAATATCCATTCACAGATGTGAAAATACCTTTTTTAACTATTTCTAACCTCTCAACTATCCACACTCACTCACAACAACCCATCTAACATATCAACCCTAAAAATCAAGTGTTACATTTGTTTTTTGCATCTTTCCATAAACAATAACCAAACAAATTCCATTCAAAACACTCAGTCGCATCAAAATGGCTTTTTCTTCAGACACATTTTATGTGAACTTTAGAAAATCAATTTTCTCTACTCACTTTAAAGATCGAAGCTTCAAGCTCAACTAAAAATGTCAAACAATGTATAAGCCAAACCTTTTTGCCATTTTAGCAAATGATGTAAAAAAGCTAGTTTTTAGGAATTCACCTTGTGTTCGGTCGACATCATAAAGAGGGAAATTTAGGTTTTTTTTAAAATTTTTTATTTTGGGAAGAACATAAACTATATGCTATTTTCCAGAGTTAACTTTTTAGTTTTTTATATGGAAAGTAATTTGGGAATCTAGTTTCCAGACTATGAAACCATCAATAGATCATATCTCCTTCTTCTAATTAAATTTGACCTTCTTCTTTGACTCCATTACTGGATCTTTTCCCTTCCTATTTTTTCATATATAAACAATTATAATTTTCTCTTCTAAATAATTTTCTTTTAGAAATTCCTTTAGATAGTTGTAATTCATATATTGTTTGAGTCTTTTTTCTTTTCCTTTTTTTCATTAAATTAGCTTAATTTTTGCAGGGAATGAGCGATACAAGTTTTCGTACAAGTATAAAAGAAGATCATGGAAAATCCAAGCAAAATTACATTTAACCAAATTGAAACACCAATAGAAAAAGCATTTCCATAATTGAACATTAAAACCTAGATGACAAGAATGTGGAAATAAAGAGTAAACGACGAGCTAATGATCAAAAGAAATATTAAACTTTGCAATTGCCAGCCAATACCCAATGTACCTAAGAGTTTTGGGTACTGAATTTGAATTCTTTAATGGTGAGGGAGCTACCGTGGTAGATGGTGTTGGTGGTGACTTTGAATTCTCTTATATTCTTTCAGTTTCTTTTTTTGTATTTTTGGTCTCAGCTTTTTAATTCTTCTGCTTTTGCACCTTCATGCTCTACTTCTTTGGTTGCATTTATATTTTTTGCCTCAACTTTTTCATGTCTTCTACTTTTGGCTAATTCACCTTCACCCTCTGTTTCCATGGTTTGATCTAGAAATTTAGGGTTTGCAAACAGAAAAGTAGAGAAAGAAATTATTTAGGGGGTCGATTACATCACTCTTTACTTTTTTCTGCTGATGTGAAAATTACACATTATTTATTTTTTTCGTTTTTTGCTGACATGGATAATCTATGTCATCATGCTGTTAAGTGACTTAACAGATTTGAGATGGAAGTAGTTTTGTGTTACAAAATAAAAATTTAAGTAGTTTTCTATTATAAATAATAATTCAAGTATTGAGTTATTTCATCTTATATAGTTGGAGTATTGTCTGTATAACTAACTCAAATATTAAAGAGAAATAAAGCAAAAGCAGTAGCAATAGCAACAAAGTGTGAAAACTGACTAGGCAATCATCAGATTTAATTTTGGTTCAAAAATCCACCAATTTATAAGCTTGCTTTCAGTATAAAGAGAATAGGCAAACAAGGAACAAAATGACCACAGGCCAATCATCAAAGTACAAGTTACTAAGGACACCATCTCTACCCTCTTGTAGAGGAAGGGAAAAAACTGCTAAAGAAATTGATACTGACATTACAATAAGCAGATTGATTCACGAAAAGATGCCCATTTCATCTGAAATCTTGCCTCTTCGATGTCATACTTCAAAGGTATTAGCGCTTGGTTCTTTATTTTCATTAGTGATCAATATGATTAAGGCTAAATATGAACTTAATCATATAGTTGTGGTCATTCAACTGCGTGTTGAAAATGAACATTCATCACAGCATAAGAGATGAGGGACTTAAAGAGCTTAAACCTTGAGCCTCTTTTATGTTCCTTTCAATAGAGTGGTCTATCTTGTACAATGAGCTAACCCTAAAGTGAAATTGTTATTTTAGTATTAGGGACGGATCTAAGGTGGGGACAATGGGGCACTTGCCCCCATTACCCTCTACTATTACCCCTTAAAATATTTTAGAGTACTCTTTTTAATCCCTAGAAATTTTCTTTATATATATAGTATATTGTTTTCATTGACAATGAAAAAATTATGTAAAAATATAAAAATATGAGTACTCAAAGAGAATAACTGTAAAAATTTAGAACTCGTATTATTATATAATATGAATGTAGAGTTTTTTTATACTAAAACTTACATGAGTACTCGAAAACTTGTATTTTTTCTATACATCAATTGTTTTTATATAATTTTTAATTTATTATCTATTAAATTAAGTTTGCCCTCATTGAAGATAAATTCTAAATTCGTCTGGTTAGGATGATTTATGATTAGAATGTCAATTCATCTATATGGAGGACATGATAGCCTATAGGCAATTTCCTTTTTTTCAATAATTAATGCAAACATTATGAATATATGCAAGGCATGGTACAAAGTTGCAGCGTGCCAAAGTACAGACTGCCAAGAAACGTGAAGGATTTGGGAAACTCTAACCAAATAAGTATGAAGAAAAGCCCAAAATGATCTTGAATCCCAAGAAGTACAAGGGTTTAAGTGTTTAGGATTCACATTTAATAAAAAAGACCTAAACCTAAATGTCCTAAACCTAAATGTGGTTGGTATCCTTCCTATTTATAAGACAAGAAAAAATAGAACCCAAATGAATATAAGGTAAAAAGGCCTTATTTTTCAGAGGCATGGCATGCACAAAGTTAAGCTCCACTTATAATTCTCGTTTAGGCTAACAAAAATTTAGCAGAAGACATGAAATTGCAACTCAAGTGTCAGGCTAGAGTAGTGACATCTAATGTCAAAATAAAGATTTGATGATATTGTACAAAGATTAATCATTCAATTGACATAAGAATTCCCCCTACTAATTTTTTCCTTATGCTATTTTCCATTTCCTAACTTGTTTTTTGAAAAATAAAAATTCAAAGTGTGTTTGATACTTGAGAGTCCAATTTTGTTCTTGCAAAGTAAGAGTTGAAGGAATAAATTTAAAAAATAATAATTCCTAATGATTTTTTTAGGTCTCTCGATCTTATCTCTATTAATGATTAGTGAAGGATACGTCTTATTTGATTTGCATTGCACTCAATTTTTCACTAGTTATGTAATACACTAATCTTTTTTATGGTCTCATTTTAATTTAAATTATATTTTTGATATAACATATGTTTTGCATTAATATAACATTTTTTTGTTTAATAAAAACCTTACACGAGGGGAACGGAAGTGGGATTTTACCATTTCAGTAGGGTGGGGGTCATAGGGAAAGAACCCCTTTAACAAATCAAACTAATCCAACAAAGACTTGTATTTATAACCTTAAGGCTTAATTGCGAAAAAAAAATTTACAAACTTGTTTACTTATTGCAATTAAAGCTCAACCTAGGCATATTTATAATAAAATACACACACTTTATGTTTTCTTTTCAAAATTAACTTCCAACGAGAAAATATGGTGACTAATGCCCATAAGGACACTTGAGAGTTTGAAAAAAAATGAGTTAGCAGACTACATCAATAGTCACACTAAAATTCTAGCCCCTCCACAATATCATCAAAGGCTATAGATGTCATTTCCTTTTTTACTACAACAAAAATTCCTAGACACAAATCATCACCATTCCCCTTTTCCATTCATCTTGAAAATTTTTGTATGTTCAGACACACAGTGCATCCCATTAATACAATTAGTTTTGGTTGATTTTTCATTGCAACTAAATTTATACCTAAACTTCAGATCCACAATAAACCTTTAAATTAACTTCAAGGAATTTTAAACCCATAAATAATTTTAAGAACATAACCTAATCCCAAACAAACCCACCTCATGCAATCATCAAATTGTGCAAAATCAACACTGAAAATGAAGAACTGACAAAACATTAACTATAAGAAAAGAAAACAAGAACAAATGATCTCTTGTAACGTCCGCTAATTTAGACTTTGGATAGAGAGCTTGCCATAAAACACAATTGTATTTTTCTGTAGTCTAAATTCAAGATTAAAATGAAACTCTGGATATTAAGAAGTGTAAAGTTAAATAAAGGCAATTAAGGAATAAACATATGGGGTGATGAGTTTTTCTATGGGCATTTGGATCAAGGAAACTAATATGGTAATTTTTACAAAGGATTAAAATGGTAATTGGGCATTGGGGTATAAAAATCTCATTTGTCTCTTCTTCTCCACCCAAAAACCTACCTACTACTTTTTTCTCCCTCTAATTCATGCCATTCATCTTCTTCTTCGTATCCCCTCTCTTTTCCTTCATCTAACTACACCAAATTCTAGCAAAAACTAAGTAAAAATGTCATCTTATGGCTGAAAATTGAAGGAAGAAGAAGAAAAAAAATGAGTTTCAAGCTCAAAAGTTTGAATTAAGTAAGAGAGAAAGAGGAGGAGGATTGGTAGAAGGAACCCACACCAAAAACCTTCAAATTTTCAGTAAGCTAAGTGATTCTTTCACTATTCCTCTTCATTTCATATCTTTTTCTTCCATTTTCATGCTCTTGAAACCCACTCCTAGAAAGTTGGGGTTTTGAGCTCAAGTAAGTATATTTAAGTTTGGAAACTTATCCTATATACCCATGGAGCTAGAAAAGGGGAACCTTGAAAATGTTAATAAATCAAAAAGGGACATTTAAGTGAAGAATATATGGTTTTAGTTTAAAAGTTATTTTTTTGTTAGCTTTAAGTTATAAGGTGTTAAAAATGGTGTTTTTATATTATAGAAGGACATAGTGGTGGAAAAACTCCCCAAGATGAAGGAGAAAATTGAGCAAAGGAAAAAAAAAAAGGTTTTTGGGATCTATTTGATAAAGGTTAGTACACTTGTGGGGTATTTCTGTTATTATGCTTTAATGAATTTTTGGAATGTTTTAAATAGGTAAAAATGTTAAAATAACTATTGTAAATATGGATATTATGAATTATGTGATATGCATATAAAATAACTATTGCAAAGTGTTAAACCTTGTGGGGTATTTCTGTCATTTTAATGATAACAAATAAAATAGCAATATTGTATTTAACATACTTGTTTTCTAAGTCTATTAAATAGGGTATGGATTAAAATAGCAAAAATGGAGAACGAAAGATTAATCCTTAAAAGACAAAATTAAGGAAGTAGCATGTTTATGCCAGTGATTGAATGTGTCACGCCCGTGAAAAAGCTAATCGTCACCAAAACCAATATTTGAAGTTCACAGCCATGAAGGAAGATACAAACCGTGAAATGTACATTTAAGTCACGCCTGTGAATTAAATTTTACGCCCGTGAAACTTTATGACAATTTCATCCAGAGAGATTCACGACCAAAGTCACCATTTGGATCAAGACTGAGAAGTTTGTCACGCCCGTGACCCAATGTTTCAAAACCTTCCAGAGAGCTTCATGACCAAGGTCACCACTTCAGTCACGGCTTGGAAGAACAATCACGCTCGTGAAGGATGAAAGAGAAAAATGTCAGACGCGATTATTTGGTTGGTACAATGGCTAGTTTCATATTACTATAATCAGCCGTGGGAGTATAAATGCAAGTCATTTATGCATTTAGTACAAGAGGATAGCAAATACTTTGAATTAAAAATCTTATTACAAGCTATTTGTACATTTAATACTTTCATTATCAATATCTATTCTCTGTGAAGATCTTTTTGCTAATCATTTATTGAGTAATAAAGATTTGTAAGTGTTTCTCTCTATAATCATTTATTACTCAAGTGAGTTTTGGGTATTTCTAGGTTAAGAGGAGAACACTTATAAGGGTTAGTTGTCTGAGCCTTTAAAACACAAGATATAAGATTGTTTGTGTGATCCTGCAAAAACACAAAGTAAAGGTTATTTGTGTGAGCCTCTAAAACACAAGATAAAAGGTTATTTGTGTGAGCCTGTAAAATACAAGGAATTGGTTATTGTGTGAGCCATTAAAACACAAGGAATTTCTGGGTTAGGTGTGAGCCATTGTGAGAAACACCATAGTTGGGAGTGAACTTGTAAAACTCCATTGTAACACTTAATGTGTTAGTAAAACTCCCAATTGCGATTGAGGAGAGGAGTAGGGTTGTTAACACCATAATCTCTATAAAATCCTTGTGTCAAATTTCTCTATCCTTCCTAAAATTAATTTTTATTTCCGCACTTTAAAGTTTAATTTTTAAAACTCAAATTCAACCCCCCTTCTTGGCTTAATATCTGGGCAACAATTGGTATCAAAGTTTTGTCTAGCATCGAAGCCTAAAAAGCGTTAGTAAAGATTAAGATATGGCCAGTGAAGGATTCCAAAGTCTCAAACCTTACTTTGATGGAGCAAATTATGCCTATTGAAAGTTTCGGATGGAGACATACCTGGATAGTGAAGGAATTGAAGTATGGGATAGTGTACGAAAAAAATGGACTCCACCAACTAGAAGATGAGCTGATGGTGAAGAAGAAATCCTATCAATAGATGATTGGACAGAGCCTCAAAGAAGAGCAAATTTAAAAAACAAGAAGGCAATGACAATCTTATCAAGCTCATTATCTATTGAAGAATGTGGAAGAATACAACACTGCCCAACAGCATACAGCATGTGGAAGACATTGGAAAATTATCATGAAGGAACTAAGAAATTCAAATTCAAGAAGATTCAACTTCTGACCTCAGAATATGAGCTCTTCAAGATGAAATCCAATGAGTCAATCACTGACATGACCAACCGCCTTCTAGCCATTATAAATGGAATGAGGAAACTTGGGAAGCATCTGAGTCTGGAAGATGTAAACAACAAAATCCTGAGAAGTCTTCCTCTTAAAGACTATGGCTCAAGAGTTGCTGGCATAGAAGAAGCAAATGAAGACATGAGCATCATGAACACTGATGTGCTTATTGGAAAACTTATCCCACATGAAATGGCAGTGAAAAGAGATAGAGATCTTGAAGCAGAGCTAGAGAAAAGAAAGCCCTTAGCACTCAAAGCCTCTACTTCAAAATCTCAAGAATAAAGTGAAGATGATGAAGAAATGAGTGATGACGAAAATGAGGATATTGTTATGCTTTCAAGAAGACTAAAAAGAATTATTGAGAAGAAAATGAGCAACTCCAAAAAATTCAGGCAAAGAAACCTCAAACAAACTTCTAATGATGGACAAAAAAGTAAGAAAGAGGTAAAGTGCTACGAGTGTGGAAAGAAAGGACATATCAAACCAGAATGTCCAAGGCTCAAGAAACATAAGAGCAAATACCAAAAATACAATGGGGAGAAAGGTCACAAAGCCACATGGGATGACGAAAGCTCTTCAAGTGAAAGAGATGATAATAAAAGCGATGAGGTCAACCTATGCTTCATGGCTTTTAAGGATCACGTCTCGAATAAGGTAAGATCACTACACTCATACTTTTTAAACAATGATAGTAGTGATAATGATGATGATGATGAGCAAAGCCTAATAGAAGAATTAAATCTAGAATTAAAGAAATATAGAAGTAAATTTTGTACTTATAGAAATAACATCTCTAATTTAAAAAATAAAATATATGTTTTAGAAAAGGAGAACATAAAGCTTAAATCATCTAATGAATCTCTCCAAAAGTCATTAAATGAATATTCATCAAGACCCTCAACTGCTTTTATGATTAAAGAAAATAATACTTTAAAAAATGAAGTTGAGGAACTTAGAAATTTCATCTCTAAATTTCACAAAGGTAAAGAGAGTTTAGATACTCTCATTGTGTCTCAACTATCACCATTAATTAGACATGGTCTAGGATTTAAGGACACATCATCATCTTCTCACAAAACCATCTTTGTTAAGTCTAGTGAACCTCACATCTCCACACTTGTTGGAACAACACCAAGGAATAAGCATATTAAACCTTTTATACATAAAAAGAATAATCATGCCTTTATATATAAGAAGCATGCATCTAGAAAAGCATCAATTAATCATGACTGTGCATGTCATTATTCTCAAAATTAGTTTGATATGGTATTCAAAAATCTTAGAAGACCAAAAAGCAATTTTAGACCAAAACAATGTAATTATTGTATGAAAATGGGTCACATAAATAAATATTGTTGGATAAGGAAAGCTCATTGGGAACCTTCATGTGCTCACCCCCAAGGACCCAAGCTCATTTGGGTATCTAAAAATCATACTTGAACTGTGATTTTATAGGTATGCCTCAAGTCCACAATAAACAAAAATGTTTGGCTAGTAGACAGTGGATGCTCAAGGCATATGACAGGAGATAAAGAACTCTTCAAAGAAATCAAAAGCATTGATGGAGGTAAAGTTACCTTTGGAAACAACGTTAAGGGTAAGATAATTGGCATTGGATCTATTGGTATTAATGGTGCTACCTTTATTAAAGATGTCTTACTTGTTGATGGCTTGAAACATAACTTGTTAAGTGTTAGTCAATTATGTGATAAAGGAAACAAAGCAATCTTTACTTCCAATGAATGTCTTATGATCTCTATCGATGGTCAATAGATATTTAAAGGAAATAGATATGTCAATACATACATAATAAACTTACATGAACTATCTAACCATTCCTCTAAGTGTCTTGTTACCATTAGTGATGAATATTGGTTGTGGCAGAGAAAGCTTGGTCATGCTAACATGGACTTAATATAAAGCCTCAGCACAGGAGAACTAGTAAAAGGACTACCGAGAGTCAAATATGAAAAAAGCAAGTCATGTGAACCTTGCCAAAGAGGAAAGCAACACAAGTCATCTTTCAAAGCCAAAAACATAGTAAGTTCCTCAAAACCTTTTCAACTCCTGCATTTGGACTTATTTGGACCTACTAAAATTGCTAGTTTAGGAGGAAAACATTATGCCTTTGTCATCGTAGATGATTACTCTAGATTTACTTGGGTAATTTTCTTAGCTCAAAAGAGTGATGCTTTTGAAAATTTCAAAAACTTTGCTAAAAGAGTTCAAAATGAAAAAAGGTATTGTATTTCAAAGATAAGAAGTGACCATGACAAAGAATTTGAAAATGAAAAATTTGAAAATAAAAACTTTGAAAGCTTTTGTCTTGAACATGGCATTTCACAGAATTTATCATCTCCTAGAACACCTCAACAAAATGTGGTAGTTGAAAGGGAAAATCAAACTTTAATTGAAATGGCTAAAACAATGCTCAATGAATATGGTTTACCAACTTACTTTTGGGTAGAAGCCACAAACACTGCATGTTATATTTCAAATCGAGTTTTCAAAAGACCTCTTTTAAACAAAACCTCATTTGAGCTATGGAATGGAAGAAAGCCCTTGATATTGTACTTTAGAGAATTTGGATGCAAGTGCTTCATATTGAATACCAAGGACAATCTTGGAAAATTTGCTTCTAAATCTGATGAAGGTATCTTTTTAGGATACTCTATAACTAGAAAAGCATATAGAGTATTTAACAAAATATCATTAACTGTTGAAGAATCTATGCATGTTGTCTTTAATGAATCTAGTAGACTTGATCTTGTCAAATGTAGTGTTCTTGATGATGTTGTAGGTAACTTAGAAAGACTTGATCTTGAAAATGGAAAAGAAGAAAATGATCAAAAAGATTCACATCAAAATGATTCTCTACCTCAAACTCAAGAAGAAAATGAACAAGAACTCCTAAAAGAATGGAGAATGACGAAAGATCATCCAAAAGTGCAAATCATTGGTGATCTCTCAATGGGAGTAAATACTAGATCTCATTTCAAACATTTAGTCACTGACCTTGCTTTTATTTCTCAAATTGAGCCTAAAAATATTGATGAGACTCTTAATGATGAAAGTTGGGTAATTTCCATGCAAGAGGAACTCAACCAATTTGAGAGAAGTAATGTATGGACCTTAGTACCTAGATCCAAGGATCATCAAATTATAGGTAGCAAATGGGTATTTAAAAATAAACTAGATGAACAAGGTACAATAACTAGGAATAAGGCTAGATTAGTTGCAAAAGGATACAATCAAGAAGAATGTATAGATTATGATGAAACCTATAGCTAGATTAGAAGCCATAAGAATACTTTTAGCATATGCATGTCACATGAATTTCAAACTCTTTCAAATGGATGTGAAAAGTGCATTTCTAGATGGTTATATAGAAGAAGAAGTTTATGTAGAACAACCACCAGACTTTGAAAGCTATGATTTTCCAAATCATGTTTTTAAACTTTTAAAAGATTTATATGGTTTGAAACAAGCCCCAAGAGCTTGGTATGAAAGACTAAGTTCTTTTCTATTAGAAAACAACTTTAAAAAAGGAAATTTTGACACCACATTATTCATCAAAAAGCATAAGCATGATATACTAATTGTTCAAATTTATGTTGATGACTTAATATTTGGTTCTACTGATGAGTTGTTTTGTCAAGAATTTGCTAAGTGCATGACTAGGGAATTTGAAATGAGTATGATGGGAAAGCTTAAGTATTTTCTTGGTCTACAAATAAAGCAAAACAATGAGGGTATATTCATCAACCAATCCAAATATGCCAAAGATTTAATTAAAAAATTTGGAATGGAATGATGCAATAATGCCAAGACTCCTATGAGCACATCAACAAAGTTGGACAAGGATGAAAAGGGTAAGAGCATTAATGAAAAGCTCTATAGAGGTATGATTAGATCACTTTTATATCTTACTGCTTCTAGACCCGATATAATGTATAGTGTTTGCTTGTGTGCATGATTTCAATCATGTCCTAAAGAATCTCATTTAAATGCAGTAAAAAGGATTCTAAAATATTTACACGGATCATTGCATCTAGGTTTATGGTATCCTAGAAATTCATCTTTCTATATTATAGGATATTCAGATGCAGATTATGCTGGTAGTCTTTTAGATAGAAAAAGTACTTCAAGTGCTTGTCACTTTATTGGAGAATGCTTAGTTTCTTGGTTTAGTAAGAAATAAGTTTTAGTTGTTCTTTCAACTGCTGAAGCAGAGTATGCAGCAGCTGGATATTGTTGTACTCAAATTCTTTGGATAAAACAACAACTTAAAGACTATGGTCATGATATGAACCATATACCTATTAAATATGACAATACAAGTGCTATAAATCTTTCAAAGAATCTTATTCAACACTCGAGAAGTAAGCATATTGACATTAGACACCACTTTATTAGAGATCATGTTCAATATGGAGATGTTGCATTAGAATTTATAAGCACAGAAAATCAATTGGCAGATATTTTTACTAAGTCTCTAAATGAGGAAAGAATTAATTTCATTAAAAGAGAACTTGGTATGATTGATGGATTAACCTTGTGATTGCTAAATTATGAAATCTTAAGTGATAATCTTAATTTTGTATCATATCACTAGATATAAGGTAGTAAATTTGATGAAAAGTGTAACGGCTGGGCTCCGCCATAGCATTGGCCCTACCCGAATTCCACAGGCCTGAGCCCACCCGCCGTCTCACTGAGACCAACGGGCTGCCGGGGTCCGTGGCCCAATACCTCCAACTCATCTCCTCCTTAAATGAGGCAGGTTGTTGGAGGCAAAAGTCGAACCCTCAACCTCCCTTTAGCCTCAGTAAGAGACTACCAATTGTACCATAGTACAATTGGTAGTCTCTTAGTGAGGCTAAAGGGAGGTCAAATATTTTAAATATTTTAAACACTTTATTGATTATATTCCATACTTAATTGTCATTATTTTAATTATTTTTCGATAAAAATCCAAATTTAGACTTTGGTCAACAAACAAGTCGATTTAACAACTTGCGTGACCTAGGTTTAAATTAGCGGATATGACAATTTCAATCTCATCCCAGGGCATCCTCGAGATCTATTGGATGTTGAGTCTTTTTATCAAGATGGGAACGGTTGTTAGAATTGTTCATGAGAATAATATTTTCTACCGCTTCACAGACACTGCTAGGGAGATAATTTGGGAAGACAATGATACGGAGGACTTAAAAGTCGGCCTTTAAGGGATCCAGCAGAAGAAAAGGGCTCAGGTTGAGGAAGAACCTCCAGCGGCTGAGCAGGACATCGGACAATCCTCAGCTTCCACACCAAGTTTGGTGCAGCAAGTGGTTGACCTTTTGGCACCACGTTTTGAGCAGTTGCAGGCTTCGATGGACAAGAGGTTGGAGAACCTCAATGACTTCATGGAGTCGCGGATAGACAGCTTTGAGGCAGAGATTGCTAGACTTCGAGATAGGATGTCCAACTAGGTGTTAGGCTAGATGGTAGCCTAAATTTGCTTGTTTGCTTGTTGATTTACTTGTTTTTTGTTTGTTTGTAGGAAATTTTAAATTTTCTTTCTAAAATTTAATTATCTATGATTGTATTTCACTTTATTTAATATAATTTCTTTGTTTTTCTTTAATGGTTTAATCTTTATATTCTTTTTGTTGATGACAAAAGGGGTAGAACCTAGCAATATATTAAGATAAATGAATTTTGAATCTAAATTCATAACCTACAAATACATTGACATTGAGAAATTAGAAATTAGAAACACTTAAAATTTGATTCAAAATTAATATGCAAGTATGAAATTGAGCTTTATACATTATATATATCTTAAGCATACTTTGCATATACCCTAATGCAAGTTACATAAATGAATATGCCATGATATACTCTAAATATACCTTACATATACTTCATTCCTTAAAAATAATTTTGGTATATATTGGATGTACTTTGCTATTAACTTGCATATACTTAAAAACTAGTAAGTTTATTTCAATGCTAAATAATTCTTTACAATTCTTGCATTTTCATCAATTTTTATCCTAAGTATCTTTTGAGGGGGAGACTTCTCAAAAGCACATATTGCTAGATTATTTGTCACCATAAAAAATGGGGAGATTATTAAACCTTGAGGGGTATTTTTGTCATTTTAATGATAACAAATAAAATAGCAATATTGTATTTAATATACTTGTTTTCTAAGTCTATTAAACAGGGTATGGATTAAAATAGCAAGAATGGAGAACAGAAGATTAATCCTTAAAAGACAAAATTAAGGAACTAGCATGTTCACGCCCGTGATTGAATGTGTCACACCCATGAAAAAGCTAACCGTCACCAAAACCAACATTTGAAGTTCACGACCATGAAGGAAGATACAAACCATGAAATGTACATTTAAGTCACGCCCGTGAAACTTCATGACAATTTCATCTAGAAAGATTCACGACCAAAGTCACCATTTGGATCAAGGCTGAGAAGTTTGTCACGCTCGTGAAGATTATGTCATGCCCGTGACCCAATGTTTCAAAACCTTCCAGAGAGCTTCACAACCAAGGTCACCACTTCAGTCACGACTTGGAAGAACAGTCACGCCCGTGACAAACATAGTCACGCCCGTGAAGGATGAAAGAGAAAAATGTTAGGCGCGATTATTTGGTTTCGTATTAAATGCACCCTAACGGCTATAATCAGCCATGGGAGTATAAATTCAAGTCATTTATGCATTCAGTACAAGAGGATAGCAAATACTTTGAATTAAAAATCTTATTACAAGTTATTTGTACATTTAATATTTTCATTATCAATATCTATTCTCTGTGAAAATCTTTTTGTTTATCATTTATTGAGCAATAAAGATTTGTAAGTGTTTCTCTCTGTAATCATTTATTACTCAAGTGAGTTTTGGATATTTCTGGGTTAAGAAGAGAACACTTGTAAAGGTTAATTGTGTGAGCCTTTAAAACACAGGATATAAGGTTGTTTGTGTGATCCTGCAAAAATACAAAGTAAAGGTTGTTTGTGTAAACTTGTAAAACACAAGATAAAAGGTTGTTTGTGTGAGCATATAAAACACAAGGAATTAGTTATTGTATGAGCCATTAAAACACAAGGGATTTCTGGGTTAAGTGTGAGTCATTGCGAGAAACACCATAGTTGGGAGTGAGCTTGTAAAACTTCATTGTAACACTTAGTGTGTTAGTGAAACTTCCAATTGCGATTGAGGAGAGGAGTAGGGTTTGTTAACACCCGAACCTCTATAAAAATCCTTGTGTCAAATTTCTCTATCCTTCCTAAAATTAATTTTTATTTTCACACTTTAAAGTTTAATTTTTAAAACTCCGATTCAACCCCCTTCTTGGATTAATATCTGGGCAACACAAAGCATGCATGAAATTATGTAATTTATGAAAAAGCAAGAAAATGAAATGTGATATAAGCATGCAATATACGAAATATTGATTTTAATATCAGCTTGTGTAAGCAAATAAGAATGTGATGTTAATGATGATGACATGGGATATGGAACGTGTTTGGAATGTTGGTAGAATAAAGTGTTCTACATAACTGTATGAATTTACATAAAATTTACCTAGATTCATGCCCATGAAGCTGTGTTTACAACTATGAAGCAACTTTCATGGTCATGACTCTTTGAACTTGTAAATGTTAAAAATTAGACAAAACCTTCATGGCTTGATTGACAACCAATTTCATGGCTTGATTCAAATCCATAAAACATTATTCACACTTATGCAACCTATTTCACACTCATGAACATTATTTCATGCCTATGAAAGTAGTGTTCACAACCATAAACAAACTATGTTATATGCATGAATATATGTGTGAAACCATGACATAATAGTATATAAGGAAATGACATGATGTAACACCCGCTTACCTTCCTATATAATGGTCAGATAAGTTCATGTCACTGTCTACCTGTTTGGTCAAACCTGTATAATAGTACTAATTATATCTGTCAATATATATATATATATATTGTCCTCTTTAGCTTCAATCAACATCATATTCCATCAAATTTTAACTCATCTCTTTATCATTTCATGATTCTCCATTAAACTTCTTTTTACACATTATGCACGGTTCCACAACTCAAAGTTTAGGCTTAACAATCTCAGACTAGCATCAAGGGCTATTATCCACTTTTATCAATTTCTAAAATTCATCTTCTTTCACCATTAACTCTCGGTTTTACCTCCCCAAACTCATAATTTTATGGGTTAACTCAAGAATCACATTACAATCTCTTCTTTGCAAGCTCCAGTTTCACCTTAACATACATTAGAAAAAAAAAACAAAACAATTTATCAACTTCGCAACTTGACAAATCAAATCTCCCTCTTATCATGTTTCTCGGCCTACAAGATGAAATTTTCTTCTCTTTATTTCAGTTAAGTCCTCACCACAAGTATTACAACCACCACACAATAACACCAAAACAACTTGGATTTTTTAGTTCTAGAATAAACATAAGAATCATACATAAAAGAGAAGGAAAAAGGAAAGGGGCATAAGGAATTGAGTATAAAATCCCACAGCTAAAAGAGAAAAGAAAATTTAATTTTTACCTTTGAAAAATAATCTTCATACCTGTGACTAATCAACCTCCCTTTGGCCTTTTTTTTTCACTCTTATTGCTCACATGCAAAGCTTAATCTCACCAAATATTTCTTGAATAAAGCAAAGGCATTTTTCCTTCACCAAACAAGGTCTCAGCCTAGAAGAGATGGAAGTGAAACATGTCTTCTTCCTTCAAGTTTTCAACTTCCTAAACTAAACTATTGTTTAGGGACTAAAAAACATTAATAGAAAGTAAGAAAATTAAGATGAGAAGGCAAAGATTTTCAAGCTTGTAAATGAAAGTGGATGACAAGATAAGGGAAAGAAAGAAAGAGATTTTGTAGAAAATGATAGAAAGATTGAGAAGTGACAAGGGGTAGTGATGGCCGACCATACTTATCTCACATAAAGCCATTTCATTTTTTTATATAAAATTAATAGAAGAATTAGGATGTAGAGTAGGCAAATGGACGGCATGCATGCTTCCAAATATGTCTTATTCTTAATAAAACTCTTCTTACATTAATCATATTAAATTTTAATTTTGGTCTCTCAATTTTCTATCATTTTTTGTCCTAAACAAATTAATATCTTGAAATTAAATACACTAATATTCATAAAATAATTTATTTTACACACTAGAATTTTCAATTTCATGATTGGGACACTAGAGCAAAAATTGTATTTCTCGATATTTTTGCGGAACTGTACCTCATATTTTATTTCTCCGATTTGGTACTATAAATATTGAGTTTTGACACTAAATTATACCAGAAAATTTATCTCAAAATTCTCTACGTCTTGGTGTCCTCCGTTTATAATTCGTTAATAGTGCAAAAATCACGTATTTTAAAGTCGGATCCAATTTTTTTGATTTTTGTAAAAACTTTAGCGTTACTTATTCGAAATAAATTTTTTCATTTGCAATTATCTGAATTTAGACTTCGGTCATACTGGCTCTATTCCGATGGCAAATGCGCTTGATGTTCTGTTGGTCTGGCATATCCGGTCGCGAAACACACATCTCAGTCGGGGCCTAAACTAGCGAACATGATATATGATGAGAACCATAGTGACATAAAACATGTTATATATATGCAATGTCTACCATAGGTATATGACTATGATATATATATATATATATATATATATATATATATGATCATGATGATGACATGTTGGACACATGGATATTATGAACTATGTGATATGCATATAAAATAACTATTACAAAGTATGCATAGAATTATATAATTTATGAAAAGGCAAGAAAATGAAATGTGATATAAGCATGCAATATACAAAATATTGATTTCAATAGCAGCTTGTGTGAGCAAATAAGAATGTGATGATGATGATGATATAAGATATGGAATAAGTATTGAAATAGATAAGTCAATTGATATAACATATTACTAGAGTTAAGATATATGACATGTTATTAAAAGGTAGAAGGTATCGTGAGATATACAATCAGGGGGTCTTCATCAACTTGTATGAGCACACCTAACTCGTGATTGCTTATACAAATAAATATGATTGATGGAAGGGAGGTCAATGTCAGCTTGTATGAACGCTCTTGATCCAATTATGCATGCATGTATAAGATATGAATTTCAGTTAATAGGTCAAATGTCAACTTGTGTGAGTGTTCTTAATTGATGAACTCGATTGAACAAGATGATTGATGGATGGAAGGCTAATTGTCAGCTTATGTGAGCACTCTTGATCCAATTACACATGCATATATGAGATAAATTTCAGTTAAACTATGAAATGTTAGCTTGTGTGAGCACCCTTAATTGAAAAAACTCATTTGAGCAAGATAATAAGGATAGGGGGTCAATTGTCAACTTGTATGAGTGCCCTTGTTCCTAATCTATATCCAATTTAGTCTAGTTTAGAGTGCCATGGGAAAATCAATTAATAAAAAGTAAACATGAAGTTTAGTTCTAATAATATGATTGTAAACTATAAATGTTTTGATAAGATATTCTTGGTGATAATGTTGAAACATATGATTTTTGTCATTATTATATTGATATAATTGATGTAATCGCAGTATGAATGGTTGAGAATGAGATACATTTCAAGCTCTGATACTAATACTTAGAAACACAATGAATTAGTGAATCTTCATATGATATCGAAATGATATGAGTGAGGTATGCCGCATAGGAACCATCAACATCATTATCATTAATGAATCACATGTTAGTTAATAATTATGCGAATGGGTTTTAATAATAATAATTCATAATCATCCTTAAGCAAATTTTTATGCATTTGGTAAATATAGACAAAAAACAGTTGTGTGTTAGGAGCTAAAGCTTTAAAAATGACGAGGGTATGGAAAATTACCATATTTTCATCCTTAATTGGTGTGGTGAATAAGTGAATAGGAATTTAAGGAATAAAATATGATAGAGATACAAATGATGAAATGTAAATATTATAATAAGTATGTAAGATTAATACTAGGATAATCAACTGGTAAACATCCAAATAAGGGTAAATATAAATAGATATATATTGAGTATACAATAGGACATCCTTTAGAGACAAAAGTTAGAAAAATGAAATATGCATGTATTTGTAAATAAAGGAATATAGAAATAAATTGTGGTATATATAATTAATATGTTCATAGTTAAATTTTTCATTAAGTACTATAGAGACTTGAATGCATTATTGTACTTTCACATATTTATGTTATAGTGTACCACTACATTTTATTGTTTAACATGTGGGTTGTCCTTTGCACGTAAGTTCAGAGCCAAAAAGGATAAAGTCTGACATAAGAGGAAGTCTGCCACAAAGTCTATAGATAAGGATACATGAGCATTGGGGGGGCAACGGTATTCATTTTGGGTTTCTAATAGTTACATAATAAGTGGTGCATGCAATAAAAGTGATTTGTATTCTAGGAAAGGCATAGTAATGCCCCTAGCATTGCACATTTTGAAAGTTAAATATCATGGGATTAAGTAGATGATAATAGATTGATTTTGATATAATCATGGAATCATTAAGGTTTAAAAAAAGAAATTTTTTTAAAAGAAAACAAGTTTAAAAATATTTTTCGTTCAAACCATGTTTAAAAAATTTCAATTTTTTTAAATTTTTAACATATGTCACCATGACATTAACTTATATTGTTACATCCGTCAATTTAGGCCACGGTCGATAAGGGTATTTCGCGACCGGACGCGTCGGACCTACCGGAAATAGTGCGCATGCGGGACCGAAATTGAGTCGATATGACCGAAGTCTAAATTGGATCGATAAGTACTATTTTCCACTAATCGTATGCCCCTTCCTGTAATAGAGATTCAATATATTTATACTTCTGGTTAGAGGTACAATCCATTTGCTTAAATACTCTTTTCATTCTCTCGAGCCAATATTCAGCAGTTGTTGCATCATCTTCATTGCGTCCATAAAAATCAGTGGCTCCCAGCTTACGGAGCTTATCAAACTCCAACTCTGCAACTACTGGTCATGATGATCTTCTCAGTATCTCTACCATATCCTCTAATAACTCCTCTCTATCTTGTCTCGCCACCAAAATTGTTCTTTCAGTAGATGCACTACCTTGATGTGCTCTTTGTCGTCGGCTCCGACGAGAAGACATTTCTGTATCAGAAAATTCACCCCTATCCATATCCCCTTCTCTAATCTGTCTAGAGTCCGAGTTTGAATCCATAAATACCTATAAAATCATAAACATATATCCACATCAGATAGCAGCAGCTTATCGTAACCTTATAACATGTTATGTTGACATTCATATGCATGTACAAACCTAACTCTGTCCTAGGACCGCCTAAACCTTGCTCTGATACCACTAAATGTAACACCCCTTTATCTAATAGAATATTTGTCATATGAAGAGATGCCTCTGGTTGACTTACTGAAGCGCCTATGTAAGACTTATAACCATGTACTAATATATGTATTTATATTAATTAAATATGCATACATAAAACTTTCATAAAAGTTATACAATATCACCACTGAAATTCTTGTTTTTAAAAAAAAATACAAAATACAACATAAACCGTTTTGAAACAAAATGCAAATACCCATATTACTGCTGCTCTGCTCTGATATGGGACCCACTGGTTCTGCGGTGCTAGCTATAACTCTTATCGCTCTGCACCCTTCTATCTACAATCTGCGCGAGAGAAAAACACTCTCGCGCCGAGTATAATCCTTAGTGGTACAAGCTTTATAATGATAGCCTCATAACATTTATATCAACTTATTTAATATTACAATATACCTTTATATATACATAATTTAACTGCTGGAACATGTCTTTTTAAATCAATAATATAAAAATATTTCACATTATATTCATACATTATAAATTTAAATAACCAAAATAGTTCAATCTATATTTCTGGATATCATATTTATATTTATCATAATAACATGTTAATAACACATTATTTTATCTGATATTCCAAGTTTCTTACCTGTTATGCTCATAAATTGAATGCCTAAACTTAGTATTAGGGAGACAAAATGGGTATTCGTATGAATAGGACGTCTATCCATATGTAGATGCCAAGCATCTGTATAACCGTATGCTCTGACTGAGTCAAATGTAACCATATATTTCAGCCAAGCATGATAATCCGTATGTCTCTATTGGCATGCCAACATATCTACCCTATTATAGTCCAGGTTCATGTATGAGCTAACATAACATCCAGTTGTACATGTTATCTCATACATAATATCAAAACGGATATTCAACAACACAACATATATACTAATTATACACCTTATGTATATCCACTATATACCTTATATATACCCACAATATACCTTATATATATTCACTATATACCTTATATAAAATATATTCACCACATCAATAAAAATAAGCAATTTCATATTTTATATTAATTCACTACCATATTAGCATTCACAATACCATTTAAATTATTATTTAATAGAAGTCATATTATATTTCATATATTATCATGACTATTATCATAAAATTTGTACAAACCTGTTTATGTACTTCTCGAATTTATTGAGTCCTTGCTCTTATCTACTATTGGCACCGACTTTTTTGCTGTGTCTAACAATAATTAAATTTCTAATTACTTATTCTTGTCAATAAATATTTATTTTAAAAATTAAATTTTCTAATAAAATTCTCTGGTTCTCACACACATTTAATGTGTAATTCACTATTTTTCAGTCGTCCAATTTTTATTACAGTGCGACCACTTATTTCTTAATAATGTCTCATTTTCTCATCCTTTTTACCATATTTTTCTATATTAATCCATTTTCCAATTATTCATCTTCAAAAATTCTATTTAATTAAATTTCCTTATTTTCCTTCTCTATAATTTTTTTTCCTTCTTAATCATTATTATTATTTATATATTTATTTTCCAATTTTCTACTCAAATATTTTCATTAATTAATCAATTTCTCTAAATTTCCCCAAATAAATTCCTATAATTATTTCAATCCATATTCTTTAATTGCCAACTACCAATTTTACTTAATTAAGTCCAAATATTCAAGAATTAATTTTTCAAAAATTCAACCATACTTTGAAAAATTCTCAAAAATTATTTCTCCATTCCAAAAATTATTTTGCACCTCTAAACATCCCAATTAACTCCATTATCTTCAATTTAAGATAAAATTCTTCCAAATTTTAACCATAATTATGGAAATTCTCTAAAAATTTCACAAAAATTACTAAAATTTATTTTCATCAATTCCTCACTCAATCCATCATCCTCAAGTCTTATTCTCTTCATTTCCTATTTTTCTCTAATTGTTCAAGATTTTTGCCAAAATTTCTAATTTTTCTATCAACCAGATATCAAAAAAATCATACTACAATTCAATAAATAATTATGGCAATAATTAAACCAACAAAATCACATGGAGAAATGAACAAAATCTCACTTTCTTCAAATGGGTATCAATTTTTGCCAAAATTCCACCCTTTATCTCTTTTTTTCCACACCGATATTATTTTTATCCTTTTAATTGGTGATTAATATGATTGGAAGAAGAAAAATTGAAGAACTCAAGGAATTTAGGGCTTAGAGATTCTCGGCCATGGAGGAGAGAAAGAAGAAGATGAGATTTGTGATTTTTTTATTGAATTTCTAATTGATTTCATATATATACCCCAATTAACTTAATTAATCTCAATTAATTCCTTAATCAACTTCCTCATTGGCCAATAGCACAATTAATTATCTCTTAATATTGACACATGGCCCAATCAAGATTCAATTAATTTTGACTTAACCAATTTCCAACCAATCAAAAATTTTCTTCATAATTAATTTTAATTCTCCAAAATTCAATCTCCAAACAATTTAATTTCAAAAAATTAAATATTCCAAAAATTATAAAATAATTTTTTCTTCTAAACTGTCTTTTCGATTTTGCAAAACGACCACCTGAGCAAAAATTGAATTTTTATGGGTTAATCATTTTTCTTAATTTGACCCGTAAAAATTCATCTGTTGTCTGATTTCTAATTTATTAGTTTTAAAAATCTTAAAATTAAATTTTGATCACGTCAACTCCATTGTGATCGTAAACACATCTATCTAGCTCCTGATCCGAAAAATCAGGCTGTAAATGTAACACCCCCTCACCCTAGCAGCTCATGCCCGAATGAGGGTGTGCTACGCTGACTTTATCGGTTAAAATTTTATTTTATTAAATTGTGTTTAACTGAAAATTTCTCATATATATATATATTATTTGCTATTTGTTTACTTTGTAATATAAAAGAAATTATAACATAAAAGATAAACTACTTGTTTATATAGTAACATGTTCTTTACAAAACATACTGTTTATTTTACAAATACTACAAAATAAAATTTACATGATAATATACAAAAGTTGTGTAACCCACGATGTGTACAATAGACTGTTTTACTGGATTAGGTTACCGTTGGCTTTGTCTACTATCTTCTATTTATTTTTTACTAAATCTGCGTGAGAAAAACTCTCACACTAAGCTCTTGGCTTAGTGGTGCATATAAATACTATTTTTAATGTCACATGCATTGTCATATAACAATTTATGATCTAATCATGCAAACATACATTTTATAATATTCTAGTATGTATAACATCAATTTATTGTATCTCATTTTGTTTAACATAATCAAACCATCATTCTCATGCAAATCATGGTATTATAGCATGTATAGACATCAAATTATATTATATTATCTCATACTTATTTATTTTATTACCGCCTTATTGTATAACACTAAATCTTCTTTTTATACATGCCACAATTCATAATTCTATTTTTATTTTCAATAATTCTTTTATGTTCCATGACTTTTTATTTATGTTTTTATTTATGCCCAGGACACCTATGAACCACTGACTCGGATAATGGATTTGTCATCCGTGCCATTATCGGCATAGATAACCATACCATTACTGGCGTACATAACCGTGTCATTATTGGCATAGATAATTGTGTCATTACCGGCGTAGATAAAAGTGTCATTACCAGTATAGATAACAGTGTCATTACCGGCGTAGATAATCATACCATTAATAGATTTAATCATTTTCATCATACTCCCCCCCCTATTTGGCATGTCAAACTATCCTAAGTTGGTTCTAGTTAGGTGTTCTAGGGCTTATACAATTTTATTAAAATTCATAACAATTAATTTCATACTTTTCATCCATGTAATATCTCAAAATAATCACATAATCACTCAATTAAAATAATATTTACATAATATAACAAAATTCTCATCATTTTACTTATTTCATTCCTCAACTCACATGTTGCCCTGTCACTGGCAGATTTTGTTCTCTGTATTGGACCTTAATTTTGGTCCTGTTCCATTCTGAATTTATTACATGATCTTCATACAAATTTTAGATATGAATCTTAGTTTTAATATTCAACTTGAATCACTTAATTTTGATTTCTTTATCAAAAGATATCATAATATTAACATTAACTGGTCACTGATAATTCTGCCCATAATTTTCTGGACAGATTCTAAGTCTAAACTTTATGACTTTTTCTGGAAACTTACAGACATATTCAGATATTATGGTCTAAATAAAAATTGTAGCCCTATGTCTTAGCTTTCATACAGAACAAAGAACACACAAATCCAAACTCCAGAACTCAAGTTATAATAGTTTAAGTACTTACTGCTCATTACTAACAATTCTGCCCAAATTTCTGGACAGATTCTATGTCCGAGTTTTATGAATTTTTCTGGATAATTACATACATATTCAGGTTTTATGGTCTAAATGAAAGTTATATCCCTATGTCTTATATTTCAAACCCAACAAATAACATAAAAAACTGAGTTCCAAAAATTAAGTTATAACAGTTTAAGTGTTCACTGCTCATCCATTTCTAGCAAAGAACATACCAACTAATCACATTCAAATTTTACCAAATTAAATCCTAAGTCTGGAAAACATGCATCCCCAAGATTTTTCATCACAAATAATATTAATTCAGAATCATCAACATGCCAAATAATTAAATCATGCAAATATAAAAATTAAAATAGGCTATTGCCTTAGGTTATGCACAAACCTCTCTTTTTTTTCTCTTTTCTTTCTCTTTACTTCTCTTTATCCTTTCCTTTGCTCCTTTGAGCTAGATCCTTGTCACTTTGAGTTCCTAAAGTTCATAAACAGATTATAAAAACTTTATAAACCTAATCTCTCTCTTTCTTCTTACTCTTTTAAGCTTTCTTAAGCATGAAAATGAAATTTCTCATGCCTTTCTCTCTCTTTTTCTCACTTTCTCTTCTTAGAACAAGGTTTGGTTATGGCTGTCCAAGGGAAAAACGTGGGCTGGTTTGGAGAACATAATTTTCCTCAATGAAAAATGGATAAGGAAGAGGAAGAAACAATCAATAACAAAATGACAAAGGTCATTAAAATGAGGGACACCTAAGCTTTATCTAGAAGCTTTCATTATTGTTCAATTAATGTGTTCATCTTACTATGATGTATGGTGACTCAAGAAGCAACGTGGAAGACAAATAATTGATAGGAATTTCTAGATTCAAAAGGATAAGAGAGGATGAATGAGCAATTGATGAGAAAATGACAAAAACCAATTAAGGATGGGACACCTAAGCTCACATTCTAGAAACTTTAATTAATGCTAAATGCATGTATGTTAATTAGCTTCTTAAACTCTGTCACTTGGTGTGGCCGGCCTCCATGTTCATTTTATGTCCCAATTCATGCATTTAATTTATGATTATCCCATTTAATCCTCCAAATTTCGGTAAATTGCAAATTGACCCCTAAACGTTTCAAAATTTGCAATTTAGTCATTTACCGAAATTTAACACCTTAAAATATTTTGAACACTTTATTAGATATTTTCCATACTTAATTGCAATTATTTTTATTATTTTTCGATAAAAGTCCAAATTTAGACTTCGATCAAATCGACGAGTCGATTTAACAACTCGCATGACTTAGGTCTAAATTAGCGGATATGACAGTAAACCTGTACTGAGGATCAATTTTCCACAATTCAAACCCTTAACCTTAAATTTTCACTTTATAACTTCACCTATGACCTTAAAATAATATTTTCCATATTTTGGTATGCTTAAATTATAATTTCACTACAGAGCAAAAAATCCAATTTCTGACTTGGGCTATTGTCTCAATTTGCGTGCATAACACGAAATTACATTTTTCATTTGATAAAATTTCTATTCATTTTATCATATTAATATAATTAATTTTTTATGTATTTTTCCATATTTAGACTCCAATCGTACGCCTCTAAACTGCAATATAAACGACCGCAATACACGTATACGGTTAGGGTCTAACTCGCGGATGTGATACACAATTTCCTTCTTCCTTTCTTCTCTCATTTTCTATCATCTTCTCCAACCGAAAAACCCTTCCTTTTCCTCTCCATTTTCTTATCAATTTCTCACTATCAAATAACAACTCAAGCTAGATTTCTACAAGTCTTGAAGAAAGGAAAAAACTTATAGAGAAATCAAAAGAGGATGAAACCTACTAGTGAAGAAAGAGGAAATTTTTGGCTCAGTCAAAGTTTAGAAATGGTGGTTTGTGTAACACCACATCTTATGCATTTTAGTATAACCTATCCAAATATCAAGTAATCATATATGGCGTACTGGAAAGGTAAAATACCCTGTTAACAATAGTAGTAAAATTTTTTTTCATATCCTGTAATATAATTCCATGACTTTGCAAGTCTCATATCCTATAATTTCATTCAATGACTTGCAAGTCTCATATCCTGTAATATTATTCACTGACTTTGCAAAGTTAACACTGAGGTTTTCACCACAATATAATATATCACATATATCAAAACATAAACTTTACACATAAGTATTTTCGAGTTGATTTCATTTATACATATTTAGACTCATTCCAAAATGACTATACATATTCAAGCACGTAAATACAAAAACACATATGGCATATTTTCATGCTTATGTGGAATGTAATGAGAGAGAGAGTGATGAGGCTCGGCCAGTGACCTGTGCTCCATGTCTTTTATACGCTACTCAAAATGAGCTATCACTTTTCTTTACCTGAAAAATGATGCAAATTGATGAGTTGCGGCTCAGTGAGAATAACCATCCAATGAGTTCTAAAGTACCAAACAACTCATAGTAATAAATCACAATTCCAATATATACCATGTATTACATTCCATTCATCAGTATCATATAAGTATCAATAAAGTTGAAACATATAATCATTACTCTTCATGTATGCAAATGCTTTGCTTATTTCATTTTGTTGTGACTAAGTTAAACAGACATTGCCCCGGGTTTCCATGTGAATATTTTTCATGTGAACATTTGCATTTGCATTTGCATTTGCTAGCTAGCTTGATCATTTGTTTCATTTGCACATTTGTTGGGCCATAGGCCTCTTCTTTTGCTTTACAATATCGATTAACTAGTCACAACGCCTTTTTAGCCCATATGCATATGCATTTGTATTTAAGCATTCATCAACCATTGCATCTTTATCATATACAACATACATATATTCCATATATACCTCATATGTCAATCATATACATTGCATATACTATACATATATCATGTGTATATATCACATTTGTCAAACATATACCTCAAATATACCACACGTATACCATTTATATGTATCACAATGTCACAAATTATCCATCATTACATTATCAAGGACCAATCATGACAATCACATGAATTACATAGCAAGCAACATTCATTTTCACTAAAGAATTCAATCGATAATTAGACTCACCGTTCTCCTTTGATTCCGACCCCTAACTTATTGTCTATCCGCTCCTTGTGGTTCTCCAATATGTTGCGAGCCTAATATAAAACATAATCGATTAACTCATGATTAGAGAGACTTAATGTGGCTTAAACAAATTAATATGCATTGTTCATGTCAATAGTTAAGATTTTTCCTATGAGGCAGTGTGACCTTATGGGACTGTTTAGCCTATAACTTTTTCTATAATTGACCAATTACTCTGATTTTTGTTCCTCATTAACAATAACACATATATATAGTACATATTCAAATTTCAGACCAATTGGATCATTGTATAATATTTGGTGGAATTTCTAAGAGTGTTCTATTTTCTGCCTTGTTTTCTGCCTTTAGGCAGTTTCAGGGTACTCATTTGGGTTCATCATAACTTACACTCTATAAGTCATATTTTAATTGAACTTTACAGAAACTTATATGGGTTCATATGGAACATGTTTCATGTTTACAACGTTTACCAATTATGTCTCTAAGGTCTTCTAATTATACCAAACATATTACTGTTCCATAATAGAATTGGCTTCCGGACCAGTATGACTTCCAAAGGCCATAACTTAGTCTATAGATAACAAATTAAGCTAAAATTAGTACCAAAATTTAGCTAAGACATATACCTATAACTTTCATATTTTTATAATTTACAGAATGTAGCTATAACAAGCTCAAATTATCCAACCAATGTACTAGATCTGCCCAGGGCACTCAGTAGGCAGTTCAAACCATGGAACAGTCATGGTTCCATTCACCATAACTCACCATTTACAAGACCTATGAACCTGAAATTTGGTATACAGATACAACACACATATATCTACAACTTTTATGTTTTGAGAGACTTCAAATAATGTCTTTAACATATTCGATATCAAACCACACAGTAGCTAACTTGGTTAGGGTTTACACCCTGACCAGTTTCAGTACGAAGAGCATATCTCTCCCTATACATAACATCTTACAAAAATGTTTACATATCCACCAATCTAAGATATAAAGGAACACCTTTTGTGTTTTACACATTTCCAGAATCAATTTCTATTAATATCAAAATCGGGATGCAATTCAGTGCCTAATATTGAATCTAAGCAACTCAAATCAACCCTATAGCAATAAGAATTGATTACTTACCAAGAACAACCTTGAAAGGGATCAATTAGCTTCAAAAAATAGGTGAAACAAGGAAGAATTTAAGTCTGAAATGGAGGAAATTGAAGAAGAAGTCGGGCTGGAGTGAGGAGGCAGAAATGGGGAAAGATATATGAAGATAAAGCCAACTTGTTTTTTGTCATTTTCTCATTTTCTCTTCTTCTCCTCTTTTCTCTTCTTATTTCTCTTTTCTCTTCTCTTCTATTTCTCTTTTGTGTCATTTTCATTTTATTTTGTCTATATTATTATTATTATTTACATAGATTTATAATTCCACAAATTCACACAATAATACGGCTTAATCATTTGACCCCATTTAATTAAATTAGCAATGTAAATGTTCACTAATCTTAATCTAATCATTTTTCTTACTTTAATTTAGACACCTTATTCATTTCATTTCTAATACTTTTTTTATCCTCATTTAGGTTATAATTACACATGTGCGACTCGATACAAGTGTCAAATACTATGACACATAGCTAGTGCATGCCATGAACCTGTTCCTATAGAAATACGTATGAAATGCATGTGTTCAATTGAATTATATGCAAAATACTTATGTTCGATGAAATCCATATGGGGAAGGTCAAGGATGTTACAGTTTGAGTCTTGCATGTTGGGTTTGAGGTGAAGAAAAGACCAAAAGAAGCAAAGGAGGCCACGGGTTGGAGGAGTTCTAGGTGAAAAAAATTTTATTTCCTTCTTTGTTGATTCTTTTTCCTTGTAACTGAGAGCATCAAGCTCTCTATTTATCATTTTCATGTGTTTCTTTTGGATTATATCATTTTCATATCCTATGTTAGGATTTGTGAGTTATTCTTTTGTTTATATTTTTGACCGTGAGCTATGAGTAGGGAAACTTTTGTTTATCATCTCAATATTCCATTGTAAGCTAAGGAAATTTATGTTTAAAGAAAGTTTTGCATGTTATGGGAGACAATTTTATGATGGCCGAAGGAAGGGTGGTGGGTATGAATTTGGATTTGTGAAAATTTTAGCTTGATTTGGTCGAGAATCATAAAGATTAATCGGTTTAATCAATGTGTGGTTAATTAAGGCAAGATTAATGAATGAACTTAAGTAAAAAAAATATGTTGGAATGAAATAAAGAGCTAACCGAGAATAAAAATGGAAAAAAAATATTTATGAAGTTAATTAGTGTAATTAAGCTAATGAAGTTAAGGGAAAAATCAAAGAAATTTATGATTAATTAAAACATGCAAACTTAAATTAATGATTAGTTGGACCGAAAATAGGAGGTTGTTGGACCTTGAAGTAGTGTTAAAATCTTAATAAATAATTAAGCTAATTATTTAGTTAAGTAAAAATTTAATTAAATTAAAGTAATAAATAAATTGAGTAAGTTAAATAATTAATGAAATAACAAGTAATTACAATGGAAATTAGATTAAATAGAATTAATGGAATAAAGTTTAGAAACGAAATGAGTAAGGTAAATAATAAATTAGTAGATTTCAAAAGAAATATAAAAATTTATACCTGTAAATTAACGTGAGCGATGCTGGATTAAATTTTAAAAATGAATAGATTTTCGCTATTTGGAAGAGTATTACACTTCTAAATATTTGACAGTTAAATATAATTTTATTATGCGCACCTTCGACACAAGCGCCAATATCGGACAAATGAAAAAAGTCTGCAGACGCAGTAAGACGATAAATTATGTTTGTACAATTATTTATAATACTGATCATTAATAAATGAATTTAATTTTTATATGATACATGAAATGAAAATAAATGAGTTTAAAAACAATTTTGTGTAATATATATATATATATATATATATATATATATATATATATATATATATATATATATATATAAGTTTTAATTATTTATTTTATGAAAATCAATATATTTCGGCTCATGTATTAGCCTAGACTTGGTTCAGGGATTTGTTGGCATGACAATAGGGTATGAACTTCATGACCTGTGGCTATCTTGGTTATAAGAGTTATTAACTAATCTTGTGGTTATCTTGGATCAGCTGTGGGGTTATAATTTAGCCCTGGTCATGTGGTTATCTTGGACCAAACATATTATATATATATTTACCGATTCTGTGATTATCTTGAATCGAAATTGATCTTGTGTTTATCTTAGATCAGCTGAAGGGTTATGATTTGACCCCGATCCTGTGGATTTCTTGGACTCTGACTTTTCCGTCTATTGACGTTACTCCTTATTTCCCTATGATTGGGTCTATGGCGTCTTAATAGATGGGCTTGATAAAAGTTTTAATTAGTAAATTGATGTAATATTATGTCTTAATTATATGCTTATGATATGGCATATGAAAAAAAAAATTATATTCCAAAAAGTGTTACTGTTACATTCATTTATCGAAAATGTTTATGTCAGTTTATTTATACAAGTATAATTGTTATATAAGATATTGTTTTATGTAAAAAGAACTTCACTTATATTTATATATATATATATATAATCATTTAAAATTATTACTATTATTATATGTTATTGCACCACTGATTAAAACTCAGTGTTGGAGTTTATTTTTCCTCTTATACAGATATCATCCAGGCAAGTTATCTGAAGGTGCCGCTAGCCCAGTGGATCCCACAAATGGAACAGAGCAGCAGTGGCAGTCACCCGGATAAGGTTGGTTTCTTTTTATAACCACTTATATATATGCATATAAATAGTCTGTAGATATTTATGACCAGTTGTGGTTATATGGACTATATATATAAAAATAAATATGTAAATTAAAGTTTTTTTATGGATATATGAGATATGAATATATCGTATTATACAGGGAATTGTGAATAGAGAATGAATATATGTATATACTCATATGTTAATTTATATAAATTGATATGTTCATTTTTATATAGATTTATATATATGTATATATATATCATGGATGATATATATATATTGAGACTTATGCACAAATACATTTGATAAATTTTATATGTGAATATGTAAATATATATATATATATACTGACAGTGGATAATATCAATTTACCTAAATGTGACGTAAAAGAGTAAAGACATGTTAGATATATAATTGTTTTTATTTCAGCTAGCTATATTAGAGAATGTTACGTCTATTCCGCACATTATAAAAGATATGTTTTCTATTTCTTCTTTTCTCTTCTTATTCTTCTTCTTTCTCTGTCTCTTTTGTTTTTTAATTGCTCTATCTCTCTCTATTTGACCTCTACCCTAATTTCCTCTTTCAACTCCCTTTTTCTTTTTCACAGCACCGATCGATCTTCCCCCCAATTCTAAAATTCCCAAATTCAGCAACACAAAGAAAAAGAAAAATATTAAAATAAAGAAAGACTTTTGATCCTCTGATTCAATCACTCTCTCTTTCTATGGAAGGTCTCTAGACTGCAGAACATTGACGACCCACCAGAATTCTCCACTAACTTCGTCGACGTTGAAACTGCCACCAAAGTGGGGAATTCTATTAGAATAATTGTTACTAGAGTTGAACATTGAATGAATAGCTGAATCCAAGAAATTGTTTGAATGGAATGTACTCCTCTGCCTCCTATCTTCCTAAAGAGAAAATTGATTGAAATTTGATTTTAAGGGTACCATGATAATGGAAAACATAAAATAATGTATCAAATTCTGATAAGGTTGGATTCTTCTTTAACTTCCTCTTCGAGGAAGAAAGTAGAATAAAGATAAGACCAAATTATTTTATTTTATTTTTATTGTTTTACAGTGAGGAGAGAAGAGTTGAGAGAATGATGAAAGTACAGAGAGCAAAAAAACACAGTTATTTATTTTTTAGAAGAAGAGGATATAATTGGAAATCAGACTTCTACAAGCATGGCTGGAAATGAATAGTGGTCTGATTCATCTCATGTCGGTAAACTCAATATTTTTTTATTGTTTTCCAAGCACTCTAGCATCCATGTAGGTATAATTCTTAACTTTTTCTTGCAGGAAGCTAATTTTGAAAAAAAAAAAAAACATGTTACTATAAATATGATTAAGTTAAGCTATAATTGTGAAAAGCGAAAAAATTTATGAATTCTTAGGTAATTAAACCTAACTTTAATAACTTCTTGGCATAAGTTGAGAATGTGAATAAATTATTTCACATAGAATGATAACAAGCCAATTTTTTTGTTGATAAATAACATTTATTTTTCTTGTATCAACTTGGAAAACAAAAAACATATTTTAAAAAAAAAACTATGGAAAAAGGAAAAGAAGAACAAAATACAAAGTCTCAATTGATGTTATCTTATTTCCTCAAAGCTCAGAAGAAAAGCATAGAAGATATTTATAAATTTATACAAGCAAATTTTAAAAAACAGGAAGAACAAAAACAAAGAAGGAAGATATTTTAATTAGATATCCAAATTGATGGTAAAAAGCACATAGAGAGGAGATAGTTTACTAAAATAGTACATACCACAGCAATTCCCTTTCTCTCTGAAATCTTCTTCAAATGTTGCAGAGCCACCATCCCCAACACACTCTGTCTCTTCAATGTTTCCCTCTTTCTCTCCATCGCCACCTCTATCATCTTAGCCCTTCTGTTTCTTTTGCCTCTTTCTACAAACCCACTTCTCTTTTGTCTCTCTCAGCGCTTCCTCGACCCAGCCATGAGATATGGCTCGCCCAGCTTCCCGACACCACTGCCATTACTCCGCCCGATGATGGTGGTCCCATAGAGCTCCCATTCCCCTCTCCTTCCATTTTTGCTACTACGGATGACCCTTCTCCTCTACAAGTGACCACCAGCGTTCTCCTCACTGGAGCTATAGGTGTCTTTCTCTTTCGCGCTCTTCGCCGCCGAGCTAGGCGCGCCAAAGAACTGGTATATGAGCCTTGGCACCCTTTTCTTTATGTTGTTGCAGATATCTAATTAGCTTTAACGTTCTGAATACTGGAGTGCGTTTTGGCTAATGGGTTTACATTCTCTCCTTATTTTTATCAAATTACAGAGTCGTGTTTCAATTTGGAAATTTGGGGATTTTTTTTTCTGTATTTCTCCCGCATCAGACTTTATTCTTATGTGTTGTTATCTTTTGTTTGGAATTTCTTGAGGTGGGGTTTTTTTTTTTTTTTTGTTCTTTCTAGAATTCTACGTTAGTGTTTGTTATGTTTTTATTTGGTGCGATTTCATCAAATCATTCTATACTTTCAGGTCTATAATGATTGATATTATGGGTTGTATAATTTCTGCGCAGGTTCCATTACTTGCAATTCATCTCTTTTTACTTTGAGCTTAAAAACCTTTTTTTTTTGGTGGTCACATTGCTTCAATTTGGCGTCGTATCATGTTATTATGTTCCAATTTGAATTCTAAGGGAGTTATAAATGTTTTTTATTTGAAGCTGCATTAGTGTTCTTTCCTTGTAACATTCAGATAACAATCGGAGAAATCAGTATGTAGTGTCATTTCTTAACAATATTTTTTATTATGATTTTCTTGGAATTTGAGGAAATAAATTATGGATCTTTAGAAATTTAGGTCGTCGGGGGCAAAGAAAACAATGAAAGAGGAAGCATTAGAGAGTTTGAAAGCAATAGGATCGGCTACAATTGATTCTCCGAAGCCTCCTACACCAGTTCAGGCATTGTTAGGTGGAATTTCAGCTGGTGTGATTGCACTTATACTCTATAAGTTCACCACTACCATTGAATCATCTCTAAACCGCCAGACGGTGTCAGATAATTTTTCGGTTTGTTCCAATATTTCCCTTTTCCCTATGTTTGTTAGATAATTTGCATATTGGTTTCAAATTTCCTGATGCAGAGACTAATAAACTAATAAAGAAAAAATGAACATCTTTTTTAAGAAAATCTTAACCAAGTTGTATATATGCCTGTACTATTGCCTTTTATATAATTCTCTTAACTATTTCCCCAATTTTCTGCTTTTTAGGTTCGTCAAATAACAATAACTATTAGGTAACATTCTACTACTGATTTTTGACATTAATAATTGATTTATGCAAGAAACGAAACCTATGACATATCGTTGCTATTTACAGGACAATTATAAATGGAATGTGCTACCTAGCAACATTTGTTTTTGGCCTCAACTCTCTTGGTTTGTTTCTTTACTCCGGCCAGCTTGCCCTCAGCTCCTTCATGGAAGGTTCTGGCAGTGAAGAAAGCAAAGGTAAAGGCAATGAGCAGTCTGATTCAAAGAATTCAGATTCTGAGAGCCCTAAAGATAGTGCTGGATTGAACATCAGCCAAGGAGATCAAAATACAGATAATTCACAATAGTGAGAAGAAGTGATATCAAGAAAGTAGTTTTATGCCCTTTTAACTCATTTATATTTGAATGGAGAAAAGGCTTTACTCAATTTTGATCTTGTAATTGTGATCAATTCTAGTCACTCTTCCATGTTACCTCATTCTATCTATGTTTATTTCTATGCCCTACTTTCTATGTAATTATTACCTTTTTTTTAACAAGGATGGCATGGTCTATTGCGGCTGCTGTGTATAAACCTTGTACCATGTTGGTTAATTGTGATGCTTTATGAATACATGGATTAAGCTACTGGATTCAAGATAAATTATACAAGAACAGTCATTTCTGTTTTCTGAACTTTAGTACCTACTGCTTTTGTTTAATGGCGACTTCAGGTTGTGTTTGCGAAGATTAAAGTGCTCCAAGGGTGGTTTGAGAGTTTTTTTATGTGTTATCTTTCCAATGTTACATTTCTCTAATGGAGATTAAATCATCAAATCGTCAGGTGGGAATTTTTACTGCTACATATGATAATAATTTGACAGAGAAGATTGATGAACTTGGATTGCTATAGATGATAATAATTTGGAGTACTTTATGACATATAGAGATGGATTAGAGAAGCTTAGAACTAGACCGGTTGATGCCAAGAACGTAACGCCGTCGCAATGCTGGTAATTACTAATAAATAAAGACCTCTATCAGTTGGTTTGACCTGCAATGATTAGCATAATTATTGATGTGAACAATTGGGATTCAAGAGTGCAAAATGATACAAACATATGAGATTTTGTGAAGAACCTGACCTGCAACTTCCTCTCAATCTAGCTTTTCTACAAGTGATTTTCATAGCCAACTAGTGTGGTTTCAGGAAATTTTAGGAGTTTATATAGAAGGAAAAGATGATAAATTGACAACCCATTACCCACCCGTGATAAGCAACTCAATTGGCACCAAAACTACATTCAACTACTCATCTCTCCAGCTCAGTCCCATAATTAAGCCCCTAAACTTTTTTTTCCTTTGCTTTTATGTCCAAAATTAAAAGAACATTAGAGAGTATATTACAATCTTTGCTCATTGAGATTAAGCATTTTTTTTTTTCAAAAAAGATAATCAAACAAAATTGCATTAAAACTCAAGAATCTGCGGCTGACAAAAATCCAGGAGGATCGTCCTGGAGATTGGGCTTATTGTAAAGGGCTGAATAAAAGAAAAAACTATATTTTTACCAGTTAAATATGCTGAATTGGCTACAGAAAATTATATATAATATATGTATATAATCCCTAATTTACTCAAAGTGATTTAAAGGGAACGAAAATCATTCAGCCTTCAATAACATGCATGTTTGCATCTGACAATTTATTCTTTTGGAGAGGCCTCTTAAAAATAAACAAATATTAGTCTGTGGTAGTTAGTAGTGAAACAAGAAGGATGGACAGAACAAGCTTTGATCGAGTGAGCTGGGATTCAGTGGCATCTTCTAAATGGAGGGGTGGATGTGATCTCAGATACCTGGCCAGCTTTAACCATTCTTAGTTAATTCCTTTTCTTTGCTGGCAACTGGCAGGCTTGCTGACGGCCAAATACTATCCTGATAGGGATTTTTCAAGCTCCAGAAAGGAATATACAATAATAAATTTTAGTTAATCTAAGGAAACAAATGTTCAATTGATTTGAATTTTTCAATTTATTTATTTCGAAATTTAAAGTTAATTTCTCCTTTAATAATATTCAGGAGAGGGCCGTACCGTAGAGCAGCACGATAGACTCCTTTTAAGGCAGAAATGCAGAACAGTACAGCTTCAACTTTTTGTTGCTTTTCTGATTTTGGCATTATAATCTCAATCTCTGTCCATATCTGTTTGCTTACTATCATAAAGTAACCAACCCTGCAGTTTTTTTTTAATTTTTGGCCTGCAAAGTAGAAAGGCTGTAAAAGTAAAATCCTAATCCTCTGCTTTGGAACTTGATCAACTCAGTCACAAGTCACAACCACTGGTCGTTTTTGTAACTCATCTGCCTAATCTTAATAATTTGAGCATAAAATATATCATTTTAGAAAATTAGGCTGTATTATTACACTAATTATTTAAATATTTATATATAATGCAACAGTCAGTAATTTTATGCCCTCATTCCATTAGCGAGAGTATATTTCTCAGACAAAAAATTGGAAAATTCCTTCCCATTTGGTTTGAAAAACAGAAAAAAAAAATTTATTTTTAATTTTTTTAAATTTTAAAAACTGTTTTCATAAAAAAAAAAAAAAAAATTAAAATCAAATTTAAAAAAATCATTTATAAAAAATTAAAAAAATTAATAAATTAAATTAAAAAAATTATTAACTTACTTTTTGCACTTATATAAGAAAATATACCTTTAAATTATATTTAAAAAAAAAAAAAAAAAAAAAAGACAACGTAAGAATTTGCTTAAATATCATGGAAATAAAATTTACAAGGATGCCCAGTAGTAAAAATCATTATGAAACTACAGTTTTACTTGTACAACTTACGGTCTTACCACACCTTGTTATTTTCTGTATTCTAACATCCTACCCCAGCTGCGCCTACTCCAAGCGTAGCCGGTCGATGCGGCTCCAGCTTCCTATTCTTCCAGAAACAAGCCTCTGGCGCAACCTTAGCCGCCGATCTCATCGGCTCCGACTTGCAGCGCGTTAGCACATACGGCTCATAAGCCTTGCTTCCCACGAGCTTCTTCTCTATCTCTGTAGACATAAACTCAGCGCCGGCCGCGCGAGCCGGATACGAACAAGATGACCTTGGTGGTTGCTGCATGTCACTGTGCACCTGCGGAGGATGAATGCCGACGTTGCTTCTTTTCTTGGGCTCATCTCGACCATCCTTGTTCTTGACCGGCCTTGAATGCTCTGGTAACCATCGGACGAAATCCGTACTACAAACCCACGTCTCCTTGGATACCTCCATTGATAGCTTGGGCTCACACATCATTAACAGCAAGCAATCTGGTAACAATGGCGGACTTTCTTTCTCCTTTGACTTTAAACCCGTTTGACCTTCCTTGATTTTCGGGGTTTTTTCGGATTCGGATATTCCATGGGTCACGCTCTCTTCCTCTCCTCCTACTTCTCCTCCTTCTAGGGTGCAGTGATTCTCTGTTATCTCCTTCTGTTCCTTTGACTCTTGTATAGCTAATTCTTGCACTGCTTCTGATTTTGATTCTTGTTCTGGTTGTACAGACAGTACGTTTACTGAACTATCCACAAGCTCATAATCCAACTTGCTTTCTTGTTCTTCTACATGTTTTGTCTGCATATGTTCTTGACAATATTCACTTTCTTGAATCTCTATGCGTTTTGGATATTCAGTTTCTTTTTGTGAGGAAGGACCACTGTATAGAGTTTCTTGATGGTTGACCTCAATTTCTGTTTCCTCCTCTTGCTCCACTAAATTCCATGCCTTTTCACAACCAATGTCTGTGTTTCTTTCTCGGTTATCTTGCTCCTCCATAATAATTTGAGTTTCGTGAATTTGATGCTCTTCATCAGTATCACAAGAAACCCACTTTTCTTTAATCAAACCCTTCATTTCTTGCTCAATTTTTGTTTGTCCCTCTTCATCCCCTGCTTCGACTTGTGCATTATTGCTGTTATTCTTTTCTTCTTCATCATTTCCATTATCTTCTGTTTCTTCTTCTTCTTCTTCCTCCCCATCATCAACATTTGGAACAGGTGGTTCCCAAAATTTATTAGCAAGAGCAGCCATTTTCACAGGGTCAGATCTGCATCTCATCAATAACAGAGCATTCTTGGGTGGGACACAAATATTCACTCTTGCTTCTGCTTCTTCATCTTCTTCTTCTTCTCCTCCTCCTTCTTCTACACCTTCATTTGCTCCATCATATTTCTCTTCTTTGAAATCAATCTCTTCAAAAATATGCCTCCTGTAGCTTCTCCTCCTCTCAGTGCTCTCTTCTTCCTCTTCTGCCTCTTCTTCACCGACCACCAATCCTATCTCTCTTCCTTTCCCATCTGCCTCTTGCACCGCCACCAACCACTGCGCAAACACCGCGCCGCAGGAGCTACCACCGTTGCTGGATGCCGCAGCCGCCTTCTCCTCCTCCTCTTTCTCGCTTGCCATACAAGAAGACCGACAAGGTAAAAAGCAATTAAATTCAGCTCCAAAAGCCCTCAAAGTTTCACAAATTGTCGAAGGCAAATGTACCCATTTCTGATTCCTATGAGGCAAGCACTCCTGTTGTTGCTGCTGATGATTTAGGAACTGATTATCAACATGGGTATGGCTCAAATCTTCATAGTTATTATTATTACTATTATTATTATTATTGGTTTGTTCTACCTTCCTAAAACTCACCTCCCCTCTTCTCTGAGATCTTGTTCTCATTTTCTTGCCCTGTTTCTTGGACTTAACCCTGACTTGACCAATACAGGTGACTTTAGGAGAAGAAGGTTCAGGGTTTTCAAAAGAACAGCCACGTTTCTTGGCATTTGTAGGGAACATAGGGGAAGCTTGACCGCCTTTCATGCTGCCATTGGTTCTCAATCTTCTGCTGAGGGAAGTAGAAAGAGAGATTTGAGAAGGTTCCCTGGATCGACCAGGACTAAGAATAGACTTAGAAGAGATCTTCATGGAGGAAGAAGAGAGACGCGAAGTGAAGCAAATAAAGAGCTCACTAGTGCTACTGCTGCTATTGTTACTACTATTGCTGCCTTGGGGCCTGTCTGTCTCCATTTTCGGTTTACTGGTCACGGGAAATAATTCAAATGATTTTTTTTTGGGAGAAGAAGGAGATGAAAAATGATGAAGCGGGTTTGTTTTCTTGTGTATATGGTGGGCGAGAGGGGTATGCAGAGAGACAGATGGAATGATGAATAGAAAGAATTAGAGGAGGAGGAGGAGGAAGAAAGGTTGAATCTTAATCTTTAATCTTTAATGGAAGGTTGATTCGATGATTGATAATTTTTTGGTATTGTTTTTGTTTTTTAGTGTATGGCAACCAGTCAGTGACATGGTATTTTGGGTTTTTTTTTTTCTAATAATTTGGCATGCCCACTTCATCCATGGTACTGGTAGGCACGAGCACGACTGAGATTCTGAAAAGCTACAGAAGCTTCAAATGCATCACTGCACCGCATGGCCATGGACTGGTTGGACCTGTAGAATTGATCTGAAATTGCTCTGATTCAATTCGGATCGGATTATAGTCCAATAGGGGAAAGGGTCTGCAGGAACCGCAGGTTCTGGTTCGGCACCGATGATTCACGGTTCCAATCCAGACTAAAAAATAAAACAACGGTCCTATGACAGTTGGCACACAGTAGTCTGGCCCTGCCCGCTCTCTTTTTTTAATATATTAAATTATTAAATTATAAATAAAATAAAAAGACAAAAATAACATTTATAACATAAAAATAATAATTATACTTTAGATGTATTATTATAATTTAAATTTTAAATTTTTTTTATAAATATCAAATTTATTTTAATATTTTTTTATTTTTTACATAATTTAATTCTCAAATTTTTTACTCAATTCTCACTACATATATTCATAGTTTCTCTATAATTACACTTCATTATTATTTTTCTCTAATTTCTTTTTAATTATACTTCTACATAATTTTAATTTTTTCTTCAATTATTTAATTTTCTCTAATTCTTAATTTTTTTCTTATTCTTACAATTCTTTTTCTATTATATTTCTCTATATTTTTTTATATTCTCCAATTTTATTGTATTTTAAATTTTTTCTATAAATACCAAATTCATTTTAATATTTTTTATTTTCTAAAACATTTTATTCTCAATTTCTCTAAATTTATCTACAATTTAATCTCAATTTTCTCTACATATATTCATAATTTATCTCTAATTATACTCAATTATTATTTCTCTCTAATTTTTTTTTCTAACTATGCTTTTATATAATCTAAATTTTTTCTTCAATTCTTTAATTTTTTCTAATTCTTAATTTTTCTTTATTCCTACATTTTTTTCATTATATTTTTCTACACTTTTTTAAAATATTTTCTAATTTTTTTACAAAAGTTAATCATAAATAATGGCAAGTCATAGTGTAATAAACAATTTTTTTGATAAAAATATTGTTAATCTATAAAAAAATTTTGAAAATTTGGACAAGTAAGGGAAGTTCGAAATTCCAACTGAATGAGGGCAAAAAAAAATAGAAGTGATGAACAATCGGATCCAACGACGATGACGACATCATCTAAAGCAAAAATTCGAATATCCGATATTTTTTAAATTCATTTTAATAAAATTCAAAAAATGATGGGTCATTTGATGTTGTGTGTAATTATTGTGCACAAAAATATAAATTTAAAGTTGAAAATAGTTATAGCACATTTCGAAAACATTTACAAAATAAATATATTATTCAAATTGGAATAGAAAAAACACAAACTAAAATTTTCGGATATACAATATTTTCTTCTATTTCTCAATTTTTAATATAGTAATAAAAAAATAAAAAAGAATTGGAAAAAATGATAAGTATAAAATATTTATCTTTTAGTTTTGATAAAAAAAATTAAGTTTTCATAATTATTATTAAAATATATTAAATTTATATGCTAAATATGTACCTAAAAATATACTTAAACATGCTTTATATAATTTATATAAATAAAATAAAATAAAAATTGCTCAAAATATTTTTTTTGATGGACATATTTGTCTTTGGAGTGATCATTAGCAAATGCATTATTACATGATTTTATATGTCATTAGATTAATGGTGAATAACAATTACAAAAAAAATTGCATTTAGAGTTTTTGATGATCGGCACATCACCGATAATATTTTTAAAATAATAAAAAATATTTTTGAAAAATATGAATTAGTTCATAAAATTTTTTCAATTTCTTTTTATAATGCAGTGGTAAATACCATCTCAATTCAATACTTTCAAGCATTATGCTAATTTAATATTTGAGTTATATTTTTTCATGTTATATGTGCATTTCATGTATTAAATTTATATATTTAAGATAATTTAAAATTTTTGAGTAGTATAATTGCTTCAGTTAAAGTATCAATTTTATTTTTATGGTTACATCCACACAAAAAAATGAAATTATGGACTCAATATTATCTTAAAAATAGCAAAAAATCTAAAATATTTTCAAGAGATATTCTTATTCGTTGAAATTTAACATATGAATTACTTAATGAATCATGTGAATATAAAGAATTATTGTACACATTTATTTCTAATAATGTGTCATAAATTAATTTATATTCACAATATTAAAATTTTTGTCAATAAGTTTTAGATATTTTAAAAGTTTTTAATGATACAATATATATTTTAAGTGATGTTTATTATCCAATATGTCATTTATTATTATGTGAATCTATTAATATTGTTAATACATTGCAAGACTATATTAATGATCTAATTTTGCATGATTTTATATGTATGATGAAAAATAAATAGTTAAATTATTTTAAATTTATTCATTCGATTAATCTTGTATTTGCATGATTTTATATGTATAATAAAAAATAAATGGTTAAATTATTTTAAATTTATTAGTTCGATTAATCTTGTATGTTGTATTTTTTATTCTAGATATAAAATAGATGGTTTATATTATTATTTAAATCTTTGAATATTCATTATTAGATTTAAGTAATGATATTAGTATTTATTTTATTATTAATAATGTAAAAAAATTAACTTGTAATTTATTTATGGAATTTAGTTTGATTTATAGTATTTCTACTACTATTATTAGTAATAGCATTATTAGTTAAAGTTCGGATAAATCAATAAAAATTAAAAGAAGTGATCGTTTGATGATGCAAAAATATTAAAAAATAAATATCATCATCTAGTTTAATCAAACTTGACATTTATCTAACAAATATATTTGAGTTTAATGATAGTAGGACATGTAGAGATTTTTCAGTTTTGGATTAGTGGAGTCGACATCAAAATACTTATCTTAAATTATCCCAAATTATAAAATAAAAATTTTCAATTCTAAATTCAACTGTTGCAGTTAAATAAGTTTTTAATGCGATAGATAATATTTTGGATAAATGATTTAGTTAAATTTCTGAATCACTAAAAGGTCGAGCATGCTTTGGTTATTGGACCAAAGTGGCATTGAGAAAACAAAAAATATAGAAAAATCAATTTGAGGACAAATATGAGTTCACCACCAAAAAAACTAGTGACACATCCGGTATAAGTAGTTCCGATTAAAAAAAAGATAAAAGAGATTAACAATTAAAATTTAAAATGTAAAATAATGAGTTTTGATTTCTCTAAACCATAAGAAAATATATAAGCAACTTAATTAATGGTAAAATAATTAAACTCAGTCAATTATTAATATTATAAGTTTTTGAATAGAAATTTAAACTTTTATAATTAATTTTTTTAAATAAAAAAATTAAATTGATTAACTTTTTAGCCTAGTTATATTTTTATAATTTATTAATTTTTCAAATAATTTTAATAAATTAATATTTAATAAGTTATTTTTTCTCAAATTTTTTATTTTTTATAACTTATTAGATGTACAAATTTATAATTTACACAAATTAATATTTCATAAGTTAATTTTTTTCTCAAAATTCTAATTTTTTCTAACTATTTTTTTTGCTTCATTTATAAACAAATTGATAAGTTAAATTATATTTTTTGTTTCAAATTCACCAAACAATTAATTTTAATTTATAAACTTTAAAATTTAATAATTTTAACTGCATTTATTTATTATATTGATTATAATTAAAAAATTGTTGGAATTGACGAACTGACCCTCCCTGGTTCTAGTTCGGTCCTAGTTCCAAACTATGGTCTAAGTCTGCACCCTTAAACGTTGAACCCTTCCGAACTAACTTTTATTTTACATAATTAAAAATTTATATATTACAATTGAAATTATATTTATTTTTTAATATAATTTTAAAAGTAATATTTGAAAAAATAAATAAGATAAAATAATTTACATTTAGATAAATATATTATATTAAAATAAACAGCATAAAAATTAATAAATTAATTATATATTTTTTATAAAAAAATGAATTATAATTTCTAAATTAAAATAATGATTATTAATAGGAGTGTAAACGATTTAAGTTATTCGTAAGTTATTTGAGTTTTACTCATAAATTATTCAAATTCGATTCGAAATTAATAGAGTCGAGCTTGAACTCGAGTATTATAACATCCGACTCATAAAATTCGTAAGTTTAATCGAATAATTATTTTTTTATTATTTATTAAATTATTTTTATATCATCAGTATTTATATATATTCAAATTTAATCGAGTCGAGTTAATTTGATTTGATTTCGAGTCGAGTCAAATATACTATTTATTAAAAATTTTAGTTAATTTGAGATTTAACAAGTAAAATTCAAGTAGATCGAATAATTTTTTATCGAATTTTAAATAAATAAAAATAAATTCGGATTTCAAATTTTTTAATCGAGATTAAATCTGACATTGTATCAACTTTGACACGAATACACTCTCAATTATTAACTATACATGTATATAATGGAGTTTTGGTGCTCCAATTTTGTCTCGGGCACTAGGCAATAAGCATCCGACAACAAGAAACTAGATTATTTCATTTTATTTATTGAGACCTTTGGAATTTAGTTCAATTTGATCCAATTGCTATAATTCTGAATCATTGAATATAGGATATTGATTTAATGCGAATATTCTTCTCTCAATAAAATATGACAATAATAGTATGTACAGTAGAAAACTATTTCCTACTTTTTAACATTTTATTATTTGATGCAAATTTTTTTACTGTACATTAAAAAATCGTTTTCATAAATCACATTGTATTATTAATGCAAAAATTCTGCTTTTTATAAACCAATTATATCAATTCTATGCTTCAATATACATTGCCAATAAATAACATATGTTTTCAAGTTAGGTATGATAAGCACTTAGGATTTTTGTTGTTTAAACTCAGTATGGTGGACCAAAGTGTTATTTTGTTTATATTACAATTTTTAATTGGATTAGTTTATATATAAATTCATTTTTATTTTTATTTATTTTTATCTTCAATATATAAACTCAGTATGGTGGACCAAACTCGAATATTTATTTTTATTTTTATCTTCAATATTTTTAAATTTAGTGACGGTAATATTGAAATTTAGTGATGGTTTAAATGGGTACTAGATAGTTAAAAATTGATGCCTCTTTTTTTCAATGTTGAGAGGAGGATTATTAATTATGACAATCAACTGATCAATATTATTATTCATTATTTCACTAATTATAAATTGAAGAAAAAAAATGTTATGATCGAACTCCTAACATTACATGTATTTATCCTAATTAACAGAACTCAATACTGTTCATAAATGTATGTAGAAAACAGTATTTTCACAACTAAAAGTCTAAAAATTTAGGATCCCTTTCGCATTGCATTTGTCAAAAATATTTATAGAGAAAAAAATTTTATTTTTAAATTTTTTAAATTTTGAAAACTGTTTTTGGACAGAAACAGGTAAATAAATGTTTTTTCAGAAGCAGATTTGAGAAAAAAATTTATAAAAAATTTAAAAAATTAGTTAATTAAATAAAAAAAATTCTAAATTTACTTTTTCAACACCTAACAGCAATCTCAAACGCTCACTTAGTCTGTCACCCTCAAAAAAATACGTAAATAAATTCAGTCACTAAAAAAATAAGAATATGATAAAGTGTTAGTGAATTACTTATTCTTTAGTATTATCTCTTGTCCTTTTGTTTTGAAATGTTTCTAAAATTCAAATTACATATAGATTCTATTAATATATATTTCATTGTGAATGTGTTAATCAGAATTTTATTTAATGGTAAACTATCATTAAAAAAAAGAAATGTGTCTATTTTTTTACCAATTGAAATACCTACTATAAAGAATAAAGGTGAGAAGTGATGAACTTAATACCCAATTTCTATGAATTGATTCACAAAATATTTTTTTTTGGCTCTGTTTAATATTGGATTTAGAAAAAATTGTTTTTTGTGAAAATTAATTTTAAAAATAATTAGATATTTTTTTCAAAATTAAAATTTTAAAAAATAGTTTATAAAAAATTAAAAAAATAATCATTCAAATAAAAAAATAAACTATAGTAATAGCAATTCCAAACATCACATTTATCATAGAAAATGTATGGATATTTTTTTAATAATTCAAAATGAAATATGAAGTGGAGATGGATTGGAAGCAAATAATTGAATTTCAAACATCAAAACCGAAATCAAAAATAGCAAAGAAATTGGTGAAGAAAACGAAAGAGGGCGGGGCATGTTGCATGAACGTGGCCAGATCACAAATTCACAATAGAGCAACAAACAAACTTAAGTAAAGAAAAAGGATGATAATGATATTGATATTGCCACTCTTTCTTTCTCAGTATTGGGAATATCAATCGCCATCCGCGTGTTGGTGTTTGGCCTTTCCCCCAATTCTTTCTTCTTCCTCTTTCTTTCTTTGCATACTTTTTGGACCCCAACCAAACACAGCCATAAATATAATTAGCTGTTTTCTTCAGCTAATTGATAAAGTGGCATTCTTGATATTAGTTTGATCATAAAAGGGCTTCTTCATAATCAGATCACGTGGGAGGTTGATACCGACGAGGTGAAAGACACAGAGAAGAATCCAAGGGCGCACGTGACCAAACCCCCATAAAAGATAGATCATATAGACCCACGCTCTCTACTATCCACGTGCTCTGCAATTTCCACCTTTTCCCCCTTTTTTTTTCTCTTGTTTTTTCTCATCTCTTGAAATTTCATTGCGCTATTTTAAATACTCTCTTTCTCGTCTTAATAAATAATTTTATTCCTTTATTTAATCACATTTTAAGTTTTTTCAGGAAATTAATTTTTTTTATTTTTGATAAAGATTAATTATTGAACAAGAAATGTCTAAAAAATAAGAAGGATTGTTTATTATGGTAGCCATTTGATAAAGTGGAAGAAATGATTTGGACATTAAAAAAGAAAAATTAATGGAGGGAGAAAAAATAATGTAAAATATTCAAAAAATTGATAAAATAGTAATTTAGTCAATTAAAAATATTTTGATATAAAATTGAGATTTTTTTAATCTTTTACGTAAAAAAGCAAAAATATGTGTTTGAAGAACCGGGAAGGAAGGAGTAATCAATTATAATAATCACCATTCCGCATCTTTTGTAATATATTATTATAATTGAATACAACTCTTATTTTGTCTCATTATATATTTAACGAATTACAGAATTATGGATTAAGTTTTAAAAAATTATAATTATAAATAAACTATTAAAAAATAACAGTTTATCCCTTACCGTAATATATATTCATTTGATATTGTATAAATTTCAATATTGTAATACAATATATCACATAATTTTTATATATTTAAAATATTTTTGTGTAATTTTTTTAGAATTTTGTATACAGTCTAATAATTATTTATAAGGGTTTAATAATTTTTTCCGTTACCAATTACTGTAACTGTAGAGTAACCAGTACATTCAAATTACAGTTTTTCTAATTGTTATATCAAACAACATTCTTATCAAATGACAGAAAGTAAACTGTTAGTTTTTTAAAAATTTATATATGATTATAATTTATTAAATCTCGTAATGTAATTTGCTCTTACATAATTACATAACGAATTGATCAATTAATTTTGATTTTTTTAAAACGGTATTTCACATGATTTTAGAAAGAACCCTTATGATTTTCTTATATCATTGGTACTAAAAGTCTACAACTTCTCTCTTAAAATATTGAAAGAAAAAAATGTCCATTATTTTAAAGTTCTCCAAAATGTAAATTAGATGAGAAAATTTGAAATCCTTAACTTGGAAGAAAGTGTTGTGGTATATAAAATTACATTAGGACGAGGAGCTTTGGCGATGCTTCATGGTTTGCCGTTAGCTAAAAGATAAAGGGATTTCTAATCTCCTAGTTGAATGAGATAAAATTGTAGCTGTGAAGATGTTTATGGGGAGATAAAATAGTATGCTGATGCATCAATTTTCCTCTATCTCAATATGCCATGTTCATAGAGCAAATTTTGAGTTGATTTCCTTTCTCATTTGCCATATTATTTTCCTCTAATCTTAAAATTTGACTTTATTCATGATGCTATAAGAGTTGTATGTACTAAATAATTTGCTTTTATTTTGGGTTTTCCATCTTCACCTACCAGAAAAAAAAAAGAAATTAAAACTTTCTAATATGCTCTTTATTTAAGTTATATTATTTATTTTAAAGAATTTTTTTATAATAAAAATTATTTAATAAATTTTCTATTTTTAAAATTTAGAATAAATAGTGAATTTAATTCTCTATATCTAGAAAAGTTAAATTTCACATTTTATTTTAATTGTAATTAATAGATATTCATTTTCTATATATATTTATCTTTTTATTTATGCGTTTTTCTAAAAATATTTTTTTCTAATTTATATAAGATAAAATAAAATAAAATAAAAATTAAATATAAATAGTCAATCGTACTTAAAAAATTATATTTTTTATGTTTTAAAATACTTTTTATTTTATTAAATATATTTTTTAAAATAAAATACATTATTGAACATACTATTATAAAATACATTTTACTCATTATTTTAGAATAAACTTTTCTAATCCAAACTAATGAGAAAAATATATAATATAGTTTTTTTTAAATAAAAAAAGTAATTTTCTCATTCCAAAAATATTTGTGAAGTTGTAAAATTAAATTAATATTTAGGCCAGGCACGCACAGAGAAAAGCGAGTAGCAATCATAATCATTCAAAGAAGCACAGCACAGAGGACTGCACATAAAGCAGCGCGTGAATGTCAAAAAGTTAAGCCCAGCTGTCATCAAGTACAAACAATATCACAATATTCAAATTTCATTTCCCCAGTAAGAACTCGATGTGTCCACGTGTCAATCAAATAATAATCAGAGAACTGTAGATAGATGGGAATGTTAACCTCTCTTAATTCCTTGGCGAGGAGAGTAAAGAGAGAATAAAAAGAGAAAAAATATATTTTAAAATTTTTTCTATTTTTACTAATTATATAATGAGTGTTGAAAGGTGGGAGTAATATTTTTCTATAAAAATTTATTTTTAATGGAGAGGAGATTGACAGATTGCCAAAAGCATAATTACACACAGTAAGTAAGCAATGGCAATTGGCAACTGGCAATAAAGAGAAAAGAAACAGCAAAAAACTTTTGAAAGTGGGAAACGATGAAGAAAATAACAAGGTGGGGTCTAAGTCTTCAAGTTTTTACTACTTTGAAAAGAAAGGGTTTTGACTAAACATTTACACTGCAAACAGATAAAGTTTGTATTAGAAAAGCATTTCATAAATAGGAATATGCTTTTAAATAGGAATAAGATTAAAATGTGCCTTGCTAATTGTCGTCCCTAATTTCATGTAAAAGCCAATGCTAAAAAAATGTAGGAATGACAAGCGGATATTTTTAGGTTTTGGAAAGAAGAATGATTAGGAATGGTAACGGATAGGTTTGGTTGGAGTTTTTTTGTCTGACATTCTGCTTTATATCCTGATCCCGTTCCATATTTTATTGGAATTTTTTTTGAATTTCTGTCTCTGCACCATACGGGGAAAGAGATCTCCAATTCTTTTCTATTTTCTAATTTTTATTAATATTTTTTATTTTATTTTAGTATTAAAATTATTTATTTTATTTTTTAATTTTAATTAATTAGTTAATTTTATAATTTTTAAATAAAAAAATATTTATCATTTAAAATAAGTATTATATTTTTATTTTATTATTTTTAAAAAATATTAATTATATTAAAATATAAATAATTATTATATATATAAATAATAAAAATATATAAATATATTATGAGGATCCAAATTGTCATCCCTAAATATGACATGGGAGACATTGACCATTGAATTTGGGTTAGATACTACTATATTCCATTTTGTTCTTTTATGATTATGGTAATAAATAAATAAATAATCTAAATTTTAAATTAAAATATGTGAAATTGATAAATTGTTCTTAATTTTCAATTAATAAAGTAGAAAAAATATAAAAAAATGAGAGAAAAAAGATATAAATGTAGTATAGTTTCAATACGACGATAAAGTTGAAAAATAATCATAATTACTTCATTGATTTTTTAAAAAATAGTACTTTAAAGTGAAACAATTTTTTTTCTTTCTAAAACGACATTGAAGTGGACTAAAAGCAATCAAAAATTTAAAATTTTTTTATTTGTTATTTAAAATATAGAGATAATTTTATAAATATTCTCAATATTTTACTTTATTTTCCATTAGATTTTTTTTTCAATTATGTCCAATATGTCTCAATTTTTTCATTATAATCATCTGACAAATTTTATGTTAAATATGAATTGAACGTCCAATGTAGATCGTACCAAAATTAATAGGGTAAAGAAGTACTGCCACTAAATATTTTAAGATTTTTGGTGACAAATTTTTCCATCACTAATAAATTTTGAGCTTTTGCGACATAACTTATTTTGAAAATTCATATGTAAATATTTGAATAATTTAAAAATATAATAAATTTTGCTCAATTAAAACTACAGTTAGATTTATAATAAAAAAAGCCAATTGACACCACAATTAATATTATAATGAATTTTGCTCAATTAACACCATAATAAATTTTATAAAAAATGCAATTAAATGGTTATAAGAAAATCTATTTTTAATAAAAAAACAGAAAATTAATTTTATTTATGTCCTTATTTTGGAATAAAAAATACATTTAAGGTGTTAAAATACCACAATTTATTTATTTGTGTATATTATTAAAAATTTATAAAAAAATTTCTTTTTTCAAAATAATGACATAAATAATATCAAATTTCTATTTTTTAATCAAAAATTAAAAAAATTTATAAAAAATAATTATGTTGTTAATTATGATGCCAGTTAGTCTTTTAACCATAATCTAATTGTGGTATTAATTGAATAAAATCTATTATTTTTAAAATTATTTAAATATTTACAAATGGATTTTAAAGAAAATTTGTCAAAAAAACTTAAAAATTATTGACGTAAAAATCTATCTCAAAATCCATCGTCAAATCATAAAATATTTAATGACAATACTTCTTTATCATATTGATTTTATGACATCAATTCATTCATATTTAATGTAAAATTGTACATAAAGTTAAAATTGAAAAAAATATTAGAGATCTAATTGAAAATAAAGTAAAGGTTAGAGATATTTTTGAAATTATTCCTAAAATTTAATAATTTATTTCATTATGGTTTTGTAAATAAAAGTAAATGCTATATGAAAGAAATAAATGTAAAATCTCAAACGGAAACTAAAATATGATAAAAAAATTTCATTAATTCCTATTTTATTAATAAAGTGCAGTTTCTTTAAAAAATTTACAGTATTACTTTCTCTGTTTCAAATATTAGTTCCTTTTAATGTAAAATTTATCTTAAAATAATTGTTCAGCATGTGAAAAAATATAACTTTTTAATTTTTTTTCCAACTCTACTCCATTTCTTAATAAATACTTCACTAATGATTATAGACGAAAGATGTTAAATTATGTAGAAAATTATGAAATAAAGAGTTATAGTCAATTACTTAGATTATTAATACATTTTTTAATTATAATGACGACTGAATATTCTATTTGGCTCACTTTGTAATTGTGCCTCCTGGTCTATTTTGCTCAAATTAAACACTTTGTCATCTACACAAATAAAACGATGATGATATGATATTCACAAGTAAAAAAATACGCACAAAAGTCATGCCAATCCCTCCAAAGCACCACTCATTAACTGTAAGAGAGATGTCTCAGAGGGCAATCATCTTAAAATACAATAAGTGCTTTTTTTATTTTTCAGTGTTGATATAATTTGAATTTGATTGAAATATTTTAAACTGAAAAATAAAGTTATTGGTATATAATATAATATAAAAAAATCGTGATTAGATCATGATAATAAAATTTTGATAATGTGAAATTGTATTTGTTATGTACAATTGTGTTTATACTTAAAATATCACTAGTTATACTCTTAACAAGACAATACATTATTAATATAGATAGATTAGCACGTGTTACTATTTTTGATTAGATTAAACAATAGTTCTCATAAATTGTAGACATAATATGTTTAAAATTAACGTATAGATATTTGCTAAAGTAATTAAGTATATTTGATGACCGGTTCATGGGAGAATCACATGAATATTTATTTTACATCTTTATCTCATCATAACAATTGTACAAAATATTTTTAGACTTGAGATACAAAAGATTTCTTAAATACCGAATCTCATGCTTTGGCTTCATTTCTACTTATTTTTGAGAGATTGCTCATAGATAAAATATTTGAAGGTAGTTAAGAAATCACTATATGATTAATCACTTTTAATAGAAGAAGGGTATATTATAAAAGATCTTTATTCAAAAATCTTTAGTCAAAGTGGACATATCTTTGAAAGAGTTTTCATAGATATATTTGATAGAGTAATAGGTCTCAAACATGAGAACTAAAACACTTGGATTACATGTGATCTAATTAATTTAATAGAAGTTGACACAGTCTATATTTTGAATCAAACGTGGTATAGTGAAGTGAAATGCGTAAACTACACAGTAATCTATAAAAGGGTTAAAAGTCAAGTCACTGATGTTTTAGATATTTAGGCAGTCATTATGTATTGCTAAATGTGATTTATGATTAGAGCTGTAAATGAACTAAGACGCTTGTGAGCTATTCGAGTTTCGGTTAAAAAAAAAATTTATTAAAAAATTTATTTATTATTGTTAATAAATCAAACTTGAGCTCAATTCCAAGCTTAAGTTTAATATTATTTGGTTTTTTAGTTCGCGAACATATTCGCTTACGAGCTCGCGAACGTGTTCGCTTACGAGCTCGCGAACGTGTTCATTTAAAAGCTTACGAACGTATTCGTTTACAAGCTTGCGAACATGTTCATTTAAAAAATTGTAAATATGTTAGTTTAAAAGTTCGCAAACATATTTATTTAAAAAATCGTGAATATATTCGTTTAAAAACTCGTGAATATGTTCATTTAGAAATCGTTTATATTATATTTTGATATCAAATTCAAGTTTGTGTCATTATTAGTTAACAAGTCAAACTCGAATTTTTGTCATTATTAGTTAACGAGTTAAACTCGTTAAGTATAATAAACGAGATTTTTACGAGCCGAATTCGAATTTCTCATGAACTTCATAATTTTCAAACAAACCAAACTCGAGTTTAAGTTGAGCTCGAATCTGTAATAAATTTAAATGAGTCGATTTTGAACTCAGTAATATTCTATTTGGTTCTGTTCAGTTCGTTTACATACATAATCATGATTTGCTAAATATGGAGAATTGATTAGAAAATCAATTATGGATTAAAATAGTTTTAGTTCATTGAGTCTGAATTTGACTATGATTTTTTCCTACAATCTTTGCTACCAGCATGATGAGAAATCTTTTTTAGTCACACAGAGAAAAGGTGCAGACATAGTAAAATGATTACTGGATTAGATCTCTGGAAAAAAGACTGGAGAATTAAATTTAAGAATTGGATCATTTATAAGTATTATAAATGGACTTGTTGACTTTTAGTCAAGACGGGTTGAATTGGTCATGGCTTGATCTATTACGGTTTTGTCTAATTAATCCTAATTGTCTTTAAGTTAAATACCCACTTAACATAAAGATTTCGATCAACCCCTACAGAAGAAGAAAAAAATGATTCTTTTTTCTATACAATTCAAATTTTGAATTGTTGTAGTTTGCAATAAAAAGAAAAACACACATATTTGAGAAAACAAGAAACAATTAGGTAACATTTTATTCTTGTATATTATTGTTTATTCTAAAATTAAAATTACATAGGTTGATCCTGACATGGATTTTTGATTTATTTCGCTGTTATTTATGCATATGACGCAAGTATAAACCCAACATTCCTCGACAATTTGCCAAGTGTAAGATATTGATTGGGAGAAAAAAAAATATATAAAAAAAAAATCATCATCCTTCTCTCCTTTAAAAAAACGTGTTACACCAGATCCCCATTTTCTTGCTAAGTTTTATTTTCCCCCTAAAAAAATGAAATAGCTCTAAATTTCCTGCATATTCATGGGCCTTTTTTTTAATTATTTTTTTATTTCAATTTCGTCGAAAATTATGGGTATTTATGGTTTTGCAATGATATTTAGAAATGAGATTTGCTCCAAGAAATGTTAGCATTGCTATTTTTGTTGTTTGCGTATGCTAATTTCATTCTTTTTAAAGAAGAAAGAAATGAGAGAGAAGGGGTCCAAGTTGTTGGAATAAAACCCACCGCTGATGTTTTCCAGCTTGATTTGCTGTTAAGAGTGCTGCTGGATTCTCTAGAATTTATCATTTGTGCTTGTAGAATTACTATTAACTTGGATTTTGAAGCTGCTACAAGGTTTAGAATTACCATTTTTGGGCTAGAACTAAGCTGGATCTTTTGACTAGCATCACTCGGTCTTACCTAGTTCTTTATATCTAAGTGAAAGTTATAATTCATAGCAAATCAAAGTAATTGAAATATTGTTACCCAAAAAGATTGTATCTTCAGTTTTTTTAAAAAAAGATTTAAATGTTTTTTTCAAGGGAAGAACAACTAAATCAATTGAAATGCTCTAAAAATTCTCAAACAAAATATGATTACTTTTCTCTCAATCCCTCTCGTATGTCCTATACCAAATTCCCAAAAATCCAGATAATATGTTCATAAAATATTACAGAAATTTTATAATTCGATATTGGTAGGTTCTCTTTTGTGCCACTAGTTGGGAAATTTGGTAGATCGAAAAATTGTGCAACTCCTAAATTTTTTTCAGGAAAAATAATGATTCGTGCATTCAAATTACTCGCTAATTTCATTTTATATTTAGTCATATATAAAATATAAAAGCAAATAATATAAACCTTTCTTAGGAAGATTTTCAAATACAAGTTCCAAAGAGGCAAAGATAAGAACATAAAGTATGTAATGAATATAGTAGTTGAATAGGTTTGGGGTTTGAACGTTGGATCCGCCAGCATGTATTCAGCAAACACAACACCTGCAATCTTCAGCAATTTTTAAACCTTTGTACAAAAAAAAAAAAAAAGGCATGAGACAAAATATTTGATCAAAATATTGATCTCTGGATCCTAATATAACAGGACTGCACATACTTGATATATCTTGAAAATGGCAAAATGGAATTCTGAACAAAAAAGAAGGAATTCCAAGACTGCCTTCTCTATTTCTTTTATATTTTCTCTTTTTCTATACAAATACAGATTTGAACTAAATCTTTTATATTTAACTTTTTTTCTATACAAATACTGACTAATTTAAATTAAGAGCAATGCATGCAACTGATCATCCAATATTTCTTTTTCTATATAAATACTGACTAATTTAAGAGCAATGTTAGCAGTTGATTGTCCACCACTCACCACCTTATTGATTGGTGAGTGTTTATCAGGAGTAATTTTTTTTTTTTTTTTTTTTTAATGTTCTCTCGCCTCACCACCTTATTAGGTGGTGGCTATTGCTGCCATTTCTTTTCAAAAGGGGGATTGTGCAACAAAAACAAAGCCATATAATTGCAGTTAGAAGAGGAAACAATCACATATTATCTCATTCAAAGCAGAGAGACTATATACCCCCGATCCACCGCCACACCCCACCCTCCCCCCAAACAAAAAAAAGGTGCAAAAGCAACAAGGAACGTACCTCAGTATAAGGTTCCTTCTCAGCTTATCTGAGAGACAAAATATTAGAGGCGCTTATGCGGAGGAACAAAAAGCTTTTCAAATGTTGCCGATATAGAAGAAATTAAACTGCCACAAAATTGAGCTGCCCAACAAAAATTTGATTCTTTACACCTTTAAGAGTGAAAATTTACACCTAGGTTCTGCAAAAATTCCATATGAACATGGCTATGCAATCCATGCTGTGAAAAAATAATATTAATCAAGAGGCTGCTTCATCATTACTACAGACTTTATAAGAGAACAAAGGCATAATGTTTCATATTTACAATGGAAAGAAACATCCTTTTTTGATTCTACAGGTACCACCGATCCACCGCCACACCCCACCCTCCCCCCAAACAAAAAAAAGGTGCAAAAGCAACAAGGAACGTACCTCAGTATAAGGTTCCTTCTCAGCTTATCTGAGAGACAAAATATTAGAGGCGCTTATGCGGAGGAACAAAAAGCTTTTCAAATGTTGCCGATATAGAAGAAATTAAACTGCCACAAAATTGAGCTGCCCAACAAAAATTTGATTCTTTACACCTTTAAGAGTGAAAATTTACACCTAGGTTCTGCAAAAATTCCATATGAACATGGCTATGCAATCCATGCTGTGAAAAAATAATATTAATCAAGAGGCTGCTTCATCATTACTACAGACTTTATAAGAGAACAAAGGCATAATGTTTCATATTTACAATGGAAAGAAACATCCTTTTTTGATTCTACAGGTACCAGGATGCCATCTCTGAAAATAAATTCCAGGTCAAGCCCAAATAGTGAATTTGGAGAGCCATTTTCTTTTGCAGATACACATCCATCCACAGAGTGACAACTACACTCAGTTGCCATAACTAAGCTACTTGCTGAAGTTTTGCTATCACAATTGCACAACTCCAGACATTCAGTCAATCTTTCTGAATTCGCACATTTTAGGTTTTCTTCAAATGAATTGATGTTATTATCACCAATATCGACTTTTCTAACTGCTGAAATAAGATCCACAGACAATGATGAAACAACATCATGAACATCCTCGGCTTTCCAATTGCTATTTTTGAATCCCAATTCATGACCAAGGCTTTTCTGAATCAATCTGTGAAGGATGTAGAAGCACCCAGAGCAACAATTATAAGAACACATAACCCCAGAATCAGTAGATTGACTAGAAGTTTCTATCGGAGAGTTTATATTTCCAACATCTTCATTCTGGTCAGGCTGAGGGTCCTCATATCTATTTCCATCCTCCATTGCAGCCAATCCATCACTCTGGCAGCAGGAATTCAAAGGGCCAGAGAACTTGTTGGGACATAGCTCAACTAAATTACAGATGCCATCAGCTTCTGCAGCTGTAAATCCATTGGAATACTTCGAGGTCCTACAGTCCAATCCTGTGGCAACTGCAAGAGTTTCAGTACTTTCTCGCTCAAGAGGTCGAGAAGTAGTCCCATTCTGCTTATCAGCAATATTATCAACCAACTGTTTATCAGATGTACTTTGAAGATTTTCATCTGAATTGGTTTGAACACAGAAGACAATCTGCTCTGCAGCCACACGTCTCAGCTCAGAACTAGAATGGCAAAAACCATCATCTCCTTGGTCAACATTTTCAGCAGCAAGTTCAACTGTATTTTTTTCCAGGCACTCAGGTTCACAGGAGCTTTTATTAGCTATAACTCCCTTGTATTCCTCAGTTTGAACTGAATTATCCACAAAAGTACGATCATATGAAAATTCCTTGATATTTTGCCCAGCATTTGCCACTTTCATTTGATTATCGAGTTCTAAACTGAAATGAAGCATTGATGTTAGAGCACAATCTACAAATGAAATGAATCTACAAACATATGAATAACAATTACCAAAAGTACCTCTGTAAGGCATGTGCCCAGCTGTTAACCATATCCTCCAGATATGCCACTTGTGATAAGAGACGAACATATTGATATTTATCTTTCCCAGCCTGAATCTTTTCATTAACTTGTCCAACTAGAAGCTCGAGAACTTTCCTTACCTCAAAAGAGACCTCTGAGAGGGATTTGTACACACCTTTGTATGCTAACAAACCAACAGCAACTAAGCCCCTGACTAAACCAGACCTGTCTTTACTTTTAACATTCATTGTCCCACATCCAACTGCCACCTTATCCATGTTAGCAGGACGGATAATACAAGAATTGAAAGGCCAGCCCTTCCAAGGTCCACTGACATCTGCCCAAGGACCTTCTTTCAGCTTTGATGAGACCCAACAAAGTTCAGCAAAATGAGGATATCGAAGGATCTGATAACCAAATGTAGATATCGCTAATAGCAAGCTTGATTTTCCTTTTAAACTTCTATTATTAAGTGGTGGGACAACTTTTAAATGATCAAAATGTGATTCTTTTCCTCTCTCATTTTCAACTTGATCCTGATTATTATTTTGATATTTTGTATCACAACATGCTTGAAGAGGATTGCAAGATTTGTACTCTTGAAACGCAGAAGTATGGATATGTGCTCTCTGATGAATCAACAGAACAAAGAGTTGTATTACATCCCTTGATAACTTCCCCGCAGAAAGACTGACCATCACATCATAGTCAAAATTCTCACCGACAGGCACCAAGAAACGGGGTACTGTGTGCTCTAAAGGTGTCAACTGATTGCTATTTGAGATATCACTCTTAAAGAATTGCATTATTCTATGTGGGAGATTCAGAAGTTCTGAAGTAGCCTGTTGCAATATAAAGCATGTGAAAAATCACTACTGACAAGGAAATGATTGACTGGAAGGTTGTGTCACTAGCATAATGTATGCTGCGCATTCTTCACAAAACATGAGAAGACTGAAGATAAATAAATTGCATTATATGTGAGAAGCATAAAATATTCCGGGTGAAGATAAAATACTAGCACCTTTTTCTCATGATGATGCAGATGTATAGTGCATAGTTGCTAAGTAGTAACCAAGTAATAAATCAAGTCAAACCTTACCATAAAACTTGTATACCACATTATTGCATTTGCAACAGTAGAACAAAAAAATCCAATTTGAAAGCTATAAATAGAGCTATTGACCTATTGCAACAAAGAGGGTGTTTATGATCAAAGGGAAAGCTTCTCAGTAAGCTATTTATGCTTATAGTTATTTCAATGACTTTATCATGGGATCTTATACATTTAGCTTCAACACCATATAGTTAACATATTGGGATCATCTTTGCACTACGATTGGTAGCAGGTCTAAAACTACATGTAAATGTACAACAGAATTATCAGAAAAAAGATTTCTGATAAAAAAAATGCATAAAAATTTAAGTACAGTTTCATGAGAGAATTTCTACATAAAGTGTGACTAACTAGTTCCCTGATCCTCCACAAAAGCTTTCCTCTTTAGAATTCAGCCCTAAATCTGATACATTACCGCTGTCCCAGATTGAAATTAGACCCTTTTCTCCCACTCACAAAACATTCATTCTTATACCCCCAAAGGCTCAAACATCAACTAAATCACACCAAATTCTTCACCAAACTCTAAATCCCTATTCCTTAGATAACAAACCTTAACATTAGTTTTGAGAGAGCGGAAATAGGAAAAAAATTTTGATGTTTCAAAGGATATGGAAGAATCTGAGTAAAATGGTCTGCTTGATGTATTATTTTTTAGTTAAGGAGGAATAACTCTTATTCCCCCAAGTTTCAAGGAAAACAAAATGGAGTTTGAAGCGATAATTAATTCCTCTTTATTTCTTTCTTTCCCACCTCATTAAACATCCAAACAAAGGATACCATCCCCTTTCCCTTTTGTACCCTTTCTTACATCCTCATTCAAATGAAGTGTAATTCTTTAAATACCAAGTCTAGTCTCCCTCAACTCACTGGGATAGGTTGGTTGAGTTGAGTTATTGTGTCAATGGCAGAGTTTGGGTCCAAGACAACAAAACCAAGGACTGACAATTGTTTTTTTATCTGAGGGACAACCATATCATCATCCTGAAGGAGATCTGCGTAGTAACTCAATGGGGAAAATCCAAAGCTTAATGTGAGAAACTATGATCCAACTTGACAAAGTAATTTTGCTCTCTAAATGACAAATACAAGCAACACTGAGTAAATTAAAAACCGAAAAAACAAACTTTTTCGCAGCACCAATTAAACCATTTATCACTTTTAAGCACCAACTAACCCATTTATCACTTTTAAGCACCAACTAACCTATTAACCCATTTATCATAGGCTAATGTAAGACAGAAGATTGTTTTCTACATAAAAATGTGAAAGCTTCATTATTACAGGTAGCTCAATGATATACAACAGACAAGCATTTGATTGTTAAGAAAAAGATTGAACGAGGATAATTGTATCTGCATAGAATCCTTTCAAGAATAATGAAAAAATGCAGTAGCATTAATCAAAAGAGAACATACATACCAGAATGATCAAGGATGTTGATACAGATATATATTCAACCTGCTCAACAAATGAGTTCCAAACATGTGAGGCACTTAGAGTAGCACTTTGTGGTTGTGGCATTTCTGATGCTCTGCATTGATGTATAAAAGGCTCATTCTCCTTTCCAACATCTAGAATGGGTGAACATGATTCTGTTGTCACATAAAGTTGCTGGTCAGTTGAAGACGCATCATTCTCCTCACCAACATGCTGACATGCCTCCACCGCCCATAGATCAATTCTGGGCATGAATATAACAGACGATTGCAAGCTAGCACATTTCACTGCCAAAGTGACAGATAACATGTAAGGATTCAAAATAGTTTATGCTTCCTCATTTGAATTTAAAAAAAAAATTATCAACAGTTCACTCACATGGACTGTAGCAACTATAAAGACTATATCTCTCAGGAGTAGTCAAAGGAAGTACGGCGGGCTTTTGATGTGGTAAGAAAAAATTCACTAAGAACTAGGGCTCCTAAAAAGTAAGGTCGTAAAATGGCTCATAGGGAGTCAGAAGCAAGCAGAGTAAAAGGCGGGTCAAACTCACATAAGCAGAAGGGGAGATACATTCTACCTTGAAAATAACAGAACTGTAACAAGCAATTCTCACTTTCTGGCCCAAAGTTATTAAGAAATCTCAATGCCTACATGGACTAATTAGTAGTATCATGAGTTCAACAAAATGTGATTCAATACTTCTAGCCAAGAGATTGCTACAGCAAAGTAATATAGAGACTTTTGGGTATTGTAGTAAGGATAAAAACAGAGAATCTTACTGGGATCTAGGTGGATACATCTTGCTATTTGACACTATAACCTCCATACAGTGACTTTAAAATCTTTCCATGCTGTGTATATGTACAGCATATCTGTAAAGCAACTTGTTTACCACTTCCCTCAATTCTGAATGACATTGAATGCTGTTAACCACACATATCTGAGTTTTCCAAAATTAGATTCATTTTACCTTCCACGAGTGTCACAGACTGGCCAAGACAAGTTGTGTGAGTGAGCCAGCAAGGTATCTTAAAGTTGTAAGATTATCATTTTTATCATTTCCCTTTCTCACCCGACAGATACAGATTATGCTCAAACTGGGCTCCACCATACTGCAAACACAAATGTCAGGGGTACCTCTTCCAAATTACTCCCGTTGACCTCTTAAAACCAAAAGGAAAATCATACTAAATTTCCTACTGTAGCAAGTTAGCTTATATGGGGTGCACAGAATGCCCAACCTACACAGGGTTTTTGCTATTTGCTTGTGCTGCTAAGATGTCATGTGCTGTCATCTTCACGCTGATAACACAAATACTAGTAATAGCTACTCATGTTAACATTTTTTTGTTATCTTTGCATTAGAGGTGCCCAAAAAATCTGAAAAACCAAAATATTAAGTTAACCGAACCGTTGGTTTTTGTTTAGGTTTTTATTTTTCAAATTTTTGGATTCAGTTTCAGTTTTTTATGTAGTACTATGAGCCGTTTTTTAATTGTAATTTGTCAAAAACATTTGACTTATTTATTTATTTTTTAAATGGTCAATTTGAAAAAAAATGGTTAACCTAACCATTAGAACTGGTTAACCAATTTTAAATTTAATGGTTAGGTTTTGGTTTGAATTTCTTTTAAGCAGACGTTATTGGTTCAGTTAAAAAAATGAGAAAAAAATAAAAAGAACCTCAATGGGCCACTTATCCATGAGCACCTCTTTTGCATAGTTAACGGCAACGGCAAGAATTTGGGATGCATAATTTTAGTTCAAGCTGGTGAAAAATATGCTTTACTCATAAACCAAGATAATTATTTCAAGAATGCTCAACCAACCACTCCACTAGTTAATTAAACAACAACAATCATGCTAAACTAGCCTCCAGCCACCATTTAGCAAAAACAATTGAAGCCACATAGAAATCCTCAAGAAGCAAAGCTTGAAAACTCCACGAAATCATGGTGTATAATCTAAATTGAACATCAGTCTCATATAACTATATTTTTGAAAGTTATAGCAATCAGAGAACAATCATAAATTCTAAAATTTGTGTTTCGGACTCTGGCAGCAGCAGTTACACATCAATCTCATTTTCTTAGCATTTAAGATTAAGAACATGACTTCAATATGAAGTTCCAAATTGAATTAAAAAAAAGACTAACTTTACAAAATTCAGTAGCTACTAACGTTCTTATTGCTTTGCTGTGCAATATTGACCTTAGTTGTTATGCCTCATGTATCCTAATATCGGACCTGATGATGCTAAACAAGTAGTCATAACACATACTACCCAATTCCGTGTAATAGATGGATATTAATTGAAAGCTGTTAACAGCAAGACTGAGCAAAAAAATTATGAATGAAATAGTAAAGACTTTGACCATTTTCTAATAGATAAATAGAAACTGACAAGACAATGCAGAACAGGAACCTAATTCATAAAAAATAGCGAAGTAACAGAAACATGAAACCATGTCTTGAGCAGCTTACAGTAAGCCAACTCTTCAGCAATAGCAAAAATATGCACCAAGTCCACACAAATGAAGTCAAGTATGAATATCATCAGGAAGCATTACTAAGACAAATTTCATGCAGATCAAATATTAAAGCATTACAAAGTTTTTTTTTCTTTTTTTTTTTTAATTTGTCATTTCTGGTGAGAGAAAGAGAGAGAGAGAGAGAGGACATACTTAATAATTGTGTGATCCCTTGGACCATATCACCATGCCCTTCTTGTGAAATTGTAGCTAGATCAACCTTCTGAACTTCAATGTTCCCAAGAAAGCAGTTAAGAATACAAGAAGCAAGATGCCTCTGTCCAGATCTGGGGCTTCCAGCAAACAGTAACCGGTATCCTGATTTCTTCTTGTGAAATTGTAGCTGCACTGATTTCTTTTTTCCACAACCACTGTTATGCACCACAGAAGGTTCAAACTCAGATCTATCATCATTATTTCCATCGGCATCAGTGCAGCTAGCCTCTCCAACCAATATGCCAGAAGAAGAAAGCCTTCTCTGAATTTCTCGAGCAACTTCTTCATCTTTAAGGAAATTATCAACATGACACCACCACTGCTCACTAGAAACATTCATCTTCTCCAAAGAAGCTACAATCACACTTTTAATCATTGTAGCAGCTTTCGAAAGAGGAGGAGGCAGCCAAAGGCGTTCATCAAGATAGAGGGAAACAAGCAACTTGGACAATGGCTCCAGCAAACAAGGAATGAGGTGGGCAGGAAGAGGAGAAGACACCAAATCATGAGCAGCTATTCCTGCTTCTCTACGAGAGCAAGGAGGAGGAGTGCATGCTAGAGCCTCTAACCAATCTCTCTCTTCCACTGCAAAAGATGGAAGAGGAATGCGTGGAGCACCAGGAGCTCTCTCTCCAGCAGCAGATAAAACTTCTAGCAAAGGGAAATTCCTCTTCAGTGCAATAATGGCAGCTTGCGTGCAAAGAGCCTGCAGATCAGCACCAGCAAAGCCAATAGTTCTTCTTGCAACCCACTGTAGCAAAGATCCAGCAACTGGTTTTGGCCACCTTTGCGTGTGAAGTGAGAGTATGGAAGCCCTGTCCTCCACTGATGGAAGTGGAAAATAAATCTCCCTATCAAATCTTCCAGGCCTACGCAAGGCAGGATCAACAGCCTCAGGTCGATTTGTTGCCCCTATCACCACAACTGAACCTCTGGATTTCAAACCATCCATTAAAGCAAGCAATGTTGAGACAACTGAACTGTGAGTCTGATCTTGCTGTCTTGTACGACAAGGGGCTAACCCATCTATCTCATCAAAGAAAATTATAGATGGCTGACATCGTTCAGCAACCTGAAACAAAAGCCTTAGCTGGCGCTCAGCATCACCAACATACTTTCCTAAGCAGTCTGCACCTTTACGTGCAAAATATGCAATCTGTTTATTACCCCGAGCACATGAACCAATCAATGCCCGCACCACAAGAGTTTTACCTGTTCCAGGATACCCATGCAAAAGAACACCCCTAGGAGGGGTTATTCCTAGATTACTGAAGAACTCAGGATACAAAAGTGGCAAAAAAACTACTTCCTTCATACATTGAATCACATCCTTAAGCCCAGCAACAGATTCCCATCCTTCAAATGATTTCCCACTCTCAGAATTGGAGCCTCCAATATACACAGGTGCAATTCTCAACAAATCCCGATGGAGTCTCTTGCTCTCACGTTTCAAAAACTCTTCATCCTCCCCACAGTTCTCCAACCATTTTTCTTCTGCTTCAACATCCTTTCGCCACGCATCATTTGATTGCTTTCTCACTTCTAATTTTATTTTCCTGGCTTTCAATTTCTTTATCCGCATTAAATATTGATTACCATGAGGTTGAAATAGATGCCGGTGATCTGTACATGCAATCAGAAATTTTCGATGATCAAAGATGCAACCATTAGCTCGGGCACAAGGCTGCAAAATATTGAGGCATGAAGAAAAAACAGAATTAAGGAACAGCTTATGATGGCTTGGACTCAAATAAAAGGAAGTAACAGACAAATATTTGGTACAACAGATAAAAATAACAAACCAGGTGGTAAGTTTTTGGACAACGATCAACACGACAACCAATAGTTGCCCCTGGTCTTCCACATCGCGTGCACTTTAATGCTCTTCCTCGGCAAAGTGCAGCTCTTACATTTTTTAAGCAGCCCAAACCAGCAAAATAAACCTGCATGCAGGTATAAATCACCAATTCATGGATATAACAGCATCAATAGAGTTAAATCAAAAAAATTAAAATAAATAAATAAAAATCTTAAATCCATAAAGCAGAAAATATCCAGGCCAAATGATATATAAAAAAAGAAAATATACACTGTACAGATATACAAATGAAAGATGTTGAGCATTGAGCAGTAAAGGTTGTTGCTTACTTCCTACAAACATGTTCCATCACAAGGCAAGACTAGAGATGGTAAAATGTTGAGCCCTGATAATCTTTTGAGCAGACAGAATCAGTTAAATTCATGCAAAGGAAGTAGTCATCAAACACCTAGACCAGAAGAAAAATACCCCATGTATGAAAAGCAAACCTAAACACAAAATATGATCCCCTTTGCATCACAAAACATGATATATCAAAGTCATAACGCACCAAAAAAGAAACCTAAGTTAAAATTTTCTTATATAAAAGCAAAGAAAATGCCATACCATCAACTCTTTCAATGATCCAGCAGTACCTCCCCAGACCATTTTGAGGATCCAGTACAAAATCAGTTGATGTTGCAAGAAAATGACTTTGAGCAATAATTGACAAGATTTTTCCTCTTCATTTCTTCTCCCCCCAACACAGATTAAAATAAATTAAATGAAATGCAAATTAAATTTAGTATTGCACTTCGTTGAGCTTTTGAATTCATTAACCAACCAAATGACACTATCTACAGGGAAATAACAGCCCAACTAGCTAAGAAAATATTGCATTAGTAAAGCATCCAGTGCTCTCAACTTGTATTTACATAGTTGAAAACAAAAATTTCTACATCACCTCATTAAAAGATAAAAATTAAATATTAGATATTAATAAATAAAACTAAACTTTTAAGAATTCTGATCCAGATTTCAAGGAAACAGTAATTTTTTTGGAAACCATCTCAAACTATATTTTTTTTCAAAAAAAAAACATTTTGAAAAGTCAAACCTACTACATTAAGCATTTTGACACTGACCATAGACAATACTATGCCATTATGTCCTTACAAGTTCTAAAGAAGGTCTGCTACTTGGGAATAAAACCAATCTGTACAGGTTTCTAAAGGTTTTGATCTCATTTACAAAGTTCAAATACTTCTCAAATGGAAAAACAGCAATAACTGACCTTTCTTACATTCATTTTCTCGAGACTATTACTGTTTTTCATAAATCTTGTTAAGCAATTAACTCCATATAGATGAAATGCACTGTTAAATAACTTATAGATAAATTTTATACTCTTTTACTGATAAAATGCAAAAAGTTATCACACAAAAGATTCAAACCCAACAACTAAGAAGCTGAATCTCCCTATTTCAGTCATGTGTTTAAGTTGCATTGCTGGTTCATGACTTCATAATTAGATCAGAAACATTTAAAATATGCAATGAAGAATTTATGAAACACAGCATTTTATTAATATTTCATTGATGATATTCATCTTAAGGAAAATTTAAAACCTCGAAAAAAATAGAGCTTTTTATGGTACCATCAAAACAACATCACAACTAAGTTTTAATCGCATTTGAATATGCACACACAAGCCTTGCTTATGATAAATAAACAAGAACAAATTCCAAGTAGGAGCTGACAAGTATGTACATTTATAAATGGAATTCTGTTTTGGTTCAGCCTATAAGACTGCACAAAGAACACTAGAAACTTTGAAGAGAATATGATCCATAATCCATAGTTGCAAAAATAAGATAATATCTCGTCTCAGTACTGTACTCAACTTAACTAAGCCTAAACACCAAACTATTACAGGTTGGCTATAGCATCTACAAATTTGTTTTCTCCATTTTACTTAATCTATGCTTGCTCTCCAACCTAGTCACCCACCTCCCCTCCAACTCCCACCCTACACACAGACACACACACACAAGTAGAGAGAGAGAGAGATGGGTCAGCTATATAAAAACTAGAACATGCAGCAATGCCACAGTAAAGTTGCAATAAATTAATCTCCATACGGAGAAAATGAAAAGAAGAAAATTATTGAGTTGAAACATTTTTTGAACCAAAAGAAGCAATCTGAAAGACTCTATGAAAGATTCAGCACTTAAAGAATTAGCAAAAGCAAAATGTTCACAGTTTACTAAGAAAAGCAGGAGATATAAATAAATAACTAGATAGGCAAAATTTGGTTAAATGACTGCACCTCTGGACTCCATACAGCACAGTGTTGATGAACCCAGATTCCAGCAATACCATATCGGTCATTTATTGGACCCAATAGGCGGCCAAGCCATCCAGGTTCATCACCAAATCCATCCCATATGTCATAGTTGGGTTCCTCTGAAGCTGATGAACCACTGTATGTGTCGTTTTCACTCTCTGCAGCATCTTGCATCAACCTCTTTGGTGGTTTACCATCGTTACTGCACCCACACAAACCACAACGTCTCCCCTGTTTAATCCGTGGCCTACCAAGTCTACGAGAATCATGCTTCAATTTGTCTTTCAATTCTTTATCAACCTCCAAGGGATTATCATTAACCGCAGCACTTCTTTCCTTATGAGGTTCCCCTGCCTCATTTGCAAGAGATTGATCAACTTCAACATCTCCTTCATTTCCCACATCCATTCCACCATCCAATCTCTCATCCACTTCTGCATCATTCTGCTCAACATTTTCCGCATCATCAGGACTCCTCTCCAATTCCAAATCATGAAATCTTTCTGTGTGCACTTGCTCATCTAGGTTTAACTGCATGGCACTATCATCCACTACTTCCCACTCATTGCTGCCATCCATTGTAACTAGTACTGGCATACCCTCATCAGCCTCATCCTGCACTATCTCACCGTCATTCCCAGCATCTACTGCACTAGCTAAAAGTGGCATTCCCTCTGCAGCCTCCTTCACCATTACCTCCGTTTGTTCCTTCACACCCTCATCTTTCTCAATACACTCCTTATGCACATCTTTCCCCCTCAAATCTTTATCGTCACAGGTCTCACCCTCTTTTATTTCATTACCCAAACAAATTACCGCCTTAATCCTCCCTGGCCTCTTCGATTTCACGACCATCAACTTGTCATCATCTAAGTCTTCTTTCTTTTCATTCAATTCGCTCTCTACCTTCATTTCATCAAAAAGCTTCCTTCTCCCACTCTTCTCACCCCTCTTTCCAGTCCTCGACTTTCTATTCCTCGATCTCAACCTTGATTTCCAGCTCCCCGGAGTATCCGACGCCCCCAATATGTCATTCTCCTCCTTAACACTCCCACTACCACTCCCACTACCACTCCCACTACCACTACCACCATTTCTATTAACACCCAAACTCACATTCTTACCGATTTTCTTTCGCTTTTTCACCGGGGGTGGTGAGGCATCAAGCAAAACTGGGGCACGTCGCACCCGTGAGCTCCGGCGCAGCTCCGAGTGGGCATCCAAGGTCGAACTGGATCCAGGCTCGACTCTCCCATCATTAGGTTCATTATGGTTTTGATTGTAAACACTTTCACAGATGGCATCGAGTCTCTTGTGCTTCTGCCGAAGCCTAGAACCCGTCCGGGTTAAATCTCTTCGCTTGGGTGACGAAACCGAAGCTGATTTCAATTGCATGACAAGAACACTATCACACCCCAAAAAATATCAATATCCTTATCAATATAAATGTGGATTATATGTAATATATATCTGGATTTTAGAGCAAATGATATCAATCCATTGGCCGTTGAACTTTGCAGTAACTAATAGGAAGAAAATTGAGCAATGAGAAACGACTCGGTGAAACTCACAGTGCTATAACCGAGCCGGCTAGGTCCGAGTTGGGAATAGCGCTATCCGCAATCGAAATCGGAACAAACCCTAGAAGAAATCCATTTTTGTGGAAAGCTTTCCATTGGGTTTCGTGAAGACTTGACTTAGGGAAATTGTTTTTTCTCTCTCTCGATTTTCTATTCTGCTGTTATTTTGAACGAAAAATCATGAGAGAGAATGTTTAGTTTTACCTGATATTTTAGATGTTTCACCACGCTCTCAAAGATCACGTGAACCACCATGCTTAATATAATTGCGATTAAGTAATAGTAATTCTCTATTAAGTACAGGTTACGGATGTAACGACCTGATTGGTTCTTGGTTTTTCTAGGTAGGCATACCACGTGCTGGGGTAGAGTGTGGTTATCAAGTTCATATATTGAATTTTTTCTTTTTCTTATTTCTTTTTTAATTTTTCCTAGGAAAGTTGCCGCCAAATATGTTGGTTGGGGTTTGTAAGGGAGAGTAATGAACAACAAAATTTAAAAATATTTGAAACTAATATTAAATTTAAAAATTTTGAAAAATAAATTTCTATATATTTCATTGGGAATATGCAACCCTTGAAATTGAATAGTCTCCAAATTTTGATATAATACTTTTGTTTTTTTTAATTTTTTTAAATACATTATCAATAAATCAAGTATAAATCAAAATTGTTAATATGATATTAAGATTTAACTATAAAAAATAAATTAAAGATTTAAAATAATCACATATGATCTCTTGTACATAACTCATGGAGATTTGTTTTGATATTTCATCATCTTTTAATAACAAAGTTCCTATAAACAAAGTTTTCTCTAAAAAAAATGAATAGCTGGATAAATTTTTTTCAACTTAAGGTAAAATAAAAAAATTATCATTTTAGGGCAGTTAATTATCAAAAATTGACTAGACTGCTTATGTCTATTTGTTTATAGTAGATAATATTGTCCAGTTAATAACAAATATAGCAAAAAAAAATTAAAATTAAAAATGATATCCATGTTTTCAGCTTATTTAATTGTCACATCAGAAAAAATTCACCCAAAAATATAAATAACTTTGTAAAATGCTTTAGAATTAGAATTTAAATATTTTTCACTCTAAAAATGAAATTTAATTATCAAAAAACCCTAAAAAGAGAAAAAGTCATTATAAATATTAATTGGCTCTATGTAGAAATCGTTTTTATTTTGTATTGTATATTAAAAACAATATGAATAAACTGAGATAAAAGAAATCTAGCAAAAACTAATAGAAGATCTCATTAAGAGAATAATAACCATAAAAGAGACTACATTTATAAAGATCTAGATTTATTAAAATACAAAATAAAGCAAAAATACAAGATTTGGAGAAATAAACTAGATTTTATTTCTTCTATCAGTTGGAGTTACTTCCACTCTTACACCTATTGTGAAATAGCCGTGATAAAAGCGGTAGTTCATGAATTTCATAATTAATCTCTATAAAATATATATTTCTCAACAAATTAAAACTATTTTGAATTACAGAGGAAGGGAAAACCCAAAGAGAACAGCTAAGTAGACATCATTTTAGGCCTAACAACACTAATTACATCATCTTCTTGAATCATCATCAAAACCTGAGGATCTACCAAATCCTTTGACACCTTTATCCATATCATTAGCAAGTGACAAAAGGTCATATAAAATTCTAAGTAACAATAAATAGATTATCTCATTGTATTGACAATTCTAAATGATAGAAAATGAGTATATTTTTCATTTAGCTCCTCTAAACAATAAAACAATTCTCCTTGGCCCATCACATTAATTATCCTGTGGTTTTCATCATTAATAATTTTGCAGATTTTAACAAGGAAAGGGATATATATGTTTAGTAAGGAAACATGTTAGTAGATAATGTAATATCGATTATATTTATAAAAGTATATTGTTATATATTATTTCAGTATAATTTTAATATTAACCAAATTCATTTTTTTAAATGAAAACGTAGTTAGAATAAAATTTAATTGAGTTACATATACGTCATTATTTTTTAATAAATAAATATTTATATGTTTATTTCATTCATATTATATAAAATAAAGTTAATAAATATTTCATTAGTATATTTAAGTGCAATTCTAGTAAAATAAAAGGTCAATGATATGATTAAATATTTTTTATCTGAAGCTCTGCTTATTTCTGAAAAATAATTTGTCTCTGAAAAATGTTTTTCTATATTTAACTGCAATACTAGAAAAATAAAAATAAAAATGAAAAAGAAAGTGAAGTAGTACTTTTTTTATATCATATAAATATTAGAAAATGACTTCTCATCCTTAAAATGAAAAGTTTTTTTCATTTATTTTTGATATAAATTTTTTGTTGATTTAAAAACTATTTTTCATTTGACTTATTTTCTAAAGATAAACCAAATATTGAATAGTGAAGAAAAATATTTTTTAGAATAATATATGCCCGAAACAAATGGAGCTTGAATCTCCAATTTAGTTCAAAGTTTTCAAAAACATTAAACAGCCTTAATCGTAATAAAATATGATCAAAGAAAGACTATTTGCATCTACATTAGAGAATTTGCAAAGAAAATAATTTTTTGTGGTTGAATACACAATTCAAACTGTTTTTTTTGTATAAAAAAAGAATTACAAATCACTTCTTTAAATAAAAAAAAAGGGTTACAGAATTTCGTGAAAGAAAATTTAAGCTAAAGCAAGTGCAAGAGATAAATAGGGTAAAACTTAAATTTGACCTTGTATTTTCAACTTTTTACAATATGATCCTTATATTTCGTTGATTTAAGCACTTATACTATTATTTATTAATAATTGAGTTATTTTTTAATTAATATGTGAATAAACAGAGTCTCAGAGAAAATTAAATATGATATGAGTCAAAGTGTGATTAAAGTGAGGCCGTAATCAAGAATTGTATTATGCTCCCCATTTTATTATTTGATTTGCTTCTGTCCTCTGTGACTCTAGTTAATAATATTTCGATATTTGCTATCAAAAAAAAAAAAAAAAGGTCTCCGTAATCCAACTAACAATAACCTCTAAATTATGCTCTTCCCAAATGGGATTATGAAGTAATTTGTATAGGTTTCCTGTTGCTGATGAATGGTTTAATGGAAGGTTAGGGAGTAATTCCTGTGATATTTTGTGCATCTCAGCTGGATAAGTTAATTTTCTGTGCAACAAACCTCTACACTTGCAATGTAATTTTGTTGGCCAAACCAAGTGAGATCGGTAGTTAGAGTTTGTATGCAATTTCAGATGGTATACAATAACTAATAGCAGAGTCAAAGTATAAAATGGAATTGATGGGAGGATTTGAGTCTGGCGTTTAGGTTGGGATGTTGCAGGTTTAGGAACTACTAGCAAAACCGGTACAGAGGTTGGTCCAAGAGCCTCATAGTTTGTTGGCCAGACAAGTGTCACGGGGCCATTACTCTCTCCCCAAAAGACCGATCTGGTGGGGTGTGCAGTGCCACCGCTTATAGTCAGGACTCATTCCCTTCACCTATCCGATGTGGGATTGAAGTCCGTGACATTCTCCTCCACCCAATCCTGTGACGCCCTCGTCACAGTGGGCCCCCCTGCCTGCCCCAAACCCGGGTTGCTTGGCGAGACATCGGAGTCGGATCTGGATCGGCTCTGATACCACTTGTCACGGGGCCATTACTCTCTCCCCAAAAGACCGATATGCACACCTCACCGCTTATAGCCAGGACTCATTCTCTTCACCTATCCGATGTGAGATTGAAGTCTGTGACATCTGTCACGACCCTAGACTTTAACTAGCAATCGTGCGGCACTTAGCACGGTCCGTTGCACTAAGTCTGCCTTCCAAAACCGATAAAACACTCCAAAGAGAATAGAACGAAACTTAGAGATCGAGAAGATTCAGTAACAAAACAAGAACACAAGAGTTTGTGAAGAATGCTTTGTATTACTTGAAATGCTTCAATTGATTGAATGATTACAAATGAATTTACATAAGGTATATATAGGTCTCCACCTCCTCAATGGATGACCGAGATCAATTCCCACCTACCAGATGGATGGTTAGGATTAACTCCCACCTACCAAATGAATGGTTAGGATTGATTCTTACCTACCAAATGGATGGTCAAGATCAACTCCCACCTACCAAAATAGATGGCTAGGATTGATTCCCACCTACCAAATGGAGGGCTAGGATTAATTTCTACCAACCGAAATGGACGACCACGATCCATTTAATCTAACGGTTTACAATGACCTTCTAGAATATTACATATGTGTGGGAAAGTGTAAATTTGTGGGAAATCCCGTATGAACCTTCCGGTGCGTGACACAATGCTGACTTAAGGCATAGGCTACTAAGCATATTTTGGGACCCCTAATTTTATAAGTATTTTGACTCTCAAATTTGTTATTAATTATATAAAAAAAAATAAGTCTGCTATTTTATTGGATTTTGAATGTGTAAAATTAAATTTAAACAACTAATTATTTGTAATCAGTTAATTTAAATAGCTATATTAAAAATTGACTTAATTTTGAAGGTAAATTTAGTTTCTATTGGTTTAAAGGTTAACTAATAGATTAACTTAAATACCACTAGTTTTTAGCTTTATGTAATAAACTAAACCCTAAATATTTTTTTTATGGCATTTTTGTTGATTTTACCTCTTTTTTTTTTTTTTTTTCTTTTTGATCAATTTATATCTCTTTCAACTTGCATACAAAAAATAAAGAACATTTTTTTATTTTTACTTTTCACATTTTTTCTTTTAATTTTGTGTAACTCATCTACTTAAAATTAGTTTTTTTTTCTAAAATAATTGTTTTCTAAACTTGAATATAAAAATTTAATTAGTGATTTTGCATCTTAAAAAACAAAAAAGTAAAATTTGAATAACTTTAAAATTTTTTTTCATAATATTAAAAGGTCTCTAATTAATTCTTACCTAGGACCACACAAATTCTCGAGCCGGCCTTGTGGCCAGGTTCCTTGAGGCCAACATTTTTTGACTACAAGAAAAGGATATAATCCTTCATGGGTCTGGAGTAGTTTGATTAAAAGGTCTGAGATGGAACATTCAGAGTGGGAGATGTTCTTAATTGGGATCCTTGTCTGGAAAATTTTAGGATTCACTCTTTGTCTGGAAAATTCATTCTCTGTGAAGTCTTGCTATAAGTTGCTGCACAATTCTCATTTATCTAATAACTACAAGTGCTGGCAACTCTATTATGAATGAGATTTTTTGGAAGAGAATCTGGTTAAAATAAAAAATTTCCTTTGGCGACCTTGTAGAAATAAATTATAATGCATGGAGAATCTTAGAAAAAGAGGATTTTATGTTAGTCCTCTTTGCTCTATATGTGGAAAAGAGAATGAAACAGTTAACATTGTATTTTCCTTTGTGATTATGCAAAAAGAGCTTGGTTTATCAGTCCTCTTCAATTTAATCCTTCTACTGTGAACATCCCATTTATGGTGGAATGATTGAACTTTCTGTTGTCTAATAGTCAATTTAATAACTCCAATTTATGTTGTATTGCTGCAAATGTCAGCTGGGGTATCTGGAGCATGAGAAAAAGGAAAGTTTTTGACAATATAAATCCTGACCCTGTGTTTGTGGTAAATCAGACTACCAAGCTTCAAGAAGAATTTCAAAAAGCCAATGCTGGAGAAGAAAATGATAGATGTGGAAGAAATTTACAGTTGGAAAGAAGCTCCTGCTAGCAGAAACCTCCACCTGGTTTTGTTAAATGTAACGTGGACGCAACATTTGATTCAAGCGATGGGATGCCGTACTGGGCAGTGGTGGCAAGAGGTTACAGGGGAAAGCTTCTGCAGTGCAAATCGGGTTCTTGCAAGGCATCTTCACCTCTTATTGGGGAACGTACAGCAGCAAGAGAAGCTATTTTGTTGGCGCATATCTGTGCCTGGTCTCATGAAACTATCGAATCAGATTCAGCTGTAACTGTTGATACGTTTGGTGATCCATCAAGAGTGCCTTGGCTCATTGATGCTACAGTGCAGGATAGTTTAGCTTTGTCAAGGAGTTCTGCTGATTTTTCGGTTGTTAATATTAGTAGATCAATAGACAGGATTGCTGATGCTGTAGCTAAAATTTGCGAAAAGAGGGAAATGCCCCTTAACTGGAATATGTTCCTGATTTTTTTGAGGTCTTACCGAGTTCAGAGGCCTCGTAATATAACAATATTTTCAATCAAGGAAAAAAAAAAAGAATGGAAAGCTACTAAAAAGAACAATCGCCACTTCTCATCACTTTCTCTAATATGCTCATTTACACATAAGTTGTTGCACTTTCCAAAAACAGGTATCCAGCCAAAAGGAACTAACTAGTGACTATACTATGCAGTTCTTATACAGAAAATTGACATTTCCAGGAGAATCAGGATTCCTCCAAGCAATAATTTTTATCACTGCCCCATCTGCAAGCATCTTTTGTAAAACTCTTGCTATATTTTTAGTATCATCAATCCCAAGATGATCATGACTTGCCAGCATTGGTATTTTCAGCTGCTCCATCATTGTCCTCATTCCTCTAGCCTGTTATCCATTACAAGGCAAAACATATTGAGGAAAAAAAACCCTTCAGAAAAGCGAGAAAATATGTGAGGACGCTCTTTAAACTAAGATTAATGCCAAGTAAACAACATCAAAACGAGAGAAGCATACATATAATTTAATTTTTAAATCTTATATTTTAAAATTTTACTTTTAATTATAGTATCCATATTCATAAAAAAAATATGGCAAAAGGAGAACTTGTATTTCATTTGAATGTGATGTTACAGTTATCATGTCAGTTAGTAAATAATTAAGAAACTACTATAGTTTATGTGATTATATAATTATATGAACATAGGGAGGAAAAATTAATAATGTGACCCATAAATATCTAGTTTACAGTTAACTATCAAAGAATCAAGCTAACTGCAGTCAAAGGGACTATTTTATGCCTTGGAAGTTCATCCAGGTTCAATTCCCTTGCCAAACTGTATCGAATTCACATTTTAGCTGATGAAGCAGCTTAAAAGTTTTCCACATAGCAAATTTATGGACTGCTCAAACCATGTGAACCACGCTCAGGTTAACCGGTACATTGGCTATTTGAAAATTTCCGTCAGGTTTTTCCACCTTTCATAAGAAATTGGGTTGAATTACAAAAGGCCCTGAGGTTTTCTCTTGAAAACACTTTAATCGATGTTGTTTCAAAATCATCAAAAGCTCAAAGCCTTGAAGTTTGTTAAATGCTCCAAACCTTATTTTTTGATTATAAGAACATAAAATTTGCACACTCAAGTCTGACATTTTAAATTATATCACACTTTTGTTTCAGAAATTTTATGCCTTGGAGTCATTACATCATAAAACACACTCTCAAAACTGTTTATTTTTCATCAGTTATAGTGGAAGAAGACCAAATTTTCCAATTCTGCAACAAAAGGGACTGGCTCTCAGAGAGCTGTTTATAATTACCACAAATTTACCTAATCTAGACAGGCAGCTGTACTAATTTACAGGTTTTCAGTTTGACTTGCAAGTCTGCTTGGGGTTTGAAACCCTAGCTGATATCAACTCGATGTTCCAATGGATGGTTTGGTTTACCCCAGAGTCAAGTGGCAGCAAAACCCAACTATAAGTAAGCCTTTAGATACTTTTGCTGAATCATTTAAGCCTCATAATGCCAAATCAAGAGAAAAGGGATATAAACTGATCTTTTATAAAGATGAAAATAGAAATTTGATCGACTTACCTCTTTTTTTGGATTATAAAAATTTTGATAAGATTGACCCACTCCATAAAGAATGGTGGAAGCTTAATTTTTGATACTGGCATTGCCAAGGGACCTGTGTATTGACATCCCAATTTCCACTGATACCAGCACATTAGAAATGTATCAGCCAATGACATTAAAAAGTCCTCTGCCTCAACTCAACTGATTATTAGAAAGTAACTATAAACAGAATCCTATTATAATGTTAAGAAGTTTAAGACTTGCAGAAATCCTATGTAAATGTCTAGTTCAAATTTTGAAATGCACTAATAGGTAGTTGATCAATGGAGCAAACACAACAAACGTTGCCCTGAGAAATAACAGTAAAAATATTGGTATCGCTATTATTAGAATTTTACCTCTAACATATCTCAGTACACACTATGGTCAGATAAGAAAAGTCAAATGCTCATGTTTATTGGTAAGTGTAATATATGTGGGTGAGGTAAACAATCCTAACAAGTTTTTCATCTATTTCAACCAATTCCCAGCCATCCATGCTTTTGTAAGCAATTGGCTTGAAGAGTTTAAAGGGACCTTTCATGGAATAAAATGATGAATTCAAAAATTATAATGTGAAGTAGGAAAAAGTTTTATGTCTGGGCTGGTCTTAAGAGGGGGGATTCAGAGGTATTCAAACAATCCTTGTTGGCCGAACAGATGCCATGGAGAAGGGTAGTTAGGGTGAATTAATATTTGATAGCATTAGTTATATAAAAGAACAGTTTATTCCAAAAATGAAGCAAAAATCAGACTGAACAGGTTACAAAATGCTGCCCGATTAAGACGTCCACCATGCTTCTTGTCCCATAAAAGGTGGTGCGTCAACCACACTTCGAATTCTTGAATAACTTCCTTAAATGGAATAGCTGTATCATGCCACACACTGCAAATGGATGTTAGACATCAAATTATACTCAAGTACATACAAATATACAATTAAGTAAATAAAATGAGAAAGTGCAACAATTGAAGAGAAATAATTGTATCATTCCAAATTGTTTTTTGCATCTGAAAAAATTGGCTTTAAAATAGTAGTAATTTGTTAATAATGTGAAGAAATTAGTATTTATTAGCACATTAGTCTCATGGATCAAAGGTGTCATAGATTAAAGATGAGCAGTGAATGAATTGGTGACAATGCAACTAAAAAGACTGACTAATCCAGGAGGGGTGTTTTTAGCATGACTTAAATGATACAGAAGATATATTGCTCACAAGACAGGTCTTAAACAGTCATAAATATCAATTATGTATAAACTGCCAGCAGAAAACTGCCAGCTAAACCACCCATGTCCTACACATTTTTAGCATCAGCCAAATCAACGATACTGTTAATGTTATGATATTTTTTAGAAAAATCAAGAGATTCTATTGGCAATTATCATTTATAATTCATCATATAAGTAAACACAAGAAAAACTCAGAAGCAACTCCAAAATTGTCTCACAGCTTTTCTAAATATTACTAAGGGGGTGTTTGGGATTAATATTGGGTATTCAAAAAGTAGGTTTAGAATTTTTTTGATTTAATTGCCTGATTTTTTTTTATTTTTTATAAACTGTTTTTCTCAAACTTGCTTTTGAGAAAAATATCTATTTAACTGTTTCTCTCCAAAATCAATTTTCAAACCTCAAAAAAATTAAAAATAAAATTTTTTTCTCCAAAAATGTTTTTTTCAAACACAATGCTAAACGAACCCTAAGATGAAGAGATTCTGTTCATCACCAGTAATATTGTAAGACAACATTAACTATTAGATGATCAAGGAGCATACCGGTCAACCCCAAATTTGCCAAATTTGTTTTCAATATATTCATTTATTCTTTGTTCACTCGTGGCAGAGGGCCTGACAAACCTGTAGGAGGATTAAGGACCTTTGACAATCTATGATAAGGAAATATAATAGATCAAGATGTCAAGATATATTGTCGCAAAGGAAAACCATGAATTGCGCAAAATGTAAAATTAACCAAATGAGAAATGAGCCATAAAGACAGATATTAATCTGTTGAACGAATCAACAACAGCCATGGTTTTGAATCTATTATTAATACAGGAAACTCGAGAATCTCAGTTTTCCTTCGAAATCAAAGACCAAGAAAGAATCAAAATCTGGGGGGCGTTTGCAGTCAAAGCCAGCAGCATTCATTGGGAGGTCTCTAGAGCAATCATGATTAAACCTCTCTAGGTGGGCATGATCATCTATCTGAACCGGATGATAATATTTATTGAGAAAACAATTCAACTCATACTTCAACTATTACCTTAATTCTAACATATGCTTTGGATAATAACCCAGTTTCCTCAAAAAAATAATGAACATAAAAGTTTTGTATGCAAAATCTAGTAAGTCCCATTAAGTATTCAAATTCATACCATCATTCCAAGTTGATAAATTAAATATATATAAACAAAAAATATGCAGAATTCCTGAAAACCAATAATTAGATTAAGCCGCTAAAACTATGCAAATTCTTTCAATTTTTACTCCAAAACATGATTTAACAAACTAAATTGACGGTCTAAAGCAACAAGTGACGTTCTTTTTCTAATTCCCGGCTGTGAAAAAAAAAATGATGAAAATGTAAAGCAATTGAGTACAATTTAAAAGCCTTAAAGTTTAACTTTGAGAATTATTCAGTTGCAGCTGAATGGGCACATAACAAATACAAAACTAACGCCTCTATACAAGCATACATGAGGATAACGCAGACAGAGAGACAGATAGATCCAAAAATAAGCAGGCAACGAAAATTACAAATTCAAGGGAAAAAAAAGGGACAATTATCAAACACTTGGTACGCAATAAAAAAAGCTAAAGCTTACAATGGTACACCTGCCTTGAGTATGATACAAGCACATGGGCCTCCAGCGATAAGTAGAATCATCATTAGTAGGGTGCGTTGAGGAAGAAGGAATTGAAGGAAATGAATCTATGTAAGTTGTAGTACAATTAGGAGTGATATTATTGAAGTTGGGAGAGCATGATATGCAAGTCTTTGCAGGGATTGAAAGATTGGGATACTAAGGATGCTGCAGAACAGGGAATTCTAAAAAGGAGTAACCTTGAGGAGAGACATAGTTGCCACTTGCCAGTTTGGTGCTGCTATGCTAACCAGATACCGGCGAAATGGCGATATCCTCTAATACTTTTTTTTTTTTTTTGTGCGTGCGTTCTTACAACAGGGAGGGGGATTTTTAGCATTTTTAGGTGGGGTGGTGCATGGGTTTCCTCAATTACAATTTATTAACTCTGACTAGGGTGTAATCGAGTCGAGTCGACACAGTATTAAGTTCGAGCTTGATTCGATTAAAATACTCGAAATTCGATCTCGATCGAACTTTATTTTAAATGTTCAAAACTTGACTCGATAAAAATTCAAACTACTCGAACTCGACTCGATAAAGTTTGAATCAATAAAAAATTAATAAATAATATATTCGATTAAGATATATTAAACTCGATTAAACTCAAATATAAAGGTATAAATGTAATTTAATTGAGTTCGATTAAGCTCGCGAGTCTTACGAGCTGAGTATTATGATACTCGAACTCGACTTGATTAACTACTCGAGCTCGAGCTCGACTCGATTAACTCCGAGTCGAATTCGAGTATTTTTCGAGTCGATCTCGAGTATTTCACGAGTAGCTTGACTCATTTACATTCATAACTCTGACCAGCAGAACCAGAATATTACCCACTTGAATTAATATTGGTAATTTCTTTTTTTTTTGGTTAATTACAAATAATCTTGGTATCAGTAAGGACTAAATTATCAGTGTATGTAATTTTAAGGAAATAAAATAACTTACGTAATTTTTGTTTGAGAGGAAGAGAATATAAAAGAAAAAATTTTGGGTTCAATTCTTTGGTTTGAACCAAATTTAAGCAGAAGAAGAGAAGGGAAGTCCGATTTTACAAGCGGCTGTAAAATAGATTTACTGATTTCCCACCAAATTGGAGGAAATGCAACATCCTTGTACTTAAAAAGTGAAGTTACTAAAATACTTTACATAAATTATTTGTGTGCATCTAGTGGCATAAATGTCATTATATATATATATATATATTTAAATTTCTTGAGGAATATCTCATAATTAAATTAAACAAATCAAACATAATTAAAAAAAAATTACAGCTTCATTTCTTTTTCATTCTCCTCACTACATGAAATAATATTTGCCTTACACCAAACATAGCATTGATATAAAATAAGATATAATTACATATAAAAACGGATAAATGTTCCTTTTTATATTACTTTCTTTATTATATTTTTTACTATTTGAAAGACATGTACTAATAAATGAGTCATTTTAAGAGAGTGTTTGATTCATGAAAAAAATGGGTAGAAATGAGAATGAGTAATTCTCATTATTAATATTTGGTTAGTAAAAAAATAAAATGGAATGAGAGTGAGAATCATCCATTCTCCTTTTCCCTTAGGGAATGAATATTTCATACTTACAGGAATCAAGTCAAACTAACTAAAAAAAGTGCAACTTTATATTTTTTTTTTATAAATCATGAGTTATATACATAAATACACATATTTTTGAATATATTTGAAATTCAACTTTTATTTACAAACAAATTATCTTATTTTATCTTTATAAATACTTTTTTTGCATGTATTTTTATTTTTGTTTTTATTTTAAATGTAGAACCGAATGAATAATTTATTATTAAATTGCAATAAAAATCTAGATTAAATAATATTTTTTCAGAAAAAAAGATAAAAATAATTGTACTTTTTTAATTATTATTTTAATTGTAGTTTTTAAATTTTAATTATCAATATATGTAAAATTAATTAACAATGTTAATTTCATATTTGTAATTATTTTTTAATAAATTATAATTTTTTTCAATTATTATAATTTTTAAAAGTATACATATTAAAAATAAATATAAAATATGAAATTAATTTTCATTTTTATTCTAATGTTTAACCAAATATATGATAATGAAATTTTATTCTCATTCTTTAATAAATAAAAATGAACCAAACAATATGCTAAAATTAATCATTCACATTTTTATTTCCTTTCACATTCATTTTCATTCCCACTCTTAAACTAAACAAGTCCTAAGATGAGAACGACATAATTTTAATGTTAATACTAGGCAATGCAGTTCTCATTTTTCGCGAAATAAACTGAATCTAGTTGCCATTTACCATATTCAGTTCTCATTTTCTTCTAATAGCCATAACAGCATTGTTTTAAATGAATAAAAAAATTAAAAATCTTTAAACATCATTTGTCATTTTATGTGCTCCTATTTTATATACAAAAGCCAAAGAAATGGATTACGCCATTTTTGAACATAAACAATTTTTTTTTTGTCAGTTTCAGCTAGAATTCTAATTGGATGGGTTTAGATAAATTTGCACCAAGTCTCCACCATAAAGAAATACAAATATATATATATATACTTTTTTTTTGGTAAATCACCAGAGAGATTATTACCATTAAAAAAAAACCAATGTACAAAGAATCATCTCTAATGCAGGGTAAGAACAAGGACAGCTGCAACAAATAGCCAAAAACAGACTGCAACCAATTACTCAGAGCTACATTGTCTCTGTCCTCAATAAATCTGAGGATGACACTGCTACGGATCATCTAGAACATGGTCTCTTTCGATATTCGTTCATCCTGAAGATCAACAAATTCCTAGCTTTTCAAATATAATAAACTAAAGCTAAGAAAGCGGCCCTTCTAACTTTAGCAAGAGGAGATTTGCCACCAACCCTCCATATGAACCACGACACTCCCCTTCTCCATCGCATTCCCCTTTAAGTCCATTTACATCTAGAGAGTACCTTATTCCAAATGTTGGCCGAGAAGGGGCATTGAAAAAACAAAAGCTCGATGCTTTCATCATCTCAGTTACATAAGCTGCAAGCACAAGATACTCCCTGTTGGTTAAACTACACATGCACCATAAATGACAATAAAGATGGACGGTGCATCTTTTGTTGACAAAATATTTGGTAGGTAAAATGGTAGGTGAAGATTAATCTTGACCATCCATTTGGTGGGTGGGGATTAATCTTGACCATCTATTTGGTTGGTAAGATGGTAAGTGAAGATTAATCTTGACCATACATTTGGTAGGTGAGACGGTAAGTGAGAAATAATCTCAACCATCCATCAAAGTAGGTGAGAATTAATCTTGACCGTCCATTGAGGAGGTGTAGGCCTATATATAGCCTTAAAAATTCATTTGTAATGCATTCCATCAAAAAGTGAGAGAGTAGCATTAGTGAGAGGTTGTGAGTTGTGAGTGTTTGTAAACACTTGGTAAATTTCTTTTCTTTCAGTAAAAGATCTGCAGCAGTCCGGAGACGTAGGCATAATTGGCCGAACTCCGTTATCAACTTGTCTGTCTTATTAGTTCGCATTTTCTTCGCTTTCTCATAAATCTGACTATAGGGAAATTGGCGTCATTTCCCAACAACTGGTATCAGAGCATTGGTTGCATTTTTTCTGTCCTTTTTCGGGCGATTACTATTCACATGAATAGTAAATTTTTGTGAATAGTGAAATTTGGTCAGTTGTACCAAATTATCCACGGAGGTGTTCTAATACACAGAGGTTCACAAGAATTGTCAGAAACAATCCAAAGGAAGTCAGATTCGAGTGGGAGCGATGGCCACAGATGAAGGAAAGGTAAAAATTGAGAAGTTCGATGGAGCGAACTTTGGCTTTTGGAAAATGCAAATAGAAGATTATTTGTATCAAAGAAATCTGTATCAACCTCTCTCAGGGAAGAAGCCAGAGGCTATGAAGGAAGAAGACTGGAGTCTTCTCGACAGACAAGCTCTCGGAGTTATCCGATTGACATTATCCCGTAATGTTGCTTTCAACATAGCAAAGGAAAAGACCACGGCAGGTCTTATGATGGCTCTCTCTAGTATGTATGAGAAGCCTTCAGCTTCAAACAAAGTGCACCTCATGAGGCGCTTGTTCAACTTGCGAATGACAGAAGGTGCATCTGTAGCTCAACATCTCAATGAACTCAATACAGTCACAACCCAATTGAGTTCGGTTGGAATTGAATTTGATGAAGAAGTACGAGCATTAATACTTTTGTCTTCTCTACCAGAAAGCTGGAATGCTACTGTCACTGCTGTGAGTAGTTCGTCGGGAAGCACTAAGTTGAAATTTGATGATGTTCGTGATTTGGTTCTCAGTGAAGAGATCCGACGGAGAGAGTCGGGTGAATCATCAACTTCTTCAGTTTTGCATACAGAGTCAAGAGGAAGAAATTCAACCAGAGGTAATGGACGAGGCAAGTCAAACTACCGAGGTAAATCAAAGGACAGAAGGTCCAAATCCAGGAATCCAAGTAATTTCTATAGTTCAAAAACTGTCGAATGTTGGAATTGTGGAAAGACTGGACACTACAAAAATCAGTGCAAGAGTGCATCGAAGAACCAGGAAGCAAAGGTAGAGGCAAATGTTGCTTCCACCTCTGGAGGCAATGACGCATTGATATGCTCTTTGGAAAGCAAAGAGGAGTCTTGGGTGTTAGACTCTGGAGCATCGTTCCATGCTACTTCACAGAAAGAATTCTTCGAAAGGTATGTCCCTGGAAACCTTGGAAAGGTATATCTTGGTGATGATCAACCTTGTGCTATTATTGGCAAAGGTGTAGTAAAGATTAAGTTGAACGGATCTGTTTGGGAGTTGAAGGATGTCAGACATATTCCCGACCTGAGAAAGAACTTAATCTCAGTAGGGCAGTTGGCTAGCGAAGGCTATACTACGATCTTCCATGGTGATAATTGGAAGATTTCAAAGGGAGCAATGACGGTTGCTCGAGGCAAAAAGAATGGCACTCTTTACATGACAGCGGGAGCACGTTGTTCAATCATAGTTGCAGCTAGCAATGAAAATCCCAATCTATGGCACCAGAGACTAGGTCATATGAGTGAAAAAGGAATGAAGATTATGCATTCGAAGGGGAAACTTCCAGGTCTACAGTCAGTGGAGATAGACACATGCGAAGATTGCATACTTGGAAAGCAGAAAAGGGTCAGCTTTCAGACAAGTGGCAGAACCCCAAAGAAAGAAAGGCTAGAGCTTGTTCACTCTGATGTTTGGGGACCAACGACTATCTCATCCATTGGTGGGAAACACTACTTTGTGACTTTCATCGATGATCACTCTCGGAAGGTATGGGTTTACTTTCTAAAACATAAGTCCGAAGTGTTCGAGGCTTTCAGAAGATGGAAAGCTATGGTTGAAAATGAGACAGGTCTGAAGATTAAAAAGCTCAGAACTGACAATGGTGGTGAATATGAAGACACCAGATTCAAGAAGTTTTGCTATGAGCACGGTATCAGAATGGAGAGAACTGTGCCA